>CM059601.1:49677500-52142500 GCA_030412105.1 Cyclura pinguis
AAAACATATTTTTTCCCATTCAGTCTTCATTTTCTTATTATCACTTGCTTATTTTTTTCCATCTGACTTCTACCACCTGCCTCTTCAACCTTTCACCATAATAGAGTGGCCCCTCTACTTTTGCGAGGGTTTGGGGTACAGAACCTTCATGGAAGTGAAAGAAGCACAAATAACTTCACCTGTGTTCCCCCTCCCATGTGTTTTGCACACCATGCCTTCCCTCTCTGTGCTGGAGCAAAGGGCAAGGGAATGGGAGGGGGGAAATGCACATGGAGAAAGAAGGTGCATGCATGTCTCCACCCTCCCATCCCATACCAACCAACTTGATTTGGAAAAAAAAATAGGACTGACATTTGAATGTGTTCTGCACATAAAAAAAACTTCAGGACAACTGAGAGTGGGTGGTCTCTAGAGAAGAAACTCCCTGGGATGTAAGGAGGTCTTATTTGGGGGGATCCACCATTTAATCATGCAGTACAGAATATTATTTCTTCATTTATCATTGCCATCTTCCAGTATAATGCTTTTATGCATAATTTACGGGAAGTGCTTGATGCAATGGCAAGAATTACTTTTTACCTTAAATAAGTTTCCTGATAATGGCAATGCACAACATGAGGAATTTGAAAGCTGGATTTGGAGTGGTGGGACATTTAGACCTCATATCTCTATTCATCTGGATGACTGGGCTGCTTTTCAGAGTTTTGTACAAATAAGGAACCAACTTCATCCTCATGTGTGGACTGGGAGGGTACAGAAAATCTAGCCTCAAGTTGTATGGATAATGTCAATTGAAGGATGAGTTTTCTTCTTGTTTCAAATCTTACCGGCTGTGAACTATGATTGGGAATGTCAATAGAAACACTCTGTGAATAGACAACAAGGTGCATTTGTTCAAACGTGCTTTACAGTTTACTCAGAAAATTTTTAAAAATTTGGAACAACAAAGAAACCATCCAAAATCCCTAGACAATTTTAAAATAGACCTACTTTTTGAAATACTTGTAGTTTTCTATACTTTTAATACATTTTGGGTTTGACCTATCTGGAAAGCTCTCTGTGGAAAGTATTTTTGGAAAATATGTACAATCCAAGCTGTGACTATTCCCATATTCTGTTCAGGCTTTATGTAGAGCTGAAGTGCTACTATATAGTTGTATGTAGTTTAATTTCATGTGAGTGAATGAGGAACAATATATGAAAAAGGTCACTAGGAGCTGGCAGAACTTATTTTTGTTCCTCTGTTACAGGGAATTAATGTGCAAAAGAACCTTGTCTTCTTCTACCTGATTTGGATCCTCCTCTTTATACCTGGGCAGACTTTTGAAGTTCTAGTCGAAGTAGCTGAAGGATTTTAATACATCTGAAGATAAATTGAAATATACTTTTAAGTGTGGGTTAATATTACTAATTAGTCATGTGCCCATTGCCCATAGGTTAGGACATCGCATAGCTGCTGCAGTCAAGGACAGGCATGAGGAATGAGCTTCTGACATCTGCTTTGGTGAAACAGTCCAAAGAATGTCATGACTAGTTTTGCAGACTGAATAGAGTAGCCTCTTTTACACAGAGCTTGGGACATTTGCTTTTTCAAAAGGTAATTTGTTATAATACTTGCTTATGGGGAAAGGAGTACATGTTAATGTTATTATGGGTGCTGTTTTTCTAAAAAAAGTGTAATGATGTTCCTTATTAGGTTACTATTTTAGGAGTGGGAGAGGTATTTGCAAGTTACCTTATACAAAGTAGCTGAGTGAAAGAGTCTCTTAAATTTTTGCTTATTAAAACGAGCTGACAAAGAGGACTCAGAAAGACTCCTGTCTGTTGAGCTGCTGATGTCTTCACTCCACACTTTCTTGAATGAATTGGAATGTGAGTGGCTCAATAAAACATAAGCTCACATGGTTCACACAAGGAAAAGTGGCTGGTAGTTGCCCGTGCTTCCTGTTCTGACTTCAGACTGAGGTCTCTTTCACAGTACAAAACTATAGCACTACGATTCCTCCTCATCTGCCATGGTCTTATCCTATGGAATCCTGGGATTTGAAGTTTAGGGAGAGGCACTTAAGTCTCAGCTGGAGAGCTCTAAAGCCTCACCAAATTACAAATCCCAGGTTTTCATAGGATACAGCCATGGCAGTTAAAGTGGAATCGTACTGTTATAATTTTGCCATGTGAAAGACACCTGAAAGATTGTGACAGCTTATCTTAAATCACTGCTGCTGCCTTGAGACTGTCAGCTAACTGGTTGCCCAACAACATGTCAGGTAAAGATGCTAAAAGGAAGATGTCAGGGAAATGTAAAAGTTGCAGAAGCAGCAGAACAAGGGATGAAGGCCTTATTGGGTAGCAGGAACATCACTACCAAACTTTTCCCTCATCCTAATCCCAGAAGTTGGGGAGTGGGTTGGGAAGCCTCAGAAACCAGCAGGAGCGCCAAAACCTGTGGAGACATGCAAGTCCATTTACCACCATTAGATAGGAGACAAAGCAAAGAGAAGTTGGTTGTTTAATGAGGGCTTGCATGGGAAAAGGCTTGGCAGTCAGACTCTACACCCTCCAACATTTCACAGTTGAAAACCAGAACACCTGTGGCCAAAACTACTGGAGTACGGTCAAGATGGCAAAAGTTAAGAATGAAGAAAAGCACACATAAGCTAGGAAAGGCTACAATAACTTGCTTTTGCTTGAGCCTGCTGGAAAGGGCAAGATTGCATCCCTTCCTCTCCTCTCCCTTCTCCTGAGTTGAGTGCAAACTTTTACTTTAACACTTTTAAACTTTAACACTTTGAATTGATTTTGCAGCAACCTGAGGAGAAAGGGAGAGGGGAAGTAGGGAGAGGAAAGAGAAGCTGGGACATTTTAAAAGCAGCTAAACAAGTGGGATGACAGAGGATTAACTGGGACTATTCCTTCCAAATCCAGACACTTGGAAGGTATGAGATTTGGTCAAGGTGGCCATTATATCTCCTTAGACTTGGGAGCAGGACCAAAATAGAACCCAAGCCTTTACCTCAACAAAGCAAGTCAGCTATACCTTGGCACTGTAAAGACAGACAGGCTTTATCTAATATACAATGTATAGAAGGTTGCTTCAGTCAGCAGGGCATTATACACATGCTTAGGTGTGTGGTTGGAAAATCATAATCATCGGGTTCAAGGGAATTGTAAGGCAGAAAGTACAGAGAGTGATTCTTATCTTACAACAGTGGATTTTAAAAGTCTGTCCCTGGTTTTTGGTTGAAACAATTACAAAACTGCCTTCTCCACCGCATTTGGAAGGGGGTGACATTAAATAGATGACCAGATGTTACCTTTCCAACCCATTGTGAAAAACAGATGAGGAGCAGGAAGAGGAGATAATTGACTTTATTTATATGCTATAAACTATCAGCAGCATTAATTTAAGAATTTAAAACCCATTATATAGCAAAAAAACAAGAACAAAACAACAACAATAAAAAGCAATTTAAATGTAATTTCAGTTACAAACACTTTAGCATGTTCTACATTTCTTCTCTGCTTCTATTGCAGCTGCAAACAGCCAGTATGCAGAGCTATTTCAAGTGATCTTTTATATGTGAGGGCAAAGTAGGAAAATCCAGGCCACTCAACAGCTCACCGTGAACACCTTGCCCAATACTTTGCAGATAAAATCACTTGAATCTACTCTGACTTGAATCCTGTAATTAATAAAGGTCCAGTGGGTATAAATTTGGTCTCTGCTTGCTCAGTGATAAGGGATACTTTTCAATTTGTGCTATCCCCTTCCCATGAGGAAGGTGGGATATGAATTCAATAAGAGAAATAAATCACTACATACATACATCCTTCCCTTGGCTCATTGAAAAAGCCAGAGGGAAAGTGGTGAAGTGGGTAGAGGGAGTACCCCTACTAAAACAAGGCAAAGTTCCAGCATGTTTAAAAGAGGCAGTTGTAAAACCATTGCTTAAAAATCCCTCCCTGGATACCACTATATTGAATAATTATTAGCCAGTTTCTAAATTCTACCTTTTGGGCACAGAACTGGACCATGCGGTAGCCTCTCAAATCCAGAGGGTTCTGGATCATATAGATTATCTAGATCGAGTTTAATCTGGTTTGAGGTCAGGATATAGGGCAGAAGAGCATTACTTACCTTGGCATTAAGCCTATGCCAGGAACTGGACAGGAGGAGTGTCCCTGTTGCTTTTTGCTGGACTTCTCGGTGGCTTCTAATACCATTGACCATGATATCTTTATGAACCACCTTGCAGATTTATTTTCAAGTGACTTTATTCTTTCCTTGAAAGGTGTGAACCCAGAAGGAGGTGCTGGGGAACTCCTGTTCAACCCTTTAGGGTTCAGTTCTGTCCCCCATGCTATTTTAACATATATATGAAACTGCTGTGAGAGGTTGTTTGGAGTTTGGGGGTCCAATGCCATCACTATGTGACTGACACCCACTATTATTCCTTTCTACCTCAATCCAAGGAAGTGTTTTGATCCTAAGCAGATACATTTCATCAGTAATGAACTGAATAAGGGTAAACAAAACAGAAGTGCTCCTGGCCCACCAGAAAGATCAGAGAATAGGAATTTAGCCTGTGCTGAATGGAGTTACACTCCACCTGAAGGTACAGGTCCACAGTCTGGATCTACTCCTGGATTCAGCCCTGAGTCTGGAAGGTCAGGTTTCAGTGGTGGTTGCACAGTTGAGGCTCATATGCCGGCTACAACCATTCCTTGAGCCATCAGACCTGACCACATTGACACATTAGTTACATCCCATTTGGGTTACTGTATTTGCTTAATCTGGATCTGCCTTTGAAGAATAGAAACTTCATGAGTCCAAAGAGCTGCAGCCAAATTGTTAACTGGACCTTATTACAAGGAAAATCTAGCTCCTGTTTTGCACTGGTTGCCAGTCTCTTGCTAGATACAAGGCAAAGTGCTACTTATGACCTAAAAAGCCCTCGACAGCTGTGGTCTAGGTTATGTTAAGTACCATATTGTCCCACATGAACCTGCCCAACCTTTGAGATCTTCTGGGATAGCCCCTCTCTCTGTTCATCCTCACAATACACTTTGTGGGAATACAGGAGAAGGCCTTTTCCATGACTGATACCAAGTTCTGGAATTCTTTTCCCAGAGGAGTTAGACTGGCACACTCCTTACTACCTTTCCATACCCAAGTGAAAAATCTTTTATATTGGCAGGCTTTTGAGAATTGATTTTTAGAGGAAACAGGCCATGTACAACGTGCTCTATTTTTATTTGATGTTTTTAAAATGGTTAATGTTTTAACTGGCTTTAATTTTTTTTTGTTACCTTTTGTATGCTGTGATTTTTTTAATAATTTTTTTTTCAACTGTTGCAAGCTACTTTGAGTCCCAAACTGGGAAAAAGGGGGGATGATGATGATGATGATGATGTCAAAAATCCATTCTTGAAAAGCATGGAGTTCTTAAAGCTCTGTCAAAGTAAAAATGCCTCTTTTGCTAACAGAAGGAGAGGATGGAGATGGCCATTCTAGCTACATGATCGCTTATGGGATCCGTCAAGTAGGAGGAAAAAACCATACTGGTTAATACACCTCCCAGCGGATGATCTTGCAGAAGCCAACACAGAGGAAAATGTTATATAAGTATACCTCAATTAACAAAGCTTCTGACAGTGAAGCTCTTTTTAACAAATTCTTTGTATACCTCCACCAGTCCTCCTTTTCTTCATCTTCTGACTAGCTGCAAGTCTTGTTTTGTTTTGGTTCATTTTGGTTTCAGTAGCACCATTAGCATTGGGAGGATAATAAAAGAGGGCTGGAGACGGACGAACTTTCTGTGTCATATTGCAACGGATTGTGTGCAATAACGCAGCAAAGCTTGAGCTAAGAAATAATGGAATTCTCCTATAGTGAGTCCTACTGTAGTCTGTGTGCCGGCCTACGACAGGCAAGGTAAACAGCAACTGCCTCTGGAATCACTTGATGAACATGTGTGAAGAGCAAAACAGAGAGAAAACAGAGAGACCCAGTAAGTCTGCCTCATGAGCTACCCTCAGCATTTTTTTTTTAAAAAAGCCATAGATCTGTACATTAAGCCATAAAAATGGAAGTCATAAGACAAGTGATTATAATTCAAAGAAAAAGTATTTTGGATGAACCCTTCAAGTGGCTTCTAGAAGTTTGAAAATATTTTTATTTCCTTGTGCAAGGTTTACCTGACCTGGGTGCTTCATTTCACATATGCATATTGTTAATTTTGAATACAAAAAAAGTTTGCTGAAAGATGTTGAACTGTCCTTCGTTTGTGGGAGAGTGAATGCAGGAATCAATCAATCCATGTGCTTTCCATGTTATTTCTGACTCTGACATGAAATTTTCTGTTAAAGAAGAAATGCTGACGAACATATTTGCTTTGTTAACTGAGGTATACCTGTACTTGGAAGTAGAAGCTAGAGATATGGGACTTCAAGTTCAAGAACCACCATGGTGTAATTGTTTGAGTGTTTAACTAGGCTTCTGGAAGACCAGGAGCACGTTCACATTATAGAATTACAGTGCTATAATTCCATTTTAAGTGCCACAGCAACATCCTGTGTAATCCTGAGATTTTCAGATTAGGGAGTGGTACTTACAATTCTCAGCTAGAAAGCTTGAATGTCCCCAGAAACAACAAATCCCAGGACTTCTTAGGATGCAGCCATGGCAGTTAAAGTGGAACCAGCTATGAAAACCCACTGGATGACCTTGGGCAAATCATAGTTTCTCAGGCTTCAAGGAATGCAATAACAAACTTCCTCTGAATAAATCTTACCAAGAAAAGCCGTATAATAGGGTTGCCAGAAGTATGACTTTACTTGAAGGCACGTAGAACCAACTACTAGTAGTTCAGAAAAAACTTAAAAGCTGTGCTGGTGTTCTGCCCATATAGTCAACAGTTAAAAGTGTGGCTGGGGTAAAAACATGCATGAAAGAACTTATATTCCCCCCTCATGGGAAATTAGAAATTACAGTTTGGTGTCAGATACAGTTTTGCACAGACAAATGGCAGAAAGAGAGGATGGGGGTTAGTGTTCCTTCCTCTCATTCTGTGCTTCCAACTGTGGCCTCAGAGGCCGCTTTTCATTTACAGAAGCATCAAGAGACTAAATCACACACCTCCCAAGTCAGCTCTATTTTGGTCCTAAAGTGCAGTTATTTTCAAAAGCAAGGATGTGAATCTTTCATTCATCCAACATGACATTTCATGTACTAAAAACACTTCTGTCTTGGTACGATAAGGCTCTCTAGCTTAGAAGCCCACAAAGACCTGAAGATATACAATCTATTATAGAGGGAGAGAAAACCTGTTGTGTTTGTCCCTTGTTGCTTCTGAAATCTGAGCAGTCCACTTATTCATTTGGACCTGAGAAAGCCATTGTTTCTTAGGACAAGATGTTATGGGACTTTTGATTCATTTACAACATTGGGAAGTTTATTGCTCACACAGGATTTCAACAGCCTGTTCTATTCTTCTTAAGGGATTTTTTTTTCAAACCAAGTTTCAAGATTTATTTCTAAGCCTCTCTGCATGTTTTTCCGAAAGTATGAGGTAGGCCCTATTGGGGAAAAGCAGAAGAGACAGTAACAATTGCCAACAAATACATGAGATTTGCCCAGTGACAATACCTCTAAATATGTTGGCAAACTTCACCATATCATTCTACTTGCTTGGTGAGCCCAAAATAGAGCTCTTGTTATTTTTCTTCTTTGGCAGAGCCAGGGTAGAGTTTGATGTTTATGAGCACCTCTGTGGGGTTTGTGTTTAAAACACCGAGGCATACTATAGGAAAGTTGAATCTTTCCCTGGTCAACTAAACATTGTCTGTTACATAGCTTCATGCTTTGTTGATTCATTTACAGTACTTAAATACTGTCATCCAACAGGAATCCTCTTAGAACGGTTTATATAAAATAAAAATAATAACTGGAAGCAAAAGAAATTACTAAGATGGCTTGGTCTCACACATGGAAGAAATCTCATAATTTAGGAATTATGGCAGAAAATCCCTAGCCTTAGTTAAGGCAGTCTTTACACTTGAAAGTGATTGTATCTGGAGTGGGACTTTTTGGCTTACTAGAAATGTATACCCTCCAAAATTTCACAAATGAAAACAGGGATACATGGCTGAGCAACATCAGCATGTGGTCAGAATGCTGTTCACAGACAACAATAGGTCATGGTCAAGAGTGTGGTCAAACGCAAAAGTGATTAATGAGGAAGAACACACAAAACTCCTGCTTTAAACAGAGTAAGCTTTGAATTTATGTACTGAATTTAGGAGAACCTGAAAAAAAAGTAAAAACTACATTATTTGTGTGTGTCTTTGAGTGTGCACACACAGGACAATTATCAATAAATATAATATTTTATGATGCATTATTGTCAAATCAAAATGTCTTTATCAGACCCTGCTCCAAATTACAGCTTTCTCTCAGATCCATGGTCACTGGGTCCATGGTTGTGTGCTCACCTCCCACCCTTACCTCTCTGCCCAATGCACATTATAAATGAGGTCGACTCCTAGGGGTATTCCACCCTACACTGTTTTAGTGCTATTATTCCACTTTCAACATCCTGTGGAATTCTGGACTTTGTAGTTTACTGAGGTCAAAGAGCTCTCTGGCTGAGAATTCTAAATGCAACCCCTTGTAAACTGCAAACCCCAGGATTTCATAGGATGTTCAAAGTGAAATAATAGCACTATAATAGTGTAGTGGGGAAAGGCCCCTAGTCTCCCCGAAAACACTCATGTCATCATCTTGAGCCAACTATAGCTTCTCAGTTTAACCTATGTTATAGAGTTGCTGGAGAATACAAATAGGATGGGGGTGAAGGGGGGGTGTACCGAAAAACAATGTGCAATATGTTTAGCTACAGGAGGTAAATGAAATGAAATTGATTAAGAAAGATACATCTGGAAACAACATGACTGTCTTAAAGAGATATTTTCATTCAAATGGCTTTTTAGAATGTCTCACTTTGGCTACAATCCTTACCTAGCGGTAAGTCCCATTGAAGTCACTTAATTCTGAATAGATCTGTGCATGGTTGCACCGTTACTGTGGGTGGAAATATTTGTCTATAGAAGACAACATTTTCAAAGTAAGTGGCCAATAAATTTCTCCCAGTTCTGAACATTCAAAAGTTAATGTTTTCCTTCCTGTAACACTGTATAGCCATGGGGTGCTTGAACACACACACACACACACACACACACACACACACACGATTAATGAAGAAAAAGAGGATAGAAAGAACAAACCCAATAAAATTAAGCTTTAGAATATTAAGTTTATGCAAATCTCAGAAGCAAACAAATCCACTGGCAAAACAGCAGGAAAAGGGCGGGGAAAAGTATTTTCAAATCAAATGCGCTCCTCCAATATAGTTCCTGTTTTAGAGAAATTAAAGATGGGAGGATTTAAAATCCACTAAAGCGGGAAATTGACTGCAAGAGAGTGAATGAGAGACCTTGAAGCACAGTTTGGGGAGTACAGTGATTCAGTTGGAGATTTCCTCAAGAGAAATCCTTCCTACTCGTCAGGGCTCTCCATATCCTTTCTGTGTGATATGTTTATTCCTCTTCTTATCTGAAGAAGAGTCACACAATCTCTTGAAGGAGGACATTGCAAACTGGATTTCAAAGTAGTAATGGTTCTAAAGTTTCTCCATTTGGAAGGGGCAAGATGCCACCACTCCTCTCGTCCCCCTCTCCTCTGCTTGGATGCCTCCTTCTACGGAATTACTGTAAAGTACTTAATTGTAGCAGCTTTGAAGTTGGAGACTGTAGCAATCAGAAGTTGGAAAGGGCAGGAGAAGGGTGAATCTTGGACTCTTTAAGATAAATTGAGGGCTGATTGAAAAATCCAGATTGATTGAAAAGTACAAGATTTTGTTCCTGGTTTTTCTTTTTTTGGGGGGGGGGGTTAAATTCAGCCCCTTGCCTTGTGTCATCTGGAATGTCATTTCTCCTTATTAGAAAGATGAGAGACAGGGGCTTTCTGCCCTACACTGTTATAGTGCTGTTATTCCACTTTCAACATCCTATGGAATCCTGGGGTTTGCCATTTAGGGAGGGGTGTTTAGAATTCTCAGCCAGAGAGCTCTTTGGCCTCAGTAAACTACAAACCCCAGAATTCCACAGGATGTTGAAAGTGGAATAATAGCACTATAACAGTGTAGTGCAGAAAGACCTATAATGAAAGAAGGATAATGACATCGTTTTGCACCGAGGCACAAAAATGGGGAGGGAGACAGAGTAAGAGAGGTTATAAATCACTGCTTCAGCCCACTTCCACTGTCCTTCTATATTTCTTATCCCTCTCACCCACCCTGCATGTTAGTGCAGACTTTAGCTGATCACTTTTTTGAGGCTAGGTGGGAATTTTGCTTCTCCCTTGGCTTTTACAAGGAGGAAGGTATTTTGCCTACCTTGTACTGATTCATTACAGGAAAATTGGCTTTGGGTGGTACTAGAAGAAGGAGGAGGAAGAGATGGTGATGGTGGTGATATTGGTTTGAATATAATTTAAGCAGTTTATATGTTAAGTTATTTAAGTTAACATTTAATTCTAATAATCTTTGATTACTTTTAGCAGGTTAATGCAGAAAGTAAAATCTTGATCAATACTAAGTGAGCAGCCACAGGTACTTTTTGGTGAGAGAGGCTTCCCGATTGTGTCATGGGACCTGGAGATATGAAAGGAAACGACCTTTTGTAGATCCATGCATATTTTCTTTCTTTCAGGAAGAACATGAATAAAATCTGGGACTTTCTGATCTTTTTAATCAGTCTGGATCTGTTCTGAGAATCAAGGAATGTAGGGGAGTAGCTGTGGCTGTCCCAGTTGTTCCATTACAGTTGGTGGCTGTGGAAACACTGGGGACAAAGCATGTATAAAACATCAAAGCACATTTCTTAAGCTGTTCCAAGTTCCTAAAATGGCTTCTTATAAAGGGGAGGAAGATGCTACTGGAAAAAAGGAACTCATAAACTTTTCGGTTGAGTCCTATGGATGTGGTGTAATAGGTAATAAAAAATATGGGCATTTTTCTTTCCTCACATTATCATTTTTTTCCACAGTCAGTTAAAGAGAATATCATAAAAAACTGTTTTCAAAATCCATTTTTTAGGTTACTGTGAAACTATAAATAGAACTTCATATCCACTTGAGATTTTCTAATAATGTGTGTGAGAGTATCTCTATATACCTGGGATGGCAATGGCTTTTCCCACCTTTACCTGCTCATCATAAGCAGTTTGTTAAGCTCAAAAGGAGTTTCAGTTTATAAGTGTGGAAGAGAATCTGCTGGAGGGTTAAAAAAGAGCACTGGACCACATGTGGATATTTCTTTCTGCTCAAAGAAGCTCTTTGAACTATATCCCCAGTCTTTAGCTCTGTTGTTTATTATTTGTTTACTGTAATTAAAAATAATTTTAAGCTGCCTTCACAGTTTAGGACATCTGCCCTCCCACAGCAGTTTTCTGGGATGGGGAAATCTGCAATTTTGTTTTCTCAAGTTAAAATTTAGAAATCTCAAGATGTTTCCATCCTAAATATGTGATTTGAGAATCTTCATTAACAAAAAAGGAACAAACTTCTCTTGCATACTTATCAGCTGAGTTTAATGTAACAGTAACTAATTATTAAATAGTTTAATCAATATAATAGATACAGCTGTTTCCAGCATGCACAGGATCATGTTGTACCCACCTGCCATGTACATGTTAAAGGCGAGAAGTTTCACTAACAAAATTAAATATTTGGGAATAACTATTACAAAGAAAAATCAATAACTATTTCAAAATAATTATCAAAGAATATGGAAGGATATTAGAAGGGACATGCAAAAATGGACTAAATTAAACTTATCGTTTATAGGAAGAATTAATGCTTTTAAAATGTCTCTACTACCTAAACTTATGTTTCTCTTCCAAAATCTACCAATAATTAGAAATGGGAGAGTGTTTAAAGAATGGGAAAAGGAGCTTCAAAAATTTATTTGGCTAGGCAAAAAAACAAGAATAAGATTTAAAGTATTACAGGATGCAAAAGAGTGAGGAGGGTTGGAAGTGCCATCCTTGAAGATGTATTACTATGCAAGTTGTTTAGATTAGATTAAAGATTGGATTATATTAGAGAAATCTACTTTAAAAGATCTGGAAGAAACTGATAACAGATTCAGATGGCATGGTTATTTATGCTATAATAAAATAGTGGTGAACAAAGATTTTAATAGTCATTGCATCCGGAAAACTTTATTAAAGATCTGGCTCCAAATAAAACAGAAATATTATGTAAAACTTCCAACTCTGACATCCCCTCAAGAAGCTTATAAGATTGCACCAACGAAGCAAGGAAAGCTTTTGACTTATCAAGATAAAACAAAATGGAAAAGAAACAACCCAAAAATGAAGTTGATAGAAGACTTAAAAGCTGAAGGTCATGAGCTAAACTGGTTCACTTGGTGCCAGTTGAAAGAAAGGTACAAAATGGAACAAAAACTATATGGATTTGAAAGACAAGAAAATGAACTAGATCAACTGTTGAAAGAACATCAAAAGAAAAGAATCTCGAAGTTTTATAAATTATTATTAAAAAGGGACTTTGAATCTGAGTCAATAAAAGAGTCAATGATTAAGTGGGCCCAAAATATAGATCGTCCAATTGAATTGGAGGCATGGAAAAAAGACATAAAATTCACTCCAAATTTAAATTTAAGAGAAAATTATTATAAAATGTTACATGGTGGTATATGACTCCAGAAAGACTTAAAAAAATAACCAAAAACAGAGATACGAAGTGCTGGAAATGTGGGGACAAGGTGGGGACTTTTTTTCATATGTGGTGGACTTGTTCTAAGGCTAACAAATTTTGGAAGGTAATTCATGATGAAATACAAAAAATTTTCAAAGTTAATTTTGAAATAGTACCAGAATTTTATTTATTGAATATATTAGGTCAGAACCAGGAGATTAGAAAACAACAGAAGATACTACTGTATTTGATTACAGCAGCACAGCTGACATATGCACAACATTGGAAAGATAAAACGGATATTAAATTAGATGAATGGAGAATAAAAATGTTAGACATGGTAGAGACTGAAAAATTAGCTAACTCCCTCAAGAACAAAATGGTTCAAAATTTTGAAAGAGAATGGAAAAGTGTAATGGTTTGGCTAAATTTGTAAATATCTGTGGGTTCAGTATATTGGTATTTGATAAGATATGTATAAAGGAGAAGATAGATTCAACTGGAAACTTCTGATATACAGAAGCGGGGGAGAATAGAAGAATTATAATAATAATATACATATTTGTGTCTATATATGTTTTCATGTATTTTGAATAAAATAATAATAATTTAAAAAAAAGGTGAGAAGCTTCTCGGGTGAAAAATACTGTGTGGAACAGAAGTGCCCAGGCAATGAATTCTGAAAGAACCAAAACTGCTGTAACAAAATGCTCCCACTACCCATCCAGAATCAGCAATCCAGAAATACACTAGATTTGGTGATGTTGAAAGTCCAGGAAAAGCAACACAGCTGTATATCTCCTGTCCATTATCCAGCATAAAGCATTAGCTGCCCAAAACTGAAGGTTGAAACCAAATTTGAATTAATCCAAATTGACCATTGAACAAGATTTGTAATGAAGAAGTCGCTGTATGTTTATTAAAAACCAAAACACTGGGTCTAAAGTAGGCCATGCCAATGGGTCCTTTAAGCCTTTTCTCTTATGGAGGCATTTATTATCTGCAGAGGTTAAGAGGCCCAGCAGGCCCTAACTAATTTTAGAAGTCAAAATGAGCAGACAAGAGTTAAGTGAACAAGTGATGGGCCTTACTCCTCCTAGAAGTGCTGCATATGCCACATTACACATTCTACTTGTTTACCATATTGTGTGTGTTGCTGTTAATTTTTATATAGTTGTTACTTAATAAAGTCTTACTGCAACTTAGCATACGTGCTTTCCCACAAAATGTGAAACTAGGACCATTTAGCTAATTCCCACAGACAAAACTTATTACCGCTATTAGGAAGTTAAGGCAAATATGAAACCCAAAAGTTCTCTAGCACCTTGAATACTAGCATAGTTATTGTGGCATGAATGTTTGTGGATTTTAACCTACATTATCAGATGCTTGGGAAAATCCAGAATTTCAGTACAACCTAACTGGTTACAGATGAACTTCAAAGAGAAAGACTGAAATGAATTTAAATGTGAAAATACCAAAGAATAACAATTGTGTTATTAACACCAGTCATTCATGGAACTGTCAGTGAGAGCACAAACATCTCAGTAAGGCCAATTGCACATGTAGAGTGAAAAGAATCAATTATCCTGTTTCAAACCTCTGGTGATTGACTAGAACCTCATAATGACTAGATCCTCCTAATGAATTCACTAGAACATTGTAATGAAACTCAATAATTGAGAGCTGAATGATAATCTCACTTTGAAGGTTCTTTGATATTCAGTGGTTTCTTGAAGGTAGAGTTTCCTGGGAGGTTGAATTGTTCAACCACTGCTTTTTCATGTCAGATTTCTATTGGTTTATTTTGTGAAACGCAGTGTGCCACACTTGCTCTGCGTAGAATGGAAAAAGACTTTGGTGCTGTCAGAAGACGGCATACCACACAGGAGGGCCAGTGTGGCCCTAGAACTGCAGTCTTCCAAGGTTGTTCTTCTGGACTCTTTCCTCCACACTCCATGGAATTCCCCTTTTCTGGCCATAAACCAACTGCCTCTCCTAGAAGCCTTCAGGAGCAGAGATTCACCTTTTAAATATGTTGCAGGTCTCCTGTTGTATTGTTTCACACCAAAATCCTGCACCTAATTTTCTAAGCCAGAAATGTTTTTACATCCCCTTCCATTTTCCTCCTGTATTTTTTGACAGTCCATATGGCTCTTGGAGAGTGCCAGGAGCAGAAAATTAGCACCAGGACCTGCCCACCACAGTCTAACACACTGGGAGTTGAGTAAATGAATCAACCCTATCTGCATTCACAAAACCCTGCCAAATTTTGTTGGGGTTTCAAGGAGATAAATCCACTGTAGTTTTCCAACACTGTATGCATTCCTTCCCACATTTTTCTGCTGTTATCAATTACTAATATTTCATAAATTTGTTCTTTTGATATTGCCTTGGACTGTGTTCCTACTCATGAACACCATGGAATGCAATGCACATATTTTGTTTTTCTTAACATGGAAATATTGTACATGGAGCTCTAATAAGCATAAGCCTGTTTTCTTTACTAGGTGCATTGAAATCTATTTCACACAATACCCCCTAGACAAGCACACCTACACATGCAAAATTGTTCTTGAGCAGATCAAGTATGTCAAACAACAGATGAAAGAACTAGTAAAGTTAGAAAGCTGCACTTAGTGACCATCAAGAAAATGATGGATTATCTCTGCCTCTGAAACAAATGAGGTGAATTATCTTAATGTAACTAAGGAAACAACTCAGTGAACACAATATTCAGGGGCTGCTGCATTGATCATGCAGCAAGATACAACAAAATCCAAAATCCACAAGCAGTGATACCTTTACTGGGCCAACTCCACAGCATAAAATATTTTATGCAAACTTTTGAAGCTTCACTGTTTCTTCAGCAGGCAAAAATGTCAAAAATTGTACAGGAGAAAAATGTAGATGATGTTAGAGTCACGGGACTACTTTCTTTCTGAGATGTCAGTTAAGATGGTATTGAAGAATTTCAATGCATGCAGAGGCCTCTCCATGTGGCCATGTAAGGATTAGAGACAAAGAGCAATAAAAGACCAGAGGTAAAATTTCACTCTATTAGCAACAGGAAAGTAACTTCTCTTGAGATCCAGATGTCCCTGATCTGTGTAAAGCTAACTGCTCCTGTCTTAGGCAGAGAACACTGAATTTCTCAAGTACGTATACTGTACTGTTACATCTGGAAAAACTTTTAGGTGCTGTAGAGATAAAACTTGCCAAATTGTGGTCCAGTGAAACAGTCCTTTGGTTCCCTCTTGTTTATAATTCCTCTGTTGTGGCTAAATTTAGGCCATTTCTGCACTTCATTTTTATAGTGCCATTATTCTACTTTCAACATGCTATGGAATTCTGGGGTTTGTAGTTTACTGAGGCCCAATATTCTCTGGCTGAGGATTCTAAATGCCCCTCCCTAAACTGCAAACCTCAGGATTCCATAGGATGTTGAAAATGGAATAATAGCACTATAAAAGTGTAGTGCAGAAATGGCCTTAGTGTCTTGAAATCCAAGGAAAAAATATTCAGGGGTAACCATACTTCCTGTGCAGCAAAATGCAACAAAGTACAAAACCCACAAGTTTTGGGGCGAACTCCAAAGCATAAAATACATTATGCAAGCTTTTGAAGCTTTGCTGGCTCCTTCATCTGGCAAAGATGTTAGAAATCACACAGGAGAAAAATGGTGATGATCTTACTTCGTGAACAATTGCAGTGATGTAGCTTCATTGACTTCATTGATTGTGCTGTTGTGGTTCCATTCACTCTTATGCCAGTGCTGGTGTTCTTTGATTTGCACATTAGGCTCCAGATGTACAGATGCATGTGCAACCTCAGAAATGTTTTCTGAATGACAATAACTGAAGAATATCTTGAGGCCAGCCTACCACCCATGCAGCATAGCAAAAGGAATGTGGTTTGTGATGAAGTTAAAAATTATCTTTTGAGAAATGAGCACTTAATAGGCTGTGCTTCTGAGGAGTTGTAGCTTGTTTGAGGTTTTTTACATGTAATATCTTCTGATGAATTCTCAAAAAAATCAGACCTTTTTTTTTTTACACTTCAAGGTTTGTTATTTCTAATGTATATACATTGTTTGAGATTACCTTATAATGTAAAAAGAAAAATAAATGCAGTGCCACCAGTGCTTGCAGTTCATTATTCCTATTGTCCTACAGTGTGGTGATTATTTTTATTAGAATCCCTTTTTAATAATCTCCATAAAAAGGATATTTTCATTTATTTATGCCACATTGCATTTGTAGTGCAGTTCTGCAATGCAACAGGGATCACTCCAGGCCTGGCCAAGAGATTTGTGTGGTATCTAGCGTAAAACAGCAAGGCAAGCCCATACACCTGCCAACCAATAGAGAAAGATAAAAATCAGTCACCGCCAGTGGTGGGACGGGTCCTGGGAAGAACCAATGTTATGCTAAGAACCAATAAAATTTCCCTAGGCTACGGCATACTAAATACCCCAAGGGTGAGAGTGGGTGTGGTTGCAAGGAAAAGAATTAAATAGAAAAAGTTGAACTGTACTAAAGCAAGCTCACTCATTTCTAGAAACAAGGAGAACAGAAAAGCTAGGCAGCAGTCTCCCTCCCACACCCATGACTAGGCTAAGGGGAGAGGAACATAGGCTCCAGGATTCCCACTGAAAGATCTCACTGGTATGCTTTGCAAGAATGGATAATGAGGCATAAAATGACTCTTTCTGTGCCAGCTTGGAGCTCTGTAACAAGTTTTGAGGAACCAGGTGGATAACCAAGGCAGTCCCTTTTGGTTGCAAATATTATATTTTTCCTTTAGGTTTTCAAATTGTTTTGCAAACCTCTCAGAGAACTAGAAGTGTCATAAGTGAATAATACTCTGTTCCCAGATATTTCATTTAAAAAAAAAATCCTATGTTTACTTACTGCATGGGCCATAATCACAGTACAGCTCACAGTCTTGACAAGTATGTCAGCCAAATGGGTTTATCATCATGATTATCTAATAATAATTCAGTCTCTAGTTAATTCTGTGGTGGAAAAAGAATTCATTACACTCAACAGACTTGACCAAAGGAATCACTTGAAACTGTTATAAGAAAATTTGCACTTCACCTTGAGGATTCCCATAGGGCACTTCTGAGAAATAAAAAGTGCAGCAAACAAGTGTTTTTATTTTCCAAAATATGTTTTTCCAAACAAAATATATTTTTTCAAACATATTTGAAAAACAAAGGGAGTTCCTCAAATACACATTAAGAAAATAAGAAAACAATGTACAACTGTCATGAGAAAACAATGAGAGATCAAATATAATTGCAGGGCTGGTAAAGGTGTAGAATCGTATCTTCTTTTGATTTTACAATACTTAAGAGTTTTGTTGTTTAATTTAAATATTGAATTAGTCAACCTGACAGAAACAATAATTTCCATTTTTTTAAGGAATTTTTATTAATTTTCAAAATACATAAAAGCATGTGTAAACACAAATATATATGTTATTATCATAATCCTTCCGTTCCTCCCTCCTGCTTCTATATATCAAAAATTATCCAGTTGAACCCTTCTTCTCCCTTATACATAATCTCTGTCAAATACCAATAATTTCCATTGCTATTGGAAAGAAATATATTTAATTTAAATACACACACACATATATATAAAATAAACAAAAATAAATGTGCCAGTGTGGTGCTATGGTTGAGGTCTAAAACAAGCACTTCAGGAGACCAAGATCTGAATCTCTGCTCAGCCAAGGAAACCCACTGTGTGATCCTATACACGCTCTCAGCCTCCAAGAAAGGCAATGACAAACTCTCTGAACAACTGTTGTCAAGAAAAGCCCTTAGGAGGATCATAAGTCAGAAAGGGCTTTAAGGTACACAACAGCTAGAAATAGTGACATAAAAAAACGCAGAATCACACTTTAGCCTTTAGGGAAAGGTTTATGTTTTAGCTAAACTGCACAAGTAAATGTGCAAAATAGAGAAAAAATGTAATTTAAGTGTCTTTTTGGAAGGAAGAGAATCTCACAGCCCCATACAGGTGAGATTCAGCAAAATGCAACGTCAAGATTTTAAATTCTGAGAGCAGATGTTTAGTGATGGATCTTAGGCGTCTCTAACAGAATTCTTCTAAACTTAATGTTAAAAATCCCTAAGAGTCACCTTTCTTCAGATAGACTGAAATTACATTTGAGTGAGTTTTGGGTTATTTTCTTTCCCTATAGAAATGCCATTGTGTTTCTACTGGGGAAATGTCCTTTGTCTGTAGGAGTGTTCTTGCATGTAAAATAGAGTGTATTCTGCCATATTTCAAAACTCAGAACCATTGGGCATAACATTTGATATGAGGAACTGATAACCTCCTATTCTGAAACACAAATATTTACTAACCTTTTTCTTTCCTAAAAATGCAACCACTTTTTTGACTGCACAAATTATGACACTATCATAAATCCTGAATGAAAACAGCTGTTCTTACTTATCTTCAAGAAGTCCAAGCATGAATGGCATCATTGGCTAATTTTCTATCCCAATAACAGAATAGTACCTGCTGAGTAAAATGTTTCCCATTTGGACCATCCACATTTCATTACCATCTACTTGTCCATGCTTTGGTTATATTATTGTAATAGCCTACTGGCAGGTTTGCTTTCTTGCTCTCTTCTCCTTATGCTTGTAATTCAGAACAGTGCCATCTGGGTTGTTTTAAATCTCCCTGAATATCCACATATTTCTTCCCCTCATAGATCCATTCACTGGCTAACAATTTGGGCCAGGGCCTGTTTCAGACTTTTGGTTCTTGTATTCAGGGTTCTGCATGTTAATCTCCCCTAGTACCTGCAGCTCACCTAACATGGTATGCACTATCTAGGAATTTAAGATCCACAGGCAAAGGCTGTTGTGTAGGGACGGGAGGGGGCAATGGGAGCAGTTTGCCCTAGGTGGCAATTTTTTGTAGCCCTGTAGCCCTGCCCCCTTGCACCATAGCCCCACCCCACACACCATGGTCATGCCCCCACACACTGTGGCCATGCCCCCTGCCCCCCCTCCACACACTCCAAGCTCTGCCACTGGGCAAAGGATTATTATCTATTCCACTGATACACACAGCTCTGTCAAGGCTGTGAGTCTTTCAAGATCTGGCTCTATGTCTCTGGAACGGTCTTCATTTGGACCTCCAGCTGGTGGAGGATCTCACTCATTTTTGCAAGGGATTGAAGACCTTCCTCTTTGATTTGCCAGATTAAGCTACTGAAATGGGCCTGTGGTTGCTGGGGTAGGTAGTGGCTGGTGGGATGTGGAGGGGTTGGTTATATATATTATAGTGTCATGTCTCCAACTGTATATGCTTGATGTTCTGGACCATAAGTAAGCGTTGTTGTTGTGGTTACTACTACTACTACTACTACTGGTGCCAACCACCCTAAAGACAACTAGAGCATGACATTTAATTGCTTCAATGGGCCTTGCAAGCCACTTTTCCACACGTAGTTCATTATCTGCTACCTACTGTAGAAAAAAGGGTGGGTGGGGTGTATGGCCTAGTCTATGATGTTCGTGCATCCCTTCTGTGGTGATGGTGTCTGATTAGCAGACCTTTTGCTAGTTCTAAGACAGTGACAAAGAATGGTTTCCCTCCACATTTCAGCTAATGCAGAAATATAGTTCTACTAACAATTGCCACCACCCTGCAACCAAACTGGGTTTCCCATAGTGTATAAATGCTGACATAAATGTCTCCTTTCATACATTATGGTGCCTTAGTATTACAGTATCACCATATTTTTACTTCACATTTTCTTGATTTACTAGGCTAGGTCTGTCCCTGTGCCCTAGTCAAAGCTTCTCAAAAAACATAGATCATATGTCTTGAAAAGCAATCAGTTTATCAATGACTTTACTCATCCGTTTTATTTCTCTGTTGCTGAATGTTGAGCACCTTGTAACTGCACAAAATCCCTTGAAAGCCATTTTTACTGTGAAGTGTCAGTGTTTTGAGGCTAGATGCCATGGTTCTCAAGCCCATACATCACCGTGTCATTTTGTTCATCCCTAACTTCATGTAAAACTAAGTAACCGGCTCTGCATCTCAAGTAATAATGACACATACACCTGGTACAGGCAGAAGTGTCCTCTGGACCAAACCGGTGATAAAATCTTTTGGTTAAGAATGTGCTATGGAATCAAAAGGAATGATCTGATGACATCTTCTACTGCTGGAGAAAACTGAAGAGGAAATCCAAAAATAAATACTTGCATATAGAAATTCCTAGAAATACCAATTTAAGCATCATCACCCCACAGTGATGAGTAATGGACAGTTTTGTATATGGCAGTGGAAATTTGACATATGTTCAATTTTGGTTCTGCCATGGGGCATTAGCAAAGCATAGCTCACCAAAGGGCACTATATAGAGAGCAGGTGTGGTTTTACCTTCCTCTGAGGTTGAGAGAGGATAAGATAGCCCAGTGGTTTTTTACAGCTGAGCACAGCTCTGAACCCTGGTGTCCAGAGTCATAGTCCAATGGTCAAACTACTACACCATGCAATCAATACACACACATACACATACACACACACACACACACATTTATATATGCACATACACTTCTGTGATTTTTGAACTCAAGGCAGCAGTGAATACTTGGACTTGATCAGCCTGTGAAGGCAGAGGAATCTGTATTATCTAGTCAGAAATGTGATTTTTTTTTTTCAGGCTGTATTGGGCAGAAAGATTTCATGTTTGTTTCCTGCTTTTCCAGAGGAGAGAGCAGAACTGTTATCAAAAGTAAGAAGTAGTTGTAACATTTAGCTTGAAGGTTAGGTTTGTTGGAAACAGAGTCCCCATCTTCTGCAAGTACTTGATATATGCCTCCTGCTGTTCTGTTAATGACAAGTCTCTGTCTGGCTTTCCACTGCTGTGAACAGCCAAGGCATGCGGATGCCTGACTAAATTGAAAACCAAAAAAATGAAGAATCTATGTGTTAACATCATGGGAAAATGCTTGTGAAAACTGAGTCAGACAAATAGAAAAGCATGGTCCAATGGATGTGATAATAAAATGGTATGACCCACTCATTTTCTCAAGGTTTTTCTGCATTTGAAGACAATCCTAGCACAGCTATGGTATATCTATAAAAAAAAGGTTGTGATCCTAATGTGGAAATGTGAGTTTAGATTTAAGGGAGCAGAATGTAGATTTAAAATATAGTTGAGACAAGGTCAAAAGAACAGCACAATTAGAATACAAAAATGTCCCTATCTTACTGCTTCCCCAAGTTATCAGAGCTGCTGAACAGTACTGGTAAGAGACACAAACAAAGGATTGAGAGAGGGAGAAGGAGGGAGAGGGAACATGCACAAGTTCACCTGGTGTTGTACCAGACCTTGAGTAAAGTTTAGGATCTTATCTTAGAAGGCGATCACCTGCTCAGAGTTTTAACAGACCTTCACTGTAGCCCATCACCACAATTGACCTGGGTCCAGTTTTCTCCAGCAGAGCAAGAGGGGATGACCACAGAAGGACTGTCTTCTGTCACATGACAGCTTGTAAGGCTTCATGTAGATGTGGGCTGAGACGAGATCTTGTTGTTACAAACTGGGGTTTTTTTTCCTGAAACTGCCATTTTGTATTCTCCAGCTGAAGCAACAATGGCAGTTTTGCCCTTGTTATGTGAAGCACATCACTCATTCACATGATTTCAGAATTTGGAGTGAATTGACTTCGTTCCAGGTTTCCACTTAGTTCCCTAGCCTGTGGCTGCTGGGACGGTTCAATTAGATGTTCTTGTTTTGAGATAGCTAATAAAGGAGGTGCTGACCTTCAGGATTGACTAACAAGCCACAGCAGGAATTTATGATATTATTCTGTCCACACAAGGTATGACTTGGCAGATGTTAGTCTTTTAAGCAGAGGGAGGAAAACTCACCTAGGAACCAGTTGATTGCCATTTCCAGATGTATCTCAAGCCAAAAGTATCTGGGCCACACTGCAAGATCCAGATGGGAGATGTGATAAGGTGTTGAAGACTAATATGACATACTATCCCACATTTCTCTGATAAAAAGCAGGACACATATGGCCAAACAACATCAGAGTGTGGTCAAGATATATAAAAAAAGTTATGAATGAGGAATAATGCATAAGCTAGGAGAGGATGTAACAGTTTTTGCCTCATCTTACTGTGAAGGGCAAAATCCTGTCCTTTCCCCTGCTGCTGCTTTAATTTATCTACTTTCGCACTTTGAACTTACATTACACTGGGTGAAGTAAGCTGAGGGCATGGAGGAAGTGTGAGGAGGAGAATGAAAGTAGGACATTTTAAAAGCAGCTGAAAAAATGAGACAACAGAGGATTAATTGGGACTATCCCTGCCAAACTGAAACAGTTGGAGGTATTTTATGATGCTTGATTTAAAATCTAAGGGCAAGATTTTATTGAGTGTTTCTCAGTGTAGGATAACTTTGGGGGAAAAAAGTGGGGGATGAAGATCCGTTTCAACATTATATTTTCTGGTAGCACTTAAAAATGGTGTATACTTTAAAATGTAAACTCTATGAGCCATCATTTCTTGTTGAATATACACTTGGTAACAATCCTGGGCTTATCTCTCTGGAAGATATAAAATAGTAGGTGCTGGCCTGGCATGGGTATACTCATACCCTTGTATAGTTGAACTGGATACAGCTTAGAATGGATGTGTGGGCTAAAACCAATGCCGTGCTCAGGATACCATCACATTTTTTCCACACACTTGTGACTCTCCATAGTATGCAAATCTGCTCAGGGGAGTGAAGGGGTTATCAACCATCTGGAGATTATTTTTAGAGGATATCAGAGCTGGAAGCAGGAGATGAATTAAGGTCTCACTTCTACCAGCAAAACCCCATTGTGTACTGGCCTGTGTGCACCCTTCTGTGTGACATCAGGGCACTTAATTAATGTAGATTGATGCCACAGTCTAAGTGTGAGGTCAGGAATTTGAGACAGTTATCAGGCAATGCCAAAATATCAATTTCAGGCCAAATAGTGGATATGGGTAAAAATGTATAGCAACTGTTGTTAAAATAATATTGGCTCAGTTCTTCATGTTTCAATCAGTGCTGTTCTAGTGTCTGGTTTAAGACTCGACTGAAGTCGTTTTCTTTCATTTTTCTCATAAGGAATCATTTCAGGTTATTTTGTGAAATCCCTATAGTCTATCTTAGTGTGCCATAAATTCCTGAAAGGCAGTAATGATATATGGGCTGAAGGAAGATTTTGTACAGGCACCGAGGAAAGGAATGCTTAAATTTTGAGTTGTCATCCAGGAAACTACAAAGGTACCACTCAGATGTTTTAGGTTTTTGTTAGAAATTGAAAGGTTGCAGGAATGAAATGCCTTTTGTTTTCAAAAGAACACATTATGGTTCTTATCTGTGTGAGTGTGTGTCCCTGCCCCCCGCCCTTAGTATCATTAGCAATGCTACACTATAGGATGCCAAAGTAAATTCTGCATATTACTCAGTTTAGTTAAATGACTTTGAGGTTTTAATGATTAAAAGCTATTTTCAGCTATTTTCCCCCTGTATTAGTCTAATCAAATCAAATCTCTCTCCTTTGTCAAAACTTATCTGTTTCTGCATAAGCTAACTGGGAACTCACTCCCACATTCTGTACTGCTGGCTACAAGATAACTCAACCCAGGACTATTCTTGTGAACCAATTACCAGCTCTTTTTCATATTCATTTTTCTATTGTCTATTTAAATTGCATAAGATGGATAACTTCCCAAATCTTTCCCAGCAGTATTCTGAAGTGGACTGAAGATGCTGGACATCTTCTTAAACAACTAATTAAGACTCAGCAACAGTGGCATATATTGTTCCCCCCAAACTGGAAAAAAAATTGGACAAATCCCCCCACCCCCAAGATCAGGGCAGGGGAAAAATATCTTTACAATCCAGAGCTGGTACAGCTTTCTTCATGGCTGCTGTTTACAAAAAGCAAAGCACTTATATTAGTTGCATCCACATAATTGGTGTCATGTCTGGCTTGGTCTTTAAATCTCCATCAGAAATTAAAGCCCACGTATTCAGATAATTTGTGGAGGGTGGAGCAGGCGTGAATATGCTAGCCTCATTCCAACTGCCTTCAACTCCAGAACATGATGCATTGTGTGGAAGTTCTAAAGAAGAAGCCTGGATGTATTGAGATGCAGTTGCCTGGATGGGCAGACAGTAGGGACAGTGACATTAGTAGTGGGAGCAATGGACACTTCTCTGTTCCTCCTCCATTCACTCTTTGAACTGCTCTCTAAAGGATCCTTAACAAATCAATGTTCCCTTTGTTAGTTGGCTGTCAGGAACCTGTTTTGGCAGGAAAACATTGCCTGTTTATAACTACTGCATAATTCTTAGGCTCCTAAGCCTGGATAATAAGTCAACCCATTTTTTTAAAAATGCAAGGAACACCACAATTACTAGGGAATATTAATCTTACTTTGGTAGAATTGGCTCTGACAATGTCATTTTGCGTTGTTTGGCAATCAGGTTGCCTGTACTGCATGCTGCTAACAGCTACTGTAAATGGCTTGGTATTGAAATCAAATTCACTGAACACCAGTTTAGTTAGAATAAGTCAAAACAAAATAGCCCCAAAGCAGCACTTTTTCCCAGTGAAAATGTTTGTCATGCATGTTCTTCCAACAGCTGTTTTTATTTTAGGTTTCATTTCAAATGCATTCAACAAAATGCAATGCTCAGATTCATCATCAAAGGTCAGCAGACCTTCTCCGATCCCCCTAGTTCCAAAAAAGATCATTATCAAACTCTGAGCAGTTGTATGTTTTATTACTTTCATATTTTACATTTCTGGGGTTTCATATCCTACCTAAAGGCAATTATGACTAAAAAAAAACATGCTTGGCATGTTTTACATTTACTCCTTTTCCTCATTATTACAAACATCCTATATCAAGATTTTCCTTTTTTTTAAAAAAAAATGTATTGCTACCATACCAAAGTATTTCTATGGACTAAAATATGCTGTGTTTGCCAGGGAGCTCTTGAATCCCTGTCTCTTTTTAGGCCTCCAAGGGTTGAAAATTTTGCACACAATTTAGCCTTACTTCAGGTGGTCTTGGTCTGAGTTCAGTAAGCAACATATGGCGAGAAGAATAGTGAAGGTGAACCATAGTTTCATTCCTCTTGTTGCCATCTCTCTTATCTTTTACCAATTCAGAGGCCCGTTTCGCATGGCAGTTCTCATGTGAAAGGGCGTCCGGAGCATTGCGCAATTGCGAGGACGTCATCTGAAACGCTCCTCGCAACTGTAAGCCAAAAGCTCCTCACAATTTTAGCAGAAAATGGTCCATGATCATTACTATCCATGTGGAGCTCTGGAGCCGTGGCCCTCGCGCTTCCTCCCCCAGTACAGCCTGGGAAAATACCCGGCTGTGCTTTGGAAGGAAGAGGCAGAGCCCTCACGCTGCCTGCCGGGCAGCAGGCAACTCTTGCAGAGAAGAAGCAGTAGGGACATGAAAGCCTCACAGAAGAGGCTGCTCATGTGATCCTCGCACGCCTGCACTGGACGCAGGTAAGTTGCGGAAAGGGCCAGAGTGAAAATGCATTCAGCAAGGGCTTTTTCTTCCAGGTTGCTCCCTGTATGAACTTGAAGTAAGATGTGCCAGGGTTCTCCATAATTTGGGGACCCTACATGGATAGGGAAAGTTTCATTTTGGAGGCCATCCTTCCACTTCATGATGAGCAGTAGAGGTAAAGATGTGTATGTGTTAGGGAGGTAATTCTTTAAGGAAATTCTTGAAGGAAGCAATGTGAAATTTTACCATTATTCCCCCCACTATGAGAAACTGTTTTCATTGCCTATTCAGAATTCAGGATTTGTTCAGCACAAAATCCATCCATGGTTGTTTTGCACAGAAAACATAATTTTCTGTTCAGGAAACAGCATTTCTGTGTGTGTGTGTGTGTGTGTGCGCGCACGCTCATGCAAAAACTGATATTTCTATGCAAATGATTATTTTTTGGACGAAAAATGTTGTTCCCTGCACAAATTCTGATCAGAGTAAGATCTCAGCAGGCCATGCTAACTGCAGTACTAATGGCACTATGTTATATCATGACATACTAGTCTCAGAGTCTGTAAATGTTACCTTTTTGGACTACAGTTTGCAGAACCAGTGGTCATGTTGGCTAAAGCAGTCTGGGAGCTGTAATTCCATGGGCCTTCCTGGACATACTGCCAGGCCAGGGGAACTGAACAGCCATACGTCATGACAATTGAGGAGGGAAAAAAACAAAGAAAAATATTGTTTTCTTGTTTTATTCAAATCTTTAAAAAAAAAAAAGGCTTGCACCTAATACATTTTAATACACTCAAAAAGTCATCATTTTTATTTCCAAAATGTTTTAGAAATTAGTTTAGAAACACTCTATTTAATTTGCTGGTACTTTGTGGTTTCCAGAATCCTTTAACTTTGAATGTCCTGCAGATGTGAAATATATATCAATGCATACAATTTTTTCCTGAAAGAGGGAGAAAAAAACCCTCCTTTTTTCATCTGCTAATGTTTGGGCAGCAGACTGTAGGTAATTTGAAAAATTTCACCATGTGCTACCAAAGTAGAAATGATTTATAGAAAGAAGATAGGATACTGTGGCTATATACAGTGATCCATAATAGGCTTTGGTTGTGTTTGATTTTACAAAGTACAGAACAGATATAAAACTTGGAACAAAATGGCATGGCAATCCTAATGAGGGATACAGAATAAGCAGTTTTCTCCCTAATTTGCTAGTATCCTTTTCTTTTCAATCTGTATCTTCCTTCCCTTTGCTAAGTTAATTGCACAGCTTACCTTGAAATGCAAAGAAATGAGTTGGAATATTCAGTTATCTAAAACTTTCAGGATCATTTTATATGGAATAGTTAAGGAAGTCATTCATTTTGAATAGATTCATAAACAGAGATACCCTGTGATCGCAGAACATTATTCTGCCTATTTGTACTTCATTTTTACTTTCTTGGTGTAATTTTTTTAATCAGATCTGAAGGACTGAATCTTTCTTTCCAGTCTTCACAGCATGAGAGAGGAATCTCAGGGTAAAAATCCTACCTTGAAACATGTGTTTTTATTCTCCTTTTGTTGGGCTTGTTTCTTTTTCTTTTATTTGAATAACATACTTTGAGCAGCTATGGTTGATACATAATATCATCATGTTTACTGTTACCACCAGGGAACATCTTTTGGTCTCAGATTTTGCACTTGACATCTCAGTGTTATCACAATACAAACTTGGCAACTCTAGTGAAGCTACATTAAAACAGCTTTATGTATGACAAGGAACAGTTGGCATTTTTAGCCTATTTTTTTCCTCTCCGTTTGGTTGATGTTTCCCTTCAGAACATGAAGTATGCTGAAAGATATCTTATTTGATCATCTTTCTCATTTGTTTGTTTTTAAAATGGATTAACCTGAATTGTTGAGGGGAACTCTGAACAAATCTCATTCAGAGTTAGTATAGGGGGTAATATTTCCAGAAAGGCTGGACTGAGGAAATCTGAAAACAAACTTAACTCACAGCCTCCTCCAGAATCTTCAATCATTTCCAGGTTCTTCTGTGTGACCTTTTGTATATCTCAGAGACATCAGATTCTGGGATAACTTTGGTGTTGATATTATGTTTTGTAAAAGCTTGTTTGCACTTCACTTTAAAGGTTGAACATTAGAGGACCTACTGTGTACCAAGGTTTGTAATACTGATTTTGTTGCCATTTAAGGGAAAGAAAAACCCAAATAGCCTTTTTTACCTCAAAGGAGAGGAAGTGTCATTCATTATAGGGCATATACCCACTCATGATAAAATGAAAGTGAGATTTCTTTCCACACTATCATGAAACCTTTGTGTATATTTATATATATGCACACATACATACTACATATACATACACACACATACATACATACACACACACACACTCACAAAATCATATTTTTTTTCTCTCTCCTGGCATGATATGATCACTGTGATTATCTCATGACAAACAGAAATGGATTGCAGCAGTTGAAAATGTCACAGCCTGACTGTCTGCTTCTTGAACAAGCCATGAATTCCAATCCCATTTCTGGAAGGTCAGACATCACAGATTCACTGGGCAACAAAAAACTGTAGTACTTTTACAGTATATCAGTCTAACATGATGGGCATGAAATAAGTACACAGATTTATTTGCAGGGCAAAAGCTTCTGTGAGTATACTCAGTATATCTGTGGCGCCACTTATAATATGATAGGGCTTTCAGTGGTGTCACTGAGAGGAAATGCTGGGAACCATGATTCTGGGTTTTCTTTCAGAGTGTAAGGGTAGTTGTCTAACTCTCCAGCAAGAAGATAATGTGACTTCCAAGTTTTCCTGTTGATCACAACAGATTAGCAGAGAGAAAACCAAAGAGTGGAGCAAATATCAGAGGAGGTTTTTCCCCCATTTTCTTCAACAATATTTCTTCTTCATGCTCACAGCTTAAATGGTAACACCCTTCTGTAAGAAGCTTTGTGTTTTTTAATTAAAAGCTGAAGCTTGTTATTAAAGCTGCATGTGTTTTATAATAATATCGTTTCCACTATAAAGGCTCTTAATAATTGTAGATGCTATGCCTCTATTTAGTAGTACATAATAGACCAAATCTATGAAATAACATATGACCCTTCGTCAGACAAAGAGGGAACACAAAGTTCTGGTTAAGAGCTATAAAGCCCTATATGGCTTGGGTTTAACCTTATCCAAATGATTTTATTTTTCTATACGGTTCTACCCAGGCTTTAAGGTCTTTGTGGGAGGGCTTTCTCTCTTTATCTATCACAAGCATGTTTGATGGGGACACTAAAGAGGGTCTTCTTGCAAGCAAGGAAGCAAGGACAGGCTTTTGCTTGTCAACTGGTTGTTTCAGAAGAAGCTCTTAATGCTGGGTGCTGTCCTTTTATTCTTATTATTATGTTCCAGATCCCTTTAAACTGTTTTACATTAATGCTGTTTTTTAACAGAATAGCTTATTTACTGGTTTTCAATACTCTTTCTATTGCAATGATTCAACCTTTTTTTAGTTGTTTTAATCTGAGCTGTAACCCACATTTGGATTCATACTGGGAGAAAGATAAGATAGAAAATAAATAATGTCCAGTAAGTTTTTCTAATTAATATTGATACTACCATACACTTCCCAGTTCTTAGGCCTATCTGCATGCCAGTAAGTTCTGCAGACCTTCCCAACTCTCTTGAAGCACCTTCTGCCTTCCTGGCCTAAGGCTAAATTATGCAAATCTGAGATCAGTCAATCTCTCTCGAGTATTACATGTTGTTCTTGATATATTGTTGCTGATAGGTTGTTCTTGCCTTCCTTTGAGGATAAGAGAGTGCAACCTACCCAATTCACTCAGTGGGTTTCCGCAGTTAAATGAGTATTCAGATCTTGGTCTCCTAGAGTCCTAGTCCAATACTCAAACCACTATACTAGCCTGGCTCCAGAAATGCTATATTCCAAGAATCAAAATGTATATTATGTTTAGGTCTAGTTCTGGTTTTGTATTGCCCTTAACTAAGTGTGTAGGCCCCTAACTGGGAAAAAGAGCAGTAGTCACAGGAACAAGAGATTTAATTTTTCCTTCCTGACACTGCCCTCCCAATATTCACACTACTTTTATGCATAGGGGAAAAAAACCTTCCAGATACAAGGGTGGTATTTGGGACAGGTGGGGAGAATTCAGGCTCTCCAGTCCATGTTGAGTGGTCATACTCCAGAGCTGAGCTGGTATACTCCCTTTAGAATACAATAAAAATAGACACAGAGCTGTATACCATTTCTTTAATGTAACCCATTGTTTGACCCTAAATGGTTCAACAGGAAAGCAAGAGGGAGAGTAACTGCTGTGGCCAAGTGTATTACTTTACAGAGCAGAGTCCTGTTTGAGGTGCAAGCCTTTCCAAATCTAATTCAAAAGACAAAGCAAAGTTCTTGAACAGTTTACATCTGGACAGTAGGCTGGGCAGCAATACAAGTCGTCTGATCACAGTCTTTTTGCCACATGTAAGATATTTCTATTTAAATTATGGAAATTATTTTTGTATTTCCATAGATACATATAAATTGACACATGCAAACATATTATTATATGTCCTTTCTATCCTCTTTTTGATTGTGTATTTCCTTTCTTTTCTTTTCTTTTCTTTTTTCTTTAAATGGAATGAAGCCACCCTAAGAGTAATTGTCCCAACATGTGTTAGTAGATAAGATACATGTTGGGTTAGTTTTCAGTACGATTAATAAAATAAACTGACAACAGCATGTGTTATACAGTCCTAAATGCGATCTCACCATGGTTCACAGTGTTTATCAATTTATACTTGTGCACAGATTGTTTAGAAGTAAAAGATGCAAATCAACACAAGGAACTGAACTCTGTGACAAGCTGTGCATAATGCTCCAATTATGTTGGTCTTTTTTTTAAAGCAACTTTTTACAGTTTAACTGGAATTCAGAAAAAGAACCCAGGGCAGAATGACCGCATGAATTAATATAGGGACAGAAAAAGGAAAATCTTCTCATCCTTATTAAAATTAATGTGGAATGAATTTTTTTTAAGACTCATGATCTAGTTACTTGTAGGCCCTTGAGTAATTTACATAGACAAAAATGTAGCATAGTAATGTAATTTTGATAACTTCATATTGTGCTTATGCATCTGACTAAGGGCACCAGTACTGAGATGAATGATTAATTGTAATGGCAGATGGTTTTTTAGTTTCAATTCCAACACTAAGGTCAAAGTTTCCAACAGGTATAAACAGAGTCACCTTGGGATGTATGCTATTTGAAACTCCTGCCCACTTGCAAATTAACCAAAGTATTTTTAGGTTATTCCATACAGAGTGAATAGATGAAACAGTAACAGGAAATGATAGTTATGGTGATGCATACAGGTACCCCTTCTTTTAGGATACCAGTTTTTTATGGTCTGTGTTTTTATATTGTTTTAATCTGCTGCTTTTAATTGAACTCCAGTTTAATTCTTTTAAACCTTTTGGATAAATAATGTTTTAACTGTACTCTATTTTTTAAATGTTGTAGGCGGTCTTGGATCCTGCATAAGGAGAAAGTTAGGATATGAATCCAATAAATAAATAAAAAATAAAATAAGAAACATACTCTCATACACCCCCTTTGCAGTTCAGTTGTTGTTTTTTTTAACTGATTAAGCAAAGCTGCTCTAAGTGAGGCGCTTGCAAGATCAATGAATTTGTGCTCACCCTATTCACGGTTCCCCACTGAGAATATGCAAAAGAGTCTTTTCATCTTGGACATTTTTGTAGAAGGGGAAGTGCAAAGGTCGAGGTTGTAGGGCTACTTTTATCTACTGGGGAGAGCAGGAGATTGAGGGGTGAATGGGTGAGTGTTGTGCTGACTAAATATGCAGATAATAAGGCAACCCAGTGAAGGTTGATATAATGCAACCAGAGCTACACACACACACACACACACACGGTTGCACTTTACCCCCTATGCATTTAATTTGTACACTGAACATATTGTACATAAAACAGGATTAAGCTGAGGGGACAAAGGCATAAAAATTGGGAAAAGACTATCAACAATTGAAGAAATGCAGAAAATAGCAAAGATATGGAATAATTACTGAAGAAGTCAAAGAAGAAAGAGCAAAGGCAGATTTACAGCTGAATATTAAGCAAACAAAAATAATGACAACAGATGATTCAAATTAACTTTATAGTGATGGATGAAGACATTGAAATAGTTCAAGATTTTCCATAACTTGGCACTATCATTAATCAGAATGGAGACTGCAGTCAAGAAGTCAGAAGAAATCAAGAGCTTGGGATGGTAGCTATGAAGAAACTAGACAAGATTCTGAAGTATGAAGATACATCACCGAATACTAAAGTTAGGATTGTCCATGCCATCCTATTAACAGTTTCTATGTATGGTTGTGAGAGCTGGAGAGTGAAGAAAGCTGATTAGAAGAAAATAAACTCATTTGAAATGTGGTGCTGGAGAAGAGCTCCACAGATACTGCAGACTGCTAACAAAACCAAAAAATAAGTCCTAGAGCAAAACAATCCAAACTCTCCCTAGAAGCCAAGATGACTAAATTCAGACTATCATACTTTGGCCATATCATGAGAAGGCGTGACTTACTACAAAAGACAACATTTGGAAAGGCAGAAGGCAGTAGGAAAAGAGGAAGACTGCAGTACAGATGGATAGATTCAATCCGGGAAGACACATCCTTGAATCTGCAGAACAAACATCAGCAAACTCCTTTCTTTTTCTCATATGTGCCCTATCATATTACAGTACACTTCTGTGGTTTGTTAAACTACAGTTTTCTGTTGCATCTGAACTGGGAAACTGGGTTTAATGTCTGTAGGATAATCCTGCTTTCCTAGCTTGGTTTATAGTTTCAAAATAACAGGGGAGGAGGGAGTACACAGGTACAATGATTAAAGATGGATGTCAGGAATCTCTCCCTGCTGTGCCGCAGCCAGCAAGGGAGGAGAGAGATCAGGAATACTTTCAGGGAGAGTTTAAATATACCAAACACCAGGAAAACACAAGCTGAGCCAGGTCAAGGTCCAGTCCAAAGGTTCAGGAGGCAGAGATCCATCCAGAGGGTTTCAGGGAGCAGGAGACATGAAGGTCATGAGTGCTTGCTAATAATTTGCTGCAAGCAAGGAGCAGCCACGCCAGCAGACTGAAATAACCACTGTGAGCAGGTGCTGCTTGTTATTGTTTCCTCAGCCTAGTCCATGCAGCCCCCCTCTGAGCAGCCCATTCAGCCTTCTGCGTGATTGAGGACTGATGGGCACAGCTGGCTGCAACTCCTCTGCATCACTGCTGGTTCCCTCTCCGTCATGACCTGGTTGGAGCAATTCTGTCTCTGTTTGAGCTTCCAGTGCAGGGGATGTTTGCAGGTTTACTTGCTCACTCACTGGCCCAGTCCTTGGTGCAGTCAGTTGCTCCTCGATCTCAGAGGCATCATCTATCCCACTCACTGGCTCAGCCCCATGCACAATTAGTTGCCCCTCAATCACAGCAGCAGCATCTATCACAATGGAAAGAATATTTGATGATTTTATTAAAAAAAATTATTGAAAAACATTTTTTTAAGTGCTGAGAAACCATGATAAAAAGAATCCTGGACTGACAAGATTTTTCACAATTTGGGACTTATTCTGTGTAATTCACATGTAGTTGTTCTGCACTTTAAAAAAGTGTATTTTGTGGCAGGAAACAGAATTTGCTATGCAGAAAATGATTTTGTATGCTGAAATACTTCCTGTGCAGAAAATGCTGTACTAGGTAATTTACTCTGTGCCAGTTTGCATGTGGGTGATTTTCTATAAAAAAAACAGCATTTTCTGCATAGGAAATAACATTTTGGCTGAATATTTCTATTCAGAGATATTATTTTCTGTGCAGAAAAAACTGTTTCTTTATTTGTGCAAAACAACACATGTGAATTTTGTGCAGAATTAAATTCCAAATTACACATAGGATTTGATAAGTCTGTGATTTTTGAAGACTTGGTGGGAAGAAAATTGCTAAAATTACTTGTTGCTTCCTTCAAGAAGAAACTTAGGCTATTTCCACACTACACTGTTATAGTGCTATTATTCCACTTTCAACGTCCTGTGGAATTTTGGGGTTTTGTAGTTTCCTGAGGCAAAAGAGCTTTCAGGCTGAAGTCTAAATGCTCCTTCCTAAACTACAAACCCCAGGATTCCATAGGATGTGGAAAGTGGAATAATAGCACTAGAACAGTGTAGTGTGGAAATAGTCTTAATAAAGAACTACGTCCCTAACAATAATACACAGTTTATTGCACTATAGTTGATAGGTATCCCCTCAGCTGATCTTGTGAACCAGCCCTTTGTACCTAAGAATAGTGACACAGAAGGAAAACACACTGTAATACACACACACACACACACACACGCTTATTTGCTTCTTACTCAGTTCCTCAACACAGTGAAAAATAATGTGTTTTGTAGGTTGTTGTGGGTTTTCCAGGCTTTGAGGCCATGTTCTATTAGTATTTTCTCCTGATGTTTTGCCTGCATCTATGGGTGGCATCTTCAGAGGATGATCCTCTGAAGATGTCAGCCACAGATGCAGGTGAAATCTCTGGAGAAAATACTAATAGAACACGGCCTCAAAGCCCGGAAAACCCACAACAACCTATGGATTCCAGCCGTGAAAGCCTTCGACTTTTCAATGTGTTTTGCATTCCTGGTTATTCACAGATATAGGTGTCAAGTACACAAATAGAGGATTTGTTTTTTTCATTTTAGTCCAACTTTCTATAAAAAATATTCAGACATGAAACATGCATGTAAAATAATAGTAACTAAAGTTATACTAAAATTATATAAAAATCAATGTTAGAGCAGACATTAGGAATCAAAGTTATCTTGGGAAAATAGCTCCTTAAAATGCTAAGAAGAGAAGACTTGGTTGTCTCCTGGTAGTAGATCAGGTTGTAGATTGTCAAAACAAATTAAATAGAAGAGCTTGGCTTGTGGACGTTTTCTAGAAATTCTGTTCAGATTAATTGCTATTTCACTCATTTTTATGACTCGATTTTGAAGACTCTTCTGATATTTCTTATATGTGTTTTACAAGTGAAGGAAGTAAAAAACTTCAGTTATGCTTTGATAGTAATTTTAATTCCGGCTAAAAGAACATGAAGTTCCAACTCATCTCTGGCCTAATGTAATTAATTTCCAAATTGAATTAAAATGGAAATCTTTGTGATTGATTTCTTCTTATGTTAGCATTCAAAAGTGTTACCTAGTATTTTTGAGAGCTTTAAAAGGATTTATTGGATTGAGTCCCAGTAGATTTCACCTTATTTACTGGATTACAGTAATTATACCCTTGGGCATAACCTTTGCTGGCTGTCAATATTCAAAGCTAAATATCACAACTAACAAGGTGGGAGCTGATAATCAAGAATGATTTCTACTTGGTCTTATGGTGTTTTTGTTCAGACTGTTATTATCCTTTTAAGCAAGTTCCAATCGTATGAACATCACCTCATCACATTTCTAAGATTTTTTTTTTAAATGAACTTCACATGAAATAGCATTGATCACTTTGAAATTTGATGATACCTGGAAGAATTTTAAATACAGATCCCTCAAGTATTCCATGAATTCAATAGACTTTAAATTAATTTTCTTTTCTATTTTGGATTAAGCACTGGGATGGTGATTTTTATAATAATTGCAAATGGTGCACGTTGTAGTACCTCAAGTATGTGAACCCTTAGAGTTAAGAAAAATTAGTGGACAGGAGCACTAGCAGGATTGGTTAGGTTACACTTAAGAGTTATCAACCATGAAAAATAGTCAAGGCAACTATATGACATCATAAAAAGTATTTCTAGATGTTATATCTAATATATAAAAATCAAAGTTTGTGTCAGGCAAAAACCTCATATGATTGGCGGTGTCAGGTGAAGACCTTATATGATTGGCTGCCTAAGAAGATTCTATGGAATCCTGGGGTTGGCAGTTTAGGGACGTGCCTTCAGAATTCTCAACCAGAGAGCTCTTGAGCTTCAGTCTGTGTCTGTCTGGAATAATCTGTGTCTGTCTGGAATAGGCCAGTTGCTATGGAGATGATGCCTAGCAGCAAGGAGGAGGGCAGTGTATTATCTCTGGAACTCAACCTCTGTATGTTAATAACTCTAAGTACAGATGGGATTGGGGAATATCGGGAAAAGTTACAGGAACTGGGCAAGACAGTTTGGGGAATTAGAGACACAGGATCTCAAATCTTTCTAACAAGTATTACCTATGAGAATACTTTCTAACAAGTATTACCTATGAGGATTACCTAATAAAATCCTGGGCAACACCAAGTATATATGCTAGTCTATTATATTAACCCTTCACTTTCAATTTCAGCCTTTATTATTAGTGTCATGTCCAGGCTTGATAAAAGGAGTGGACATGGTATGTTTCAACTTTCTTTCAAGTCATTACAGAGAAGGGCCATCTTCTTGAGTGACTGGTTTTTGTTCACCAGCTGTTCCTGTTTGGTCTGTAGTGGTTGATATAATCCCAGAGTCTGATTCCTTTACTACAACCTAAATTCAATTGCCAGTCCCAATCAGAAATCCACTGAATCAGTGGAGTTTACATAAATGTTGACTTACCACATTTGCATTGATTCAGTGGGTTTAAGTCTCTACCTATTTCTGTTTTTTCATCTCTATTAGTTCTGTTTGTTGTCTTCTTTTTGCTTCCTGCCAGCTGTGACCCTTGACTAAGACGTCAGGGTCTTTTGCTTTTGCAAACTGACATAGTGAATCCTTACCTTTTACTCTGGACCTTACTCTGCTCTTCCCAGTCAACTTTTTGCCTCATCTGCATAGCATCATTCTAATCTTCTTCTTACTTCTAACAGCAGGCTAATTCTGCCCCTTTTATATCCTGGAGTCAGGGTCTAGTCTGTTTTCCTACTTCTTTTAAACCTGCTCTTCTGTCACTCAGTTTCATGAGGCCACATCCACCAAGGTCACCATCTCTTGGTTCTTCCCCCCTCCCCCCCAGTTCTGGGATTTTCCCAGAGGAGTCACCATGTCTTCTGGGGCTCCACAACTGGGATGTTGTTGAAGAAGCAGACTATACTTGCTCTGACAACTAATCAGAGAATATTTAGTTGATCTCATCTTTTGTGATCTCATCTGATTTTTTGTTTGAATTTTCAACCAGGGGATAAAGAATGACCCAGAGGGTCAACATCTACAACCTCAAAACTTAAATCATAATCAATGTATCAATACACAAAGTATACACCATAACCAATGTATTGATATACAATGCCTGAAATAATGTTGTTTTCATATAACAGTGAACCTGAGGAAAGATATAGCAATTAGAAAACATTATAAAACATTATAAAAGATCAAATCATGGCATCAGAAAGCAGTCAACAAAATTTATGTCTTAATGTATCACTAGTATCACAGGGCTACTGTCAGGTGGATCTGTAACTGGTTGACTGACCGTTCCCAAAGGGTGCTCACCAATGGCTGCTTTTCATCCTGGAGAGAAGTGACTAGCGGGGTGCCGCAGGGTTCTGTCCTGGGCCCAGTGCTGTTCAATATTTTCATCAATGACTTGGATGAAGGAATAGAGGGCATGCTCATCAAATTTGCAGATGACACCAAATTGGGAGGGGTTGCTAGTACACCAGAGGACAGGATCAAAATTCAAAATGACCTGGATAGATTGGAGAGCTGGGCCAAGGCTAACAAAATGAAATTCAACAGAGAGAAGTGTAAGGTCCTACACTTAGGTAGAAAAAATGGAATGCAGAAATATAGGATGGGGGACACGTGGCTGGATGGCAGTACGTGTGAAAGGGATCTAGGAGTCCTAATAGACCACAAGCTGAACATGAGTCAGCAGTGTGATGCGGCAGCCAAGAAAGCCAATGCAATTCTCGGCTGCATCAAGAGGAGTATGGTGTCTAGATCGAGGGAGGTACTGGTACCACTCTACTCTGCTTTGGTTAGACCTCATCTTGAATACTGTATCCAGTTCTGGGCACCCCAATTCAAGAAGGACATGGTCAAGCTGGAGCAGGTCCAGAGGAGGGCGACCAAAATGGTGAAGGGCCTAGAAGCCATGCCCTATGAGGATAGACTTAGAGAGCTGGGTATGTTCAGTCTGCAGAAGAGAAGGTTAAGAGGGGACATGATAGCCATGTTTAAATATTTGAAGGGATGCCATGTAGAGGAGGGAGAGGGCTTGTTTTCTGCCACTCCAGAGACCAGGACAAGGAGCAATAGATTCAAGCTGCAGGAAAGGAGATTCCAGCTGAACCTCAGGAAGAACTTCCTGACAGTCAGGGCTGTCCGGCAGTGGAATATGCTGCCTCGGAGTGTGGTGGAGTCTCCTTCTTTGGAAGTTTTTAAGCAGAGGCTGGATGGCCATCTGTCAGGAGTGCTTTGAGGGTGTTCCTGCATGGCAGGGGGTTGGACTGGATGGCCCGTGTGGTCTCTTCCAACTCTACACTTCTATGATTCTATGATTCTAGTTGGATTAAGAATTGTGCCACTGATACAAAAATCAGAACAATTTTAATAAGAATCCTAGACCTGTATCTTCATCCAACCTACATCATAATTGTCTTCACTATTTTACACTACACACCTGTGATAAAATTCATATGTCCCAGTTAAGTGCAGTAGGTCATAGATCCTTTATTCTCTATCAGTAGCCACCACAGTAGGATGAAGGAACCAGTTGTCTCCAGCCAAGCCATACAGAGCAGGAGAAATGCACAATAACAAAAGTTTTCATACAATGGAAAGTAATATCCATGGCATAGCGACGGGGGGGGCAATGGGGGTGATGCACCCCAGGGAGCAATTTTGGGGGGGTACCATGGGTCTTTGCTTACCCTCCCCCATGCACCATAGCCCCACCTCCATGTGCTGTAGCCCCGACCCATCTGCCGTAGCCCCATTGCCATGCACCGTAGCCACACCACGTGTGCCATAGCCATGCCCCCACACCCCCATACCCTAGCCACACCCCCGCCCCTCTGCCCACCCCCCCGCCTGCCTCCCCTCTGCACACTCTAAGCTCTGCCACTGATCCATGGTGTTCAAACCCACCCATGGAATTAACATCTGTTCATCTGTCAGTACTGTTGATTTAATTATCGGAAGTTTGGAGTGGGAGATGTACTGGTTTAGTAATATACTACAGAATATAGAGTTGCATGCTTAATTGACAGGCAGCAGAGAAACCACATGGATATATGAATCTGTTCATTTTCCTTTCTTTCACATCTATTTTTTTCTAAAAAAAAAGCATTTTTCCATTTTGCATTTATGAAGTAATTTACAGGATTGAAGAATTTCTTCTAAAAAATGAACAGAATGAAATGACCAGCCACCTGCACTAGCCAGATTCAAAAGGTATAGCTATTCCCAGTTTGGGAAGATCACATTGTAAGTAAAGACGGTGAGACCATCAGAAAGAAAAGATATAGCAACCATGCATAAAATGAAATAAAATGAAATAAAATGAAATAAAATAAAATGATAAAATGGTTGAAGGCACAGAGATTAAAAACCCAAAGCTAAGACCTAAACAGTGAGATGGGTGAATTTTCAACTTGGGGTTTTTCCTCTTAAAAATATCAAGTTCTTTCTATGAAATCTATGAAGATATTTGAGGAGTTCTTGCCTAGAAAAACCAAACAAGCCTCTACTCCATTCTGTTTCACCTGGACATCATTTTTGTCATGATTACAATTCATTTCTTATAGTCATAGGTAACAGATGAGCCCTGGTGGCGCAGTGGTTAAATGCCGGTACTGCAGCCACAAGGTTGTGAGTTTGGTTTTGCTGAGCTCCAGGTTGACTCAGCCTTCCATCCTTCCTCAGGTCGGTAAAATGAGTACCCAGCTTGTTGGGTGCAATTAGCTAACACATTGTAAACTGCTTAGAGAGCACTTAGCTGATAAGCGTTATAGAAATACACATGCTATTGCTATTATAGTTTCACCAAATAACAATTACTCATTAGAATAAGCTGCTCTTCCATGGATTTCCATTTGATAAATGCATTGTAGCTATGGATAAACCTGTTTTGTTTTCTGTAATTTTTACTTTTTTTCAAGCACAAGTAAATTGCTTCCATTTCTGCATCCATTTGCAATTTTTAAAATCTGCATCAGATTCATATATTCTTTGTAGCAATCTCCACTAATATTCACAGTTTGCAAGCATATTTACCTATCTCTTTTCTATGCTTTTCTCCTAATATGCACATTTTACATGCAATTTTTCTTAATGGTCCCATTTCAAACACACGTTTTGATCAGAGGACTTAATTACAAAAATTAGAAAACTGCAAAACCTGAAGAATCATTCCATTTCAGTTCTCATAGTGGTTTAACTTGATTTTTATAAAGAGGTGTGTCCACTTTTTGAGACTCCCCCCACTCCCGGCCCCTGAGTTGTTACACAATTACTCTCCTATTGGACATTTTTGGGTCATTCCAGGCTATTTTGGATACAGAACATACCTTTTAATGATGGGAAATATTCCAGAAATTGATCTTCTGGTCATTTCCTATATTAAAAGAGGCCTCTCCTGGGTCTAAAATAGCTGCTTGAGTGTGGCAGGATTGCCTCCCCAATCCCTTAGGAGGCATCTGGATGCAAACAATTTTTAGATTTTTTTTTTTTTTGGAGGGGAGTGGTGGTATAGCACAGATGGTTGTGCCCCCAGTGATCCCTGGGAATCCAATATGGCTTCCTTCCCTCAGACAGAATTTCTTTGTTAAAAATATAAGCATATTCCTAACAATAATTTCAATACTGCTGTGGCACCTTACATTAGCTCCTTATGGTCTTTTCACAGAGTGGCCCATCTATCATGCAGATGAGACAGGTGAACAGGTGGAATATGTAAAATATTCTATGCAATCTGATGCCTAGGTGCACAGATGCTCCATACCCTCCAGTGTTTCACAGATGAAAACTGAGAAATATGTGACCAAGCAACAGAGTGGGGTCAAGACTGCAAAAGCTTTTAATAAGGAAGAACAGACAAGCTTGGAATGGGTACAGTAGTCTACTTTGGCCTCAGGCTACTGGAAAGTAAAAGATTCTGCTGCCTTCTCTCCACTCCCCACTGGTGAGAATTGAGTGAGAAGTAGTTTTGCATTTTGAACTTAGTTTCTGGCAACTGAGGACCAAGGGGAAAATGGGAGGAGGTTAGATTGAAACTGGGACATTTTAAAAAGCAGCTGAAAAAGGCAGGAAAACTGAGGATTGATCAGGAGAGTCTTGCGAAATCAAGACAGGTAATGGGTATGGTACTCACATGTATAGGTCTATGTGTAGACATACATACATGCATGATACAGTCTATGTATACATTCACACAAATACATGTAGGCTTGACATACATTCCTATTTTCCATCCCAGTTAAATTCTCTACATCTGATATTTAGGTCCTATAAACTTCATGTTTAACATGTTAAGCGTTAAGGATTTTTTAAAACACCAAGAAGACTGGAAAAGAATGTTAATCTGAGGCCCTTTTCTTGAGATCAGTGTGTTGTGATGGTTAGAGTGTTGGGTTGTCATGCTGGAGATCCAGGTTCTAGTCCTCACTCAGCCATGAAGTGACTTTTGGCCAGCCACTTACTCTCAGTCTAACTTCCTCACAGTGGAGAAGATATGATATCAACCACCTTAGGTTCCATGGAAGAAGAAAGGAGGGATAAAAATGTAAGAAAAATGAAGGTGGTTTGGGCTGGTTTGTTGCTACTAGTACTACCTGTGGCTGTAACAATCTTACTCATGCTCTGATGACAGAATGACATTGCCAGTGGCAGAGCTGTGTTGTGATTTTTTTTCTCCCACTGGATATATAGAGTTCAAGTTAGTGGGATTCTGAATGAAACGACAGAGGAGTAATGCCAATATTGATGTGGCCCCCCAATGTAAGACCTGGGGATATTTGCCCCAGTAATTTTCTTTATTTTCTTTTTTTTTTTAAGTCCTGAGCTATGTTTTTAACCTGTAGGGTTTTTTCCCCCTTTCCCCTTCCTTTCTTGCTACAGGTAGACAAAGTGTGTGGACAGCCTGAAGAGAAGGATGTGAAACCTTTGCCAGACAACATAGTTCAAGCGAAGGAAATAATCGAGACACCATCTCTCACGATGGCACATTCGGCTTCTTTGAGCAATAAAAGGAGGTAACCCTGATGACTCCACTTTCCTCATAAATGTCTTGAGTTGGAGTTTCCCAAAGCTATACTCATTTTTATTATCGAATAGTTCTGGCTACCAGAGTTGTACTTTCCAGCACTCATTTTCATTGTGTAGTCACTCATGCAGGTAACACATTTCAGAAGACTCCTGGTCAGATTTGTAAATTAAATGTTATAAGTCAGTAATATGTGCTTGATCACTGCTTGCTCTTATCATCTCATGGGGCAGATTTTATTTTACGTTGTTGCAGTATGTGACAAGTTTTAAACATGATGCTTTGTGAGGTAAGAACTTATCCATATGGCACTGTGCAAACTCAGGTGGATCCAGAGGTCCTGTAAGCTAAGTTCTGCTCATGGAAAGTGTGGTTCTTTTCTTGGCTAAAGGAAGGGAAGAGCCATTTTCAGCCAATCCTGGATCCTTTCTATAGTCCTCATGATCATGACCTTGTACTGAAATCTTCTTTGATGCTAGCAGGACATGACACTTTGCCACTGTACTTACACTGAAGGCCTTGGAGGGTCAAGTTTGCTTCTTTTTCCTGGTTGTACAATGGCAGCTGGACACTACCTGGAATATCCATCTGGCTGTTTTTTTGGGGTGACATAGCTCTACTTGGGTGGTGCCCAGCTTCCACTGTGTAAGTGGAGAAGGGAAGATTTCCACAAGAAGGTAGTACATACCTCCTTGTACTGGATACCTTCTTGTGCAAAATTCAAGAAAGTGCTTATACTAGTGTAACCTCCACTTAACATCAGTGTAAATCACCAAGACAGTGCTTGTCCTTGAGAAAGGCAAGGACAATGTTGCATGGGGCTGCTAGGGGAAGGAGGATCCTCAAAAATCACCTTTTTTCCTGCTGCATCAAAGGATCTACAGTTCACAGAAGGACTCTTTGCATAAACATAGTTAAAGGCAGCCCATTTTCAGCCTGACAGGGAACTGTAGCCTGGATGTGTGCTTCACTGGTATGTTAATACTGTATGTGTAGCAGCTGTGGGCTGAGTTTAAATAAGATGTCAAATGAGCCTAAAGGCATTCTGTAGAGAGAGATTTATCTTCTGGAGTGCATATGTTTTTTTGAGTCCACCAGTATGCATACACATTCACTGAATGGAGCAGTGGTTCACCAGCTATTCTTCAGCTGTTAGTGACAGTAAAGTACCAAGTTAATGCCCACTTTAGCAGAAGCCATTCATTCCAGCTTCAGATCAGGTCCATTTTTTGAATTCAGACAGCAATGCGCAACCATAGCCTGCTTAAGACCATACTATCAAAGTACCACTACAGGTGAGCTGTAGTCTAAGCAGGGAGGGGCAGCTCATCTAAAAATGCTGGGTTGGAGTTCTGTCCCTGCTCAGATCATGGAACTCCAGTGCATACCACTGATTTCATTCAGTTGAAATGCCTTCACAAGTGAAATGCCCTTGAATGCAAAGTCCTGAAACAAATGGAATGATGACGTAAGGCAATGTGCATAAAACTCAATTACATAATCCAGGCCTGGGGCATAAACTGGTTAAATGTGCAATAGTTTAAGATAGAGCCATAATCAGTTGATACCTCTGACAAATCACTTGACAAATTAACTAGTGACCAACGTGCTGGTGAGGAATAAAAGAGTAGCACAACTGTGCTTCCCGATCATTTCCCAAGATGTTGAAGTAATAAATTCCAGATTGGTAAGCATTTTACTTTTGTTTCCCTTGTTTCTTCTTCCTTTGTTGCTGTTGTATCTGCTCAGGTACCAGTTTTCTATTTCATCACCATCTAATTTTATTTCCCTCTTCTGATATCTTTTGAACTTTGCAAAACCTGTCTATCTGGGGACAATGCTGGCATGGCTGAAACTTGCATCAAAACTGCATGATTTTTGGTTAATCTTATGCACGTATATTCAATACTGTACCTACCCAGCATACGTGAGTGGCTTTCATCTGCCCCCTTCACCAAAAGCAATTCAGAAATGCAACCCCTGAAATACTGTTCTTTCATAGCTGAGAGTTTCAACACAGCAACATTGCAAAGTTTGGGGATACCTCAGGTGTTGCCATGTGAAATCCATGGAACCTACATACTAATCAATAAATGCAGATTGTATTGTTAATTGTTTAGAGAAGTGTAAGTTTAGTTCACATTACCTGAAAATGTAAAACCTTTGGCAGCGATATCTGAGTTCTACTTTAATACATCCTGTGACTAAAGACTGTCTGGGCATGTATTCTGTTCAGAAGCAAAGCATTTGAACTTAACTGGAGACGGGAACAGCTGAGATAATACAAGATCGACATTTCACTTTAATTGTATTACCTGTGGCTCTCTGTTTAACTTAAACCGTATAAGGAGATATTTTTACCAACACACACCTCCATGTTTCATAAGTTTTCCTACAGTGGCTCCTAGGAATCAATTTCTTTAAAATACATCTGTTAACTTAAGGGGTATTTTTTAGTCATTCTTTTATGTCACCTGCATTCTAGGTGCTGTGATAGGGACATAGGAAGCTTCCTTACACTCAAATTATTGGTCCATCTAACTCACTGTGGTATATTATGACTGGCACCAGCTCTCCCCACTTTTCCACAGTGGTCTTTCACAGCCCAACATGAAGATACCACAGATTGAACCTGAAACTTTTGGCATGACTGATTTTTTTTGCTCCTCTTCAAGCACTATGATGATTTCTTTATTTATTCAGCACCTTCTCAGCACACTCAAGAGGGTAATTTTTTTTCCCCTGAGGCAAAACAACTAGGTTTAAATTCAGTTGCTGGTTCCAACTAGAGTAAATCTGTTGAATGGCAACTTGGTAAATCAGTACTTACATATGTAAGTTATATGAGTTCCATTGATTTGTTAGATGCACACTGACTCAGACTAATCATTGGATTTAGTATTTCATGTCTGTGAAAACAAATACTTTTCTGTCTTAAGGATTTTGGTGCCTGTTTCTGATCCACAAATCATTTGTTCTCACATGTATACTGTAACTCTTCTTTATGTGACATTTGGATATAGCAGATACATTCAGACAATTTATTTTTAGCATTTTAAACCTTCATCTTGTAACAATATTCATTTGTTTTTTTAAAAAAAATCCTTTTATATGTTTTAGAGGAAAGAGGGCTTAAGTCATCAAGCAGAAAAGGGCGTATTCTTGTCGCAATTAAGCTATGGATGAACTGTGCCATTCTTTAAAAAAAAAAATAGGTTGAAGCATATTTTAATTGCATTTGTTCTTTTCTGGTTTAATCCTGTGCATGTTCTTGATTATCTTTTCTTTCAAATAATTTATTACTTTTTTTCTTATTTCTTTCTTCATTTGCCTGAATTCCCCTTCTCCCTCCCTCTTCTTACTGTTCTCCCTGGCCCAATCCAGTTCTCTGCCTCTGAAAGCTTCAAAGAATGACAAATCCAGAAGTTTGAAAAAAATGTCCCGGTAAGAATGAAAAGAAGCCAACATGCTTTTGTTTCTTCATGAAATGAGCTCTCCAAACATAAAGGCTATTGGTTCCATTCTAAGAATAGAAGGATTTGTTCAATGTTATCATAAAATGCCTTTAAGATTAATTTCTTAACCAAAGTGCAATGATCTGAATCAGGGGTGGGGAACATGTGAACCTCCAGATGGTGTTAAATTGCTGCTCCAGTCAACCATGTCCAAGATAGCCAGTTGTGAGGCAATGGGAGTTTCCATGTGATAACATCTGGAAGACCTTACATTTGCCATTCCTTATCTGCCAGAACTGACATTTTTGACGTTAAAAAAAAAATAGAACTACTTGCTCAAATGTAAATTTAAAGTGAGGCATCTCAACTCCAGATTCAAAAGGAAATATTTAAACTGAGACTGTTGAACACATGCCCAGGAGACAGGCTCTCTGCTATTTTGGTGATATTCAGTAAGATTTTGTTCTGGGTATTAAATGTGAGATCTGCAGCTTCCTTTCATATAATTCTGTTTACTGTTAAATGTTTGCTTGCTCATGCCCTTCCAAACCAGATTCAATTTTTTCAATTTGTATTTGGTTGGGACTAGCCCAGGAGATTTTGTTTCCCTGGGGGAAAACAGTATTTGGTGTACCTTCCTCCTCAAGTTAGCGTAAGCCTAGTACCATAGCTGCCTAAGTTCTTTTGGAACTAGAGGCAGATGAGCCTGCAAGTGCCTCTTGTCAGTAAAACTGCTATAATAACAAATTAAAATACTATCCTTGTCCTGCTTTCTTTTGTCACTTAAAATCAGTTGCTCAGAGTAGCTGCCTAGTTGTAGCGCTGGCCTAGGAGACACTATCGCCATTTCCACACTAGGCTTTTATTATGCTATTATTCCACTTTCAACATGCTATGGAATCCTGGGGTTTGCAGTTTAGGGAGAGGCTTTTGAGGCCCCTCCCTAAACTGCAAACCCCAGGACTCTATAGGATTTTGAAAGAGAAATAATAGCGCTGTAACAGTCTAGTGTGGAAATGACCTATCATTTCAATGAAAGCCCTATAGCACAGCAAGGGCTACACACATCTTTAGCTCCATAACAGAGTGGTTCCAAAGGGAGAACTGTCACATACATCCTTCGCATGCAGAGGGGGATCCCTCTAAAAAGGAACTGGATCATCTCCTATATCACCAGTTTTTGGGTAGTCATGTTACAAATGACACTGTCTTACCTCTAGGAACTTTTGGAATATTGATTTGTTTCTTGTTTTGTTGTTAGAATATAAATGAAAGCAGGAATGAAACAGGCTGTCTGAATGGTTTCTGATAATATCTTTTAGGTCACTTAATACAAATATAGTCCCATGTCTACTCTTAGATTGCTCCCTGGCAGAGATATTTTCCTTTCAAAGCACAAATTGCAAACCTGGCCGTTACTGGAGGCTGTGTCTTTTACCTTGTTCTCTAGCATATAAAAATAATGGCCCAACTTCGATGATGAATTTGCTCTTGCAGTGCCAAAGTGGAACAGATAGTAAATGATGATCTGGCATCTCTGCTGACATGTTCTCAATTGCCTAGAGCAGTTATGAATTAGGAACTAACTGCATAATAAAATAACTTTCTCCTGCCATCTACCAAAAAAACAAAACAAAACTTGAGATCTCTCTGTACCTGATAGTTGTAATAGAGTTAAAATTATGAATCTGGTTATTAGGAGAAAAAGCCTTCATAGAATATTAAGTCCTGGTCTAGTCCTTCCTGGACAAATTAAGGAAGCATTTGTACACAGTGCTAAACCGTGGCATAGCGATATATGCATTAACAGCAATGAGCCCTTGAAAAGTCTGGAACTTACGCTGTTCAACCATCTGCTTCCCACAGTCAGTCCAACAAACAGGGTACTACAGTCCTCCCTCCACATCCACAAGTTTGACCTTCACAAATTTACATGCCTTCCCCTCATTCTCATCCTCCTGTTCTCTTGCTTTTTGCCCACATGCATCCCCTCATTCTCCATGCCCAGGCAAAAGGCAAGGGAAGGGGAGGATGGAGCTCTGCACATGGAGAAGAAAGGCACACACATGCCTCCCCCTATTCCTTTGCCTTTTGCCCAGGCATGGAAAAGGAAGGCAGGTATACCCAGACAAAAGGCAAGGGAATGGGAGGGAGGTATGCATGTTTTCCCCCCTTACCTTGCCTTTTTCCTGGGTATGGAGATTGTATGCTGAGGCAAAATGCAAGGGGATGGGAGGGAGGCATGCATGTGCCTTCCTTCTCCATGCGTGGTGCTCCCCACTCCCATTCCCTTGCCTTTTGCCCAGGTATGGAGATGAAAGGCATGTGCACCAAGGCAAAAAATAAGGGAATGGGCTGGGGGGCCCAGATGGGAATCGGAGGGGGAGTGCAGGGGGAGTTATTTGTGGTGTTTCACTTTCATGAGGATTCTCCATCTCAAGCTCTTGCAAAAGTGGAAGGGCCACTGTAAATCAAGAATTTACTTTCACATTAGCTGATCCTTGGCTTATTGTTACCTAGAATCCTGGGAAGGGGAAATGATTACCCATTTTTAGGCCAAGTCCAGAACTGGCCTTAAAAGCCCAGGAAATTGGGAGAAGCCTTGAAGCAGAGGAGCTTGGAGGGTGTACTTTGGTCTTTACAGTCTTCATGTAGCCCACAAGCAGCACCCTTCCTGCCCATGATTTAAAAGGAATGTAGTCAGCTGCTGAACAAGATCTGCTGGTTTAACAGCTACTCTTTTTAAACCACAGTTCCTGGTTTGCACAGAACCAGAATTCTAGTTTCTTCTACCTTCCTGTTACATGTACAGAAGGGAGTGGGGAACATGACATTTATGTGCTTAGCCTCTATGGTTAAGCATTGTATGCAGATCTTGTATCAGTTCAGAGACTAGTTGCAGTGTTTATTTATAAAATGTGTAAAATAATGCATGTGTATATTCTGAAATGTAGAGAGAGAGTAGATGGGGAAATGCTTAACTTTTGTTTCCACCCATCACTTTTCTGCTCCAATAGCAACCTCCTACCTAGGAATTCCAGACAAGCATTTGCAAGGGCAAATTTGGGTTTGGAACTCAGCAATGAAATAAAGTAAATCAAGGTGGGACTTTTCAATAGAAAAGTGGAGGAGGAAGGAGTAAAATTGAGCAGCTCCTCCATTCCTCCACTCAAAATCTCCCCTTCCCAAAGCTATTTTTCACCGTTAGAATCTTATAGTAAATATATGGCACGTGCATTTGTGTTTAATCATTAGGCCCTGAACATGCTAGTGTTGTTACAGAAAGAGCTGACCTGTTGCTCAAAAGTAAAGATGTTATACACATGATTATAAACATTATGAAGATTAATAAGCAGTTTGCTATAGTCAATGTTCTGTTTTAATCTTATGTTTCTAATTTCTAGGGAATTTGTCACCTACATGAAACGTTCCAGAACTCTTTTTGCCTCTTTAACAGAAAGGCTCTGTGATGGAGATCTTGTGATGAAAGACAGTTCAACTTGCTGGAATGGCGAGGATGTTGTAGAAAGGTAATTGTGAAAAGTGATTTTCTTACTGTGTACGGCTTGCATTTTAATCTTAACAATTTTTCTGCTCATTCTTCCGAAGAGTGATGTATGTTCTATAGTGTAAGGACTTTCAAAATCATTTTAATAGTGCTCCATGGATTTTTGGATTGGGGATGCCAGGCTGCTAGACAAAAGAGCAGCAGAAAATCTTTGTGTGTATATAATTGGAATTAATTTGCTTTCTACTAAGGATGGGACGAATCCAGAATTTTCCAGATCCGAATCCCTGGAAGGTTCTGGGAATCCACGGATCTCATGAATCTTGAATCTTTCGAATCCTTTTTTAAGAAAGAGTTTAAAAAGCAAGAGAAAGAAAGATAATCTTGGGCAAGACACACTCTCTCAGCCTTAGCAAAAGCCTAGGCAAAGGAAAACCTCCCTCTGAAGAAATCTGGCCAAGACAATTGTCATAGTTTTGCCTCAGGATCTCTCCAGATTGAAAATGACATGAAGGCCCTTTCTACACAGGCAGGAAAATGTGGATTAATCCCACATTTCCCTGCCTGTGTAAACAGGGCCACATACTACAGTGAAGAGATAATCCAGGTCAAAACTGGCTTTTCTTTCTCCTTCTGGCATCCTGGGGTTTGTAGTTTGATGATGCACCAGCACACTTTGTCAGAGAAGGCTGTGACACCTTGTAAAACTACAGACACCAGAATTGTGTCTGAAAGAGGTTTGCAAAGGAGGTATGCAAAGGAATGTTTCAGCTGTCCTTGAAATCTCAAGCCTGTAGCTTCCAGTCAAGTACTGAATTTAAATTTGAAATGTTCAATTTAAATATCTTAGAATACAAGCCCAGATGTAATTTCTGAAATTATTAGCAAAGGCCATTATTACTCCAAGGGAAAACCTGACCTACTTACTATCTTTCCTTGTATGCATGGTCTCCCAGGTTTTCAGGGGTCCTCATCTCCCTGGTTTTCAGGTATCCCGATTCGGTTTGCCTATTTTGGCACAGGGCTTCAGATTCGGGAATCTCAAATCCTTTTAAAGGATTCAAGGATTCAAGGATTCAGTTGGCCCATCCTTATTTTCTACATACTGATTTCTCTTATGGAAATAGGTTTTACTAATGCTTGCCTCCAAGTGGTATGTTTGCTGGGGCAAAAGGAGTTGCGTACACTTAAGAGTTTCAGTTTGTCATTCAGTCCCTGCTTGCTTAGAGTAATTGTGGCTTAAAATCTGTCAGTTTGCACCACATTCAGTTGGTACAATAAAACCTCTTGCTGTTGATTAAATACGTAATTCTAGATGTTGTGCATCCTTACTGCTGGTCTTCCTGGAGCTGAAAGGAATGTTTCCCCTGCCGTATAGAGGGCAGTGTATGTTGATGAGTGCTTGAAAATAAGCTCAAAAGATAACATCTTTAGCTGTTATCTCATCTTTGTAAGCTATTCATTTCATTTGGTTAGTTCACATTTCTTTATTTTTGATGTCTGCTGGTTTCACATTTTGGCAAAGGGCTGTTTTCAAGGGTAGCCTGTTTTACAGGTATAAATAGAACACAAAGGTTTGGAGATGAATAAAGTAGATAAGTAAACATAGCTGGCAGTTTTAGTCATTTCCTTTATTTTGACCACTTTGATATTCGATCTGATCACTGTATGAGCCTAGACAATGCAATGATTTCTGTGAAGCCTTGAATATTCACAGTTGATTTTATAACACAAGAGTACCTCAATTTTGCAGATGTTGAATGTATCTATTATGTATGATGGATTAAAAGTGAGAAATGTGTATTGTTTAGCTGCAAAATTCTGGTTGCTGCTGATGGTGTTGGGGAAATGCCTCCTGGTTACTGGACCCTTGAAACTAGAAAAGAGAAGATGTTGCAATTTTATTTATTTGTTTACTTATCCCATGTTTCTCTCTCTGTGGGATCTAAGGCACACTGGATCACAGCATGTATTAAAACAGAACACAGTTAAAACTAATCATAATATTAAAAATCCATTAAATATAGCACTGAAAAAATATAGTTTTGAAATATATTTAAAAGACAAGAGCTTCAGGTCTGTTAAACTGGTTGAGAACAAACTGATTTTATGGGAAAAAAAGTCAGCAGTAATTTATGGAAGAGTCACGAACTGGTAAAGACAAGCTACAGAAATATAGATGTAACATGGCTTACCACTTAGTTACTTTTGATGCCCAGCCCTGGGCCATTTCTGCACTAGAGTGTTATACTGCTATTATTCCACTTTCAACATCCTATGGAGTCCTGGGGTTTACAGTTCAGGGAGAAGCCGTGAGGATTCCATTGGACGTTGAAAGTGGAATAATAGCACTATAACAGTCTAGTGTGGAAGTGGCCCTGGAATGACAAGACCAGACACATAACACGGGATAAATAAGGCCACTTTATTTGACCTAAAACTATTTACATTTCATTGACGTGCAGCTGAAGAAAGCAGGGGGAGCATCCTGATTTGGGTTTGGCTGAGGTTAGGCATCAGCTTGGTGACAACCTCCTCAGCCTTCCCTTGAGCAAGCCACCTGAGCCCCTAGAGCAATCCAATTACTTGAGTTTTCCCTGGCAGTCCAGAAAGGAGAGGGTAAACCCAGAAGGAGTTCCCACCAAAGCCCCACAACCCTGCCGGCAAAAGTCCCAATCCTAAGTTAGCCTCAAGGGCAGCCTTCTTCCCCACCCTTTGGGTCTCAGGACCTTAAATAGGCAGCTTCAGAGTTTTACCCTACACCCAAAAGAGGTGCCCAAGGCATCCACTGTAAGCTTCTGTCCTCTCCCACTACCTGCTGGTTGACTACCTATTTAAATAATACCACCCAAAGTCAATTGCCCAGGTCCCTTTGATACAGTATGGGATAGCCTCCGCCCCTGAAAAGTGTTAAACTAGGGGGGAATCCTACCCAGCCCCAAGGTGACCCAGGGCATTTCCGCACTGGACTGTTACAGTTCTATTATTCCACTTTCAACATCCTATGGAATCCTGGGGTTTCCAGTTTAGAGAGGGGCCTCTAAGACCCCTCCCTAAACTACAAACCCCAGGATTCTATAGGATGTTGAAAGTGGAATAATAGAACTGTAACAGTCTAGTGCAGAAATGCCCTGGGTCACCTTGGGGCTGGGTAGGATCCCCCCCCCAGTTTAACACTTTTCAGGGGTGGGGGCTACCCCATACTTTTGGTTAGACCTCATCTTGAATACTGTGTCCAGTTCTGGGCACCCCAATTCAAGAAGGACATGGTCAAGCTGGAGCAGGTCCAGAGGAGGGTGACCAAAATGGTGAGGGGCCTGGAAGCCATGCCCTATGAGGATAGACTTAGAGAGCTGAGTAGGTTTATTCTGCAGAAGAGAAGGTTAAGATGGGACATGATAGCCATGTTTAAATATTTGATGGGATGCCATGTAGAGGAGGCGGTAGGCTTGTTTTCTGCTGCTCCAGAGACCAGGACAAGGAGCAATGGATTCAAGCTGCAGGAAGAGATTCCACCTGAACCTCAGGAAGAACTTCCTGACAGTCAGGGCTGTCCGGCAGTGGAATATGCCGCCTCGGAGTGTGGTTGAGTCTCCTTCTTTGGAGGTTTTTAAGCAGAGGCTGGATGGCCATCTGTCGGGAGTGCTTTGAGGGTGTTCCTGCATGGCAGGGGGTTGGACTGGATGGCCTGTGTGGTCTCTTCCAACTCTACATTTCTATGATTCTATGATTCTAAGTACAATAATAGCACTATAACAGTCTAGTGCGGAAATGGCCCCAATCACACACACTGTAGTGAAGGTAGAGGGGTGGATCATGCTGCCGAATTCAAAGAGGGCACACGCAGGGCCGGCAGGGCTTAATTAGGTTGTTGCTCGATCCCTCCATGTGGTGCTTCCAAGCACTCTCAGCGGCAGTCACAAAGCCTTCCAGTCTCTTCTAGGAAGGGCATCAAATGCTCCTGTCCCCCGCAGCACCAGAGGCACACATTATTGGGTAAGCCTTAATGCCAAACCATTATCTGCAGCAGGGTTTAGTTAGCAAGGTCTAGTTAAAGGGGAACCAAGTTAGTTCTTGCCATTATTAAACTTGGAGCTGATATGGTCCTTAACTATAATTAAAATTGGTTACAAAAGGATAGGGAAATTCAAGCAAGGAGAGGGCAGCATTAGGTGAAGGACAGGTTTGGTCCTGGTTGAGGGTTCCTGGGCTAAGTGGTGGGCCTTCTCCTTCATAAATGGACCCTGGTGCAATCACCTGGTAGCAACAGCAATGCCAGTGCTAGCTGACTGACTCTAGCTTCTATTTTAATCTCTCATAATCCTGCTGATGTAGACTTGAGCCTGCTATTTTCTAAAGGATGCCCATGGCTTATGGGCCTGCTCTGGATGTCCAGTCCTCCCTGGAAGAGGTAGCATGCAATCCAATTGTATATACCTTATTTCCTTTTTGCAGAGAGGCTAAACCATGTCGGAACTGGTTTGGGGTTAGAGAGGAATGACATAGATGAATGTCCTGTCTTAAGACTTCACGCTGACCTGAATTTTGGCTAGGTCCAAATCCAGATCAAAACTTGACATGACAGAGTCAGCCACATAAATGTAACAAACACTGTGTGACCTTTGTAACTTCTGCAAAGATCATTTCTGTCCCTGATGGCATCACAGCATGCAAAGCTTTTGAGTGTTTACATTTGGCACTCTCTGTGCATGCTTTCTTGCTGTGCATTCTGTTTACAGATCCTTAAGGAATTCTTTCCAGACTTGTTTGCTTCAGATTCATTTATTGTTCTTTTTACCTTGCTGGGAAAATGTGACTTGTACAGACAAAGGATTGTTTCACAAAAGGTTCTTGGCTAACTGAGGGCGAGGAGGGATACATTTTACTAGGACATTCTGATCTGGCCCCTAAAATCTCAAAAGCTTTGCAAAATGGTTACTTTTAAACTAAAAACTATTTTTTTTTAATGAGGAAATCATGTAAACATGCTGAAAAGAAGAGCTAAATGGCAATTAAAAAAAGTTAATGATCATGAGATTTTCTACCATAGAAATTCTTTGGTTGAAGCTTTGCGAACTTAAATAAAATATACATTTAAATGAAAAAGGCTTGTTGTCGCCCAACTGTTTGAACTCCAGAATAGGTTGTCATTGCTGTTGAATGCCTTAAAGTCAACTCCAAATTACAGCAATCCTACCTCAGGGTTTCCCTGTAAGATTTGTTCAGAGGAGGTTGGCCATTGTCTTCCTCTTAGACTGGGAAAGTGTGGCAAGATTACTCAGTAGATTTTTATGGCTGAGCAGTTGAATCCTGGACTCTCAAAATCCTAGTCCAACATGCAAAGTAATCTACCATGCTGACTCTCCAGAATAAAAGCAGCAGGGGTTCCTTAAGCAAGCATGGCCTCAGACATGGGCCATTTCCGCACTAGAGTGTTATAGTGCTATTATTCCACTTTCAACATCCTATGGAATCTCTGACTGAGAATTCTAAATGCCTCTCCCTAAACTGCAAACCCCAGGATTCCATAGGATGTTGAAAGTGGAATAATAGCAATATAACACCCTAGTGTGGAAATCCTTGAGGATGAGGTCCTTTTAAATGAAATTGTTTATTGTCTGATGTTGTATGAACTCCTAGGCTTAAGTTGGCCTTCAAAGGTTAATTTGCCTAAATAGGTAGGACCACATGTGCTTAGGGAATGTTAGTTTAGCTATTTCACAACTGTTTTATGTTAGAACAATGTTATGTTATGTTAGTGTTATTGTTATGTCATTGTATTGTTAGTATAATGTTATTGTTATTGTAAGGTTTATGTATATTAAGTGGATCTGTGTCAGATCTCATGTGAAAATTTTGTGCTTCTATTTTTCTTTTTCTTCCTGTTCTGTTTAATAAAAATTATTTATATTTTTTATATTTATATATATATATATATATATATATATATATATATATATATATATATAGTCTCTCTCTCTCTCTCTCTCTCTCTCTTTCTCTCTCTCTCTCCATATATATATATATATAGAGAGAGAGAGAGAGAGAGGGAGAGAGAGAGGGAGAGAGAGACTATATATAGTCAAAGGGGGAGAGGGATAAAAAGCGTAAAGATAAAAAGCTTAAATTCATAATAAGTACTTATTACAGTAGTGATTTCTTGTTTTCATTGCAATTTTTCAGGATAACTAAAATTAAAAAGACATTAATAAATTCATATCCAAACATGTCAGTGAATAATTACTACAACTTTGGTAAAAAGTAATAAATTGTTATATTTGTGAGGCCAAATTTTAGTGACTTGGGATCTTTCAATAGAGGTGTTTTTGAGATTATGGCCAACATCCAATTGCTAGTCTCAGTAGCTTCACTGAATCAATAGAACTTGCATAACTGCTTCAATTTAGCGGTTGTTTCAATGGGTTTACCGTTGTTGGCATTAGCATTTAAATTTAGGCCCAAGAAGTATCATATAAAGTAGAGGTGAGAGTTGTCTGAAGCTATGTTCTTATGATGTTTTCTCTCTCTCCTTAACATAATTCATCTGACTGGAACTATTCTTGAGTAATTGGTTTGGAACTTGTGACCTAAACATTGATATTTAACACCTTAGGGGACTAACAACAACAACAACAAAAGAGCAATTTTACAAAAATCCAAGAGAACTAGGCTTTGAGAGGTTTTTTTTAAAAAAGGGATATATTATTTCTTGGCTTTTTAGCACTGTCTTTCATATAATTAGTTAATTAGGCTGGACTCCTTTGTGGCAGTTACAAATGTGTAACCTAGAGTTATGTACTCACGACTGTTTTGTATTGTATTGTTTTTATATTGGTACTGTGAAAGTTCCCCAATCACCACTTACTGGGCAACAGCCACTGGGATCAAAGAGGGTCTGTTCAGCTGTCAGTTGGGAAGTAGCTGGCTGGTGTTCCCACCATCTCCTCGTGTGAGTAATCTCCAGCACGAGGAGGAATTGCAACAGTGACCTTGATTCTGCCTGTCACACCAGAGATTGTTCATGGAATAGGGTGGAACCACCAATCTCAGGGAAACATTTCCCATTGATTACAATGGGATTGGGGGGGGGTTGGGATGAGATTACTGCATTGCACTGTAACCACAGTACTTACACACATGCAAATGCCATACAGGATTCTGGCCCTTATTAGTAACTAAATTCTGCAATTAGGTTTATGGTAAAATTCTGACTTAAGCAAACAAACAAACAAAAAAATCTTTTATCTGTTTGACCTTTTTGACTAGGAGATTTCCAAGGTAATTGATAACTGAGTTTATTTTTATTATTTAGCTCCTCCAGCTGGACACAACACATAGTAAAAATATGTAATATTTTTACCACAAGATGTAGCAGTGGCCAAAGCTTTAAAAAGGAATTGAAAAGATTGTTGGGGGCTAAAGGTATCAATAGCTACAAATAACGAAAGATGCACCTTACCTCCAATATGCGCCATGGCCTCATTTGCAGGACAATACAAGAGGAACGGTTCTGTTCCACTCACGTTCTAATCATGGGCCATTTCCACACTAGACTGTTATAATGCTATTATTCCACTCTCAGCATCCTATGGAATCCTGGGGTTTGCAGTTTAGAGAGGGATCTACCAGGTATGCTGTCAAAGCATTTATATGAACTCATGTGTATTCCAAGCCAGAAATGGAAATGGCCATGGTTTCTGGTGGGCCAGAATGTTGAACTACATTGACCTCTGATTTAAACCATAAAGATTTTGCTATATTCTTTAGACCGGAGAAGAAAGTGTCATGACGATTTCATGATCACCGCCCTTCAAAGAAAGTTGCATAGGTTAGCTCTCTAATATTTACAAAAGATTAAAAAAAAGACTTTTTTTTTTTAAAGGGCATTTGGGACTAGTTCATGACAAGTGAATTTCAAACCTGGGTTCTCTTACCCATTACACCATTGTAACAACTTTAATTAGCATCTGGATTAAAATATTTACAGTATAAAATTGGAAGCAATTTATTTATTACATATTAAATAAATTAGATATCTTTTGCAGTATTTTTCTCTCTCCTTCCTACCTCCTTGAAATGACTAATGTTATTCCAGTAAAATGAAATGTAACTCCCATCTGCTTCTTAAATAGTAGCAGCTGCCAGTTTTGATTTAATGTGAAATTCTAAGTACAATTGAATGTACTGATTTGTTCTGCAGAACTTAAACCTGCTCTCTTTAATGACTGACATGTTCTGCTATTTATGAATATTGTGTCATACTATTTCATGTCATGTTTACGTGATGCATTATTTATAAATGCTACTTTTTTTCTAAAGAGCATAAGTATCAATTAGTGGATGTCATAAATAAGTATGGTTTACTCTGCAGACAACTTTATGAAATGCATAAAGGGACAATGAAATTAGAATCGTTATACTTTCCATTTTATTTAGCATTTTTGTCCAAGTATCTTAGAAGCAGAGTTCATAAGAGATCCATCCAACCAGATGTACATGAATTGTCTGGTTTATGATATAAGATCAAGGATTCAGAATTATTTATAGTAGTTGATATCTTCACACAGATGGTTGGTAATTGACTTTTTTTTTAGTAGTAAAGAATCTCTTGTTACATGCTTTTATTTAGCTCACATTGTAAATAATAGGAGTGAAATCCACAAGGAAGTAGGAGCTGTGACATGCTACCAGGTATGCTGTCAAAGCATTTATATGAACTCATGTGTATTCCAAGCCAGAAGAGATCTTTCAACTTCACCAATAATGTGTCTTAGACACACAAAAGTCAATAACCCACATCTACACAGCTATCTAAAGGGAACTGGTCATAAAAGAATAAAAATATAATCAATTGTTGCACTGGGAAATGAATATTATGGTAGAGCTTCATAAAGGACGAGCAATGAATGATAACACAAATAATCTGAGGATGTGGACAGGATTCTTGGAGATGTGAGAGCCACTACATATTCTAAGGTTCCAGCTAAACTCAGCAGAGGACCAAAGAATATGATGGTTGTGGTTGTGGTTGTTGTGTGCCTTCAAGTGATTTCCAACTTATGGCAACCATAAGGTGACCCTATCATGGAGTTTTCTTGGCAAGATTTGGGATTGTCTTTGCCTTCCTGTGAAGCTGAGAGAGTGTGACTTACCCTAATTCACTCAGTGCAGTGCCATGGCCAAGCAGGGATTCAAACTCTGGTCTCCAGGATCATAAGTCGATGCTCAAACCACTACAGCAGAAACAGTATTTTATTTTTTAATGTTAATTATTAATTATTAATAAATATTTATTCATATTTAATAATATTTATGTGTTTAGATATTATTTTCCTCACAGAAAATGTTGTTTTCTATGCAAATCAGCCAGGTACACATTTTACACAAAACTAATCTCCAATTAGAGCTTTTTTCTGTGCATAAAACAACATTTTCTGCTTAGGAATTAACAGTTCCGCACTGAAATATTATTTCGCACACAGAAAATGTTGCTTCCAGTGCATAAAATCCTGTTCTCTGTGCAAAACAATGACTTGTGAATTTTGTGCAGTATATGTGTCAAATTGCGAATAAACATCAAAATTTCCCATAGTGGGGAGGAAACTGCTGAAAATACTTGTTGCTGCTATTGAGAAGAATCTTAGTGAAGAACAAAATCTCTGCTATAATAAGATAACCTAAGTATCATTTTTCCTCAGTGGATCTTGTTTCTCCTGTAAGGTCTCTTATCATGTTGCAAGGTCTCTTGTCATGGTGAATATGCACGGATATAACACACTTTGGGTATTTCCTGCTGAATTTCTCTTGTTGTGAGAAGTTAGTTTGTGATGACAACCCTCCCTCTTTAATTGGAAACAAAAAAAAAGGGTAATTTATTACTGAAACAATTTTGAAGTACAAAATAAAGATTGACTACGTTTGCACTTTATGTACATACATGCAAATACTTCATAGTAACAGGATCAACACAATGTTATCTCTGATAAATGGTTGGTAGCAGTGTCTTGGAAACAGAAGTTTTTCCCCCCTTGGTGAGCAACAAGTACAAACTAAAGGTAACAGAGGGCGTATGCCAAACACAGGGCTGACCCAAGTTTTTGCTATCTTATTTAAACATTTCACAATTACCTCCTTCCCCTTCTTGTATCTCAGATGCTGAACAGCATAACAAATATTCAAGACCTGACTTAGGATAGTATTCCCATCTTCATTTCTAATGTTGGTTGCCTTGCTTTATTTCTTTTACCATTTTGCCTATGAGCCAGGTGGCTAATGGAAATCAAGGCTCTTAGTTATATTACCTCAAATGCTGTAGATAATAAGCCAGCTGATCAGCCAGTAAGGTGACTTAGTGTACGTCTCCTCCAAATGGGAAGAGAGTGGCACTCTCTGATATTTTCTTAATTGAGGAAGGTACCCCTGCAATTTTTGTGCTCTAGGGAGATGGTCTTTTTTTCCTCCCTGGCTGAGCAACATTCTCTCATCTTGTACTGGATGTCTTCTGTGTGCAAAATGTTTGCCTTTTCCTGGCATGGAGAACCATCTGATTCAGTGTTTAACTGAAATATTATTTTCATTTTTGATGCTTCAATGGCAGCTTGGTATTCTTATTTATCTCTGTAGATTTATATCCCACTTTCTTTTCCTTTTAAAAAAGCCAAAAGAAGCTAGCACCCTCATTTTGGATTAACAGAATAATAATTGAAAAGGGAGCAACTGATTAGAAATCAAAAAGTATGCTGTAAAATAGACTTTCCTAATTGACCATAAGAAGCTAGCAAGGATGGAATCCATGGACTTCTTTTATTGAAAAAAAAAAACTATGATCAAACCTGGGAAGTAGCAGCAGCTAGGCGTATAAATTTGGACCAAGTCAGATTCAACCAATGAGTACACCATGCTATCTCTTACTCCCTACTTGTTCCTTTGTCCAGATGTATTTATGCAGCACACAAGGTGCAAGGATAGACAAAATTCTCAGTGGGCATAAATTGACAGAATTTTGTTGGCTTGCATTAGGACTTCGCTGATTCTTACACTGATCACTATTCTAGTTCAGGAGAGTCGTTACCTACCGTAGCCTGCTGTATTAAAATAAAGCTTGTGGGGTCCAAAGTCTTTCTGTGGTGAAGAAGGCGTTGGTATAAATAAATGGTGTGTTGGGAGGTGGAATCACAGAAAGAGAAAGATGGAAAAAGTTATTTTTTTCTAATTTCTATTCATGCATGCCCATAGAATCCTACACACGAAGATATCTCAGACATGATGGCTTTTACTATTAAAAAAATCTGTAAGACTGAACTATGCAAACAGAAGCATAAGGAGGAAAATATGATAATTCTTCATGTACTTCTGAAGGGGACAAGTGCAAAAGTTTTGTTTGTCAGTCACCACTCTGTAGAGGACATTAGGAGAAATTGCAGTCTACTGATCCTTTACTCGACTGTGATGCAATGCCACCTAGCAGCATGTGCATAGTAAACAGCTATCTATCACTTAATCAGATGTATGCTCTGAGGGCATGCAGACCTTGAAAATGATGCTTTCTGTTCATTCATGCTAAAATTTTATTTCACATGCACAAATGTTAATTTTTCTTGAAGTCACAATGTGTGTTATGCATAAAGTTCAGGAACAGTGTTGATAACCCCAAGTGACTGTTCTCCTTTTACACCCTGAAGCTAAAAAGTTGCGGCAAATATGCCAAGAGTGGCCATATACTATGTATCCTTAAACATTTCACAGATAAAAATAGGAATATACAAGAAGATGTGTAAGCAGTATGGCCAAGCAATAGCAGGACATGGCCAGGCAATCCAAGAGCTTTTGTATGTTTCTATTTTCTAGAGGAAGGGGAGGAAGTTCTTGCAGACCAACCTCTTTTATAGTAGAAACCTTATGACTTTTTTCCTCCAACTTCCCTAGGTCTACAATATTAGAGTTGAGTTGGAGTGACTAAATGGAACACTATATAATCCACTGTTGGATTCTTGCACTGGCAGGGGGTTGCATTAGATGACCCTTGGAGATTCATTCCAATTGTGCAGTTCTAGGTTTCCATAGATTCACAAGATGGCCGTGGCAAGTTCGAGTCCAAGTTTCCCCACAAACTCATGTGAATACCGTGACCCAATCGAAGCCCTTCTGCTTAGCGTACTTCACAGGTTTGTTTTTAGGGTGTAAGTAGGGATGTGGAAAAATTATAGACAGGGCCATCAGTTCCAGGAGATAAATGGAATTATATTAATTAAAATACATGTAGTTGGGAAAAATGCTTTGGTTTGAGTCTTTTAACAAAATTCTTCAGTTAAAAGCCAGGAGTTGAGTAACACTGTTACCGCATTAATTCAAAATCACATCAGGGTTTTTTAGCAGCCAAAAAAATATAAGGAATTTATTAAATGATTTCCCTTGTACAAGAGGGAAGCAGTTGTGCATCAGGCAGTAAAAATATACTACTCCAAAGAAAATGGCTACACACAGGTAGCTTTATACTCTGCTAAGCATCCATTACAGAAGCAAGAAATGCTAATTATTGGCTAATCCAAATACATGTGTATAGGAACTATGTCATGAATGCATTATTATGTCAGCATACAAGCACTGCGTGTGCCCCTAGAGGCAGTCCCAAATTTTAATACCAGACCCCTCCCTAGGGGTGTGATTTTTAATATTAAAATGAAGCTTTATGAGGCTCTCAGTCACCAAAGTTCATCTCTTGTGGTCACTCCCCCTCCCCTTGGCCTAGTTTGGCCTACTCCGGACGCTCAAACCCTCAAAGTCTACCTCTGTTTCACACCTGTTGAGCCTATTCAGTTAGTTATCTCTTTTACTATCTACCGTTGCTCTACTTGGCTTCCTGTCATTCTAAGTTCTACAAGCTGATTTTCTGGTTATCTGCATCCAGCTGCAAGCATAAGCATTCTTCTTGTTTTCCCTGGCGACATTGCTCTTTTTCGTAGTTCAATGTGCCTGCTTTTAAGCTATTGATTAATTATTTCCTAATTATTATACCCCTACAATACCATATATACTGAGAGTCAGACTTACCCAGGAGCTGGCTTGGCTGCTCTATCTATTAGCTTCTTAGCTTCTAAAAAAGAGTTGACTCAAATCTGTCTCTTCCCTCTTAATCTAATGAAGGCCTGGATTCCATGTGCCTAGATTTTGGAATAATCAGAGTTGGGGTGGCAGCTGTTGATCATTAAAGTACAAAATACCTCCCAGCCTTTTCCACCTTAAATGAAAAGTTGAACATGTGCACTTCCATTGCAGCACATTAAGAAGAGCCAGAGAGAGCACATTATGCTCTCCTCCCCAAGGGCACAGGCAGATCAGCTTCTTTTTCTGTCTGTGACTGGACCCTATTCTATTTACTTGCAGGAGAGACCAGAATAGGAGAATGTTACTGTCTGGAGATTACAACTCACAGCCACGATCACCAGAATCACTGGATATCCGTGGCTATCAGAAGAAATCGTATCGTGGAAACAATTACTTTTTTGACTACAGTTCTCAGAATCCCCAGGGGGCATGTATCATGTTGGTTTGAAGGGAGGGGTTCTGGGACATATTCCAAAAATGAGGTTTTCCAAGCTCTGAAAGAGATGGTGTGTGGGCCTGTGCTTTCATGTTTTCATAGCTTTGATCCTTGCATATTTCAGCATAGCTTCTGTTATGACTCAATATTCCCTTTCCTTCTTTGGCCTCATCACTCCTTTGAGCCAGTTGAGCTAACAAGTACTACAAGGTAGTTACCAATCTGCAAGGAGATTGTTTTGATGGAATGAGATAGTTAAGTGTTACTATATGCAATTTAGCCATGATTTGATAATAGCTAAGTTCTTACTTCAGTGGCTCTCACACAGTGTGTAACTTCTGACTGTGAGAATATTTACGAAATACTGCCTCTTATCTTAGTCGCTATATTCAGTCTGAGGGGAAAAAATAAACCTGTTTGCACTATGTTTAATGATGTTCACTTTTGGAAACTATATCATACTGCTGACAAGATATTGCTAGGAAAATTTTATTACTGCGTACCTGTATTGTTTAGGAAAATGGAAAACTACCTTTTAATAATTAGGTTAGAAAGAGGTTGAGGATGCTTCTCTTTTGGATTACACTTCCCAGAATTCCCCAGCCAACATGCTCATTGGCCAGCTTGTAGTTCAAAACAGTAACTTTTCCAGGATATGAGTCAGATTATCTACCCATTTAGCTCTGTTTCATTGATTCTGACTAGCAGCATTTCCCCTGGACTTTTGACAGGCAGGGGCTGTTATCTCTTCCTTTTAACTGAAAATCCCAGAGAATTTACTTGAGGCCGGTGTACAAAGTGTGTTTTCTTTCTGTAAGGGCCAGTAATAAATTTGGTGGGGCCTCAAACATGACCCAAGATGAGCCCCTCAGCAGCAGTGATATCCTCTCCCATGTGGGCCCCTTAGAAATGGCAAAGCTCTCTTCTTTTTTCACTTATGGCAGGAAGATGCATGGAGAGCCAAACAGAAAGCTCATCCTTCCTGCCTGATGCTATCACTTGCCATGATAGCATCTGAATGCCTGTGGGCTCTGACACAGTATTGCTCTGGAACAGTACTACCTACCTTTGAGTCCAGAGGAAGTATGGAAGCATTTAAATGGTAGGCTCTAGCCATAGCCACTGAGGGTCTAACACTGACAGCAGCGCTGCTCCCTGTGGCTGTGACTGATGTAAAGGGTCTTTGGAATGGTGGTTAGAGGGAGTTCTTAAAGCAGAGCTTTCCAAACTTTTCATGTTGGTGACGTACTTTTTTAGACACGCATCATTGCACGACACAGTAATTCAGTTTTACTAGCAAACTGGAGGTTAGACTAACCCCTTATGAGAGACACAGACACATACTTAAATTGTAATAACAAAAGATACCGGGGCACAACATATCTCATGAAAACCTTTCATGTATTTTTTAAAATATATGATTTATAAATAGTAACATACATTTCCAAGATTTTAGATGACACACCTACACACTTCAGGCAATACACTAACGTGCTGCAGCGCACCACTTGGAAAGCCCTGTCTTAAAGGCATGAAGACAACAGCTCGGAATTTCCACTGCCTGGCACTAGATGAAAAACTATGTTTGCTCCCTAAATCCTTGACTGTCATTTTATTTCTGAGCAGACTCATAAGAACATAAGAGCAACGACCTATCTAGTCCAACATCATGTTCAGGCAATGGCAAACCAGATACCAGTGGGAGGCCCACAAACAGGAATTGAATGCTAGTTGCGTCCTACTTTGAAAGAGAGGTAAAGGTATGCAATAGAAATATTAGAAATAGTTACAAAATCATGTTCGAGAGAATTGTAAGTTGATATGTATTATTTTAAAATTATTTGGTATGCATAGGAAAATAAGGCTTTCCAAATCTAGCCCAAGTTGAATTGAGAACAACCTTTTGTCAAGTTATTGGCAAATATTTGCAAATAAGCCAGAAGTATCTGGAACAGTTAGTCATAAAGCGGGGAAGTATTAATGTCTTGAATTCATGCAGTTTATCTATTTTTGGAAACCTTTCAGGCATCAAGCTGTGCTCCAATATGTGCACCAACGCCTGCTCTTATTTCTTTTATTGTAAGGCTGCCATGGCCTTTTGGTGTGTTCCCTCATCCTCCCCTGACAAAGCAGTAATGCTGGGGTTGTATGATTGCTGGCACAGCATGTAGTAGGGCAGGGCATCTGACAGAGAGTGAGATTGTCGTGATACTTAATTTCTCTTCAAAGCATTGACTGCTGCTTTTTAAGAAGCCATCTTCAAATAGCTTTGCTGCGAGGAAAACAGTTTATATTTTGGTAGGGCAGTGTTCTTCTAGCAGTATTACCAGCGGTCCTTGGAGGCTTATTAAGGTTTCAATCGTAGGGATGTATTCCTGAAAGACTTTTGGTCAGTTATGACTGATACTTTTCTGTCAAGTACAACTGCAAGAGGGAATGGAGAGTTTTCTAGGACTTACACTGAGAATATAATTAATATAATTAAAAATTTTAGATGGTTGGTTCCACTATTTGTTTGTTTGTTTGTTTGTTTGCCCTATATGTGTACAATGTAGCTACCAATGGATTTAAATTAAAATGGGGACTAGTCTATGTGAGGATGAAACTCCATGTGGCTGTGGCTGGAAGCCTACCATTTTAATTCATCCAGTTTGCCTCAAAACCCAGGTGTATAACAGCTGGGGCTCAGAGGTATTCTGGCTTAACTTAAATGGCTAGTAAGAGCAGCAGGCTAGCGACAAGAGCTTTTTATTTTGTTCTTGATGAAGCCACCTTGGACCTTATGCAGGGAAAATGGGGAGAGTTTAAATTAAAGAAAATTTTAAAAGAAAAGAAAAATCTACCTGCTATAAGCAAGAGGATGGGAGGGCTTTTGCCACTTTTAATGGAACCACCTCTGTGAGGGCATCACTGATTCTGAGGGGCTCCCCTTGGGTCATGCTAAGGTTTCCACCAAATTTGTTTCTGGCCCCTCCCCCCTTTTTTAAATACCTTTTGCACTCAGACTCAGGTCCAATATCTGGCATTTTGAGTTGAGGGGAAGAGATACCAAGTGGTAGAAAAGACCCTTTTCTGTCACAAATCCTGGAAGAAAAATACCACTAGTCAGAACAGATGATACTGAGCTCCACGGACCCACCTCCTTCCATAGGGAAATTGATACCCCTCCAAGTTGCTTTTCTTCCAGTGATAAAAAATTATGGGCATTTCTATTTCCACAGCAAAGGTAAAAGATAGTGCTGGCCCAGTTATATTACCCCATTTTATAGGGACCCTGTCTCCTGCCAAGTTTTCTGGAAAGACTGAATTTTCACTGATTTGGGTGATCTTTTTTCCCCGTTTTATATCTATTTCAGGGTCATTCCATTTGCCTTGGAGTGAGAGTCTCAAGGACCCCTCAGAATTGACTGTTTCCACTGGGGGGAAAAATATTACAGCTGGATGCATTTGAGGTTCAGCCATTAAAGTATGCAGCATGGCTGTCAAGCTCGGACACAACTTTGAAATTAAATATTTTTAGACAAGAAAAGAAAAAGACCAGTGAGCCACCTCATCTAATAGTAGGAATCTTTCAGTGAATGTTCAGCCCCACAATTCAAATATCACTTTCAATTTACTAAAAGAGTAGTCTCTGCTCCTCCACCATTCCATAAAATTTCTGATGTTTGGTTAGGTTCAGTGTTCAGTTCATTCCTATTAGAAGTTCTGGGGGCAGAAGTCAGCAGGAGAATGGTACAAGAAGATGGGTTTAAGAAACCCTTCTCTCTCTGTCCTGAACTTCTTAAGCTCTTGTGCATCTGCATTGTGTATCTCCACTCCTCAAAGTTTTCAGAAGTAACATTATGGCTGGCATCAAATACAACAATCTTTTTCTAAGAAACCAGGTTTTCTTGGCCCAGAAAGATACCTTTTTTTGCTTTCCTCCTAGTCTTTACCCTTTCTCCTTCCCTCTGTTCCATTCAAGCTGTCTTCAACTACAGCTTGGGTGAAAGCTTTTTTCAACTCACTCAGGCTTATTTTAATTAAAGAGGTATAACAGTGTTTTGTTAGCTTTTGAAACCACAGTTTCTTGTGAAACTCATGCTGGCAAGTTGTGACTTAAGGGCTCCTGCAAAACCCGGGATAAAATAAGGTCAAAGAGATATGGTTAAGCAACCTTTGGCAACTAGGAAACTGTGCTAAACTTGAGTCCAAATCCTATGTGGTGTACAAGGATTCATTCACATACACAATGATAGGCAAAGTTCATTGGCACCTAGTGGGTCCCATGCCAGTGGAGTAGTGAATCCACTTCAAGTTTTAGTCTGAGCTTTAAAGGAGTTTTCTGATGTGGTGAACCCTATTTCCCAAAGGGTTCAGCACTTTGGACAGCATCTTCAGGCAACAGCCTCAACTGTCTTATATTTTGGTTACTCTTTCATTGGTATCTCATGTAATGCTCCAGCAGTAAGACATGCATACCCTGCTGAGGCTTTTATTGGTACAATAGTGTGAATGTCTGGCTGGAGTCCAAGATACTCTGGGAGAAATGGAAAATCAGAAATCTGTTCTTATTGCTAGAGAGTAGAAGAAAAGAAATATCCCAGCTATACAGAATAAGGCAAAACTTGCAATGAACATCGAAAAGCAAGTTTCACAGAGGTTTATTCTTAGTGCTAAGAATAGTGCTAATGAATCAATGTCATTCATGCTCAGTTCAAACTGTTTAAACTGATACTTCATGGAGACAGAAAATACATATGTTGAACTCACATGTAGTATTCACTAAAACACTCAATGGATGTTTCTAGTTTTGAAGGTGTCTTGGCAACACCGAGAATCCTAGCCTCTCTGTCTACCATGTTAAATTTCCCACAGTGACCCTACATCAGGTAATCTGGGGCATTGTGGGGATTTTAAAACTGCAAGAGGCTCACAGATCCAGTTGCTCATCCTGAGGAACCCAGATCTCACATCAGTGGTGGACCTTGCTGGGTTACTTCAGCTGTGATGCCACCTCAGTACTGCATTTTTTTTCAGTAGGCAGAAGAACATGTACTTCAGGTCAGATAAGAGACCTATTCATTCTGTTTTATGTGGTAGTGAAGCAGATACCTACATGAAACCCAGAAGCAGAATGTAACACTAATAACTCCTCACACTAAAGGAAATGACGTTTAGAGGCATGTTTCTCTAATAATACTATTCAGCCAGCATAACTAGTAGCAGCTGCCACTGACAGTGTAATTTGAACTACATTTTACCTTTGTATTATGAAATAGCAAATCACACTAGTTTCATCTAGCTAGTATCAACTTCTAGATTTGATTCAGAGTCTGAAAGTCAAAGTAGATGATACATTTAGCATATAGTTCAATGCAGGGCACCACAAAGTGGTGATAGATGTCCTTCTGTCATAGTACACAATTGTTCACAGTGATGAATTTTATATTCAGGATACTTTGTTTTGAGACTGGGCATTGGAAAATAAGCACAGGGTTCATTTTCAAGTCTGATTGCTGAAGCAGGTAAGCCTGGTTGTATGAGGGAAGATGTGTTAATCGCAGGGAATATGCATTTCCTTTAATATCTAGTTTGGCTCTGTGTCATTGTATGGTTCTCCTTTCATAAAGAGAAATGCAAAGAAATAGAAGATGGATTCTTGCCTCAACGGGTTTCTGTGGGAACAGCTATAAGTTCTTAAAATATATTTTTTCAAAATCAGACAAGTATACATACTCCCTGTCTACCCATCCCTAATTCCAAAGAAATCAAGCATCTTTTTAATTTCCAAGTAGGCTGAATTAGCTTGTTTCATATGGTGGCCACACACTGAGATTTGGCAAAAGACCCAAAACTTTCTTATCACCTACAGAGGCAGATTATTACAAACAGACTTTTAACATGTACAAAGGGATGTCTATCTGAATTACACAGTTTTCCTGTCACCTCCTCATAGGATAATGCAAGCTGCTTCCTGAGTCTATATGCCTACCTTTGATTTCCAATAATATATTTAGTTCAGATTAAAGCCTTTAAAAATTAATTGGTTACAGTTACAGTCTCAAGGACCAAAAAAAAAAAAAAAATAGCCATTAAATATTACCTTTGCTTTTCTGTTGCATAAAAAGATTTTTTTAAAAACTAAACTTTGAATGCTACATGGCCCCCTATCCACTTTGTTGTCACCTCAGTACTGATGACACCAGAACACACAAGGCACAACAAAAGTCAGGATTCGAACTATGAGATAGTTAAGATGGCCACATCCCTTTAAGTAACTAAATTGTGAAAGTTATAGTTACACTACAAAAAGTATGATGTAATCCTTTTGCTACAAATTGTGATGTGATGTAGTTATGCCTTAGTTCTGGGGAAGGAATTTCATACAAGTAACAGGTTGTTTGTTAGTAGTTATTTCTCAGCTCTTGTCTCCTTAAAAATATGTAAATATATATATATATATATATATATATATATATATATATATATATATATATAAAATATAATTAAAATAAGGAAGACATTCCTTTTTCTTTTCAAATAGTTTGTGCAATATCAAAATCTGGACATTTTTGCATATTTGGCTGACTTCCTGAATTTAAAAGTTTATTTAGTCAGAGATTTTTGAAGATTTTGCTTCCCAAAAGGCTATTATAAGGCAACTGATTCCTAATTAAGTATGTATATGTAATTAGGTTTTTTGTTGTTGTTGTTGTTTACTTTTTAAATGCTGCAGTTAGGCTTTGATTGTACTTATATTTTAACATGTCTAACTTTTTTCTAGGTTGAGGAAAGTATGTATTGGATACAAAACAATATTTTCTATGCTTCTCATTTGTGTTCCAGCATCTCATACCACTTACATACATACAAACCTGTTCTGCCAAAGACAATCCTGGCTCAGCCTTAGGCCATTTCTGCATGAAGTTGATACATCGTAGCAGTGTCGAATTCTTACCTTCCCATCTGCACATTGAACTGTTTTAGCTTCATAGTTTTCCTTGTGGTTCTGCACATTTTCAGATCCTAGAATGGTTCACTGTGATGTGAAACTGCTGTGTGTGAAAACCTGATGAACTCCAATGTAAATCTCCCAAACTGGTTCTGCTTCGGTTTTCGCCTACATGCAGAAGCATAGCATGGATTCACATTGCAGAAGTGGCCGGCTATGGGCATTCCTGGGCTGTCCCTTCCGTCATTTCCGTCCCTATCTCTCTCCGCCCATCAAAGGACAGACTGCCGTCTTTATTGCCTTCCTGTGTTAAACAGACGGCAGGAAGACAGTGGAGCTGGTAATGGACTGTTAAAACATGTTTTTCTCCACGTATCAAGAGACATACATTCCTATGCACAAAGATAGCAACACAGAAATGTGTTAAAAATGTGTGTGTGTGTGTTTTAAAAAACAGACCAATCAACAATGGTGGAGTGAAGGAGGGGAATGGGAGTGGCCAGGGACTTGCTGTTGTGGATGCAGCAACCACTGTTCTCCGCAGTAGTATGATGTAAATGGGGGGAGGGTGCAGACAGCACAGTTTCTGAATTTCTGAATTCAGTTTCTGAATCAGAGTATAAAAACACCACTCTTGGCACACAGTGAACCGCTCCTCCTCTCTCATGTGGAAATGGCCTTAGTCAGTTTTGCTGCTGTCTGGCACAGAACTGACTGATTGTTGACTGCTAGCAAGCAAAATGTAGCGACTAGAGCCTTTTTGTACTACAGAATTATAGGACTATACAGAATTTGAACTGCTATGGTAACATCCTACAAAACTCTAGGATTTGTAGTTTAGGGCATCAACTGCTCCATTCAGGTCTCACAGATGCAGACCCGTGGCTTCCCTGACTGAGTTTATCCATCTGTAATGTGACTCACCTCTTTTCCTGGTGCATTCTATCTTGCCAAGCATTATTATCTTTTCTAGGGAGACATTTCTTCCCATCATATCTCCAAAGTGTGATAGTTCTATCAAAGTATGATAGAACTCTTCTCTAGCACCACATTTCAAATAAGTTGATTTTCCTATTAGCTTTTTTCACTGTCCATCTTTCACAACCACACATAGAAATTGGAAATACAATTGTGTGGACTATCCTAACTTTAGTATTGCTCATAAGGAAAACACATTTTTAAAAGAAGTAAAACAAAACTTGAAAACAATACATGCATAAAACCTTGAATTCCCATTGAGTTTAAAAGATTCCTAGTTTGAACAGTTTTATTTTTCTGTTAATTATTTGCTCAAAGGACAATGAAACTGGTTATTCCTGAGCATCATTCTGCAGTGAAAATCTATAGCTGAAGCTCTTATTTCTTATTCTAGAAGGGGTCTCAAAACATTAAGTCCTTGCACGTAACATTCATCTCCTTGTATTGAAATAGAAATTCATGGACTATATATTTCCTCTTTTCTCCCCTCTGGCACAGATTTACTTCCTCTGGGAATTGCTGAGTGTGGAGCATGACTATGAGGTTAAAATAATAGTCAGCGTTTGTTTTCCCCATTGCAGTGGACCTCATGTTACAAGTTAAAGCATGTTATTTACTATCATCATACAGCCATTAATGTGTACACTGTGGTGTATAAATGGTGGCTACAAATGGCACCAATACATTTTCTTTTAAATTGTTTAAGTTGATGGTTACCATGATTTCTCTCTAGTTGATTATCTATGTGTGGGAATAAACTATTTGTCTCCCCCCCCCCACCTACTCTGGAAAAGGTATTGTTGTGTAAATTCACATTTTGAATTTGAATTTCAAAGACATTTTAATGCAAACATTTAAAAATAACCCACAGGGAGAATAAAAAGTGAGCAGAAATATAAACTAACTTGATGTGTGATAGAAACACATTCCTTAGATAAGTTATGTTGGTAACGCCTTTCCATTTATGAACTCTCAGGTAAGTGTTTCAATGATATTTGAAATAATTCCAATCAGAGAACAACAGCCTGAGGATTGTAATGAAATAAACTATGAATCATACAGACGTCTGAGGTTTTCATATATTTGGCAAAGTGTTTATCTGATCCACTTGGCCATTTCGCTGCATGCACCATAATTGCTGTTATTGATCTATTTATCACAGTCTACTTGAAGACGTGTTTGGGATGTTTTCTCATTAGCTTATAATTTATGTACTTGTTCATAGTTTCACATTAAATAAGGCTGCAGTGGAGAAGATCTTTCTCTTTTTCACCATCTGACAATGAGTTGGTATGTGTATATGTCCACGCTGTGGTTTTGTGTTAGGGGATAGCAGCTCTATAGTTGCTTCTCCTTAGGGACTCCAGTACAGTTAGTTAGTTTTCTTTTTTTAAAAAAAAACTTTTTATTATAAAATTAAAAATGAGTACAAAAAAAAGCTGAATAACATAAATATAAATAATTATAACATAACTAGTAATATAAGTACAAAACATCTAAAAATAAAAAATAAATATATGTATATATGTATTTATTTATATAAATTAGTAGCGCATTTACCCGGCATTGCCCGGGGTTTTATTTTCTCATAGGTAATACTTGTTAGAAATATCTTAGAAATTACCTTACCTTACCTTAGGAATTAGATGCAGTTTAAATACACAGATTTGAGATCCTGTGTCTGTAATTCCCCAAGCTGCCTTCTCAGACTGAGAATTCTAAAAGTCCCTCCCTAAACTGCAAACCCCAGGATTCCATTTTATTTTCCTCTTAAGAACTCACCAAACTGTCTTCTCCAATGCCTGCAACTTTTCCCCATTTGCCCCAATGCAATTTGTATTCAGAGTTGTTAACGTACGAGGTTGGGTTCCTGAGGCTCCTCCACTGTCCTCCTCCTTGCTGTTAGGCCTCATCTCCATAGCAACTGACATATTCCAGTACCTGTAACTTATCCCCATATTCCCCAATCCAATCTGTATTCAGAGTTGTAACATAACATAATAGAGGTTTGGTTTCTGAGGGAATATACTACTGACGTTCATGCTGCTGGGCCTCATCTCCATAGCAACCAGTCTGAGCTCTCTGGCTGAGAATTCTAAAGGCCCCTCTCTGAACTGCCAACCCCAGGATTCCATAGAATCTTCACAGCCAGCCAATCATATGAAGTATCTTCTCGCCTCACACAGCCAATCATATGAGGTCTTCACCTGCCTGAAGCAGACAGACAGATGAGATCACTCACAAACTTTGACTTTTATATAGTAGATTAATTATATCTAGCCTCATATAATTAAATGCATATTTCTTTTCCCCTTTATTTTGATGAACAGACTAAGGAAGTTAGGGGGCTATCTTACCTTTCCTTGCCGACATTTATAAAAAAAGAAAAAAAGAAAAAAAATAAAGTTTGTTGACAGAACCGCTATGTTTGCAATCAGTAACAATAGTACGTAGTTATATAATGTATTAAATGCACCTATTTGTTTAACGCAAATTATCAAAGTGTGAAATCATGGTTTTCTCTTAAGAATCTTGCATGTGATCTCTAAACTTTATCTAATTGTTCATCCTATTCCACCTATCGGTTATTTTATAAAATAATATACATATATTTGTGTTCATAATATATATATTTCTATAGAAAATTATACCTATATTTCTATATAGCTAGGATCATTAGAGATCCCTATTCAAATCCTGATTCCAACTATTGCAGTCTGTCCCCACTTAGCTTACCAAGGGGGATAGACTAATTTCCAATCATCTTTAAATTGCTTTGAGGTAGAGTCTGAGAGTAAGGTTGTCAATTTATCAAGTTCTGCCATATCGTATGGTTTCAGAAGCCAATCGTCCAATAATGGCATAGGCTTTTGCTTCCTACATTGAGCGTATACAGTTGGTTAGTTTTCATAGCTGACTGTTGGAAAACTGTAGTCTGCACTTGTGTCCAATCATAGAATGCAAACCAGCTTCAAAGCTTGTTAGAATGTTATAATTTTCATTGAATGCCAAGATCACTGAGAGGAAGAGATCAAGAAAACCGAAGTTAGGTGAGAGAGTGCAAAGGATATATTCACACAGCCTAACATGTGCTATTAGCTGTTTGGGTCAGGGACCACAGGGAATTGATAGCTACTTTTCTGTCAAATTTTGAAAGTATCACTGGGATTGGTCTCCAAAGCCTTAACAATACCTGATGGAAGGTCTTCTTTAGCTTTCTCTGAGCAATAATTGGTATCCAATATTCATATTAGCAAGACTGTTGTTGTTGTTGTTGTTGTTGTTGTTGTTGTTGTTGTGTGGCTTCAAGTCATTCTGACTTCTGGTGACCCTAAGGCAAAACTATCACAGGGTTTTCTTAGGAAGACTTGTTCAGAGGGAGGTTGCCAACAAGTTTCCATGCCCAAGTGGATATTCAGAACCTGGTCTCTTCGAGTCCTAGTTCCAAAACTCAGACTACAGCACCATGCTGGTTCTCTGATACAAAGATACTTAAGATGAAAACTCAAATTTCAGGTGGCAACGTAGGAAGGGTGATAAAGTGCGTGCTCACACACTAGCTGGGAAAACTCCTGCTCCTTTTGTGAAGCGTAACATTGAATGCTCCTATTCTTCCACTGGGGCAAGTGGTTTACCTTGAAAGTGTCTGGAGGAGGGCTTCCGAAAGCAACCATCCATCAGATTTCCTGCTGTATGATGACTTCCTCACAAGAAGAAATCAATCGGACTCTCTGCAAAAAAAGCAGCTGACATGGTTCTTCAGATAGCTTCCAAGGCTCAAAAGCTTTGTTTTGAGAGGTCCTCTGTGGCAGCCACAGAGGCCACAAAGCTCTAGCCAGGCAGCAGCCGAGGGGAGTCCACAGCAGCACTTCACTTAAATGACAAGACATCTTGGGGCATCATTGGTTAGAAAGCATTTTTGTTGCACACACAGAATTGTTTTACTTTCTGAACTGCAGTAGGGATGGCTATTCTAGTGCTGATAATGTAACATGATTTTTGACAACATCTCTAAGATGGCCAGAATTTATATATTTATATTACTTATATCTCCTTTGCTCCACTCTGTGATATGGACTGAGTAACTAGTCTAATATAGTTCAGCAATGAAGCCTTGGTACCACAGAAACTGAAAGCCTCTAGCTTATGCCTGATGGCCTTTTTCAGAGAGAAGGTATAATCCCAGTGTCCCTGCAATCGACTCAGTGAGGTGGCAGCACCTGCAAGAAAGCTTGGCAGATGATATAATATATTGCTACTCTCCTTCCCACTCTTCCTGAAATTTGCAAAGGATGGGAGTTGATACTATTTGCTCAGAACTGCAGAGGGAACTATAGTAGAAACAGGAACATTTGGAGGACTGGGCTGAAGGCTTTGAGGAACATCTGCTCCCCCCTCATTGACTTCCCTCTTGGAGAAGCAGAGCTAGAAACCATATGAGATGACATGATCAGCAGTACATGGTATTCTGAAGACTGAGGACTTTAAAAAAGAGAGCAGTATTTTCCACCACAAAACACCCTTAATTGCTGCAAACCACTTTGATTTACTTTATGGTTAACAAAGCAGTATAAAAATGTGATTGAGTGAATGTACAAATGAATGTCCATGTTCAGTGGGTGAAAGACAAAGAACAGTCAACACACTGCTTAGGTAGCATTTTTGGGATTAGCCAACCATTTTTCTGCCTTGCTTTGTTCCCTGTGGGAAAGAGCAATGCATGATAGTTTACCATAGCTTTACAAATTTGGAATAGAAAACAGGGATAGTATCACCACAGCACAATGAGGAAGGAAAAGATACTCCTAAAGCTAAACAATTGAACAGATTAACTCCAGCTCTCTTAGCCTTGCAGATGTCTCCCTGGCTGACAAAAAGTCTGTCTACCAGGATTTTTGCAACTTGATACATTTGTGTTATGTGAGGTTTAGCAACTAGCAACAGGGAAAGGCTTTCATACTAATAAACTCTTTTGACTGGCACTAGAAGATCTGAAAACACTGTCACAGAATAGATCTACCTAGAGAGAGCATTATTTTGAGCAAAATGGTACTGAAGAGTAAGGTTGTACATATCAGTCCATATTAAGTTTGTTTCATTTCTGTATTATTCACGCTAAGTCCATTATGTCCAGTTTTTGCATTATTCTGCAAATGTAAAAGTAAACAAACATTTAATTTTGTGTGCAGCTTTCCCTAACACCCATTGGGTTTTGAAATAGCTTTCTCTAATACATTCACTTTCGTAGACAACATCCCCTAATAAAAGCATTTTTGTATGACAACTTAACTGCAGAGTTTTGAAATGGGGAGAATCCAAAGGATATTTATATTTCAATCTAATAATTAGTCTATGAAATGTGTATTAGATGGGTTAATGTGAAAAAGTGGACCAGACAAAAATTCTCACCCATCCCTACTGGAGAGACGACTGAAGGCTCGGCTGTGCTTGTAGGTTCTATCTTAAAGAATCCATTGCTTGTATTTGCTGCACAGATTCTGAAAGGGAGCTTAATTTTGCTGATACACAGCTCCAGTAGTGGGCTATAAACTATGCATTTGTGTCTGCGGTCAGACACGGGCACAGATATGTAGCTCTCTTAGGAGAAATTAGATGTTGCAATATCATACATGCAGGGAGATGCTTATATGGTCCCACTCCTTGATACAGCTATAAGCATTCCCCTCAAAATGTGTAACAGATGGCTTCATGTGAATGTATATAGGGTTCTATTGAGAGATATGTCCCTGAGTGGCTTAAGTCATTTTACAAGAGCATGTCTGTTTGGATCCTAAGCTGGTTGTCTGTGGTTTTCTGCTGAACCCTATCCATTTTCCCTCATGAAATGGTCTGCTATGTCTCACTTTGAATTCTTCAGAGAGTCATATTTTAAGGTGATACAGCAAAGTATTCCAGTTCCTGCATAATGGAAATCCCTTCCAAATACCAAGTCACTGAATTATATCAGGCCCATAAATTGTTCTTTGGGGCTGAAAAAACTATATATGAAATGTACAAGCATTGCCAGTGGTCTAGGGATTTCTTTCCATACCATGTTTTTGGGCTGGTTTATTGCAGCCTAGCTATAATGCCAGGTAGGAGGACAACACATCCTGCTAACATTTTGTGAATTTGTGTATAATTTTGATATATGGTTGTCTGTAACAAAAAGGAAAATAAAGTTTGCAGAAAATATATAGTCTTTGCATACCACTGCTTACCCCATCTCCCACTGATGGCACTTCTAAGCCTGTGAGAATTTCATAAAACAAGGATCACGCTACCTCATCCCCTCTCCCTGCAGTTTTATGTTGACAAAGAATTCAACTGTATTTCTATTTTATCTTATTTTATTTTAAGTGGTGCAAAAGAGGGACAAGCATAAAATCATGGCTATTCATGCTTTTGCCTGAGCAAAAGGCAAGGCAAGGCAAGATTCTGCCTCCTCTTCTCCTCCCCGCCCTCCCCCCACACAAGTTAATTGAGTATAAATTACATTTAAATTCAGTTTGCAGCAATTGAACTAAGTTGTGAACTAAGAAGGGAAGTAAGAGGAGGGGAGAGAAACTGGGACCTTTTAAAAACAGCTGAAAAAATAGGATGCCAGAGTATTAATTAGGATTGTGCCTGACAAACTGGGTCACTTGAAAGGTATGAAGAACTCATCAAACATGCCCTCTGGAGGCTTTCCTCCAGATTCGCATATTATTAGAGAGGAGAGAGTTCTTGACTGAGAAGAACTAAGGCTTATGGTTCTACCTGGGCCTGGAAACTACTGTTTTGGATTGCAAGACCCAGAATCTCCCTGCTATGTTGTCTAGGGATTCTGAGAGTTATAGTTCAAACACTACCATTTCCAAATGTGTGCTGTTTCTCCCTAGTAAACATTACCTCACACTCAATAACTTTCTACTACCAGGCAAATTCATTATCTGCACACCTATTTATTTATTATCTCATCTTGTTGAACCCAAGGTGGCTGACAAACTGAATTGAAAGAAAAAAAAATTATAAAAAATAATATAAAAAGCAATGATTGTAATAAAAGAATGTTTAAAAACTTAAACTATCCTATTTAAAACAAAACTGATTTAAAACTGTTTAAGAGCATTTAAAACATAACAATGATAATAGAAGTAAAACACATTCCCTACTCTCTCTCAATCTCTCTCTCTCTCTCTCTCTCCACACACACGCACACACACATTTCTGCAACAAACAGTTCATAGACAGACTTGTTTAACTGAAATGGTCTGTGCTAGCAGGAAGACAATGGCCATTTCCTCACTGGGCTATTAAAACGGTGCAGAGTGACCTCCGACGGAGGTCTTCTGCACCGTGGAGTGGACTGGGCCGGACTACTTTTCGTAGTTCCGCACCTCAGTCCGCCCCGGAGCGACCGGAACCGGTTGCGCAGCGTGCTTTTTAAAAACCTCTTTTGAGAGGTTTTTCAAAAGCACAGACTCCGTGTTGCTCCATCGCCGTGCTCTGGTGCAGCTCTGCCGGGGGCGGGCTTTAGGCTGGCGAGCTTCTCTGGTTGGTGGAGAGCCTCCACGAACCGGAAGCCACCATTTTGGATGCCGGAGCAGTGCGGAGCGACGAGCTTGCACTGCTCCTCATCCCGACGGACTCGCCCGGACACTCAAGAGAACCGGTGAGTCCTGTTTCTGCCTGATTCATGCCTCACGTGTGGAAAGAGCCAAAGAGTGGGCAGCATACCCTTCTGTGGGAGGGAATTCCGCAATCTGGGAACAGCCACTGAAGAGCCTCTCTCATGTTCCTGTGACAATGTTAGGACTAAAAGAAAATAGCTCACTGTTCTCCCCAGTGCATTACTTTCATTTGTGATGAGATCTTTGTTGCTAGTTCATAGCATCAAGAAGATACCTCACAGGTCATCCAATCCAGTTTCTAGCCAATGCAGGAAATTTGCTGTTCCAGCATCTCCAATTGCAGGTATGAAATCAAACTTGAAACTCTCAAAATCACTTTCTGTTTGTTCCAATTCAAACAGCCTGACTGGTCAGAAAATTCTTCCTAAAGTTTAAGCCAAATCATCTTTCTTGGAATTTGGTTCGGGGTCTTCCTTTTGACATAAAATAAAACAGATTTTCTTCCAACCAGGCTATTACACTGTCTCATCATAGTCTCTTCTTCAGATCACACCTACTTCTCTCCTTCAAGATTTCTTCATAGAACTTGGTTCCTAGGTCTCTCACCATGCCCTCTCATTGACATGTTGCTGTTTGAACTATACAATCCAGTTTATCTATTGTATATTAGTATTTTAGAACACTGAAAAGGCAACATTCAGATGTACCATACAGGCACAATTACCTGGAATTAGAACCAGCCAGAATTTAGCGTGTTTATATATTACTGGGTATGTGCCTTTCTTTACTGGACCCCCCCACCACCACCACCACCGCCATGTTTTTATAGTGCAATTAGGTTATCTTTTCAGAGGCAGAGATTGTCATTTGCTCTGATCCAGAGTTCTGTGTAATCTTGGATGCACATGCTCAGGCCCAGCCCACATGGATATTCTGGTTCATCTCTGTGTATATAGCATGCTGTGCTCACAAAGGACTGTGTGTGGATTGTTTCATTCTGTTAAAATGAATGTCAAAGCCCTTTTGAATGAGAATTCTGCATAGCTATCAAAATTCTGAATCTGCTGCACCCCCCCCCCCCGAATGGGTTGTATACAAAATAATGAAAAACAGACCAAAAAATGTTTCCTCCAAGAGGGTCTAGTTGGATTCAGTGATCAATATTTTACTAGATCCATCTCCCATTAAAATGTTGGAAAGGGTTATTATCCTTTTAATGTATGTTTTCTTCTTCATTCTCTTTATTAGTTTGTTTCAATTGGAAATATATCTGTATTTGACTGATTTTTGAATTTTCTAGACTCTACAAATCACCACTCCAGATGGCCAAGTGTTACACTTGGCTTTTTGACTTTGCTTTCTTTTGATAGCTTTTTTAAAAAATTAGTGTCTATTTCTAAAATGAGTTAATAGCTTTAGTGCAATTATGTTTGATCTTAGTAAAGATTACACATCTCATTTGGTTGTTAAATGCTATGTTGTTTTCCTGGAACTAGCTACCACTGAATTAGTTAACTAAGGTATTAGAAAGAAACAACAACAAAGATGACATTTTTTTAAAAAAAAAAATCATTCCATTAGTCAACTGTAAGAGGAATCCTGCATGAACATGAGAAATTCAGAAGTAATAGACCATTAAATTGACTAAAACTTCATTCATTACTGGAATCTGATCTGTAACAGATCAAGTTTCTTAGCAGAAGAGTATTCCCTTTCCACTCTCATTCCTTTGTAAGTTATGGCAAGTTGAACATAAATCTCTTCATATGTTCCACCTAACAGGTGCATGTTTCAATTGAAACATGCACAGTATCTTTTCCATAAAGTGTGAACTATCTGTATGGCCTCATGCTGCTTTTTTGAATGCTTGAAGATGAATCAAAGGCAAATAATACCAATACATTTGCAAGTCTTGTCAACAGCATTGATGCTCAGAAGTTTTGTTCCTGCATTTTCAAGGGAAATGGGTTAATTTTACAAACTGTCCCATGGCTGCAGATAACAGCTTGAAATATGACAAGTCTAGAAACTAAAAATAAAACAAAACAAATTATAGCTGGACAAGTGATTTGTTTTATGTCACTGTGGAAGTATTTCACTTCATCTTCATAATCAGTGTCTACCTCTGGTATAGTTAGGTAAGTTAAGGCTCTTAATGATTGTACATAGGTTCTCCCTCTTTAGATATGTAAATATGTTTGTGTGTGCTAGTTCAATGACTTGATTTCAGGTAGTCTTGGAGGCAGGGATATAAATCCTCTCCTACTGCATTCTCATGTGTGCTGACAAATACTTATAGCTGTTTCTAGCTGCTACTGGAGAACATGAGCATTCCTCTGCAATATTCTCCCCCATATTTGAATATCCTGGAGTGTTGAAGAGAAAATATTCTGCATAAAAACATGCATTTGGTTTTGTGTTTTTTTTTTCAGAAAAAAAAATTCTGTGCAGAAAAAAGTTTCCTCTGCAGGAAACTCTGTGTGTGTGTGTGTGATATCCCTATTTTCTGCACACAAAAAGTAGGATTTTGCACAAAACCCATGTCTTTTCTATATAGAATAATTCTTCTACAACACTTTGGGATGTTCAAATGTTGTGCAAAAATTGTGAAAAAATTTCACTGGTCTTTTATTCTTCTTGACAGGAAGTCCATTTAAAAAAAAACCTAAAATATAAATAATAGAGAATATTCTTTCCATCCCTGCTTAGAGGAGGGTGGAGGACACTGCCTCCTCAGATAAATTCTGGCTTGTGTTCACTTTCTAGTATTTTCAAATTTCTGTCAGAACTAAATGGACTTTGATCTGATCCGGCAAGGAAAATGCATTCTTCCTTTTTGGCAACCATGAGCAATAGATATTAACAGCAGAGAATTTCTATACAGAAAAGAATCATTATCTGCTAAATGCTTAAATTCAAAAGGAACAAGCTAGTAGCTTCGGGAAGTGATCTGTTTAATGCATTTGTTTGTCTGAATGGGATTTTAAAAGCATCCTTAGCTCAATTTCTTTCAGTGCTGTTATTTACGACTGTCCCGCAGCAAAGAAATATATGCTGCTTTATGGCTCTTTGCTTCACATCTGAAAACACCCTTTGTGCTTGCGTATAAGAGAAGAACACCATAATTCTATTGTTAAAGTGCTGGCCAGCAGAATCCGGTTCTAAAAGGCCGGGGGGGTATTAAGAGTTCCAGCTGGGATTCTGCTGAGTGATTTTTTTTTATTTTTTTTTTGGAACCCTGCTGGTCCTTTCCCACTCTGCAAAGGCTGATGGCAAGGAGAAAGCCGGCACAGAGTAATTAAGCAGGCTCCATATCCAGCAACGCCCAAGCCCCACAGATGTTTGCCATTCTGTTCTATCTCATCTCTCTCGATTTGTAATAGATCGTTTCACTCAAAGAGGCCTTGCAAACATTTCCATTATTTTTTATTTAACCGTGACACCTGTGAGGGAGCCATAATTTATAATTCAATGAATCATGGGATAAAAGAACAAGCACTTAGGAATTTTTGGCAGAATATGTACAGTCTCACATCTTGTACATTAAGAATGAAACCCTCACCCTCTCTAAAGGGAACACTTTTACTGCAATTTTAGCCATATGATGCAAATCTTTTCTGTCTTTCTTTCTTGGTTAATGATTATTACAGTAATTTCACTTTTTCTTTACTGTTGGCAGTGAAGAAGTATAGCCCTGTTTGCACAAGCGATTCTGTAACTGGAAGGGACAGCAGGGAGAGGTGTTTACAGTTCCATGTTGCACTGTGTTGTGTTGGGTGTTTGTTGCTTCCCCAACATTTAGGATGACAACTGGTGGCCCTGCTGGGTCCAAGTCAGGCTGTGAGGTCCTTCTGGTCTAACGTTCAATTTTTCACACTGGCCAATCAGGTAGATCTGAGTTTGCAAAGCTGTTTTTAAAAGCAGCTTTCAAAAGCTGCTTTAGTTGCAGTTATAGTTCCAAACCCCTCACTGTAGCTTGTTACTCTTATAATTAAAGTTTTGTTTTCCTATTTCTCAACAATTACTTCAGTTACTTAAAAAAAAGCCTGAATGCTGCAAGCTGGTGCCCTGTGATACAAACGACATTGCTTTCCCATCTGCTGGACATCCACAGAAGCCCATGGGGCAGCAAGTCAAGGCCAGCACAACCCAGCACTTGAATCATGAAGTGTATATTCCCCAGCATTAGTGAGGTCACACTCTTATAACTATAAAGGTAATGAAACTGCTGCAATTTACACCACAAAAAGAGTAAACAGGGCATTCTGTAGCTTCTGTGTTGGGGTGCAGTGAATCTACTCTGGGATCGATTCCACAGGGCTGTCAAAGACCCTATTAAGCAGCATTCTGGATAGCTCCTTTGAAGTCTGAAATGAAAACCAGAGTAGACTTGCCACACCCCTAAGACAGAAGCTGCCACTGAGAGTGAAGGTATATTCTTTACAAGTGTAATGTAGATAATTTATACTTTAATCAATGGTGAACAGAATTGTTTATTTGTTATTTATGTCCCTGGGGCTCTGATTGCACTTGGAAAGGCCACAAGCAGTAGGCTGGGACCAAAATCCTATGATGTTCTGGAAGAGCAGAACACCTAAATGCTACTTGGTTCTCCCAATATATGCCTCCAGCTAGTTCTTTCTAAGATGCTCTGTTTCATAAGAGCCTGACTCTGCTAAGAGTGAGGAGACAGTGAAAGTGAGGACACTCATGGGAATGGTGACTTGAGAAATTGCCTGTGCTTTTTCAGTAGGCAATTTCCCAAGCCAGCCCTGCCATAAGTGCGTCTGATTTAAGACACTCCCCAGGGGTTGGCCATTGTCAAAAACAGGCTGTTCTAGAAATGTCAGCCTCTAGCTGAAGGTTTGCAGTATGCACCTGTTTCTTCTTCTGGTGGCAATGTGTGGGTTATAGTTGCCGCCATTCTTGTGCTTGCATTGGGAGGCATTGCCTATTACCCTGTGCGAAAGGCAAAACAGTGAGTTACTTGTGGAATGGCCGCTTTTCACATGGTTCAACACTATACCATCCTGGTCAAATCTACTGCCATTATCCCTCCCCAGCGGCATGTGCTGAAAGACACACAGTCTTTGTAGTCCAGAAGTAGCACCTAGTCGTCCTGGCCTGAAATCATTGCTGGCACTTGTTGAGAGGTGGTGGTGGTACAGATCAATCAGTAGTTACATACTTATATGGTGCTACCAGCATTAATGCCTGCATATATTCCTACCTACCAAAGTTTGCCAGGTTGAATATGCTCCCCTTTCCCTTTCAACAGCCCAGCAGAACTGAGTGATTCCCTCCAGCGAACTGCAAGAGTAGCTGCCACTGGTCCTTCATCAAAATGGAAATCGGGTTTGGCCCCATCTTTCCATACAACAGACAGATCCCAAAGAATCTCATCCAGTGATTTAGCCTAAAAGCAGCCTACCAACTCACTTTAGCAAGTAAACAGATTGCACTTCTCCTTGTATTGTCTTTGTTGACAAGCAAGCTAATGACACCTTTCCTTCCATCTGGATATGGATTGCAGTGAGCATATGGGGGAAAGAATTTCTTCATGAAAGAACAAAAATATCCAGGATGGAACTCATAACAGTTTATTTTCTCAGTCAGTGAAAGAATGGGTTTTTTGTTTCTTTGTTTAGTTATTTGGTCAGGAGCGAAGAGAAAGGAAAGCCATTTTGTGTATTATTGATGGCATGCCAGCGGTAAGGACCATGGACTCCTGAATGCTGTCCATTCTACCTTTGCTTAAAATGCCAGGAAGGAAGAGAGGGCATGGCAGTGGCAGGGGGGGAGGGAAAAGGACAAGCACGGTAGAAAAAGGGCATGGCAGTGGCAATGGGATGGGAGGAAACTGAAGCAGTAGTTGTGAGGAATGTCCCAAGGAGGAATGGATTTGCCACTCCTGGCACTCCACTGCCATGGATTGCCGCTTCAGACTACTTAGAGGATAGGCTCGCTGTTAGAGATACAAGGTGCAATTAGGTTTTAACAGGAATACGAAACAGGATAGAGTAATAGCTCCTTTCCTAGGGCTATACAAGTGTAGCCCCTCGCCAAACCCTTTTTGAAATATACAGTCCCAGTTGTGGGGACTGGGTGATGGGGTGGAAATGGCCCAAAATATTTCTAGAGAAAAAGTTTGTTTTTTAAATGGGTGGAACAAAAGATTGCAGCCCTCTTAGGTTGCTTAGAAGGCCAATAAGGTCTCCCAACCCTTGACAGTTGCCCTTCTCTCAAATAAAGTATATTGATGACACCATAGGCTGAACACCGTAGACTGAACACCATAATATGTAAATAAATCCTGAATAGTATCATATTTATATTAACTTTTATGCACATTTCATTTGTTTAACCCATGCCTGTAGTTCTAGACCCTAGTACTGGTTTTTTAGAGGATAAGGTTTTCTTAAAAACATAAGGCAGAGCTAGGAAATAACAAGTTACAAGTTACTTCTAACTTGTTACACATCTTGCTAATGAATGATGTAACAAGTGAGCACAAAGCTACTTTACAAGTATAACAAATAATGTCTTTTAGTTATTTCTAAAAGTTGTTTTTAAAAGACATTTTAAACCATTTTTGGAAATATTTTGATAGAATTTTTCCTGTGTTATGCAATTCAATCTTATTTTTTTAATAAATAAAGTTACAAAAATGTACTGTAGTGAGTAAAGCAATGAATAACACAATATTTCTTTAATATTACAACAAATAGTGATAATTACTTTTCAGTCACTGTAATGAGTAGCAGGTTGAATTAATGATATTATTGGTTAGATGTAAATTCCAGATTCAGTGTGCCAGTAATGTGATAGTGAAAAGATTACAAGTACCACTGTGACATCTATAAAGGAAACTGGACCCAATTAAACAACAGAGGGATGTAAAGAAATGTATGTATGGAGTGAGGGAACACTGAGAAGTTTCAGAAGCTGTGATAAGGTTTTCCAGTTCATACTCTGATTTCTCTTCGTATCGTATAGGGGAGGAACTGGTTAATTTCATCACAATAGTCATGATGAAATTTGACTCCCTTTGGTCAGCTACTAGCCCCAGGAGAAAAGCTTCTGTCACCACCAATGGGAACATATTCTCTGATAACAAATAAGTTATTTTCATTGGGATTGTGGTGGGGTTAATCCACTCCATGTTCATTGCATCTTGATCTTGTTGTCCTCCTCCCATAAACAGCTATTTATATTTTTAAAAGTGCATGTCAATTGCTTTTACACAATTTAGCACTACTTCTCATTTGGCCCTCTGTAGCCTCAGTGTAGTGAAATTACTACATCTCACTATTCCCCCCCCCCCCCGGTCCCATCTGTAAAATGTGGTTTACTGTTATTTACCTTACATCATGGGAGCAATGTGAGGCATGCCTAATGGGAATTTGTCAAGTGATAGTCATATGAAAGTTTGTCATTAAAACCATTTGTTGAAGACATCTGGCTAACATTCATGAGTTCTTGGCACCAGGCCATCTGTAAGAGCAACTGGCCTGTGAAATGTTTGGTAAGACACTGCCTCTATCACAAGATTCATTTTTTTAAAAAATCAGGTTACAATTTTATATTCTTTGGAATGGGAAAAGTTCATTTCTTAAGACTTAAGAGTTCCATTTTCCTGCAAAAGAATAATATTTCTTTGCTTTCAATGACCTGTAATGTAAAATATAGAACTTTCTGGCACCCTTATGCTATAATCTTGTGCTCTCTTATTTTGGAGTAAATCCTATTGTACTATACTGGATTTACATCAGAGTAGACACATATGCGCTTGCAGTCTAAATCAATGGAACTTGTTTGCTACCGCAACAGTTTAAAGGTACCGAGTAATCTTGGATTCCAGCTTTTTATTATTTCTGGTAATTATGGAGAAGCATTTTATTAATGTCTCTGAGTAGTCTAAGGTTAAGCCTTTTAATAAAATGATGCTGTAGGCAATATCCTATTTTATCAAAAAATTATGCATGATATGTTGTTAATAATGTGCCAACTCCCAAAAGAAAAGTAATTTCTGTAACTCTAGGAGGGAAGTGACTGAGATCTGACAAGGAGAGAGACTGTCAAATCTCATGCTGCTAATGAGAACTTTCTTGGGATGTTCTATATAGAGAGGGAAAAGAAAAATGAAGTTACCAAACTAATAATCACATGCAGTCTGGAGTGCAATTGCAGAGACAGCTTTGACAAGTAGAAAACCTTGAAAAAGTGTGTGTGTGTGTATGTACACACACACACACACACATACAGAATGTCCTCCAACCCCAGTGAATTCATTTCCTCGTGGTTCTAAATCTGTACTTTTTGTTTTCACATATCTTGAAGTAAATAAATTCATTTCTTAACATTATTTCCAAAAATACAGAGAAATGAGTCTGCACAAACAATGTCTGAGGGGTTTAGGGACTGAAAGATTAAACTTTATTAAACCAGCAGATCCAAGTTCAAATCTCATATCAACCAAGACATGACGTTAGAAAAGCTACTATTGTGCTTCCCTCAGTCCCCAAGGAAGATACTGGTACTAATCTTTTATGCAGTACTGGTGTTAAGATAGGGTGGGAAATGTGTGGTCTACCATACATTTTTGGACTACATTTTCTGTCAGCAGTAGTGAGCCTGGCTAATGGTGAGAGATTGTGGGAATGGAACTAACAAAACCTTCATGAGCGTGAGTGGAAAGAAATTTCAGAAACTGCCTGAAAATGTTTGACAAAAGTAGTATTTTCATATCTCCTGACACTTCTGGGAAAATACAACCCTTCCCTCAAGCATTTATACATTTGTGAAGCTCTGTTTTTTTGTTTGTTTTTTGTTTGTTTTTGTTTTAGTTCAACAAGTAAAGTCACACAAAGCAATGGACATATTTTAAAATGGAAGTATTTAGAATGTACATAAATGGGGAAACACACACAGAAACATCCTTTAGTCAATGGAAAGATGCATGAATTAAATAAATTTCACAAATAAATGCATTAGAAAAATTTATTAAAATTCACATATATTTCAGCGTGGAAAGAAAACACAAAATCTTGCAACGTGTTCTGAAATACGGATGGGAAGAAGATGCAGGTGGGAGTCTGAGAAATTCAACAAAAATCAAGATGGAGAAATGTCCACATTCTCTCATTTTGTAATACCTACATTCTCCCAGTTTGTACTACCTACATCTGGTATAAGATTTACTAACCCAACTATGGCCCTTTCCACACGAGGCGAGGGAATCACTCTGTGCCGTTACCTACCGCTTCTTCTGGGGTCCAAAGCAACGTGGACCTGAAGCCCTTCTGCAGGGCTCCCCCTTGGTCCAGGGCGAATTGGAGCAGTGCGAGGTCTGTAGATCCGCACTGCTCCAGCTTCCAAAATGGCAACTTCCAGCTTCCAAAATGGTGGCTTCCGGCTTCCAAAATGGTGGCTTCCGGCTTCCAAAATGGCGGTTCTGGCTTCCAAAATGGCAGCTTCCGGTTGGTCATGGGTCCCGACCAACCGCTGAAGCTCGCCATACCTAAAGCCCGCCCTCCGCAATGCGAGCCTGCGAATCTGCGCAAGGGAGCAGGAACGCAATGGCGTGTTCCAGGAAAATAAAGACCTGTTTTTTGCGGTCTTTAGAAAACACGCTGGAGGACCACTTGCGGTCGTTTTGGAGCGGACTGAGGTGCGGATCTCTGGTAAGTAGTCCGCTCCTAGTCGGCTCCAAGGTGCAGACGACCTCCATGAGAGGACGCACTGCCCCGTTCTAATTGCCTGGTGCGGAAAGGGCCTGTGTTAAGTTCCTGGAATACTTGAAATGCATTATATGAATTCTTCTTCATCACTATTGTGATATCAATGTTTGTAACTGGATAAGAGAATATATTCTTTACATTCCTTAGATTTCACTCTATTCATCTCGTCTACCTTCAAATGTCCCTTCAGTCATGAGTATGCATGTATAATGTCTGCTAAGGACAACGGTTTTTGATCTTCCAATATAGAAACAAGACAGATCACCTGTGAACTGCAGTTTGAATGGTTTCATGTGGGTTAACAGTAGAAATACAAGTAGAGCAAGTCTGATGTTGGAGAAGTTTTAATAGTTTCTCTGCACGTTTGACTTTGCAGGCAGAAGTTTGTTCAGAATTGCTGTCTGCATTTAGCCTTGGCAGCTTTTGCAGTTGAACTCAGCAGAGGCTCCCAATTAAAGCTTCTGTTCTCATTTTCACATAAACCCTGTGATTTTGGGCCACACCCCATAGATGTCTGCCTTGTTTTATTATGTAGTAAAACTGAAACGCAACTTGGAGAATGTTGTTCTTTGGATTGTTTGTGTTGGCAATGCATCTAATGTTGAGGCAGTACTGCTGAGAGTTTAATAAGCTCACCAGTTCCGGAATGTTAATATGAATTCATTTACAAAATGCAGTTCAGTGTCAAAAACAGGTGCAAAAGGAGAGCCCAGTGGATTATAAAGGTTGGCAACTGACAGAGCTTGTCTTGTTTAATCTGGCCATGGGTGGGCATGGAGACCGTAGGGATGGATTCTTCATGCTGAGGGTCTGTGTGAGATCTGTTTGAGAGTTCTCTGGAAGCAGTGAAGCCCTTTTCTGAGAATGCACTTTTTCTTGGAAAAAGCTCTTTCCAGATCAAGATGGGCAGGGGTTGACTATCTCTAGTCATGACCCTAAAGCACTGGCAATGTTTGGTGAGATCTTGGTGAGATTTTCTCAGTGGTGGAAATATGCTGTATACTGTCAGCATTTCTGACTATCTGCCTCTGGTTTCAGTGACTCATTGTGAGCAGAGTGCCCAAGGAAAAAAATTGTAGAAGCATTTGGAAGCAATTATGTTTAAAGAACTCAGGAAAAAAAAAGTTAAGGAAGAAAGAAAAGAAAAGCAGCCTTCCCCAAACTGGTGCTCTCCAGATGTGATGGATTATGGCTCCAAGCATCCACAGCCAGACTTGCTAGGAGTGATGAACAGTGTAGCTCAACATACCTGAAGGGCCCCAGGTTAAGGAAGATTGGGCATAACAATGCCAAGAAGAACTGGATTTTGGTAGTCTTCATTACTTTAGAGGAAGCCAGAATACTGGAATAGTGGCTTCCTCTGGAACAGCTTCCTTCCTTCCTCAGTTCTCAAATTTCCATCTATCAGCTAACCCTGAGTTTCAGCATAAAATTTATTCACTGTAAAATCTATGTAATTTCTAATATGGGAGGTGTTGTGGGACAAACCTGTTTGCAAACTGCACTCTCTGAACTGAGATACTTTTCACAAACCGTGGAAAAAGTTACATTGGAGGAGAGTATAATCCAAATAAATAACTCTTCCAAGATCTGTTCCTTCACTCTAACCTCTAATTCCAGATATTTATGGAAACTGATGAAGGTTTTTTAGTGGTAAGAGACTTCATCTGGAGGCATTTTTTTCAACGGCCTCACCCCAATGCAAAGCAGTCTTTCTTCATATGAGAATGACAGTTCTTAATAGTGGGGTGTGCAGGCATATGGGATATTGTACAGAGAAATATTTTTGAGGAGATAAAATTCAGCTTGGAAAATATTTTGGCCCTGTGAAATTTTAATAGTTACTTCACTACAAGGAAAGGGAGCTTTTACTGCAAGGAACAATAAAGTATCCTACGTTCCAAAGTTAATTGTCACCTCCTTCTGCCTGCAGTTCCTTACTTGTCAATGTGCTTCAAGGAAGTGACTGCTGCACACTTTGTCAAACACATAGTAATAGCTTCCATAATAGTGCTATGTAATCAGAGCTACTGTATTGTATCCTCTCTGTGGCGCAACTGAAAGTATTACATTTCTTCCTGACAGTCATCCATTAATTGCCAACAACACATTGTCTTTCAGCCACAATAGTGCTTGTTGCTAGTTGACATAAAGCCAACTGAAGTTTATGGCAACTCTCAGAGTGAGGGATCTCTAGGTCACTCTTTTATCAACAGCCTGCTCAGTCTTAGGCCCTTTCCAAAGGAGGCCTGCATCCCTGCATGGGGAAATGAGACAAGCGGGAACGTGATGACGCTTCTGCAAGATGTTGTCATGGTCCCATCCTTCTCGTATCACCAACTGGAGCAAATCATTGATGGGTTTCCCCCATCAGTGACTCCCTATTACATGACTGTCCCCTTACCTGTTTGCTTGCAGTTTCCCAATCATGTCAGCCCCTATGGTCAATCCGGGAGCCTAACACCTGGACACACACACGCACCTGGTCAATCAGGAAAAAAAGGCCCTGGAAAAAGCGACCACTGCGGGGTGGGGGAAGGGGAGAAGAAGGAGTTGCCATTGACACCTTAATACAGAAGGAGTAACGGCATTAATTCTGCTACTCCTCCACCACCAAGGGATGTGTGTGGGAGGGAGCAGTAGAAAACCACTCCCATCCCGTGACTGGTGATGCTGGTACCCAATCAGAGCATCGCACCATTAGGGTAAGGTGTGGAAAGGGTCTCACAATCTGAAGGTTGTGGATTCCTTGATTGAGTCTGTCCACCTGTAACACTGCCTTCTGCCTTCCATCTTACCAAGTGTTATTGTCTTTTCTGTTCACATGATATGTCCAAAGTACAATAATCAGAGTTTAGTCATTTTGGCTTCTAGGGGGTGTTCAGGCTTGATTAGTTCTAAGGCATATTTATTTGTCTTTTTGGCAGTCCATGGCATCTGTAGAACTCTCCTCCAGCACCACATTTCAACTGAGTTGACATACTTTCTATAAGCTTTCTTCACTGCTCAGGTTTTACAACCATACATAGAAACTGTTGTTGTTAATAATATTATTTCTTACCTGCCTTTCCCTATAGGTTGAGGCAGGGAACAACAACAAAGTAAACATACATCACATTAAATGAGTGTGTAAAACCAATACACATTAAAACAATCAATTCAGACATTAACATTCTTAATTGAAAAACCATCTAAATAAGCCTGCTGGAAGGGGCCGGTCTTTAATGCTGTTTTAAATTTGGCATATGCAGCTGTAGAATGTCTTCCAGCAGGTCTGCCCACAGTTGAGGTGAGACTGAAGAAAATGTCCTTTGTGTAACAATTGCTAGCCTATTCCCGCCTGCCTGAAGTAAATGTCCCCCAGAAGACCTGAAGGTACAGGACAGATTATAAAGGAGAAAGTGATCCCATAGGCAACCTGGACTGAAACAATGTAAGGCTTTAGAGGTAACAGTCAGCACTTTGAACTTTGTCCAGGAAATAATTGGCAGCCAGTGGAGTGATTTAATGTTGGTGTAATATGATTACTCTTAAAAATACCAGTAACCAATCTGGAAGCCATGTTATAAACTAATTGAAGTTTCCAAAGTTGGTTCAGAAGTAGCCCAACATACAGTGCATTGCAGAAGTCCAGCCTTGAGGTACCAACACATACACTAACACATTTAGATCCTCCAGCAGTAGGAAGTGGTGCAGCAGGTGTAATGGTTGAAGCTGATAGTAAACAGTCCTGGCCACTACATCTATCTGGACTGTCATTTGGAGTCATAGTTCACATGCCTAAGCTGCAAATACAGTCTTTCAGTGGGAGTATAACCTAATCCAGAACTGGTTGGCACACTTCCAAAACCAGATTAGCACTCTTGACAATAAGCACCTCCATCTTGTCTGGATTCATCTTTAGCTTGTTTTGCCTCATCCAGCCCATTATGTCCTTCAGGTATTCAGAGAAGACAAATATCTTTTATGGCAGGGACAATTCTGACTTTGGTATTCAATAACACAGCTTCATACTTGAGAATCTTGTCTACTTTTTTCATAGCTGCCCTCTCAAGTCTTAATGTTCTTATCTCTTGTCCCCATTGTGGGGACAAGTAGCACTTACAGAATTTTAAAGTAAGGATCACTAACTGTTGGGCTTGTGGCTAAATCTGGGATCTGAGAAGTACTGTCTTGTTCCCAGTCCTGACTCCGGTTCCCAAATCTCAGGGCCTAGAGCTTCTTCTCCAGATTTCATGGTGAGAGGAGGGCAAGGCAAAAGCACTGTCATGAAAAGTATATGCATGTATATTTTCCTCATTTCTTAGATTTAGGTTTTTTAAAAAACAAAAATCAATGTTGTGCTCTGTGTAACTGTGGTTGATGCTTAATTCATCATGCTTAATGATATCATGAGGGGTTTCCCTTTGTAATAGCAAACTTTGTTGTATCATCTGGTCCCACATCCTATGTCATCACAAGAGATCATATCTAGGTCTCAGATTTTGGCCCTGAAATCTCAGGACCTGGGATGGTTCTGACCTAGCAACCCTAATCCAAACTCAAGAGATGGTGTCTACATTATTTGCTACATTATCTTTAGAGAATGGCCCAGCAGGTAGAATAATTGTTGACCAGAATCTTAAATATTCCTTAATTTTTCTTTTGCAATGGCATATGGGATAAAATAATTTACTTCTGCTCACATTCACTTGAACAAAAGTCAAGCGGAAGCCTCCTTGCAAATTGTGGTTCCTAAACTTACAATGGGTTCTACTTATGCTTAGATAAATGTGAAGAGAGATTCCCTGAAGACTACTCCATTCAACAGAAGGAAGTCAAGAGATGTAGAGAGTGGAGTGGCCTCATCCCTCTTGCATGCATTTCACTGTACCCTATAATCTCAGAATATGACTATATGTGCATTTAAATTTTTTAGCACAAAGAGCCCTGTTTTGTGTATGTGCCTTCAAGTCATCTATTGGTTTATATTGACCCCATGAATTTCATAGGGTTTCTTAGGTAAGGAATACTTAGTGATGGCTTTGCTAGTTCCTTCTTCTAAAATATAGCCTATAGCACTTGGTATTCATTGGCCATCTCCTATCCACGTATTAACCTGGGCTGACCCTGCTTAGCTTCCAAGATCAGACAGGATCTGGATCTAAATAAAATCCAAAATCCTGTTTCATGCAATCTCCAGGAAGCCCATTAGGATAGGGCAAGAAAAAGCACCCTCTCTCATTTTTGCTGTCCAGGAACTAAAATTCAGTGGTACACTCCCTCTAAAACTGAACATTACATATGGTTATAACAACCAGTAACAGCAGTAGGCATATGTTCCACTCTTACTGTAACCATAGTTAACTGGGTTGGGAGTATTTTGTCCATTGTCCTAGCTTCATGAAGCTTTTACTGCAACTGATATCTCCAGGAGTGGACAGAAAAGTATGTGGTAGAGCACCCTTCTCTCAGATTCACAGTTTTGTTGCATTATTATTGAAGAAGTCTTCTTTAAAGGCTGCCCTTAATACAAGAATGGGCAGACTGTAGCTCATGGGCTACATCTGGCCCCTGGACCCACTTTTGTACCCTATGAAGTCCTCTACCAGTACTCCAAAGCCCCTCCCCCAATTTTTAAAAAAGATTTCAGAGTAATTTGGGGACACTTTTTATTAGAAAGCCACACAGAAAATCATTCAAATATGTGAAAAAAATACCAAACACCTCCATCCCATGGATGGAACTCCCCAGAATTCCCTGCTACCAACAAATCCCTTTCTTTTCCTCTGCAGTTCTCTTCAAAATGGTGCAACATCATTTCTAGTCTCAATTTTGAGAAGGACTAGAGGGGAAAACAGAGGCAATTGGGCTTCTTATGTGTGGAGGGATGCAGCCTCTGGGTCATGGGTCTGGGGAAAAAATTCATTCCCGCCCCTCCTGCAGTTGCCTACCCCAACATAGAAAGTATTCCTAGTTAGCCTATGTCTCCATCCTTCTCTTGTACAGCTTTGCACTTACATAAGCATGTTGCTTCATCCTTTAAAGCAAAGGTGGGCAAAGTGTAGCCCACAGGCCACATGCAGTCTCCCCAGGGTCATTGTTTTGGCCCTCAGGCCTCCTGGGGTCAAAACATGTTTTGTCCCCAGTTGCCCTCCAAATGCCCTTTAGGGAAAGTTGGGGGGGCATTTTTACCATGTTTTAAGACTCCCCTGGGCCATTTTAGGACCAGGAAAGGCCCTTGTAAAAACTAGAAGCAAACCAGATGAGACTTCTGGTTATTTCCTGTTTTGAAAAAAATGCCTTTCCTGTGTCTCATGTGACAAAATTGCCCACCACCGCCTCTAAAGGGCATTGAGGGACTTTGTGGGGCATCTTTTTGCAGTGGGGTGTGTGATGGTGTGGTGCTGCTCCCTAAGGTCTTCTAGGGGGATAATGCAGCCCCCTAGCCTCCCACAACTGCCCCCTCTTCCTTTAAAGAGAGTGTATTCATTGTTATGCCCAAAGGAGAATCCAGCCTTTCACCATGTTCAGAACCCTTAGGAATGTTCAGCCTAGCTAAATATTGTCTCTTGTGATATGCAATACCCATCCATCTTCTCAAAGATAGATCTTTCCTATCACCTGATACTTTTTGATCTGAAAATACCGTACATTGAACTCAAGATCTTCTACCTGTAAAGTCTTCCCATTGTCCTAACAGTGGCCTCTAGTTCAGATTATAGGACAAGAGACTGTCTCCATATCTGATTCAAAGGCTTACATTCTCCACAGAGGTTCACTTGAGTCCTCTAGTGGTCTCAGCAGATGATATAATCATTTCATTCCTGCTTGCTTACTAGCAGTGATGATCATGCAGGTTCTACCTTCACCCCTTGTTTTGTATGCAAGTATAAGAGAAATAGTGACTGCAATGATAGTGATGTATTTTCATTGCAGCTAATGGGACTGTAGAGTGGGAAGTCATATTTGAATAATTCCCTTTTCTGTGAAGTTTTGAGTGTTTATAGCTGTTTTTTTCAACTTGATGATCTTTAGAATTCTTTGGACTACATCTTCATCATCCATGACCATTGGCTATGTTGGTTGGGGCTGGTGAGCATTATAGTCTGAAACATCTGAAGGGTGCCAGATAAGAAAAACTGGACGATTTCAATAAAGTAGTCCTTTACACAGGAAAAGGAAAAGAAAATCTTTCTTAAAATGTTGAATAGCTGTAAATGACGTTATATTCAGCTAAAGTATTGTTTTTAGAGGTCAAAAATATGTATTGCCACAAAAGTGAGGCCATTGCAGTTCACATCTACTCACCGCATGATCTCCCCATAACATTTATTTAAAGGAGATACATGATGTTGATGCATCATGCTCTGTGGTCCTCCAGGCCACAACTAAACTGCAGCAACACACACAGGGAAATATTTGAGCGTCATGATGCCATAGTATAATCTGTTTTAATTTAAACACCACCTGGAAATACAGGACAGCAAGTTGTGTTGGCAGGAGGCAAAACATAGTTCTCACTTCTAATTTTCTGGTTGATTTGAATGGCATCTATGCTGATGAATCCATGTGAAGATCGGTTTGCTTCCAGACATGAGTAAATACCTTTCCAAAGCATAAGCTTGGATTCTTTTTATTGGTAAAAATCACAGACACCAGATATATTATTCCTGTCAAATACCACTGAGATATGCATGCTTCTTTTGTTTGTACTTTGCTCTGCAAATATCCTACTACAGAAAAACCAGCACTGAATTCTGTTGTATATGCAAATTACCTGTGCAGGAATGTAGATGGGCTTTAACATTTTAAAATAATGTATCCTTCAGTCTTTTCATTTCCTCTTGCACTATCAATTGTTTCAGACTTCCAGGATCACCAAGATCCTTATCTTTCAAATCCATTTATACACTTGGAGGGATCATTGATTAAATTTAATTAGCGCCTTCATCTCTTGTGTACAAGAGTCATGTCCCATAGCCTTCCATTGTCTCTTGAAATTATCACTAACTATTACCCTGTCATATATAAAGTCTTCTCTTGACTGTCATTTCCTGTAAAAGGAAATATGTAGTCTTGTTCCATGTGGGATTATAATTCTTAGTGGTCTAAATTTATTATGTATTCCATGGCGGCGGCAGCGGCTTGTTCCAGAATTCATAGGCAGCCCATCACTTGAAGATCCACTTCATTAACTGATGAAACAGATACTGCGTACTTCTGTTACTCTTGGAAAGGGAGATACTTCCCAAGCAAAGCTCCTATACTGCAAACTCTATGATTTTGCTCCTTGGGGTGTATTCATTCCACTGACGATTGGAAGGATGGGACAAAAGACAGTGAGAGGTGCAATTTCGATTTATAGTTACTTTGTCAAGAATCCAACGTTTCTACACTAATGTAAACTTCTAGAGTCAAATGACATGGACTGTTCTGTATCTGATTTGGCAGCTTGCAATCCTCTAGATGCTGCTTCTAGCATTCCCATTGTTGGCTATGTTGGTTAGGGCTCACTACAGGCCCACAGAGTTTAACCACATTTTTGTATACTTTATGTGCCACTTTTTAGACATTACCTTACCCTGGGATTATATTCAGAATAGCAGGGAGACTGGGAACTGATATGTATGTACAGGAATACCTCAGTTACCAAAGTTACCAAAGTAAATGTGTTACTAGACATTAACAGAAAATTTGGTAACAGTGGCAGGAATAACAGTGAAAGAATAGGGATAGCTTCCTTCTCCACAGAAAATAAAAACAGGTTTTTTTATTCAAAACTAAGCAATATACACATGTGAAATGAAATAAACAGGTCAGGTGAACCTAGCATAAGTAAATAGAACATTTTAACTTTCTAGAGACCACCTGAAAGTGTCTTCCAAAATTTATGCAGGCATGGCCCTTTCTTTCACTAGCCATCACTTTTCTTATGATTTCTATTTTGTTGGCCAAACCTATAGATAAAAAAACAATAAAACAAAAACATGCTTGAGCTAGATGGCGAAGCAAGCTTATCTGATCCTCCCTTTTGTCACTATGTTGCTGTTCATGCCTGCACAGAAAGCGATTCTGGAGGCAGCTGCTGTTTACCTTGCCTGTTGTAGGTGGGTACACATGGCTACACTAGAGGCCTGTCCATGTTACACTGTTATAGTGCTATTATTCCACTTTCAACATCCTATGGAATCCTGGGGTTTGCAGTTTAGAGAGGGGCACTTAGAATTCTCAGCCAGAGAGCTCCTTGGCTTCAGTAAAGTACAAACCTCAGAATTCCACAGGATGTTGAAAGTGGACTAATAGCACTATAACAGTGTGGTGTGGAAAGGCCCTAGGATTATCTCTAGTAGATTCCTATTCTTTCCCAGATCAAGCTTTTTTGGGGGGGGGGGGGAGGCTTTGTTTGCCCTAGACACATGGCTATAACTCAACACTGAAAGTATGTGTTTTTGTAGCCCTCTTTCACCATCCCCCCCGTGCCAAAGCTACTAAAAAAATCCCACTAAAAAAAAGTGTGAGGAAGAAAAAGGGGATGGGTAGGTGTAAAAATATTTTGTCAAACTGAGCTTCTTTGTAAGAGGTTTTGTTGACTGAGCTATGCCTGTATGCCTGATTCTTCATATTTAATTTATATCACACCTTTCTCCTGACATGGGACCCAACATTTACAATAAGGCAAAGCAACAAATCTGATGTGAAAAAAGTTCAAAATATAGTTAAATTATCCTATTTTTTAAAAAAAAACTATTAATTTAAAAAAATAAAAAATCATTGAAAAAACATTACAAGAAAGATTAAAAGTGGAGCTCACACACACACACATCTTCTGCACAACCAATTATCAAATACCTATTTAATAAAAAAGGTCTTTGTTTACTAGCATTGAGAGAGCAGAAATGGGAACAGCCTAATCTTCTGTGGAAAGAAATTTCATAAGAGTAGCCACTGAGAAGGATCTCTATGGTGTCATCACTAGATATTGCTGTGATAGTGGTGCATATCATCCAACTGTGCTGATTTATTGGGGACAGCCCTTATTAATTTTCTGTCATTTCTTTTTTTTTTTTTTTTTTTTTTTGGAATGCTTTTAAAATGCCCCAGTTTTCACTCTTGGAACACTGGAATCCCACTAGAGTCAGAAAATACCCTACAACTAAGTGCAAGTTTTTTTTAAAAAAAAATGCCTGGTGCATGACAGCTAAGAATTATCAGCATAAGGAAGAGAGTTATACTAAATGGTGCTTCAGTTTTTGAAAACTTGTGCAATTTTCACAGACTAATGCATGTATTAGTTTGTTAAATGCTAACCTGAGATCCAGTATAAGATGCGGTAGAGAGGATGAAAGGAAATATATCTGCATAATGGGTGCCCCACAACACAAGTGATTGAGAACCTCAGTCATAGTGAAGGATAGAAATATGTAAACAAACACACACTTACTGACTCAGACAACAAGGAATGAAAATGATGACGCTCTGAGTCGTCTTAAACTTGTCCATGGTTACCATTTCAAGTCCCAACCAGGTATATTAATGTGAATAGAAATGTGATCTCATGGCCTCAGTTCCTCTTCTCTGGGCCTCAAAGGAAAGAGAAGAATCTCAGGGCAAGAATGCTGCCATGAAATGAAAACCCTTTTTCTGTATGATGCTGGTGGCACTTGTTTTTTCAAGCTGCTGTGGAGGGATTAATTAGACTGTCTAGAGGCTTAATCTAGAGGCCACATCCTCTGCCCAACCTCCTTTACCTCACTTGCTAGACTTTTATTTGAATGGCATGCTCTGAAAAATTGTAATAAATGATTAGTGCATCATATTTAATGACCTCACAAAGCTCCACCACCACATCACCTGGCATTGTCTCTCGGTTTCAGGTTAAGGCCATGAAATCTCAGGGTTTAGGGTTGGCATGGCCAACCTGTCATAAATATGAAATTGATATACTGGGTTGTAGTAAAGAGTTTAAAAAGAAGAGAAAGAAGAAGACTTTATATTTGTAAGTTGTCTGTGCTTAAGTTTTTCTTAAGAAATGTAGGTTCTATAATAGCTAGAATGCATGCTTTAAAAAAAACCTTTGAAATATAGCCTCTACATGCATTTTCTATTTCTTCTTAGCAACCTGGGAAAAAAAACACAGATGTGGTTGCTGTGTATTTTGCTCTTTCTTTAGAGTTACAGTACAGAAATTAAAGGTAGTAGAGAAAGTAAATGAGAAATTGAATAAGCAATAAAATATTAGCAGCAATTTTTTTGTTAAAATTCATTTATTATGTGCTAGATAATTATGTACTCATGGTTCAAATCTAACTATATTTAAGATGCCACTTGAAGTTATTTAAATTACACTAAAATAACAAATGCAGTTTGCCATAGGAGACACTGGATCTCCTCTTCTGCAGCTGGAAACAGACTTCTGATCTGGAATGGGATGAGGAATCTGGCCTTATTTACCTCCTGCAGCTGCAGAAACCACTGTGCCCTTCACTCCAGTGCAGTAATGAGAACTATAGTCTCCACATACTGATTTGTTCTGAAGAAAGCATGGATTTTAGGCCTAAATCCAATCATTCTTCCCACCTAGAATACCCCTGAGTGAATCAATGGGAACTTAGTGAGTCAACAATTTCTTAAATTCCGTTGGTGCAATGGGTCTATCCTAGCTGGGATTAACAATTGGATTTATTCCTTGGCATTTAACAAGTGATTGTATGCGGTTGGGTCATCTGGACATACTTGGTAAGTGATTCTTTATGCTATTACTTACTCCTGGGATATGCTTTGAGAGAACACTTTATTTTTGTGCATTAAAGAAGAATAAGAATTGGGCAAGGTGAAGATGACCAGAATTTAACAGTGTTAACCACTAGCAAGATTTAGTTCAGCTTTTTCTGTAATAAAAAAAGATCATGTTGAGTAGCTAATCAGCAGTGACAGATCGATTCCTCAGAGAGGCTCTTAATCCAAGTACTGCATGACTTCTTTGAAACAATCCCAGAAAAAAATTGGCTGTCAACTTCATTCCACTCTCTACCAATCAGCAGATTTCCTTTGGATATATGAATTCTAAACAGCTCCTTGGCCTGGCTGTTCTCTTTGAAGCATGTGAGAAAAATCTGCAATTTTAAATTTTAAAAGTGCTTTCAAGTACAGACATTGTGGTTATGGCCACGTGCAAGTGTCCTTGGTTTCAAAGTTTGTTTTGGCAATGTTTGGGTTTTGCTCATATATATTTGTTCTTTACTACTCAAGAATTTAAAAAAAAAATCCCAGAAAAAAGTTCAGTTTTATTTGGTGCTGAATACATAGGTCCACCACTCCATGTGCTCGGTCTGCTGCTGACAGGAAGATCTTTCTTCCAGCTAAATATATGCTAGTGTGCCAGGATTGGATGTATAAGAATGGTGGGTAAGTTTGCAAGCAGAGTACAAAGAGCTGATGGCAAAAACAAAATGAAAGCAGAAGCAGTTTTTCTGGATCCTCATAGCAAGGAAAATGGGGTGAGCATATTGTTATTGTTTCAGGAAATTGTTACCCTGATTTCTGGGGTCCCGTGGGGGACACCTCAATGTGCTCCAAATAATGGGGAATGGGAATTCGCCAGAGCACAAGCTGTAGCACTACGAGAGGCAGGGTAACCTAGCAAGATCTTTCAACCCAATTTTTACGGGGTCAGGCCGAGCCAAAAACCAAGCAGAATTGTCTAATAAATTATTTTATTGAGGGGAATTCACTCATGCATGTACACAAGATACACACAATCACACATTCACACAAGAGCTAGCTGAAAGAGAAAGGGAGGAAAAATTATAGAGAAACTGAGGGATTTCGGGGGGGGGGTATAATTACCAGTCCAGAAGAGTAGTGAAGAGCAGAAATGTATTTTGGCTTAGGTAGGACCTAAGGACAGTTCTCATTCAGGAGCCAGACGGACAGAGTGACGGGTAGACCTTCAAGAGACTGCACTGGGCATCCTCAAATCAGGGGTATTTGTACCCTGAAAATGTCTTGTGGCTGTGAAGGTTCCAGATGCCAGACAAAAGGGAGCCTGTTGTGAACTATGAGTCTTTCGCCTGTTGATAGGCTTAGTGCTTTGATTGACAAAGACATGATGGGTGTTGTAATAGCTGTCTATTGTGGGTGCTGTGAGGAAAGAGGGAAGAATCCAGGTGTACAAGGGATGGATATCTGTCAATCAGTGTCCTGGTGGGCTCCTCACAGTTGGATTCCCTGGAAAATTCTAGCTTCTATTTAAGCCTATTATCCACAGGAATGGTGTGTATTTGCCTGACAAATGACTTAGTCTTACCTGGAGGAATTTTGGAGTTGACCTGTGCTTCTCACATTTACAGTCAAATTCTTTCCCTCGCTCAATTTGACCTCTATGTCACCTCTCAGGCTTGGATTTGATATCAGAGCCAATAAAATGTGTTGCCAATTATATATGATGCCAATTAGGTATGGTGCCCATCCAAACCATACTGATATTGGGGACCCCCAAAGCAGGGCCTTACAAAATCTATTAAGGTCAGTTGGAGTTAACTCCCTAAACTTGGTTACAGAGGCCCCTAAAACTGGCTCCTGTGGATACATAATGGAAAGAGGACCACATGTGAGGCTACTCCATTCTCTAAGAAAGGGAAGATAAAGACTGGCTGGCTTCCAAGAAGGAGGAAGTGACCTTAGAGCAATAATCATGGACCATTACTGCTGATAAGTCTCCATTACTAGGTCTCAACCACTGAATCAGTTCTTGAATGACGAGTCAATCCTTAGGCAAATACTACTGATTGAATGGATATATTCTTGCTGAGACTGTCAATAGAATTCAGGCTATATATTAAGCAGGTGATTGCTTAGAAAGATAAAGAAAAGACTAGACCCCCCCCCCCCAAACCGCTATCTGTTATCCCCTACCAGTTTCTGGTTATCTGCTTCAGTAGTGATGAATTTGGGAGTGGGGTTGCTTCTAGCAGGAGGTTGGGCAGGGCTACAGAATGGTAGGTAGGCCAGTTGTTCTGATGGCAGAAGCACAGTTCCATGGCGGTCAACAAATTTGTCTGCAAAGAGTAATGATGGAGGCATTAGACCAGAGAGGGAAGATAGGTAAAGTGCAATGGGTCTGTATTAGCTTCTCAGGTCACTTGATTCTGATGGGCTTGATGGATTCAGTACAGCATCTGCCCATCTACAGTTGTTGTTTTATACAGCAGCAGTTCCCTCTGCCTGAAAGCTGCCCCACTTGGTTGGAAATCATATGCTTGAGGGTACTGTCAGGATCTCGAGCATTTTTAAGTGCCCAGCTTTCTCCAGAACCTGGAAAATTAAGTATTGCACTACAATTCCTGTTATTTTGGATTGGCATAGATGGTGGGGGATTTTGGAAATTGTAATCCATAATAATAACCTTCCAAGCTCTGACCTTTCCAGACAGCATTAATTATGTTTAGACCATTGATGTCAAGATCCAGGGACTAAATTTGATCACACTTAGATCAACTGCAGAACTATCCAGATAAAGCCAACATATGCAGCAGCAGAGATTCTTATGTTTACTAATATGTGTGCAATCAACTCATGCCCAGAGGACATTCATGCTTGGAGCCAGTCACTTACCCAGGGGTACTACATACATGTGGAAGCTTTCTATGACCATAACGCTGGCTGCTTTTACTGGATTGGGACAGCATAATATTTCCCCATTTCAGTGTGTCACTTCATAATGTTTTGGTCTGTGCATTACAAGAGAAGCTGAGGAGGAGATATAGCAATGATTTATTATTTGCAAGGCCATTGTGGCTATCTTGCCAAATTGGTATTAGAAAACATAATCAGGTTTATAGATCTTGAGGATTCACTCCAGTGCATCCCATCTCTATTGGTAGTAAAAGAAACTGCTTGCTCATCTTTGGGGCACAGAAGTAGATGCAACCTGATCCCAGACAGCTCCTGTTTGCTGGACATGATGCCAGCATGTAGAGAGAGAAAAAGGATCTTGCAGCATTTTTTTAAAAAAAATCCACATATTTATGTACAATGATGATTTGAAGTCAATATATTTATTTTTATTTTGGTTGTTATTGGAAGATGTGCCCTGTCTTGTCAACCCAACCACAGATGACAAACAATGATGAAATACAAGAATAAACTGTCAGAAACAGAAAACAATATTTGTTCAGTGCATCTTAATGCTATAGTCCAACACATTATTATTCTGAGCTATAGAGGAAGGATGTGGCACAACCACCTCTGAATTTTCCTCTTCTAAGAAAATCCTATGAAATTGATGGGGTCGCCATAAATCAACAGGTGTCTTGAAGGCAAATATATACACGTACACATAAAATAGTCAGAAACAGCTATCATTTTAAAGAAACTGGAGAGTATCGCAGGAATTCTTAGCAGAACACCATTTTAAGTCTTCAAAGTTTCCCACTGTAAATTTCACACAATCAAAATTCCACAGAAGTGAAATTCCATGGAATCCACAATCTCTTTGTCTCTTTCACAATATCATATGAGTAGGTCAAGAAATCTCTTTTGTTACTTTGCAACAGCTGACATTCAGTAGCATTTTTTTGAAAAAATAACTGTATGTTTTAGAAACATGATACTTCACTACCACTGCAACTTCTAGGCCATTTCCACACGGGGCGAGGGAATCACCCCGTGCCGCTACTTACCGGGTCTTATGGATCCTCAGTCCGGTCCAGGCTGCTCCAGAGCAGTGCGTGTTTGTCGCTCTGCACTGCTCCGACGTCGAAAATGGTGGCTTCCGGTTGGTCGAGGGTCTTGACCAACCGCTGAAGTTCGCCAGCCTAAAGCCCGCCCCCGGCAAATCGCATGCTCGCATTGGTGCGAGCCTGCAAATCTGCACAAGGGAGCAGGCTCGCACTGGTGCGCTCCGTGCTTTGGAAAAACCGAAAGAAACAGGTTTTTCAAAAGCATGCTGGACGACCACTTGGGGTCGTTCCGGAGCGGGCTGAGGTGCGGATCTACGTTAAATAGTCCGTACCCAGTCCACTCCCAGGTGCAGACATCCTCCCTGGAGGACGGACTGCACCGTTTCAAATACCCTGTGCGGAAATGGCCTTACTTAACAGTTTCCTCAAAAGTAATTGTTTTATTCGGACAGGCCTCACAAGCTTGAGAGACCCTTCAAATTTTAGCAGGCACAGTAACCACAGTAAGAGGATGAAATGTTAAGTTCTCATCATCATCTGTAATGTATGTTTGACACTGTTTCCATTTTGAGATTGCTAATGCAAGGAAGGTAATTTGACTATGAAATATTTAGCTCAACCACATTGCTTCAAAGTATTAAGAGTTTCCAGTGCTTTTTGTTTTGATTGTACCTGCATATTCATGGGTTTGCATCTTGACTGCTCTTGAAATATGCTTTGTTTCCCTCCCTCACACTGATCACAAGCCATGTCCAGTCTCGTACAACATTTTGGAAATTGATTCTCACCAGTTTCCACTGAGCCTTTTAAAAAATCCAGCCAAAGATCTGAAGTGGTTTTAGTGATATCATACTAGTTACACATTAGGGTCATTTTGTTTTAATGTTAACGTCCCTCCTTCCCTCATTTGGTTTCTGTTGAATCTGTGTCCTGAAAACAATAGATGTGTTTAGTTGGCAGCCATCTTTACTGGGTCTGAGACAATGGAAACACACAAGGAAACTAACCAGTACAATTTCTTTTGAAAATTCTGGATTAATTTAAACTAATCTGGCGAGTGGAAATAAAAAGGTTTTGGTAGTGCCAAGAAAACATCATATGGGTCTCCAAAATAAAATAGATTTGCACAGGCACGCTGAGACTTTTTCCCATATAGAGGTGCCCATTATTATACACAGAAAATGCACTAGGTACAATACAAATTTCCTGAACTATGGAGATGTCTTTTATTAGGTCTTATAGGATTTGACACATTCCGTTGGAACGCATGGGTAAGCTGACAGTATTGAGTCTTGTACTGCTGCCTAGCTCATACTTTTGACCCATACAGCCTAGAACAAGGCCTCAGATCTAAGGACACAGATGAAAGGTCTTGATCTCAGGTGCATAACAGCACTGGGCATCAGCATAGTCCAAAATTAGTTGTTTTCATAAAAGCGGGAATCCTTAAGTTCAATTTTTTTTAAGTGATAAGAAAAACATCACTCTCCATGTTCTCAGCAAAAAAATAAAGGTACCACTTCAGCATTTTGCAGATCAGATCTGTCCTTTATGTGAATAGTGACTAAAGGTATAGGTTCAGTTTTACGGGGGTGATTGCTGAATGCTTTTCCAAGTTCTGACTAGCCCACTACCAAATCCACTTGGCAAGCCCCAGAAATGGCCAAGACATTCTTACACCACTTCCTTAATAAACATAGCCATTTAGGTTACAGGTAGAGAAAACCAGCCTGAGGACTTCATGTGAGCCAAGCACTATTTTTGTTTTCCCAAGCCCCCAGAGATATCCCAAAGTCACAGACCTTCCCCACCCAATTTTTAGGTTATTTTCCACCAGAAATGTCTCCAAAAGGCATAATCACCCCAAAATGTAGCAGTTTTGTTTTATCCATCGCACCCACACCCAGCCCTCTGGCAAATGGTTGAAGGTTGGCCAGAATTGACCAGCAGCTCATCTGTGTGACCTACTAGTATCAAAATTGCCCTTTGTTCTTCCCTGTCACAGTTTCCCCTCCCTTACAAGTTTCTCTAAAACATGAATAGTCTGTATCTTTGGTCAGAATGTTAGTCACATAACACTTTCACCTTGCTTTTGCATTTTTAGCTTGGCCAACTGATTCTACTTTTGCACTCAGTACCTTCATACAAATTGGCCATTAAGAATCAGGCAGTGAAATTAACTGAAATTGTGTTGTTATTTCTAAAAGGTAGCAATGACCATCAGTTTCTAAGTATTCTGGATCTATGGGCTCATTCTAGATCAAAGCATAGTCATTAATCTTGTATCAGTAATTCGCATTTAAAGATCCTAATAGTAATTAGGAACAATAAGCCAGAAAAGAGCACATTATGATCAGCCTTATCTTTATTACTGATTGTGTAATGGCCTGTGACCCAATTCTTTCTTCATTTGTTCCACTGTAAATCAGTATTCATTCCCCTGGAGTCAATTATATTAGTTGGTGTTTTTTTTTTTTTTAATGGTACAGTAAAGGGAGGATAAATTGCACAGAACCACAACAAAACCTGTAGAAAGCTGCTGCTGCTGCTTCTTTTTTTTTTTCTTTTGGAACCAAGCTATTTTATTCACAGTTTCTTAACTGGAGATGTTGATGTATTGGTAGCACTACATGCAATCATATCATTAATAATGATGAACAAACATATGAACAAACAAATAAAAAAATCATTTTCTAAAATTTTCACTGTACAAAATCATGTGTCTTCTGTTCAGGCTTTTTTCCCCTGTCTCCTTTTCCCTATATCTCTGGAGGTCTTCCAAAATCTGCTTCTCAGCCTCGCCTAAATATCTGGAACCAGAACTTTGAAAAAAATACTTTTTTGGACTACAGTTCCCAGAATTGAAGAGCTGACTGTGAGATTCTGGGAACAGTACTTAAAAATGTATTATCAAGCTCTCTCTGGAAGGTACACAAAATCTTCACACTGTGAGAATAACTCTTCTGTCAGTGTAGAATTCATTTAATTCTCTAAAATATTTCTTGATCTTTTATATGGAAAAGCCCTAACAAGGCAACATGTTCAATAAAATTCCAAACAGTGCTAAAACAGAAACCATTGATAAAATCAATAAAGATCAGTCATAATCATAACATATATCCAGACTAGATACCCAACCATTTACAATGTACCCAGTCTGTGAGATAAAGCCGGGTTGAGAGAATATTTATTTATTCAGACATTCACTTGTTTTGGCAACTCTGCAGTAAATCAAATTCAGAATACCTTATTACATGTATGGAATAATTTTTTTCAGAGACTGTTCTTAGATAAAATACATAAAGTAGTGATAAAACAGTGTAACAATAATATGAACAGAAAACAAACAAAATCAACAGAAGTTCTGACTAGAAAATGCCTTCTACAGTAAAATAATCTCAACAGTGCATTTCAAGGGGGGCACAGTCTGGCTGTGATGGTGTGCAAGAAGAGAAGGAAAAGAAGAATTCTCTAATGCACAAATATTGACTTTTCTTTATTTGGCCCCCAGACTGGATATAGCTAAGGGTTGGAGAGGTTCATATACTCTGTCACTGGATAACTGGAGAACTAAGGTATGGTACCTGCTGTTAAAGGAAAGGATGATGTACCAGGTCAGAGGTATAAGACACACGGACTCAATTGATATATTTTATAGTACCTAGTTTCCCTTTGTTATTTTTTGTAATAAAAACCAAGATCTTATCTTACTTCCTGAAGTGCATGCACACCTTTACAATGGTGCACTTTTATGTCCATAGGATTCTTGAACAATATGATGCTGAGCCCCAAGACTTTTGAATGTTTGAAGTTTTTGACTTTCATTTATTTTTTTTCCTCTGATGTTCTATACAGTGAATTGTTATTGTTTGTTTGCTGAACTATTGAACTAAAATTCAATAAACATATTAAAAGAAAAAGAATAAGTGTGGTGAAAATGCTGCTTTTCTGTGCAGAGAGTGTTTTCTGTTTTGACTTGTATTTTTGTTTCCCTTTCATCTTCCAAGATCAACAATGCAGACCACAGTGTGCAGAAATAGGTTTAACTCCACTTTAGCCCATTTCTAATATTGCTTTCTTTTGCTCACTAGCATTTTATACAGCACTTTTAGTGTCTGGTTTTCTTTGGATAAAGATGCTATATAAATGCATGGTATTGTTTTTACGGACTGTGCAGCCTGGACAGCTGATGAAAAATGTGTGCCAGATGGTAATATTTCTCTCTTCACCTAAGATGGTGTGACTTTCTGTTAAAATTCCACCAGTTCTACAAGACCTACCTGGAACTCTGCTTGTTAAACTAAAACACCTTAACAAATTATTCAGCATGAGGTGACAAATGAAGTGACAAAGAATAAAAACTTTCAAACTGTCCTCAGGTTGGGTGATGAGGAGAACTCAAACAGTAAGGCCATTTCTGCTCTCAATCCTATCAGGTCATGGTAAAGTTTTGGCATCTGGATTTGTAAGTGAAGTAGTACCAGCTATATTGGCAAGGGCCCTAAAGATCTTGTAGAGTGTAGTGAGGGGCCTTTCACTTATTAGATTTTATAGATTCCATAGATTCTATTAGATTCTGAAGCCAGTCTGCAATTCATTTTACGAAAAGGTAACTTTAAAAGAAAGGCAAAGTGGGATAAGCCATACCCTTGCCTGTTTCTTTAATTGAACAATTGAGGTTCCCATGCAACAGGTTTTTGGAAAACCTCTAGCTCAGTAGTGTTTGACAAAATATGTCATGCATTTCTATTTGTTGTTTTTAAGTTGAATTTGAGTAATGTGACTCTATGAATGAGAGAGCTCCAAGTCACCCTATCATCTATAGCCTTGCTCAGGACTTGCGCACTCAGGGTCAGGGCTTCCTTGATTGTATCTGTCCATCTGCAATGCGGTCATCCTCTTTTCCTACTGCCTTACCAAGCATTATTGTCTTTTCTAATGATTCATGTCTTCTCATGTTATATCCGAAGTACAAAAGTCTCAGTTTAGTTATCTTGGCTTCTAGGGAGTGTTTAGGTTTGATTTGCTCTGGGACCCAGTCCGCTGTATTTGTAAAATTCTTCTCCCAACACCACATTTCAAAAGGAGCTGATTTTCTTCCTATCAGCTTTCTGTGCTGTACAGCTTTCAATACAATACAGAGAAATTGGAAATATGGCAGCATGCACAATCCTGACTTTAGTTTTCAAAGACATGCCTTTACACTTAAGGATCTTGTCTTGTTCCTTCATAGTTGCACTTCTGTCTGCCCTTCCAAGCCCTAGTCTTCTTCTGATTTCTTGACTGCAGTCTCTGTTATGATTAATGACTGAACCCAGGTGTGGAAAATCTCGAATTGTTTCAATATCTTCATCATCTACTATAAAGTTATGTGAGTTGTCTGAGGTCATGATTTTTGTTTTCTTAACATTCAGCTATAAAGCTGCCTTTGCATTTTCTTCCTTGGCTTTCTTCAGTAATCATTCCAAGTCTTTTCTGCTAATAGTATGGTGTCACCTGCCTTTCTTAAATTGTTGATGTTTTTTCCTCCAGTTTTCACCCTTCCTTCCTTCCTGCCTGCCTGCCTGCCTGCCTGCCTGCCTGCCTGCTTTACATATGATACCTTCAGTATACAGGTTAAACAGATAGTAATATGATAATATGCAGCCTTGCCTGACTCCTTTGCCATTGAAGGTGGCTTCTTGTCCTGAATACAAGTTATGTATTAGGTGTCTCCTTTTCTCGTATCCTGAGATCACTTGAGAAGTATCCTGCTTCTCTTTGGAATGTTGTGCTTGTTGATGGGGGAGAGTATATTTTTATGAGGCATTCGTTTTCATTTATGAAGGAAATTTTATTTTTCCCCAACATATTCAGAATACTTCAGCAGATAAATTTGCAGAGATAACTGTGATACATTGATAGTGATTGTGGGAGAGCCAAGATTTGGCTTTTAACATGAGCCAGATGCATTCTTTGGCTCCATCCTTTAATCAGAGATCCAATCTGACATCAGATTTATTATCAGTGGAGAGAGATTCTTTCATGAAAATTGCCAGACCCAAGACTGAAAGGTTTAGCATACTATAAAACACACTCATTAGATCCGAAACTTAGCTATTAAGTTAGTCACTAGGGGGAAGGTGTTATGACCTATAATGTTTTCACTGTATTTCAAAGTCCAGATAAACCAAAACATAGCATTACAAAATCTTAGGCAGGTAGGTACTAATATGCCTTTCAGAAATAAATTATCAGGTATCATAACAGTGCTGTCTCTTAGTCTTCCATATGTCCATATGATTTCACTACCATAATGTTACTGACCCATAACTTTGAAAAACATAGAATTACATGGGTAGAAGTCCAAACATTGTAACTAACATAATTATTTTTGAAGTACTACTGCCTTCTGGTGTCTAGAGGAACAGAATTGAAGACATTCCAAAGAAAGATTGGCAAACTGTGCATGCATGCATGCCTACACACACACACACACACACACACACACACACACACACTAACATGTTGTTTTGAACAAAACATACTTTTGAAAATAACATAGTACAAAAAGAATGGCAAAGAAAAAGGACTGATCTTTTTGTTCTTGTACTGAGATGAAAACCCCCACAGCAGTGGACAGTTTTTTTGGCAAAGTATTTCAGTATATTAAAATACCCTTTCTTATCCATTATTTACTATTCTTAATAGCCCTTCTTTGTCACTGATCATGTTCTTAAAGGGACCTCCCCCCCCCACCTCCTGGCAGTAACCAGTTAAACATCAATTTACCCTACCTTTCATGTCAGGATGACTTTGTTATGCTGTTGTCTTATAATGTTGCCAGTCAGTGAAGAGACTCCTCCCTAATATAGTGATCCCTAATTCTTTGCTATTGCTGACTTTTCATTGGTTAGTAGATGCTTAAGTTTTATATTTCAGAATGCTGGAGCTCCATTTTGCCTTGTTTTTCTGGAACACATATAGTTTGCGTCAAAATTAATGGCACTGTACCATTTTTTAAGCTAGCACAATATAGAGAAATGCATTAAATGTGTTTCAAAAGAGCCTATTGCATGCCACACTTAGGAGAGCCTGTTTCTAGATTTACATATCCTGTTGCCCCAATACGGCATTAAGAATCATGAAATCCAGTGGCTGACTTTGGCACATTACACACTCTCAGCCCCCAGGAAACGCCATGATAGGTTTGCCTTAGGGTCACCATAAGTCAGAAACGACTTGAAGGCATACAACAACAGCAACAAACAACAACAACAAATTTTAACCTTGGCTGAGATCCCCGGTTGCCATTGTAACTGCAGTGACAGAGCTATGTCATAGTGACAACTGATAGTATTCCCTCAAACTTACCCTTGCAGCCTGGCAGTGCCCTAGCCAAAGTGTTTCCAAAGCTCTGGAGATTGATGCACCAGAAAATGATGCCTGCAGCATGTTCTTCCTTATGGGTTGCCTTGAAAACAGGTAGGCCTTGAGATCTTGCCACAAGCACTGCTCCCAAGGTGCCCTGCAACCAGGATCATGCTGTGGATGTCACTTACCAATGTCCTCATCTCCAGCACCTCAGCAATGGTTTGGGGGGGCTGGTGGTCATAGTTCATTGTTCATGACCATAAATGTGAATCTCCAGCGATTACAATATTGTATGTCCAACTTGCAACATTGTAGCAGCTGAACATAATGCAGCAATGTTGTTTTACAAACACACATTTCTATATGCATTTTTTACTCAAGTGCACAATTCTGCATGCATGTTGACCTATGATATGCATTTAATATGCCTTTTGGTATGTTCTCTAAGATTAAAGATGTTTCACAAATTCAGAGAAATTCAAAATTGAAGGATACTCCAGTCTGTGGGATTTTTGTGCAGGATGACACAGGGTGATTGGTTTAAAATGTGGACCTGAAGAAATCCTATGTCATACCTATTCAAGACTGAGTATCCATCCAGCTCAGAATATCAATTGCTAAACCTGAGAATACCTGCCTGTTAAAATTGTGCTGTATTACTTGAGCTGTGGTCTCTGAAATGCCCAGTCTTGTTTTGGTCTGTTGTAAATATTTTAATTCATCACAGCAATTATGGATGGTAGGCTGTGTTGTGGGACTGAACTTTTGGCATCTGAACTTTTGATCCCTTTTCTCTCATATGCATCATGCATCTTCTCTCTTGAAAGGCTCTCAAGGGCTACAGAAGGAAGGGAAATCCATTCCTCTGGCAGATCCCTGAAACACATCAGTGAATGTCACCTTTGGCTTACTTGCGTTTCCTGAGAGGAATCCTCTGCATAACATTACCTTTCTTGACTCTAAACCCAGAACCCCCTAGTGAATGTAACCAGTGGCTATGCTGGGTGGAGTTTTTTGGAACTTGTAGTCTGAAACATTAGTTTCACCAAGTTCTGAGTCCAACGGACTCCAGAATATACAGACATATTCTTCTGTTTAACATGTATTTGTTTCTTGCAGTTAAACAAAGACCATTATTTCTTACATTAAATTACTGCCTGTGCATATCTTGAAGTGTGAATATTCACTGTATTTACTATGTAAAAAAAAGTGAGTTTTAATAATGTGGCTGTTATCACAGAGTATCACAAAACAGAATAAATACATCACAAATGATTCAATTAACTTCATTCTTACTCATGTATATTATTGAAGATTTCTAATATTTTTTTCTAAGAGAGAAAGACTGAATAAATAATGTTTTGACATTATATATGTGTTGACTTTTATGAAAAGCAATAGTCCCTGCTTGGGAAAATCATCAAGTAAAGAAAAAGCCATACAGGATGAATCTAATTATCTTTATTCTTTTCTGTCACTGATTAATTTGTAGTTATACAGATGCTATACAACATTAAGCTACAGTAATTTCCATCTCCAGCTGAGCAGCTAGGGAGAGAGGGGAGAAGACAGATCATAAGTGGGTTCCTGAGAAAAAGGATTTGGTTGCATTGGAAAATCAACTGGATATGAACCTCTTTGGTTGATGGAATATTGTACTGCTATGTTTTATGTTTCCATTTTGGTATGCAATTACACATTCTTGCTTTGTGTTCAAACAAAATGTATGTGTAATAATGTATTTAGACATATCCCTGTAACATACTGTTATATCATCAGCCAGGCGGAATATAAGGAATTTATTTTAAAAACATTTTAAAAGAGGTGAGGGAGTGAACAATATGTTTTCCCTAAATATTGTTGGACCACAAATCCCATCAGGCCTAGCCAGTATAGGCAATGGAAGGGTAATAGGAGTGACTATCCAAAAAAAAAAAAAAAAAAGCTGGAGGCCTTCAAGTTGCCTACCTTAGTGTAGAGGTCTTTTCTTCATGCAGAAGAGGAAGTTGATCACAAAGGCTAGTACTGTTTGCAGAAGATTATGCAACCATTGTTTCGAAGATAAGAGAATCTTTTCCCATGATTGGCCTTGGCAGTCAAAACTTTTAAGAACTCCTCTTCTTTCTTGGGAGTCTGGTGTTTTCCACCTAATAAGTCAACATACAGGGTTTAATTAAGTGAAATTAATGAATCCATTTTAAAATTAATGCATGGTCGAAGTGCAATGCACACTTTCAGAGTCCAGTTGATATCCATGCCAAGTTTCAGATAGCCAGGTTTCACAATCTTTGAGCTCTAGTGAACACAGATCATTTCTCTTTGTCCTTAAATCATTCCTCTTTTCTCTTCCTTATTTAACTTTTTTATCATCAGATTTTTAGCTATATAATGTTTTCGCCTTTTTGTAGACCACTATGGGTCCCATGTTGGGAGAAGGATGGGCTATAAATAACAAAATATTGGAATTGGTCAATGTTCTTTCTTACCCATTCACAAGGTCAGGTGTTGTTTTGTATCTTCTGAATGCCATCTGGCAAGAAGAATGGAAGTAACAAGGAGTTTCTCAGTATTGACTCCCAGAAAGCCTTCCATAAATATCTCCCGCCTCCATTTTTAATAAAACTCTGTCTTTGCCCTCGGGCCAGGAAGAGAAGGCTTTTTCTTCTTTTGAGAGATTGTCTTTTATGGATTGCCCATGACTGAGACTGTATTATTGAACCAACAGACTAGCTGGTAGCAGGGCTTTACTTTACCACTGCCTGAAATTATTAGCAAGCATCATGGACCAGGGCTAGAGAGAAGCTCATAAATGAAGAAGGATGGAGAGGAGCAGTAAGAGAACATGCCAAATAAAAGGAATTGTAGCAAGTCTTATTCAAGTTGCCTTTTGTAGGGCATTCTTTCCCATACAGCCTTCTTCAGTTTGGTAACAGCCTAGCACCTAGAAACAGAGCATAAATTTTTACAGAATTTTAATTATGTGAGGGAATTGTCCACAGGTCCTTACATGTTCTTATTCTCCCTTGCATCCCATAGAAAACCAGCAGCATTTTCTCTTTCATAATAGGCCCCTCTAATGAAAAATGTGATTTACAGGACTTGTAGGCCATTTCTGCACTACACTGCTATATTCCACTTCAACTTCCTATGGAATTCTGGGTTTTCCATTTAGGGAGGGGCATTTAGAATTCTCAGTCAGAGAGCTCTTTGGCCTTAGTAAACTACAAACCTCAGTAAACTAGAAACCCCACTATAACTGTGTAGTGCGGAAATGGCTGTAGTTTAGAATCATAGAATTGGTAGGCATCACAAAGGTAATTTAATCTAGTCTCATTACAACTGTAACTTAAAAAGAGTAAACTTTGCCCTTTGTGGTGTAACCTATACGCTTTACTTGTTGCAACTTAACAAGAAGTAATTTCACTCCTTCTGTGCTTTAACTGTAACTTTTTACTTGTTTTTATAGTTGTACAGATGTGGTCTCACCAAATGGTTGATGAAGCACATGCTTCAGGTTTTGGCTTTTGCTCGTACCTTGTGATTTGCCCTAGGTATTGAGAACTATAGTGATATGAGTGAGAGAAGAGTGTGTTTCGAAGGACAGACCGCCACCTTGTACCATTGGCATGATTTTTTTAAAAAAGGTAACGAAAAGTAGCTACTTGATTCTCAGGAACTGGAAAGTAAAGTTTTACTGTAAAAAAAGAAAGGTACTAATTTTGGAAGGCTTGGAACTATGGGCTGTATAAAATGCTGGAATTCCACTCATACTGGAAGAAAATCTATCAATCTCTTGTCTTTGATGTACCCTGCCCCTAGTATCCCAAAAACCTGTCCACAGCATGTTTTGGGCACTAGAAAGCATTGCAAAGGAAAGGAATCCTGGTCATTCTGCAAGCATTAACAAGCCTAAAATAGAAACTAATTTCATAAAAATAAGTTTTCATGCTCTGATTATCATATGATCACTTTACTATGGAATAGGCTTGGGGATGGACTCATTTAGCCCATGTGATGGCATACTGTAGGGCTGATAATAATTGACCATCATTATCCCCTTAGTTTCTTGGTTCAGTGCCACTCTTGGCACTTCATTACCTGCAGGGCTATTGTGAAATGCAACTTAGTTGAGGGTGCTAGTTCAATCACTTCTACATTTTTTTCCTCAAAGTTAGAGCCATTTGCTACTGGCTAAGATAACAAATGAAACAAGATTATTCTGTTTACTAGATGCACATCCTGTATTCCAGACAGTGTTAGAATTATGCCAGTACTTTCCAAGGCCATTTCTGCACTGCACTGTTATAGTGCTGTTATTCCACTTTCAACATCCTATGGAACCCTAGGGTTTGCAGTTTAGGGAGGGGCCTTTAGAATTCTCAGCCAGAGAGCTCTTTGGCTTCGGTAAACTACAAACCCCAGAATTCCACAGGATGTTGAAAGTGGAATAATAGCACTATAACAGTTTAGGGCGGAAATGGCCCAAATGATCTAAATCGGGGATGGGGAAATCACAGGCTCCCAGTCCCTATCTTGTGCACTCCCAAACCTCTGGAACACCATTTTAAAATACCTGTAGCTGTGTTACACAATAAAAACACCCAAGCCCCCTCACCCACCCTCCTCCTCCTAAAAGATGTTTAAAATGGCACCACTGTCAGTGACCAAGTCTGGCAAAACTTGACAAGAAAGCAGTTTGGCAGACCTTGTTCCTTTGCTTTCCCTCTGCTTCACCTTATCCTTGCCTGACTCAGAAACCAAAGGAATGTCACTGCCACCACCATTGCTGGCAGCCAGCTTTGCTGTGAGGAGCTGGTTGGTAACCAACAGCCTGGCTTTGTGGGTCTTCAAAACAAGCTGTGTGGGAGGAGCAAGGGCTGGCGATTGAAATCACCTAGGCTGCTTTTTGAAGATCCCCAGGACTACCCCATAAAGAAGCAGGCAGACGTTTATAGAACAGCAGGTTTCTAGCAGTGATTATGCTCCTTTCTCTTCAATTTCTGTCTTTTTTTTTTAAGTTGGCATTTTTAATTTCTAAAACAAAATGTGTAGAAACACTGAGAATAAAGTATGATTTTAGACTGCTCCTTATATTGAAGGCTGTTAATACAATACAGAGGAAGCACATTTAAAAAATCACTGTAAGGAGAACAGACAAGGAGGAAGTAGGGGAAGAAAAGGGAACAATATATGAGTGAGCTGTACTGGGCTGCCTTTAGCTACTGTGGCAATTGACAGCATGGTAGATGAGTGCAGCCCTTGGTGGCTTCACAATTGTCTACCTTGGAGCTAAATCAAAATGACTACATGGCTGGATATTAGCTTTATTCTAAAAGCCAGGATATAGAAGGCCGGTGTCCATGGCCATTTTCACACTAGACTGTTATAGATCCTATTAGCTATAGGCCCTTCCCTACACTGCAAACCCCAGGATTCCATAGGGTGTGGAAAGTGGAATAATAGCGCTATAACAGTCTAGTGCAGAAATGGCCCATGTTGCAATCAATATGAGATATGGATATTCCCATCTCCATCAAATGAAATGTTTTTGTTTTTTGTTTTTTATTTCATTTTATTTTCATGTACTTATATCCTGTTTTTCTGTCAAGGCTGGGGCCTGAAGCATCTCACAAGGAGATTAAAAAACAGACACATGTAAAAGCACAAGTTGATGGGTTACTTTTATAGTTGTGGAGGGGTGTGGTCTGAAAGCAAGTGGATTTAAAACCATTTGAAAGTGCATGGGGAGAACAAGTATGTGACCTCTCCCTCCATTACAGCTCATTGTTTCTGCTAAGAATTTCATTGCATCATTTGCTGAATGGGAAGCATTGCTATCTTGGCCACTTTTTCACAAAGATGGCTCAGCAGTGCAGGCTTATCACAATACCATTACACATATGTCTCTATCAAGATGGGAACAGATCTTTCTAATAAAGGAAGAAAAACTTACTGAAGACCATGAGATTTTTGAAGGAAGGCCAAAAAAAAAAAAAAAAAAACGGAATGCAGGAAAAAGCAGGGAGATAACAGGGGGAAGGAAAAGTCCTACAGCAAGGGGAGAACTGTAAGAGTGTAAAGTTATACAGGATGGTGTGAGATGAAATATGGTGGACATTTTCTGTTACAACTATTCTAGCCATTTCTTTTACTGTTCCTAATATCATTTTTTAATTATTTCTTACTGTGCTTCCTTGACTTCTACTGTTCTCTGTGTCTATGGCCTGAATCAAATTGTGAATCCTGGCTAGAGCAGATCCATTGGCTTACTGGGATTAATCTATGTGTTGACTCACCATTCAGCAATTGATTCAGTGGTTCTACTATAAAGGGGACAAACCAGTAGAATTCAATTCTGTGGATATCCAAGGTACAGATACCTGGGAAGATGTGCATTCAACTCTGATAGATTTACTTTGTGTAAACATGAACAACAGAACTGTGGTATAAATCTGATTGTGTACTGCAAACATAAATAACTCTTGCATCAAATCGTAACTTAAATTTCTTAATCATTATGTAAATTGAAAAGCCCTCTTTCTTCTAGGCTGCAATCCATTCTATAGCTGCTTCCTCCGGATCAACCCATATCATCCAACTTTGGCAGGAAGAATAATCTTCTATCACTTCTTTTTTTCAGCTGCTTTTAAAATGTCCTAGTTTCTAGTACTTCCACCACTTTCCTCCTTTGTCTTCAGTTTGCTTCAAATGTCGCAAACTGATTTCAAAGTGCAGTAGTTTGCACTCAGTTAACTCAGTGGGAGTGGGGAAAGGAGGGGTGGATTCTTGCTCTTCGCAATAGGCTCAGGTGAAAGTAAACTGCTGCAGCCTCTCCTAGCTTGTGGGCTCTTCCCTATAAATAACATTTATCATCTTAATCACACTCTAATTGTTTGGCCACATGTGTTTTAGTTTTCATCTCTGAAAAGTTAGAGGGCATGGTAGCCTCCCACTGAGTTCAATGGTACTTGGTTCTCAGCAGATAGGCATAGGATTTCGCTGTTATTTGACTTTTTGAAAAAGCAACTTTGCATGTGTTCAGAGACAATTGGTCTGCCAATCAAAAACAGAAATAAGTTCCTTTTCAAGAGAAATGTGCTCTGGAGAGGCTACAAGGGCTGCTGTTGCTTTCACTCAGGCCCTTTTCGCACCTTACCTGGTGTGGCTGGGGTTGCAAGGGGATCACGCAAAAAGCCTCTTCCGAGAGGCACTCGCATCCCCTCAGCTTCCCCTCCACACAAGCTCCGTGCTGGCTGGAAAGAAGTGTGAGTACTCCGCCCTTTCCTTCCGCGCTGGGGGAGGAAGCACGATGGCCACGTGTCTGGAGCCTCTGCATGTAAGGTAAGTGCGTGTGGGACCTGGGAGGGACGCGCAATCACGCATCATTTTCGGCAATGAGCCGACAGTGCTATAATGCGTGATCACCACCTACTGGCCTTGGGAGCGTCGCGCGACTGTGAGGATGTCATGTGAAATGGTCCTCACAATCTCATGAAGCTCACGAGGCCATTTCGCAACAGGACCAGTGTGCAAAAAGGGCCTCAGTCTAGAGAGGGTGGTCTCCTTTAGAGGTTGTGGCTGAAACGTCATTTAGTTGGAGGCAAAATTTATATTCTGTGTTATTTGGATTGATTTTGATATTCCTTTTAGTACACCTTAGTGTGAATTATTAACAATAGTCGGAATCCTATATGGCATTTGCAGATATGTAAGCACTGTAATCTCTTAATTACTTTAAGAGAAATGTAATAAATTTCAACTCCATTAACAACGGAGAAGTAATTTCCCTTGAGATCCAGATTTTCTTTTATTGCCCTTTGTCCCTGGTTACCACATGGCCAAGAAAGAGAGGGGCCTCTGCCTGCATTGTTAACCCTCTAAACTATCTTAGCTGACAACCAAAGAACATTTAAGGCAAAATATACACCTGAAACTATAACATTATCAATTTTCTTCTCCTGTATGATTTTTAACATCTTTGCCTGATGAAGAAGCCAATGAAGCTTTGAAAGTTTGCATGATGTATTTTGTCCAATAAAGGTGGCCACAACTCTTTTGTAGATTTTGCCTTTATGGTCAACAGGGCTACCCCTGAATATACATATATAAAGAGTGAATGAATGAATGAGTGAATGAATGAATGAATGCATGAGTATAAGCACAGTTAGTAATTTTAGATCTCAAGCAAGCATCCCCGCTGTGAAATGCTCATTCTTGGTGAAGGCAAATCTCTTGACTATCTGCATTGCTGCTGTTATTAAAGACATTAGATCTATGTCAGGAGAAAACATGGCAATGAAGGGGATTATGCTGGCGCATTAAAGATTTTGAACTGCAGGTTTTGTACCCCTATATAATATGCAAAGAATCTGAGAAAACAAAGCCTTCTGGTTTTTATTGCATTTATTCTACTCTCTTGATGAAGAAGCACTGAAAATAGTATTTCTGAGCTGGAAATCATCAGGGTGTGGTTGTTGTTTTGGGATCCACCAGATAATTTTCAAAATGAGCAATATAGCATTTAAATGTAGCTGCTTGGATTTGGGGAACTGGAACATGCTACCCAGGGAGATAGGCAGGTAGACAAACTCAAGGCGGGAAAGAGAGTTAGAAAATGGCAAGGCTGAATGGGATAGAGGGGAAAAGAGTTGAGAATGGAGGAGAGGAGAAAGAGTGAAGATGGGACTACCTGGTTTTTTACCATGTGTGAATGCGTGCATGTGCTCACACACTCACACATTCCTTTGTAGTATCTTAATCTATTGTTTTTCATATTGACCAGAAATGCCTGATAGTGACATAGTAGTGAATGTTAGTGCAAAATCAGACATAGCTTTGAGACATGTGTCAGGAAAAGGGTACTGTTGCTTTCCAATCATTTGTAGTATTTATTAATTTTTTTCCCTTTATTTAAGTCATAGATATAATTGGAAAAAAAAAACGAATTGATCACAGAATACAAAAACAACTAAATACAACAATCCTAAAAAATGAAAACAGACAACAAAAAACAATTGAACAGTTAAACAGTCAATTAAAAATAATAGTGTGTATTCCACATATGGCAACATAAGATCAGAGGAAATCATGGCATTAATGTTAAACCATTATTTTCTAAATTTAAATGTTTATGTTTGTCTTTGCTTAAGTTGTGTGCTATAACCACTCACAGTCCTAATTCCCTTTGATTTGCATTATTAATTCATCCCTTAATATAACACTTCCATACCTCCCCTTAGTTCAGTTTATAATGGTCACTTATACCATTCTGCACTTTACTTACTCACTTAAATTAATTTATATTAGTCATGTACCACATAATAGCATCTTCTGCTTATTGAATGTCTGCCATTAAACAGTCTGTTACCTTTCTAATTTTTCTTATAGTCCATTTTCTGATCTGTTCACCATTTCCTCAATAAATAAGAAAAATTGAATTTTATCTGATAGACTGATCTGTTATATTTGAATATAGTATAATCTCTATTAGTACACTTAATCTCTCAATAATCATGTTTATATTTCATATTAAATCATTTTTCCTCTTTAAATATAGTTCTCAATTAAATTCCATTCATCTTCTTTTTTGTTTTGCAATTTCCCTTTTAATATCAAAGTCATTCTATCTAGTTCTTTGAACTCTGTTAGTTTTATCAGCCAATCTTCTGTCTGTGGAGTTTGTTTATTCTTCCAGAATTTGATGTATACGATTCTGGCCGCGGTAGTCATATATAAGATTATTCTCCAGTGTCTGAATTTTGCGACTCTGTTCAATTTATAAAGCATATTCAGTAAGAAAAGTAGTATTGATCATTAATCTATCCCATCCTACAAGCTATCCCTCAGTTACTCAGAGAACTGTCTGACTGCTTCAGAGCCTGCGGGACCTCGTGCGAAGCCTGGAACCCTTGAGGCTGTCATGAAGAAGTCCAGTTTTGTGTGTTGCCTCGATTGCGACAACAGGCAGATGTAACCATTCATCTCATTGGTGTTCAAATATTTTCCATCCTCTTGTGTTGATTGACGATGCTGTAAAATCAGTGAAAGTTATATACGTCATTCACTTTCCCCAAACCCTTTTCTTTTCTTCAATAAATCTTCCAGGAGCAGTTCTATAAGCTGTACACTGTTGCTAGCTAAGTTACATTTATTTGTCGTTGCCTGCGGAGGCGCATCCCAGAAGGTGCAGGCACATTTAAACTTAAATGACAAGGAGAAGGAGACATTTGAGACTGATCCAATGACAATTTAAAAAATGGCAGCTTCTTGAAAGAAGTGTCATGTGTTGGAATCAACATGGGAAAAGAGGGAAGATGAATCCATCCATTTCCAGCCCATGTCAGATTCTGATATTTTTTTTACAAATCTCTTCCACCCTATTTCTTCCAAAGTTTTATTTCCTTGCAAAATATTGAATTTTTTTTATTTTACCACCGAAATGTGGATTTCAGTATGTATTTGACCATAAAAACATGCATTTTATACACAGTTTGGGAGTTTGTGCATATGCATTTGTCAATTCAGAGAAGTGTCAAAATGGGAGGATAGCTGTGTTCTGATTGGGAACACAGCCTGGAGAAAGAATGAATTTTGGTTACATCATGTAACAGTGGGTAGAAAACAAAATTCTACATAGTATTGGTGGCAGAGCAGATATGCAGGGTTGCAGTAAGATTAGTCACCAGTTGAATTCATGCATTCTGGACAGAAGGTTTTTAAGACCTAATTAAACCTATCCAGAGGAAGAAAATGGGACCACTCTTGGCTGTCTGTGGAGGCAAAGATTTGAATGTATTCTTCAGCTTGTAGGTTTCTCTTGTCTAGTTTTTCCAGCTCTTTTGTAGGTCACCTGTTTCTGGATATGAATAACATGGACAGCAGGTTTACATTTGCTTTCTCTGCACTCACTAATTAATCTGTCCTGTCCTGCCCTGTTCCTCCTTTTTCTTTTCTGTATGCAACAGTCTTTGAAAAGACTGCTCTCCATTAAAATGGGAGCAATAATTCCAGAGTCCCTTTGGCAAAAGAAAATGTAGCCAATGTAATGGTTATTGAGCTCTTCAGCACTAGAGGGAGCTCAAGGTTCAATATGCTTCTAAATATTCAAGGTAGCATTTTAGAAAAGGATGGCTTATTTAACAAGTATTGCTTGTGTAAACTGACGTATTCAACTGTGTTATTAAAAAAACCTCCACTTAACCCTCTAATGATTAAATTTTATATTTTAAATTTGATATATTTGTGTGTGTATAGGAACATTGGTCTTCAGTCTGCCATGTAACTATTCAAAAAACATTATATTAATTGACGTACTGGGGCTTTTTTAAAAAGAAAAAAGAATGTCAGTTCAAAATGCAGTAATGGAGTGTATTTACAGTATCATATCAGAGAAAGAATGAGAAATTATACTTTTGTTAGAAGAGAGAGATATTAAAACAATTTTTTTTTACCATGGATGCATTTCAAAATTACACAATATTATCTTCTTATCAGGTGTTATGGTTCTAATTATACCATAGTAGAACCAGCGTGGTATAGTGGTTTGAGCTTTGGACTGTGACCCTGCAGAGCAAGGTTCAGTTCCCCCTGCTTGGTCATGGAAATCCACTGGGTGATTTTGGCGCATCACATACTCTCAGCCCCAGAAAACCCAGTGCTATGATTGCCTTAGGGTTTCCGTAAGCTGAAAAAGCCTTGAAGATATACAACAACAGCAATAACAACAGGCTATGCTATTATGAAATTTTTATGAAAACTAAATTGAATTAGTGCTTTGTGAATATTGTTATCAAGAGCACGTTTCTTATTCTTCTGTGAGTCAAGTTAAAAGCCATCTTTCTTCCTCTTGTGAATTATAAAAGGAGAGTGTTCAGCAGAAATATTACCAACAATTTGACTCACCTATTCATGCATTGCCAACACCTCAAAGTATATTTGCAAGAGTCTGGCTTGTTCTGGAAATGACAACACTATAAGAAACAAAAACGGCTAAAGCATTCTGGAGTCACATCTTGGTTTAGCACCAAGGTATGCTGAGCTGACATTCACACAGGAGCCCAGGTATGTAGATCTGGTAAGCAGAAATCAATGGAAGGCCTGTCCTTTGAAATCAGCTCAGTTCTACTCTCATTGTGTGAGAGCACTTGGTGTGAAGCCATTTGGCTTTCAAGACTAGTTCTGCTGGGAAGCTTTTGTCCTTGCTTTAACCCTCTGATTGATGGAATCCTAATTCAAACAAATGGTTAGAAGAAGCAGGATAAGGACTAATAAAAATGTTGTTTCAGTTTGCTACAGATATGAGTTTACCCAAATGCCTTTATATTCAGAATGGAGAGAACTGGCATTTTGGTTTTTGGTTTTTTTAAATGCGGGCACAAGAAACAAAAGCTGACAGATTTCTCTATCTGGTCCAGGGCTTTGAGTACTCAAAGTCTGTGTTTGAAGTCTCATGTATCCAACCATACTCATGACACTGAACTAGGTTTTGTGCCTTTTTTCTGCCCTCACAGGTCCCTTGTTGTAATAGTTACATGATAGACAGGCAGGACATAATGCTGCCCACATGGGGAATGCCTATGTAATGTATTTAGTGAAGTTGTGGGATAATCTTGTTTCAAGCTGGTTTTGAAAAAAAAATATTAAGGACAGAAAGTATTTGAGTTTAAAAATTTTAAGTGCAGGAGAAAGTAAAACTGATGGATTTTCCCATCCTTAAAGACATGAGCCATGGATACGTTTGACTTTAATGATGTTGCACACATAAGACATCATGGTTTTGAAAATCATTATGTCATAGAACATCCAGTTGGTTGAATAGTTGTTTTTTTTTTTGTTTTTTTTTGTTTTTTTGTAAGAGCTGTATAGCTGTATTTTTGCTTAAAACTAGATTTGATTGAGGCAATGTTTTGGGCTAAATATAGATTAGATTCTTTGAAATCAATGGAAGTTATGTTAGTTGAGATTAACATTTGATTCATTTCAATGGATTTTCTTCAGGTGGGACTAATACTGAGTTTTGTTCTTTGAGAACTGGGATTATACTTGCCTTTGTCATGCAACTTGCTTGTGCCCTTCATTAGCTACTACAATAAGTATACAAAGAATTTACCTTTCTGCTTTCAGTACTCCAAGGTCAAGATCTTACATGGGTTTTGTGTAGCATAAATTTCTGCATGTGAGCGTATGCACTGTGCTGCCTTTATATTGGATGGCAACATAGCACAAATGTATGTGCAGTTGAACGTATACCCGATTGTGCATCCATATGCACAACAATGCTTCTTGTGCAATTCTGCTTGCACAACTGTGAATCGCATTCTGATGTTCTCCACTGGACATAAGCATCCAACCACTTGTATCAGGATTCTAACCCATCTTGTGCTGCTCAGAAGCTGCTCTGCTTCTTATAATAGTTATATCCTGCTTTTTCTTCATAAAATCAAATTTACTGTGGCACAAAAAATTATTTAAAGCAAACCAACCAATCAAGCAAAGAGCATTGAAACTGCCTATTTTTTCTAAAAAATATCCTGGAAACTGCTTGGTATCTAGTACCTACTACTGGAGCATGGTTGCCAAATGGGAAAAAGGGATAGGGTTGTTATACCTTTAATAGTTGTGGAGAAAAAATAATTTCAGCTGGAGTTGTTCATGACACAAACCCCATTTGCTGAAATTCCCTCATCTGTACAACCATTAAAAGTACAGTAACTCTGTCCTGTTTTTTACCAGGTAACCCTATGCAGCAGGTGGGAGTGGAAAGAATATTCAAAAGTATTTGAAAAATGAATGAAAATTAGATTTCTTGAACGTTGGGAAACCCTGATGAATAAAATCCTAGAGGGGTGAGAACTTTTTCAGTTTTGGACTTCTTCTAATGAAATAAATATATAAATAAATAAATAAATAAATAAATGCGGAGTTACTGCATGTTATTATCTGCACAGAAAAATGTTGCTTTCTGCACAAGGAACTTGTTTTCTGCTTGTAAACACCTTTTTTAAAAAAACAATTAACTTTGACACAACAGTCTAATTCACAATCAGAGGAATACACATTCAGAAAAAGAAAAATCAGAAAGAAGAAAAGAAAGTAATAGAAGAAAAAACCTAAAACTAAAACTACTGTAAAATACGATAGTAAGGCAGTAAACTGAAACACTAAACACTAACAAAAACACTAAACACTAACTTGCTGAAACACAAAAGGATTCTGATGCCAAGCCAAAATTTAATGAAAGAAAAAAAATTATATTATTACAGCTCCAAAATAATCCTACTAGAATGACTAGTAACTATAGTTACAGATTATTGCATCATTAGATTTCTTGTTGCTCAGAAAGTCAATAAACAGTTTCCAATCTTTCAAAAAGTCTTCAGCTGGCTTATCCTTTGAAACCCATATTAGCTTGGCAATTTGGACTAGTTCAGCAATCTTAACAATCCAATTCTTCCATCATCAGTGCTTCTGTCTGTTTCCAGGTTTGAGCAAACAATGTCCTTCCTGCTGTTATCATATACTAAAGAGGTGGACCATATTTACTGTCCAATTCTTTATCCATAATACCCAGTTTAAAAAAGAATTCTGATGACATTAGAAAATCCGTCTTTTAAAATTTTTTTGGATTAACATGTAAATCTTAGAACAATAACTTTCTGCCTCCATCTTACAATCCCATTACATATGGAAAAAAAGCCCTTCTTATCTTGACATCCCCAGCATTGATATGAAACATTCTTAGAAATTTTTGACAACTGATTTGGAGTTAGATATCATCTGCACATCATCTTATACATGTTTTCTTTTAAATTACTACACAAAGTAGTATTTATATTTTTAGAGTACATTTTTTCTCCTCCATCCATTTGAACATTGTGCCCAAAATTTTGGGGCCATTTTATCATGTACTCTTTTACAGGTTCATCTTCTGTCCCTAGTTTGAAATCCATTTGTATACTTTTTTAATTACATGATCATCATCTTTACACAACTTTAAATAAAACTCATTTTCACTAACCTCTGTGACTAGATTTCTCTTTTATCTTGATTAAATTGTCCCTCCCTATAAACAAACCAGTTAAAATCTTTGCCTTCCTGCAGAATCATCTCTTTTAATTTATATTCCCAGATGTCTTGTTCAAAGTGCAAAAGGTCACCATAAAGCAACTATCTCTAATTTTTAACCCATTCTTTCCTGAAGAAGGCTTCATGCAGTGAGGTAGCTAATATTATCTTAGGAAACAGTCTCTGCTTTTATTTTACAGAAGAGCCTTTCTAATGCAGTGATATTTAAATTCATCATGTACCTTAACTTTATCATATCAAGATAACCATGTCACCCTAGTTTTAAATCATGACCTTCAAGTTCCAAGAGTCTCTCATTCCTAAGTAATAGCTATTCCTTGAACCATACAAAGCAACCAGCCTCATAATACAATTTAATATTAGGAATTCTCAGACAGCCTTTTTGTATAATATTTTAAATTTATTTTGGGTTTCCTTGCATGCCAAACATATCTGGAAATTTATTTCTGTCATTTTACAAAGGGTATTCCATTTCTTATCATAGGAATCATTTGGAAGTACAATAAAAGTCTCAGCAAAGCATGTGTTTTTATCACTGCAGTTCTACCCCAAAGGGGTAAATTTAACTTTCCACATTTTTCTAAATCTCTTTTAATTTCTTTCTAGGCTTTTTAATATTTTTTTGAAACAATAGACTACTATCCTTCATAACTGTATACATGTACATACATATTAGCTTATAATCATTCCTTTTGGTGATGTTTTGTTTGCTTTAATATCCATATTCTTCATAATTGTAATTCCCAAATGTTTAATCCCCTTTTTCCACCATAAAATTTGGAAGAGCAGTTAATTCATTTTCTTCTTTTGAACTCATTTTTTTGTCAATGGGAGGGGCATGAGAGTATTAGCTCACAAGTAACTCTAACTGTACTGACGGGTGCATTTAAATCATGGAAGAACAAATACAAATCACTATTCTCAAATATTGCTTGAGGTCATGCAGTTTTTAGGATGGTGACTTGGAAGTGACTGTGTAGTGAAGGTTTTTCTCCTTCCTGCATAGCTCAGTTATTAGCTCAGCACTGTCAGCAGCACACATGACTAAACACCCTGTAGAGATATGTGTTGACTACAGCAGGTGAAACAATGAGATCTACAGGGTAGATAATTTAATTTCAAATGTTTAAATGTTTGTATATGTGTTTCTGTGTAGTATGCATCAGGGATGTGCCCTTGCATTTCTAACTTTCTAGTCAGCTGGGGACTGGCAACAGATTTTAAGACAGCTGTAGGAAGAGCGATGACTCTGCCTGCTATTTGTAAAATAAAAATTGGGGGCAGTTATGGCACTCCAGGGTCTAATTATCATTAAATAATGAGAATGCCAATAAAAGACTTTTCATTTCCACTCCCTTTATTATACAGCTGGGAGATTAATTACTGCTGCTTATCAGAGAGAGGGCACTTTGAGTCTTGAGTCCTTAAGGAGAACAATTGAACAGCAGCAAATCCTGAATTCTCAGGGTTGGTGAAATTCACCCTAGGAAATTCACCCTAGCAGAGAGGAAGTATCAGAAGTTCCTGTATTCATCATGGACTGATTTACTTTAAGGAGTGAGAAGTGGCAGTAAACTTACACATTGAAAACGGTCTAACTTTTAAAATATAATATTTGCATCTGACAAATGCATGTGTTTATGTCTCTGGTTACATTAAGTAGAGACAGATATACAAAGGAGACAAGACCTAGAAATGGAAATAATATTTGAAAGTTTTTGAAAAATTGTTAAAAAAACCTGTTCTTTACTGTTCAAAACCCTCACAAGAAGAATCCTGGACTGATGAAAATCTTTGCAATTCAGGACTTATTTAACACAAAAGTCGCATGTAGTTGTAGAAAACAGCATTTTTTTGGTCTGGAAACAGCATTTTCTGCATGGAAAATAATATTTCAATGCATAAATATTAATTCCTACAAATAAAACACTGTAGATGGGGATTTAGTTTACATCAAAATAATACGTCAGTGATTTGTTTAGGGAATACCATTTTTGGCACAGAAATCAGTGCCTTAGATCCTAGAAGAGGTGCTGCAAATCAAAATAGATGGAGATATGCGCAAGCTGGAGATATAGTCTTGTGTAAGGCAGCTTTCCGTGGCTTTCAGTTTATTAACTGTTGTGCAAAGACTGAACCATTTAATGGCCAAACTTCTTTTCCTTATCAGTACAGGTATTCAGCATGCTGTGGGGAGGAGAGTTTGGAGACAACAAATCTGACTGCCAGTAATGGTTGCTAGTGGCTTCTATGGCAGTTGAATCTGCTTTGGGTTCTAGTTCAGACTTTAAAAGAACAATCAAAAGTGCTGAATCTATTTTTGGGGGGGAGGGAGCACCTTGGGCAGCTCCTTGTTGAGGCAAAACTCTGGAATCGACTTACTACCCATGAACATGAAAGATACGAGTTGCCACTGACTGCCCTCCTTAACTGCATAGCATACTCCAATCCAATTCTAAGCAATGTAGCTAGAAGTGTTGGAGTCTATCATTTTTGTTTTCTCCCACATTAAGTTTTTTTAAATCCTTTCCATCTTGAATATGAAGATTTAAAAAAAAAACTCTTAAAAAAACCTGAAACGAACTTTTCTGTTATTTGTATGGGTCAAATTCAGTATATGCAGCCATTTCTAGAAGGGCAAAGACTATTCTGTCTGACATATATATTTCAAAGATGAGGAGCGTCTCTGGAAACTAAGCCAAGGGAGCAACTCACCACCACAAACATGATTAAATACCCAGAGATTCAAACCAGATTTTTCAGAGCTAAGCCCTCAAAGCATTCTGCCTAGATGGACAAATCTGTCAGTTTTGATATCTTCCATGTTTGAAATACCAAGTTCTTTCTATCCTGACGATGAAAAATGTATAAATTATTATTGAGATGAACAGAAATGCATCCATAACTGTAGCAGTATATATACTGTTCTTTATAATTCTTCTTGCTCACAAGTCATAATGATTATGCTGAGGAGGAGCCTTTGGTAGGGATGTAAATTTTTTTATATATGTTCTGACATGCAAAAATTAAAATTTTCAAGTTTTCTCTTGTATTTCAGGACACTTTTTGCAAAGCGTTTTTGAAGTTCTTGTGCAATAATATACTTCTTGCATAAAATGCAATGCTTTCTCTAAAACTACAATGTACAAAATATAATATTTTACAAAGACACAGCCTTTTGCATAGAATACAATGTTGTACAAAGTACACGTTTGGTGTTTGCTGCTGAAAAAGCAGGGGGGTTTTTCACTCTCACACAAGGGAAACAATATTGTGGTGGTAAAGCATGGGAATGACTTGATGCTTTGAGACACCTTTTCTCTTCAAGAATGTGAAAAATTGCAAATATTTCTTATATCTCTAATCATGCACTGTTGACGGTGAAGTGCATTTGGTGTGCTGATAGCTGGTTGTGGTCTTGGGTCAAGAGAGGTGATAGGCAGTTCTGCTTTTCCATTAAAGTGGATCAACTAGGTAGGCTTGGCTCTTTTGCCAAGACTAGGAGGCCATCTTAACATCTGGTGAGCACAAACCCGTCAGAGGCTATAAATTAGTAGCATCATGGCATCTTGGGATTGCCATTTATAACTAGCCCTTTTCACTATGAAAATATAAACCTGTTACCTTGTTGTTCCTAATGATGAAGTGTTTGAGTGTTGTTCAAATAAAGGCAATTAGCTTAGTCCTATTGCTGCTACTCTATCTCAGTCACTGTCTAGCTGGAAGTTCACTGTTTGTATTTGTATTCCCATGTCTTTTACATCTCCAGGTCTTGCTGAAAATATCAGTGCCTGAATATTAAATGCAGGGAGAAAATTCACTGAATCATTAATACAATGCCTAGGCTTATTGCAGTCATTACTGTAGCTGGTATGAAGCTCAAGCTGTACATTCAGTTCCTCTATTAGCATGGTGCTTACGCGTTTATGAAATTTCATAAAGACAATGAGGCACCATACAGGTGCTCCTGAGATCAGATTGCAGACTCAGAGTCCTATATTTGAAGCAAATTTGTGATTTAGCTGGCTGGCTGGCTGTGATGACAGAAGTCTATTTCCCATCAACTGTAATACTGTTATCATAAAAAATGCCTGATAATTAAGAGTAGATGCTTTTTTATAATATTAATAAAAGTGCAGTCTCTGTATCCCTCAAATAGATTTGCTTTATTCCAGGTATACAAGGTTCAGGTTTGGACTTGCCTTCCTTCTTTGTGCAAAAGTTACACCATCATTACTTTGATCCCCTACTAAGCTTAAATCTGTGCTGAGGTCATGCAATCATCTCGAAATTTCTCAGAATTCTCCACTTTTCTCTTTTGATGTGGGCAGCATGCTGCTCTTTTCAAAATGTAAACTAATAAAAACATTGATCAAATACCATAGGCGCACACACCCAAGCAGTGACTTGTATTTACATCCTAAGCTTGAGTGAGAGCTTTCATTAAAGGTTTCAATCAATCTTTGAAAAAATAGATTACAGATCATTGTACTGCTGAAAATCCATGCCTACACGGAGACTATTAATTTTTGATAATAATTACACTCATGTCCAGGACAAAAGCCAAAGGAGGAACATCTAATAAGTGGAGAAATAGATGGACAGAAAGGAATGTCTGCTCCTTAATGAAAAATGACCTAAAGAGTAATGATGCAAATCTGCATACTCTGCAGTTCTAGTAGGTGAGCTTAAAAGCTGAAGTCTTACAACCTATAGACAGCTATATAGAAAGACCAGATGAATTACATTGTATTCCATTGCACTACACTGCATTATATTATTACATTACATTTGTTTCTGACTGCTGTTTGAGTTGATTGCTGCAAGCAAACAGTGTAAGAACTAGGTTCTTCTTCAGGTAGAGGTTCATTTACACATGCTGAATAGTGGCCAGACAGATGCCACAAGAAACTTAAACAAATAACAAGGTATGAAGGGAGAACCATACACAAGCAAGCAAAATAGCTTTGACTCAGTTCTTAGTATCTTCCATTAAAAAGACCAAGAATCAGGTGATGATTGAAAGATTACAAAGCAGACCAGATAGATGGACAATTAGTTTGGCTCAGTGTAAGGCCACTTCTTGTGATCAGCATCCTGTGTTGTTTGTCCTTGACATTTATTATTTAGAGGTATTCCCCCTCTGAATACAGAGATTTGATTTTCTGCCACTGCAAAAATCAACTGGCCTACCCTGCACAGATATATCTTAGCCTTTTAGAAAGTCATCTACAGTAGTGGCTATCACCACATCTTATGGTTGTGAATTCAATGAGTTAACTTTCAATTGTGTGGAGAAGTACTTGTTGTCATTCCTGTGCTATCAATCCCAGTTGGATGGGGGATGGATGCATCTTTCTTTATTCAATATGCAGCTCACTTCTTATGCAACATAAATCAGATGTTAGCTTTCACTCAGTCATGAAAAATTCACCTTAACATTGCCTCTTCTCTTCCCAGATGATTTAAGAATGGCAGCCAGCCATTTTCCTCAGCCAGTAGATAGCTCAGCTGGCCTCTTCTAACCTCTAGTTAATTTGAAAGTACAGCTTTCCCAACTTTGTGTTATATGCATGCATGTTCAAATCGGTTACTAGACTCAGCTTTCACACTCTGCAAATTTCCCTACTGATTAAAACATCCCTAATTTATTGTTATACATCCTAGGTAAATTTCTTTGAATTGCTAGAGTTGTCATTCTTTAGGCTATAGCTCCTTCTGCAGGATGCTTAGAAGGCATGTCTCTACGATGAAGGAGGCAAATGCTTTCTCTTTAGTGTAGACGTATAAAAATGTACACACAGGAACACCAAGGTGTCATGAAGCACATAATTTGCTGTTTCACACTCAAGTCTGTGGTGAAGATTGATAATGTGTTGCAAGACAATTATACTTTTCCAGTACAATTTTAACCTGTAGAAGAAATAACATTTTAGCTTTAAAAATGGTGAAAGAATAATAAAGTGTTTGAGCGACTGATTGATTGAAAGAGTAGAAGCTCTTACAAAGGAAATGAATATGATCAGAGTAGTGTCATTAATATCAAGAGAATAAGTTTGAGAAGAGCAAGGCTTTGCCTGTGGTCTTTGTTATTAGAATGGAGATATTACACATGTGTGTTTCAGCCAGAGCTTGAGAAAAGTTATTGTTTTGGAATATAATTCTCAGAGGTTGGAGTGTAAGTTCTGGAAATGTAGGACCCCCAAAATACATTTTTTCCAGGCCTTGGATTCTTGGAGGATGTGAAACCGTCTCCATTTTCTCCCTTGAAATAATGAGATATGTTGATAATGTTCTCCCAAACTTAGTTCAGGAGGAGAAGGGGTCATAATAGCCGTCACAAAGGAGAAATAAGTTTTTAAAGCTCTCAAGTTCTTCTCCCACTTCTAAATTGGAATTTGAGCAGACGAATTGTTTCAGCTGAACAAAGTGAAAAAATGCCACTCTTCCTGCTTGTGTGACAAAATTCTTCTTTGCTCTTCCTTGCAGTCCCTATGCCCACTCAAATATACTCTGGAAGGTTTCCAACACGCAAGCAGATGGGGAGGTAGGCACAGGTGGTGTTACAGAGAGATTCCCCCTATCCTTATCCCACTGACAGATGCTTGGTTTTCCTCAGAAGAAATCATAGGGCATCCCTCCAAGAGTTCAAAGGGCTTTGTGTGTGATTCAAAATGCTGTTTGGAGGGAAGATTGGGAAATAGGTGCCTAAAATCACATTCTTCACATGTAGATATACATATGGTGGCTTCATCGCCCACGGCCCCACAGTATTGTTCCATAGCATCTTTTTTCCAGCTTCCATAGAAACTAAGATATCCAGATTGAATATGGCACACAGCTCATGTACCTTTAAATAGTTAACAGATCACACAACAGAAAGACATAGCGCAAAATTCCATCAGGTGGAATGACGCAACTTCTCTTCCTTCTCCTCCAACCCATCTTTTAGCTGTTGCATCCCACTTCCCAATATCGCTATTTAGTGTGCAGTAGAGAGCAGGGTACAGTGTAGAAGCTATGTTTTTAATGATGGACACACGATACTGATGTCATTCTTCCATGTTGTGTATCCAGCTAGAAAAAAACAGCTGGATGCTTCTCCGCTGCCACCTCTGTTCTCCACTAGCAAGTAAATGGCCATGTTGGAAGAGGAATGCAGCAGCTACAAAGTAGGTTTAGGGGAGAGTGCAAGAGGAGATGCCGTGTAGTTCTGCTGGTGGAAATTTAAGGTACATTTTCTTGCACTGGTATCTGTTCATTGTTAAAGGTACAGGAGATCTATCCAGTATTCAACCTAGCAACTCTACTTAAATCCTTCAAAGGGAAAGACTATGTGCCTGAAAAGAGTGTGAGTTTTCTGTGAACTCAGATTTGCCCAGAAAAAATACTTGAATTGTTCTGATTCTCCACCACCTCACCCTCAGAAGAATTTGAGTAATTTCCCCATCTCTTTTTAGAGCTGCATTTATCAACTAAAGCCTTAGCAGTCTCTCAGGAGTCACTTGCTGGTGGCAGGTGAGCCAGTAATAGGCAGAGCCAAAAAGTGAGGCATCACCACCCCTTTTCTTGTCTTTGGCCCTTTTCGCATGGCAGTGTACAAGTGAAAGGGCCCCTTGAGGGTCGCATAAATGTCAGGAGTGGTCTGCATGATGCATTCCCATTTCTGCCATGCTCAAGGCCCACAAGCACAGCAAATGCGCATTTTCTTATTTTCGGCTTTTAGCCGAAAATAAGCCGCATTTACGCAAGGCTCACGGGCCTGGGCCACACTCACCTGCAGTGCGGAGCCTCTGGAGCTGGGCCTGTCACACGTCCTCTCCTCAGTGCAGCCTACAACTCCCAGGCTGCACTGCGGAAGGAAGGGACGGGGCGTGGGCGGGGCTCTCGCGCGAGCAGAAAGGAGCTGCGGAGCCCAAGCAGCAGAGAAGCAGGACGCTTGTGAAAGCTGCCTGCCCAGGCCTTTCATGCAAGGCCCACACTCCAGCAGCATGAGAAGGTAAGCTGCGGAAAGGGCCTTTATTTCTGGCACTGTAGATTTCCACTTTCTCTTCACCTCCAAAACAATTAGGGTTCCTCAGAGCTTTGCTAAGAAAGTGATCATTCAATGGGGAACAAAGTATCGAACTATTATATAAGAAAAAAGAAGTTTGGGAACTCATGAAAGATTTAGCCCTATATTGCATTTAACACATTCTAGTTACATGGCTTGAAAGCTGTTGTTGTTTTTGAGGATCCAGTGTTGCATCCAACGATGGGAGATTACACATATTGGCCTAAATCCAGTTGCTAATCCCAACTATAGTAAACTCATTTAATCAATGGGTTTTACACAAGTTTGGATTGACTATTCAACAGTTGAGTCAATGCATCTGTTCTGGTTGGGATTAGCAACTGAATTTATTCCAATATCTGATATTCTTTGGAATAATGTTGCCTGTTATGTTATGTTGTGTTATATTTTATTATTCTAGAGAGGAACTGGGACGTTATCTTCAATCACATTTACTTTAGAAGTATTGTTAAATAATTGGATTCATACTCCTAGTCATGTGGAAGATTTTTTGCTACCACAAATTTGTGGTAAAAGAAGTCAAAGGAACTCTGTTTCATGAAGAATATGGTTTGCATAATTTCAAGAGTTCCTTGTCAAATACTGGGAAGTATTGATAATGCAGTGGTTTCAGAAAAGATTGTTACAATAAAAAAAATATCCATTTAGTTCTACAATGAATACATATTTTCATTTGCAATGAATAATGCTAAAACTGCAACATCAGTCACATCTGTGACAACAAACTATGAAACATAAACCTGGGAATATGAGTATCCTGAAGGATCAAGTAGAAAAAGGAAATTTTAAACTGTATGAGAGAGAGCAATCTTAATCAACCATAAATCTTCACCAATATCAGCAGGAGGACTGAAAAAATGTTGGCCTAGTAAATTGACTTCCTAAATCATTCCTTTTTCAGAATTTTCATACTGCATAAGTTCATTCAAATTTGACCTCCCTTTTAGAGTGAATTTAGAAATGGAGAAAGATGCCAGATATAAAGCCCTGGAAAATGATGTGTTCTATTGAGTCATGATATAGTGCTTTTTGAATATTTCCAACTTGATCTGGGTATTTGCTAGAGGCAGGAAGCCACTGTTAAATATGTATCTTATTTTGTGCTCATTTACCACATTTGGGGGCTCCGCTTGTAATATTCTTGATACTTATTTTCCTGGATGAACTTGAATTTATGAATAATGAATAGCTCCTTTTGAAAAAAATCTAGGGCTTTTGTTTGTAGTGGGAATGTAAATCTCATTTCACTCTTGCATGCCAGAATGAAAAATTCCAAATGTTTTCTCCCTGCTACATGAGATTCAGAAAATCTTTATGTGGAAATTTCATTTGTTGCAAAAATATATTTTTATTTAACATATATTTAACAAAAATATTTTGTTAAAATACATTTTTTAAATACAATGTTCAAAACACACACAAAACACAATGAGGAAGAATGAAAAAGATGCTGATCGTTTTCCTCACAAGGCAAAAACTACCTGGTAATTGACAGATAGTTTTTTCAGTTGGGTGTTTCAGCATTTCAAAACACCCTTACTCATTTTTTCAAGTATTCTTTACTCCCAGCTTATGTTATCAAGAAAAAGGTTAGTAATACATTGCATAGCCTCATGGTTAGATTGATGGCTTATCTGAGAAAGAAAAGACGCAATTCACTTTACTATAGCAGGGTGATAGCTACTAAAAATTGTTCACCTATCACCTAGTTCATGTTGTCCAAGGGCCAGCTTATATGGATCACCCTAATGCATCTACTTAACCTTCCATACCACTATCAACTTAGCTGATCAGAAATGCAGATGTAGGAAGTAACAGCACAATTAGGTCAACCCTTCCGATGTGTCCAATCATGAAATTAAGAGTGTCACTCAGGGCCTTTCTGCACTACACTGTTATTGTGCTATCATTCTACTTTCAACATCCTATGCAATCCTAGGGTTTGCTGTTTAGGGAGCGGCATTTAGAATTCTCAGCCAGATTGCTCTTGGGCCTCAGTAAACAACAAACCCCAGAATTCCACAGGATGTTGAAAGTGGAATAATAGCACTATCGCAGTGTAGTGCAGAAAGGCCCTCATTCTTGCACCAGCAGGGAACTAACATCCCAGTTCTGCAATAGCTAATATAGAAACATGTCATACAAATGCAAATTGAATGGTAGGAAATTATTCAGTTATAAGTTTGTCTTTCAAGAGAGCTCTGTAAAACAGCAGAAATGGAAATATCTTTTCAAAAGCTTGAAAAACAAATTATGGAAAAAATCCAACTAAACTACAATAGCATTCACATTCAAGAGAAATTGCTGTTGGTCTTGTGAGGGGAACCTACTGGTGATTTTGTTAAGGAGGAACATGAAATCAGATATATTTTAACTCTTGCTCTAACTGCATGGTTGAACTGTAGGAAGTTTGGAGACCTGATTAAGCTGATCTTACCTTCAGAGTAGAAGCCTTGATATAAATGAAAGAAATGTATTCTCTTCCTCTTCTGTGATAGGAGCTGGGAATCCTTATATAAACTTGAAATCTATATCATTATGGGACAGAACTGGAAACATATGCCTATGAAGGGCTTTGAGTGATGACCATTAGCCAGAGCTCTTGCCTTTTCCAGCATCTTTCACTCCCAGTAATCCCCAGACTCCTGTTATCCTTAGCCAGCACAACCATTGTTCATGCTGGCTGAAAGTGGTTAAGAAAAGCTCCTATATTCTCTGTTTAGCTCATTCTGATGGAATTACAAAACAAGAAACTATATCTTTTGAAAGCTGAATTAACTGAATTGTTACTAGTCTGTGTCTATGGCCCTTTCCGCACGTGGGGGAGAAAACGCCCGAAAACACCCAAAAATGGAGCTTACCAGCAGCCGGGCGAGTCCGTTGCCACGAGGAGCAGCGCGAGTTCGCTGCTCCGCAGTCCTCCGGCATCCCAAATGGCGGCTTCCGGTTGGTGGAGGCTCTCCACCAACCGGAGAAGCTCGCCAGCCGGAAGCCCGCCCCTGGCAGATCTGCAGGCACGCACTTGCTCACGCCTGCAAATCTGCTCCGGAACCAGGTGACAGAGTGACATGGGGTTGCACGCTCCGTGCTTTTTAAAAACCTCTGAAAAGAGGTTTTTAAAAAACAAGCCGCACGACCAGTTCCAGTCGCTCCTGCATGGATTGAGGTGTGGAACTACAAAAAGTAGTCCACCCCAGTCCACTCTACAGTGCAGAAGACCTCCGTTGGAGGTCACTCTGCACCATTTTAAAATACTAATGCAGAAATGGCCTATGAGAGAGGTGGACAAAGAAATTCTTTGTGGCTGATTTTGTAACTCCTAACCCTCCTACAGTCACCATTTTTCTGCCAGAAGAAATGAATCAGTTGTCTTGCAGACTACAGGAGCTTCTGTTCACCTTTTAAATAGCCCTACACACACACACACACACACACACACACACAGAGTTAGGAGTCCATTTTTGACATCCAAAACTATACTTCCAGCCACTTCCTGTTTTGGTGATCCCAGCCCCTCCAAATGAAACGAAATTTTCCTTGTATCCCAAAATTTCTAGCATTGCAATAAATTAAAACTAGTTGAGCATTTAGAAAAACAGCTTAGGCATCCAGCGAAAGGAGCAGACAAAGTTACCTAGGAAATAAAAAGACAGAAAATATGAAAGGTTGTGAACTGTTGTAGCTGTGTAACTACCCCCTTGCATTTTGGCACTTTGAGTGCTCCCTCTAGAAAGTCCCAGGACCAGATACACCATGGATGATAATACATTCCTAGCTCCAGAAGGATCCATGAAAGCCTTTCAAAAATTTTCTGTGCTCTTTAATTAATTTTGAAACCAATGCAATAATTTAATTATATATTTATCACATTTCGGTTGGTAATAGTTTGACAAACCCAGGAAGAGCAACATTACACAGAAAAGGGTTGTCTCTCTAGTCTCATGTCTGTCTACAATGATGTATGTCTTGAATAATAATAATACAAAAATCAATAGTCCTGTACATTCATTTAAGCCAGAGCTGACAGGAAAGTAATTAAAAGTGCAATCATGTACATCTTATAAGAAAGTTCTATTGAACCCAATCAGACATACTCTCTGATAACTGGATATAGCCTGCAACCTTTATTTCAGATGTTGGTCTACTTATTTTCTATATACTAAACTAGGCCTGCACAATTTGTGTCCCATCAAGCAAAATGCAGCTTCTACAGCGAGCCATCTACTTCGGACTTCAAGGGGTTTTGAGCATTGATAGGTTAATGCTTTCATTTCTAGGCAAGCAACAGAAATGGGAGGTGCTCCATTCCCATAGATTACAATGGGACATGAGTGCAATTAACTGTGATTTGAGTCCCAGACTTTTTGACAATATTAATTTACAATAATTCTGTGTATCTGCAGCATCTCTTTGTTGCTATGCTATGCTTATGTATACTGAAAACATATATAAATTACTTTGGTTCATTCTCAAGCAGTATATTCACTCTAAGGAGAAAAAAAAAACAGAAATGCAGGTCTGTCACAATCAGTTTTATTTTTACTTTGTTTATTAAGGCACTTACTTTTGAAAAGCTACCACCAAGATCTAATGATAAAGAACTATGAAGAAATATGTACAAAAATAGAAACAAAATGAAACAAAGCAAATTTTAAAAGAAACAAACAGGCTAAATTCAGTATTAGTCCCACTTAAAATGAAACGAATGGCACGTGTAGTCACAACTCACTTAAATCCTATTGATTTCAGTGAGCCTGCCCTAGGTAGGACTAATGGTGGTTTAGCTGTCACTAATAGTGGCCTGCCATCCAGTTGAATTTGGTTTATTGGCTTACTACGAAAAGAGACTAGAATCATCCTCAAGTGAAAAAAAAGGTATAAGCTGATATACCAAGCAATATAAAAATAGATATAACAGATTCTGCAAAAGTCTTATGTTTTGTTCCATAGATGATTATTTACTAAGTTCTAATTCAGTATTATGTAACCAGTATTATAAAGAGGTTTCAAACCTCTCCTCTTTCCCCTCCTGAAGGGTCCTGTAAACTTGCTGTAAAAAGATTCTGTTTGATATTAACACTTTCTTAACCACAGTGAAATATATACTATTAGTGACTGTCTGGATTATTCATTTAGTTATTTATGTTAAATATTCAAATCTAATCTTTTCAGTTTTTTATTTATTTTCCTCCAAAGAGCAAAGGATGCCAACAGTCCTGCAGCACCTTAAAGGCTAATAAGTGTTGGGTAAGCTTTTGTGGACTAGAGCCCTTTCCCACTGCATAGATTTATTTTCTATTATAGTTGCTGAGTCACTCCCCTTTTTCAGGCCTGGCGTAAAGCAGGGGAGTCTTTCAAGAAAGCATTCAGAAGCAACCTGTTCCAGCAGTTTCTGAAGAATTTTAGCATTTTTTTTTCTCTCTCTCTCTCTCCCTCTCTGTATTGTGTGAACATTTCTAATTAGCACCAATTAAGTTTCATTGTTAAAACACTGTACAGAAGACAGCTGGAAATTATTTGACATGGGTCTATGCTTGATTCTTAGAAAATTTGAATATTTCCATCATCTAACATGTGTAAGCTCCTTTTACCTGTCTGACAGATAGTATCCTCTGAGAATTATTTTTTGTTTGTTTTTTGAGCTTTGCGCTATCCCTATTTTTTTTAAAAAAAAAACCCAACTTTTATCTATTTTGATATCATGCTGCTTCGCTTACATTTATTTTTTTTTCTCATGGGTACTTTAAAGCTATTATGTTAAAGACCCTCAATTATACATATCTCAGGATAACAGTCTTCAAATTACTGATTCCAGAGCAGTCTCTCTGTAGTCAATAGAGGTGCCTCCACAAAAAGGAGCTGCAAGGGATTTAAATATGTGAATCTGCATATGTTTAGCAAAGGATGGCCAGTCTTTTTCACAATCTCTGAAAGAGCACACAGCTTGAAGGAAATGATGCTATTTTACATGGGCCTGTTCCAAAACCATTTTTTTCTCTTTCTCTGTTCTTACCAAAATACAGCCATGTCTTTTACAGTTCTATAAAATGCAGATTAGTTATCATTCAAATCAGTACATTCCTGGGCTTAGTTATTTTGCTTTGTTTTGTGAGGTATTTCATCAGGAGATTCAATAAAAGTAGTTAGATACTTTTGTGATGCAAATCTTGAAATGCAATTTTTTGGCGGTAAGAGGCTGGACTGTTTGTGGAGTGGTAAAATAGGCCACTTGGAAGAAAAGCAACTGGAGATTGTTTCAATGATTCGTTTCATCAGACATGGAGATGTGGCTAATCCCAGATCTCCCACACATCTTTATACTGCATGCTCAGTATAATGTTTATATAATGCATGCGAAATGTAGAATGTGGCTCCTGCATTAAAATTTGAAAGTTAAGCTTTGCAAACTGCTGTGCATTTCCTTTCATATTGTGTTATGTAAGTTAAAGACAAGCTTGCATGATAGATAGACACAGTTAATCTCTCCTAAATGTTGAAGAATAAACTGGATTAACCGTAAGCACACAGCCTCTGAATGTATATATGTATGTATGGAAGGAACATACTGGTCTTTGATAACTGGTCATTCTTTTTTTAAAAAAGAAAAAAAAGCTGTTTATGTATAAGAGATCAAAAATATTCCTAGTTAATCTGGAAAATCTTAGAGCTGCTAATTAATCATGCCAGGAATGCACAGTATAAAATGTATTTACTGTAGATGAATCTCAGTTTGCATTGCCCCAATTAGCAACATTTTAAATTCATAATAGTTCACTAGAATAAATAAATAAGTAAAGGGGTCAAAAATGGAATCTTCTTTTTGTTGGAGATAAGAGTTTCCTTTGCCTACCTAGAAGAGAAGGACATGAGAGGGAGGAAGAAGCTGCAATTTGTCTCAGAGGAAGGGGTTTCCATTGCCTCCTTAGAAGGAGGATATGAGGGGGATGGAGAAACTGGAATCACGGGAGTCGGGTGTGGCTGGAAGAGAAGGAAAAGATGAGCAACTGAAGTCTTACTGTATGGAAGAAAGGATGTTCTCTAGCATGCAAAGCGTGCTCTCTGAGTTTTATATGTTAATCCTGTTTAAACTTGACCCGTGTTTACATAATGATCTTAATGGCTCAGTAGAATTTGTATCCAGATCTTCTGGTCCTACTATAACACGCTGTACTACATTGTCTGCGAAACTGTTAAATTCTTATATCCAGTTTGGACCATCAGTTGGTCCTTTATGTACTGCACAACCACAGCAGTAGGTTGACATATTCTGCTTGGTGAAAGTGGCTCTTCTAGTATCTGTAAATGTAACCAGGCATTTCAAAGTACACGTATTTGGAAGACACTTTCTCCCTTCGGTTCTTGAATAGTGTCAGCATTTTACTCCAAGCCAGATGCCTTTTGCCTCATGTTTTTATACTGTAGAACATGGCTAAATACTTATTTTATACTGAATAGAGAAAATGTTGGGTGGGGTATGATCTGTGCAGAACAAAACAAAACAAAAGAATGCTTGAAATTAATCTCCAGTACCCCACCCCCCAGTTGCCTCAGCCGTCCATGGGTCATTTCTACAGAGGCATTTTAATATATTATAACATAAGCACTATGCAAAAGGTGTTTGTGATCTACTGAAAGATGTATAATTATGTTGGGGTGAGATTTGTGCCATTAGATATTGAAAATATCTCATAGGTTCATTGATTTGGAAAATTAGTGAATCCTCTTGGTTGAATATTTAAGAGTATTGCAACTTATTTGGTTCCACTTAAAGGGGGGGGGTGGAGATTTTTTTATGAATATTATTCTCTAATAGATACTTAAACCATTAAAAGGCACAGGTCATAAAGGGCATTTGTATCACTTTTAAGAAATTAGCCTCCAGTCTGAAGTTATTCAAACTTCATTTGCTTGGAGAATTGTACAAAATGAAGGACGTAGTGCACGATTTCTGTGTTTGGATGCCATTCAGAATACAGGAAGTGCGGGTGTTCTGACTCAAGTTCCTTGAGATTTAACAATTGACATGTAGCAGGCGATGAAAGTAGGAGTGTGTTGTTTCATTTATACATGCTTACTGCAACCAATGGATGCAATCGTGACTGCTCTGTGAACACAAATTAGGATTCAGGATGACTTATAAAAGAACAGTCTAGCCTTCTCTTCTCACTCTTTTCTGCCTAAGGGCCTACCTCAACTATTTTCAGAGTGTACTCAGTCATGGCCCAAGCATTCATTTCAAGGTAATGATTTCTATGTAACACATTCAACAAGCCCAAAGGCATTCGATGCTACTCCATCTCAGGGAGGCAGTGAATTTATTCCACATTTTGGATGAGAGTTAAAGGATCTTTCCAAGATGCTGAACTTACCCCAAAACAGATTTGACTATCTCCTTTGAAGTTTGAACTAAAACCCAGAGAGGATTCATTCCTCCACTGATATGGAAGCAAACATCCACCATTGGCCTTCCTAGCATATAGTGGTGGTCCTAATTTAAGTGAAAGTAGTCCAAGTGTATGACCTTTGGAAACATTGTACCCATTTTGTGATCCTAGGTCCATATGTTGAAGGATTCTGATAAAGCCATCTTGCTGAAACTAAGCCGATTGGGTCTTGTTAGAGCAAGGCTAACCAATGTATAGCTGTTGAGATGTTATTGGACTGCCATTTCCAGAATTCGTCACCAGTAGTTACCCTGAGTGGTAGGAACCAGAGACCAGAGAAGGCTAGACTGGCCCACTCAGGAAGGCTATGATTTGCCCACCCATATGTTAGATCTTGGAAAGGAGACTCCTTATACACATTTTGATTTTTATGGAAGCAAGGCTGGATATTGATAGATCAGTTTGATTTTTGTACTACCTCTCTTCCAAAAACATGAGACTCAAGGCAGATAATAAAACATCAAGCAAATAGCATTCAAACATGAAACAAATTAATTGAATCTGAAACCAAATTGTGCATTAATAATGGCAACAAAATTTTCATCCAACCAGTTAAAATCCCTTTCCAGAGCAACTTCTTTTGGTTGCCAAATGTCTCCTGAGGGAGGGGGGAATTCTTTGCCTGCTGGTGGGAGAGGGCAGTCCCATTTCCTTTGATCAACAAGAAAGGGTAGAAGTGCAATATGTAAATTAAAGTCAACAAATAAAACGTGTCGAAATGAGTGTTTCAGCTGTGGCTGAAAAACTGTGGAAGATATGGCATCACGATGCCAAAGAACATAGCATTGGAAGGCTGTGCATTCTTTTAATAGGATATAGTAGAAGTGGTTTATTTATTTAAATTTATTTTAATTATCATAATTGCTACTTGGTCACTTTCAGCAAGTTAATGCAGGAAAGTAAAAACTTGGCTATTAATTGCTGAGCACCCACAGGCACCTTTTCGTAAAAAAGGAGTTCTCTGGGCTTCCTCACTGAGTCATGGGACTTGGAGATAGGAAAGAGAGCAACTTTGGGGACTGGACTTGACTTGCTTTCTATTTTATGGCCCAGGGCTTGAGGGAGGAACATGTTAAAACTTCTTGGAGACAGACTGGCCAGGAGCAAGCTAGGTTGATTAGCTTGCCTCTAGGGTGAACAGTGGGTCACCCATGACCTGCTGGAAAGAAGGTAAGATTGCAGCTGCTTTTAGCGCACAATGCATTAAGGAGTCCTGTTGCAGAACAGAATTAAATAGTTAATACAGTGTTACATAGTCTAGCCATACATTTTGGATATCTGACTTTTAATTTCATTTAATCCAAATGAGTGGGAAAATCTTTTGCACCCTGCTATTCTCTGTGCACTGGAAGAGCAAGATTGCACTCAGTGGAATGCCAAGCACCTATTTAGTGCTTTCCTTGCTTACCTATGGGCCTCCAGATGGTGGGCCTCATGGTAGACCATAGACTCCAATCCCCATGAGTATGGCTGAGGATGAAGAATGATGGTCCAGAAAACATATGGAGGGCTACTGCTATGTGTGGGGAACAAATCACACCACTGTCAAGATTTTGATCAAGACAGGTCATCTCAACATGGTGAGACTGCCTGTCAATGGTTCTCCAGTCTTACTGGATCCTCCCTCTAAAGATCTTGTTTCCAGTGTGAGATCAAGGCTCCAAGCAGGGTTTTTTTTTCCCATTTGTGCCAAATATCTCTGTGTAAAACTTGTGCCTTTTGCCCCTTTGTGAAGCTAACCACATACACACTCTGCAAGCACGAAAGGACAGGTACATGGATCAGAAATGCACAGACAACATGCCAAATGTTAATAGTTTTACTAATCCATGCAAATAAGGCCAAAGTTACTGCATTTTTTCAGTGTTGTGCATTTTACAGAAATACACAAAAACAAGTCTAAAAAAACCCCAAAATCTCTCCAATGTGAGCAAAACTATAATATTCTTGCTATCTTGGGCATTGTCCCATTTACTTTGTGAGGATGAACCATCTCAGAATTTACACTCTTAGCCATTGCTGCATCTCTTTAGCTCCCTGCCCCCATACGTTATGTCTTTGTGCTTTACATGGCTAAACAAGGAAATCCAACATATGAAGAAAATGTAGTGAATATACCACCCCAGCGCTTTGGGGGGGGGTACATACCCCACCAAATCGCTTAGCTATCATGATCTGTGGCTGGAAGACTCTGCAATTATAGTCCAAAAAAAGTAATTTTCCCAACTTGAGCCTTGACCCCAATATCTAGGTCAACTCAGCTTTCCTGAACATGCTTAAATATCTCCATGTAAGTGAGACTACTGTGTGTGTGTGCGCGCACGTGCGCGCGCGCATGCCAGGTACATCTCCTACCATGAGGTAGATGGGTTTTAGAGTTATTGTCACCATTGTGGCCGTAATTTAGAAAGGGTTATTTTATATTTAGTGGCCCCTGCTAGATAGAATTATTTTACCCTTGCAGTTTGGGGCTGGTTAGTAACTTGCTTATTCTATTCTCATAGGTATTAGGTCATGCCTGTACACTTCAATTTCCTTTGTTTGGTTTTTTCCTGTTTAATGCTACTGATCCATCTTCCAGCTGCTTCACTTCAGGACAAACGTGCAGCCTAGCCCCAGAAACCTGTTATCTAGCCTCATGGATTGGAAGTGTTGATCCAGGGGTAGAATTTATTGTTTAGAGGCTCACCTCTACCACTTACTGCAAAGTATATTGGATTTAGCTAAAGAACTGTGATTCTTCCTCTGCTGTAGACCACCTGCTGCATCTTTTCCCACCAATCAAGCCTATCATACAGCAATGATGTGTGTGCATTTGAGAAGTCTGGAATTCCAGATCAGAACAATGTGAAACCACTGTTGCGTATCCCTATACTCAGTTTGGACCCCCCACACACACAATCATGAAGCCTGAACAGGCTTACTCCAGCTCTTGTACATGTTGCATTCATAAAGATATGCATACACCATTTATTCAGGCAGTGTTGAAATGGAGCTGAGGAAGGAGTTATTTTTTTTTCCTAGGTAAGTTAAAGCAATATTGGACACAAGGAGGAACTGGTCAGGGTAAATGGGACGTAGCATCAAGGCTCTGCCAAGTCATCTAGAAACAACAAGAACAATATAGCAGTTCTGAAATTTATCTGGTTGCTTTCTTCCCTCTTCTTCAATGAGTCATTCACTATCACAACTTTTTCTAAAGGGGGATGGGGCTCCTCTCTACATCCCTTTTTAAAAATGCTGATCAGATCTTTCTTTTCTTCCTTTGACTGAAGTTATGTATGATACTGGTAGTCTTTATCATTCTTGTGGCACTGGGGAGAGACATGTATTAGTGCTGGTTCACATATTAAAAAAAATCCAGAATCTACAGTAATTTATAACTTTTTGAAGTCCAACCAAAATGTCACAGAATAGTGAGAAAGCTGTGAATTCATCAGAACTCTTCAGTGAGCTAGATGTAGGATCTTGAAGACCGTAGAAGTTCCTACCCATTTTGATCCAATAAAGGTGTTGCCCTATAGTGGGCCAGCATGGTGTAGTGCTTTGAGCATTGGACTACAACCCTGAAAACCAGAGTTCATTTCCTGACTTGGCCATGGAAACCCACTGGGTGATCTTGAGCATGTCACACACTCTTAGCCCAAGAAAATTCCATGATAACTTTGCCTTAGGGTTGCCATAAGTTGGAAGCAACTTGAAGGAACACAACAACTTAGAGTGAGAGGCACACTCAATATGCTGTATAACTCACTGCAGTAATAGAAGTGTTTGTGAGGATATTTAATCTTTTAGCTACTGACTTCTCAGGTGCTTCCTAGCAGCTCATCCAAACATATATGAGGATAGGGGACAGGGATATAGCAACAGGGAAGGGGAAAAGAAGGTACTGCCCCTCCCAAATAAGAATTCTCCCACACACACACACACATACACAAATTCCTTCACTTTCTAGCTGAGCATTTAGAAATACAGTTTAGGTATCCAAAGAAAAGGATATGGTAGAATCCCACAGAATCCCAATACTTAGTTCAGAAACTTTCTGAAACATTATGCATATACAAGGAAGCCTTTTCATGCATGTACACCTTGCATACTGCTGGGTTCATGTCTGGTGCATCTACAGTAGTGTGTAAAACTTCAGTCTCAGCTTTGATACCACACAAGCAGTGTTTCATCATAGGAAAACTAATTTAGGCATCTTGGCTCATGAATATAATACTGCTGGAAGATTTTAAAGGTGGACAGTTTCTTTGTGAGTTTGCAGAGGAATCGCAGTGCATTAGATTTTATTAACATCCCAGATCATTACAGTAGAATGACTTTCACAATAAGCCTTTACTATCAAGTCACTGTTATTTTAGTTTACACAATAATTTTGCATGTGGAAAATACTATATTTTAAATTGTTTTGGTTTTTCGAAGAAGCTTCACCACATACATGGTAATTTAAATATATTAATTGGGGCTTTTTTTTGTTGTTACACATGAAAACTTTTTCCATAAACTTCTTTTATAGTGATTAGTGCTCAAACCCTTCTGCTCTATTCCATTTTTCTTTTCTCTTCCTCAAATGAAAATGGACTTGCTACACCCTTGTGAGGCATGGATCCTGAAGAGGCACATGTACTAAACATGGGCAACCATTTCTAAACTGTTCACTTTTTAAAAAAGTTAAAGACATTTTCCCTAACAGCAGTTTTTCCTTTCCTTTCCAATTGCAGTTACACAAACCGAGTGGTGACCAATGGACTGAAGGCGCAAACTGATAATCCAGAACTGAAAGTCAAAGGGTTGGACCCACAGATCAGCAGCTTAATTGATAAGTTGCAACATTTTAATCAAGTAAGTAATCACAACAGAAAGGTTCAAAAGCAATGTTCAGGCATTCTTCTCCTCAGGCCCTCAACACAATGTGAAGAGACAGAAGGGATATACTAGCTAGCTTTGCCCTCTCAAGTTCCCCACCCCAACCCTCCATTTCTTGAAGGGTAGACATGGAAATAAATCCTATTGTTCGGCTCAAGGACAGTAGACTGGTTGACTCTTTGCTGAGTCACCAATCAATGATTGAGTCAATGGGTCTGCTTTAGCTAGGACTAACCAAAAGGATTCCGGCTATTGTCTGCTGTATAGTCAGACCTGCAAATCATGTGGGAACCTAAAGGAGTACAACAGGTTCCCAACTGCAGAAGTATGCCCTCCAACACATGAAACTGGTAGTCTCAGAGATAGGGACTAGCAATGTGAAAATAATTCTGTCTCGATTTTGGATGTTTCACTGACTCTCAGGATAGCATATTTTGCATAAATCAATGAATTTTTTTTTAATAAAATCCCTTCACACAGATGTACATCTCCACTCTTTCACTCAAAGCATGAGGAGAGGTATGCCAGAACAAGGTTAAAAAAATTTATCCAGTCTTTTAAGAAACCTGAAAGTGGAAGACCTAAGTGCGAAATGGATGAAGCCTACACTGACATATCAGCAGCATTTTGCAAAGAATGAACTAGTATATGGATGGATGGATGGATGGATGGATGGATGGATGGATGGATGGATGGATGGGCAGGCGGACAGGCAGACAGACAGACAGATAGATATCTTACATCTAAACTGACCAGGCAAGGTTGCATTAAGCCAAGACAGATTCCCATGGTTGCTTATGATGTTGATCATGGCTCATTATTCCAGTAGTGCTGTATTTGTCACATACTATCCCCTGAGTACTTTCTATAGAATTGAACTGTGTTTGTCATGGCTTGGTGTCCTATGATTTTGAAACAGCCAGCACAAATTAATGCAAGGCCCTATGGGGACCTGTGAGTCTACTGAAGCTAGTTTACAAAGTTTTGCTTGATTTTTTTTTTTAATTCCCAGCTCAGAAGAAAAGATGATCTGTCAGTAGGTGTGCCAGAAAAATGATGGATGTGTACCTGCTTAAATGATTTGCTTGAGCTCTGTGGGCTGTGGGTTGAGTGCTGTATGTGGTTGTCTATGAAGAACTTTGGTCACTCACTGCTGAATATATTATAGTTCCATAATGCTATTGCTTCCACGCATTATTTTTTCAAGTTGCATAGAGGGTGTCAATCCAAATTAGCCAGAGCCACCTACCACATTTAGCAGCAATCGATTTTCATTTAACATAAGCCTATTTTTCTTGTCCAATTTGAGAACATGTTGATAACGGCATCTACAGAGTTTGTAATGACAGACTAGCATCTCCTCCCTAATCATTCACCATTAGAAAATAGGTAACTTTTGACAACTGCTACTGACTGTAATATTGATTGTCCTGATTAGTGTGGAGATGAATGGTGTATATCATGTAAACTCCTGGCTCGAATTGCCTTCTTCTTCTTTCAACTCTGAGACTTAAGCTGAGGTCATCTTAGGAGTGCTTCTTGATGACAGAGTACAACATGATTAATTTTGTATACCTAAGGGGGGGACAAATCTGTATTCCTCCAACAGGATCATCCCAATGCTATGTGGCACGCTGTCTTTTTTAATGAGCTGAGTTTGAGAAGTGGCTTGTTGAAATGGGGGTGCTGGCTGGGATACAAAAGGAAAAAAATGTTAAATATACCATTGGGCCCAGGTCATTTGGCATGACTTCTATGGTTCTTTGGATACTAGCCTTCAGCATTAGAGTATAGTAAGAGTTAGGGAAGTAATTGAGAACAAATACACAGACAGAGAAATGTATGGGAAGGTTAAGGGGCATTTTATTAATTATTAAACCTGATGACAGAAGGATGGGGCTGCATTCTATACCCTCTCACTCCATCAGCCCTTCCATTCTGTGTCACGATGCTTCTAGTCTCCTCCTCTTCTTCTTCCTCCTCCTCCTGAGAGGACAAATGGGAACCAGCACTCTGTATGATGCAAAGATAAGGGGCTAAAATCTTTGCTTACACTGTTCTCGTACCTAAGAATAAACCATTTCAAAAGTTTTCTCCCTGCTGAGAGAAATGCTTTTTGTGCACTTTTAATGTTTTTTTTAATCATTTAGGACTAATTGTCATTTTAATTGTTTTTATACTTTTAATTGTACTTTTAATTATGATATATTTTAATTAGGATATATTTGTATTTTAAATGGTTTTATGTTTTAGGGTATTTTAGTCAGAATATGTTTTTAATTGTATCTATTTGTATCCCACCTCGAGCCTGAGAAAAGAGGAGTAACAAATAAATTATTATTATTATTGTTATTATTATTATTATTATTTTATTTTTCTAAAAGAAAGAAAGAATGAAGAAAAAGAAAAGAAAACAGGAAAAAGAAAAGAAAAAGAAAGGAAAGGAAATATTTGTCCCCAAACACAAACAACTGACAAAAAATATATCTTGCACAAAATACACAACTTCTCTATTTAAAAAAAAAGTTTTGTGCAAAATTATTTACAAAAAAAGAGCCAAAGTGTGGCAAATCTTCTTACAATTGAACATGTTCCTGGAGGGATCCCTCCATGTGTCAAGACTCCCTTTATTGATGAAAATGGGAAAAACTGCAAGGATTCTTTACGTCCTTAATAAGAGCTGTGCCTTGTACACAAGTTCTACAAATTGCATTATTTTATATGCAGTATATAAAAGGATGGTCATCAGTAGTCCTCAGAGGCGTACTTTGCATCCCACCGCAAGTACTGTCCCCCTAATTCACCTATTGGCATTTCTGCCACACGGGGGGTATCATCTCATGTGAACCTTGTTTCCCAGTTTTTGTTGCAAAACGGAGGTGACTCCCAGTTAAATTGGGCTGCTGGGAGCATTCTCAGCATGCCCCACTTCTAGCAGAAGCAGGAGGGGGGTGAGTATGATCTCAGTGTGCAGGGGAGGGACATTTAAACATGTGCTATGTGCTGAGATGGAGGGGAGAGAAACATGTATGTGTTTATGACAGTGCTCTGCACTGAAGCAGAAGAGGGGGATGTGGTATGTGAATGTCCGTGTAGCCCTCAGTAGCCAAAAGGTCTCCACCTCTATGATATATAAAGGTCATCAAAATTAATTGCCTCTTGGTATGAAGTATGCTTCCACTAACGTCTCATTGACCTTTAGGAGAAAATGATCCTTAAACAAAGTTCTGCTCCCCTCCTCACCAGATGGAGATTTGTAAAATATAATTGATTGTTTGGATTAAACAGAATGCTTATTATTGTCCTAAGATGGTTTGTTGTTAAGTAATATTAATTACTTTGATCTTAATTTTAGTGAGATTTCTTTAGAGATCAAAGCATCAAAGAAGTCGTTAAATTTCCCATTTGAGCTTTCAGTGTGACATCAAACACATGTAGCCATTTTCTTACGGTTTTTATCTTGAAGTTGGCTTTATTTATGAATAAAAGCTGACACTCAGAAGATGATTAAGAATGTAGGCTTATATACACTTACCTAGAAACAAGTCCATTAAAATTAATTTGGCTTATTTCTGAGCAGAATTGTGTAGGGTCATGCTGTAAGTGATAATTTTACAGCATTATTCTCTATGCACCCCATGAATGCTAAATAAACTTTTTCAGTGTGACAGATTCTGAAGGATATATTTCTTTTAATTGTGCTTAAAGCTTGAAGATGGCATGCATACAACGTAGTAGCTAAGAGGCTGAACTATGAAGCAAGAAACCATGAGTTCATACTTTCATACTTTGCTGTGACTCAAGAAATAGTTTGGCAAGCCCTCCCTTGACCCTAACCATCTCAGCCTGAGTTTGTTCCATCTGAAACAGGGCTGGAAGATGATAGCAGGGATGGGCAACTGGGGTGGGGCCCATATTTTGCCCTTCAAACCCTCCAGCAAGCTGTACATTATGTCACTTCAGTTTCATTTAGGTGATTTTTCAGCAAATTTGGGGCACTGGTACCACAAGCTTCTCTTTCCATGCCTTCATCTTGTAAAGAGAGAGATAGCTTATTCAAGAACACTTGATTTTTGAGTCAAATGGGCATAGTAAAAATGGAGGCAAGGCTGAGCGTCTCAGTAACAGGACTATACCTACCAATATGTGAAGCCTTTTGAGTTGTGTTTTGGGTCTAGCACCATAAGAATGGCAAGGAATAAAGAAAGAGTGGCACATATATAGTGACTATTTTTAGCTAGGAAAGAAGTATTTTCATGGACATTAGTCAGTATCAAGCAAGCATAGCTCCAGAGAAAAATAATCATGCAGCTGCTTGGTTGTACTTATAGCTTGCCTCAACTTTCTGATAAGGATTGTTCTGGCTCTCGCATGGGAAGAAAGCTGCCTCTCGTTCCCTTCCTGAGGAAGCTGAGGGTCCTCTTTCACAGAGAAGGAGATTTGTGTCATAGCCTGTATGTCTCATTGTAACACTGAGAGCACAGAGACCCTATATTACATTTTAGCAGAACCTAAAAACATTTTAGTAGGAACATTTTAGCTAGAACACCCTTGCATTCTCAGTGGAGGAAGGAAAGAAAAGAGTGCTGTCTGCCCAGAGATCTTATTAGTCATGAAGGAACATCCTGATGCATCTTGAGAACCAAGGCAATCATAGCCACAAGGGTTTGGGTATCCATCACCTAAGGGAAATATAATCTTTATTTTGCATTTATTGTCTGTTTTCTGTACCTATGTGTCACTGGTATATGATCAATAAGTTGTGTGCAATTCTTTCATACAAGTGGCTTGGTTTTATCTTCTTGTCTGACTGGGGCTTGAGTTGATCAGGCCCCCAGAGCTGTTACAAATAATTTTAAATGCAATATACACGTTTGTGGTTTTCAGTGTTGGGCATCTAGATTATAAAACTAAAACTTCAAGGTTCCTTATGGGTGAATTGACTTAAATGTATTCAATCAACTCAGGGTTATCCTGGTTTTGTAAAACAAATATGTTTTTAAGTTACTTCCTTCTGTTAAGCTTTGGCCTAAATTAATTGCTAGTCCCAAATAGAGAAGACCCATCAAATCAATTCCTGGTTAACATTTATAATAAATCCCATTGATTTAACAGGTCTACTCTGGTTGGAACTAGCTATTGAATTTAGGCTTTATAAACTGCAAATTAGGCCATAATGCCTTGCATAGAACTGCTACATATTGTATCTAGCACATTACAAGCAATACCATATTAGGAAGACCTCAGCATTTAGTACTTTTAAATTTTGTTTGGCCAGTGAGCTGGATACATAATAGTCATAGTATAAGGAAAATGTCCTCTAAAGACAAAGCAAATTTAGAGTAGATATGCAAGTCTGGATTAATAGTAGCCTGTATAAAGTTTTCTAATTTTCATCCACAATAGGAAGTGAATAAAGAAAGTAGCTACAGCTTTACCCTTGGACATCCTGAATTCATGGATGTATCTTCAGGTAACACTGAGGCACTATATGCTTTAACTTGGGAAAACTTGGTGTCTTTCGTTTGGACATGATTTCCTGTACCACTTTCACCAAAGTCTGTCACTTTTAATCAGAACAGGTATTTTTCCACTTCAGAAAATACACTGGTATACATCAAGCGTAGGCAAAGTGGAGCCCTGGGTTTTCATGCATGCCACTCAGCTATTTTTGTATTCCTTGACCTCCACATTCCCTGAATTGCCTTTTTTCTGGTCCAGAAAAGATGAGGGTGAATTGCCTTCCCTGAAGGCCTTGAAGAGAAGTGGTTCAATAGGAAAGGAAGAACCATTCTGAGACCTCCAATGAAGTTTTACAGACAGAAGTTTGCCTTTATTTGGAGGCAAAAGTGATCATAGTATTGCTATTTAAAAGTAATTGAAACATGCTGGTTTCCTATAAGATACACTTCTTGATTTGATGACTTCGGTATCCTTTATGTACCATTCTAAAGAAACAAAACATGATGAGATTAGATTGAGGAACCCCAAATATAAGCTTGATCAGCAAAGAGACAGGCTTGTTGCACTCTAGTGCATGACAATGAAGAGAACGCTAAGTGAACTCAGAGCTGATGGGATCGAGGTTACAGCCTCAGGGGCAAGTTGGAAGAGAAACTGCCTATAGATCTAATTAGAATGCACTGAGGAATAAAATAAGGAGAAGAATCTATTCTGTCTAATTGATAAGGGAGGAAGTTGGTAAGTTGCTGATGTAATTGGATATGCCACATACCGGTTGAGTTGGACAGAGTGATCAATCAGACATTATTCCCTGCAGTGGTGGTGGAAATGGGTCTGCCATGTAGGGGCAATAAAACAAAGTGAAAAAGCATGAGTGTACACCTCATGTTTTCTAATAACAAGAAACAAATAGAACTATTTTGCACAGAACAAAATATCTCTGTTGCATGGATCTGCTAGAATATGATTTCTGTTTGTTGTTCCTTTCATTGCTTTCATTTGAGTATGGAATTAAGTTTAGTTTTATTGGGAGAATTTTGCTCCTCAAGAGATGTTCCTCAAGACAGCATTGCCTTCATTTTACTGATGTTTGCAATAAATGCAGTTTGTGTAGACAGTTGTCCTGTTAGACAGCTAGTCTGATGAAACAATAGTGGGCTCTCGGTATCTGCTAGAGTTTGGTTTGGTTCCAGGACCCCCCTCCATCAATATCAAATTTTGTGGATGTCCCATTATGTACAATGGTGTAGTAAAAAGGTGTTCCTTATATAAAATGACAAAATCAAGGATTGCTTTTTGGATATTTTTAATACTTTCAAGCCATGGTTGATTGAATCTGTGGATACAGAATCCATGGATATGAAGGGCTGACTGTACTTCTGTTTTAATGTCTCATGGTGAAACTGATTCATGTAAAACATTACAGTGCATAATATATTAAACATTATAGTGTCTGGTATAGCACATTCTCTCATTAAGACCAGAAGAGGGTGACAAAAAGTTTCTCAGAAATTGTTTCAGGGGATTCGTCTGCAACATAGGAAAGTTTGAGAATGGATCAAATCGATTTGAAGACAGAAAGGATACGAAATGGCATATTTATAGGAGTCTAAATTTTGATGAGAAACCTCCAGCAGTTTGACAAACTTTTTTCTCCCCATTTGCTTTGTTGGGGTTAGATTTTGCTGTCCAGTTTCTCTGTTTTTACAACATCCTTTGGGAGACTGTTGTGTTAGGTCAGGAAGAAGATCTCATATGTGTCTTTCCTTACTACCAGTAATAGCATATGTTGTTTGTAATTGTTATTAAATATTTATTTTCTGGCCATTTTTAGGCTGTTGAGTTTAGATTGCCTATTCTACATGTGTTCATTATGGAGACAAGGCCAGAAGCAAAATCAGAGCAATCAAGTGATAGAAATGAATTTAGGTGTTTAACTTTTGAACAAAGAACTCAAATCTAAAATATTCATTTGTGTTTGGCCTTCCACATTCACCACCTGGCATATTGTTGAATGCTAGCAAATATTTGTTAGGGTTCTAAGAAGAACGTTCTATAAGTATGGATATCTTTATATCAAAGACAAAGGCAAAGTCTTCTTTGTCTTCTTGTTGCCTACCCTGGAGACATTTATAATGAGTCCAGACTGTGGACTGAATTACAATAACTGTCAGATTTACAGTGGTTTCGTTAAAGATGAGAAGCATATTTGAAGATATTTTAAAAAAATGATTCAAAAACATGTTTCACAATTTTTGAGAAACACCAATGAGAAGAATCCTGGACTGATGAGACTCTCTGCAGTTTGGGACTTAGATTGAAAAAAAAATTAAAATGAAATAGCATGTGGATGTTTTGTGTAGGAAACTGCAGTTTCTGTCCATGAAAGAATATTTTCTACTTGCACTGAAAATGCTGTTTCTTGGATGGAAAATGCTGCCTTCTGTGAAAAACATGCACATTTTGCACAGAATAAGTCTCCAACTGCAACTAGTCTTCAAAAGTTATGTGGTTTTCAAAGACTTTCTTGTAACAAGAAGAAGGTTGCTACAATTAATCGTTGTTTGCTTCAAGAAAAAAATAGCAAAGAATTACACACCTGATTTTCATCATGCTAAGAGATACTAGATGTAATCCTTGGTGCATTTATGGAGGAGTGAGCATGTTCAGGATGGTTCCTGCCTTCCTTTGGCCTAAAGGCTCATTGGATAGCATTTGAGTCTACCTGTTGGCTCTTTCCTCCCAAGAGCTGGAAGCAGCTGCATACCTTGGAGTTTGGGTAGAAGGGTGGGGTGAGGGAGGCAGAGGGGCAGGAGTGTGGCTGCGTCACGGGGGGGATGGCTGCATCGCACAAGGGCATGGTCATGTCACACAGGGGCATGGCCACGTTGCATGGGGCACTCCCAAAAAATTGCCACCCAGGGTGGACCGCCCTCATCACACACACACACACCCGTCTGTCTACCTCTGGCTGGAAGAAAAGCAAGCTAGAATGCACCCCTTGAATTATGAGTGGAAGAGCTGGAGCTTCAGACACCACTGTCTCACTCTTTCCCATTTTAGACAAACAATGTCTCCCATGGACTTCTAAAAGCAGTAGTCAAGAGAGTTTGCACTACAGGTAAGGAAACTGGGTCCCCTCTGCTGCCCCTGAAGCTGAAGCATGGCAAGAAAGTGAGTTAATATCTGTCACCTGCTCTATTTAAACTGGAAGTGCTGGGTGCCTGGGACATTCTGTGGGGAAAGCATATTTTCTGTCTGTGAACTGTGGTGCCTGACCAAAATCCTAGTGCTCTTCCAGCCTTGCAACATCCCTAAATGCAATTCAGTCTAATTTTCCTGATGCTGCATTCCTCATCTATATTGGTCCAGTTTTAACCAAATTAAGCACCTTTCTCTGAAGTCAGCTGTACTGACTGTGTCTTGATTTGTTCCCAGACAGGCTTACATGCAGCATCATCCAAAGAGTAAAAAATTGTATGGAAAATGCTGGAAAAAGGGGCCAATCTCATAACATTTGTAAGACCAGGTAGATTTGTGACTAACCAGAGACAGGAAACTGTGTAGGTGCATAAGCATATTGCTTTTTTAAGGAAGTAGTATATCTGAAAGCTCTATAGACTCTTAATTTAACAGCTGGTCTCAAATGTATTTAGTGCCAACACCTTCTAGTGCTATCAATGTGGTTTTATGTACCTGAGAACTACAGATGTTCTGTTTGCTTTATATGAAAATATATCAGCCTTGGATGTAATTAAACTAAGAATTACTAATGCACTTCCGGGTTTAAAAACAAGAAAGAATATTTTTTCCCAGGACACAAATTATGTGAAATACTGTCTCAATTAGACACAAGTAGAACATTTTAAATCATACTGCTGAATCTACATCTCTTATTATTATGTGTTAGGCTGCTTCTGAAAAGACCTGCTTGTTATTCTTGTGCAGAATATATAGTTGCCATTTCTCTTGCAATCACATTTAAGAATTATTTGTCCTGGTGGGCTTTTCTATATGTCCCTTTTCCACCGTCTGTCTCTTTGCGTTTTCGTTAAGAATAGTTAGTTTTAATAAATCAGAATGGTATAGAGTCACAGCTATAAGAGCCAGACTCAAAAAGGAGGACTATAGGATGGGCATCTAAGGGTTTTTAAAAAATTAAAGGAAAGGTTCAGTTAAAATGAAAGAATCCGTCACTGTTAATACAATGTACCTGCTTCCAAATTAAATTGCAGAAAGGAAGCTGAAGCTCATCCAACTTGCATGCTGCATCCCCAGGATTCAAGTGAGTTGAAAGCACAGCACAAAATCATTGTACAGACAAAAACCTGAGTTTGGATGGCCAATATATGTATATGTATATGTATATGTATATGTATATGTATATGTATGTATATTATGAGGCAAGGACCTTTTTTCCAATTGTGGGAGCAATGAGAAGGACCAATCAAATACATTGTAAAGGAGAATCAAACCCTCGATGTTCATTTACACAGGGTTTTTTTTTTTGACAATGACTCATCTAGACTAGCCAGGCACTTTGGGCAGACTGAACCTGGATAGCCACACCTTTCTTTAACTTGGTACAGTTTTAGCCCAATCCCTTTCATGGCTATTCACAGTGGAATTGTTCATAATGCTATGGTTGCTGATCCATTCTTGAAGAATTATTCTGACTGTAATTATATTATACAAAGAGGCTGGAAGCTGTGAAGCAGTGTGATGCCATTTGTATGCATGTTATAAATCATGTATTCTTTTTACAGGGAAGAAATGGCTATGATGTAAGTGCAAGGAAAGGTCAAACAAGCTCCCTGGCTTCATACTGTAGTCTCTAAAGGAGAGGTTAAGGTCACAAGAGCAGACATCAGAGAAATAATTGATCAGCTTCTTTCTATCAAAGTTTCTGCCCTCATCTTTGGATTACTATTTTTAAGAGCTTGATTGTAAAGAGAGATGCAACAGTCAAGGATGAGGTCTTTTATTCCTTTTAATAAAAGGGAAATAGAGGGTGGATACTTTAGTGGTGTCACTAGCCATGCTGGCTAAGAAATTCTGGGAGTTGTAGTTCCCCAAAATAAGATCAGAAGTGTGTCGAATGTTTGCCAATTTTGAGTTTGCTGTTTCAATAAATGCTTCATCTACCCACCCCACCCCTAATCTTTGTATTTGCTCATGGCTGTTTGCAAAATGCATCCAGACTTCCCTCATTTCTGGAAATGTTTGATGTTAATTTTCCAGGGATTTCTTCTTTCTTAGGTATGCCCATGAAATTCAGTCTTTGAGAAATCTGTAATAAACTGACTTAATATGCACTTTCTGCTTTAAATGTGTAAACTGGAAGATTGTTCTTTTGCACATACACTTCTCTGAATTTTGAAGTGTGGTTCTTGGCTCCAAAGCTGTACTTAGATAAAGTTGAAAATGTGCATTTTAAGTCAAAATATAATTAGACATGCACACTTTGCAATAAAATAGATGTAGAAATATCTATATATTGTCAGAAGATTTTTCAGAATATGTATTTGATTATGACTTTTTATGAAGATTTTTTAAAAAAAAAACCTTTGAAATAGGACAGAACAAGAATATGAACTGAATATTATAAGTAAGAGAAGTGGACAGGAAATAAACTCATCTATTGATCCTTATCTGAGCCATTCAAGTATTACATAGCTAGTGAAACTGCCTGTAGGAACAGACTTCACTGAGGGAAAGGGCAGCCAACTGAAAGTGAAAACAATGACCCTTAGGAGCTTTGCCTTCATTCATAATCAGCAGACACTTTTTGCTGCTTGCAAGAGTATCCCAGGAAAATGGCTGAAGATGAGCGAGTGAGTTTGTTGTTGTTGTTGTTTTTGCTGTTGTTGAGAGTGTTCATGGAAAGGGCTCTCCATTTTAGCTCAGTTCTAGTCAAGATCAAATATAGAGAATTTTAAGACATATATTGTGGCTGTTTTCTTGAGTGTATTATTTCAGCATTCCCCAACTGTATGGCTTCCATGCTATCTGGAACACCATAAGTGTAGTCTAACACATTTGGGTGACATTTTGGTTGAAAACTAGCTATAGCTTAATTGTAACCGTATAATCAAGAGAAGTCTACGGGGAAAAAAGCATTTTGATATTTGTCCATAGTACAAATGACCAAACAGGCAGTTTGCCAACTGTCATGGGTTGTGTTTTTCAGATATTGTAGAGAGTTCAGTTATTGAGCTTCTAATCCATTCTCTATGCATAGGCATATATATATTCTAAGCTGCTTAAAGGGCTATGTAATCAGTTTGGTAGGCCTTTTTCTGTCTGCTTGGGTTTCCTGTAATCCTGATATACCTTCTAAAATAATCCCCACAACCTAAACATCTTTGTAGCTGATGTGTGGCTGTGCCACCACCCACCCACCCACTGATAAGTCCTGAAAACAGGATTTTTCTTTCTCCCCATCCCAATGATCACAAGGAAGGGTGAAGTCCCCCCCCCCACATGCAACCCGTCAGCCTATCCTAGCTTCTTGAAAGCAAAGTCTGATGGGGTATACAACTGCAAACAGTTGAGGTATTCCTCAATCTTAGAGGGAGGAGATTTGACTGACCATCTGGGAGATTTATTGGCCAAGGAGCATAAGTGGGCACATGTATCCCCAGAGATTAGATATACATCATCTGTGTCTACTTTCTACTAGAAGGAAAAGAAAGAACTGCCTTGCTTTTATTTCTACTGCTACATCCATTCACCATATACTTATATTCAATAAAGTGGTTTCTTGGGTCATCCATGCCTTCATTTTACTTCAGCATTCCTTTGAATCTAGTTTGGCTAAGATCAAGCCCTCTGGAGCATTTATTACAGTAGGTGAGTCCAGACAGGTGAGCTAAGCCAAATGAGCTGTCTGGAGACATCTGTGCTAATCTTAATTGCACATCGAATAAAATAAAGAGAGGTGGGGAAAATATTTCTTCTGTTCTTAAGTAATGGGCAATGCAAGGGGTGCCACTTGAGCTAAGGAGAAAAATCAACTGTGTTGGACTTACTCATGTGGCAGTAACCCATGCCCATGGTTTAATTCTGTCCATAATTGGAAATACCCCTAGCAAATATAAATACATATGCCCTTGGCAGTCCCAAAATCACACCATCAGTGTTGTCTGCAAGGTGGAGATGTGGTTATAAAATCTCATCCAAGCCCCCAAATAATTAACAGCCAGGTGTTCCCATATTTTCCTGACAGCATCAACATGAGCTGCAGGTCTGATGGTAACATAGTTTCCGCCTGTTTAAAATTTCTCCTCTGCTTATAGCAACTGCTTAAACTGCAAATATTATATCTTAAAGTAGCTGTACTTCCATTTATCCATCTTATTTATTTTCTCCTTCTGCGTGCCCCCTCCTTAGATTTTAGACAGACTAAAATAGGATTCCATTACCTAGAAATGGCCCCAGCTCAAGTCTTTAATGAAAGATTTAAAACATGCATTATTCAAATGCATTATTTAAATGATGACAAATGATGTAAGCAGCATTTTGTTTAATATGATTCAGCCATCTGTATTTGGTGGCTAATTGATTTTACTCTGGTGTAAGACCAGAAATAATACAAAAGGAGCACAGAATGAAAGCAAGGAGCCTCTGTGGTTTCTTATCTCTTCTCTCTCTTTTTCTTTTCTTTGAATAATTGCTATAATCCATTCTATAATCATCAGTTTTGCTTCATGGTTGAGTATATTAACTGAACCAAAATGTACAGTGAATCAGATGGGTCAATGTGGAGCTATACTTTTGTATGTAGGCAACAAAGTAGGTGGAGTGAAAAAGAAAAAAGAAAATCCAAAAATAGAGAGAGATACAGACAGCTTCCATTTAATAATCTCATTTCTACATCCTTTATCTGATGTGCCCTTTCACATAAGAACAGAACTATATTTTTAAAAAATCATTTTGCTCACCTCTTCTTTCCTTCATGGCTCAAGAGTAAGTTCTATACCACTGAAGTGCTGAATCTGTTTTGAGATTCAGTCCAAACTGAAGGGATAAAATTGAGCACCTTGGATAGATCTTGTTACGTCTAGACTAAAATGCAGACCAAATTCAGTGCCCCACTAACATGGAAGTTGCCGGCTGCCACTGTTTTCACTTAATGTTAGCAATCATGTGTATTCTCAACATGTTGATTTTTACAACTTGATTGAAGCTTAAATGGTTAGAACTAGTTGAGAACAAGAAGAGGACACTATGTACAGAGCAGCTATGTCTTAACTCATGGCTAAGAGCACAAAATTGCTTGCCACTTAGAGATGGATTATAATTTGGAGAATTCGTGGGAATCTGCTGTTTTACTGTGTGCAAATACAGTCAATAATTTTTGTAAAACTTAGGGACGTAAGTTCATGGTAATTAGTAAAAAGCAAACAGCTTAGGAAATAATGTTTAAGATCCAAAAGGAAAGTGTGAAGCATGTGGACAAATATAAATGTTTGGAATCTGGTGGAATGAGCAGTGGGATCATAATCATGCAATAAATGTTAGAACACAGAGGGTCTAAAATAGCTTTTTAAAGATGAAAAATGTGACATGCAGGAAGAATTTAACCATTAGGCTTGGGAATGCACATTGCATTAAGCTCTGTATTCTCAGTTCTACCATATGACATCAAATAATGGACTTCCTTGATTTGAAAATGGTGAGCAAGCATTTGAAATGTTGATTTATTTTAGAGATCAAGACTGTTGTTGCTCTGGACTGACAGGGTTGCCGACTAAAAAGGTTCTTCTGAAAGAGAAAGAAAGGGGGAGAATGTACAAAAACCATGAAATCATGAAACACATAAAATACAGAAAACTAGAATATTTTTGACATATAGTGAAAAATGGAAAATGTAGATCATTAGGAAATTATTCAGAGCAAGATAAATGGAAAAGAAGGGTATATAGACAGTGACCCTCTTGCAGAAAAACCATGGAGAATCACTGCTGTGCAAAACAATCTTTGTTTAGTGGTCATATTAGGGACAGTTTAGCTATCATGGTGTCTGAGCTCCAGAATGAGAAGAAGAAGAGGACGAGGAAGAGGGAGGTCTATAAATGTTTGTGTACCTTGTTCTCTCATATGTGAGTATGAAAAATGTGAAATTGTTGTTTCTCATTGGGTAGGACAGCAAGAGGAGCTTTAGCATATTCTCAAGGTAAAGCTTAAAAGAAAGTGAGATTTTTTCTGTGCACATTGTGCAAATAATTTTAAAACAAAAAACAAATTCTGTTTTTATTGTTGTTTTTGTTTTGTTATGTTTTTTTTTAAAGAAAGTCAAAGCACAAGATAGATTGTTTGCATCTTCTTAGTTAATAAACCTGTCCTTCTGTGCTTGCTCTCTGTGTGTGTTTGGTTAACCAAATGAAAAGAGACAAGTTTTGCACAGAGGCTCCTCACTCAAACTGTGGAGACTTCAAAGAGAAGGAAAAATACTTATTTTTTTTCCACACAGGCACATTTTTCATGCATTTATTTATTTATTTATTTGAAAAGAATGTGCTGAGATATCCTTTCTTATCAAGAATGAGCAATTTGGTGAATATTCTTTATATCTCTAGTAAAGTGGTGTAATTTTTCATGCCACTGTGAACATTATAAATGACACTTGAAGCCATGTAACACAGTTTGAACAGCATCTTCATATGTTGTCTTCAACTGGATTCACTTCAGTTCATGACATTTTCCCCCACATAATTGATATTGAATCTTTCCTATCCTGTTTGAACCGATACTTCTTAATTTACAAAACAAAATCTGGAAATTCTTGTAAACAATAACAACCAAATATTAGCCACAAGTTCACAAAGTGATCTAAAGTCTGTCTTTTAAAATTTTATGGTACTTTTTCTTTTAAAAAATATTTATTTATTTACTTATTAATTATTTATTTATTATATTTGTATGACATCTTTCTCCTGGAATTGGACCCAAAATAGACTTTTCTACTTGCAGTGGCTAGAAAGTACAGTGCTTTCATGTAGGTAGAAATGGGAATAGAAACTCTGGAAATAATGATACATTACAATATATAGCTCTTTACAGAGACATTATACAGAAAAAAAATTCTGCCTCAAGTAGCCATGAGGAAAGATACCTTTTTCCCTATTTAACATCCCCAAAACGGGTGGTACATCATCATTTTAATCCTCGGACATTTGGGGCTCCGTTTCAACCCAAGGGGCAGCAGTTGCAGTTTCTAGCAGCTTTGAGATGCTAGAAAAAGTTTGGGAAAGAGAACCAGAATGTAAAAAGCAGTTGCTAAGCACCTTGTAGGACTTCATGGGGGTGCACAGAGATACATGTTTTGAAGAAGATTATGTTCTGACCCATAAGTCATTGCAGTAGATCATGTCAGTGTGCTCTAGAATCTGGATCCTCTCACAATTCCCCGAGTGCACTTTGTTAACAGATCTTCAGAAAGAGACTCCATGGGATAACAAATTCTCAATTTATCTCAGAACTATTCCGCCATGAACAGGATGAAATTCTGCAACTTTTCTATTTATTATTCACGTTGGTTAGTTTATCACTCTCAAATGCCACTTCAAGTATGGCATTGCTTCAGCGAAGCCCTTTGCTTGTCTGCGAGTTCACTCCTATAAGTATGCCTTTTTGATTAATTCTCATGGGAAAGGCTTCATGTGTGAAGAGCAAATAAATTAGAGAACAGAAATATCAAAATGACATTGAATACCCTCTTATAGTGGAATCCTTCAAATTCCTGAATGTATTGATAATGTTAAATTGTTTTAATGGAAAAGCACATCTCCTGACCTTCTGGTTACAAAGGGTCAAACATCAACCCCTTCCATCAATTTGGTATAACACTATCCAGAGGTCTGATCTCTAATTTTCATTTTTCAAGTTTGGGAGAAGCCTATGCACGCCGTGCGTGTCACACCTTGCTTATTCCTGCTGTAAAAGGTGCCTACTAATTTGATTAATTGAATGAATGAATGAATGATTTCACCTTTTAGTCCTAGAGGCTCCCAGAATTGTTCACAAAGAATTCCTAGGAAGCATAGACAGCAATTGAACAATAATTAGGATGAGAGCTGAGCTTAAAATTTTCCTTTACTCCCAGACCCTTCTGAAATCCATGAAAGGGAAAAGTATTTCCAGTGATTGTTCCAGGCTACAGGGTAAAATTTGGGGGTGGAAACTTACTCTGAAAAATGAATGTACAGATTTCCTTTCCTCTATCCTTCCCCTGTCTGTGTCAAGCACAGCCTCCCCCAACAAAGTGTATAAACAATGTCATAATACAGCATGTACCCAAAAGATGTGATGTGAATGTGGATGTATTCAAAGAAAGCACTGTAAACATATTTCTGTACTTCAAGTTCACTGTCCATGGTGCTGATGATTGGATCATGGCTCAAGACATGAGAGGATATTTTTAAAATCTCTTTTTTTTTCCAGCAGATCTCCCATACTTGAAATAATAGAACCTCTCACAGATTCCCAGGGATTTTAATAGTGTCCTGTTTCAATGAACTGATTATTATGAGTCAGTTTTTAAAACTTATATAATTTTATGTAATACTTTGTTAGGAAATCCTTTCTATGTGTAATCAGGATGCATCTATAAATATCCCTAAAGCCCCTCCCTCCTTAGTTTTAATAGGCATGGAAAATTATTCAGTAAACTAAAAAATTGTGAAACAGCTACTGTAAGAGAAATTTACCTGGGGCCTGGAAATTCAATCTAATAATAATTAAGAATGACCATTTAAATTCTATGTTGTTGAAATAAAAGCAGTGCATTCAGTTTATTTTAAAAAGCTTATTACTTTTTTGCAGTTCCAGGTCTTGATTTAGCTGTGCAGGTTTCTCATTCATTTTATGGCACAACTGGATTTGCAGGCTAAGTTCAGGTACTCTTGCTCGTACATATTTATTGCAAGTTTGTGAGTAAGCGCTGTGGCCTTTACATATGCTGTGTTTCACCTATAGTGCATAGAAGACCTGTTTTACTAGTCAAGTAGTTATGAAATAGGTTCTAAGAAAGTTTTCATGCAACCTTAATAAACAGGAACATCCCAGAAGTGGTGTGTTATTTTGTTTTGTTTTGTAAGAAGAGTTTATCCTGCATGGCTGAAGGGGTCCAGATAGCTCAGCTTACAAGTTTGCTTTATGGAATTGTGCTCTTTTTGAAAAAGCAGACTTGCGGTTTGCTGGATTCGACCCTGAAATTGAATTTCTAGACTTTGGCAGTGGCCATGAATTCATTTGCACAATTAAAATTTGTGTATCAGCTGCAGTTGTTCCTGGAAATATTTGACTTAGACACAGAGACACATGGCGTTTGGATCCTGTTTGTATTATTGTAAGCTATCATACGTGCCTCTGCCTTTGAATAGTGTTCAGAAATTGCAGCTAGTCCAAACTTTTGTGGATAGACTCCTCTCTGTTGGCTGTGGCTGTTTTACAAGGAACATGTAGCTCCCCTGGTACAACAGCTCCACAGGTTACCAGCTTGCTTCTGGGTAAAATTCAAAATGCTTCAGGTCCAAGCTATCTAAAGAACTGTATTCCCCTACATAAGCCTATCTGTGCTTTGAGATGTGCAAGAGATGTTGTTCTCTTTTCCACACCACCTTCAGATATATGTTTGGTGCACTGAGGATCCTTAATGACTGATCCCTTCCAGAAAAGGTTAGGATTGCCTTCTCTCCAATGTCCCGTTGGCAGCAGGCAAAGTCAATTCTATTCAGGCAGGCCTCCAGCAATTGACTGTCTGCTACAAACAAAGGTTGTAATATGAATGTGCTAGAATTTTTTTCCCAATATTTTACTGCTTCTTTATCATCATTGTGGCATTTTATATAGTTTTAACTGGTAATTTAATAGTACATGTATAATTTATTATGTTTTCATCAGAACCTGTTTTAATTATATTAAGCCACCTGACATCCTAATCTTGGGGATAAAGTGGGCTATGATCAATTAAATAAATGCATATTGATAAATATTCCCTTCAGTGTAGAATATAGTCAGTTCCCTTTGTATCATGTATTGAGTATTAGCATGCAAAAAAAAAAGGTATAAATAAAGATATCAGCATTCATCATTTCATCAGCTAGCCATGAAAAACTGATTAATCTTTGAAGCTGTGAACTTTATCGTAATAAAGAATCAGCCTTATCAGGTATTGTGTAATATCTGCTGTAAACCAAAGTAAATACCAAAATTAAAAGCCGAGTCATTCTTTTCTTGTAAACTGAACAGAATGAAGGCAACTGATGCAGTGATATTACTGAAGATAAGATCATGGGAAGAAGAGTAAGGAATAAGTGTCATTAAAAAACACAGATATAAATAACCGAATTGCACATGCAAAAATGAATAACTGGAAATGGTTTTTGAGAGAAGACTACTCCTCATGAGGAGTTGTTTGTATCATGTACCTTGCCATCCACATTTACATCATTGTCCAAACCATGATTTATACCACATGCAAAAATGTAATATGAAAACTGTGTAGCAAGCCACATCAAATGCAGTTGGCCACTATATTGCTGTTTGCATTACAACATATGAATGAATGGGTATTAGAAAAAACTTGAAGAAATAGGGGCAGTGCATGTCTTCTTGTGTTCTCCAGGCATGCCACCGCTCAAATAATCAGTTGCGCAACTGGTTGTATAACTGCTTGAACAACCAATTCTGCAAGCAGTCAGCTTATGCTTGTGCAACTGGAAATGGAACTGGATTCTTCCCTTGTACATCATTCAGGTAAGAGCTTGTAAAAATTACTTCTTAGATTTTAATTCCCAGAATTCGCCAACCAACATGATCAGTGCCCTATTGGATGGGGCATTCTGGTGATCAGTAATCCAAAAAAACAAAAAACAAAACCTGACTTTTCCAAGCTCTGTTCTAGAACTAGATGTCTGCAACACAAAGTCATTTGCTTTAGGACAGCGACACCAGTGAGTACTGGCTATGGTACTTTCATCGTCATAGGTAGAACTGCAAGAACCAATTGCAGGGAAAGGAATGTTAATGGAATGTATCCATCTGCTAGCAGTGGAGTTGTGGGCCATCCAGTGTTTACTGACTAGGCAATAGAAGTTGGTGTACCTTGCTGTTCTACAAATTGCAAATATTCAGTTTCCAGTTAGAATAAATTAAGAGTTCAGTAGTGACACTTTTATTGGATGTCACATTCAACATTAATTTGATCTTGCACTATTCTCTTTATAACTGAACACATCATTAAATTATGAACTGAAAAATTGTATAATTAACGGTTGAATCATGGCATTGACATCTGTCTATTACCTGTATGTTTCAGTGTGATTATTTAGAATTAATAATTCCCATGTATAAGAAGCTTTAGAACCCCCGTTTATTCATCTCATAATACAATTGTTCTTTCAAGAAGAATTCAACAATGTTATCTCAATTAACAACTATCCATAGCTGTTTTTATTATTACTAGAAATAAGTCTTTCTGAGCAGAGAGGGCCGAGAATTTAAAGCAATCCAAGAGTTTGCAGACAACACAATTAACAATATTATGATCCAAGGCCACAATGATGCATGGATGCATGCAGCAAGAAAGATTCATAGATCTCTAGAAAAAGATTCCATATGCATAAAACTTGAAATGGTTTGAAATAATTTAATTCCAAAAGGAGAAGGCCAAACACTTTATAATTCAGATACTATAATGTTTTATTGACTTCAACAGTTGATTTCATAAATTTGCATCATATTTATTTTTTATTGCACAGATTACATTTTTGAAGACTGATTTAAAGTGACCCTCAAGTTTCCTTGAGGGGATTTTACCATATCTCTTGGTAGTGTTAACTAGAGTAGACCAATCGGATTTAAATGAGTGTTGATTGACCATTCAGTGCTGAATTCATTGGGTCTACTCCAATTGGAATTACAATTAGAAGTCTGCATAACTGTGGATTTTATTGCACATTGCTAGTGATTGTCCTTGAACCTGCAAGTTATTTCAGCAAGCTAGACCTAATCAAAAACTGCAGGAATTCTTCACTGTGGTAAAAATGGTCAGGCCACATAGCCATATTATCTCTTAAGTCTGAACCAGCAAGGGAATTTGGTTTTGGGGGATGAATTTAATGATAAATTTGTGTAAAAAAGGACCTGTAATTTCAGAATTAAACCAATTGTTTTCATGGTTCCTTTGAGAGCATATACAGAATGAGAGATTGTGTATTTAGTATCAGAAGAGGGGCTGTAGAGGTTTGGATTGGACACCTCAAAATTATGTTTGGGTTCTGGGATACATTTGGGCAAGAGGGCTGATGGGAAACCTATTGCCTGTTTGTGTCTCAGTGTGCATTACAAGGGCACCCCAACCTTGTGATAGCAATTGCATTTCACAAGCCCTTCATAGTATGGACACGCAAATTAATAGTGTGTTTGTGTGTGTGTGTATGTGTGCGTACACCTTCAAGCTGCCTGTCAACTTACAGTAACCCCAAGAATTCTATAGGGTTTTCTTAGACAAGGAATGCTCATAGGTGATTTTGCCAGTTTCTTCCTCTGAAATATAGCCTACAGCAGACCGGGTTGATCTTGCTTAATTTTGAAGATCAAACAGGGTCTGGTACCTTTAGGGTACTTAGGGTAGGTATATTTATTACACCATGTCTTGAAGCTTAACAGCTTGTTGTTATTTGATCAGATGCCAAAGTGCCCAAATCGCTATACCCAAACATATATAACAGATAGGTGCTTGAAAGCAGGAAACAGATATTTTTAATTATTTCCCCTTTAGATGTCCCTTTGGTGAAAACTGTCATTCACAAACGTGTACTCCATATAAATGAGGTGGGAGAGCTTAACTCTGCTATATTTTAAGAGGGTTTTTTTGTCTCTTGATCAGAGTTGAGTAAAGGCAAAATGAGCATCACAAAACAGTATGAAACACTTAAGTACAGGAAATAAAAAGTGAGGTATAAGTGCATGAGGGACATCAGCAGGTTCTTGTAGTCTTGGTGAAGGTGCTAGTATATTATAATGAATTTAAGCTGGGGTGAGAATAGTACAACTCTTCAGATGTTCCTGGACTGCAAGTCTCAGCACTTCTATCCGGCATAGTCAATGGTGAGGACTGCTGGGAACTGTAGTCTGGTACCACCTGACTGGCTGGTGACTCCCATCCTGATCTAAGCGAGTTAAGCAAACTGGAATGTACTTCTTTTCTTGGTTGCTCTCTTTTGAATCCACAAAATGGTGACAGTGCAATTCTGAACTTTAAACTTTGAGAATTGTACACTATTCAACATTTTCATAGCTATCATGTGAGAACAGGCACTTCTTTGGTGTTTTGGCACTGTTGCTTTTGCAACTGTGCCTGGAAGTGAGCCAGGTAACAAGATAAGTCAGGTGCATACCATAAATAAAAATGAAGTGTTCAGATCTCTGTAAACCTTCAAAAGAAATGTCTGTTTTGAGGCTTAGGAGTAATTATTGTATTGAAGTAGGATTGTAAAACCCAAGCCACTTTATATACTCTTTCATTTTAGAAGTGATGGAGATCAGCCTGAGGATCTTGATTCTCTATGGGAATAAAGTCTCATGAGTAATCATGGCTATTTAAGAATTTAAAGTGATGACAGAGAAATGAAAACTTCAGGAGTAGTGCCAAGGTTTTTTGCCGCCTGTCAGGTATCCCATGTCTTTAAGTCCTACATGTCAAACAAAATTTGGAAAAGCAACATTTTTGATTTTATGACCAATGCTAAAATTGTGGGAGGGGAAAGGCCCCATATCTTGCTTCCCTCCAATTTTAGTCCAATCATGTACCATCTGACTGTCTAGAAACATTAGCTGAGGGGCAACCAACAGGCCCGTGGGGGAGGGGCAGACCCCATCTTATGACAGAGTTTGACTTCTGAGCTTGCATGGTACTGAAGACCAACATAAATGCTACATTAAATAGATAGCATGCTACTGTACCTTCACTTTTTCTTTACTGATAATAAGTGCATAGATCTTCTACCATGAGCAGGAAAGTACATTACCTTCACTGAAACCTATTCCTCTTGGACTGTTTCCCTTCCCAACTAACTGAATTTGTACCATATGCAGAAGTACAGCAAATATTTGGAGAGGTGTCGACAGGCAGAAGGTTTACACCAGCCCTCCCTGTGTGTTTTGTCCTTGCTCTGTTAGGACCTACACAACTGTGAGTAAAAAATAGGAAATGAAAGAATATTATTTTTTAAAAAAATGGTCAGAGCTGTTTCTCAGGTTTCCCAAGTGAAGGAAAATCCTGAAAGGAGAATCTTGGACTGACAAGAACTTTTGAAGTTTAGGGCTCATTCCATGCAAAATTCACACATTTTTGATGCAGAAAATTGTACTTTTCTGTACATGAAACAGGTTTTTAATTACACAGAGTAATATTTCTCTGCACGAAAAAAACCTCATTTTGACACAAAATACTATGTGCAAATTTTGAGCAGAATAAGTCCAGATGCTAATAATTCTTGAAAAGTATGAAATTGAAAACTATAAAGTTTTCAAAGATTTTCTTGCAATGGGAAGAAAAATGCTAAAATTACTCATTGCTTCCTTCAACAACAAATTTAACAAAGAATGACATTCCTAGTGAAGAAAAAAAATGGAGGGGTAGCTGCATGCCAGGTCTTTAGCTTAATGTGTAATGTGATCCTAAACTGATGGGGAAAATTTTGCTTGTGAGATTCCTGGTTTCTATGCAATTGTGACAGGACTAGGGGTCTTTCTTGTGAAAATAACATTTTGCCATTGAAGACCTAGGAGACTTGATCACTAACTGTGAGGCACATCCAGCGTTGCATACCCTCCAACATTTCACAGATGAAAAGTGAGACCATGTGCTCAAGCAACATGAGAAGGTGGTCAAGAAGACAACAAAAGCTCAGATGCGGAACAGCAGACAAACTAGAAGAGGCTGCAGCAGTTTGCATTTCTCTTCTTGTCCCATCCCTGCTAATAGGTGAAACGAGTGCAAACTACCTTTGTATTCAGTTTGCAGCTACTGAAGTAAGCCAGGACAAAGGGAGAAAGTGGGAGGAAGAGAGAGAATCTGGGACATTTTAAAAACAGTTGAAAAGGTCAGATGACAGAGAATTAATTGGGACTGTCCCTGCCAAACTGGGAAAAATGAAGGGTATATATTTGGCCAACATATTTAGATTATTTACTAAAACTTTGGAAATTTATAAAAGTGGTTTGACAAACACTTCCTGATTTCACTATACCCTCTCAAAGAAGTAGTCCTGATTCCATGTGTAAGTGAATTAGTGGAAATAGAAAGAAAGAGAAAGAGAGCTATATTAGAGGATTGGAAAAGGACTGATGTAGTATGTGAAGCTTATCAAGGATGACAGTGCACATTTTAAAAACAATAAGGAAGTGCATGAACATTGGGAGAAATAAGACCTAAATATAGGATAGTGCAGAACTGATGGAGACCAAATGACAAATCAAAACACGAGGGAGAAATTCCTAAATGCCTAAATTGATACATTGATTACAGAGAACTATGCCAATGTCACCACCTGTATCCCCCCAAAATCGTACAGTATAAATCAAACTCTCACTTGTATGCACAGACTTGCTGTCAGCTAGATTTTTTTAAAAGAAGAAGAAGAAGAAAATAGACTTCTTCATTCCTTTCAGTGCTTAGTACAGGCTCCCTATGATCATTTCCCTGGCATGGACTGAGCTGCTCCTGACATTAAGGTGAAAGGGAAGTTCTTGCTCACACAAGGAGATAAAGGCCCTCTGAATACTGTGGAGCTTTTGACTGAAATATTTGAGGAGCCTCATTTTGCTGTCTTGATAGTAGTTGTAAGCATCTGCCTTGAAGTAGTGCAGGGAGTTTTAACATTTGTTTTAGCAAATGCTGTGTTGGTAGGGGGTGGACAGTGATCTTCTGTCTAGCCAGAGGTATGCAGTGCTCAGTAACTCTGTCTGAGAACATTAATTAGTTGCAGCATTTTTGTCTAGGTTTAAAATTCTCACCTGCTGGGCCTTTGCTTATCTGAGGAGATTAAAACATACCATTTATAGAATTCTTTGGATGTTCAAAGGCTGTGCAGTGATTAATTTTATAATCCATGCAGCAGCAGTATGAGGTAGATATGCTGTTGGGCATCAACTCACTTCTGCTGGAGCAGGAATCTTCTTCAGAGAACTAACAATGAAGTGTAGATACAATTAGCTTTCTCTAGGGTATTGCCACAGTGACTTGAGGCTTTCTTGGGAACACATTGGAATCAAGAGGAGCTTTTTCCATCAACAGTAAAAGGCTTGGAATACTTTCTCTACTAGGACACACTTTTGAGTTAGAGAATTATATTTGTCGTAAACTCCCCTCTTGCAGGATAGTCTGTTTGACATTCATATGTTCCTCTAGAGATTATAAATTTTGGATTCAAAACCTGAGTTATTCCATGGCATTTCCTTTAATCAACATTAGCTTTCTAATAATCATTTCTAGGAAGGTTTTAATTTCCCTGATGGACTGATCCTGCTTCTACAGTAGTCAATGGCACTGACCCTTGTAGTGTATGTATGCCTAAGGTCTAAAACAACATACCTTTTTAATCAACAGCAATATGATTGATTATAGCTCAGGAAAGCTTGCCTAGCATTTAGGTCTGAAGTGTGCTGTGGAACTGTGTCACTTGTCCTTCACTTAAATTAAAGCCATTAAAACAAGCTCAAGCTTTGATGATGAATGGAGGTGGAAATTAAAGAAGTATACACTGTAGGACAGCACTTGAAAGTTTTTCAGTGTGGTAGATTAGGGGTGGGTTGACAACATTATGGAATGTCATGTTCTTTTTTTAAAAAAAACTTTAATTGAAAGAAATATAACTTAACAAAATCCAATAGAACAAAATAAAATTTATTCTGTCAGCATTCTTTAACAAAACACATAATGAACATGTAATGTCACATTCTTGATAAAGGTAGTACGGCAATACTATCAGGTAGTAACTGCCATGCATAGATGAAGATTTGCTCCAACATACTCAAGTCAAATCAACCCTCTTCTGGTGCAGGAAAAGTGTGTAGTGTCTACATGTGTGGGGGGGAGCCCAAGTGAGTTCAGCGGTCTCCCATCACTTTTCTTCCTGCCTCCACTTATGGAGGATTAATGCAGAAGGAAATATTTATTTGTGAAGGTTCTTTGTGTAATTTAGAAATGTAAACACTTTACATATTTCAATGCCTGAAAAGGACTGTTGGACTAAGCACCTTGGGAACTTCATTATTCCTTGTAATTTTAACAGAGTTATTCAGCTTAGTGTATATACACACATAAATACACAGCTGAGTAACTTGGAGTGCGGGGTGGTGGTGAGGGACGGAGGGGCAGGGTCATGGGCATGACCACGTTGCACGGGACTGCATTGCATGGGGGTGTGGCCAGATTGCATGGGGGCATGGCCACATCGTGCTGGGTGCCCCCCCAAAAATTGCTGCTCAAGGTGCACTACCCTCATTGCCCCACCGTCAATAAGCCAGTGCAGATATATAAACACACACACCAATCTGAATGTTCTTTATATGTATTTATACATACATATTTACAGTGGGGCTGGGGTTCAAAAGCATATACCTTCAGAAGAATTTTATGACTTTGGAGGTTGGGAGAAATATCTTCCTTTTTTTCTTTATGGAGAGATTATTGTGACAGATACAAGGCAACAGAAAACTACAGTCGTTCTTTAAAGTGATTCTAAAGATAGTTTTGCTATCACTCTGTGACGGAACGCCAATCATCAGCATCAGCAGTCCAGAAGCATTCCTAATGGAGTATAGTTCAACAGGAACAGCAGTAAGGAAGTCTTCACCACCCCTAGTCCTGGGGTTATTCTCAATGAGAAGTGCAGCAAGAAAGCTGCTACTGGTCATCATAGTAACAATGATAAAGACAATGATGATTGGCTAAAGCAGCATTGATTCTCCACTCCCCATATATTTTTCCCCTGAGGTCTGTTGGCCTCTTCTCTGTTTTCCTGAATATGAAACTCTAGGCCCATAAAACAACCCACCTTTCAGATCCTTAACGTTCTACCACTATTACACCAACTGCATTGAGTAAGCTTAAATTACAAAAATGGAGCGGCAGAAGCTGGGATAGAGAGGGAGTGCCCTGTCTCCCTTGAAGATCCTGGAGGTGGGCTTCCCTCCCCGATTACTGTTTGTCCTTTCAATTTCCTAAAGTCCAGAGTACAACCAAGCAATTGTTGCGTAATGTGAGAGATAGGAGTGAATCTTACAAACAGAGGAATTAGCTTCTGCTAGCAGATGGTGAGCAACAACCAGTCCCACATACTACTACCTTAAACACACAAGATCTCACAAAGAAATAAAGGATGCTTAGTATTCTTTAGTAAAAACATATAAAGTAAGTTGACTTACAACTACCAAAGATTTCACAACATCCCATGGTGAGAGAGGCAGTAACATGTGCTTGTCAAACATAGAAGAGGGAGAGAACTGCAGACTACAAAACGGAGGATAAACAAAAGACAAATTGTAGACTAACTGAGGTAGGAAAAAAGAGGGTATAACTAACACTAACAAATAGGAAATAGTATGAATATATGCTATGTTTAAACTCTTTGAGAGACAGTCAGACTAGCAGCTATTGAGAATGGGCATGCTAAGGTTGCTTCCTTTACCAGCAATTGCCAATATGTTGAATAGTGAAAATCGAAGAGACTGTAGAAGAAAGATGAAGAAGTGTATGGTTGTGTGTGGTGGGTCCAGACTTCTGAAGTAAAAACTCAGATAATCTCCTTGGGTTTTGCCCCTGAAATTTCTTTATGTTGTTCTATGTAGTCTAATGGAGTCATATGAATCATACACAGAGAGATCACAGATAGACACAGTGCAACTTTCTTGATGTTGTTGGACATCAACATCTATAGCCAGCATGGCACTGGAAGTTGTAGTTGTAGTCCAACCGATTGGAGGAGCTCCCTAGCACAGGACAAACCAGTAGATCTGAGCCAGTCGGTAACTAAGGTTTGAGAGTCTATGGAATGTTATAGTGACCGTTTCCTGTTGTGTCTAGAAAAGTGTACACCAAGACTTGAAAACAAAGTACAGTCTTCAGAGTACACTGATAATGTGATAATTTTTACTTCAGGGGCTACTGTATGAAAGCTTTCATACTCAAGAGAGCTCCTCTTTAAGGAAAGTTTTGGAGCTTGTATTGCTCACTGTTCTACAAAGTAAACTTATCGTATGTGCAGAGCACAATGTTTTCCAGCTTGTCTACTACCAAAGAAGAGCAGGCAACCTTTTGCCTGGCTTCTTTATAATCACTGAAAGGCTTCAAACATTCTTCAAGCATGCCCCAGATCAGGACGCCTGCTTTACAAGCATATTCCTGCTCTGCGCTGGCTAATGGGTCTATCCCAGGATCCTTTCAAATCTCCTGGAATTTATCATTTCCACAGTGCCACTTGTTCAAGATTCATACCCTGTCATTTAAAAAAAAAAATCAAAACAAAACTCCTTCCTTGTCAGTCAAAACATTCTGTGGCATCTTTTTAAATGCACCATTCAGATCAATCAGTTTTTAAGCCAGCTGTAATATCCGTAGGGCACTCTCTCTTCTCTTCAGTTCATATCAGCAGTAGTTTGCATTGCTTTGAACTGTTTTACCTTGATACAAATGTAGCATTTATCATTCTTCCATCACTTTCATGTTCATTTTTCATTTTGAGGTCTCATTTCCCTTAAATGCTGGAATTTGTTACATCTTGACAGTTCACTCTTCCTTGTTCTCTAAGATGTGAAACTCCCCTCCAGTATTTGCCTTCTAGGGGATGCTGTGAAGATTAATTAGTGGATCAGTTAATCAGAATAGCATCTGGAAAGCATAAGTCCTTATTCTGACCTCACATTTTGTTTGCCCAGGTAGAGACCCAATATGGAATAAGAAATGTGCCTTCATATGTCTTTTTGAGCTTCACAGCCTTGGCCTATTGCAGTCCTAAACAGGGAGAGAAACACACAGTAAAGACACCTGTGCTGCTAGCAACTTTATTCTTCTCTCTCAGTTGAGACACAAGGAGTCATACTCTTTTGCCGGTGTGTTGTTGTAGGGTTCTCTCTCCCCAAGATATAAGAAGAATGGTATATATCTCAATGAAAACTGAACATTAGTAGTAGAGCCTTTGCTATTTTATTGATTCTAGCATTCCTCAAGGGAAAGAGATAGATGAAATCCATCTAATTTCATATAAAAATATTCTTTGAAGCATGCAGCTTATTTTCTCAGTGACGGAATTTAGAATCAGATCTCACCTATACCACTACGTTCTACTTTGCTTAAAAATATGGCCTGTACTTTCAAATATTTTCTTCTGTTGCCATGTCTTCTGGGTAATTTGATTTGAAGACTGGCCTGATGATGATGATTCACTTCCTACCAAGACTCATCTTACTCAGATTTCAGGATCTATACTAGCATTCTAGGTTCTAGGTTATTGATGGTGGTGGTGAGGCTGGAAGTAAACATTATTTTCTTAATAGATAAGTTATCGTTGTATATGTTGAGGGACTGCTTGATAGAACTCTGTATTCCCCTGGCTCAGGGAAAAATGTGCACACACATGGAATAAAACCAGAGAAAACAGTAGTATATCACAAATTCTGGAATGTTAACACTCTATTTTTAATAATTATGAGTTACCACCATAGCACAGCCTCCATCCAGTTAGAATAAATGTGGAGCCTGGGTCACAAGTCAGGTTGCAAAGGCAGTTTCTATCAGTATTTAGACACTGAGGAGATGTGTAAGTCAGCAGAAAAGCACTTGCTTTGCATGTCAAAGATCCTAGGTTGAAGCCCCATGTCTCCAGGTAAAGCCAAGAATCCTGCTTGACACCCTGATGAAGTGCTGCTAGTCAGAGATGACAGTACTTCAATAGATGGATAAGTGATTTGAAAGTGTGTTCTTTCCTGTGCTGCATAAGAAAAGACATGGAGGACTTGCTTTCTACTGTCTAGACTTGCCTTCAGTGCCTCCAAAGTGAAACTTAAATCATTCTAGTGTACTCTAGGCAGGAAAAGACTATTTCTGATGTTAACTGTATTTTTTTTTCTTCCTCAATAACATGGGGCTACTAGGTTTTTCTTGTGATGGGCATCTTCTCTCTGCCATGACCCATCCCCAAACACATGATACTCCATATTGAATCAACATCGAGGATTTTGGCATGAATCCAAGATGGCAGCCAGAAACTGGCACAGAAACATTCAGGAATTAGCCCTTCCAGGCTATTTGAGCTCAGATATCCTGCCCAGAGATGCCTCATGGTGGCCCCAGTGCTGATGACAAGCAAACAGACAAAGAGATAGTAGTGTGCAACTCTGTGTGAAGGACTTTGGATCAAGACTGTAATCTTTCTACATGAGAAAGTTGTCAAAGCAGTGAGTTGGCTTGTGGGAGATAAAAACAATTGTCCAACATATTTAAGAGAAATTGTCCGACTTATTTTTAAAAGGTGCCCTTTCTTCTTTGTCTTTATTTACTTTCAGGATATTGAATTGTCAGACCCTTTTTTCTACCCCCACGTTCTACATACACACTGTTCCTTCCAAGGTCTTCGTGCAGGTTTAAAAAAAAAGACAGAGAGAGTCCCTGAACACTAATTAATTTGTCTAATTTGCATGAGAAAGTGCAGAAGATGCTTTCCTCTCATAATTAGCTATATTTTGCCATTCATTAAAATTCTGCAGCCTTTCACATAAGAAATCTCTTTATTCACTATAGGGTAAATGTGCCCCCTTGTAAAAGGGGGCATACATGGTGCACCAGAATGAAATGGAAAGGGTGAGATTAAGAGTCTGTACATTCCTTCTCCATATTCATGAGAGTGCAAGAACCCCTAACAATTTACATCACTTTTAAGTTTGTTCCCTGCTATTTGCATATTGGCGACTTCAGTATAGCGCGTTCTTATAGGTTCCATTATAATCTGACTTCCCAATATTTGCTACTTGCCGAGATACAAAGATTCATAGAACATTGTGTGATTACAACCTCCTGTCTTATCCCTAGACTTTGAAACTATGTTATCACTTTTCTCCCAAATTCTCAGCTTTTAAGAATTTTCAATTTTGAGATGAGAGACCTTAGTTCTTTCTGAAATACTGGAGTTAGAAACATGGCACTATCTAAGGATGCTTGACATATTCCGTCTTTGCAATTTATAAGTCAAATAAATATCTTGAAAAATGCATTTTGGGGACTAAAATGTGTGTGGGTTAAGAGATGACTAGTTTGTTAGTGTGTTGAAGCAAAAAAAGAGAAAGGGATATGTGTTGCCTTAATGGGTTGGATCCTGACATAAATGTATAAAGTCACATTGAAATGAATAGATCTAAGTAGTCATTCTCTTTTCCGAGGGTGATCATGTCTGGATTCAGTCCTATCACATGTAAAATATTATAAGCTTTTTTTGGCCTTATGTCTACCTCAGCAAGTGCATGGAATGGAAATAGACTAATCAGCTCATCCTTAGCACCATTTTCTTCATGACTACAATATTAATTGGCAGCTGCTTTCACCTACAAAATGAATGTTCTGAGTGCAATTGATCCATCTGGTACTTACAGATTTCTTTTTAGAAGCTAGAATTCTGCACAGGTTAGCTATTGCATTCCTGAATTGCCATTTCTTTTTTTTTCCTGCTGTTGTTTGTTTGTTTTGAGGGGGTGTCCTCAAAAGTAGATGAATAAAAACTAGAAAGTCCAACAGCAACATCAGAGGTGATGCTAAGCTAATTGATCTCTATGCTGTATTGTTAGTGTTTCGGTAATTCAAATACCGTCCTCACTAGAAAAGCACTACTTTTCTGTAATAGGACACATTAAGCAGCAGAGACTGGCTCTAGGAAAAAACAACCACAACAAAGTCTCTTAAACTTTTAAAAGCTATACCTAAAATGAAGACTTTTAAAATGTTATTTGTGTCTCTTTCCTACTGTAGTGGAAGCAGTTGCTAAGCTTGGAGTTTTTATTTTGTTAAAAAAAGATACATGCTAGCATTAATTACTGCCTTTTGAAAGATAACATTTCACTAATTCTGTGTTATGACTGCTATATTAGTACCATTTGATTTTTTTGATTTTTACAAAGACTATTTAAAATAGAAAATTGACTGCAAATCCCTCCAGAAAGAAAAGCAAACCAAAACAAAATGCAGGGATATGAATGAATAATTCCTGAATAATGCTTCTTGTAAACAATTTTTTTTTAAAAAAAATGATGGTACAGATTATTACATTACCTTGTTAAAAATATCATTGTGTTATGCATGGATATCCAAAAGCCAGCAAATTAGAGGCAACAATATTACTCGAAATGTGCTTTCTGCCTCCCTACACAGGTCAATAACAAGAGATGAATTTCAAGTAGTCACTACGTTGTGTTTGCACTAACAACCACCATACAATTGTTCTTTGTGTTGTAGTTACATTTTCCATCAAGTATTAGTTATCCTGTTTTTCAGCAAACAGTTTATATTTGGGCATAGAAAATGCGGGGAGATTCTGTCTTTATTTAAAAATGGAGAATTTAGTAGTATGGCAAAGAAATTTTGAAGCCACTAGTTGCAGAGAGATCTGATAGTGAAGAAATCCAAAGACAATATGTGAAGCAGCAGCAAGATGTAGAGTTGCTGTTTTCTCCCAAATGAAGTCACTAAAGGAGACAAGTAGGCAACGGGTGAGAATTTTGTTTCAGATTATTTTTATAACAATTTACCAAAATTTGCAAATTTCTTTATATTCAGAATGTGAGACTTAAAAGATTCAAATGTCTGATAGACTAAAACTGACAGATTTAAAAACCCAAATTTAAAACACTCAGTTATAAAAAAAAATTGCTAAAAGAAGAAAAATAATGATTAATTTTGATGTATTTAACAAAATCCTCAAAATTCTTCATGTTAATTAATTAATTCAAATTAATTCAGGATTAATTAATTCAAATGTAGAGGAACAAAGCAGAGAGATTATCTGTCTGTCTGTCTGTCTGTCTGTCTGTTTGCTTAATATCCCAACTTTCTCCCAGCTAGGGACTCAAGATGACTTACAAGAATATTAAAACAAGACAAAACTTAGGAACAGGCAAAGAGTGTACCCTTCAACTGTCCTGATTTGGCAGGGGTTGCCCTGGTTAATCCCCTGTCATCTCACTTTTTCAGCTGCTTTACAATGTCCCAGTTTCTATCTCCCACTTTCCCCTTTTGTGCTCAGCTTATTTCAGTTGCTGCAAACTGAGTTTAAAGTGTGGTTTTCAATCAATCAACTTAGCAGGGGGAGGGGAGGGGAGGGGAGGAGCACAGCGGTAGAAGTTTGCCCTTCCCTGTAGGCTCAGGAAAAGCAAACTGCTGCACCATCTCCTAGCTTGTGTGTTCTTCCTCTTTAATAATTTTTGCCATCTTGACCATGCTCTGATGTTGCTTGGCCATACATGTCCCAAGTTTCATCTATGGGCTTTTCCACACTATACTGTTATAGTGCTGTTATTCCACTTTCAACATTCTGTGGAATTCTGGGATTTGTAGTTTATTGAGGCCAAAGAGTTCTCTGGCTGAGAATTCTAAATGCCCCTCCTTAAACTGTAAACCCCAGGATTCCATAGGATGTTGAAAGTGGAATAATAGCACTATAACAGGCTAGTGCGGAAAGGCCCTATGAAGTGTTGGAGGGTATGCAAAGAGCATAAAGAAACATATTCTCCTTTGAGAAAATTTTGGAAGCTCAAAAGGTAGGTCAGGTATAATTGTGGAACTTTTCAGTTTGAAGGAGAAAAGAAGGAAGGAAGGAAGGAAGGAAGGAAGGAAGGAAGGAAGGAAGGAAGGAGGATAGATCCTCCCTGAACGCTGTTCTTTTACTATTGTTCTAGAAGCCACACTGAGAGACAGATTTGTTTCTGGCACTGTGAAAGTTAACGTCCAAAATAAATTACTGGCAGATGGAGACCTTACCTGGGAGAAAGCTGTAAAGGTGGCAGCTGGCGTAGAAAAAGTAGCAAAACAATTGATAGGATTTACAACTAGATGAAAAAGAAACTCAACATGAGTCCATAAACCAATTGCAAAACTGAAAGCTGAAAATGTCTTCCCATTGCGGCTTTGATTTCATTTCATTGTAGTTTTCATTGTGGCTTTCAGCCTCAGTTTATTATACCAAACATGTCCCAGTACCATAAATGCAGTAAGTTTGGACACTTAGAAAGAAGTTGTAAGGTTGTGTAGCCTCATCAGGCCAAAGAAAAGGGAGAAGGGAGGAAGAGGGGAAATGTCAGACATAGAAAAAAAAGGGGAGTTTTATAAAGTAACTTTACAGTTTCGTTATCAACTATCTACATGGAAACAGAAGCATGAGCTTTTGTTACAGGGACAATGAGGAAATTTCAGAGCACACTTTTCCCTTTGGTTTGTAATAGAAATGTGAATGTCTTGGGGAAAATATGGAGTAAATTCAAGGGGAAAAGAGTATTTTTTTCCCCAGATAAGAATGTGGAAAAATGGCTTATGCAACTTTCTTATCATAGTGAATAAAATGTTTAAGACAAGGTATTCACACATTTACTGCTCCAAAATCCTTTCTAAAAACTCTGTAAGAAGAAGAACTTGGTCCTCTGGAAAAGCCTGGAAGATCTCAGCAAGTGATGTAATAATTCAGTATCTGGATCTGGGAACACAGTCGAATGCTTATCTAATCCCACCCTGCTGACCATCAACAACGGGCTGCAGCAGTGTTGAATGGCCAGCTACAGTTTGTTTCTGCATACAGGACTATTACACTTTGCTGTGCCATAAAGAATCTTGTCCACTGTATGTTATGGGCATGACCCCGCAGACTATTTATTTATTTAAATATATTTAAATCAATCAATCAATAAGTCAATAAGTGAAGAAATCATTTTTTCATAACTGATTTTGTGAAGTCATATAGTTCTGAAACTTTTCAACATGTTTTAACACTGAGGGTTAAAATTAAATTTGATCACTTTGAAATAAATGAGGGTATGGAGATTTATCTGAGTATATCCTAGTTTAGATCATCTTCAGTTAATCTAAGGATAAAAAGATTTAAGCAATCACACAATAGTTCATTTTTCACTTCAAACAGATACCTGTATGGGCAACTGTGGAAGGGTAGGGGATTGCGTTAATCCTCTTGAAGGGCTGTACCGGCCCCTGCATTTTCATCATATTTGCGGTTTCAAACAAAGGGCTTACCTGGGCCTAAAATGGCCCAAGGTGGCACAGAATATGGTGGAATTGTATCCCATGCATCAATCGACATTTTGGAGATTTGGGGGCAAATTTTTTTTTTAAGTTTTACAAAATTGTTTTTGGCTCCTGCAGGACATGGTAAAAATGTCCCCTACATTTCCTAGAGCACATATGGGTGGAATCCTCAAGCATTTTTTGAAAATGTTTGGAGGGATCAATTGGAAAAAAATTGAAAAGATTTTTTGACCCTGAGGGTCCCTGGGACTGCAAAAATAGCCATGGAGGGCTTCATTTGGTCCACGGGCCTCATTTCGCGCGCTCCTGCTGTATATCTATATCATTGCTCTTTCAGAAATAGTAAAATCATAAAGCTGAAAGAAACCGCAAAGGCCATCCAGCCCAACCCATAGCTATGCAGGAATATACAATCAAAGGATTCCTAACAATTTCTGCTTAAAAACCTCCAAAGAAGGAGACTCTACCACACTCCAAGGCAGTGTGTTCCACTGTTGAACAGCTCTTACTGTCAGGAGTTCTTTCTAATGTTTAGAGGGAATCTCTTTTCCTGAAGTTTGAAGCCATTGCTCTGTGTCCTGGGCCCTTTTTGCATGGCATTTGCCATGTGAAAGGGCCCCTCGAGCATTGCGCGAATGTGAGGAGCAGTCCACTGAAGCAACCGGGATGCGAGAACCCCTCGCTGGAGGCTGCTCGCGCAATCCCCACACCCTAGCTCCACAAAAAGGTAAGCTGTGGAAAGGGCCCTAGTCTCTGGAGCAGCAGAAAACAGACTTGCTCAATCCTCCATGTGACATCCCTTCAAATATTTAAACATAGTTATCATGTCACCTCTTAACTTTCTCTTCTCTAGGCTAAACATACCCAGATCCCTAAGCCACTTGGGCAGGGTTTCGAGGACTTTCACCATTTTGGTCAGTCTCTTCTGGACACACTGCAGCTTTTCAATATCCTTCTTACACTGTGGTGCCCAGAACTGGACACAGTATTCCAGGTGAAGTCTGACCAAAGCAGAATAGAGTGGTACTATGACTTCCCTTGACCTAGGCACTATACTCCTTTTGATGAAGCCCAGAATAGCATTAGCTCTTTTAGCTGCCACATCACACTGCTCACTCATGTGCAACTTGTGGTCTACTAAGATTCCTGGATCTCTTTCACATTTATGTTTGGGTTTGTCTGATGGGGTTGTTCTGTTAACTATTATCACATCATCCACATACAAATTAGTCCTTATTTCCTCCTTTCCAATCTTAAATGTAATCATATCAATACTATACCTTATATCATTAGCCAATAATTCCATAGTCAAAATAAATAATAAAGAGGATAATGAGGAACCTTGTCTCATTCCATTCTTAATTCTTATCTTCCTCAAATTATTTCTATTTACTGAAATCTGTGGCCCTTTCCGCAACTTACCTGTTCTCAGCGCTGGGGCACGAGGATCACACGAGCAGCCTCTTGCAAGAGGCTGTCACGTCGCCGCTGCTTCGCCTCCGCAGCCACTGCCTGCTAGTGAGCAGGCAGTGTGAGGGCTCCTCCTCTTCCTTCCACAGTGCAGCCTGGGATTTTCCCAGGCTGCGCTTGGACAGGAAGCATGAGCGCCGTGGCTCTGGAGGCTCCGCACGCACGGTAAGTGCACGTGGGGCCCTGGAGTGATGCGTGATCGCTCACCATTTTCAGCTAGAAGCCGAAAATGAAATAGTGCACAATTGCGGGGATGTCATGTGGACGGCTCCTCGCAATTGCACGACGCTCCAGAGGCCCTTTCGCATGGCGAATGCCGTGCGAAAAGGGCCTGTGCCTCGTTATCTCTATGTAATTCTTGGATGGTATTACGAATATTATCCCCTAAACCAAACCCTTTACAAGCATTTGATATGGATGGATGGATGGATGGATGGATGGATGGATGGATGGATGGGAGGATGGATAGATAGACAGACAGATAGATAGATAGATAGATAAGATTTACTGAGTCAAATGCCTTACAGACATCTAATTGAACAATTCTCAACCTCTTTTTGTTTTGTTTTGTATGGTACAGTATGTTTAGAATATTTCTGAAGAATTGTAGCTAGAAGTTTTTAAAAAATAAGACAACTTGGGACAAATATCGTGTAAAATGTGAATAATATAATTCAGGGTAGTTATAATCAAGTATGGAAAAAATAATTTGGTCAGTAAATCGAATAAAAGTAAATGGAACATGATGACAAAAGTTAGAGCTTTGAAAATTCTTGTTATGCCGAGATTGTTGTTATTTATTTCAGACCATTTCAGAGATTATTCCTGTTAAGATCTTAAGGAACTGGGATAGGAAAGTTGAGGAATGGGTATTGGGAAGGAAACAATTCAAGAGTTAACAACAGTTTATTAGTACATCAAACAAAAGCAAGCATAGGGGTTTTCCAGTTTAGAAATTTATTATGAGACTTTTCAGTTGAAAAGATTATTAGATTTTGAAATTCACCATAAAAGATAAGTGAGACTAGATAAATATTTAAATAATATGGGATTTAGGTCATTGCTGGAAAGAAAATAAGAAGAAAAGTTGAATAGTGTAGAAGAGGGCCTGTTGAGATTCGCTTGGGTGGTATGGAAGAAATGGGAGAAGAATATGTATGTGGAAAATTATAAATTGTACCCAATAAAATGTATTAAAAATGTATTAATGGGGAAGGAGATCAGAGAATAAGTAGAATAATTTAAAAATTAAAGGATGAAGGCTACCAAGTAATAGGGCAGTTATATAAGAACTCAAGGAAACAATTTTGGCTTCAATTAGTCAGGACTTATAAGAGATTACTGTAAATAAGGGTGAATGGAGAAAGTCAATACTCCTTAGAAGATTTAATGAGAAGAAAGTTTGGATGGGGGGAAAAAGGAATAGGGGGATGATTTATCTTTTTTTTTTTTTTTTTTGAAAGCCAATTTAAACTGGAAGAGGCTTTATTAGAATTATGGGAAAAGAGATATTAAAATGAGTATTAAACAAATCCAAGAATGGCAAAATGAAATCATTAAGATTAAAAATACTACAATAAGGGAGCAATAATTAATATTAATTAGAAGATGGTACAGAACACCACATCAGTTACCATGCCATTGTGGGAAATTTGACATGGGTGGCTTCATTTGAGACCTGTGGTGGTGATTCGATCTCAGTTGCTGCTTGAGGGTGTTGAGCCAGTGCACATTGGCCCTATGGCTAAGATGTACCCTACCAAAATGTCTACTCCAACTAACATGTGAGGTCTGGAAGGATATAAAGGAATCTTGCAGGGCCTTTGAGACTGAGAGAAACTTGTTTGTAACATAAACTTTCATAAACTTGCTTCTTCATTGAATTTGAATCTTTTCTTGTTTGAATCTTTTCATGCCACAAACTAACACAGCTATGGCCCTTTTCACATGTGTGGGGGGGAACGGGCCAAAACGCCCAAAAACGGAGCTTACCTGAAACCGGGTAAGTCCGTCACCACGTGGAGCAGCGCGAGCTCGCTGCTCCGCAGTCCTCCGGCGTCCCAAATGGCGGCTTCCGGTTGGTGGAGGTTCTCCACCAACCGGAGAAGCTCGCCAGCCGGAAGCCCACCCCCGGCAGATCTGCAGGCACGCACTTGCACGCGCCTGCAAATCCACTTGGGAGCCAGGCAATGGAGCGGTGCGGGACTGCACACTCCATGCTTTTTAAAAACCTTGAAAAAGAGGTTTTTAAAAAACACGCAGCGCGGCTAGTTCCGGCCGCTCCTGAGTGGATTCTGGTGTGGAACTACAAAAAGTAGTCCACGCCAGTCCACTCTACAGTGTAGAAGACCTCCGTGAGAGGTTGCTCTACACCATTTCAGAAGCCCGCTATGGAAATGGCCTATGTCTTTGAGTATTACTAATATAATATGTGAAGTGCTTTTCGTTATCCCCACTAACTAAAAGATGGATTATCATTAAAAGACCTTTATAATCATTTTATAGAGAAGTAGACAAATCAGCGATCTGTTGAAATGATTCTCAGGCATTTATATTCTAGGTGCATGGAATGCAACTGACATTGGTATAGCATACCAATAGCCTCTGAAATCCACATATTAGTTGTTCTTGGTATCCCCAAGCATTTTCACTCAGCAGGATCTTAATAAAGCAATTCTGGAGTTAGAAATTGAAGAATTCTTGCCTGGGGGCAGGAGTAACAAGGACTGAATGTTGGTAGTTGGTAGTTGTTGTCATTTTGTCTTTTGTTGACAATACCAGTTGCAAAATTTCCTGTTGATAATGTGTAACCACAAGATACAGTTTGGAACAAGATGGAAATCAGTGCTGTTTCACCTGTGGATATAAATTCAAGTGTTATTGGAGATATTTTCACAGGTCATTTGTATTTCCTCTTTTCACTTCTTACAGCCTCAGGAAGCAAATTTATTTGGTGCTCAACAGTTAGCGGTGGCATGAAATATTCAGCATGTATTGACTCACATTGAGAAGAACAAGAAGATTTATTGACAGAAAAGTTAAATACTGCCAGAAGCGAAACCAAAGATTAGCACCTGCTATAAGAGATAACGTCTTGACCTCTGGAAATCCAAATCTAAGATTTTTATTGCTAGCTAAGTTTCACTTGCAGTTAAAGAGCACTAAACAATGCTAATAAGGTTATAGAAGAGTAATTTGAATCGAATCAGTAGTAGCAAGGTGGAGAATAAGTCAGAAACTGTAGATCAGTGATTCAATCACCAGATGGAATGCCTTGGCAACTTTGAATGTTTTTGTCACTGTGTGACCATGTTTCAAAGCTTGCGTAAAGGCACCAAGCATTAAAACATGACTTGCTGTGCACATTCTGTATTACCAATACATGGCTAATCCAGTGTTTCTGGATGCTGGATGCAGTACCTGTTGGATAAAACAATAAATTATAGCTCCTAGAGGAGCCCTACTGAGACATTCACTGATTATAATACAGAAATAGCCATGTTAGGAGGATGTCACTGTATTTTCCCCTTATGGTAAAGAATTCTGACCTCCAAAACAACAAAAAAGGGGTTACAAAAGTGTAAATTGGACTTACATTATCATAATTCAGTAAAAGGATGTCAGCCATAGTTTCCCTGTTCTGTTCTTCTAGTACTCTTGTATGAAAAGCTGGAGCCATTGCAATTCTCTCATTTATATACAGATGTGCCCCACTTAACAATGAAGACAATTCCTAGGGTGTACTTCTTTAACTGAAACTAACCAGAGGTAGAAATAGCATAGAAAGAATAGAGATAAGTTCCTATACTACAAAAAATGAGCAGCAGTTTCAGCAAATTTTTTATTCATAACTAATATTAAACACATGTGAAATGAAACAACCAAGTCAGGTTAAGCATGAGTAAACAAAAACATTCTGAGTATTCTGGAAGAGACAACTTGAAAGCTTCTTTCAAAGCATGTACCAGGATGATTTTCTTTTACTTTCAACAGCCTATACTTTTTTAACGCTTTCCATTTTGGTGGTGAAGCATATAGATCTATCTTTTTTTTAACATACCAGGGTAACTGGTGAGGCAGGCTAATCTCCTTTCCTCTTTTTTTTCTATTTTGTGTTTCACACAATAAGTAATTCTGGAGACAGCTGTTTACCTTGCCTGTTGTATGTAATGACATAAAACAACTGTAGGATCACTTAGGCCATTTCCACACTAGACTGTTATAGTGCCACTATTCCACTGTCAACATCCTATGGAATCCTTGAGGCCCCTCTCTAAATTGCAAACCTCAGAATTCCAAAGGATGTTGAAAGTAGAATAATAGCACTATAACAGTCTAGTGCGGAAATGGCCTTAGAGTAGAATTCTTCTTCTTTCCCGGGTCCAGTTTTATTGTATTTGCTTACTGCAGACACACAGCTATAATTTGACACTGAAATTCTGTTTTTCTCCAGCCTTCTTTTACCATGCTCCTAATGTCAATGCTGTGAAAAACAAAACAAAACTAAACTTCTAGCTAGATGGAAGACAAGCAATGGGGAGGTCTGGGCCGGGCTTCCTTAAAAATGAACTTCTTTGTAAGAGGCTTTGTTAATGGAGGTATGCCTGTAATGTTTAAAGCTGTACGAGTAATGTTAACACTGAAAGATTGGCTGTACAGGAATTAATATGTGCACAGATCTGGAAATTGTGTAAACATCTCATTGCACTGTACACATGATGACAAAAGTCTGTTGAGGAAGAAGATTAACAGAGAACGTAATTTAATTAATTTAAGTGCACCCAGATTGTGTTATATTAAAAAAAGAAACTTAGCAAAATTTGTTTCTTTCTCACTTTTTTTCCAGAATGAGACAGTGACAGGAGGGGGGAGAATTGCCCCTTTTTTTGTGCTTTCTTCTCTCTTCCTTTGTCAGATCAAATGAATAATTTAGAACTGTGTTGCTTATTAATAAAAAGTAGATGAGTTAATATATATTTTCCAAGAGGGTTTTGAAAATAGTTGTCATCTTTGTGAAGAATAACATAGCTGTTTTTGAAATTTGGATGTCAAACATGGCATTTTCTTTTTTACTTTGAGAAGTAGCAAATGCTTTGTTTAGTAGTTTCAAGTTGACATTCTATAATTTAGTTTCTATACAGAATGCTAAAATAAGGAAGACTGCAATTTTCTAAACTAATGCATTCACTTGTAAAGGATGGAAACAGTGGATTCTGAAAATCTAAGTGACTCCAATTGACCCCCATCCTTATTGCTGTGAAATTGCAGTGTGGTTTATAGTCTCAATATTTCTTTTATTAAAATTGAATGTCTTCCCGAAAAGAAATTTCTTTCTCCAACCCCGACTGCTCCACCAACAATCTTTCCAATCCATTATGATCCAAGAAGTAAAACCTGTAAAACAAACACATGCTAAATTCAGTTTTCCAGGATGATCTTTTTAAAAGTTAAAAGTGCTAAATGTGATCCTAAACAGTGTAATACTAGATAGTGTATCTGATTATATCCCGGATACTGTTCCAACATAAGGTAGCCCTCCATTCCTGAAAGTATAAACCAAAACGCTTGGTATTACCTAAGAAACTTGCTTCCTCCTGTAATAATATACACTAGTTTCCCAAGTGAGTAAAGTGTGAGGTTGTCCACATATAAATGTTTCCCTTTTTGGACTCACTGCACACACACCAAGTTTACTACACAGTTATAACAGTTTTATCCCACTTTAACTGTCACAGCTCTGTCATATGGCTTCTTAGAATCCTCTCCTAGATGGCTCTAGCACATGCACACCTCTGAACCTGAGCAGAGAAATCTAAAGACCTTGCCATACTACAAATCCCAAAATAGGGGTTGGAAAAAGTATGGCCTACAGTTCATATGCAACCCAAAGGCTGTTTTTGTGATCCTGAGCTACCCACCCATTTTGAAAATTAGCAGTAGTATTCAGAATTAGTGGAAGTATTAATATGCAAGGTGTCCCCTGCCTCCTTGAGAGGCAAAGATCAACTTTCACATGCTTCCCCCCATCTTTTTTAAGCACAGAGGAGTTTCTTTTTTCCCCAAAACCAAAAATAATCTCAGGTACATTATCTAGATGAGAAAAAGGCCTCTCAGGGTTTAAAACAACTCAGTGTTCAACTCCAACATAGCAAAATTATCTCCTCCTACAATTACTACTAGGTCCAGGGGTATTTGGGTTGAAAAAAATATAATGTTTTGGGTTTTTTTAAAAGGATTGTAGCCTTTGTGGTGTTGGGACAACACATGCACCCCTTGGACCTCAGCCTGGTAGCGTTGCCAGATCTCGTGGCCTGACCTCATGTTTCAGACCCTGGACTCCTTCTCCAGTCCTCAAAATGAGGAGAAGGAATCCCAGGACATGAGTACTGTTTTGTAGGTGTCTGTGATATATTTTTCTCATTGCTTACTGTTGTTATTATTATTTTATTTGGAGTGGCATCCTCTATACGACTGTGGTTGGTGCTAATGCATCTTGCCTAATGACATCATAACATCACCCTTGTAACATCACCAGGCCTAACACCCTGTGAGATCACAGGGAATCATCCTTTGGTCTCATGTTTTGACTCTAAAAGTCCTGACTTGGCAGCCCTATTACCAACTGCTGCTTTAAAGGCTAGGCCTTTATCTCCTATCATTATCTGATGGCACTAGGGTTCCCAGACTCAGCACTGTTTGTATGTACTGTATGTGGCACTCATATAGTGTTGGTACACCAAAAACCTGGAGCATAGTGGGGTCAGAATACCATAGGGCAGGCATTCAGGCCTATCATCTCATTTGAAACATGGCAGGAAATGGAGCCCCAGATTTCCCAGATACAAGACTTCTTGGTGTCAAGCCCTGGCAGCAATGGCGCTGGCCTGGAAACACTTCATGATGGCTGGTGGTGAGCCTGCCACACTCTGCGCTTGGGCTGTTGGTTCAAATAGACAACATTGATTTGATTTAGGACCTAGAAAAATTCCCCACATGTCATGTGGCCATCTGGGATCTGACCATGGAAGCCCTATACAGAATGGTGGCAACCGCAACAATTACTGGACACATTTTTCTGCCTCCCTGCCCTCCCCAGCTCTGGATTGCCATATTATCTGATTAAGTAAATTTTACGTAAATTTTGAATCCATTTACTTAGATTTCCAGTATTTCTGTTTCCCTAATCAGCTGACCTAGAAGCATTTCTTGGCCTACCTGCCAATCCTTTCCTGCCCTTTGTCTGTGACTTCACAAGGATCCACCTCTGAGATTTCACAAGGATCTTTCAGGTTTTGACCTTGAAATCCCCGGGAATGGCACATATGGTAACAGCTGTGATAGTTAGCGACTTCACATTTTTATATTGGTATAATATAGTACAGTTTTGGAGCAGAGAACAGAGGGTATATTTTTCTTACTTTAAAGCAAGATGGTGTCTATCCTTTTTTTAAAAGCCAGACAAATGTATATTTCAAAAAGAAGCAATATGGATCCCACAGGACCATTGGATGGGAGAGGAACTATAACTTTTACCTATCATATTTACCTATCCTCAGCATGCAAGTGAATAAGCAGACCCCATGAAATAGTTTAGTAACACTGTCGTTTTCTTCGGCACAGGCTGGGCACCAAAAAATGGGAGTGAGGGGAGAAAATAATATCTCCAACTTCTTTTCCTCAAGTTTCTATAACACACTGGCACACGTACAATGTGCATTGGCAAGCACCATCTCTTTTATAGTATCTTATAAATATATTTTTACAATGACAGTCTATCTTTGATCCTGTTGCAAAAATTTTAGTGCCATACTTCATAAGGATAAATTGTTATTTTATATATATGGATTACTCACGGGAGGATCTGTTTCTGCTGCAAAGAATCCATTCCTGCTGGCTCTTAGCTCAAATAGACAACATTGATTTGATTTGCTTCCCCCTGTGCAGAAATTTCTGTGTCTTGATAATAGACTGATGCAGCATGGCTAACCAACCAGGGCAAGTGACATAAAATGAAACAGAGAAGTAAGAGCAATGGAAAAGTGCCAACTGGTGGTGAAAATATTCCTAGATGACAAGACTCACTTGCAGTCCAGTGTCCTAGACTGATGCAGGCAGATCTCTCAATCAGTCTTTCCCGGAGGACTAAGGCAGTTGTGCCAGCCCTTGGGAACTTAATCTTTAAAATTAATTTGTTCCTGTGTTTCTTTACAGTGTTAAACAAGTTACTAATTTAAAGTACTTGTGACAATCTTTTAAATATAACTCACTCTATTCATCAGGGTGTTACTCACCACTTTTGAATTACTTTTCCTTACTTTTTTTTTAAAGTGTGATAAGAGAATGGCATAAAACTTGTCAAAATGCTTCTGAAAATGCTCTATAAAAGTAGCTTTCAAAGGTAACTAGAATATGTTTGCTCATTTCGTAAGTAAGGTGACATAGGCCCTTTTCACATGTGGGGGGGGAAACGGTGCAGAGCAACCTCTCACGGAGGTCGTCTACACCGTAGAGTGGACTGGCGTGGACTACTTTTCCTAGTTTCACACCAGAATCCACTCAGGAGCGGCCGGAACTAGCCAGGCTGCGTGTTTTTTAAAAACCTCTTTTTAGAGGTTTTTAAAAAGCACGGAGCGCGCAGCCCTGTGCCGCTCCATCACCCGGCTCTAAAGTGGATCTGCAGGCGCGCGCAAGTGCGTGCCTGCAGATCTGCCGGGGGCGGGCTTCCAGCTGGCAAGCTTCTCCGGTTGGTGGAGAGCCTCCACCAACCGGAAGCTGCCATCTGCGACGCCGGAGGAGTGTGGAGCAGCGAGCTCGTGCTGCTCCACGCGGCGACGGACTTACCCGGCTGGAGGTAAGCTCCGTTTTTGGGCGTTTTCGCCCGTTTCCCCCCCGACATGTGAAAAGGGCCATAGTTCCCAGTCATTACTTTACTTTTAAAAGGTAACTGTTGTTATGTGCTTTGTCACTACTTATGGCGACCCTAAGGTAAACCTATTACAAGGTTTTCTGAGGGCTGAATGTGTGTGCTGCACCCAAGGTCACTCGGTGGGTTTCTGTGCCCAAACAGGGGACCTTGGGCACATCACACATTCTCAGACCCAGGAAAAACTTTTATAGGTTTGCCTTAGAGTGGCCATAAATGTAAAACAACTTGAAGGCACACAACAATGCCACTCTGGAGTCCTGTACTGGGAGAAAGGCAGGATATGAATTAAATACATATGCAAGTGATTTTTTTTTCTGAAGCAGCAAATTACAATGATTTTTCCTTTGTTTCCCAAGAGGTAATTACCTATCCTCAACACATCCTACTATTATCTTCTCCCCACACCTCCATCTTATTAGGTGTATTTTCAGAAAGACTGTTCCAGTGGTTCTAGCCAGCAGAGATGGCAAGGCTCAACAAAATTTTAATTGGTTTTAACAGCCCCCTGAGTTCTCATAAGGTTTAATCAGGGAATCCAGAAAAATCTCGTGAAGAGTTAAAATGTAGACATTCAACAGCTATGAAGGGAAGCTTTTAAAATATTTAACACAGAGAGCTGCACGGCAGCTGGTGAAATATCTAGTTGTAAAGTGTGTTTAATATTTAGAAACCATCAGCAACCTGCTAAGTATCTTCCCATTGTGGCTAGAGGCATCAACTCAAACTCTTTATCTGCAACAGAGGGCTATACATGGGCTCTGTTTGCAAAACACTCTATCTACAACCAGGGTGGATAGGCCCACTCACTTAGAGTCTGAAGGGGAAAGTTTGGGAAAGCAGTCTAGTGTCTCCAGTATTGTTTACATCAGCAGTATAACGTCTCTTAAGGTGTCCATGTTGTTGTGTAGCTTCAAGTTATTTCCCACTTATGGTGATCCCAAGGCAAATACAGTTACCATTTAAATGGTCAAAGAGCACTCATTCTCTGTGAAGTTCTGCACTTTTGAAAGATTTGATAGTCATTAATCATTTCTTCCAAAGTATTGCTTTCTTTTTGGGCTCTAGTGGTGGGATAGACAATGTGGTAGTGAATTACCCTAAATATTTTTTAAAATTATTCTTGTTTTTCAGCTCAACCTTTGTGATTGCCAAGGGAAGCATAACGTTTATTTTATAGTGACTTCTTCCCTACCCTAAACTGGTGATGTGAGAGTGATCTATTAACAGTGTTTTTGCTTTCCTAAGGAAATACTTCTTGATTTTTATTGATTTTTTTCTACTCACTCTCATATACTGAGGGAGGACTAAAGATGCTAATTATCAACTTTTGTGCACTACAGAATATTCATATGCCCAATTAGCCTAGCTTGAAATGTTGTGATAAATATTTAAAAGAACATTTCTTAGTAACTAGTGGACATTTATTATGGTTTTCATATTTAGAAGAAGACCAAAGGATGTTCTAATTTTCTGTGAGAGAGTTAAGAAATTATCATGATGTCATCCTTTGGAAGAGGAAAGCTTCCAGATTACAATCTAGATCAGGATCTCCTGGTAAATCTCTGTGGAACTCCAAGCAGATCAGCAAGGCTTGCTGATTCCCAGTAGTTTACCTTTCACATAACATTTCTTAGACTTAGTGAGCCTCATCTATAAAATAATATCAGTTACTTTGATCAAGTCTTTACACAGCTCTGCTAGCCCTTGTGCTCTATGTGTTAGAATCTATGGCTTCAAGTTACTCCAAATCTGAGCAGTTCATACATTGAGACTGTTTGTTATATTTATACCTTGCTTCTTCCTCTAATGATCTTAAAGTAACATGTGTGGAGCAGAGTTTGGAAGTAATTCCTGATGAAAACAGGATCAATGATGCAGTAAAGTAACTGCAGCCCAAGATAGGTAAAGAGGTGATATGGGAACATCAAGCTGCTTTAAATTAATTCATATTTCTGAGGTCAGATGAACTGCACGAAAGTATATTAAAGGAAATTGAAGATGCACTCTCAAACTTCTTTCTGTAATCTTTCAGAAACACTGGAGGTGAGGTTCCTGCAAACTGGAGGCAGGCAAGAGTTTGCTCCATTTTCAAAAAGGAAAAAAAAAAGGCCTTAAACCTATTAGGTAGTTTTATGTCAATACTAGGCAAGTTTGAAAACAGATCATTAAACTGTTGTCTAAGAGCACACAAGAAAGAAAGCTGTGAGTACTAATAGCCAGCATGGTTTTCTCAAAAACAAGCCATACTGATCTTGTTTCTCTTTTTTAAATGGAATTATAAACTTGGTAGATCAGGGAAATGCTGTGGTTGTAATGTATCTTGGTTTCTATTAGGCTTTCAACAAGATTTGCAGACACACTGATAAAATGTTAGAAAAATACTGCTTCTTTTAGATGGATTTGTGTCTGGTTTTGTAAGACTAACCCAAAAGAATGCTTCTCATCAATGGTCTCTGGAGAGCACTGATAAGTGGGATACCACAGGGCTTTGTCCTAGGATGGATGTTCAATATATTTATAAATGATTTGGAGAAAGAAATAAAGCGTATCTCATCACATTTGCAGAGAAGACCAACTGGAAGGGGTAGCTAGTATCTCAGAAGAGAAATTCAGAATAATCTTAAGAGGTTGGAGAACTGAGCCCAAACTAATAGACTGAACTTCAATAGAGAAAATAAGATTTTACATTTAGACAAGAAAGATCAAATGCACAGATATAGTTATCAAATATACCTAACTTAACAGTGACATGTGTGAAAATAATCTTGGTTTGATTAGACTGCAAACTAAACAAGAGTCAACAGTGTGATGAGCTGGCAGAAACAAGAAGGAGAAAAATGAAGAGGAAGAGAAGGAGATAATGAAGAAGAGACAGTAACTGCTGCTGTTAGTAATGCAGTTCTAGACTATATCAACAAGGGTATAAAGTCTAAATTGACGGAAGCAATAGTACCATTCTATTCTGCTTTGGTCAGACCGTTTCTGGTGTACTCTGTGCATTTCAGGGCACTGCAGTTTAACAATGATATTGATGAGCTGCTTTCTTTCAAAAGAATATTGACAAGCTGCCTGGAATATGTTCACAAGAGGGTGTACAAGATGGTAAAGGGTCTGGAAATCAAGCCCTATGAACAGCAGGTTGAGGCAGCTGGGTATGTTTAACATGGAGAAGAGAAAATTGAGAGGTCACATGATCAGCTATCTTCAAATATCTGTACAACTGCCACATGGAAGATGAAGTAAATGTTTCTGCTACTCCAGAAATTAGGACACAAACCAATGGTTTCAGATTATTAGAAAGGAGATATTGTCTAAACATTAGGAAGAATTTCATGGCAGTAAGAGTGGGATAGAGTCCCTCAGTAAGTAATTTGCTTTTCTTATCTGTCAGGAATGCTTTAGATCTGGATACTTGTACTGGTTGCACGTTGACCTGACACATTTTAATTTCTCCTAACTTTATCTGGAGATGCCCAAGACTGAAGTTGGGTTTGTATACAACATATGTATTCTACTAGTCAGTTGTAAAACTCTTGTTCTATGTGTATTAATGTTAAGCCATTAACATATCTAAAATGTCCTTTCTGCTTGACTTTGGAAAATGAGTTTCAGTAGACTGCTTTTGTATAATTAATAGCACCCACATAAAATGATACAAAAGAAAAAGAAAAAGGAAACTGCAAATGCTCTGGGGCTTTTTAAATGACATCTTTGCATTCAAATACCTGTGAATTCAGGATCAAAACAAATAACGCAATTATAGCTTATCATAACATTATTTCAATACTTAACTATACAAAACATGAGATCTGAAAATTGCATCCAAATCCAATCTCATGTTTTGTTAAAACTAAGCCAGTTAGCCAGGAGAATCCTCCATTTTTTTCCCTTGGACTCTTGTCCTTGGAATTTCATGTAGGGGGGACGTGATATTGCTAGTATAAATCAAAAGCTGACTCCTTTTCCATGGAAATTACACTATTTTAAATAAGCATTTTGTCCAAAAAATTACATATGACATGGATTTTTTTTATACTTCCAAAGGTAAGGGTGGAAAAAAAAACCCTGCATGTTTAATATCATTTACTGATGCCTATAGTTTTAAGATGTGTTAAATTATTCATACTGTATGCAGTCTTTAAAATTATGTAGTATTCAAAGAGATCTTTCAGGGTGGAGAAGGTCTCTGATAGCAGTGGACAGTGTCCCTTGTCCCCCACATGATATTGGGAGGGTGGTGGGGAAGATGAGCAATGATCCTCACCTGATGTGATTCAGGGAAATTCCCATCCATTCCTATGCGACATTGGTGGGGCGGGGGGGGGGGCAGCCAGGAGAGAACTGAGGAAGCTTTTGGCTCTCTACTTGCATTTTGATAGCGGATTCACACAGTGATTCAGTCAGTCTTGCCACATGCCAGCTATTGGAACACAGTCCACAATGAACTTCTGCCTCACTGGACTGCCCCTCTCCTGGCTTGAGAGATACAGGAAATAGGTGAACCTAGGATGGGGGTGGAAATAGTCCTACAGTGTACTCAGTGACTGGGGAACAAAATGAGAAAGGGGCTTAAGGAGGATTTTTCTGATGAACCCTGGGGGGAGCATAGCAACAGAACCACCCTAGCAACCAAGAGAATTTAAAATTGATTGACTGTGGAATATGGAACCCCAGGCTAGCCAGGGAGAGGGGCTAGATGAGGGAAGTGAATAACTGAAATTTAACTGAATCAGAGTTCTGAAAAGAGAGTCTGGAGATTGAGAGACAGAGAGAGGGAGGGAGGGGGAGGGAGGGCGGGAGGGAGGGAGATCCATCTGAGAGTGTGAAAGAGAAAGAGAGAAAAGAGATTGTTTGCCGATTTCAATATACAAGTATTGTGCTGTTTACTAATTTTTAATTTACCAACTAGTTATTCCCTTGACAGTTTGTTAAATAAAGATTTGGCTATATTTTTGTAAAGAGCAGTCTCAATAGAGTATCTTTGCTCTGGATTGGGTATACACGCTACCACCAGTGACACAATCATTGGATAAAGTAATCCATGCTTTGCCCTATATCTGCAAGGGTGCAGATTTAGTGGAAGTAGTAGAAGGAGATAAACCAGGAGAGGAAGCCAATGGGGGACAAAAGGGTGCTGCTTCTCTAAGAGGGGAGAATTTAAAGCACACCTGAGTGTCATAGCCCTGGCTTGGTCTAGATCTCCCTGGTTTTGACAGGGAGATTTCCCTTATTCGGGTGCGGGGGGGGGGGGTGGATGGATGCAGGGGTATAGAACGTTCAAAAAAGCCCTTTCTTGTTTCTCCCCTGTAGTGTAGTAAAATATTCTTTCCATCCCAAATTGGAAGGGCCACACAGTCCCTTATTGCAAGGACAATTGGCAATAAAATAATTTGCTGTCAAATGACCTACCTTGTAGACTTTGCTTGGAGGTCTAGATGAGTATCTTTCAGGTTTTTCTTAGTTGTAGAAAGACATGCTGCTATACAGGGCTGACCTAGATAGCCCATGATAACCCCTCTTTGTCCAGCACTGCAGGAAGAGAGGATCACACTAGCAAACCATTTCTGTACACTGGCTCTTGTGTTAAAGTTTCCTTTGCTTGGTTGAAACCTGCTGTGCTACAAATGGGAACTGCCATTTAGGTCAGATATCCTAATGTTCCATTAAAGTCAAAAACTGTGCCAGAATTAAGTTGTTATCCTGTGATTTCTACATTGGAAAAGAAGGCTAAGGAAAGAGGAGAATCTAACTTCTTTATTTTTTAAAAAAAATAAGAATTGGTCAACAGAAAATGTTTTAACATCAATATCCATAGAATTATAGACTCATAGAATCATAGAATTGGAAGAGACCACAGGGGCCATCTAGTCCAACCCCCTGCCATGCAGGAATCTACATCAAAGCACTCCTGACAGTGGCCATCCGGTCTCTGCTTAAAAACCTCCAAAGAAGGAGACTCCACCACACTCCGAGGCAGCATATTCCACTGCCAGACAGCTCTGACCAACAGGAAGTTCTTCCTGAGGTTCAAGTAGAATCTCCTTTCCTGTCATTTGAATCCATTGCTCCTTGTCCTAATCTCTGGAACAGTGGAAAACAAGCCCAGTCCTTCCGCAACATGGCATCTCCTCAAATATTTAAACATAGCTATCATGTCCCCTCTCAACCTTCTCTTCTGCAAACTAAACTTACCCAGTTCCCTAAGCCACTCCTCATAGGACATGGCTTCCAGACCCTTCATCATTTTGGTCACTCTCCTCTGGACACGTTCCAGCTTGTCAATATCCTTCTTGAAATGAGGTGCCCAGAACTGGACACAGTATTCCAAATGAGGTCTAACCAATGCAGAATAGAGTGGTACCATTACCTCCCTTGATCTAGACACCATACTCCTATTGATGCAACCAAGAATGGCATTGGCTTTCTTGGCTGCTGCATCACACTGCTGACTCATGTTCAGCTTGTGGTCCACCAAGACTCCTAGATCTCTTTCACATGCACTGTTATCCAGTCACGTGTCCCCCATCCTATATTTGTGCATTCCATTTTTTTCTGTCTAAGTGTAGGACCTTATATTTCTCTCTGTTGAAGTTAATTTTGTTAGCTTTGGCCCAGCTCTCCAATCTGTCAAGGTCATTTTGAATTTTGATCCTGCCCTCTGGCGTATAAGCAATCCTTCCCAATTTGTTGTCATCTGCAAATTAGATCAGCATGCCCTCTATTCCTTCACTCAAGTCATTGATGAAGATGTTGAATAGCACTGGGCCCAGGATAGAACACTGTGGCACCCCACTAGTCACTTCTCTCTAGGATGAAAAGAAGCTATCGGTGAGCACCCTTTGATAGTTAACTAATATCGAGTATTTTCACCTGAGGGTTAGTAGTAAATATAATTGACCTATGGCTTTTATGTTGTCACATAATTTAGTTCAATTTGGAACTGTAGAGATTTTTTTAGGATGCAGTCTTTTCATACTGAAAAAAATAGTTCCCCAAAGTAAACCCATTTTTTTGTCAAATGTGTTGCTAGATTTTCTGAAAACACAGCATATGGCTTGAGATTGTCATTCTTTTCTTACAGCAACTTCATCATTGCCTTCAAGTTCAACTTTTGTTCACATTTATCACATGGCATAAATTTAACTTGCCCAAAAATAAGATTTACAAATCTCTCAAATGATGTAGGAGATAAAGTGACGCATGTCACAATGACATTACAAGTTTAAGAGGAAGTATTGTAATGCAGACTTTTGTTGGAAATTAATGGATATGTCCATGGGATTACTGGTACTGACTGAAAAGAAACTGGTTTAGTTTATATTTATTATGAACCAATCTATTCCACACTTCTTGAACTAATACACAAACTAAAAACTTCAGCATCCTTTGTTGTTGTTTTCCATGCTTCTCTGAATTTTGCAATGTAGTTCCTATATCAAAAATTCAGTTGGTATCTTCTGGTGAAAAGGGAAAGAAAATTTAAAAATCTGTGAGTAATTTCCATGTCAGCCCTAGTTTAGATGGAAGGAAGGAGGAGGCAATTCATACCATGAAAATCCATTTGTGCTGAGCTCCGAAGGAAAAAGCAGATGCACTCCGTTTGAGAATTCACTCTCATTCGCCTTCCCCCAGACCAAGCTGAGACCACTTCCTTCTCCATGATCTAAATCATTTCCCCTTCCCCCCTCTCCTCATTGATATGTGACAGCAGCAATGGCCCATCACAGAACTTGACAGCTGCTAAGTGTAGGGAATCATAGAATCACAGAGTTGGAAGAGACCACAAGGGCCATCGAATCCAACCACAAAGGCAGTTTCTCTGTTTGCTGCTCCCAAAAGACTGATGTTGTTGATCCCCCCCCCCACCTACATGTTTGGGACTATGTGCTGATGTAGAAGCGCAGCCTTTTATTATTGTGATACCAAATCATATTATATTAATTGTCACTATTTAGAAAGACGTTAGTAACTCCTAATCAGAGGGCATTTGTGGTGTCACCTGCACCAAATATGCTGTATATCACTTCTACCTGTCAAGACCACAGGTTAAGCTACCAGTAATACTGCCTGCATGTCAGCACAGTGTAGTGGTTTCAGCATTGGAGATCAGTGTTTGAAACCCTGCTTAGCTGTGGAAACCCACTGGGCAATCTTGGGCAAGTCATACTCTCTCAGCCGCAAAAGAAAGCAAAGGCAAACCCTCTCTGAACAAATCTTGCCAAGAAATCCCTGTGATAGATTCACCTTAGAGTCATGGTAAGTTGGATACAACTTGGAAGCAGAAAACAACAGAATAATGTGGCAACAAAAATGGGTTATGTGTGCTCTTGATGAAATGAAGGCATGTTTGAGGTTATGAGAAAGACAAAGATGCATTTAAAAGAAAGTACAGTACAAGTAATTCTGACATGAAGGTGGGAAATAAAGCCAAGAACTCTGGGATGATGACAGTCTCAAAAGATATAATGAGAAGGTACAGACTTCTGGTAGAATGGTTTAGACTTAAAGGGAGCAGGTTGTGTCCATATCAGCACACTTGATCATTTGTCTGAGCCATTATTGATTTTTCTTGTTTCTGCTTGAAGGGGCTCATTTCCAAAAGCTGCAAATAAGCTAATTAACCTAAAGGGTCTTTGTGAAAGGATTTTTTTTAATAGTCAGTGGAATTATTCATTCAGCAGTGAGGAGATACTGATCACATGTTATTGTTACTGAAGAAAATTTCATTTTGTTTCCTTTGTTGATGTGGGGGTTGCATTTTCTATCCACAATAGAATAAATTGGCCTAAAAACAGGTCAATAGCATAGTCTTAAAATATAGTTGGAGAAGTACGGGAGAAGTCCAGCTATTTTGAATGCAGAAGAAAATAAAACAAATCCTAGACTACTATACTTTGAAGGAAATTAATGTTCTCAATCATAGGTGTCAGACTCTAGTGGTGGTAATTTTCCATAGTTTTAGGGGAAGCCCTTTTTATTAGTATTATATCTATCTATCTATCTATCTATCTATCTATCATCTATCTATCTATTTTCTGCTCTTTCTATTTCTAATCTGTAATTGGAGAAACCAGGTATAGATGTGGCCAGTGAGCATCACCGCTGAGCTATGGCTGCTTCATATATTCCCTGCAAAATGTAGTGACTACCAAGGAAGTGTGACTGCTCTGGATCTAGAGATCTTGTAACTTTGATTCAAATGTTGTCACTGCTTTCACAGGAGTTATATCCTCAGGGGTCCTTGCACAAATTGGAAACATAGGAAGCTACAAATTGGTCTAACCAGCCTAGTAATGTCAGTTTTGACTGGCAAAAATGGGTCTCCAGGATTTCAGGCAGGACTTTTTGCCAGCTCTACTTGGAAATATCTGATATTTGTCGGTGCTCTTCCATCCAAGTATTAACTCGGCCCAACCCTACTTACCTTCCAAAATCAGATTAGATCAGAGAAATTCAGGATGGCATGGCAATATAAATTCTTCCCTAAATTCAGTAAACATGCTGAAAGTTTCACAGGACTATGTGGGATAGCCCTGCCTGATGCTTTAAATATGCACTGCCACCTCCAGCCTCCAGACATCCATTGGACATTCATGAGAATGAGTTATAGTGCAGTTCCTAATGCCAAGGAAGCATCTTGCCTTACCTGGGTACTTTGCACGTAGGAGTTCTCTACACATACATCTCTGTCCAGGGAAACTTCTTACTGATCAACCTGATCAACATTCATCAAAATAGTGGGATAGCACTGCATGGTTATGGCAGTCAGTGGAAATAATCTGTTTGGCTCCCCAAACACATCTATGCATACACGAAAGATGTGGTGGGGTTCTTGTGAAGGCTTCTGTTTATAAAAACAAGTAAGGATATAGCTCTGAAAGATCAGTCAGTAATATATTCTCAGTTAATGATGAAATTAAGTTTGTTTACACAGTCTTATTAATTGCTCTGTTTTCCTCTCAGTCTCAGCCTGTCAAATTCTGCTGTCTCAGTAGTGGTATGTGAGTATAGAAGACTGAAGATTTGGTACACAATAGTGGAGACAATGGTGCTGCTCACACCCCCAGAATGCCAACTGATATTTATTTATTTATTTGTTTAATTAATATCCTACGTCTCTCCCAATGTGCGATCCAAGGCAGCATACAGTCTTTTAAAAACACAAGGCAATTAAAAAGCTTTCAGTACAAAAATTAAAACACAATTAAATCAAATTTTTATTAAACACACATGAGTTTAAAATGCAGATTAAAAGCTGTTTTTAAAAGCATATGTAAAACGTAATAAAAAAGATACAACCCCCCCCCCTCCATTAAATGCTTGGTGTGCTGTATAAAATTAAAGGACAAAAGCCTCCTTAAATTTTTTAAAAAAGGTCTTTGCCAGACAGTGGATAGACAGCTGGGAAGAATCCAAGTGGACTTCCCATGGAAGGGCTTCCACAGCCTGGGAGTTGCCATGGAGAAAGCTCTCTTCCATGTCCTCATCAGACATACATGTGATGGTGCTGAGATGAACCCTTCCCCTGAAGATCTTAGAGCTCTGGCAGGATCATATAGTCAGACACAGTCTTTCAAATAGTCTAGACCCAAGCCTTGTAGAGCTTTAAAGGACATCACCAGCAGTTTGAATTCTGCCCAGAAAAGGTTTGGCAGCCAGTGGAGCTGCTTCAACAAGGAGGCTATGTGATCCCTATAACCTGCCGCAGCCTGACTGCAGCATCTTGGACAAACTGGAGTTTCCAGTTTCTAAAGGCACCTCATGTAGAATGCGTCACAGTAGTCTGAACAGGAAAACAGCCATATCTGACATCTTCAAGGAACGGGTGCAGCTGGCATACCGGTTTTAACTGTGCAAATGTACTCTTGATTACTGCTAAAACCTGGGCATCCCAGCTCAGCTCTGATTTCAGGAGCATACCCAAGCTGCAAACCTGAAATTTCAGGGGCAGTGTAATCACATCCAACATAGTCTGAATCCCTATTCTCTGATCTGCCTTTTGACTGACCAGGAGCATCACTGTCTTGTCCAGATTAAGTTTCAGTTTGTCCATTATTGACAGCAGATATTGGTTTATTAGAGAGACAGCTTCCTTGGAATTGGATGGAAAAGAGAGACAGAGATTGATGTCATCAGCGTGCTGGTGACATCTTAGCCCAAAACTCTGGATAACCTCTCTCAGCAGTTACATGCAGATGTTAAACAGCATGGGAGACAAAACTGAGCACTCAAGGACCTGTCTGGCCAATGGCCATGAGACTAAACAGGAATCCCCCAGCACCACCTTCTGAGTTTGCCCCTCCAAGAAGGACTGGAACCACTGCAGAACAGTGCCACCCAAGCCCATCCCAGAGAGATGCTCAGAAGGATACCATAGATGATTGTATCGAAAGCTGAAAGGTCTGGCAGAAAGGTCTGGCAGAACCAAGAGGGACAAACTCCCCCATCTGGGTCCCTACATAGGTCCAATCACCAAGAAGACCAAATATGTCTCCATTCCATAGCCAGAGCTGAGGTCAGATTGAATTGGTTGTAGATAATCTGTTTCATCCAGGAACCCCTGGAGCTGGAACGTGGTATATGCAAAATTGTATAACACACATACATCATTTATCTGAATTAAAATAACCATGTGACATAGATATAAATGACCATCTCAAACATCAGCACAGGATTTTAGAAGAGTTACATGCAGATAGTGGAAGGAGTTAATATAAATATTGGCACCTGGTCAAGATTTCATAAAAAATGCATTATTACCCATATGCCCATTGTGGTTCTTTTGTTGTATGGTATTTCCATTATTTATCATATAATATTGTCCATTGTATATTCATTGTGGATATATGTGTATATTACCTTTTAGTATATGTATTTTATCTCTACAGAAACATATCATATTTGAAATGGTCATTCATAATTGTCATATGACACGTAGTTTGCATTTATTCAGATAAATAATGCATATTTTACACAGTAGTGTATGATGACAACACACCACTGTTCATCTACTACAGGTTGAAAGCGGTATACGTATTTGCTGAAAACTGTCTGGAACAATGAAAGAATATTACTACACGTAGTCTGAGACTACATGACATTCTTTAATGATCAAAGGCTTAGCAATTTTATAAGGCGACCTTGAGTTTGCACTGGAAATGTGTTTCACAAATGCCAAGTGTTAACAAGATCCCCATAATGAAGCCAGAGAACCTACTCGTAGCAAGTAAGCATGGTTCTTTTACATGACTGTCTTTAATACAAAGAAAAAGATGTTCACTGTGACTCGCATAACTGTAATCTTGAAAGCTGTTGTTACAAACAAGAATGAAAACATACCTGATTGTGTTATTAAGATGTACGCACATATTATTAGAGGAATAGAGTAAAACTGTAAGAAACCAGTAGGACAATTCAATAGAGATGTGAAGGGGTTTCTATTATGGTTACTAAATATGGCTCAGAATACTTAATTGAACTTCACTGACTTTTATTATACTCCTTCTATCCAACATGTATAAGCCCACTGATTTTTATATATATATATAGAGAGAGAGAGAGAGAGAGAGAGAGAGAGTAGTTGTCAGATCCCAAACACCCGGGAACATTTTTTGAAGTCGGTATGGGTAGTATGCATTAGTTCTAAATTAAATAATAAGAAGTTTTAAAATATTCAGTGCAAATTTGAAAAAGAATATTAGCCCTCACCATCACCTTGCATTGCCCTTTCTACCCCACCTGTCAAGAAACAGGAGGATTAGGTGTGTTTAGCAACTAAAATTGCATATCATCTTGGGTATGAAGGCCACAAGCTATGAGTGATCCTTTAGTATCTGATTTTTATGCTAAAAGCAGCTTTTACTTTATCTCATTTTGCTTCCATAAAACTAGTCAAGCTGATTGGTGTGGAATCAGGAGCAATGAGATATTCACCACTGTGCCAGGGTTGCCAGCTAATGAACATAGCTTGGTAAATATCCTTATGTTGCTTTCGTTAACAGGTGAGAAGTTAAAATATTAGTTTGTTTTTAAGCCCCAGGGATGCTCCATACCAACCTTATTTCTGTTGATGGGCACATTCCTTTTAGAGTAATTAGTTGGCAGAGGGGTACATACCAATAGTGAATGGAGGCTGTAAAGCTAATAATGGACAGGTCCAAAGACAATCCCTTTTTCTCTATGCATTTCTGCCATCTTTTTTTTCCTCCTCATCTAGTAGGCTGTAACCTGAACTTACCACTTGCAAAAATCTTGTGAAATTAGGTCACAAGCAATATGAGATTAGGTCAATGACCACATGTGGCCTAAGGACCATAGTTTGCTCACCCCTGTTGTATAACTTCATCCTAGGCCAGGTCCTGGAAAGTTGGGATAATAATGAACTGTCTTGACAATGATGATGATATTGGTCCTATTACTGGATTATGTTTTTCAAAAGACCATCAGAAGGATAGTTGTTGCAGCTGGTTTACGTATATGCTGTCCTATCTCAGCTTGCATTAGACAGGTGGTTTCCAAAGGTTCCAACCTTTTTAGGTGACAGTTCTCATCAATCCTAAGCAGCATGGTCAGTGATGAGGGATTCAGGGTGCTATAGTCAAAAACTTCATTTCCACGGCTCATTGGTAAGGAAGACATTCATGGAAATCCAGTGTAATGTTACTGGAGGAAAGCAATGTGCCCATAGAATTCCATTGCTACATTTAGTTGCACAAACTATGGCACATTTGATGTTACTGTTACTAGACACTAGTGCAACTGGCCATGCAACAAGAAACTGGAAACTGCATTGGATTACCCATTTGTGCAAAGTCCAGAACTAGATTACTTCAAGGGCGATGTCATTTGCTGTAACAGAATGGTGCTATTGGATCCTGCCCTCTGGATTTTATATAGAGGGGAAAATGGTATTATGGGGCCTTGTGTGCTGTTGGTTCGTGTGGATTAACAATATACAGCTCAAATGACAATGACATTGCTTAAACATAATGCAATGAATGAACTAATTAATTAATCAATAAATTAATACTAAAGACTAGAACCCTGCAATCATTGGACAAGAAAGTAGTCATTGTGAAGTAAATTTCTTCTCTAGAAAAACATCATCATCATCTTTGGTAATGAAAACAGGCTTCTGTAATGTAGTCATACAGATTATATGGGTAAGTGGATTCTGCTAGACAAATGTTATGTCAGTAGTTTCTTGGAGGCAAATCTCTGGGTTCTGTTTTTTTAAGCATAAAATACCAAAGAATAACAACCTACCTTATGCCATTACTTCAAACAGCGATTACTGTATTTGTACTTCTCTCTTTGTTAGCATTCAGGCTCCATCCTTTCATTTTCTCTTCTTAAACCTTTAAGTATCAGTAGTGCCAACATCTGACATGAGCCAAAACATTTCAGCTTTACAAGACATAGAACAGCTCATCAGCAAAACACATGCCTTGCTGAACACCTTTCCAAATAGATCTGAGAGGAACAACAGATTGCAGCAATTAAAAGAGTCACTCAAGCACTTCAAACCACAGGTACCTCAGCTGTGCATTTCATATTAATTCAAGCCGTCTAAATGATAAAACTCGACGCCAGAAGGTCCTTTATCAAGGTTCAACATTATCAGTTATTCCAGCAAATTCACCCCTCACCCTGTCTCCGCACACAGACATGATACATACATGCATGCAATGTATCTTGTTTTATAGAATTTTAGGAAAATTCTTTAGTAATAAATACTATCCAGTTACAGCATCAAGAAAATCCTGAACTACATAATGAGCACAATTAGTCTATGCTTGCTTGTTAAAAATGCACCGATTCATTAAATGCTGTATAAACAATGTAATATCTGTTTAATCTGCCTATCTCTCCATTCATCCATATATTGAATAAGGAAATTACAGCAAGTGACATTTTTATTTTAAAGTAGTCTCTTGAGCAAACAGTGCAGGAAAATTTGGGTTAATAGGGTTTCCCTCAAAACCGTGTGGCACCAACACAGCTCTTCATGCTGAGAAAAAAATATTTTCCACAATATTTTCCAGGGCTCTGTTGCTGTTTATGAACTCAGTTGATCACTTCTAAGACCTAGGTTTCCCATATTTGCAGGTCTGAGACTTGAGACAAGTATGAATAGATCTAAAGCTGGAAAATTACGTAAACGGTTGAGCGTATTCAGGGAATGAATAAGTGATGAAGCAGTGTAGGTTCAAAACAGTTGAAGAAGGGAATGGACTTGAAGAAAGAAAATTATGGATTGAGAGTCAACATAATTCAGGGGCAGAGAACCAAGTAGGTTGCCTGGGAACATAGGATGATGATTAGGGGTTAAGGAAAACTAATGTAGAGGCCTGAAAATCTAACTCATTTTTTTAATGTAGATTTTAAGCAATGCTCTGTTTTCTGCCTTCCATTTTAAATGCAACATCTCAATGTTAAGTAGAGGACAAATATCACCTTTGTAGACATTAAAATTAATTAAATTGTGCAAATGCTAAATGGCCTACAGTGGTATAAATATGAGGCTGGGCAAACTTTTGCATAGTATAGGTCGTATGTTTCCTATTCAGAAGATACTGAATTTTGTGCAAAATAATGACATGTGAAATTTGCATGGAATAAATCCCAAACTGTGAATATACTCAACAGTCCAGATTTCTTCTCATCAGGGTTTCTTAACACTTGAAAAAAAATGGATTTTAATTATTTTGTGTTTTTTTAAAAAATATTCTTTCCATTGCTACAACTTCAAAAAAGTGGAAAAGTATATAGCTGTATTTCAATTCATATATCAGTTCAGGTCAGGCAGGGCACTGTAGATTGCATAAAAACGTAGAGCCGATGAATTTCTGCCTGATTCCTACCTAGCTGTGGCTAAGTGAAAAGAAGGCTAAAAGGGCTCAGGACTTCCTGACAGATCTTCACAAAGCTTAAATTTTCAGTGACTGCTCAGAGGATTCAGCAGGCAGGAATAATTGTTGCTGACTGATAAATCAGGCTTTGAGTCATACAGCCATAACCTGGTGATTAAACTAACTGCAAAGGTTGGAAATCTGTTAGGTAGATAAACATGTCTAACAGATGTTTGCTTGGTCTGGAACTGCACACCATCACTGTTTCAACGGACTGACTGGCAGAAGAAATAGATGCTTGAAATAGATCACATTTAGCACAGCAGGAAGCAATCACAAGCTGAGAAATTTCTAATTGTTTTTATTATTATAACTTTTTTTTTTAGAAAAACATTCTTTAGCATTGTAGCTGTAATCCCATGATATTAATTTCATCAGCATTAATGCATTTTATTCCATGATAGCTGAAGCAGTGCACTTCTTAAAAAAATTAAACTAAAAAAAGGGGGAGTTCCCTTCATTTCCTTATCTTATATGCAACATTTAATTAGCATTGGATGACCATGACAATTTCCACCCTACACTGTTATAGTGCTATTATTCCACTTCCAACATCCTGTGGAATTCTGGGGTTTGCAGTTTACTGAGGCCAAAGAGCTCTCTGGCTGAAGCTCTATTGGCCCTCCCGTAAACTGCAAACCCCAGAATTCCACAGGATGTTGGAAAGTGGAATAATAGCATCATAACAGTGTTGTGCAGAAATGGCCATTATCTGCAGTGATTTAGAATTCACAGATCCCAAGGCCTCACCCAGAGATTCAAGACCTGGACCTCAAGAGGTCTTCAGTCTTCAGAAGAAGGATTGAGGAGGGAAGAATCTAAGGGTAAGAGCATATTTTGGAAAGTATATACTACTGTATCCTGACCCCTGCTTCTGCAGGCTGCTTTGATGCTCCTGTAGGTGCCTCCCACTTTCAAAATTTTTCAAACTGTGGCTCCAGACAGAAGCCACAGCAGGAGCAAACAGTTAGCTTAGATGAATACTGAGCTGCTCAAGAGTTTCTCCATGTAGTGCTTCAACCGTTACTGCTTTGTGACATCCCACATGTTCCTATCTTCTTCCTAATTGATTGCTGCCACAGTATGATTTTATTTCTCGGTTGGAGGCACACATGAGTTGTGCCATTGTTTGCAAAAGTACTGTGGTACAAATGTGTGTGTTTTTTTCTTTCAGCTCTACATAGGCATTAATTATTTTCTCTTTTAATTCTTATTTTCACTCCATCTCTGATGCATTTTTCTTTACCACTACCCCCACAACTCCTGGCTAAACATCTCCTTCCTTTCTCCCTCTTTGTTTTCCTCCTCCCTTGCAACTTCTGCCAACACTCCTTTGACATCATTCTCTAATCTCTGTCTTTCTCTCTTTCTCCTTTCTAGCATCTGTCTTCCCCTTCTTCTTCTCTCCTTTCACAAATGCTAAACATCTTCTCCTGCCCTCCTTTGTTTCTGTACTTGTCGTCCTCCCTGGATGTAATTCACCTTGTCCTCCCCATCCTTCCCTTTTCTGGCTATACTTTCTTCTCTCTTCTGCCCCATCCCTCTCTTTTTTTTTTCTTTCTCCTCTTACCACCACTTTATTCATCATCTCTCTTCTCTTGTGTCCCCTCACTCCCTATCTCTTGAGCCTTTTCTCCCATTCAACCTTCCTTCTCCAAACCCCTTGAAACTATGGTTTTGATATGCATTTCAGGATTTAATATTTTTTGTATAATCTTATATATTAGTGTTTTTTCTTAAACTGTACAATGCCTAGAGAAACTCTTTAATATGCAAATACAATAAATACAAATAATAAATAGCTTTACCCAACTCACCTCTCACGCACTGTGTTGGCCTATAACTACAATTGAGTGTGGTGCTGGGTGCGAATAATGGAAATATGATCCAATACATCTGATATGCCTCAGATTGAGGTAAGCTGTAGTAGAAAAGAGTCAGGGAGAAGAAATCAAAGGTGTTTTTATGCATCTGGAGGAACATAGAGGTTTTTATAATAAAACACACTCTTAGATATCACAAAAAGGGGTAAGAAATGTTTATTATTGCCTGCTTTTTCTGCCCATTGGGCCAACAAATGTACCACATGTGCAGAAGTCCCCAGTGAAGTAATGGCCTCAAGATAAAGCCCCAAAGCCATAGGGAATGGAGGAAAACTGTTATTCACTGCAGAACATGAAAAATATAAAGTATACTTTTTTCAATTTAAATCATAATCTTTCTGTGCCATCTCTTTCTTGGTATTTAATGAGTAGCTGTGAGAGAACTGCCTGAGGCTAAATCAAGACTGCCTAATGTAAAAGTGGGTCATTAATATTACTGACAAGTTAACTGTATGGAAGCCCTCATCTTGTTTGCATAAATGATCCTTTGTTTTAACAAATAATCATGACTTCCCATACAAGCTGTGTATCCATCTGAAAAGCTGGCGTACAATCAGATATCTGTGAATATTTAAATAAACAGGATAAATAATGTAGATTTGTTTTAATTCCTATGATGATTAGGTGTATATTCATTCTCCATGAAAAGAAATTACTTATTTAATAGTAAAACAAAACAAAACACAGCCCATCATACATTTCCCCAGTGCAGCTTTTTCACAGAGCTGAGCATCATTATTAATACAGGAAATTTGCCTTACAAAAATACAGTGTTCAAAATAACTTTGCCTGCTCTGGACCTGCATATTCTGACTACATTTTCTGCCTCGGCTGATATATGCCTGCATATTAACAAGATATTAAACTTTTATATTTAGATACATAGTAGTATAATTTTATTATATCAGGCATTTTTTGCACCAGTAATATGCAGCAACAGGCAAGCCCACATAATTCAGATGTGCCTTTACAGTTACAGGTTTTGTATTCTACATATTGTTTTATTTTCTATTGCCCCATTGGACTGTTTAGGAAAGCAGCAGTGGAAGAACTTGAACCAGGAACAAGGAAGTACCCCATGCCCCTCACACATATCATGTGACTTCTTCCTTGGCTGGCATCTGTATTTACAGCATTAGCATCTTCAGAGAGAAGACCTCTTCATCTACATGTGAACATGTGGAGTGTTCCCATCTACAGACATCTATTCTCTATGCACAGATGTCACCCAAAGGAGATCATATGACACTTGCAAGATCAATGGCAAGGATGTACAGTATATCACCTCTTATGTTTTCCCAGTGCCACCCTTTCAAGCTGGCAAGTAAGACATATTTTTAGGGAGCGGCACACATGTCCTGCATAGAGAAAATTTCAGCTTGAGTCCCGAGCACCTCTAGTTAAAGGGTCTCTGGAAGGATCTAACAACTTGAATCCTGATACCATCTAAATATGTAAAACTAGGCTGTATGGATCAGTGAAATCATGGTATACAAAAGATTCAGGTTCCCATATAAAGGTTTGCAAGCAACACACTTTTTGTTCATTGACTTGAATCTGGGGGCACTTGACCTGTATGTTCTATGACCTTGAAGAAGATGGGACAGGCATTGATGTTGCAGAGAAATCTGTGTACAGTTTTTGCCTCTGCAGGTGAGAACAGAGGTTGTGATTTCTTCTTGAGCAGGCCTACCCTTTATGTTCCTTTACACCAATGTGTTGATTAAGCATGTGGACAGACTGAGATTGTGTTAGCTGGCCTCACCCTGACTTTTATGCTGTTTAAAAAGGACTATATGTACGTAGATTTATGTGCTTAGGTGTCTTTTTCCGTACAGCCCACTAAACTAGGAATACAGAGAATATTCAAAAATATTTAGAAAATAGTCCTATTTAATGACTGACTTGGATGTTTTATGGAGTCTGAAAATAAACCAAAAGATGAAACTATGGGGGTGTGATCCCTTTCACATACCATGGAGAAGCCTGAGTCCTTTGAACGAAATGCAGTGCTTCACATCATTACTTGGGAATTCTGCATTGTCACTATCTAGGAAAACTTTGCTTCTTCCCTTCCCTGTGTCTTTGAACATCTGATGGGACACCATGCTAAGTTTGGTAGATGGCAGGAGTTGGGGAGTAGCACAAGATGAAAGAAAGGGAAAGTCCACTATTACACGTGAACAGCCAGAGTGGAAGGAGGGAGGCACTGGGAGTTTGAGCTTGCAGCGCTGTGAGACTGCCAAGCAGAACAAGTAGTGTTGGTGTCAGGCTGGATGGGGGCAGGTTCAGGCCCTACAGCCAAGTAATCAGAGGGAAAGGGAGCATAACAGGGTGAAATCAAGTAAAGTCAAGTAAGATGATGGTGTCCCTGGGGTTGGCAACTCAAAGCCTGAGATTACCTTTAGAGGGGGAAGACATGAAGATGAAGATGATGAGGCAGTGCTAAACTAAGGGCTTCATTTCCTTTATAAAGACTTTGGCTGTGGCCCCTTGGGCATTTCCCCATCACAATTGTTAGCAAAGGCTGTTGATTCTTTATCCACATTGTCATTACTGGAGAAAGCAATCAAGTAGAAAACTTTTAGCCCATAAAACTTTCAAGAATTTTTGCTGTGCTTTCCTCAGCTTTCCTTGAAAACATTCTTATTCTAGCCCAAATCTCCTAAAACACAGCTTGCTTTTCCAGCTATCCCTTCATCCAGTTTGTCCCTTACTCTACACCTACCTTCTCCCCCAATAATAATAAAAAAAGAGGGGGGAGGGTTCTGGAGTGTTGAAAAACTTGAAGAGGAAAATGCTAGACAGGCAAGAATCTTCAACCTTCAAAATAAGTCATAATTTTGCTTGAAAAAAGTACTCTTTTGAATTTTCTGCACAGAAAACGAGCTTCTTCTGTAGAAACACACTGTCTGCACAGAAAACAAGTTTCCCGTGTAGAAAATATTTGCTGCACAGAAAATAATATTTCTGAACAGAAAATCCTGTCTTCTAAGCAAAAAGATCATATGCATAGAATGAGCAAATTGATTCTAAAAACTGTTCACTCTTTTTTTTTCCAGAAAAGGAGAAAAAATAGTAAATTATTCATGCTCGCCTATAAAATGAAATTTACAAAGAATTGCATCCCAACTAAACCCACACATGTTAGGACAGAACGAGGAGGGTGAAGTAGTTTCAGGATAGGGGAGGAGAATTTACTGTGTTCTCAAGAAGGGGATGCAATGGTCCCAGAATCAGGAACCTCCATATCTTTGGCCAGATGTGGCCTCCAGGCATTCCCTATACAGTGTGCACCAGTTACTTCTGATGGGTGATTGGAGACAACTCAGATAAATAGAAAGGGTATTTCAGTTAGAAATGAGATGCATTTTGTATGCATGCTTGCTATCTTGCTTATAATGTTGCTTATAATTGGAGTAATCTTGAATGAAGACATGGGGTGGGGGAGAGAAAATAATCACCATAATATGTGTATTAGCTCTAATTTGATGCTAAATTGCATGATTCAGATCAGATCAGCTGGTAGGACTGGATGATTTCCTGACCAGATTCAGGGAAGATGGCCAAATGCCAGTGAAATAGACCGGAATCAATAGACTCGGACTCAAGTCGGACTTAAGTCACTTCAGTGACTTTATTGGGACTCGACTCGGCCATAAATGATGCACTGACTCAACTCAGCTCAAGACTTGTATATTTTTAATGACTGACTTCATACCCTTGGTTCAGTAACATAACAGATTCATCCAGAAACCTTATAACTTTGAACAACACTTCCATCTCTTTTTGACCACTGGTCACATGACAATCTATCTCAAGCCCAAAGTGTGGGTGCATTTCTCAGAGGGGCACAGCAAACAGGTTAGGAAATGAACTTGAGGCAGGCTTGAGGTCTGCTCAGCAGCCTTTCCCTGCTGCATATCAGAGGAGCCTTCTAAAACGTTTCCTAGAGCAAAAGACAAGACTCACCCCCGGAGCACAGGGCACATTTCTCAGAGGGAAACAGCAAATGTGTTAGGCAACGGGCTTGAGGGAGAAGGATCCTTCCTTTAAAGTTTTTGGATCTTCAGTAATGGGGAGTAAGATAGGATCCTATTCCTCACTTCCAAAGTGCCAGATGGCAAAATTGCAAATGTGGGGAGCCAACTCTGCTTAAATTGTTAAAACTGAATTTATTTCACTCTATCCAATAATTCTGAAATTTTGCTTGGGGTATAAAGTTGGCTTCCAAACTTGAGACTTGACTTGAGACTTGGAGTAAAAGACTTTTAAATACATCACTGCCAAGTGCTAAGTGTTTACACCAGTTAACAGTGCAATCCTGTGTGTGCATACTCAGAAACAGACCCCACTGACTTCAGTGGGAATTCAGTAGAATTTGCTCCCAGGTAAAAGTATATAAGCTTGCAATTAAATACAATTTTTCCTCTGTACTGGACATTCAGACAAAGTTATCTGTTTCCCTAGTAACTGCTCAGTATAGTACAATGTATGTGGTTTTATTAATTTGACACTGCATGAGACTTTGCCACTATAAATGGTGAGATTGTTCCCTCGTACTGCAAGAAGAAATGGCAGACTTTTCAAATTGTCACGAAAATGATCCACAGTAATGCAGAGCTTGGAAACAGATAATTATCGAGGCACGTGGAAGAGAATTAACATGCACTAGAGCATGTCCTGAACATTACCTTCAGCAAACAAGGAAGGTAATTGCCGTCTGAGCACAAAGCAAGGAGAGACATTTTGTTCACCTCCATCAGACAATTTGGAGGGAGCCGCTGTTTACTCACTTAACCCATCAGAACATGCCTTCTTAAAATGGTGTCATTCAAGGAGTGATGGAGTGAGACGAGCCTACTGATTGCAGACGCTTCTCATTTCACACTTCCTAAGTCTGATCAAACAGAATGTTCTTGCCCTGTTATTAGAAACCTAAAAGCTGGCAGGTGTGAATGTTTAAGAAGGACAGCTTTATCACAAGTCAAAGCTGATCAGCCATTATTGCACAAATGTCTTCCAGAAATCATTTTCCCTCCTATCCGTGCAGTGTTGCAAGGGTGAAGGGGCAGTACAGAGCTGGATAAATGTAATGATTTTCTCGTTAAAAGCTGGGAACAGTAGCACAAAAAAAGTGTTTTGTAGCCAACTGTTTGGTAGCTTAGTATTTATTGTTTCATAGGTTTTAGGAAAAGCAGTTTAGTTCACTGAAGATGAGGCAAGATATATATGTGCAAAATAAATAGAGAAAATCAAAAGAGCATTGTTGTTGTTGTTTGCTCTGGAACTGCCTCAGCTAGTATGGCTTCTTTTCCAGACTGGAAATAGCCTTGCTGAGTCAGACCAAAGATTCATCTCGTATAGAATTCTAATATTGGTCAGTTCATGACTTCCAGGAAGTACACATCAGAGCATGGAAGCAATGGCCAACGTCTTTTACGCCTTCCCGAATCCTGGTCCCTGCAGTTGCTTTGGAATGCAACTGCTATCAGGCCCCAACAAACATGACTTATGGTCAAGAATAGTAAAAATTATAGTCCAAAATATCTGGAGGGTGCCAGTTTGAGGGAAGTTTCTCTGTTGTATGTCCACAGTACCTGATACTAGGAAAGATACTGCACTTCATCATGGAAATCAGTATTACTATTAATATTTCTGTTCCTTCTTCATCGTCATCATCCAAAGGAGATTCAATACTCATGGCCCAATGATTTCTATATCTATATAATATCCTAGTTTTTTTATTAGTATTATTTAGTTAGAGGACCTAACATTCTGTTTTAAAATTCTTCCATAAAATATAGGCTTTTAAAACCAAACAAATGAATAATATAGGCCATTTCCGCACTAGACTGTTATAGCGCTATTATTCCACCTTCAACATCCTGTGGGATCCTGGGGTCTGCAGTTTAGGGAGGGGCCAGCTGGTTGATAGAGCATGACTGCAATCCTAAACCTAGTTACCTAGACTTAAGTGTCATGGAACTCAGTGCTGTTTACTTCTGGATGCTTAGGTTCGACTTGTAATGCACTTTAATGAAAGATCTTCAGCCTGCTCAACAGTACCTTGAGCTGTTACTTAAAAATGTGTTATAGTTGAAACTTGAGCGTAAAAGAAACAGAAAGTACCCTGTGTTTACCCTCTGACAACCTCCACAACAATCACTAGTAAGAGTTAATAGCTTAATAGTGGTTACCTGTCAAAGCAAGCAGAGCCCATCACTTATTCTTGTACTCCAGCAACTTACATTAGTGTACTAGAATCAGAGAGTTGGAAGAGACCATCCAGGGCCATCCAGACCAAGCCCTTGCCATGCAGGAATACACAATCAAAGCAGTCCTGAAATATGGCCATCCAGCCTCTTTTTAAAAACCTCCAAAGAAGGTGACTCCACCAAACTCCAAGGTAATGAATTCCGCTGTCAAGCAGTTCTTACCATCAAGAAGCTCTTCCTAATGCTAAGGTGAAATCTCTTTTCTTGTAGTTAGAAGCCATTGCTCCATGTCCTAGTTTCTGGAGCAGCAGAAAACAAGCTTGACCCACCTTCCAAATGACATCTTTACAAATTTACATATGGCTATCATGTCATCTCTTAACCTTCTCTTCTCTAAACTAAAAGCTAAACATAATCAGATCCCTAAGCCACTCCTCATAGGTCATAGTTTCCAGGCCTTTAACCATTTTGCTCACCCTCCTGTGGACTTGTTCCAGCTTGTTAATATCCTTCTTGAAGTGTGATGCCCAGAACTGGGCACAGTTTCCAAGTGAGGTCTGACAAAAGCAGAATAGAGTAGCATTATTTTTTCCCTTGACTAAGACCCTATATTCCTATTGATATAGCCTAGAATCACATTGGCTTTTTAGCTGCTATGTTGCACTGTTGACTCATGTTCAGCTTGTGGTCTACTAAAACTACTAGATCCCTTTCACATGGACTGTGGTCATGCCAGGTGTCATTCATCTTATATCTGTGTATTTCATTTTTTGTGCGCGAGTGTAGTATCTTAGATTTCTCCCTGTTGAAATTCATTTTGTTAGTTTTGGCCCAGCTCTCTCACCTGTTAAGATCATTTTGAATTCTGATCCCACCCTCTGGGGTGTTAACTACCCCTCCTAATTTGCTGTCATCTGCAAATTTGATAAGAATGCTCTCTACTCCCTCATCTAAGTCATGGATAAAAATGTTGAATAGAACCCATCCACAGGGATAGAAACCTGGGATAGAACCCTGTGGCACTCCACTAATCACCTCTCTCCAAGATGAAGAAAAGCCATAGGTGAGCACTCTTTGGGTTCAGTCAATCAACCAATGAAAAATCCACCTATCAATAGCATTGTCTAGCTCACATTTTACTATGTTGTTTGCACAATTAGTCTGGCATGACTTGTTTTTGAGAAATCCTTGTTGACTTTTAGTGATCATGCCATTCCTTTCTAACTGTTTAAAGATTGTCTGTTTAATGATCTGCTCTAGAACCTTTCCTAATATCGATATCACGCTGCCTGGAAAGTAAGTGTCTGGGTCTTCTTTTATGCCCTTTTTGAAGATGAGGATAACATTTGTCCTCCTCCAGTCTGCCAGAACTTCTCTTGTTCTCCAGGAATTCTCAAAGATTATTGCCAGTGGTTCTGAAATTACTTCTGATACTTCTTTTAATACTTTTGGATGGAGATCATCTGGCCCTGGAGCCTTGAATTCATTTAGAGTAGCCAGCTATTCTTGTACTATATCTATTCTGTGCTGTATTTCCCTCACTGCTCTATTTTCCCCAGGATGAGCACTGTTTTTCTTTTGGGAAAAGACTGAGGCAAAGAAGGTGTTGAGTAGTTCTGCCTGTCTCTGTCCCCTGTTATCATTTCACCAGCTTCTCCATGTAGTGGTCGTACCATCTCATTGTTCTTCCTTCTGCTACAGAAATAGCAAAAAAAAAAACAACACACCACTTTTTATTGTTTTTAGCTTTTCTAGCAAGGCTCTGTTTATTCTGTGCTTTTTGGCTTTTGGTTTTGACTTTACCAGCTCCAAAAAAGTAATCAAATAGTGTTTAGTTACTCCCAGCTCCTTAGTCTTATTATTAATAAGATACCAAAAGCAGCTTATTAAACTGAAAAGAAAAAAGATGACAGTAGGTCTCAACAATTGATGAAGACTGACAGTAGGTAAGCAAATGTTAGCATGACATAACATAGTGCAGAAAAAAAAGTTCAGTTGATCAGACTTATGGTTATTATTTAAAAAAAACTGAAAAGAAGTTTTAAAAATGAAGCAGAAAGAGAATGAAACGAGCGTTTCTGATCTCTTCAGTCAAAAATATAATACCATTTTCAACTGATCCATCCCTTTGATCCACTTTACTCAGTATGGCCTTTTCTGACTAGCAGTGACTCTTCAAGTTCTCAGGCAGAGGTTGTGCTATTTCTTGAGACCTACTCAGTTGGAAATTTTTAGAACTGAAGACGGGATCTTTGGTGAGCAAGGCATGTGCTCCTCCTTGCAGAATGCTATACGAAATTCTGTGTGGACTTTCTAGCTTAGTTCAGTTATGACTATGTGGAAATCCTGTTTTCTAACACTTGATTTTTTGCTAGTGATATTAGCTTCTATGTGAAAATGAACTGTTTCTCGTGCACTCATTCTGCATAAACAGTGTTTGGAAATACTACCTTTTAGATTGCAAATTCCAGAATACCATAGCCAACATTAGCCAAGCTGGCTGGAGGATTCAGGAAACTAGTCCAAAATGCAGTGGTAGTTGGTAGCTCCCAGGCCATGGAGTAGTCAGTCCTCTCTGGGATTTTAAAGGAGTTATTCAAGGTGCCAAACTATTTTGGGGATTAGGCTTGGTGCTTTGGATAGCTCCTTTAAATTAAAACCTAGAGCAGGTTTATCACCCCACTGACTTAGTACTTGTCAGCAACCATGGCCAATAGAGGATGGTTTCCAATCTCTCTACATGATGGTACAGGTCTGTACAGCCCTGCCTTTTAGCTTCTAGGTATCTGAGATACAACTTCTATAATGCCTTATCATTGACCATGATAACTGGGACTTAGGAGAGTTAAAGTCCAACCCCACAGGTTTCTCATCCCTTTTTTAAAGAAGTCTTCCTGGACTTGGCCCACCTTAATTGAAATTGAGGGTTCTTTTTGATGTCAAAGCCTCCTGTAACAATATAAAGAATCTACCTCCATCAAAGAGCTCCATAAGAGCATGAAATAGGATGGGCTTCACCGATGCAGAGCTCTGTATGTAAGTACTAACAGCTGGAAAAATTACTTGCTTGGACTATGATACCCAGAATTCCCCAGCCAGCATGGCTGACATGCTGATTGGGAAATTCTGAGCATTGTAGTAAAAAAAAAAAAAAAAATCCAGTGCCCATATGTGGTGCAGTATCACCGGTTTAGCCACATGATAGTTTCCCTGCGTCATCAAGAAGCCTGCAAAATGGATAACTGTCAGGCATATCTAGGATCAGGAGGATATAGTGGTTTAGGTGTTGGACTAGAACTCTGGCAGACCAGGGTTCAAATCCTTGCTCATCCATGGAAATCCACAGGTTGGCACTGGGCAAGTCATACTCTCTCAGCATCAGAGAAAGGCAATGTCAAACCTCCACTGGCTAAATCTTTCCAAGAAAAGCCTAGGAGAGAGCTAGGATTGATTTGAAGGCACATAAAAACAATACCTGTATTCCAGATTGGCTCCCATCTATAACAACTTTCTATAATGGGGGAAAACCTCTTATACTACTTTTGTTAACAGCAGGATTTAGAGAATCCATGTGCCTTTTGCTTTTCCTTGAGGTAACATATAAACTTGAATGTGTGAATAGTAAAAGATATATTTAGTTCCATTAACATAACTCTGCTAATATTGGCCATATGCTCCAGAAGCACATTCTTCTAAAATTTAAAAGTTAAAGAAGTAATAAAAATACTGTCTCAAACCCTTTAGAGGTGTGGGTGGTAATATCCTTGGGGCTACCTTAAGACTGAGAAAGCTTTGTTCAAAATCCAAAGTGACTTCTGATTTACTTCATTGTTTTAAAAGATATCTTCCTGGTTTTGGAAAAATATCTGCCCTGGGCGTCATACAGCTGCGGGGTGGAGGGACGTGTATGCCTTGAGTCCTAGCTTTGGAGTATAAACAATGCAAGAAAATATAATACAAAGCAAACAAACAAAAATTCTCCCCACACCTTTTAGAAAGTGCAATCAACCAGTCAGTCAACATGAAAACGAAACATTGAGGGCAGAGTCACCATGGGGGCCCCCTCTTAGATCTAGGGAGGATTGTTTGGCACCCCCAAGCCTCAGGTAGATCACTCCTCTGTTTTAAAACAAGCACTTGCAACCTAAAAAATCTGGACTAAAAGAAGTAATAGGAATCCTGTGGGCACTAAAGCTACCACAGATGAAAATGTAACTTCTTTTTGATCCCTTGCCTCTCAAAAATGTTCACATTACAGACACAGAGCCTCTGAACTAGAAGACTTGAAAGTCTGCAAGATGATGAAAAGATTAACAGCCAGAATCTATACATGTTTACTCAGATGTAAGTCCCTGCAGAGTTCACTGGGCCTTACTTCCTAGTAAGCATACTTGGAATTGCAGCCTTAAACAATGGAATGGAAAAGAATAGATGTGGAATGCAGTGAACATTTTGTAGAGGAATTAATACTGTGCATTTTGCTGAGAACACTGAGACTGCTCAAAGTACAATTTTGTGGTTTAATAAAAACATTTGGATTTCTTTTTCCCATTTTCAGAGAATTTATTATTTAACAGTATTAGATGCCTATATCCTTTAAATAACAATGCCAGAAAACTTTATTATACCTATTAAAATGTCTGATGGGTAAAATAAGAATCATATGGTCTCCTGGAATTAGCACTCAGGCACTGGCAACATATGCCTTCAGGCCATTTTTTTCAGATCTAGAGCTCTGGCTTCTACTGCAGACCCAAGTGGCACACCAATGTATTTCAGTACCACAGTGGTTTAATGAAACACATTTGAAAGATAGAAACCATGGGGTTGTAGCTCCATTTTAGAGTATGAGAATCATGAGTTGTGCTTCCAGAAGCCATCAAGAAGCATATTTCTCCTTTACAACAAGGTATGTAGTCTCCTCATGCCTCGTTTTCACCTCTAAATCCAATAAATCAATCAATGGTTTTATTTATATCCCACCTTTCCCCCAAGAGTGGAATTCTAGGTGGCTAAATCCACACCCCAAGAACCAAAGCAGGGGGGGAAGAAAAACATTTCCTTTCACTGTGCATATTACAGGGGCTTAACTTAATCCTCAATTCCCTATCTTGTAGTACATGATTTAGGAGACTGGTGAGAAAACTTTTATTACTAATACTAGTGAAATTACTAGCACTAGTGAAATATAGTGGAAGATACTGAAATGCCATTTACAGATGTGGTATTGAATCTAGCTTATGTGTCTATAGGTAATATTTTTAGGAAATAGATGCTTAAAGGAGTGGGATGCTTAAGAGTTCCAGTTGCTGGATGGAGAATTCATACTGATTCTGGGATAGCTGAACAAAAATGTCAGTTCAAGGTGGTAAGTCACTCCAGTCCTCTTGTCAGGAGTTTTCACTGCAGTAGGCAGGGACCACTGGTGGATGATTGCAGGCTGGCAGGGCAGGTAAATAACTCTGGACCAGGATGTTGGCTTTGGGCCAAACAGGAAAGAGGCTCCTGGCTATGTATGGAGATGTCCAAAGACAGCATTCCTCCCTCTCTCCCTGACTTCCTACAGGTTAGGAAGAGACCTCAGAGACTGTTGCCTGGGTATACCTACAAGGGGGAGGAAGGCAGCCATTTGGTGTAGTGGAATGGAGGGAGAATGGGGAAGTTTCTCCAGCAACTAGAACAGACTGGAGCTTGCCTCAACTATAGGTGGGAGGTTTTTCCTCCTCAGCTATCATGCTCAGGCTGATTCACCTGGAGGCTGAAGGAGTGATTCCCAAGATGTCTAGTTTCCTTTCCTTTCCCACCAAAACCACACTTGTGATCCTCTAGGAGATCAGCTAAAAATGTTGACAAGGGATTTCAAATGTTGTACGTCATTATCATTTTCTTTTAAATTCATAATTTTTACAATGGACGTCTAAAGCAATCAAGAAATAATTATACTATTGAGAATGACAAAAGCAAGCCCCCCCCCCCAGCAATTTGTACTAGCTTTCCCCCACCTCATTGGCCTTGGCCATTCCACCAGTTTCTGTGTGATCATGAAAGAGGATCCTACAGGTATACAGGCCTCTTCATGATTTGGAATCTTGTTGTCCCAATTCCAACCTAGGTAGAAGCCCTTACATAAGAATATAACAAGCTATCTTATACTAAGCCAGACTACTGGATCATCTAGTCTAGTACTTCAAATTTGACTAGCAGTGGCATTCCAGGGTTTCAGGCAAGATTCCTTTATCAGCCTACCTGGTATCCCTAGTATTCCCTGGTGTTCTTCCAACCAAGTGTTAACCAGGATTAATGCTTCTTACATGGCAAGATCAGCATGCTATATTTTAGCATACATTTGTTTTCTTTTCAGGTGTTCATCAATAATAGGGCAGATTTTAGCATTACCTGGCTATAAAATAAATAAAGAGAAAACGAAAATAATTATAAAAAATATACGAGAACAAGAAGAGGAAGAAATAACAAAATTAACTGGATTCATGATGATGAAAAAAGTAAGGTATCTTGGCGTTATTATTACAAAAAATAATGTGGACTTATTTGATAATAACTATAGGAAATTATGGCGTGAAATAAGGGAGGACCTTAAAAGATGGGAGAAATTAGAATTATCTATATTAGGCAGAATATCGGCAATTAAAATGAATATACTCCCCAAAGTAAAAAATATTCCAAAATCTACCAATAATGATGAATGAAAAACCTTTCAAGGAATGGAATAAAGAACTGTTGAAATTTATATGGAAAGAGAAGAGATCAAGGATAAAAGCAAAAGTATTAGAGGATACAAAAGAAAGAGGAGGAATGGGATTACCAAATCTAAAGTTATATTATTATGTGAATTGTTTGGAATGGATAATAGAGTGCATAACATTAGAAAATAAAAGACTATTATACTTAGAAGGCGAGGAGCTATACTTTGGGTGGCATGCTTATGTCTGGTATGGGAAAACGTCAATAGATAAAAAATTTAAAAACCATTTTTTAAGAAAAGCCCGCATTATAGTGTGGTTAAAATATAAAAAGCAGCTATATTTAAAAATTCCATTATGGGTTTCGATACATGAAACCTTTTATAACAGAGAAAAACCGAAGACAGAGGTATGGATTAAATATAAAGATATTTTGAAAATACAAGGGAATATAATAACTTTTAAATCGAAGAATGAATTGAAGATGGATGGATGGGATACACATTGGTTATTAATTAGACAGTTATGGGAGAGATATAAAAAAGATAAGGATGTTGAAGGGTTTGAAATTAAAGAAAATGAATTTGATAAGTTGTTAAAGCCAGGGGTGGAACACAAAGTAAGTCAAATATACAAAATTCTACTGTTGTTACAAAAGGAGTCAGAAACTGTTAAAACAACAATGATAAAATGGGCCCAAAATATTAATCACGCAATAACAATAAATCAGTGGGAAAACTCGTGGATGACTATATGGAAACTGATAAAACCGGCAAGCTTAGGGGAAAACTATTACAAGATGTTGCACAGGTGGTACACAACACCAGTTCAAATTGCAAAGATATATAAAAATTTAAATGATAAATGTTGGAAGTGTGAACAGAGAGGCACATTTTATCATATTTGGTGGCGATGTAAGCAAGTGAAAGGATTCTGGGAGGTAGTTCACAGTAAAATACAAGAAATATTAAAAATAAAATTCACTCCATCACCACAAATCTATTTACTTAATATAATAGATGAGTTACAATTAAATAAATCACAAAAGAAAATAGTTTTATATATGATATCAACGGCTAGAATTTGTTTTGCCCAGGTATGGAAACTGAAAAGATCTCCGAGATTAGAAGATTGGCTGATAAAATTGTATGACATGGCAGAGGCAGATATAGTAATAGAATCTCTAAAAGATAATATGAAAAATAAATCATTAGAAGAATGGAGAATGGGAATTCCGCTTTGGGAAGCTTGTTGGGGTAAGAATGCGACTATTTTTTTAGGGTAATGATAAGAGAAATATATAAAATGTATAGAACTTTTGTGGAAGATGTGTCGGGAGATGTTAGAATACAGATAATGACAAATTAAAAGTAAAGGGGTAATAAGGAATCTATAGAAGGAATAAGAAGCTGTAATAATTTGGATCTTGTTTGAAGAAGGAACGTTATAGATAGAGAAGCATTGGTAACCTGAGTTTCGGTAAGGGGGGGATTGGGAAATTAATGTTTATGTATATATGTTTAGTTGTGTGTTTTAGTTGTAGTTTATATATGTGATAAGCTTAAAATGTCGAGATAATAGGGTAGAAATAAAGGTTATGCTTGTGTTTAGACTATGTTAGGGAATGTTTAGATGATTTGTTTGAACTGTTTGAACTTAATTTGGCAGCTAAGAAAAGTATGTATGTTAATATTTTTTGTTTAGTGTTTCTTGTGTGTAGATTTTGTTATGTCCTGTATTGTTTTATAGTTTGTTTTGTGTTTGATATTTCAAAATAAATAAAATTAATTAAAAAAAATTAAAAAAATAGGGTAGATTTTGGGGCCAATGCCCCCAAAGGGCACATTAAGGTTGAGGTGGTGCAAGAATGCATGACACCGCCTCTCTGAGTCATGAGTCAATAAAGACATGGCTGCTATTCCCTTAAGAAGCCTTTTTTCTTTTTTTCTTTTTTTTTATGAAATAATTTTATTAAGTTTCACAAATAAAAAAAACATCATCTCAAATTGTACTTTTACATGTAATGTTTTTGTTCTTCCACTCTGATCTAGTTTTCATTTTCTAGATATCTACTCACATATAAAAAATTATACCTCACAATTCCATGTTCATCTTACGTGCTTGATCTTGCATTTCTCTCATCAACTCCTGTTATGTTACAGTTATTCCTCTTTAATTTCAACCATAAGTCAGACATTTTCACTTGGCAGTTCCCAGCAATTACCCATTACAATTTGCCATTCTGCTTTTATCTGATCGTCCAATTTCCCCTTTAATATTTGTGAAACAATATCCGCATTTCTATTCTCAATAAATGTCCCCCACCGTTGTTCGATTGTGGGTATTTGCTGAGACTTCCACAATTTGGCATATTCAGTTCGCACTGTCGTTATCATGTACAATATTAATCTCCAATGCCCCTTAATGTTAGTATTCTCAAGAACATTTGTCATGTTTAACAAATAAAATTCAGAGTTTTTTACAAATTGAACCTTCAGTATTTCACACATCTTTTTATGTATTTCACTCCAATATTTCTTTGCCTTGGGACGTGACCACCACATATGAAATATTGTTCCCACCTCTTTCTGACATTTCGAACACATTCCCGTAGCTGTATTGTAAATCTTTTTTAAGAAGTCTTTTTTCCAGATAGTCATTGTTACTTCTTTTTTTTAACCCAAGATCCCGGATCTATATATGCAAGGCTACATATATCCCTTTTGCTGGATCATGACAGGGAGGACAACTCCATGAATTTGATGGGCTCTTGATTTTTTGATAGCTGACAACAAGCAAAACCACTTTGCACGTAGGCAAAGAGTTCTGAATCTGTGAATGATAATGATGAGAAGGAGGAAGGAGGTGACAATGATGAAAATAACTGTGACAATGACAATGACAATTTTATTTTCTTGTACCCCTATTATTTGAAATATTAGCAGATTATAAAACCTACCCCATACGCAAGGAGGTGTTGAGGGAGTGGGTCATAGATTTGTGATGAAATTACATGCTTTCACATTAGCAATGCAAGTTTCAATTGCCAACATATTGAACTCAAAAATAGTTGCAGGTTGAGGTGCTTGAGATTTTGAATATCTGCTTCAGGTCAAAGTAGACAAAACTGGGCCAAACAAGCAACAGGTCCAGCCTGGAAATAAGACAGATACTTATGTCCTTGCACGCAAAATCATTTCCCTATGTTTTTAAAAAAGCAGAAAACACTCAAGTCCTTTATGACTTTTCACAAGGATGTTGTTACCCTGATTTCTGGGGTCCCTTGGGGGACATCTCAATGTGCTCCACGTGATGGGGAATGGAAACTAGCCAGAGCATGAGCAATAGCAATGCGAGAGGCAAGGTAACCTAGCGGGGTCTTTTTACCCAGTTTTTACGGGGTCAGGCCGAGCCAAAAACCAAACGAAAATGTCCAATAAATGATTTTATTGAATGAAAGTCTCACGCACCAACGCAATCACTCACACACTCACTCAAGAGCTATTAAGAAGCAAAAGAGAGGAAATTGGATACAGGAGTATTAAAGGGGTTGCAGCTGGGATAACACTGCACCTTTTCCTGAAGTCCTTGGTCTGGGAAGACAGCGGAGAAGTGGGGCTCAGCACGGAGAGGGCTGAGGGGATTACTCAACGGGCGGAGCAACGGTCTACTGGGGTGACCAGGAGTGATCCAAAGAAATGCTCAAAAACTGGGACTATTTGTAGGGGAAAAAGTACCTGAAGGACTAATCCTTTCCTGGGGAGAACAATGGGTGTATCAGCGAAAGTGATGTTCCATAATGGTAACTTCCTTTGCGTGATGGGATTACAAGGTGTTGCCAAAGTCTCAGGATCTTCGGCTGCATTTGGTTGTGGTGTGACTTCATGTAAATAGTCCTTGCTTGATAGGATATTTGCTGAGCTTGGGGCAAACATGCTAATCCCCTCAAGTTGGCTCCTCAGTGGCTGAGGACGCTTTGTTTATTGTGGGTTTACACATCTGGAGGTCTCCTGGGGCTACGTGACTGGGAATTTTACTGGCCTGACCTGGTTTTTGATCGTTCGACCATGGCTGCCTACGTGCTCATCCGGGCGACCTCTCAGGCACACGGAATCATATTTAATGTCAAATTGCAGACCCTGGGATAAGGTTTTTCCAGTGGAGTAATAATGTTATCTTACAATAGGTGCAAAACAGCGGCAGCATTTACTCATTCTGCTAGATGCCAATACATAATTCACTGCAGCATATTAAAAAGAAAATTAAGTGCCAAAATCTTTTCAAAAGATCATGCTTTTGGTTACTAAATGGTTCATGCCAAAATGTCTTTTTGGCCTCCGTGAAAACATCAGCAAGTGAAAGCCAAGATTCCACTCACTGTCTTTTTGGATAATTAACAAGGAAGGAGATGTAATTCTGGTTTGTTCTCCTTTTTGCAATGATTGCCTCCAGGAAAAATTTAAGTGCAAAACTTTGTGACTATTCATGCTGAAGGTTAGTACAAGATAAAAGGCATTTTAGAAACTAATTGCTGTATAGAATTTAGGTCTGTGTGTTCTTAGTATGCATCAATAGTTAAATTGAATGTGGTAGGTTTGAGGTAAGTGTGAAATGGCAAAAGAGTACTTACGCTAGGAAATATCATTATTAAGGTTTTAATCCCTGTTCAAATTTCATATATCAACTAAGTCTGGGCTCGATCAATAACGTTTCTTGTCTTGTTGTGAAGCCACAGGATGGACACTGTGTCCAAACATGATTTTTGTCTGTTTGTTTCAGCAGGAGAAAGTATACATTTCAAAGACTGAAGCTACATGCTCTGGCTATTTAGTAATCCAGTGGTGTTTCTTACAAGGATAGATAATAAACTTTCACTGATAATGTTAACAAATTTCCAACTTTTCACCCATATGACTGCTTTTTGTCTTCTTCACTTCCAAAATTTATTTACAGCTATAACGCCATCCTATAAGGGGTTAGAATGAGGTTGGTAAACCTCTTCTTAAGCAGACAGCCATGAAGTTTACTGAAAAGAGGTAAGGTGAGGAAGGATCCAAGCAGATGCTAGCCTCCTCCAGCCCAGGGATGCAACCACAGTGCCCTCAAAGTATAAGGCTAGGAGAAGGTAAATTAGGCCACCACAAAGTTAAGCCAGACTAAAAAATTTCCAACACACCTAGTTAGAGAGGCACTTGGATTGTGACATCTTCAGCTGGCATAGTGTTGACTCAGCCAACCACTGGCCATTTTCACTCAGTAGGATGTGCTCCTAGTATTTCCTCTTTGAGATCTCAGGAGACACTGGCTTTTCCTCAGGAACACTGTGGGCTCTGATCCAGACATAGTTTATGCAAGACCTTGATAGCACATGTATGCAGATTATGTTCCCAGCCTATCACACAACCTGAATTATATAGAAAGCCCCTACTTATGTCTGATCTACAATGTTTGGTGGATCACCATCTGAAAGCTTTTAAGAAGACACATTTCTTTGTGTGCAATTTCTCATGTTTTTCCTATTTGACAGTAGCATCAATTAAGATATCTCAGTAGAAAGAGAGAAACCCTTTGTAACACTGCATGGGATGTTAATCAGAACAAAAGCAAGCTACACATTGGCAGATAAATTTGGGATCTGGTAGAAACAATGAACAGCTGATTTTGCCATACAGACCATTTTGCAGTCCAAGTGGGCATTGCTGCCAGGACTAGTAAAACCTTTTCACAGCATGTACTAGTTACTGGTATTAATGTAAGCAGCAGAACCATTATAATACAATTTTTATTTTTTGTTGTTGTCTTTTTCTGTAAACAATGCAGTAAAAGACTACCCAATGGCAGTCAAGAAAAAAGCCTGTGCTCAGCTATCACAGTGTGCATGTGTTGCAAATGATTGTATTTGTACTTCTAACCCTGTTATTGTTTGCCTCTGTTATGCAAAAGGCATTTCTCAGGATTTTAATAACTTGTATTCTGTGAAAAGCTAGGCTTCCATACTTATAAGGAAGGATAGACACTTTCTCCAGGTTATGCTTTAACTCCTTTAAAGTCATATCAGTGTAGCCAGTTAGGGGTGAAACTGACCCTTGAACTAGACAATAGAATCAAATCAGCTTCCATTTGGTGCATTTATTAAAGAATGAAACAGAGAGAAATCCAGAAACAGTTTTCAAGTAAAATGAAGATTCATTTTATTAGTGAATGAAACTTATCAGGTTACTGAACAGCTTTTGGCAGGGGGAAACACCCCAGGTTCTCCTGGCATAGCTTGAGGCTTGTTCTACTTGGTGGTGCTTTCACAGGCACAGGTAGTCTGTAAATGTTGGGTAGCTACCATGGAGGGAAACTTAAACTGATAATTTTAGAGCCTTGTGTTTGAAGACATGGTTGTGAATTCTCCATTGTGAATTTCTCTACCATTTTGGGGGGAGGCTTTTCTGCCAAGAGGTCTTAACCAGCAGAACAGCTCTGCCAGCAAATTGCTCTGTTGCCAGATTTCTGAGATCTGCCAACTGAAGGTAATTTCTGCCAGCTGATTTTGTGCTTAATCTTAACCTCCTTTTAATGGAAGAAGACATTCGTGTGATAGATGATGCTGCAGTGATTGAGGAGCAACTGATTGTGCATGGGGCCGAGCCAGGGAGTAAGCAAGTCAACCTGCAAACACCCCCTGCACTGGAAGCTCAAACAGAGACAGAGTTGTCCCAGCCAGCTCTTGATGGAGAGGGAATCAGCAGTGATGCCGAGGAGTTGCAGCCAGCTGTGCCCATCAGCTCTCAATCATGCAGAAGGCTGAAATGGGCTGCACAGAGGGAGGCTGCATGGACTAGGCTGAGGAAACAATAACAAGCAGCACCTGCTCACAGGGGCTATTTAAGTCTGCCAGCGTGGCTGCTCCTTGCTTGCAGCAAATTATTAGCAAGCCCTCACAACTTTCGTGTCTCTTGCTCCCTGAAACCCTCCGGATGGATCTCTGCCTCCTGAACCTTTGGACTAGACCTTGACCTGACTCAACCTGTGTTTTCCTGGTATGTTTTGGTATGTTCAGACTCTCCAAGTATTCCTGACCTTTCTCCTCCCTTGCTGGCTGCGGCTCGGCAGGGAGAGATTCCTAACAGTTTGTGCCTACTCCTAAACTCCTTTGGCCAGCAAATCTTTAACTTAAAATTGCCCTGTAAGTGTAGGAAAAGCTCACTTGAGGAGACATCCTGTCTGTGGTGATTGGCTTCAGTAGGACTTACTTCTGAATGACCATGCTTAGAATGACTTACTTCAAGACAAAAATGATCCTAAGGACACTTTCTATCTTCTATTGAACTTGCTTACTACTTTTCAGTGGCAACATTCACTAGAAACCTGCACTGTTGTTGTTCATTGACACTAAAAAAAAGAGGTACTAACTTTTAGCAAGGGTGGCCAAGGGTCCAAGCAGAGCGGGATACTTCAATTCATAATGAGGGAGGGAAGGACCTCCCTGTTGATATCATGAGCCACCAGTGGTTGTAAGACATCAGAATACTGAATGTATAAAGTTGTTCTATGATTCTGTTCAGGGAATTCCATGCTTGTGAGGAGGTTTGGTTTAGATTACCTTTGTGGTTCCTTCTAATACCCAGTTCAGTGATCTTACAGAAACCCCCTCCCCCCAAAAAAACCTGAAATTCATGAGACCATTCAGCAATTCTTCATCATGTGCAAAAAGGTTTTAGAAAGCAATTTTGTTCTGCCATGCTAGCATGACATCAGGCTTTCAGATAATGAATAATAGCAATGATGAACATCAAGCTGCTTGTTTAAAAATAAAATTGAACTACAATTGGATATTGTCTTGTTGACACAAATCATGCCTCCAATACCCATAAATGAAATTATCTATAGAATGTGTGACACCATGAACTTCGTAAAATAAGGATGAATAATTGCCCAATATTTCTGCAAAAGAAAGGAACGTTTGTTGATGATGCATGCTTTTGTTACCTCTCATAAGAGATTGCAATGACTCATTGAATGATGGGTAATGCAAATGCATGTCAACAGATTCATTATGAATCAAATCTTACCACCTACCTCCTCCATTGTCTGAATGCTGCCAGCACAAGAAATTCATTGTCTGTTTCTTTGGGTGGGCACCCTTCCTGGTCTTCAAAGAGATTTTTAACACAGCTAATGAGTCGCATCAGTACTGTAAGGAACTGTTATACATAAAGAACTGTGAAAAAGTCTGTTTTCTGGTACTAAAAGTGTGAAAAATAATCCTTACAAGGGAAAGGTTATATTATTTTCAAGTTTATATTGTATACTCCATAGCCAGAACAATTATGCAATCAACATGCTCAACCTGAATGAAGTGAAAACAGTATGTGGGTGGGTGGGTGGGTATGGTGTTTTAAATAATCCTGCAAAGAGAACAACTGACTAAAATTTCAAATCTCAAAGATTTCAGTGATACCCATCCATTTTACCAGTGGAATCCCTGAAGGGCAAATGGAAGCCCACTTTTGCCAGGACTCTGACAGGAAGAGAGACTGATAAATCAACTAACCAATCATTTTGTTTATATCCCACCTTTTCCCCAAAAGTGGGACTCAACACAACTTAACAAAATAAAAAGGCATGCAAGTAAAATATTGCTAAAAACAAACAAACAGTGGAAGTTAAAAAAATATTAACTGTCCTTAGAATTAAAACGATACCAGAGTTCAATTTCCCTCCTTCATTCATTCAGGTCCTGAGGCTGTTTAATTTTTTCTGCAATTTTTCTGTTTACGTAACAAATAAGGGTACATGTTCACAGAATCCGTACAATTTGTATCATATCTAATTTGGCCCAGAGATGACACCACTCTGTATAGGCAATCAGATTTGACTGAGGCCCTTTTCACATGTCAGGGGGGAAACGGGCGAAAACAGGCTAAAACGGAGCTTACCTCCAGCTGGGTAAGTCCGTCGCCGCGTGGAGCAGCGCGAGCTCGCTGCTCCACACTCCTCCAGCGTCGTAGATGGCAGCTTCTGGTTGGTGGAGACTCTCCGCCAACCGGAGAAGCTCGCCAGCCGGAAGCCCGCCCCCGGCAGATCTGCAGGCATGCACTTGCACGCGCCTGCAGATCCACTTTAGAGCCGGGCAGCGGAGCGGCACGGGGCTGCGCACTCCGTGCTTTTTAAAAACCTCTAAAAAGAGGTTTTTAAAAAACACGCAGCCCGGCTAATTCGGGCCACTCCTGAGTGGATTCTGGTGTGAAACTACGAAAAGTAGTCCACGCCAGTCCACTCTACGGTGTAGACGACCTCCGTGAGAGGTCGCTCTACACCGTTCCCCCCCCCCACATGTGAAAAGGGCCTGACTCACTCAAGGTCACAATCTGAACCATGTGGAAGCACCAAAATCCTCAAATCTAATCCTTTTCAGTTATCCCCCACCCCAAAATATTTAACCCCCTCACCCAGATCCCTCTCAAAATAGGTTGTACACTTGATTTTCTCTGATCGTTAGCTCCACAGAGAATTTAGCTCCAACCTTTACAAGTCATCAAGACACCTACCCAAAAATTAAATTCTACTCAAATTCATTTAATCCTAAACATTTACTTGGTCCCTGTCACCCCTAGCTTAACAAGTCAGCTGGACGCAGTTAAAAAAAAAAAGTACAAAAGAAAGATGGTGTCCTATCAGCCCACCAGTTTCCTGAGAGCCAGCCTGTCTTTGTTCCTTCTCTTCTTTCTTTCCAGTACCATCGCCATCATTACCACCACCACCACCAGAACCATACTATGGCAAAGCTCTACAACCATAGGTTGGAACAACTTACCTTTGTCAACTACAGCTCTCAGAATTCCTCAGTCACATCCATATGACCAGAAAGAAACAATGCTTCCTGCTCCTCAGTCTTTTCTTCTTTTTTCATTTTGCACTAGCACTGGTATCAGAGCCTCGGGGCCTGAAGTCCAGACCCCATTAGATGATTAAGAACAAATCAATTCATATTGATCTTGTCTTTGCTTCCAGTTGGTGATTCAGAGTGATGTAAAAGTGCCCTGTGAAAGGAGCCATAACCACAGCTAGCCTTGCTTCTAGGGTTTTCCTACAGCATTTTTTAATCACCATTGTGTCAGCTCTGGCTAACACACTTGCTGGATTCCAAACAATAAGTACACAGAGGAATTGCATTGTAGGAAGTGACAACTGCCATGGGTCAGGTACTGTAAGGAAGTTAGAATATAAATAAATAATCCTTATTTTCTAATACCCCAAAGGAAGTATGGCAATTTGACTCTTAGTATATCCAGCAAATAGAGAGGTGCAGGTGGAAAAGACCATCAAGCAAAAAGGCTGATGCTGGGAAGAAAGATGAGATTTCCCAGTCTCAGATTTGTATTTAGGAAACACAAATTCCTTGACCTTAGTTATGAACTATTGAACAGTGCTCCATTCGTTGATTCCATGGTGTCCCTAATGGAATAATAGAAATTCTGAAGACTATGACATGAATCCTGTTGTTAGCGCTGACTAGACTAGATTTACTGAATCCGTGGGATTTACCTGTGTATTGACACGTCAGTGGCATCTAATCAGTAAATGGGACAATGACGTCAGGAGGCCCAAGCTGATACCAGAGGATTTTTTTTTCATCCTTTGCAGTTTGAATTGCAGGAAAACGTTAAAACATTCCAATATGTTATGTGTGTCTTACACGTAGCTGGCGACTGAGAGGACAAATTTAAAATCGGAAAGATGGAGCACCAAGGAAGGTGGCAGCGGGAATGGACTTAATGAAGAAATGGAATCAAGTGGAGACTGTGATGATGAAGACGGGTGTCAAGGGTCAGGTGACAGAACCTACACAAAAGGTAGGATTACTTGTTTTGCGTGCAAACACCCAGGAAGTCCGCAACAGCTGTGTTTGTCTACAATATTGGTCATATTTAGATCATTTTTTTAAAAAAACATAGTCATAGTGTAGTGCTTCATTAGCAAGACAAACCTCCTCTTGACTCCCACTTCCCCTCTCTTCTTTTCTCATGAAGCCTAGAACAGGAGTTCAGAGTTTTGCTTTTGAATTTACTTAATTTACATTGTCTTGAATTTACAAGACAATTTCCTGTCTTGTTGAAAGAAGGGAATCATGATTTTATAATAACTATGGTTAGTTCCACGCTTGGAAATATTACATTGTAGTCTGACTGACCATACTAGAATTATTTGGGGATGGTTGTTTTTTGTCTCAGCGGCCACCCTGACTAACTTGACTTCCAACCACACATTGGGAAGCTGGCTTGTTGAAACTAACCATAGTTAGGGTTAAATCATGATCCCTGCTTTTGACGAAACAGAAAGCTAGATGGGGGAGCTTCACTCTTCCTTCTTATCCTTTCAGTTATGTAGGAGTGGATCAAGTCCAAGATAGGCTCATTCAGGCCACTCTAAGCCATGTCTGAACACAGCCATTGTGACTTATGTCTTTCATTGATGATATAGTAGCTTAACTATACGTATCAAGGTTCCTAGTGGAAACATGGACAACACTGGTGGTCCAGGGGTTAGTTTTCCACCCCCTGGGGCCCATTGCCCCTGTAATGTGAAAAATAAGCATGTACACACACATGCAGACACACACACATGCATGCACAGCTGCACACCAGACATGATTGGAAGTTTATTCCTGGTGGAGGGGATCCTACTCCTGGAGGCTTCCTGGAGTGATAAATGAATTTCTCCTGCCCATTTCTATTGAGTGGGGAGGGTCTCATGGGCTTAGAAACCACCATCACATCACTGTCTGGGTGCACATATGTCATCTGCAGGTCACACTTACCCTATCTTATTCTATTGCGTTTAATTAGAACATAGTAGAAACCAGTATTCAATGTTCAAACCCAAGTTTTGCCATTCAATTACAGTTTTTTTAAAAAAAAATATTCTCTGTTACCTGTTATGCTTTGTTTTAAGTGTTTTTCCTTTTTGTCTGTAAAGATTTGTGGATTTATTTGTTTTTTATATACTGTGCTTAACTTTGGCAAAGTGAATATACAACGTTACACGGTAGGAACTGCTCTGCATGTCATCAGTCATCAAAGACCCATAGGCCATGGCATTACTGCGGTCAAAACACAACTACCTTATTTTTAATTTATCAATTTTTTTCCCTGTGTTAGTGTTCATTCTGACAAATATCAAAAACCGTTTCTTTCCTGTGTTCTTTAACAACATTTTAGAATTTGTTAAGTGATTTAAGTAACATGTTTTCATTTCAAATGTGTAGAAATTAAACAGCACCTAGATGCCGCTAAGTATGTTTTAATTGACTATTGAGTTATTTATGTGCTATGCTGTGCCAAAATGTACCAGAACTCTATTGTCATTCTGACATTCAAAGTGTAAAATGAAATGCTTTTAAAACTTGGCTAATAGTGAAGCTTATCAGCATAAACAGCATATGTGGAATGCATTCCACCCACCCCCTGATGCTGCCATGGGTGGGGGACAGGCTGGAGGAGAGAAATAATTATGTTTCATAACTAGCAGTGCAATGTAGGAGCTGTGTCTGCCAAAAATATAGACCAAATATAGTGTAGTGAATGCTTTAGATTTGTGTCATTAAGAGCAGCAATTCCATCTTGAGAAAATTATAATGGTATTTTGTAATTAACTTTAAAGTACTGTTATATGTTTAGGCCTCTGGCTGTAAATCTGTTTTGCATATCTCGATGCAATTAAGAGAAAGAGTGGGAATAATCCAATTAAAGGGCTCCTTAACTCTAACAGTGATATGATTTTTCAGAAATTCAGTAATTTCATTTTGTGTCAGTTTTGGATAATGATGTAAACATTGTTCTATTTAAACTGGTACCAAATTGTGGGTATGTGTATTTCATAGCCTAAGATGCAACCAGAATTTTTGCCTCTCCCCCAGAATACTTGCACATATGCTAGTTCAAATGAGGTCTTTCTTTTTGCCTTTTTAGTAGTATATGGTATTCAGCAGGGCTGTGTCAGAGGGGACACGATCAGCTTGTCACTTGAAACTCATGTGATGAACTGAAGTAGTTTAGTGGGTGATGGTTTATTGATCTGGAGGAATACCCCACCTTAATGAAGGTGACCTCTGCTTTTTAACTGTGGTGGGTTGGTTTCCCCTCCTTTCCTCTTTCCCCGTAGCCCCTCTGTTATTTGAAGTTAAAGCGGTGGCTGCATATTTTGTGCAAGAATGGAGTAACATGGCAAGAGGTTTAATATAAATTATCAGAAGGAACATGGCAGGGAAGAAAAGATTTCCCACACCTTCATAGATGACAGTATTAAAAGATTTAGAAAGAAGTCATCACCAGTCATCACTGCTATTGTCCCTTAGCCACCCTCCTAACTAACCACTGTTTTGAGAGTAACTAAACTGTGTTCAGATATTGTAAGGTAGGAAGATGCTTTAGAGGAAGAAAGAATTGGTAACAGGATAAACAAACTCACTATGTTCAGAATATACTGGCAATGATCAGGGGGTGGTAATTATGTGGCTTTCCAGATGTCATTGAACTCAGTCTCCTGCACTACACACCTATTTACTATTTTAACTAGAGTTGGTGGGGACTGGAGTCAAACAATATCTGGAAGTTATTCTTTTTCCACCTATAGCTTCAGTCCAATAGGTACTGCCAAATTAGAACATATCCATTCAATGAGTGGGTATTTGGTAAGGCAGCACTTAGTTCTGTTCATTATATGAGTTTATTCTAGTTGGGATTAACACTGGATTTAAATCACAATGATTTTATATGGTATAAGAAATTTCTCAACAAGTAGTATGCACAATCATTGTAAGGTTTTGTTACAAGAAAATCAGGTCATGTGTCTAGAGCAATGATTCCCAAACTTTGGTCCTCCAAAGTTTTGAACTGCAGCTCACAGAATTCCTGACTGTGGGCCAAGATGGCTGAGGCCTCTGGGAATGGTCTATAGGATCTCGAGTAAATTTCATTATTGGACAAACACAAGCTGAGCTAAGTGTTAAAAGAAACATGTACAGGAAGTGGAAGAACGGTGAAACCACCAAAGAGGAATTCAAGCAAATACCCAGGATATGTAGGGAGAAGGTCAGAAAAGCTAAACTACAGAATGAACTGAGGCTTGCCAGAGACATTAAAAACAATAAAAAGGGCTTTTTAAAGATATGTCCGCAGCAAAAGGAAAAACAAGGACATGATAGAGTCACTGTGTGGAGAAAATGGCCAATTAATAACGGGGGGAAGAGAGAAGGCAGAGAGAACTCAACACCTTCTTTACCTCGGTTTTCTCCCAAAAGGATAGAAGTATTTCACTTGGGGGGTGGGGAACAGTTGAGAAAGAGGGGGAAATGCAGCATAGAATGAGTAGAGTAGTATACAGGAATATCTGGCTAAACTAGATGAATTCAAGTCTCCAGGGTCAGATGAATTACATCCTAGGATATTAAAAGAACATTTCTGAACCACTTGCAATAATCTTTGAGAACTCTTGGAGAACAGGAGAAGTCCCAGCAGACTGGAGGAGGGCAAATGTCATCCCCATCTTCAAGAAGGGGAAAAAAGAGGACCAAAATAATTATCGTCTATAGTCAGCCTGACATCAATACCAAGAAAGATCCCAGAGCAGATCATTAAACAGTCACTTTGTAGTTACTTAGAAAGCAATGCTGTAATCACTAAAAGTCAACAAGGATTTCTCAGAAATAAGTCATGCCAGACTAATCTTATCTCTTTTTATGATAGAGTTACAGGCTTGATAGATGAAGGGAATTCTGTAGATGTTGCATATCTTGATTTCAGTAAGGCCTTTGACAAAGTCCCACATGACATTCTTGCAAAGAAGCTAGAAAATGCGGGCTGGACAGGGCTACTGTTAGGTAGATTTGTAATTGGTTGACCAACCGAACCCGGAGGGTGCTCACCAAGGGTTGCTTTTCATCCTGGAGAGAAGTGACTAGTGGGGTGCCACAGGTTTCTGTCCTGGGCCCAGTGCTATTCAGCATCTTCATCAATGACTTGGATGAAGGAGTAGAGGACATGCTGATCAAATTTGCAGATGACACCAAATTGGGAGGGGTTGGTAATACCCCAGAGAATAGGATCAAATTTCAAAATGACCTTGACAGATTGGAGAGCTGGGCCAAAGCTAACAAAATGAATTTCAACAGAGAGAAATGTAAGGTCCTACACTGAGGCAGAAAAAAATGGAATGCACAAATATAGGATGGGGTACGTATGGCTGGATAGCAGTATGTGTGAAAGGGACCTAGAAGTCTTGGTAGATCACAAGCTGAACATGAGTCAGCAGTGTGATGTGGCAGCAAAGAAAGCCAACACGATTCTTGGTTGCATCAGTAGGAGTAAGGTGTTTAGATTGAGGGAGGTAATGATACCACTCTTATTCTGCATTGGTTAGACTTCATCTGGCATACTGTGTCCAGTTCTGGGCTCCTCAATTCAAGAAAGATATTGATAAGCTGGAACATGTCCAGAGGAGGGCGACCAAAATGGTGAAGGATCTGGAAGCCATGTCCTATGAGAAATGGCTCAGGGAGCTGTTTAGTCTGCGGAAGAGAAGGTTAAGAAGGGACATGATAGCCATGTTGAAATATTTGAAGGGATGTCATTTCGAGGAGGGAGTGGGCTTGTTTTCTGCTGCTCCAGAGACTAGGACAAGGAGCAATAGATTCAAGCTGCAGGAAAGGAGATTCCACCTGAACCTCAGGAATAACTTTCTGATGGTCAGAGCTATCTGGCAGTGGAATATGCTGCCTCTGAGTGTGGTAGAGTTCCTTCTTTGGAGGTTTTTGAGCAGAGGCTGGATGACCATCTGTTGGGAATGCTCTGATGTGTGTTCCTGCATAGCACGGGGTTGGACTGGATGACCCCTGTGATCTCTTCCAACTCTGATTCTATGATTCTATGATCTGGAGTATAAACAAGGAATATTTCTTCTGACCATACTAAAGCAATGAGTAGTTCACCACATGCAGTTGAATATTTTGAAGGAATGTAAATTTTCCTGTTGGGATGGTATTTCGTGTCCAGTGTTAAGTTTGTGTCAAGAGATGGTTGCACAAATAAGTTTGCTTTTCTCTTCTGGAACATGTACACCCTTTATTACTTTGCTTGGTTTCAATTTCATTTTCTTCTTGTATGTTGTTGATGCTTGTCAGTCCTCTAGTAGTGGTTCATAATTTAGGTCCTCATGATGACCCTAGTACTGACTTACAAGTTTGTGTGGTAAAGGAGTATACAGGACAAATAGTCCACCTATGCTAGAATCTCTATGTAGTATTGTCAACATTTTGGTTTTAAATGTGTATTTGTGTGTGTAAGAGAGAGGATGGGGCAGGAGAGTACATCCTTTAATACTTCTTTACCTGCATATATCAAGGGGGAAAAACCCTTTAATAAATCTATGCAGATAGACTTTTTGATACCTAGTTTGGGATGGAAGGTAGCAATTATTCAAGTTATTACTATCATGGCAAATGTCGGTGTTGAGTGTGGTGGGGCATTTGTCACATCTCTTATTCCTTGGCACCATATTTTGTGTGTGGGTAAACCTGAGTCCCCCAGTATGCAGTAGGAACAAGTGTATTTTGCGTGATTCACAAGCATAAATTTCATAAATAGCTGAATCAGTGCAAATATTATGCAAACTTTGCATTTGTGTAACAGGAAAGATTTTTTTCCCTTCTCTTCCACCCCTTGTCGTTCACCACATGGCTCCCAGTTTTGCTTCAGATGGTCCTTCAGGCCTCTGGAGATGTCAGGAACATGTGAGGGGCTACACAGGGAGAAAAAAAAATGTGTTTGTGCAAGTGCCCTTTCCACTGGCAAAACAACCTTGCTGGATACAACGCACATGTAGATCAGTGGTTATCACCTTTAGTCTTCCAGGTGTTTTAGACTTCAACTGCCAGAATTCATCACCATGCAATCTAAGACTTTTAGACAGTGAAGACCAAACCATCTGGAGGACCAAAGATTAGCAATCAATGATCTGGAAGCCCCCTTCTATGGTACTTTAAGGCTGTTTGTAGTTTTGTACTAGTTACGTAAAGCATAGTGTCCATTCTGCAGGGCACTGTATTTTCTTTCATACTGCTATATGATAAGAGAAGGGCCAGTTCATGGACAACCTCTTCATGAAGGGCACACAGATCTTGTTTTACACTTTAACTGGTAATAAATTCAGATAGGCACATTCCCAAGCAGAGGTTGGATGGCCATCTGTTGGGAGTGCTTTGATGGGTATTCCTGCATAGCAGGGGGTTGAACTGGATGGTCCCTGTAGTCTCTTCCAATTCTTTGATTCTATGATTCCTTTCTGTTAATGTACACCTAGCAAGCATTTTCCTTAAAACAATGAATCCAAAGATATTACAGATGCATTTCATTATGTTTCTTAATCTCTTCCATTAAGATGTGTAGAAAAGCCAATGCTTTGTTTACTGTAATTGACAATAAGCCGTTTATAGCAAAGCAATCATTAGCTCTAAAAACCACCATTTAGATATTTAAGCATAATATATTTAATTATAACTACAGGCTCACACAGGGATATCCAATTTGAATCCATACAGTTGAGCTAAACACATTTTCAGCTCTTTAGGGATTTCTCAAGATTTCTGTGTAATAAGTGGCCATTTAAAAGTTTCATAATTAATGGTACTATTGAGCCAAAAGTAGTTAAACTATTTCATAAACATGCCTGCTACCTGTGTAAAACATGCCACCCTTTAGATTTCATGGACCCTTTCTCCAAGCAGCAATGATGGCTTGTGGCTCCCACATCTGGTAGGGTGGGGAATCCATTCTGTATTTCAGTCCCAATGTTGAACCTGTTTGGGAGAGTGAGGTTTCAGCACCTTTGACAGCTGCTTTAACATTGGGACTGAAAACTCTGGCAAATTCAGCACTTCATTTACGTAGAAGGCCCCAGCTGCCACTGGAAATAAGTGTGAAGCTGCTCACAATGGTACAATTGCCTCATGTGGTGGGGGGAGAGTTCCCCATTTAATATGACAGCTTTCTTGCCTTTCTGGTCCTGATTGTCCCTTCCCTTCCCCACCGACAACCGCTCCTTTTTGTTTATATGTATTATTATTGTTGGGGAAACTTTGAAGTGAAGCCATTAGTGTTAAAAGGCAGGCCTGACATGGTTAATAAAAGCCAGCATGGTTCAGTGAACTGAGTCCTGGAGTACAGCTCTGGGAGACCAGGCTTCAAATGCATGGTACACTCTAGACGGAGATTCCATGGCAAGAACAGCAGAGGGTCTGTATGTATACACATGGAGAGACCCACGGTTGAATAATTTGTCTCCTTTAACTCAGTTCCTGGCAGCTGGTGGCTTCCATGTCAGTGGAGCAACAAATCTGCTCTGGGATTTAGTCCAAAACTTTAGAAATCAGGAATCGGGACAGCTTCTTTATTCTCCTCAAATAGGCACAACACCTAGGATAGTTCCTTTGAAGTTCACACTAAGGCTATTTCTGCACTACACTGTTATAGTGCTGTTATTGCACTTTCATCCTCCTATGGAATCCTGGGATTTGCAGTTTAGGGAGGGGCATTGAGAATTCTCAGCCAGAGAGCTCTTTGGCCTCAGTAAACTACAAACCCCAGAATTCCACAGGATGTTGAAAGTGGAATAATAGCACTATCACAGTGTAGGGCAGAAATGGCCTAAAACTCAAAGCAGATTCAGCACCCAGTCATCACTGAAGTGTTCTGATATTTCTTCCCTGTTCCACTTCAGAATTTTTTCCCCACTAAAATGTTATTTTCATATCTGCTAAATTTGGGGTTCCCCATCAATACCTGGGTCTTGTGCACTTATTATTCTATTTGCTTTATATATGGATGCATAATTGGGAAATAAGTTATTGAAGTTATATGAGACAGATTCTTGAGGGGGCAGTCCTTTTTTAAAAAAAATTACAACTGTCTGAATCCCACAACTGGGATGTTCATAGGGTTTCTGGGTTTTGTAGTCCCCAAAGTGATCTTTCCAAGTCACGATAAAGTCTCTCTCCAATAACTTACCGGAATGGACAGATAATTAACTTGGGAAAAAATCTTGACATCTCCTTGCCTGATTTCTATCACATCCCAGCAGCTGTTGAAAATTAATGTATTTCTCTCATTGTTCACAAATGCTATCATTAGGACTTTCTCTCTCTCCCTCTCCCTGCTCCTCTCTTTTTGTCAGGAACCTTTTAAGCCTCATTATGTTCTTACCAGCTAACACTTCTATGCCTCCACTCAACACCAATGTACTGTATAAATTGCCATCTTAATCAGTCTTCAGTCCCTTGTGCCATGTTCTTAGGTTGTGCTAAGGCTTGTATGTATCTAAATATGTAATTGTACAGCTGGTGATTTTTTTTTTTTTTTTGGTAATAATTATTTCATCAATATTCAAAGAGTAGAACATCTGTTGGCAGCGTGCCACAAGTACTGGGTCTTCATCTCTGCAGGTTTCTTGCTTCCTTGCAGATTATCATACTGTTGAACGCTCTTTTTCTCTCTGTTCCTGTCATTAGAATTCTATACATCACACATCATTCTGGAAGCACAGCTCTTTTTTTTTTTTTGTATCCTGTGTTTCATGAGGTGTTTTGTTTCCGACTCAGCCTTTACAATCCTTACAAATTATTTCAGTGTCATGCCACTGTAAATGGTTCATTCTGTTCAGGAAGAGCTTAATGGCCTACTTTAGTTTAAAACCTTCTCCCACCCCCTTATTTGGCGTCTTAGATTCTTGAGTGCAAGGATTACCGTCCCCCCTAACTACAGCTTAATCAAGTCCCATTATCAACACAGTGGGTTTACTTTCTACACAGTTTATGGGAAGGCAGACAGCTTAACTGAGTGGGTGTGGGAGAATGGCACACAAATGAAGGGGAATAGAAATGCAAAGAAACCCACAACATGACTGGCGGAGCAGGTCAGGATTTATTGAGAATCCCTGTTCTTCAACATGGGAATAGGGTACAAGGCTCTGCATGTTGGGCCTGCCCCCATGTTGAGTGGCAAGTTCTGAAAAAGAGCTCCACACAATCACTTGGATGACGGTAGAATGACCCAGGTTGCTCAGGCACTCTGAAAAAGCAGGATATGTGATTGTGTATAAAAGTTCTTCTCATGTTCAAACAAATGCAAATAGAATGCCTTTTCAGACCTTGCTAGTTAACACAGCAAGATCTGAATCAGAGCTCAGAAATGTTACTTTTTGGACTACATCTCCCAGAATGTAAAGGGCAGTATCAGCATTCATGACACCCTACTCACACATTGAGAATATCATGTTCACACTGAATGGCTTAGCAAGGTTAAGAGTTACATTTTCAGTCCAGGGTGGTATCACACTAGCCATATTCAGGTGTTATTTGCCGGCACTATGGATGGAAGAGGAGTACTGTGCAAATTAGTTTTGCCTCCAATATTTTTACACATACCAGCTCACTTTGAATAATCTGATTATGCTAAGAATCTTCCCAGTGATGAAGAACCTCGGCCAGTCTCCTTTTGGACAGGCAAAATGGAATCTTCCCATTCAATACAGGAAGGTCAGAGGTAGAAGAGGCATACATGGGGTTGTTCCAAATCAGCAATAGCATGCATAGTCCCACACCTCCCTTCAGGGGTACAGAAATTGGTGCCTGAATACTGTTGTGGCGAATACTAAGATATAACCTGACTAGAATATTGTATTTCTTCACTGTACACATATGACTGGTGCCTGCTAGGAGAGCGTACTGTCCAACAGCCCAGTGTTATTCACTGCTGTAGGTGTTACAGTTCATGCAGGTACAAAAGTCACTGTGAAAGCATCCTGCATACAGCAAATTTCAGATGAATCTCAGTTGTCCATTAGTGTCAGGGAGAAGACCATGCAACAACAACAACAACAACAACAACAACAACAACATAGCTGCTTGCAGCATATTTTCCTTTCAGCCCGTTCCTTCTTTTAGGAAAGTCTCTGGACCATTACTTCTGCTGGTAATGCAAAGGTTGTGCCTGCACCAGAGTTGATACTTATGCACAGGCAAATTGATGGGCTGTGCAATAGGATGTTAAAAGTGGAGTGAGAGTTCTGTTCAAGCCTCCATAATACTCAACAAATCATCCCTCTCTTCTCAAATCAATGTACTTCTACTTGGAACTGACCACAGTCTTCCTATGAAGGAGACTATTGAACAGAGTTTAGAAACAGTTTGGAAAGAGTTCTTTTTGAAAGATGATGCCTCCCAGAACCACCCAGCCAGAGTGGATATTGGTCTTGCATGTTCAGAGTTCTGAGAGTTGTAGTCCAAAACCGTAACTTTTTCCTAGCTATAGTATTGAGTTAAACTGGATCATGCATGTTCTGTGCCTGTGCTACAAGAGGACCATATCCAATATGCCTGATCAGAGGAGAAAAGCAATTTTTCACTTTTCTTTTTTATGGTACACACAGTTAAAGAATCTAAGGAGAGATTTCCACTGCTACAGGAAGTGTTTATTACCTCATATAGTAGCAGCTATATAAGTGTGACTACAGATGGCTTTAATATTTTTAAGCAGCAGTTTGCAAACTCTGAAAATGGATGCTTACTTAGTTCTAGGCAATAGATTTCCCCCCCTGCCAGTCTATATACATTTTCAAAGAAAAATCATTTTCTCATACAGCTCTGTAGGCAACAGTAGAGTGCAGTAGGAATGAGGCATAGAAATCTAATAGAGGTCAGCAACTAAAAGATATGAAATTCAAACTGAATATTAAAATAATTTAACAAACCGTGAACAACCAAACTCCCTCTTGGCATAAATCAATTATCTTCAAGTCCACTGAATTATTCTGCAAAGCCTAATCAAAAAATGGTCCTTTTTTTCTGCTTGGAAAGATACTACCATTAGTGATTTGTCATAGAAAAATGAAAGCATGTGGTGAAAATTCTGGTAATTTATTGAGAAAGGAGATACTTCAGTTTGGTTCAACATTTATTCATGAACTGTTCCAAGTAATATCTTGTAGTGTAATCCTAAACTCATCAGATGGCTGTCAAAAATGTGACAATGGGTTGTAAGTGACCCTCTGCTATTCTGGGAACATTTCAGAGTGGTCTTGAATTCAGCGGATCCAAAGCTCCTCTAATACCCAAGAGACCAAGGACCAGGCTTATGAGATTTTCCACATTTGTTTCAAGAGAGTGATCTTTAAAGATTAGAGATCCATCCAGTCTCTTTGTGGAAAAATCTGTCTCTTACTTCACGAGTGCAAACCAGCAGTAGATCCTCCGTCGTTTTGCCCTCTACTTAGGATTGTTCCATCACTCATGCTTTTCTTGACAAATTCTTAATTTAGAAATATTTACTCACATTTTGCTAAATAATCATTACCATGGCAGGCTTATTTACTTATTGCTCCCAAATTAAAAAGGCAAACAAAATTGTAAATCAGGATCTTTGAGAAAATAACATTTCCCATTCTTCTTCAGCTGGCTCTTTGCTAGCAGAGCTGAAGGAGGATGAGGGGGGGGAAATCCTACCTTCCCTCTTTTTCCTACACACTTACAGAACTGCTTGCATCTTCACTCAGTTTGAAAGCAGTGGTAGCTGATGGCTTCCATGTCAGTGAAACGATGAACTACTCTAGGTCTTAACTGAAACTGAATGAAGTTATCCATGGTGCTGAAGCTATTTTGGAGGTACACTTCAAATCTTAGACAGCTCCTTTAAATTACACAGCGCATTTTCACTGCTTCACCAACATGGAAACCACCAGCCCCCATAACAAGTCTGGAAAGGGGCAGCATTTTTCCCTTTTTTCCCCTGGAAAGGTTGGAAACTCTCTGAGCCAATTTGACCAGAGTTCTTCAAACACACACACACACACACACACACACACACACACACACATTAAATGTTAGAAAGAAACATTTCCGATATAACTTTCCTTCTGATGTTGTATTTTTTTTGTGGGGAACAGTGGAATTTTACACCTGTGCTCTACAATGGTACAGATCCTGAATTATTTGTACAGTCAGGCACTCAGAAAATTAAGTTACAATAAGACCAAAGGCATTATTTCAGACATTGCCTTTCTCCAGGGGAGGTGATCAATTTTTGTTATGGTGACTTAATATCCTATACTATAGAGGATACCTTTGTATTTAAAGGTATTTTTGTATTGCATATGAAGGTTTGTCTAATCCTAGCTTAGTCTGATGATTTTTAAAAAATGGCATAAGAAAGTAGAAGAGGGCTTTGAAGTTGGCCATAAATATTCAGGACTTAGACAGTAAACTGAACAAATGCTCAGATCGCCTGGTCAGTCTTGCCAACTATTTGCAAGATATATTTCTATTTTAAATTAATAGGAATTGTATGCAACTACACAAATACATCAGTATATGCACATTCTATGGAAAACAGTGTCTTGATGCCCTTGTGTATGTTCCTACAAGAGGAGAGTCTCAAGTAACAAAGCTGGAAAAGAACATGAGAGAACAATTGTCATAAGAGAATATATCGAAGGCTAATAGACCAAGAATGTGATTCCCTATAAAACTGATTAATATCTTTACAGGGTGTATTGAGTCATTTAACCATTTTCCTATTATGGCCTAAATACCGTCACTAGTTCCAACAAAGCAGACTTGCAGATTTAATGGAATATACATAAATGTCAGTTTTTTGTTCAGTGGGTCTATTTTAGCAGGGACTAGCAATTAGATTTAGGCCATTGTCTCTTATGCCTCTGGTATGATATGCTTCTGTTTCTATATGCACATTAGCAGTCTACATCCAGGAATAATAGTTAAATCAGAAAAATAAAGGCACCAAGAGATGAGTGCTTTTCTTCTACTGTGGACCAGCTTGACTGGACTAAAACTTTAGGGTGAAACCACATATAAAGGTGGGTTTCCAAACTTATAGAATCATAGAATCATCGAGTTAGAAGAGACCACAGGGGCCACTGAGTCGAACCCCCCACAAGGCAGCATATTCCACTGGCAGATAGCTCTGACCGTCAGGAAGTTCTTCCTGAGGTTCAGATAGAATCTCCTTTCCTGCAGTTTGAATCCATTGCTCCTTGCCCTAGTCTCTGGAACAGTGGAAAACAAGCCCGCTCTCTCCTTGACATGACATCCCTTCAAATATTTAAACATGGCTATCATGTCCCCTCTTAACCTTCTCTTCTGCAGACTAAACATACCCAGTTCCCCAAGCCGTTCCTCATAGGGCATGGCTTCCAGACCCTTCACCATTTTGGTTGCCCTCCTCTGGACATGTTCCAGCTTGTCAATATCCTTCTGGAATTGAGGTGCCCAGAATTGGACACGGCATTCCAGATGAGGTCTAACCAATGCAGAATAGGGTGATACCATTACCTCCCTCAGTCTAGACACCATACTCCTATTGATGCAACCAAGAATCGTGTTGGCTTCTTGGCTGCTGCCATCACACTGCTGACTCATGTTCAGCTTGTGATCTACCAAGACTCCTAGATCCCTTTGACAGGTACAGCCACCTGCCCCCCCTCCTATATTTGTGCATTCCATTTTTTCTGCCTAAGTGCAGGACCTTACATTTCTCTCTGTTGAAATTCATTTTGTTAGCCTTGGCCCAGCTCTCCAATCTGTCAAGATCATTTTGAAATTTGATCCTGTCCTCTGGGGTATTACCAACCTGTCCAAATTTGGTGTCATCTGCAAATTTGATCAGCATGCCCTCTGCTCCTTCATCCAAGTCATTGATGAAGATGTGGAATTGCACTGGGCCTAGGACAGAACCCTGTGGCACCCTGCCAGTCACTTCTCTCCAGGATGAAAAGCAGCCCTTGGTGAGCACCCTTTGGATTTGGACAGTCAACCAGTTACCATTCCACCTAACAGTAGCCCTGTCCAGCCCACATTTTACTAGCTTCTTTGCAAGAATGTCGTGGGGAACTTTGTCAAAGACCTTACTGAATCAAGATATGCTACGTTCACAGCATTCCCTTCATCTATCAAGCTTGTAACTCTATCGTAAAAAGAGATAAGATTCATCTGGCATGACTTATTTCTGAGAAATCCATATTGACTTTTAGTGATTATGGCATTGCTTCCTAAGTAATTACAAACTGACTGTTTAATGATTCTGTTGACTTTGTAATTTTATTTCAAGAATAGAGGCAGACATAACAGAATTAATAGACAAAGAGAGGTTTGTTTGCTTATTTATTTATTTTCCTTCTTTCTTTCGTTCTTTTGTGCTTGAGGTCTGGGGGTATCAGTTTCCAACAACTGCAAGAGACTGACAATCTCCAGTAGCAGAAATCTTGATTGTTTTTTCTGGCTGAAAAGAAATTGGGAGAGGGTGCCATGCACCATGTAAATGGCCTTGAGGATCATTTTCATATGCAGACTGGAAGTGACACTTTGCTAACTCCTGTTTTGCTAGGGCCAACCAATATTTCAAGTTCTCAGAATTCCTTATCAGGCTGGTTATTAATCAAGGTAAAGCCTCAGTATGTAGAGCTTTCAGCATCTGGTGGCAGCCATGAGGTAGAATGTGAAAGGAGATAGCAACTTTGGATAGGAAAGGTAGAGGGAAAAGAGATCAAGAGAACAAACTAAAGATTAAAATTAGCCGTTGTATGCTAGATTTAAAAAAAAAGTCAAAACAAACCAAATTCAGTAGTATTCACTAACACAGAGCTTTCCAAACTGTGTGTCGTGACATATTAGTGTGTCGGCTGCAGTGTGTAGGTGTGGCATGTGACATTAACGGGTGGAGGGACTGTCTCTCCTGCTGCCACAGTGGGCCAGCCCAAGGTGGAGGGGCTCCCACTGTTGCTGCCCAGGGCTGAGGAAGACCCTGGTGAGGGTGGTGGCAGTGGACCAGGTCCAGGTGGAGCGAGTGCTTTTTCTGCCACTGCTACTGCTTCTCTGGGCTGAGGAAGACCCCAGTGAAGGCAGTGGCGGGCCAGGCTCAAGTGGAGGTGCTGCCTCTACTTACTGAGTTACTGTGTCATGAAATGATGCATGTCCAAAAAAATGTGTCATCAACATGGAAAGTTCAGAAAGCTCTGCACTAACAGGTGAAGACTTTACTCCTTATATGGAAATGAAGCTTTTGGAACTAAATAAAACTTCTAAGTCAATGTAACAATAGTTAGGCTTTGCTTGTGATCCTCCAATGTAGTCCTTCAGAATTTGGCAATAGAGTAATAGATTTGAGGACTGTGACATTGGCATGTCTTCATTTTTCATTTGCCCCAGTCTCCTGACCTATTTTGCTGCTGTTTTCTGCATTTGCTCCTGTTGGCTAATAAAATGAAAATCATGGGGGAATCATGCAGGGACATAAAACCTTGCAAGGAAGACACTATGATTGAATTACACCCTGATACTGTAGATAAATCCTTTTTTCTTATACCCAAGTGCCCAATGTCAACTCTACAGTTTGTTCGTCTTTCAAATGGATATATCCCTGAAGTCTACAATCTGTTTTTCATTTCAGGTAAATAAATTCCCACTTCCTGATGTTGTGCTTCCTGAGAGCATAACACATTTTTCTTGATCAAAATCTGGGTTTGCTTTTTTTTGTGATTTAACAAGTGAATATTACCTGGTTACCTTTTCTGCTCAGAATGATTCATGTTCCTCTAGATGTAGGCTTTAAAAACAAATAGATATAGCATGCATTTGAGAGAACTGTAAAGGTAATATCAAAATTCAGCCTCTGAATAAGTATCAGATTCATTTTCTGACAGCAATCAGGTCTTAAACCTGTATTTGAAGGTATACTCAGATGGCTTCAGTGATCAAGTATTGTAGCATTCATAAAACAGGGAAGACATAAATGAATAGTCATTGCTCTTGTAATTATTTCCATTTATTTGTTAAAAACAGCCATTCAGATTTTCTCAAAAAGGAAATTTTAGCCTATTTTACACCAAATTAAAAGTATTATATCAGATATTGAAAGCCCTTTTACAAGTAATTCACAATTTTACATGTACTTAATTCATAAGTAAGAAGCAGCTAAATTGAAATAAGTTGATGAGCTGATGGAAAACAGCCTCTTTTTCTGCCTTCCATGCTGTGGATGGAATGCTACTTCCAGTGTCATATCAGCTGTATCCAAACCAAAAGAAATATAAATTTGCTGTCGCATTATGGAAAAAACCAAGTAGTCAGCCATCACTGAATAAGACTTATGAAATTGGGGCCAGTTTTGCATGGTGTTGCAGTCCTGAAATGGGGGCAGGATGGTGGCAGTCCATAGGCTGTGCTTCTGCACGACTTCATCCCGTGCCCATCCCATTCCCACCTGTCATGATCAAGGGATATTTGCTAAATGGATTAAATCCATTGAGCGTCCACTATCTCCCAATGCTTCCATCCTTACCTGCCATGCAGAAGGGCAGAGGCATGATGGAGGCACTTCCTTCCCTAGAGCAGCATGGGAAAGAGCCAGGCTGCACTGCGGAAGGCAGGTGCGTATCACTTGTGCTCCCTTCTGCAGGGAGCTGGCTGGGTGCAGAGGGAAGCATTCACATTGCACTCCATTTCCAGAAAAGGTGCCACCAGGATTGTGACAGGAGGATGATGGGATTAGGAAATGTGGAAATGGCCTGGCTTTTTCTGAGTTAGATGATGGGTCCACCTGACATAGATCTTTCCTAGACTTGCTTTCTGAGAATCTTTTAAATGGAGTTGCAAGGAATCAAACCTACATGTATTATTATTAAAACTACAAACCCTATTTTCATACAGGAAGGAATCAGGGAATCAGAGTAGACAGGTAGGTCAAGAAAAAAGAGAAGTGCAAATTCAGAGGCCAAAGAGTGCATAATCTGGGGGTTCCTTAGACTAGAAGGGAAAGGAGGATTGATGGTGACTTTTGTTGCATTCCTTGGCCCTTCTATCAAGCAAATCAGCCCCTAAACTTGTCCTGGTGATTTATTTTTCCAGGTGCTCTGAATGTAGCTTCTACTTCACTTTCTAAAATTGTAGGTTTGTCTTCAATTTGTTGTTGTTGTTGTTGTTGTTGAACAAATCTGTCATCCTCTCATCTCTTTTCTATAGTTCTTCCATGTATTCTTTTGATCATCTTTTTATTTCTATTTGGTCATGTAATGCAATGTCATATTACTGTTGGTCACATAGCAGCCCCACTTTCCGTTTAAATTTCCCTTTGATTCCTCAGAGATCCCTTTTTCTTCCTTTTTTTGTTGTCATGTTCTATTTCTCTCCTTTGGTTATTGTAATAGTTCTCCTTGTCCCTGCACACAGGTTGCTGGACAGTTGCATTCATGGTTCTGATCCTAGTTTTGTCAGTTTTTACTTTTGCTTTTTTTCTGCACTTAGCTGTTTAAAGAGCTTCATCTGTCATCTATTGAAGTTTCTTTTTCTTTTTGGCTCAGGATATGTGTGTTATGTCCATTTGCTTGCCTTAAAGTCCACAAGGAGAAGAAAGAAAGAAAACTAACACTTGCCAATTCTTCCAGATAATGGGAAAGATACATGGGTTCTGTTATTAGCAGTGCTATAGACCATGAATTGAATATAGAAAATCATGATCAATTCAAAATTCCTTTTCATCCATATTTGCAGCCATGATCTGTCCTATTCCCTTGGCTTCCACAAGAGGTGTCTGACTAAGGGCCTTTCTGCGCAACACCATTATAGTGCTATTATTCCACTTTCAACCTCCTATGAATCCTGGAGTTTGCAGTTTAGGGAGGGGCATGTAGAATTCTCAGCCTGGGAGCTCTTTGGCCTCAGTACAAACCCCAGAATTCCACAGGATGTTGAAAGTGGAATAATAGCACTATAACAGTTTAGTGTGGAAAGGCCCTAAGAATACTTCGACAGCTCTGCCCAGCCACAACTACAACAGTCAGTGTTGCTCAGGAGCCTGAGTTGCATAGAGTTTTTCAATCCTTGTGCACCTTCAATTGAGATGGATGACATTTGTGAACCCCATAGCTGGTCGAAAGAAAGAAAGAAAGAAAGAAAGAAAGAAAGAAAGAAAGAAAGAGAGAGAGAGAGAGAGAGAGAGAGAGAGAGAGAAAGAAAGAAACCTTAGCACATTTTTATGCTGTGCCTTTATGGCATGCTCTATAAACAAATTGACAAATTGAGTTTGTGGCATAGTTTGAAAACAAGCCATTAGCTGCAAAAGAACAAAAACAAAAAACAAAAACAAATCCAGTCAAGAAAGCATACTGTTGCAACAATGTGGTACCATGCCAGAAAAACTAGAATATTTTTATTACTCATCATAAAAAAAAAAATGAATGTGAGAGAGGAAAATCTCATATAATCTACCTCAACACCTTTGGCTTTTTTACAACAGCCTTGCAAATAGGAGAGAAAAACAATCAAGTAACCTACACATCTCAGATAGAATGTCACTGGTGTATAAATCCTTTCCAGCCATCTGAAACATTTTGCTGCTGGTCACAGTATTGTTTTTCAAGTTCCAGAAAACACAGTTCCTTCCTTAGTAGAACACTACAACAGTCTTGAGGACAGGCACTGCTGGGGATGAACACAAAGAGTCTCAGCCCAAATCTATTTCTGAACGGAAGTATAATGTGCTCAAAGATCAAGGAAAGTAAGGGTAATACACTATTCTGCTGCAGTCTTAGTATGTAAAGAATATTCACATCTTCCACAAAAAAAAAATGTCACCACACATCTTGACATGTTCCAAGAGTTTTTAGGCCTTGCCAGATCTTCAGATATAGAGTGGAATATAAATATTTTAATAAATAAAATAAGAAAGTAAATAAGTAAGTTACTATGGCAATAAAAGTGGGATCATAGGACCATAACTGTGTAGAGTGAAAAGGCCCGTTATCTGTGATCCTCATCGGTTCTTCATTATCAACCTGAGTTGGGGCAGAGGGGTAAATGCAGCCAAGCCCACTGATGTAGAAAGCACTGCTGTCATGATTACCCTTATTTTTGCTGTGTTAGTAGATCTAAATAATCTGAATGCAGAGCTTTCTTGATCATCTATGGTCCCTTCACATTATGCAATTATAGCATTGTGATTCCACTTTAACTGCTATAGCTGTATTCTGTAGAATGCTGAGGTATGTAGTGTGGTGAGTCACCAGAACTCTCTGGCTGATCATTCGAAATGCCCCTCTGTAAACTATAAAACTTAGGCCCTTTTCGCATGGCATTTGCGCAGTTGTGAAGAGCCGTCCACATGATGTCCTTGCAATTGCATGATGCTGCCAGGGCCGGCAGGCGCCGATCATGCACTATTTCATTTTTGGCTTCTAGCTGAAAATGGTGCATGATCACGCATCGCTCCAGGGGCCCGCATGCACTTACTGTGTGTGCAGAGCCTCTGGAGCCGCAGCACTCGCACTTCCTGTCTCAGCTCAGCCTGGGAAAATCCCAGGCTGCGCTGCAGAAAGAAGAGGAGGAGCCCTCACGCTGCCTGCTCACTACCAGGCAGCAGCTGTGAAGCTGAAACAGCGGGGATGTGAGAGCCTCTCACAAGTGGCTGCTCGCATGATCCCTGCAACCCAGCACCGCAAAAAGGTAAGGTGCGAAAAGGGCAGTAGACTTCCATTGCGTGTTGCCATGGCAGTTAAAGTGGAATCATAGTGCTTTAATTGTATAGTGTGGAATGGATCCTGATCAAAATTTCCTGAGTTGGGAAGGGCACTGATTTCTTATCCCACCACTAGCATGGGCATTGAATTAGCTTTAATATTGAGGGGGTAGTTCCTGCACCTTTATCATATTGAAATGCCCTCATGATTCATGATTTTCAAATCCCTTCTTTTCTGCTTACTATTTTATTTCCTACATTATGTATATTATTTCTGTATTCCTAGGGCTCACAGATACAAAGAGTTGTGAATCATGTGGGGGCCTCCATGCCAGTATGAGTGAAGTAACCATCCTATCATGTTGTCATCCCATCAAGATAGATAGGAGTTGAGTGCTTTTCTTAGGTTTCCAGAAAATGGAATGCTAAATGGGAATAAGCAGGGAAGAAAAATCAGTAAAGGAGCGGAAATCCCACAGTCATCTTGTCACCATACATGCATGACACCAGACATCCTTCCATCTGGAACAGAATACTGGCAAATAGCATCCAAACCATCCCATTTTATTTTACAATGTTGGGTAAACTGTGATGTTGGTGAAATGAAGTTTAACAGATCAGGACAAGAAGTATATTGCTTAGGTTCCCAGAAAGAAAGTGTGACAACACTCTAGAGCAGAGCTTTCCAAACTTTTCATGTCAGTAACACACCTTTTAGACATGCGTCATTTCATGATACAATTGCAAATGGGAGGTTAAGGTAATCCCTTATAAGAGATACAGACATATATATAAATTGTAATAATGAAATGTATGGGGACAAAACATATCTCATGAAAACTTTTCATATATTTTTAAAAATATGTGATTTATAAACAATAAAAAACATTTCCAAGATTGTAGGCGACACACCTACACACTTCAGGAGACACACTAACGTGTTCGGAAAGCCCTGCTCTAGAGTATGACAATTCTTCTGTCTGATTTCCCTTTCGGTTTCTGAGAACGGATACAAAAATGCTGCTGAACTTCATCATGCACTTGAAATAAACTTGGGGTTATAGGAAATGTAGGGTGTTTCTCTTAGTATCTACATCCAAGGATCTTCCAGCTCATGATTCATCACTCATCAGTAAAACACAGACGCACACGCGCACGCGCCCGCACACACACACACACAGATCTTACCTTAAGAAGGATTTTGTGGATTGTTTTTGTTCATGGAAGTTGTAGAAGGGTTAATATGCTAGCTGGATCTCTCTCTCTCTCTCTCTCTCTCTCTCCTCTCTCTCTCGGAGGCATAAATGTGGTTCTTGCATACATAATCAAGATACATCTTGTGGGAGATTCTGTACTGGATTCTAAAAATGAGTCATCTGAATTCAGTTGTGAGTGAAAGGATTATTTTAATTTGTACATAGAGATTTTGGGCATTTTTCTAAACTTCACAACCAAATTATTTCTTTAAAGTCAGGGAGCCAGTTCACCATGCCAGTTTTTGATTTTCCAAAAAGAACTTTGGGTACTGTTTGGTACTCAAGAAGACTGACATGATTTGTATAAAATGCAGATCAGAGTGTATTTTGCAAAGTGTGTCAAATACTGCAAACTAGAAAAAAAGTTTATTGGCAAAGACAGAACATTAAAATATATAGAGATAAATACATACACACATTGAAAAAGCATCAATGCACGGATTACATCAAATGAAAGTTTGTAAAAAATATATGCAAATAAAAAATGCATAGAATAAATTTCTCCAAAGGATTATGCAAACATTGGATATGCTTACAGTGCAGACTCACTTTCTTTATAATGTAACTTGTGATAAATGAATGCATATAATACTTGAATAGTAATTTGGAATTAATATTTTTCCTACCTTATAAAGCTATTTGAGGGGAGGAAGAGAGAACAAATTGAGCTAGTGCAAATGTACTCAGTATGCATGAAATTTCTACTTAGTCTGGAGAATTTAGAACAGACAGATAATAACCATTTGCTGGAATTGTAATTACTGTCACCATTTGTAAAACATTTGTATAAAGTAGTGAACTATTGACTAACCATGTGCAAATTCTTTGCATCTTGTTAAATATCAAATCATCAATTAAAAAATTCCCTATGTGGTGCTGGAAAGAAGGTACTTGCCTTTGCTTTTGTTTGTTTCTTATGGATATGGCCCAGTGCTGCGAGAGACAGTAGCTAGAATGCAGTTTTATTTTATGTGTATTTTACTCAGAGGGTCTCATCATGTTTGTGACCTGCTCACAGGAATAAGGAGTAGGACTGTAGCAAGACAATGAAATTTCAAATATATTTTTTTGGAAGTAAGTCCCAATTAAATCAGTAGAATTCACTGACCTGTCTTTCCGCTGGTCCTGAAAAATTTATAAAAACTGTTATGTATGTATGTATGTATGTATGTATGTATTTGTATTTATAAAAACTCCACTGTTTAACAGCTTCACTGGATGATCCCAGATTGCAATATTACAGCGGACTCTATCCATATAGCCATCATGCCATCTTGAGACTAGTTTCCCTTCCTGGAAACCCAGGAAAGCAACATCAATTCCTTGAGACTTTAGCCAGAATCCTGAGAACTGACAGCCCTAATGGTGGCAGCAAGTTGGATGGTAGTAAGAAAATTCATAGATGCTAAGACAATTCATAGAATCATAGAATAATAGAGTTGGAAGAGACTACAAGGGCCATCCAGTCCAACCCCCTGCCACTGATGGCTATTAGTCATGATCACCATATATTACCTGCAGTATCACAGGCAGATACTGGAGAAAATGAGCAGAAGGCAATTATATACACTTATGTTCTACCTGTGGTCTCATAGGCATTTGGTTGGCTAATGAGGAAAACAGTACCAGAGCTTGGAAACACTACTGTTTTAGTTCTTGTGGGTTTTTCAGGCTTTGAGACCATGTTCTGGTTGTATTCGGTCTCAAAGCCTGAAAAACCCACAAGAAACAATGGATTCTGGCTGTGAAAGCCTTCAACTCTACACTACTGTTTTGGACTACAGCTCCCCAAATTGCCCAGCCTGGCCATGGTTATTGGGGGATTCTGGGATGTTATAGTTCAAAACTGTAAGATTTGAATTCACTGAACAGGATGCTGGACTGCGTAGGCTTTTGGTCTGATCCAGTAGTGCTATTCTTAATATTTTTAACTTGGGGGGTTCCTTATTCAAATATGGACACTTCTGCTGACCTATGGTTCCTCCTTATTCCATCAGCTGAGCAGTCCAAAATAATACAATTGAGAGAGACACACACACACTGCTATACCAGCTTCACTTCCATTTGTTTTCTCATAAAGTCTTGGGTTTGTTAATATGCTCCTGAATGTTTTAATCTTGTTTTCTCTCTGTTCCTCCTGAATCCCTGTGCCCACTGTACATTGTGAACACAAGCCAATTTAGCCCTTCCAAAAGACTGCGGCTGCTCTTGTTTCATAATAGATGGTTCTCAGGTGAAGAAAGAAGCTATTTGAGAATGGAGGCCAGCTTGCTTATAACAGGGGTCGGAAGTGTGTAGCCATTCATATATTGCTCAACTGCAACTCCTAGCATTCTGCATTATTGGTTATGATGACAAGAGTACTGGGAGCTGCAATTCAGCAACATCTGGAAAGCTGAACAGTTCCTACTACTAGCTGCATTTTTCTGTCTTTAAATAATGTAAGTTCCCAATTTTCCTTTAAATATGCAGACTTTTAAACATAACCTAGATACCTTTCTTCCATAAGCAGCAATCTTGGGAGCTAGGGTAATATTTACATGAGACTTTGAATGGATGGAGGTAGAGAGATGATCAAATGGATCTCAGTCGTGCAAATATTTTGCAAGAAAAAGGTACCAGTTCCTTGCAATCCATGTAATCCTGACTGTTTAATCTAAATGTTACCCCAGCCCTTAGTTAATAGAAATTCTGAAATGACTTCTCAAATAACAAAAGCATTTTCTTTTAAGGTCATGTACAATGTGTAGTAAGAACTGAGAGTGTTAGATTGTGAGTATGATAACATTTTCCCATTAAAATCTCAGAATGCAGGGTTTTTAGTCTTCTAAAGTGTTAAGACATAGACACTTAAGGAGATTTATACTGAAAAGAAATTAGAGGAATTTGCCAGTGTTAATGCCTTTAAATATCCCTCATTGCCTGAGTGACTGTGAAGTTCTTAAATAAAATGTAGCAGAGAAAAATGCTAATGGATGCACCAGAAAAGCACTCCCACCTTGTTTCTAAAATTACATTTTGACATTAATATTATTAAAGATTGATTCATTAGCCTGCAGTAGTATGTACCCATCTGAGGAAAACCACGATAACGTTCCTTACATCGTGTAGCCATATACATGATGGTGACATCTAGTTTGACACCACAGCTCTAAATACATTTACATGGCAGTAAACCATGCTGATTACCATGGAGCATTGGAACAGTGGCATTTCTTTTTCCTTTGAGTGAGCACTACTCTTGCAAGTCTTCTTTCATATTATTTTCATTTTTTTAACTTTTGAAAGAAAAGTAAACACATTCACATTAAATCAGCACAAGCTACTAATATTGTGCCAAATACATATTTTATCGCAGGTTTTGTTTGCTGCTGTTAGAAGATTTCAGGACATTAAAACAGTTGCTAATCTTAACAAATATATCAAAACAACTGATAGAGTCTCTTTGGCATAATTATTAAGACTGCAGATAAAAATAAAAAGCTCTAACATGAACATTTGAAGCTCTAGAATAAAATTTTGATTCTATACCAGTCAGTCAAAAGAGACTTTCTAGTAGATTGCCTACTCTTTAATGCTATTGTGGTATTGCATCAAAACCCATTTGTTAGTTTCAAGACTTTTTTCAGGGGGTTGTGCTTAGTTACTTTATCCCAATGAATCTGAATATTGTGAGAAATAGTGCCTTACCACTATCACTGGGAAGATGACATGTTGGGAGGTCGGTTGTAACATGATTTCCTAGAAAACTCTACAGTGGTTTCTTCTGAAATTTACAGTCTAGCCTGATGAATTCACTCTTTGATTTCTCAAGGCATAGATTGTTGATTTACTTCCAAAGGTCTATTCTTTGTGTGAGTGTGACTGATCCCAGAGTGAACATGATGGTGAAGAAGCAAAACCTAGCCAATCCGATTTGGCTGTCAGAATATCACAAAGCTTTCCTGTTGTCTTCTTCTGATGAAGGGGAAAAGGGAGAAAATGTGTTTCTATTGCTCAGATAACTATGCTTAACACTGCCCATATTTTCATTTTATGCTAGTGTGGTTTTCACTACTCTTCAGAGTTGGTCAGTCAGATTGTTAATGCTGATGTAGCTTTAGCTGCATCGCATGACTAGTTAGTATAGAAGACAGGTGGAAGGTATAATCTGGATGAACACACAAATGTATCTCCTATTGAAAATTAAGCATCCAGTCCAAATTAGATACATATTAAGATGTAACTCTGGATTCCATCACTGCCCATCAGCACTGCATTTTCAAGAAACTATGCACAGGGATAAACAGCCTATCCCTTTCTGCCCCAATATAAATGATTTGACCAGGGAAGGAGATAATAGCATGGTTGCTCCAGTGACACGTATACATTCCCTCCTCATTGTAATAGATATGATCAACATCAAAATCTTTCCCAGAGGAACACAAAACAGTAGAAAAGAAGGGTAGGAGGCTCATTAAATATACTCTCCCCTATTACAGTTTAACGTCACTAGAAAACCATGTTTGCTACATTGAGTTCTCATCATAGTTGGTAAAAGGAGAGACAATGCTTTCATATTTTTATACTATGGTAAGCTTATTTTATTTTATTTCATTGTGCAGTCTGAATCATACATTATGTCTCATATTTCTCCCAAAATGGGATGCAGGGTGGCTTACAGTAAAATATTAAAACAAAATACAATTTAAAAATTGTAATCTAACAGTTTAAAAATCATTAATTGTTGTTGTTGTTGTTTCCTGTCCTTTTTTCATTCTGAGACTCAAGGAAGCTTACAAATTATAATGATTTATAATTATAATCCAGACTAACCCCACCACACTCAAGTGGAAGCCAATGCCAAGTTGTTTAATAAATCATTTTTAAAAAAGAAAAACAATATATAAGTAATTCTATAGATAAATATAATTAAAATAAAATGTAATTAAACTATCAATAAAATTAAAAGCAGTTTAAAAACAAACCATTAAAAAGAAAAACAAATATAAATAACACAGCACATGAAAGGCACTTCTGCACTACCACCCCCAGCAGTCAGTTCTCAAAGGCCTGCCAAAACAAAATGGTCTTCAGTTGCCTATGGAAAGATAGCAAGGAGGCCCCCAGTCCAACCTGAATTTAGGAGCAGCGGGAGGTCCCTCTTCTGTGTCCCCACCAAGAGGGTAGTAGGACAGAGAGAAGCCCCCCACAGCTGCAAAAAGATCTCAAGACACAGACCAACTCATATATGGAGATACAGTCCTTCACATAATGTAAAATGTTAAAATATGTAGAACAATTTATTGTTTACCATCTATTTTATTTGTTTGTTACGTTTATACCCTACGTCCCCTTCAGTGAGCTCAAGGTGATGTACACTGTTCACCTCTCCCTATCTTCTTCTCCTCACAGCAACTCTCTGAAGTAGGTCAGGCTGAGAAAGAGTGACTATCCCAAGGTCATTCAGTGGTTCAGTGGAGAGTTGTCCTTGGATGTCTCAAGTCCCAGGCCATTTCTGCAGTATGTTGTTAAAGTGCTAATTTCAACATCCTGTGGAATTGTGGGGTTTGTACTTTCCTGAGGCCAAAGAGATCTCTGGCTGAGAATTCTAAATGCCCCTCCCTAAACTGCAAACCCCAGGATTCCATAGGATGTTGAAAGTAGAATAATAGCACTAGAACAGTGTAGTGCGGAAATGGCCCCAAACTAACACCACCACACTCAAGTGGAAGCCAATGCAAAGCTGATCATTCACAACAGAGACACCATGTCCACTTCAGGTAAAGTGTGTGAGACCACCTAGCTTAGAAGCATCAAAAACCATGATGCTGTGATTAAATTTGTTGAGGAAATTCCTTGATAATCTAGCTGATTTCACTGTTCTTGTCTCTTAAGTCAGAGTAAGGTTAAAAAGCTCACAAATAGAATCCCTCTCTGGCATTGCTTAAGTCTATTTCCAGGAATTCCTGAAGGGTTGAGTTCCACAAACACCCACCTCTTCCTTAAGAAAAGGGATGCGATGAGACAGAATAACTGAGAAATCAGAATGAATACTTTTAAAAAATCATTCCTGACAGAAATTTCAGTTCCAGAGTCTTCTTTAAATACACCTTGTCACTCTCAGAAATACCTTTCAAATGTCAGTATCCTCAATATATCTCACATGTCCTCTACTTCTTGTCCTAACCTTCACTTCAAGAGATTCCATCTTTTTGATTATTTCTAACTTACATCAGCAACATATCAAACTCTCTAGTCAGCAGCACTGCTTTCCCGCTCCACCATTTTTTCCTGACCTGGCATACAATGCTCCTAAACCTGCCAAGGTCCCCAAAGATGAGCACCATCATAAGAAACTGATTATTGCAGCAAATTTAAATTGATGCAACTTTAATCTGTCTCATATAAATGAGATTTTCTATAACTTTCCTTTTATTGTAGTAATTTAAGTTAATGAAAATGTATGAAAATAAAAATGAGATGGCCTCCCAGAAGTGTGTGTGAAGGAGATTGGAACAACCCAATTGTTACAAATATTTAATGGATGAAAGTGAGTGTATTCAAGAGTATAGTATACTGATCTATATGTATCAGATAGATGACTGCCTGTAATAAGCCTCAAACTAGAAAACCTTCAATGCATGAATTTACCACCAAAGCACTCCCATTAACTATGGGGGAATGAATCACAGAAACTTGAAACATCTATTACCTCACTCAGCTGGGTGCCACTTTAGATGAAGCCTTCCACACACAAATAGACTGTTTCATCACTCTATTTAACTTCTCAATTGACAGCTGGGGACCAGATTTCATGATCCTTTCCTTGCCCAGCCCATTGAAAGCTCGTTACAGATGTCTGCTTATCTAAACATTTGGAACACATTCAGTCCTTCAGTTTATACACCTCATGTACTTTTTTTTTTTAAGCTGCTACAACTGGACAGTAGGAAGAGCCTAGACAATGCCATATTTGAGATCCATAAAGCCAAAGTTCATAGTGAAGCACCAGTGGCTCTTAGTATGAACATGAGACCGCCTTCCCCCTAAACAGCTCTGCCATACTCCCACTTGCATGACAGGCACCAGCTTTTGAAAGTATCATCATCAAGTGGAACTAAATGATGCATCCAAATAACCCAGTCTTCAAAAATGTTTCTAGAGGAAAGCTCATTTTTGAAAAATTTGTCATTTATGATACAGCCTCTTCAGTCCTAAATGGTAATTTTTAAAGGAACTGTGGGCTTTCCAATGTAAAGTGTTTCTAATTCATTCAATCAGAGGGGAAGAAAGCCCCTTTAATGGCTTTTGGTGCAGTTAGTGTAAATATTGTAACAATAAGTGCCCCTGTGTAGAGTTTTATTCTTCTTCCTCTGTATGGCAGTAAGATACCAAAATAACAGCATCATAAAGAATAGAACATCTGTTGCAAAACAGATCCCTCAATAGTACAGTAGTACACCTAGGGCCTCTCTTTAGAGCCAACCTATCTTTTTTCAGTGACAAAAACATAGCATTTCATTTGTTTATATTAGCAGGGGGGATGTATAAGCTGTTGTTCACCTCATTTCCTTAAGCCTGCTGGATGCATGCTCCAAAGCAATAGAAGAAAAGTGAACTCCTTAGAAAGAACTAAAAATACATGAATAACATCCTCTTAAAAAGTGTGTAAAATCATGTGGTATTTCTGCCTTTTCTCAATGAGCAATTTGTGCTGAAGCTGTACAACAGGGAGCATAAAGCAACCAATATGGAGGAAAAAGGATTTTTAAATAAAGACTGTAGGCATGCCTAGCAAACATTTTCACAACAAAAGGGGGCTTCTGGTGGTTTCAAGATATTCAGCAAACATTATCCTTTGCTTGCGTGCTTACTGCCCCAGTCTATAGGCCCTTCAGTGTTTTTGTTTTGTTCTGTTTTGTTTCTTGCCTAGTCATGCCACTGCAACTTGAAATTGGTCAGTTCATAACTTCAGTCTAATAGGTTCATCCTTTTCAAATGTGTAATGAAGCTGACTTTGGTCTAATAAATTTTTCTTTTTATTTCTAATTCAAACTGGGATTGTGTAGTGGTATGGTTGGGAATAGAACAACCAATGTATTGCACATGATCACTTGAAGTTTGAAAGTTCAGCTAGTTGGCAACAGTCATGGCAACAAGCATTTTTAGTACTAATTCCATAACCATCTGCAGCATTTTTGGTTGGTTTGTTGTGGTTAAAAGGGAGGTGAACCTGTGATAAAAGCCCCAAAAGGAATGCATTGTGATCAATGATGTTGTTTAAGCATGGTGATGTGCCTTTGCAAAAATTCAACAGTACTTGAAAATCCCATAACAATAACTCCCTCCAAAAAACTTTGTTACCCCAAAACATGGGTGAATCAGATGTCCACCTGTGATTCTAGTGCCTCCATGAAACAGAGGAGAATATTAGCTCAAAGGAGGGGCCTGCTAGAGGGGGGGTAACTTGCAGGATCTTTTATACTTGTGCTTGCTGGTACTAATGCAGGAACACCGACTGGAGATTCAAAGAACATTTATTCTATTTGGGCAATTAATCACACACACTCAAGATCCAATTAGTCTCACATTATAACATGGCTAATGATAGAGTGCTTCAATCCCATCAGCCATCTTAGTGTGGAAGCTTAATAGCGCTTGATAGTGCTTCCTGTTATTGCAGATCCAGCAGTGGACAGGCTATGGGCATGCTCAGGTTGTCCCTTCCTCCATAACTCCCCTGGTGTAGTAACTTCAAAATCTAAAATCTCTCAGTGTTTATTTTAAATTTCTCCTTTGAGTTAAACTTTTTTATTTTTAAAAAATATTTTTAAGCATCATAGTGTGAAAATGCAATAGTGTACTGGTACATTCTGCCCTTACAACATCGCTTCTCTAGTATGACTTCCAAAGGCAGAAAAAATGACCAATCGGGGCAATGGGGCAGGGTGAAAGCAGGGACAGGGAGTGGCCAACGACACTGTAGTACAGAAGGAACACTGGTGGCAATACCACTACTCATCTACTTAAGGTGGAAGGATGTAGAAAAGAGTGTTCCTGATCCAATGGCATGACACAAATAGCAATGCCAGGATTGTAATGCTACAATACACTAATGGTGTCTAGTGCAGAATGGCCTCAGAGTTCATGGTATGAACAATTTTCAGTCTCACTCTTTTCTTTGCTCAAAATTTGGTGACTGAAAGGAAATTTTATTGGAGGGCAGAATTCTTAGTTGAGACAATGGCCTCACTTCCCTCCTTGAGAATAACTACATGCTGGAATGTAATAGGATGGGAGAACTCATTTTAAAATCATTTCAAACACCATGAAATAACAGTGGTTTAGTAAATATGAAGAAGTACACGAACTTCATAGATTTGTCAGTTGGGTGTTTCCTCTCTGAAACTGCTCAAAATTCAACCGTTGTTGTTGTTGTTGTTATTATTATTTTTCAGTATATTAGGAACTGTAGCAGCCTTATGACCTTTCTGCACTACATTGTTATAGTGCTATCATTCCACTGTCCTATGGAACCCTGGGATTTGCAGTTTAGGGAGGGGCATTTAGAACTCTCAGCCAGAGAGCTCTTTGGCCTCAGTAAAGTACAAACCCCAAAATTACACAAGATGTTGGAAGTGGAATCATAGACTGTTAATAGTGTAGTGCTGAAAGGCCCTTAAAAGTGAAAATACCCATTCACAGCTCGGTGATTCTGTATTTCAGCACACTGGAAACAAAGATGAAATCTAATGCAGTTGTCCAAACAAAACAGTAGCTTGGGAGGAAGTTGGGAAGAAGGAACAAAACATTTTCATAGTGAGGCACATCTATGTCTGAATGAAATGTGAAGATACTAGGATTAGACTAGATTTAGGAAAGTCTAACACCTCAAAGAAATGTAATAAAACTGTAATTTAAATGGCTCATTGGAATAATGATCTTTCCCCACTGTTTTATTAGATAAAGATTTAAATAAATAATACATTTAATTCTCCCTAAGGAAGCAGCAGGTAAATACCAAATTTTCAAGATACAGGGGTGACCTCCATTCTATCCCAGAAAAATAATTTACTGACATGTTCCACTTTTTCCTTCTTCCTAAGCAGTACTTAATTTCCAATTTGAAATATACTGGGCTCAAGACTGCTTGGAAGCTGGCAATTAAAAGCATCAGATTAAAAGCACATCCCATTGTTTTCTGGATATTTACTTCCCTGATAGATTAGGTTTCTGTGGGAGGGAAATGTTGGGTTTAGAAAAAATGTGAAAGAGAATCCACTTGCCAGTTCAAGTGCTAGAATCCAAATGCTGTAGGACTGCTGAGAGAGGGTTCAAGCCCCGCCGGGGGGGGGGGGGGCAAAAACAACCTAGGATTGCCAGGTTCTTCAAACAACAATATGGGACAGCTTTCTCTGTTGCCAGGCCAGCTCAAGTGAGCCAGGTCTACAGAAAGCCCATCTCAACTCTTGCAAGAGGAGGGCCTCTCCTGAGAGTTCCAGGCTCCCATGAGATCAGGAATCTTATGGGAGTCTTGAACTCTCATGAGAAGCCCTTCTCTCATCTTATGAATTTTGAGGCAGGCCTGCCTCAGGTGCTACCCTCCTCTGTCACTATGGGCCTTTCTGCACTACACTGTTATAGTGCTATTATTCCACTTTCAACATCCTATGGAATCCTGGGGTTTGCAGTTTAGGGGAAAGAGATCTTTGGTCTCAGTAAACTACAAATCCCAGAATTCCACAGGATGTTGAGAGTGGAATAATAGCACTATAACAATGTAATGTGGAAAGGCCTGGGCTGAGAGCCAGAAGAATGGTTGGTAGCCATGCTCACAAGAGGAGGATACCTGGATTATTTGATATGTCATGTCAAGCCATTTTGTTGAATATTACTGGTGCCCATTCTTCCTATTCTCACCAAATCAAACAATATGGAATTTGTGGCTACTCTGCCCCAAAGATCAAAAACATATACAACATAGTCAGACTTTGACCCTCCATCGGGACCATCAACCAAGCCACAGTAATTTGTATCAGCATCCCCATCTTGCTGTCCCCCAGGCTATGACCTCAGAACCCTGTCTTCTTCTCCTACATTCTGTGAGGTATTTTATCCTTCCCCTGTTTATGTCACTGTTTCATTATTTAAAATTTTTGTATTTCAAGAATATACCTCTCATGAATATGCATATATTTACAGTCTAAGGTGTGAACCTCGTTATAAAATTGAATGTATAAAATATACAGTGTGTTCGCTTCTCATATTTCACTTTTCTGATGTTGCTTTTCAAGCCAACATTGCAATATCTTTAGGCTGCACTGAATTGCCAACTTGTAGCATGCTATGAAGGAACTTCAGCTTCTTAGGGCCTGTTTGTTTTGGGAAAGCAACTATTCTTCAGATTGAGATTGCAAGGGCCTCTTTGCTTGGGGGGAAACCACTATTCAGATTGCATGCTCAATAGTGAGGCTTTAAAGGTAAAATTGTAATGCTAACAAAAGTATATAATGACAATCCAGCAAAACCCTTAACACCATTTTCTAATTTTTGAAATTCAAACTGGTTTGCAAGCTACAGTTTGTGGTATGTTTGAGCTTGATCTTTGCCAAATCATCACTTACAAGATTTTCAGGGGACTAGAATCTGCACACACCTAGTCACAGAGCCATTGTGTGTCTTTTTCAGTGCTTTTACAGATCTTTACAACAATTGTTTTTATTCTCTGCTCTCACTTCTTCTCCTTCTTCTTTTTTTTTTTGTACAAATGTAATTATCAAGAAATACACCAAAGTAATTTAAAAGGCATGTACAGAATGATAACATGCTTTACATCAGATATAGATCTTCATATATACATGCTCTTGCAATACATTGAAATGTTGTACAGTCAAGAAGATTCCTAGTCCTTCTAGGCTGTGACTCATTTAGAATAGTGGGGGGGGGGGGGTACTGTCTCTGCAGTTGTCCTATTCTCTGAAGGTACACCAAGCAATCTTGTAGTCACAGAATAACTGAATGGGCAATCTTTTATCTCATCTATTCATGTAAAATTTTGGCAGAAAAGTTCTCGGCACACTCACCTAGGGGCCTATTCACACTACAAAATGATAGAACTATGATTCCAGTTTAACTGCCATGGCAACATCCTGTGAAGCCCCAAGGGTTGTTGGTCTGGTGAGACACCAGAGTTCTCTGGCTGAGAATTCTAAATGCTTTTCTGTAAACTGTAAATTCCAGGGTTCCATTTTATGTTGCTGTGGTGGTTACAGTGGTATTATGGCACTGTAATTTTGTAGTGTGAAAGGGCCCTAGAGAAAAGGGACATGCCCACAAGATTTTGACATTTGTGGTTCTATCCCTAAATTTTGATGAGACTGCTTATCAGATTTGCTATTCTGCAACTAGGTGGGAGATAGTCTGTGGCTTTGTCGTCCACAAGAAGTATGGTTGGTCAGCACTGTGTGTTACTGCAAAATGTGGATGGCTCTGAGGTCCACCTGTGATGCCAGTGCCTCCATGGATCAGTGGGGAATATTAGCTCAAATGGAAGGCCTGCAAGAGGGGAATAACCTAACAGGATCTTTTACACCTGTGTATACCAGTAATAATGCAGGAACACCAGCCAAAGAGTCAGAGAATATTTGTTTTACTAGGGGAATTGACAGTCACACATGCACAACAGCCAAGGAGCCTCACAATCACACAAAGCAGAAAGAGAGGTAAAATTGCATAGCAAGAAGTTAGGGTGAAGTGGGTGATATTTACCTATCCGGAGAAAAGAGGCAACACTATGTGGCCTAGACTAAGGCCCTCTCTGCACCACACTGTTATAGTGCTATTATTCCACTTTCAATATCCTGTGAAATTCTGGAGTTTGTAGTTTACTGAGACCAAAGAGCTCTCTGGCTGAGAATTCTAAATGTCCCTCCCTGAGCCACAAACCCCATGCTTCCATAGAATGTTGAAGTGGAATAATAGCACTATAAGAGTCCGAGGGTAGTACAAGAATGGGAGTTGAAGCATCAGAGTGACAGCCCACGTCCAGAGTACTGTACTACAAGTTGTCTAGCTCAGAACCAGGGTTTAAATACTCTATTTCTGCCCTGAGGGTGGAGGACAATGGGGTAGACAATGGGGTCTGGAATGAGCTGATGGCCTGTTATCATCAGAGCTTCATGACTATGACCTAGCCAAGCCCGAGGTCCTGATCTGACCTAGTTTGACAATGCATGTGTGCAGCCAGTTCCTCTTTCCCAGCAGGCTTCTCAGCCATAACAGGATATAATTTATATTACATGTCAAATAAACCATACCATGGAGTAGTGGTATATGGCCTGGTAACATATGAATGTTGTACATGAATTCGTAAGAAAAGGAAGGGCTGTTCCAGATGCAAAAATTCTGCAATCACTTGTTTGCTCAAGTTCATATTAGTGCATCTTCCTATAGATGCTGCAAACAGAGAAAGCACTGTAGATGAACTTCTTTATTATTTTTAATGCAATTTTTTTCATTTTTTCATGAATTAATTGATACTAAATAGCCAGGAATACATTAATTGTATCATCACATAGTTCATTTCCATGGGAATTTCTCCCAGCAATAATGCTACTTTAATTAACATCCATGCTTCAAGCCATTTTACCTTCCAAACCACTAATATGTGCCAGAATGCACAACACTTAAAGGAGTAATTATGGGAGGAGTGTGTAACTTCACTCCCCAAGTAGAATGCTTATTTTGTCCAAATGAAGGTACACATTTGATTTTGCTTAGAGCAGCAGCTTAACAAACTGATGCAAATGTTGATACCATTACAGCCCTGCCAGTTTGTACCAAGTGATTACATGACTTTCATTCACTTTAATGCATATAATAAAATGCAAGCCTCACAGTCAAGACTTTAGGGCTAAAGTAGATGGGATAAACATGGCAATTCCATGTTTCAGAATGTGATCACAGCTGTATCTGTCTGGAAAAGGAATAGAAACCTCTTCCTGCCCATAGTTTTTTCTTCCTAGCTGTTTTTCTCTATAGGAACTCTAAAACTGAAAGTAATCCCCTGGAAGAAAAATGTGAAAACTTGTTGAAAGAAAAAGATTAGGAAATTTAAGCATTCTTTTCAACTATTTATTATTATTGTTACTGCTATCTTATTATGGCTGCTTTCCATCCTGGAGAGAAGTGACTAGTGGGGTGCCACAGGGTTCTGTCCTGGGCCCGGTGCTATTCAACATCTTCATCAGTGACTTGGATGAAGAAGTGGAGGACATGCTGATCAAATCTGCAGACGACACCAAATTGGGAGGGGTTGGTAATACCCCAGAGAATAGGATCAAATTTCAAAATGACCTTGACAGATTGGAGAGCTGGGCCAAAGCTAACAAAATGAATTTCAACAGAGAGAAATGTAAGGTCCTACACTGAGGCAGAAAAAATGGAATGCATAAATATAGGATGCGCTACATGTGGCTGGATAGCAGTACGTGTGAAAGGGACCTAGGAGTCTTGGTAGATCACAAGTTGAACGTGAGTCAGCAGTGTGATGAGGCAGCCAAGAAAGCCAACACAATCTTTGGTTGCATCAATAGGAGTATGGTGTCTAGATCGAGGAAGGTAATGGTACCACTCTATTCTGCATTGGTTAGGCCTCATTTGGAATACTGTGTCCAGTTCTGGGCACCTCAATTCAAGAAGGATATCGACAAGCTGGAACATATCCAGAGGGGGGCAGCCAAAATGGTGAAGGGTCTGGAAGCCATATCCTATGAGGAGCAGCTTAGGGAGCTGGGGATGTTTAGTCTGCAGAAGAGAAGTTCGAGAGGGGACATGATAGCCATGTTTAAATATTTGAAGGGATGTCATGTCGAGGAGGGAGTGGGCTTGTTTTCTGCTGCTCCAGAGATTAGGACAAGGAGCAATGGATTCAAGCTGCAGGAAAGGAGATTCCACCTGAACCTCAGGAAGAACTTCCTGATGGTCAGAGCTGTCCAGCAGTGGAACATGCTGCCTTGGAGTGTGGTAGAGTCTCCTTCTTTGGAGGTTTTTAAGCAGAGGCTGGATGGCCGTCTGTTGGAAATGCTTTGATGTGTGTTCCTGCATAGAAGGGAGTTGGACTCGATGGCCCCTGTGGTGTCTTCCAACTCTATGATTCTATGATTCTGTGATTTACATCCTGCCTTTTCTCCAGTATTGGAATCCAAGGTTGCTTATAGGATATGAAAATCAGGACAGATTAAAAACATTAAAAAAAAAACCTATATAAAAGTCATTTTTAAAAGCAAACAAACAATCTATAAAATAAAAACCACTAAAATTCATTTTAAAACATAATATAAAAAGCAAAACAATAGAACCAGTAAAAGCTCCTCCTCCTCCACTAAAAGCCCCCATCCCTTGCTGTATAAGATGTATCAAGACTCAGGTTGGATCATGCTGCCACCATGACTAGCTTGTTCCTAATTCATCTTTCACCCATTGTGTAAAGCAATCCATGGCTTTTTCTTCTTTTCTTCTTTTTCGTGGGCTCTTTAGTGGCACCCAGAACACATCAACTGAGCAGTGGCTAGATGCACATGTTCTGAATTTCCCCCTCTCACAGAAAATGGAGCTGAGAGGCTTCCTTGTCCCTTGCTGGACTGAGGCACCAGAACATCTCAGCAGCACAGCAGACAAACCAGTGAGGGACAGAGAACAATTTTTGTGCATCTACCATGGTTTGATATAAGATTTTTGTATGAATTTAGTGTTAGAGATCAATTTTATTTTACTGACAGAGGCTGACATCCTAGTAGTGTTTTTAGTTTAGTTTAGTGTCGTTGGTATCTTTTTGAACAGGGTGTAGATAGCTATTCTTTTGCTCCTATGTACCATCCAAAAACATCCCACACTTAACAGCTGCCAGTCCCAGCTGTCAAGCTTCACTATGTCTTAGCAGAGAGAAGATAAGAAAAGACCCAGCTGGTCTCAGATCCTAGGGGAAAGAAAAGACAGGTGCATTTCATTTCTGACTATACTCACATTTCTCCCCACCACTTGCAATAGATCTGAGACCAGCTGCTTGTCTGTGATCTAAATGACCCCCACACTCTATCCCTTCCCCAATGGTCAGTGACAGTGTCAAGGGCGCCTCCCAGGGATTGACAGCTGTTGGGTTCCAAGAGGATGTGGAACTATGCATGCTGAGCTGTGTGGACATATAGGATCTTCATCATTATGTTTGCCAAAATAAATGAGAGCTGGAAGAAGCTTGGAGGTGATGGTACATGACACTTTACTAGAGCTTGGAAATGTTGTGTTTTAAACTACAGTTTCAGAATTTTCCAACCAGTGTGGCCAGTGGGGAAGTCTGAGAGATGTAATCTAAAAAAGTAACTTTTTCAAATTCTGTTGCCTAGAGAATGAACAGATTTTCTAGCTGGGGTTTGATTCCCTTGCTTCTCCCATCATCGTCCCATTTCTTGTTCAGTACTGTGTGTGTTCTTCCAGCAATTAAAGATGGATGAGAAGCAAAAGTAAAAGGTGTCAGAAATAGAGCCAGAAACCTGAACGCAACTGCTCAGTGATTTGTGTGCAGGGACAAGGAGAACTACTGTAATAATCAATGCAGATAAACAGAAGTTGACAACAGAAAAAGAAGAACAAGAGACCTCTTACTCTTGATCTGGAAAATCAAAGGAGAATTTAAAACAAAAATGGGGATGCTCTGTGACCAGCAGGGGAACATATTACATGACTAAGTAAAAAGCTGACGGAACCAATATACCGAAGAACTGTATAAAGAAGATGAAAGCATGACAGATTCATCCAAGGAAGAATCCTCGAAGATGAAGCTACAATTTTAGACAGTGAAGTGGAAGCTGCACTCAGAGCACTCAGGAGAAATAAATTACCAGGAACAGATGGCGTACCAACAGAGTTGCTTCAAGCTACAGAGTCTACTCTAGTTCTAACTAAAATCTGTCAAAAAATATGGAAAACAAAACAATGGCGTACAGATTAGAAACAATCAATATACATCTCAATCCCCAAGAAAGGGGGCACCAAGGGTTGCAGTACCACAGGATCATTGTGTTATACTTCCCATGCAAGCAAAATTATATTCAAAAATCTACAACAAATCATATGTGGAGTGAGAAATGCAGATGTCCAAACTGGTTTCAGGAAAGAAGAGAGCACTATGGATCATATTGAAAAATATATGTTGGATAATGGAGTGTAATAAGAATTTCAGAAGAAAATCAGCCTGTGTTTTATAGATTATAGCAAAGTTTTTGATTGTGTAGATCATGAAAAACTCTTGAAGAAATGGTTATGCCACAGTCTCTTGTCTCAGGACAAGAGACTATCATCAGGACATAATACAAAAGTGGAATGTCTTCCTACTGGCAAAGGGATCAGACAGGGCTACATTTTATCACCTTCTCAGTTTAAATTGTACACTTGAATGTATCAAATGTAAGGCAAGGTTAAACTCAGAGAAATGATGCATGAAAATTGGAGGAAGGGATGTCAACAATTTAAGATATGCAGATGATATCATGCTACTAGCAGAAAATCGAAAAGACATTATTGAAGTAAGTTAAGGAAGAAAGGCAGGTTTGCAGCTGAATATTAACACACACAAAAAAGTATAACCACAGATTATTTACATAATTTTAAAACAAATGATGAAAACATTGAAATATTTCAAGGTGTTCCATACTTTGTCTCAGTCATTAGTCAGAATGGAGACTGCAGTAAAGAAATCAGAAGACTAGGACTTGGAAGAGCAGCTATGAAGAAATGAGACAAGATCCTGAAGTGTGAAGTTACATCATTGAATACTAAAGTTAGGATTGTCCACTCCATCATATTTCCAATTTCTATTTATTGTTGTGAAAGCTGGACAGTGAAGAAAACTGATAGGAAAAAAATCAACTCATTTGAAATAAGGTTCTGGAGAAGAGTTCTACTGATAATGTTGACTGTTAAAAAGACAAATATATGGATCCTCGAGCAAATCAAACGTGAACTCCCCCTTGACACCAAGATGACTAGACTAAACCAAGATGACTGTCATTCTTTGGACATATCATGAGAAGATATGATTCACTAGGAAAGACAATAATGCCTGGTAAGGTAGAAGACAGTAGGAAAGGAGGAAGATCACATTACAGATGGATGGACTCAGTCAAGAAGCCATGACTTATGGTGACCCCATGAGTTTGATAGGGTTTTCTTAGGCAGAGGTTGTTGTGCCAGTTCCTTTCTCTGAAAAATAAAATCTACAGAACCCGGTATTCATTGGTCTCCCATCCTAGTACTAAGCAGAGCTAGCCTTGCTTAACTTCCAAGATCAGATGGGATCTAGTGCCTTTAGGATATTTAGGTTCAGTATTGCCTTTTCCCAAATCAGATAGCTATTCCTTATCATTTTCTGATAGGAAATCTTGTGTGGTCTCTGCAAAATTAAAGATTCCTTCCTTTTAGTCTTATATTGTAAAGACAGAGAATCCATCATAAGAGCTTTCACCTCTTTGGACCAGCAGGCTGGAGAGAAGGCAGCAGGATTTGAAATATGTAGTTACTAAGCACGTTAATATCTTTCACACACAAAAGCATGGCTCCTCTCAAATGAGCTGTCTGGAACAAATAAGAAATTTGATATTGTCAGCAAAATAAATGGAATAGAAGCAAAGATGTCCCTTGGAGGCACCACAGTTAAGGCCAACCAAGGCTATTAATCTTCATGCTTGAAGGCATAAATGGATCAACAAGTGGAATAACGTGCTCCCATGGGATAATATGATGTGATTGGTTTAGGACAGCCTTGTAATCAGCTACGTACCTTCTTAGCTGGAAAAAAGTAGCAGTTGCTTCTGAGTGAGTAACTAAGTGGTAAATAGCAGCAGTAGTAGAATTATTGCAGATGTTCTTAAAATGGGCCTTGATCAAGAACAGCCATGGAAAGGAAAGCAACATTCCTTGGGTTTTGGTATGTAACCAAAAATTGGGTTATTCAATGCTGTATAATGGAGTAATATAAATTTTCTTGGAAAATGTAGTCAGTCTGGATGAAATGTTGTTAGTCTCCAAGTGGTCTGATATGTAACATGCAGCATCGCCTAAGAACTTTTTTTTAATCATTTGTAAGATTATCTGTATTTGAAGAGTATCTGAGTGTAACCTTTCAGCCCTCTTTCTTTACCTCCCAGGTTATCACAGTTAACAGCTTCCTTCCAGAGTTTAACCTGTGTTGTACAAAGAGGAGATGCATCTCCTTCATTCAAGGATAAGATGCACTGATGGAATATGTCAAGACTCTAGAGTGAAAAACAATTGAAAAAGCACAAAATCTCTTGTAACATGTCAAGATGTGTTGAGACATTCTTTCTGGTGGAGGACGTGAATATTCTTTATATATCAAGACCAAGGCAGAATAGTGTGGTACTTTTACTTTTCCTGATCTACACACGATACTCCAGTTAAAGCAGCCTAGAACTGTATTAAACGTTTTATCTATGCATCACAGCATTGACCTATTTTAGCTTTTGGTCCCTTCCTTCTTCACATGCATTTCCTGCATTTCCAGTTGCATGCTAAAGGAAACATCATATTTAAATTAGGTGCTCTGCAGATGTGCCTTAAGAGGCACACTGTGGAAGGAATGGTGGTGGTATTTGGCATGTGGTAAAGATTCTTGTTCCATGGTTCCCATTGAAGCCTCTGAGAAAGGGAAAGGGTTATGTAGCACCTGAGGCCCTATCATATCACAAAATAATAGCACTATATTTCCATTTGAGTTGCCATAACAAATGCTATGGAATAATGGGATTGGTAGTTTAGAGAGGGTAATTTAGAATTTTTAGCCAGAGACATGTAGTGTCTCACCACACTACAAAATTGAGGATCCCAGAGGACACAGCCATGGCAAGTAAGTGAAATCCTAATGAAATAATTGTGTAGTGTGGAAGGACTTCTGGTTTTCCTTCTCCTTTCCAACTAACTTCCAGACATCCTGAAAATTTCTGAAAAAATCTTCACTTGCCCACAAATTTCTGCTCTTTAAATACTCTCTCTCATCCTACCACTCACTTCTTCTTTCTAGTCCTGGCCAATGCCTACTTCCTGTTTCTTCCCAACCTGCCATTTTCTTTTCTGATACCAAGTAACATGTCACAGTTGCCTCCTAACAGGCAGGCATTTCCCCTCTTGGGCCATTTCCGCACTAGACTGTTATAGTGCTATTATTCCACTTTCAACATCCTATGGAATCCTGGGGTTTGCAGTTTAGAGAGGGACCCCTCCTGAAACTGCAAACTCCAAAATTCCATAGGATGTTGAAAGTGGAATAATAGCACTATAACAGTCTTGTGTGGAAATGGCTTCGGTTTCAGCATTAGATCTACATGCAGCAACAATGTTTTGCCCACTCACCCCCAGGGTTGATTTGAAACTTGTGCTCTGAACATTCTGCAAAGGAAGACCTATCCAACAAAATAAGAGATTGTTGAAGTTTAGAGAGGCCCAGAGGCAAACATTCTGATGGTGGAAACTGCTGGCATTCTGCTCTGGGATACTACTGCTAAACAGTTTTTGATATTTATGAACATTTCATTATTATATTACAGAATTCATATTGCAGTTATTGCTTCACATGGAAGAAGGTACTTCCACAGTATTTCTTGGCCATTTGCCAGAAGTGGGATAGGAAAATTATCCTCTTAGGACACATGTGATAAAAACTAATGTGCACTGAAGCCTGATACAGTAGAGGCACAAGGAGCAATTGTCTTTTGTCACCACAGTCCCTCAGATGTGCTGCGGAGTTTAAACACTGTGTCTCAATAAGCAGTGGCTGCAAGAAGTAACATGGGAAATTGTCAGAAAGCATCTTTTAAAGAGATAGATGTAGATGGTAGTCATATACCCTGCCTGTAAATAATGGTAATCTCTGCTTTGCCAAAATAACCATTCCAATCATTACAAAGCTAATACTATTATTATGGGACACTTGTAATGATCTCTACAGTGACAAAGACAAATCAAGCCACAGAGAAACCCAGAAAGAGGAGCTATCACTTGTGGGAGGTGTTCAGCAGTTAATCTCATCTCATCTTGGGTTGTAATGGCACTTGTCCAGAGCTCAGGATGACAAATAATGTGCCGCGGAAGTGACATATCATGGAGGAGGACAGAATAACACCTTAGAATTCTTTGACACTTTGTAGGTCATGTTGGGGAAATGTCTTCTGGGATGAAAATCTCAGTTCATTTATACCTTTATAGTACTTTGATATCAGCTGGGCCACAATAACAGGATTTGACACAGTGACTTCGGAACAGCTTATTATAAAGTATCCCATGGACCTCAGTGTGCATCTCCTTAATGGGTACCTCTTTTCTCAACAACTCTGCATGGATTCAGCTGTTGGGAAGTAGCAGTACTCCGAAATCTGCAAAACGGACAAATGGTTTCCAGATAGCATAATAACCTCTAACTTTTGAGAGAAGGTTCCTGTATTATTATTTCGCTAACATCCTGGAGAGTTGTGTATAATAGAACACAGTTGTATCTTGCTGTGGTGTCATCTTTTATTTGTATCCCCTAAAACCACAGCTTTGAAATCGAGGCCAAATCATTTGCAGGCTTCACTCTAAGAAAGCTTTAAAAAAAAAAAGCATTCTGTTATTGTTGGATTTGTATAAACCCTTACAGCCTTATGCAAATATCTGTTTAATGGAACTAGCCACTTTCTAAATCCATTAGAAAACAAACATACTGGCTTGATTTTTACTTTTCCTGGGATATGTGACTGTAATTTGTTGCTTTTTGTATTTCAATTAGCTTTTCATTTTTGTGTTCAGCTTCTGTGAGTAGTTCACTCATGCCCTTCCTTTAATGCAGCATAGGCATGATGCTTGCAATACACAAATTTAGTTGAGAGTATTGTATGGCTTTCACATGCATAGCTCTTTGAACTAATCCCCATGATGGCTGTCACCATGTGGCAAGCAGTTCACATGTAGTGGCTTGTCATATGAATTAGGTTATTTGCTCCTTACCATACAAACTCCCCCCCCCCATGATGTCATACAGGTACAATGCAAGTTGCTTTTTACATAAAGATAACATAGACCTAACTCAGAGCTTAGGGAAGCTGCTTTTGATTACAACTCCCAGAACTCCCATGCTGGCATTCTGAGAACTGTAATACAAAATTAACCTTTCCCAGTTCTGCCCAATATAATTTTTCTATCCAGTGCATCTTAGGGAAATATTTGTGATCAAAAGAGGTTACACCAGTAACAATACCAATATTTTCTATTACATTTATTATTTAGGATTGTGGACTATGTAGGTATGTGCAGTATTAATGGTCAGAAGGTCACAAAAATAATCTCTGCACAAAGAGAACAGTTGGCATGGATTCACTTTATCTTGAAAAAGGCATATAGCTATGCTGCATTTTTAACATCATTTGCAGTCAGATGGTATCATTTTATCATTGCTACAGCATTCAGAATCCTGAAAAAGACCTTGTAAAACAATAGTTATATTTCTACAATCTGCCCCGTTCTTCTAGTCAGTAAATGTAATTATTTCCTAAGGAAACATTTGGGCCAATTAGCTTGTCTTTGTTATCTTTGTTGACATTATATTTAGAATGCAGCTCAGTTCTGTTTCTGTAAGCCAAGACATTTCTTCATATCACTTAACCATGCCATCTTTGTCCATGGTACATTGGAAATCTGCTTTGTAAGTCAAGGCCTGAGCAACCAGCAAAGAAAGACTGTTGCACTAGAATCATAGAATCATACTTGGAAGAGAACACAAGTGCCATCCAGTCCAACCTCCTGCCATGCAGGAATACACAAACAAAGCGCTCCAGACAGATGACCATCTCCCTCTGTTTAAAACCTCCAAAGAAGGAGACTCCACCACACTCTAAGGCAGCCCATTTCCCTATGGAACAGCTCTTACAACAAGTTCTTCCTAATGTTTAGATGGAATCTTTTTTCCTGTAGCTGGAAGCTGTTGCTCCATACCCTAGTCTCCTAGCCCAAATTTTATTAGCTTGTTTGCAAGAATATCATGGGGGACTTTATCAAAGACCTCACTGAAATCAAGATATGCCACAGCCACATCATTCCCTACCAAGCTTGTAACTCTACCAGAGAGCGTGGGGGAGGGGGAGAGAGAGAGAGAGAAAGGGAGATTAGTCTGGCATGACTTGTTTTTGAGAAACCCATGTTGACTTTTAGTGATCATGACATTCCTTTCTAAGTGTTTACAGATTATCTGTTTAATGATCTGCTCTAGAATCTTTCCTGATATTAATGTCAGGCTGTCTGGGTGGTAATTGTTTGGGTCCTCTTTTTTCCCCTTCGAAGATGGGCACAGTATTTGCCCTCCTCCAGTCTGCTGGGACTTCTCCTGTTCTCCAGGAATTCTCCAAGATTATTGCTAGTGGTTTTGATATTACTTCTGCCAGTTCTTTTAATACTCTTGGATCTAGTTCATCTGGCCCTGGAGACTTGAATTCATTTAGAGTAGCCAGGTATTCCTGTAATATCTCTTTACCTGTCCTAGGCTGTGTTTCCTCTACTGTGTCATTTGCTCCCTTTTCCCCAGGGAGAGCATTATTTTCCTTGGGAGAAGACCAAGGTAAAGAAGGTGTCCAGCAGTTTTGGCTTTTCTCTGTCCCCTGTTAGCATTCCACCATCTTCTTGCACACAGAGGTCCGACCATTTCCTTGTTCTTCCTTTTGCTACAGACATAACCAAAAACAGCCTTTCATATTCTTTTTTAACCTCTCTAGCAAGCCTAAAATCATTCTGTGCTTTAGCTTGTTTGTCTTTCTCCCTACACTTGCTGACTATTTGTCTGAATTCCTCTTTGGTGGCTTCCCCTTTTTTCCATTTCTTGTATATGTCCCTATTAAATCTTAGCTCAACTGAAAGTTCTTTAGACATCCATCTCAGATTCTTGAAACACCTCACATTTTTCCTCTTCACTGGAATTGTTTGAAATTGTGTCTTCAATATCTCACCTTTAAGAAACTCCTGCCATCATGAACTCCCTTCTCTTTTATTATTCCTGACCATAAGATCACTCCCAGTATTTCCCTAAGTTTACTGAAATCAGCTTTCTTAAAGTCTAAAATATCTGTCTGACTATGCTTGGATTCCTCTTTCTACTGTATAATACCCTCTAGCAGAATATGGTCACTTCCACCTAAGAATCCTGCTTACCTCCACCCCATTATCCAGGTCATCATTGTTGGCTGGGATCAAATCTAAAATAGCTGTTCCCCTTGTTCCTTCTTCCACCTTCTGGACTATGAAATTGTCTGTAAGGCAAGTGAGAAATTTGTTGGACCTGATACTCTTGACAGAATTTGACTTCCAACAAATATCAGAATATTGATATAGTTTCAAATAGTTGAAATCTCCCATATTTCTCCTTTCTGAATGTTTGGTTGTCTGTTCCAGGAAGGTGTCATTCACGTCCTCAATCTGGCTTTCAGGTCTGTAGTAGACCCTCACAATGATATCACTGTTGTTTCTTTGCCCCTTAATTTTTACCCAAATGTTCTCAATCTGGCTTCTGGGATTTAAGTCATGGATCTCTTTACAGATGTAAAAGCCCCTGACATATAGTGCTACTTCTCCTCCTTTCCTGTTTGGTCTATTTCTTTGAAATAGGTTATACCCCTATATTGCTACATTCTAATCATGAGACTCATCCCACCAGGTTTCAGTATTGCCTATCATATTATATTTACTTTGCTTTAAATATGAGCACTGGGAGGAGGGAAAGGAGGCCACCACTATAGATTTGAATTCATCTTGTTTATTCCCCATGGTCTGTGCATTAGTGTAAAGACATCTGAGACCATGGGTCACTCCCCCAGCTGTTTATTTAAGTTCCTTTCCCTCCCCTGTTGGGTTCCTATGCTGTTTGCCCAATTCTCCCTATAAGAGTCAGACTATTATCTCAAGTACTTGATGAACTCCTGCCCTCAAGAATACTGTCTCTCTCCCCATCCTCATAACTCAGTTTAAAGACTTCCTAATTAGGTTTGTGAGAATCTTAGCAAAAACATTCCTGCCAACTGCTGCGAGGTACAATCCATCAATTGCCAGAAGTAGATCTTCATGAAACCATAGACCATGGTTCAAGAAACCAAACTGTTCCTGGTGACACCATCTGCGGACCAGTTGTTCACCTCCACTATTTTTCTCTCCCTTCTCAGGCCATGTTCTTTAACTGGGAGAGCAGATGAAATGACAGCCTGTGCATTAAGGTCCTTCAATTTCCTCTCCAGAGCCTTGTAATCCCTTATGATCTTTTGAAGGCTGTGCCTTGCAGTGTCATTGGTTCCGATATGGACTGAAAAGGAAGGAGTAATAGTTGGTGGGCTTGACCAGTTTTGTAAGACACTGTATTACATGACAGATCTTTGCCCCTGGTAGACAACACACCTAATAAGTCAGGCCCACAAACCACTGCTCCTGTCCCCCTCATCAGGGAGTCCCATACCACCACTACACACAACCTTTGGGAATTGGCAGAGGCCAATCCTTGCATTGAATCTGCCAAGGTCCCTTGCACTTTCTCTGAGGACTGACACTGTTGCTCCACTACCAGCTCATCTCAGCCACTGAACACCGACCCAGATGTTAAGTTTTTGTGTCACTTTAGAAGACACTGATTTTTACTCTGACTTTCCAGAAACATGAAGTCCAAAAATGTGTGGAAATGTTCTGATGGCAACATGGAAAATTTGTACTAGCCACAGCAGGATGTAAGAAATGAGGCAGTTTAAGGATTGTATACCTAGTATAAGAGAATCAGCATGGTATAGTGGTTTGAATGTTGAACTCAGACTCTGGGAGACCAGGATTTGAATCCCTGCCCAGCCCTGGAGGCCCACTGACTGACTATGGGCAAGTATTACCCTCCCAGACTTAATGGAAGGCAATGGCAAACCTCTGGATAAATCTTCCAACAAAACCCTACAATAGTATCACTATAAACAGAGCTGACTTGAAAGCACATAACAACCAATGACGCTGATGCTGGAGTACAAAGTACTCTCCATAGTCTACTAGTTGTTGTTAATTGATGTCAAATTGACTTTGACTTATGGCAACCCTATAAATGGGAGACCTCCAAGTCTTCCTGTTATCAAGAGCCCTGTTAAGGTTTTGAAAATTGGGGCTGTGATTTCCTTGACTGAGTGTATCCATCTGTTACGTTCTTCTTGTCCTACCGCCTTCTAGCTTACCAAGGATGATAGTCCACGGCCAAAATATATTTTCTTTTCCCCTCCCCATCCCCAAGCCAGCCAAGCAGAGAAACACACTACCTTCTTAAGGAGAGATTGATGTTTGGTCATAAAACTACTGCCTTATATGACTAAATTGTTTTTTTCAGGATTCAGCGTGAAGACATTTCAAGTAATAAAAGAAAGTGTAGCTTCAGACACTGTCTCAGGCTTCTTTTAGTCGTTTGTTATGACCACATGAAATCCTCAAGAAATGGCAGTAATCCCTATCTGTTCTTATGTGTACAGTACAGTGATTCCAGTGAGAAAATGCTCTATTCTATTGTGCACTACGTATATTGCAGGCATTTAAAACCTTCAGTTAATCCCATGAGAAGAGTTTAAATATTTTAAAATGCAATTTTATTTCCTAGCTCTGTAATTATAGTCTACAGGTTAACAGACATACTGCTTTGAAAAAACAAGTAAAGAAATAAAAAGGTGGCATGTTGTGTGGGAAATTATATATATGCCAGTATTTAAGCTGCTGTTAAGTACTAAAAAGCCTTGTTTTGTTTTCTGTATATTGTCTTGCATCCAAATCATTTGTTTATTTTAGAGCAACCTTTTAGAATTAGTGAAGACTTCTGATGCATGAAAAGATTTTTTGAGATTTAAAAACATACTATTTCTTCAGGTATTTATATCTGAAGTAGTATGACTGTTAGATTTTATGTGGTAAAATATTGTTGTAGTACCAGTAGATTTAATAAGAGAGTTAATACTGGCTTGCCCACACTGGTGCATTCTTCTAGTCATATAACTTAAACTGGGTTTGAAATTTAATCTCATATAGCTGTGATGCACATGCCAATCATCACACTTTTAGGGGGATCTTTTCTAACACTCTGATTGCACACAAATGGCAAGTATGGCCATCAAAACTGGGACTCTTATACCCACCTACTGTTTGCAGACAAAAGCTTAAGACACACATAGCCTAACAACATCAGAGTGCAGTGAAAATAGCAAAAGGTATTCATTTTCAAGACCACAAAAGCGAGTAGAGGCAGCAGCAGTTTGTTTTTTTCTGAGCCTTCTGGGAAGAGCAAGATTCTGTCTTCTCCTCTTCCCTCCCACAACTAACTTCATTGAATACAAGCTACTTTTGTGCCTTGAATTCAGTTTGCTGAAACTGAAGTAACCTGAGGACAAAGGGGGGCACTGGGGCCTTGTAAAAGCAGCTGCAAAAGTGGGGTAACACAGGATTAATCAGGACCATCCCCACCAAACTGGAACAGTTGGAGTATATATTGTCATGTATGGGCAATATGCTGCCCAGTTGCTCTTGCTTCTCACCTAGGTAACTAAGTTACTGATGTCTTGATACATGAAACCCACAGGAGCAAACTTTCTGGCTTCTCCTTGTACCAAGAAATAACCTAAATAAAGCATTGGTTATTTCACTGGCTAGTTGAAAAAGCCACAAGCCAGAGAAGCAGGTTCTGTCAGGCCACAAACTGCGATAAACAAGCCATAGATTAAAGCTTGCTTTACTGTGGTTTGTTTGGCTATAAGCTGCAAGTAAGAGTGACTAGCCAGCGTGCACTAGCTTGCTGACTTGCCCTTAACAGCTTAAATTTTCCTGGATTCACAGTCATGACACCCCAATGCACTCATTTTCCTTCTGTGTGGGAATGTTGAAAAAGTCATTTGCAAACTTCACAAGATGCAGATAATACCTATCTCCCCTCTTTCATCTTTTTTCTCTTTTTAAGTCTTCATTTATTACATTTCTCTCAGCTATGATGCATACCCTCCAACATTTCACAGATGAAAACTGGGACAGGTATGGTAAAGGAACATCAAAGTGTAGTAGAGAAAAATATGAATGAGGAGAAACACAGAGGCTAGGAGAGGCTGCAGCTGTTTGCTTTTGTCTGAGTCTGTAGCGAAGGGCCAGATTCTGACTCCCTCCTCTCCTATCGCCCCTGCTGAGTTAATGAAGCATATACCTTTTCTGTACTTTAAACTCAATTTGCAGCAATTGAAGTTAGCTGAAGACAAAGGGGGAATATGGGAGGAGGAGAGAGAAAAATGGGGGTACTTTAAAAGATGCTGAAAAGGTGTAACAACAGAGGATTAATTAGGACTATGTTACCCTGTATTCTGGGGGTCCTGGGAAGAACACCTAAATAACCTTGCAATTACACAAATTGGGGGAATTAGTCAAGAGCACTTGTTGGCAGAACGAGAGGCAGGGTAACGCAGCGGAATCTTGTAACCCGGTGTGTACGGGGTCGGGCCAAGTCAAGAAGCAGACCGGTTTGAAAATAATGAATGATCTTTATTAAAAACAGGCACACAAAGTAAGCAACACACGCACACAGATAACTAAGGAAAATAAAGGTGTGAGTAAGATAGTGGGATTTTCAGAGGGATAGTTGATTTGGGTGATACGAAACCTGTCCTGAAGTCCGGAAAAAGAAGAAGATGGAGAGCGAGGCTGGGGTTCGATGTATCTCAGCACATGGAGCTGAGGGGAAGCTCGCCAAGCGATGCGGCAGCAAGGAGGTCTGGAACTCGGGAGCGATCCGAGGAAGCGCTCAAAGTCAGGAGTTTTTATAAGGAGAATTGTGACCGCAGGCTAGGTCGGACTTTGGGAAAACAATAGATTTGAGGCTGGAGACAAAGCCTCCGAAAGGTCAGAATTTGAATGATTGAGTTACAGCCAAATTGTCAATAGGATAGCTGGTATGCAAACGTGGAGTACTTGAGCGTTGTATAGTCCGATCATCAAGCTGCCAGCACGGGGCAGAGGATCTTTTGAAAGTTGCATGCGTACCTAATGGAGGTATTTGCCTTGAGGTCTCCTAAAGCGGCGAGTCGGCTGTTTCTGGCCTGCCTGTATTGTTTCAGAATATTACGGCAATTATTGGCCGAGCCTGTATGCGTGCTTGTCCGGGGGCCTCGCAAGCACGTGAAAGGGATATGTGAAGCCGAATTATTGCTATCAAAGATATCTTTTTATATCCCCAAAGCTTGGGCTAGCCAGGGCAGTAACAACTATCTCTGCCAAATCAGGATAATTGAGAAGCATGATATGCACTATGGTGCACCTTTGGATAAAAGAGTTTGGCTTCAAATGGCAGAAGGCTGTCATTTCAAGCATACCAAATCCTAAATCCATTGTTTTGCTTAACATTATTCACATTCTGGTTGTGATGTCTTCTTGGGTTTGTTTACTTCAGTGTATATACCAAGAAATTTTTGAGAAGATTTCACCAGCTAGCATGATGTTGTACTGACTTGTTCCATACCTTTCAATGATGGAGGAATCTTCCATCTCTGGTTATCTTATGAAAGACTTACGTGACTCACATGACGAATATTGCTGCAGGGGTGGGTAAGTTTTTGATGGTCTCCATGGAGTGAGACCAGGGGCTTAAGTTTGATTGGTGCTAAGTGCCAAATCAAGACACGTGATGGGGCAAAGGAACGGTGAATCAGTTCGCCCCCTGTACGTGTCATTTGGTCCTTGATGTTGACCTACCCTCCTGCCCTCAATCCACTGTGAGTTAATCTGGTTGCTTCAGGGCTGGAGAGAAACCCCCCCCCCTTTTTTCAGTGGTTTTTTTGCCTATCCCGTACTGTATTTGATGTAATTGGGAAAATTGGCTCTGGGTGGTGTTATTAAATAGGTTGTCCTTGGTCAGATAATGCGGGATCATAAATCTTTGGTGATCACCTATTGGCACCCTTTTGGTGTTGGGTAGGGCTCCTGAACCACTTCTTTAGGGCCCTGCATCCCAGGAGGTCAATGAAGGAGGCTACCCTTGAGCTTAACCCAGGAATAAGGCTCTCACTTTTAGAGCCCTGCACATTGGGTGGGAGTCTCTGGGTTACCTTCCAAGATGCTGGACTGGGGAGCAACCAAAGCCATTTGGTCTGCCCCTGGGGCTCAGGTGTTATTGCCATGAGTATGCTGAGCAGCTTGTCACATTGTAACCCTGGTATCAGCTGGACCCATATTATGTTGCTCCCACCCTCTTGTATCTTTCAGACTAACGCAATTCAATTAAAACAGGTCAAAATAAAGTGGCCCTTAGTTAACCCAACTTTGTTTTCAGTCTCTTTATTCCATGGTTGAACATCAAATACCCCTCTTGCTTACAGAGAGATTGGATGAAATAGATGTATGGATGTAGAAAAGCATCCTTTGTCAATCTGTCTCCTAATACTTTGGACAGAACCTAAGTACAAACTGCATGAATAAACTAGGAAAAGTTGAATTAAAAAAAAAAGTCTGCATTACAGATGGGTTGATGCAATTAAAAAAAAAAAGCTCTGGCACTGAATTTCCAAAACATCTTATGAGTTTATAATAACAGAATCTCTTGGGAGTCTCTCGTTTATAGGATCACCACAAGTGCAAGCTGACTTGAGGGCACATCCCAACAAACAAATCCATATGTTGGAGAGAAAGCTGGATTATATGCTGAGCACAAGCAGTTCTTAAAGATCATACCTGGTAGAAAACCTGGTGTTGTTTCAGTAAGACAGGAAGGACAGGGACATAAATCTTGATCCTGTGAGCATGATCCATGTGAAGAATCCACCTTGTGTACATGGATCTCTTAATGAATGATGATCACCTGAAAAAAATACTGTGGGTTGAGTTCCAACAGCTGGGTCCCAACATCCAGGATTAAAGGTTGCACATCTGCTTCAGATTTCTGCATGCAAGTCCCATAGCAGCAATCCAGTAAGGGCTACTTCTGTCAGTTTCATAGCATCATAGAACTGGAAGAGAGCCCAAGGGTCATCCATCCTATTGATCCTTTGACTAATTGCTCAGCTCTCTGCTAGACAGTGGATCCGTGCTGCTGTATGTGTGATTTTTTGGACTCAAGCCATTTAAAAAACAGAACTCATTTATTATAAACTGTCCACCATGTGCATATTATGCTTGTATGAGGCTTTTGAAGAAAGCTTGTTATTATTACCACTCATAAAGGGATATAAATCACAGTGATCTGTTTCTTATTTGGAAACCAGTATATAAGATCTCACATTTGGATTGTATAGGCCTTGCAAAGAGGATTTGCAGCAGGCTAAATTAAGACATCATATTCATGCCTTAAGTGAGGGAAGATCAAACAACTCACAAGGGGCAAAGCCCACACAAAGTATATTTTATTTATGTGCTACCTGACATCCTGAGTGGAACACATTCTATCTCCTCCTCCCCAGTTGCTTTATACTACTAAGTCTTAATACAGCCATTTCAGAGCTGTAAGACAGTATTGAGCAAAGAATCTGGACCAAATTCCAAGGTCCAGGAAGTGTTAAAGTTAGGTATTACCTTGTACCTGTTTTGTTTTGTTTTTTCCCAAATCTGAATTTAGTTGGTTTCTGTAGGAAACAAGCACAAGTTTCTGAGATGCATTTTTGCTTCAACAATTTCAGCATAGCTGACTTTTCAGATTTGGTGGCAAGGGTGTGCTTTTGGCTTCCAGATTCTAAGAATTTTCTTTTTCTTGCTAAGTAGTGATGTGGGCAGAAATTAGTGTTCCAAATATGATCCAGAATCTATACCCCATTAGAAGTTGGGTTCTCAGACCCATCCAAATTCAGATTCTCTCTTGCCATTAGGAATGGAAAGAATATTCCATTTGTTTGTGATTTGTTTCCTGAATGAAAAACAGTTTTTGTGATACTTGGAAAACTAAGGAAGAATAATACAGTGGTCAGAACTTTGTACAGTTTTTGGCTTGGTGGTCTCATATCCTGTAGTGTTTTGGGGAATTATTCTGCACAGAAATAACCATGGAGATTTTGTACCAAAAACGTCCTTTATTGCCAAAGGGGGTGGTGGGGACCACTTTCCAGGTAGACATGCATTTTTGGGCAAGGGTCATGTTTTCTTCACATGAAGCAGCAATTTTACACAAAAAGCATGTGACTGTCTGAAAACAGTGGCCAAGATCCTGCATCAAGAGATGTACTTGTATCACATAGGTATTCCTCTACAGCTATATCTACTGATTCTAGCCCCCCTCCCCTCCCCCCAAAAAATCACCTTGTAAGCCGCATAGCCCCACAACATGCCCATTTCTGGGTTAGAGTTGGCCATTTCAATGAAAGGATCGTTTTTGCACCACCTGAGATGTATTGCAAGAAAATAGCAGCTCATCTTTATCATTTGCACATTGTGAGGCTTCTCAAAAGTATGTTTTTCATACTTAAGCATGTGTGAGATAATTAGCATGGAGCACGCATTGTCCCTGTTATTTTTTGTTTAGTTCAGAAATACTAAAAGAAAAAAGAAAAAAAAACTTTTTTTCTCAAGGAGAGCTGAGGGAGGGGTTAAAAACAAATCAAGGGGAAATGGGCCAGCATAAATCACAGCCAAATTAACCCATTTCAAACTGCTTGAACTTCTCCCATTTGTCTTCTCTGGCAAATCATGCTCCCGTCTCCAATATATGGCTTTTTTTGTATGCTCTCAAGTCAACTCTACCGCATGGTGATACTATCATAGAGTTTTCTCAGCAAAATTTATTCATAGCTTTATCACTGCCTTTCTCTGAGGCTATTTCCACACTAGCCTGTTATAGCACTATCATTCCAGTTTCAACATCCTATGGCACCCTGGGGTTTGCAGTTTAGGGAGGGGCCTTTAGGATTCTCAGCCAGAGAGCTCTTTGGCTTCAGTAAACTAGAAACCCCAGGATTCCATAGGATGTTGAAAGTGGAGTAATAGCACTATAACAGTCTAGTGGCCTCAGACTAAGAGGGTATGACTTGCCTAGAGTCAGCTCTGGCTTTCCATGGTTAAAAGGGGTTCAAACCCTGGACTCCTAGAGTCCTAGTGAAACACTGAATCCACTACACTACACTGGATCTCCTGATTTGGATTGTTGCCTTCCAAATGGCATAGCAGCATGTTGAAATGCAACAGAATTTTGTGACAGTAAAATACTTTGACAAACAAATATAATTCTAGCTATTGTTTGAATTTAGCCACACATTACTATGACTGTTGTCCCAGATATGTCTACTTAGAGATAAGCTGCATCGTGTTCAGTGGGTCTTACACCTCCGTCAGTGGCTACAAGGACTGCAGACTTAAGCCCATAACACCTGTTGCTAGTACCAACTGCAGTAAACTTATTGAATGACTAGAAACTGGGTAAGTCAACACTTATATCATTTCCATTGATTGAGACTAAGGGCTTTATCACACTACACTATTGTAGTACTATTATTCCACTATAATTGACATGGAAATATTGCATGGAATCATGCAATTTGCAGTTTAGGAAGAGACATTTAGAATTCTCAGCCAAAGAGTTCCAGTGCCTCACCAAACTACAAACCTCAGAAATCCACAGGTTGCAGCCATGGCAGTTAGTGGAATAATAGCACTACAACAGTGAAGTGTGATAGGGACCTAACAGTAGAAATGAGGCCTACCTATTGGAAATGCTGATAAGCCGGTAATAGAAATCTCCTTGAGATGGCATAGGACAATAATCCAAATAAATTAAGATAGATTTATTTTATATAGATTATAGAAAAATAAGCTGGTAATAATAATAAAAGGTCCTATAATAAGGAAGATGATAGCATTTTTCAGTTTGGTATACTTGGATTCCTGTATGTATTGTCACTTAGAAGTCTGGCAATGGAAAAATAAACTAGTTCCAATTTTTTATATATTTGTTCCAGTTTCCAAGCTGATATTCCTAACACACATGTACACAAGCACATCTACTTATAATTATTACACATTTATTCTACTATGAGTTTCTGATTGTGCTAAAGTGAAGGGCTTTGTATAAGTTGTTTTATCTCGAAATGGCCCACCACTGCTGAGCCCTCTAGGGAAATAAGCTTATAATGTTCATGCTATTTAATGCTTCATTTATTTTTGGAATACTTTGATTAAGTGGCAATTAAAAGTTGATAACACTTTCTTCTTTATGATACAACAAGAGTACATTTACCCCTCTATTTTTATCCACTTACAAGCCAATATCTGTCTTGGCGTACATTGGTATACTTCTGCTTAAGACCATGTTGCCTTCTGGTGATGAATAATCTCTGTATATTGGAAAGACTTCTCAGTTTCCAGTTTCTGATAGAGTCTCCTGTGGAAATGTTGCTTCCATACTGTACCCAACTTAACATTCTACAGGTACAAATGTACAGATACATATGTACCTAGAGGTATTTAAATGAGCTGGGGAATCCCTGATGACTATCATAAATAAGAGCAGCAGTCCCATTCTCCATGTGCAATGTGATCTTGCCCTTTTAAGAGTTTCAAGTTGTTATGTCACTACAAAGGGGACAACCATATGGTAATGGGGCTGCTGAAGACTATCACAGTCTGTTGTTGTTGTTACCACCTGCCTCTACCCAAGGCTTGAGGTGGGGTACACCATAAATTAAAACACAGTTAAAAACACATCATAGATTAAAATACACTAAAAACACATAGAATCATTTAGAATCATAGAATCATAGAGTTGGAAGAGACCATAGGGGCCATCCAGTCCAACCCCCTGCTATGCAGGAACACACATCAAAGCATTCCCAACAGATGGCCATCCAGCTTCTGCTTAAAAACCTCCAAAGAAGGAGACTCCATCACACTCCGAGGCAGCATATTCCACTGCCAGACAGCTCTGACCGTCAGGAAGTTCTTCCTGAGGTTCAGGTGGAATCTCCTTTCCTGCAGCTTGAATCCATTGCTCCCTGTCCTAGTCTCTGGAGCAGCAGAAAACAAGCCCGCTCCCTCCTCAACATGACATCCCTTCAAATATTTAAACAGGGCTATCATGTCCCCTGTTAACCTTTTCTTCTGCAGACTAAACACACCGAACTCCCTGAACCGCTCCTCATAGGGCATGGCTTCCAGACCCTTCACTGTTTTGGTCGCCCTCCTCTGGACAGACTCCAGCTTGTCCATATACTTCTTGAAATGAGGTGCCCAAAATGGAACACAGTATTCCAATGCAGACCTCATTTGGAATACTGTGTAAAATTTAAAATTCAAATATATTATAATTTAAAAACATCATAATTTAAAATAGACTGTGTAGGCCTGTCAGAAGAGGTATGTCTTTAGTACTTTTTTGAATTGAGTTAGCATATTTTGCTGTTGAATCTCTTCTAGGAGGTCATTCCATAGTGCAGGGGCAGCCAATGAGAACGTCCTCTGGGTAACCAATCTGGCTGGCTCACAGAGGACCTGAGTGTATTGGGCAGATTGTATGGGAGGAGGTGATTCTGCAGGTAACTTGGACCCAGACCATGTAGAGTTTACAGTGTATATCACCTGTTCCATTTTCTGACAGATGACAATTGGCTGTAGTTCTTACTCAAGCCCTTTCTGCACCTTACCGTCTTCCAGTGCTGAGGTGTGGGGATCGCGCGAGCAGCCTCTAGTGAGAGGCTCTCGCATCTGGGGTCCTTCGGTTCTGCACAAGCTGCCTGCTCGCGTGAGAGTCCCGCCTTTTCCTTCCACAGTGCAGCCTGGGACCTTCCCAGGCTTCGCTGGGGCAGAAAGCACGACTGACATGGCTCCAGAGGCTCTGCACGCCAGGTAAGTGCATGCGGGGCCCGTGGGCAATGCGCAATTGTGCACCATTTTCAGCTTCTAGCTTAAAATGAAAAGGTGCACGATCGGCGCCTGCCCTACCCTGGAGCGTCGTGCAATTGTGAGTGCGTTGTGCAGATTGTTCCTCACAATTGCGTGACGCTCCAGGGGCCTTTTCACATCGAAAATGCCATGCGAAAAGGGCCTCAATCTTGCAACAGCTGTACTGATTGCATGGCTGGAATCTATGGACAAGCTGTGTTACAGTTACCGTCCAAAAAGTACAGATTCAACTGTGAAGGTTTCCTACACAAACTCCATTTTTCTTGTGTTCCCTTCCATTACTAACAGTGGAGCTTAAGCTGTAACACTTCCTAGCAGATTCTGCCCAAAGTTTTTTCAGTTGCCATCAAGTTGAAATATTCAATTGAAACCATCCTGGCTGTAGATATTCTGGCAAACCAGATGGCCACTTTAGTACTAAAGGAACAATTCAATCATAAAATATCTGCTGGTGCCAAGAAGGTCTCTCCTAATTTAGTAGTTCATATATATTGGCTGTACCCAACTGCACAAAATTAAGAATGTGCTCTTGTCCTGGAAAGCACTCTTGCATAAATCTAAAGTGCATCTAATTACAACAAACAAGAAGTGCACTGGATGAGAGGAAGGTAATGGATATCAGAATGTCTCTCAAGGCAGTTGTTAGGGTTTCTTACAGTTAATGGCCTTTTGCTGTTGTTCTCTCTGAGTGCTTTAGGATGCTATTTATTTATTTATTTAGTCATTCATTTTTAGGTTAGTGGGTAGGAACCATGCAAACAGCATATGAATTAGGATGTTTTCGTCATTTGGACAGAGAGGATATTTTCATGTTTGTATTTGGATTTTCCTTAAATAGGAAGAGTCCAGGATCCAGGAAAAAAGAGAAAGAGAGCTTTTTAAAAAATGTATCAAACCCTCTGTCAAAACACAGAAAAAGGGACATCTGTGTCCATCTAACAGTATATTCAGTTTCTTAATATTTATTTCACATTATTTAAAGCAGTATCAGACACTGCCAAATACATCCCATTTGAAGTTAGGGGGAGTGTAATTCTTTAATGTAGAAATAATGTAAGAGTTCAAAATTGCATTACTATACATTAATGGACTCTTCCACGGCTAAGTTAATAACTAAAATAAGAAAGGAGGCAGAGGAAGAGATGAAGGCTCAAGGGAAAATGAGTTCAAGAGAAAGTGAAGCCTCAGTAGAAAGTGAGTTCCATGTGGCCGATTACAGAATTAGCAGGAAAAATGAGCCAGTGGAGTATCGAAAAGTTGGTAATGAGTGCATGGGAAGAATTCACGATTCAGAATAAATAAAGTGTTTTAAATAGTACCAGAACAGAAGCAAAGAACTACAAGGATACACACAGTCTAGCTTATAATTCATTTTAAATGATTACTGATCCAACATTTCTGAAAGAAGCTGTGGTTAAATCCATTTTTACTCTGTGTTGGGAGAAAAGAACCCTGTAATTAACCACAACTTTACAAAAAAAGCTTAAGAATAAAATCTATCATGTGTTGCATAAATACGAAACAATTAAATTGCAACCTTTTTCTGGGCTATACGCTATGGAAATATGGGAAAGGTGAAAAGGCATGATGTACCAACTCACCCTTCACACACGGAGAGACAAACACTGTAGTTTGATATGGAAATATTTTCCCCAGGGGAACAGTAAGTAAGAACCCAAAAGATATAAACTGGGCTTTCATGGAGTTGTGTCAAAAGCCATGTGCCTCCTCTTCTTTGTAAGGCACAAGTGACTGGGGACTTCATGAACAGTATCAAAACACTCCACTTGGATGGTGCAGAAATATATGAATTAATAGAATCACAAAAGTGAGAATTGAGCCTTTTCTAAGAAAAAGCTAGTAAGGGCAGCTCCCCTGGAAAGGACGTACTGGTATAAATTCTGTTGCCACTGAATAAGCAGCTGGCCCTTTGTTGCTAGAAGATTTTACACGCCAGGTCCCTGCTGTAGCAATTAATTCATAAAACCGGGGAGAACAGCAGACCTGCAGGAGTGAGTCTGGTGTCCTTGATTAATGTTCCCAGCAGGTGCATGAGCATAATTCTGGCGACTACAAGAAACCCTTAAAAAATTATTTAACCCTGACCTGATGGCCTTTGTCATGAGAGAAGCCAAAGAAGATATTCTTATATGCAGTCTTTTAATGCTTCCTCTTTTTGCCTATAAAAAAGTCAGTGAGCACATCGTCTATGTCCCATATCTGAATCAAAAATTTGATTAGCTGGCTGTTAGTCAAGCAGTAAAAGGCCGTGGGATGAAGATGAGCAGCCTCTTCTTCACAAATTCCTTCTCTTCTTCTCCTTCCTCTTCACTGTGATTTTACCTTAATCAGAGATGGGTCAAAAAATTCATAGCTATTGTTTTTGTATCACAGTTCATCAAAATTTGCAAACACTTTAATATGGCAAAAGGCAAAACTGACAGATTTGCTCATCCTTAATGTGAATGTGTAGCTTTTGCATTGAAAGGATACTCAAGGAAACCTATGAGGGAAAAAAATCTTTTCAATAATTCAATACAACCCCTGGCAATCAAGGTGGGATTAGATGTTGCTAGGTTGTGCAGCCAGACTAATAGCAAATGGTAGACAAACTTAAGGGTGGTTGAAAAGTATCTTTTTTAAAAAAATTGTTGCTTTTTCTCCACTGAAGAAAATGAAATGTGAGTCAGCTGTTGCACTTGTTTTCAATTAGAATGAAGTGTTTGATTTAGCTTGTGTCTGTAATCTTGTGTGTTGACCCTTTCTAGATACCAGAAAAATGTATTAGTAGGATAGGCAGGTTTTACATAGCAGCTGCTTTAGATGATTCAGCATGGTCCAGTGGTGTGGGTGTTGGACTGAACTCTGGAAGACCAGAGTTCCAATCTCTGTTCAGCCATAGGAACCCACGGCATAAATGTGGTAAGTCATGCTCTCTCATCTTCAGAGGAAGAGAGAAATCATGTGATGAAAAACCCGCAATAGGGTTGCCAAAAGTTGAAAATGACTTCAAGGCATACTATCAGCATCAAAAAGGAAAGAGGACTGATAACATCTAATAGATGTGATGTGGAAAAAGAGGCAGAGGCTATTTCTGCACTACATTGTTACAGTGCTTTCAACATCCTGTGGAATTCTGGGGTTTATAGTTTACTGAGGTCAGGGAGCTCTCTGGTTGAGAATTCTAAATGCTCCTCCCTAAACTGCAAACCACAGAATTCCATATGATGTTGAATGTGGAATAATAGAACTATAACAGTGTAGTGTGGACATGTCCAAAGTTTCAATATCTTGAAAAGAGAGGCTATTTTATTATTGAAAACAGCTTAAATTTTTGGCCTAGAAATATTATCATGGCCTTCTTCAAGGGACTGCAACTTTAAACTCAACCTGGAGGGATTCTGAAAAAAGTGTCTCCAAAGTTTATGCTCAGTTATCATCAGTTGCCAGGCATAAGCTTTGGAAGCACTCTTTTTAGAATCCCTGCAAGTTGATTTCAAAGTTGGAATCCCCTGAAGACCATAAAAATATTTCCAGGGCATAATATGTTGGGCTATTTTCAATAATAAAATCACCTCTCTTTTCAACATCCTAGAATTTTGTCTCTTTTTCACATGATACCACCACATGGGTAATTATCTCATGGTCAGCCCTTTATGGTATAGAGGGTATCATGAAATATTAAATCATTGCATCGTGCAACTTTTTAACAGAGCAGACAGAAAAGACCATTGTTTGGGATCTAGTTCATCTCCAGTCTTATTCATTCTGATCACCAGTCAAGTCTTCTAACTCATTTGCTAAACTGTTGATCGATTAATCTGTGTTAAAGAGATTTCCCATGCAGGTCCTCCAACTGCTTGAATTCTAATTCACTTGAGGACTAAACCTCTACCTCCTAGCAAATTATGCCTCTGTCCCATTTGATTGGTCATAAGGATACAAAGCACATGCTAATTTTTCTTCCCAGATGAAGGACAGTGCCAGCACTAGGTGAAGAATACAGGTAAAATACTAACAGGCATGACTGATGAGTCTATTTCTGTCCTCCAGACCTATGCTTATTTCCCTTCTCCTTAAGCATCCTTCCCCTTAAAATGCCTCATGTCACAATTCGCATATATCCTGTACTTCTTTACCTTTAAAGTGCATCTCCTTTCCATCCTACAGTCTCTATAGTAATGAATAATGTAACTCATCTCTGCTCTCCAGATCTGTCCACTTTTGTCTCCTCTATTATACATCAGAAACTTGTCTTCTTTTGCCTGCTTTGGTGTTGCTTCCTCACGGTGAGCCTCATTACACTCCTTATTTCTGCAACACAGATTTGCAGTTTTTGTGGTTAAACCATTTCCTCCTCTTGTTTCAAGACTTTCTTAAGGTCTACATCTGTAGTACTTTTTCCCTTGTGTTATAGGAACTTCACCTTCTCCATATTCTGTTTACTGTTGTTCCACACAAACCATCCCTGCTCTTTATCAGTAGTGTACAAAAACCAAGGATCACAGGATCAGAGTGACAGGAGTTTCTGATTAGCACAGGGGATTTTATCATATCCTCCAACTACCAGCTTCCCAGTGTACTCTTACTCTTCAGTCCTAATAGTAGCTAGGGGAGAGAATGAATGTTCAGTTTTGGAGTCTCTTTGACAGTATGGCTATAGTATTACTACTTGCATCATCACTTCTCATTGTCGTTTGCTGAATCTTCCTCTGTGATTCTCTGTTCCAAGTCAAAGTCAGTATCATTTCATATTGCCATGCACACTCTTCATCTACTCAATAAATGTTACCAGCACTTATAGTAGTGGCGGTAACTAGTAATTAGAAATCAGCAGATGTCTTCTATTCTATCATTGTTTCATGTGGCTGGCTTTGCCCTTTGTTCTGCTTTGTACGTCTTCCAGTTGAATTGATTGATTGAGTGAGTGGCTGAATATATATCCCACCTTTTTCCTGCTATGGAACTTGAAAAAGTTCTAAAATAAATTTCACAAATGATATACCCACAGATTGCTACAATTTTATGTCCATGTCCTTTTATTCATTACCCGTGTGAACAAATGTCACCATATTATGTGGTATATGACCCCATGTCAAGAAAAAATGCCATGCTCTTTCAATGTCACCAGCATTAAGCTTTGTTTCAGCAAAGCAGAAGATACTTGCTACTCTATCTGCCCTAGGTGCTTCAGAATTCATGCATTCATATATGTTTGTGTGTGTGTGCGCATGCGCGTGCGCTAAATGATCCCTTACTATTGTTGTTGTTGTGTGCCTTCAAGTCATTTCTGACTTATGATGACCCTAAGGTGAACCTCTCATGAGGTTTTCTTGGCAAGATTAGCTCAGGGAGGGTTTTCCGTTGCCTGCTTCTGAGGCTGAGAGTCTGTGGCTTGTTCAAGGTCACCCAGTGGGTTTTCATGGCCGATAGGGGATTTGAACCCTGGCCTCCGGGATACTAGCCCAATACTCAAATCATTTGCCTAGTACTGGCATTAATGTAGGCTGAATTCTTTCATGGATTTGTCTACCTTAGCTCATACCAAGGCCAGAATTCTCTTGAGACTTTACACAAATGTAAAATTGATTGTATATATGGTTGTTCTTTACCAGGGGTTGTGTAAATGCAGCCCTAGTGCAGCTGATCATTTTGCAAGCACACACACAGCTCTCTCACATACTCTCCACTTGGTGGGTGGGGATCAATTGTTGCACAGATCGTAAGCTGAAGACCTTGTCCCCCACTTTATAATTGGTTGTGGATTTGTGGAGTCCATGGGCTGCATCATTTGTATCACTTATTTATGTGATGCTAAAAGTGTACGGGATTTTGGTCTAAATAATGACTAACCCCCACTGAATTAATGTCAGCAATAGTGACTTGCAAAAGACAACTATATACATCTGTTGTACTTAGATTTGTCTCTGAAAAATTAGATTTGTCTCTAAAATTTTAACGTGTGGATATTTTGTTCAGAACAGAAACTCTGGTAAATACAGTGGTTTCATCAGTTCCAAATCCATAGCTAAAAATGGTGTTAGCAACAAATCTATTACACTTCTATGTATTTTCCAGGTGCTAACCTGATCTGAAATAGTACCCATAATTCCTTATTTTTGAACTAGTTGCATTATCTTTTTTTTTAAAAAAAAAATCCATTAACAGAAAATGTAATATAAAACAACACATAACAAAAACACACTACTCAAAAAACAGACTATGAATTAACTAATTACACCAAGCTAAACTACAACAGAGAACATCTGCAAAATCCATAAATCTGATTCCTCATTGAAGCAACTGGAGTTGTTACAATAGTATACTGCTTCCAAGGTTCATAATTATATAGTAAATGATGTTGGAAAATAATCAAGTGCACTGCCCTTTAAATATAACATAATACAATATCATTATTCATAAATTAACAAAAAATCTTAAAATATTGCATTTCTATAAGTTAGTATCCATATTATATACTAATCTTTTTCTGCCAAAGTAAGCACATACCTAGCCTTTATATTTAATCAAAACCTATTACCACTTGTTTTCCTTCAATTAGTCTTAGTTATATTATAACCCTTTCTCATTGTTGCTTATATTCAGTAAGAGAACCACCTCTTATTAAAGTTGTTAACCTGTCCATTTCTGCCATATCTAGTAACTTAAATATCCAGTCTTCTTGTGTAGGGATGTCAGGGTACTAAAATGTTTCAAAATAACTGTGCTAAAACTTGGCAGATCTAGTTTTATTATCATGGCTTTTTATGCTTTTTGCTCCTACATGCAGTGTTTTTGCAAGATTTCATGAACTAAACTCTATTTTTCACAATACTTAGCCACGAGCAAAACAAGCAACAACTCTTTATACTGCCTCAAGGCAGCAAGACGATTATGCAGTATAGCTGTGAGTGTGAGGCTCAGTTATGTAAGAGCATCCAGTTAAAGCACATAGCACACACATCTTGATCAAATTTATATTCAACAAGAATGAATCAAATTTTTACTTAATGGATTTTCTGGACATATTTCCATTTCAGGGAGGTCAGGAAAACTAAACCCAAAACATTTCCCTCCCGGCACAAAGCTGCTAAAAATGTAGCCTTGTTATTTTACTATGCTGTATGTTGAGAGAAGGAGTTTACCTACATGATATACCATAAGACTTTACTTGGGTAAGTTTAATAGGCCAACTTAAGGCCAGCAATGCAAATTGCAAATTGCCCCTTACAAGTGGTATTTTCATTATTAATAATAATCATGCATCATGCTGATTTGAGCAGGAATGCATCATGTTGATGTGACCATGGAATGTGTTAGTAAGCTACTGTAACACAATGGGAAGGTAAAAATCTATCAAGGTAAGTTTCATAAATGGCAATGCATAGGGGTAGGATGTGTTAAAATTTACTGAATACTATATTGATACTATTTAGTAAATTTGTTACTGTCAGTGATAATGCTGAATAGGCAAGAGAGTACAACAACTAGCATTGTCAAGTTATATCTTAGGGACAGGAGAAAATAACCGAAGTGAAACTGTGAATAGCAGTATGTTGGAAATGGTTCTTCAGACTACTATGACTGCTTAGTCTTTAGTACAGGGCTTTCCAAATGGTGTGTCGCGACACATTAGTGTGTTGCCTGTAGTGTGTTGGTGTGTCGCCTCTCTGGCCAAGAAAGACCCCACACACACACCTGAGCCTGGCCTTCTGCCATCACTGTCAGTGGGGCCTTCCCCTGGCAAGAGTGACGGCAGTGGGCAAGGACTGGGTGGAAGGGGGCTGCCTTTCCCCCTGCAGTCACTCTCACTAGGGCATTTACTGGTTAGGGCAGCAGGCCAGAATGGGGGGCTGCTTTGCCCCACCCTAGATACAACTCTGAGTACCTCCAGTTTGCTTTTAAAACTGAATTACTGTGTCGTGAAATGATGCCTGTCAGAAAAGTGTGTCACCAACATGAAAAGTTTGGAAAGCTCTGTTCTAGTGAATGTTTACCATAGTTGGATTTTCACAAATATAAAATTACCCTTTGGTCTTCTTAAAGATAAATGGTTAAGTAAAGTATTGCTTTATATTTACCATATTAAATATCAGGGAGAGGGGCAGGGAAGGTTTAAAATAGAATTGAAACAGAACTCAGAAATAAAAAAAAATCAGAAAGGGTGAAGATTATAGACTCTAACTGAAGAACCTATTCCCAGAACTTATATTAGAACACTGTAGTAATTTTACTATAGCTTTAGTGTACATAAGACTTTATTCTAAAGAAAACTATACTAATCTGTACCTGCAAAAGGTGGTTCATATCAATAGCTACATGAGCACTGAAGAGCCATTGTACCAGCAGACCTTGCATTCTGTCTGCCTAATGGTACTTTTCATATGTTTGTCCAAACCTGTGGATGCTGGGTTGATACTACTCAAAGTGGTGCTCCATGGACTTGTGCCAGTCAATGAGTCATTGGCTGCAGGTCTGCAGCAAGTTTTGCAAAAAGAAAGTAACAGTTGGAGCCAATGGGCACAACTAGGGTACTAGTCCACAGCACATTAGAAAAAGAATATTGCTGGTCCTACATATAGGATAGCCTGAGATGCACTCTATTGGAGGACATAAGAGCATTTACATATTTTTCCCCTACCCATCCACCTGCTTTCTGAATGTGTAGAGGGATTCATCTGAAAAGACAGAATGTTGCAGAAAGGTGATGTTTAGGACTCCAGTGCCAGATGTCAGATGTGATATATTTATACTGGAGTAAGAGATAATTTATGTTGAATATTAAGGCATTTTCAGATTTTTTTTTTTAAAAAAATAAATACTGACTGCTCCCTCAAATATTCTCAAAACGTTGCCTTAATATGAAACTGTGAAATGGGGGATTATATACTTTCAGGCATAAGTGTGTTTGGCAATTTATGACACTTCTGCTTAGATTTTGCTTTGAAATGGTGACCCTTATGTGGGATATGTGCAAAAGCATCTGGGGCCCACTTCTCCAGGTATGAAAATGCTAGTTGTGACAGAGCCCCGAAAATGTGCCTGATGCCAGCAACCACGAATCAGTGAGACTAAGAATAAGAAATCTTGCTTTTAGGATTGGAGAGAGCCTGCTTGCTTGAGAAATGAAACTCAGCAAGAAACCTACAAAATATTGGAGCCTAAGGAAATGTAAACCTACGAAATAGATTTTGAAAATGTGGCCTCAGATGCCATTAGCTATGGCAATAAAGCAGCAGTAACCATTAGAAAGGTTTTAAGGGTTTTCCTCCGAACTCCTTGCTTACCAAGAGATCAAAAAAATTGAAGCTTCCCTCATAAAATCAAGAAACTCTGTACCATGGAATCCCTTCTTCCCATTCTGAATATCATAACTAACATATTCTTTTCTAGCAATTTCCAGAAACCTCCTCTGGCACCTTTAAAGTCTATTGTGTTATTCCAGAAGTGCTTATTAGAAGCTACCTCTTCTCTTATTGCAAATATGAATTGCTCATTCTAAACATATATAGGCTGCAAGTCATGGCTCAGTATAGTGTCATCCCCACCACTACCTGGACCTACTGTAGATCTGCTGAGGCCCACCCACTCACCCGTGACTTTTCTGTACTTGATGGAGAGTATGAGGGAATGCAGAAGCAAAATCGGCTGCCAAGGTCAATGAAGTCACTTTGTTTCTGGTTAAGGAAACATAGCCAGATCTTTCTTCAGTCCCCCCCCCTCCACTTTCCACCAAAGATGGAATGGCTAGGGGATGGAGATTTCAACAACTCTACAGTAGGTTTGGGGGATTTCAAAAGACAGAGGAAAGAAGGAAATACCACCCTCCTCAAAGACCAAAAATAGACTTAAGCAGGTGTAAGATTAATGTATGCTTGTGCGTGGCACTTACAGGTTGCCAGGCATTGAGTGTATTGAGATATTTTTTTCTGTCTGTAAAAGCCAGCCAAGATATTGTTTACCATGTATTGAGGAAACCACTGTAGTGCTTTGCCAAATGTGTTGTCTAAGGTCCCCAAATCTCAGAGCCTGGCTGCTCTCACTCAAAAGGAGGGAAATAATCTCAGAGGAAGAGTGCTGCCTTGAAAAAAAGGGTTCTCCTCCCAGCTGTGTGCTGCTGGCCTTTACTGCTGAAGTCTGTTTTGCAGCAGCTGCTGTGATCACTTTAGGGTGTCCGCCTGACTACCTTCTCCCCTTCCTCTTCCCCCTTTCAAAATTTCTTCAACCACAGCCTGCAGCAGAACTCAGCAGGATGGAGTGATTGGTGTAAGGAAACAGTGAATTGCCGTAGTATTTGCTGCCCTAGGAATAGAATATGATACTGTAAGACTGCTGCTTTATCGATTTTACTGTGAACTGTCAAAGTCCTATTCTAAATGGTTTGAACCACAAAAATAATTTCATTTCTGGGTAACATGGGTTCCACTATTGTTAGCAAAAATTTTTTATAACAGATGCTTTTCCTGTTGAGCTGAGTTTTTTTTATTGTTGACGTCGTTAATTCCTCTCTCTCTCTTTTTCTCTCTCTTGTTCTGTCTCATCATCTTCCCTTGCTCCACTCAAAACAATAAGCACCTACACTCATCTTCTCCCTCATTCTCTAGTCCCTCTTTCTTTCACATTCTTATCTCTCTTTCTTGTCCTCTTTCTCCTCCCTGCAAGATTCCTGAGAGTCTTCTTCATTGCCCTTCCTTTCACTCCTGATCTCATGGAACCACTTGTCATTTCTTTCCTTCCTGATACCTACCTTCCTTCCTTCCTTTCTTTCTCTCATCGTCAATCTCTCTTTCTCTAACACACACACACACAATCATTCTCTTTATCCTTCTGTCTCCACTTTGTCTATCCATACTTCTCATCTTCCTTCTCCTTCTCTTTCTCTATCCTTCTCCAAGTATTTCTGCTTTGCCTCTTTCCCAAAAAAATTTTGAAATTGTTTTAGGGATATCTAAGATGCTCAACATTTTGAAGCTGTAAGTCTCATTAAACTCTATGAGATTACCCTGTTGGTCTCTATTGTCCTGTAGACCTTTTGTCGTCATCATCACCATCATCATTATCTCCCCTTCAACATCAACAAAATATTTGATTATTATTAGTTTGCAACTGTTACCAGTCTGGTCCTGCCTGGTTTAAGGAAATGGCCTCCAGAGGATCTGAGTGTATGGAGAAGATTGTATGGGAGGAGGAAATCTTGCAGGTAGCTTGGACTCAAACCATATTGGGCTTTAAGGACAATAACGAACTTTGTACTTTGCCTGGAAACTAACTGGCAGCCAGTAGAATGATTTTAACATCGGTGTGATATGCTCACTTCTCACTGTACCTGTAATCAATTGGGCTGCCCATATTTTGGACCAGTTAGAGTTTCCAAACTTGGTACAAAGGTAGTCCAATGTACAGAGCATTGTGGAAGTCCAACTTTAAGGTCACCAGTGCATGACTACCATCTTTACGTCTTCCAATTCTAGGAAGGGGCACAGTTGGCAATAAGCCAAAGCTAATAATAAGCAGTCCTGATTATCACATCTATTTGAGCTGACATCTGGAAGGATGCGTCCAGGAGCACCCCCAAGCTGTGAACACAGTCTTTCTGGGGGGAGTATGACCCCATTCAGATTTGGTTGACAAACCTCCAACCCCAGATTATGACCCTTAATATTAAGCACCCCATGCCTCTGGATGATCTCTCCCAACAATTTCAAGTAGATGTTAGCAACCCTTGGGGACAGAATGGCACCTTATATTATACCATATAACAGCTCCTTTTTTGAGGAGCAGCTATCCCCAAGAACCACGACCTGGAACCTGCCTGAGAGTTAAGACCCGAACCACAGCAACACAGTGTCTCCAATTTCCAACCCCACAGACATTCCAGAAGGATACCATGGTTGATGGTGTCAAATGCCACTGAGAGGTCTAAAAGCACCAACAGGGACACATTCCCCCTATCAATGCTAAGACAGAGATCATCCACTAAGGCAACCATAGTAGTCTCACTTGCTTATTGTGCTCTGAAGTTGGTTTGAAATGGATCAAGGAAGTGTGTGTCATCAAAGACTACCTGGAGTTGGAAGTCAACTGCCTTCTTGATCACTTTGCCCACAGAAGGAAGATTAAATAATGGTCTATAATTATTAAGGTCCAGGGGATCCAGGGAGGACTTTTTCAAAAGTGTATAAACACTGGCTCTTTTAACAGAATGGAAAGTTCCCTGCCCTGAGAGATGCATTAATAATATGTTGTATTTGAAATCTAGTTGCATCTCCTCCCTGGATGACCAGTAATGATAGAGAGGGACTAAGAAATCAAATTGTCTTCCTTACTTGCTCCGAGAGCTTGTCCATATCAACAGCACTTACCAGTTGAGACTGATCCAGTATAAATTCCACTTAGAGAGTCACTGGACACCTCAGTATCAACTTCTGTTCCAACAATGACAAGTTGGCTGATATTAGCTGTGAAATGATCACTAAAAGCATCACAGAGAGCTACCAAAGGCTCTAAGATTGGGTTCAGAGTGGAGAGTTCCTGGATTAGACCTCGTGCCATTCTGAGCGGCCCAGATGGACATGAATTCACAAACGCAATACCTGCAGACAAGAAAGGTTTTTTTTGCTGCACATATTGCTACCCTGTAGGAACAAAGATGTTCTCTATTATCATGTCTTGTTGCATAGAAGTCGAGTTTTCCTTAATCTGTGCTCTGGTCATCATCCTTCCCATTTTAGCTCCCTGAGGCTCTTTGTATACCAAGGAGCCTGTTAATTAACAAATTGAAGAGAGAGTTTAGGGGCAACTGTGTCAATAGCCCTCGTTAGATTTTGATTCAACTTATTAACCAGACAGAACTTCAGCAGGATTGTCAGTGTCACCAGCCCTAAAACCCTCTAAGGCCTCCTGGAATCTCAAAAGATCCATTAGACTTTGAGGGTGAGCCTTTCTAATAGATCTTCCACCCCTATAGGGGTAGGCTGTAGCTGTAGCTGTGATGCTATTTCTGACCAGAAAATTATCTATCCATGACAGTTCAGAGATATTAATCACCTTCATCCACAGATCCATACGTTACAAGTGGAAAAATGCATCAAGGGTGTGACTTGCTGAATTTGGTCCTGAAATCAGTTTGGATGGGCCCATGTTTGTCATGGATACCGGGAACTCCTAATCTGCACCTGACAAATTGGTTCTAATAGTATGTTGAAGTCACCCAGAAGCAAAAGTCTGGGAGACTCCAACAACAGGCCCAAGACTAGTTCTGTGAGCTTGACCAAGGAGTCTGTTAGGCAGTGGGATGGACAGTATTCTGCCAGAATCTCTAGTCTATCCCTGGTTTACAGACTTAAGTATACACACTCAATATGCTTTAAGTCCTTCGTAGATATTCTGGTCAGATTAAGATGATCTTTATAAACTACAGCTAGCTTACCACCATCCCACCCATGTTCCCTCACCTGCTTACTAATACAGTAACTAGCTGGGAGAACCTGAGCCAAGGTCAGGTCACTGTCATCCCCCAGCCAAATTTCTGTGAAGCATGCTAGTCAGCATCCTCATCCTTGAGGAGATCATAAATTATATATTGATGTATCATGCTTAATGATATCACCAGGGCCAGTCCTTTGGTCTCAGATTTTAATCCTGAAAACTGAGAGTTTGGGATCTCCTGACCTGGCATCACTTATTACTAGCACCAGTATGTTACATTATTTATGGCTTGTTCAGTAGATTACTGTTATTCTTTTTTCCAGAGGACAAAGGACTTGTCAACATTATAACCTTCTTCCCCACTCCACTTCCCATCCAAAGCCACAGGCATCTTTATCACCTTGCTGGCAGTGTTCCTATGTGTTTGAAATATGGAGACATTAGCCCAAATCTTTGTGTTGTTCCACTCTAATTTCAGTGCCATCTGTACAGTATTTTCCATGCCCCATAGCTATTTGCATATAATAGGTCCCCACAGCAAGCAACCCTAATCTCTTCCAATTGCATCCATAAAATAATAGCTAACATTAAAATCACTGTCTGTTCCTGCTGTTCTTGAATCGCTTTATCATCATTTCAGATATTTCTCTCAATATATCACACATAGTTTCGCTATCTAATACTGTTTCACTCCTGCCATAAAAAACTTATACATCAAGAGTAAAGTAGAATGTAGTCAAAATATATGTAAACCAAGAATAAACAAGCAAACAGCAAGTGAGCTGTAACTTGCATTACCAGAGGGAAAAAAATTATCTTCTACATAGCAAGTGATATAGAGTATTTATTTGTTTTAACATTTGTACCCTGTCTTTCTTTGGGAAAATCATTTGCTAAAATCAATAACAACAACAACAACAACAACGGCATGCTAGTCATAAAACCAAACAAACAGCAGGGAAAATAGTATTAAGAAAATCACCAGCAATAATTAGAGTTGCCAGGCCAACAGCATCCTCTTCCCTGAGGTATCACGACCAAAACCTAAGAGCAGGGAGTGAGTCCTTGTGATCTCACAGGAACAAGGCAGGAACAAGAGGCTGAGCCTGTTTCTCGGTCTGCTGACCTTGGAAATGGGAATGAGAAGAATCTGGTAGAACCTGGCTAACTAGCTAATATGATAATCAAGTGCTGGGGAAAAACCCAATTTTGGCAGATGTGTGGTGGCAAAACGCACATTCCTGCAGCAGTAGTTGCTACCATTCCCATCTTTCACATCCTATACAGACTTCCTTGGATCACATATGGTATCTAGGGAATGTTTCCATGCCTAAGACAGCTGCTGTGGCTCTTACAATGTTCACTATCAGCAGCTGGGAGTTTTGTTCCAGGGTCTTTGTTGCTGCTGTCAGAACCTTTGCGACAGAAAGGCTCAGGAATTGTGATAATGGCACTCCACTTCCTATTTTGCCTCAGATGGCAAAATGGGGCCAAGTGCATGTACCCACTGGCCCTCTCCCCTGCCCCCTCCTCTCACTCATTTTTGGATGTTCTGATATGTGCAAAAGCACAAGACACATATGAATATCTTTGAGCTGAGCCAGAGAAGCTTGGAACAAACTAAGAATGGCTTTATTGCCACCTCACAAACAAAATCAGATTTTTGTTTGTGAAAATCCAGTGGTGTTCTTCTTACCCCAAACTGTGGATGCCGCAAGGGCCAACTCATGATGCCAGTTCCTCTGTTTGACAGTGGGGAATAATTAGCTTAAAAATAGGAGGCTTGTGAGAGGGGGACAACTTTGTGAGATCTTGCCTACCAAAGTTTATGTGCTCACACAAGAAAGAACCAGCCTGAGAGTAAAAATATAAACTATGTATAATGTTTTATTAACAACATCCACACAAGCACACAAAAGCTCAAACACACACTTGTGCAAGGACTAACTGATGGAAAGGGAGGAAAGTGGGATAGAGGACGTTGAGGGATTTGGGCAATATTTAGCAGTCTGGAGAGAAGCGGAGACAGCAGTGATGTGGCTTAGGCTGGAATGTAAGGACAGTTCACATTTGGGAATCAGATGGACAGAGTGGCATTTGGAATGGGAAGAAACTACACTGGACAGCCTAAAATCAGGGATATTTCTACCCAAAAAATATCCTGTGGGTATGATTGTGTCTCACACTCCCAACTAAGCAGACAATGGGAGTTGCAACACAAAAAATGAAGTCCAGACAGAGTTAATGGGCTTAGTGTTTGAGTGACAAGGGGATAGTGGTTGTCATAATAGCTGAGTATTATGGAGAGGTGAGGAAAAAAATAGGAAATGTCCAGGTGTACAGAGACCAGGGGTTAAGACATGTCAATTTGGTGAGAACTTCCCTATTTCAGCTCTAAGAATCCAGCTTGATGTTTCACGCCTTTTTGTATTCAGAGCGGCTGCACAATCGTCCTGAACTGACTGGGTCTCTTGCCCAAGAGATAGACGGGGCTGACCTTCCTTGCCATGTCATGTTTACAGTCAGGAATTTGCTTCTTCCGGCATGAGCTTGCTGTCACCTCAGGTATCATCTACATCTATATCAATGCCAATTAATGTGGTGCTAGTCTATTTGCCAGTTAAACCATGCCAATCATGTGGGGGTGCGCGGTGCTATAATATTCTCCCTGAAGTTTGCATATCCTACAACTGTCCCAGTTTGGCAGAGACAGTCCTGAGTAATCCTCCAACATCCTACTTTCTCAGCTGCTTTTAAAATGTCCTAGTTTCTTTGTCCTCTCCCCACTTCCCTTTTTGTCCTGAGCTTAATTTCAATTGTTACAAACTGAGTTCAATTGACTTTTTACCCAATTAATTTAGTGGTGGTGGGAGGAACAAGAGTGAAAAGGAGGAGAAGAAACTTGAACTTCCCTGTAGGCTCAGGCAAAACCAAATTGCTTCAGCTGCTCCTAGTTTGTTTGTTCTTCCTTCTTAATAACTTTTGCCATCTCGATCACAATCTGATGTTGCTTGGCCATGCATGTGTGGTTTTCATCTATAAAATGTTGGATTTGCCTCCTCATCTGGAGACTCAGAGAAGCTTAGCAATTCCCTGTAACTTCAGCCAGCACCCTGAGACTTGCAATTCCAAAAACTAAAGCTAAAAGTATCATAAACATGTCCATCAGAACAGTCTTATAAGCCCATTAAAAGGAGGCAAGTGACAGATAAGCCTCTCCTACAAAGCTATGCCACAGTCTAGTAAGCACAACTGCAAAAGGCCCTCAGTCTCAAGTACATTCACAGAGGAAAACCAAATTAGTTCATATGAGATAAAGCTAGACTAACCAGGAAAAAAAATTAAAAGAAGAAACATGGTTTTTTTATGGGCATATTCTGAGTGACCTCTTATACCACTTAGTAGCAAACTGGGCAGTACAAGGTGGGTGGGTGTCCCTCCTTCTGTCCATTATTATTTGCAGAGGGAGCACTAATGCTGTCACTGCTAGAGAAGTAAGAAGGGACATCACTAGAGTAGTGAGCCAGGTCTTGCCAGGTTGAAGCCCTTCTTGATTAGCAAGGATTATGATATCATCTGCCCTTCTCCCTCACTCCTGGGCTCCTCTGTTCCCTCTCAGTTTAGCTGAGTAGTAGCTGGAGGGGAGATTGATTTGCCCACTAGCAATGTGCTGTTATGAGCTCTCACTGGCCATTTCCGCACTAGACTGTTATAGTGCTATTATTCCACTTTCAACATCCTATGGAATCCTGGAGTTTGCAGTTTAGGGAGGGGCCCCTCCCTAAACTGCACACCCTAGGATTCCATAGAATGTTGGAAATGGAATAGCGCTACAACAGTCTAGTGCAGAAATGCCATTGCTGTGATGCCAGCCCTTTGGGGAGTGTTGCATGAGCAAGACCTTTTAAGTTTACAAAAGACCTGTACATAGTAGAGAAGAAAAGGTCTTGGTAGAAAAGAAATTTCAGGGAGAAAAAAACATACACACAAGTTTTGGATTGGGCCCAAAATAAGCCAACATGTCTCATTATTTGGAATGTGGTTGCATTTTATTTCTACTCCAGTCTAGCATAAGTAAGGGAGAGAAAAGTATCACTAGATACATGTGTAAGCACTATGCACTTCTCCCAAATGTGTTGACTAAAATCCAGACCTCAGTTATTTGGATATAATGCTCTTTACTTTGTTGTCCATTCTTATAACTAGAAGATTGAAGTTACTATGTTGGCTTTTGTTAAAAAGCATCATTTCTAACTTTACAATTAAACAGTAGTGCTCAAGAAACAAAAGGTTCTGACATGCAATACTTTTATTGAACCAATAAAACAACAACCCAGTTGTTGTTGTTTTTTTAAAGAGCCAGTGTGGTGTCCTAGTTTCAATGTTGTACTATGACTCTAGAGATCAGGGTGTGAATTCCTGCCTGGCCATTGAAACCTACTTGGTTGGCCTTGGGCAAGGCATACTCTCTAAGCCTTGGGGAAGGCAAAGGGAAACCCCCTCTGAACAAATCTTGCCAAGAAAACCCTGTGATAGATTCACTTTAGGGTCACCATAAGTTGGAAATGACTTGAAGGCACACAAGGGCAAGAGCAAACTAGTTTTTATACTCATCTGCTAAAACCGATATAATATGAGAACACGGCCTATAGGCTATTCCTGTTCCTGTGGGGAAAACAGAACCTGAAAACAATGAAGTCCAAAATAGCATACTGTTTCCATTCATGTAGTAGATTTGCAGTGTTTCTTGCCATACAGGATTTCCTGTCTTAAAACTGGTAATGAGATGACACACAGTCACATAGCTTGGAGTGCAGGTGGGAGGGCAGAAGGGCAGGGCCATGGCCATATTGCACGAGGGCATCGCCATGTCACACAAGAGAGTGGCTATGTCACACGAGGGTATGGCCACATTCCGGGGGCATGCCAACATTGCAGGCCATGCTGCATGGGGTGCCCCCAAAAAATTGCCTCCCAGGGTGGACCACCCTCATCGCCCCCCATGTGTATGCCAGTCGTGACACAATGTAGGCCATTTCTATAGTGTATAGAAAGAGTAAACTGAAAATGAAACTGCAACTAAATAATGTAAATAGTGTATGTAAATTCCTAGAGGTATACAGTACACCATATATCTGTTTAAAGTTTTTTTTCTCAAATGTTGAAAGCAAGACAGACAGACAGACAGACATTCAAAGTATGTTACTTTGGATTAAAATACATTGAGCATACTAGATTTTGTATAGATGGGATCAGCATATTCCACTGCTAAACTGTTTTTACACTGGAAGCTGTTACAGGGGGATTCTTCTTTATAAATCTTCAATCTATACACTGAAGTATAAACCAGTCCTTCTCGGCATGTTGCCAACAGATAAGCCTCCTTTCTTTTCTTTAGTCTGGATGATAACTAGAATTATCTGCAAGAAAACTGTGCAGTGTGATAAAAATATCCACTTTTTCGGGATTGTAGATAACAGTTATACATTTGATTTCAGAGCTGGGGCCCTGTTGGAAATGGATCGATGCAAAGATGGCAGGTTTTTTGTCTGCTGTTTTCCATATTCCATATTACGGCATTGTGTCAGGAGTTTTGAGATCAAAGAATCAGTTCCTAATCATTATATGGCAATCTAGTTGCTCATCAATCTCCCACTAGTAGTCGGTTAAATTTCTCAATAAGGTAACGGCTGTGTTTAATGTCATTCTGTATATCATACCATGTGCTATTTTTGTGTAATTATTTATATTGAGTGAAAATATTTTTGTACAGGAAGATCAGTCCATATATGATTTTTTAAAAATCTTCTTACTCCTCCATTTGAATTATATAAGAAATATTTTCTTTAGCTGCTTTGAAGTCATATTGATTTCATCGGGCATCTTCTAAAAATCTCTCTAATATTTAGACAAGACGCTGCTGCTTCATGACGCGTTCTAATAATCTTCTGACCATGTCTGCAGTGTGCTCTGGTCTATTTTGTAAAACCTGGTAGTGGTGGCAGAAGTTTGTTTGCTGAATTCAAGAAATATTTTCAGCATATACTTTCAAGGCCAAATCTCACTGCAGAATCTCATTTGTACAATATGTCTGCTTTCTAATTCTACTTACAATATGGGTATTGTGTTAGTGGTATTTTGCTCACCAGGTTAACATCATGCTTACTTCAGACTGACACAGAAAGATATCACTGCACAAATGTGGTTTTATCACTTTGTTCCTACACACTTGAAATCACTCCCTATCCCTTCAGGAACTCTCTCTCTCTCCCCGTGTGTGTGTGTGTGTGTGTGTGTGTGTGTGTGTGTGTGTGTTTAGTACAAAACGTCTGCAGCTGCTCAGACTGTTTATTTCACATGCAAGGAAGAATATCACACATTGTGACTAAGTGACATTTAACACGTCAAGGAGAATTAGTTTCTGCATTTTGAGCAGGCAGCTTTGGAGATGAGGCATCACCCCAGTAGGCAGCGTCTGGGTTTCTTTGTTTTCTTTTGTTTTTTTGCCTTCCCACAAAATCTGGGAACAATTTAAATAATCTTATTTTTTACAAGGTACTTTTTAAAAAAAATAACTGTGGAAAAGACTTTGTTGCCTTTTATATTGCTTTTCTGAAAAAATGGCATGCTTCTGTGACCACAAAAAGATTATTACTAACATCTCTAGCCGTTCAGAGAAGACATGTCGGCTGTGTTCTCATGAGAACTGTAATCAGGTTTCTTCTCTCCCCCACCCCAAGGCACCAATCAATATCGAGGTATCTCTCCAGGTTGCCCGCTGAGCAGGATATTGGCAGCTCTTCTTAGAAAACAGACTCATTAAGCAAATACATCCACCTCCCTAATCGGACTTCCGTCCACATTCTGTTCTACAACCTGGGTCATCCTTTATGTTTAATATTTCTAGTGAGAGAAACAACCTGTAGTATGCTGCCCAAGAAGGTTCCCTCAGGAGATTGGGGCTAAAAAGTGAATTGTAACAATGCCATCATGGCCAAGGTCCTGTTAAGGCATTCGTCATGAATAGCTTCTGTGCAAGAAGATGGCGTGCCCCTAAATCTTCCATGAAGGTGACAAGATCATCTCTCTGTGCAGATTATCTTCACCAACAAGTGGACTTCCAGGGAGCAAAGTTTTATCAGACATAAATGAAATAAAGCTTGTGGTCAAGACTGAAGAGATGACAGTGAAAGAAAGCTCACACACACACACACACACACACACACACACACACACCAGACCAGAAAGTGGCTATAAGGTATGTTGCTAAATTTAGAGACTGGGAAGTGGAAATCAATCTTGAATCTTGCCTCAGGCCCATTGCCAATTCTCAGCAGCCTAGCTAGTTGTTTTCAGTTTTCTACCACTGGTCTTTCAGATCTAGTATGTATTGCTCAAGAGTGTCCCATGAAACTATGTGGAACAGCATGCTCTAGGTTGTGGAAATATGTTATTTCACATATTTGTGACTGAGGTTTTCCTGTGCTGATAGCTGCGCTCTTCTTTTATAATAAACTAGCATATTTACCCACCATTGCCCATGATTTTATTTTCTCATAGGTAACACTTGTTAGAAATGCCTGTCAGGGTGAGAGACCCAGGTGGCAAGACAGCCCAGAGAAGGGAGTGGGAGAGCTAGCAGAGTTCTGCCAGGAGGAGTCAAAGAAGCACTTACTCAAGGGAAGTCCATTTACCTGAGCCAGAGCGACAAGCAAAAGCTGTAGTCAGAGTTCCAAAAGCCAGGGGTCTGGAGCTAAGAGGTCAATCCAAGGTATCAGAAGCCAGGTGCTAGAAGCAAGGAACAGGCAAGGAGAAGACTTGTAGAAAGTTTGCCACAAGCAAAGGAAAGCTTCCAGGCAGGCAGTTATATAGCCCAAGACACAGGTGTGGCTAGTCACTGCTTCTTGAACTTAATCAAGGAAGCCTCCCTTTGCTCAGCTCTCTTGAGTCTCCGCCTTGTTTGTGGGCTGATTGACACAGGCTCCAAACCATCTTCAGGATCGGATCCCTGTTGCCCTAAAGGAGCAGGCAGAGGAACGTCCGAACCTGCTTGGTCCACGGCAGCAGGGGGAGCTCTTGAGCTGCAGGACTCATCTCCAGCCAGAGCCACAGGGACCAACAGCTGCTGCTCGTCATCAGCAGCTCTGACAGGGGCTTCAGTTATCACACTGCCTTAGGAATTACCTTACTGTACCTTAGGAATTAGATGCGGTTGAAATACACAGATTTGAGATCCTGTGTCTGTAATTCCCAAAACTCTCTTGTCCAGTATCTGTAACTTTTCCCTATAGTCCCCAATCCAATCTGTATTCAGACTTGTTAACATACAGAGGTTTGGCTTCTGAGGGAATACAGTGGCCTTCTCCTTGCTGCTAGGCCTCGTCTCCATAGCAACTGGCCTAAGCTCTCTGGCTGAGAATTCTAAAGGCCCCTCCCTAAACTTCCAACCCCAGGATTCCATAGAATCTTCACAGCCAGCCAGTCATATGAGAGCTTCACCTGCCTAACACAGACAAACAGACGAACTCACTCACAAACTTTGACCTTTATATAGTAGGTAGAACAGTACACTCCACTGTTTTACACTTCTGTTGCACATATTGGCAAACTGTTTATTATCCTATCTTTGTCTGATGACTGTTGACTTGAAAGTAGTGGTGACTGGTGGTTCCCATGTCAGTGTGCATCCAATTGCCTGTCTCTGTTTTAATCTGAACTTTAAAGCAGCGATCCAAGATGTTGAACTTATTGGGGGAATAGGGCCCTATGCTCTTGATCAACAGGATCACAATAATTTTTTTGCAGGTTAGGAACCCTGCAGGCTTCTTAATCATGAAGACAGTTTAAGCATGCATAGTTTTTTCCATGGAAAAGATCTATTCTCACAGTGTATTGAATGTCAATAGGTTGAAGGTGTGGGATCTACTGCTATGATCCCACTCACACATCACCCCTCTACACATTCAGTAGACCTCGATTTGATATCGAAACAGGTTTATGCAGTCTGTGTTTCTAAAGACAAACCTGAAAGTTGTACAGTGCATTTTATGACACGTCAGTGTCCCTTCAGTCTGTTTTTCACAATCTGTGTATTTAGTTCTGCTTATCAATGTATCGTTGATCTTCAATTGCAATACACAGATTAGAATATTCAAGTGTACTATCAGTGATATTAACATATTAAATTATGGCAGCTCCCTCCTGGGTTTTTTTTTTTCCAGATATGTAGTGATGAGACACTGAAGTTATATAGAAGTTTGTCATCAGCCCTTGCAACCTGGCATATGTTGCCTCTTCTAAAATGGCCTAAAGATATTTTTCCAGCAGTGTTAGTACTATATCAAAATCCAACTTGACAGTGATTTCACATGCTCTTGCTCTGTTTGAAAGTACTATGTGGTCTTGCATTTTGATGGACAGTTGAAAGCTTACATTTATGTCAAATCTCTGTTTCAATTCCAAAGCTGAGGAACACTATTCAGGAAAATGATGCATGATGAAAAACATAGTTACTGTTGGCTCTCCGTATCTGTGGATTCTGTATCCACAGATTCAACCAACCACAGCTTGAAAACATTAAAAAAAAATCCATAAAGCAAACTTTGACCTTGCCATTTTATATAAGGGATGCCATTTTACTACACCACTGAACATAATGGGACTTGAACATCCACAAATTTTGGTGTCCATGGGGGTACTGGAACCAAACCCTAGCAGATACCGAGGGTCTACTGTAGTATTATAAGCTGGAGAAATTCAGATTCCTAAACAGGTTCTACTAATATTGTTGTAGTTAGCATTACCAGAACAGATATCCATCATCCATTTGGTCAGAGACACTGTTGCTCCTTTCCCAAGTCTGTTTGTAAAGACCACTGAATTGGACAACTGGCAAGCAGTTTTGCTCCTTATACTAGGGTAACGGTGTAGATGCTAACAGACTACAAGGAAAATCTGAAAGAAGATAAAGGAGGCTAGTACACAGACCTAAAGCAAATTGTCAGTTGTGTATAGCCTAGAGTGCAAGGAAGAAATTTTGATGCTAACCAAGTACTTAACTACATTCTCCAGCCAGACATTCTGAAATAGCTTGTCACAAACACTGGGCCTTTCTCATAATTGCAATAACCCCGTCCACTTGTAAACATTATGTGTAAGAAGGATGTGTTACCTGAAAACAGCAGGTGGTTTGCTGCCTACACATATTTCTAATATTACTCTAACACCAGCTCTTTTTTTATAAAATCTAAACAAATTTATGAGACTAGTTTCAGAGCTTTGAATAGTAGGAGAGTTAGGCAGGGTTGTTTTCTTCCCCTTATTATATAAAATTTTAAAACAATCTATACAAAAATGGTACATGACATAGATCTTCTATTCACCTTCCATCCACTATAATAGCAGGCAAGGTATAGAACTGAACTTTAGTTCACCAGAAGTGAAGTGGACTGATTCCAAATTAAGCAATGTTAACTACAGAATGTTTACCTCAGAGCTTTTTTAGAAACTCATAGGGTAGATTCCTGTTGGTTTTATACATATGATCCAGTTCCCTTACATATGCAGTTGTCCTTTTTTCAGCTACCACACAGTGGACTTATGTTGTTCATGATGGCATAAGTATATTTCCACAAATGTAGCAATTTCCTATCCAGCTAGAGCAGATCCATTAAATCAGTTTATTTTATCTATGTGTTGAATCACCATTCAACCACTGACCAAATAGATCTACCATAACTGGAACTATCCAGTAGGATTCCAACCATGCAGTTCTGCATTCTCCATTACCCAATGGGACAATAAACAGGTGAATTGGTTGCACAATATCAGTTTTCCATATAAGGGTGGTATAGGACAACTGCCATCCCACTATGTGAGTGTAGAGTTACGCTGTGCAAGCACAATATAGGATCTCAGCCTCACAGCTGATTGAGTTACAATATGAGACAGGCCTGCTTTTATGGTAAGACATCTCTGTATATGCCTCTACTCTTATTTATTTTAAAAATTGTTTGTTATCTTTTTTATCCCATCCTTCTTCTATCATGGAACTCAAAGTCATCTATATGGGAGCGGAACAGAGGAAGCTCATTAAGTTAGACTATCAGTCCATCTAACTTAGTATTGATGACTCTAGCTGGCAGCAGTTCTCTATATTTTCAAGCAGGAGTCTTTCCAGCTGAACTGGGGAACTGAACTTATGACCTTCTGCGTGCAAAGCATATGCTCTACCTAGAGCTAGAGCCCTTTCCAGATAGTCTTGCCACTGGCCGACCCCACTCCCACTTAGGCTTCACATGCCTTTAAACTTATCACATTCCACACTCCTGCTGCTGACCAGCTTCAACTAAGCAAACTTATGTAATAAATATTGATATGCATATTTTGGGGTATCTTTCTTCCAGGATTCATTTTCTGCACAAATCTCATCTCCTTTTCATCAGAGTGTGCTTATGATCCAAGCCAACTCCAGTTGTTTTAATAATCATTTTTATGATTCCTCAAGGCATAGTGAACAAGCAGAGATATGTCACTGGAGTCCAGTATTAATATGCTTCCATAGTAATGATTAATTTAACTTCTTGGCGATTATAAGAATTAAAAACACAAAATCAATCATAAGAGGTTTATAGCACTGGTTGATGCATATACAATCTATTAACTGGCCTTTTCATTTTAATTGGAAATTATTTGCTAATGTTTCTTAAAGGCTTTGTTAAGGAGCTCAGTCGAAACCTCAGGAAGTCAAGTAGGACAGCTCAAGACAAAATTTAGCTTAAATGTTTCATACAGTTTACTGGCCCCTGAAAATCTACAGCACCAGCATGATGATTTCTTATAATACAAATACTCTTTCATATGAATGTATCTGTTTGTTTCATGAGTGGTGTTAGAACTGCCTTTTCTTCTGGACAACATTGTGAAGATTGGAACTGAGAAGTGGAAAACAGAAGGAAAACCATTTTAGATTGAATGTGCCATTCACCAAGGTACCACATGCAAATTTACAAGAACCAGTGAGGTATAGTGGCTTAATTGTTAGACTAGGACTCTAGGCATCCAGGGTTTAAGTTACTACTCAGCCATGGAAACCCACTGGTGACCTTGGATAAGTTATAATCTCTCTGCCTCAGAGGAAGGCAAAGGCAAGAACCTCTGAATAAATCTTACCAAGAAAACTCCATGATAATTTTTTTTTAAGGTCCCAATAAGCCAGAAATGACTTGAAGGCACACAATAACAACAACAACAACAACAGCTCAAATTTAGAACTGAAATTCCACTTAATGTGCCCCATGTAAAAATAGGTATAATGCATAATCCCATCTACATCTACTCAGGAGTCTCACAGATAAGTACTAACTCCCAGATAAGTACTTATAAAATTTAGGTATTAGAGGTTAGAGTCGTCTTGCTGATATATGCAGATATAATGCCCCGTGACACTTGAATACATATTTGGAAACATTGCAGAAGGTAGTATCCTTGTGCAAAGTCCCTAGCCTTAAGTGTACAAGAGCAGCCAGGGAGTTCAAGGGCGCAGTCTGAGGGTGGAAGCTGCTCTTTATTGTCCAGGTACACAAGGGCAATCCAAACATCTGGTGCTCTTCCACAGCCAGTCTATGGCCAAGGATAAAATGCTGTGCTTGTTGTGCACCTGGGAATGAATTAGGAAGGAGGAAGCAGCCAGCTTCTCCACTCCACAGTCATCTTAGAACCAATTCTTTTCAATGAAATAACCTGGTGAGAATGTTTCATTTATTTTAATGGGGGGGGGTATCATAATCCACTCTGTATCTAGAGATTTCAGGAGGAGGTACAAACAACATACATAAGAAAAAATAAGCAATTGTGAAACAACGTAAAACAGTTCCAAAAACTTCAGCAAGCTAAACCATGGTATGGAAATCCAGAACACATTAGGCCAGAATCAAGCCATGATTACTGGAACTCAAAAGCTTGGATAAAGAACCAACAATTTGTTCAATGGGTTATGTGATAAATTGGAGTACAGTGGTTTGAGCTTTGGAGCAGGAGGCTGGGAAACTAGTGTTTGAATTTCCACTTGGCCGTAGAAGCGCAGTGGATGATGCTTGGCCAAGTGACCGTAAGCCTAAGAGGAAGGCAATGGCAAACCTCATCAGAATAAATCGGGCCCAGAAAAACCCATGATAGGCTTCCCTTAGGGTTGCTGTATGTTGAAAATGACTTGAAGGCACACAGTAACAACAACAGCAGCAGCAGCAACAACAACAACAACAAGCAGCTTCACATAAGGTTAGTGTGCAGGATAATCTGCTCTGATTATTCATGCCACACATGTGTTGGGGGCATGAGAAAATGTGGGGAAACTTCAAGAAAACTAGCTGAGGTGCAAAGCTGATATACTTGGTAAACATCCCAGTATGCTCCCAGGATTTCTACCACACTTGTACTTAACATTTCACAAAGAAAAGAGTAATAACAGGTCTCTGTCAATAAAACTATGATAATCATATTTCAGTTGGGTCTGGATGCCAACAGTCACTCACATGTCACAAGGTTTTCAGCTGCTATACCATATAAATGTAGGAAGGCAAGTATTTGAGGGGGGGCATCACTACATTGGTTTAAAGGATGAAGGCAATGGGGTGATGAGATGAAGTTGGCAGGTTGGCTTTTAAGTGCCAGGTTTTGAAGCAATAAAATGAAAACCCTGAAAGACACTGAAATGATTTCTAATACAAACAGGATCAGCCGTAGCTTTTTAAAGGATTGCTAAAGGACCAAAATGTGATTTAAACTGTAATAGATATTGATTTCTGTATTAGTGTTTTTGCTCCTTGTATTGCATTTCTGCTGCCATTTGCTAAAATGGGAATGGCATTTTTCATTGTATTGACTAGAAAGCCAGCTGAATTACAATAGTTGTCTTTAGATCGTAAAAATAATTACATTCAAACAGTAAAGCTTTGAGTTCAGAAGGCTGGGTTTCTTGTGACTTCAAAACAGTATAGCAAGCATTCACAAAATATGGGCAGAGTGCCTGTGACTTACCCAGAAGGATACTGTCTTTGGGGGTATGACTATTCAATTTGTAAGAATGCCCAACCAGTCAGGAAGGCTACCTAAGTTGTCATTACAAAACAACACTACTGTTTTTAGTCAGTTACAGAGTTTATATCTTGAATTTGCCATGTTTTCATTTAAAGCAAAGGCACAATGGCATGGGTTGGAATATCATACAATGGACGGTACAGCCCATTACAAGCGAACTACTCACTTTAGTCTTCATCAGCCAGAAGGCCATCCATAAGAGAAGAAAATCTTTTTTCCAAATACCTAATGTCTTTACTGAATCATGCCACAAATGAAACTCAGGCCAGCCCTTACTGTTAGGCAAAGTGAGGTGGCAGGTGTTGAGGAGCACTACCTGTCTGTCACAGGGATGTTTTCCCTACCACTGTCTAGTAGCCAAAGGAGGGCAGATAAAAGGAGGCAGAATCTGGCTGTTTTATCTATAACAGGATGCAAAAAGACAATATTGTCTTTCTGGACTTCTGAAGGACTCCCAGGAATTCCCAGAGGATACCACCCTTGTAACATATCTGACTACAAGAACACAGCCATGTGCTTCCTAGTTTCTCCCTGTCCTCCCCTGTCCAGTAAATGATTGTGCATTTTCTTAACATACACAGTTATTTATACACTTTTTCCAATGTGTGCATTTGTGTACACATGTGCTAAAGTATGACTACAGCATATTTTCTTTTCCATTGACTAAATTATTCACTTGTATGCTTTTTTAGCAGTTCACAATATGAAAATGTATCTATGATTTCAAGCATCCAGAAATCTATTACGAGCCATGAAAATGTGTTGATTTCCAAGGCAAGGAGTGTTTCCTCTTGCGATGAATCTCAGGAGATGTAAACTATGTAGCTTAAACATCTTGAACTTGAATCTGCCCCATATACATTCTCTTCTGTAGAGGAATGCTTTTACAGAGTTTGAATGAAGGGAAATGACTCTGCAGTGACCGCTTGAACTGCTCTTTAAAAGCCTACATAGGAGTTAGGCTGAAGCCTGTGGATTTTATGAATAGTGCTCTTATCTGTTCCTCCATAGTTTGAGTATGGATGCATCAGAATCATGACCTGTTCTATATATGAGTATTAGCATTCTCTGAACAAAAAAAAAGAGTCAGTGGTGGTGACATATGAGTCCCATACTTAAATGAATGCTCCTACTGTTGTTCATTCTGTTCCAGCTGACCTTCACCCTGCCTCATCTCCTCCCTAGCAGTATAATGGCAAAATTAGTCAGTCATATAGTCCAATAAACAAATAGCCAGGTCACATAAACTGACTGTCTGGTCCTTTAATAACATGGCTTCAGGCCATTAAACTCAGATGCACTATGTATGTGTGTGTGTGTGTTTAAGATGTCTATCTAACTGCTGTTCCAAAGACCTTTGTTAAAGCTTAACATCACCAAAACAGCCTTGCCTTTCCGTGGCAGACACTGTTATTTTGGACCATGTCCGTGGGATTAAAGAAGAGGGAATTAGAAGTTTGAGACAGTGTTTGTTTAAATTCTTGATGAATTATACAAAGTCTGCATGTTTATCAGAAGACTTGTCATTTCAGTAAGACAGAATGATGGGAACAAACACATTTAGTGAGGAATCCCACGTCAAAAGGAATGCAATTAATCTTCACTAAACCATTCTCTCATGTGTTTTTACCCCAGTGAAACAAATACACTATAGCCTTTTTACAAATCCAGAAACAAGGACAGTGCTATGTATCCAAGATAACTTTGCCTTATCAGGAAGCTTTTCAAAGAACTGTAGAGTATTTTGCACCGTGCTATGCAGTTAAATGTTGAAGGATACATTTAGTTTAAGGGTGATTCTGATTCAGAAACCAAGAGTGGGGGCTTTAGCAGAGTCTTTTAAAAGTTGCATTTCTGCTTTAATTTAGGTTATACAAAAAAGTTCTTCTTCTCTGTATCTTTCTCTGCTTAAACTATACATATGGAGCCTCATTAAATCAAAGCATTTTCAAAGGCAACCTGTTGAGCTACATACTGTTATTTTGTCTGAGTTATAAATCAATTTGGAAACAAATGATTAATTTCAGTAATTTGTTCTTCCTGATTTATAATGCTAGTGAGGTTCACAAAGAGATTATCAGCTTTCCTCCTGAAACTGCTCCTTCAGTTGCTTGCAATGTAGATATGTACATAAGATTGTGTGTGTATGTGTGTGTGTGTGAAATATATCATAATAATAGGGAAGAATGTAGAGGAGGAAAAACTATATCAGCAGCCAAAAAATAAAACAAAACCCTCATTGAATGACTGAGAAAATTCTTCAAGGTCAAGACAAAAAGCAAAAGTAGAAAGTGACAGAAATAGCATCAGAATACTGAATGTAACTGTTCAGTGATTTAGGGAACAAGAGAACTATTGCTTATATTCCATATCAGCTGCTAAGACACAGCTGCATAGCTAAGTAACATCTTTTGGCCTGACTCTGCCATCCCTCCTTAAGAGCCAGCAGTCAGATTAGACAAAGGAGGTCAGTTCAGCTTCCATTTAGGGCACAATGAGGAGGATATTTCCAAACCTCTTCTGCCAGGGATCAAGGCTAGGACAAGGACTTGCAACCAAGGCCCTGCTTCTGACTGCCGCAGCCTTGTTTGTTGATGGGAGCTTTGTACCTCTTTGTACCCTAATGGAAAGCTAAACAGATGTCCTTCATATGATTTGGTTGCTGGCTCTTGAAATAGGCTGTGATGGTATCTGCATTGTTTTGTAGCAAGACTCTAGGTTATAAACTCTGGGTTACAAATTTGTAATTACAGTACTGAATGGCAACAAACTATGCTCAGTGCAAAGAAATAAAAGATAACAAGAAGAAGAAGAAGAAGAAGAAGAAGAAGAAGAAGAAGAAGAAGAAGAAGAAGAAGGAAGGAAGGAAGGAAGGAAGGAAGGAAGGAAGGAAGGAAGGAAGGAAGGAAGGAAGGAAGGAAGGAAGGAAAGGAGAATGCATTATAGGTAGATTAGCCCAATCAAGAAAGCCAGAGCCCTGAGTTTACAAGACCTGAGTAGGGCTATTGATAACAGGGTCTCCTGGAGGTCTCTTTTTCACAGGGCAATCATAATCAGAAGCCAAGTTGATGGCACACTGTAACAACAATAACCAGTAGTAGCATATAAAGCTTTAAGATACTACTCAAGAACTCTATGCAGATGTTACAGAATGTACAGATGAATGCACAGACAGTGGTCATGCACAGCTACTGCCTTTGGTCAAGATCCCATTTGCAAAGGAGTTTACTGCCATGGCTCAAGCTTTGAGCAATGACTAATACAAATTTTAAGGAAAGAGCATCCTGAAGTTAAAAGGAACCCAAAGATATGGAGATGGAAGTGATGGAGACATCACAGATAGACAACTCTCTAGAACCTAGTTATCCAAAATCTGATGGGATTGAGGCACTGAGGCAGAACTCCATGGCTCAGAAACCTTAAAAAGAATAGTTTTGAATCTTTGGTCTCTAGATGTTGGACCACAGCTGAATTCCTAACCATTGGTCATGCTGACTGGAGATTCTGAGGTTTGGAGTTCAACAACACCAAGATTGGGAGCCACCATTCCTGGCTTCATTAACATTGTGGATTCAGGCTACAATCTTGTAAGCAACATATGTTGAAGTAATTCCAAGTTACATTAGTGTCTGCACCTTTGAGAATCTTGCACAAAGAGGTATTTGGTATCTCTTTGCAAACTATCCTTTGCCCTGACCACATAAGCTGAGGGAGGCTTTTGGTACAGTTGTATTACTCCAGCTACTTCCTGACTGTAGAAGCATCTGGAAATGTTCCAGCCACTCTTACACATCCAGTGAAGACAGAGTGGCCCTACACTGAGGGGTATAGGATGCTCCATTTTCCTTGGATGTGCAAGGGCAGGTGGAATGTATTCTAGGTGTACCCGCTGGCCAGGTGGACAGAGCTGCACCAAGAGCTCACAGCTAGTGTTGCACAGCCAGAGAAGAAATAGAAGCAAAGAAGCAGCACTACAAGCTCCTATAACAATATAAGTAAGGTGGTGAAGCATTTGTTCTGCCAACATGCTTGCTGGATCTCAGCAAATATCTCCTGCTTGGTGAAAATGATGGAACGATGGGAGAGTTCAGGACTTCATTTCCAAGAATATATTTGGAAAGCATCAAGAGAAGACTGTTATAATCTAATAGGAAAATGAGCTGTCTTTATCTAGGAGATGCTGATGAGTTTGCTTATTATTTTAATAAATTGTAAATGCTGTTTACTTTGAGTCCCATACACTTTGAGTCCCATATTGGGATAAAGGTGGCATATAAATCAAATGGATGAGTGAGTATGTAAGTGGGGGAAAAACAAACAGATAGTACCTCCAGTCTGCAAGATATGATTACTAACTGCCATACAAAGTGGACCAAAATCAGTTATTTTCATGGGAACAAAAGTCAAAGTTTGCCAGTTTAGTTACAAACTTGCATGAAAATGTTTTGAGATGTCAGCCCAAGGGTGAGTTACAAATTTTGTCAAAATCGTTTCATAGATGTGTATTCTGGAGAAAAAAAAAGTGTTTGCTTGGGAGGCATTTGAACATACATCCAAACTGTTAGTACTATCTTTTTGGGATCTCAGTTGCTAACACCTCAAGTTTGGTGACAGTGATCATGCATGTGGGTTTGTACAGTTTAACAGACAGACAGGCACAGAGATGCCTTCTGCAATAGATGATTCCTCTCTGCTTCCTTCAAATTCTGTGTAGTAACTGCTTATAGGGCTATGCTGCTCTGCTTTGTGTCTTTTCAAATTTGGGGTTGAATTCTGAGTGGCATTCTTTGCATTCTAATACATGTTTTCATTTAAAGGCTGCTGCTATAGATTTTTTTAAAAGCATGAAGAGGTATGTACTTCTTAACTGGGTGAATGTTTTGCATTATGATCCCAGCCCAAACATACTTGTTGATTTGTACATTTTTGGAAGAATTTCAGTTGCTTTCCGAGGCACAAATTACAATAGTTGTAACACTTGGTCATTAGGTCAAAAAACTAGCTATTAGTACCAACTAGAGAAGGAACTAAGCAAATGTTTACTTACCAAATTCCAACTGATTCAGTGGGTTTGCTCTAGTTGGGACTGAGGGCCTTTCTACACTACACTGTTATAGTGGAATTCTGGGGTTTGTTGTTTACTGAGGTCAAAGAGCTCTCTCACTAAGAATTCTAAAGGCCCCTCCCTAAACTACAAACCCCAGGATTCCATAGGATGTTGAAAGTGGAATAATAGCACTATAACTGTGTAGTGTGGAAAGTCCCTAAGAATTTGATTTAGACTTAAACTGTATTTACTTAGCATTTTGTGGAATGTTTGTTAGTTTCGTTGTTTTAATCTTTTCCCATTCTCAGTCAAACCAATGCAAGTGAATATCAACACTAGATATCAATAAAAAATCACATTTGCTGATTAAGAAAAATATGATCAACAATTTGACGTTCTTTATACTTTTTCTAGTTATAATTTCTTCTTGCTATTGCAGAGCCTATCAGTTTTCCAACTTCCATCACTAGCTCATTTCTTCCTGTAGACATAGCCCACGAAGATTTGATTATACAAGTATCCAATATTACCAATATTACTCCATTTTTCTGCAGCAGCACCAGTCAGGTACAATCTGCTTTGACTGCCAAACTTCCATTTGTGGATAATGTAACACACAAAACAATTTAGCGAGAAGCCTACTCATAAACAGTAATATACTCAGATCACAATAACATAGATCTTACCATTCATTTAGCACAGCCGATTACAGCTGAAAAGCAAAATTTATGACATGGCCTCTTTCACTTCCATTTTCAAGAGGCCTTAATTCTGATTAGAAGATGAACTGTCTCATCCGTTCCCAATTTAAAATGGGGAGTAATAATGTAGTTCACTGGTTGAGTACCTGCTTTGCATGCAAAAGACCACAGGTCTTTCTAGCATCGTAGGTAGGTCTAGGAAAGACTCTTACCTTGAAACATGGGATGGCTACTACCAGTCAGAATCAAGAATACTGAAGTTGAACCACAAACAACATGACTCAGTAGGGCAGCTTCCGCTAAAGAGGAATTCTTTTTACAGTTACTGGCCTTCATTTGTTGTTGTGTGCCTTTAAGTTTCCAACTTTATGGGAACCCTAAGGTGAACCTATCACAGGGTTTTCTGGGACTGAGAGTGTTTGATGTGCCTAAGGTCACCCTGTGGGTTCCCATGGCCAAGCTGGGAATCAAAATTTGCTCTCCAGGACTGTTACCAGGCCGTACACTCCCACACCGTGATATGGTTTAATTGGCAAAATATAATTTAATTGGCAAGATATATTTATAGGTGTTGATATAAAATATATCCTGATGTAACTGTATGGCCAAGCTGGACAAGAAGAAGATGCTGGCTGAACACATGCACAGCAAAGTAGGTCAGAGATCCCCTCTAGGCATAGGCAAGTCACAGTCAGGAAATCACCAGGTATCTCCAGAGATAATAGGCTTAAGCCAAGCTGTAACAACTCTGCTTTCGGACAATAATGATGGGGAAGTTCCCACCAAACCACTGATTGTTTCAAACCTTCTTCCCACTGACCTGTGCATTTCTCCATTGTTCCCACACCTGCCCAGCCATTACAGAGCTATCACAATGCCCATTAACTCTTTGTCACCTAACACTAATATCATCAGCCCATTCTAGACTTCATTGTCCACTCTGCGAACTCCATTGTTTACTCAGCCAGAGAGCCATTCACATCCTTGCCCTCCAGATAGAAATTGTGTACAAAACCCTCTAGCTGCAGTTAGTTGCAATATTTCGCTTGCTGGTAGCAACGCTGTCACTCCAATTCCCAAACAAGTACTGTCCTTAGGTGTGAGTCTAAGCCACATCTCTGTTTCTTCACTGGTCTCCGGATCAATAAATATGGTCCTAATTGCCCTTGAAACCTTGCTATCAACAATTTTGCTTCCTTTCTCCTTCACCTAGCCTTGTGTGATTGTGTGATTGTTTGCTTCTTGTGCCTGATTGTTAATTACCTAAATAAAAACACATTTCAGTTTAGTTTTGAGTCTTTAGCTGGTTTCTCCCTGAAGAGAATCTGTAAACATTGGTGGAAAGATCTCACTAGGTTGCCTCCCTCTCACAGGCCTTCTAATTTTAAGCTAATAATTCCACACTTTTTCCTGGAGGTACTGGCATCTCGGTTGGACCCCTGAGTCACCCATGTTTTGGGGTAACACTCCAACACTCAAACCACTACACCATGCTGACTTCCCTTCATTAGCATATGAACTTTCCTGTATATTGAGATTTAAGAAAAGGCATATATTTAAAAGTAGAGCCATATTGCTGGTACAATGTTTTCTGTTTGCAGGAGTAAACATTTGAAGCCAATTTATACATTACCCTTTTGCCACTTATTTGTGTATAACTGCTGTGTGCAGCCAGGAAGTGATGTCATAGAACAGCAGGATCAGAGAAGCTCTGAAGTGTGCCTAATAAATCAAGGAAATTACTGCTGCTATATATCAACTCCCTGGCTGTATATTACACAAGAGCTTAACAGGAGAGAAAATAAGCAGGAAAGCTTGCCGTATGAATTGTCTCTTTGGTTCTATTCAAAGGATCAGAAGTTGGATGGCCTTGCTTTGGAGTGCAGACTCCTGACTCAAACCTCCTTTGATTCAGTGTTCACGGGCAAAACAAGATAGACAAAAGAAACTGACCATCTTTAATTCTGTGGCAAAATGCAGTACAAGCTTATACCTGTCTCCTCAGAACTAAATTCTATGAAGTTCAGTGAAATCTAGTTTCAAGTATAGGTCTTCAGCCTCTGCCAATTCAATTAGGATACCACATCTACAGAATTTACTGTATATCAGAATACATTTTCTGAATAGAAGAAGATCTATAACTTCATGAGTGTCTCTTTCCTTTTAGGAAAAAAAATCTCAGGTTTCATGATCAGGCAGTGAGAAATTTCTTGGATTCATATTTCAATCAATTGAAATACCCATTTTATACCTCTCAAGGCTGCCCCTGAGATGGGATGTACATTTCATCTTGGAAATCCATACATCTGTAAGGCTTGCAATGCATTTGGTGTGGGGGAAGAAATATATGTGAAACTGTGTTCATTTGGAAAGGGCCCAGGAGTACATTTTGGAAAAGTGGGGAAATATATGGCTATATGTGGAAGAATGCATACAGTGACTGAGATCTTGCATGGACCTGGCACAGTGCAAAGTGTCCATTCCCTCCCCTGTCTTCCCCAGCATGCCCCCTACCTCTGTGCTACATGGCCCCCACCCCACCACATGTAGCCATTTTATGCCTGAGAGAGGGCAGGAGTGGCTAGACAGTGTCTTGCTGTGTTCCTGGGCACAAGATTATACCATTCTGCTGGATCACTGGAAGACCTGCGGGAGGTCCACCAGGATGCCTACTTCTTTGCATGTCAGACTATAGGAAAATAGCAGGATGCTGCCTGACCATCTCTATTTTTCCCAAGCCACTGGCTATAGAGAAACCTGACCAGTTTTAAAAAAAAAAAAGTGCAAAAAAATACACACACACACACATTCCATGGGGAGAGGAAGGTCTCCCTCATACTATGCAATTTTAGCACCTTGATAGCCTTTTAACTGCTATAGCATCATCCTATAGAATCATGGGAATTGGAGTTTTGTGAGGTATTTGGAATTCTCAGCCAGAGTACTCCAGTGCCTCACCAAGCTACAAATTCCCAGGATTTCACAGGATGTTGTATCACAGTCCTGTAATTGTATAATATGGAAGAGACTGGAGACACACAAGACAGTGCAATATGAAGATGAACAAAATTGTAAGAAAATCAGAAATTCAGAATAAAAGGTTTACAGATTCCTTAGTAATTTGAGCATTGGACTATGTCCCTGGAGACTGGGATTTGATTCCCCACTCAGCCATGGAAACCCTCTGGGTGACCTTGGGTGCTTCACACACACTCAGCCCCAGAAAACCACATGGTAGGTTTGCCTTAGGTTCACTGTGGGTCATAAACAACGTGAAGGCACACAACAACAACATACATCTGTATCATCATCATCATCATCAACTGTTGGGGAAGGTGCCCTGTCACTGTCACAGTCCCATCCATGGACAACAAAAGTCTGAGGACATTGGTAACACTGTGAGGTACAAGGACAGACAAGGGTCTTTTTGTCCCCAAAAAGGAAGAGTCTTTTTTCTAAAGGAGGGGGCTGTTTCCTTGATTTCTGGGGGTCCCGGGAGGGACACCTAAATGTGCTCACAACAATGGGGAGGGAATTAGCAGAGAGCACAAGTTGGCAATGCGAGAGGCAGGGCAACGTAGCGAGATCTTGAACCCTATGTCTACGGGGTCAGGCCGAGTCAAGGATGAGGCAGATGTTGAAATTAATAATTGTTTTATTTAAGCACAATCAAACAAATGTATGCAACACACTCATGCAAGAAACTATAGAAATAAAGGTAGTAGCAGATAGAGGGATTTTTGAGGAGGTTTGGTATGGGAAATACTCTAACTGTCCTGAAGCCCGGTTAGAAGTGGAGAAGCTGTGGAGCGTGGATCTCAGCATGTGGAGCTGAGGGGAAGGCTCGCTGGACAAAGCGACAGCAAGGCGGGATGGAAGCCAAGAGCGATCCGAGGAAGCGCTCAAAGTCAGGGGTTCTTATAGGAAAAATTGTGACCGCAGGCTAGTTCGTACTTGGGGAAAACAATGAGTTTGGGGCTGGAGACAAAGCCTCCGAAAGGTCAGTATTTGAATGATTGAGTTATAACCAAATTGTCAATAGAGTAGCCAGTATGCAAATGCGGAGTGCTTGAGCGTTCTATAGTTCGATAATCAAGCTGCCTGCAGAGGGCAGAGGATCTTTTGAAAGTTGCGTGCATACATAATGTGGTACTTGCCTTGAGTCTCCTGAAGCTGCTAGTCGGCTATTTCTGGCCTGCCTGTATTTGTTTGGAATATTACAGCGATTATTGGCCGAGCCTGTGTGCGTGCTTGTCCGGGGGCCTCGCAAGCACGTGGAGGAGACAGAAGGCCTAATTATTGATATCAAAAGATATCTTTATATCTCACAAGCTCGGGCTAGCAATGGCGGTAACAGGGCATAAAAACTATTTCACAGTTCTTCTCCTCTGGTGTCACTTCATGCAAGGTGCAACAGCTTCATGCAGTAAGGAACCATGTTACAAGAACTCATTTGTGTGAACTGGTTCTCTATGCAGTGTCAAGGTGTCCCAAGCTGATGTGAGAATGCACCAACCATGAGTGTAAAAATCTTAGATGGCCAATTATCTTAATATTGCTTAATAGAATGCAAGCTGTAGGCAGTCCAAGGGATTGGCTGCATATGTGTGTGTGAGTGTGTGCATGTGTGTGTGTGTCTTGTGAATGAATTCCCCACGGTTTGCTCCTTTCATTTTTTTGCCCATATAAATGAAATACAAAGGAGTCAGCTCAGCTATTTGAATAAAATCAAAACCTCATTGCTGCAATAAATAATGAATGTCACAGTGGGGCTCATCAGCTACAGCTGTAGTTCTGTTTGCTGTTTCATTTTCTCTATTGATGTGGTATTGATGCTAATGCTCTTTCCCATTTACGGATCATGCCTGTGCTGTTTTGGTAATCGGCAATTAGCAAAGTGTATCTAATGTTCTCTGACTGCAACACAAATCACGTTCCTTTAATCTCTAGGGTATAGCAATGGAATTATTTCTACTTCTAATGCGAATCATTGCTCCATTTAAAACGAAAAGGAGCTACAGCAGGAACAATTGGTGTCAAAGCGGAACACTGATAAGTTCATTTCTAATGAACACTACACACCCAGGCACGTTTGCTCTAGAGGAAAACCAAAATGCAATATAATCCCAATTATCAAATGACAATTACGTTCACAAGTACCTGTCCAAGCTCAAAGTCAGCAGTTCTAGGAAAATGCGGAATGTATAAGAGGAGATACTACTACTGGGTAACATGTGACCATTCAGATATTATTGGGCTTCAGTTCCCAGCATTCTTCACCATTGGCTAGCCTGACAAAGACTAATAAGAGCTGAAGTCCAAAAGTATTTGGAGGATCATAAGCTGCCCTAAAGATTGTTGGTTTTGTATGCCTACAAATCATTTCTGACATTTTGGAGACTCTCAGACTACCTTATCAAGGGATTTTCTTGGCAAGATTTGTTTGGGGAGGGGAGTTGCCTTTGCCTTCTACTGAGGCTGACAGAGTATAACTTGTCCAAGGTCACCCAGGGATTTCCATGGCCAAGTGGGAATCTGAATCCCGATCTCCTGAAGTCCTCATCCAACTCCCAGACAAATATACCATGCTGGCTCAAGAAATTCAGCCTCTGGTGTATATGGGCCATGCTGATCCAGGGTGCAGATCTTATGAATTCTTTGCCCAACTGCATTGATTGGGAAATCCGTTACTGTTGATGGAGATGTCAAGTCCTACTGAAAGACGGTAAAACATTAGCAATGGCAGCAGTAAGTGATACAACCCCCTTGAGCTAGAGCCAAATGCTCCTCCCTATCAAATGCAGTGGTGGCTAGTGGCTCCCATGTCATTGCAGCAGTGTATTGATTCCAGTGTAGCTTTAAAGGTGCTGTCCATTGTGCAGAGTTTAGGAATTCACTCCAGAAAAACCTGGAGTCAATTCATTGCCCCCATGAAATGGGAGTCACCAGCTGCCACTGATCAAATGTTTGGCAAAATGTTTTGGCATAGAAAGGTTGCACACAGAAAGATACCTCACTTCATCTCTGGCAGTAAACATATAATACAAACTGTAATAAATTAAATTATGAGTAATTAGTTAAAATCTGCTGTCTGAGGCAACCATCTCATTCTGCTCATTGTGTGATCAATCATAATATCTTTGCAATTTGTATTCTCCCAGATGGGTTGAAGGAAACCTCTCTCATAAGCTTCCGACTTGGTAGGTGACCAGATGCAAGATAATGCTGTTATTCGTACAGTTCCCAGCCATTAGAGAGGGAACTGTGAAGGAAGGTGTGCAACTGTCCCAGAGACTGATCTGGTGCCATACAGACAGTCATTGTGGCTCCATGCAGGGAAATGCTGTGACTTGGCCTCATCACCAAAACAAGCCTTTAAGGCACAATCTGTTCTTGGATATACAGTATGAATGGCAGCATATGCTTAATAGCATGCAGTAGTAGTTCAATAATAGCTACTTATACTGCTCTGGGGTTGCAAAGCTGGAGCATAATAGCATGCTTTGCCTAGACTGGCAACAAAACAGCAGTAGAAATGATATTATCCATCCTTTCAAAGATTTGTATTTATCAGCAACCACTGCTACAACAATCCATAATCAGTTCAATTTACAAATTCTTTTGAGATGGATTTTCCCAGGTAAAATGAATGGTACTACTTCATCTGGGTATACTATTTAACAAGAGGAGATTAAGCAATGATGGCTTCTTGCTCCAATGTCAATCAAGTGGCGAGTCTGTCCTGGGTTTTAGTCTGAACTTTAAAGAAGCTGTTAATAGTGCTGAACCTATTTTGGGGTATCTGTTTCAGCACCTTGAATACAATAACTGTTTTGAAGTTCTGGGTACAGAACTCACTCTGTTTGTAAGGATATTGGATTCATGGTTCTTAACCATCCCATCTCATCAAAACCTGAAAATATTTCCATGTTGTAAAGGGATATGGAGAATGGCAAAATAAAATCTGATTTGGATGGCCAGCCTAACCCTCCAATGACAACTGATGTAGTGGAAACTGACATTTGAAACAAAACAAAAAAAAATCTGTAACAGTTATTTCATCTGAAGCTTATTCAACCCTTGAACTTTAAAATCTACCCAAATAAAATCAAAACAGATCCAATTTATGCACAGGTTTTTATTTTACCTTGATTTTTTTTTTTTTTTTTTGGTTTTTCTTTGAAGGGTTTTTTTCTAGTTTTAGGGCTTACTATAGTCCCCCTGACTACCCTTGATAGACCTTTTTAAAAATGATATAAACTCATGCACAATTAAAGGAATAAATTTCAGAAGCTATAAAAGAAGCTTACATTTTTAATTATAGCAGCTTAAATGCTATTACCAGAGCATGATAATAAACAATTCATATGCTAAAGGCAGTTTATGTAGACTAAAGCTCATATATAACTTCAGTTTATTACTTGATCAAGATGAGCAAAGTGTGCCCTTCCAGATGTTGTTGGACTGCATCTCCCACTACTCCTGCCCATCATTTAATGCTGGCTAGGGTTCCAGAGCAGGGTTTTCTTTTCCCCCAATGTGCCAGGTACTATTGGTGCTGCCTTATATTGTCGTTGTTGTTGTTGATGATGATGATTAAGATGATGATGATGATGATTACATTTGAGGATTTGGCATTACGATAGGCTGAGGAGTCTGGCATTGGCCAGAATCTTGGTGTCTTTAATACTTCCACAACCAGGGGTCATGAAATTTGAAGTCCTTTTGACATTTTTGTGCATACCAGATACGCTGTATCCAGCACCACCTTGCACAATGGTTTCTTCCTGGCTACATAAGTGCTGCCAGCCACAACCCTGCCCCTCTCAGCAGCCCAGTGGGCCAACCCCACCTAGCACTCATTGCTTTCCCACACCTCTGCCATCCCAGATAGGTCTGGGATCTGTTGAAAGAGACTTATGCTACACCTGTGCCAAAGAGGGTCTCAGTCCAGCTGAATTGGAGGAAAGCACAGCAGCTTGGCTTCTGATTGGTGCAGATTTTTTTTTAACATAGGTAGAAGAATTCTAAATATTCCAGTTTCCACATTTCCAAATTGGCAATGCTATGCATTTCTTCCCATCCCTCCTTGGAAACCAAACCATAAAGGTGTGGATGGCAGCCTTCCTTCATTTCTGGTGGTTCAAACGTTCAGGTAGAAGACTTCAGTTAACTCCAGAGACATCCCTAGCCTGCCCATAGGTCCCACTTAGATTTGTAATTCTTTCTTATTATTTTTTTTCTTGAAGGATTTTAGCCATTTTCTTTCCACTATGACTCAGTATCCAAATGCTGTGCAGGTTTTGAAGACTATTTGCAATTCAAGACTTATTCTGTGCAAAATTAACAAATGGTGTATTTTGTTTTGTTTTGTTTTTCTGAGCAGAAAACAGCATTTTCTGCACAGGAAGTAGCATCTTCTGTACCTACAGTATTATTTCTGAGCAGTAATATTACTTTCTGCACAGAAAATGTTGTTTCATGTGCAACAAATGTTATTATTGGGGACCACACAAAATGTGCATGTTGCCTATTTGCACAGAAAGCAGAACTTTCTGTGCAGGAAACAGCATTTTATTATATGCTGTATAATTTTCTGCAGAAAAAAATATTTTGTGCAAATTTTTCACAGAATAAATCTCAAACTGGAACGATTCTCAACACTCTAGGTTCCTCTTTGTCAGGGTTTCCTGGCACTGAGGTTTCTGAAATGGCCCATCACTAGAGAGGAACTTGAGGCTCCTTGCCAAATGGATTGTTCTTTACGAACCCTAAACATCCCCATCACATGTACTCAGCCTATCTTAGAGGCAACTCCACTGAAAATCAGTGAGAATCCCCACTGCTGCTATTCAGTGTAGAGAATGTGAAGATAATGCTGAAAGGCAAAGACAAAGACCAAAAAAAAAAAATTACTCAGCTTGTCAGAAGGAAAGAGGTTTGTGGTGGGCATGGATGGAGCCAAGTTAAAGCACCACCCTCCAGCTTCATTGTGGGAAATATCCGCTCAATGACAATTACTTACCTATGTCCCTGTGCATGTGTTCATGTCTAGAACAGATCAGTCTCGGCAGGGGAATAACTGCAGTGGCTTCCATGTTGAATATAATTTTCCATTATTGTACCTCTACAGCACATGCTTTAGAAAATAAATCCGGAGAAAGACCAGTTCTTCATAATGGCGACTGGAATGGATGTCTGAAAACTTTTCACTTTATGGGACTTCAGAGAGTCTAGCTTAAGGCATCCTATTTTCTTCATAGCTTTCTGGCATGGCTAGTAGTAAGGGAAGATGGGACAGCTAATCCAAAATTTATGAAGGGCAGCATAGTGGGGAAAGATGTATTAAGGCATTCTTAAGTATCATCTAGCCAAGAAAACAAAAGCTTACTGAGATATTTCCCATGGTTATTTTTGGGATAATATATTAAATAAACAAGTGTTCATTTTTCACCAGTTATGTAAGGTATCATAAAACTGAGATGTTCATCATTCCAACTTTTGCAGAAGGAAGACCACTGGAAGTACTTTTCTCCAGCTAATAAATTTTTATATTTCTAAAAAATGAACATCCATACTGTAACAAGTAATTTTATATCGCATATCTGAACACTCTGTAATAAGCTTTGGCTCAGTCTTAGCCAATTACTTTGATTGCTTAGTTGTTCCCGTCCTCCTATTTTTATTGCAGAGAGACAGAATTCATTCCATAGATTGTTTGGATTTCATAATTGCACAGTCATCTTCATTGTTGGACCTTAGCATCAGCACTGCAGAGCTCCTACATCACACTTGAGTGATATAAATTTACACTCAGGTAGTTTCACAGTGGTGGCATTACATCACTTTTCTGCTGAATACCGCCATTATGCAACCAATGTATACCTGCCAGTGTGCATACATATTGTCCCGTTATGCAATGGGAAATACACAGTTGCTATTTCTGCGAATCCAAGGAATAGAACTATACATTGATGGTTTTGACAAATCCAAGAATGTGCAACTACATGAGCAGAATCTTTTGTTTAATCGCAACTAGAGTAGACTCATTCATCGATTGTTGGTTGGTGAGTCAACATGTAAATAAATCCAACTGATTCAATGTCTCTATTCTAGTTAGCACTAGGATTTGGGTCCATGGGAAGTGATTACATTTGTAGAACTCTGCTTATGTCACCATGAACTGAGTACATCTGTCTCATAATGGCTAAAAAGTACAACTGCATGTGTAAGGGAAGTTGAACATGTGTATGACACCAACTGGATTTTGGTCGGTCGGTCGGTTGGTCGGTCGGTCGGTCTGTCTGTCTGTCTTTCTTTCTTTCTCGCACATCCTTCAGTTTTTCATTTGTCAATTGCAGGAAACATGCCATATTTTTGTGTCCTATAGACAAGTGTTACTCAAAGTGGTGGTACGTGAACCTGTGCCAGTTCCTGTCACTGGTCTCTAGACAGCTTCCAGAAAAAAAAAAGAAAATTATTGTAGCCAATGTGCACAATTATGGTACTAGTTCCTGGCACAGTAGGAAAAAAAGTTGCTGGTCCCGCACATCAGATAGCTGAAGAGACACTGCTAGAGAGAGATGCCACACTGGTGACACTGTTAATGCAGCAAAAGTAAATTGGTGTACCAGCATAACACCATTGTGAACTTGATACATGCATCTAAACTCTTCTTGAGAACTATTTTCTGACCTTTTTAGAGGGCTGAGTAGAAATGACAGTGTTTCACTTGCACTAAAATATTGTTAATTTGTCAACAATTATAGGAAAATAAATAAAGTCATGGAGAAAAAAGCAAATATGTTTTATTTGAAGCAGACCTAAAGCTGCAAAGGGCACTCCATGCAGTTTTCAGCAGAAAAAGAAGATGGGCTGATAAGGTTGCCATACTTCCTGAAATCAGGGTACCTAATTATGTATGTTATATTGTATTTTTTTTTTTTTTTTACTGTTGTGGTTTCACCTTCACAGCATTTGTATGGTAAATTATGATCTAAGAAAGCTAGTATAGCTTAATGCTTAGAGTCCTAGACTTGGAACTGAGAAATACTGCTTAGTCATGTAGCCCTGCTTGACCCTGCTTAGTCATAGAACCTACCAAGTTACCTTGTCTTCAACTTACCTTACACTATCTCTCAGTTAAACACTTGCAAACTATGTACCAAGAATGTACATATAGCCATGTAAACTGCTGGTATAGTATAAATGATGCTGACTTATGCTGGTGCTGATGCTGATGACAATGATGATGACATTTTGTCATGCACAGTCATTTCCAGTAGTTTTCTCTCATCAGATCACTGCAGATAGCATGCCTATGTTCCCAGAAAAAAAACAGCCAACTGGGCAACATTAGGGAGGGGGGACAAGAAGTGAGTAACAGTGCAATTCTATGTATATCTAATGGGAAGCTCTAGTGAGTTCACTAAAACTTACTTCCAAGTAAGCCCACTGATTAATCAACAGAACCGAGTGAAACCCAGCTGGGGGTAAGAAGAAAAATGAAAAAACTTTTTCTTTTAAGAATATGCAAAGAGCTGAGCAGGATCTGTCAGGGTTAGCAGGAACTGGCTCCTCTGAGCATATGCAGAGTTCAGACAGTGAAGCAAGGCTTCGCCAGGGCAGAGGTTTTCAGTGAAGCAGGAAAAAATTCCGGAGTCTCATTATGTTAGGCTTAGAGGCACATTTATTGCTGCATACTAAGATAAGGCATTCAGCAAAACATTCCAGAAGCAATTAAGTAAGAAAAAACATCAGGAGATAAATGGGCAGCATCCTCTCTTACAAGGCATAAATTGTCAGCAGCATGACATGACCAACTAGGAAAACCTAACTGGTGACTTGTGAAGGCAAAAACAAGCCTTTTTAAGTCTCACTGTAACCCTGAACAACTGGGATGACCCAATCAGCATTCTGGTATGTGGCCTTCCCCAGTACTCAAGTTATAATCATAAAAATCCTGATAACCTTGCACCTGCTCATCTGGCCACATCACCTCTTCCTCTGCCATCCACTTAGAGGAAACCATGCCTGACTCAGCATATATCCTTGACAGGATCAGACCTAATGCCTGTCTCATCCAGATTTCCATTTACAGAGCAGCCAAACAGTTGCCTACTGGAAAACCTAAAAAGGACATAAAGGGAACTCTACCTTCCATTTTGTTTTGCATATGGAGATATACAGAAGCAAACTGCCACTAGTACTATATACCCTCTTGCTTTGAGTTTCAACAATGCAGCCTAAATCAGGGGTGGAAATCATGCAGCTCTCCAAATATGGGTGAATTCATTCCCCAGTATCCCTTGCCTTTAGCCATGCTGACTAGGGGGCTAGGAGTTGCAGTCCAATAACCTTTCAAAGGCCTCATGATTCTCACCTGGCCTAAAAGATAACTTAAGGTAATTTTGAATATCTTTAGCACTGGAAAATGAGTCATATCCTTCATCGTGTACTGCTGACTTCTTGCTAAACCTATGAATCTCCTCATGAATATCAAGAGTTCATATGCTTGTCCTCTATCAATTTTTATTCTGAAGATTATTTACAAAAATGTGAATTAATTTTTCCTTTTGGCTTTGCCTAGGATAAATGTAGGAATATTTCTTATAAGTTTGTGGAAGATATATGTCAATGTGATTTGGCTTGATGGTAAACAAGAAAAACTTTCTGGCCAAGGAAACAAGTGCTTAATTGTAACAAGCAACCTCCTAACAAATTAACCTAAATTCAAAGTGACTGCCCTAGCATCTGTTATTCTGCAGTGGAGGAAGGAATGTCTAGAGAAAAAGAAAAAAAAATGAAAATATATAATGAATGGAGTTATTCATGCCCTCAGGAAGACAACAGATGACTAATACCCTTGTCTGACATTACAAATGTGTTGCTATAGACTTATGGTTTGGAAAGGAAAATGACTAACATCAGAGAGTCCACATGTTGTACGTTTCCTATTATGGTGACTTACTGCAAACTTATCCACAATCATAGTTTTCATATGGTTAGGAATCTTAGCACTTGGACTCTCCAGTCCAATATTTCCAAATGCCCCTAACAAGCTTATTCCCTGGTAAGTGGGTATAGATTTGCCCATTAGATTACACTGAGGTGCAAAAGAATGAAAGATGGACAATTGTTTTGAACTGTTGTAGTCATTGCAGTTGGTTTATTATGCCACTTTCAACAGAACTATATCACAGTGACATCTGATGAAGGGATGCCCATATGCTGTGAGCTGCCATCAAGTCAGTCTTAGGTTATGGTAATTCTATGGATGAGACCTCCAAATCACTCCATCATTCACCCTGCTCAGGTGTTGCAGATTCAAGAACATGGCTTCCTTGATTGAGTCTAAGCCATCTGTAATGCAATCTTCCTTTTAACCTACTGCCTTCTACCTTACCAAGCATTATTGTCTTTTCTAGTGAGTCATATCTTCCAGTGATACGGCCGATGTACAACAGCCTCAGTTTAGTCAGCTTGGCTTCTAGGGAGAATTCAAGCTTGAACTCATATACTTGAACAAATAACCTCTTAGCAAAGAAAGTGCAACGTACTGAAAACCAAAAAGAAAAGGCCCTCCATCTTCCAGGCCACATGCCTCCCTTTATTCCAGGAGTGAAGAACCTTTGCCTTTCCAAATATTTTGGTCTAAAACTTCTATGGTCCCTTACCATTAGCCATGCTAGCTATAGATAACAGGAGTTGTAGGCCAAAACACATTGAGGGCCTTGAGCTTTGTCTTGGCCTGCAAGCTTGGCAGTTCACTTATCTTTGTGCCTACTCAACAGATTGGGCATTTGTGTGCCTCAGCAGTTTCTTTTGCCTGCCAGGCTTGTATTATTTGCATCTTTTCATGTATACTGATAGCAGATCTGTAGCACGAGTGCCAAGTATGTCCCCAGGGTCAACTCAGTTTTTATAGGAGATACTTGCAATTTAACTCTGCCATTTACTGAACACAGCATTTGCCATTTTCTTTGATTGCATGTACAGGGGCTTGGAATGCAGAGGTCATTCCCAGTATGGACAAAAACTGCTTTATTTAGGGAGTGAGACAGGACTCATTTTTCTGTCATTCTCTGCTCTAAGAATCATAGGTGGTTTTCTACATTTTGCCCCCTGATGTTATTATGAATTCACTCTTACAATTGTCAGTGAACAGCAGCTGCAGCTGCTCTGTAGCTTTCCTGTTAGGGAATGCTGGGATGAGAAAATCTGTTACGCACAGATTAGCAGGAGAAAAAAAAATCTTCCTTGCAAGTATAGAGCAGCTAATATTGGCTGCACCATCCCTCAGGGAAGTTGCTGGGAAGCAAAGAGCTGGAAGACTTGAGACCAGCTGTCTTGAAAATGCACATTCTCTCCCCTCACCTGCCTTGAGCAGTTTCATATATCATTTCCTACATGGAAAGCATTTTTAATGTAAGCAGTAAATATATTATCTGTGCATTCAGACTTCCAGATCTAGTGATTCCATTTCCATGTCACAAAATATACACCTCTGAAACTGTTACACAGAATGAATTATTTGTGAATGGCATGTTGTTATCACCCACACAAGTAAGTTGCATGGAGGAATTTCATACTCTCCAATATTTCACAGATGAGCTGTGCAACATCAAAGTGTTCTGGAAAGCATGTCACCAAGCAGTGAGAAGGCAAAAGTTATTAATGAGTAAGACTGCACCAAGCTACCGTTTTGAGCAGGCAAATTCTAGAATTTAGATACTATGGCCATTTCCACACTACACTGTTATAGTGCTATTATTCCACTTTCAATGTCCTATGGAATCCTGGGGTTTGCAGTTTAGGGAGGGACATTTAGAATTCTCACTCAGAAAGCTATTTGGCCTCAGTAAACTACGATACCAGAATTCCATAGGATGGTGAAAGTGGAAAAATTGCACTATAACAGTGTAAGGCAGAAATGACCTAGGTTTACAAAAGTCTGAAAATGGAGGGGAAAAAAGACCCCTCTGCCTTTTCCTTTCCTCTCCCTCCTGCTGAGTTAACTGAATGCAAACTATAGTACTTTTGCACATTGAACTCACTTTGTGGCAAGTGAAGTAACCTGAGGGCAAAAGGCAGAAGTGAGAAGAGGAGAAACAAGCTGGGACATTTTAAAAGTGGGTGAGAAAGTGGAAGGGCTAAGGATTAACTAGGAGCCTTTCCATACTACACTGTTATAGTGCTGCTATTCCACTTTCAACATCCTATGGAATCCTGGGAGTTTAGGGAGGGGCATTTAGAATTCTCAACCAAAGAGTTTTTTGGCAAAAAAAAAGGGGGGGGGATAATAGCACTATAAAAGTGTAGGGCAGAAAGGCCCTAGAACTGTTCCTGCCAAACAGGGGCAATTGGGGAGTATGGAATGTATGAAAGAACTCAAAGGGCACACTTCCTCCATGGCCCCCGTACTCCTCTTTTTTTTTTAAATTGGACAAAGACTTCTAAGCTCTCTACAGAGTTTTCAGCCCTCCCTTTCGCAACATGTTTTGGACCCGAGAGACTTTTGTGAAACCCACTGGAAATCACTGGGGGAGAGAGAGGGAGAGAGACCTGCGGGCTCAGGAGTACACTGAGGTCTCAAAGGCATATGTGGCCTGGGGCCCACAGTTTGCCCATCCCTATATTACATGCTCTTTCACATTTGTTTCCTTTCTTTGGGGACCTGCTGTCCCTGCTATATATGTGTCTTTACTCTTTTTGAAAGGATGGAGGTAAATTTGGCCCAAGAGACATGGAGCTAGGTTTGTAAGAAAGCATTTGAACAGTAGCAATTTAAGGACTACAGCAGCTTTCAAAGGAATTTGTTTCAGAGTTAAGTAACTTAATTCAAAATTTGAATTAGGCACTCACAAAATTACAAAAAAATACTGACATATGTGCATACTTTTTAACATTGTAGGTGGAAGAACTTCGTATTACAAAAATGTGTTAAACAGAAGCACTGATTCACAGCATTTTTGAGTCTCCGCAATACATCCCTTACCATCTAATTACAACCAATAACAATTGATCAGATACACTTTCTTATCAAAAAAAAAAAATGTTACTTACACAGAAAGTGGTGTGGGTTACTATTATACTGTGACCTAAATCCAATTGTTGTCCCAAATTGAGAACCACTGAATCAACAGGAACTTATGTAACACTTATGTAAATTCCACTGATTTAATGAGTCTCCTCTAATTGGAAATAGCAATTTGATTTGAGCCTAAATTTAAACCAGTTCACTGTCATGCACAGAGATCAGTCCACCTTGTATCCTCAGCTAATTCCTTCCTGGCATGCCATTTTAAAAAAAATTGCTAGCTACTCAGTTTCTTTCACACCATGAGTAATCTGCATTTTCCAAAGTCTCTTAATACATATTTGCATTATTTATTTTAAGAGGTCATTGGATGCTCTCTGTATTATAAGACATATTTGTTTCCTTATCAAATCCAGTATGATTGATAGTAACATGGTAGTATTTCACTGACTGTGTTCTGGGGGTTATTCTTCTAGTGCTTGTGAAATTTACAGTCTCAGGGCAGAACGTTCCCTTCATTCTAATTTTTGTTTCCTTCATGGTACTCTAAGTAGAGATTTCTTAGAGACACACCACAGACTCAGGGGGTTAGCAAGCCTTAATTTTATAGCTTTTACTTATTGGCATAGTGACTATGAAACAGTTTATTTACTGAGATCTGTAATGCATGCAGGCACACTCTTAACAATTCATTAGTTCACTCTGCTCTCAGCCAAATTTGCTTTCCTGCCTTATCAGTTGATCCTTCTGGAAGGGCTGAGAACTCAGAATCTCTTTTATCATGCCAGACAGCTAGGCATACCTATAAGAAACTGGCCTTGACAGCAAAGTTCATCAGACTTTGAAAGGCTTAGATATCAAACCTTGCCTTTCTCTGAGGCTCATAAAATGCCTGTTTGTCTACTGAATCATATAGGTAGTCAAGTTGCTTCCTTAGTTTTGACTGAACAATTAAAATGTACATATATTTTTATGCCTATTTTGTTGTAAAAGACCACCCCCTCAATACATGTAGACTGACTGCTATTTATAGTTTTGCTAGTTAGAGATTTAAAAAAAGACGTTTGTTATTCAATTCTCAGCTAAAAAGGGGGTTTCTTGATTATTGAGAAACCCATTAGGAAGAATGCAGGCAACCATGAGGCAACTACAAGATTCTTTGCACTTTGGGAAGTTTTTGTCTGTGCAGAAAAATTTGGATTATGAATGTAAAATATGTTTTCTACACAGAAAAATGGATATTCCTGTACAGATAGCGTATTTCTGCACAAAATAACTTTTTCTGCACTGAAAGTCACATATGTTTCTGCACAAAATTGTATTTTTTGCACAGAAAGATTACCTGTATTTTTCTACAGAAAAACTAGTGAGTTTCTGCACAAAAAGTTATTTATGCACAGAAAGCATGTTGGCTGGCATCCTGATGGTGAATTATGATGATGTAATTTGGTTTTATGCTATCACAACTCACTTTTTTTTGCTTGTTGGAGAGAATTCTGTTCTGATCGTGGGACAACCAAAACCCATGTTGTAAGCAGCACAATCCTCACAAGATGGCCATTTCTCTTTTCTCAGAGGGTGGGGGAGAGGGATCAGTGGGGATATGTCCAACTATTTTTCTATAACTGGAAACATTGCAAGGATGCCATCTGCAGGGACTTCCAGAGGACTTCCAAAGTTTCCTGTGGATGCCTATCATAGCATTCCCAGTTAAAGGAAAACAGCTGAGTTTGTCCCCACTGACCTCCTGCTCTCCAACAACATGGATATTGCTGTGTTGTGGTGGTATGCTGTTTACAAGATGAGGGCTACATCGGGAGATGTAGCTACAGGTGCATAGCTGTGTGATACATATATGTCTCTTAATGTAGGATCTCTACCACTTTCTGCACAGAAAAACCGTTTCTGGTCTTCTGATGCATTCTGATGCATTTCTGCATCAAAGCTGTTTTTGCACAGAAAGTTGTTTTTTTGCATAGAAAATCCATGTGTACTTCTGCTCAGAAAGCATGCATTTCTGCATAGGAAAAAATGTATTTCTCTACAGCTGAATACTTCCTGAAGCATGAATAGCAATCAGCAACCACATAGAAATCTTCATGGTCTCAGCCAGAAAGTTGTTTTTTTTGCATAGAAAATCCACGTGTACTTCTGCTCAGAAAGCATGCATTTCTGCATAGGAAAAAATGTATTTCTCTACAGCTGAATACTTCCTGAAGCATGAATAGCAATCAGCAACCACATAGAAATCTTCATGGTCTCAGCCAGTGCACAGAATGCTGCAGGAATTATTCATTCTGGCATGTGAGAATGGAGAATACAAGATGTGCATACCTTTCATCAGCTTTAACTACAAATATGATTTGGAATTCATTTCCCATATCTCTAGCAACATTCCCTCTCTCCTCCAGTGAAAAAATCCAAACATATAGGATTGCTCATAGCTGAATCCAAGTTTAGGCAGGTTCCTTCTTCTGACAGTGCAATGGCCTTGGGGATGATTTATTGTTTCATATTTGAGCAAGGAAGTACTGGATTACAACAGAAGAAATAGGCCCTTTCTGCAGCCTGCTCCCAACCCGCAATGGTGACATGATCGCGACGAGACCGCAAGGACAGTTCTGCATGATGTCATCATGTCACATCATGATCCCATCGCCACCTGTCACAATTGCAGAGTAAATCACTGATGGATTTTTCCTGTCAATGGTATGCGATTGCACAGCCCTCCTGCCAACCTCCTGTGCTTAACTGCTGTGCAGAAGTCCTGGAAGCACAATGACTGTGCTTCCTCCCCCAGTGAAGCCTGAGAAAGTGCCCAGCTGCGCTGTGGAAGGAAGAGGTGGGGCCACTGCACTTCCTCCATTCCAGCAGGCAGCTAGTGCAAAGGGGAGCACTTCGGTCACATCCACCTCCTGGGAGAGCCAACACCGGAATCCCCACGGGATGAATTCATCAAAAGGCAGGATGCAGAAAGCGCTATAGATCTGGAGGTGTATTCTGGGTCTGCTTCTACTTCTAAGCATTTCTCACAGGACAGTGGAGATTGCCCTGTGAAGGTCCATTCAATGGTGCAGGGCCATTAGGGTGATCTCTCACTTCCCAATAGAAGGAAAGAAAGGAAGGGTTGCATTGGCTCTCAGGGATAAAAAAGTAAGGCTTGGACTGTTCATCTCCTGAGGTTTCCATGTATTGTACCAGGCTTGTGATTACCCATCACCTCCTGCTGATAATTGTATTTTGGTTGTGAGTGAGCTAACTGAAGCTAGATCCAGATGTGACTGAGATAATGATCTGTGCTCCTCCATACCTATTAGTTATGGAGACACCCATCATTTGTGATTCTGTGGTTTACTACCCTTCATGCCTTCTTCAGACTCTTTGCTAAGTATGATTGTTTGACTTTAGTCAGGGATAGGTCATCACATGAGCAAACCCTGGGTAGGGTCTACTATTTCCATTGGCTTTTGATAATTTTCTGACCCTAATTCAAGATCCCACTTCCATTTTTTTTTAATGAAATAAGGGGTCTACACACATTTGTCTCATCTGTGAACATCAGAGTCCTTATGTTACCCTACCCCGACATGGTTCATTCAAGGTGTTTCCTCCCTATGAGGAGTGGCTTAGGGAGCTGGGTATGTTTAGTCTGCAGAAAAGAAGGTTAAGAGGGGACATGGTAGCCATGTTTAAATATTTGAAGACATGTCATGTCGAGGAGGGAGCGGACTTGCTTTCCACTGCTCCAGAGACTAGGGCAAGGAGCAATGGATTCAACCTGCAGGAAAAGAAATTCCACTTAAACCTCAGGAAGAACTTCCTGATGGTCAGAGCTGTCTGGCAGTGGAATATGCTGCCTCAAAGTGTGGTGGAATCTCCTTCTTTGGAGGTTTTTAAGCAGAGGCTGGATGGACATCTGTTGGGAATGCTTTGAAGTGTGTTCCTACATAGCAGGGGGTTGGACTGGATGGCCCCTGTGGTCTCTTCCAACTCTATGATTCTATGAACTATAGTCTCCATAATCTCTGAACATTTACCATGCTGGCCAAGAGAGCTGTCATTCTTGAATTATGATTGCGTACACCTGACTCACACTGTTGCAATGCATTTTTATGATCGTTATGCATACAAGAAACTGTTGTCCACTCAAAACCTACCTTTTTATGCAGAGCAGCCACCTCTCCCCACACACACACACACACACACGGCCATTTCCATGTTACTGGAAAGTTGGAGGCTGAATGGCAATATGCCCAGTTCTTTTCCTATAGCAAAACATGTTGTGATGGTATCTGTAAGGTGATAAAGAATCTTCTCTCTCTCCTTTCTTTTAACCCAAAAGTCTTCTCAAAATTGCTCCCACTCCATTTTATCCTCACAGTGAACCTGTGAAACTTATTTGGCTAAGAGACAGCAACTGATTTGAGTTCTCACAGTGCATTTTTGGCTAAGCAGAGAGCTGTGCTCAAGTCCTCCAACTGGAAGTCCGACACACTATCCATTACACCATAATGTCATTTTGTTTGGGCTGCCAGGAAGATCAAATAAGTCTTTCTGAAATAAGAGGATTCTATTGGTGATTTTAGTAGCGTTATATATCACTGGCTGCATCCTATTTATTTAACAATAATGAGGGGTGAATGTTATTTATTATCTTTCTTCTTCTGATTTAACTATGGTTAGTGGTTTGAGCATTGGACTATCACTCTGGAAACCAGGATCTGAATCCCTGCTCAGCTGTGGAAACCCACTGGATGACCCTGGAAAAATCACTCTCTCAGCCTCAGAAGAAGGCAAGAGTAAACCCTGTGAACAAATTCCATCCAAGAAAACCTCATGATAATGTCATTTTAGGGTCACCATAAAGGCACACAACAACAACAACAACAATTTCAAACAATCAGAAATAAAACCACATTTTCAGATCCTGGTTTGTAACTAAACAGTTAGAATAAACCACAATTTTTTTTTGGTTCAGAATGGATAGCTGCAATGCTTTCTCTCATACGTGAACCCAAGGCTCAGTGCACTACAGTTTCTTCTTGTAATCTTAAACGATGGTGTCATCATAACCCTAAACTTTTCCATTGAGTTCAGCAGAGCAGTGTCTGTCCATTTTGCTTGAATAGATGATAAGCGCATAGAGTTGCTATGGGAGATTGCTCTGTTTCCAGTGTCATACCTCTAGGATAAAGCTGGAGGAACATAAAGAGGAATGCAAAAGAGAGAACACATATTCTCATTCTTGACAAGAAAGAGTGTTTTAACACATTTAATACATTAGAAACCCCATCAAAATTACCGGCCAGTGAAATATGATGGCAGACATTGGACTCACACTATTGCGACTCCCTTTTTTGTTTGTTTCAGAGGTCAGAATTCAGAGTTCCACCCCACACACATACACACAAACTTCACATTTTTGGTGTTGTCAAAGAATGATGTGATGACAGGCAATATGCCTGGCTATTTTGCTTTAACTGAACACACACTGCAAGGATGTCATCAGTAGAGATGTCGTGACGGCCCTAGAGGATACCTGTCACAGCACATCCAGCTACAGGAAAATAGGTAGATGCATCCCTGCTCATTCCCCGGCTCTCTAACAACACACAAGTTATCATGTCGCAGGGACTGCTTGCTTAAAAGGTGAGAGAGAGGTAGCATTGGAAGATGTAGCTACAAATAGCTACATGAAAGGTCCTCTTTCAACATCCTATGGAATCCTGGGGTTTGCAGTTTAGGGAGAGGCCTTCAGAATTCTCAGCCAAAGAGCTCTTTGACTTCAGTAAACTACAAGTCCCAAAATTCCACAGGATGTTGAGAGGGGAATAATAGCACTATAACAGTGTAGAGCGGAAATGGGCATACATTTCCCAATGTAGGATCTCAGCCATTGTCACCTGTTGCAAAAATTTTCCTCCATGACTGACAGTGAAAAAACTCTGCCTTTTCCCTCTGTTTGCACTGCGCGGGTGTGTATTTTAAGTACAAAAAGCCAACTGGCATTTGTGAAAATACAAAATGCAATCTTTAATTGCAATATAATTTCGTGCACCAAAGAAATTGCACTGTTTTGTCCCCAAATGTCTCCAAATGAGGGCAGGCCAAAAAAAAAATATGCATGAACTGTCTTAATCTCACCAAGTGATAAAACGTGAAGTGTTTTGTTCTCACACATAAGAATGAAATGAGCAAAGCTCTCTGTTCCTAGCCACAAGCATAGCATTGTAGCAGTCTTGCCCTCAAAAGCTACAGCACAAACACTGCCACACCCCAATGACAATTTTGTCATTCCCTGTCATTCCAAAAATTGGACCTCATAACTGAAACTGCAGTGTTTGCCAAAATGAGTTTTTCCCTCCCCTTTTATATTAGCAGCTAAGTATTGCCTGAGAATATCAATGTGGGCAAAATAGCAGTGTATTGCATACAGATTTATTCTGTACAATATTTACTCCAAAACCAGTTTATTTTTCATTTGTAGTTGTTTACCTCCATTACATCCATGTTGATTTGGGTATTCGTCATCCAGCTAGATGAGAGAAGCATTCATTGGTTTCACAGCATGCTATTAATAATTAATGTCTTTAACCAGTTTGGCGTTTCTGCATGAAATGCTCTGTTCTCAATACAGATATTCAAGCGACTGATGACTCCAAACAACTCCTCCATCAATGACTGTCAACCATTGTAGAGCAAAGGTTCTGGTTGGCTGGATAAACCTGTCAATGTGGAATGGGGGTGGGGGGACGTATGCTGAATAGTTGCCAAAAACTAATGCCTGCGAGAAAGTGCAGCTAAACGTTTCATGCCAGAGCTTGCTTGCTTCTGTTCGATGCTTTCTTTGCACACATTTAGTTCAAATATTGAAGCTATGCAAATTGTTTAGTTCAAATATTGAAGTGTTATCCGGCTAAACTTTCGTACCTCTCTCAGTAAGACATCACATTTGAGGAATATGCTTTTCTTTCATCCTTACAGTGAATGAATTTTACCAGGCCAGCCCAGTCCAATAGAGAGTTCAGGCGTGGAAGATTTTCTTCCTTAAATCAATAGGAGGTGAGAAGCCTGGCATGGCCCTTTCATGTAGCCTGTGCTACCATCCATGGGACTATCGGTGATCCTTTGTAAAGAAACATTTCTCCATTCCTAATAAAAGAACAGGCGAATCTGTCAAGTCTAGTCCTGCTGAGCTTCTCATATTTCCGGCATTAAGATCCCTCAGTCCTATTTCTGTATCTGTTTAGAATTTTTTTTTCCAAAACATGCACAAATGCTTCTGCTTATTTTTGTGCAGATTTTTCCTAATATACATATTTGGTATCCACGTTTCCTTATGTACGCATTTTGCAAGTGATTTTCCTTTCAAGATTCTGTTTGGTGTGCACTTTCCCCTCATATGCACATCTTTGAGCATGTTTTTCCTTATTATTCACAGCTGCCATTCTGATCAATATTTATTCTAATTCCAATCAATTGTGTTAGATGACCCAAGTTCTAATATTCAGAGATACTTGTCTGGGAGCAGCCAAAGGAGGACTGCTCTTTTCTTGATAGAGTTATTGGCCATTTCCGCCCTATACTATTATAGTGCTACTAGCTTATTTACCCAGCTTTGCCTGGGATTTTATTTTCTCATAGGTAATACTTGTTAGAAATACCTTAGGAATTACCTTACCTTACCTTAGGAATTAGATGAAGTTGAAATACATAGATTTGAGATCTTGTGTCTCTCATTCCCCAAACTGCCTTGTCCAGTACCTGTAACTTTTCCCCATATTCCCCAATCCAATCTGTATTTAGAGTTGTTAACATACAGAAGTTTGGTTTCGGAGGAAATACTCTGGCCTCTTCCTTCTTGCTGCTGGGCCTCATCTCCATAGGAACCAGCAGGTCCACCAGTATTCAGGCTGAGAATTCTCAAGGCTCCTCCTTAAACTGCCAACCCCAGGATTCCAGAGAATCTTCACAGATAGCCAGTCATATGAGGTCTTCTCACCTGACACAGCCAATCATATGAGGTCTTCATCTGCCTGACACAGACAAACTCGCAAACTCACAAACTTTGACTTTTATATATTAGATAGATTATTCCACTTTCAACATCCTGTGGAATTCTGGGGTTTGTAGTTTACTCAGGCTGAAGAGCACTCTGGCTGAAAATTCTAAATGTTCCTCCCTAAACTGCAAATCCCAGGATTGCATAGAATGTTGAAAGTGGAGTAATAGCACTATAACAGTGTAGTGCAGAAATAGCCATTGTTAGCATTTGACAGGCCACTAAAAGAGTTTTATACATTCTGAAAGTCTGCATATTCTGGGGTAACAGAATTTTAAGCAAGAAATGTTTTGTAAATGAAGTTAATTTTGTAAGTAAGCATTTGACTAATGCACCTTTGGTTTTCTTCCAGTTATTTTCTGCAAGGGAATAATTAACGTCAAATGTAAGCTTTCTTTCTTAGCCTCAAATGCTGAAGAATATGGGAGAGGAAATGGAATGAAGAAGGAATTGTTTACAATTTCCAATCCAAATAGTCTCCATTAGCTATTTAATTACCCCTCTGATTGACCTGTGGATTAAACCATACAAATTAAAAGGAAAATATGCTCATTTGCCAGTACAAAAGCAAAGCCCATCCCACTTCAGCTGAAGAGAAGGTTGTTTGGGGCCCAGAGCTAATAAGATCATCAGGATGAAATCAACAGCTACAGTGCTTTGAATTATTACTAGCATTTTTCTTTTTAAAATTTCAGTTCCTAGCTGCAGAATAAAATTTAGCAGATGTCTTCAGTGCTTGGCCTATGACCACTTCCAGGTGCTCAGGGTAACAGGAATACTTATTGTTTGAGACTAGCAGCAGGCATTTATGAGTAGCGATAGAAGCCACTCCTAAATTCCTGGCATCACCTCAAATGCTTGTTAAATTTAATGGACATTTTTAGTAGTTGAGTGCATTCAGGATGTGGTTCATTGCTTTTTCTGTATGAAGAAAAGAAATTTAAAGCTTATGTATTTATAGCATTGTTGTCAGGTTCATGCTTAGATCACGATCTTTATGTGTTTTCTTAGGCCATTTCCACACTACACTGCTATAGTGCTATTATTCCACTTTCAACATCCTGTGGAATCCTAGGATTTGTAGTTTACTGAGGCCAAAGAGCTCTCTGGTTGAGAATCTAAATGACCCTCCTTAAATGGCAAACCCCAGGATTCAACAGGATGTTGAAAGTGGAATAATAGCACTATAACAGTGTAGTGTGGATATGGCCTTAGTGTCAATGGAAGCTACATTTCAGGAACTAGAAGCTTCATGTTTTACAACAGAGCGGGGAAGCTTGCCAGCACCAGGGGATCTGCTGGAAACCATTTGGGAGCACACTACCATCACAGTTGCTGCCAATGCTGGATTAATTTGGAGGGCACTGCCAAATGGGCATTAGGAGCTCTCTAATGTGCAAGAAAGTGCTCGAGGATCTCCCCTCCTGCCCATCTCTCACACACAAACACTTTGTGTTAGTCTTCCAAGACTTGGGGGAAAGTGCCCTCCACCCTAGTGGAACTGACAGAAATAGAAGTGGGGGGAAAGTGGTGATTTTGGTGGCAGATGCTACCATCAATTCCATATCAGTAGCAGTCCCTAGAAGCCACCCAAATACTAAGGCCACATGTTGGCCACCCTGGTTTTACTAGAATCTCCACACTGCAGATCAGAATATGTATTCATTTCCACTGGTTTGCCATATATTTTGGCACCTCCATGCAATGAAACACTGATCAGTCTCTTGTTGTTGTTAATTGCTGTCAAGTCAATTTCAATTTAAAGTGTCTCTATGAATGAGAGATCTCCAAGTCACCATGTCATCACCCTGTTTAGATCTTCCAAACTCAGGGTTGTGGCTTCCTTGATTGAATCTATCCACCTGTAGTGCATTCTTCCACTTTTGCTACTGCCTTCTATCTTGCCAAGCATTATTGGCTTTTCTTGTGGGTCATGTCTTCTCATGATATATCCAAAGTATGACAGTTTCAACTTAGGCCCTTTTCGCACCATACCTCAATTGCAAGATGTTCCAATGTCATTGCAGGATTGTGAATGGCAAATTGGGCCCAGTATGCAGCCTCTTCTCTTCCACAGGCACCTGGACATTCACAAGACAACACCAGATTGCATCTGGTGCCTGTTCCACAGCTCAGCATCCCAAGCCACTCCCAGGTCCCATCCCGTCCCCACACCACCACCCCGATTGGACTTTTTTTTTTTTTTGCCAGCCAACATGCTAATGTTAGCACAATAGATAGGTGCTAACGTGCTAACGTGCTAATGTGCTAACGTGGTAGTGGTGGCATGGAGTTTTTTAAAAAAATTGTAAGTCAGCCAGACCCTGGGGGCTGATATTGTCGCAGGTGTTGACAGTGACGTTACCGCTGGGGTGGCCTTCCTAGGCAATATGTCCTCAGGTGTTTGCCAGTGAAACAAGGGCAGTGGCCGGCCTGCTGCTGTGTGGAGCTTCCCCTGGGAGTTCCTGAGTGAGGAGCGGGCAGGGACTGCCCACACCCCACCCACTCCCGGGTCATTCCCAGAAGGACGCCAGATGGAGACTCAGCATGGCTGCAGCTCCGACAATTGCTGCACGAAAGGCCAGTTATTTTCAGATTTCTCCCCAAAATTGAAAATGGTGGGATTACCCCTGCCTGCAGCTGGGATAGCACCTGATTGGCAAGACCATCATTCAGTAAGGTGGCTCCTCCAGGGGGAGTGAAGTGTGAAGTGTGGCTAGTGCAAATTTCAGAGGCCATGTGAAAAGGGCCTTAGTCATCTTGGCTTCTAGGAAGAATTCATGGCTGATTTGCTTTAGGACCCATTTATTTGTCTTTTTTGGCAGTCTGTGGTATCTGCAGAATTCTCCTCTAACACCACATTTCAAATGAAATAATTGTTTTCTTATCAGTTTTCTTTTTCATTGTCCAGTTTTCAAACCAGACATAGAAATCAGAAATATAATGCCATAGGCAGTCCTGACTTTGGTAAACAATAATATATTTTTACACTTGAGGATCTTGTCTAGTTTTGTCATAGCTGCCCTTCCAAGTCCTAGTCTTCTGGTTTCTTGATGGCAGTCTCTACCAATCTAATATCTAAAGCTTCAGGTAGCCAGTGTTCTGTAAAGAACAAAGCAGATGTTTCAAACAGCTGTTTGCTTTTCAAAAACCCTTTTATTTGAATTTGCCTTTCCAACAGTCTCTAAACTACCCAAACAGAAGTTTTGAGGGTGTTTATTTTCTGTTTTTAAAACATATGCTGCAGCTTAATGTCTGCATCTTTGTTTTCAATTATTTATTTTTTTTCCCAAAGGAAAGAAAGTGGCAATTTTTTATCACACAAGTTTTTATGTGTCTTTTTCCCCTTTTTTGAAGAAATGCAATTTTATGTATCATGCGCCGATCACCATCCTCTGCTTTGACAGTTATATATCAGCTAGCACATAAAAACACTGGCAGTCATTCTTACAATGCCACCTCAAAGACAATTTAATATTCAGCACAGGTCTAGAATGAAACTGTTTTATGTTATGTCATAGGAGAAGAAAATACAGTGTTGTAAATGATGTATAAGTTCCATGTGTCACTTCCCGAAAGAAAACTCACAATAACTTTTGAGGGCTTGTTAGTTTTATTTGTATTACAACAATGGTTAGAGATAGCAGAGCCCCTGTGTTGCATAAACATAAGCCAAAGGGAGAGACAAAGAATCCCAGGGAGACTAAACACCATTATTGAGGCCTTCAAGTACACAATAATTGGTAACTGGATATTTTCATGGTTGAAGATCATTACTAAATTCAACATGGGCAGAAGTGAAGAAGAGGCATTTCTGTTTACCAGATGTTTCAAGTGGCATTCACCAACAGGAAAGAATCAAGCAGGCATTATGTAAAACATCTTGAACTTAACTAAGTGTGCTTCAGTTCCCAGTGCTCTGTGTCCTTAGTCCCTGCATTTTTGTGCTGAATCACTTCCTGGTAGTTTCCTTCTAGGTAACTAAAGTGACTCATCCTGCCTGCTGTCCTAAGCCTCCTAATTAGCTCCATAGATCACAGATTCATTTATTAATGGTGCAATCCTATTCATTTCTGCTCAAAGTCAGACCTATTTGTTTTATAGGACTATAGCCTTAATATGCAAGATATCTTGGCAGAGATATATCGTAGCCAGAACATTTTAAAAACCTACACACACTGTGTAAAGAGCTCCTACTTTGTGCTTCACAGTTGATTCTGTAAAGGACATTACTTTCTTCAACCTGATTACTTGCTGTAGAGTGCCTTGTTTATGATTGGTCCAAAATTTGTTTAATTTACAGCTTAAGAGGCCAATACTGGAGAACATCCAATAGAACCCATAGGGGAAAAAAAGGGAGATATATCTCCAAGTGTTCGGTGGATGGTTGTTTTTATTTATTACTTTGGAAAAAAGGCCCACATATTTCAGCTTACGTATATATTTCAATGGCCAATCAGAATGTATTATGTATTATCAGAATGTATATAATAATGTAGGCATTATTATATAATACTGTGTTGTTCTTTTGATTTTTTAATTTTACATTTATATTTGTATTTGTTTATGTGTAGCCCCTGAAGAAGGACATTGAAATATATACGTTGGCTCAAGCATGTTGGGCTTTATTCAAAAATAACAAAATAAAAACAGCCATCCACTGGGCACTTAGAGATGGATCTCCCCACCACCACCTTTTTTTCCCTGTGTTATTTACAGCTTTGGTCGCTGATTTTGTCCTCCTTGCTATAGACCTTGTCCCCATGTTATTTTAGGTATAGGTTTTCAATTAGTCTATATTTGAAAATGGCTTTATTTAAGCTAAGTGACACTGGCATTGCGGAAAATATCTGGATTTTTAAAGAAGATTCTTTCTTTTGATAGAGTCCAAAGAACAGAACTTGATTTTGTTTGTGAGCAAATTGCCAATCTTGTGGCATTTTTACAATTCACACAACATTTGTTTAAAAAGAAAGTGTGATTAAAATTGTTTTTATCAGCTGTTCCTCCTTTGTGATTTTTAAAAATACCACATAGAGCAACTGACAAAGAAACAACAAACATACCACTCTTGTCTTATCTGAAGCTTCCAATTAATGAAATATGAGCAAAGCTGGACTGTAATATGCTATGTTTTGGGGAAATCCAATATTTCCTTCTGCCAAAGGCTGGGACAAACAGCTTTGGACTCATGACTGAAATTTAATGTAACAACTACTGGTCGGGTAGTGACTGAGGGATATGTAGGTACTGTAAAAGTCCCCTAATACTTGTTTACAGGTCAGCAGTCACTGTGATTGATGGGGACCTTTTCTCTTGTTGCTCAGTAAGCAGCTGACTGATGTTCTCACCCCTCTTTGTGTGAGCGATCTCCACTGCAAAGGGGGATTGCAATCAGGACCCAGTTTTTGCCTGTTGCAATGAAGATCACTCGCAAGGAGTAGGGAGAAAGAACATTAGTCAGTCACTTCCTGAGCAACAAGGGAACAGACCCCTATTAATTGCAGTGCCTCTTGACTGGTAAGTGGGAATTGGGGATGAGGCCAGGACTGGGATTCACTACGTGGTTATATAGCAATGCAGTACATAGAGAATTCTAGCTAATAATCTATATCTGCATTAAGTCACAATCTTGTTTTTTTTTTAATTATGTGAATCTGTTTGATGGGCGTTTAATGTTTAGATGTATGGATATGTTATCTGGTTCTGGAATATCTGGGTGGAGTTTTGAGCTAGCAGTGCGGTAATGCTTTATCTGGCTTCCAAGAAGCAACCCCCATTGAATTCAGTGGGACTTTCAGGACTGCAGCCAAAGCCTTAGAAGAAAGAGACACTCTACAAATAGACTTTTGCCTTTGCAGAGCTTCCCAATTACCCATACAAGCTGACTTTACCTCTACCTCACTGTTTTGTTTCCCTCCTCCTATGAATATACAGATTGGAGCATAGCTCTCCCGTGGATTTCTTACTCCTCCAGATGAAGGACTGTAAAGAAAACATGTATTTTGAAATAAAAAAACCTTTATCAATGTGTATTTAAAGGGAAAATATGCTTTAAAGACCAAGATTGAGATGATGTGTAAATGGGAATTCTGTGTCCTTTAGAAATGATTAAAGATTGATGTGCAAAGGCGACAGAATGGACTTATGATTGAATAGTCTCAGAGAGGTAAAATAGATGGATTTACCCATTCCTTCTTGTCCTTGTCATTTATTTTTGTATTTTAACATTGGAAATGCTCGTTTTTCAAGTTCGTATTTGCTTATATCTTTCTTTATTATAGTTATATCTTGGTCTTCTCATATGTTAGTTGAAATGATTAACTAGTACAGAACCAACCCTTGAGACCTTTCTGTTGTAATCCTAAAGACAAATAAATAAATAAATGTGTTGGCATCTCACAAAAGAGAGCATCCACACTACACTCATTCATCATGTGTGTTAGCATTAATATACATCAGCTGACTTCTTCAACCAGTTCTTTGGCAGAAAAGAATTCATTAGGACCCCGGATCTGCATTATGAATTCTACAGACATGACAGTTCAAGGGTTCTCTAATTTCCACTTCCATTCTAAGAGGCATAATCTTTCATTTCTCCCATTTGTCTGCTGCAGCCATATTTGAAAATAATTAGTATTGGTCATGATGTCAGGATAATGCATCATTTGGAAACAGTTTGGTGCTATTGGAAAATTGCACATTTCATGGTTATTACCTTGTTTTGAGGGCTCCTTGTTTTGTATATGTAAAAGCAATTTCAGATAGTGATACCAAAGGTGATAAAAATGTAATAATAGTAGTGTGGCATCTACTGTAATTTAAGAACCTGTTCCACCAGGTTGCACTTTTCTTTAATTTTCTCACAAAGCTGTCAACCAAAACAGTCTCTTTGATCAGGGGAGAGCTCATCAAGTTACTGAGTATCACCATAAACATACTTACATTTCCTTCCAGATGGATATCATGACTTTTATTCTCCTTGGATAACTCATCAAGGCTGTGGAACAAACTCAGGCAGTATGATATCCATCCTATTTAGAAGTCATTCTCTACCATGTTCAAAAAAACTTATTCTCAAGCAAGTGTGTGCCTAGACTGTGACTAGAGAGATCTATATCTCAATTCTAAATGCATTCACTTGGGAAAGAAATGGACATTACAATCAATTAATTATGTTTCCCAAATTATGGGATTCGGTTTGATCACTTAACTGCAGAAATGTCCTGCTTACATTCAGCATGACAGCTGTGGAACCAGAGGATTATGAAGTCAGTTGCTTATAGAGCTTGAAAGTAATGTGTTATTTGCAGTAAGTTACTTTGGTAATGAGTAACATTTTGCAGTTACAAGCTGGAATGGTGTTACTTTTTGCCTGTAATGGCCTCTTTTGATTCACCACTGTTCTGTGTAATATGTTACAAATTACATAAGTAACAATAAAAACAATCATAAAGCTAGATCAATAAATAAAATAACATCTGATCAACAGAAAAGTCTCTTTGAAAAGTTAGTTGTGTGACCAATCAACATCCAGTGGAGACAAACAGAAATATACAATTTAGTCAATGAACCAAGAACGCAAACTCAGGCTCTTTCCATAGGAGAGCTGTATCCCAGTTTGGGGATGGAAGAGGAGTGGGACTGCAACAATGTTCCCACAAGACATCATCATGGTCCTGTCCTTCTCCCATTGCCAGCCGGCATGATAGCGAGGTAAATCATTGATGGATTTTCGGCATCAATGACCTCCAATTGTGCAATACTCCCACACTTGCCTTCCCCATGGAAGGCCTGGAAACATGATGGAGGTGCTTCCTGTCCCAGCACAGCATGGGAAAATGCCCGGTTGGGCTGGGGAAGGAAGAGGCATATCCCTCGTGCTCCCTTTAGCAGGGAGCCAGTCCAGTGCAGAGGGGAGCATTCCCATCATCTTTCCTTCCCAGCAGAGGCACTGCCAGGATCGCAACTGAAAGATTACAGGAAAAGATAGGGTGTGGAAAGGACCTCAGATTGGAAGCTACTGACTAAAGGAATGAAATTTTGGTGAAAGTGAAAACAACAGAACATAGAAGTATATTGCACGAAAGTTCTGTGGGTTTCACAAAGTCCCAGTTTTTCTAGAAAAGTTTCTCAGAAATTATCTCCCTCTACACTGAGATGTCAGAAGATAATTCTGTACATGTTTGGAGGCCAAAGCATAACTCCTAAGGAATGTACCAGGCTCAGAGTTTCAAAACTGCCTGAATATCATGCCATCTGCTCTGGAAAATCTGTTCCTCAGTTTGATCCAATGTACAAGTCTATGGCTCTTTATTCAGTGTCCTGGAGACCTACTCTCCAAGTACAGCAAGGATGGACAAATTCTGGGGTCCAGGAGTCTTGTTTTGTTTTGTTTTGTTGTTAAGAAATGTAGGAGAGAGAAATGGACCTCACAAGCAAGAGAGAATCTGAACAAGTCCTACCCCCATCCTCCCCATCCCAGCGTCTAGCAGAAAAAGGAAGCAAGCTTAGTCGTCTTTGTGAATCGTATTAAAAGTAACTTCACTTAAGAGTATTTGTCCATAATGAAATACATGGGCTAATGGAATACCAAGACATAGCCATGTTAGTCTGAATCAGTATGCAGAAAATCTTGCAGCACCTTTGAAACTAACTGAATGAAGGTATAAGCTTTTGTAGATTTAAGTCTACTTCCTCAGATGCATAGTCTAGTGGAGGAGAGTGAGAGAAATAAGAGAATGACTGCAGTTTAGAGAGATGCAGGAAGAGATTTGGTGTGTAAAAAAACTAACAAATAGGAAGCCGCCATAAATAAGTGTTGTGCTCCTATAGAATTCCTATATAATAACATACAATTAGTGAGTAGAGACATGCAAAGCTGGCCAACTGAACATATTTCTCCCTCAGATCCATACTTCAAAAGCAAAAGTCGAAGTTGCCATAAGCCCACTTCTGATTTTATAAAATTTGGGTGTGGGGGGATGAATGGGGCAAAGCAGGGTGTGTGTTGGTGTGGCTGTACCTTGTTCTAATGGAGAATAATTTAATTTTAAAAATAATTTTCTCTGAATGTCAGGAGTATATATAGTGGGAAGGCTTTAACTTACAAACCATCTGAATGAGAATATGGATACCCAGTAACAATGACTGAGATTCTGCATTGGGAAAAGAAGCAAGAGTGACATAGGCACATCTCATAGCTATGTCTGTCAATGCCAACAGCTCAAAACCTACTTTCTATGCTGATCAGACCCCCCACACACACACACATACACACAACATGGACCTTTCTGAGTTGCCAGAGAGTGGGAAGGGGTGAGCCATGACGTATCCAGCCCTCTTCCTATAGCTGTTTACACGGTAACAGAGAATGGCAGAAAGAGGAAAAGGTTTGGGTGTGTCATGGCTACTCTACTCTTAGGCAATTTTTAAGGTAGTTTTTTTTCAAGGGAGGGGGAGTTTTGATCATTGTGTACACAATGACCCTTACAAGTGAATTGTGATGCTGTAAGGTAGACTTACAACATTGTAATTTGAACCAATGTCTTTTAAAATGGCCAAGTGAAAAGACCTAACTAAAGACATAGGGTTAAACCAGTCAACTATAATCTTCAAATGTCTTGTATAATATGTATTTGTGCATTCATTTAAAAATATATAAAAGTGATAAATTGAGGCGACCATCTAAAAACAACAACTATTTAGCCAAGGAGTGCAATAGTGAGGGTCCTCCTATCCCAAAGTTCCTGCTTTTCGTCTCTTCAAAATGGACTTTAAAAAGTGCCTTAGCATTTGTATGGGAAAGATGACTTAGGTCCAGAGCTTGGAACTCTAGGTTTGATAATGCTAACCATTAGAAATAGGAAAATTAACTCACTACCATAAACACTAACATCTGAAACTGTTGTGTTGTCTAAGTTACCATCAACTACAAGTTACTGCTGGGCCAGACCATGGGTTTTACATGAAAATGCCATGGAGGCTGTTACTATTGCCTTAGGGAAATACATTTTGTTAATGGTGCATTCAAAAGGCCTCTTTTTTATCCCTTTAAAGTTGTTTTTTTTCTCGTCTGTTTCTCCCACACACATGGACTAGTGGAAGTTCAGTATGTTTGGTAGTTGTCACATTGAGAAAGACTGTCTCAAAGTTTTGGCTCTCATCCTACAACTTCTTTAGTTCTCTTTGTCATTCATTGACACCATTCTTTGGTTTCTACCTCCACCAAAATAAACAATTCACTCACTTTCCAAATGTCTTGCTTGTTAAAGCAATGTTAACAAGGAATGGTTTATTTCAGTTAGAGGGCACTGATCCAGCACAACTGGATAGCTACAAAGTAGTGAATCAGCATGGGTAATTCTTCATCAGAAGATTTTGAGTGTTTCTGAATATGCAGGATTTTATTTTATTTGCATAACTAAATTACTACATCTTTTTTTTCACCCTACTCCCAGTGAAGAGCTGCAATCTCCATAGATCAGCGGTAGAGCACAGGTTTTGCATGCAAGAGCAAGGGATTCCAAATTCATTCTTGGTATCTTCAGTTTTAGTGAACACTCATCTAACAAGTCCACTCTTCTCTGAACTCACCTTACCTTAATTGTATAATTAAAAGGGAATTGATAAAAAAGGAGGAGGAAGAAGAGTGTGTAAAAAGCTGAATGTGAAGAATGGGAACCAGGGGACAGAGAGGCAGCAAGTGAGGGGAATGCAAGTGAGAAATGGAGGATAGTTTTAAGAAAACATTTTCTTTCACTATCACATTTCATTATCCAGCATCATAGCAGTATGTGAGCAGAATTAAAAAGGAATTCAATTAACGTTATACAAGATTACATAGTATAGAATAATAGCAACCAGCCCACAAAAAAATCAACAGGGAAAGAGAAGTTACCAAAGACAATAAAATGCACTTCTGCTCCCAGGAACGTCTCCAAAACTTTCCTTTCCTTTCAAATACAGGTCCATTCTTTTCAGGCCTAAAAGGCCTGGCATTCTAGCTTCTTGAGAACCTTGGTCTGCTGCTAAGCAGATAAAGCACTCCAACCCATATCCATTCAATTCTCAGACTCATTTTTTTTCACCTTTCCTATTCTTCTTTCCCAGTTCTTCTTCTATGACCAGGACTCCAGAAAACTCACTTTCTCCTCTCTGCCCCCTTATGTTTTCCCAAAGAAATCACACAGGTCAGCCTTCCTTATAACAGAACCATATGATGCATTTCCTCCAGTTTCTAATATTTCTTTCTGCAGTAGACCTTCCTGCCTTACTGAAAATGGCAGAGGAAGACATACCCACTCTAACAAATTCTAAAGCATATTTAGCATAAAGTATACTTCGTTATTGAGGAAACAAGTGTGTTGGGGAAATCAGTAGAAAATTTTTTAGCAAGGTGATACCAATAAATAACCAGTTAATCAGCAAGTGAATCCCAGGCTCTGCCTAGGTCATATAGAGCTTTGATACAGCTTAACTGAGCCTTATGTGTTTAAGTCATCCTAGGATAGAAATATTAGAGCTCAAACCCAATTTTGACACTTTTCTATTCTTTTTGTTGTTCTAGAATTTCTCATTCTTAGGCATTAAGGACCTGAAAACCTGCATGTTGGACTGATTTGAGCATTTTACTATGACTCTTGAGACCAGGGTTTGAATCCCTGCTCAGCCATGGGAACCCACTGGGTGACCTTTGGCAAGCCACAGCCTCAAAGGAAGGCAAAGGGAAATCCCCTCTGAACAAATCTGGCCAATAAAACACAGTGATAGGGACTCTTTGGGTTGGAAATGACTTGCAGGCACACAGCAAAAACCACAAGGCACTGAAGGGGATGGAAATTCCTTTGATAGTCATAATCTACATGTTTCTACTTCATAAGAGATTGCAGATTGTCTTCATCTTTTACATATATTGCAGGTATTCCAATCTTCTTTTCATATTGGCTTTTAAGATTAGGATCAACTAGGTTTTGGTTGGTTTAGGGGCTGGAATTGGATGAATCTTAATATTTCTGAAAGAATTAATTCCGTGTGATCCCTGGTTCCTGAGGCATTTGCTTTTGAAGGTAGTTAGGTGAGTTTCTGTAACCTTGGCACAGTTTCCTACTTATTAAACTTTTGATGAAGTCTCTCTTTTGATTGCATATTTTTAATAATTGGCTTTGCTTAAGATAACATCTTTACTGTCCTTAGTACTTTGACAGTTACTATCTCTAGGTGATGAGAGAACCACAAGCTTTGTAATCTTGACTAAGAGAAAGATGTCTGATACCTGATAATCTCCCAAAACACTTGTCTTTAGACAGGAACTGCTAAGCTTCATTGAAGGTCTGCCTGTGGAGTATATAGTAGAATACTAAAGTCTCTGTACTGAACTGTATTCATAAAGGTACTTTATGTGTTCATGTTGGTTATGAAAAGAATCACTAATGCTTGCACAAGTCTATTATTGATTTGCAAAATTCCCATCATTATGATGCACAAATAAAACTTTTGGCCCTTTCTGCACCTTACCTGTTCTTGAAGCCATCACGTACGGATCTGGGGAAACCTTTTTCTGGGAGGGGAGCACAACTGGAGCAATCCCTTCTGCACCAGCTGCCTGCTGGACATGAGGAAGTGCAATGCCTCCACCCCTCCCTTCCACAGCAGTTTCCTTCCCCAGCAGTTTCCCAGGCTGCGCTGGGGAAGATAGCACAACCATTGCACTTACAGATGTTCTGCACTGCAGATAAGTGCAGGAGGGAGGCGGGAGGACTCCGCAATCGTGGTTCATTGACAAGGGAAACCCATCAATGATTTAATCCATGATTGTGACAGGTGGCCACAGGATCACAATGAGATCGCAACAATGTCATGTAGAACCGTTGTCACAATCCCATCGTGATCCCATGGCCATTGCGAGTTGGGGCGGGGTGCAGAAAGGGCCTTTGTTTGCAGACTACAAGTTCTCCCCTAGTTGAGATCATGCCTATCCCAGAAAGAGAAGTGTTGATCTGCTTTCTTCTCCAGCTGCATTTCTCTTTCTTCAATAGTTTTGCTGTGAAATACTGTCCATCAAAGAAAAGAGAAATGAGTGCCAGTTCCCTGGCTAGCACCCTAGAGCATTTCAAAAGTAGAGTAACTGCACAGAGGACCATCTGAAGGATGTCAGATGCAGACAAGCAACTGGGTTTTGTCACAGCTTTTAATGAACCCTTGGAGGCATGCTGTGATTCATTTACTAAGGAGACTTCAGAATAGAATTGCTCAGATCCACCATGATTTAGAGGGCACTATATGTCTGCATGTTGAGAATAGAGTTCGGAATAATTTTTTTTTTTGTACTAACCCTCTCAGAATGCTTGCTAGGAGATTCCCGTGATTTCTAGTCCCAGCTTGTCATTGCTGAGACTTGAAGATGAAGCCTGGCTTCTCCTCAAAGATCTTGCATAAATGGAAGGCTACCTATGAGCTGGTTGTGAATATTCATTTGGAGCAGGTGTCTGAATGGGCACATGCTAAGTAACACTAGTGAACTGAAGCTGAGACTCAGTCTAGAGTCTTAGGGTAGAAAATTGGTAGAAAATTGCCCACCCTGGTCAACTGTAATGTGATATAGCTGATGCCATGCTTCAAAACTGAACTACAATGTGGAAACTGTAGTTCAGAAAGAGCTCCTTGGTTACTGACTGAGATAGACATAGAAAGCACAGTTCAGCCATCAATAAACAAAGTACCTAAAGTATCACCTGTTCCCATGTCAGCCTGCCCTTTTCCTGAAGTCAAAGGCTTTTCTCCAGGGCTCCCCACTGAATGAGGTATGATGGATGGAGGTGGCATTCCATTTGTGGAATGGACTAGAAGAATACTCTATCGAATATTCAGTCTGTATAATATTCTTCAGGGAGATTCATCCAGTTTTGACATTGTCACTCATGTCGCACCAACTGAAGAGTTCTTAATTTTCTAATCTGTCCATTCCTGGTCTGAATTGCAGCCAGGAGAAGCTGATAATACAGGTCAGGAAGCTCAGGTAGTTAAGCAATTAGTCAGTTTACTTTAGGAAGAAGCAAATAACTTATAAATGAGAAGCAAATAACTATCTCAGCAATTTCCATAAATCAGTGGCAGGCAATATAAGCACAGGTCAAAATGGCAGAATAATAGGCAAGGGAAGCAAACATAAGCATGCATGGGAGAAATGTTCAGTTAATTGCAGACAAAAGCAAGAGGGGAAAGGCTCAGTCCTTATAGGTTTCAAGGTCAGTGCAGCTGGTGCCTGATTAATTGGTGCTTGGCATAAATTCGCTGGGAACAACACAGGAGACCCTTTTAGTGTCTACGCTGGGCAAAGGTAGGTATGGATAAATCATTCTCTGTGTCAGAATGAGCAGGGCTCCCTACTGGGGCTGACACTTCTGTCCCTGGGGCAGGTGGTGGTACTGTTGGCTCTGCAGGTTCTTCAGGAGCAGTCTTTGTCCCAGGGCTCGGAGCAGGTTCTGCTGCATCAGACTCTGAGTCTGAGTCTAGGTTCTGGAAGCCCATGACACCATCCATTTAACAATACTGGCCTGAATCCTACATCCCCTCCATGTAATGTAAATATTTGGGTGTGGATCTATGCTACACTGAGCTACATACTTCTCCCCAACATTAATAAATCCCCAAAGCCACCCCCTGCTTCATAGCAAGGAGGCAGGCTTGAAGAAGCATCTGGCTACATCACCGTAGCCAGATATGAAGATGACATCAGCACTGAGATCCCTCAGGATCCTCCGGGGGTCTCAGCACTGCAGTGATAATTTCTGAGATCCTCCCTGCTTGCTGTGAAGCATAGAATGGCTGTGCAGGGCAGCTTCAGGGCCATGTCAGTAAGCCAAGGGGGAACTGTGGGTGCTGAGGAGGGAGGAAGGGGATATTAAACCTCACAATGCCCCCCAAAGGGTATTTGCATGTGTAAGGGAGGCATACATATGCAGTTGTCCCTAACAGAATTCTGGCCATTAAGATCTAAGTTGGTTGATTCTTATGTTGCTCTTCACCAGACATTTCTAGCTGGTATGTTCTTATATGTTAATTTGTATGTGCATGTACATGTATGCATATGTGTAAATGCATACACAGTCAGGGACACTTCTGGGATGGGAGAGGAATTCAGTTTGTAGACTCCTACACAGAATGATCCGCTCTCCATCTCTCCATTATTGAGTAAAATCTAACCACCAAATTTCCTACTTCTCTAAATGTTATAATGCAATTTTTAGCAGTTTAAACATCGTGAAATAAGTATTTAAATGCACAGTTTGATTTTAAAAAATACACATTTAACTGTGCATTTTGAGAAATATGTTTTTATGCATTGAAATCCATATTGAAATATATATTCTTGAAAAGCATTTTCAAAATCACACGTTAATATCTAAATGAAATGAATTGTGGATAAAAACATATGAAAGTGACATAACCCAGAAATAAACAGATTTTAGATTCATTCCCTTGGGGGATCACTACAAATGTTGTTTGCTCTCTTTTGAACTTGGGATAGTCCCCTGTGTTTCTACATGTGTTTTTACAGCTCTTCTAAATGTGTGTTTGCCATAATGAAGCTTGATGCCTTAATGTTTCAAGGGGTACCTCTCCCTATATGTACTTGTCCAAAGACTGAGATCTGCCAGAGGGGCTCTCCATTGTGTTCCACCAGTGGGGCAACATGTTGGGAGAGAACATGGAAGAGCAGGTCCTTGGCTGTGGTTTCCCACTTGTGAAATGCCCTCTCCTTGGAGGCCTGACTAGCACCAGCATTGGTTTCTTTCCAGCACCAGGGTCAGATATGGCTTTTTATGAAAGCCTGTCAGCCTAATTTACTTTTAAGCATGCACATGTTTTTTAAACTATTTTGGCCTTTTAAAACGTTTAACTTATTGAGTTGCTCTTATTATTGCTCTTATCTTGTGTAAATTATTCATTGATTGTAATCTGGAATTATTTAAATGGTTTATGTCATTCGCTCTTTTTGCTGCTCTGAGATCTCATAATAAAAGGGCAGGATGAAAATATTTAGATGAATGATAAATAATCAATGTGGTTAGCTTTTACATATTGGCTGACATCCTGTTAAGCAGGCATGATGTCAGAAGCCAGCCTTACAACCTCATAACTGTTTGCTGTTCACATTTACAATAAATGGCACCATTGCCATGATCACAAATGCCTCCCAAGCTCACTACAATTCAGGCATCTGTATAGAGGGATGAAGTTCTTCAGATTCCAGGCCACAGCTGGTTAGCAGGAGAAGGCTGAACATGTAATCATTCAGCATCCTGCTCACTAGCACTGCACAATTGGAATGGCTGGCTGGATTTTAAGGTGGATTTGGGGACTGGATTGGGAGATGGAAAGTAGCCATGACATCATAGCTTTATGTCTCAATCACTGTTTACAAAATAGCATGAGGAGGATTTCAGATTCAGTATTATATTCTCGCAGATATTTGCTCCTAAAATGCCAAATAACCAAAGATGAAGCTCCTATTTTGGTCCTTAGAGATAATTCCCATCAAAGATAAATAAGAAAGTACATACCTGTTAATTTTTGGTTTAAGCAATGAAAGGATGGCCAAGTCTGTTCACAATACCTTGTTCAGCACCATTCACATAATTTTAAAGAGAGGTTTACAAAATGCCCTGCTTGCACATCTAACCTTTTCAGTTCTAAATTGCTGTGCATACCATTTCATTGAATAATCTTTGCTATGAAACCATAGTGAAAGAGAAAATTAACATGGAAGTCTTTTCCTTAGAAAGGTTAAAGGGAGAATTTCCTAATGCATTATTTAATGCTTGTTATGTAGTGCATTAAGCAGTCAGTACTGAGGGGAAAGCTTTTAAAAGTCAGTGGCCTCTTTTTCTTTCTTGATAGCATTCAATCTTACCTCTGATGTTTTGGTTAAGTTAATATCAGTAAAAAAATGAATTAATATATTCCAGCCTAGCCAATTTATAGAAGCCAATCAAGTTACAACACTGGCTATGGGCAAGTGAAAGAGAGGAATGCATTTAACTTAGTGGAAGTCTTTATTTAATCAGCAGGCTCAAGAGAGCTGAAGTCAGCAGGCTTAGATGATATAAGAGGCAGTGGAGGAACAGGGCCTTTACTGCAAGGAATGACACAGATGGAAAAAGGAGCCAGGGGCTGTCAGAAAACCACCTATTCCCACAATTTCTTTGTAATAATTTCTTTTCCTTCTTATGTGCCAACGCTTACGTAGCCGAAACAGCACCATCCACACTCAAAGGAGAGGTGTATCAAGAGATTTACAGAAGTACAGAGGAGAAACTATAATATAAGAGTCCTGTCACAATGAGGACTAAGGTCATTTCTGCACAATATTGCTATACCACAACAGCAGCAGGTTGTTTCCAGTCCAGGAGTTATGCTACCACATGATGTTGTCACTATCCAGCTGCTATCCCATCTCCAGATGTCACCAAACTGCCTTATTCTATTTCCAGAAAAAATCCATTAATAGCTTCCTTTAGCTCTTCAATTCCATCAGCCAGCTCAGTGTGGTACCATACTAGCGTTTGATAGCACTTCTTGTCATCAGGGATCCAGGAGTGGATGGAGTGTGGGTGTGCCCAGTTTGTCCCTCCTTCAGTGACTTCTATCACCACTCCATGTTTATTTTAAATTTCTCCTTTGAGTTAAAACTTTTTGGGATTTTTGAATACATTTTTAAGCATTATAGTGCAAAAGTGCAATAGTATACTGGCCTGTCGTGTTGTTACAACACTGCTGTGTTAGAATGGCTTCCAAAAATTAATTAAAAAAAAATAACCCAACAATCAGGAGTGATGAGGCAGGGTGAAAGCAGGGAAAGGAGTGGTCAATGGCGTAATGTGGAAGGAACACTGGTGGAAATGCCGCTACTCATCCACATAAGGTGGAAGGGTGTGGAAGAGAGTGTTCCTAACCCGACACCATCATGCAAATGGTAATGCTGGGATTGTAACGGAAGAATGTGCTAATGGGGTATAGTGTAGAAAGGACATAAGCATTCTCGGCAGACACAGAAAACCAAAGAGATGGGTAAGTGAGGGAATTATCATGAAAGAAGATTTGGCTTACTTGCTAGAAACCTGGACATGTACCCATTGCATCATTTTATTTCAGTTATCATTTGTCTGAAGGATATCCATTTTTCAAGTATTGTCGGAATACTGTTTTCCTCTCAAATAATTCCTGCCTGGTCTTTTCTCCCCTTTCATTCAGATGAAAAGGAACTGTGTCAGGAATCCAAACACCCACTAATGAAACTCGAATTGCAAGTTCTCACATGCCCTTATATATAAACCATTGCCTGCAGCAACCTTTGTATACATCTTAGAAGCTGTTAAGTCTTCCCTCAGATGAATGTTAATATTATAGTAAAGTTGAGGGGAAGACTGCATTTATTCCATGATTTATACTACTGAGAGATTTTTGTTTTCATCAGACATGATGCAGTAATTTCTGTGATCCAGGAAGAATGTATTGATAAGTTCTCAGCAGTGACTGGCCAGCAGACAAGGATCTCTAGTTACATTTATGTTTCTGGAATTCACCCTACCTAATCAGTTTCTTCCAGGAATTTGCTACTCAAATACAACCAATAATTCTTTCAGAAAACAAAAACACAATGCCTCTATTTTTAAAAAGGTGTTCTGGGGGAGGTATTTAAATGGTACTGGGGTCCATCACCATTGTCCTTGGTCTCAGAGGATTTTATTATTGTATGCCTTCAAGCTGATTCTCACTTATGCTAACTTTTTCCTAGCATTTTCTTGACAATATTTATTCAGAAGAGATTTGCCATTGCCTTCCTATAGAGCTGACAGAGTATTCCTTGTCCAAAGTCAGCCAGTGAGGTTTCTACATCTGAGGGGGAATTCCAGCCATGCTTTCCCACTGTACTAATCTATCTCTCAAACCACTACCCTGTATTGACATTTGTCTCAGAGGATGCCTGCATTAACAAATCAGAGAGAGGGACCAGTTCCGCAAGACAGTAATTTCCCTTAGGATTTATATCTCCTGGAGGCCCCCAGGGACCAGCTCCCCTATATCCAAACTCCAGAGAAGGTACTCTTACCATCCTTGAACTCTGAATTCTTTAGCTTTGAAGACATCACCATGCTTACCTGTTTCCACACAGCAGGTTCTGTGCAGAAAGCAACATCTATGTGCTATCTGCCCAACTAGTTTTCTGGGGAGCAATGTTGTTTTGCAGTTTTCTGCACAAGTGCATTTTCAGCACAGAATAAGTCATGAACTGCAGACATTCTTCAAAAACTGAAGGTTTTTTATGACCTTCTTACAGCAAGAAGAAACATGGTAAAAATATTCATTTTTGACTGCAAGAATGGAATTTACAAAGATTTACATCCCGAGTTAGAACTAATAACGACTTAGGCAGCCAGAAGCTATGTAAATACAGTACCAACACTGGATCTAGGCCATTAACTCCCCAACATAGGCCTTTTCAGCACCACCCTCCCAACCCGCCATAGGGACAGGAGAAGTATGGGATCATGATGACGCGTATGCAATCCTATCCTTCTCCTGTCCCCAGGCAGTGCAATTGTGCTTCAAATTATTGATGGGGTTTCTGCATCAATGATTGGTGATCACGCCACCATCATGGACTTACCTTGTCTGTGGTGGCCCTAGAAGCACAATGGCTGCACTTCCTGCCTCAGCACAGCCTGGGACAGTACCCAGCTGCACTGTGGCAGGAAGAGGTGTGGCCATTGCGCTTCCTGGAACAAGGAGGCAGCTGGTGTGGAGGGGAGCACTCCTGTCGTGCTCCCTTCCCAGCAGAGCCGATGCTGAGACCCACACCAGGTGTCTCTGTGACGAGGTAACATGTGGAAAGGGCCATAATGTCATAGCCCCCCGACTTTCCTCCATCATCATGACTATCATCAAGCTAGAAAGTGAAGCACTGGCTTCCAGCTATCCTGTCTCCTTTCTTTCCTTTGCCAAAAAAAAAAAAAGGAGTTGTAGGACCCATGCATTTTAACTCCTTGGTTGTCTGGTTAATGTCCTGCCTGGTAAGCTGGGAAGGTTGAATTCCAGCTGGGATCCAGCTGCAAGGACTAGAGAGGCTGGTAGGGAGCAACAGGGTTGGATTAGGGTTTGTTTGTTTGTTTTGGCCTTGGGATTTTTTGTGTGCCCTTTGTTTTGCCAATGTCGTCTTCTTATTTTTTTCCTAGTGTGTTGTGTGTGTGTGTGTGTGTGTGTGTGTGTGTAACATGTGGGTGCATTGCCTATAGTTTTATTTCTTTCACTGATTTGTTGTGTATGTGTTGTTTGTTTTGTTGTATACCTATGTGTTTTTCTGGTGCATTTGCAAGATGCATTCACTATGTCTGTGCTTTACTGGGGCAATGGGCATAGGCAATAGGTGTGCTTTGCCTCTGTGTGTATGTGTGTTTTTCTGTCTTATTCATGTTTTTTTTTCCTGGATTGTTTTGGTTTCATATCTGTTAGGTTTAGTTGTGTGGATATAATCTGTGTGTTTTCTCTGAGCATCATTGTTTATCCTTCTGTGAGACTGAGATTATATGATGTCAAAAGCCCTAGTTTGATATGACACGCAAACCCCACCCGTCTGCCTTGGTCAAGTATTACTTTTATTTTCATATGATTTTATTGGGGGTTTTTTCCTAGATGGTTCATTATCTTACATTTTTTATTGTGATTTTTACTCAAGTTGGCTGCTTTAAGTATGTTTTATGGAAAAATTGCAAATGCTAAAAATACATCATTTGCCTTCTGTTAAACTGGTACTTTGCTTTGCTTTCTGCTGTTAAATATGTATTTTGGTCCTTGAGGTTAAAACTCACCTTGTTTTGTATTGATTTGGTGAGGCAACTTTCTTCTCTAATAATGCCACCCCTTTTCCTTCTCTTAAATGGGCATTTTATACTATGTGAAGTCAAAAATGTGGCTTGGGCAAAGATCCTGCATTGTCATTGTAACTAAGATGATAAAGTTTTGTCATCATAGTTGCAACTGACAAGCCTCCCGCAAAACCTATCATCACAGCCTATCAGCACCTCAACCAAAGTGTTCCTGAGGCAATGAAGATTGGAGCACTGGGAGATGATATCCACAGCACTGTCCTACTGATGGGGTACCTTGAGAACAAGCAGTCAGAGATGCCCTGTGGGGTCCTGCTATAACTCCTTGTCCCAAGGGATTCCATGACTAAGAGCACGCTGAGGACATCATTCCCAGTGTTCCAGTCTCCACTACCTCAGACACTCTTTGTTTGGTGTCTGCCAGGCTGTGAAAGTAGGTTTGGGAGAGCACATCAGGTTGTTCATGACTGTACATACAGCTCACCAGCAGTTAGGTAAGTCTAGCTGATAATATTGTTAACTATTGAGCAGGGTGACAGCCAAGCATTTTAATCTCATACCTAACCTCTGCCTTGTGCCCTCTTTTTTGGTCAAGTTACTGATTAGCTAAGAGCCCATAGATATATACAAGAAATTTTCAAATTTTCACAAATGCCCAAAAGAGCAGGGTCTCTTTCTTTAACTAGTTTGCAAATCTTATCTCCAGAACTGCCAAACATGTTTTTGGGCTGCAGCTCCCAAGATCACAGGATGGGGAATCCTGCATGTTTTACTTTGCAAATAACATTTTCCATGTTCTACCTGTTTCAGACTGAGAGAATATCCTTGCAGTGGGAGTCTGAAAGGCATAATTTCTTTTGCATTAATTACATTTCTAATTTCATAATTTCATTCTTAATTTCATTTTTATTGGCATAGTCTTCTAAGTAAGGAGATAATATTTTTGCTTGTTTGTTTCTGTTTTCTATCAGATGTTCTTGGAGCCAGTCCAGGGGACAGGAATGAATCCAAACCAACTGTGAAAAAGATGGACACCACAACCACAATGATTATAAAATCATCTCCTAAACATAAAGCGGACAGAGATAAGGGCAGTCAAGCTTCATGTTCCTTGCTCTTTGTGATGACAGCCTTAGCAGTTGTGTGGCATTCTTTGTCATAGCTGCGTTACTCTGCAGTAACTGTGCAATTTCTGCTCACTGTCATTTATACCTACAGCCTTATCCAAGTGAAAACCAAGTGAAATGGCTCTCTAAATTGTGCACTCTAGTATTATGTGGTATGTTAGTACAAGTGCTAAATATTAGTCTGGGACTGGCTAACAGCAAGCATTAAATATCTACGCAATGTATTGAGATGGTTACACTGATAACATCTCATCTACTCAAGATGTAAAAAGGATGAAGAGAGGGAAGCTGAGTAGATTAAGTTATTGTGATAGGTACAATTAAGAATGTTAAAGTTATAAATTAATATGTCACCATTTCTCCCCTTTCATTCACTGGATAACGGACTGTTGTCAATTTCATATTTCATATGAGTTCCATTGAATAATCAGATTTCAAGTACAGTTGATCAAGTTTTATCTATAGGGATCAGCCACTATGTTATAAGCAAAAGCGCAGCACTATCTACCAGCTGGATAAAACTCTGAAGTGGTCGAGAAATTCATAGCTTGTTTGAATCTCTTATTTTCATTTTTAATGTTTAGAATGTAGAAAGCAATATAAGAACCATATGCTGTGTTTAATGTATCAGTATAGTTGCCTTAACCATATAGCAACATGTAAAAATACCTCTCGAGTTATTTTGAAACATACAGAACCATTTCCCTGCCCATGGACTTCATTACTTCATGTTTAAGACTTGACTGTGTTGCAAAAATCTGACGAACGGAAAAGCAGGGGAGGGAAGAGCATTGGATTTTTGAGATGAAAGCAGTCCTTGAGGTGGACTTTTAGGCCAAGATCCAATGGGACACAATCAGAGTGAAGAATCCCACAAACATAATTGTGCTGGATTTAATTATTGTAGATGCAGTCTTGCAAAAAAAGTGCACACTCAGTTGCTTTGCACAACCAGTTGCACAATGAAAAAATCTACAAGTGTAGCAACCATGGCTCTAGTGCAACGATTCAGGCCTTTGTGCATATATGATGCAGCAGCAAAGATGACAAAAGCCCTAATCCAGAGCTCTTGATCAACAGCTGTGGGGTACTTTCCTGTTTGAAAGAAGGGAAATGTGAGGCATAGAATCAGTCCTTTAGTGTTTGTCACACATAAGTACATGACACTGTACAAACATTCTAGTGCTAAGCACTGGTCTGTTTTTTGGATAGATATATAGCCTTAGTCTGGGAAGAATTACATCCTCACCCCTTTTGCACAAATTGGGCAGGATCCAATCCTGTTGCCAATGATTAAGAGTTGCCTTTGATGAACTGGAGCAAAATATTTCCATATAGCTACCACACACAGAGAAGAATAATCATTACCCCTTTTATCCCATAAGGGACACAAATGCACTGTAAATCGACAATGAGCAGAGTGTCCCATAGTTACTGGTTAGTTATAACTAATGTTTTATTGTGATGTGACAGGAAAAGATAAAATATGAAAGAAACCTAGAAGGATAAATTCTGTTAGTTGCTGCTTTCCCTCTGATACAGCTTCCCCTGACCTGGTACCTCCCTGTTTTATTGGCTGTGGGTGATGGGAGATAAAGTCCAACACAGCTGGAGGTCACCAGTTTGGGAGCAGGCTGCTGTAATACATAGGCTATTTCTGCACTAGACTGTTATAGCGCTATTATTCCACTTTCAACATCCTATAGAATCCTGGGATTTGCAGTTTTGGGAGGGGCCAGCCATTCCTGTTGAAAGTGGAATTATAGTGCTATAACAGTCTAGTGCAGAAATGGCTATATTTTCAGGGTTCCCCTCATGTCACCTTAATGAGGGTTGTTTTTTTTTAGTTATTAAACAGAATTGATGTATTTTACAGTGTGACAAGATGTTGCAAGACCACCATTAGGTAGGACAGGACTAATACATGTATTTTTGAGAGCTGTTTTTACAATGTTATTGAAAATCTATACACTGCAGTCTAAATAGAAGTAACAGTTATAACTAAGTGGACAAAATCCAGTATTAGCCCTACCTCGAAAACCATGGGATTGAAGTTAGTTACAGCTACCCAGTCCCATTCATTTAATTAGTCTGCTCTGGGTAGGATTAATATTGAATTTAGACTGTTATTTCTCAGATTTATATTTGCTAACAAAGCCAATAATTCACCTAACCGATTAGTTGTTTTCACAATAATGAATATTACAGTGTACAGTTTTATAAGATATAATGTAAAGTATTTGTCTTTGATGTGTGTGGGGGGATGTAAGAGCTATTACTTCAGTTTGATTCACATAAAAGTATACTCAATCCAGTGTGTTAATTCTAGTACACAAATATATTTCTGATGAAAATATGATACAACTAGACTATTTCTTTGAAAGTGCTCCAGTTTTGACACACAAATAATTCTTGACCTTCAAGAACTCATATTTCACGTCAGTCATACCTACTATGCACACTTTTGTGTGTATGATACTCCATGTATACTGAGAATACATGCCAGCCTTCAACAATCTGGTGCCCTCCTGGGACTCGGAACTTCCAATATTCCTTACCATTGGCAATGCTGGCAGGAGTGGCCGAGCGGAGTTCAAATCCAAAACATCTGAAAGTTACCAGGTTGAAGAAGGCTGAGATGGAGAGTTATTAATCTCCTACTGGCCTCTTTCTCTATATATGCTCTTGCTTCATGTTTTAACATTTAAGGTCATGACTCAGCCAAACATAAACACCATTGTTCAATTGATTGTATCAGAAGAGTTAAGCTACACTATTAAAACTAATGGAAACCAGAAATGCTCATCTTTGGCTGGATTGTGCAATAAAGTTGCATCCTTCATGGAGCTGAATGAACTATTTGGAACTGTACATCTAAAAGGCTCAGAAACAAGAAGATGAATGGGGCATTTAAAACAAAAACAAAAACATGGCCATCTGGCCACACTCTATCTGAAAGCTGACTCATCTTAAGCACATGGAGTTAACAACACTGAATTCATTCTTGTTCAACCAGTTCTGTGAAAGCTTGTAAGAGGCCTTGTTCTCTCATTCTCTAAGTCATACTACGTTTTATTTCCCAACAAAGGGACTATGAAATTGCACTCACAGTTAAGCAACTACAATTACAATGGGCAAGGAAAGAAATTTTGCCGAACTATTATCATTTTTATTAGCTATTTTATTTATTAGTTATATTTCTAATACATCTTCAATCCTCCATGAGCTCACAGCAGTGTTCTCCTCCCTTCTGCATCTTCTGAACAACCCTGTGAGGTAAGTCAGTGACAGACAAATTGAAAGCAAGAGACCACAAAAGACTGGCCAAGACCATCCAGTGAGTTTCTTGGCTCAAGGATGACTTGAACCTGGTCTCCTATGTCCCAGTCCAATACTCTAACCCAGTGAATCTCAACCTTTGGTCCTCCAGATGGTTTGGACTTCAAGTTCCAGCGCATATGGCCAGTGCAGAGGAATTCTGGGAGTTGACATCCCAAACATCTGGAGAACTAAAAGTTGAGAACCACTGCTCTAACCACTATTGGCCCTTAATTGATAACTAATACTGTATTATTGAATATTTACTAGATACTGTATTAGGTACTGTATTGCATTTGTCAGTGCATTAAATGTATTAAATTTTGGACAGGAGCACTTCATTAATGGACAATAATTAAAATTCTGTTTGTTAAAATTATTATTGCTATCATCAAAGTATTCCAACTGTTGCGGATTCACACTGGGAAAAAATTAACACCGTACCATCATCACTGCTCCTATGAGATTATCCTTTAGAGACTGGAATTTGAAATTGTTTTAGTGAACATATTAAGCTTGTTCAAGATTTAATGTGCTGGAGGGAAGCAGTAGGTGGCTTTCTCCACATAATTGTGTGATTTCTAGAAGGCAGGTGAAGCAAATAAGCAGGGATTTTCCTTTGTAAAAAGGGTTAAAAGGATGAGAGGCATAGTTTAACTGAAGTAGGTACACTACAACTAACCAGAATTCACTGGCAGTTTAATGAAATAAACAGAAACGTTATTACAGAGCGATAAACAATTGTTTTATTTCTTTGCAGAATGCATTGAAACCATCTTGCAGTTATGTAGTCTTGCATTTTAATCATTGCATTTCAGCTTTTTACCATTAACTAATAATTTGCACTGGCACCATTTGCACCTAAGTCAGTTCTGTCATCTGAAAAAACTGTCTGTTGCCGGTTAAGCAATTAACATTTGCTCATTTGGGCTGTTACAAGAGAAGGTGTAATTTGTCCACCGTGCCCTTTCTGCATACCTAATTAGTAAGAATGTGGAATGCTGTTGAAGGAACAGACATTTAATTTGAGGGATAAGAGAGAGAAGGAATGTATTGTTAAAATTTTACATTCTTTGCAATTGTACTCTCATAAAATGTTTTTCAGTTAGTAGGTTTTTTAAATGGTCTGTTGGTAAATAGCTTTTGCCCATACTACGTCTAGCTTACCTGTGTTTCTGGCTTTTAAATGTAATGTATGAAGACCTGTATGGTTAGGAAATCCTGCTCATTGGAGCAAAGATGCTGATGAAATCCAAGAATTCATACTGAATTGTAAGAATCAGGTCATTGTGCTTTAAAACCGTCAGAACCAGTGGTGTTGTAGTAAAATTTGAAGAGCAGATGCCCCCATTTCAGCCAAACCCACCGAGGGCAATCTAGAGATGCAAGCAGCTGCTTGGTCCATGTGAGAAAACAAGTTTTAGCAGTTTTTATTCAGGAACATTAGTAAAACTCATGAGTCTTATTTTAACATGATCCCTTCTCAGCACTGCTTTGCATTACAGCAAGGCTGACTTACAAGAATAGACTGTTGCTGGGGAAGATCAATCCCTCTCTTCTAGCTAAAGATGTGAAGTCACTTTTTAAAAGTATGTAAGGTGCACAGTGTGCAGATATAAGGGTTCAGCATGGGTTTTACTCCTAGCTATGTTTCTCATTGTAGTTGCAAGAAGTGCTATGGCCCTCAAGTGTAGTGCTGAACAGTGGAATACAAATCCAGTAAAATAACCATTGGCTGGTAAAACTATAGCAGCACTCAAAGCCGGGATATTATCTACATTTGGGACAGACAGGACTGTTCCTTCAAGGAACATTACTTAAACTGATATTGAACTAGAAAGTGAGGTCAGTATTTTCCATTTGATACTGCTCCAGAAAGATGAAAGGAGTCTCCACAGAAGATACAAATCAATACACGCTACAAGCTATGATTCTAGTTTCTTTGTTTTGACATTAGCAAAATACTAATTAGAAGTGTGCTTGGGAAAGAATCACTTCTTGAGAAAACCTTGTTCACTTCTGTTTCCCTAATCATAGTCCCTCGTTTCTATCACAGCCTATATGCATAACTTCTTGTCTCTGTTGCAATCTACACTCTAATGCTTATCCAGAATCTCTAGGCCTATTTTGCAGTCTTCCTATCCAGTTGATTCCAGAGTACAAAAGGTCTTGATCAATCTGCCCTGATGAAAAAAAAAATTATATACTTTTCTGAATCGTATTGGGCATCTAATAAATATAGACACTTTGAAAATCTTATTTCTCTCTTTGTGTTGTTTTGTTTCTAATGCCACCTCCATCTTCTCTTTGCCACCATTTTAAAAACAATGTACTTACATTGGTATCATCCCTAGCAGAAGAAAGCAAGTGCCTCAGGAGACCACTGTGGGGAGGGCATAGCAAAGTGTTGGAGGGGAGAGCAGGATAACACCTGCTAGCCTGCCTCCCCCCCAATCTCATAGGAACGTGGGGGCAGGAGGAGCGATTTGCCCCAGGCGGCAATGTTTCTGGGGCATCCTGGTCCATAGCCATGCCCCCGCGTGCCCTGGCCACACCCCCACACTCCACAGCCTTGCCCCACACACAGTGGCCACACCCCTCACACCGTAGCCTTACCCCTCTTGTCCCCCTCCACACACTCCAAGCTCCACCACTGTCCCCCCCCCCCCGCAGGTGAAATGGAAGATAATGTCCCAGTACTGTTGTAAACAGAAAGGGTCAAGTCTCCTGTCAACATTTTAATGTGGAATAGCAGTAGACACCATCTTGTTATTCACCTCAGACAACAAAATGCCTTGGTCTAGTCCAGCCACATATGCCAATATGCACAAAACAATTTAAAGATTGGTAGCACAGAGAAAGAAGTAGAAGCTTACATGTCTGAACATGTTAGAGTCTTCTTTATTGCAGGCCTATGTTTAAACATATGGCACATGTTTAGAGGAAAACGGAAACTACACACTAAGATCTAAGCAGCATCAGGAAGGTGGGATAAACCAGTACCTAGTAATGCCCATAGACAGAAGATCTTCGTTTTTGAGTGTGCGATTTGAAATCCAGAGGTTTGAACTCTAGACCCAAACTGATCTGATTTGAACCTATTTAACTCTTAGCTATTTCTGTGCACACAGCCTTAACTGACAACGAAACAAAGATCTCTACTTAACTGTGGTAACCTTAATGGGGACGATAGGGAAACCTGAGTTCAGTGGATTCCACTGAAATAAGTTTGTATTGATGCAAATTACATATTAACATAACCAAGGCACTTCAGTTCTCTACTATTAATACCACCTTTAGCAGTTGTGTATTCTGCAAAGCTATCTCCTATAGCCAGTCTCAAGGACAGCTTTTCCTCCTTGCTTTTCAAATGAGATTCGTATGCAGTATGATCCCAGAAACTCCAAGTCTTTACATTACGTATTTCCAGTTCTGGAGTCTACATAACTCCATTTTAGCAGTCCAGCTGTATTCTAGAGACCCTTATAGACACAGTGCAGCTATGGCTGTACCTTGGGAATGGGAGTGGATGTTAGAATCCCAAAGTGTACAACATGTTCAGTCTTGGGTGCCAGATGTAGGGGTGTTTGGTTGGTTGGTTTTTGTCTTCAGCAAGAGGATTCAAACTTAAAGGGTAATAATTTCCAGAAGTTTTGTTTCTGCACATAATTTCTTCTAGCTAGATGAAGAAGGGAAGAAGTCCTGATCAACACATTGACTTGTTTCCCCACCTCCCGTTTGGTTCCTGTGATAGCTGCACAACACTGCAGCCTTACACCATGTTTTTCAGTGCTATCCAAGTGTTAAATATTGCTACTTTTTATCCTTTCGTATGATTCTCTGATTCAAACAGTGCACACTCTGTTGTTCTTTTCTAATAAAAGGATTGTCAGCTTTTGCGTATGACAACAGCATCAACATTTGCATATGTATGGAGCCCATGCATATACTCTTGGACTTTTTCACAGCGTTATGGATAATGGCATTGATTATAGACTGTTCTAGTATCAACTTACGAAGTGGGTCCCACACCTGCTCTAAAGACCCTAATGCTTCTCTCTTTAAACAGTTCCATTTTATTATACTCTGTTGGGTTTGGAGTTCAGCAGAGATTTAACATTATATATAACTACGAGGAATGTCATTTTTCAGAACCTAGAAAGGTAGAAAACAAACTTGAGTTACATTCAGAGAATTGCTGAAATTCAAGGGTTGGAGTTTTGGAGTCTAACCCATGAAATTAGAATGTCCACCAGCTGACATGAAGAGCAAACATCTTGAACTGCCATTTGTAAAGCTAATTAAAACAGGTGAATATATCTTGCGATAAAATACTGTTCACCAGTCTTTCAAAAACTCATATAGAGATTTCGTATGAACATTGCATGTGCATATACCAGCTACTCAAAATGAATACATAACATGCAACTGTACCAATTTGTTCAAAACAGTCCTGATTAATCCTCTGTCACCCCACTTTTCAGATGCTTTCAAAATGTCCCAGTTTCCTTCCCCTCTTCCCACTTTCCTCTTTGTCCTCAGCTTACTTCAATAGCTACAAACTGAGTTCAAAGTGCAAAAGTAGTTTTTACGCTATTAGTCTAGGGGTGAGAAGAGTGCAGAAACCTCTCCTACCCAGCAGGGCTAGGCAAAAACAAACTGCTGCAGCCTCAGTTTTGTTGTCTGTTCTTCATTAATTTTTTTCCATATAGACCACAGTCTGATATTTCTTGGCAACACACACCCCAGTGTTCACCTGTAGAATTCTGGAGGGTATGTAAATATAGTCAATATTTTGGTGTATACGCAGGGCTCCAAATCCAACACTGCTCTAGAATCCTTCCATTCATCAGAACAACAAGGCCTTCCTTCATCCTCCCCACCACCACCTTCTGTGTTGTTCTAAAACCTGCTTCAGAAGGTTTCCTGGTCTTTCATGGGAAGTTTTGAGGAAACAGGGGGATGGAGAAATTGCTATCCCCGCAATTCCACTAATGGAAACAATCCAGTCAGTCGAATAAAGCCAGTGGATTCTGGATCTTGGCCATTTATAAACATCTGTGAGACTAACAACATATAAAAACACGCAGGACTGTAATCTTCACTTCAGACCATATTCCTGGATTTTCTGGTTTCTGAAACAGCCGTTCATAGAAATTAAGTTAGTCACTGGACTATTTTATATTCATTATCTTCCCAATATTTTGTCTACAGAGTGAGTTGTTTTTATACCCCATCATATTCTATTATGGACATATTGATGAACCAACTTGTACATTTTTCTGGTACATTTTGCATATGGAATCTGTTTTAAAACACTGAAGGACTATTATCATAGCAATGACCCATGAAGAAGACACTTGAAAAATAGCAACTGTGTGATGATTTGTAAGTTACAATGATTTCTGTATTATAACAAATAATAAAGAGTAATCCAAATTTTGTTTGGTTGTTGGAATTTTTTATGTTTATTGGAATTTTCAAATACATTTGCAACACACTTCCACTTATCATGCAAGACAGGTAAAGAATATACATTGCAAGTGCCTTCCTATGCCACAGAACAAGAACAGGTGATTTTTGGCCCTCCAGATGTCATTGTGCTGCAACTAACATCTTCCTTTATTATTATGTTGGGCATGGCTGAAGGGAGTTGTAACCCAATAACATCTCAGGGGCCACAAATGGTCCACCTCATTAATGAAATATGTTCCAATGAATTACATGGGCTTACCCCAGGCACCTGTTACAAAATTGCAGCCTAAATCAGTAAAATAAGTGGTGTCACACATCATTCTGTCATATCAGTTTTTGAAAAAAATGAGCATTGGAGATGCACAATGGCCACTCCATAAATTTCATACTATGCACACATACTATGCAGTGATGTCCTCACTGAAGGAGAGTGTATGCATACAGCAGTTAGCAATACTGATTCAGAATAAATACACCAATGGCTAAAAACTAAATTATGGGTTTACTGTAAAAACTTCATTAAAGATAGAAAAGATTTCAAAGGCGTGCTGTAATAAAAAGTCCTTCACCTGCTTGCTGAAAGACAGAAAAGATGGGCCCAGTCTTGCGACTCTAAGAATGGTGTTCCAGCGCCTGGGAGTAGCCACAGAGAAGGCCCTCTACCAAATTCCTGCAGGCACACCTGTGAGGATGGTAAGTCATGAGACAAGGGACTTGTCAGAAGATCTCAAAACACAGGCAGGGTTATATGAAAGAACAGGGTATTTCAAGCAACATAGCCCATCTAGCTCTTCGGTCCTCTACTCTGGCTGGCTGCAAATCTCTGGAGTTTCAGATTTTCCCAGTCCTACCTGGAGATGTCAGGGAATAAAATAACAGATTTTTCCCTGTACTTGTGTACATGTCTAGAATGCAGGACCTAGATGAAAAACAGGGGAACTTTTGGCAGTTTTTGTGAGACTGAGGATAACCAGAAGCTTTTCCTGCCTGGGTAGAGAGCACAACATTCAGGAAATTTGATTCTACTCTATATTCATGGGTTCTTCGACTGGCATTTTCTTCCACAGCATTTCATTGAGACTTTTTTCTCTCCCAGACTCCATAAAGCTTTGCATAGTGGCACTAGGAATAAATTTTGTTGCTGCAATGTATCTCCAATGGCTGATTATTTTTCCCAGTAGCTGATCATTCCTTAGATGTAAAACTCTTAGCTCACTGCCTACGCAGAATAGACCCTGTGGATTAGCTTGGACCAGAGAGATTTCATGACCTAAATCAAAAGGTACGTGCATAGAGTTTCTCCCCTGCTGAGGGAAGAAGAATGCTTGATCTACAAACTGCTGCCTCAGAAAGACATTTTAAATTGAAGGCTCTGCATTTATCCCCTAATTAAGTGGCTGTCACAATCTTTGGAACTCTTTCACTATGAAATTTAGATTCTCTTCACTTCAAAAGATCTATTCCCACTTGCCTTGCTATCCTAAGAGTCATAGCTTGTTTCTTTATATTCCACATTAGGAACTTGATTTTAATAATTGTGCTTTTTATCTCCTGCTCCTGTGTTCCCTTCCCTCCCAACTCAGTATTGATAGTTCCTTCTTTAAACAGACTTCAAAGAGTACTCAAAAGTCAGAGCACCTGGTTCAAGGTTATTAAAGGGTGCTCTTTTCAGACACGTTAGGAACTCACACACTTTCCAAGTACACAGGCACCAGAAGAAGTCTTTGAACTTTGGCAATAACATGTCCTGGGAGATTGGCCCCAGTAAGCCAAACTCACACAGAGAGTTGTTTGGGGGTGGGGGGAATCAAATACAAAAGAATAAAAAATGTTCACAATACGTTGTGCTGGGAATAGCAAATATTACTGTAGTCCCTGTAAGAGAAAATAAATTCATTCATAAATTATAACAATACAATATTTCTTAAGCAAACAAAACAGATGCATAAAATATCACCTGGCATTCAATACTGAAGTTATAGATTCATAATTCAAAAAGATCTGTAACTGTTCCCTATTCGGTTAGACAATCTAGATCCTTTCCACAGGATTCTGTTGTCCCAGCGAGACTGCGATGATGATTCTGCATGATGCCGTCACAGTCCCATTCTTCTCCTGTCGCCAGGTGGAACGATCACAGATTAAATCATTGATGGGTTTTCCCCATCAATGACCCACGATCGTGCCACCATCCCACACTTACCTGGCCTACGGAAGCCCTGGAAGTGTGATGGAGGTGCTTCCGGCCCCAGTGGAGCCTGGGAAAGTGCTTGGCTGCAGTGTCAAAGCAAGAGGTGTGTCCATTGTGCTTCCTTCATTAGGGAGACAGTCCAGTGAGGAGGAAAGCGTTCTTGTCGTGCTCCCATCTTGGCAGAGCTACCGGAGCACTACTGGAGATGGTAGAGTGTGGAAAGGGCTGTAGTCTTATTATCCCCAGCCCACCTAAACACCTAGCAGCTGCATTGGGTGAAAGAGGTCTGTTCAGCTGCCAGTTGGGGCACAAGGAGGATGACAGCAAGAGAGACTGCCACAATCAGAAACAGAACCCCAGTTGTAATTCTTATTCACTGGTGGGAGAAGGGTGGGCATTATCCTCTTTGCCCGCTGATCAGAAGTTGAGCAAGACCTCCTTCACCTGGTGTAGCTACTGCCTTGTAAAGCAGATTTCGGGGGTGGGTGTTATTTAGGAGATGTTATTTAGTTACGTGTATGTATCTAAGTAGGCAATGAAGAATATGGACCATAATTTGATAAATTAGGCTTTGTTCAGAATTGGGAAAAATAACTCAAAGAGTGTGTTTAGTATTTGTGAGGTTTCTAAGAACCAGCATTCAAAGAGATAGCTATGCTAGTCTCTTATACCAAAAAAAGACAAAACGGGAGGGAAAAGGGAAAGGGAAAAGGAAGGAAAGAGGATCTAGCAGCACATTTTCATCCACAGATGGAGCTAATATTAACGCCATAGGTGTATCAGCAGTTACATGCCTCTGGGTGTTGGATCAGAGTGGAATAGGTGAAAAAAGTGACCCTGTCTATAACTAGGATGTTATTCCCAGGCCTGCATAGGCTAGACTGTGCTGGGATGATTTCAGTAAAGTTTTAGGAGAGGAGATGAAGCAAATTTTCATGGGGGCCAAGAAGGCAAAGAAAAAGAGGAACTAACAAAGATTTTAACTCTGGCAGATTTAAAGCAGTTGAGTGCAGACCTAATTTTTGCTAAATTTACACATACAATAGAAAAGATGGAGTAGAAGAAGAGAAGGCTACAGTTTGTAGGAAGGGCATGCTGAAAATAGATTAGGGCTTCAAAAATATGCTTAATTTGGCTCCTTTCTGAAGCAAAAAGGGGACAGCCTTGAGAAAGATCTCAGGTTCAGTAAATCCCTGGATACCAGATTTAGGGCTCTCAGACTTGGATAAATATGTCCTCTGGGAAAAGCCCTGCTTTTCAGTTCAGGATTAGGCTAAATTAGTGATCTGGTTTAGCAGGTAATTTATGTTAGAAAAGAAGCAACTGTAGAGTAGCCAGGTAAGGGTCAGGGCTCCTGTCTCTTTAATGGATGTGTAGAAGAGAGAATTTCAGCAGATCTTGTTTGCCACACAAACTATATTACACTCTTGGTATAGTGATTTGATTGCTAGATTACAACTCTGGAAGAACAGAGTTTTAATCCCCACTTGGCCATGGAAATTCACTGAGTAACTTTGGAGAAGTCATTCTGTCAGACTCAGAAGAAAACAAAGGCAAACTCCACCTGAACAAATCTTGCCAAGAAGATCACACGACAGACTTGCCATAGAATTCCCATAAGTCAGAAATAATTTAAAAGCACACAACAACAAAAATCATGTAAATTTGTGTGCACCTACCTAAGTAATAGAGGTGCTAAGAAACCTGGTTACTGAATTGTGAAGACGCATAGCAGGACACCAGCAAGAGTACCCAGTGTGCATCATGAGCCTGATGCATTTTGAAGACCATAGCATATAGTTCCCAATTCACTTTGTGCATTGGTCCCTTGCCGGCTCTGCTATGTAGTTACATAACAGCAGTCCTTTACTGGATTGCACATCCTCACAGTTCTATTTCCCACAGAGCCAAGCCTGGTTACGAGCATGCAGAGCCCCAACAGGATTCCAGTCCAGTCTTTTTGACAGGAGGTATTCACATCTATGGCTTGATGAAAGATATCCTGAACCTCGGTAAAAACTGACTTGTACCAGTGGCTAATTGGAATTATATTTACTGATCCCAATTCTGTGCATATATGAGATTGGGCCTTTCTTGTCCCCTCCTCCTTGTCTGGGACAGTTTTTGAGCCACACTAGTTTCAGAGCTGCACTGCAGCCTGCCAGCAAAGTGGCTTGTAAGTTTCCTTTAGAACACCCAATTTCCTTTATAATTTTTGTTACAAACACACTATACAAACTTGCTTCAACAGTGATGCAGTCAAGATTTTCCCTCATCTTCCTGAGACTGGGAATCTGTGCTGCAATATATATTTTACCTGGTCAAGTGGAATTACCTTTGCTTTCAGGTTGACATCTAATACCATGGTGGTGGGGCTTAGCATTCCACCAGCATACTTACAGTTTCCATAGAAGAAGTGGAGATTGCTCCATTCTTCCCACTACTTAACCTGGGTGTGCAGCAGGGAGGGACAGATGCAGATGCAGCTCTATCTCTCCAGCTGCCAACTGAGGGTGAGAGTGTCTCCAAACAGCTGCTCTTGAACATCTAAGCATGAAGGAACCACCTTATGCTAGGGACAGAGGCTATTCCCATTCATGTCTGGATGCTCATGAGCAACCAGAAGATGTTCTGGAGCACCCTTATCCCCAGTCAATGTCTGAGGGGATATTGTCATGCCTGCAAACCTCCCAGCTGCTGTTCGGCACCCAGGCTGGGGAATTATAGTTGGTACTTCCTTCAATAATGTCCAAAACTCATATGGTGGTGGTGTAACTAGTGGTTACACTAGTATATGCCATGAACACAATGCAAATGAACAATTATTTTGATGTGACTATATTGACATTAAAAAGTTTTAGTGACTTTGAACAATACAGAAGAGCATTAAAATGTGTATTTATACTAAAGCTCCCAAAATCCCTATATATGCTGGCTCGTGGGATTTTTTGTGGAAAAAATAACATTTCCAAGCTTGTGAGCATATCATGGTTGTTGGCTGATAAAGCCAGCTGGCCACACGTGGCAATGGACTAAGTAGACCATTGGTCTGATCTAGCAGGTCTTTTCTTATATTCCATTATCAGGCATGGCTTGCATCTCAATCTAACTATATATTTGCATGCATGTTTTACATCTTTCAATATACACACCTAGTTTCATTAGATGAAACATTGACTTGACAAGCAAAACAAAGAAATTATCTGTTACCCTTCTTGGATGGTTAAGGTTGGATGGTTAAGCAGGGATGCTGGTTGCTGGGGGGGGCAGTAATTAGGGGTGGTAAAAACAAATCACTTTGGATTTGTTGATACTGTTGATAGGTTCCAAGTTAACTTTAGAAGAGACAAACGGGAAGGTTTAAATTCCATACAGCAGATCATGCAAGCAGCCAATATTTAAAACCACAAAATGCCAGCTTTCATTTCATGCCTCTGCTGTTTTTTTAAAGCAGACTTTGCTTTTAAGATTATATAAAGATTATCCCTGCAGTTGCCACACAAGTACAGACTGCTGTACTGTCACTATGCATTAGATTAATCAACTGGGTTGGATATTCATGTGTAGAATTCCCTGTTTTGTGTCCTGTGCAAGAAAAGAAGAAAGCATAGAGTTCCTTAAATATCTTCAAAAATCAATAAACAACAAAGCACATATAACAAACAATGATTAAACCAGAAGGAACAGAAAAATAATCCTATATCAAAGACAGCAGTTAGTTTCTGGAGAAGAATTTATTAAGGTCAGAGAAGGTATTCTATGTTTAGGAAGCATTTTATTTGGTATTAACTTGTGGTCCCTTGAATCCAGGGATCTATTTTTGAATCCAGTTTAAGGAGCTATATTTTGTCCAGAAATTTAGGAATCTACTGCTGGGATTAACGTAAGCTATTGCATTTAACATGTAAAGCCTTCTGTGATAACTGAAGCCCCTGTCAGAGCTGCTGACAACGAGCAGCAGCTGTTGGTCCCTGTGGCTCTGGCTGGAGATGAGTCCTGCAGCTCAAGAGCTCCCCCTGCTGCCAGGGACCAAGCAGGCGCGGACGTCCCTCTGCCTGCTCCTTTAGGGCAACAGGGATCCAATCCTGAAGATGCTTTGGAGCCTGTGCCAATCAGCCCACAAACAAGGCGGGGACTCAAGAGAGCTGAGCAAAGGGGGGCTTCCTTGATTAAGTTCAAGAAGCAGTGACTAGCCACACCTGTGTCTTGGGCTATATAACTGCCTTCCTGGAAGCTTTCCTTTGCTTGTGGTAAGCTTCTTTCAAGCCCTCTCTTGCCTGTTCCTTGCTCCCAGCACCTGGTTCCTTCTACCTTGAATTGATCTCTGGACTCTTAACCCTTGGCTTTTGGAACTCTGACTACGGCTTTCACTTGATGCTCTGGTAAATGAACTCCCTCGTATAAAGTGCTTGCTTGTCTCCTCCTGGCTGGACTTTGCTGGCTGTCACACTCCCTTCTCTGGGCTGGCTCACCGCCCAGGTCTCTGACCTTGACACCTTCCTTGGGACCACGTTAAGATCACTGGCCTACCCAAGCCTTACGGACCTCTTCAGAGGCCTTGTTCTGAATGCCTCCTCTGAGTGAAGCAAAGCAAGTAGCTAACTAAGGGGAGTTCCTTCCCAATGGTGGCCTTCCAACTATGGAATAGCTTCCTTAGAGAATCTCACAAAGATCATGTTATTCATCCATGCCTTTTAAATTGAAATACTGTTTGGAGTAAAGGTGCAGTTTATTAATAAATAGGCTTAGGGAAACTAAAAGGTCTTCAGTTCCAAAAAGATTTCAGAGCACAAGTCTTCCTGAGAAAAGCCTCTACAGATAATATATGTGAGTGCAGGGGAAGCATAAATCTCTTTGTCTCTCAAATTGCAAATTGAAAAAAACTGTCTTCTCAGTGGCTGCACCTATGCTGTGGAATTATTTGTCCCCAGAAGTTAGGTTGGTAACCCTTTGATGGTTATGTTAGCCACAGCTTGTTAGCTTGGAAATAACACTGTAAGAACACAACATGATATTAGTGCCATGCTGGATCAATCCAAAGTCCTATCAAGTCTACCATTTTCTTCACATAGTGGCTAACAGTTGCCTATGGGAAGCCCAGCAATAGGACATAAATGCTACTGGACTATCTGCCTTGCCTTCCCAGCAGCTGATCTACCAAGCATGCTATGGCCATTTCCACACTACACTGTTATAATGCTATTATTCCACTTTCAACATCCTATGGAATCCTGGGGTTTACAGTTTAGGGAGGGGCATTTAGAATTCTCAGCCAGGGAGCTTTTTGGCCTCAGTAAACTACAACTCCAGAATTCCACAGGATGTTGAAAGTGGAATAACAGCACTATAACAGTAGTTCAGAAAGGCCCTGAGTCTGATATTTTGGAGGTGAGGGGGGAATATAGTCATTCTAACTATAGTAGTCACCCTGACATCCATGAATTTTTCTCTTATGTCTACAGGCTTAATTTAACTGATCACAAATTTTATACACAACAGTTGGCTAGCATTTCAGGTTAATACCAATGCTGCCCTCTTCTTCCCTCTTCTCTGTATGAAGCTGAAACTATGGCTAGGTATAGGAGAAAAAAAGAAAAGAAAGGATCATGCCACTCACTGGCAGGAAGAAATTGACTTGATTGCTTCAGCAATAGAGTAAGAGCCTGAGCCTTATGAGGTAACTGCCAAACAACCTGCATTTTTTTCTGTGCAATAAAAGGAAATTCTGACCTACATGAAAGTGAGCATTATCTTTTTGAATAGGAGGTATTCACAGCAAATGGGAAAGCTGTGGTTGCTGGAACTAACAGCCATTGTGAATGATGATGATTCATTGATCAATGAAAGAATAGGAAGCACAGCTCCCTACAGTTAATGAAGGGGTGGTTTCTTGCTGCCTACAATGTAATGGGCGGGCAGAGTCACCTTCTATCTTTGGGAGTGAGCCAAGCACTCTACATACTAACTACACTGGCAAAAAGAACCTCCTTAGGTACAGAGTCTATTAGGCAGAGATTATCCCCAGTCTTACAAACCCTTTCAAACTGTGCCCCTGCTTTCTAATTTAAATGTACAGAACTAGAACTGCAGCACTGTAATGGCAAACAAAAGTCTGGAAGGGTTGTAGCAAACTGTTTTCATGCCACTGACTATACCATGAGAAGGAAGGAAGAAAAACATTTTTTAACCCCCTATTTGTTTTTCCTTTACTGCAAAGACCATTGGGTGAACCCCCCCACTCCATGAGCTGCATCTACAATAATCGTCCTTGATCTTTCATCTATATGACCTGCAGGAGCTGTCCTCAGATGAAGAATCAGAAAAGGAAAGCCAAGGTGGCAGACTGCAGTCAGAACCAGAGAAGGTTGGCATCCCTGCCTTGGAAGCAGAGCCTGGACCATCTCATGTAGACTGAAGAGAAGGAGCCAAAGGAAGAACACTTCATCCTTCAGAGTGTGCCATCTTGAAATGGCAAGAAAATAAAAGCACAGGTCAGTCTTGTTGCTGCTGTTATGTACCTTCAAGTCATTTCCGACTTAGGGTGACCCTATGTCAACTTTATCTCAAGTTTTCCTTGGCAAGGTTTGTTTGGATAGGGTTTGCCTTTGCTTTCCTCTGAAGCTGAGAGAGTGTGACTTGCCCAAGGACACCCAGTGGGCTTCCACGGCTGAGCAGGGGTTTCAACTCTGGTCTCCAGCATTCACCCAAGCCACTATACCATGGTGGCTCTCCTCAGCCTGCCCTAAAAGGGAAACAGAGAGGTAATCAGACCAGTTGTGCTGATTTGAAGCTAGCAATAAATAAGTACAGCCAAGGCCATTTCTTTACTGCCAGAACAGCTCAAAAATCTCTCAGTTTGGCATATTTCTCACTCTGTCCTTCCCTGAACTTCAACTTGCTCCTTGGACTCCCTATCATTTCATCCTGCTCAAACAGCCTTTAGTGTTTAGACCCTGGACTGTTTCGACTGTCCTTCTGTTCTCATTTTTGTCTTCTGGGTAAGACTCTGTACTGGCTTGGTTTCTTCAGGGTTTTTTCTCTTGAACTATAGGTGCACTCACCTGGGCACTTACCAACTCAACACTTGTCACTTTGAAACAGAACAGTTTGCCACTTATGCCTTCTGAATGATGAAGACAAGGTTTTGTACAGGGAAGAGCAGGAAGGTATACAATATCAAAGTCCAGACATCGTGTCAAGGATAAAATGACCAAAAAATTGGTTCTGCTTAAAAACAATTAGAAAGAAACAACAATGGAAGAGATATAGTAATAATATATTAAGGAAGTGGAAACTACTGTACAAGTAAAATTTTGAAAGCAGCCATCTAAAGCTAACTCACACTAGCTTCTTCCTTTTTTTTTAGTTGATGGGCAACCTAACTGTCTGCCACCTGCAATTGTCATATAAACCATGTAAAACCCCTCCCTATTACTCCTGTGTTTATCCCCCTTTTTGATTGCTGCAGACAGAGGTGTCCCACATCTCCGCCTGCAATGAAACCCTATTCTCTGCCTATTTCATCACTGGTCGGATCTCCCCCATGACCATTCAGTGGCTGTAGAAGGTAGTGACCAGGCAGTATACAACTGTTTTCCTGCACAAAGAAGCAGACATTCTCCCATGCACCTGGAGGCCCAGGAAGATGTCATCTTCATTTGTTTGGCTTGAAAAAACACATCCAGATGCTACCTGGCCATCTCTGCTTTCTCACTAAATAGCTACCACCAAATGGCTGGAGGGGGACATGCAGTTTGTGAGTAGATAAGTGGCATGCTTAGGGACAGGGGAGAGAGTACTGTTCAAAGTGGTATATGAGCCTCAGTCAATGAGAATATGTCTAGATTGTTGCAACATTTCCAGTTCTAGTTAGATTTGTCCCCTACACAAGTCTTCAATTTTTTTGGTTTGATCTATTGAACCCTCAATAGATCAGGAACAATATTTAAACTCTAAATGCCCATTGTCTAAAAGTAAACCAACCATTTCATATGTACGGAGAAACCCAGTACTAGCTGAATATTTCTTTCATGCTACTTTTTCTGAAGAAGGCATTGTCCTTTCCATAAGGTTGTTATTACAAGGATTAATAGGACAGAACAGCTATTCAAGTTCTGGCCAGCCAGTGCCCACCTAGTGCCAACTTCTGTCCCTAATCCTCTGGGACTCAGTGGGTTCAGCAGGTGCTAAGCAAAATCCCTGGGTGCTTTGCTAACTATGGCCTGAGGGAAAAAAACCTAAAGTGTTTTTTAGAAACTACAAGAGAAAAGATATATCTAAGGAAAGGAGTGAGGCCACCTGAGGAGGGAGGTAATTAGGCAGATGTGGACTAGATGGGGCTGTAGTCCTGAATACAGGCACACCTCCAGTGAAATTGCTCTGTGTCCAAATAGCTCTCTTCTTCTGCCAAAAGATGTAATTCTGCTCTTCAGGAAGGAGGCTGATGGCACCCATATCTATAAAGTAGCTATCCAAGGTGCTGAACATGTTTTGGGGATACAATTCAGCATCTTGGATAGCTCATTTAAAGTACATACTAAATTCCAGAGTAAATTCATCACAACATGGACATGAAAACCATCAGCTGTCCCTATATGGCAGTATTCATCATTGTCCAGGCTGCAAGCTCATACAACAGTAGGTCCTCAGTATCCACTAGGGTGTGGTTCCAGGATACCTCGAAGATACCAAAATTTGTGAATGCTCAAGTCCCATTATGTTCAATAGTGTAGTAAAATGGCATCCCATCTATAAAATGACAAAATCAAAAGTTTGCTTTTTGGATATTTTTCTGTGGGGAGAGGAAGATATTTTCAAGCGATGGTTGGTTGAGTCCATGGATACAGAATCCACAGATATGGCGGGCTGGCTGTAATTCAATAAAATTAGATCTACTGGACAATGGGAATGTTTGAAATGGTTTAGTTAGCTATGCAGTAGCTCTTACCAAACAGAATGAAACACAGTTTTGGGATGTATAAATATTTAGTGAAATAAGAATGAGGTAAAAGAAGCTGAGCAGCAATGGCAGCTAGGCAGATTTTGAATACAGTATCTGAAATAATGAGAATGCGTTTGACTCTATAAATGTCTTGTTTCTGAGTAGTAAGTGCTTGAAGAGGGTGAAAGGATTAGTCAAATGCTGTTAGGGGTTGATCACACAGTGATATTAGGCATCAACATTTAAAAGGGGTAGAGAATGGGGATGTGCTTGTTTAAAGCAGTGATTCTCCCAGGGTAACACAAGTAATTTGAACAGTTTTCTCCCCACTACATGAAGGTATTCAAAAAATCATGTAGTCTTCTGGATTCATATTTTTCCTCACCCCCCACCCCATCACATACTGCCTGACAGGAAGTAGTGAGGAAGCAGCCAAGCAAGGCGACTTACCCATTGACAGCAATCATAGCCAATGATGTGGGTTCCTCTTTCCTCAGCTCCCCTCATCTTTCCACCTGTATAGCCATGTGGCTCACTGGAGGAAGGAGGTGGACAAGCAGGTGAAGATGTTTGTTCTCATCAGCTGACCAGTGTTCTCACTGACTACTGAGCTGCCAGAGGATGGGCAGCAAATATGAATTAGGGCCCCAGCGGCTGAGACAGGTTCTCTTGAAGTCCACAACTTTTCTGCCCTGGTGTTATTGCAGTGGTGGCTTATGCTGGAGTTTTTAGGTGTAGTGGGAATGGTTAACATCAAGTTCTGTCCTAGACCATGAAGGGTAGACAAAGGGTTTGGGTTCTGCTTCAGCCTCCACTGTTAGTGATACACATGCACACAAATGTAGCTTATGTACACATGTTTGATTTTTTTATTTTGTACTCTGTATTCTCTGTGCACCATCCAACCCTCACTGCCCCCAGCAGCTTTCAAGTCCCAGAAGGGGCTGTTGCTGGTGATGATGACGATGTTTGCTGGTGAGCTGTACTCTTTGTGCACCATCCAACATCCCTCCCAGCAGCTTTCAAGCCCTAGGAGGGACCACCATTCCTGCTAGTGCTTTGCTTTGCCTTGCCCCAGCCCAGCCCTCCCTTCATTGCTGGAATTGTCTCCCTTCTCAGTTCCCTCCCGATCAGTAAGTAGAAACAGCAGCACCTTTTCCTAGGCCTTGAAAGCTGTCAGGGTAGGGAAAGGACATGGAATTGCATAACTGGAACATTACACTCTGCCTAATCCCAAATAATCCTCTGTGATCCCACTTTTTCACTGCTTTTAAAAGTCCCAGTTTCTCTCTCCTCCTCCCACTTTTTCCCTTTGTTTTGGCTTGCTTCAACTGCAGCAAACTAAATTCAAAGTACAAAAATAGCTTTCACTCACTTAACTCAGAGAGAGAAGAAGAAAGGGGGAATCTTGCTCTTCCTAGTAGGCTCAGGTGAAAGCAAACTGCTGCAGTCACTCCTAGCTTGTACAATCTTTGGCCATTTCTGCACAAGGCAAGGGAATCACTCCATGCCGTTACTCACCAGATCTTCTGGCTCCTCGGTCTGGTCCAGGGTGAATCGGAGCAATGCGAGGTCTTAGATCCGCACTGCTCCAGCTTCCAAAATGGCAGCTTCCAGTTGGTCATGGGTTCTGACCAACTGCTGAAGCTCGCCACGCCTAAAGCCCATCCTCCGCAGATCGCAGGCTCACATTGGTGCGAGCCTGCGAATCTGCCCAAGGAAGCAGGTATGCAATGGCGCGCTCCGGAAAAAAGAGAAACCTCTTCTTTCTGGTCTTTACAAAGCACGCTGGAGGACCAGTTGGGGGCGTTTCGGAGTGGACTGAGGTGCAGATCTCCGGTAAGTAGTCCGAACCTAGTCCGCTCCAAGGTGCAGACGTCCTCCGTGGAGGACGCACTGCGCCGTTTTAATACCCCCGTGCAGAAATGGCCTTTGTCATTAGTAACTTTTGCCATCTTGACCACATTCTGAGGTTGCTTCACTGTGTGTGTTCCAGTTTTCATCTGTGAAATATTGGAGGGTACAGGGAAAAGCATGGCTTCTGTGTTGTTTGTTGAGCCTTTACTATTGCAGTCAGTTTACTATTGCAGTCAGTGGTAACTATCTATCTATCTGATTATACACAGTTTCTTAGCAATGCTCCTAGTACAAGCCTGCATAGAGAATCCAGCTTACAACAGAGTAGATAGTACTGGAAGGTACAGCATCTGAACAGACTTGTTCTTTGGAGACTTTCTGTTTTAAAAGGGATTCTAGCTAAGAACAGAAGATAAGATTGCCAGTGAAATGTACAGGGCAATTTTAGGGCAGATGTGGGAACCCTTTGCCCTCCAAGTATTTCAGAGTTTTAAGTTCCCATCCACCCCAGGTCAGAATGGACAAAGGTAAAGGATTAAGCCACCTGCAGTCCAGAATGTCTGGAAGGTCTGCACATTTGATGAGGGAATGAATTATGAAGTATGTGCTTTCCTTTCTGAACCGAGTTTAAGAGAGTCTTTTAAGACCATTTCATTCCATAAATGAACCAGGAAAACATACTGAGTTAAGAAGACACACCATAGGGAATAAAAATCCTGCAGTACATAACCTGTTCTTCAGCAGGGTCACAGTCCTCTGTTTTGAAGGAGCAGATTCAGACCACTGTAAACTACTGTAAAATTCTGTTTGGCTCTTTTAAATGTTTTCAAATGCTGTTTGACTCTTTTTAATGCTAACAAAAAGGGGGGGTGGGAAAATGCTAAGAAAAGGGGGTATCTAAATAAATACTGTCTCCAGCCTTCTCTGCTAAAGGGAGATTCCGCCATATAGTAAACAAAAGAAAGAAGAGTTCAGCTGTCAAGAATGTCAAGAGCTGGGCATTAGGGGACAGGTGAGGTTGCACTAGAAAGGTCTACCTTATGATAGTCCAGTGGGCAGTATTTATAGAGGGGAGGGATCTGTGCAAACCAGCCAATTAAAATCAGTTTGAGGATACAGCCCTTTACCTACACAAGATGGAATCAGAATAGTGGGATACAGAGTACCCTTGATATGCTTTTACTTTTATGGATTCATATCCTTCCTTTGAGAAAGCTGTCTTACAAAACTGAGCACAAATTGGCTTAAAAAATACATAAACCATGTATACCATGGGAATAATCATATAATTCTATTGGAATGCTGATTTGATTTATATTCATGTTGCTGACTTATTTCCATATTTCCTAGGAATCTAGAGCCACTGGAGCTTAGCCTTCCTGATGTAGATTCAGTGAAGAGAAGGCTGTGGTCTTGAATGTTTGCTTGAAGAAGACTTGTCACATCTATACAAAAAAGGAAAAATCACATTTGTGAAGAGAAGCAGAAGGCAGTGAACTCAAACTCCTTTCCTAAAGGTGTCTTTAAGATCCATATAACATGGCAAAACATAAGAGCCATGGTCCCGTTTAGAAACAGGACAACTTCTACCTGGTTTATATCCATTTGTCAAAAATGTATGAAAGTTTAACTTTTCTCTTTCTTCTTCTTGTACAGATTGAGTATTGAAAGAGTTTTAGCTGTCATCACAGCCATCTTATCACATTAATACACAACACTATACCCGCTTACCTAGAGGTAAGCCTTTCTGAACTGAGTTGGGCTTAGTTCTGAGCAGACATATACTGCAAATCACCTATAGTTTCATTAATATTTTTATGTTTATTACCGTGATTTTTCCTCCAGCTTGTTTTATCTCCTCTATGCGCAGCTTATAAAACAGAAATTTGTCTATTTCATTTAACTTATGAAAACAAAACGGTATCTTTTGCCTTCCACAAAATTGCAGCTATCTTGCATGGGAAATTACACATTTCTATCCAAGATGATTACAACATTTCAATTCTATGTCTACTTACACTTCATTTGGCTTAAATAAACGGCTGTGTATTTGTTTTCTGAAGGATAGGACGACACTAAATGCTCTAAAACTATTAGAAATGGCCTCTAATTATTTCTTTCTCTGAATTTATTTCATATGTTAATTATTTGTATTGTTTATTGTTAATTAATTTGTTGATGAATTTGGAATTTTCTAATAAAATCCAGAAACCTCAGATAGTCGCGTAGGGACGTGGGGCAAGGGGGCGCGATTCGCTCTGGGCGGCAATGTTTTTGGGGCATCCCAGCCCATAGCCATGCCCCCGCATTCCCTGGCCACACCTCTGTGCACAGTGGCCATGCCCCTTGTGCCATAGTCCTGCCCCCTCCACACACTCCAAACTCCGCCACTGACCTCAGAACAATTGCTACTATTATTTTCTGTTCCACGCAGGAATCCACGAGTACTAATGAAGTTCAATAGGAGTCAAGCATAGCAGAGCTTGGTCACAAGTAATTCATTGTGGAGCTAGGGTTAAGTCAGACTGGATACAGGACACCCAAGATCCTCAAGCTTAGATGTTCATGTTCCAAGCAATGATCTGAAGCCATATGGGGAATCAAGTAGTCCTGACATGTCTATGGTCTGGAGTTCTGAGACCTTAACTTTTTGGATTACAATTTTCAGAATCTCCCAGTTATCACTGCCTCTGAGTTTCACCACTGAGCAGAAGTTTGAATCAAGTTCTCCCGGTCAGGAGTAGGCAAATTGGTGTCCTCCAAGTGTTTCAGAATATAACTGCCATAGTCCCTGGTAACTAGCTATACTGACCAGGGTTTATGGGAACTATAGTCCAAAACATCTAGATGTCCCCAGATTGTCTGTATCCTGCACCAGATCCAGGCTACTCATTAGTAGTAACATCCTCTGATTTAAGAAAAATGACATTTATGCACTACACTGTTATAGTACTATTATTCCACTTTCAACATCCTGTGGAATTCTGGGGTTTATAGTTTACTGAAGCCAAAAAGCTCTCTGGCTGAGAATTCTAAAGGCACCTCCCTAAACTACAAACCCTAGGATTCAGCAAGTTGTTGAAAGTGGAATAATAGTATTATCGCAGTGTAGTGCAGAAATGCCCAATGAGTCCTGCAGCACTGTAAAGGCTAACAAGTTTCATTTGGAATATGATTGCAGACCATGGCTAGAATCCTGTTGGTTAGTCTCAGCTAGAGTGGACCCATTCAATGTGCTGTTGAATAGTAAGCCAACACATAGGTAAGTTATACTGATTCACTGGGTATGTGTTAGGTAGGACTAGCAATAGAATTCAGGCCTACTTTGTCTGGCCAAAGTTTCATAGGCTTTCAGGGATCGCAGTCCACTTCAGATCCATGGAATACATCTGATGGAGTGGGCTGTAGGCCATGAAAGCTTATGGCAAATAAAATTTGTTAGATTTGAAGATGCCACAAAACTTTTGCTAAAACAGCCTGACTGACACAGCTACTCCCTTCATAGACTGTGGGCACTTCTATAGTCTGTATTATTTCACATTGCCATGCTACTTCTTTAACAGCTTGCCACTTCTAGTCTATCAATCAAATCATGTTTTTCTTTTCCCATTTTCCCACCTCAGAGTCAAAACCTTTTTACTAGCTGTTCATGAAAGCAGTGTGAGAAAATGACAAAAATGATTAGGATATCTCAAGAGTCAGGCTCTTTTAGCTGGTTCTTTAAATGGTTGATGTGAGTAAAAAAGTTCTTGTGGATGCAGAACCTGCCTTCCTTGTTTAAATCTGAATTTCTTGTCAGGTTCTGTTATATCTACGTGCCACCCACACATAGTCAGGAGTTACTTCATATTCAGCCCAGTGTAAAAATTGCTTACAGTTTTGGTTTAAATTTAGATGAGTCCTAGGCCAATTCTGCATTACACTGTGATAGTGCTATTATTCCACTTTCAACCTTCTGTGGAATTCTGGGGTTTGTAGCTTACTGAGGCCCAAGAACTTTCTGACTGAGAATTCTAAATGCCCCTCCCTAAACTGCAAACCTCAGGATTCCATAGGATGTTGAAAGTGGAATAAAAGCACTATAACACTGTAGTGAGGAAATGGCCCTAGTTTAGGAGCCACTGTGTTCAGCTGAGAAGTAGGATGGATGTCCAATAAATAAACATCCAATGGTGGTTCAGAAGTATCACATAATTTGGAACCATTTACATGACATCTGTTGTACGTTTTGTTCAAATTCTGGAGTTTCATGGGTGTTCCAAAGTAAGCAGTAGTACTACAAGAAATTGGAAATATCTATATCACCAATAACAAGAACTATAACTGTAGATCCATTTTCTGCCACAAAAGTAATTATGATATAAAGCACTGCAAAAATTTCTAACTGGATGATTTCTCTCTGTTGCAAACAAATTCAAATTTAAATGTTTTTGATTGATGGCAAATTGCATTTATCCCAGGGTTTGCATAATAAGTTGAAATGGCTTAATCTCTGGGAGACCAGCCATAAACAGGTGTCAGAGAAGAAATATAGATATACCTGTGGCTGACAGAGAAATACACAAAAGCAGAACATCAGGTTCCAATCCATGAAGAAATCCTTTTAAAGTTCTCACTGTCCATATAGGCCCAATGGACCAAACATGGCTATGCAGAGCGATCTTATCACTTGAGAATACTTCACTGACAGGAAGATGGTTCTGAACGTCTTTTCTGATAGCTCAGTACCTGGGGTAGCATCACAGGGAAAGGAAGCTGCCTCATTTCAACTTAAGAAGCATGTGGTCCAGTAACCTTATAGAAAGGACAATGAACTCTGGCTGTAGAATATCTATCTATCTCTCTCTCTCTCTCTCTATCTCACACTATGCATATACATACATACATTATATATATATAATATTTTATAGATAGATTATATCTATCTATCTGAAATATATACACACATATGCATGCACACACACATACTCATACTTATATATCTCAGATCTTCAACTAACCTGATGGTTTTTAAGGGAAAGTCCAATCTGGGACAGATTATGTGCCAAATCTTTCTTACACCCACACTGTCTCTTCCTCTCTGTCTGTCTCTCTTGACATATAGATAAATATTGATGCAGGGTATTTGATTTCATCCTGTTCTTATCCTACTCCCATCCATTTCAAAGGGATCTGTGTAGGAGGACTTTTCACAAGAATATAATGGTTAGTATACCAGAGTGTCTTATATATAAGTCCCCAATCAGGCCTGAAGCTCAAAGTACAATATTAACCAGTCACTTTTTCTCAGCCTAACCTTTTTAAAAGAGTTGTTATGAAATCCTACATGCATTATATTGCAATCCTTAGAGAAGGGGCAAGACACAAATGCAAAGAACAGAAGGAAGCATTTGTTTGCTTCCAATATTTATATCATGCCCTTGTTCATAAAAGAGGGGTGACTTCATTTAAGAAATTGATGTCTTTGTCTGACAACCATTTCTTATGGTTCTTCATTCACAGAAGCGCAAGACGCTCCTGTGATGAAAATTAGGTCTTTTCAATTGATTTGGATGAATCTCAAACTGAGTTTAGCCAAATCTCTAACTGAATTTGGATAAATCTCAAACTGAATCCAGATTTGGTGTGAATCATATTGGGTCACTCAAAAATTATTCAGATTAATCTGGTGATCTGGACAGCAAACTGCCATAAAAGAGAGCTTCATGGTACCTCTTCAAATGTTGCAAAACATTTATGATATCACTTCCCTTTCCAAAATAAGACTGAAAAAAAAAGCAAATCAATTTAGTTGTCTAGAACATTGCACACCCTACCTATGTAACTGTAGCTAATTTTGTCAGATGAAGGCTTACTGAAAAGTAGGATGAAAAACAGACTTTCTCACTTGCCTTCCTTGTCCTGTCAGTGCAGTTAACTTCATTTGCCATACTGTTTCACAGATCCCACATGTTTTTACTTTACTAAAGTTAACACTTACTGGAGGCACATCCAGGGATAGATCACATGAATACCAACTGACAGTAAGAATGATTTCTCCAGTATGATTTACACATGGCAGACTAGTGAAATGCACTGCAAAGATATCAGTTATCAGAAGAGCCACAAGCTCCCAAACATCCTGCATTACCCTCACACAACCAGAGCTTGTAGAACTGATGGAAACTATGGTACATTGGAGCTGTGTTTCATCAGCAGTTGGCAAGGACAACTAAAGCAATTCAGAAGTTCATAGCCTTAGCACTAACAATGATTCCATAAGCAAAAGCTCAAGAAATGACTGTCTTCATTTCAGTACTGGCTGAACAAGACAGGAATTATTATAGAGAACATCACGAGCACTGTGCTGTTACAAAACAGGAGAGGCCCTTCCTTCAGTTCCACTACCTTCACAGGTATGATTGGTGGAAATACTAGACAGGGTCTTCTCAATGACTGCCCCTAGATTTTGGAACTCCTTCTCTAGGGAGGCTAGAATGACCCTGCCTTGCTGTCCTTCTGTTAGCAGGCAAAGACTTGTGATGTGATATAGCTACAACAATGGGTTTCTATTATTATTGTTACATCTGGTGATACAACCAATTTAGATCTTGGACTCAATTTTAGGAGAAGGTTTCGATCTACAGTTGGCACAGCATTTTGGGTATATCAAAACAGGATTTTATTTCAAATTTTCCAACTCTGAAACCTGAATACAAGTACTGTGGAAGTTTTAAATGTTGGGTATGATAGGAGTTTCAGCCCCACGGAAACACAGCGGAAAAACCAGAGTTCAGCGAGCCAACAGCAGCAGCCTTGTTCCCCAGTGAGGATACTCACACACAGAGGAGTTTCTTCCAAAACAGGAGGCACTTTATCTTGCAGCAAAGTTCCGTTATATACAAAACATAGGACAGACGGACAAAAGCTTGCGCCAGGCACCAGGTTTGGTCAACAGACAAATACATACTGGCGTTGCTTTGTTATATACATATCTACAACCAATCAGGTAGAGGTTTGCACATCTCCCTCTACCATCTGCACACGACCCCAGTTTCTTATGCAACCTTGCAATTACCCACAGCTGGGGCATGATGCAACATCTTTGCAGTGGGGTGATCATTTTCCCAGGGTTCCCTGCCTGGAATCCCTGACATTAAAGCAGTTTGTTGATTAGATGCTAATCAGCTGCCTTAATGGAATGTTTCATGACTGATTAACCCTGTTTTCCTAGTGATCTGCACTTATGCCCATTGGGTAAAACAGGATTGATCCTGAACCAACTGGCAATGGCAGAGCATAAAAGTTTGCCTGTGGCAAGTCCTCTTTCTTTACCAATTATCCTGAGAATTTTATCTCTATAAGTATTGTCTCTGCAAAACACAATAAACAAATTCATTTGCTTAAACAATCTTTGACACGATTTCAGTGAAACAATAAATGAAAGAATGAATGGGTATACAGCATTTATACCTCACAGCTAAAGAAGCTCTCAGAGAAGTTTACGTATCAATTTAAATGAAAACAAGGTAATACGGCCCTTGCCCTAAGATACAACCCAAGATGATACAACATAAATCAAAAAGGGGGTAGTGAAGGGAAAGGATTACAAGAAAATACAGTCAGAAGCTTTTAATGTTACACAGCCCATATTACTGAAATTAATACATCTGCACAGCTCTAATGCAACCAAGATATTGGTCATAATCCTGTACGGTCCGGCATAGCAAAGTGGTTCCATATGCAGAGCTGCACTACATCTGGTCATTCACCAATCCCAAGACCTACTGTACAGTCACTGTAGTACCCTCCTCAGCCATCCCATTTCTAGTGACAATGGTCAGGAGCAAAGAAGCATCTGACAATGTCCCCCATTTTTGTTGTTCTTATTATTTGCCATCAAATTGACTTCAGTTTATGATGACCTCATGAATTAAAGACCTCTAAGATATCTGATCATCAGTAGTCCTGCTTAGGTCTTGAAAAATCAGGGTGGTAGCTTCCTTGACTGAATCAATTCTGCAATGCAGTCTCCCTCTTTTCCTACTGCCATCCACAGCATTATCATCTTTTCCAGTGAGTCACGTCTTCTCATGATATGTCCGAAGTACAACAGCCTCAGTTTGGTCATATTCACTTCTAGTGAAAGTTCAGTATTGATTTGTTCTAAGACCCATTCATTTGACTTTTTAGCAGACCTTAGTATCCACAGAACAATCTTGTGATGAGAGGTTCTCACTGGGTTTACTGGGTTTGGGAAAGAGTTCTCCCAGGCACTAACTCTCTTTCTCTGCGGAATCTTACAGGCTATATGTTTTTATAATGGACAATTAACCAGAGTAGCTCCAAAAAGAGTAGCTGCAAAAATGAGGAAAGAAAAAGAAATCAGGTTAAAGATAAGCTGATTTTGAAACAAAAGCAATTTGTTTATTAAGAGGCAAAGAAAAGGGGGAAGAATGACACAGGTGCTAAAAAAAACTCATCTCCTGATCAAACTAAGGGGCTAAAAGTGTGCATTTAAGCTTAAGGGACTAAAGACTAAGGCCATTTCTGCACCTCACCAGTTCCCGCTAACTTCCCATTGCAATCTTGGCAGTGCCTTTGCTGGGATGGGAGCGCAATGGGAATGCTCACCTCCGCACCTACGGAAGGGAGTGTAAGCAACACACACCTGCCTTCTGTAGCACAGCTGGCCTCTTTCCCATGCTGCACAGGGGAAGGAATGATCATGCCTCTGCCCCTTCCGCATGGCCGGGGGTGATGGGAGCATCATGCGATCTCAGGCACTTAACAGATTTTTTCCATTACGCGAATATCCCATGATTGCAACACATGGGGATTCAACGGCTGTGGGACCACGACAACATCATGCAAAAGCATGACCCGCAGATCACTGCCACTGCATCCCCATCACAGGACTGTGACTCCATGCAGAAATGCCTAAGACACACACAGAATCTCACCCTCCAATGGGGAAAAAAAAAGTCCAGTTGGCTGGGTGACTGAAGATCATGGCAGCAGCTTCTTTTCTTGGGAAACTCTCTGTGATTCTATGTGTAGACTATGGTAAGAGGAAACTCCCCTCCTGATGCATCAAAATCTACTTGCAATTAATATTTACCAAGCATAACTCATAACACACTCCCAGGATCACATTTTACATGAGTTGATTTTCTTACTGTCATGTTTCTTCATTGTCTAGATTTGGCAACTATACATAGAAACTGGAAATACTATGGCCTGGATGATTCTGTCTTTGATATATAATGATATTTTTTACAATTCACATTTGAAGATTTTATCTAGTTCTTTCTTGGCTACCTTTCCAAGTCTTAGTCTTCTTCTGATTTCTTTACTACAGTCTCCATCTTGATAAATGACTGAGCCAAGGTATGACTGAGACAAACCTTTAGTACCTTCTTCCTTAACTTTCCTCAGTAGTCACTTCATGCCATTGGTATTTTCTGCAAGTAATATGGTGTTACCTGCATATCTTAAACTGTTGGTTAAATTGTTCCTCCAACTTTCATGTCTCCTTCCTCTGAATCTAATCCTCCCTTCTGTATAAAAGGTTCTACATATAAATTGAATGGATAGGGTGACGTAGCCTTGTCTGGCTTCTTGCCAATGAGAAACCATTCCCACTGCCCAGATAGTGGCCTCTAGTTCAGAACAGAGGACAAGAGAATGTCTCCATGTGTGACAAGAAATACCTACCTTCTCCATAGAAGTCCACTGGAGTCCTCCAGAGGTCTTAGATTATATAATTATTTCATTTCATAAATGAGCATATAACTGGAGACTTCCATGTTCCTCATTGCTATTATGAAGCATGGAATGGCTGTGGGTGGCAGCTAGAGTGATTCTACAGTAGATCCAGGTGTGCGGATTAATGGAAAGAGAGAAGGGGAAACCAACTTCTGCACAGACCAAAAAGAGATATTTGCAGGCATAAGGTTGACTTAAATCTGTGTATGCTACTAATAGGACACCAGATAAGTTCTCACATTGTATCAGGACCACACAGAACAGAAGCAGCTCAGAGAGACAGCCAAAAATCACCAATAGGGTGGTCCTGCTTTGTACTTCTCCCACTTGGGAGATGGCTACTGTAGGACATTTGCAAAAGAAGCAAAGTTGGTTTCCCAGGAGCCTCTCATTTCCTTGGCCATTCCCACACTACACTGTTAGAGTGCTATTATTCCACTTTCAACATCCTGTGGGATTCTGGGTTTTTGTAGTTTAGTGAGGGGCATTTAAAATTCTCAGCCAGAGAGCTAATTGGCCTCAGTAAGCTACAAACTCCAGAATTCCACAGGATGCTGACAGTGAAATAATAGCACTATAACAGTGTAGGGCAGAAATGGCCCTTCTCTCCATCTTCCTTATCCTGTTGGAATAGATACATTGGCTTCAATACAGTTGTTCTTACGGACTATTTTAATCCAAATGGTTCTTGTTTGTTGTCTCACATTTCCTTCACTATGGAACTCAAAACAGTATACCACGGATTTCCAGTGTGGACTCCCATCCCAGCATTTATCAGAGCCAGACCTGCTTCGCTTCAGCAAGATGGTTACTCCATTAACTTCACTAGTGAAGCAATGTGTGCACAGTAAAGCAATCACATTATTCTTTTACTACATGATGAACTTTGAATCTGGGCCAAATTATCAGGCTGGGACTGTGGGCCAAAACTAATCATATGAAATCCAGCAGAGATAAACGTAAAGTCTTGCTAAGTAGAGATAATTAAAGGCACAAGAACAGGATTGAGGAGACTTAGACCAGAATCCAAATGACATGATTGTTATGTCAGTGTGAGGCACTTGCTGCAGCAGTTCATTGAGCTGGAGGGATGGCAGAGCAAGCCATCTTCCTTGCCAGAGAAAGCTGGCTCCTAAGCAGCATGGGAGTTGGCAGGACAACTTTCTTCCTCACAAAGATGCTTTTCCAGCCTTCCGTCATCTCATTACAGAAGTTGTAGCCATATTACCTCTGTTGATGCACCTCTGCCTATCCTTCAGTTGCCATCTATGCCAACATAGTTGTACCAGCCAACAGGATTGTAGCTTTCACTTGGCAGCAATACATGTAGAACAGACCTAAGCATCACAGTTGATCACAAGGTGGATATGAACCAGCAACATGACGTGGCTTCTGTCAGTGTTAGATCGCATTGACAGAAGCACAGATCATGAGAAGTTCTAATTTCATGCTGTTCTGTGCTGGTCAGGCTACAACTACAGCCCCATGTCTGAAGTTCTTGACAAGCAAAAGTGTATCTGGAGGAGGATGGCAAAGATTGTGAGTTATCGAGAAACCAACAAGGGAGGCGTTGTTTACAGAAGAAAAGAAAAGATCAAAGGGAGACATGTTGGCAATTTTTAACTACCCGGTGGGCTGATGGGGGGGGGGGGGGGGAGAAATGGGAAAGACTTGTTTTCTGTTGCTCCAAAAGTGCAAGATAATGGGTAGAACCTGGAAAGAAACAGATTCTAATCCTTAAGATAAATTCCCCAGTGATCTGAGCAGACTACGTCAGGAACTGGAGGGTCTCCTTCACTGAGAGTATTGTCAGCATGATGACTGTTTGTCAGGAATGCTGCCGTTGTATTCTGCATTGTAAACTGTGAGTTGGACAAAGAATTGGACCAGATGTCCAATGTCTCTTCCAACTATATATAACTTCTAATTCTATGATCCTATGAACTGGCTTTCAACAATGAATACACAGCATCATGCCTTATATTAAGCCATTCCATTGTTCCATCTAGCCCAGTAATGAGTCCAGTAAGCCAAAAGCTATGTAAAGTTTCAGATAAAGACTTTCTCAGTCCCGTTCCTAAAATCTTCCTGAGGAGAGAGAGAAAGCAGTGAATATAACATCTTTTACTACTGAGTTATGCCTCATATATACAGACAGATAAATGGTTCATAGACACAACTATCAATAACTGTGCAATATTAAAAAATCTTAGGCTCACAAAGAGCAGCATTCCTTTCTGCATGTGGTGTTCACTGGCAACCAGCGGCAATCTGTTTAAAATGTAATAAATGTTGTTAAAGAACATGGTTTCAAAATATCTTAACAGCCTCTTTAACAGCAATTCACTTCCCTCTGAGTGTTCTCTTGGCAGACTCATGTTGGGGGATAGGGGATTAGCTTTTAAAAGGACTGTTTAATGATATAATTAAAAATATAGTCAGTAATCTTTTAATGCCTCAGAGAATAACCCTTTCCATGTCTATGTTCCAAATGGACTCTCCTGCTTTTCTTCCCTCCCAACTTGGTGTCCCAGAGGAGATCACACGGAACTAGACGTCAGACTATTCCCCCATGCCAGCAGCTGAAATACTCAAGGTGCTTTCCAGAATCTCCTTTTCGCACAGCTTCCAACCATCTAAAAGTTGCCCATGGGAAAGTGGGAGCACGATAGCAATGCTGCCCCACCTCGACTCACTGTCCATGCAAGGTAGCTGAAACATTGATTCATTTCTCATAAATATGACATACTCCCTAGTACTGAAATATCATGTTTTAAAAGATCCAGTTATTCAACAGCCTGGGAGGGAGAGTTAGAATGGCATATTTAGCTACAAAACTGAGGCAGAACAAAACTAATTCTTGAGCCTTCTGTTACTGCACTGCATTTGACTTGTGTGATGCCTTTTGCATTTAATCATTTGGTGTGCCATCCAAGTGGCTAAGTGGTGAGCAAAACCACGTTATGCATTTTAACCACCTCATCATATCAGAGAGCTCCTAAAATATATTGGGGGAAAATAGAGGTATGAAAATTAACTACAGTTGCCTGATGGCATGTTTCTTTTTCTGCTCTTGTGACCTGGTTTAACCTATAAACCCTTGTTTAAGTGTATATTATATTTGAGATAAAGCATGTGGACACCTTTCCACTCAGTTGCATTTTCACAATACATTCTGTGTTTGTAATATGACAGTAGGTATCACTATAGTAATAATAGTATTGCAGTGGCCTTCAGTTAAAAAAAAAAAGAATTAGCTCATAGAACAAATTCCAGGAAGTATGGGAGAACAGTTGTGTTAGTCCTTTGTTAGTCTCATGGCACTCTCAAGTCTAAAGCGTTTTATCTGATATAACTTTTTGTGGGCAGTAGTCCATTTCATCAAATGTATGGAGTTGGTCCTTAGCTGGCATTTTATGATACATTTGCTTGAAGGGGTGAGTGGGTTGAGGGTGTTGTAAGTGGAGTGAGAAGGAATAGAAAATTCACAGAACAAACAAATTCAGAAAAATATTTTAAACAGGTTAACTTCCATTCACTCCAAATTCTTCTAGCATTCACTCTCAGATCCTTCTGACATACAGTCTTGCTCTCCTTGATGATTCACTTATTCATTCCAGTGAAGCAGGAATGATTAGCCTAGTCTTCCTTGTATGAATGAATGAATGAACAAACAAACTACTGAGGAGAATTAGAAAGTAACTACCACGTCAGAGAATCTTCAATGAAAGTATATTACTACAAAGTATAGCAGGAAACTGCAGTGTGACAAATCACTAAATTACCAGTTCTATCTTTCTGAAGAAAAAGAAGACATAGATTAGATATTTTAACCAGAAACTGAGTATGTTTGCTGAATTTTGTAATGGTCAGTTGCAAACAGATATAATGATTAGAAATGCCTATAGATGGGAAATAAAATTTGCATTCGTGAGATTTTAAAATAGTATAGTTCTCACATAAAAGACAAGTGTATGTGAGGTGACAGTGTTAATTAACAATAACCTCTGAAACAGATAAATGGAATACAGAAAACAGAAAGAGATCTATGTTTTTGTTTGAGAGTTTAAAGTTTGACCCAGTAGTAACTGGTAGTTCCCATGTCACTGGAGCAGTGAATCTACTCTGGGTTTTAGTGTGGACTACAAAAGACCTATATAAGCTTCTGACCCTATTTGGAGGTTAGGTTTCAAAACCCTGAATAGTTCCTTTAAAATCTGGAGTATATCCCAATGCAGATTCACTACCCCAGTGATATGGAGTCCATTAACCACTACTGGTTTGACCCATTATGATCTTTTTGATAGACTCCAATATGTTTGTTAGTAACATCTCACCTTAAGAGTGACACATGGCCCATGCCAAGTCACTCATATAGCAGACAAGAGAAGGAGTGCAGATGGGATATGGGTGATGGCAGAGCGGGTGCACATAGTGAGATTTATCTCCATGATATCTTTTTTTCTGGCTTGTGGTTCCTTGTTTTTTGTTTTGCCACCAGTGGCAGAGCTTGGATTGTGTGGAGGGTGGTGGGAGGAGCATGGCCACTGTGCGTGGGGGCGTGGCTGCGGTACGGGCGGGCATGGCCAGGGCACGCAGGATATGGCTATGGGCCAGGATGCCCTAAAAACATTTCCGCCTGGGGCGAACCGCCTCTTCATCCCTATGTGACTGTCACTAAAGCTCTGGACAAGAAACATTGAGAATTCCTCTGCAAACAGACAGAATGCTCTTCTCGAAAAGAAAAGAAAAGAAAAGAAAAGAAAAGAAAAGAAAAGAAAAGAAAAGAAAAGAAAAGGGAACCTTGTCAATTCAAAAACAAGCCTCACTCCTCCAGTCTTAATATTGTGAAGGGAATTAATACATGTTCAGTTATCATATCCACCTGTGACCTTACACATCCACAGTTAAGAGGATGGTAGTGTCAAGTCATGTATAAGAACATAAAAGGATCGTATGCACTCTAATTAGCAATCTGTAAAATGAGATAGTGAGGTGAGAAATCTAGTGAGGAAAAAGGCTTGAACAGAGAAAGCCAAGGAGAGACTAACTGTTGTTCTTTCTTCACAGCCACAATTTTCAAGCTGTTCAGACCCAAGAATCAGCTATACCCAAAGCCTGCAATTATGGACTCACTTTCCTTTTCCTAAAATGAAGGTTGGACAAGGACAAACAAATTGCAATTTAATCCAGACAAGACAGGGGTGCTCCTGGTCAGTTGGAAGGCAGATCAGGAACAAAGATTCATCCTAAAGACACAGGTTCACAGTTTGGGTGTACTCCTGGATTCAGGTTTAAACCTCTGAGACCTAGGTTTCTGCTTTTGCACATTTCAGGCTTGTGTACCAACTGTGCCCATTCCTTGAGATACCAGATCTAGCTATGGTGGTATATGCCTTAGTTATATCCTGTTTGGACTCCTTTAACACGGTGTCCTTGGGGCTCCCTTTGAATACTGTTTGGAAACTTCAGCTAGCCCAATGAGCTGAAGCCAGATTGTTAACTGGGGCATGTTACAGAGACCATACTACAACCCTGTTGAAACAGCTGCACTGGCTGCCGGTTTGTTTCCAGGCACAATTCAAAGTGCTGGTTTTGACCTATAAACCCCTGTCTGGCTCAGATCCAGGCTATATTTCCCTGTCTGGGCTCTGGGCTCAGAGATCATAAGGAGAGGCCCTCCTCTCAGTCCAGCTATCATCACAAGAATGGTTGGTGGGGACTTTCTCAGTGGCTTCCCCTAGACTCTAGAATACCCTTCCCAGGGAGACCAGAATGTCCCCCTCCTTTTTGTCCTTCTGTCAGCAAACTAAAACCTTCAGATAAGCTTTTAAAGCAGAAAGTTTTTAAAAATGGGCTAGAGAGTGGTGTGTGGTTTTAATTGTTTTTAAGAGATTTTTATCTTTTTAATGGCATTTTTTTAACTGAAGAGTAATTGTTTAAATATTGACAATTCTGTTTTAATATTCACTTTTGCATATTTTTATTTTCTTAATTATTTTCAAAATACATAAAAGCATATATAGACACAAATATGTATATCATTATTATAATTCTTCTATTCTTGCCCCCCTGCTTCTGTATATCAAAAGTCTGAATATATCTTCTCCTTTATACATATCTTATTAGATACCAACATACTCAATCCACAGACATTTACAAATTTAGCCAGAGCCACTTTTGCATGTATTGTTCTTTTAAATTTTGAGCTGCTTTGAGTCCCAATTTTGGGAAAAAGCAGGATACAAATAAATGATGATGATAGTGGTGATGATGATGATGAGATGTATGTCTATCTTTTTTCACCTCCCTTCAGAGTAACTAGGTGCAAAAATTGACTTGATTATGGAACAGTGTATTTTTGTGAGTGTAATGTGTGATGTAGGAATGAGAAAAACTGTCAATTCTGAAAAATAGACTTTTAAAATTTTAGCACTCAAAGTCCTGAACCAGAGGTTAGCAAATCTGTCAGTTTGGTTTTTTCCCATACTCATCTTCAAAATCAGGGCATCCTGTCTGAATCTACTGAAAAACCTTTGAAGCCCCCTTCTGATGATTCCCTTCTTTGCGGGAATCAGGCTGAACAGCAGAAGTGTCTGGCTATGTCACCATACCAAGATGTGAAATGAGTACAACAGCACTGAGACATCTGGAGGATCCTGGTGGGCCCCAGTGCTGATGTCATCATTTCATGTCTGCCTGTGGGGAAATACTTCTGCAATCCTGCCTGCTTCCCACAAAGCAGAGATTGGCTGTGTGAAGATCTTCAGATACTGTTCAATGGGAGGGGGGTGCAGAGGGAGGAAGGAACACCAACCCCAAAAAGCACCCCAAAAAGACACAAGCACATATTAGGGAAACGTACACATGTATACATCCCTATCATCATACCAGCACTAAGAGACTGTAGAAATAAGAGTCATCTTGGATCTGCTCATAAGGGAGATTTCAGGATATCTCCATATTCAGCAAAGACATCTCCCCAGGGCAGAGAGATGTCAATCCTTTTTCATATGTTACAGCAGATGACAGATCTTCTCTCACATGTTTCCCACTTCTGAAATCAATTAAAAACACTCAGAAAATTACAGATTGTAAAGACACCAAGAGTTCACTGAAACAAACAGGTTAGATCAAGACACAATTGTTCATCCATATGTGAATGGGAAGGGTCTGGGGGCTGCTTTCCAGTCCCCTCAACCCCTGCAGCAGGGAACTGCCCCTTTTTGGATCTTCTAAAAAATCTTCTTTAGAGCCTTCAAAAGATACAGAAGGATGAAGTGGCATTTAAACTGAGAATGGTGCTTCCTAAAAGCTTCTGGAGATATGATTCTCCATCTTTCCATCAAATATTATTTTTAAGATGAAGGGGCCTAAGGGGGTCTGGAAGGAGCTCAAGGAGTGCACAGAAGGCTGTTGGGCTCCTTATTTGAGGAGGTAGTGCCCTCATCCTCAATCCACCCACAGATGGACTCCTGGTGGGTTGGTGAGTGTTGGAATGGCTCTCCATGTTCTGGAGAGAGGCTGGACATTGTCCTATGCCTGTGTTCCTCTGCATATTGAACTGATCTATAATTTCTTATGAATCACTGATAGTCTTATATATATATAAAGTCATAATTTGTGCTCCAACTAGATTCTCTTCATGTGGTATACACTTTGTACTGCATCTGAAGAAGTGGGTTTATATCCATGAAAACTCATAAAAGCCCATTAGTCTTAAAGGTGCTGCTACATTTCTTTTTCCCTCTCCTCCTTCCTTCCTTCTTTTCATGTGGTACTGTAGTTATACAGAAATTTTTGACAGTGAGCAGTAATTTTTGAAAGGCAAGCATACATCTCAAGAACAATCAGGAAGTGACTTGTTGCTCACACCTGGATGAGGTGGTGTAGCTGCTCTGGATTTTTGCCCTAACTTTGAAGATCCATTGAAGTTGTAACACCCTAGGTGGCTCCTTTACAGTTCTCTATGGCACTCATGTGGGAGCCATCACCCAGCAATGCACTCAGGCAGACACATACAGTATAATGAGAGACCACATCCTATACAGTTGCACTAGGCTTTGCACACCCCTAGTACTTCCTAGCTAACGAAGGAACATTGTCTAGCAGCTATTGTCAATAGATTGTGCCTTCTGCCAATCGGCTTTGCCTCAAGATATAACAATTCCAGGGTCCTGATCCACTCATTTTCCAGACCAACCGAGGCTTGAGCGTTTGCCAAAATGAAACAAACACACAGTTATTAGGATATTATTAGCTGTTAAGGGGGGTGCAACAGTAAAACACAAGCCAATAGTAAATTTAGCTCATGTCCCTAAGCTGACTGAAGCAGTCTGTCACAGCTGCTGCTCGGCAGGAGCCCCACAATGAACTAGACACCACCTGGACAGATCAGTTTCCAGGGGTGAAGGATGGTTGAATCCCCACCCGCAAGATGACATTGATTATGCCGATCTTTAAAGATCCCTTCTCCCTAGAAAGTGTTGCTGATACTTTCACAGGCAAAGTGAAGGAGAAGATTACCCCCAGCCAAACTAATAAAAATCAATTTCCAAGGCATTCTAAGATGGAAACATTCTTATCTGTCTCTTCAGCATGAGCTGACCTTGCATAGCCTGTTAGAGAAATTACAACTACAGAAAGCCACATTATGATTTTTTTTTCTACACACCTACTTAAATTACTAGGAAATGTCCAGTACTATGTTATGCATCCCTGAAGCTTATAAAACATTTGTGCAGGGTAAATGAGAATTAACTATCATTCTTCACCAATTTTCCAAAAGTTGGATTTCCCCCTCACAAAAAAAATGTAAGGGAGGGGAGATTCAATATCCCCTACTCCAATACCACTTTTTAAAAAAAAAGCACAAAGAAAACTGCTGTAAGATTTAAATGTTTGTATCACAAAAATGCAGCACTTGTATTTAATTATAATTTATTAGCAATATTCTTGCCCCAACAATTCCACATCCCCCCTCACCTTCCTTTGCAAAATGTGCAAGCTATTACGGGTCACACACACTACTTTCCTGTAAGCCACTCAAACCACAGAAATATCTTCCTGGGTGGCATGTGATTACTCTTACTCCTCAATATATCCATCACTGCACACACAGAGGTATAGGCTGGTTTTGTGCGTCCGCGGGTTTTCTGCTTTCTTTTCGGCCGCATTTATAAAGTGCTTTCAAAGTACCAGATTCTCCTGAGTATGGTTGCTACCCCTTTCTGCCCACCACTAGGAGAATTATCATAATTAATCATTATTAAGCCCCAGTGGGTGCATATGTTTGACTTTCTCTGAAATCACTTGCATTTATGTAGCAAAGGGCAATGAATTGCAGCATTAGCTCTGAGAGTGTTCTGTGCTCTCTTAATGAATGTGAACAATAACATTTGCCAGGTGCAGATTAAAGCAAGAAACCCACTTCTAGGGAAAAAGGCTATGTTTTATTATTTCACTTCAGACTAGAGCTGGTGCCTGGTCCCCCTGCACACACACACTTAGTTGTTTCTCATTAAAAGTAGGAACTAACAACAGATACTTCGGTCTAATATGTGGATTGGTCTGTTCCGTTTGGTTTGCAAGGACCTGCCTACCAGTTTCAGGCCCTTTCCACACCTACTTTCTTGCATGGTCTTCCGGTGGTGATCCCGGCAGCGGCTCTGCCAGGAAGGGAGCAAGACAGGAGTGCTCCTCTCCACACCAGACCAGCTCCCTGTGGAAGGGAGTGTGATGTACATGCCTCTTCCTTCTGTAGTGCAACTGGGCACTTTCCAAGGCTGCACTGGGGCAGGAAGTGCTGCAATCATGCTTCCTGCCCTTCCATGGGAAAGGTAAGTGTGGGATGGTGGTGCAATCACAGGATATTGATGGGGAAAACCTGTCAATGATTTAATCCTTGATCCCACCACCAGAAGGATGGGACAGGAGCAGGACTCCAAGAATATCATGCAGAAGGGTCATTGTGGTCCCATTCCTCTCCCGTCCCCATGCCGAGATGGAAGGCTACTGTGAAAAGGGTCTCAACTTGTTTGTAAAATCCATCTCTTGGAGATAAAATGAATACCATTATGCATTTTCAACAATATTAGCAATCCGGCTTTTTCTCAGGTCTGTATGAACACAAGAAATCTTCCAGGTCAAGTAGGTTTTCAGAGATACTTATCCTATCTTTTTATCCCCACCTCACCCTCATAGGGTCAATGGCAAAGCCTGAAGCACTAACTGAGGCACCAGACTCTGTGTGATCTCAGAAGCTAAGCAGGATCAGCCCTGGTTAGTATTTGGATGGGAAACCCTCAATGAACACCAGACGCTGTAGGCTATACTTCAGAGAAAGGAACTGACAAAACCCCCTCTGAATATTCCTTGCCTAAGAGAACACTGAAAGTCATATGATAGCCATAAATCAACAGGCAACTTGAAAGCACCTATGCAAACACACAAAACCTGAGTGTCTTGCCTAACAACACTTGGTAAATTCATGGCAGAGGTTTCAAACTGAGATTTTCATAGCTAAGTCTATTCAGCCACTGCTATGCCACAGTCACCTACACCTACTAATTCCAATCGTACTCGAAACTTCTAGAGAAATTTTACCTCCCTGCCAAAAGTTTGCCGCTCACTCCCATTCTTGTGATTAACTCACAATTTGTCCCCTGTGAAAAAAAAATTAAAATGAGGAGGGGTGGACTTTTGCATTTCCTGGACATGTCAAATTCTGAGAGCTCTATTTTAAAAGAGAAAACCATCCTGGATGTATTCATTAAATATGTAATGTGCACTGGGTTGGTAGTATGGACAAGTCTCCACCAACACACTGTAACTAGCTTAAATAGACACAGATAATTCAGCATGTTTCTTGTTTTGTCCAAAACCAAGAGATATAATATCATGTTATTTCTTCCTGAAAGTGCAATGTCTGAACAAAGCTATCATGCTGTGTATGCGCTTTCCTTTATATAGATAAATGTGGCAAATTACACAAAGAAAGAATAAAAACAATGCATGCCCCTCAAGCAGCAGAAAACATTGCCAATGTTTTCTTCTAGGGCTCTTTCTAATTCCCTAAAGAGTATCATCTGAGGTAGAAATCTGCACAAAGGCAGATAAATGGGAAACAAGAAAATGCCTGCTCTGGGGTATTATTATGAAGGAGAATATTGTGAAGTAACAAATGATTTCTTCCTCAAAGAACTATCTTCCTAAAATTACACCTAGTAGCAATCCTAAGTCCTGCTACAAGGAAAATGACTTCAGTGCAGCCATAGCTTCTTTGACAATGCATGAGCAACATTTAAGGCAAAAGGCATCTGAGCTCCATATGTAGCACCTTTCCTGAAATACATTTATGTATAAAACTGCAGCCACAAGCTGCATTAGTATAAACCTCACTTAACATTGCTTCTCCCAAAATGAAAAATCAGTTATTCACATCCTCAAAAACACGAGTCTTTGAAATATATATACAACTGGGTAATAGTACTCCCTGCATATACATAAGAGTAAAATGGCTTTTTTTTTCTTTTCTGATTTTTCAACTATTGACTTTCCTTTCCTAAGTCTCACAAAATGTACTTTATGTTTCAGAAAGTTTGTAGTCTAGCCCCTTCAAGTATCCCATGACTACAAGGGCTCAGTTTGCTCAGAAAGGCACAAAGTCAAAGAAAATGCAGCCATGATTTGAAATCATCAAATTAGGTCAATAACGTGACAGTCCTAGAAATCGCTGGACAATGGGTGGATTCACAAAAGACCTTTATAATTCTCAGTATTGTTGTTTCCAGAAAGTGTGCTTCACATATTACAAGTGAAAGCTTCTGTTGAACTCTACAAGCAGTTTTCATGCTCAGACATAAACAAGAATATGCATGAGTAATTCAAGTGAACAATTATACTACCTACTAAGCTCCTAAAATGACTAGGTATACCTGAAATTGCTTCCGTTTGCAGTTGAGCTTCCTTAACAACCTATGATGCAGCTTTAGGTACTCTGGTATATGCTAAAAAATTGGTGTTATCTCAGCTTAGGATTATGACTCTCCTCTCCTGTGAATGTCTTATTTCTTAGACCAGTTAAAAAAGACATTGCTTGGAAATATCATCCTATATAGTCACATATAAGTTGACTTCATGTATAAGTTGACAGCAGGTTTCGGGGCCAAAATTATGGATTTTGATATGACTCATGGGCTATTTCATGGAAAAGGGAAAGCACCAGCATCACCCTGAGGGGCAGCCACCCCTGGCCTCCACCACCACTGCCATTTTCCTGCTGTTACCAGGCCATACACCCCTACACCTTGATATGGTTTAATTTGTGAAATCTGATTTAATTGGCAAAATATATTAATTGGCATTGATATAAAATGTGCCCTGCTATGGCTGTATGGACAAGCTAGACAAGAGGAAAAGACTGACCAAACATGTGTGCTGCAAATTAGGTCAGAGAACACCTCTAGGTGTAGCCAGGTCATAGTCAGGAAATCACCAGAAACTCCAGAGATAATAAGCTTGCAGCTAGCCTTAACAACTCTGCCTGTTGGACAATAACAACTGGGAGATTCCCATCAGACTGCTGATTGTCTTAACTCCTCTTTCTCTGATCAAGCAAACCCTTCTTTTGTCCTAAAACCCGTCCAACAAGCACCGAGCTATCAGGACCACCATTAGCCCTTTGTCACCTAACACTAAGACTATTAGCCTGTTCTGGACTTCATTTTGCACTCTGCAAATTCCATTGTTTACTCGGCCAGAAAGCCATTCACACCCTTGCCCTCTAGGCAGAAATGGGGTATCTAAACCCCCTAGTTTTGGCCAGTCAACTTCCAGTACACTGATTGCTGGTCACCACTCTGCTACTCTGGGTTCTTGTTGTATACTGTCCTTCAACGCAAGTCTAAGCCACATCGCTGCTTCTTCATTGCTCTTTTAGATTGGTAAATATAACCCACTACTCCCTGAAATCTCACTATCTATACTTTCCTCTCTTTTTTCTTCAGTTAGCCTTGTGTGAGTGCATGACTATTTGGATCTTGTGTGTGTGATTAATTGCCCCAATAAACACAATTAAGCATATTTTTGGATCTCTGGCTGGTTCTTCTCTGCGGATGTACTGATAAACATTGGTGTAAAAGATCTCATCAGGTTACCTCCTTCTTGCAGGCCTCCTAATTTGAGCTAATAATTCTCCACTTTTGCACAGAGGCACTGGCATCATGAGTGGACCTCTGATTCACTCACATTTTGGGGTAACATTGCTTAGGCATTCAAAAAGACCTTTCATCACTCTATTCAGAGAAAAGGATTATTCCTTTTCTGATAAAAGTTAAAGTACGATACTAACTCTTATGAAAAAGAGAAACCATCTATTTCTCTGAAGAGAGTGGTAAAGGGTGAGAACTTAGTCTATCCTGGAAAAAAAAAAATAAAAGAAACACTGACTCCCTCTACTCTCTTGGCACTTCTTTGAGGGAAAGCCCCATTTTCCCACACAGGCATTCAGAAAGGCCAGAGCAGCACCACAGTGCAGGAGATAGATGGGGTCAGTGTTTCTTTTAGGTTCTTCCAGGATGGCCTAAGCTCTCATCTTTTGCCACTCTACTCAGAGAAGGACATGGTTCCCTTTTTTTTTTTTTTTTTTTTTTTTTTTTTTTTTTTGAGGAGTTAAGATACAGTGTTTGCATTGACCTATGAATAAGTCCACTCAGGTTTTTTGGGCCAATTTTTGACTAAAATTTTAACTTATACATGAGTATACACAGTACTTTTTTGGACTACAAATACTAGACTTCCCCACCCAGCATGGCTAGAGGTCCAAAACAAAAAAACAGTCTCTGGTATTCTAAGCTCCACGTGCGCCCAGCTTCAAATTCCACCATCCTATGAGATCAGGACAGCAGCAAAGAGGAGCAGGATCTTTTGCATAAGATCATCTGCAACCCCCTTGCTAAGTCTTCTGGAGTTTTACAGATTTTGTTTAGGCAAGATTTTAAAAAGCTGGACTCTATGGAAAAATGAACCAGATGTCAGTGCCTGTTAGAAAGATCTAAATTTTTGCTGTTTCTATTTTATTGCTATTGTTGTTTAAATGCTAAAGAGTTTTATCATAGAGTCTTCTTCCTCCCATCACTTCTGCATGGTTCAAATTTCCCTGCTATTGATATGATCACTGAGTAGTTTAGCTGATTAGGATGAGAGGTATTCAAGCAAAGGAGTCAATATGTCATGACTAAATACCCAAGAACTAGCAGTGGTTTCCAACCTGGATACTCAAATATTCTTGGATTACAGTTCTCAGAACTTTTGACTATTGGTCTTGCTGGTTGAGTCTTCCAGGAGTGGAAGAGCAACACCATGTGTGGACCCAAGTAAGGGAACCACTGAACTAAGATCTTGCCAATGGCTAAATACTTACTGAGCTACTTTGTACCTGGCTCCTTTGCCCTGTATCTTCCTGGAGCATCAACACAGCCATGCTCTGGATGGAGCATTTGTTGGGTCTGGTTTCCTTCTACCCAGTATTGAAGATTGTACTTCCAGTTCTAGATTTTGACTAAAGCATGCTACTGCCTCTGCTTCTAGGAGATCAATGATTTGGAGTTGGGGCTGTGGCACTATCCATGGTACATCAGGTGCTCTGAGTCTGTTTCCCCAAGTAGAATGTCTTCCTGAATGATGATCTCAGGGGACTGTCAGACTTATGTTGGATAGCTCATGCTGGCATGTCTCCCCCATCTCTGCCTTTTTTTTTTTTAGACAACAGTAAAAGCAATCCCCATCAGAAGATAAGCTGTCCCCACCACCTCCTCATTTCCTAATGGGAACAGCTTTCCTTGTCCCCCCACTTCATTGTTACAGAGCCCATGGTCCTCTTTCCTTTGCTGCCTCCTCCACTTGCATAGATATACCAGCAACTAGGAACTTGGCCTTAGCATCCATCCCCTCTTAAATGAATCCTGTGGGTATCAATAAAAGGCTCCTCTTCCAAAGAAAACTCATACAGTATCAAGGAAACTGGTAGTTCTTGAAGGACGGTTTCAAAGAAATTCCTAAACCAATGAAGAGAATTGACTTAAATGTGTGAAATAAACACACGAGCAAATGTATACACAGTGGAGAGAGGAGGCAGTGTAGTTTAGTAGCTGGAAAAGGAAGGAGCTAAAATGTATAGAGGAAGAGATAAAATTAGGCAGATAAACTGAAGGTTAATGGACTGGGTTTGGTATAAGGCATTAAGACATCAGGCTTATCAGACTAAACCAAGTAATAGGAAAAGGTTGTGGCTACCAGGATCAAGTGATTCTTCATTGCAAATTGTGTAGACAACTGGAAATCTACAGATCTACTTTATTTATATAAACATTTTATCCTGCAATTCCATTAAAAATATTTACCAGCCAGCTAAAAACACTAAAAGCAAATACTAAAGATTCATAATGTGAAACAACAACCATTCATCAAAACAGCAGCAGACCATTAAGCAGATTTTTTTTTCTAAGGCAGGGCAAGCAAAACACAGCCATTCAGATGTTGTTGGACTGAAATTCACATCAGCTGTAACCCAAAGATAGGAAAATTAATGAAAAAGTAACACAGCATTACATTTATACTAAAAAGCTTTAAAAATCTACACTGATTATATTTAAAATCAAAAGGAGATGCTTATTTTAATTATCTTGATTCTAATTTGGCATTTAAATTTACGTTTCATTAATACACTAAAAAAAAACTTACTGGAATTCAAGTAAAAAAAAATGTCATCCATGAATTCATTCCTCTTTCTGCACATGGGTCCCTGTTATCAGTTTGGAAGAAAAGAAACAGTCGTATGGATTTTGAAAATCTCTCACCCACCTACCCCCATTTCCAAACCTTGCTGAAATGTCATTCATACATACTGCGATCACTGGCAGCATGGACCTCCTCCTCCCCATGCAGCTGAGACCTAGTAAAGTAGGTTGGTGAGAGTTATGATCGTGGCAATAGCGTCACAAGTAGCAATCGTGAATATGGAACAGCTATCTATATTCACTCATCTGTATACTTAACTAAGTATCTGGCACAGAATACTGGCCATTATTATGATTACATTTATATCTCACCTTCTATCTGAGGGAAATACAGAAACACAGGAAGGATGGAAAAAACAAACATGGTTGGTTGGCATCCTGTTTAGCAGTTATGAGATCATAGACTGCATTTGTGGTGGGGACTAACCCCACTTTAGCTGGGGTGCTGTGAGGGCGCAAAGGGAGGTGGGGGGCTGGCATCATCAGATGTAACAAGAGTGATGGAGCTCTGTCATCATAGTTATACTGGTGATGCAAGAACTCAACCTTTGTCTTCAAGATGGACTCATCCCTCGTCCTACCCCCATCCACAATGCTCCACAAGAACAATTTTCAGAAATTATCAGACCGTCTTCAAACATTACTTTATTCCTCCCTGCCTTTGATTTCCCTCTCTCTTTGCTACCCATTACATTTATTGCTTGTTGTTGCTACAGTCATGGAGTGAAACACGCTGTTGAAGACTAAAGGGAAGGTGGTGGGGAAGGACACAAAACAACAAACAAAAACACTCTCAAAGTTTCATTGGGTACTTTACTTCTGGCTTAATTCCCCTACCTATAAAAAATGTGATTCAAATATTAATACATTGAATAGCCAGTGTCATGTAGTAATTTGAGTATTGGACTAGGACTCCAGGAAGCCTGGGTTTCAATCCCTGCCCAGTCATGGAAATCTCCTAGGTGATCTTGAGCAAGGCATGCTCTCTAAGCCTTAGAAGGAGGCAGTGGAAAACCTTCTCTGAATAAACCTTGTTACAAAAACCCATATGTCATAGTCAACTGAAAGGCACGTAACAACATAACAATATAACAATAATATAAATGCATAGATTCTCATCTCTAACATAAACCAGAGTAGCTGAAGATGTGGATTCTGGAGGTTTCAGTCCAACATCTGGAAGCCCTGAGTTTGTCTATCCTTATTATAAAGCTACAAACCAGACCAGAACCACACTGGAACCAGGTCATCTCATAAGGAATCATGTGCAAACCATACACCCTCAGAAACAGTAGAAAGATGAGGTACAAATTTAATAGAATAAAACTTAGGTTAGGAGCCCATTCATCTATATGTGGGTGCTCTCACCATTTAAATCAGAATCTTTCTTTTCAAGATTTATATTAGGGTAATAGGTTTATGAAACCAATCAAAAGGTCACAAAGTAGTTTGCACTCTTTAGTGTTCTGCAGAACTGTACATCTGGCTAGAAGAGAAGGCAAAATCATAAGGATTGCCTAGTACTGGAGCCATGGAGTCCGAATTTCATCACAGGAATGTAAGGAGAGGTTGCAGGACTTCAAATGAGGAGCTAGTAGGTTTTTTGGGTTTTTTGGGTTTTGTTTTTTAACAGTTTGGGGCTGTAACTAAGATTTTTGATAGGGCTGCTGGGATGAAGAAACAAACAGTGGTCGATCTGTCCTTTTTAACAAATATAAAATCTAGCTGTTACCCAGAACTACCTACCTTCAAAGCACACATGTAGATTAGGACAGATTAGACAGAAAGTTTTTTTTCTGTTAAGAAAGCTAGAGATAGCTTTAAAAACCAGATTGAGTGGTTTTGCCTAGCAGTTGGAGAAAACATAACCCCAGAGTATAATGCCCCAGCTTCCAGTGGTATAAAATTCTTTTTGTCCATGGTAGGATTAAGGATATCCACATGGTTTGGTACTGAGAGGAGGATGTGTGTAACTTAGCCACAGAGTATGGTCAAATGGGTGCCACTGGTTGAAGGCAGTTATGAAACTATGAGATGATGACCTACTTTGGTATACCTGGCTAGTATATCACCTATGGGTGGTCAAATGAAAGGTACCTTTAATGTTAGGGTGCTCTCTCTCTTGCCGTCTCTCTCTCTCTCTCTCTCTCTCACACACACACACACACACATACACAACTGAAGGCCAGCCAGTAATTTGTAATTTTTCAATGATCTTGCTCCTATGAATTCTCCACAAATCTAGTGGGACTTCAGATATCTGTGTTCTGCTGTTTCAGAATTCTGTATTCTCTAAAATAAAGGCAGTCTAAACTGATGACTAACACAATGCCCAATAACAATGACATAATTTTACATTTCTGCCTCTTCTTACGAAGCTGAACAGAAAAATTATGAACCTTTTACATAAGTTCCTGTTGCCTGGGGCTTTCCGGACTACAATGTATTCATCACATTGCCCATTTCTGTTAGCAAACACGATAATAGAAATTTGACAAATAGCATTCCATAGACAATGTGACTCTTACAAATGAAGCAATCATTATTTCTTGGAGATGATATTTCTCAGAATTTACAAGAGAGTTTGTCAGCTGTGGTCACAAAAACATGAGCACAGTTATTGCTAAAGAGACTGGTGGCTTAACTGCACTGGAGATCTGCTTTGAAGTGATTGCCTGTTATGAGCTGTGATTTTATGAAATAAAAAATGTTTCATGTAGTAAAAAACTTGTATAGCCTTCATTCTGGCTGAGGATGATAGGAGTTGTAAACCAATATATCTAGGTGGTACTTTACTAGAGAAGGCTGTTTTAGACAGTGGATCTCCTTATGTGACATGGAGTAGAATCATATACAAGTTTACTGAGAAGCAACTTGTACTGTGTTCAGTAGTGTTTACTACTGACTGTAGTCCCTATGCAAATTTACTGAAAAGTAGGTCTTATTAAAAACTGAAAGGAACATACTTCTGAATAAACCTATATAGGATAGGGATGCATATTATTTTAGTTAAGCCAAATTCAGTCCAATTGCTTGCATTATAAGCAGTCAACCATTATATACCAAGCATTAATGCTAATGGAGAGCATACATAAATCAGTTGGTGTTTGAAGAAGACAACTATCCTACAATTGTTTCGTATTTGTTCCTTTAGCCTTGCACAACTGTAGCATCGACACAATGAGAACAGTGGCTATTCTAAATGTGACATATTAATTAATATCCTTCAGTTAAAAAATGCAATTTTGCAGAGGAAGACAGCCTTCACCTAATCCAAAAAAAAAAAAAAAGGAGGCTATAATTTATCCTAAGAGCATGCTGAGTCACTCCTCAGCAGACAGAGAATTCCATATTCTGTCCTCCTGTATGCTTTAAACTGCCCTTTCCAATCTGCCAAGGGAAGGACATTTTACTGTTATCAAGAGAAGGCTTTGGGGGAGGATTTGGGGGATTATACCTCAAAGGAAGCCTGCGAGAGGAGGGTAATTGTAGGATCTTTTCCCCTGTTTATCTAGAGAGGACCCCAGTTAAAAGTTAAATAGAGTATTTTACTGGAAATTAATAGACGCACACAAAAAATCAAGCAGTGTTAAGAACCATACAAGACTACTGAGGGAAAAGACAGGAAAGGTTGGACAGAGAGAGATTTTGGAAGGAAAGAGTGATATTTACCAGTCCTGAAGCAGAAGATCAAAGTGGAGTAGCTCAAAAAAGAGTCTGAGGGTAGTACAGAGGAACGAGAATCTGAGGGACCATGTGCAGTGTGATGTTCAACATACTATGAATTTTAGGGGTTGGAGATGGGGGTTTTATACCCTGTTTGCTGCCCTGAAGGAGGGTGCATGGACAAAGCAGTAATAGCTTTCCTACAAGCTGACAAGGAGTCCAGAATGGGCTGATTGTCTTAACTTTAGGTAACAAAACATTGATGGGAGTCCTGACAATCTCTTAATGTCTTGGTTAGGTAAGGTAAACAGGGAAGGTCTCTGTAGGATAAGCTCACCACAGGGGTGCATCTGGACAGTTTTACCTTAAATTGTTTCTGGGAGTACTTGTATCTTATAGCCTTTAGAAAAGATCATCCCAAGCCCAGCGGCTTTCCCATCTAATCTTCTCTGAACTTATGACCTGACCATGCTGAAGTCATTTTGATCTGGCTACATGTGTACAGTTAGCACTTCTCCAAACACACTTTCAGCCATAAATATATCTAATTTATGAAAAATAGCACACCCCCTCAAAGTGGGGGTGTTGGGTGTGGTAACACCCAATCCTTTCCTCTTGTCCAGAGCTGAATCCCCCAAAATATGAGAATTTGTACCCTCATCTTCTGCCTGGGGATGATCCATGAAATTGAAGGCTCAGGACCAGCGACCAGGATACCAGAAGACTAGCAACAATGCAAAAAGTCTTTGTCATATTCTCAGTCCTATTGGACAGTTGTAAAATGTGCAGAAAAGAGTGATCAAAATGTTCAAGGGACTGTAGACTCATCAGATGGGACCTCTGGGTCTCTTTAGCTTACAGAAAAGGAAGCAAGCAGAAGATCTGAAGAAGAAGTGTACGCTTATGCATGATGTGGAGAAAAGGGATAGGGGAAAGTATTTCTTTATCTCTCATTATACTAGAACCAGACCTTAGAAAGATTTATATTTTTCAAGTAATGCTCCCAGAGGCAGCCGTAGTCCAGAAAGTAATTATTCCAAATTCTGACTACAACCCAGAATTGTGGGAGAATAAGAAGAAAAGAGAAACCAAGTCCCTTCACCAACTGGAACCAAAAACTAAAGAGGATAGAAATCATCACAAACACACAGTGAAGGAGAAACCACTGGATTTTTTTTTCTGTATGTTGTTTATCTTCCCTTATCTATTCTCTTAGCGGATGAATTTTCCTGGCAGTCTTTCTCCCAACTCCAGGAGAAAGAAAGATAAGAGGAAATAAACAATGAAAAGGCTGCCAGTGGCTGTTCTTCACCACATGTATGATTACATTCAGCTTTCTCTGCCTGTTAGCTGGAGAACCTTTAGAATTCTCTCACATGGTGGGGCTGTTCTCATGTGGTGGCTTTAACATGTAGCCAGGCTTTGAGATGACACTATAAACAGTGTTACTGGAATAAGAATTAAACCCTGATTTTTTTTCTTTTTGCAAAACCATGGTTGTCTTCCCATCCCTTCTCCTTGTGCAGAATCTTCACAGCTGCTTCCTGCTTGTCTATGTCCATTATTCACAACAGGTTTCCACTCCAGAAAACCAAACTGGCCTTATTAACATCTCATTCTCAAGCTCTGATAAACAATCTGATAAATGTAATCAACATCTCTACGCATATCTATTTTCAATTTTTCCTTTTGCTCTTAATCTTTGAGAGAAGATTTCCGATGTCCTGGAATAAAATTTCAATCTCTTTCTAAAGTCTATTTTTTCCATTGTATAATTTGTTAAGCAAAAGAAAACAGCAAACATTTGTCCAAAAAAAAATGGTTCTTAAAGTTATTTCTTAATGAGTTCTCTGAGGCTGCAATTGCGTATAAGAAATCTTGGGAGTAAACTTTGCTGAACTGAGTAAGACTTACTTGTGAGTGGAAAGACATGTATAGTATTGTGCTGTAATTGCACTCATTCCTGTCTATTCAGAAGTTAGCACAACGGTGTTCAGTGGAATTACTCCCTGGTAAATCTGTATTAGACTGCAGGTGAAAGATTCGGAAAAATAAAAGGTGATTTCCAAACAGGAAAGGGCAGCATCTTAGGCCATTTCTGCACAGCATTGTTATAGTGATACTATTCCACTTTCAACATTCTATGGAATCCTGGGGTTTGTAGTTTAGAATTCTCAGCCAGAGAGCTCTTTGGCCTCAGTAAACTACAAACCCCAGAATTCCACAGGATGTTGAATATGGAATAATAGCACTATAACAGTGTAGTGTAGAAATGACCTTAGATATTTTTCAAGAATGACCATCCTCCCCACACACACAGGTATGTTCAAAGAAGCTATTATTATGATTGGGGAAAATGTTTCACATTCCTAAATACACATTCCTAAATACAAAAAAAATCTATTTATTTAGGAACTATCCCAAGGGGGGCAAGTTTCTTAGTCTTACCCACTGAACCCCTTCCTGCACTGCCCTTTGGATCCTTTCACACTGCACGGTTAGAGCACAATGGTCCCACTTTAATAGCCATCGTAATATCCTATGGAATCCTGAGGTAGGTAGTTTGGTGATATACTAAAGCTCCCAGGCTGAAAACTCTAAATGTCGTTGCTTTGTGCCTTCAAGTTGTTTCTGATTTATGATGACCTGAAGGCAAACCTTTCTTGTGGCTTTCTTGGCAAGAATTGATCACAGGTGGTTTGTCATTGCCTTGGTTTAAACACTGGATTCTGACTCTTGACACCATGGTTCAAATCCTCACTCAGACATGGAAACCCACTGGGTGACCTTGGGCAAGTCACACTCTCTCAGCATCAGAGGAAAATTCTAAATATCCTTCCCTGGACTGCAAATCCAGAGATTCCACAAGATGTTGCCATGACAGTTAAAGTGGAATACAGAGCTATAATTGTGTGGTGTGAAGTGGCTAGCATAGAAGCCAGTCAGCCTGGTTTAGGAGGGATAGAGTCCATGTCATCCAAGATGTTCACCGATGCATGCATTTCCTGATGCAAAGAATCAAATTGCAGCCCTCAAAATCAATGCAGGGGGGAAAAAGGAGCTAATGAACCAGTATTTTAAAAGCTTTCTTTAACACTTGGTAGTAAAAAAGTGTTTTCCACTGCATCTGAGGACGGTAAGTTAGTTTAAGGGGGTGAAGGTCAGTTTGCATGATATGCAGTTCTCTCCTCCAGAACATACTTGCCTCCTCCCAGCATTTTCTACATGAGACAATCATTCCAACCTGCCAAATGACAAAAGAGAGAGTGCCCTGTTTTGCCAACCCTGATTGAGCTGGTAAAGGAGAACACTTTATTGCTGTATTACTAGACCAATTGTGCTAATTTTTGTACTAGTTGCAGAGGAAACAGAGCTGGGAGAGCAGAATAATCTAGGATAAGACAGCACGCAAAATTAGAATAAGGGAGCACCTCTGGAGGAATGAATGGGTGTATTATGTGTGGAAATCTCTATATGTGTGGTTTTGTATATGAGATGTGAGAGTATGCATGAATTGTGCGAGGAGGGCTCTCAGCTACCCAACAACCTGCAACGACTGTAAGATTAGCCACACAGGAAAAGAATTCTCAAGCTTAAAAAGATTCTGTATCCTTCAGCAAGAATCAAACTTTCAGCATCAAATGTCTACATGTGTAAGTGACCAGGTAACTAGGATTGTTTGGGCCTATGTTGTTACTGCACAGTGTTTAAAAAAAAAAAAACTATGGCTAGAGAATTCATTAGGTGAAGCATTTGATAACAATGAAAAATAGCTAACTAAATAAGTCAGCCTCTGTTCTACAAGAGGTCAGGATCAAGGGCAAAAAAAAAGATGTTATAATGCACAGTGCAGCAACCTGGAGAGACTTGGTTCCCTGACATCACATGCGGAGAGCGACATGGGCTGCCATTCCTGATATAATGCTGCATCAGTTAATCAAAGATATTAAGCAGCAAAGAATTAGGAGCTGGCTAATGGCAATAAAAGTCTCATCACTGATGTAGAAACCATGTACCTTTCCTTGTACCATCTGGACTATGAGCTGAAATCTTCTGGATACCCCTACCTAATGTGATACAGACCGCTGGAACTTATAACGTGGCCTTCACAGTGGTAGCATCTCAGTGGTGGAATTCTTTCTCCCTAGCAATTAGAATCATACCAACTATGGTCACCTTTCACCTTCTGATGAAAAAAATCCTTTTTCCAGAAAGCCTTTCATTAGATAACTGAGTGACTCTACTGAAACAATATAGCTGAAGGATGATGTATGACATATTTAGATACTGACTAGCCTGTATATTTTTATTACTTTTATTGATTTTACACTGTGGTATATTGTAACCCACACTGGGATCACTTTATGATGGAGAGTGAGATACACAGTTTACAAATATATAACAGCAACAGAAAGAAAAAGATTTCAAATATTAATTAAAATGAGACAATTTTTACCAAAAGTTTTGGAAGTTATCTCCAGAAGTTTGCTTTTTATCACTATGTACCTGCTATCAAGCCTCATGCACATGCTTCACTGCAGTGGCCCTAATGGCAATTGTAATTGCCATTTATCGCCTGAGATTCCCACATTTGAAATTTTCTGCTTTAAATTTACCTTACAGGTATAGTCAAATTTTCTTTAGCCAATTTTCTGTGAAAATATCTACATGTAGCAACATTATAACTGGATAATACAGAGGTGGCCACTTATGCCCAAAAAAAGTGCAGAATTAGAGTGAAAATGAATATATCATTGAGGAAAGGATGGTCATCTGCATGAAGTTTACATAAACTAGTGAATATGCATAATGCAAATTGGAAATAATTACAATAATTCAAATAGAAATGCAATGCTTCTTATTGTCATGAGGAAAACTGTAATGAGGCACACACCTGCTCAGTTTGCTGTCTTGGTCCAAACTAGTGATGAACAGCTTAAGGGCCCTGCCTTCTTTTCACACAGTTACACAGTTATAGCTGTAGGATTTCACTTTAACTGCATGGCTGCATCCTGTGGAATCATGGGGTTTGTAGTTTGCTGAGGCTCTAGTGGTCTCTGGCTGAGAATTCTAAATGCCCCTTTCTAAATTGCAAACCCCTGGATTCCACAGGATGGAAAGACAATTAAAGTAGAACCATAACACTATTATTGTATAATGTGGAAGACCCCCCCCCGAACAATGGCCCTTTCTGCATGAGGCGAGGGAATCGCTCCGTGCCGTTACCTACCGCTTCTTTTGGGGTCCGAAGCAACACGGACTGTCCCTGAAGCCCTTCCACAGGGCTCCTCCTTGGTCCAGGGCGAATGGGAGCAGTGCGAGGTCTCTAGATCCGCACTGCTCCGGCTTCCAAAATGGTGGCTTCCAGCTTCCAAAATGGCGGATTCAAGATTCCAAAATGGCGGCTTCCGGTTGGTCGTGGCTCCCGACCAACCGCTGAAGCTCGCCACGCCTAAAGCCCTCCCTCTGCAGATTGCAGGCTCGCATTGGTGCGAGCCTGCGAATCTGCACAAGGGAGCAGGAACGCAATGGCGCATTCCAGGAAAATAAGACCTGTTTTTTGCGGTCTTTAGAAAACACGCTGGAGGACCACTTGGGGTTGTTTTGGAACGGACTGAGGTGCGGATCTCCGGTAAGTAGTCCGCTCCTAGTCCGCTCCAAGGTGCAGACGACCTCTGTGAGAGGATGCACTGCCCCGTTCTAATTGCCTGGTGCGGAAAAGGCCAGTGTTTCAAATAGAGGACTCTGCTTTGTGAAGCTTGACACATGACCATTGGGAGAAAGTATGTGAAGCTGAAACTATTGTAATTTATTAGTTAATGGGAAAGGAGTTTCTATAAACAAGAGACACAAAATGAAACCTTGTTTCTTAATTTGTTTCTATCTCTTTGGGATAGATTTGTTAAAATCTCCCATAGATTTTCCAAGTGCTTTTAACAATGAGTGCACCATGACAGCTAGGATACTTGAAGAAAACATAACTCAGAGTAAATCTAAGAAAAGTGAACACATTTAGACACAATGTTCAGAACTCAGGGTCCCCCTCCCCCTGACACTCTCTCTCTCTCTCTCTCACACACACACACACACACACACACACACACACATACACACACACACACTGTACAGAGAAGAAATATCACTAACAGTAGGAAAATAATCCTCCAAGTGCTAAATTCGCTAAGAAATTATCTGGTGGGTGATTAAAGTTTCTAACTCTCCATATTTTAAGGGGTAATTTACTTTTATAATCCAAAGTTTTTGTAGGAAAATTAATGTGTTTCATATTTGAAAGCTCCTTTTCTTCTTAATTTGCATGAGAGTATTAACTATTATTTATGTTTGACAGTGATGTCAGCCTTCCTACAACACACAGGCAGCAATCCTCTCATCAGCAACTTTGTAGTAAGCCTTATTGAGTTCCTTAGAAGTTACTTCTGAGTAGACATGTGCAGAATTGCACTATAAAGCCAAAATCATATTGGTGAACTATGATAGCATAACAGCTAGAGTTGCACTTTTCATTGTCCTCACCTTTGGTAGAAGAAAGCTGCTGGCTCCACAGAGCTTCAGTCTTCAACTCCTGGCTTCTGGAGGAGTCCTCAGAGGCAAGATATTCAGGGATGCTGATATAGGCCATTTCTGCACTACAGTCTTATAGCGCGATGATTCCACTTTCAACCTCCTATGGAATCCTGGGGTTTGCAGTTTCGGGAGGGGCCACTTGGCCCCTCCTGAAACTGCAAACCCCAGGATTCCATAGGAGGTTGAAAATGGAATCATCACGCTATAAAACTGTAGTGTGGAAATGGCCATAGACAATTACCTGCACCGTATGTTACTTGGCAGTCCCATCACCTCCTATCTAGACAGACACCTGAGGGCCACTAGGCCAGGCAGCCCAGAACTTTGGCCCCAAGACCTGACCCTCATTGTGTCACTACTGGTTTCCCCTCTTTTCACCTACAGACACTCATTAGGGCCTCATTTCTCCCACTAGTTTGGCCTATCTCACACCAGGAATATCAGGTTGTCCTCTGCTCCTAAATGTGACATCATTTCCTTTCCAGAGTCTTAAACTTTTTCTGACCTGTGACATCTAACTGAGGGTAAAGGCCAACTGGATGAAACAACATGTCACAGAATTGCAACTGAAGACCTTTCTGCACGGCATTTGCCATGCGAAAGGGCGCCTGGAGCGTCGCATGATTGTGAGGAGTGATCTGCACAATGCACTCACAATCGCGTGATGTTCTAGGGGCCGGCAGGCACCGATCGCACACCTTTTCATTTTCGACTGGAAGCCGAAAATGGTGCACATTCGCACATTGCTCCCGGGCCCTGCTTGCACTTACCTGGCGTGTGGAGCCTCCAGAGCCACACCAGTCATGCTTCCTGCCCCAGCGCAGCCTGGGAAACTCCCAGGCTGCACTGCAGAAGGAAGAGGTGGGGCTCTCGCACGAGCAGGCAGCTCGTGCAGAGCTGAAGCAGCAGGGACACGAGAGCCTCTCGCCGGAGACTGCTTGCGTGATCCCCACACCCCAGCGCTGGAAAAAAGGTAAGGTGTGGAACGGGCCTGAGACTGCTAACTGATTAATAGCAGTGAATTATCTGCAGGAAAAACCCATTGGTTTCTTCCTTCACTCAGTAGGATGAACCATGGATGCTCAGCTGTGGGAAAAGACTGGTTAACAAGCACATACGAACATGGATCAACTAATTATGAAATAAACAAAACAAAGATGTTCTGCAGATGGCCCTGACCTTTCGTTCATTGCCTCAATCAAACAAGCCATATCTGTTTCACCATTCCACTACATCTGGTTTAGTTCACATCTGCAGGATTTGTGCATGTAGACTGAGTAGACTGGAGGTCACTATGCAAGAAAAGTGTAGTACAGGAGGTGAGAGGCATTTGAAAGAGAGATTTCTCTTGGGCAGACTGTTAATTTGTTTCATTTTGAAACTCAGGAACTTCCTTTACTTCTGATTTATGCAGAGCTTGGAAGTAACTCATTATAAACAATGTTAATTGGAGCGGGCTCCTTTTTCCAGTGATTAAGGTATAAATAAGATGTATTACAATTGTAAACTAATGAAGTCCAGTTGGGGTTGTAGCTATGGGGAGTATAAATTGAGGACATTCACCCCCCCATAAGAATTCTTCCACCTCCCAATGATATTTTCCTTTGATCCCCAGATTCCTAGCATTGCAGAAACTTAAAACTTCTGTTGAACATTTAGAAATACAGCCAGCCCTCCACGTTTGTAGGTTTGACTTTCACAGATTTGATTATTTGTGAATTTATTCAGACCTTCCCCACCCCCCACCCCCCGCACACACACACACACACACACACCTAAAGTGCTTTTTTTCTGGGGGAACCTTTGCATTCAGCAGCTCTGATCAGGCCACGCAGCCCTTTAAAAACCCACCCTTGTCCCCCTCCTTCTTGTCCAGCTGCAGCTTGGCCAGGTAAGGTAAGGATAGATCACAGCCCAATTTCTGAGCATTGCAAACCCTCTCCTGAGGCCCCCTCCCACTCCCAAGGAGGGAGATGGATGAGAGAGAGCGAGTATAGGGCCACCATACCAACCCACCCCCCACTTCCCTCTCCTTTCCCTAACCTGTTTTGGACCCTCATACCTGTTCTCCCAACCAGCCCTTGGCTCTTTTCCCACAGACATACATGCTCATTTTGATATTTTTAATTTTTGCACTTTTGCAAAGATCCTGCACCCCTAACCCTAGCAAATGTGTAGAGCCAACTGTACAGTTTAAGCATCCAAAGAAAAGGAGCAGGCAAAGTTGTTGAAGGAAGGCAGGCACAGGAAATGTGAGTTTTAGGTGTGGATGGTTTTCAGCAGCTTGCTCCCTGCAATGCTAGAAATTTGAGGAGTGACAGAAAATTTCATGGGAGGTCAGAATTCTTATTGGAAGGGCAATGCCCTCATTTTGCTTCTTCTGTAACTTTTGTAACTATACCCATTGGTACAGTGCTCAGAATGATATACAACAGTACAGCAGCATATTTTTGTGTAATGGTAGTTTTATTTTTTTATTCCCTTTCAATTGATGCCAAATGAATATGCATATTTTTTTAAAAAACAAAAAAGATAGCTGAACATTTTAATCCACAAATTCATCATGCGCTCCACCACAGTCACAAAATCTTTTCCCTGCCCAATCACTGTTGGTCTTCTATAGCAGCACTGGCTGAACCTGCAAAATCTTCTTCCACTTGGCTAATGAGGCAACAAGGATTCAAATCTTGCTACTTGAATAACCAAACTCTTGATACGATTTCCACTCTCCTATCCATGTGTCAAAGCAGCATAACTTAAAATAAACAGCTGTATCTTATTCTGCATTTTTCATGAGCTTCCAATAGAAAAATAAGTTCTGAACTTGTGAATGTGCCTCTTGGTATACATTTTTTATTGGAAGAAATGAGACTAGAACTAAACTCTCTTTTCATTAAAGCCTGCATATTTCATAGAGAGCGGAAGCACTTAAGGGGGAGAAGGCAAGTCTACGATTTTTAAATTGCTAAAAACTCCTCATTGCAATCCACATGGGTCTTCTTAATAAGAAAATAATCCATTTGAAGTATTCAAGATTAGTGCTGGGCCAAGGAAAGAAGTTTCCTCCTGGGGGTCATAATGCTTTCAACCTTTAAAAGGATGTAAAGGATGTACACCATAAATGGACAAACAAAGGTATGATATGGGGGGCTGTGTGCCTTAAATAGCAGGTCCATTTTCCTTGGCTTTTATGTGTTTCATAGGAAATGTCCAGTAGACACATCTTTAAGGCATGGTTTTTTTAGGCCCTCAATAAGCATAAATGCTAGAAGATGAAAGTTATGAGGAAGTTAATATTTCATCACTGCATTTTATGATCAGTTTAAAGTCATTTTATTCAGTATTATTGTGTTATAATTTATTAAATATAATGTATAAATATATTGCTAACTCGGTTGCCAGTTCTCTGGCACTTCTATGTACACAATCAACTTCAACTAAATATTTGCAAGGCATAAAAGGGAAACAGATTTGCCCAAGGCTTATCTGGCTGATATGATTTAGGGCTGCCACTTCCAACAGCCAACTATTAAAACAAGCAAATAACAACAACAACAACAACAAGCAAAAATATCTCATGATATTACAGTTGGTCCTACACTTTTGCAAGTGTTAGCGGTGTAGGATCTCTGCAAAAATTGAAAAAAAAACATTACTGATTTTCCACCCTCTCTCTCTCTCTCTTCCTCCATCCCATTCCCATCTCCTCCACCCATGCATGTGAGTGTGCAGAAACACACGTTCCCTCATCTCCCTCACTTGCAGTCCCCCATCCACCTGTGCGTATGAGTGAGAGCTCAATGGAAGAAGAAGTGTCAGCAAATAATTCACAAAGATTCAAATTTGTGAAGGTCAGACTGGAAATGTGGAGGGACAACTGTACCAGTTTTCTTCAACCTTTTTGAGCAATAGGTTTGGGGCACATGAACTAAACACAGATGTTCAAACATGAACATATTATAGCCCTCAGGAACACATGTCAACATTTTAGTCATGCATCATGTTGCTGCCTCCAAATTCAAAGTGTATCTGTTCTGGTTGTATGCGGACCACTGTTTAAACATAAAGACTTACTTCCTGTATGATTGTTGTCCAAGGCCCTTTGGAGTACCCAGCTCTGCTCATAGCAGGCAATTTTTTAAAAATGTAACGGGGTGTCAAGAAAAGAAAATAGATAATTCATTTTCCAATCTACACTAAAGTCATTAAAAAAGATCGACTCAAGTTTAAACTAAAATCTTGGAAATATGCAGAAAATCCAGAGCTTTATTAGTATCCGTTCAATATGCTTCCAGGAAATATTCCTTTCTTGATCCTACCACATGGATTCTATTCCTGAATACCCAGAAGCCAGCAAATTTTTGAAACAGAAATGTATACTCACCTTTTTAATTTGCGTTTTGAATGCAAATTTTAACTACAATTTGCGTGTCATTCCAGTCATTCCAGGAACTCATTTTTTTCCTCTGGGGGACCAGAGCAGAGAGGTTGTTCTCCAGATTTTCTCCCCCAGTATTGCATTCAAATATACCCCACAATTCTTGGCACCTGGCAAGAGTGCTCTAATATAGAAGTGGTGAACTTTTGACCCAAAGGCCTGGGGGGATTCATATCCAGGCCACAAGATTCTTCTGTTGTTATATCTGACAAGCAATTGAAAGAGAGTGTTAATAAAACTTTAAATACACTGCACAGAAACATATCCCGCTTCACAGGAAGGAAAGCTGTTGCATTGAACTGATCTGTGCTTTGCAAGCACATAATTTGTACACCAAGTCTTAGGCCCTTTTCACATGTCGGGGGGGGGAACGGGCGAAAACGCCCAAAAACGGAGCTTACCTCCAGCCGGGTAAGTCCGTCGCCGCGTGGAGCAGCGCGAGCTCGCTGCTCCACACTCCTCCGTCATCGCAGATGGCAGCTTCCGGTTGGTGGAGGCTCTCCACCAACCGGAGAAGCTCGCCAGCCAGAAGCCCGCCCCCGGCAGATCTGCAGGCATGCACTTGCACGCGCCTGCAAATCCACTTTAGAGCCGGGCGACGGAGCGGCACGGGGCCGCGCACTCCGTGCTTTTTAAAAACCTCTAAAAAGAGGTTTTTAAAAAACACGCAGCACGGCTAGTTCCGGCCGCTCCTGAGTGGATTCTGGTGTGAAACTACGAAAAGTAGTCCACGCCAGTCAACTCTACGGTGTAGACGACCTCCGTGAGAGGTCGCTCTACACGATTCCCCCCCCCACATGTGAAAAGGGCCTTAGTGTCAAAATAGCATAGTTGTTTGAGTGTTGGACTAGCACACTGAAAGACCAGAGTTCAAATTCCTACTCAGCCATGGAAAACTGCTGGGTGGCTCACACACTCTCAGCCTCAGTGGAAAGCAAGGCTAAGTCCCCTCTGAACAAATTCTGCCAAGAAAACCCCGTGGTAAGTTCACTGTAGAGTCACCATAAGTCAGAAATCACTTGAAGGCATACAACATCAACAAAGGCTTACTCCTAAGCCACAATTCTATATGGCTTTGCATAGCATAGTACTTTTATGTGCAGAGATATGTTAAGCTACACCATTTACTATACCCTAACCTACCACAGAGCCACTGAGGCCCTTCCCCATGGGCATTCTATACTAGAGAGCTGAAGAGATCATAGAAATATACACTCATAGCCAGACGCAAAATTATTACATCAGTCACTGAGATATTCCAGGATACTGTGGAGGTCTCAGCAGCTGATTTCACATCTCTCTACAGAGACCTAGCTGGACATTTTTGTTATCTCCCTTCCATCAGGCACAGAATGGAGGCGGGAGGGTGCTTCAGTAGCTTCACAGTAGATCAGGGAGCCTTTGGTCGCTGTAGAAGAAGGAAGGGGATACCAACTTCCAGAGCAACTAAAAATAGAAATATGTAGGTATAAGATTAATTACACCTGCATATGCCACTAATATGACACCAACCATACAATGGAGTGCAGTTTTTTGGATGGAAAATGCCATGTGTGTGTTTTAAGGCATGTAGCCCAATCCATTTGGCTTTGGAACCACATTCTCTGGCCTTAGTCCCACAGCATGCCCTAGTCCTACCCATTGCTGGAATGTTCCCACCTCCCAAAAAACCTTCCTGAAAAAGGTTTCCCATCCCTACTCTGTTGTCACCATTGTGAACAATTGTTTCATATTTACAATTGCTACTTAGTCAGTTCCCACAATCATAATGCCCTCCCAAGGTACCTTACTTGATATCAGCTGCATGAGGAAAAGGTCCATTCTGCTGGTGATTAGATCATAAATGAATGATGTTTCTCTTAGATTTGGGGAGTGGGATGGGTGGGACAGGAAATATTATTTAGTTAAGTATATTTCTTTTTAAACTAAGGCCCTTTCTGCATGAGGCGAGGGAATCGCTCCGTGCTGTTACCTACTGCTTCTTCTAGGGTCCGAAGCAACACGGACTGTCCCTGAAGCCCTTCCGCACGGCTCCTCCTTGGTCCAGGGTGAATTGGAGCAGTGCGAGGTCTGTAGATCCACACTGCTCCAGCTTCCAAAATGGCAGCTTCCAGCTTCCAAAATGGCGGTTCCAGCTTCCAAAATGGCGGCTTCCCGTTGGTCATGGGTCTTGACCAACCGCTGAAGCTCACCACGCCTAAATCCCACCCTCTGCAGATCGCAGGCTCGCATTGGTGTGAGCCTGCGAATCTGCACAAGGGAGCAGGAACGCAATGGCGTGTTCCAGGAAAATAAAGACCTGTTTTTTGCGGTCTTTAGAAAACACGCTGGAGGACCACTTGGGGTCATTTTGGAGCCGACTGAGGTGTGGATCTCCGGTAAGTAGTGCACTTCTAGTCCACTCCAAGGTGCAGATGACCTCCGTGAGAGGACGCACTGCCTCGTTCTAATTGCCTGGTGCGGAAAGGGCCTAAGAAGCTGGTACGGAATACTGGCCAGTGACATCACCATGTGACCAACTTTTGCTAGGTAATGCCACCAAAGATAGAACTTATTCTGGAAACTAAAATTTAGTTTTAGCTTCATCTTCAGTGTGACATAGGCCAGACCTGATTTGCTGTGTAATATAATGGGATGAATCCAGATTTAGTGACATCTGACTTAACTCACTGAGTCACCTACAGTAAGTACAGATAGGTCTGGAACCAAACTGATGTCACTGTTACTAGAAGAAGACAGATTAAAGATGAAGAAGGGCACTTTTAAGTCCTTTAAAAGATACTCATTTGTCATACTAACATCCCAGCGACACCCAGTTTCTGTAGCCTCATCCAAGAGTTGTTAAAAGTTACTTTTTGGACTACAACTTACAGAATTCTTTGCTTCACCCTGAATTTCAAAACAGAAACACAAATTTGCTAAAACTACCCTTGAACGTTCATGACACCCTCTTAAGACACTTCCCTTATAATATCCAAATTGTACAAGATGCAGCTTCAGAAATTAAAAGTCTTCAAGTCCCAGTAAGTAGGTAGCATGGCTTCAAGCCAACAAAACACTTAAGCATGTGCATAAATTTGAGCACACATGTAGCCTCATAGAGATCAATGGGGCTGATTCAAACCCATTGAAGTCATCAGGAGCTTGTAAAATGATGCCCTTACTGTTACTCTTGGACTTAGGCCCTGATCCAGCAGAGCACTTATCAGATCAATGATGTCAGGTAGTCAGCCAGCAAACTGACTGAAGAGAGATGAGGCTGAAGAGTTGTAATGATTACCTGAGTCACACTTCAGAGCAAATAGAACAAGCCTGATCAGATGGTAATTACTGCTTCAGTAGAAGACGTGCAATTTACCTAAACAGAAAAGGATGATGAAGTCCAGTGACTGCATACATATCGTTTAGGAAATATTGTAAATCTTTTGAGTGAAATGCATAATACTTTACATTCTTCCTCAAAAGGAGACCACATTTTTGGGATTAGATAATGATAAGACTGCTAAAGTATGCAGGATGGTTTGTGTGTGTGTGGTCGTTGTTGCTGTTTGTTTTTGTTTTTGCCTTGACCTCTTAAGCATAATTCCCTATTCGTAACCTATATTCTCTGTAATATCATGGGGATTCTGTAACCCTTCGGGTGTTACTGCAGCTCCCAGCATCCCTCACCATGAGTTATGTACTGGTTGTCTGTCTGCCTTGTTTGTCGAAGTAAAAATATAGTCAGGCCGCCACATTTGCAGATTTCACTTTTGCGGATTTAATTATTCAGGGATTAGTTGCTGTCACCTCTGCTGCCTCCCTATGCCATTTGTAATTGGGACTGCAAGCCTTGTAAGACTGAGAAACTGCAAACAAGGCTTGTAAGTCCCTATTTAAAATGGTGTCGGGCAGCAGTGGAGGTGGCAGTAAGACCCATCAGCCACCCACTTCTGCCTTGTGAAGGAACCCTGGTGCCTCAAAGGAAACCATGGTGGGTTGAATATGGTGATCATACTTTTTTGTGTGTTAAATATGATTTGGGAGGGTCTAGAGTTATTCACGGTTTTCCCACTTTCGCAGGAGTCCTCTGCCGCTAACCCTAGCAAATGTAGAGGGATGACTGTACATTCACTAATACTCTGTATGTTGTACCTGCCTCAGTGCCTCGGTTCTTGTTATATTTTTAATTTTAATTTTTTAAAAAAAGCCTGTATTGTGTTGGCTAATTGGCCAAAAGTCTAAAAGCACTTTATATAACACTGTTTTCATGTCTGCAGAAGCCAATTCAGCTCTGCATAAATCTGAAAGTGATGAAGATGGAAAACTGAACTGGTGCCAGCTGGTAAATTTGCCCTGCCCCTTCTACCCTGAGCTTTTATTTTGACAGCTTTGGGTCCATATGTGCAAGCCTTGAATTTCTATGACCAGAGTAAGGGTGAAATAAGCACAGATAATTCATGTGGTCCTTTTAAGTGGAGATATGTAGGGCACAAACCCCAGCCATTTCCACATGACAGGGCTCTTGCAAGTCATGCTGTCACAGTCCCGGCAGGGAAGGGAGTACAGCAGGAGTGCTCCCCTCTGCAAGAGTCTTTCTCCCTGTGGAAAGAAGTACGATGGCCCTGCTTCTTCCTTCTGAAGTGCAGCCAGGCACTTCCCAGGCTGCACTGGGGAAGGAAGCATTGCCATCGTGCTTCCTGCCCGTTCACAAGACAGATATGTACGGGAGCATTGTGTGATCTCCAATTCTAAACAGATTTTATCCTTTTAGCGAATACTCTATGAGTATGATGCATGGGGATGGGATGGCATTGGGCCAGCGATGACGTCATGCAGAATCATGTCCAGCCAACCACTGCCATCATGTCCCCATAGTAGGACATCCCTGCCATGTGGAAATGGCCTTCCTCTATGCATGTGCTCAACCACTGAGCTCTATGTCAAGGTTGAAAAGTTCCCTGAAATGTGTAGAATTAAGCAATTAGCTACAGTAGGAACCTACTGCACAGGAATGGCCTCTGCAGTACTGATTTAAATCAATGGCTGAGAGTCATTTAAATAGAGATGCCAGTGATTGTACCAAGGACCTTCTGCATGCAGTACACCCCCTCTATCACTGAGTTACAGTCCCTTCTTAAGGGAAAGCAAGGGGCCTCACATTGCTTTAAAGTTAAAGCATTAAACTGATGGGAAAATCTTAAATCTGCATTATCTGTCACCAAGAAAGTATATTTCAAACTGACCTTAAGAATGTCAAGTTCTGCCTTCCCTATTCGTTTGTAAAATTCCACTCCCATTAACCTCAGCCTAATGCTATGTGTATCATCTCTGCATGGTAAGATCAATTCCATGAACATACCATTACTTCAGGATCTGACTGAGCCACAGATTATATCATCAATGACATATTGTGTCATTTTGCAGGTGAGGGATGTGACCTCAGCCTTGGTGTGCTGCAAAGTGACATGGTACAGCTTCAAATATTATATAATTAATGGGTTAAATGATGGATCCAGTTCAAACCGTGTTGCTATTGTTGCTGTTGTTGTTGGTGGTGGTGGTGGTGGTACAGGTTATTCAAACTGCATTTTGGTTGGAGTTGAATGGAGTGGATGAGCAACTCCTTTTTGTCTGTGTGCCACTGACTTTTCTATCAAGAATATTTGTTTCCTCATGCAGCCAAATTGTCTTACTATCTCTCTTTTGCCATAGAACACAAAATTAACTTGTGTCCAGAATACCTAGCAGTCATGAAGGACCTCATATATTACATAAAATTATCACAAAATCTGTTAGTAAGATTAGTTTAGAGTGAAATTCCATGCAGACTTACCTAAGAAGTTCTGCTGAATTTCAGTAGGTCTTAGAGCTGATTAGCTATCCTTGGGCTTTGCACTGTATAGTATTATAGCTAAAGAATGGAAAGAATTGCAGTTTTGTCCGACTCCTGCTCTGTTTGTTCATGGGTTCCAGTGGACTTAGATTGTGAAAATGGTCATTGGACTACATCTTGGTAAAAGAAGTTTCTATCATTTATCTGGAAAAGAATCTGGAGATTTCTGAAAGTGTCTGATATGGCCATAGTGACACATGACTTAATTATATCTCACATGGATTACTGCAATGTGTTCTGTGTAGAGATGTTTTTGAAGACTGTTCAGAAAGCTCAGCTGGTTCAAAAAGCATCAGCCAGATTGTTCACTGAAGCTGATTACAATGAGTACAATGACTATGTCATTATTGGATATCAGTCTGTTTCTGTACATAATTCAAAGTATAGGTTATAACCAATAACACCCTATATGGGCTGATTCTAGTCTGTATCTATTCATACGAGCGTGTCTGAACTCTGAGACCCTTGGGGGATACTGTTGTTTCAGTCCAGCCAGTCTCCTGGGAACTTAGGAGGTGACCTTCCTGGCGGCTGCCCCAGATTCTGGATCTCCTTTCCTAAGAAGGTTAGACTGATTCCTTCCTGATGTCTTTCTACCCTTCCTGATGTATTTCTACCAGCAATTGGAAACTTTTCTGTTCCCTCAGGCTTTCAGAAAATGACTGCAAGGGCCTTTAACAGTGTGCTGTTCTATGGATTTTACTTTAATGGATACGTTTTATATTGTGTTAATGCTATATAAATAGTTAGCCACATTTTAGCAATACTTTTTCTATGTATTTACCTACATATTTTATGTGTGTCTGCTTCAACTTTTATAAGCCACCTTAAGTCTCAGCTCTGTAGAAAAAGTAGGGTATAAATTAATTAAGTACATAAATCTTCTATATCAAAGAGATCACACAAGCCAATTTAAGTCGATGTTTGGATATTTATTCATACCTAAAACTAATTTCTCACAAATTCTGTGGACGTTCTGAAGGTTTGATAGTACTGCACTCTTGCATTTCCGACAATTCACACATAGTCAAATGTTTGAAATGAAAATGGTAATTGCATTTAATTTGCTGTAATTTAGAAGTGTGCTTCACCTTTCTGTAAATATGCTTGAGCTCTTGAAAAAATACTTTTATGAAATGTCACGCACTTATTGAAAATTGCATGAAAACAAACACTGAGAGACAGATTATGCCAGAGTATTTCAGGTGTATAAACAAATGAGCTTTGTATTTTATTCCCCAATATATTACTTTGCTACCCACAGAAATTAGCGAGACCAAATATCAAAGGCATGAATTCCAGGTTGCTAAGCTTTTCAAGATACCTGTAATTGCTAAACTTCACTTGTTTTCAGGATTCTGTGATCCAATCAGCAACTGTTTATTAGCCAAAATGTTGCTATCTGGCAAAAGTCACCTAAATCTTAGGCCATCTTGGGATATCTGTGGATCATTCCTTGCAGCAACAGTTTGAGGCAAGGGCCCAATGAAAAGCAACTGTTTTTCTTCCTGAATGCTGACATTCTATATCTTAGGTCATTTCGGCACTACACTGTTATAGTGCTATCATTCCACTTTCAACATCCTATGGAATCCTGGGGTTTGTAGTTTAGGGAGGGGCATTTAGCTCTTTGGCCTCAGTAAACTACAAACCCCAGAATTCCAGAGGATGCTAAAAGTGAAATAATAACACTATAACAGTGTACCACAGAAATGGACACAATCTGAACACGCCCACAGAGAAATGTAATTATTTTGGTTAAAAATCAAAAATTATTTTGACCTACAGGTCCTCAGAGGGTTTTTGTTGTTGTTGTTGTTTCTTGAGATTCTTAGGTTTTAAATATTGTTACTCTCTCCTCAAAGTTGTGGGAAGTTCTGAGATACAGTCTTTACCCATTTTTGTTTTTCTTTTGAAGGAGGAAACTGAATTCTCACTGGACTATGGTAATATTTATGTTTATTTACAAACGTAAATGTTAAACATATGTGGAAGTACAGCTGAAATGCTCCAAAATCAGCTACTATCACCTTAGGGGCACCATAAGTCAGAAGCAACTTGAAGGCACACAACAAAAAAGTTACTAATTTTTTGAGAACCAGCATGGTGCAGTGCTTTGAGCTTTGGACTACGACCCTGAAGACCAGAGTTCAAATGTCTTCTCAGCCACGGAAACCCACTGGGTGACCTTGGGCATATCACACACTCTCAGCCCCAGAAAATCCTACGGTAGGTTCATCTTAGGGTTGCCATAAGTCAAAAATAACTTGAAAGCACACAGCAACAACAACAACAACAAGAGAAAGCTTTCCTCAAATGGCTCTCACCTTCCACAGGAGATTAGAACTATTTCCTAGTCAATGAGAGCCATTTACCTGTAATTCCCCCAGCAAAGGTGAAACTTGGCAACTTTGCCCAAATTAGTAAAGCGGTCTCTTTTCTATCCAAGTTTCCAGTCTAACAGTAGTATAAGGGATATACAAGAGAAAAGTTGCTGCTGTTATTCTTGTAGTTGCTGCTGCTACTCTTAACTTTATTTATACCCCATCTGTTCCCCAAAACTGGGACTAGAGGCAGCTTAAACATTCTGACATCCATGGGAATGGAGTTCCAGTGCCTGTAGGCAGCCCCCAAGATGGCTGTATCTTTTTTTTTAGTAGCTATTTTTACTGCAGATTATAACAATACTATAAAAAAATGAAACAAATAAATAAAAACAAAGAATAACGAACATGAAAAAACAGCAAACAAATTGACTTCCAATTTTCTTTTCAGCAGTTATATAAACGAACTTGTTATTAATATGTCATATGATCACTTCCCTTCTTCCCATAATCAAAACTTACTAATCATCAAAACCCAAAATCAACATTTCATTATCTTTCTTTTTAAAATGTCAATAAGTGGTTCTCATTCTTTTTTAAAAAGGCCATTACCTTTCTCTCATCAAACAAGTCAATTTATCCATTTCCACCACATCTGTCAATTGTAACAACTATATGACCATGTAACCATAGTAGGTCATTTTGAGTTCACCTATCCTTGCAGATTTAACGATATAGCTGCTGTGGCCATATATTGAAATAATCTTCTATGGGTCTCAAGATGGTCCCTGTGTTCCCACCAGCTGTGCCTGTAAAGTTGGTGGGACTTAGCAAAGTGTGTCTTTCTGAGGATTTTGGGATTCAGGCAGGCTCATACATGGAGATACAGTCTGTAAGATAGCCTGGATCTAGGTAGTCCAAGGTTTTATAGCTTATAAACAGCACTTTGAATTGTGCCCAGAAACAGGCTGCAGAGAAACAGAAACAGCCAGCCGAGCTACTATAGCAGGGAAGTTGTAAGGTCCCTGTAACCAGCCCCAATTAACAGCTCTTTATACCAGCTGAAGTTTCTCTTCCACAAACACTCTTCACAAAGCGTATTACACTGATCCAACTGGGATGTAACTAAGGCATTATAATTCCCAGACATAACTGTGTTGGAAACTTTTCTGTTGATATGGTTTTCATGCTTAATGAAGGCCTGAAGAGCATCTCTTCCCAGCTCACATCCTAACGGCTGCCACTGGAAGGCAAATTTTGGGAGAAGGGAAAGGGATATCGCCCACAGAACAGGCAGAAGGGTAAACAGCTGCAAAGAAGGTGAGACTGGCACAAAAATACTTGTCATATGCAAAGTTTATCTGCTGTAGAGAATTATGTGAAAACTGCAAGCTTTTTCCAAGAATTCCCTCAAAGGCTAGAAAAAAAAGTGCCTTTCTGAACCAAGATGGGAGAGTTTCATCCATCTTTCATCTTCAAAAACTTATTCAACTGTATCTCTATATACACACTCTCTTTCCCAATCTCTCTCTCTCTCTCTCTCTCTCTCTATATATATATACATACACGCGCGTGCACACACACACACACACACACACACACACTCAAAGATAATTACACAGCCTTCTGAAGCTGAAAAAACAAATATGCTAGAAATCTGGACAGAAGCTAACATCAAATGAAAAGTGATATAGTAACATAAAATTTTCAAATATACACATATATATATACAGAAAACCTGGCTGCAACTTGCATCAGTGATTACTAAGAACACGTAGCAACTAAAAGATTTTTTTTAAAAAAAGAAAAAAATACACTCCAAATATTTCTAATAAGTTACAAACTGAGGTGTGGAGTGCCCTGAAAATGTTGACAAAGGAGCAGAAAGATCTAAATCAAAGATGATTTAAATTTACTGGAAGTAAGGTTTTATGAAATGACTTCATAAAGTTCTGCCAGGCATAAAATCCTGTGATGTAGTACATGAAGCTATCTTGAAGATGATTTGCTTTATATACGGAGTTGCTCTGCTACTACTGCTAGTTGATGGTTTCTCTCTCTCTCTCTCTCTCTCTCACACACACACACACCCTTTGAGTCACACCTACACAATTAAGTAGATAGAAATAATATTAATATAATTAATTATAACACAGTAGGCTCACCATTAATCTACAGCTACAACATTGTTCAGGGGAATCAGAAGAATGAGACCTCACCAGTCCCATCATTTTGCCTTGGCAAAAATTATGATAGCACTCATCTCAGTAGATTTGTACTAATGGTCTAAGCCAACCACCAGTTCATTCTCTACAAGTCCTGTATTAACTGTTTGATATTTGCCACATATATATTTTTACCCTTTTCCATATTCTTGGAGAATAGCCACGCACATAATTTTGTAAATGGCTGGAGACAAATTAGCTTAAGTACTTTGTTATCCATCTCTATAGGTCATGTGCTAATTTAATTGATGATGATTACATTAACTCCTTGGTATTGTGCTTTCCACGCATTACCATTTTTTCCCATTCAAGGAGGATGCCTCCAATACAATTATTCAGCCTTTGTTAACCCCCCCCCTTCCCTCAGGTTCATGAAATCACATCTAAATTCACTTTATTATAGAAATGATTCCTTCCAAGCTATTGCAGCCCATAAAGCCTTATGTGGGTTTCCTTTTCTTTTTTCCTCATTTGTTTTCTTGTTATGGATATCAGTGTCATTATTTATTCTACGCTCATCAAAATCTTGGAGCAGCATGGAGCCAAATTACTCAGTACATTAAGAAATGTGGAAAAGTGTCAAAACAGCCAATGTCACTGAGGGTATCTAGCAGAAAAGTTATGTTGGGGTTATGAAGCATAGGTAGACACTAGCCCTGGCTTCAAGACTCAGAGTTTGGAAAAGTTACTTTTTGGACTACAGTTCACAGAATTTCCCAGCCAGTATAGCCAATTACACACACGGAGGGGACAGCAAATACACAGAAGAGTGACCAACATGCTCCTTCCTTCCACAATGCAGCTGGCCTCTTTCCCGTGTTGTGCTGAAGAAGGTAGCACGTGATCCCACTTCTGCCCCTTCTGCATGGCTGACAGTGATGGGAGCATGGTGCAATCACAGGTGCTTAACAGATTTTTTCTGTTCAGTGAATATCCCACAATCGCAACAGGTGGGGGCTCTTTGTCAGCAGGACCATGATGGCGTCCTGCAAAAGCACATCTTGCAGACCACTGCCAACACATCCCCATCGCGCTACATCAATGCCATGCAGAAATATCCACAGTAGCAAACTCCACTTCCGTCTTTGGTACGTTCACTAATGTGTTTATCTGGTTGCTTCCCTTTCTACCTCTTTGCTTACTTTGCCTTTAGGACAATGCCTGTGCTCCATCAGCTCACTGAATGTGGAGCAGCTTACATAGATCCAGGTCTGTCTTTTCTCCTTCTGAGAAGCCCTGGATATCTTCAAGGCAAGAGATGTCAATTAAATACTACTATAGAGCTAAACTTCCTTACAATAATTTATTTCGTATGTGTATTTTTATCTAGCCTCTCATCCAGCGAGTTCAAGCCAACATACATGGCTTTCCTCACTCCAGGCATTATTCTCACAGCTACCTTGTGGGGAAGATCAGCCTGAAAGAAAGTGGCTAACTCAAGGTCACGGCACAGTAGGTCTACAACATAAATCTCCCAAGTCCCAGTCCAGCAATCTGGCCACTATAACTTATTGACATGAGTTGCTTAAGATTCCTTCAGAAGTCCTATATCTAAATCATATATTCTCTTTCCAAACCATATTGATAGAATGACATCAGGCAACAGGGTAGTTGTCATGATGAGGAGGGGTTTAATTATGGAACATTTCCTGGGACTGAAATCAGCAAGTCATTATCTTTAAGAATATCAGCATATCAATTATTAGAGAAATGAAAGAGGTCATTAACACATACTGGGTAAGCATGGGAATGAATTGCTGATAAGTTATTGGTAGCATGTAGTTTAGCACAGAATTAGATAGAAATTATTTTTTTCCCTTTCTTATAATGCCTGAAGAATATGAACTTATTTTAAAAAGCAACCTATAGCATTTCTGATATGTAGAAGTGGCAAAGTGAGGTATATTAGCAAATATCTGCTTGAATCTACCTGTGCAATCCAGTAAAATAACGTCTTCTGTAATGAATGTTTCAAGAACAGTAGGGCTTCCTGCAAAGCAATTAAAAGTGGATCAGAAAGAAGAGTAAAGCCTGAAAGACATGAGTTGCTTCGTTTTTCTGCTTTGACAGAAACACTTGACAACTCCTCCTGACCAAGCAAGATTCAGGATTTGCAGTTCCAGGTCTTGTCCTGTATGGCAACTAAGATTGAGAGAGAGAGGGAGAGGGAGAGAGAGGGAGAGAAAGGAGGAGGAGGAGAAGGACAAGAACAACAACAACAAGGGAGAGAAGACAGCAAAGAAGATGGAGGAGGAGGAAGAGGAGGAGGAAAGGGAAAAAAAGAAAAAACCTTCAGTGGATGAAAAAAGATATGTAACACAACCGGAGGGCTTCTTATTAGCCTGGAAATGTGTGCACATTGCCAAAGAGATTGTTGATATCATTGGGACAAAACCAATGGCCAGTTTGGATTGAGGGGACACTGTCTTCTCACTAGGTGGTGACATGTGCTGAGCATATGTTTGGCAGGGATATCCCAGCATTCAGCAGCTCAGTGGTGTGTCTGCATCAGGGTCCTTGCTGGATTAGCATGATTTGAAATATGCCTCTTTGGATCTGGTAAGTATTCTAAACGAGCAACAAAACATCTGCAATTTATTAATTAAATTTATCTCCTTTGTTCCTCCCTCCCTCTCTCTCATTCTCTGCTGCCTCCCAAAAAGGTTTTTAAAGCAGCTGTTATATAATCTGTATCAGTATTTTTTTAATTTAAAAACCAGTCCTTTTGTATTTTATTCTCTGCTTCTGTGCTACCACCTGATTCCAACATTTTTCCATAACTGAAATTTTAAATGTCAAAAAAGAAGGCATTTCAGTGAAAACTTATCTTCCCTACAACTTGAAAATTCAAGAATACCCCACTAATAATTCTAATCAGTTTCCAATCCTGTCTGAGCTTATTACCTAAAACTTTTGCCTTCCTGCTTTCTGAGTGGGCGAAGGGGCTCATAAGTCATTGAAGGCATTGACAAGCTTGTGTGATGCAGTGTGTGGGTAGAATTTACGCATTTTTAAAAATCTGCATATGGATAAGGGATTTGAGAGGAAATGACTCCCTTGTTAAGCTGTAAGATACGGCTCATGTGGAATACCTTAAACAGGCTGCAATGGGATACAGTGGGAAGGTAGAAATGAGAGGAAGTGAAATTGTATTAACCATTTCAAAAACAATACTAACCCTGTCCCAACAAGCAGAACAATTGCATCTATGTAAAATCCAGGTACATATGTATAAGTCTATAGTCTGGACTGACCTGCCGTATTTTGAAGACACACTATTACAATTGACCATTCAGCAGAAAACACAGTGGATGCCATACATTTCACAGTTTTCAAGAATTCAAATCCTATTTTAAAATTTTATTAGCTGTTAACTGAAATCTTGAGTTCAGAGGTATCAGGAATTCAGAGATCCACCCACTCACTCCCTTCCAGTAAAGTTTTTTTTTTCAGCCACTCCTTTGAAGATTTGGACATAATTAGATTCGGGGCTCAAAAAAAAAAAAGAAACACCTCAGCATTGAAATTAAAATGCAGCCCTTGCAGTCTTGGAGACTATTCTTATATTTAAGCTTGCAGTAAATCATATGTAGCCTGCACTTTGCCATTGAAGGATTCATGTTCATACACAAATCATGTAAAAGAGACTGGAGGATGGCTCCTAGTCTCAAATGCACAGAGGAAGGTAAAACCAGTGGTATCAATTGATCGTGCTGTAAAAAGATAGCAGCATCCATAAGCCTGTATGTTCTGGAAGATGGTCTGAAGGTTGGCACGTGTTGGAGTCCACTAATGCACACTTCTGTCCAATTAAGCAATGGGTCCTTGGGTGTTCTATCAAAGAAGCTGAGCTTGAAAAAGTTACTTTTGGGGCTACAATTCCTTCTATCCCCAACCATTCTACCCAATGTATGTGCTAGATGCGAAACTTGTAGTTTTTGCCTTTCAAAGTAACTGTTCTACAGAGCTGAAAGGAAGTATACCATGGTACTCAGAAATTGTACTATAGCTGATATAGCAACAATCTCTGCCTTGAACTCTAAAGAGATGAGTAATTAATTAATTCTTAAAAATCTATGTTCAGGGCTATAAAATTGTGCAGCCCTCCAGATGTTGTTGGATTGTAACTCAACATTACTCACTATTGTATATGCTGTCTAGGACTGATGCAAGTTGCAGTTCAACGGTATCTGGAAATTCACACAATTCCAGCCCCTTACACAAACAAGCCAAAAATGAGTTGATTCTGAGAAATCTCTAAAATGAAAGACAAGGGTAGGCAGAGAATAAGCTGAAACAAGGTGTTATGAAATGGATTTTCATTAAAACTGCACATTTAGTAATTTAGATTAATCAATTTAAACTATTGTGATTGGTAAAATTCTGTGATTAATTGGGCAGAACATTTTATTTAATTTTTGAAATTATTTTAATACAAGTTTTTACAAAGACTGCAGATGAACATATCAATATAGATGGCAAATTTCATACTGAAAGAGAGATGGGAATGCTTTCTTAAAGCATGCCTTCTTTGAAATGTGCATGCATGGTCTAAAAGCAAAATATGTTCTTTTTATTTCTTTATGTCCATTTTGCTATAAACAAAATTCGGCAAATATTGGCATAAGTGACGAGAGCCAACACAAATGATCAATTATCAGTTCTTTGTTTGGGAGATGGGCCTAGATTTTAGCTATGGGTAAACTGTGTTTGGATTTTGCAGAGTTTTTTTTTTAAGGAGATATGCATACCTAGCACAACATTGGAGGTACCACATTTGATCTGAATAATCCATTCTTTATTATCTGATCTATTTGAAAAAGAGATCTCTTCTGAGGTCTTCCTGTCATTGAAGTCAACGGGCTGTGAGATCATAGCACCTAATGTATCCAATATCCTGCCAGGCTTTTGTTAGCAAGGGAGAAGTGAGGGGAAAGTATTTGCTACCTTTCTTCCTTTCTAAAACAATGATTTCTGCACATTGCTTCAATAGGAGGGAAATTCTTTGCAGTAGCTCCCAGGACTGGTGTAATGTTTTTCCGGTGGTGGGGTTTGGAGTATGGTTCGAGCTAAGGGCCTGGTGGTTGGTGGCTGGTTTGGGGCTGGTGTATGGTTGAGGGCACCACCCATGGTGCACTCTAGATACTCCCTTTTTAATCCCTCTCTGGCACCACAGCTCAGATGTCAGAGGAGCAAGAGGAGGAGTGTGCAACGCTTGCAGCAGATTCATTCCTTGAACCATGCCAGGTTTGTTAGAATGTTCTGGACTTAGGTATGGATAATTCACCCTAGGTTTTCTATTGTGTGTCTGTGGCCTTCAACAGGGGAGGAAGTATGAAAAAAAAAAAAGAAATACTGTATTTTTTAACTATCTGAGGAACATACTTTGGCCCTTTCCACATGACGTCACTGTCCCACTCCTGCCACAGGATGGCAGTGGTCAGCAGGTCGTGCTTCCACATGACGTCATCACCATCCTGCTGCCATCCTGCCACAAAGTGTCGCTTTCACGTGGCATTTGCAAGATGGAAAAAATCCGTTTTGCAATTCCAATTGTGTAGCACTCCCATACTTACAATTGTGCAGAAGCTGCAGAACTGTGATTGTGACCCTTCCTGCCCCAGAGCAGCAATGGCAAGTGCCCAGCTGCACTGCGGAAGGAAGAGGCGGAGCCATCGTGCTTCCTTCCACAGGGAGCAAGCAAGTGCGGAAGGGAGCATTGCTGACACACTCTCTTCCAGACCTGAATTGCAACATGACAATGAGGAAGAACATTGTCATGCGGAAATGGCCTTTGTTAGACTTCTGAGAACTCTAGGCCTCTAAACATAACAGGCCACACAGATCTGTTCTTGGTGGCAACAATCAGAGCATTCTGTCTCTCTGCAGGAGAAGGAAATATATTTCCTATGATCATTGAAACACTATCCTACGTTTACTAATTATTGTCACACAGGTACCTAACAAAAGATGTTTGGACAAATGTCCCGTGATGTCCTTCATGATCATTGCAGGTCTGTTCCTCTCCTTCATTACTGAAGCTATTCCAGAATTTCTCATTTTAAAAAAAACTTAGTTTAAAAGACTGCCTTAGTATATACCTATGCTGCCTGGTAATGTATATGTACAGCAAGCCTACGTATGCATTAGAACAGCATGCTTGGAAATATAAACAGGTATTATATAGTGAAATGGATGTAAGCTTGAAAAAAAGAAACCCGATTGGGAAAACAGGCAAACAAGACCCAGGTGCACAGATGTTCAGTAGTAATGCTAGGGGACTTGTAGAGATGATACTAGAAGACAAAATCATCTCTGACTTTGCAGTGCTCGGCAAAGGTCAATGCAATTTTAGGCCACAGAAGCAAAGGCATCCCATCAGGAAAATAGGTAGCAGATAGCCTTTTCCCATTGAACTCTAGCAAAACTGCAATCCGTTATGAGCATATCAATATCAGAGAAATGAAGACAAATTGAAGGAAGCTAAGAGAACAGAAGAGCAATTAGGCGACTAGAAAGATATCTAGGAAGAACAAAACAGAGGTTAAAGTATAGAGCATTTCTGAGAGATGATGTAGTGACCATCTACAGTTATCTTGTGACTGTGGTTTTCAGGGAATGGGTTGAATTGCTTAATAACACAGAAGACATCGGGTGTAGTAGTGTGAAACAGAATACAGTCTGGATTGAATTCCAGTAAATTGTTCATAGCCATTTGTAGTCCTCACTGAAGGTAGGATGGAAAATGGATAATTAGGGTAGTTCAAATGTTACTGCCACCAAGAAAAACATCTCCTTGATTTCATCCAGCAGTGTCATCTAGCAGGTGCTTACCATGAGCATCTGCACCAAACTGTAATATGGGAAAATGTGGACAAGTGTGGACATCCTAAGTAGGATTCCCTAAGGAAGATTTGCTCTAGTTTACTCATAAATACGGTGGAGCCAAGTGTATGCCCATTGCTGTGCCTTCCATTTGAATGTGTGGTAATGTTTGCACAGAACATGGGGAGAAGGGGGAAAGGTTGAAAGAGAGAACTTTGAACAAATAAATCAAATCCATTCCACTTTGTTTTGCTTGCTTTTCTTCAGCACATTTGAAATCAAGTACAGGAAAAAGAAAATGCACAGGAACAAAGAACAATCAGATGATGTAAAAGGGTGAAAAGATTTTTTGTGTGTGAGAGAGAGTTTAATAAATGCTTGAAACTGCCTTCTATGTCAGTTGAGCTATGGACAAACCAGACATGAGAATTTTGTCACTACCTAGTATTTACTTTGAAAACTTTTTTTTTGTATTGTCTCCTTTCTTTAGCACTGGTGTGGTGATCACATTTTACAAAGAGACAGGGCTTCTGAAGTCTCCTTGAAGAGACCATTTCTTTTTTCTTTTCTTTCTTTTTTTTTTTTCTTGAAATGGGACCTAGCCTAAGCAGAGCTCAGGGACAGAGGACTGATATTGATGGCTGCATCTCTGAAAGGAACAAATGTTAGCTATTTTGGCTTGTCTCCAGTTGACAAACAATAGTGTGTTCCTTAGCTTTTCCTAACGTTTTAAAGAATTGCCTTGGCTACAACTCCTGAATTTTTCTATGATCTGTTTTAAGTTGGAGGTTTTTAATCTTCATTTTGAACTATACAATTATTTTTAGAAGAGTCTATATTAATTAAAGCATCTATGCACAATCTGTCTGACTGGGCTATGTAAGTCCCTCTGATTTGCATAAAAAGGATTGGTGGAACTACTGACTCATCGTGAGTCAGATGTGTCACCTTTCATTTAGTCCTTGGTCCGTATAAGATTCTGTGTGGATAACTGTAATGATAGATATATTATTGGATAAGGTTATTGAGTATTTAACAGCAGACTGGGTTCAAATCCTTCCTCTGCTACAGTAGAGTGGCTGGGGTTCTCGATGCTTAATCTGCCACACAGGGTTGTTGTTAGGATAGAAATGAAGTTTTTGGAGGAAGAAAAAGTAGATATAAATAAACAGTGTTGTTGTGTGCCTTCAAAGTCATTTCTGACTTGCAGGAGCCCTAAGGTGAAACAATCATGGGGTTTTCTTGGTTTGCCTTGCTTTTCTCTGAGGCTGAGAGAGTGTGACTTACCCAAGGTCACCCAGTGGTTTTCCACAGCCAAGTGGTGTTTCAAACTCTGGTCTCTCAGTATCCTAGTCCAGCATTCAAACCGCTACACCCCACTGGCTCTTAACCAACAATGCTCGTTTATTTATTGGTCATTTTTTTAATCCATTTTTGCCCAAATGAGCAAACATGGCTGCCCTCCTTCTCCATCTTATCCACACAACAGCTCTGTGATGTGGGTCAAACTGGAAGAACGAGTGATTCAAGATCACTAAATGAATTTCGTGTCTCAATTAAAACTTGAAGGTGGCTCTCCTAAGTCACCAACGTTCTAACAGTTGGCTTTTAGCATGTTTTCACACCATTCCTCAGCCAGAATACTACCGCTGTTAGACTGCGCATGAGTGTAAGAGAAAGAGAATTTAGGTTGGGGCAGTGACAGTTAGAAACTTCATAGGCCTTTCTGCACTACACTGTTATAGTGCTATTATCCCACTTTCAACATCCTGTGGAATTCTGGGGTTTGTAGTTTACTGAGGCCAAAGAGCTCTCTAGCTGAGAATTCTAGGTGCCTGTCCTTAAACTGCAAACCCCAGAATTCCATAGGATGTTGAAAGTGGAATAATTAAAACGGTGTAGTACCGAAAGGCCCCATGTCTGTGTGTCCACTTCAGTTTCTAGTCGGAACATTAAAGGAACTATCCAAGGTGTTGAACCTATTTTGAGGGTTGGGTTCAGCAGCCTGGATAGTGCCTCTAGACTAAAACCTGCAGCAAATTCACTATTCTACATAGAACCACCTCTGTATCATTGCAAGCCACCGTAAGGATCATTTGATTGCAACTGAAATCAGTCAACTGAAATAAACAAACAATGTCCAAAACTCTGATGATCTGGTTATTTTAAAGATACCCTCAGCCATTCTGATAAATGAACTCTCAGTGCAGCTACCACTGGAGCTAGGCTGATTATTTGTATAATGGAATTGCCGAGGGACCAAAGTCATGAATCAAGGCTTCATTATGCAAAGAATGTACCTACATATAATGAAGATACAGTGCTGAACCCCAAAAGCATACTAATCAGTGCATCCCTTACATTATTTTATTAGTATTCAGAAAATGTTTATCGTATATTGCACACACAGAACAAAATCAGTCCTTGTTTGATGAAAGTCAGAGCCTGCAAATATCTGCTCATTAATTAGTGTAATTAATGCACAATATATTTATCCTTAAGGGGCTCTGGTTTTAAGCCTGCAGTGGAGGCAGAAGGGTGGCTTCTTCTTCAGTATATGAAGCAGCTATACGAATAAGTATTCTTGTGAGGTAAATTAGAGCATAAAGTACTGGGATTATACCATCTGGAATTGATCTATCCTACAGATACATAGGCAGTGCCATCCAAAGATTTGCACATCACTGAAAGGAGGAGACATACTAAACATTTATATAGTCATGTGCTCAGATGAACTCTTTGTATAGGATAAGACTGACCTAGGAGATACAATGTAAATTTGGGTAAGCAAAAGCTGGGACTTCAACTGTCAAAAAACTGAAGTAGAAGGTATAGGCGACTTCTTATATTTAATTATAACCATACTGCCCTAAAAAAACCCACATGTTATTAGGTGAATTGCTTTGATTGAAGTTCTTTCTATCAGGCTTCTTAAGGTGGACCCCACCCCAGGCTATTTTAATGTGTACTTTTAGTTAAACGGGGAAAAGCTGGAAGTAATGAACCAGATAACAATTGCAGGCCCCCCCCTTTTTTTTTGAAGCCTTCTGACCTTGAAAAGTCTTAAAGCTCTACACTCCATGAAAAATACCTTCTGCTTAGTGCTGAGTATGTGTATTGCTCCACAGACAAATAACAATAAAAGTGCATGCCTTGATCATTTATCCTCCTCCGAGGCCTATAAACCAGGAGCAAATGTAACGGAGCCAGAAGATTAACAGTGGAAGTGTAACATGCTACATTTTTCACAATGTTTACTCTACAGAGGCAATTAGTAAATGTCACTAATTGCTAGACATTCTTGAAAAGCGGAGGCCCAACCCTGTCTCAGTTTGACTCAGGAGGCAAATTTCCCTGCAGTAAAGTAACATAAGCAGGACATTTGGGAACATCATTCACTAAGATTTAGACTTTTAAGGGCATCCATCATTCAGACTGCATATATAAGTGGCAGTGAAATTTAGGCAGTCTCTGCAAAGACTATACCAAAGAAGTGCTGTTTGATCCAGACAGGACTGTCAACTGCTCCACAGAGAATTATGTTTCCTGTGGAAGAAATGCTAGACAAAATGACATTTTTCTTTACAGTAAGCACAAGTTGCCCACTGACTTGCACATCTAAGTTTAAATAGCAACACTGCAAATTAGTTGTTCCCTAATTTTATCTTTTTGATCTTGGACTAAAGCTTGAGGTTGCTGCTGAGATATGTTTACCCGTGCAACAGGGAATTACAGGAAGGGCAGCCAACATGCCCAGAGAAGAGCTGGCATGTTCTCAAATACTATGTAAGGCCTGCTGTTTAATCTGACATTCTAAACTGACCATTTTACATTATAATATATTAGGGAAAGTGTCCTTGCCATGCATGAGACTCTTGTACAAATTTATTTGTTACATTTCTGTCTTCTGTTCCCTCCAGCAAGCTCAAGAATGCACACATGCTGCCCTACTTCCCATTTTTATCCTCACAACAACCTAGCAAGGTAGAATTGAGAAACAATGCCTAGCTCCAGGTCGCCCAGTGAATTTCCTGGCTCAGAAAAGAATAGGGGCATTTCCACACTACACTGTTATAGTGCTATTATTCACTTTCAACAGCCTATGGAATCCTGGGGTTTGCAGTTTAGGGAGGGGCATTTAGAATTCTCTGCCCGAGAGCTCTTGGGCCCCAGAATTCCACAGGATGTTGAAAGTGGAATAATAGCACTATAACAGTGGAGTGCGGAAATGCCCCAAATCCCACATCTCCCAAGTCGAAGTTCAGCATTCTAACCACTTTATAACGTGGGCTGCATAAAACCATATGAAACTTAAGCAAACTGTATCCAGTCCCCAGACTGAAAGAAATTTTTGCAAAGCCATTTAATTTAATGTTAAATCTGTGCACTCTGAAAAGTTACTATTTGTTTATTCTGTTTTTAGAGCGTTTGAGTGAGCAGAACTCCTGGAGCTAGATTTTCTTAATATAAGAGGGAAAAAAATCTGCCTTGCTACTCTGTAGCAAGTTTGTATTTATGTAAGAGCCTGCAGTTCTCCTCAGCTTTGATGTTTAAAAGAGGGATATATTCAGGCTCAGGACAAGACTAAACCATTTGTTTTGCAATGACTTTCCATATATATGTGTGTGTGTGTGTGTGTGTGTGTATTATATATGTATACTAGATGTGAAGATGTTCTCATTCAATTAAAATTTGTGTTCTAGAGGCCACATGGTACCTCCTACACAGATCCACTATATATCCATATGCACTTGCAGATCACAGGTTGCACACAGATTGCACAGTCCATGTGTGGGGAGAGAGCAATATGAGAATGCAAGAAATAAAAATTGCCTCCTACATTGTTGTTGTTGTTCTTGTTATTATTATTATTATTATTATTATTCTCTTTCTCACTTCTCCGGACTCATCCAGACATACCATTTGTGTCACTCTAAGAGCAGGTTTGTGAGCACTGGTTATCACTGCTTTCTGTTAACTGAAGCTCTGCTAATTACAGGCTTTCTTGTCTTGTTTTCTAATTGTTTTCAACTCTTTTTGTTTCTTTTTGTACCCAACTTTAGAAAAACAACAACTGTATTTTCTGTGTACAGTTCAACTAGTGTGATTCATAAAGGCATCTCAAGCTATGATCACTTGAGCCAAATGATTACTATATTGACTTAGCAAGACAGAATTTCAGCCTGCTGTCATAACACTTACACTATCAAGAATTTTTTGCTGAATTTAAAAAGAAAAAAAAGAAAAGATCTTCTGGAAGAAATGGAGAACTTGAAGATATCACACCTGAAGTGCACATGGAAACAGAAGGAAAAGTGAGGAGGGAGACAAAGGGATTAAATGCATCCCCAGCTAGCATCCCAGCCCACATCACTAGCAATTTCCACAAGCAAGCCAAAACAAACAATGGTGACTTTTTGAAAAATAGTGTTGAGGACTTTTTAAAAAAAGATCAGGCAGAAAATGTAGCAGTGTTCAGAAGAGGAAGTGATGAGGTAAAACATTAAATGTCAAAGGATGGTATAGGAAACTTGGTGAAGATCCCCAAGCACACAAAATCAAATCAAATATGACCAGTGTTGTCTGCAGAATTTTCCATTTCCTCCAAAGGTTATTTCTGTGAATAAGATTTTGGAAAAGCACCTGTTCACAATAATCAACAAATGTACGAGTGGATTAGGGTTCAGCCAAATTAATCCTAGTTTCTCAGGAACTGCCAAAAAATTCCACCCATTTCTCTTCACTATGATTTTGGCACATATTTAGAAAATATTCACATACCTGTTTCCTTTTTATTTCTACTTGCTTTAACTCTCAGGTGCTTCCTCTCATGCTGAGTGATCTTGTCACTGAGTCAAATCTGAGTTACTACATAGCATCAGGACATCATCCTTCCCACTCTGTGATCCCTGAACTGGTTGAGGACAGTTCTTTCATGCAGAAAAAACATCAAAGCCAAGGCAAAGCCCTGAGTATATCCCATGCTTTGCAACGATGCTGATAAGAAATTTGTGAGGTTCCTGTTGCATACACAGGTTTAGCTTCTATCCACAGGAAACTGCGCACATTGCTTTGTAGAACTCTTTGAACATCTTAAGGTTTGTTGGGGTTTTTTTGGCAGAAATGATAGTACTTTAATGTGATGATGGCAAAGTACTGGTGAGCTGTTTATCAGATATTGTCAGAAAATGTGTTGCTTTAAATGCTAGACTTCAAGGTGCAAGTAAGACATCTCTGGATGCAAAAGGATTCATCGTAAGACTGTCTTAGAAGCAAAAAAAAAATTCTCTTAGAAATTTTACTGACTTTGCTTGGCTTAGAAATTGTTCCATGTCCAATACAGCCTTGATCATCATCACTGAACACCTTGACAATCTTCAGACTGGTTTAAAAGACATGTTGACTGATTTGCAAAATAGGGAATTACTTGGCAGTCTTATATGGCCAGTTTCACATGAATTAGATGTCAAATAGATCTCTAATAGGTATGAACAGAACTCCAAATTAAGTTGTCAGCAAGGACATTTCCCAAAGTCTAGTGGCCAATCATGTAACTCAGTGCTGAAGTTGCTGAAAATTTAGCTGAGGACATAATACCATCACTGATCTGCTTGACAGGAAACAGGGCAATTTGACTAACATAGATGGCGGACAACGCTGCCTCAGAGTGTGGCGGAGTCATCTTCTTTGGAGTTTTTTAAACAGAGGCTGGATGGCCATTTGCTGGAGGTGCTTTGAGTGTGTGTTCCTGCATAACAGGAGGTTGGACTTGATGACTGTTGTAGCCTCTTCCAGCTCTATGATTCTATGATTCTGTTAACCAAGGCTAAAGTCTGCTTCTAATATCAAACATAACATTATAGCGTTGGCTGTGCTTCAGCAAGCATGAGGATCTCACTGAATGTATGGCTCAGATCTCTGGGTTGTTTGCATATATAATGATGGAATATATCTGTATATCAGAACAGAATTTACCTTGGCTGGAGTATTGTTTTTATGCTTTTTTTTAACGTCACTATGGGGGCATTTGATAATAATATTGTACACTTACTGAATGTTAGTGAGTTGAAGATTAAGAGCCACTGTGCCCGCACCAGAACAGATGTTACTTCTTCAGCATAGCTACATATTAAGGAACACCTGAGCAGCTCTGCATAGCACAGTTTAGTAGTGTTAGAATCAGCCATTAAGTATCATTAAAAGAATTAGTATAATTATATTTACTTAAATTATTGACTAAAGAGTTTTGTTGTATACTGTAGACAAATTGATAATCTTATTAATTTCCCAGGAGAATTTGATTTTTTTCTACAAATATCCACTACTGCTTGGAAAGGGAGTCACTATTTTTCCCCTTTTTTCCTTTCAGTATTTTATTATTCATATATATTAATAATTATTAACTTGATATTTAATGCTTTGTATGATTGCTTTATTCAAATGTTTGGTTTTTATAATGCCTCTTCTTTTTAGTTATTTTCTTTCTCTTTAGGATATTGTTCTTACTTTTTGTATTTTCTAAAATAATGTATTTAAATATGTAATTTGTATATTATTTCTAAGGAATGTTTTTATTACAATTATTTATAAAAATAAATTCAAAAAAAGAAACAACCAAAGATGAATGCTTGTAACCTGAATGAAAACAAGATCAAAACACTATAGTGATTGCATCCTTTGGGCTGACAGGCCATGACTTAATGTCAGACAATCCATACCATGTCAGCATATATGACATCTCCATCCTGCATCTTAAGAAGCCTTTAACAACTACAGTGTCTCTGCTGACATGATGTGGAATTTCAGACAGTGTCTACAATGCAGTTTTCAGGATGACATTATGAGCTTCAAAATTAATAATTTAGGTTTCATTTTTATTTGCTCTAGTAACTAGCATTACAAGCATTTTTAAAAAACAATTCCTGGCAAGACAAAAAGTCCATATAGCAAACTGTCCAGTCTGCCCCAACATATGCTTTCTCACTACAGGTAATTTTGTTGACTTTTCATCTCACTAAACTATAGAGAAAGTTACAGCATACACCACACAGGGATATGTGATAAAATGTATGGAAAATGTTTACGTGTAACCATCCAGGGTTATAAACAATTTTGAAAGAATGGCCAATAAACTAGGCTGCAAATCAAAAGGCTGGTCCTAGAGTAATATTTTATCATAAAAGAACTATGCAAAGAATGATTGCTGTGTAAGTGGTTTGGCTGCACCTATGGAGTCATTTTTTTTTTCACTAGACATTTTAGTATTTGTGAAACCCATGGTAATTTACATCTTTTTCATGAGTGCTCTTTGGTAGAATGTTTCACTATGCAAACATTGCATAGAAACATTGGTGCAGAAGCCACACAACAATACAAATTTTAAAACATGTCATTTAAACTTAATTTCCAGATTTCACCTTGGAGAGTACTTTAACAATAAATAAATCTCACTTGACTAAATAAATGCTACAAACATACAGAAAACCATCCCTATCTAAAACACCAGTGTGACAGAGATACTGCCAAATGGAAGAATAACGTGTCCCAAGGAGCCTTGATAACAAGGGGTGGAGGAGCAGAAGAAGAATGAACGTGAACTATCCAGTTCCATATATTGTTGCATGGCAGAGGGCTGGACTTGAAGTCTCTTCCAACTACAAGATTCTATGGCCTTTTCCACACCCTGTCCCCAACCTGCAATGGCCACAGGATTCCAACAGGATCGTGCCGATGGTTCTGCATGATATCATCGTGATGCCGTCACAATCTCATGGCTGCTTGCCGCAATCACAGATTAAATCATTGATGGGTTTCTCCCATCAATGACATGCAATTGCACAGTCCTCCCACCTCTCTTCCTCATTTATCTGTCGTGCAGACTGGCAGGAAGCACAGTGCCTGCACTTCCTTCCCCAGAGCAGCTTGGGAAACTGCCTGGCTGCACTGTGGAAAGGAGGGGCAGAGTCTTTGAGCTCCCTCCCATCCAGTAGGCAGCCGGTGCAGAGGGGAGCACTTCTGTCATGCTCCCCTCCCAGGAGAGGCTTTCCCTGGATCCCCATGCGATGGCTTTGAGAAGAGGTAAGGTGCAGAAACGGCCTTATAATTCTAATTCATTTTGATGCTTGTTTGCTCAGAGAAAGAAGCCTTGTTTAGGTGGGTGACTGAATGCATGATGACAGTGTGGGCTTGCACATACAATCCACCCCAATGCTTCCACATGCCCAAGAATATGAGAGGCCTTCATACTGTTATGAAATCTACTCCTCATGTGTAGTGATGTACCAGGGAAACACCAAACCTTGAAAATACAAATAAACTTTAGTGTTAAAAGAAAGCATATCCACAATATAGTGCAGATAGCCTCTGCTCATAGAACATGGCTGTGCAGATAAAAGGTCCTGCAAGAAACTTACACAGAATGGAAAGGCTGGTGGAGGAGTAATTCTCAAGAGGCCCCCTCCCATCTTAAGAGAAACAAATTAACCCTTTAGATTCAGGTTTCAGTCTTCCAACACACACATTGAGTGTGAAGGTCTGCAGTGGGCTCTGTAACTGTGTTCAGCCAAATCCAGTTATATTGCTCCTGGGATCAGAAACCCTCTCCCCCTGTTTAGTCTTCTAAATTTTCAGGCAAAAGCTGTTTGGGCAAAGCCTGCACAAGGCTGAGGTGTTACCCCCAAGTATGGGTATCTCAGGGGTCCACCATCATGCCACTACCTCTGTGAAAAGATGGGGAGTATTAGCTCAAAGAGGTAACTTTACAAGATCTTTTACACCTATGTTTACCAGTACTAGTGCAGGGAAGAACCAGATGGTGATCCAAAGTAAGCCTAGTTGTTTTATTGGGGGAACTGCAATCACACACACAAGATCTAAACAGTTACACAATCACACAAGGCTAACTGAAAGAAAAGGGAGGAGAGTCTTGGATAGCAAGATTTTTCAGCAATGTGGATGATATTTACCAATCCAGAAAAGCAGCAAAGAAGTGTCGTGGCTTAGATACAAGCCTTAGATACAAGTCTAAGGAGAGTATACAATCAGAAATCAGAGTAGCAGAGTGGTGACCAGCAATCGGTGTACTGTGAGTTGACTGGCCAAAAAATGGGGTTTAAATACTCTTTTTCTGCCTGGAACATAAAGGTATTAATAGCCGTTTGGCACAGTAAACAGTGGAGTCCAGAGAGTGGACAGTGGGGTCCAGGATGAGTTAATGGTTCTAGCTAATGGTAGCCTTGATAGCTCTGTGATTGTCAGACAGGTGTGGGGACAAAAGGGAAGTTTGCTTGGTCAGAAGGAGAGGTGTTAAGACACTCAGTTGTCCTTTGGGAGCATCTCAGATACTATTGTCTCTTAAAGGTTGAGCCATCAGAGGTTAACTGTAAGTCCGTTACCGCTGGAGTTTCCTGGTGATTTCCTACTATGACCTGGCTACACTTGAGGTCTTTCCTGACCTTATTTTGCAATGCCCGTGTGCGGCCAGCTTTTCCTCTTAATGAGCATGGTTATGCAGCCATAGCAGGAGATAATTTATATTTATGACAATTAATATATTTTGTCAATTAAGCCATACCAAAGCATGGGGGTGTACGGCATACTAACAGTGGTGACCCACGTTGCACCTTCAGTTGTTTCAGTAGTAATTTTAGTGCTTTAGTGGAAAGTACTTCTGCTCATGCAAATAAGGGCATTCAAGAAAATGCACTGGAAAAGAAATGTTCAGAGCAGAACATTTCAGAAAAATACTTATGGGTTGAATATGGAATACGGGATTCCTGTGATAACAGTACGTATGAGATGGTCAAGAATTAAGTGTGTGTGTGTGTGTGTGTGTGTGTGAGTGTGTGTGTTCTGTCTTTCACTGCTCAGTATCTCTCCAGCATTCTGTAGCCTCTCTGGCTTCCCACACTTCAGTTAAAGCCCAGGGGAAGATGTAATGCAGTAATGTTTCCCCCAAAGGACTTTTTCACATCAGCAAGCATGAGCATGAAGGGATGCTTCAGAGTGCCAGAAAGATGTTTAACAGAAAGAAAATACATGCACAGACTCTACAGCCATCTCACAAAGATATGAGAAGCTCAAAAACACTACCCAGATAAATTTCAATGAGAGAGAAAAATGGAAGCTTCTTTCATAAGGGGAGAACATTTTCAGGAAATAAAAAGACAAATATTGATACAGCACTCGTTCTAGTTCTTCCACAGTGCTGGGCACAATGTTGTCTTCCCTCACACTTACCATAGCTCTTCCACAGAAAGAGAAGCATTCTAAGCATCTACATTAGAGACAAGGAGCCCTTTCACATTACACTGTCAAAGCACTGTGATTCCATGGTTCTGTCTTATAGAATCCTAGGATTTGGAGTTCAAGGAGAGACATAGAATTCTCAGCCAGAGAACTCTTATGCCTGAATAAACTACAAACCCCAGAGTTCCACAGGATAAAGCTATTGCATTTGAAGGAGAATCATTGTGCTATGACTGCATCATATCAACAGGCCCGAGATACATTCATGACCAGCCCCTTAGAATTTTTGTGTTTTGGAGGAGAATGTATTGAACCCTAGAAGAATTACAACAATAAATTCACTAATACTATTATAGGCAAAGCTGAACCTTTGTTTATTATGTCCCACCTAGAAATATGAATTTACTACAATGAATTTTCTCCAAATTGTTAACACCATTGCATGTGTGTGTGGAGAGTGGCTTTTCCCCTTTCCCATATAATGTGTATGAGTCTTATTATGCTAGATCTGGAATACTGTGAAGGATGAAAAATTATAACAGTGCAAAAAGAACAAAAAATCAAAGACAAAAAAAGAACAAGCAATTTACTACTGCTAATTATAAACCCCATTTCTTGAAAACTAATGAAGAATTTCTCTTCTCCTTGGAGAGATTGTAAAATTATCTCTCCAGTTTAAAATTTTCAGTTTGAAATTTGCAAGCCAATTTGCATTCAGCTAGAGTACACAAAAATCTATGGAGCTGATAGGGAAACCTACCCTATAAGCTCAATCATAGCACCACTTGTGAAGACCAGCAAAGCCACCTATTCCAGTAAGATGCTAGCCAAAGGAACCAAGTAATATAGGACCAATAATGTTCAAGTCAAAAGACGTGAATCCAAACTCTCTTGAGAACCACTTTTCATTGGCAAACACAAGGAAATGTACCCTGCAACTTAACAACTAGTTCAACAGAAATTCCACACAGGTTGAAAGAATGACTCGTTTGTAGTTGTTCAAAACAGGTTGAATGGTTGCTAATCCTGGGAAAATTGAAACCTGTTATAATCTGGATATCGGAGGCTGCCCAGAAATAAACTGGTTCATGCTGGTATTGTGAAAAAAAATGCCTATGAAAAGAGAGCATTGCAGTATATGCAGGCAGTTCTATCACAGTCTATTATTTGTAAATCTTAGGCCCTTTCCACACCTTACCTTGTTCCGGCGCTGAGGTGCGGGGATCGCACAAGCAGCCGCTGCTGAAAGGCTCTCCCTTCCCTGCTGCTTCAGCTCCGCACAAGCTGCCTGATCGTGCGAGAGCCCTGTCTCTTCCTTCCGCAGTGCAGCCTGGAACCTTCCCAGGATGCACTGTGGCAGGAAGTGCGACCGGCCCAGCTCCAGAGGCTCCACATGCCAGATAAGTGTGCACGGGGCCCAGGAGCAATGCGCGATCGTGCACCAGTTTCGGTTTCAAGCTGAAAATGAAAAGGTGCGCAATCAGCCCCTGCCGGCTCCTGGAGCGTCGCGCGATTGTGAGTGCATCGTGCAGATCGCTCCTCGCAATCGCGCGACGCTCCAGGCCCTCTTTCGCATGGCAAATGCCATGCGAAAAGGGCCTTAGAGACAGGGATTTATTGCAGCTGATATTATTGAATATAAACACATTGTTTTTGTCTCTACATCCACACAATTCCTATAGATATTCAAAAGGTGAACTGGATGCATTGTCAATGTGCAGTCTACATTTCAAGAGAAAAAAAAACATGTATTCATGTTTGATACCAAAAATATCTTTGATGCACTGTGTCACTCTCAAACATAGCTCTAAAAAGAAAACACAAAACCCCCATTTTGCAACATGCTGTCATTGCAAATAAATATGCCCTCTTAATGGTCTGAAAATATAAACCTTAAATCATAGGAGCGCTTCTTAATCATCCACGCACCACATAAAATCTTATAGCTTTATTAAGAGTTACTAGTCAAAGTGTTTGTGGGATCAACCTTTTAACAAAGATCCTGGTTCTGCAGTGTTCCTAACCTGCAGATCTATTAAATATCATTCATTCTAGATAAAGGTTTCTGTATTCTTAGCCAGTCTGCAGTTCTTTGCTACATGAAAAAACTTGCTGAGAATCAAAGGAAACTGACTGGGGACAGATCATAATAAGCTAACTAATCCTTATAACATTCCATAAAATCATAACAGGATTATTATTATAGGCCTTTTTTTTCTCCTTTCACCAAGCGATTTTTTTTAAAACAAACAATATTAATCTTCATCCAAAAATATTTTATATTGAACCCTCATTCATTGAGTTTCTTCATCTAGGATATTTTCTAACCCCAATGAAACTTTCAAAATATCTCAGGATTTAAAAATAACCCATGTCCACAGGAGTGTTTGTAGGTGCAGAATCAAGGTATTCCACAAGACCCAAAGAGAGCACGTGCACACATAATATGGAAGCATTTGGAGTTGTTGCTTCATTGTTTGGGTGGCAAATTACCAACACAAATGCAATAGAGTTGTTGGAACACTTTTTTCTTAACAAACACATTCATGTAAACACACACACACACACAAAATTGCACATAGCTAGTGGCTGGAACTTGGGGATTGCTTAAACCTCCTGAGGTGCCAATGTCATAAAATGCCTACTTTGGAATGAGCATTGGGAAGCTGCCATTGTGTTTTTGTTTTGTTTTTTTATGGCCCTGCATAGCATTGTTAGCATTTACTCTGGGAGCTTCACTGTGTTCCTCAAAACTTTGGAAAAGAAGAAGCAAGACAATGGCATCAGCAGTGATGAGTCTTCAGCAGCTATACATGGATGCTGCCTGTTGGATTTTATTATAATCTATTATTATTATCATTTATTTACATAGTGCCATGACTGCACATGGCTCTTTACAAGTAAAAGAACAAAAGTGTTCCTGTCCTCAGGTTTACAGTCTAATTAAGTTGTTCTTGTTGTTGTTGTGTGCCTTCAAGTCATTTCCAACTTATAATGACCCTAAGGTGAATTTATCACGGTGTTTTCTGGAGCCTTAGAGTGGGTGACATGCCCAAGTTCATCCAGTGGGTTTCCATGGCCAGTGCTTAAACGACTACACCACGCTGGGTCTCTAGCTTAATTAAGACATGACATAAAAAGAAAGAAGGATGGCGTGTGGAAGGGGATTGAGTCCAGCAGATACTGCCTCTTCTTCTTTTTCTTCTTCCTCTCCAAGGCCAGAGCAGTGGCAATCGGGAAGGACAACCTTGGCATGATGAAGCTGTGCTTACCTCTTCTCTTCTCTTCCTTTTTTTTTTTCTTTTCTTTTTGAGAAAAGGGCCCAGATACTTTACTGAGTGAACCACTATATCTGCAGGGAAATCGCTGACCTGATCTGTGCTTGAACTGCAGCACCACTATCTCTCCAATACGGCTAAGAAATGATATCCCAGATTCTAGTCCAGCAGGAATCAAATGATGTTAGAAGCTAAAAAGAGTTCAGCTGAGCTCCTCATATTGGCTTGGCCTCTGCTTCTTATAAACCAGAGCTTGGAAATGTTACTCTTTTTTAAAATTAATTACAATGCTAAGTGGCTGGCTGATCCTAGAAGCTGTAATCCAAAAATAACTTTTTTAAGGTCTGTGAGAATTTTTATTTATTTATTTATTTATTTAATTTGTTTTTTGAGTACAGGCTGAGCTCTTTATACACAATTTCTCTCACCTGGCTACTATAAATGGACTCAGGTTGCATCATATTGTTTCACATCGCATCATATCATATGTGTTTATTTATACCCTATCTTCCCCCAAATCTGGAACTAAGGGTGATTTTCAAAATCTCAAGGTTCTATGGAGTCTGAGTTTGTTATAGGCCTGATGTAGAGAAGTCAGTAAGGGAATGTTCCAACATCATTTGCACTTTTCCAGTTACAGTGAACCAGGAAACAAGAGGATCTATGCTATTCTACCTCTCATTTGCTAAAACCTTTGTGCTCTGTTTATAAGAGTACAACACAGGTGCCATTCAATGGCTGTTTATGAAAGTTGCTTCCAGAGGATGCAACTATTATGCAACTGTTCAGCCTGGTTCAAAGACGTTTATGATAGTGACAGTGCAGCTGACAACTTCCCTTTGTAATCCCTCTATGTTTTCTGACCCCCTGCTTCCCCCAAATCTTCCAGTTCCTCCTTTTCACGGTAGAAAATCTGTTAAGAAGGGGAAGCTTCATAGTATCTTTGGGATGGCCGTATCAGACTAGGAGATATCCACCTAGAAGCTCCCTAAACAGCACAGATGATTTGTTGCTCCATTCCTCATTACAGCACTCCTCCTGAAAGCAAATGTCTCTGGATCAATCTCACATTTCCTGATGGTTTCAGTGTTCTATACCAGTGTGGTGCTAATCCCTTGTGCATCTTTTAGTCCTGCAGATACTAGCTGGCCTATAACAAATACAAGCAAGTTACAGTTTCACTCCAGGCATACCTCTCACTGGGACACAAAAGTTCCAAGCTCCATGAAACATCAATACTATGGGACTACAACAGGATGTGAGATCTTCCAGATGTTGTTCAACTGCAACTCTCAAAAGCTTTCACCATTGGCAATGATGGCTAAGGCTGATAAGAATAGGTGATGTATGTTAAGTTGTGCTCTCCTGAAGTTCTTCTCCTTTCCATATATTTGAACAGGCCTGTAAGCCACCTTGGGGAAAAGATGGGATATAAATAAAGATATTAACAAAGATAAATATGATGATAACTACTACTACAACAAGAATCTTGCAGAAGGAGAAGGGAAGGAGCCACATGCTTTTGCATGTATAATGTTTGTCTCAACAGGCAATGATTGGCCCAATTAATTGGAGTCTTCACACACAGACACACACACACAAATAGTTTTTAATCAAGCAACTCATTCTATTAGATTGCTTAAAGCTTTTGCCACTAGGCCTGAGACAAAATGTCTCCTTCACCAAAACCAGCATCCTTTTCACAGTTAGCAATGGCAAGGGAGAAGGTTCTACATGGTTTATTGGGATAGTATTGGTGAAAATGTGACAGCATTTACTCCACTTTGTTAAATTTATTTTCATTCTGCCTATGGCAGTTCAGAAATGTGTACATCAGACTCCTGTGCTACCTTAGTGTTTGGAACAGGGGACTGTAATCAGTCATTGCCTACGAAGCAGTTTTTTCTATTTCTATTTCAACTGGTTCTTATTTCAGCTGCTCCAGTTTCTAAATTGTTCCTGACTCTAAAGACCAGCAGCTGGTTCATATATCCAGAGGCTCCTTTAGAAGGAGATACAGATTTAGAGTTTAGAAAGGTCACTTTTGGGGAATACAGCTTCCAAAATCCCTTGGCCAACATGACAACAGGCCTGCTTATTTGTACTTTAGGACTAGCAATCCTACTCTTTCCCAAAAATAATGAACAGAACTGTCAAGTGCACAAACTACTCCTAAGAGTAGTTTGTTATAAAATAGCTGTCCATGAACAATGAGGGAACTTGAAAAAGAATAAATGTTTCCTCAAACAAGAGTGTGTGGTTGACTTGTGATCCTTAAAGTGATGTTGGTGGAGTATAGTCTAGCACATAGTTAACTGTGCTACCACACTCTGACAGTGGTCTTACTGAATGTTATAATTAATGGGCATCCTGCCCTTTTCATGGTGTAAACTTTCTGAGAAGTCCATGTTTGGTCTCTTTCAACAATTTGTGCTATTGCTCATCAGAAACTCTTCGGCCTATATTAAGGTAAGCTCTTTCATGGTTCTGAAAAGAAGTACGCTATGAGTTGGTGATTCTGAAGGTGTTTCTGTTTGAAAAGAACATTCATGATGTGAGAGTACATGTGTGGATCTGCACAAGAAAGTGGTTGTGGCAGGCTGCATTTCACTGTTATTTTACGCATCAGCACATCAGTTTGAACAACACATTGCTAGCAGCTGAACAGTTAGCTAACATATGGGACATCTACCTAGAGGCTGTTATTGTGATCTGCTAAGCCAGCCACAGTATTGGATGCACAAGGGAGAATTCTGAAGCACAGATGGAGAAGGATGTGTAGTGATTATAGTACATAGTCAAGAAAAAGTTTAAAAGTTCAGAATCTACTGCAGCAGATACACACTTCAGCCAATTTTCTGAAAATGTTTGGCTAAAAGTAGACCAGAATGAACAATGCTGCTTCAGAATGTATCTGTTGGCTCAAAATCTGGTTTACTTTTGAGGTTATTAGGAATTATGGTCTCCAAACATAAGAAACATGAGATTGGTGTTGATCTCAGACTATACAAAAAATTGTATCATACATTATATATACTGGAGCACTTCTGCTCCCACGTAAAGACTTCTTTACTCTGCTAAATTGTTCAGTCCACCAAGGATGTCAGCAAAGTCTGGTTTGGTTGCTGCAAGTACATGGATTCAGTCACTTCTGAATATCACTGATTAAAGAGCTTGTTTTGCCTGGAATATAGTCACACTATGTCTGTTTTCTTGTTTAAGTCAGAAAGCTAATCTTTGTGAAGAGAAATATATTAAGATAGCAAAATAAGATAAATCCTCATTCTAACCAGCCAGCTTAACTAAAGAGACAGAGAGCCATACTTGCTGTGTGCTCTTAGGACAAAGCCAAGAAGTTTACCCCTCCTTAGTGGATCAAGAGATGTTTGAAAAGATGAGAGAAAAATGGCATCAGCAACCTTAGACTTCTCAGTCTAAGGCCATTTCTGCAGTACACTGTTATAGTGCTGTTATTCCACTTCGAACATCCTATGGAATCCTGGCGTTTGAAGTTCAGGGAGGGGCTTTTAGAATTCTCAGCCAGAGAGCTCCTTGGCCTCAGTAAACTACAAACCCCAGAATTCCACAGGATGTTAAAAGTAGAATAATAGCACTATAACAGTGTAGTACAGAAATGGTGTAAGACCAGAATAAAAGCTGGCATAGAATGAGCAGACTGAGAAGGTTTGCTAGAGCATCTTTAGAGAATTCAGTACTCCCCTCACAAATTTATGCATCTTAATTGTAATTTGAATTGTATCGTCATCATCTCCAACAAACAGACCCAACCCAAATACATGAAAAGGTGGGGCTTTTCCTTCAAATGTGCTCTGCCATTAAAAGCATCTTGAGGAAATGGATTGAAGGGGAACAATATAAATTGATTTTTTTTCTCCTTTGGGTATACATTGGACTCTGGAATTCATGCAAAACTGGAGCATCTGAAAGGGTTTAAATATTTAAGTCAATCAAAGACTAACTAACAGCTGGCATAGTGTTGAAATCTGCCTCCTTGATAATATGGTGGAGTCAAATATGTTGGACTAGTGCCATTTTAGGAAAAAGCAAATTGTCTTGTATTTATAGTATTTACTTCCTTCAGTATAAAATATTGGTTGCCTTGAGCACAATTTTTAGGGTGGGGGAGAAAGGTAGGATAAAAATATAAATAAACAAAATCTTGCCTAATGGTGAGCTCCCTTCATATTCCATAAGTGCACAGTAATTCTAATACTATCAAACTGTCAAGAAAGTGACAATTTGGACCCACCCTGGTGGATTATCTGTTGGAAAGAACAACAAAGAGTCTTATGGTATTTTAAATTAACAGTTTTATTATGCATAAGCTCTTGTGTAATACACCCCACTTCACCAGATGCAAAATAACAGATAATACAAGGTAAATTATCTGGGCACATAAAATAATAACTAAAAAAAAAATCTCAGATGAAACTAAAAATTGACCTGAAAGTCCACTGTTTCTTGTCATGTTATTATTCACTATAGAAACATTTTATAAATCCTTGTACTTGTGATAAAGCTCCACAACAGTTTGCTTGCATGACCTCTTGGCACTGATTTCAAAACAGAGAATTCATGACCCTATATTGAGTCAAAAAGGTTGGAGAATCCCACTCTAATGAAGGACTGCAGATGTACCACTGGGACTGTTAGAGCAATGGGCAAAGAAAAAAACAGCAGCAAATGCAGACTTATAGTGCAACTCAAAATGCTAAAAATAAATTGCAACACTACACATCTGATATAGGAAAAAATTCATCTATGAAGCATGCACTGAAAACCAAATATACACCATCCTCAGAAATATTCCAGCTCACTATCCACCGCTAGAACCTCATAGAAAAAGAAGGAATGGGGCAAGAATTAGAGGAGAGCAACTACATATTTTTTGTTTGCATTTGTGAAAACAAACGATAGGCCCAAATCCAGAAATCCAAACAATTCTTAAAATGCCATTCCTGTTCTTCTGAGCAGCACCAACCATCTCCAGGAAAGTATTAGCATGAATAGATTTAACAAGTATATATGGAAGTCATCGTGTGTATGTGCAGTTAGCCAGCAATATGACCATAAGGGACTGCTGCTGAATTAATCTAACATTGTTGACTTCATAAATTACGTATTATCTGAATGCACACCTGGGAAATGCTGAGACTGCTCGTGAGACAGAAAAAAATGTTTACATATACGTATCAGTCTCCTTGACAACATTTATACCAGCACAAAATTTTAAAAATTGAGCCAGAAGAACACCCCATAGCTCCACACATCAAAAATAAATTGCGTGTGGGCTCCTTGTCCTCCTTAAACAAATGCACTGATTTATTTGTATCTCCTTTTGTTACTATTACATATTCATTTCCTGTTACTAACTGCATCACACTCCCTTTTCTTTTCCTACTACCCTCAAGGAGCATGTTATTGCTGAGTACTTGGCTACCCAGAGAATGCTTTCTCAAGCATTTTAAATTGGAGAGATGTTTTTCATGTTTCACTGTTCATTTATTGGACTGCAAATGCTGTTAGTCCAAGTATGTAACATAGTGCCATCTAAACTGGTAGTAGCAGGTAATCAAATGAGGGATGAAGAAGTAGGTTATTATCCTTGGTTTGTTTCTTATCACTGGTTGTTTTAGGAGGGGAAGGAATTACAGGGAAGGTACCCTAAGTATTGCTATATAGCAGAACTACTGGAATGGGAAAGAGGCAACTTTAATTCAGTGCTCAGCTGTGCACCACACTTTTCTTTGTGACCCTGGTCAAACCTAGTGCTCTCCATGTACGCCTCACATGATGCCATCTTTTCCTTTTATACTACATGGCAATAAATGAGCTACCTAGTCAGTTGCCAACACAGCACCCGCACTGGGAGAGGCACATAAGAGGCACATAATCCTTCCATCTATTTCCCTTTGTTCAGCCTCAGTGCTAAATAATTTAGTTTAAATAAACATAAATGTATCTTCTATTCATATTTTAACATATATAACTGAGCAGTGGCAAGAGCTTTCTTTCTTTTCTTCTTCTTCTTTTTTTTTTTCATCTTGGAGTGACAGGTATTTGTTGACTTTTTTGTTTCTGTATTGATTTAAGGAATTAAAAACAACTTTCTGTCTATAATCTATTTTTATCTGTCCTTGAGCACTGCAATTTTGGACAAATCATGCAAAACTCCATAAAGGATTCAAGCTTGTCAGGAACTGCTAGCTAGCAAGAGGGTGAAGAGTCCAATGTATTGAGAGGAAGAATGGATTTGGGCTTAATAACCATTCAGAAGTAGAAGATATTTTCAAGAAGATCTGTTAACTGTGTAGGAAAAGAACATTTCATTTCATTTATTTCATTTGTATGCCACTTTTCTCCCAGAGTGAGATCTAAAGCAGATCCCAGAGAGATCTTTTTTAAAAAAACTAAAAATATTTTTTTTAATTAAAATACCTATATTAAACACTATAAAATCATTTAAAAGACATACAAAAGTTTTTAAAAAATAAATAAAACACGCATTCAAATATGAAGCTTCTCTGCTTATACATAAAAAACCTGCTTCAAGAAAAAGGTATTTGCTTGCCAGCAAAAGGAAAGCAGGGAACGGCCCAGCCTAGCTTTCTGTGGACGGGAGTTCCAGAGAGTGGAACCAGCCACTCTGTATATATTAATTGCAGACCTTCAGTTCTTCTTTCCCCGTAATCTAATTCTCAGTGCTAAATGCATTAACTTCTCCTTAATAGGTTAATTATTAATATCATTGTTTCCCTCCTCCTTTTTTATACCTAGCATGCTAAATATCCCAACTAAGAATTTAAAGAAAGTAAAGCTCTAAAACAATTATCTTTTTGAATTCGATGTTTTGCACATCTTGATTATTGCTCAGTAAACTCATTGCTAGGAAACATTTTAGTTCCCTTCTGGCTTTTAGGCTTTACACCTTGCTTGTCTGAACTGTACCTGCTCAACAACAAGATTCCATATACAGTCAGCTCTCCACATTCGCAGGTGTGACTTTTGCAGATTTGATTATTCACGGATTATTTGCTGTCACCATGAAAGGGTTAAAACCTTAGAACTGCAGTTGCTTAAGTAGAAAAATAGAGAAAAATAAGGTGAGCAGATGCGTCCTTGATCTTATCAGAAGGCTTAGGTATGAGCTTAGCTATGCAGGGAACCTGGGGAGTTTTTTAGGTCAGCGCAACCCAGTGAGAGTACTCCCCTGGTACCGAAATACATCATTTTGAAAGCTGTAACCTGGGTCTCTGTAACCTGTCTGTAACCTGTAAACTGTTCATATATGGTCATATTTTAATCATTTCCTGTACCTGTTTACTAGAGTGTATAAAAGGCAAGCTGATACCTGACTCTGGGCTCTCTCAGTCTTTTTTTTTTTGGAAGACTGAGATCCCTGCACAGTAATATAAACTCCTGTTTTCTGAAACCGCTGGTCTCAATTCTCTGGCTGCCCACAACAACCTCTGCTGGCTCCCTATGCCTTTTTTAATAGGGAGTGCAAGCCTTGTGAGGCTGAGAAACTGTGAACGAGGCTCGTAGGTCCCTATTAAAAATGGTGTGGGGCAGCAGTGGAAGTTGCAGTAAGCCCCACCAGCCACCCACTTCTGCCTTGTGAAGGAACCCTGATGCCTCAAAGGAATCCATGGTGGATTGAATATGGTAATCAAACTTTTTTGTGTGTTAAGTATGGTTTGGGAGGGCCTAGAGTTATTCACAGTTTTTCCACTTTCACAGGGGCCCTGTGCCCCTAACCCTAGTGAATGTGGAGGAATGATTGTACATTCATTACTACAGAAAAGCTAAGGAGTGTGTCTCCATTTCAAATTGCAATTTGAATTTGAGCCCATCATTGTTGAACTGCAAGATGGCCTGAGCGATATGAATCAATGCTTGATTTGTTGTTTGGGTTTTTGTTTGGTTTTCCCTCAGTGTGAGGCTTTTCATGCCATCTTCAACATGCTTTTCAGGAGAACAGAATGACATGAAGAGTCTTCAGGGTTATGAATTATTAAAGTAATCAGATTCCCTATATCCCTCCTGCCTGATATTATAATAATATCACCAGGAAGCCTTCCTGCTGAAGTGCCATTGAAATGTCTAGAATCTAGATTCTAGATGCTGCAGAAGAGCTATATATTTCAACAGGGATTATACACAAGAGATTTCATCTGGATTCGACCCTGGAGAATTAATTAATTTACAATGCAATAGTTCTTTTTTTAAAACAAAAACAAAAACAGAAATGTAATGAGTAAAGCTAAAAACAAAAATCATTCCAAAATAATTTTTTCAAAATATGCATAGCCTTCATAATGTGACACAGGATACACTGAAAAACAGGCTGTCTCTGCAGCTGCTAAATAAAACCAAAGGAACAGATTTGCTAAAGCTGCTCTATTTATGCATTGATGAAAGACTTTCACTAGTCATTACATATCTGCAGTCTCTGCTGCATTCTAGCTGTAGACAATACAATAAACAGATAGAAAAATTGATTGATGCCCTATTCAGGCATTCTGTCATCTAATGCAGTTAAAATGGAACAAAAGCAACGTGGCATGATACCCTGCTTCGAAAATTATTGCTGTCAATATGTGACGAGTAAGAATCTGAAGAGGAGAATCTCCTCTATTCAACAAAGATCTCCATGCTATCAGGAATCCTGGATCACATAAAAGAGCCAGTAGGTGAAGAAGAGGCTCTCCTTTTCAGATTGTCATTTTCTAGGTGAGCAAGGAAACAGTGGGGGCAGCACAGATCTCTCCTTCACTTATCCTTACCTTAACTACCTTATGGAATACCTGAATAAGGCCCTTTCCACGCCACCCTCCCAACCCACCATAGGGACAGGACCGCAACAATGGTTCCGCATGACGTCATCGCAGTCCCGTCCTTCTCCTGTCCTCAGCAGAGCAATCAGGGAGTAAATCATTGACAGGCTTTTCCCGTAAATGACGTGTGATTGTGCCACCATCCTGCACTTACCTGCTATGCAGAGGGTCCAGAAGCACAATGGCTGTGCCTCCTGCCCCACCGCACCCTAGCAAAGTACCCAGCTGTGCTGCAGAAGGAAGCGAGAGGGCCATCGCATTTCCTAGATCCCAGAGACAGCCGATGCAGAGGGGAGCACTCCTGTCATGCTCCCCTCCTGGCAGGGCCACTGCCAGAATCCCCACAAGATGCCACCAGGAACAGGTAAGATGCAAAAAGGGCCTAAGTTTAGCTAAATGGACAGATTCTTGATTCAAATATTATGAAATAAATACATTAAGTGGAGAGGACATGCTTGTCCTGATTCTTCTGTTACTGTTTCTTTGTTCCCCCATACTGATAGTAACTTTTTTGTACAGTTATAGTGCTATTATTCCACTTTCAACATCCTGTGGAATCCTGGGATTTGCAGTTTAGGGAGGGGCATTTTGAATTCTCAAACACAGAGATCTTTGGCCTCAGTAAACTACAAACACCAGAATTCTACAGGATGTTGAAAGTGGAATAATAGCACTAAAACAATGTAGTGCAGAATGGCCCTACAGGGACGTGACACACAGGCCATGTCTGCACCTTACCAATCTCCATCATCATCCCAATGGGAGCATGACGCAAATGCTCCCCTCCACAGCCAGCCAGCTGCCTGGGGAAGGGTAGTGCGAGTGACATGTGCCTTCCTTCTGCAGTGCAGCCAGTCACTTCCTATGTTGCACTGGGGAAAGCAGTGCCAAGATGGCACTTCCTCCCTTTCTGCGTGGCCACCGGCAATGGGGGCATCACGCAATTGGGGGCCATTACCAGATTTTTTCCAGGAATGGAATATCTTACAATTGCAAGAGTGGGACTGCAATGACATTGTGTGAAACCATGACTTGCGGACCAGCAGCAACACGACCCCATCAGGAGACAGTGACATCATGCAGAAATGACCACAAATCAGAATTCTGATTATTCCATGCAGAGAAGAGGCTCTTATTTTGAGAATGTTGCTCTCCCCATGTGGAGAGCAATGGAAACATGCAAGCAAGTAGCAAGGCTAGTGTGCCCTCCCTGTTTGTGTGTTTATTTCCTAAGGCCTGAATAGTGGTGGAAATTAGATAGGGCATTCTCACACTACACAGTTACAAGGATATATTCCACTTTAACTGTCATGGTAACATCCTACAGAATCCTGGGATCTGTATTTTGGTGAGGCCTCTCTGGCTAACATTCTAAGTATCCCTCTCTAAACTGCAAATCCCAAGATTCCATAGGGTGCAATCATGGTGATAATTGTGTAGCATGAAAGGAGACTAGTCTGGAGCTCCTGCATCATTGCTTCTATTGCTCCCTATATATGAAGGATGACTGTTTGAAGGGGAGAATAACAATACCTTCACATAACCCTGAATTCATCTGCTATCCAAGGTAACTTCTTCAGTAGCCCTCCTTTGAATGCCCTCTGTTATAGCTCCCCAAGAGCAAGTGGTGTAGTGGTTTCAGCATTGGACTATGACCCTGAAGAGAAGGATTCAGTTTCCTAAAACCCACTGGGTGACCTTGAGTGCATCATGCAATCCCAGCCCCAGAAAAACATGATAGTTTTGCATTAAGATTGTCCTAGGCCATTTCTACACTGCACTGTTATAGTGCTATTATTCCGCTTTCAACATCCTGTGGAATCCTGGGGCTTGCAGTTTAGGAAGGGGCTTTCAGAATTCTCAGCCAGAGAGCTCTTTGGCCCCAGTAAACTACAAACCCCAAAATTCCACAGGAGTTTGAAAGTGGAATAATAGCACTATAACAGTGTAGTGTGGAAATGGCCATAAACTGGAAATGACTTGAAAGCACACAACAATAATATAATCCAGTTAAATTTTGCTAATTTTGCTATGTGGAAGCAAATGAGATAAAGGGTGTTATGCATTGTTTTTTGGTTTTCTTTAGCTAAACATGTTGGAGGGAGTTACTCTCAGTTTTTAAACAGCAAACTGTAGCAGGATGTGTGTTTGCATGTACACAAATTTTTCAAAAATGCTTCAAGGTAAATGTGTATGGGACATCAGCTTTAAAGTTGCTTTGTGAATGAATAATATTTGAGGAATCTAGTCTATACTTGCATGGGGACTTTCTAGTGTGAGGTAAAGTCATCCTTTTTATTTTGCCTTTGGGCACTGAAGAAATACCTGTAATTAGACATGAGAGGGCAAGTCCTTTATGCCAGCTTCTTACTTTTCTTTTATCTTTAGATCATATATCAGCATTATAAGGCAAAAAAAAAAATAAGCCTTTTAAGGCAAAGACAATATCCCCTTCTTTTAGTTTTGCTGTGTGATGCTTAAAAGAAAAGGGTAATCCTGACTATTGAGGCCCTCCTTGTAGGTTTAATAAGATAACTGTGAACTGAAGAGAATTCCATTTGTGACTGTTGATTTTAACCTCCTTGGCTATGGAAAGAATTATACGGAAAACCCACTAACAAATAAGTGTACCTGAATGTGAATATAACTATAACCTATCTTCCAACATTCCATAGATAACAATAACATTCCAAGGCTAATGTGGTCAGACAACATCACAGTCTGATTAAGATGATGAAATGTATTCATAATGAAGTATATGTGATCTAGGAGGGGCTTTAGCAGTTTGCTTTTGCCTGATCCCAATAAGAAGGGCAAGATTCTGCTCCTTCCTCTCTTTTTCTCCTTGCCACATTAATTGATTTTGAATTCAGTTTGCACCAAATGAAGTAAGCTGAGAATGAAGCAAGAAAGTGAGGAGGTCAAAGAAACTGAAAAAGTGAGACAGCACTAAATCAAAACTTACTTGCTTTCTGCACATAGTATCAGAATTCACCCCATAGAAATCTGATACAGAGGATATAGGAAGGCCTCTGGCTCTAAATAATGTTTCTCCCACCAAAAGATGAGCAGCCAATGGTCAATCAATGTTCCTAATTAGGAACTCCAGCAGGTGGGCTCCCACCTCAGCCAGGCTTGACGGACACTGAGGTGACCATGTTAACTGTCATGGCCGCATCCTATGGAATCTTGGGAATTGTAGTTTGGTGAGGCACTAACGTTCCATGGTTAAGAACTGCAAAGGCCTCTCCTGAAACTGCTAGTCCTAGGATTCCATAAAATGGAACCATGGCAGTTAATGTGGAATCATAATGCTATACCTCTGTAGTGTGAAAGGGGCTGTTGTATTGTTTTGCATTATTTTTGAAGCCTGCACAGAAAATTAATTGGTTGAGGGTCTTCTCAGCTTGACAAGCTTTCATTCTGAAGGGCAACTTGATTAATTTGGGGTGATTTTGCATTGAAAGGAAGCATCTTAGGTTTAGCCTCTGTCACACCTCTCATAAGAAAGTAGGGAGTAGCTTTTTAAAAAGTCCACAAGTGGGTCTACCAAAATATCCTACTGTTGCCTTCTTGGCTGCATGAATGATTAATAGGAGAAGGGTCATCACAGCTTTGCTCCAGTTTCAGCTTCCCCTTTTTGGTTGTGAAAGAAAGGATGATTTATACCCATATTCAAAGTCCGGGTCAGATGTATGGGGTAGGTGACTTTCATTTGCTCCAAACTACAAAGACAGAGAGAGAGAGAGATGCATTATAACCTACATTACTTTTAAACATCTGCGTATTCATTGGCAGATCGGGGTGGGAATCATGTGGCTCATGGGTGGCATGTAGTGTGAAGGAGGTCCAGTGAACCCCTTGAGACCCACATTGACTCCCCCAAGTCCCAAGCATACCCCCCAAAATATTGCTGAAGTTTCAGGACACTTTAAAATGCTATTTGAGAGAGTCCTCCACCCCAAAATAACAAGAACTCTTACCTCTCAAAAATGGCCCATATGATGAGTGAGAGTGACATGGTGACATCAATTCTGAGTGCCCTACAATGGAGACCATTATAGCACGCTATGGGTCTCTGGAGCTGCAAAGAAACCAAAAACCTGTAGCCCTTTCACATTACACAGTTATAGCACTATGATTCTACTTTAACTGCTATGGCTGCATCATATGGAATCACGGGGCCTGCAGTCTGGGGAGGCACTAACTAGAGTTTTGAATGCCCTTCCCTAAACTCCAGAGACAATGATGTTCTGTCCTCAGGAACATGGCCACCCTGTCATAGATCCCTAGATCTCAGAAGTGAAAACAAAGAGACGTTCATGTGTTTGCACAAAGATGTTGCCTGAGATCCAAGGAACTGTTTATGCTCACAGAAGGAGGTTGTACTGTATGAAAGAGAGCATAAAGTGGCACTGATTAGCATTAAACTGATTGGACTGCTTCCCTCTCAATTTTCCCTTCAGTCCCCACACTCTGCTAATAAGCATATTCATATGGCCTGAAAATTGTTCTTCTTTCAATATCACAGCCTGAACCACTAATGTTATAGCAGGGACATTAGGAAGAAACAAACAGTAATTGTGTTGAAGAACAATCTATAACTACTGTTTTCATGTACAAACTTCAAGTAATGATAGGATCCAGTGTTAAAACCTCAATTAACCTTGTTTTAACAAGTCTTTACTTCAGTGTTGTGAGAGAGGAAGAACTTTAGCTATATTAATCACTCCAATGTGGCAAACAGAAATAAATAGATGGTGGACATTTTTTCCAGTGTACTGGGCTTTTCTTTCTTTGTTCTGCTTTTGAGCGACAAAGTAGTATCAGCTGTCAACATTCCACAGTATTACTTTCTTCCAGCAAGGAAAATCTGTCCATATAGTCAAGGAAGACTAAGATATTAACTCTGCATTTCACTACAGGATTCACTAGTCTTCACTGAGCTGCTTGGTGTACCTTTTGATACTAAAAAAGATGTCCATACCAGCCAGTACATCTCTATCTGGAGACAAATGTTGAGCTTACTACAAATAGACTAGGGCAGAGATGCCCAAAGTGTGGAATTACATTCATTAAAGTCACTATAAGTACATTTAAAACTAATTGTCTAAAAAATAAAATTAGAATAATAATTAGAATAATTAAGTATGAGTGGGAAGATTTTGTTTATTAATAATGAGTGGGAGGATTTTAATAAAATTTAATTTAATAATATTTAATGAAATGTCATTTTACATTAATCTCAGCTAATTTTCCATCTAGTTTGTCTATGTGTAGCACATTTTTATGTATCCTGATTTCAACAACCATTATGACACAAATAAAAAAATGTACCCTTCAAGTTCTTGGCCAACCAGAAATATTGCCTCTGGCAGTTGCCCACCCCTGAATTAGAGCCAAAAAAAAATGCCTCTCTGAAATTAAAGATTTGTACTGAACACAAGATTCAGTTCAGACTCCAATTCAGCTCCTCATAAAACAGCCAGATTTGATGGATTTAGTTCACAAACTAGCAACACAAGGGGTGGGACTGGTATACTCTACCTGCTCATAGAAGGTCATTGGGAAGCAGGATCTGAGAGTGGCCAATAGATGGGTGCATTGCAGTAAGAACTCCTAACCAGTAGATGGAGCTCTGTTTAAGTCCTTGCTTCCCTAGCCAAAGGAGGTGCCCACATGTGGTGATAACCCAGGAAAATATTCTCTTCCAATAGTGAATCAGCATGAGATCAATCTGACCAGCAGTTTCTTCTTCAAAAAAAAAAAAAAAAAGTTCAGATCTATCTCTTTTCCACAAGAGAAGAAGTGTTTCCCAATCTCCTCTGCTTTTATATTAGGATTTGCAGGTAGGAAAGGCCTGAAAGACCCAATTATCAGCACCTAATTCCACCTCTTTCAGTCTTTTCCTCCCAAAATAGCAGGAAGACATAAATGTCCCAGGCACCCTTTTTGTTTTCCCATTTATTTTAAAAGTTGTGGAAAGTATTTAACTCAATATACAAATAAACAGGGGGTTTTTTCCCCTTGCAATCTGTAGTATTTGTCTCTACCACTTCAGGAATTCCATGTCATTGAGATCTTTGCAAAGATCCTCCATCCAAGCATCTCACTGGAACATGGCCTCATTTCTCTTCCTCCAGCTGTAGAACTACATCCAAGAAAGGTGCTACCTTGTTTCCTCCCCTTCCCCCAAGTAAATGGTTATAGCAGCATCCCCAGGACTTGACAGCTGGAGGGGAAAGGTATTTGGACATGCACAAGGAACTTGTGCAGTATCCAAAAGGAAAAAAAGACATTACATACATGTGATCCCAAGTTGGGGTATACGGGTTGCACCCATGATGTCCATGTCTTCTGCTACTCAGCCCTGTGGCAGGCCATGGAGGCCAGGCAATTTGTCCCCGGCAACCCGACCGTCACCATCCATGGTGTGCGGGTCGGGCCCGTCATCTTGGCAGATGGAGCCTACCCCTTGGGACAGTGGCTCATGAAGCCCTACAGAGGTCAGCTAGACCCCCAGAAGATGGCCTACAACAGAGTATTCAATCAGTGCCACAATGTTGTGGAGCGTGCCTTTGGTAGGCTGAAGACCAGGTGGGGCTGCTTGTCAGCTCCACTGACCATCTCTAATTTCCTGCCGGTCATCGCTGCCTGCATGGTCCTGCGAAACCAAGAGTCACGCACTGCATCCCAACCTCCGCCCGCCCGCCCTTGTCACCATCCCCCCAGGTGCCCATGTCTACACGGCACACGATCACAGGAGGCTCAGGGAGGGCCAGAGGGTCAAGGATGCCATCGCCAGGATGATGGCTGGCTGACCCGCCATCTCTGCCCCCAGCTGCAGCTGCAAAGACACCGTGCCCTCTGCCCCTCTATGCTCCCTCAGCCAGCAGGAATGCATGGCCCCCTGAGGGGATCCGGTAACCAAACATGAAACCACAACATGTATTCTGAATGCATCTGCCTTTGTCTCTGTGAATAAAATGGAACACATTTTGCCCCATGACCCGTGTGTGGACCCTCACCAGCATAAGCACAGCATGCTTGCGCTCCCGGCGTGATCCATGGCCCCGTCAGCAGAGGGAGGGGGAGAGACATGCCATGGGGAACTCACAGGGCATTAGAAGGAGCAGCCAATGCTAGAGATGTGCATGACAGAGGCCACCCTGTCACATCCACCCCCAGCTGCTGGACAGGAAGAACACAGACACGGTGGCAGGAATGTGCGCTTATTAGGTAGTCCCCCTGGTTGGTGACAGGCAGGCATCAGAAGGAACTCGTGGCATATAGCGAGTGCTGGATGCAGTACCATGCCTGCCTCCGGCAGCAAAGCTCACCAGCAGTGGAGAAGCAGGTCCCCACCCGGGCACCAGAAGGCACAGAGCAGACAAGCAGTTAGCATCCCCTTCCCAGCAGAGATGCTCTCCCCCCCTCTCAGGCCGGGCAATCCAAATCATGGGCTATAGCGCTGCACTCTCTTTTTCACTTGTCCCCCGTTCCCAACAGCAGGCTTCTCTTGGGACTGCCTCTCAGGAAGCAGCTGGCTAGCAGAGGGAACCCCAGCCATCCATTGTTGTGATGTGGAGGGGACCACAGAGGAGGCCATCGGAGTGGCACTACTGCCAGAAGGGCAAGACTGCAGATTCCGCAGTATGGCTGACATGAGGCTGTTAGTGCTCTGCATCTCCTCCACCACATCTTCCTGGCCCTCTGCGTTCCTCTCCAGATCCTCCCTGTACGTGTCGACCAGTTGCTGGAGAATGGCATTAGTTGCACTCAGTGCCATCACCATCCCTCTCTGGTGCACTCTCCGCTCGGCCGCCGAAGCATCATGCAGCTCCCGTGAGTGCTGCATGATGGCCGTGGCGATCGCCTCGCCCCCACGTCCTGTCCGGTCCCTCGCCCGAGCTGTCGTCATCCTCGAGCAGGGGCACATCACTGCAGCGCTGACAGTGGTTCTGCTGCTATTCTCATTCGGAGGCGGCTCTGGAAGGAACACAGAGAAGTTGACAGTCCAGTGAGCAGAGCAATCCCCCCCTCGGCACCCTGTGGGGTTGCTACACGTTTCGGGAAGTGCAGTGCCACGAGGAGGGGACACAGGCCCCTGCAGCACGGGTGCCACGCTGCCAGCCCCTATGCTTCAGTGGGCAGGGATGGCAGTGTCTCCATGGGACGGATCAGCAGCTCCTGGACTTGGTGTGGAGGTCATTTGTCGCCATGCTTACCAGGGCAACGAAGCCCCGAACCGGCAGTTGTGCCTGCTAACATGGCATCCTCATCGTCAGCCGACCCCTCACTGCCCTGGCCACCACCATCGCCCTCGCTACTACCCGCACTGGCTCGACCACTAGGCGGGAGTTGGCTGCAGCTTGCCATGCTGTTGTCGTCTGGCGTAATGTCCCCTGCTTGTGCTGCAGACCCTGTCACGAGCATGACACCACACACTGTCAAATTGGGTGGATGGATGGCGACAGGCCCCCTGGCACACAGTGACGGCTGAGGCCAGGTGGCCCTGGCCACTGATGGCCGTCCCCAATGGCAACGTGGCCACACCTGCAACGCATGCCTGGGATGGCACGGAGGGGCCCGGCTGTTGAGTACAGGTGGCACGTGGGCACAGAGGGGGGCCTCGGAATCGGTGGGGTGGGCATGGACACATTGCCCATGGAGTGCCATGTTACTGCAGGACACGCACACACACGCAGCCATGTGCAGCAGCAAACCCATCTGGCAGCAGCGCCAGGGTGTGGCACAGTGCCACAGGGACCCCATCGGGGGTCGTGCTGCAGCAGCAGATGCCTGGCACTCACCGCGGCACACGTCATCGCGTCACCTGCCTTACTGCCCCAGGCCAGGCCTCTTGAGTTCAGCCACCCCTTAGCCTCCCCCCCTTCTCGTGCCCGCTAATGAGCCACTGTGCCATGTTTACCCAATGCCCGCTCAGTTTACATTCCTTAACTGCAAGGGCTGCCAGATTGGGAGCTGCTTATCAGCAGACCACATTCCTGTTCGGATGCCTCCATGTTGTCCTGGACGTGCACCTGCATCCAAGGCCTGGGAACTGCCCAGCTCTTGGCAGAAGCCCTCCCGTCACCCCGAGAGGAATTTCTCCCAATCAACCTGTTCCCACGGGCAGCCAACAGCCTAGAGGGGAGGCACGGGTGATGGTAACCAGGGCACAGGGAGGAACTTCAGCTGCCATCGCTTCCACTGTGCCTGGCAGCCTGTGAGGTGGGCAGTGGGGCTCTGTCCAACATACACCCCCGTGTCACCGCCGACAGCCCGGGATGCCTCTCCCCTCAGGGAAGTTTGTACCTGTCGACACTGCAGGGCCTTCGTCCATGCTCTGGGAAGCATCCATGGGCTCTTCCTCGAGCGCAGCCACCCTGGTCTCCACGCGACCACCGCCACCCCCACAGACCAGTTTGAGGCTAGAGGCCACACGCTTCGGGGCCACACTAGCATCCCCACGCAGGATGGCATGGAGTTGCCTATAGTAGGGGCAGGTAGCGGGCTCCACTCCTGTCAAGCAGTTATGGGCGAGGACCCGGCAGTACTCATGGTGCATTGTTTTTGTTTTGTTCCTGCATTCCACGACCATCCGTCGGTGTCCCCTCCGTCCCATATCTGTTGCGATCTCCTTGAACACTTGCATGTTCCTGTGGCTACTTTGCAGGAGCTCCTGATACCTCGGCTGCCCCCAGATCTCCAGGAGATCCTCGATCTCAGTGGGTTGCCAAGCTATGCCTCTGCCCTGCACCTTCTCAGGGGAGCTGGGCGCGTCCATGCTGCCCTTGTGTCATGCGCCAAGGGGGCCCACGTTTCGCCACAGAGGTTAGGCTAGAATCGGGGGCAGGCAGGAGAGCCCCTGCCCACGTACTAAAGTGCTAACGATAGATCCAGCGAATTCCTGGCAAGGGACTGGCAGTCGTCTCTATGGGCCACTTCAGAAATGTCCAGGACAGCCCGCCTGGGCCATCTGCCTGTTGCTGGATGATGACACCTGTGTCTGTTTGGTGAAGCCCCCTGGAGGGCGAAGGAAGTGGTCAGCTCAGGACCGTTGGGGCTAGGGGCAGAGCTGAGTGTGAGTTTGGGTTTGAATGGTGAAGCGAGTGTGTCCGTTGCGTGGTGTGTGAGTAGTTGTGTGTTGTGTCTGTGTTGTGTCTGTGGTGTGTGTGGAGATGCGGCGAGAGGGGACTCTGTGGGCCGACAATGAGGTGAAGGTCCTCCTTTCCCTCGTAGCGGCCAGTGAAGGTGTGGATGTGCTCATGAAGAGCACCCCACTGCCCAGCAAGGCCCTGTACCAGGGCCTAGCGGCGGCCCTCACAACAAAGGGCTTTGAGAGGATGGCGGCCCAGGTCACCAACAAATTCAAGGCTCTCAAGTGTCGGTTTTTCGACACCATGGAGCTGTTCCGTGGCCATCCGCCCCCTCATGCCCGGCCGAAGATCTTCGCTTCCATGTTCCGGATCTGGAAGGCGGCGGGGAAGCCCAGGTGGGCCGAGCAGCACAAGGGCGGTGAGTGGCAGACCACATACCCACGTTGTCCCTGCTCCCATGCCACCATGGCCCTATGGGTGGGTGGGGGCCCAACAACTGAGCCATGGAAGTCCTGGCCATGGGTCCACCTTGCTTCCGCATGCCACTCAGCCACATTGCTGGCCTCAGGGCTGGGTGGCCATCTGAAAGGGCTGCCCACAGGGACAACCGTGGGGGGCCAGTCGCCTCACTGCTGTCCCCTCACTTCTGTTGTTCCCGCAGGAGCCCGGAGACGTTCGGTCCACGTGCCTAAACCTGCTGCGGAGCAGCCCGGGACGCGACGAGGAGGTAGGTGTCTCCAGGCCCACCTGCCCATGGCTCTGCCCATGCAGAGACAGGGACAACGTCCTTCTTCGGGGGCACATCCATAGGCCCTGGCACTGCCCATGCAGTGGTCTCTGTCCTGGCCACCCAGGTGAGCTCCACTTTGTTCCCCTGCCTGCAGCTCACTGCAGGACGAAGCCTCTGCCAGAGTCATCCCTGTCCTCGGAGGGGGAGGGGACATCAGCGGGGCTCCGCCAGGCCAGTGCCCCCGCGCCTGTGGCAGGTGAAGCCGCCAGTACAGGTGAGTACCCCCGTCCTGCCATGCAGTCCTCCAGACCAGCAGGGCTGTCTGCTGCCAGTCCCCCCGTCTACTGTGCTCAGCAGCCACACTGCATTCGTGCAGTTGACGGAATCCTGCCTGAGCTCACTGTTCCCCTCTGGCTGGGGAGGGCTGGACGGCTGCAGCTGTGGCTGATCTTGTTGTCTTCAGCCCCCCAGCTGCATCCGGGACCACGCCCCATGAACTGTCCACATCAGAGGAGGACATTGACGTGGCGGACGATGGGTCTGGGAGCTCGCCCAGTGCGGGGCCAAGCCATGTGCATGGTGAGTGGGGACGGAACTGGTCTGCTGCCACACACACACAGCCGTGTGTGGTCATCTCTCCCAGCTTCCCTGCACACGGAAGCTGGAGGAATATTCTTCCCTGAGCTTCTGCTGTTGTGTCATCCCTGACAGGAGAGCGACCTGTTCCCCTCCAGCAGTAGATGGCCGGCATGGAGTCCCTGGGGGCAGGTGTGCAGTGTGCGGCCTCTCCAGTGCTGGCGGCCGGTGAGGAAGGTGAGTGCAGGAAGGGTGGTGCTCTGACAGGAGTCCCCCTGTTCCAGGCCCGTCCGCAGTGACGGTAGCTGACTGTGGGAGCTGAGGCAACTCCTGCACACCCATGGTCACTCAGTGACGGACTGCTGTTCCAACAGGTGCAGCTGGAGTCGTCCAAGGGCCAGCACTGCCCACGGTGCCGGACTTGCTGCTGTGAGTGCGGGAGCTTGAGGAGCAGCTGGCTGTGTCGGGGAGTACAACAGGAGGGAATGTGAGTATCTCGGCGGCTACTGCTGAACCACCCCTTGGGGCATGACCTTGGGGCCGCTGCCAGGCTTGTCATGTCCAGACTGACACCTTGTTTCCACCTGTCTTTTCCCTGCAGATGACACCCTCCTGAGGTCCGTCGAGGCCATGGTGACAGCCGTGGCTCAGCGGATGGGGTACTTAGAGGCAGCGGCTCAGCGTCACCTGGCTGCACTAGAGCAGAACATGGCTCAGCTGCTCCAGTGGAAAGAGCAGGTCACGGGACCCCGCTGAACCGTCGCTGGAGGTGGCTATTGTATATAGTTTTGTAGCTGCTTGTCTGTTTGCTTGTTCGTGTGGTTACCTGTTCCTTGATCCTGTATGTTTCCTTGTTCTGAATACCTCCTTCATGTCTATCATGTGTTGTCTGTCATGTCTTCATCTGTATGTATAATAAATCTTTCTTGTTTCTTAACAGTGTGTGGTTCCTTGTGTGAGGCAAGGGAGAGGTTGTTTGGGGCAGGAGGTGGAAAGTATGGGACATGTGGGTTCTCCAAGGTGTTGCCCCTGTATAGAAAGCCTGTGGGAGCTGGCCACATGGAGACTCAGGCTTCCTGTAGTGGAGTCACAGGAAAGGCAGCTGTTCAGCCCCCCAACTCCGTGAGGCACATCCTTCTGCGATTCCACCTGCGTGCTGCAAAGCATGGCATGGCCACATGGCGTGGCCTGTGGTCTTGTACAGTTGGTTGGAGGCCATGGTATGGCTCATTGTGTCATAGCTCCATGTGTGCACGTGCACACTGTACTGAAGGGATGTCAGATGGAAGCCAGCATATTATTGGTAAGCATCTTCTGAGCAGCTAATGGGATCTTTCCAAGGACCACTGTGAGGGATCTTGATCATCACTGATTTTGTGGGGCACTTTAGGGCTGAGCCATTGACAGTCACACAGTGAGCGTCATGAATGGCTACAGATTTGGTTCTGGATCCCTCAGTGTTTGGGTTCTCGGGTGCAGGCTGGCGACCTGTTAGTGGCATATGCTGCCTTGATGCAAGTGTATGTCGTCTGGTGGTCATTGCAGAGGGAGGAATTCACTGCCTCCATTATGCAATGACCCACCACTTGAGACTCACCATCCTGGTACTCCCCTACAAGATATGTTTCTTTCGGGGGGGTGGGGTTTTCGCTCTGTTGTGGTAAATGGGCTGGCCCTCAGCCCTCAGGGCTCGCTGATTTGTGCTACAGTGGTAACGTGCTAACATGCCAACGATAGCGTCAGTTTAAAAAAAAAAAAAGGTCGGCCAGACCCCGGGGGCTGCTGTCGTCTCAAGTGTGGCGACGCAATCCCAGGGTTGCCTCTTGCGGCGACGTGTCATGCAGTGTTCCCTACAGCCATGAGGGCAGCGGCGTCCCTGCTGCTGGGCGGAGCTTCCCCTGGGAGCTGCTGCGTGATAGACAGGCAGCTGGGATTGCCCACACCCCACCCACTCCCGGGTCCTTCCCGGAAGCACACCGGACAATGGCTCCGCAAGCCCTCTGGTCGCGCTACAGATGCTTGAAAGGGAGGTTATTTTCGCCTTTCAGGTGAAAATGAAAAAACGCGACTTCAGCACTACCCGTGGTTGTGATAGCACCTGGTCAGCCGGAATGTCATGCGGTACGGCAGGAGCTGAAGGGGGGAGGGAGCATGCCTAATGCATTTTCAAAATGCCATGTGAAAAGGGCCATAGACATGTATGTCACCAACAGGATTCCAGGCAGAGATACATATGGTATTGTGCCTACTACTGTTCTGGAAGTCTAGTCTCTTGTGCAAAGAAATAGGATACTACTTTCTGCTTATGCTGGCAGCTCTCACACATCCATGTCTGCCTACGATGGCAGTGCACAGTGAGTCTGCTTTTGAAATGCAGATTTGTTCAATTCTTAATGCTCAGCTAAATTTCAAATCAAACTTCATTTCCCTGAGTTTTTCTACCACTCAGATGGTACAATGAGATTCTAAGCACATGCAGCCAACTGTTGAAAAGACCAGAACTCCCAAGTCTGTTGCTCTTGCCGAAACTCTCAGATTATTGTGACATATGTAACCAGGCCAGAGTTTCAAAGTAAAACATGATGAGTTACTTTCCGTTAATTCCTTTTTTTTTTTTTTTTGGCAATGACTAAGGCAAAACAAAGTCACATTATCATTATAAGGGAATAAAGGATCATTTCACTCCTTTTATGGTGTAACTAATTGCTTCAGTTATCTTACAGTTAAAAATGATGTACGTGTCCTCACTTTTGTGTTTTGTACTCATAGAATCATAGAGTTGGAAGAGACCAAAGAGGCCATCCAGTCCAAACCCCTGCTATGCAGGAATGCACATGAAAGCATTCCCAACAAATGGCCATCCAGCCTCTATTTAAAAACCTCCAAAGGAGGAGACTCCACCACATTCCAAGGCAGCATATTCCACTGCCAGACAGTTCTGACTGTCAGGAGGTTCTTTCTGAGGTTCAGATGGAATCTCCTTTCCTGCAGTCTGAATCCATTGCTCTTTGTCCTAGTCTCTGGAGCAGCAGAAAACAAGCCAGCTGCCTCCTCAACGTGACATCCTTTCAAATATTTAAACATGGCTATCATGTCCCCTCTTAACCATCTCTTCTGCAGACTAAACATATCCAGCTCCCTAAGCTGTTCCTCATAGGACTTGGCTTCCAGACACTTTACCATTTTGGTCGCCCTCCCTGGACACACTCTAGCTTGTCAATATCTTTCTTGAACTGAGGTGCCCAGAACTGGACACAGTATTCCAGATGAGGTCTAACCAAAGCAGAATAGAGTGGTACCATTACCTCCTTGATCTAGATAGATACCATACTCCTATTGATGTAACCAAGAATCGCATTGGCTTTCTTGGCTGCCACGTCACACTGCTGACTCTGTTCAGCTTGTGGTCTACCAAGACTTCTAGATCCCTTTCACACGTACTGTTATCCAGCCACATGTTCTGCATCCTATAGTTGTACTTTCCATTTTTTCTACCTAAGCGTAGGACCTTACATCTCTCTCTGTTGAAATTCATTTTGTTAGCTTTGGCTCAGCTCTCCAATCTGTTAAGGTTGTTTTGAATATTGATCCTGTGCTCTGGTGTATTAGCAACCCCTCCCAATTTGGTGTCATCTGCAAATTTGATTACCATGCCCTCTATTCCCTCGCCCAAGTCATTGATGAAGATGTTGAATAGCACTGGGCCCAGGACAGAACTCTATGGCACCCCACCCGTCACTTCTCTCCAGGATGAAAAACAGCCATTGGTGAGCATCCTTTGGGTTTGGTCAGTCAACCAATTACCAATCCACCTAACAGTAGCCCTGTCCAGCCCACATTTTACTAGTTTCTTTGCAAGAATGTCATGGTGAACTTTGTCAAAGGCCTTACTGAAATCAAGATATGCTATGTCCACAACATTCCCTTCATCTATCAAGCTTGTAACTCTATCATAAAAAGAGGTAAGATTAGTCTTGCATGACTTATTTTTGAGAAATCCATGTTGACTCTTAGTGATTATGGCATTGCTTTACTGTAGACCAATGTCTTATATTATTCTGATAAGCTTTTTTTAAAAAAAAAAGAATGGCCAGAATGGTCACTATTTAGTTTCTTGCTTGCTTGCTTGCTTTTTAACATATTTTATATTTTACTGTTGGTCCAGTCTAAAACCAGAACTATTCCAGGTGTGCTTCTCTGGAAGACTTGATGGTAATTGCATTTTCAAAAGGCTCCCTATCACGGCCAGGCTAGGAACAATAATTACCAGGAACCAACACAGTACAGTCAAGGAAGTCTCAGAAAATAGATGAGATTCTCCCAAGCACTTGCCAAGAAAACCTGTAATTACTAAGATGATTCTAAACCAAGCCAAGGAGAGTTTATCCATCACTTGGGTAGGATTAGATTCTTAGCTGAATGCCTTGCTTGGATGTGGCAATTATGCTCTTTTTATAATAACTGGAGTTCTTTACTCATTTGTGTAGTGATGTCTTACTGGTTTCAAAAGTAGCAAAAACCAAGGGCCAGTCCTACCGTTGGGCAAAGTGAAGCAACTGCCTTGGGATACAAGTGTGGGAGCAGAGATTGGCAGAAAGGTGTTAGGGGTCAGACAATGTATATGTAGCCTAGTGCCTTAAGATTTGTTCTGTCCTTTAGGTGGAATTGAAGATTTAACTGCTAATTCAACCAAATTTAATACACATAGTGAAAACAGAGGTACCATCCTCCATCTCAAAACAGAATACATCTTGCTCGCCAAAATCCTATCTGCTTCTACATTTTGTTTCCCGCAGTGACCAACTAATGGGAAGCCCACAAGCAGGACAAAGCACCTTCCCTTTTATGTTCTCTAGCAAGTGGTATGCGGAGGAATACTGCCTCTAATACAAGAGGGCACATAATGCTGTCATGATCAGTAGTTATTAATGGTTTTGTCCTCCATTAGGCTCAACAAAAGATAGTCTAACTGTGCACAGAATTGGAGAGGGAGTATGGCTCAGTAGCAAAGGACTTCTATAAACTCCACAGGTTCAGTCCTAGGAATCTCTAGTTCAGACAAGCAAGGCTATAAAGAATGGCTAGAGTCCACACCAAACTGTTAGAGTGTAACACTCTGCCCATGAAATTCTTTTTCTTCCCCTTGCTCCAAAGCCTGGGAGGGGTCCCTGTTTTTCCTGCTTACCATTAGGGAGGGAGGTAAATCAGATTATGAAGAAACAACTTGTTTTAGATCAAAGAGGAACAAAATGAGAGTGTGCTCAAAGATGAAGTGGGCCCTTCTTTCCTTTCCCCAAAAGCCAAGAGCAGTCACGTCTTCATTGCTGAATGTCTTCCCTCTTCTTCTCTCCACCAGTAAGCAGCAGCTACAGGTCAAAGGTTTTGGAAGGAGCGCATAGGGCTGGAAAATAGATCCCTGTCCCCAAACAAGTCATACATATGTGCAAGCCACATTTATGAGCATGTACATTAATAACAAGATGCCACTCAGTCTCTGCCAGAAGCTGTAGGAAATACCTGCCCACCAGAATGGACCATACTGGGCTAGATGGACAAACTATCTATGATAAGGCAGCTTCTTATGATCACAGCCAAACTATTTATTTTCACTTTATTGTTGGCCAAGTCTCAATGTTACTTTAAACTTGGGTATTTCTGTGTCTGGACAAAATATGCTTTTAATATTAGGTTTGTATATGAGTTAAAGAAGAGATGCCAAGAACCTTTTCTTCAATAATATAGAAAGCAGGGAGTGAAAACAAATGCCATAGATCATATTTGGAATCCCTTGGATCATTTGTCATTTTGGATACGCATGGATTGCCCTGAAACCAGGGCAAATAATGTTGCCTCAGAAATGTTCTTTCCAAATGTGGAATGTTTCAGTGCAGGAAGGAAGAGCTTTAACATGGATGCTTGCATATTAGGTGAGTGTGTATTTAAGAAAAGAACATCAGTTCTGAACCGCTGTAGAGTCACTGCGAAGCCAAAGTTGACCTTCTTGCTCAAACAGGTTATATCTGCCTTTCAATATTTTTGTGCTACTAGAACTCCAAAAAATTCAGTATGACTGCTGCCTACCATGGCATGTCCTACTGCTAGACTGTTGTAGATGCCGACTGTCCATTGACAGCCAACAGATTGCAGAGATATTCAGTAGGCAACAGAGACAGTTTAGCAGTTCAGTAGAGCTTGCCTGTTCAGGGTGAAGTGGAAGTGTGGTCAGGCATTGGTCCAAGAGTTCAGGAATCCAGCATCCAAGGTCAGAGAGTTCAAAGGTCAGAGAAGGCAAGCAGATGGCAAGCAAGGAATCTGTAGCACACACATAAGCAAAGGCCAGCAAATGCACAAATTGTTTCTGACATCAGGCTACCACCCTCTGCCTTCCTTAAAAAGGCTGGAGCCAGCTGGCACTCATCCCAGCCTGATTAATTTCCAGTATGCTCATGTCTGTTTGTCCTCCTCTAAGGCTGTTGTTCACCTGGAAAAGCTGACTCCTAGCCCATGACATAGACAGAACAGCAGGCCAGGGATGCTATGCACCTCAGGCAGCAGATCTAGGATTCTATGATGCTTTAAAAAAAAACTGCATTGCCTCAGACAATGGCTGCTGGCCACAGCTGTTTTTATCCTAATAAAATCAGAACCCTGCTTGATCAGACCAAGGGTCCATTTATTCCAGTGTCCTGTTTTTCACTGTGGCCAACCAGAGGTATTCAAGAAGGCAGCAAGCAAGAGAATGGCACAGCTTTCAGGTCTTATTTCAATCTATTGCCTTCAAATCTACAGGCTACAGTTAGCCATCCCTATGGTGCCGTTAGAATGAATCACCTATAGACAGTCCAGAGTTGCTCCTTAAGCCAAGTCTGCATCTTTGATCATTTGACAGACACATTTGCTGAGACCTGACATTTCCTGACTGTGTTAAGTCTGAAAGTGTCAGTCCCTGGTTCTGAATGCTATCTGGTCCTATCTGACATATGTAAGATGAAAATAAAGACATTTTACAATTTTAAATTTTAAAATGCTACAGCATTTATTTCCATGGGGGCCAGTGACTGGCACGCCCATTAAAAAATTCTGGACATTTATATTTCCCTAGTAGTTACAGATTTAGACTGGGACTTGAGAGAGCCTTATGCTTCATAGGAGAGTCAGGCTGCTCTTTCAATCTCTCTTTCTCATTCTGCCTGACCTACCTCACAGGGTATTTCTGAGCTTAAAATGCGGGGGGGGGGGCGGAATGTGGTACCTTCAACCCATTGGAGCAAAGGTGTGATGTAAATGTAGTGTTACATGTAATTAATTGTTACCTATAACAATGGCCCTTTCCACAGCTTACTGGCTCCCAGCTGCATCCCACGGGGATCTCAGTAGAGCTTGTCCAAGGCAGGGAGCACAACAGAAGCACTCCCCTCTGCACTGGCTGCTTCCGTGAATGGAGGAAGTACAATGGCTCTGCCTCTTCCTTCCACAGAGCAGCTGGGCACTGTCCCACATTGCACTGGGGCAGGAAGCGCAGCCAGTACACTTGGAGGACCTCTGACCCTAAGGTAAGAGTGGGAAGGGTGGTGGGAGGGCTGCACAATCTCCAGTCATTGATGTGTAAAACCCATCAATGATTTGTGGCATGAGTGTACTACCTGAGGACAGGAGAACGACGAGACCGCAACGATGTCGTGCCTAAGCATCATCCAGGTCTCATCCTTCTCCTGTCCTCAATGCAGGATGATGACATCCTGCAGAAAGGGCCTAAGTAATCTATGTGTTTAAAGAAACAGATATCTGTTTCTACTCCCACTCTCTACAATTCTTTCATTGTCCCCTTTTATAGCTTTATTCTAGAATAGGTGCATTTTTTTCCCAAAGTGTCATCCCATATTATGTTGGACATAAAACAGACTAAGCAAACTGACATGGCCAAAATCTATTGAGCCATCATTTTTAATCCAAAAAGCCTGCTGACAAGACATGTTTTGATTTCTGGTACTTCAATAAGAGCTAACCCTCCTTCTGTGCTAACATTCACTAGGTATTCTCTAATTTGGAGGAGCTAATATTTCATTCATAAATGACTGCATTGTCATGAGCAGCTCTGTAGCAAATGTTATATTTGATCAGTGGTTCTAGCAGTTTATGAAACAGGATGAGGAGAAGCATGATAAAATCTTCTGCCTCAGATGACCATAGTGAGGCAGGGCCTGGTCTGGAAGTATTATGATACAACAATTATGCTCAAACTAACTAAGTCTATGGCCATTTCCGCACTGGACTGTTATACTCGGCCCCTCCCGAAACTGCAAACCCCAGCATTCCATAGGATGTTGCAAGTGGAATAATAGCGCTATAACAGTCCAGTGCAGAATGGGTCTATGTCTGATCATTGCTTGGATGGGGATCATTGCTTGCTCATCTGGAAATCCTGTGGTTTCATTTGGTCATTCTATGCCTTGAACAGACAAAAAAAGCAAAGAACGAATACATATATATACAAACAGACAGAGTGAAAATGATGGGTAGCTCAGAACACTGCCTCTGAATCTGATTGCATTGGACATAGGGCAGGAGTTGTGGCACTGCAAACCATACACTGCAGACATACCTTGGAGCTGTGTTAAGCTTTTAGTGTGGGGATAAGGAATCTTTAGCCTTCCTGATATTTTGCACTGCACCTTCCACCATTTCTGATCATTGGAGAGAATGGGAATTGCCACATTTTATATTTGAACAACTAGGTAGGAAAACTGGGAAAAATACTGAGTTTAACAAAAGTTCTAAGCTTGAACTAATAATTACATACCTAAGATCAGGCACACCTGAGTCTTCTAATCTTAGTGTTCACACAGCAGCATCTCCTGACCTCAAATAAGAGTCCCTGGGGTGAATCTGGCAAAGTGATTATCATTTTTATCACATGGTGAGCACCACTGTTTTCATGCAAAGGTACAACCATGCTTTAAAATGGCACTTGGTCTACAATTTGCCTTCCCCATAATCTCACAGAATTCCAGCAAAGTGTCAGATGTTTCTTTCAGAGGTGAATGTGGCCACATGCCCTCTAACTATAGGTTTCCACGTGCCCCCAAGAAAGAAGCCCACTAATTTAAAAGGGCTGTGTCAGACTTCAAATGCTAGTTTAGACCTATTTCAGAAGTCTATGAGGCACGCACACTGACCACAAGATTGCTTACAGACCCCTCCTTGGCACTTCAGAAAATGGATCACTTTGGCTAGAGTGAATTTGGAGTTAGTCTGCTTCAATTCTGGTCCTAAACCCATGATGAAACTCAGAAATCTAAAAGTTTATATCTGCCACCGACTTTCAGTGGAAATTCAAAAGTGGCTGAAACATTTGTTCTCTTTATCAAAACTGAATGTAATTTGCAGGCCCGGTAGCCATTTAAGAGTGCAGTATGTTTGCCAAATTGCAGCGAATTAAGTACAGGAGTTTTTATACTATTTGCCATTATAGCCTGTTCTTTCAAAAAATAATAGAACTGCCAATAACTTTTTTTAAAAAAGAATGGCAAAATCAGAAGAAATTTGCTGACATGGCTGCCTTTTCAGAGGGGATCAAGACTGCTAAATTTCAGATTAATAGATACAAGGATTTTTGTGCAAGAGCAGCCTTTCCAAGTGGGAGATAAGGATCTGTTTAATCTCCCCACCACCACCACCCCATGCTTTATTGTGAACTAGTAACAAACAGCATATAGGGGACACTAAATAACAAATCTACAGTTCTTCAGAAGAATGATTGTTGTGGCTTACATAAAAGTGGAGTTATGTTGTACCCTCTCTACCTGATTGCACTCCTCAGAAGAAAGAAGATACTTTTAAAAGAACACAATTTATTTTCCCTCTTCTTACTAATAATCTATTACCACCATATCCTAAAATAATTCATCCTTTGCCCTTGATAGCCAGGCTAAATAAGCAGGTATGGTTGAACAGAAACACTTTATGAAATATTATGCAAAATAAACAAGTCCATTAAAAGCATGCTCCCATAAGCTTATGATTACAGTTTCTTATTCTTTATACAAGGTAGTTTATGTTTTAACAGAATTACCTCAGATATACTCTAAATCCCTGTTTTTTATTTGTTCATCGCCTCAGGAGCCCTTGGTGGGCTGGGAAGCAATACAGAAATAGCTTAAATAAATAAACACTTTACTCTTACCTAACAACAACCTTCAGATTAAGACCTTTGCTCTCCCCATTGTCATTTGACACTCTCCATTTTCAATTATTATATCAACTTTCTCCAACCGATCATCATCCAGCATATTCCAACATTCTTTCACATGCCTCACTTCACTCCTCCTGCTCTCACACATTATTTTATTTACTCCAGTTGTGTAGACTGTATGTATACCTGAAATTCTGGATAACAGATATGAACCTAGCGAAGAAGACTTTGTTTATTTGCCATCAAATGAACTTACAGTCTCCCACTGTTCTGCTGCTGAAAGTTTGCTGAAGGTCTCACACCACCATCGGATTAAAGATGCTAGACTTTTACCATCTATTTTGCAAATGTATATGAGGCTAAGACACTAGACTTGCACATGAATGTGAGGCTAACCCAACCTCCAAGCAACATATCTTCTTTTATTACAGTGCCTGCAAATGCTCAGTCCTCAAGAAGCTGTTGAACTGTTGTTGTTTGATTGCAACTTAAGGATGGAAATAGATCTGAAAATATCCAAAAATTCAGGAAAAAAATAGTAAAGAAAAAACTTTTCTTGAGTGTCAAGAACCCTGACAAAGAGAACCCTGAACTGAGAAGAATCTTCATAGTTTGAGATGCACTCTGGGGGAAATTTTTTGTGCAGTAAGCAGTATTTTCTGTATGGGAAAAACCATTTTGGCATAGAAAATATTATTTAGAAATATTATTTTCTGTGCAGAAAATGTTATTTCATGTACAGAAAATGCAGGATTTTGCCAAAGAATAACTACATGTGAGATTTGCAGTGAATAAGTCTAAAACTGTGAATAGTCTTCAAAAACTGTGCAGTTTTGAAAGACTTTCTCATAGCAGAGAAAATATATTGTAAACATTACTTCCTTTGAGAACAAAATTAGTGAAGAATTACATTTCTGCTCTCAGAAGTCCAAGAACATCTGGAGGGCCACACAATTCCCACCCCTGTTTTACAGAGATACAGAAATTATTTAAAGAACTTTCTCTTAGAATAGTAACTTGGGCAGAGGACCTACTGAGTAGTCATTTCGCAGGCATTGTGGATAATTTAGACACCTGCTCACTGTGGGAGAGAAGAACAGAAGCATCCATATATACAGATTGTAGGTTTCATTGGCAAGGTAAAACCCACAGCCTGAAATATGGGAGATATATTGTGCCAGGGAAGTCATTGTGGAGTAGCTTTGCATAAAGTCAGCTGCAGCAGGCAGAGGAAGAATAATAAAAGGAAAGAAAATTATGGACCCTAAATAACAGCAATTACTCTAAGAGCACCAACTGCGGTGTTGCCGCTTTCTGTCTCTGTCACTTCCAGGCAGGGATGAGAGCTCTAAAATACAAATCCAGGATGAGAGTAATGTTTCTGGTGTGGGTTCAGGTTGTATCACTAACTGCTCCTGGCCCAGTAAGTACTATCATAAGGAACTCCTATGGCAGTCTAGCAATAGAATTAGTTCCCCTGAGAAGTTATGAAATTTCTTTCCTTAGAAGTATTCAAAAGGGAACATAAGATTAAAGGCCTATCTAATCCAGTATTCTGTTCACACAGCAGCCAACCCAAAGCTCCTGAGAAGTCCACAAGCAGGACATGAATACTATGCACGTTCCCATTTGCATTTCCCTACAGACTGTCTCTGATCCTGGAGGGTCTATAGAATCATCATGACTAGTAGACATTGATAATCTTCTCTACCATGCAGGGTTGGCAAATTAACTTTTTCCTGTCATTCCTCCTATGGTTGCTCCAACTTGAACAGGAGCTCTGCCAGTGCTGAATCCTTTCCCTTCAGAGGTTTGGCACCAGCAGAACTCTCATTCAACTTGCAGCAGCTTCAGGAGGAACAGTAATAAGATCCAGAATGGATTTGCCATTCCCACAATGGCAGATCCACCTGTTGTCACTGCATCCTTGAATATACCTCTTCCCCTTTTTGAACTCATTCAAACTAGTGAACAGTCAGTACATCAAATGGTAGTTAATTCCCTAATGGAACTATGGACTGTCTGAAGCACTTCCTTCTAACTGTTCTGCACACCTCACCTTTCCTTTGTACTGGATGAATTAAAGTTCTAATATCATGAGGGAGAAAAATATTTCTCTATACATTTTTCTCTGCTGTGCATAATTTTGTCCACCCCTACTATGTTCCTCTAGCTCACCTTTTTTCTAACTTAATAACCCCTTCATGTTGTAAACTTTCCTCATAAGAGAGTTGCTTCAACCTGTTCATCATTTGAGTCACTCTTTTCATAATTTTTGTCATGCCCTACTTTGGAGACTAGCAGTGAGCAGGAGGATTCTGACTCCAAGGCAGAGGCTTCCCCAGAGGTTGAAATGTCCCCAGAAGCTGGTCCAGAGGGAGATAATACACAACAACAAGGGCCTGAGCCAGGGGAACAAATAGAGGAAGACATAGCTGACACACCTACCTTGCAGCAGAGACGCCGTGAAAGGGAGGGCTTGTGTCGCTCTGTCTATTTAAGTAGTAAGCGAGCCTGAATGAGGGAACACCTGTGGCAACAGTAGCCATAAATAAAAGAGGGCTCCAACTGGCCTTTTCTCCCAGGGTCAGTAACTGTTCTCTTTGGCCCTGAAACTGTGTGTTGTGCTCTTGGGTCTGAGTGTCTTGGAACTCTGCCTGTTTGGACTACGGTTTGGATTTGGCCCTTTGGATTTGTTTGCTCTAGGCTGCCTTTCTGTTTGGATGTTCTTTGACTCTCACCTTGTAAGTAGGAGCTGTGCTGTTTGTGAATCACTGCCTCCTCTGCTGTAGACATGACAATTTTTTCTAGTGTGGTGACCAGAACTATGCACAATATTCTAAGTGTGGTCTCCATCTAGATTTATATGAAGGCAAAATACTTCTGGTTTTTTTGTTTCTATTTCCCTTCCTAATGATCCCCAACATGGAATCTTCCTTTTTCACAACTGCTGCACACTCAGTTAACTTTCTGATCAAGCTACTCAGTTGGTAATTACAGTTTCTCAGGGTGTTAGCCCTATTGGGAAATTCTATGAAAACTAAAACTGTAAGGAATTAGCCTTCTTTTAGCAGAGTAGCAGAAAAAGACAAACACCCAAATTTCTGTGTGGCTTTTCTGATCTGAAACTAAGAAAACAAAAACAACACAGGCAGTTTCTGGTTACAAACTTAGAAAAGTTTACTAATGGCTTTTACATATGCATTGGAGAACCTACATCCTAACTAGCTAATGAATAGGTCAGGTAGGATAGCAGCTTTGTTGTTAACTCATCATCTTCTGATGGAGATGCAAAGCATGGTTGGAGAGGAGAAAAGAGGAAGCAAAAATGGAGGATGACCCAAAAATGACGACCCAAGCAACAATCCTGGGTCACATAATATGGTCACCTGAACACCAATGTTTTTTATGATCATGCGTTTAAATGACCCAAAGGCAAATGGTGTAGCTTTGGTATGCAAACTATGGTATGCTATCTATGCCCACTTGCTCTAAAAACCAGATGAAGGCAGAGAGAATGCTGGATTTTTTCCAGCACATCTCCCCATATTCCTTTCTTGGTTGCTCACTCACTGCCAGCCTAGACCCCACTGTCAGTGTGTATGTGGTCAGGACTTCATGCCAGTAAGCATCGCTTTGCACTTGCTTACATGGAAATACAGCTGCTAATTTATTGCCTACGCATTCCATTTGAAGAAAAATGTTGGGGCTCTTTCATCTGACTTTTATCAAGCATTTGGCTTTATCAGCAAAAGCAGCTAGACTAAATGAACTACATCTCTGTGTAATTCCCAGTCATTTCCAGAGTCAGAAATTGCTGCTTCTTCTGGACTACAATTTCCAGAGCCCTCCTTCCAGCATGACCACTGAATATGCTTGCTGGGTATTTCTGGCAAATATAGCCCCTCCCTTATAATTTTCCAAGGTCTGACATTCCCCTATCATTGGTTCTGTCCACTACCTAAAAGAGTACATTAAAAATGATTCTGGTTCAAGCAGATCTTCAGAAAAACTCAGATTTGCTCACTACATAATCTTTTGTTGTTTGTTGTGGTTATATTCCTTCACATCAGCTCCAAATTGTGGTGATTCTATCATAGGATATTCTTGGCAGTTTGTCACTGCCTTCTTCTTAGGCAAGGAGAGTATAATTTATCCAAGGTCATTCAAATGGCTTTTCATGGCTGAGAGAGGATCCATACCCTTTTGTTTCAGAGCCCTAGCCCAATTCTCCGACCACTACACCATGCTGGTTCCATGTTAATCTCTTGCCATAGTTGCTATAATTCATGGTCTATCTTACACTGGTAACATTTCTCATCTCTCACAGTGTGGCACAGTTTAACATCCTCAACGTTATTTTAAGCACCAGCACTATTTTGCTTTGTTTATTTTTCATTGCTTCTTAACAAAAAAGAATACTCTCTCACTGCAGAGTTTTTTCTACTACATTCAGATTATTCTGTTTCTGATCTCTTTGCACCGGTTGCCAATTTCCTCCCTGTTCTTTTTCATAAAAGTGACAAGGAACACAGCAAGGATGACAAGGAGCGGCACCGAGATCATGCCTGAGTGGTGCGAAACTGACAAGTGTCAGTTGAACATGTGTTAGTGGCCAGTCTTTCACCTAAAGATCGGATTTCACTTTTAAGCTCTATAAAAGAAAGGATCTGAATAAACATGGACTTTTCATTTCCTCTTTTGTGCCATATACAATAGGCATGCTGAAAGTTGCTAGTGTTAATGTATCACAATTGCTAATGTATCATTGCATTGTTCCCTGCATTTTTCTCACTTTGATGTTCTGAATTCAGAACATACAAAAAAATCTTACTTTTTAGGAAGAAAATCTACCTTTCAATGCATAGAAAGAAGATCCACTAAGTTCTACAAAGAAAGACAGCAGTGGTATCAGAATTTTGCAATTTCATTGTTTTTTTGTTTTGTTTTGTTTTTTCGAGGCTAAATTCTTTCCCCCAAATGACCATACTTCTTAGTTCAGCCTGGAAGCCTGGCACCAGCTTTCTTTCCTCTCACAGAAAATGCTCAAATAACTAAAATGGCTTACATAATCCCTCCAGCCTGTTTGTAGCTCCTGCCAAGTCTTTCCAATCTATTAACAGCCATGCTAATGAACTGAAAAGATTGTGTTGGCTGCCCTACCCCATGAAAAAGCCCTTCCTTTTTTTTCTGGTGGGATGTTAATGTTGCCTGGGTCATTTCCTTGAAACTTCCAAGGTATATTTTTCTCAGGAGATGAAGTCATCAATATACTTGCAACTCTAAAAATATTTCCTAGATGAGCCTAAAGAGGTATTCACCCCAAAGGAATTCAATAGGCTTCCCATACACAATGGTAAGATTAGACCAGTAGTTATAAGAAAATTGTTGTGCACAAAAAGAAGAATATAGATGTGGAAGACCAGTATTGTAGCAATGTATTGGATCATCTTGCCATGCAAGCTAAAGGGGATGCCTTAAATGTGAACTATGTGAAAAGACATGCAACATTTTATTTACATTGTTTAACTATATTGAGTGGAACTCTGTGTCAGCTGCTTACTTAAGTATATCTAAAGAAGTAACTTCTCCTGGCCTGATGCCCCCACTCACCCACCAAAATTGACAGAACCATCATTCAACCATGCTCTGATCACCAAAAGAATGGAATTCTTTCTCCCATATAGCTGATGCCCAGTGAAGAAGGATTTGGAGGGAGAGTTTATAAGCATGGCAATAGTGTCACAATGGTGACTAAGTGGTGATTGGGAACAATTGTTCCTTATTCACAACTGCTACTTAGTCATGATTGTGACACTATTGGCACAATTGTACCTCCTTCCTCCAACCTACTTTACCCAGCATCACCTGCATGGGGAGAAGAAGGTCAGTTCTGCTGGCTATTGGATCATGGGTGAATGATGTGTCCATCAGGTAGGGCCAGAAGAAGTTACTTTACATTTATATATATTGGCACGCTAACACTTCCCTGCAGCTACATCAGGAGTGAATAACTGTCAAAGGTTGTAGGGTTGCACTGCCCTCTCCCTGATACTTTGAAGGGTGACACACATTCTCCACTGGCTTCCCATCATATACATCTATATATATATACCTCCTAAGTGTTGCCCACTTAGAAAGCAATGCGGTAATCACGAAAAGTCAACATGGATTTCTCAAAAATAAGTCATGCCAGACTAATCTTATCTCTTTTTATGATAGAGTTACTAGCTTGATAGATGAAGGGAATGCTGTGGATGTAGCATTTCTTGATTTCAGTAAGGCCTTTGACAAAGTTCCCCATGACATTCTTGCAAAGAAGCTAGTAAAATGCAGGCTGGACAGGGCTACTGTTAGTTGGACTGGTAATTGGTTGACCTATCGAACCCAAAGGGTGATCACGAATGGCTGCTTTTCATCCTGGAGAGAAGTGACTAGCGGGGTGCCACAGGGTTCTGTCCTGGGCCCAGTGCTGTTCAATATCTTCATCAAAGACTTGGATGAAGGAATAGAAGGCACGCTCATCAAATTTGCAGATGACACCAAATTGGGAGGGGTTGCTAATACGCCAGAGGACAGGATCAAAATTCAAAATGACCTGGATAGATTGGAGAGCTGGGCCAAAGCTAACAAAATGAAATTCAACGGAGAGAAGTGTAAGGTCCTACACTTAGGTAGAAAAAATGGAATACAGAAATATAGGATGGGGGACACGTGGCTGGATAGCAGTACGTGTGAAAGGGATCTAGGAGTTTTAATAGACCACAAGCTGAACATGAGGCAGCAGTGTGATGCGGCAGCCAAGAAAGCCAATGCAATTCTCGGCTGCATCAATAGAAGTATGGTGTCCAGATCGAGGGAGGTACTGGTACCACTCTACTCTGCTTTGGTTAGACCTCATCTTGAATACTGTGTCCAGTTCTGGGCACCCCAATTCAAGAAGGACATGGTCAGGCTGGAGCAAGTCCAGAGGAGGGCAACCAAAATGGTAAGAGACCTGGAAGCCATGCCCTATGAGGATAGACTTAGAGAGCTGGGTATGTTTAGTCTGCAGAAGAGAAGGTTAAGAGGGGACATGATAGCCATGTTTAAATATTTGAAGGGATGCCATGTAGAGGAAGGAGAGGGCTTGTTTTCTGCTGCCCCAGAGACCAGGACAAGGAGCAACGGATTCAAGCTGCAGGAAAGGAGATTCCACCTGAACCTCAGGAAGAACTTCCTGACGGTCAGGGCTGTCCAACAGTGGAATATGCTGCCTCGGCATGTGGTGGAGTCTCCTTCTTTGGAGGTTTTTAAGCAGAGGCTGGACGGCCATCTGTTGGGAGTGCTTTGAGGGTGTTCCTGCATGGCAGGGGGTTGGACTGGATGGCCCGTGTGATCTCTTCCAACTCTACATTTCTATGATTCTATGATTCTATGTCTTTGAAAATTTTGGTGCTTGCCAGTTGGAAGGGCAGTTTTGTGCTGTTGGAGATTATGTTATGGGCGATTAGGTTTAGCAGGACTGTCAAGCCACAAGGAGACTTCCTCAGGCCCAGGCCCAGGCCCAGGCCCAGGCCCAGGCCAAAAAAAGAGGAGAAGCTTTGAACATACCTCCTACGTTTGTCCTACCCAGCAAAATTCAAAGATGCTCTTTGCCTCTTTACTTTCTCCATAGCTGAAAAATTGAGCTGATGTAAATGCTACTGGACCTTGGAAAAAATACCGTCCAACATTTCAGAGAGGCAAACTGAGACACATGTAATATACAGACATTAGAATGTGCTCAGTAGAGACTACCAAGGAAGAACGTGTATGCTAGGAGAGGCTGCAGTAGTTTGCTTTTCCTGACCCTGCTGAGAATGGCTAGATTCTACCACCTCCTCTCTTCCTCTCCCTGCTGCATTAATTGAAGGCAAATTGTGCACTCTGAAGTCAATCTGCAGCAACTGAATTAAGCTGGTGACGAAAGGAGAAAGTGGAAGGAAGAGTGGGGGGGAAAGTAGGACTTTTTAAAAGCAGCTGAAAAAGTGGGACCACAGAGAATTAATTGGGACTGTCGCTGTCAATTTGGGACAATTAAAGGGTATGGAAGAGAGTGAGGGGAGAATGCTCCATAGCCTCCATTCTCACTAGAAGCATTTTTCTTTGGACATCATCACAATGCAAGACCCTGTTAGAGAATGGTGGCAGCATCAGCACGAGGGCCATAGCCACTGAGAGCCCAGGAGTATTTGTACCAATTGCACCTTTCATGATCAAGCCTCGTGTAGGATGCTGTCCCATTTATGTTCAAGGAATATAAAAACATCTTGGGATTTACACAGCAGAGATATATTCCCGCTGCAACTCAAATTAAAAAAAAAAATCAACTAAGGGGTTGATGTTTGAGAAGCTGAGAGATGCAGTCAGTGCTGAGGTAGGCACTTGAGAAGACAACTTCCACTTATTTCAACTGTGGAAGCCCCAACCTAATCAGAATCTCTCTGACTGCTCACCATGGAGGAAAAGGAAGCAGTTTATCCAGGTGCCTGCCTGATCCATCTGCCAAATCTACAAACAACTCTGGCACAGGCGAAGTGACTGCAGTATTGAGGTAAACCTGCTCTGCTTTGTGCAGCGTTCCTGGATGATTTTCATGGTAAGCCCTGAACATTGACTATAATCAATTAGTACCCTTTGAAATATGCTTTGTTGGCCAATAATTTTATGTGGTTATAAAGACAGTGAATGAATGAACTGTAGGCAAGTCTGTAATCTGAAGTGAACCATCCCACTTCCTCCCTACCACAACGCTCTCCACTATACTCAGTCATATTATGAATATGGTGCTGCTGTTTTTACAGGGCATTAAACTTACTTTTAATGATACTACCCACCACTGTTGTCACTCTACTTCTCCAATGAGATGAATGTGGTTCCTGAATGAGAATGGATGGGGTTTTCAAGGAGAAAAGAACACAGATTTTAAAATATTGTCTTTAGCCATAAGCCATATCAACACTAAAGTTTATCCTACTCATGCTAAAATTTGAACCCTGTTTTGAAATGTGATTAATTCAGCATACTGCATTTGCTATTTTTAGGGGAATTATTTTTCTGTGTTTATTCTCACATCCATATGGAAGCCCACATTTCTTACTTTTGTCTTAGGCGGACAAAATATACAGCCATAAACTAGAAATAGCTTGGCTTTGGTTGGCTTTGAGGAAGACCATATTTCCCATATTGATCATGGGGTACCAATTCCATTTATTGCATGTTTAAAAATCTCGCCCAAGTGTGGTCTAAGGCAAAAATAAGACAACGCCAAGTAGCCACTTCATGCAGGAGCTCACAACCACGTGGAAATTATATTAATGCAAATAGAGAATGCGATACGGGGACCCTCAAAGACATTATCATTTTGTCTAAAAAGATGTCACAGATCATAAAGAAGCCTGAAATTTTCCCCCTTTTCACAGAACCTGGCTTAGTTCAACTTCCAGTCTCCTGCCCCCTTTCTTTCCACATAACTTTGTCTTTTTAAAGGGCACGCTGAGAATGTTTTGCAGTCTTTTATGTTGTCCCTGAAGGCAACCTGTTCCCCTGCAAGATGATCCACATAAGAAAGCAAAATGTTAAGTGAAGAAAAATTTATTTCTTTTAATTTTACTCCAGTAAATTATCTTGACCAGTATTGAAGATGTGGTTTTAAGTCCTTCTTTACAACCTATGCCTAATTTATCTTTTTTCACACTGGTGGACATCGTCCATTAAAATTTCGCCTCTAGGACAAAATTGTGTATCTTTATAGGTTATTAAGATAAAGCTGTCCATGTTTCCTCATCTTTTGATCCTCTGAGATGGAACTAGCCAAAAGCAAATACACCTGCTGCTCTCAAGCATCTTGGGAGATTAGCAGCATGGAAGTGAGCAGAGAAGGAATTGTCATTGTCAGCATAGTCTGAATGGAGACACCATCCAAAACCACTGCCTATATCTACAGAGTGAGGGGTACTCAAACAAGATATTTTCCTGTGCAGAGATTAGAAAAAATATAAACATAACTGCAGCAGCATCTATTTATCTTCTTTACACATGGAACACATAGTTTCAACATAGATTTTCCTACACAGATACCATCTCCTTATAAGGAAGATGGCATAGTTGAAATTACCATCACCATATTGGCCGACAGAGCAGGACCAAATACCGGAATCTAGAAAGACCTAGATACATTTGCAAAGTACTTGTATATGAGTACAGGATTGTATTGATCTTTCTTTCTGATTGTATTTCCTCATGCTTAATAGCATGCTGCCCTGAGTGATCTTCTGATCTGTAAGACCATATGTTTCAACAATTCACAGCTACAAACAAAACAGTCAAAAAACTCTTTTATAAAATTATACCCTTGCACAGAGCAAAGAGGGTAGAATTAAAACACCAGTTAAGTAACTTTTATTTCATACAACTAAATAGTTTGGGTCTATGTAATGTCCGCTGTTGCAAGGATAAACACACACCACTGAAAGTCCAGAAAAGATAAGACAAGGTTTATTTCCTTCACAGGCTCCAGCCGAGAATTCAGTGCAAGGTCAAACAAACACAGAAGCTTCTGCTCCTTAAATACGTACAGCTAGAGTAGAACTAAAATTAACTTAAAGAGACATGACACCACAGTCTAGGCTTTCTGAAGGGCTGTATCTCCTGATACGAACATGTCTAGGTTCTAAGATCTTCAGGGGAGGCTCCTTTCTCCAGTGGTGTATTTAGGGGAGGAAGAGGGGGCAGTGCCCTCCCAGTAGCACTTTTTGTGGGGCAGCACTCGGTGGAACGCATGTCCTGGCTTTTGCAGCAACTAGCTATGTTTGTCAAAAGAGGGGGGAGGAGGAGGGGGTGAAACTATCTGCCTCTTGGACTTCCCACACTCCTCTTTCAAGGCAACCAGATTGGTGGACAGAAAAGCCATCCTCTGCTGATTGCAAAAAGTAACCCCTTCCCTCCCACCAAAAGAAGCTGGAGCTGCTGCCACCTTGGTCTTTCTGAGGAGATGACAAGCAGCAGTGCAGTTTCCTTCAGCAAAGCTCAGGTGGCCACAGCTGCCTCCTCTGGCCCGATGCATGCCTGGCTGCTCCTATGCTCTCTCGCTTTCACCTTGCAGCGAGCAAAAACAAGCAACCTGCCCCTTTCAAAACAGCCCGTCATACAGCCTTGTCCTGGCTTGCACGGTAGAACCACATCCCCAGGCTTGGAGTAATTGGCTGGTTGTTGGCCAGCCCTTCACGGCATTGGATGGCACTGGGAGCTGGCATCCCTCACAGCATCAGGGACATCCTCAGCTGACCCGTGGCTGCCGCTTGTGCTGCTCCTGCCACCAGCAACCTCCTCACCAGCTTGCCCTGGCTGAATGGACTGGCCACTGCCTCCACCGCTGCGGCGGGGATGTATTTTAATCTGGCTGTGGTCTGCAGGTACCTCAAGCCCCTGGCTGAGCAGCTCAGGAGGCTACCCATCTTCTGGCCCAGAGTGATCAGAAGCTGTGGAGGGACCCACAGCTCAGCTGTCCCAATAAGGCAGAAGTGTGGTGGGGTTTGCCAAGCAGAGGAAGGGACATCTGGCCCCCAAGTCCAGGAAAAGGAAGTGGAGTGCACATGGGAGAGAAGGGGCCCTTTTGCCCCAGGTGGCAAAAGCTCTTGCTATGCACTGCCTCTCAGTCCCAGGAGCATCCCAGGTATGTTTTCTGGGACTTCTCAGTGGCTGCTCCCAGACTTTGAAACTAGGAAGCCCCCTCCAACAGCAAGGTGATTTTTTTTCTGTCTCCACAGTCGTTTCAGGAATCAGCTACATAAACTTTTAATAGTGTGCTGTTTTAATTATGTGCTATTCTGCTAATGTTTATCTTTTGCCTTTTAATGGGTTTGTTTTAAAGCATTTTAATTCTGTATATTGTCCAATTTTATTTTAACAATAGCTTTTTATATGTTTTTAGTTCTGTCTTGGTAACTGCATTTGTTTTAATTTTTTTAAGCTGCCCTAAGCTCCAGTTTTGGGGAAAATATGGAATATAAATGAGTAAATCATCATTAACAATGACAATAATAACAACAATGAGGTCTGACCTCAAAATTCAAATCATAAATTAATAGAGCAGCAGAAGATTACTGGCCGCATTCCTTTGTTTAAAATGTAAATCAAATTAAATATTTTATTCTAGAAAGAACTATAGAACTGAATTAACTTCAATTTACAGTAAATAGCCTGAGCTTCATGGCTGACAATAACATGACCTTAACTTAATAGACTAATTCCCTTTATTTTGTTTTTAATGAAAGCTAGATTGGTAATTTTCTCAGTATTTGGACATGCACTGTGTAAAGCTTTTTAAGAACTGCAATTTAACATTCATTATTCTCCACCTTAGACAATGTTAATCGCCACTCTAGTTGTCAAATAAATAAGTGAAGTTCAAATTGGGCTAATATTAAATTTAATTTAAATCTAAAACATGCTACTAGCTGCTCAAAATACTAACAGGAGAGCCTCTGATAGATCAGTGGCTTTCAAGTTAGATAAGGAATCCTGCATTATGCTAACTTCAACATTCATTGCCCCATCCATAGAATAAAATTTTAAAAGCAATATTGAAAGTATGTTCCCAGGGCATATGACTTCCTAGTCTTTTGTAATTAAGGCACCTCATGTATATGTTACCCAAAGGAAAAAGTGAATCACTGGCATTTATATCTTGTGGAGTTAATTCACACTACTGAATATGAACTGAATACACAGGTACTCTAGGTAAAAAAATGTGTGTAGATGAACAGCATGTGAACCAACACAATGAGTCATTAACTCTCTAACTCTAGTTTCATCTTTTCCAGTGTCATGATGGTGGTCATATTTTGCTGTATATTATTCTACATATCTAATTGAGAAAATCAGGCATGTTAACTGTCAATGCATAGAATATCCCATTCCAACCAGGACCCTACACAGTGATTTTGCTGCATGAGTGGGACCAGCAAATAGCTCCATCCAAGTTCTTTTGGCATTTGGGGAGGAAAATCCTACAAAGACTTTCATCCCTCCCTAGCAGTGAAAATCCACTGAGACTAAATTAAACAACTATTTGTTGCCATTCATGAAACTGCAAACCTATTTTCTGAGGCAGGAAGTCTCATTCAGTCTTACTCAGAGGCGGCTCTGACTCTATAACATGTTTCTATTCCTAAGTGGAAGAACAAAGTCAGGCTCACCTAGGTTTCCACACAGAGAGAGCTATACAATGCCATCTTCCATAAATATACCTTTTCCATATTATAATGCCTTTATTTTGCAGTGATGAGACTATGGCCATTTCCGCACGAGACATAGCACTATAATTCCACTTTCAACATCCAATGGAATCCTGGAGTTTGCAATATAGGGAAGGGCCTTGCGGCCCTTCCCTAAACTGCAAAGCCCAGGATTCCATTGAATGTTGACAGTGGAATCATAGCACTATAACAGTCTTGTGCGGAAATGGCCTATGAAAAGTCCTGATAAACCTTAAATAGAAAAAAATAATGTCTCCAAATTGCATGTTTGTATAATATAACACACAAACACCAAGCATTATGGTGGTTAGAAGAATGAACTAGAAGTCTGCAGTACAAATCTTGTCTCAGTCATGAGCTATTGGATGGCAATATTAATCTCATCCTTCAGAAATAACTAGAGGATTAATAGCTGATTTTCAGTTTCTTTGTGTCTTTGGATGTCTAAATATAACATCAAAATTGTGTGGGATCAGTGCAAGCCTCAAAGACTTTAAACACAACTGTGGAATTCACAGTGCTGGCAGCTAACAGGATGCCACTCATACTGGTGTAGCTATTGAATTACATTCTAAAATCTGAACAGTTACATTTCAATAAAGGACAGCATTTCAACATCAGCTTCAGATTTGGGCAAATTATGGTGTATGTATTTGCTGCTTTGTATACATGTCCCTTTCATTGCACAATAGATGAAATGAGTTTTGTGATATCAGATAATGTTTCAAAAGACTTTTCAGTCTCTTTTTGGAAGTTATTTCTTCCAGAGCTAGGAGAATTGTGTTTAAGAAGAATGAACATAAATACATGCTGAAGCCATCCATAACTGAATAGTGTAGGATGATGATGTGACCCACACTGTCATCCTAGAATTGCTCAGCTGTGGATAACCTTGGTCTGGCCCTATATTCATTCTTCCTAAAAATAGCATTCCATTATCTGCTTTCATTTCATTGTTCATTACAAATGGATGGACTCAGTAAAGGCAGCCACAGCCCTGAGCTTGCGAGACTTGAGCAGGGCTGTTCATGGCTGAGGTTCTTGCAGATTTCTCATTCATAGGGTCACCATGTGTTGAAGCCAACCTGACAGCAATTAACAACAACAAGCATTTACTTTCCAATGACAAACCCTACAGTTATTATGACATTGACTGCTACTACTACTACTGTTATTATTTATACTAGTGCAGAGGTGGGCAAAGTGCGGGACCATGGGACTTTAAAGTGCAGCTACTGAAGCTTCACAAAGCCCCCTGACCCCCAAAAACTACTTTGACGGGACAATTTTTGGCCCTAATGACCAAAAAGTTGCCCCAATCCCCCCAAAAAATAATTTGTGGGAGCTTATTTGGGGGCAATTTTTGCACAAAAACTGCCCCAAAACTGCCTCAAAATGTGACATTTTGCTTCTTCTGTCCCCAGAACTCCCAAATCTCTCCCCCAAATAAACCCAAAACAAAAAAAATCAGCCAAAAATAGGACAAAACAGCACTCAAGAGTGACATTGCATCACTTTATGGGGCTGAAATGCACCAGTGCAGCCAGCCAGCCAGGCTCAGGGGGAATGACCCCATCCCCTATGAAGTTGCCTATCCCTGTACTAATATGATGTGTACTTAATGATTATTTATTTCATATCATGATATGCATCATTATAATCCCCACCAAGTGTGCATGGGTTTGATTTGATTTGGACTAGGTCTGTTAGAGCAAGTATCCTTAATCTGGTTATAATTGGAAAATGTGGTTTAGGAATTATGGCACAGAACAGAAGGAAGGAGTTCTTTAATAGTTTATTAATCTAATATTTTTACATCTATACTGACCCTTAGAATTAATTCCAAATCTCTTTAAATTCCTTGGGAATTAAAAAAAAACACTAAACCTTGAGCCAATTCTGCATATGCACTGGTACAGTCGCCTAGTTTTCTTTTTCAGGCTACCACTTAAATTTCCCTATGTATTACTGCCCTTAATGTTTTCACATTCTATTGGTTCTGTTTCAGACAGATTACCAACAAATACATTTTTCCTCCTCTTAGTATGTATCTTGCTACACTAACTTTGTCCTCTTCTATCATTTTCATATACCTTGATAAGAAAATCATAACAGTTAGGTGATTGCAGGAAGAGATAAATTGCTGTTGTGTTCATAGAATAGTGTACATTTCATATTTTCTGCTACTGCATTGCCATGCATCTTATACACTTAATACTATACTGTAAAGTGGAAGAAGACATGAGCCTAACAAAAGACAGCATAAATTGTATCACCTTCTTGGAGGACTAAATGTCATATTACATTTCTACAGTAATGCTCTAATTAAATTAACTGAAGACTGCCGCCTAAGGGTGGGGATGCTAGAACCTGCCTCAATCCGTCAATGAAATTGTTCATTCTGGAGTTTAATTTTATTATTCTGCTTAGTTTGTTCTCTAAAGATGTGATCACCTGCACCTTGATATTTTTAGAATCATTTCCATTCTCTTTCCAAATCTGAAAAGGAACTTGCACAACAGAGTTTTGGAAAACGGTATAGCCAGAGCTTTACAAAGTTAATTTTTTGACTACATGTTCCAGAATCCCCAAGCCAGTGTGGCTTTGGGTATGATGACACTGCATTCAAGATTCCCAATTTAACCAACCACCTCCTCTTGAGTCCTCTCTGCTATATGCACATATATAAGCACAAACAGAAAATTCAGTTATTACAAAAGAAAAGGAAATGTGTTTTGACTTGCTGTTATACAATGCAATGAATGCACAAATCTACTTTAGGCAAGTTCAAGGAGATCCCCACACTATAAATTTGTCTGCAACTTTGAATTATGTTCCCATGTAAGACAAGTCAGGAGTTCAAATTGCGGATGAAGCTAATTCGTTTCTGACCTATATCCCACCCATTTTCTTTTCATACTAAATCATTTCTCTTATCAAATAAACCCATATTAGAGACCCAATTATGCTCAGTTTGACTAAAGGCCTATTCAGGCATTAATTTCCCTTGCATGATTAGAATTGCATGAGGGAGAGAAGGGACATGCACACTAACTCTGTCCCCCTCTGCTGCTGTCCTTGTCACCCTTCATGAACTGGAGGTTGACTGCTGCAAGGAACCATTATACTCAGAACTTGGACAGGTTACTTTTTTGGACTAACACTTCCAGCCAACGTGACAACTAGCATGCCCATTAGAATCCCTCTCCCCACGCAACCACAATAATAAATAAATAAATCAGGATTCAGTCTGTAAATATTTCTTTTTTAAAAAATGGCGCTGTGAGATTTTGTCATAAACTCCTAGGGACGCTTGCCATAAAAAAAAAATGAGTACCATACTGCACAAAATGTTTCAGGTTTTGCATGGTGTCTGACACTAACCAGAGAATTTAAATCACATTGGCTGAAAAGAAATGGCTACTTACCTCTAGATGTCCACCAAAACCTGTGCACAATCCAAATTAACCAGAAGAAAAGAATGAACCCAATATTTTTTAAGGCATTCCTTTCAAGGTCCCTGTGATGAAGCCAGCCAGCTAGAATGTCAGAGCAGAATGTTCAAAGCCCTCCCCCATCCATGAAGTTCACTGGATGAACTTGCACCTTGTGTGTCTCTCAAGATTACCTATTTCATGTGCAGATTTCCTACAAAAAGTGAAATTGTAGGGAACTATACATGTAATCTTATACTACTTGAAGAAAGGATGGTATAGCAATGTTATAAATAAATACCTCATAAAATCATATTTCCAAATTCAAAATAAAAGTGCTGAGGTTAACCATTCCCATCTTTTTTCTCACCTTTGGGACATGTGCAGCTTTTAATCTCATGTCATAAAACTGGATAGAGGGACCTCTGAACACAATAATAAAAAAAGGCAGCAGATAGGAAAGTAAGGAATGTTATACTTTTAAATTCTAATACAGTGAGCTGATGAAAATCACTGCTGAAAGCTTCAGCCAAAGACAAGTCCCAGAGAGGTGATATTGCAAGAATCAACACAAATGAAGGAAGGAAGGAATGTCATTGAAAAAAGACATGCAGAAGTACATCACTAAATATCCTGTATTAAGGAAAAAAAATACACATAGGCCAGAGTTCTGGTGTGGACATCTTCATGTGTAAGTGTCTCTTACACATGTGAATGTGCTTTTCAAGGTGGTGTGGCAGTTGGTATTCCCTTCCTTTCTGTGCTGTGCCAAAGGCCCCTTCCAGACTTACTGCAAAGCCTCAAAGCAACCTTGCATGGCCATTCCATGCTTCATGGTGAGCAGGCAGGATCAGATAACCCCACCACCACTACAGCCAGAAACATAAAATTTATAGAAGCCGTGAGACCTCTGGAGGACACCCAACAATCTGAGCACTGATGTCATTGTTGGTGTCAATGGTGTGCTTTCTGTGTGAAGTGGCTTTAGAGCTTTAAAGTCAAGGGACTGGCATATGGTTCAGTGTTACATAAGGTTTGTATGCAGATCTCTACACTACACTTAGAGGATGTTGAATTGAGCCTAAAGGCTGCCAGTTGACCTTCCCTGCTACAGCTTTACTATGTCTTGTATCAGGCAGAGGGAAGCTGTGGCCCTCCAGATGTTTGGTCTTGAGTTGCACCATCCCTGACTATTGTCAGTGCTGTCTGGCACAGACAGGAGTTCAAGTCTAAAATCTGAAGGAATGAATACAGACATCCTGTTTTACATGAATACAGAGAAATAATCATCTAAATCAGGAGCAGCCAGCTGTGAATATCCAGACATATTTTTGACCTATAACTCCCATCAGTCCTAGTTAGTATAGTCCAAGGTGAGTGATTATGGGATTTGCAATCCCAAAATCCCATGGAAGGTTGCATTTGGTCATCACTGCCCTACTTGCAAAGGAACACCTCTCACAGAGCTGGTTCCCAAAACTGAAATGCCCCTGAATGTTGCAGGGTATAAGTCTCACCCTAAGAGTATGATGTGCAACTCAGGATTGAAGAAATGTCTGGCAACTCTGTTACTACCCTGGCTAGTCCGAGCTTTGGGGATATTAAAAGATATTCTTTTGATATCATAATTCGGCTTCACTTATCTATTTCCTTCCACGTGCTTGCGAGGCCCCCAGACAAGCACGCATACAGGCTCAGCCGATTATCGCCGTAATATTCCTAGACAATACAGGCAGGCCAGAAAATAGCTGACTCGCCGCTTTAGGAGACCTCCAGGCAAGTACTCGAATTAGGTATGCACGCAACATACAAAAGATCCTCTGCCCCACACTGGCAGCTTAATGGGTAAACTATGCAATACCCAAGTACTCTGCATACTGGCTACTCTATTGAGAACCTCTGCAATAACTCAATCATTCAGATTCTGACCTTTCGGAGGCTTTGTCTCCAACTCCAAATCTATTGTTTCCCCCAAGTACGGCATAGCCTGCAGTCACATTCTCCTTATAAAAACCCTTGATTCCGAGACCTTCCTCAGATCGCTCTCGAGTTTCATACCGCCTTGCTGCCGCTTTGCTTGGTGAGCCTCCCCTCAGCTCCACGTGCTGAGCTACATCGCACCCCAGCCTCGCTCTCTATTTTTCTGGGCTTCAGGACAGGTGAAATATCACCCAAACCAGCAATTTCTTTAGTTATCTTGTGTGAGTATGCCGCATACACTGTTTTGCTTGTGTTTGTAATAAAACATCATTTATTGCTTCAACTTCTGTGTGCTCTTTGATTCGGCCTGACCCCGTAGACATAGGGTTCAAGATCTCGCCACGTTACCCTGCCTCTTGTAACGCTAAGCAGTGCTCTGAGCTGATTTTCCCCACCTTTAGTTGAGCACATTTTGGTGTCCCTCCCGGGACCCCCAGTACACAGGGTAACAACTCCCCCTCCCAGGCAGAAGAACAATAATTACAGAAGTGCCAAGACCTCTGGAGGACCCCTGTGGATCTCAGTGCTGATATCATTGTGCATCAGGCTATCAAGGATCAGGTTGCCAGACCTTCTCCACTCCTGCCCATTCACCTTGAAGCACAGAATGGGCCTGTGAGGTGGCTTTGGGACTTTACAGTAAGTTGAAGGGGTGATACATGGCTCAGCATAGTGTAGGTCCCACATGTGGATATTTATCCTATGCTGAAGGGGTGTTCAATTGGGGCCATAGAGTGATAAGCGCCTGTTTAAAGGAATGAAGGACACCAAAATATTGCAAATGAACATTGATAATGACTTGATAGGTTTATATCAGAGTTGGGAAATGTTGCTTTTCTGGATAATTTCCAGAATCCCCCAAGCACATTGGCACAGGACTTGTCATCCAAAAAGTAACATTTTCAAGGTCCTTGTAAAAGTATAGATGCAGATATATAGTGTTTTTCTATTTAATATTATTAATATTGGCCATTTCTGCACTAGACTGTTATAGCGCTATTATTCCACTTTCAACATCCTATGGAATCCTGGGGTTTGCAGTTTCAGAAGGGACCAGGTGGCCCCTCCCGAAACTGCAAGCTCCAGGATTCCATAGGATGTTGAAAGTGGAATAATAGCGCTATAACAGTCTAGTGCAGAAATGGCTATTATTTTATTAACAGTGTTTTTGTGTGTATATAAAATGTACACATTGCAGTCAAACACAGCAGAATTAAAAGGTCAATCCATGATCTTTTATTTCATACAGTTTTCACTTCCTAGAAACCAAGAGCTGTATATTTGTGAATGGAGTGGTGTATGCTTGTTTAATCGATAGAGAGAGCCAAGCATACCCATTACTTCCCACACCACTCTGATTCCAGTGGGAAATACTCCTACAGAGGACTTGATAGATCATGAGAGAGAGACACTTGTAAATTCACAGGCAACCTAGTTTTTCCCTCTGGTACATTCACTGGAATTACAGCTGGGCAGAACTAAGTCCCAGTATATCTTCTTTTAGAAAGAGAGGGGAAGGAAAAGGTTCATTTGCCTTCAAGGGCGAAACACATCTTACCAGTGGAGTGTGATTTACTGACCTTGTAGCCCTAGGCTGATCATCTGGCACTTGCACTAATGAAAAATGCATACTATGCCCAGGATTTTAGCCACCCCAGGAAACTGAAATGCTAATATAGTTTAATGCAGTCTGATTGAAAAGATTCAGTAGAATAAGATTTTAGTATCTCGCAGGTATGGGGATTTTTCTTCATTATTCATGTACTTCTCTCACTGTATTTTGAATCCTTCTTTTTCAAAGTGAAGAGAAAATGTGCACAATGTGTTTTTCATCTCTCCCTTCCTCCCCCTTTCCCTAGTGGCTACTTTTTCTCTCGTACAGTCCTTAAATTAAGTGGCTTACATCCCATCTAATCTCAAATGTAATCTATTCTAAACTTGAGTAAAGTGATTTCCTATTGAGCATCTCTGTATCTAGCAGATGGCATTTGAGTCTTTCCAAAATGAACCAAAGTCAAGACAGGCAGCATCTTATCTAGAAGTGGAAGAAGCTGTACTACAAAAGTGGCCCTTGATTAGGGATGTTAACATGCAGCTACAGAGGCCATTTCCACCCTACACTGTTATAATGCTATTATTCTACTTTCAACATCCTGCGGAATTCTGGGGTTTGTAGTTGCTGAGGCCAAAGAGCTCTCTGGCTGAGAATTCTAAATTCCTCTCCCTAAACTACAAGCCCCAGAATTCCACACGATGTTAAAAGTGGAATAATAGCACTATAACAATGTATTGCAGAAATGGCCTTAGTTTTTGCAAGTGAGGAAGAAGCAATCCTGAATGGAAAGGGACAGCCAAGTGCAGGCAGAAATTCATTCTAGACTTTAAGAAGGCTGATTTAACTAGTCTTAGGAAAATACTGAGTGTCTTCTCAGGGTCAGGAATACTAAAAGATAAGGCAGTTCATGATGGATGAGAGTTTCTTAAAAGTGAGATATTGAAGACACAATTTCAAACAGTTCCAATAAGGAATTAAAATGGGAAGTGTCTAAAGAAACCAGAATGGATGTGTAAAGAACTTTCAACTGAGCTAAGATTTAAAAGAGACTTGTACAGAAACGGAAAAAAGGAGAAATTGCCAAATGAATAGCCACTACATGTAGGGGGAAAGTCAGAAAAGTTAATGTGCAGAATGAGGTCAGGCTTGCTAGAGATGTTAAAACAATAAAAAGGGCTTTTTTGGTTAAGTCTGTAAGAAAAGGAAGAACAAGGAAATGGTAGGGCCTCTGTATGGAGAAGAGGGTAGAATGCTAACAGGCGACAGAGAAAAGGCAGAATTACTCAGCACTTTTTTTACCTCAGTCTTCTCCCAGCAGGAAAACAGTTCTCATTCTGGGGAAAATGGAGCAGATAATGCAATAGTAGTGGAAATGCAACACGGAATAGGTAAAAAGGTAGTACAGGACTATCTGTCTACTCTAAATGAATTCAAGTCTCCAGGGGCCAGATGAACTACATCCAAGGGTATTAAAAGAACTAGCAAAAGTAATCTTAGAGCCACTGGCAATAATCTTTGAGAATTCCAGGAGAACAGGAGAAGTCCCAGCAAACTGGAAGAGGTCAAATGTTGTCCCTATGTACAAAAGGGGGGGGGGGGATAAGAACAAAGTAATTACCATCCAGTCAGCCTCACATTAAGACCAGGAAAGATTCTAGAGCAGATCATTAAAAAGAAAGTCTGTAAACACTTAGAAAAGAATACTGTGATCAGTAAAAGTCAACATAGGTTTCTCAAAACCAAGGCATGCCAGACTAATGTTTTTTGTTTTTGTTTTGACAAAGTTACAAGCTTCGTAGATGCAGGGAATGCTTCTTGATTTCAGTGATACCTTTGACAAGGTTCCCCATGATATTCTTGCAAACAATCTAGTAAAATGTGGGCTAGAGACTGCTGCTGTTAGGTGGGTTTGTAATTGGTTGACCAAACAAACCCAAAGGGGTGTTACCAATGGCTCCTCTTCTTCCTGGAGAGAAGTGGCTAGTGGAGTGCCGCAGTGCTGGGCCCAGAGCTATTCGAAATCTTTGTCAATGACTTGGGATGATGAAATAGAGGATATTCTTATCAAATATGCAGATGACATCAACTTAGAAGGGATAACTAATACCTCAAAAGACAGAATTAGAATTCAAAATGATCTTTCTAATGGATTAGAAAGTTGGGCCAATCGAAAGAATGTCATATGGAAGATGGAGCACGCTTGTTTTCTGCTGCTCCAAAGACTAGTACACAGAGCAATGGAGTCGAACAACAGGAAAAGATATTCTACCTAAACAGTAGGAAGAATTTCCTGTTGACAAGAGCTGCTCAATAGTGGAATACCCTGTCTTGGTGGTGGAGGCTCCTTCTTCGGAGGTTTTTAAACAGAGGCTGTGTGGCCATCTGTGGAGAATGCTTTATATTCCTGTGTGGGAGGGGGTTGGTCCTTGTGCTGTCTTCCAATTCTATGATTCTATGGACAACTAAAATTTTGGGCAATAAAAATCTTATACAGTCAAAATCTTGCACAGAAAATACCCTGCATTTAAAAAAAAAACCATGTGGCTATTTTTTTGTACAAGATTGCTGGTTTTTCACAAGTTTTTGTGTAAAATTTTTAGTGTTCAAGATTTCTAAGATTAACTAATATTAATTTAAAAAAAACTTTAGACATTTCAGAAGGACAGGTGCAGAGTTCTGGAGAAAATAAGACACGTAAATTTGGATATGTGTGACTTTTCTTCCCCTCAATCTTCTCCATCGAGTTTTTAGTAATTTGTTTAAAAATGACATATGTCATAGAGGGGTCCCAAGGCAATAAATGTATGAACTTTTAATGATCAGTGTGCCCACTGTAGCTGTTCGGGAACTTGTTTAGAAACGGGATACTAACGTTACTGAAATAACTGGAGGGAAAGAGAGGCAAACCAGAATTCAAAGATGGATACACTCCTGTCCTGAAACAAAGCAATCTGACATTTCTAGGACAAATGCAAGAGGAGAATCTTATAATAGCACTACAGTAAATAACCTTTCATTTTTTTAGATAAAATCCCTCATTCTTCCATTATGTTTCTGAGTCTTTGCGCTCGCCTCTCTGCCTCTCTTCTCTTCTGCAATGTCATTAAAGCTGGGGACAAGGATTTCAATCTGCCTGAGATGCCCTTTCAATATCTACTCTGATGACAGCTCCCAGGGTACGAAGTCATGACAGTGGTATTATCAAAAAAAAATACCCACTCCTGATAGATTATGGGACATCTTTCAGAGGTTTGCCCTTTAATTTTGGCTTCCTCCTCAGCAATTGTTACTTACTCTTCATAGTGGCAGTTACAGTGCTGCCAAATGCATTTTATTGTCATGTAGAAGGAATGTTTAAGGTCAAAACCAAAAACTGATGGCCATCCACTGAATCATGTTCATAAGACCTTATATGTCATGATTGTCAGTCTTCAGAGGTTTGCTTCTGCTGTAAAGTAGTAGTCATTCATTTAGTCTGATCTATAAAGTTTCACAGTAATTAAATTGGTAGCCCTGGTTAGCACTGGGATGGAAGGCCACCAACAACTATCAGGTACTGTAGGTTATATTTCAAAGCAAGGAATTGGCAAAACCACCTCTGGGTATTCCTTGCCGAAGAAAACTGTATGACGTTCATGGGGTCTCTATAATTCAACAGGTGACTTGAAGGCACAGAGATAGATACACATATTTATTAATCATACAAAATGTATTCTAGCTTTCCATTAATTTACATTTGGAGAGGAAATCACCTTGCAAGGGGTAGAGGTTTAAGCAGGCATGTGGCTATGGGAGATGGGTGAAAAGAGGACATAGGGAGGGGCATCTTTGGCTTCAATAAACTACAAACCTTAGAATTCCACAGGATGTTGAAAGTGGAATAATAGCACTATAAAAGTGTAGTGCAGAAATGGCCTATATCTGGTATTCATTGGTAGTCTCTCATCCAAGTACTAACCAAAGCTTTCCCTGCTTAGCTTCCAAGATAGATGGAATCTGATGCCTTTGAGGTATATGGGCCCTGTCCAGCCCTCCAGTTCCTTATAATAGACTGGATGAGATTAGACAAATTAGTGAATGGGTAGACTATCACTGTCTATTATATATATAACAGCTAAATGTAACGGACACATTCACAGGCAGTATGCCATTTAATGTTGGTTCCTGAGGTGGCAGCAATACTTATGTGTCACCAGAAGAGAAAGAGGGGCAGGAATGCTCCTCACTCTAGATAAGTGTTTCACTTATTTATTTATTTAGCACCCTAATTGCTAGTCAGCAGTTGGCGGAAAAGCACTTTTTATGTACAAATGTGCCTAAGTAATAATATATTTATTAGAAGTAATAACTCCAGCAAAATCAACAGGATTTATGTAAAAGAAAATACTGTTATGTGCCTAAGCCCCAACTTCTGAATGATAAGAAATTTTGGGATTCAAGGTGCTTGCATCTTAAAAGCAGAACATAGGATACTTGTGTTTCTGTGATAAAATTTACACATAGAAACACTGGATACAAGATGAAGGTTCATCTGACAGAATATTCCTCACCAGATGTATAAGTCAAGACTGGGTAAGTTGTATAGATCCAGGGACTAATTCTCCACCGCTAGGACCCACTGCAGGCCACAGCTTCCCACAAAAAGCAAATAGTCAGAAATATACTTCCAATTTCATCAAACTCCTTTGGGGACAGGTTGTTGTTGTTTTTGCCCAATAAAATCATGTGTGGACTCCTTAAGCCTCCTTTTCAAGTCAAATTACCACTTATAGAGACTTATGGAAGGGGAACAATTGTCCTTTGTTGGTTGATTTTGTTTTGTTTTTGTTTTTTTTCTTTTGTGGAGTGAACTTGAGTTGCCCGCTTCTAATCTAGGGGAATCCCAGTGTCACAGAATTTCCTTGTGGAGAATGAAGTCAGCTCTCCCTACCTTACAGACTCATTTGTAGCATACGCTAGCCCCAAACAACAGACATAGGCCTAAATCTCACTGTTAGTTCAAACAGGAATTGACCGAGTATATTAATGGTAAATCGGGGAGTCAACACGTACATAAATTGAGCTTATCCAGTGGGTTACTCTAATCAGGATCAGTATTCACATCTCCGTTTCTTTCCCACAGACTTCTGTATTAACATATTCTGGAGGGACGGTGCAAGGAAGGGGAGCTCCCTTCTACGGCAATCTAAGGAGATACAGGAGGAAAGAAAAGACAAATGCTATCTCCCATCATGTGTACCTTCTTGGGTCAATCCACCTCCCATTAAAACAAATCAATGGACTGCAATCAACCACTGGCTGTATTGTTCAAGACATGTTACGGGAAAGCATCACATAATACTGAAATCAGCATATTACTGATACTAACTGATGTACTGAAACCTTTTTTAAAAATTATAGACCTGGAAGGAGTTGTGTAGGGGTCATTTTAACTCCCACACATAGTCCAATATTTAGGACTGTTAATGTGAAATATTTTTCTCTCTTCCTGATTTGCAGGACAAACAGCACCCACCCTCCTGAAATACATGTTGATAGTTTTGTGCCTGTCCAAGCATTTTCCTCCTCGTGCCGCAACTACAACACAGGGAGGTAAGTTGCTTTTTTATCTTGCTGATTGGTTCCCAAGAAGCATCTGAATGATCACTATTCAAAATAAAACTCTGGACTAGATGAATCTTAAGCTGACCATGGACTAAACAGAGATCTTGGTGTTTTAGCCCAACTGTTCAGTAGCCCCTCTCTCATGGCCTCCACTGGATTTACAAGGTTACACAGTGTCTCAGTTGCCAGCATCCTCAGAGTCCTTCTGGACTGCACGCTGCTTCTCTGTGCCCCTTTATCGAGACAACAGCAAAGGCATGTAACTTCCATCTTTTGAACACCCCCAGGATCTGGAGGTTTCTGACTGTTGAGACTGTCCATCTACCTGTCCAGGCCTTGGTTATCTCATGATTGGATTATTGTAACAACTTACTGGCAGGTTTGCCTTCTTGCTCCCTTCTTCCTCTGGTTTTAAGTCAGAACAATGCTGTTCAGGTTGTTTTAAATCTCCCTAAATATTCACATGTTTCTTCTCCTCATAGATCCCTACACTGGCTACCAGTTTGGGTCAGGGCTTGTTTCTAACTTCAAATTCTGGTATTCAAGGCTTTGCGTTCTAACCTCCTTCAGTACCTTGCAGCTCAGCTAGTATGAATGTTCTATCCAGGAATTTAATATCAACCAGCAAAGGATTGCTGTCTGTTCCTCCAACACACACAGCTCTATTAAGGCTGCAGGCCTTTCAAGTTCCAGATTGGCATTTGTGGGACGGTCTTCTTTTGGGTCTCCAGCTGGAGGAGGAAATCATCTGTTTTTGTAAAGGGCTGAAGACCTTCCTCTGTGATTCACTGTCTTAAGCTGCTGAGTTGTGTTTAAAATGCTGAGATGGGAAGTGACTGGTGGGATATTGGAGATTTCATTCCATGTCTTGCTATAGTGTTATGCTTGTTGTCCTTGTATATGTTGATATTCTGTCCTTTGGCAAAAAGGCCTTATAAATAAATGTTGTTGTTATGATTATGATTAGGATTAGGATTATTAATCTTCCATCTGATCCAGCAGGATTCTGCTTATGGGGTAAATACCTATATTAGCTACATATGCTTTTTATGATCCCAATCAAATTCAGATATATCAAGAACAGATGCCATTCTATCATATTCCTTGCTTCAGTTTATCTTGTTCCTGTATATTTGCAAACTGAGATCTATAGTGAAACAGAACCTGTAAAATACATAGCAATAATAATTATAACAACAACAACAATAATGACTGCAACAGTGTTTATTTATAATTCCCTTTACACCAAAGGGTGGAACATCAATATATACAATCAGAGACAAAGAAAATAAAACAGAACACCACAACAAAACATGGAATGAAATTGCTAACACCTCACTATTCACTACCCAGTGACTTTTTTTTTTTTTTTTTTTTGACTAATGAATTTATATTCAAAGGCCTGCTTTCACCCCTGGCTTAAACCCAGTTATTCATATTGGCATGGATTGCTATAGAAACCAATATAATGCTACCAGTGCAAAACACCATGTAGACAAGTCGTTACAAATGTGCCTGTATAATCAGGGCTAGCACTGGATATCCATTTGTATCTTTGGAAACTCCTAGCTTTATAACCAGAGAGTGTTTTATTATTTGTCATATTTAAACATTTTCTTCTCCACAGCAAGACCTGTTTTAAATGATTTATGCTCAGAGAAGTAACTATAAAACACTTTGCTGCCATGGTATTTCTTAATTTTATGGATAGCAAATATTAGAGAGAAGAGCATCAAGTAAAATAACTACCGCTATTAGTGAATAAAAGTTGGCAGGGAGAGACATTTAACACATTCCCATTCTCTCCTAAATAGAGATGGATTTAATTGAAATCTAGTAATATTTTTGAGACAGCTGCTATATTGAAAGCTACTGTCAGCTTGCAAGGAGATGGGTATGCACAATAAGGGGCCTTTCCACACTACATAACTATTGCACTATGATTCCACTTTAACTGCTATGGTTCTGTTCTATGGAATTGTGGGTTTTGCAGTCTAGGAAGGGATATTTAGCAATCTCAGTCAGAGAGCTCCAGTGCCTCCTGAGACTACAAACCCTAGGATTCCATAGGAAGCAGCCATGATGTTAAAGTGGAATCATAGGCCCTTTTCGCACGCAGTTTCTTTTGCGAGAGGGCCCCTTGAGCGTCGCGTAAATGGGAGCGGTGGTCCGTATGATGCACTCCCATTTATGCGACACTCACGAGCCTAACGCGAACCACGCACGCATTTTTTAATTTTCGGCTTCAAGCCGAAAATGCTGCGCGGTCGCGCAAGGCTCCCAGGGCCCGCGCGCACTTACCTGCCCTGCGGTACGTTGTCCCAGGCTCGCCAGTCACGCTTCCTCCCCCAGCGCAACCTACAGCTTCCAGGCTGCACTGCGGAAGGAAGGGGCGGGACACTCGCGCGACGGTCACGCGGCCAGGAAGCCAGCTGCGGGACAAAGGAGCAGCGAAGAGAGCGCCTCGCGCAAGAGCCTGCTTCCACGAACGGCACCCCCCACCTCCGTGATAAGGTAACGTGCGAAAAGGGTCATAGTGCGACAATTGTGTAGTGCAGAAGGGCCCAAGATGGCTACACTGCTCTTTAGATAAAGTTATACCACTGAGCAATTGGTAGAACAGCTCTGGTTAGACTTTGAAAACAAGTATAACAAGACATGTTCAGCTGCAAGATAGGTCGGAAACATTTTTCCACCTGTGGAAGAGGGAGAGGGAAAAAAACTCCCCCCTTCATTTTAAATAGCTAAAATGTTTGGCGTCCAGAATTAACTGCTTGAGTAGCCAGCTCATTCTGACTAATGGCTAGCCTCTGTATGTTCACAGGATATTTTGAACACTTTTGCCTGAGGAGAAAATGCCAAGCTTCCATAAGCCATGTTGGTCAGGCAGTGCTATGCCTTTGAATATCAGCTGCTACGAAGCACAAGCACAAATTGTACTCACATTCTGCTATTTCTGCTAACGGAGTCCCCATAGGAGTCTAGCTGGCCACTAGAGGAACAGAACATTACCTAGATAGCTTTGTGATCTAATCTAGCAGGGCTTCTCTAACATCCTCAAGGGGCTTAATCCACTATGAGGCTGTCTTGTCTAAGTTCGGTTCAAATAAAAAAGCTATGCAGGTGTGCTCCTGAGCAACTTCTGTCCTCGTTTTCAGTCAATCTTCTGCTTAAGAAATTCCTAAGGATGTCAGTTGGTGTTCCATAGACCAGACCTCTGCTTCCATTAATAATGCCCCAAATTCACCATTTCAGTCATTTTCTTTATCTTGTCTCATTGTAGGTCCACCTCTGTTTTCGCCTATGTCGTATTAAGACAGACCTTTGGCTTTATCAGAAAGCATAATTTTTGACCTGGATCGTTATGCTAAAACTTCTCATGTGGAGCAGTCCCTTGATTCTGGTCGTTGGAAGGAAATAATTTATCAGATGGACAAATTTTGTATTTATCTAATAACAGCGATTCATGCAAGCCCAGTGGGTTTAAAAGAGGTACCACCATGCTTACATAAATCACCAGCAGGAAGGTGGATTGTCCCATGGCTTCGAAATATATTCACACAGGTAATAGCACAGGGTTGCTTCACACTGGGAATTTTAATGTGGACAGATATCGCCTTAAACTACAAAACTGCAGTGAAAGTAATATGCCTACATATTCGTTAATGTCATGTAGCCCAGTTAGAAGGCAGAACTTGGAAAGGTTACTTTTTAGATTATGCTTCCCCAAACCCCCATGCAAAGTTTTAGGAGGTATAGTCCAAAAAGCAACTTTTCCAACCTGTGTTAGAAACAAAATAGTTCTCCACCTTTCCCATTTTTCAGCCAAGGCTGAATGATTCCCAGATTTACTCTCATGAATGGATTTATTTTATTTTACTTTATTATTTGTTTGTTTGCTTATTTGTTTAATATACCACCTTTCTCTAAATGAGGGGCCCAAGGTGGCTTACAACAACGTACATGCAAATGTCTTCCATGATTCATTGATCGTCCTGATGCCCAGGAATGCCAGGCTCAGCAATCAACTGTAGCATGGAACATCAGTCATTCCTCCCATAGATTCATCACTGGCTCACTTAAACTCTAGGAGAAATATTCCAGGTAGCCATGTTGGCCATGCAGCAAATTACAACAAAATCTCAAATCCATAAAACAGTGATACCTTTGCATGAAGTATTTTGTGCTTTTTAATTGGCCCCCAAAAAGGTATTGCCCTTTTTGGATTTTATATTTTGTTGTATTTTCACTTAAAGTCTGTTAGCTGATACACTGCACATATAGCTGGCACCTTCCACCAGCACTCGTAAATGTTAACAGCCTACTTTTCCATGTAGCAGAAATGGAATCAAGAAGGTTTCATCATCAATAGACAGTAACTTGATATGCATAGAAAGTCTACCGCTATGAATTGATTCACATTTTATGTAATAACAGATGCACAGAAGCCTATTGCCAAGTGGTCGAAAACAGCAGAATAAACAGATTAACAAAACAAATTCTTAGCAGAAAAGTCAATGTTGTCTGCCAGACAGAGTTGCACCAGCTAAACTGAACATCAATCCCCATCTCAGCTATGTGCCAGTGAGGTAGCCCTGAGCAGATCACCAGCAGTTAATTGTAGTTTACGGTCTCTAAAAACAGATGCCAGTTATGGCCATTCTTGAACAGGCTACAGTGTTCTAGGTAGTGATATCCTCAAGGCTATATTATTGCAGTGTACACCTCAGCTGAAATCCTGTTGACAGTAGATCCATTGAATCAATGGAATTTGCCTTCGCATCACCTTTCAACAAATTATTCAGTGGATCTACTGTAGTTGGGATTAACCTATAAGATTCCAGCCTATGTGTGGCTGCTCTTAAAACTGGTCTAGAAACTGCAACTGGTGACAAATGCTTCAGCTAGACTTCTGACCAGCAGCACATACCATATCTGCTGGAAGAATTGCACTGGCTACATATCTGCAACTGGGCCAGGCTTAAGCTTTTATTGTTGGTTTATAAAGCCTAAAACAATGTGAAACTTGGTTACCCTCGGAACTGGTTACCTTTCCTCTCCTTTATAGCCACATTAGGTCTTTGACATCATCTGGAGAGAATCTTCTGGTAAAGCCACACACTCCTGGTGTTCATCCAAAAGTCATTTGGAGAAGGGCATCCAATATAGTGGCACCCACTATTTGAAGCCTCTTTATACGTATCTGAACAAGCCTTCCCTGCTTAGTTCAGTCTGATATCAATTTCTTGGACCTCAAAAAGGGATTGGTGCATTGTGTTCTGTGTCTTTGTATATACTGTATGTTTTATTTTTTTATTAATGTATAGCACTTTAAAATTTTGGGATATAAGTGGTATACAAATGCAAATATATAAATTCAAAATAATAATGGCTCACTTCAAGAATTGTTTCTTCAAGCCACATGTGTCCACTTCTCTGACTAGGATGGTGAACAGATGGGAAAGCATATACAGTCAACACTTTAAGGAAACTTTCCCTTCTTGGGCTCTACTGTGTTCAGCCCAGCTAAGACTGCAAACCTGTGCACTTTCTCAAGAGTAAGCATCACTGAATCACTGAAGAAAACATTCAAAGAATTACACTACTCAACTTGTTCATTGGGTTGCTTGTTAGTACTGCTCTTGTATAGTTAGTTGTCTAAAGAAAACCAACAGTTCAGATTCAGTCCCTTTGCCCCCTACAAACACCTTGACTTTGATTGGGCTAAAGAATTCACACCCCCAAACCTGACAGCTATACATGCTTGGATTCTGTTTTTGTCTTCCTTTCCAACCCGTTTAGTTTTGGATTTCAGCTTCTGCTTGATAACTTTGATTAACCTGAGGCTGCAGGATTTCAGTACCTGGGCCTTAAGCCAAAGCACATACTGAGATATGTTGGTTTACTTCTGACTTCTTAGTAAAAGAAAGAAAGAAAAAGAAAAACTCCTCTGCACTCCAGACAAATGTATTTAATTGCAAAATGAGCATCAGCTGAGCAAACTGAAAGGTCAACTGTCACATTGCTTTCTGTTGTTGTTTAGCTGAGCCAGGATCAGTTGTGCTAGTTGGTTTCATGCTTCCTGAACAATGTGGGTCCATCACAGATACTGTTTTTGCTAGAGAAGGAAAAGCAGTGCCTTGCATTATCCAGTCACAGGCTTCCACTTTATTAAAGAGCAGTGATGACAGACTGTCAGTGCGGTTCTTTAGTCAGGCAGGAGGCTGCGTGGATGAACTATGAGAGTTACAGGAAACCAGGTGGTAAGGGTTCAGCTGTATATGGGTGAACAAGCAGAATGCTTATAAGTAACGTTGTCACATTCATCTGAATACCATCACAACACTCATTTAAAGAAGAAATTGGGGGCGAGAGAGAGAGAGCAAGATAATGGTAAGGTTTCACCCTGAGTCTCCAGTTTTCATGGGTCATCTCCAGGCCATTTCCGCACTAGACTGTCATAGCGCTATTATTCCACTTGCAACGTCCTATAGAATCCTGGGGTTTGCAGTTTAGGGAAGGGCCAACCAGCCCCTCCCGAAACTGCAAACCCCAGGATTCCATAGGACATTGCAAGTGGAATAATAGCGCTATGACAGTCTAGTGCGGAAATGGCCCCGGGGGGACACAAGGGTACAAATTCTCCAGTGTTGATGGGCTTGGCTCCAGGTAAGAGGAAAGGACTATGCACAAATCTCCAGCTTAACTGGTACAGCGGGAGCTTGCAATACTTTGCAAGACTTAATTTATTTGTTGTTTCAGTTTGCAAAGACTCCTCAGTGGATTTATGCATTTACTTAGTTAGCTTCCTCTTCCCCTCCCTCCAAGTCATTCTAGCTCCCAGGCTTACTCTTCACTCTGCATCTATCTTCTGGCCAGAAGGAAGTAGGCTAAATTGAATGGTTTTTATCCTATCTCCCTAAGTAAATAAGAAAGAGTAATTCCCTCATTTTGCCATACAATTTCTGTCTTTAGTTTCCAAACAGGAACATATGATGTATATGGGTGGGTTGGTGATTGTATGGATGTGAATGTGAACAAGCTGTGAGTCATTGAGGTTGGTGCTTTATTCACAATGCCTAATGACAATACCAGGAACCATACCTACATCTCACGCCCTTTTTGCATGGCAGTTTACAAGCGAAAGGGCCCCTTCAGTGTCGCGTAAATGTCAGGAGTGGTCTGCATGACGCACTCCCATTTCCGCCACGCTCAAAGCCCGCAAGCGCAGCAAATACGCTTTTAGCTGAAAATAAGCCGCACTTGCGCAAGGCTCACGGGCCTGGGCCGCACTCATCTGCAGTGCAGAGCCTCTAGAACCGGGCCGGTAGCACTTCCTCTCCTCAGTGCAACCTACAACTCCCAGGCTGCACTGCGGAAGGAAGGGGTGGGGCGCAAGCGGGGCTCTTGCGTGAGCAGGAAGGAGCTGCAGAGTCCGAGCAGCAGGGAAGCAGGAGGCTTGCGAGAGCCTTCCTGCCCAGGCTTTTCACGTAAGGCCCACACTCCAGCAGTGTTAGAAGGTAAGCTGCGGAAAGGGCCTCAGTTTTGACCCAGAAACCTGAACAGGCAATATAAGGGGTCATACAAAGATTGAATGCAGGCCTTAAGTTCTTTATTCCTGCAAGATTTTGTTTAAAACAGGAAAGTACACACATATTAACATGTTTCATGTGTCTGAGAAAGTAATGGAGTGGTACATTTTGAAGTCCAGGTGTTGATCATGACCATATCTGTAGCCATGCCCAGAAGAAGGGTTCAAAAATGCAAGCAGCCACGTTGACCATCTGTATCAGTGCGTGCATATACATGTGTGTGAGCACGCGCGCACATGTGTGCAGCATACCAAGTGTTCAACAAAACGTATGGGGATCCAGTAACAATGGTAGGACAGTAACCTTGTGAAGGATAGTGTGGTGAACCAGCAAAGGGTGTGGCACAGGAAATAATTCGCCCTTTCTGCAGGACATCATCATCCCGCACTGGGGACAGGAGAATGACTGGACTGAGACGACATTCCTGCACGACGTCGTCCTTGTCATGTTGTTTTCCCATCCCCAGGCAACACAATCGCACCACAAATCATTGACGGATGACTAGCGATCTCAATGCCCTCCTGCCACCCTCCTGCACTTACCTGAGCTTTGGAGATTCAGGAAGCATGATGGCCATGCTCCCTGCCCCAGCACAGCCTGGCACAGTGCCTTGCTGCACTGTGGAAGGAAAAGGCATGGCCATAGTGCCTCCTCCATTCCTGCAGGCAACCAGCGTAGAGGGGAGCGCTCCTGTTGCGCTCCCCTCCCAGAAGAGGCTGTACCGGGATCCCTGCGGGATGCTGCTAGGATCAGATAGAGTGCGGAAAGGGCCGCTGCTTGTACTAATTAAAAAGTCCTGATACTTCAAGATGTGAGCCTTTAGCTCCACTACAGGATTACTTATGTGTACATTAACATTATGGCAATGTGAAATGTTTAGAGGGGATGATAAAAGTTTTAGGTGACAAAAGGGCATCTGAGAACACAATATGTTCATCAAACCTCTCTTCCCAAAGGAAAAAAAATTACCTTTCTTTCAGTTGTTTTTCCTAGCAACTATTGCAGCAGCATTTTTAAAAGACACACACAATTCTTTTTTTCTGGTTATTCAACCCCAACCAGTGAAGGAGCACATCATTTGTGTGAGAATGCCATGGCTCCTCACAGTCGTTCAGACCTACCTATGTAGAAATGTTACTGAGCTAACAAAGCCAGCACATTGTGTTCACTTTGAATGGAGAGAAGTCATAGCCACTCTTGAAGCAACTAGGTTCACTTCCTGTTTTATGATTCTGCACTGGTGGAAAATCAAAGAATAGCAAATTAGGGAAACTGAACTTAGTTACCTCCAACAGGGAAATTCCCCCACCACCAGCCCAAAAAATCTACCTTTATACAATAGACAATAAATTTCATCAATTTTTCAATGCCATTCAAAAGATTGTCAAAAGGGGAGAGTTTTTGCAGAGTGCTGAGAATGAGTTCATAAAAGCCCACCTGTTTCAGCTCATCCTTAGTTAATATGTTCGATCTTGCTGACTGCATTATTCATTGCTTACTGCTCAGCTTATGTGTCTGCATGCAACCTTTATTGTGTATATTTTTCCCCATATATATTTATTTATTTTGTTTGACAAAGCAGTATACGAAAAAAAGAAAAGAAGAAGAACGAGGTTATATATAGGTAAGAGAAATGAAAAAATATAGATCATACATTCCACGTAATTATAGAACATACATTCCAGGTAATATAGAACATACGTTCCACATAATTACATAATGTAAACATAAATGCACTTAACCTACATTTTGGTAGACTAACCTTCGCTAACATACAGAGTCTAACTCGACTAAGCCTTACATCAGCTAATAATTTAGTAACAATTACAGACCTATAGTTAACAAAAAAACAGTTGTCGATTAAGTAACATTTTATAAAGAGAACCTCCCCCTCTGCTGACAAAAGAGCGTGGTACTTTTTTTAACTTATCCCCCTCCAAACTTGAAAGTGAGACTAGATAAATAGATATCTATATGAATATGTATATATACCTACAACCACACATAAGTAAGCATTATATATGCATTTGCACATACACACATGTGTATAGGTATACATATCTACCTGTAAACTAGTCATATTCACTTTCCATGTATACACATATATACACTTTCCATATATACATATTTGTTAACAGAGTATATACAAAAATTCCCCAGTCTCTTATTTACATACTAGCCAATTTCATGAATAGTTTACTATAACCACCCTCTCTAAACCCCTGTTCCTAGACTTCCTACTTTAAATCTCTTATTATATGAGATCTTATACATATTTTCCTCTTGATCCATTAATCAATCCCAGTTTTAGTATATAGATACTCCAAAATTAGGTTCCAGGTTTTTGAGAATTTATCATTGGGCTTATTCTCTATCATACAAGTAAGTTTTTCTATCCCTGCAATATCAGCCAGTTTCTCTAATCATTCTGTCTCAGGCGGAGTCAACTCTTTTTTCCAGTATCTAGCAAGAATGATTCTTGCCGCCATAACCATATGCCACATCAATCAGCCATATTTTTGTTCTATTTGCTTATCCAGCTGGGAAATGCCCAACAAGAAAAATTCCAGTTTTAAATCTATTCTGACTTGCAATATTTTTTGAATTTTAGAACAAATCATCTTCCAGAATTTCTTAACCTTTTGGCAACCCCCACCATTGGTGAAAAAAGGTACCAATCTCTTTGTTGCATTTCCAGCATCTATTCTTGGCATTCTTGAACATTTTAGCAATTCTCATAGGTGGGAGATACCACCTAAACCACATTTTCAGTGCATTCTCTTGCAAGATATAAGACCGCGTATATTTGAAACAATTTTTCCACACATTTTGTCAGTCATCTAGATATATATTGTGGCCTAAATCACATGCCCATTTAATCATATATCCTTTTGTGGTTTCTCCTTCCAGATCAATCCCCAGTATTAATTTATACATTTTCAACAACAGGTGGGTATCTCCACCCAGCCACTGTTTTTCTAACAGAGAAGGTTCCAAAGTTATACCGCCCCTTTCCATATCCTTTTTGAACCTCTCTTTGATCTGGAGATAGGGAAACCACTGTATAGTAATACCCTCTTTCTGAAGCTGTTGTTGGTTTCTCAACTTAACTATCCTGCCTTCTAGATATGCCAGTCTCCCTCTCTCCTTAAGCCTTTTATCTGAAGTGCTTCTGCTGGAGAGGTGGTAGGTGGCAACTTAGCATATAGAAGGGGTTTGTACTTGATCCATATCCTAAAAAGAGATTTCCCAATTGCACGTCGGAGGAATACTTTCTGCACCTTGCCCTTGCCATACCATAGGTAGGCATGCCACCCAAAGTGCAGATCGTGCCCCTCCAGCGCCAACAGCTTACGATTATTCAAGAGTACCCATGGTTGTATCCATACTAGGCATCCTGCCACATAATATGTTCTTAAATCAGACATGGAAAACCCACCTCGATCTGGGAGGTCAGTCATTGGTTTGAGCTTAACCCTCGGTTTCTTCCCATCCCAGAAAAATCTTACTATCTCTTTTTAACAATTCTCAAACCACTTGAAAGGGATGGGTATCAGAATCATTTGGAATAAAAATAACATGCGTGGTAATATATTCATTTTGAACAGTGATATTTTTCCTAGCAAGGTCAAGCCTAGCCGATTCCACCCCTCCATTTTCTTCTGAATAGATTTCCAAGCTGTTAAGTAATTATTTTGGAATAATTGGTTATTATTATTTGTAACCTGTATTCCCAAGTATTTTACACTATGGGTACACTGGATCTCAGATATTTCCTCTAATTTACTTTTCTCTTGGTTTTTTGATATTTTTAATTATCATTTTTGTTTTTTGTTTGTTGATCTTAAATCTTGCCAACTCTCCAAATTGATTTATCTCTCTATTTAAATTTGCTATCTGGGGTAACAGGTCCTCCAGAAAAAGCACCACGTCATCAGCAAAGGCCCAAATCTTATATTCATCTTTACCAATCTTTACCCCTTGAATATCTTCCTGCTTTCAAAGATTTCTTAACAGGACTTCTAATGTTGTAATAAACAATAACGGGGACAGAGGGCATCCTTGCCTTGTCCCTTTCTGTATGGGAAATGTTTCAGATTGATCGGAGTTTATAATCAGACATGCCGTTTGATCACGATAAGTACACTTGATCCAGGTTAGAAATGTCTGTCCAAACTTCAGCGCTTGCAATACTTTCATCATGAAATCCCATCTGATGTTATCAAAGGCCTTTTCTGCATCTAAGAAAAGTAAAGCTGCATATTTAGTTACATTTAAACTGTCTGTCCACAACTATGTGTTATGGTCAACATCAGATGATTCACACCGTTTACTCCAGAGAACAAACTTAGCACAAACATATGAAGAATGTTTAGTTATCTGCTTAACTGTTGAATGATTACCATCCTATAGTAGTGAGGTATTCCGCAGTGTTTCAACCATACCAGCCTAGAGTGACTGGGCCTTTAGCAGGAGTTGTGATCTCCATTCAACATGTAAGATACCCTAGCATTACAAGCAATTGCTCATTTAAAGTTGAAAGAGAAGAGTTTTAAATTCTCCAGTTCACTTTCATGCTAACTTTACTCTCTGATTCATCCCTTGAATAGGTCAGAAGAAAGATTTTGGACTCTCCTTCTTTGGAGATTTTTAAGCAGAATCTGGATGGCCACCTTTCAGAGATGTTTTAGTTGTAGATTCTTGTATTGGCAAGACTTTGGACTCCAACTCTAGAATTCTATGATTCTGAGTCAAAGGCCATTTCCACACTAGACTGTTATAGTGCCATTATTCCATTTCCAATGGAATCCTGAGGTTTGCAGTTTAGGGAGGGGCCTCTAACTATAACAGTCTAATGTGGAAATGGCCCAAGACTAAAGTGAGTTTATTCCAGATAACAAAATTCATTCTAAATAAATAATATGAACGAATCAATGCAGTGAGAAGTATGGTATTACATACCTTTCTAAGCACACACATGTACATCAAAATTCTCTGATCACCTCCCTGTCCCAAGAACAACAGGTCACATACAGTCTTGGCAATATCTAGCAGAAAACTAATAATTTTGACCTGATCTTTGTTCTGGGTAACACAACTACATTTCAGTGTTTGATGTTTGTTTGTTTGATGATGAGATAACTAGGTTAGGACTTCAGTGGCAATGTTCATTTTAGCAACTTTAATTTAAAAGCAAAACAAATCAGGACGACAGGAGCAAATAAAATAATTTTCCGATGTGGTAGCCACGTTGATCTATTGCATGAAAGATGTTTCTTGTGTCGCACCTGAAAGATTAACTAATTTATACTGGCATACAAATTTATTCTGGCATACACTTTAACGGACTAGAACTCATTTTGGAAAAATGTGAGAAGTGTGGTTGATTGCTTGTAACCAAGAAGACCTGGAGAAGGAGACACTTCTCTGTGCATTCTCCCTGGTTCAGGGGTTCTGCACCCTCACTTGGAAAAATAGATCAAAAAGATAAACACTGAAGGAGAATGCTGGAAAATGGGGTCATGTGAATCAAAGGGGTGATGGGTCTTCAGTACAAGGTACAAATCAAGAAAGAGAATACTAGCTTTCATGGCTTATGCAATGCATCTCAGGAAGAAAAAAACACATGCATTTATTATGACATTCCTTGAAGAGATTTTCAGAGGTTATTTCTCCCACCCCTTCCTCTTCTTCAAGTGAATGGCCTTGAACAGTTCATTTCACAAAACATGGGCAAAGAAAGGTTTTGGAGAATTTCCATCATGCTGCTTTAAAAATGCAGTTTGGGCTCTGGGATTTGGAAACTCATTTTTCATTTTGGAAGGAAATTAGAGAGTTGCAAGACAGGGGAAATAGCAGGAAGGCGGAGGCAACCCTCTGAGTACATAAAAAGAGATTCCAATGTGCTGTTTTAACATAATTTATAATTAGCAGTATCACCAGTGTGTCAAGTGCATATTGTTCAGATTTTTTAGCTGTTAGAAAGAAGATGAGTCACAGTATTAAGACTCAAATGCAGATACAGTCCCCATCTGACTAAAATCAGACAATTGGTATAAATCGTAAGGCATGATCAAATGATCCGGAATTTTTGGATCAGATGTTACCAGTATGCTCTATTTCTCCTTTCCACCTAATTCCAAGGAAGCTGTTTCTATGCTAAACTGGTGTCTGGCAGCAGTAATGAGCAGGATGAGGACAAACAAATTGAAGCTTAATCCAGACAAGACAGAACTGCTTCTGGTCAGTTGAAGGGCAGATCAGAGAACAGGGATTCCTCCTGTGCTGCATGGGTTTACGCTCCCGTGAAGATGCAGGTCTGTAGTTTGGGAATACTCCAGGACTCAGCCCTGAGCCTAGAGACTCAGGTTTCTGTGGTGGCAAGGAGTGCATTTGCACAATTAAAGCTGTTGTGCCAGCAGTGCCTATTACTGAAAATAACCTGCTTTGGCCACAGCAGTACATACCATAGGCCATTTCCACACTACACTGTTATAGTGTGATTATTCCACTTTCAACATCCTATGGAATCTTGAGGTTTGCAGTTGAGGGAGGGGCCTTTAGAATTCTCAGCCAGAGAGCTCTTTGGCCCAAGTTAACTACAAACCCCAGAATTCCACAGGATGTTGAAAATGGAATAATAGCACTATAACAGTATAGTGCAGAAATGACCGTAGTTACATCCATTTCAGTTACTGTAATAGAGCTGTCTTTGCAAGTGCTTAGACATTTCAGTTGGCCCAAGGAACCAGATTATTAACTGAGGTTGGTTATAGGCAGCAACCCCTTTGTTGCAACAACTCCACTGGCTGCTGGTCCATTTCACAATTGAAACTGCTGGTTATGATCTATATGACTCAGTTCTAGACTGTTTGAAGAATTGTATATCCTTCAGGCTCTAAGATCTTCAGGCTCTTTTTTGAGTCCCATGCAGAGATAACAAATCAAAAGGAAGAGGAATCACATTGGGTGGCCTTTCCTCATCAACCTGTGTGTATCTGTCCCCCAGCTTTCAAAGGTGGGCCAAAGGTAAAATAGAAGTTTCTAGACCTATAAATCATTCACAAAGTAAATGCCCTGAAAAATGAAACTAGAAATGGCCAGAATTTGGCATCTACATCTTGCTTTAATGCAGAATCACTGCTCAAGGAAGCTTCCATGACCTGAAATTATTGAGGTTCAACTGGAAAAAAAAAATCAGGAGAGCAGGACTTTGAGGAAAGCATAGAGGTGTCTGAGGCCTTCAGAAATAGGCCTGTGGCCAAAGGTAGCCCATGTACTTCAGGACTGTCATCCAGAGTATACATGCTTACCAATGCCGTTTTCCCTTTTGGATCAGTGTGCTGAGACTGAGGCCATTTCAGCACTAGTCTGTTATAGCGCTACTATTTCACTTGCAACATCCTATGGAATCCTGGGGTTTGCAGTTTGTAGCCATCCCCTCCCGAAACTGCAAACCCCAAGATTCCATAGGATGTTGCAAGTGGAATAATAGCGCTATAACAGACTAGTGTGGAAATGGCCTAAGGGTGGAGCCAAATGGCACAATCTTACCCCCCCACACCCAACACAAAACAGCATGCAGGTAAATGCGAGGAGAAGGCCACCACAAACATTTTAAAGATACTGGTAATATAGTTCCAGCAATAACAGAGAAAGAAAACTTTGAAAAAAGGTGTGTGTGCATGTGTCTATGAAAACCTACAAGTCACTATTGCTTCATGCCATGTTAATGTACCCTCTAACTATCCCAGTTTGACAGAATTTTGGCCTTTTTACTCTGAAATTTTTAGAGGTGCTATCAACAATACTACTACTTGTCCTGCTATTACTTCTACTAATATATCACCATCTCCAGCTAAGAAATTCATATGGTCCAACTGTCCCAGTTTGAAAAGAGGCAATTCCAATTAATCCTCTGTTGTTCCAGTTTTTCAGCCAGTTTTAAAATGTGCCAGTTTCTCTCTCATCTTCCCATTTTCTTCCTTTGCTGAAAACTGAATTCAAAGTGCAAAGTAGTTTGTGCTCAATCAACTCAGTTGAGTGAGAGGTTAGGAGCAGGGTGGAATCTTACCAGCAGATTCAAGCCAAAGCAAACTGCTGGCAGTCCTTCCTCCATGCTCTTCTCCATAAAACCTTCTGCCATCTTGACCAGACTCCAAGATTGCTCAGCCATGCACATCCCAGTTTTCATCTGTGAAATGTTGGTGGGTATGCATTGATTTAATGCAGTCAATCTTTTGCTTACTTTTGAAAGCAAAAGTTGAACTGAGAGAAGAAAAGAACAGAGGATAAGGCAGATCTGAGCAGCTACAAACAATCTAATATTTCATAATCTAATTTCACCGTCAATAGGCAGCTCACAAATCCTAGATACCAAAGAAAATATACTTAGGAAAGGGTGGTGGCCTGAAAGTATCAAGATCTGAAACTAAAGGAGAAAAACACACTCTGTGTTTGTGATGTTTATATAGAGCCATTCAAATAGATCAGCAGTGACCTATAAAAGTAAACTCTGGATTTTCACCTACTTCTGTCACAACTCCGTGAAGCTTCTGTGCCATTTTCATTTCAACATAGCAGTACAGCAGGAGAAGAGTTCAAGTTAAATACTTCACCTTTCAGAAAGTTGGCCCTTTTTCTAAGGCCTTTTTCCCTTTCCTTTCCAGAGCGTGTGTCTCTTTCATGTCTCATGATCTCGAGCGTTCTGTGGCTGCCCTGTAACCTTTCAACCTCGCACTACATGATTCTTTTCTAAATTGCCCCGTGTTGAGACATCAATGGGGGAATATCAATGTTATTATAAAAGACAGCAGTCTCTCCTCAAAATGTCAGTCTTAGTGAGTCACCACACCTGACTGGCAAGCTTTTATACAACAGTAACAAGAATTTTGGAAGTTCTGTCTCTTATTTTACCCACAATCGGATTTTTATGCTTCTGAATTTTTTATTTTATTTTATTTTTATTTTCTGCTGGCATCCACCGAAGCAGAAGCTGTCATGCTGTAAACTCTCTTCAGCCACAAGGGAGAAACTGTAGCCTTGGGCAAAAATTACAAGCAATTTAACATTAATCCCCTACTTGAAAGCTATCTTGTAAAAGTGAGGGTAACAGTTTGAGATGTGCCAGTAAATTCAACCTACTCTTTTTTCCAGAGTTCCATGTTTCTCTATTTTGTCACAATGTCTGTTCTTGGCAAAAAAAAGAAGCAAGTGGCAAATCTTGTTTTAATCTCAAGAATTTGAGGCCTGAATCTATTTGTCTCTTGCAAAACTCAGTTTTATAAAAGTCAAGTTTATTGTATTTTAGCAGCCAGCCATTGCACAAAAATGAAAAAATAAAATAAGATAAAATAAGAAAGGATAATCCAGCCAATTTACATGTAACACATAATCAGCAATAAATGAATCACTTTCCATACCCCTCCTTGTTCTTTATAGCACGTAATTGTAAAGTCCTAACAAGAAATTTAGATGTTCTGAAAGACACATATTTCACAGTATCAGATAGCAGAAAACAAACTTTCACGAAGGAGGAATTTCCCTTAAAAGACTTCAATAAAGGAAAAATATACTTACTCCTAAGATCATTATAAATAGAGCGCTCAAGTAGAACATGAATTAAATCTTCTATTAAAACAGAGTTGCAAGCACATACTCTGTCCTTCATAGGAACATTATTGTACCCGCCCATCCGAATTGCCAGTGGGAGAACATTCAATCTAGCATGCAGAAAGGCTAACTTCATTTTATAAGTTGGAAGATCAACCAGATAATGAGGAAGGGATGAATTCAGTGGAACGTAAGAAACAAAAAATATATTAGATTGGCAGGACTTAATCTCTGTCATCTGGGATTGCATTGCTATATCCTTAAGTGTTTGGAGAATAAGTAATTTTGCTTTATCATACCCTTGAGTCAGAAAAAAAGGAACAGAGAACCCCAACTTCATGACAGCCAATTGCATTTTATGCATCCATGAATTTGGACCAGGCTCTTCAAAGGACATCAAAAGGAGCTCAGATACCCTCTTAAAAATAATTTTCAACCAAAAAAGGAGGGCTAATCTAAAAGCCTCTGTTTTAATTGGCATTATACCTAACTCTGCACGGAGCAATGCTAATTTTGTGGAAATGGGAACTGCCACAAGTCTGCACAGAAATTTATTTTGTGCTCTTTCTAACATATCTAAATTGGCCAGAGCCCACAGCGGTGCTCCAAACAGCAGTTTAGGCAGGACTCTGAGCCTATAGAGTTCTAAAGTGGGTTGGATCATATTGCCCCCTTTTGTGCGATAGAATCTTAATAATCCATTTAATGTTCTTTCAGCTAACAGGGTACTTGATTGAACCTGTGAAGACCAATTACCAGTCCAGTGAAAGACCACACCAAGATATTTAAAGGAGAGGACTTGTTCCAATTTATTCCCGTCAAGTAGCCAATTATAAATTTTTTTGGATTTGCCGAATACCATCACTTTTGTTTTTTGGTAGTTGATGGAAAGTTGTTCATTCTTACAATATAAACTAAACTGATTCAACAATCTACGCAGGCCTACTTGAGTATAGGAAATCAGGATAGCATCATCTGCATACAATAGGATCGAATATGTCCTATTTCCAATTTTAACTGGGAAAAATCAGTCACCTTTTAAGAACTCAACTACATTGTTTATAAACAAATTGAAAAGAAGGGGAGCAAGCAGACACCCTTGTCTTACTCCTTTAGAGACAGGTATCGAGTCTGATAGGTGTGTATCATCAACTCTGACTTTCAAGGATGTATTTGAATAAAGGGATATTATACATTTTAGAAGATTCTTATCAATACCCATAGTTTGTAATTTAACCCAAAGACGTTCCCGTGAAATAGAGTCAAAAGCAGCCTTCAAATCAATGAATGCTACAAAAATATGCTTTACAATTCCTGCCAAATATTTATCAATAACATATTTCAACATAAAACAATTATCCAAAGTTGACCTGCCTAAACGGAAGCCAGCCTGTTCTGGAGCCAGCAATGCATGCTCTTCCACCCAATCCTCCAATGTGTCTAAAAGAGATCTGGCATAGATTTTCCCAGAAACATCCAAGAGACTAATGGGCCTATAATTTCCTGGATCATTTCTAGGACCTTTTTTGTAGATTGGAACTACAATAGCAGATGACCAATTAGGTGGTGTAACTCCTACATTATTAATTAAAGAAAATAATGAAGCAAAAATTGGAACCCACCAGTCTGAAAATGCCAGGTGCTTTACCTTTCTTTTGTCGTAGTATTAATGACTTAGCCCTATCTATAGAAATATTTTCCCAGCTATGTTCCCATCTAGGTCCAGTATAGTCCGGGGGAATAATCTTAAGATGGTCTGGATCATTAAATAGCTTTCCAAAATAGCTTTCCCAGTTGTTTTTAGAAATAGTTCCTTCTAAAATTGGAGATGACCTTTTTTCAAGCTTTGCAATTGTATCCCAGAATTTCGAAGGATTCTTTTGCAGGAGTGCTAGGCTTAGTTCCTTCCACTGTTCCCTGTAATATTTCCTTTTTTTCTCACTAATTAATCTTTTATATTTTTTACGAAGATCATAAAAATATGAGGGAATTTCAGTGGAGTTAGTGGATCGATATAATTTGATGGCTTTTCCCATTTGCCTTTTTAAATTCCTGCAATCTTTGTCAAACCAAGCATTATTGCTTTTGGTTTGGCAATTTTCTGAGTGGGATAACTTTTTTATAAAAAAGGGTCTGAGGGAATTTGTTAATTGTGTATACAACTGATTTGCAGACTCGACATTGGATGCTTGAATCAGATCTTTCCTTAATTTCATAAATTCCTCAGAGTAAAGTCTCTGTTGCAAATCTGATTGCAACAGGGGATTCCATTTGATCCTTTTATCAGAAGTTAATTGGGCTTGTTCAGAATTAAGGTGGTGAGCAGTATTTATAATAGTACTGTTAAACCACTGCAAGGAAAATCTAAGTGGCTGGTGATCACTACCAGCAACTGGATCAACTGTAAAAGAGAGAAACAAGGATCGATGCTCATGTGAAATTAACACATGGTCAACTGTACTTGCTCTAAAGTTATTTATAAAAGTAAACTCTCCCTTAGAATTATCAAGATGGGAACCATTTATTAAAGCTAGATTTAATTTTGTCAGTAAAGTAAAAAAAATGCGGCCAAAAGTTTTATAAAAGATACATGATCATGGTACAGAATCTTTACCCCACTTTTCAAAACAAAAATTGAAAAAGGGAAAGATATATGGCAGCTGATAGACTGGCATGAGAGAATCAGCAATTGCTTTGGCAAGAAAGAGATCTATTTGTTTAACCCCAATGAAGTTTGAACTCAGGTGCAGTAACAGAGCTAGGCATGACAGACCTCCTCAGGGTCATCCCACCTGCCCTCTAAGCAACAGAGCTTTTAAGCCTGCCAGATGAATGGTCCAAAATCATTTCTGTACTAGTCCTTCCTGCCTTCTCCAAAGAAAACAAGCCTAACCTGGGAGAACAGAGAAGGAACAACAGGTGGTAGAATATGCTACCTAAAACACAAGAAGTCTCTCCTTAACTGTAGTGGCAGCTGATGATTGCCATGTCAGTAGGTTAGTAAATCCTTTCTCAGGTCTAGTCTGAATTTCGATGGAGTGGTCTAAAGTGCTACACCTGTTTTGGGTATAGGATTCAGCTCCCTGGATGTCTCTTTTAAAATGTGGACTAAAATGTGGAGCAAAATCCCTGCCCTACTGGCATGACAGCCACCAGACGTGAATGGAAATTGTGAATAACTGGTCATTATTTCCCTTTTAGGAATTATGGAACTTTTTCTAATTTCCAAAAGTAGATTTTTATTCCCCCGCCCCCGGATGCAACATTTCACAAAATTATAGTCAGACATGACAGTATGGTACATGCATGTATAAACTAGATATTTACTCAGAAATATTGGCTGGAATCATGTTAGTTACTCCCAAACAGAGTAGACCCATTGAATCAACTGTTGAATGGTGACTCAACACATAGGTCAATCTAACCGATTCAATAGCTCTGCTCTGGCCAGGACTACCAACAGAATTTAGGCCATTAAGTAAATGCCTAGTTCCCATACTCATACATTGACGGTGTGATTACTGGCTCCTACAGTTCAGAGGATAAAAGTCCTTAATTATTACCCCACCAGCTGTCTCTCCTTTCTGCCTATCTGCAAGGAACTTGAGAGTTGTGCATTCCTAGGAGGTCATGTGATTTAGGAAAGCACAACTCCCATTGTCTTTCAAAGTATGAATCTTTATTTAACTGTATACAAGTGCACTATCTTTGTTCTGGAATGAATCCTCAAACAGCAGCACATTGTTCAGAGCATTCCTTGTTCTGCTCCAGTCCATCTTCTGACCGGCTTCCGGAAATCTCTCAAGGTCTGGAACATACATATAAAGGGGAAAAAGGAAACAAGTTTTGACAAATATCCTCAAGCAAGACCTACAAGTTAGCTTAATTTCCCTTCTTGCTGATAGCAATGGGGTTGCAGCCTGGGCCAGCCTTTCCCCAAAATCTCCCAGCCACAGTCAAGTCTCACCTTCCAGCTACCTTTTCCTGGCCCTGTGGTTACTGAATTCAACCTGTACTGTAAGGCCCCACTTTGGGGGTCCCTGATATTATGGGTATGGGCACCATACCTAATTGGCACAATATTGGGTTGACAACTGTATTAATTGGCTCTGACATCAAAATCAGACCTGAAAGGTGACAGAGAGGTCAAACTGAGTGAGGGAAAGAATTTGACTGTAAACGTGAAAAGGATAGGTCAACTCGAAACTTCCTCCAAGAAAGCCTGAGTTATTTGTCAGGCAAATACACACCATTCCTGTAGATAATAGGCTTAAATAGAAGCTGGAATTTTCCAGGGAACCCAACTGTAAGAAGCCCACCAGGACACTGATTGACAGATATCCATCTCTTGTACACCTGGATTCCTTCCTCTTTCCTCACAGCACCCACAGTAGACAGCTATTACAACATCCATCATGTCTTTGTCAATCAAGCACTAAGCCCATCAACAGACCCATTGTCCACAACAGGTTCCTTTTGTCTTGCATCTGGAACCTTCACTGCCACAGGCTATTTTCAGAGTACAAATACCCCTGATTTCAGGATGCTCAGGGCAGTCTCTCAAAGGTCTACCCGTCACTCTGTCTGTCTGGCTCCTGAATGAGAATTGTCCTTAGGTCATTTCTAAGCCAAAACACATTTCTGCTCTTCACTACTCTTCTGGACTGGTAATTATAAATCCCCCCCAACCTTTTAGCTTCTATAATTTTTCCTCCCTTTCTCTTTCAGCTAGCTCTTGTGTGAATGTGTAATTGTGTGTATCTTGTGTGTGTTACTGCCCTGGCTAGCCCAAGCTTGGGGGATATTAAAAAGATATCTCTTGATATCAATAATTCGGCTTCACATACCCATTCCCCTCCACATGCTTGCGAGGCCCCCGGACAAGCACGCATACAGGCTCGGCCAATAATCGCTGTAATATTACAACACAATACAGGCAGGCCAGAAAATAGCCGACTCACAGCTTCAGGAGACCTCGAGGCAAGTACTCAATTATGTATGCACGCAACTTTCAAAAGATCCTCTGCCCCGCGCCAGAAGCTTGATGATCTGACTATACAATGTCCAAGCACTCTGCGTTTGCATACTGGCTACTCTATTGACAATTTGGCGATCATTCAATCATTCAAATTCTGACCTTTCGGAGGCTTTGTCTCCAGCCCCAAATCCATTGTTTTCCCCCAGTCCGACCTACCCTGCAGTCACAATTCTCCTTATAAAAACCCCTGACTTTGAGCGCTTCCTTGGATCACTCTTGGCTTCCATACCACCTTGCTGTCACTTTGTCCAGTGAGCCTTCCCCTCAGCTCCACGTCCTGAGATCCACGCTCCACAGCTTCTCTGTTTCCGACCGGGCTTCAGGACAGGTGTAGTATTACCCAAACCAACAACTCCTCTAAAAATCCCTCTATCCCACTCCAACCTTTATTTCTATACTTTCTCTGTGTGTTTGTGTTGCATACACTGATTGATTGTATTTTTAATAAAATTCACATTTGTTATTTAACTCCAGTTTGCTTCTTGACTCGGCCTGACCCCGTAGACATTGGGTTCAAGATCTCGCTACGTTACCCTGCCTCTCCCAGTGCTAACTTGTGCTTTTGGACTAATTTCCCCAACTTGTATAATTTTGAGAGCAATTTGGTGTCCCTCCCGGGACCCCCAGAAAACAGGGTAACATGTGCATGCATGAGTGAATTCCCCTCAATAAAACACATTTTTAGCTTACTTCTGCATCTTTGGCTGGTTCCCTTTTCCTGCGTAAATATTGGTAGGAAAGAGCTTGCTAAGTTGCCCCCCTCTTGCAACCTCCTGATTTTGAGCTAATTAATTGCCCACTTTTTCAAGGAAATATTTGGCATTGCAGGGTGGCCCTTGTGGCACCTACGTTTTGGGGGTAATAGTACGACTTAACATTCCCTCTCCCACAATAACAATAGCATCTTGAGCTATCTGTTGCAGCTTGGCTCACACACATAAACTTCCTTATTTTTTACAGCTGAAGTTGGGTAACAAACACACAGTGTTACTGTGCACTTCCCAAGCAACAGTAGGAAGACTGGTGTGCTTCGTAGAGTACGCAGTTTTCATCACTTTGTGGTAGCGTACCATCTTTGAAAACAATGGCTGTTTCTGTGGCTGCTAGCCACCAATGGAACTATTCCGCAGCTGTTCATCTGATGCTTTGTTTTTAGGAAGCCAGTTTTCTTATGGTGCAACCTCTAACCCTATCAATTAACATAATCTGATACGTAGTATAGTTGGTATCGCGGTATATAATAACTGACTTGTAACGCTGAGTATGTTTCTGCCATGCAATTGCCAAAGGGAAGTAATCTACAATGAAGCAGCAACTACAAAGACTAGAAGTGGTCATAGTACTACATCTTCATCTTTGACCTGCTCGTCCCTCCTCCTCCTTCACCTCCTGTTACTTAAGAAAGTATGCAATTGTCTCAGGTTTCCTGTGTTCAGTTCTAGTTTATTGGCAATGATTGCTGACATTTCTCATCAGTAACAGGTAATTTTGCCAGTGTCGGCAAAGTTTAATAAGTGTGAAAGTCCATTAGGGTGAATCAAAGCCTCTCGGAACATCTACCAAACTGTAATCAAAGCACTTGATGGAAGCACATTTCATCATATGTAACAGTAAACATTTGATGAGAACCTAGGATAACTGCATTAGTTACATTGCTGTGGACTGAAAGTGTTGAAGTGTCAAAAGCTATGAGGAAGCTGTCTAGGCTGGAATCCCTAGGCTGCTTAAATCCCATTGACTTTAATGGGATTTAAACAGCTAAACTGTAAACATGATTGCAGACCTGCTCTTTAGTATTTGCTTTGTCAAAAGGTGCTTAGATTATGATTCATCTCATAGGATATTTGTAGTACAAACCTACACAAAAGTAAATTCAGCTTCTTTCACTGGGGATTACTCTCTGACAAATTGCTGTAGAATTGTACCTTAATGCCAAAAATAAAAGAAAAAGTATATACAAACACCATCATAGACATATTCTGCCGATCCTGTTTGGAAGAGTCCATGTCTAAGTTTGCATAAGGTGGTAGGGGGAGGAGGAAAAGGACCTCTTGCCCTAGGAACACACTATTTCTACTGTAATCTGGGCAGACTAATTGCTGTGCTTTGGAGTTGTCATTCAACCTGACTGTGCATGCAGTCAGGAGACCCCAAAGGTCAGTCCATATTCATGCTTAAAACTGACCAGGCCTCCCCCCCCCCAGCAATTTGTCCCTGGATTCTAGCTGGGAAACTCAGTCAAAATGAACACTTTCCTCTGTGCCATTTTCCTCATGAAAAGTTGCAAGCTCTTTCTGCCTTGAAGATGCTATTTGCAGCAAATAGTGGTTTGAGCAGCAGTTTTCAGCAGGAAAATAGTTTGCAGCTCAGGTGACAAGTTAGCTTCTCCCCTCGCACTGCAGTGCTCTCTGGATGAGAGGAGGGGATGGTCAGCCACTTTTATTAAAGAAAGAGAATGTCCAATTATAATTTGATTCTCAGTCTGAGTGACTCATTTCTGAGTAGAACAGTAGCCATGTGTCCTACTTTAACAGATGGCAGTCCTCTGTTTCAAGGGAGCAGCTATGTTAGACTAGCAGGGACACACCAACTGGTGGCAAATGGTCTGGACAAGCTCATGTGTCACATTGCCAACTGCCAGCTGGACTGGCAACTGGAATTACCACTGTTTGCCCCTGGGCCCTCACGCATCAAGCTAAACCAATACTTCCTTGATTTTTGATGCTACTTTCTCAATGTAGTTCTGCAACCACATATTGGAAATTTTATACTGTGAGGCAACATGGTGTACTGATTTGAGTGTTGGATTATGACCCTGGAGACCAGAGTCTGAATCCAACTGAGGTAGCAGGAAAATAACTCCCAAAAAACCTTCATTTTGCTCTCTCCTTCCCTCAAGAGAGTCTAGGAAAGAGGGAGCCTCTGCACAACATAACTTCACACACACACACACACACATACATTCTCTGTGGAGAAGATAGAGGGTGCCACCACAAACTGTCCAACATTTCACAGGTGAAAGCCCAACACATCTAGCCAAGCAACAACAGAGCATGGTCAAGATGGCAAAAGATGTTAATAGAGAAAAACAAACAAGCAGAGAGAGGCTGCAAGAGTTTGCTCATACCTGAGCCTACTGGGAAAGGCAAGATTCCACTTCATTCTCTCCTCTCCCTTCTGCTGAGTTAGGCTGTTTCTGAACTTTAAACTCAGTTTGCTGCAGTTAAAGTAAGCTGATGACAAAGGGAAAAAATGGAAGAAGGAAAGAAAAACTGACGCATTTTTAAAAGCAGCTGAAAAATGTATCTGGAACTGCCCCTGCTAAATTAGGACAGTTGGAGGGTATCTCACTAGTGTTTGCCCTGGGTCTTCTAGCATAAAGCTATGCTGCCACTTTGCTTCTTGATACTGCTTCTTTGATAATGTTGTGCAATTCAAAAATGGATACAGAAAAACCACTTTATATGGAAAACCTACAGACTACTGCACATCCTTACATGCTTACAGCTTACACCCAGAACATACCATGAAATCCATTGTTTGCAGCCAAGCCCTAGGATACAGCCTTATCTGTTCAAACATACTGCATCATCAATGAGACACAGCCCATTCCAAACAATGACACTTCCCTTGGGTGGTAGGTTTGTGGCTGCACACAAGCAACTCCCAAAGGAACTACTAATTAGCAACAACAGACTCCACGACATGTTTATACAAACCAGACTCTGCTACAAATCCAGATTCCATCTATGCCCTCATAAAACACAGGGACCAGACCCTATTACAAATCCAGATGCCAACTCTCTCCCAATATCTACTTGGTGTCAGCATTAAAGGACTACAAATGTCATCCACGCCAACTGGCATTCATTCGCTTGCCAGTATCCCAATGTGATATATATTCTCTTGTATTAGCAGTATATTCTACAAAGAACAAACAGGCCTTATGTCAAAGAGCAAATGGACACAAATCTGGCTGCAGAAATGGCAGTATTCAAGAGCAAGTGGAAGAACACTCAGCTTCCCAGGGCGTTCCTGTCACTCTTTCAAAATAGTCATTTAGGAGCAAAGAAGTTTAAAAGGGAGATTACAAAGAACAACTGTCAAGTTACAGTTCATTAGCAAGGGCCAGTGTACCTCTGGAGAAGTGAAATTCTTACCACACCAATTGTGTTTATTGGTTTACCTAATGTCGAGATGTTTGTGTTCTCAGCAACAGTTTTGTATACAGCCTATGTTAATAAGTTAATTGTCATTGTCTATACTTTTGACGTTTAATTTCTCTCTAATCTCACTAGAACATGTGCAGAAGAAGATGAACAAATGGTAAAATGTCCAGAATCCAAGTCCTATGAGGAATGGTTGAAGGAGCTGCGTACATTTACTCTGAAGAAGGGAAAACTTGAGAGTTGATATAAATAACCTGAAGGACTTCTATAAGGAAGATGTAGGATCCAAACAATGGATTCAATTGCAAGAAGGAAGATAATGGGTAAATGTCAGGAAGACCCTTCTGATGGTAAAAACTACTCAAATGTGAAACAACCTACCTTGGAAGGTGGTGAATGCAGAGTCTACATGGCTACTTTTCAGTGGTACTTTAGAGGTAGATTCCAGCATGGCAGGAAGTTGGACTAGATAGGCCTTCCAATCCTTCCTACTCTATGGTTCTATGATTCTATAATCCAATATCTAATGATATACATTCCGTATATACAATTCTGGATAACACTATTGATCTGAAGAAGTGGCCTATGGCCCATGAACATTCTTAATTCAATCTTTCAGATGCCATGGGATTCTTGGTATTTGAGAAGAATCTGGTCCAAGACCAGTTTATAGATAAAGAATCACAAAAAGGTACAGTCAGAGGCTTTGATTTTGCCTATTAACATTTAACACCTGGAAAAAAGGCCCAAGATAGGCTGGCCACTTACCATATCAACAACAACAAAAAAAGAAGGAGGGGCTGATACAGGACAATAATTTGCATGAAAGTGCTAATTTGTATGTAAAGAATAGATGCAAATTTAGAAATATTGCTACAATATAAATAGAAATATTATATATCTTACCATAAACAAGAAGACTGTAGCTGAGTGACCTATGTGTGCACTGAGCCTGTCATCCAGATGCTAATACATGATTGACAATTCCCTCTATGAGCTGTTCTCTTTTCTTATGGTTCTTGACTTTTAAACTGAGCACAGACTGATCCATCCTTCAGTTAGAGGTTACCATCAAACAGAGGACTATTCTCTGGAAGACATGACAGATGGCCACCCTTCCTTAATGCCAACACAACATTTTGTGTCTCCCTTTTATACAACTATTTCCCTCATTATGATCTGCAGTTGGACTATCTGAAGCAAGGATGGGCAACTCTGTCCCTCCAGGGGTTTTAGTCCTAGATCTTTCATCAATCAGCATCACCAGTGGTGTGAGATAATGGGAACAGGAGTCCAAAAACAGCCGGACGGCCCCAGTTATTTACCTTGATCTGAACCAACACTTGGGAAGCAATTACATAAAAGCAATGGAAAGGAATGCAAAGTTTTATTTTGTTTTGTTTTCAAATATGTTAGAAATTTTTGCTCTGGCAGGATTATGTCATTTCCTGAATGATAAGAAAAGGACTGTTCAGTGTTTTACAAGGGTTTGGGGACATTTTCCAATCATAACTGACACACACAAAATTCTTCCCCTGGTCATGAATGCAGTGGTTGAAAGTTTCATGGAAATTCACGAGACTTCTTTTAACCTACATGAGTATTACTTACAACCTATTGTTGTAAGTGCTTACCAGTATGACTATCTCTCTTTCTTTCTGTACTGTTTTTTTCCTTTTTCTATTGCTATTTTTTCTGTCCATTAAAGTATTACTAGAAAATTTTCAATAAAAATGTTTTTAAAAAAATCAGTTGGCCATTCTTGGTTAGGAACAGAATGAGAATTTCATGACTAGGGTTGAATCTGGAGTTCCCGATCCACAGAGAAACTTGCGTGGTGGAAGTAAAAATGGCACAATGAAAGTTCCCCCAACTTGCAGGAACTTTTTCAGTTCCCTGACAACACATACTACACAGTTTTTGAAAGTTGCACAGGAGTTTGAGAAACTGAGCAGCTTTGCTGTAAAAAAACCGTACTCAAAGTTTTTGTGCGATGTATAGAAAACTGTGCAGTTTTCTAAGGGAAAAAAAACCATTCACATTCTGCTTTGCTACATACTTGGGAAAAGTGCAAAGAATATGATATAAGGTTTTACATTGTGGCTGCAGGCTTTGCCAGTCTGAATGCTGTGCAAACAAGATGTTATATAGCAGGAAATAAACTCAGCTGAGTGAACCTGCAGCCTTTGCTAGTTTGTTGTGCAATTTCCTTTCTGTGAGGAAAGTTGTGCATTTTAGGGGTTTTTGAAAAGCAGAGGACAACTGGGGCTAATGACACAACTGGACTCAAGCCAAAAGGACATTGAGGCCATTTCTGCACTACACTGTTACAGTACTATTATTCCACTTTCAACATCCTTTTGGCACCCTTTTGGTGTAGGGTAGGGCTCTGGAGCCCCCCTTTAGGGCTCTGTGTCCCAGAAATGGGGAAGGAGCCTATCCTTGGGGATAACCTAGGATTCAGGCTCTCATTTGTAGGGCCATGTGGTTTGGGTGGGAGTCCCTGGGTTACTTTCCAATTAAGCTGGACCAGGGAGGAACCCATAATATTTGGAGTGCACTCAGGGCTTAGGTGTTTTCACCCAAGGGAAGGCTGAGGATATTGTCATGGGGTTCACACCTGGGCTTCAGCTGGACCCACATCAGATTGCTCCCCACTCTTGCTCCATTTCCAATGCAACCTAAACAGGTTAGGTCAAATTAAGTGCCCTTATTTAACCCAATTTTCTGGGTATGGGCTCATTATTTCATGGTTGATCATCAAGTGAAATTATCTCTCTTTACATTACAGTTATAACAGAGCCATGCCCCAGTTCAGGGATGGGAATTATGTGGCTCTCTAGTGTTGTTCAACTACAACACCCATCATTCCTCACCATTCACTATGTGGATGGGAGCTACAGTACAACAATGTCTGCAGGGCCACATGATTTCTTCCACTGCTCTATTTATTGCAAAGACAGAGAAAGAGAGAGAGAAAAGGTAAAAAAAAAATACAATCAATGTGTTATTTGTAAATATTCCCGAGCTCTGTGCTAGTGATATATGTAGTTTCGGCAGTAAATTGCTATCCGTGGCTTAGTACACACAAGGTTTGTTATCGATGACAGTTTTTCACTCCTCTTTGTACTGGGCTCGGTTTGAGAATTTCCTTTTTGTTGGACTGATGCAGAGTAATAATTCTGATGATTAAAACACTAATATCCTCTCGACTAATCAATGTAAACGCACAAGTGCTGGCAAGAATCACCATCGCTCTTCATTTGGACAAATGGCTTTTTGGCCCAAAGTGTTGGTGAATTGTGGTGGGGACACTCTTGAAGGAGAGACTTTGATTTGTGGGAGTTTTGATTAGCATAAGAGCTGCAGAGAGCTGGGTGGAGTCCATAACAGTTGGGCAGAACACCTCTGTTTTTAAAGTTGCTTACTTAGATTGTGCCACTGATAAAGCCAAGAATATTCAATGATGAATAGGCTAAACTTATTTTCCCTTTATATTGCTTCTTGCATGCATTGTACAGGACTGATGAAATGGGAACTCAGACACTATTTAGAATCTAAATACAGCCAAGGGCACCCAAATCATATAGGAGATTAAAAGAATCATATGGCATGTACACCAATTGCTGTAGATGCAGGTCACATGAAATACTGAGAGGCAGAGAGGCAGTGTTATGGCAAATAACACTACTTCCCCCTTTTCCTGCCTGAATTTAAAAAAAAAAAATCCAACAGCAGTTACAGTAAAGAAGTTCTTCCTAAAGTTTAGGTGGAATCTCTTTTCTTTCAATTTGAATTCACTGGTTTACATTCTAGCCTGTAGAGCAGCAGAAAACAATCTCACTCCATTTTCTGTATGATATCCCTTCAGATATTTAAAAATGGCCATCATGTCCCCTTTCAGTCCTCTCTTCTAACACAGAAGATAGCACAGAGCTTGAAAGAGTTACTTCTTTGGATTACATCTCTGAGATTCCCTAGTTAAAGCAGCTCTCCTCCAAAAACTAACTTTTCCACATTCTGATAGAACATTAAAAAAATGTGAAAATTAAGTTCACATGCACATATCCTCCATTCACTTCATCCAGTACAACTTAGAGAAGACTGAAAACACCCATTTCCTGATTAACAATATCTCCAGCTTTATTGCTATGACTGAAAAGGACAATCAATGAGTAGTTTAAATTACAGCTCACTGAAACAAGTCAGGATAAAACCACAGTGGTCATTATAAGAACAAGTATGTCCCTCCTCCTTTTTATTTTCCTTTCGTGTTATTTATTCTGGATTGTAAACCTGAAGACAGATATTGTCCTGTTTTATTGATATATGTAATCTGCTTCAAGAAGCTTTTTGACTGAAGAGCAGAGTAGCATATTTATAAATAAACGGATGCAGCTTTTTAAAAAAATCACCTTTGCAAACAATATATAACTGATTTATTGGCTTTATTCCAAGCAGATATTTCTAGTGCTGTAGCAAACATGTCCATATCCAAATATTCAGTGGCATATCTCCTCCACATGCTAAATAGTTTATACCAAAAGAGAAAATCACTAGATGACCCAAAATATCCCTAAGGATAAAACTGAAGGTAAAACTGGTATAGCATTTTGTCCAGAGGAACAGCAAGCAGCTGTAGGTGGTTCACTTTCAAATGTTTGGAAGCGCTACTGCCTGGTAGGCTAGAGAGCTAGAAGGTGAACAGGGAAACAAAATGAATGAGGATTAGTAAGAAGGAAAAAAAAGTGGTGCAGAGCTTTCACATTCTTTGAACAGTTAAGGGGAGGAGAGGGACAAAAGGTATTACTGCCTGGTTGGAGGGGGAGCAAGAGACCAGAGGGAAAGGCTGAATGAGCACCAGTGAAAATAGAGAGAAAGATCAATAAGAAAGTAAAGCAATGAAAAAGTGTGGGGAGAGCAGGAAGAAAAAGGAGAGAGAGCACCCCTGTGGTAGTAAGATTCTAGCCCTTGGGAAGCTCAGTACTTCCACTAATTAGGACAAAGTTCATCTCATTCTGGCAGTTCCAACTGTCAATTTAAGGATTTTAGTCCAAGACCCCCATCTTAAATACACTTGGCTCAATGTAAGTTGCATTGATTTCAGTACAGTTGGCCCCCCACATTCACTAAGGTTAGGGACCCAGGATAGTTGCAAAAGTAGAAAAACCACAAACTTTAAAATGTGTGTATCTGTGGGAGGGAGGTCAAGGCATGGTGGGGAGAATGAGCAGCAAGAGTCCAAACCAGGTCAGGGAAAGGAGAGGGAAAAACACCTTCCTTGGGTGTTGGGGGAGCATTGGGAGAGGTTTTGTGGTACTGAGAAATTGAGCTACAAGCCATCACCTTAGCTGGCCAGGAAGTGGCTGGTGGGGAAGGAGGACCAGAGGCGGGTTTTCAAGGTGTGTGTGGGGCCTGATCGAAGATGTCAAGAAGGAAGGTTCCTCCAGAAAAGGAGCGCCTGGGTTTGACTTTCATGGATTTGCAAATAATCAAATCCATGAAAGTCAAACCCACAAACATGGAGGACCAACTTTCTTCTAATAAGCTAACACAGAAGGCACAATCCTGTCACTGGAATCACAAAGCTGCAAGTCCTATTTTATTTCAGAGCTAGCATTTTACTAGAATGCTGATTCTCCCCCACCCCCGTCATGTGTTTCTTAAGTCATTTCCGCACTAGGCTGTTATAGCGCTATGATTCCACTTTCAACATCCTATGGAATCCTGGGGTTTGCAGTTTCGAGAGGGGCCAGCTGGAATGTTGAAAGTGGAATCATAGCGCTATAACAGCCTAGTGCAGAAATGGCCTTACTTTACTTGATTCTTTTGCCAAGGACTACAGAGTTGCACTGTTTTTGTAGAAATTGCAAATGATAGATTGTTCCTAGTCTGTATTCTTACCTTGTGCCAGGTGCAGTGGCCCCTGTTTATCACCCCATCACATTCTAATGTCTGAATCAGCTCTTCAGGAGACAGCGTCTTCCCCTAGTGACTGACGAACAGTGCTCTTTGTGGCCAGATGGATTTTCTGTCTTTCTGTCAGTGACTTTCCCTTTGTTGCATTCTCTCTTTATATACCTACTTATCTAAGCTTCTATTCTGCTCCCTCTCCTCTCCCTTCCTCCACACTTCTCTAGGTCTCTTTTCCCAGAAATTGTTTCTCTTTCATGATGGCTGGTTATTAGAATTAGAAGTTCTTTCTTTTCCAACACTGATCTTCCAAATCCACACTTTTTCTTGTTGTTTCCACAACCAGTTGTTAAAAATTTAACTCCCTTTTCAGTATGAAAGAGGAATTTAATGAAGGAGCTGCCTTGAACATGTTTTTATAAAATCAAAAACATTTGCCTATAAATCCAAAAGCAAACAAGCAAACAACTACTAACCCCATGCTATTGTGTCAGATGACTGTGTCTTTTACAGATACCTTGTGCCAGACCAGAATGCAACACTTTTATTTATTTATTCAATTTGTAAAAATATAATTATCTTTACAGTGCTACACAAAACTGAAAAATATACTGAAAATATACTGGAAAATATACTGAAAAATTCTAACAGATCACTGATGTTATACATATAGTTAAGAGGAAAAGTTAATCTATACAAAATGATGTCAACCAAATCATCTCAAAAAAACCTCTAAGTGAGAAATGATGGAATAAGGTAATGTTTTGTTTTTTGTGATGCTCCTGGACAAATTCATAGACCAGTCAATAAGGGATGGTTTCTAAGCTAAGAAATACTGGACTGATGTACATAATAAAATTTGTGCTATAATGAAAGTTCAGTTTGCCAAGATACCAGAATTGTATTTGTTAAATATGACAAAGGTACTTGATGGTACTGAAGTACAGAAATATTGGCGAATAATTCTTTATATGATAACAACAGCCCGGATAGAATATGCAAAGCTTTGGAAAACTCAACAAATACCTACAATAGAACAACGGCGGGGAACATTTATGGAAAATAGAAATGCTGATATAGTTTCACAGAAACTAAAGGGGAAAACAGACGACGATTTCAAAAAGGAATGGCAGATTGTAACGGGTAATTGCTGGGTACTGTTAAATGAAAATGAGTGATTCATGGTTAAGATAACTAATGAGGGGGCTACTGATGTAAACCATGGAAGTGTAATGTAGAGAATGAAATGCAAGAACTATCATGTAACATTATCAGCATAAAGTGGTACACTGATATAACTATGATGAGAGATGTTGGAAATGAAATCTAGATCAGTGTGGAAGATCAAAAATATTTCATGTAAATTAACAGTAATAATGTTTGTTTTATATGTGAAATTTGAATAAAATGATATAAAAAAAATAAGGGATGATTTCTATGACTGATGATATCTATTTATAATTATGCTAATTGCAAGAAAAACAACATACATCTTCCAGGTATATTACGATAACTTGTAGTGCCATCTGCTAGGTTAATTGTTCTGATATAGTCTGCATTGAAATGCCTATTATGCTGTATTGTTAACCACATACTTGTAATTTTGTAATTCATATTTAAATGGCTGAGAAAGATTCTTTTAAAACATCCTACTCCTTGGTTTTATGGATTCTCAGACTTTGTTATGGTTCATATCAAAGAATCCAAGACTACTTAGTGCTATGGAGTAGCAATCCAGAAACAGGCAAAAACAAACAAACAAACAAAATAAGCTACCAGCTGCTTGCCTTTTGTATCAAAACCAGAAGGTTGCCTATCTCTTCTTTGCCAGGAATGATGGAAAACCTGCTAAACATGCTGTTTTCATGATTCGCATGACATCTGGCAGAGAAAAGCCACCAATTGGGGCCCTGCTTGTTCAGTTTTTGATAGGTCTCTGCTCATGATCTTCCTTGATTCACCATTTTAGGCAAGTTCTCATTTTCAGCAGTGGTGAACATTCCACCAAAGAATTCTAAACCCAAAATAGCCAATATGTTAGAGCTTCTTGCTTTTTCCTTCCTAAACCAGCCATTTTAAAATTATGCTTGCTTAGGGCTCTGCCATGAAAGTGTTATGTGGTAGAAGATGCTGGAAAGCAATACCACCCTCCTTGTGGTTGTTCTTCATAAATTCCTAGATAGAAATGCAGAGCTATGTATGCCATACAATCTGTTGTGGTTCCCTTAACCAGCCTGCTGTCTCAGATGTTGAGCACATTATCCCACTGCCAATGGAAAATTCATCCATCAATTTAATAAGGTTTTTTTTAATGGGAGATTGGGGAAGAGGGGTCACTTTGTCCTTTGCCTCAGGCAGCAAAATGTCATGGGGCAGTTCTGAGCTTGCTTCTGCTGCTGAAAGACCCCTTTGCCTTAAAGCAGACATGCTTTGAGTTACAACCTCTCCCTGACATGTTCAATCTGTGAAGACTAGCACTAAATTAATTGCAGTTCTAGGCATTACAGGGCCAGTTTTCTCCCATAGGGCCATCTTATCTATGTTCACACAGAAGAAAATCTGTGTCTTTTTGCCACCTTCTTAGAGAATTTATTCAGGATTGCATGTGTGTGTGCATGCACACACACCTTCAAGTCACCTGTCAACCTAAGGGCAACCCCAAGAAATGTAACTGGGTTTTCCTTGGTAGGGAATACTCAGAGGTGGTTTTGCCAGTTCCTTCCTCTGAACGACAGCCTATGGCATTAGTTGGTGGTCTCCGATCCAAGCACTAACCAGGGCTGACCCTGCATAGCTTCCACAAGTAGATAGAATCAGGTGCTTTTAATGTGATTAAACAGCCTTAGTATATGATTAGAAGAGAGGACAAAGATTCCACCTTCCTGGAATCACACCTTTAAAAGGAACCCCCTGGTAATAACTAGCCCACTTCAAGGAGCTCAGGTGCTTCCTTAGGATGCTGATGGTCTTTCTGGCACAAACTTAATAGAAGGATAATTTGTGGCCAATTGCAGGGGTTTACTGCAGCCCTGCTCCGGTGGCTCTGTAGGTTAACTGGCCACAGCCAAGGTGTTCTCCTTCAGCTCTTGGTGGTTTGTCTTTAACAGAGAAGCTACTGGATACTCAAGCCGGTACACACCAATATACCCTGGAGGTGGCGTGGGGAGATAGACGTAGCTCCCTCTCCTTTCATCTTTTGCTTTATGTTTCATCAAAGCTCGGTATTTCTTGTTATACCTTTCTAGAAAGGAGGACTGGATAAGTAAGGGAACCTTCCGCCAACGCTAATCGTTTTAACAGCTCCGGAGTGGAAGCAGAGCTTCTGCGAGTTTCTTAAGTTTGCTGGCTATGACTTCAAGGGGATGTGCGCGGTGTCCGTGGGGGCGCGCGAAACGATAGCTTCCCGAGCGATCCTCAACCTTTGCGTGCGGGGTCAGGAATGATCAGCATGCGGCTAAAGTCACCTCGTAATTTGAGAGCGCTAGACACCCCGAAACGGCAAACCCCAGGGTTCCATAGGATGTTGAAAGTGGGATAGTAACGCTATAACAGTCTAACGCGGAAATGGCTCTCATGTCAATAATGCCTCTCTGTGTACGGGAGGAGGTGAGGCAAGGAAGATCGCTAACATTCGTTTCGTTCAAAACGCTTCCAGAAAACTCCCAGCATGGCTCTAGTCTCTAAGAGGCAGGCGGTCCTGGGAACCAAGGGAGTTCTGCCTCCTCCCGGACACGCAGTGCGCCCCCGGAGAGACTCGCGCCCGCTATTGTTGGCAAACTGATGCCCGACGGACGAGCAACGCGCCGGTCGCCAGACCACGGCACCCACCCATCCCATCTCTCCCCATCCCTACCCCGCCCCCTAGACTAGATCAGGCGCCGCAGGACGGCCTCGAACCCCTGCCTTGCGGAGGGTGGGGGGTGGATGAGGGGTTTTTTTGTTTTGTTTTGTTTGCCAAAGAGGGAAAGGGGCATTCGATATCGCGCTTTGTTTCCTCGGTTCTCGCTTCCCAGAAAGTTGCCGGAGCGCCTCCGAGAACATCCCATCTCCTCTCGAGGGGCTCCTCGGAACGGCTGCGCCCCGGACCTCGGACAACGGGCGAGCCGGGGGAGACTCTCCCTTTTTCGAAAGAAAAAGGCGTCCCACGGCGGAGCCGGTCGCTAAGGCGGGGGCGGGGCTCGGAGGGGGCAGAATAAGGAGCGAGCGGCACGTTCTTCGCTGATTGGCGGGCTGGGGACGTGATGCCACGTCCGGCGGGGAAGCCCTGCCTTGCTGTGGAGCGTCCTCTTTCTGTGCTGGCCTCGCTTTGCAGGTGGGACGCCGCCTCCTCCCATCGCTCCCGCTCGTTGCAGCCGCCGCCGCCGCCGCTGCGCTCGCCGGCTCGCTCGGACTCAGCGCGGCGCGCGCGGTGGGGTTTGCCGCTGCCCGGCTCCGGCGAGGATACAGTTGCCGCCGCTGCTGCTGCTGCTGCCGCGCCGCCGTCGCTCTCCGGCGTCAAAGTTTGCCCGCGGAGTCTTTGCGCCCCGTTCCCGGCTCTTCCTCCGCATCTTCCCGCAGCTGCTCCCCTCCACCTTTTAGGCACGACCTGAGAAGATGCAGCCCGCCGTCCGGTCGTGCCGCTGTTCCGAGACAGACCTTAACTGAGCGACCGGGTCGAGCTGTGCCAGCCGCCCTCTTTTTCTTTCCTTCCTCCCGGAGCGCAGCAGCCGGCGCGCGGATTCAGTTTCGCGGGGATCTCCGTTGGCAGGCTGCCCTTTCTCGCAGTTTACCGAAGTGGCCGAGGGAGCCTTCCTTTCCCTCTCCCGTCCCGCCTCAGACGAAGGGCGACACGCGCCCCCGCCGCCCTCTCTGGGACCCCCACCCCCCGGCCGCTGGTCTCCGCTTGTCAGAAGGGACTTGACCCCGCCGCTTGCTGGGCCACCTCCGGCGCCCTTTCTCTCCCCCTCCCAGGTCGCCGCCGCCGCCGCCGCCGCCGCCTCTCCCTGGTCGGGTTTGCTTGGGATTGTATTGTTCGTCGCCCGGCCCCCTGAGGGGATTTGCTTGTTGGAAGCGGCGGGGCCGGGAAGGGAAGAAGCCAAGCAGGGAGGAGGCAGGGCGAGGGGCAGAGGGACGGCGGGGACCGAGCCACTGCCTCGCCGCGGGGCTGCTCCGCCTGAGGAGCAAGGAGGGCGAGGAGCGGCGGCGCCGAGGCAGACCGGCTGGGGACCGCTCGCCCTTCCCGGCGGCAGGGCGCGGGCGGGGGGCGTTTTCTTTGGGAGGTTTGACTGAGTGTCGGCGCGGCCAGGATGCGTGTCTTCCCGGGGGGATTTTGGCTGCTGTGCGTCGCCGTCACCGCCGCTTCGGCCGCCTCCTCCTCGGCCAGGAGTGACGGGGGCAACAAGGCGAGGAGCTGTTCCGAGCTGCGGCAACTCTACGGGGCCAAAGGATTCAGCCCGAGCGTGGTCCCCCAGGCGGAGATCTCCGGTGAGTAGCTGGACGCGGCGCGGTACTCCTCCTCCTCCTCCTCCTCTCCTTCCTCCCTGCCCCGGGGTCGCAGCCAATGAGAGCAGGCGCTCGGTGGGAAGGGAACCCCTTCCCAAGCACGTCGAGATCGCCGAGATCGTTCCGGGGATGCGTGGGTCGGGCAGGCTGCGGGGATTTCCGGAGCATGTCTGGGGGAGAACCAAGGGCCAGGCGTGACTTAACCCCCTTGGCTCGAAGTCTTGGCAGCACGTGGCGCAGTCAGAGAAAAGACCGCCTTTGTGCATGTGCAGAGTGCCCACACTTTCCCGTGGGCTGGTTGCAAACGGAACTCTCCCACGGCTGGGATTCAGGGTCAGGGTTTACAGGGGGAGCCTTAAGGTTGTTAGAATCCTCAACGTGTCTCCTCTAAAAAACTGGGATACTGCCGGTCCTCAAAGAGGCGCTATAAGTATCCTGCACTGTATTCCATGCTGCGGCTGCGTTTTCTAAAGGGTGGGAGAACAAGGCTGTTTTTGTAAGGCACAGCCTTCCCCGAGCTGGTGTCCTCCCTATGTGTAAAATTATAACTTCCACAGCATCCAGCTGGTATGGTCCATGGAATGATGGGAGTTGTGGTCTAACATCTGGAGAGCAGCAGGTTGGGGAAGGAGCAGGGAGGAAGCTTTCCCCATATTATTTGGCGGCTTCCCATTTTTCATCCTCGACTTTATTTTTCTTCCTTCTAACCACTACTTCATCACTACTCTCTCAGAGTAGTTAGTATTTCCTGGAACTTTGCTGGAGTTGAAGCTGACCTTGTAAAACCAGCATCTGCATAAGATTTGCTTTTTGAAGGAAGTGCTGAAATCTCTTGTTTGAGACATTTCCTTCAAATCATGAAACCGCCACCCATATTCCTTGATGTCACCCTCCCACACACCTCAAAATGTGCACTTTGCTGAATTTTATATATGTGGTACAGAGGAACTGGAGTCCTTTTACCATCCCGCCCCTCTTCTCTGTGGTATTGAGGGCGGTTGGTTGCTGTAACTGCAAAAATAAAATAAAATTCTGTCGCTAACATGTGACTCTAATGCTTTGGAAGATTTGAGCCAGGATTCTGGCGGTGGATAATGAGAAACTTTTGTGATTGGTTCTGAAGTTAGAGAATGCCACAAGGCAGTAAGAGAAGAGGTAGAGTGCTTTAACCTATTTTGAGAAGAAAGCAGTTTATAGACCAGCTGACAGTTGTTGCTGTATCTCTTTTTTCCCCTTTGACAAGACACAAATGCCTAACTGTTTGAGGAGGTAAGCTGTAGATCAGAAGTACTTCCTACAAGTCCAGTACAGAATAAAACTTCCTCTGAATAGATGAGAGGGGTTCAGATTCTTTTTAAAGTTCAGGTGCTTCTGAAATATAAAAAATAATGGGGGGTGCCAAAGTTGTAATGGAGAAACTAACAAATTCTACTGACTTGTGAGAATATTCTCATTAAAATAAAACAATAAAATACCTCAGGGTGAGCATCACAGCCAACTTAACAAAGATACTGTTAAAATTGTTCTTCACCGTCAGTTCCAAATGTTTGCTCAAAAGGCAGTCACAGTGAGATTTCCCAGTGAACTCAACTAGGGTTGCGGGTTAGCCAGCCATTTTTTTGCCTAGTATTTAAGGCACACAAGTCCTGTCTGACATTTTTAGATAGGAAGCACTTCAGTGTTCATTGTTTACCAGCAGAGCAAGCTAAAGCCACGAGGACACAAATGAGAGAAATTGTTTCCCTCAATCAAGTGTAGAGAAATAGTGAGTCCAAAGACAGTGCCCCCTACAGAATGGTTTCGATTACCTTGGTAGTGTACAGTTAGAATACCTTTGTTTAGTTGAGTGTTTGAGTATATTCACTTTATTGGTTTGCCTTGTTCCTTACGTAAGGAATAAAGATCTTATACGGAATTTATCAAGCCTGTGCAAGTGCTGTCTTTGCTTTTTAAAACTTTCCATAGGATGGGTAGACAGGTTGCTTTCTACATGGTTGTCATCCTTGGCATGATGTTCTTTGGAAGTGAGCCTCTGAAGTAAGCGTGCAGGGAACTGGCTTCTGAGATATGTTTCTACAAGTTGCCTGCAAGAACTAAGTACCATTTTTGACAATGTACATGGGATTTCTTTCTTGGTTATTTAAACAGAGGGCTCATTTAAGACTGCAGCAAGAGCAGCAAGACCAGGCATAAAAAGTCTGGTGGATGAAATTCATTCACTGATTCATTCAGCATTCCAGTTACAAGCTATATATTTCTATAGTGGGAGTAGAATTTAAGGGATACTGAAAAACTTAAATCTGTGCAGATGAGAAGAAATAAAAACTACCTTAGTATTGGGGGTGGTATGATACGTGTTCTGTTTGATATGACTTTGTAGTTCTCTGTTGCTATACTTCATGTCCAATGTCTTGCCAGTGGGATGGATTGCTTTAAATCAAGGCAACTTAAACCCTATTGTCCATTTTGAAATTCAGCCACACTTTCAAAAATATATATTTAAATGTCTTCTTTAATACATATTTGTTGTTAACCATATAGAGGCCTTATGCAATCAAGGCACATTATTTGTGACCATGTGTCCATGCCCATTTTGTGCTGCAGGAGGATGTCTGGTGACTTCTTAGACTCATATAGGTGGAAGAGATTATACAAGCCGTCTAGTCCAATTCTGTGCAAGTACAGAAATCCGCTGCCAAAATAGCCCTAAGAGGTGACCATATAACCTTCAATGAAGGAGGAGGGTCCATCAGCTTCCAAGACTGGCTGTTCTACTGTTAAGTAGTTCTTCCTGCTAGGAGGTTCTTTCTGATATTTAGTTGGAGTTTCTTCTCTTGTAACTGGACATGTTCTAATTTGGTACTTTTCCTCCTAAACTGTCATGCCCAGAAGTGGACACAGTATTGCAGCTGTTGTGTGACACTCCCTCAGACTAATTCATAATAGGACAGAGCAAACTGAGCTTTTGCTCCCCTACCCACACTACTCAGCAGACCACTCTGTGTATCCCAAGCGTAATTTAGAAGAATTGGATTTCTTTACACCCATGCTAAGATCTAAAACTGGTCCTGTCTCCAACCTTCCCCCTCCATGAACCACCAGAAAGTTCCCTTCCCAACCCTGGCTTGCCAAGGCTGCTCTGATTGTGGGAGCAGTGAAGGAATTATGGATGATCTTTCCCATTTTCCACTTTCCAATATTTGGAGTGCTACTGGCCCTGGGCAATGTAATTTTGTTCAGCCCACTGTTCCTTGGGCTGCTGTAATAGTAGCAGTTCTGACACTGAATAGGAATAGTGGTAAAGACTGTCTGGCACTGGAACTGAGGCCAGAGAGGGAGTTAAAAGCCAGTGACAGATGGTTGAAAGGGAGGAAAAATAAATGGCTTAGCTTTTCCTGAATTCAGATCCAAGCCAGAGAAGAATTTGAGTCAGAATGCTTGCCCTCCTACTGAAGGGAGTGTTAGGAGCTACCAGAGCATATATGTAAATGACAAGGATATGAAACAATATCAAAGATGCTTTTTGCCAGAGTGTTGTCATGAGCTCTGATATTACACAGATACAGTTATGAACATTGGTATGAGCAAAATGTACAGTGGGAAAAGAAGAGAATAGAAACAGGCGGGCTTGTGAGCCATCTGCTTATAGCATTGCCAGCTGTGTGCTTAAAAAGGAATTCTTCATGTTCCTAGTTGGTGGTTGCCGTATGTACTTCAAATTAGTAAGGATGTAGAAAGTCACATCTGTGTTCTGCTAGTGACTGCATGAGATTCAGCAGATTTTGTTAGACTGCAATTTAGACATCAATGGGAGGAATTATCATGCTGCAAATTGAGGATTGCTGGCGTTCCTAAAAGCAAGAAGTACACCTAAATATATTTATGTGGCAAAGATTTATAAGCTGGCTGGCCCAAGAGATTCCACTTTTGAGGCAACTGCTTCACTGTGCCCAGTTCAAAGGGCCAGCCCTGTTACTTAACAGAACTCATTTTCCATAATTTTCTGTGCAGCATTTCACTGTCTGGCTTTTCTCCTCTTCAGCGTTCATACTTCCTCCATGCTTTTCTGTCTTGCTTCCAGTACCAGTCCCCTTTGGCTCAGATTGTTTTTGTCCTAGCCAGCCACTTATAAAGGAATTCTCTCTTCACTGAGCTCGAGACCTGTGGTAGAGTTGTTTGGCTTAGAGGTTCCATCCCCACCTATTGTGGCCAGTGGTCAAGGATGGCTAGACTTCTCAATCAAAACATCTAATGGGCTGAAAATTGACTATATCTTTTCCAGACAAATTGCTTCCCTTTCTCTAAGTTCCTGAATCAACTCCCCATCTTTCCTTCTGTCCTTCCGTCCTTCTTTCCTTCCTTCCTTCTGTTTCCAAGGGGCCCATAAAGATGCTGTTGCCAAATCATTCTTTCAGACAAAGAAACTGGCAAGGGAAGACAGGTGTCTAGAGCGCCTGTGTAATATCCAGATACATTGGATAAATACATTCCTCATCAAGGAGGTGTTGCTGTATCTGTTCACTTTCTTGCTCTGTTGTTTGAGCTACTTGAGAATTGTGTACAGATCAAGTTGCAGATTCTGCACATTGCTTTGATTTTCACTGAGATGGTATCGAAGTTCAAATGGAATCCGTGTTCAGAGGCAGTGTATCTCTAGACAACAAGTACAAATTGGTTTTTCAGGTCACAGTCTGGAGATCCTGCTTATACCTGTTTTTAAAAAAGGGAGGAGAAGCAGTTGTACATATGACCATCTCCTTCCACAGCTTCTCTTGCTTACTTTTCTCCACTGCCTGCTTCAGGTTAAAATTAAAGCTACTTTAATCAGAAGAGAAGGCTGAGCAAGAGAACTTGCAGAAAATGAGGAAGGGTGGGTGCAGCATCTCTCTCATAATATAATTAGATTGTTGTCTGTGTTGTTCAGCTTCTCTGTTTCACTGTAGCATTTTGTTGGCTGCTGCTAGAAGCTAAATGGTGGAGTAGATGGATATTTGGTCCAAATGGGGCTGTTGTTTGGGCATTGCTTATGCTGCTTACTTGAGTTTCAAGTTAAACCTGTCCAAGATAATGTATTTAAGATTCAAGGTTGTTATCTCATCTTCTGTTCTTGTATAAAGCCTTTTCCAGAGATGTTTCCTTTTTCATATGAAGATTAGTATTGTTTTTCTTTGGGCTGCATCAAGTTCTTTTGCTTTCCTTAGCGCAAGTTTACCGTTCTAAACCATGCAACCAAATGACAGCCGTCATCCTATTTTAACCAAAGGGAGAGTATTCTCATGAGTGAGGCTTAAATGTCTTTATGCTCTACCACTTATGTGATTACTTTATACTTTATGTTAATGTCTGATCATTACCCTTACCAAAGAACAAGAGAGTATAGGAGAATAGGTGTTTGTAATGCGAATGAGTATTCCAAACCATGTAGATCTTGCATTAATTAACTTCATAGATTTGGTTGAAGCAAGAGGCTGAGCCTCATTTACAAAGATGACTGTCAAGTACCAGGTGCTCTTGTGTTGCTTGCTGTGAATGAATTACTGGCACTTGCTGCAGTGTTAGTACATTCACAGTATATTCTGTAAATTTTAATCTCCTTTCTTAGCTATGGTTTTAAAAGAGGATTATGACTAAGATGTAAGTCTCCTCTGTTCAGTAAAAGCTTTAGAGACTACAAGCCTGTTGAGACAAACACCTATGCCAATATTGTTGGTGGTGCGGTAAATTTAAAAGATTTGGATGCATGGAAAAGTCAAGCTTCTTGTTCTTTTTCATTTCAAACTATATGTTATATCTACAAGAGTTATGTTTGTTATATCTACAAGAGTCAACATATTTCCCCAAGTTGGTCATGTTTCTTTTGAAGACATGGATGAAAAACATGCTGTGTATCTATTATTCTAGAGTTTTTGACCACAACGAGGTAGCTAAGACAAACAAAATATCCTCCCATGTTGATGAAACTCTTGCCTGAAGCAAAATTGCATGATTCTGATAAGCTGGGCAGTCCCATGCTGAGATCCCTTTGGCTAATGTGACTATACTAGTGTAGATGGGAGCTGAAATAGAGCAGCAGTGGGAGTGAAATGGCTGGAGGCACAGCAGCTGTGGGGTTGCCTGTTAGTAGAGGAAGCTGTCACTATCCAGAGAGAAAGTTGCCTGGTCCGGTGCATGAGCTGCTCAGGAGCTGGCTAGGCAGCTTTCTCTCCCAAGGCTTATGGCTTTCTTTGCATTACTCCTGCTGTCAGTGTGCAAACCTGCAAAAAAGTACACTGTACTCAGGGCAGCCTGAGACCTCTTGCAACCTGAGTCAGGAAGCAAATGTCAACTCTGACATTATTGCACCACCTGCTGCCGTATCAGCAAAGCCCCACTTTCACTGCCAGAGGCTAAACGGCCTTGGTGATCAGCTCTATGTAGAGCTAAGAAGGATACAGTCTCCTCTGGCATCAGTCCCCGAAGACTTTGGCAGCAATTCCCATTGCTCAAGGCCTGGGCAAGGAGAAGCAACAGAAAAGTGGCTGACACCCTGGACACAGGTCTGTGTGGACTTTCCCCCCATTGGTAACAATGATGGTTGTGGTGTAAGCTGCAGTATCCTTCCATTGCCAACCCCTCTCCTGCTTGAAGCCAGGAGGGAACTCTGCCTCCAAAAGCAGCTTCCAGTGCTCTGCTATGAGCCAGAGGCGGGCGTTTCTGTCCCCTGTCTGGGTGCTAGGAGGAAGAGGCAATGCCTAAAAGGAGCCATTTGGTTCTTCCTCCCCATTTTCTACCACTGCCTCTCTTGTTACAGCAGCAGTAGGAAAAGGAGAAAGCAGCAGACAGCAAACATACCCTAGCAATCTTGTTCACAGTGGCTGAAGCTGCAGCCTCACCTGTTGTGCATGAAGTGAACCTTGTCTTTTCAGTATCTCCACATTTTGTAGCCAGCAGTGCACCAGCAGTAGCAGCTGTTGCCACATTCCATCAGCAGAATCTGAAGGGCACCTGAGTGAGCCGCAGGCAGGAAAGGCTAAGATGGTGGCAAAAGGTGGTGTTCCCAGAGCTTGGAATGAACTTACCAGTTAATTCTTGTAGCAATTTCCCGAGACTCACTAGATTCCCCAGTTAATGCCGAAGTTAAAAATAGGCTTTAGTAAATTAGATTGTTAGAATTAGTCAGAGTGGATACCTCTCCCTCTGTCATATTCAGTAAAACAAAAAGGCCTTCAACTTCAGGAGAAGAAATGTTAGAACTAGAAGAAGTACATCATATGGCCTCTAGGTAGGTCTCTCCTTCTTAATCTTAATACACGAGACATTTGAAGAGTGATTGAAGTGTATGTGTTGTGGGGCGAGGGAGAAGGAGTACCAAAGTGAACTGAGCTTTTAAGGTGTCATCTCATGCTTTTCCCAACTTGACAGCTACAAACTTGTTGGACTTCCACCACTCCCAGGGAAGAATTGTACTATGGACCTCATAGTCCATGTGAGGGAAAATTTTAGGCTGGAGTAAGGCAACTTATAAGTACAAGAAGAGCCCTTTTGAAGGAATCAGTTACAAATAGGATAGCTAGGTTGACAACCTCCATGCCATTCTTTGTAAATCCCATGGTCTGGCCTAATGCTGCCTGAGCAAGAGATAACTGACAATAATTTAACTAATCAAAATATTTTAAGTGTTCATAGTATTTGGTTAGTCTTCCAATTTCTAACCTTTAACATTATACGATTAATTTTCAGATCTAACAGTTCAATGTCTGAGTGTTCCTCCAAGATCATAGCAGCAGTAGCCACCCTCCCATTGTCAGAGGTCAGGAAAGACCTCCTATAGAGTTGACAGTTCCTTAGTCCCTAGTGTTGAGAAGTTCCTGACCCCAGAAAGCTGCTGACCAGGTTTTCAGAAGAGCAAGTGCCCCACCAGTGTGGAATAAGCAACAAATTTGCAGCTTTCCACTCGTAACAGCCTCCTCAGTCAGGCACACAGCCATAGTAATGGATCATTAAGCTGGCATAGAGCACCAACAGATTCGAGCCCCAGTATATTTTTTCACACATGCATATTTCATCTTACTAGAATCAAACAAAGGACTGACTTACTCTTTAAATAGAGAGGAATTCAGTGATCAGAAGTGAAGAGTGTTTCAGGCTTTTGTAGCTGCAGTTTACAGAATGTAGACATGCTTTTTGGACTGAAGGCTGACAGTTATTTTTTAAATCCTTTTCATTTATGAGAGCCAGGTAGTATAGTGGCTTGAGCTCAAACTGTGACTCTGGAGACTAGAGTTCAAATTCTGCTCAACCATGAAGACCCTGGGCAAATCACACTCTTTCAACTTCAGAGGTAGGCAAAGGCAAGCCCCCTCTGAATGAATCTTGCCAAGAAAATTCTGTGATAGGTTTGCTTTAAGGTTGTCGTAATTCAGGCCATTTCTGCACTAAGCTGTTATAGTGCTATTATTTTACTTTCAACATCCTGTGGAATTCTGTGGTCTGTAGTTTGGGGAGGGGCATTTAGAATTCTCAGCCAGAGAGCTCTCTGGCCTCAGTAAACTACAAACACCAGAATTCCACAGGATGTTGAAAGTGGAATAATAGCATTATAACAGTGTAGTGCAGAAATGTCCTCAGAAACAACTTGAAAGCACACAGCAGCAAGAACAAATCTTGTTAGATGCAGTTACCTGAAATCATATAAGTGGGACTTGATAATTATTTGTGTTAAGATCGGATCCAGAGCCTGTTGACTCCCAGTTCTACTTAGTCCATTCCATCTGGGCATCCTCTGTTTTTCATGAGCAATTCATTTCCCCGTAGAATATATAAGTCAAATACATGGCCTTTTTAAACAACAACAAATGTTATCAACCCAGATGCTTGCTTTCATTTATTATTTTCCCCTAGATTACTCTTCAAGGATTTGCTATAATGGAACTGGAGGACCTTAGGATATTTGTCTTTTTCCACTGAGATGAATAGAAGGGATGGAATTGCTTAGATTTTAGACTGCCAGTACTTAGGCTATTTTTGCATGATGATATTCTCTGCAACACCTCTGCCAGGATGGGAGTGTGTCCCCAATACTCCCCTTTGCATCTGGCCAGCTACTTCCTTCCTTCCACACTGCAGCCACTCTTCTTCACATGCTGCAGTGGGGAAGGAAGTGTGTGATTGTACCTCCGGCCCTTCTGCATGGCCCTCACGCAATCAGCAAACATCGACGGAGCTTTTCCATCAATGATATACTTTGCGATTGCATTGGCTGGGAGCACGAGAAGGGCGGGCCTGCAACAACATCATTCGAAAGCATTGTTGCAGTCCTTCTCCTCCCGAGTCCCCAGGCTGAGAGGATGCCATCCTGCAGAAATGGCCTTAAGGTAGCTCAGTCACTCACCTAGGACATTTATCTTACTGTCTCTGGATTTATCTCCTATTTAACTGTTTTTCTAGCTGATGCTCTCTCAAGTGAATGCAAATATTGATCTGCCCTCTTGGAACTGGCATGTAGTTCTATGTGCTTTTGCCTGAGAGCAAGTCCCATTGAACCTGGTGAGACCTCCATCTAAGTAAGCATGGAATCTGGCTGCACAATTCTTTCCTTTTAATATATAAGACCATTAAACAGGGTACCATAAAGAGAAAGAGCACATAGTTTTTGCTGAAAGAAAGAGGCTGACTTGTAGAACTATGTGCAGTGAGCCTCAGCCTATGAGCAGCTTCTGATAAGAGGAGATGTGGCAAGGCCACCAAGAGGTGAATATTGTAGTAAACAAACAGATGCTCTATCAGGTTTTCTTTGCTTTTGAAAAACTGCCATTGACTACTTTGCACTGTGCAGCTGTTCACTTGTAACAGTATAGTTTTTATTAAAATGATTTCTGCAAATAAACGTTGACACTGATATGTGGCTATAGGCTACACATTCTTGGTATGTAATATCATCATATCAGTTGTAGCATACCCAAGAAATATATGGAATAATGTCTAGAAAACACTACTACATTAAAATGTGAGGCAATAGATATATACTGTATGGTAGATCAAGCCTACAACTGTAGGAATTCTAAGATTCTTGAGGCTGCACAGAGGCATGTGGTGGCAGGTGGTGTTAATGTACAGTTCAGAGATCTGGCATCTGTGGGCAGCATGGAACATCTGATCTTAATTATTTCCAGAACAAACTTTTGAGAGTTAAATTAGGTGTGCCTAGATGCATTCTTTCAGAATGGTGGGGGTGCATGTTGAGTGCTGAAACCAAAATTCTCTCAGGAGAAGTAAGAGTTCAATTACACCTTTTAAATTGTCTGTCCAAAACAGGATGTCTGCCAGAGGACAGTGAAAGCTTGCACAATTATTTTTCTGCCTTCTTGACTGGCCTAATAAAGTTTACAGTATGGACACTGGAATTTTATGGTAACCACAGTTATCCCTGTAGTTTCTTGCAGAACAGTTACCAATAATTGAGCACAGCGTGGATAAACCAAAATGTCTATGTGATATCATAGAACAATGCAGATTGTTCATTCATTTGTGCACCCACCCTTATAAAATCCTGTCAGTATGCGTCTTGGCAGGAATTCAGATTGATAGGTGTGGACACACAAATTGATCCACCACTCCAAGACTTGCTCCCAGCATATTATGTTTAAGCTAAGCCTTCAAAATTATTTTATGGTCTTGAGCAAGCACACTGAGAAAACTCTCACCCTTCTCAGGTTTCGATGAAGGCCCTCCACAGTTTTCAGTGGAAGATATTGCAGTGGTCCATACCATCTGTGGCAATGGGGAAGTCGAAGATTTGCTGTGCTATTTATTTTGTTGCCCTGTAATGGAGAATGTAAGAATCAAATGTCTTTCTCAATTGTTAAAGAGATGTGACCATTGATTCAACTATGGGGTGCAATATAATTTTATATACAATTATATAACATAATAGAAATAATATGTTAATGAAATATTTCCATCATGCCACATTGCTTGTCTTGTTGCCTTGAATGTTTTAACTACTCACAGATTTATAGAAAAGCATTGTGACTTTTGGTTGAATCAAATTGGCACTGAACACCAGTTGTCACTGACCTTAATACAGATTGTTAACTGGTGTAAGTCCAAGTGGAATTACTGCTAAAATGTACCCATCGTGAATCCATATAGAATAATAGTTTAACTTTTAAGTCTTACTGTTCTGCCTTTCAAGCATGTTGAGTCATACTGTGTAGCTTCTGTAGTGCAGACATGCCCCCACATTTGTGAACTTGATCTTTGCAAATATGATTATTTGCAGATTATTTGCTGTTGCCTCTGCTTCCCTCATGCACTCATTCACACATACAGAGGAGCAAGACAGGGGAAGGCTTGTGTGTGCATTCCCTTACTTGCTTGAGTGGGGGAGCAAGAAACAAGGGGATAGGATAGGAAGCACAAGGAAGGAAGGTGCACTTGTGTGTTCCATTGCTTGCTCAGGCAAAGGGAAATAGACGAGGGGATGGGCTTGGGGAGCATGAGAAGTAAAGGCACACATTCCCTTGCTCACTAGGGCAGGTGGGAGGGAGACAAGAGGGTGGGACAGGGGAATGCGAGGAGGGTGTCAGGGTCAGAGACCCGGGTGGCGAGATAGCCCAGAGAAGGGAGTGGGAGAGCTAGCAGAGTCCTGCTGGGAGGAGTCAAGGAAGCACTTACTCAAGGGAAGTCCATTTACCTAAGCCAGAGTGACAAGCAAAAACCATAGTCAGAGTTCCAAAAGCCAGGGGTCTGGAGCCAAGAGATCAATCCAAGGTATCAGGAGCTGGAGGCAAGGAGAGGGATTGTAGAAAGTTTACCACAAGCAAAGGAGAGCTTCCAGGAAGGCAGTTATATAGCCCAAGACACAGGTGTGGCTAGTCACTGCTTCTTGAACTTAATCAAGGAAGCCTCCCTTTGCTCAGCTCTCTTGAGTCTCCACCTTGTTTGTGGGCTGATTGACACAGGCTCCAAACCATCCTCAGAATCCGATCCCTGTTGCCCTAAAGGAGCAGGCAGAGGAACGTCCGCGCCTGCTTGGTCCACGGCAGCAGGGGGACCTCTTGAGCTGCAGGACTCATCTCCAGCCAGAGCCACAGGGACCAACAGCTGCTGCTCGTCATGAGCAGCTCTGACAGGGGCTTCAGTTATCACAGAGGGATAGTGTGCATGTTCCCTTGCTCATTCACTGGGATGGGAGGGGAGAAGATATTCGCATTTTTTAATTTTTTTTACTTTTGCAAGGGTCCTACACCCCAAACCCTCACGAAAGTGGAGGATGACATCGGTGGGCATTCATTGTAGTGCAGTCCCCTAGATCTGTTACAGCAGTAGGATTCCACTCCGGTTGACATGGCGGCATCCTTTGGATTCCTGGGATTTGCAGTATAGGGAGGCACTAAGGCTCTTTGGCTCAGAATTCTAAATACCAGTAACTAAACTTCAAACCAAAAACCAGCGTGCTGTAGCGATGTGAGTGTTGGACTCTGGAGACCAGGGTTCAAATCCCTGCTTGGCCATGGAATCTCACTGGATGACTCTAGCCATTTCCGCACTAGAGTGTTATAGCGCTATTGTTCCACTTTCAACATCCTATGAAATCCTGGGGTTTGCAGTTTCGGGAGGGGCCAGGTGGCCCCTCCCGAAACTGCAAACCCCAGGATTCCATAGGATGTTGAAAGTGGAACAATAGCGCTATAACACTCAAGTGCAGAAGTGGCCTCTGTTAGCCTCAGAAGGCAATGCCAAGCCTTCTCTGAAGAAATCTTGCCAAGAACCCCCTGTGATCAGTTCACCTTGGAGTCTTCAGAAGCTGGAAACAAAGGGAAGCAACAACAGCAGACTACAAATCCACAAATTTGTTTTTATAGTATAGGACAATGCATCTTTTAATCAATACTTACTGAAATGCTCATCTGTGCATTCCAAATGGTAAATTTGCAACCCTACCTAATAAAAATTCAGTAACATGTATTCTGTTAGCAGGCATAAACTTTTAAAATTAAGCATTTGAATTATGTAACAGATGCTTCAGAATGCAGCAACCTAACTTTTTAAAGGGTAGTGCATTAATATAGTTGGTCTTGCTTGTCCAAAAGCCATAGAATACATTTTGTTATTTTTTTCTGGAGTTTTATATGCCAAGATGCATGGGAACTACAGTAGCTTATAACAAAGCCATGTTTTCAGGTTCAGTGCTACTGATTTATTTTAGAAGTAGATTTACTGTACTGTAGACAATTTGATAGGTATATGTGCTGTTAACCATTTATGAGAGCAACATAGCGATACTGTATGGCAAGTGATTTTGCCCTGCAAAAATAGTGCTCTTTTATAGAACTGTATACTATGCTGTATACTTGAGACAGTATGGGTTTTTTTTTTCATTATTTTATAACTTTGCCCTGATCCAACTCTACCAATTACCAGTAGAAGGTACTGATCATTTCTCAGCCTAATACTGAAATGCAGATAGATTTTTTTTTAAAAAAAAGATGCACATCCAATTTAGACCCATGATTCTTAGTCCTCAGACCATTTCTATGCTTCCTTTTCTTTTAAACCTAGCTTAGTGACTGCTAGGAGGAGGACTGGCTTTTGCAGGAATGAGGGTAGAGTAATAACTCTGAATCATATTTCTTGTATTAAACCTTGCTTGGGATTGGAGAGGGGAATTTTTAGACCCATGCCTACAGGAAAAAGGGTCTTTTCTTTGGCAACAGAACTTTGGAATACTCTCCCTAGACATATTCAGGGGTAGCTGTGTTGATCATGCAGCAAAATACAACAGAATTCCAGGTCCACAAAACAATAATACTTTTATTGGGCCCAATTTAAAAAAATCTTTGCCTGGTGAAGAAGCCAGTGAAGCTTTCAAAGCCTACATGATGTATTTCATGCTTTTTAGTTGGCTCAGTAATGGTTTCACTGTTCTGTGGATTTTGAATTTTGTTATATTTTGGTGTATGGCCTATATGGCTATACCTGAATAGGGTTCCTGGATTTGATGATACAGTGAGCCCCCAGAATCTAAGGAGGTTCTATTCCAGGACCCACCATGAATGGCTAAAAATGCATATGAATCATAGAATCATAGAAATGTAGAGTTGGAAGAGACCACACGGGCCATCCAGTCCAACCCCCTGCCCTGCAGGAACACCCTCAAAGCACTCCCGACAGATGGCCGTCCAGCCTCTGCTTAAAAACCTCCAAAGAAGGAGACTCCACTACACTCCGAGGCAGCATATTCCACCACCGGATAGCCCTGACTGTCAGGAAGTTCTTCCTGAGGTTCAGGTGGAATCTCCTTTCCTGCAGCTTGAATCCATTGCTCCTTGTTCTGGCCTCTGGAGCAGCAGAAAACAAGCCCTCTTCTTCCTCTACATGGCATCCCTTCAAATATTTAAACATGGGTATCATGTCCCCTCTTAACCTTCTCTTCTGCAGACTAAACATACCCAGCTCTCTAAGTCTGTCCTCATAGGGCATGGCTTCCAGGCCTCTCACCATTTTGGTTGCCCTCCTCTGGACCTGCTCCAGCCTGACCATGTCCTTCTTGAATTGGGGTGCCCAGAACTGGACACAGTATTCAAGATGAGGTCTAACCAAAGCAGAGTAGAGTGGTACCAGTACCTCCCTCGATCTAGACACCATACTCCTATTGATGCAGCCGAGAATTGCGTTGGCTTTCTTGGCTGCCGCATCACACTGCTGACTCATGTTCAGCTTGTGGTCTATTAAGACTCCTAGATCCCTTTCACACGTACTGCTATCCAGCCACGTGTCCCCCATCCTATATTTCTGTATTCCATTTTTTCTACCTAAGTGTAGGACCTTACACTTCTCTCCGTTGAATTTCATTTTGTTAGCTTTGGCCCAGCTCTCCAATCTATCCAGGTCATTTTGAATTTTGATCCTGTCCTCTGGCGTATTAGCAACCCCTCCCAATTTGGTACCATCTGCAAATTTGATGAGCATGCCCTCTATTCCTTCATCCAAGTCATTGATGAAGATATTGAACAGCACTGGGCCCAGGACAGAACCCTGTGGCACCCCGCTAGTCACTTCTCTCCAGGATGAAAAGCAGCCATTCGTGATCACCCTTTGGGTTCGGTCGGTCAACCAGTTACCAATCCAACTAACAGTAGCCCTGTCCAGCCTGCATTTTACTAGCTTCTTTGCAAGAATGTCATGGGGAACTTTGTCAAAGGCCTTACTGAAATCGAGAAATGCTACATCCACAGCATTCCCTTCATCTATCAAGCTAGTAACTCTATCATAAAAAGAGATAAGACTAGTCTGGCATGACTTATTTTTGAGAAATCCATGTTGATCCATATGCTTGTATCCCATATTATTAAACGGCAGCAACATGCACATGGATGTTTCAGTGTATCCATGCTCACCTCACTACCTTTTTAGCTACAGGACATGACGATCTGGGATCACTGGCACTCGCACATCTAGAGATCACATATATGGAGAGTCTACTGTACTAAATTTAGGTGCAATAGGAGAACGTTTAACAAGAGGGGGCTAATGGACTGGGACCTAACAAAGGTCAAACTCTTTTATTTGGACTCATTGGCAAGTTTTACCTGTACAGCACCCAAAAGCTTTTCCAGATGTAACAGTACAGAGACTTCTTGAGAAATTCAATTCAGTGTTGCATGACACATATATTTTGTGCTTTTTAGTTAGCCCAGTAAAGTTGTCCCTGTTCTGTGGATTTTGTATTTTGTTATATTCTTCCTAGACTTGTTGGCCTAGCACCTTCAGTCTTACCTTTTCAGATGCCATTTGGTGCCTTTACCATTTGTACAGACTCTTAAAGGTATGTAGGATCTTCTCAGTATTGTGCTGCTTATTTCCAGATTCATTTTTCACAGCTTGTTTCTTTTGTATTGACTTTTAGTGGGGTGATATACCTACCTTGGTCTAGCTGTCAAAACGGAGGGCATAAAATCCTGTAAATGGTCACAGTTATTGCCACAGAATTTACTTTTCTAATTTTGCTTATTAGTTACATTTCTATCACAACTTTCCACCATGACCTCAAGACAGCACACATGATTCTCTTCTGCAGCACTCTATTCTTAACAGCAGCTCTGTGAAGTAGGTCAGACTGAGAGGGTATAACTGTTCCAAAAGTCACCCAGTGAGTTTTATGGTTGAGCAGGGACTTAAATCTGCATTTCCCCAATCCCAGTCCAATACGTTAACTGACACACTTGGGCTTGATTTGAGATCCCCACAAAATGACTTGGTGCAGTCAGTTATACTTCCTTAGATCGAAATCCTACTTGCATCTTATTAGATCCTGAGATGCTATGTGGGCTGAAGAGTACAGGAAGTCAAAGGAGGGTTCACCTGTTGGATAGTAATACTCTCCTGCTGTAAGATGAATTGGCACTTGGAAGACAATCTCTGTCATTAAGCTGGCCAAGGAGAAAATATTGGGGCCACTATTCAACTTTAAAAGGAATTGTGTGGCTTTCCAGATATTGTTCAGTTTCAGTACCCAGCAGCCTTAGCCAGAACAGTCAGTGATGAGGAATGCTGGAAGTTGCAGTCCAACAATATCTGGAGGGACTACACAGTTCCCACTTTACCATTAAAGAAAAATTGGCCCAGCTTCTAGACTTTCTGCAGACAAAGGAGTACTCCAATCACATGGACACATCACAAAGATGTTGCCTTTGCTCTCTCTCCAAGATTTAGGATCTAGATTATAGAGGGAAGTTGGAGGCTGCTTCTCTGGGGTAAAAATGTATCATGGCAAGGGGAAGGCAAGTCTCCATCCATGGACCAGGGAAGTAGCTGCCTAAAAACACTGAAGAATCCCTGTTCTCCTGTTTCTTCCCATTGATTCCCTCCACACTGAATTATATCCGTGAGACTGTGACTCTCCAGACAGAGACAGATTCTTTTTTCTAATTTCTGTACAAAGTTAGAAAATGCAAGTTGCTTTGTAAGAAAAAGATTAGTATAAGTAATTTAATGAGGCACGGAAACATGCTTATAAGAATGTACTTATGTGTTTGTCCTATAGGTTTCATACCATTTTAATTTGTCATACCCGTCCTGTGAAATCCTGGGAATTCCAGTATCTGTCTGCATTACAGAATTAAAGTGATTTAGGCCATTTCCACACTAGATTGTTATAGCGCTATGATTCCACTTTCAACATCCTATGGAATCCTGGGGTTTGCAGTTTCGGGAGGGGCCAGGTGGCCCCTCCCGAAACTGCATACCCCAGGATTCCATAGGATGTTGAAAGTGAAATCTTAGCGCTATAACAATCTAATGCAGAAATGGCCTCAATCATCAATCCTTTTCTTTTCAGGGTTCACTGGGAACTACAATTCCAAGAAATGTACTAGAATGTTCTAGCAAAAAATTCTAAGTACTTTGCCACACTACGAATTCCAGGGTTCTATACAATGGTACCTTGAGAAATGGTATTTACTGATGTCATGTGGATACAGCTTGAGTAAACATGCAAGGAGAGTTGTTGTTTTGCGTGTATACTTCTTTAGAGTTAAGTTTGGGTTTTCAATGTGATAGCAAGAAGCTGCTGTAAAATCTTTAAAGTTTGAAAGAAGGTCTTGTCAGATATGGTACAGAAAAGGTGTAGAGAAAGTAGGAATATAATTATATAGATTTTGTTTCTAGTTCTGCTGGAAGTTGTAACCATGTGGTGTGAACTGAACAGATTTCCCTAGGTGGTTGTTGTTATGTGTCTTCAAGTTGTTTCCAACTTATGGTGACCGTAAGGCAGAACTATCACGGTTTTCTGGGTTACCCAGTGAGTTTCCATGGTCAAGTGAGGAATTGAACCCTGATTTCCAGGGGTGTAGTCCAGTGCTCAAACCACTATACCGCTCTGGTTCTCTTTCCCAGGAGAATAAGGGACAAAAACCTAAAATCCATCTCCATCTACTTGTTTTTTAAAAATCACCTAAATATAGTTGTGGGTTTGTTTTGTTACATCCAGTTGCGAAAACAGTTGTGTAATCAGTGCCCCTTAATTGCATTCTAAAAGGGTTTTTTCTCCAGTAAACCACATCCCTTGCTTTCAACAAAGGTTTTTGTGTGTGCATGGTTGTTGTTTTTTTAGAAGAATTTGTAATGGGTTTCCTTGCTTAGGGCAGATTTTAAAAAAAATAGTAAAGCCAAAATACAGTTAATAAGCATGACTAGCATGCCAGCAGAAATGTGTGAGCCCACAGAGATTTATTGCAAGATTAATTAATACTATTCATGTCAGTCTGCACTGCCTGATGATTCATGGATGTCGCTTGTTAAAGGTGTAAACTCATCATCCTTTTGCACTAATCCACATACCCAGATCATATTTAACTCTAATCTTTTAATAGCTGAATAGCAGAAGGTACACTGCCTCCCTGCTCCTTTTGTCAGATTCATGTTCCGCTCACTGGCTAGATAACCTCAACAAGGAAATCATCCACATTGAATTCCTTTCCAAGAAGATGGCAGAACACCATGTTTAACACCTCTCTGACAGCTCAGAATACTCATGTGTTTACTTCTTCTGTCTCATAAGCTAGGGAAAGTGCCTGGTGGATCCAGATCATTAGAGCAGCGTAGAGTCTGTGAGTGCAAGTGTGAAAAAGCATTGGACACAGTACCACACTCCATGAAGGCATTTGTATCCAACTGCAGTGAGGGGAGTTAGTGTTGGCTTGCTGTGGTGAAGCTACAATGATCACATATACACCTCTCAGCTAACTTCAGAATGCCTCCTGTTAATAATTTTGGCTGCTGCTTCAAAGGATGTCATTCCAGGGATAATCCCTGAGTCAAAGTAGGATGAAGCAAGAAACTTTGCTGGCCTAATGGACCTTTCTTTATGGAGAATTCTTTCTTTTCAAGGAAGTTAATCAAGAGTTCAGTGAAACAAGACCTTCTTGCAGGATGTCTTCAAGTTATGCAGCTTTGTTTCTGCAACACTATATATATTACAAGATGCAGCTGGATACAGACTCTCATGGAATGACATGAAACACTTTATAGTCCTATTTCTGCTCTGGATTTGGGACTGGCAGTTAGACAAGAAGTCTGACCATATTGCTTTTCCAAAATCTCTCAGTGACATTCAGTACTATTGATTAAAGCATTTATTTAGACTACTGGAAAGAGATGTGACTGAGTGAGACACCATTTTGCAGACTCAGAAACTGCTAGGGAACGATTCCACCCATGGCCATTGACCAATATGGAGTAGCCATTTTTCCCTTTGTGCTGTTTGCCATCTATATGGACCACTCCGTCAGCTCTCCTGAAAGACCAGATTCATTAGCTGTTCGGATGCAGGAACAGAGGGGAGGGAGGGAGAAAAAGGGAGAGCTTGTCTTCTCCAGTTTCACTGGATTTCTTTTTCATGTTTTTCTTTATCTAGTCATTTTAGGATGTATAGTCATTGAAATTTGAATCTATCAGAATTCCCAGTTAGAATTGGAACCAGTGTGATGGGCTGGAAGTTTGGAGATCCAAGCTGTAGTCATCACTGGCCCATGAAATTCACAGTGTGCCTTTGGGCATTCGCTCTGAGCCCAACCTATTTCACATCATCTTTGTTGTGAGGATAAAGTAGAGAAATAAAGAGCCATGTTCTCTACCTTCAACTCATTTAGGATGGGTGGGGTATAAATGTAACAAATAAATACACTGTATCTTGAAGAGCTGATGCCTGGGCTTGCTTGTTTTGCTTTTTTCCCCCCAACTTTTTCTCACTCTCGTGTTTTGTCTTGTCTTAAACTCTTTATTGAGCTTATGTAAGCTGCTCTGGAAGCCTTTTTGGCTGAAGAGCAAGAGAGAAGTGCTTTAAATAAATTGTTGCTTCATCTATTTATGTGGAAATTTTGGCTTGGTTTGATTACACCCAGTTCATTCTCCTGTTTACCAGCCAATCCCAGAAAGACACTGAGGTCCTGAACTGATGTTTGGTGTCAGTAATGGATTAGATGGAGTGAACAAATTGATTCCAGGCAAGTCAGAGCTACTGATGATGTGAGATAAAGTGTTTTGGGTGGGATTGCACTCCCATGTAAAACATATTCACAAATTCAGCATCTTCTTGGATCTGACCCTGTTCCTAGCACAGGTGGATGTGACATAACAGCTTGGCTGGTATGCCTGATACATTATTTTCTACAGAAATCACTCTTGGCTTTAGTTGCTCGTGATGTAGTCACATTGAGGGTGAATTATAATAATACCTGTACATGGATTTAGAAACTTCAATTAATTCAAAATTCAGCTGCAGAACTTCAATGTAGGATTAACAGATCAGATCACATTTCTCCTAATCTGACTATATTATCTTCACTGATTATCAGCCTGGGTTCATTCCAAAGTGCTGCTTTTGGTCTTCAAAGTCATATGTGGTCTCAGGAGTTGTCAACATTAAGAACTCTCTCCTCCACTATTCATCTATCTGAACACAGAGATCTATGTTGGAGACATTGCTGTATGATCTTCCACAGTTATGAGGACTGACTGTCTGTCATAGGGCCAAGTCTTTAGGAAAATTCTCTTAGGGGTTCATATGTCTTTAAAGACCCCCACCCCCCCAAAAAAAGCTTGGAAAGTCTTTTTGGACTGCAACATTTTGGAGTTACAACTGTCCATAAGAGAACTGTTCAAAATAATTATTCCAAATTAGTTAGTTAGTTGTTTGTTATGATATTTATATATTACATCCCAGCCAACAAAGGCTCCCAAGTCAAAAGATAAAAAAATTAAAACATGTAATTAATATATTTGCTTGCCAGTGTAACCAAGCACCTATTACATGTTACTGTTCCCCCAAACTGTCTGAAATAGAAGAGGAGTCAATGCTACTAAGGTGAAGCATGTTTCGGTTTCACCAAGGAAGGTACATTCTATGTACAGCAAGCTACATTGTTTGTCCTCAAATTCTGGCTCAGCTATCTAGGGTGTTGAATTCTTTCTTTATAACTAACAATTCTTTTTTGCATTGCAGTGAAGCAGTTTCATGTCACAGTCTTATATTAAACATTTCACGAGGTTACTGGTAATGTTTAAGACAGCACTTAAGCTTGGAATTCCTAAATATAACTGCAACATAATTTGTGTTACTCTATCCTGCAAAAGTGATACCCAGCTTTATCATTCCATCACCAGCAGCTTTTCAGCATCTTGACTTCCTGAATTGAATTTGGCTGTCTTCTCTCCATCTAAGAGACGCCACTTCTGATCTCTGCCATTTAGTATATTTATACAGCTTTATCACTGATTTCCAGCTTTTTAAAAAGCATATGACAAAGATTTAAATTAAACAGTCCTTAAATCTGTGGTTCATATAATCTTGAAGATTTAAAAGATGGTTCAAAAAGGGGACCAAAATAGAATGTGTTCCATCTTGATATCTAAGCACATGTGAAATAATGTAACAATGATGCTGCTGAATTTTGGAAGCAGGCCAAAAGTGAGCATTTTATAGTGAATCAGAATCCGTTTGAAATTTGACTGGGCTCTTAAATGTGCTTGGACCATTTTGAGCTGCCCTTTCTTTCCCCTAAACCTTTCCCTCTCTATTAAGCCTGAAAAACTTAGCAGTATATAAAGCTCCCAGTGAAAGAATGCTTGAGAAATATAGTTTCGGATCCTTCTGCACCCTTGGTAAGTGAGCCACAATTTAACCCTGAGAAGAGAGCTGAAATATCTTATTGACTGAGCTCTGGAGCAAACAGAAAGTCTCCAGGAACTCCTTGGAATGTATGGATTGCAGATAACCTGGGGTAAGGATCTGCATGTTGTTGAGAATTGCCCACACTGATTAGAAATTATGCCCAACTTCAGAAATAGGTAATCTGGAGTACAGTTGTCCCTCCACATTTGTGGGTTTGATTTTCGAGGATTTGATTATTTGCGAGTTGAAGAAACTCGCAAATAATCAAATCCTCGAACTCAAATCATCAAATCCTCGAACTCCTGCCCCCGCCCCACCTCAGGTGCTTCTTTTCTGGGGAAACCTTCCCTCTTGGCAGCTCCAGTCAGGCCTCACAACCCTTTAAAATCCCACCTCTAGTCCTCTTCCTCCACCAGCCATTGCCTGGACAGCTGAAGATGGCTCACAGTTCAATTTCTCAGCACCACAAACCCTCTCCTGATGTCCCACATACCCAAGGAAGGAAATGGGTGACAGAAAGGAAGTGCAGGGCCACTATGCTGACCCATCTCTCTTCCCTCTGCCTTCCCTGACCCTGGGTGTCCATTCCCCACCATGCCTCAGCCTTCTTCCCACAGACACACACACCCATTTTGGTATTTGCGATTTTTCCACTTTTGCGAGGCTCCTGCACCCCTAACCCTAGCGAATGTGAAAGGCCAACTGTACACCCCACAATTTAGAAAGTCTTGCAACATTAGAAGCTCAGTTTAGTGTATGTGTATGTGTGTTCATGTCACCTGCCAACTTATGATGACCCCATCAATTTCACAGGGTTTTCTTAAGCAAGGAATACTTAGAGGTGGTTTTGTCAGTTCCTTCCTCTGGAAAATAGCCTACAGCACCTGACACCTTAAAAAACTCAGGCTCAGATCATAATTTCTCTGCCTGTCAGCCTAGCCTGCCTAGGTCCCTCCTTTCCTGTACAAAATTACCTGGACTAAAGGAGTAGGTGCACTATGGGCTGGGAAAACACACTGTTTTCTAATTCGCTGTCCCACCCACTATCCCCCAATTGCGCTAATAAACAGAAGAGGCAACTATCAGAAAGGTCTGGGATTACGTTTCTCAAGTGTGGCTTTTTCAGAGTCTTCTATGGAGAAAAATGGGTCACCAAGAAACCAGAAGAGAAGAATTCTTAAAGAGCTGAGGTAGGGGAAGTTTTCTCATGGCTGCTGGCAAATAGATTTGTGGAGGATTCAGTATGATGTTTCTTGTTTCTTCAAAAGAACTTGAACCTCATGGTATACAAGTATCTACCTGTAATTTTCATACCGTGTAAAGTTCACTTTGTCTACCTGTATTTAAAACAGAGTCACAAGTGCACTTCTGTGTCTCTAGGCATTCAGTTAAGTTTCTTAAATGGAAAAATGGTGATCTATCAGTCGTAGATGCATTCTGCCCCAAGTGTATAAAAGCAGGATCTAATTTGAGCCATGGCTCTGGTTCTCATTTTCCAGTCTGCTTTCCTTCTTTCTTCCCCAGATTCATAGAACTGCCAGCCAGGGGTGGGGAGGAGGAGAGCAAGGAAGAAGAGGGGAATACCCAAAGCCCCCAAAAGCAGCAAAAATAAAGTACTCCCTCTGTGACTTGGATCCTCTCTAGTTGAAGCTTTTGAGCATGCTTAGTGCCTGTGTTTTTGAGTGAATTCTACAAAGTGTAGTTCTCGATATGTTGTGACACGTTAGACAGGAGTTCAATTCCCAGAGTTCCAATGTTTCTGCCCAAGTTTTTCAGATCTCTGTGAAAATACAGAGATCACCCATACCCCCCCGCTTTTTTTTCCTGACAAGGCTGAACTGAGGTGGGTGGCTTTGTCTCATTGCTGATGCCTTGGAAAGAGATCCAAGGCATTTGCTTAGCGTGACAGGAGTGGGAATTGTATGACCCTCCAGATATTGGTGGACTGCAATTCCTAGCCCCCCTAGGCAGCATAACCAAAAGTAAGGAATGCTTGCCATCCAACAACATCTGGAGAAGTGCATGGCTTCTACCCCTGCTTATAACAAAAGAGTTCTTTATGATCCACTCCCTCTGTCTCTGTCCTCTCAATTATTGTTAGCTAATTACTGAGTTTAATTTGGTGACTAATCAGCTCTGCTTGCTATGAGGCAGAAAGCATTTTAGTGTTTCAGTGACTATTACGTTTAGGAGAAAATAAAACTGAATGTCACCCACTTTCCCTAGAGACTTTCAGTCAGAAAGCAAACTCTGCATTATGCTCACACAAGCTTTTAATAGTACTTTAAACTGTAAACTTGAAAAAGATTTTGAGCCCCGTATGATGGATATATTTTTTTGATATGTTCAAATCATGGGGGATTTTTTAAATCACAATTTTTACGTGGTAAAAATGTCGTCACTGAACTTTGGCATGGAAAAAAAAGATGCACATTCTTCAAATCCATTGAATTCTTATGTTTTTCAGGATGTAGTAAATCTTTGGGCCTAATTAAATATATTAAACATGGGTTTGAAAAAGCTTACTTGGCACTGCCATCTTTATTTTAAGGGCAAAGAAGCCAACTTATAAAGGAGAAGCAATTCTGTCATAAACAGGATAGAACGAAATGGGTTCCCTGCATCTTCAGCACAGGATGGGAAACAGGGAGTGGAAACCTCCAAGTCCTTCCTGTGCTGCTGCCTGTTCTGAGCTGTGCCAGCTCTTGGGAAAGGCAAGGAAATGTCTGCTCCAGGCCCTTCTTTGTTGTTCACTATCTCTAACACCATTGCGGGGAGGACTGGCAAGGGGCCACATTCCCTGGTGACATCAAGGGTGTGGGTGCCCCATAAATACTGGGTAGAATCATCCGTACACCAAGCCCACCCAAATTTTCATTCGTCTGTGTGAATGAGTGCATATGTGTTTGTATCAGGGGTAGACAGAGTGCAGCCTGTGGGCCCCATGTGGGCCCTGAGGCTCTAAAGTGCTGCCCTTGAAAGCCTAGAAACCTCCCCAACCCCCCCACCAGCTTTTAGGCTGATTTTTGGGCTTGTTTTGCCCTAAAACTGTCCCAAAACTACCAAAACCACCTGAAAATGGAGCAGTAGGCTTCTCCTAACCCTCTAGAGCCTGCCAAAATCTGACCCCCCAAAAAACAATAAAGAAAATACATCAAAGATAAGCCATCAAAATGGCAGCCAGAAGTGACATCACGTCTTCAGGCATGCCAAAAACATGCCGGTGCGGCCAGCTGAGTGGGGAGAGGGAGGAAGAATGGTCCCTACACCCTGTGCAGTTGCCTGCTTCAGGTTTATATATTCTCACATTCTTGCTGTCAGACTCTTTCTCACAAACACAGTCTTTCTCATGCGCACTCAGTCACACATCCTTGCAACAATAGTATATGTACAAGTGTGTGTGTGTGTGTGTGTGTGTGTGCATGCATGCACACATGCACACAATAGTTACATGAACACCATATAACACAGTCATCCCTCCACATTCGCTAGCGTTAGGGGCACAGGACCCCCATGAAAGTGGAAAAACCGTGAATAACTCTAGGCCCTCCCAAACCATATTTAACACACAAAAAAAAAGTATGATTGCCATATTCAGCCTACCATTGATTCCTTTGAGTCACTAGGGTTCCTTCACAAGGCAGAAGTGGGTGGCTGGTGGGGTTTACTGCAACCTCCACTGCCACCCCACACCGTTTTTAATAGGGATTTACAAGCCTCATTCGCAGTTTCTCAGTCTCATGAGGCTTGCAGTCCCTATTAAAAATGTCACAGGTAGGCAGCAGAGGTGAAAGCACATAATCCGTGGATAATCAAATCCACAGAAGTGAAACCCACAGATGTGGAGGGCTAAATGTACACGCTATACATTCATTCCGACCCAGTAACAGTCTTTGCCTCGCACTGCAATTTTCTTTTTTTTAAATTCACATTAGTGACATGAAACATTTTTTATAATTTCTGTCCTGGAAGGTAGGTGAGGAGATCTGGACTGCTTGGGGACAGAAACATTAGTCCTTCTAGCTCTACCTCAGCAGTGGCCACTTGTAGTGTAGGTTTTAAAAAGCCTGATTGCTGTGCAAGTTCAGAGGCATAGCAGGTGGACTATGGGCCAGAGTCTCCCTACTCTTTTCCAAGCTATGAGGTACCTGGACAGAAACTTTTACCTCACCCCCAACTTGTTCCAGCTGAAATTACTTGGTAGTGAATGATAACAGCTCTTCATCTTCTCTGCTAAGGTGTTCAAGCTACACACTGAACTTAAACCTTGATTCCAGGGCTAAGCTTTCTTAAGAATGAAGCTGCTGATTTCCTGGTTTTCAAGGGCCTCCTCTTCAGCTGTTGCAGTGTTTAGGGGTATGTGTTTCAGAGGGGCATACATACCCTCAGAAATGACTCCTTCTAAAGCACATTCAGATGTCTGTCATTGTGGGAATGAGACTGAAACATGCCGTGAATAGCAGCAGCTAACCTCATCTACCCAACATGAGCTGTTGTGCTGTTCACAGTGTAAAAGGTGCTCGTGTGTGTGGTTTATTTCACATTTACAATTCTGGCTGGTGCACAGTATGAGCTTGCAATAGGTTATGTGTGAGGCTGCTTCCAGTGTGCATTTGAACTGCCTTGGGCATTCAGACTGAAAAAGAAAGAAAGAGAGAGAGAAAGAAAGAGAGAAGGAGAGAAAGAAAGAAGGAAGGAAAAATATGGGTGTGAACACTTAGGCCCTTTCTGCACCCACCTTGTTCCAGTGCTGGGGTGTGGGGATTGCGTGAGCAGCCTCTGCCGAAAGGCTCCCCCTTCCCTGCTGCTTCAACTCTGCACGAGCTGCCTGCTTGCGCGAGAGCCCCTCCTCTTCCTTCCTCAGTGCAGCCTGGGACAGGAAGCGCGACCGGCCCAGCTCCAGAGTCTCCGCACGCCAGGTAAGTGCGCGCAGGGCCCAGGAGCAATGTGCAAACACGCACCATTTTTGGCTTCAAGCCCAAAATGAAAAGGTGCGCGATCAGCCCCTGCCAGCCCCTGGAGCGTCGCACGATTGTGAGTGCATTGTGCAGATCGCTCCTTGCAATCGCACGACGCTCCAGGCTCTCTTTCGCATGGCAAATGCCACGTAAAATGATGTTAGGGAGCTTGAAGACACTGAAAGCATTTTAAAAGCCCCCGGAGATTTTTTACACACATGGAATAGAAGATAGAGTTTAGCCATTGAGGTGTCTCTTGCTGTGCTTCTCTGTGGGCCTTAGTGCATGTAAGTTAGTATTTTCATGGATTCCTAGTGGTGTTTCACATTTGTTGCTTTATTTGAAGGCTGATGTTAAGCCCGCTGGAAGTAGGCCATCAGCTTAATTTTAGTCTTGTCAGAAAAAGTCCATTTAATAGAGTCAAATGGCACAGTTACATTTAATTATTGCAGACAGATTTCAGTGTGAAATGCTAACAATGTTTACTGACAAAATATTTTCTGCAGTGAAGTTTAAATGGTGTGTTCCAAAGCTCTTGACACAAGCAGTCCTTGGGGAATAAACAACTCTGGGCTTGTTCAGACACTGCTTCCAAAAAAGAACTGTCAGTGCAATAATAGGAAAAGCAGGCCTCCAGCTTGGGCTCACCCTCCTTTTCACCTATTAACATGTGTAGAACATCACATTCAGAACAAATTGAACAACACTGTCTCCCAGACCCCCTGATCTTTTTCCAGACTGAAAAGTGCACAGAAGTTGAGGATGGATTGCAGTCAGAATGGGAAAATCCATCAGTTTCACATACTAATGCATTTCATTTTTAAAAATTTCAGGTTCTGCTCAGTACCAGCCAGGAAAGGCTGGTAGGCATGGTCCTCAAAGCACTGACTGAATGCATGAGAGGAAATTTTTCGTGCTTCTCCCAGTCTTACCCTGTTGACTTCTCTTTTTCTGTAAGCTTGTATTTTAGCTGCCTTCCCATTCTGACTGCAGTCCATCCTCATTTTCCTTCCCCCAGTACAAAGTTGCCCAAAGTGTAGCCTCAAAGGCCATTGCTGACCCACCCTACACATTTCTGTGGACTACCATCTTTCTGGCCTAAAAAGAGGTAGTGAATTGGTTCTCTAGGAAGCCTGCAGGAGTTGCCAAGTCACCTTTTAAACAGCTTGTATGATCCCCTTGCAATGTTTACCATAAAAAAAACGCTCATTTTTTAAAACTACAAACAGACTTCTGGTGACTTCTGGGACTCTGTTTGACATTTCTGACAGTCTGTTGTCTTCAGATGTTCTGCAGTTGCCCACCCATGTCTTAGTGCAGGATGTGATACTGAAAGGTCTTTGAGAGGGATTTTTTTTCTGTTTTGGGAATTACTTTGTCTCCATTCCACTTAGTTATTTTGTAGAAGTAGTTATGTCATACAGTTTAGATTGCAGTCTTGTGAAGTGTTTGGTAACTCGGCTAGAGAGGCGGGGTTAAAGGTAGCATTCACCTATACGAACAGTATGCCTAAGAAAACCCTATGAAATCCATAGGGTCACCATAAGTCGACAGGTGACCTGAAGGCATGTACACACATGAGGTGTATGCAAAAAATATACAATACTTTAAAAAGACCTGGTTGACAGTGAAGCAGCTGATTTCCCAAACAACCTTCAACCATCTCTTGTTAGGTTTTACATGGTAACTAAAATTCATAAACCAAACAACCCAAAGTCCCATTGTTTCTTATAATAAGAGAGTACAGAGGGAATCTCAGTATAGGTTGATCTGTACCTACAGCCTGTGGTTAAAAATCTTTCATCACATGTTAAAGGCCATAGATTTTTTTAAAATAAAAATAGTAGCCTTAAATAGATAACTTATATTCAGTAATGACAACGTACTTCTAACAGTTGATTTCACTATACCAATATATTGCCTAATGATGACATTCAGACTCTTCCTGAATTCCTAAACTTCAGAATCACAAAACACCATGTGTAGAAGTTATTACTAACTTACTGACATTGGTTCTCACATACAATAATTCTACTGTTAGCATAAAAATGTTACTTTGGAAGGCACAGCAGTTGGCACACTCATGACTCCATTGTATACTATTTTATAGGCAAACTAGAGCAAACTTGTATGGTGGAGATGCACTGATGACATTTTCATGATATGGACCAGTGGCAAAGAAAATTTGGAATGCTTTACAAACTATACCCAGCTGTGTTCATTCTGTTATTAAGCTCACGTACAGCACCCTTGAAAATCTGCAAACCTTTTTCCTCTATCTTCTAACCATCGGACATAAGATTATCACAAATCTGGTTTGGAAACCGAGAGATATTCATATGGATTGCAACTGAAGTTCCTGCCACCCTCAGTCCCATCAATTTATATAGTTTGGTGTATGTACTTTCAAATTGCCTGTTGATTTATCGCAATCCCATCAATTTCAGAGGATTTTCTTAGGCAAGGAATACTCAGAGCTGGTTTTGCCAGTTTCTTCCTCTAAAATATAGCCTACAGCATCTAATGTTCATATTCAAGGTTAAATGTACATGCAGCAGTAATGCAAGAAAGAAGCTGGTGGCTACAACACTACCTGCTTCAAAGGGAGTATCCATCTTTTATCATTGAGCACAATACGCAATATCTGTTGAGCTGATACATTGACTAAACAGTGTCTCCTCTACAAAATGGAGGCAGTAAAAATGGGGACAGTTGTGTGCCTTTTGTGTTTGATTTCTACCTATCATGTCTCAGTTACCACTTGGCAATCCAAGAAAGCTACCACTTGATAACTATAGTAATTCACCACATTATGTTAAATCTATTAATAAAATCTATTAATAAACCTGCTATCATTGCTTTCCCTCAGCCGTCTCATCTAAAGATGCTAGTAGTGAGAGCTGTAATAAAAACAACAACTGAAAATCTTACTTCATATCACATGTGCATATCTGCATGAAACAATTTTTGAAAGCACTAGGAAAATCTGTCATATTAAATAAAACTTGACTTGTAATTCACCAATGTCATATTTATGACTGAATGCCAGCAGCCCAGATGGAACATGCAGTATGTGGGGAAAAAACACAACTGATCTTTGTGCAAGATTCAGGAAACATGAATCAACAATCACTATTGAAAAATAATGTGTGGCAAAACATTTCAGTTCTGAGGGATGTATAGTGGCCAACATGGCTATACAACCGGCCCTCCACATTTACAGGTTTAACTTTCATGGATTTGATTATTTGCAAGTTACTCCAACCATTGCCACCCCCAGCCTGATATGCTTCTTTTCCAAGGGAACGTTTCCTCTTGGCAGCTCTGATCAGGCCACACAGCTCTTTAAAAACCCACTGGTGGGTCCTCCTCCCTCTCCTCCTCTACCAGCTGCTCTTTGGCCACCTAATCATACCTTACAGCCCAATTTCTCAGTGCCATGAGAAATCCCAGTGCTTCCCCAGATCCAAAGAGGGACATGGCTGAGGGGGAGGAAGTATAGGGCCACTATGCTGACCTACCTCTTTTTCCCTCTCCTTCCCCTGACCTGGTTTGGACCCGGGGGGGCCCATTCGCCTCACCGTGCCTCAGTCTCCTTCCCACAGACACATACACACTTCTTGATATTGGTGATTTTGTGGTGTCCCGCACCCCTAACTCTAGCAAATGTGGAGGACCAATTGTATTTCCAGTAGAAATACGCAGCAATCTAACCATACCGGAGAAGAGAGGAAAACTTTGGATATAGACTTGACACGTTGATGCTTCACGTCCTAAATTTAAAGGACAATATTGCTCTTGCCTCCTACATCATCCTCTGAATTCCAAGTCTAGACTCTGGAAATTCTATAATTACCGATGGATTCTATTCATTGCTCGTATTCCAACAGACATCATTTAGAAATGTGGAATTCAAAATGTTTTGATATTTTTTATAAACACTTTATTTCGGTCATTCTATTAAATCTACTCCAGTTTTATAGTATCCTACTGCAATTTTGGTTCTACCTGAAATCTGTGCTGTTCGGTTGCTTTTTTCAGTTGTGTGTGTGTGTGTGTGTGTGTGTGTGTGTGTGTGCATGCATAGTTAATAAGGCTGTATTGCTCAGTACTGACTGACTGCTAAGGTGCTACTTAGATGAAATAGTTTGTCACTCAGAGGAAAATGTATCTTATTTTCAAAGCACCAGGTCCATTGGCCTTCATGCTTCAAGTGTTACATACACACACACATATACGCATATACATAGACATATCCATACCATATACGTGGAAACATTAGGACAAGTAATTAATGTAACAAAACTAACCCCTTTAGGCTATCTAGCAAATGACTAAAACAAAAAGGACTCTAAAATAGAGTAGGTGAAAATTGGGGTAGATGTGTATTTGATACAGTATGATCAGTCATTGCTATCTGTGGCATAAATGCTCAATAAGTGCTAGTGCACAGCTGCAAAGACAACATGCTTTCTGAGCATACTGCAGTTATAAGATCAATTTTTATACTTACTTGCATCCCCAAATTCAGTTGTTTCAAATGGGGTAACCATGTTGATGTGTTGTAACAAAAACAGTGAAGAGTCTTGCAGTTTATTGCAGCAGTCCTCAAATATAAAGACATATGTAAACATTTATAATTATAAATACCAAAGTCAGAATCATCCAAGCCATTGTATTTCCAGTTTCTATGTACGATTGCAGACGCTGTACACTGAAGAAAGCTGGTAGAATAAAACTCAACTTATTTGAAATGTGGTATTGAGGAAGAGCTCTGGACTACTAAAAAGACAAATTGATGGGTCTTAAAGCAAATCAAGCCTGAACTTTTACTAGAAGCAATGATGACTAAACTGGACCTGTTGTACTTTGAACATGTCATGAAACAACATGACTTACCATTAAAAAAATTGATAATGCTTGGCAAAACAGAAGGCAGTACGAAAAGAGGGAGACCACAAACAGGTGAATTGATTCAGTAAGTGAAGCCACAACCTTGAATTTGCAAGACCTCAAGAGGGATCTTGATGACCAGGGATCTTGTATGTCTCTCATTCATAAGGTCACCATGAGACAAAGTCCAATTTCATGGTAAATAACGAATTCTTGCTCATCAGATACATGGACTGGTATCCAAAATTTCAGGTATGTAGTCTAAACAGTTGGGGTAGGATTGTAAACCGTGATTTCGGAAGGAAGTCCAAATCATCTGGACTGCAAAAGGGTGGAGGGAGGTAGTGTAAAGTATCACTTGAAAGCTCCCATCTCTAATGTGGGGACGGATTCAATTTCTCTCCTACATGAGTAGGCTACTGGCAAAGCATGTTTGGATTATTTGGAGCATTGCATAGATGGTGATGATTAGCAATCATGCTCTAGGCATCTTTAGACCCCAATATTCAGTTATATGTTTATTTTCTGTAGTTTCATCCATTGCATCTGTTGCATTTGGTTCACAGTATTTATATCCAGGGAGTTATGTTACTTGGATATCCAGGGTAGCTAAACCCCAAAACATTACAATATCATAATATCAAGAAGCATACAGAAGATTCATTAAGAAAACAGACTCAGTAAAGGAATATTTAGAACTACATCTGAACTAGTTTATTTGTTGTAAAGAGCTCTCTTTTGTGCTGTACAGTTACCGGATCAGAATAGTATTCTATAATATCAACAAGTGTATGCACACTTACTTGCCACTGGGTGTTTTCTTTTTTTACTCTAGCAAGATTTTTTTGTAAGCTGCTGTGAGAATCTGATAAAAGAAGAGTGTAGAGACCATTAAATGAAGTGCTGCACCCTTCTTCCATGTTATGAGGATCATGGGAGATCACATGGACCTTGCACTGATTTGAAGAACACTCTGAAAGAAATAAGATGTCCTATCCCTTTCTAAATCGTTCTGATTTGGGCAGTTTCTCTGTCCTTATCATTGCTAGGAAGAAGAGTGGAAGAAATTTCCTTTACTCTTCAGACAGATACGTTGCTGCTTTCTGAGTTTCTTTTCCCAGTTGTGAGCAAGCAGGTATGATGGTAAATGTTTGTTACTCCAAGACCTAGAGTGACTCATTGTGCAGTCTAGAAATCCTAGGTCTAGTTTTCTGTGACTTTGCTGCAGGCTTTTCCAAGATTCAGAACAGCAACATTTTTTTTGCTTCTTTCCAAACTTTTCCAAAATCCCTTGCGAGATGACAAGTCCCACGGTTTTACAAGCTGGAACTGTGACTGTGAATAGTAGCTTCAAATGGCTATGTCTGTGTTCGGCAGATACAGCCGTCATCTATAGATTCTGAGATGTGGAATTGAGAAGTCTGCATTCATTAGGAAAAATCCAGTGTTAGTCCTACATAGAGTGAACCCACTGGACTCAGTGGGACTTAAGTTTATTGTCTCTAACAAGTGCTATTCACTTCATTAGGTCTATTCTAGGTAAGGCTAACATTAGATTTAGCCCAGTGAGCAAATTCACTATCAATAAATTGTAGAGAAGTGGTTCCTGTCTCATAGGAAAAAAAGGAGTCTTCCTTAATTGTAGGACATCTTGCTTTCATCCTGACAGATGCCAGTTGCCTTAAATAATTGCTTTTCAAGTTAATATTCTGCCTCCTTCACAAATTTACTTTTTAAAAAATATAATATTCATAATCTGTTTGTTTAAACTCCAAAATTACCTTCTTTGGAGGCTTTGAAAGGTGGTAAAAATATATTTCAAACAAAATGAAATATATAAATAAAATGACAATGCACTGGTGGTTCAGGGGTTTCTTCACAATGAGATAGCTGAAAAATCTTGCTCCTTTGATGATTCAGGGTTTGTTTGGGGGGGGGGGTTTGGTTTTTTTTAAGTTTCAACTTATGTGGGAAGAAAGCCTGACCTACACTGAAATGCACCAACTTTGGGTAATATTTAAAATCCCCTCAGCACTTTCCGTCTACCCCTTATGTTTCAGGTTTGACCAGGGAGGTCACTATTTGAGTGATAAAAATCTAAGTGACTGTCCTATCCATTTGACTTGGGTTTTCAGACACTTAACTAACTTTGAATGGAATCTCAGTGCACAGACGAGGCATATATACTGTGCATATCGTGTGAATGGTAGTCAGCACCTAAATGAAGGCAATTATTAGGTTTATCTGACATTTTTTGTAGCAGTTTTCCACAACTAATTGAACATTGGGGACAGAATGTGAAGTTTTGTCCACTGTAATCATTTTTAGTGGTTAATTTTTGAGATGTGACATTGTTACCCAGTGTGTTTCTTGTAACAGTCTTTCATTGTTTTCAGTTTTAGTTTAGACCTTCGACATAGATATAGGTCTTGAGGTCCATTTGTTTTACTAAATGGCAACTATTCCCATTGCTTTATCAGCATCAGGTTGCAATTCATTTTGTGCTGTTCTGGTTCTTGAAACATATCTTATGTAACTTTATTTTGTTTGTCTTCATTTTTTCCCCCCTGAAACAGAAGTGTGTTGGATGGCCTTGCTACAGTTCTGTTCAAAAAACAACTTGTGTGACATTGATGGCATGTTTTCTTGTCAACTCTGTATTCATTCTTTCACTCATTCAGTTCCTGGATTTTCATAGGAATCCTTTAAAATGTAAGTGACTTTGTAAATAACATGCGAATGGGCTTGTAGTACTCCCCATTATGGGTGCATCTCATTGTTAAGGAAGGAATATTTTATTTATTAGCTTCTGTATGCAAAACACCCTTCTATTAATCATGTAGATGCACTGTCTGAAACCCAGTTATTCCCAACTAGAGTAGATCCACTGAATGAATCAGACTTACATATGTGTGGTTTACCACATCTCCAACTTTGGTTGCATTTAGGTCACCATGAATGACAAGGAAGGTTTCATACTGCAACAGCTACAGGCTACAAAAGCTACAGGCTATAAGCAGAGTATCAAAAGTTTTGCTATCAAAACCTCATTCATTGTATGTTTATCTACATATATACTGTGTGGTTATTGAAACCACTGACTCATAGCCAACATTTATATCAGGTAGTATTTCTACTCTACTGCACTGAGTTTAATTTTATTTTATGTGGTCTTTCAAATAGCCTGCCATGCGGTGATTCCAGGAAGGACATTTTGGTGACCCACAATTTCAGAGAAACAGCAGATTAGAAAGAATGATCCATAAACAATAATAGTTCAAGAACTGCTGATGTGGAGGATTTATTTATGTATTTCTGGTATTTGTTAAGCACCTCATAAAATAGATGTCGAGAGCTGTTATTTTCTTCCATGTGTTTCACCATTACTCTGGAACTAGTAGAAGACTAGTAAAAGGTAGGTCTTTAAAACACAGCTATTTATTCTCTGATGTGAATTCTTCATTTATACACAAGATTGATATTAGCTGATCAAGAATGTTAGACACTTGATACCGCATGTCGCAGCTGGGGACTTGCTGTTGAGTCTTGGCTGTTAAGGCATTTGTCCTTGCTGTTTCTTCTCTCCTGCCCTCAGAGGCATGAGAGCCAGTGGAAGGCAAAAGAAGGCAAAATAGCTGCAGATTTTATCTACCCTTTGGGTGGTGGTATGGATTATGCCCAGAGAACATAGTGGGCAATAGCGATGACAGCAAAGAGAAAGTGACCTCACTGTGGGGATCTGGTCAAGCCTTGCTCCCTGATTCCCAAACCCAAACACAGCACTATTTGTATATTCTTGTTAAGGCATTTTCTGGATATATTATTACATGGTTAAGTTGGCATGTTAAAGCTAGGATGGGCAACTTTAGGAACTCCAAGGGTCAATTTTCTGGCACTGGAATCCTCAAGTCTGGTCAGGGTGAGCAAAAACAGCCTTACGGGAGGTAAATGTGGCAGATGCAGCCAGACTTTGTCAACCTTTGTATTAAAGTTAGGAAATATCTTACAGTGCTTTTTTTAAAAAAAAGAAAGAAAGAAAATATAATCATGGGCCTGTGTCCATATTCTGTTACTTTGCTGTGAGCATGAGCAGTTCATCACAGTATGACAAAGACGGCTATTGAACTATTTCTGATCATTCTGGTTGCAGAGAAAGGTTGAAAACATTTGTGCTTGAACTAGTGGACACTAATTTCCAGCCTATCTGCTTCTGTGACATAGCAATGATAATTTTCAAAACATCTTTCATACAATTACCTTTTATATGTCTCAACATGATTACTATTTAGCTTTTCCAGCAATATGTCGTCTTTATAAGATGTTCTGTCAAGGAAGAAGAAAACAGCAGGAGGGTCTGACGTTAATTCAAAGATGTGAAAGGGTAGCAAAGAGTCTTCAACTTTCAGACCTTCACAGGCCGTGGGTTGTACTGATACCTTCTCAAAGATTTGTCAAGCTCCTCCTCTCTCTTTCTCATTCCTACCTTTTAATCTCGTTTAACTATTCCCTTCTGGGAAATTTCCTGTTCCTTCTGTACAGCTGGCTAACAAGCCTGCTGGAAGGATGTATATGAAAACAAAAATTGCCACCTCTTGTAGTGAAAATCTTTTATTAATCTAGAGGAGTAGGTTTGCATCTGCTTCAGTTTAAAAAAATAAAGTGTTCCTTAAAGACATTAACTCTGTTTTTAAGAACAGTCCAAATATTTTGGATTACTTTTACATTTGTTTTGGTCTTGTTTTCTTTCCTGATGAAATTTTAGTAGCAACCTTTTTGAAATGTCCCGTTGGACTGTCTGCTCAAAGGTGAAATGAAAAAGTGGCCTCAGTTATAGTTATAATTATAGTTACATAACATGTTCTCAGTTTGGAATAATTAGACATGGTCATAAGCCTAAGTAGGACTTTGATCAGTCTGCATGAGGAGAAGAGTTCAGAATACTGGACCAAGGTAAAACAATTCAAGTATTAGGAAAGGTTGTATTCAGTGGTCTGTCTATAGGAATTAAATTTGTACATTTATGTTTTCTGAATAATGTGTCCCCGCTTTTGTTTAAAGTCCTGCGTCTCCAGAAGCTGGGAAGTACTTCTCAAGAGGAGCACATATGCTGCATCAGAGCTGGGGAATGTGTAGCTTTCCAGATGATATTAGACTGCATCTCCTGTGAGACTTAGCCTATGGGAAGACATGAGGGGAGGAGCAGTCCAGCAGTATCTGGGTCTGCACAGTATCTGTCCCTTGCCAGCGTGAATGTTGGTGACTTCTGTGAAAACGGGATTGTGTTAGTTGAGATGAGGAATATCAAGAGTGCTCACCCATTTCTTCTTCTGCAATCAGAAGTGGTATCTCAGCATAGCAAGGTACTCCATCTCCCTCCACAATTTTTTGCATTTGAGGACTTTCTGTGAAAATTTGGTTTGGTTTTTGCACAGATTTTTTTCACAAAAAAAGGTCCAAAAATATTTTTTAAAAATCATTGAGAAATGCACAAAAACTATTGTCTTCGCAGCTAGTAGAGGAATGACTTTTGAAATTCTTTGTTCTTCCATACAAGAACAAAATAAACCGAGATTTACACCCTAGTCAGGAGTCTACATGAGTCATTCAGGTTCTTAGCTCTGTAAGTATCCTACTTTATGACCGTTGCCCTCTGCTTATAGCACATCCTGATTGGGACTCAAGTGCCGGTTTGTTTGGAACCACCGGGTATTTGTCGGTGATGGCCATTGATAAGGAACTGCAGCTATTGCCTCAGCACAAACTAGGGGAGGAAGACAGGGAATATAACCCAATGGCTCACAGTCAAGAATCCTTCACAAAACCCGGAACCAGTTGGTCTTAGTGGTCTCCCTTGTCCTTTTTAGCTCATATGGTCCTGTGAGGTATTAGAGGATTTCTCTTTCAAAGTGAAGATTGGGTTTTCCTCTGCAGTGTGTCCCCTTTCCAGTATACTGTTTCTTACATGCTGCATTTTGGTCACTGTGTTCAGACATTCGTTTCAACATGTTAGGCTAAATGAACATAATAGCGATGGAACTGTATGTTCCAGCCCAGCCTATATTCCCAAATGCAGAGGTTCCTCTTAACACCATTGCACAGTACAAATGTGTAGTTGACAATGCTTGAGCCTCAGCCTGATTAGCTGAGTTATTTAATAGACTTCCAAATCATGCAGAAAATATTAAGCAGGTTAAGAAAGTCTCTTTATACCTTTGTATTAAAAATACAGATATCTAAAAAACAGTCACTTCTGTGGGTGGTAGTAGGGATGCTGAGGGCAGGTACTGTTCCCCATGCAGTTACATCTGTTTATCTTTAATTTTTCAGGCAAATGCCAGAATAGGGCTACAGTTGGCCCTCCACATTTGTGGGTTTGACTTTCATGGATTTGATTATTTGTGTGTTTCTTCAACCCCTGCAGCTCTTTAAAAACCCACCTGTGGTTCTCCTCCTCCTCCACCAGTTGCTACCCGACCAGCTAAGGACAGCCCACAACCTGATTTCATAGTAGCACAAACCCTCTTTCAATGCCTCCCAACACCCAAGGAAGGAGATGGGTGTGAGAGAGGAAGTATAGAGCCACAGTGCCAACCCACCGCCTTTCTTCCTCCTTTCCCTGATCTTGTTTGGACCATAGGTGTCTGCTTTCCCTACCTTGTGTTGACCCCCTTCCCATAGACTCTCACACACATTTTGATATTTGCGATTTTTCTGCTTTTGTGACAGTCCTGCACCCCTAGCCCTAGCAAATGTGGAGGGCCAACTGTAGTGTTCTTCCATATTCAACTATTCCCTGAGTTTTAATTTCTTCTCATTTTAAGTTTCTTCTCATACTTGAAGTAATCCCTGGCCTAAAGCTTTCATATCTTAGCATAAAATGAGGCAAAAGTGAGACCAGGCCCACTGGTTCAAAATTTCTCAACCTGTGTGAGTTGTATGTATTTTATTTAATTTATATTTTGCCTTTCTCCTAGAACTGAGATTCATAGTATCTCACAGAAAAACTAAAACAGATAGCAAAAAAAAAAACCCCAAAAAACTATAAACGGAGCAAATTATAACATTAACACATATTTGAATTTTAAAAGGATTTTAAAAAACACATCATTAAAAATGGGGGGAGGGCACCAACAATAATGCAAATCTGTAGATGCCCTAGTATGGAGTGAATAGTGAGGGGAAGGTATATATGAGCTTATAGTAATACTGTTTTACTCTGCAGTGCACAAAGTATAGAAATAAGAGTTGTCACAGTTCCTTCAATACTGGTTCTAAAAGTTGCAAACTGCTGAGAGAAATGTATAAAATACTGCTGTCTGAGGGAATAATAACATGGTGTGAAGTGTAGAAGTAAAAAGCTACAATCCAGCTTTTTTAAAAAACAAATGTCCAGCTCTTTCTTCCAAATGAAAATTGCTCATTTTAAGAAGACTTATTTATCCTGCAACAAATGAGAGACAGCGTACTATTTTCAAGCAGAAGTTGTTTTGCTGGACATCTGGTGAATTCAGGCTGGCAAGACTGGGCTGTGCATGTGAGAGTGATGTAACACTCTGTGTTTCTTTGTCTATAAACCACAGCAAAGCTTGTCTGTCCTTGTAAGATGGCAACGTATATCAGCACGGGTAAAGTAGCAGAAATCAGCAGGATCCCCTCCCACACACACAACATCTTTCTTCTTTACCCAAAGTCAATCTTTATCAGCAGTCAATCACTGTAGATTTGCAGACATAAAGGAAAAAAAATGCCAAATGACTCCCTGATAAGGAGCTAAGGTCAGTCTTGGCATACCAGAGGTATTTGTTCCTCACACCTCTGTTTAGCCTTCTTTTCTGTGATCCGGCACAACAAGGCAACAGAAAACAGAACCTGCAGTATTAATGTTTGGCCACTGTGTGGTTGTGTGGGCCCACAAAGCTAGTATATTAAAATAAGTTGAATGATCAGCCTACAGGTGGACCTGTGGAATGCCAGACAGTGATTCGTCTGCATCCATCACCAAGTTTGATAGAAGATCTAAATATCCTAAAGCAGAGCTTTCCAAACTTTTCGTGTTTGTGACACACTTTTTGGACATGTATCATTTTGTGACACATTAGTTCAGTTTTACTAGCAAACCAGGTTAAACAGGGGGAAACGCAGCCCCTCCACCCGACCCTGGCTCGCTGCCATTGTCCTTGCTGAGGAAAGACCCCAGCAAGGGCTGCCTGATTCTGGCCCACTGTGGCAGTGGCAGCAGCAGTGGGAGAGGCTCAGGTGGGGGGGGGTCTTTCTCAGCCCAGGGAGGTGACACACCTACACACTTCAAGCAATACTCTAACACACACCATTTGGAAAGCCCTGCCCTAAAGGTACCAGAGTCTGTCTGATCTTGGAACCTAATCACGGTCAGCCTGTTTAATACTTGATTAGGAGACTACCAATGGATACCAGCTGCTGTTGGCTATATTTCAGAGTCAGGAACTAGCAAAACCGCCTCTGGGTATTCCTTGCCTAAGAAAACTCTATGAATTTCATGGAGTTGCCGTAAGGTAACTTGAAGGGACATACACACATATAGGCTCTGACCTGGTAGAATGCAGATAACACATATATGCAGTTGGTGGCTTCCAAGGTAATGGGGCAGTGAAGTTTTTTCAGGCTTTGCTCAGACTTCAGAGTAGCTATCCAAGGTACTGGACCTTACCCTCCAAAGTGGTTCACCGTACTGAGTGATATGGAAGCTATTAGCTGCCGCTGATGCTATAGGGAAGTCACCCAAATTAAGGAAGGCTCACAACCACATTGAATCAAAAGCACCTTTTCTCAGGCCTGCTAATCTGTTCTGAATTGATACTTTTTGACAAAGAGACTCTGTGTATATGTTGGTGGTTGTTAGGATTGAAAGTACCACACTGACAAACATTGTCTTAAAAGCTCACACTGACTGTCTTTACAGATGACTTGTCTCAGGGTTTGACTGCATGTGCCTAGCATGTGTATGTTTGCTTCATCTTATTTTTCTGTGACTAAACACTTATTTTTCTTTCCCAATGATTCTGCAGTCAGGAAGTTGATTTAATAAGTTCTTTATGGTCTGCAATTCCTGGAAATTCAGGCACAGGAATGAGCATGTGTACCACATATATGGGCATGCAGGTATGTAAGACAGAGTTTGATCGTAAAGTGAATTAGACCAGTACAGTTTCATGCCTTGATATCTTGTTTGCTGATCAAACTGTTCTGAACCTGCATCTATTTAATTTTTCCACTTGAAAATAATTCCTGCTGATTTCAATGGAACTTAAGTCCTGTGGTAAGATTGCAATCTTTAGCCCCAGCTACAAATTATTTTAGGCATGATACCACTGAAAAATATGATTAAGAAAAGGGAAAAAGTAGAGAATATTGCTTCTGGGGTTGCAGCCTTTGGATTAATCATGGTTTTGGGGGTTAGAGAGAAAGGTGAGACACTGTGGTCTGAATTCTATTGTTAGTCCTGACTAAAGTATACCCACTCACTTATTTAGATTTATCTATGTGTTGACATGTCATTCAGCAATTGATTCAGTGGGCTTATGCTAACTGAAAATAAATGAAATTCAGGCCTATGTTGGAATGTAAGTGGTGCAGGTCTGTTCTCAACAGACTCACAAGTCTCACTTTGGTTGGTTTTCTAAAGGAGGAGGAAGGGGGTAATTTAGATATGATTAGTTTAAGGGCAGTTTTGAAGAAATCCCAGAAAATCATGGGTGGACAGAATTCTGGTTTTGGTGCAAGCAATGGAGGATGCAATTTAGTGCCCATTGCTAAAGACAGATGTGATCGCACATCCTGAAGCTTTGTATTTGACAGGAGGGGATCCTCCTGTCAAGGAAGGGGTTCCTGAACATTTTCGTTGCAGCTGCAATCAGGGCCCGGCAAATGGCCACTTTGGAACAGAGCAACTGCAGTAGAGACCCCGGGTTGTTAGGAGACATTGCAAGCGCTGGTGGAGCCAAGGCATGAGAGGTTCCCATCCCAATTATAGACACTACATTTCCTGACACTGAACCCCTTGAGAATGTTCTTTTAAAGGGGAGATGTCGTTGTGACAGATCCCTTTTCCCAGGTTGACCCTGCAGTTCCAGTCCTTGGAATCCTGCCGCTCACCCTGCCCTTGTTCCCCTACTGAATTCCTTTCTGGATTAGGTTCCTGGGCCTTAAGGTGACTCCTCATATATGGACCTGTGGCTGTGTTGTTATGTGGGTTCTTTATAGTAAGTGTGGCCTAACTCCATATCAGGCTTGAAAGAGACAGCAAGAGACAACTTTTAAAAAATAACAACTGTAGATTTAATAAAACACTGTAATATGGTACATTAACTCCTGAATATGCTATTCTTACATGACTCTCTCAATACCAGGGTCAGTTTGCCTTCCTGATTAACTATACTGTCTCTCTGAAATCCACACCCTGGCCATTTCCACACTAGTCTGTTACAGCACTATGATTACACTTTCAACATTCTATGGAATCCTGGGGTTTGCAGTTTAGGAAGGGGCGAGCTATAGGATGTTGAAAGTGAGATCATAGCGTTATAACAGGCTAGTGTGGAAATGGCCCTTGTCTGTCAATTCCAGAACCCTGTCTGCTTTCCCAGAGACCGCTTCTATGTTTTTGTTACATTCTTTTCACCTTCAGTCTCCCTTCACAGCACTCCCTGAGGTGTGATTGGCTGCCCTCGTTGACAAACCATTTCCATACTACAATGTTATAATGCTGTTGTTCCAGTTTCAATATCCTGTGGAATTCTGTGGTTTGTAGTTTACTGAGGCCAAAGAGCTTTCTGGCTGAGTATTCTACAGGCCTCTCCCTAAACTGCAAACCCCAGGATTCAATAGTATGTTGAAAGTGGAATAATAGCACTATAACAGTGTAGTATGGAAATGAACACAGTCATATCACAAATTTTTTGTTGGAAAAAAATCTTTTTCCAAAAAAACCAATAGGACAAACTAGTGCTCATTCTGGTCTGGAACAGCCAGTAGCTTCATCCTAGCTACATCCCTAAGTCCTAGCATTCCATAAGAGGATCTCTCCCACAAAGATGTTCTATTGGCCCCAGACAGGTCCTTAGGACTTTATACTGTCCATGTAGTGAACTTACCATTTCCAAACCTGGAGATAAGGGTACTGCCTTTACTAAAGATTTTCTCACTTTTACTATTATGCTTAATTGCATAATTCTGTATGCAGACTTCTCTGGCAGCTGGCCATGCTCATCAGGGATGATGTCAGTGGTAGTCCAAAAGATCTGAACAGTGTCATATTTAAGGAAGGTTGCCTTAATTTTTTCCCATAGTAGTCTGCAAGAAAAGAAAGAAACCTCTTAGTGAAAGTGTGCTGCTTGCCATATAAGCCTCTTTGGAGAAAAAAGTCTGATAAAGCAAACGTTTTGCCTTGTTGCCTGCAATTACAATTTCTTCATTCACTTTATGCTACTGAGCCTTGAGTTTCTTTGGCGTTATTACCCTTATAATGACTTTCATTGCTAATTTATTTTAAGTATTCCCTTGACAGTAACAGCTTCATAGGTGGCTTAGCAGTTGGAGAAGTATTCATTAGAAGGAGGTGCTTATTATATGTTTTTGCTTTCATTTCATTCAAAATACTACTTTGTTACTTTGTGTTAAATTAATACTTCAGTTAGAATTTCTGCAACCTTTTACTTGCTGACCTCTTTAGATCTCGAATACACAGTGTATAGAGTTAATTTTCTGGTAGTGTCTTGTGCCACAAGTAACTGTTTGTTTGCAGCTAAATTGTGTGGCTGCACCAAATGGGGTTTTTGACCTCCTCCTACCTTATCAACCAGTTCTAGCTTGTCCCTTGTAAAACTCTTCCAGATTGCTTGACGTATTACAGTCTTGGCATCTTCTGAAACTTCATTCCCTCTTCCTGACTTGCTGTCTCAGAACTAATGAACAGTGAAAATTACTTGGTAAAGCCCTATATCTTTTTTATTCAATTTTGAAGGTTCGAAAACTATGCTGCTATGCAAATTTAAAATCAAAATAATCAGACGTGCTTATGTTCCTGTCCCCAGGCCTCACAAAATAGGGGTTACAACATCTGCTGTGTAGCTGCTTTGAATAATACAAGTTCATTCCTTCTGCTCTCCAGCTTCATAACAAAACTGTAGTGGCTTAGGCTAGTACAAGGATCTTCCCTGTGGATTACCCATATTAGAAATTGTCAGAGGAAAGATCTTGCCTGCTTCATATGCTACTCTGAGTTCCATTTTTGTAAACAGGGAAACATGCCATGTCGCATATGTTTTTGCCTTTCTTGATAGTATTATTTGTGAATTGTTTTTGACATCCATTGTAAAATCAGTTAATTTCAAAGAAAATAGTAATGATATTGCTGTTCTTGTTGTGTGCTTTCAAGTCATTTCTGACGTATCGCGACCCTAAGATGAATCTATCGTGGGGTGTTCTTGGCCAAATTTGTTCACAGGGAGTTTGTCCTTGCCTTCCTCTGAGGTTTAGAGAGTGTCACTTGCCCAAAGTCACTCAGTGGATGTTCATGGCCAAGTGGGGATTCAGACCCTGGCTTCTCAGTGTCCTAGACCAACACTTGGGTAAGGTTTTTTTTCCTGTCTTCTTATTATCGACTAGTCCTGTCATTTTCTCTGGCCATTTCCTCTTTACACTGGCCCTTTCCGCAGCTTACTTCCGTCTGGCGCAGTCACACAGGGATCACACAAGCAGCCTCTTCTGTGAGGCACTCGCATCCCCTCTGTTCTTGCTCCACAGCAAGTGCCTGCCAGGTATTTTCCCAGGCTGTGCTGGGGGAGGAAGCGCGAGGGCCATGCCTCTGGAGGCTCCCCATGGACGGTAAGTGTGTGGGGGGCGCTGGAGCGATGAGCGATCGTGCATCATTTTTGGCCAAAAGCCAAAAATGAAATATTTGGCCCTGCTGGCCCTGGCAATGTCGCACGATTGCGAGGACGTCGTGTGAAACGCTCATCACAATCGCATGACGCTCTGGAGGCCCTTTCGCATGACAAATGCCGTGCGAAATGCCATACGGAAAAGGCCACTGTTATAGTGCTATTATTCCACTTTCAACATCCTGTGGAATTCTGGGGTTTGTAGTTTACTCAAGCCAAAGATGCCCCTCTGTAATCTGCAAACCCCAGGATTCCATAGGATGTTGAAAGTAGAATAAGAGCACTATAACAGTGTAGTGTGGAAATGGCCTCTGTCGGTACTCTTCAGCTATGTGTAGATTGGATAAATAGCAGACATTACAACAAAACTGGAGGGAGGAGATAGAGGAGTCCACAGAATGAATGAATAAATAAATAAATAACAGAACAGAACAGAACCTGAACCTGAACCTGCTAGAGAGCTAAGATCTGAAGAGGAAGGCTTTTTTTCAGTCCCATTACCATCCAGGCTCACCTTGGAAGCTGCTTTGGGTCCCACCGTGGGAGAAAAGATGGCATATAAATTCAGTAAATAAAATAATAAAATTTAAAAAAAAACGCACTGAAACCACTATATCACACTGGCTGCTAATTTGAAATCCCATGTAAAGAATTTTAAGCAGACCCCCAGGGGCTTAAATCAGCAGATAGGTGGGTCAGGTAAGAAAGCCGGACTCCTTGATTGTGGCTTCCTGAACTCCAAGTGAAGCAGCCTGATTATGGGAGCAAAGGAAGAAAGTTCTCCCACCTTCAGCCAAGCCAGCCTCCAGGCTGTTCCAAGTGCTGGAGACCCTCCATTGTTCCTTCTCTGACCACCACACCAAACAGCCACCTCCCTCTCCCCACTGCAACATCTACCTGCCTTCTTTCTTTGCCACCAGAAACATTGCAAGTGCACCCAAATGGAGTTCCACCAAGGAAGAGGTCTCCAGAACTCATTCATGGCCTGCAGGAAGTTAGGAAGGGAGGCGCGTGGGAGAAAAGACCCTTCATCACATCCTTCCCTTCATTCACTTCTAGGATACCCTTTGCTACTCAGCCAAAAGCTATCATCTCTACCCACAAAGGCAATTACCTGTCCAGCTTGCCCATGGTCACCCAATCATGGAGCTCAATCGCTGGTAAACATCTGGGACAGCTGCCTGAAAAAAAAAAATCACTGAAGCCTCAACCTGTTGTTGGTGGTTCTGTCCAGAACAAGTCTCCTCCATCTTTTTTGTAACAACCCTTCAGATATTTCAAGGCCTTGTGTATCCTCCTCAGTCCTCCCTTTTCCTGGTAAAACTGATCAGTACCTTCACTTACGTGGCTTGGTTTTGAAACCCTTCAATATCATGAGTCAGTCTCATTTGGATGCTCAATCTTTTTAATTCAGGTATTTAATTTCTATACCAGTTAGATGTACTCAGAGCATTCTTATGCAATATTACTGTTTGGGCATAGTAAAGATAGCATGAGCACATAGTAGTCTATCCTTTTCCCTCCAAAATATACTTTTCCTTTTTGTGTAGAAGTATAATTACTAATATAAATTCCTTTGGATTTATTTCTGAACTGATGTTGTCCTTCCATTTATTTAAAAAAGCAAATTTATGGTGAAGAGCATATGGTTGGTGGAGACATATCAGCTGAGTTTATAGTGAGTAAGTGAACAAAATTAGGTCAGTTGCATAGATGTTACATTGATGTAGATCCCTGGCTATTTTTTTTGAATTATTTGGTTAAGAGGTATAGTTTAACATTCTGGTTTCCTGCCACTCTGTTTAAGAAGTAATGTTGCTTAGTTTCCATTTATAATATAGTATGATGATTAGAATTTTTATTTATGATTAATTTAGCATGCAATCCTGTTCATGCCTACTAAGAAGTAAAATCCTGCTGAATTCAGTGGGACTTAAATGCTATCCTTCCTTGTCATTTTTGCTTTAAATGAGCATTGGGTTTAATAGTAGCATTGCATGTTTTAATTATAACCATTATGTAAGGAGGATAATTTTAGCTATTGTTATGTCAAAGACTATAAAATCTACTATAAAATCCTAGGATTTCTGAATTACTTGTCAGGAATCTTTCTGAATCAGAACTGAATGCTAAGCTTGTGGCTACTAGTGGGAACACTTCATGGACTTATTTGACTTGATGGAATTCACAAAAGCAGAGAAAATTGACCTCAGCAGAGATAACACACTCAGCATTGGACTTCAGTGCAGGATTTCTCTGACAAGCTGTTCGTAACAGGAGCTTGAGAGTTTGCCTGGCAATTCATGACTGCCATGCTTTTTCCTGTTGAATAGTAAAGTGGCTTGTCTGTGTATTATGAAATATACATAGGTAAACGTACATAGATCTAAAAGTGCTACTGGAAACCTCAAGTATACATGAATTAAGCAGCTCCATTCCATATGACAGGGGAAACCTGTCAATTTCATTTGCTCTTATGTGCTCATACTTCAAGTATTTTCCCTCCTGACTATGCAGAAGTGTGCAAATACTGATAAATTCTAAACCTTACCAACTCACTTTTTAGATACAGAATGTATTGGGGACTGGGTTCACATTTGAGCTACAACTAATACAGTGATTTCTTTTTCTTATTTTAATAGTTCATTGTACTGTATCCCAAAACTTGTACCCACTGTTTGTTTCAGTTGATAATGATGAAGCTGTAACCTTTGAAATAGTGGCTGCAAAACTGAGTTCCAGCTGTATTAAAATATACCATTTAAGCCAAGTATGTTAAGTCAGGTAACACTATTTATAAAGTCCAGTTCTGTTCGTTTGTTTGTTTTTTCCCCCTAGAAAACCTACATCATTGATCCTGGGCACATGAGACAAATGTTGCCAGATATGCAGCTTTCTGTGACATCAGACATCCCAACTGTGTACTCGGATGTACTCAAAAACTGTATGTCCCAAGGCTCCTAACCGCCCCGTTCATGCTCAGAAGCAAGGGAAAAATAATATGTCAGGAAAAAGTTGTAAGTGATTTGTAATTTTTCATGACCTGGTCATCCCATAAGTGCAAATTCTGGAGCTGGACCAACAGGGTTTGGGATGTACAGAGCTGTAGAAAAGGAGCTTAATAGAAAACTATTAACTCAGCAAGGATCCACAGAAAATTGAGAGGCTTATCCTTATTGCCAGAAATATTGCAATTTAATTGGAATTATCTGGATGGTATGCACTTTCCTTTTCCTCCAAAGAGATGTAATATTAAAGTATCATTTACTGATTTGACTTACTCACCATACTCAGACACTTGAAAAAATAATATGTAAAAAAATAGTAACTAAGAACATGAAAATGCCCGTGTTTAAGTGTAGGTAGCAAGCACATATCTTGTGCTGTCATGAGCCGTGTTGCTATTGTTTGATGTAAAGAAACAAAACAGATTAAGATGATGTGTCTCATGAAAGCTACCCAAACAGATGGGAATTAGTAGAGAACTGCAAATAAAATGAAGTTAAAATACAGGCAAAACCTCTGTACAAGAAGAAGTCAGGGAGATGAGGGATATTCTAAGAATATAATCTTCATTTCCACTAGTTTTCCATTGCAGAGATAATAGTAATAGGTCAAATATTTCTGAAGGATGAGATAAGCTGATCGCATATCCCTAAAAGCACCAATTTGTAACATAGCTTTAATAACCCATCTTTTCTGGTGCATAAGCCAATTTAGAATTATGTGCCAGAAGTCCAAGGCAGATCAGGTTTCTGTTTTATACAATACTAGCATATATACCCGGTGTTGCCCGGGATTTTGTTTTCATATAGATAATACTTGTTAGAAAGATTTGAGACCCTCTGTCTCTAATTCCTCAAATTGTCTTGTCCAGTACCTGTAACTTTCTCCCATATTCCCCAATCCAATTTGTATTCAGAGTTATTAACATACAGAAGTTGGGTTCCTGAGGGAATACACTGTCCTCCTCCTTGCTGCTAGGCCTCATCTCAATAGCAACCAGCCTGTTCTCTGGCTCAGAATTCTAAAGGCCCCTCCCTAAACTGCAGACCCCAGGATTCCATAGAATCTTCTAGAATCTTCTTAGGCAGCCAATCATCTGAGGTCTTCTTGCCTGACAGAGACAAACAAACAAACTTTGACTTTTATATATTAGTAGATTGTCCAGTTTATTTCAAAAATGAGGACTGGAATCCTGTGTCAGAGGTGTGTCTCCTTAAGTGGACATGTGTATGCAGGAATTAGAACTGGGTAGTTTCCTAACGTCTGTATCCAGTGGAGGGCTGGTGTTATGCTATTACATAGCAGAGCTGAAAAAGTGCCCGTTGTGCATTGGGCACTCTTGCCAGTCTCGCAGTGTGCATCTTTGCAGCTTACTAAACAGAGTTCCTTAGCCTCTATGGTACTTAGCTAAGTATATGCAAGGTCATGTTAAGTAAAAGGTGATATATTTCAAAATGGCACTTATTTCCCAAAGCAATCACAAGTATTTTGCACTCAGATAATTATGTTTATCTTCTCCTTGGTAACTTGTGCTGCATGTGAGTATGTGGCTGTAAATATGCATGTCTAATTTATATTTTGGTGGCTTCAGTGGAGATAAAGAGAATACACATGGTATTATACACTACTGTATAATTTTTTAAAAAATACCCTAAACAACCCTAAAGGTATCACGTCCTGTCTAATCTTGGAAGCCAAACAGGGTCAGCTCTGGTTAGTACATGGACGGGAGACCACCAGTGAATACCAGGTGCTGTGTTAAGAGTTGAACAGAAGCTGAATTAGATATAAGAAGATGAGAAATGTGTTTGCAGGGAAACAAATGTCTTTGGAGATCTGAAATGGGGCAATGGGTTCTAGATGCTTGTTGGAATGTTAATTCTGTTCCCTCCACCTCTGCTTTTCCTATGCATTTGTAAATAAACTCAGCCTAAATACCTGGCTGAGGTATTTATTCCAAGAACCTGATCTTGGAAGCTCTGTTAGTACTTGGATGGGAGACCACCAATTAATTCCAGGTGCTTACACTATATGTTAGAGGAAGGAACTGGCAAAACCACTTCTGAGTATTCTTTGCCAAAGAAAGCCCTATGTAATTCATGGGGTCACAATAACTCGACAGATGACTTGAAGGCATATATGCATATATTGAAACACTGATCTGGGAGAGGGAGGGATTCTGCAAACATTTGCTTACATAATGGCCATCTTTTGATGATTTCTTTGAAATGAAGCACAGGTTCAAGATGATTTTCACAAGTTCAAGATTATTTTCTTTGTGTGGACTTTCTTCACGCCCCATTATGTTGTCACAAGCCAGATGTGGCTGGATGGTTTTATGGATATATTTTTCCTGCAAAGAATAATGTAACACATTTTTCATGGAAAAATACTGTGGGGGTATTCTGCAAAAGTGCTAGGTTTTTTTTTTTAACCCAAACACTTATTTTGCATTAAAAACCTGTGTGTATCTGGAAACAGTAAAAACTTTTGTACCAAAGTTATGTTTTTTGTACAGATTTTTTGTCTTTCTTTATGGAATAATTTCTAAAGCCACACTGGAATGTGCAGATACCAGGTTAAAATTGTTCAGAAGTCTCACCTCTTTGTTGCTCTTCCTGGCCTATTTCTGTAAGGGTTAGGAAACCCATACTGGTTTGGAAGGACAGATTTCCATCCCTATTTCACACACAATCCCCCAAATGAGAAAATACCTCAAACAGTCTTCATTTAAACATCTGAGTACAAAGTATACCTGAATGGATAGTACAGTCCTCTTTCCACATTCTTATATTTGACCTTCAGAAATTTGATTATTCTCAAGGTGTTTGCATATCTCTCCCCCTCCCCAGCAATTTTCCTCCACTCTGGTGTATATGTCTTCCTTCTTGGCACCCAGGCAAAAGGCGAAGAAATAGGAAGGTGAGCACTGTGTCTGGAGAAGAAAGGTGCATACGTGCCTTCCCCTCCACTCCCCTGCCTTTTGCCCTGGCATGCATGCCTTCCTTCTAGGAGCCCAGGCAGAAGGCATGTTGGGGAGGTGCTGCGTGTACCTCCTCTCATTCCCTTCCCTTTTGCCCAGACATGGAAAATGTGCACTAGGGCAAAAGGCAAGGGAATGGGGTGAAGACATGTACACCTGCCCCTCCATCCCCTTGCCTTTACCCAGGTGCAGAGAAGGAAGGAAGGCAGGCAGGCCGGCCTACGTAAAAAGCAAGGGAATGGGAGGGTGAGCATGGGGGAGTTATTCACAGTTTTTCCACTTTCATAAGGGTTCTGCACCCCAAACCTTCACAAAAGTGGAGGGGGCACTGTACATGGTTAGCGGCTTATATAGAGGCTGAGAATACTAAGGTGGCATGCACGGTTATAAATTCCATAGACAGTAGGCATAATGGTGGTCAACAGAGATTAGCGTATTCATAATTCTAAACCAGACTTGGAAAACATGTGGCCCTCAAGATATTCTTGGATCACAGATCCCAAAATCCTTGCTGTCTGGAGGGAGTTTGACTCCAACAATGTCTGGATAGTCACATGTCCCAGGTCCTGCTTGGAAAATCAGTAGACAAGCTTTGCCAGACTTGTTTGAAGTTTGCTTAGTCTGTATGACTGAGAACTTGAAATCATGGACATGAGCAAAAATATTGTAGTGGTAGTGTTGATGGACAGCTAAGATGAGCATTAGCAACTAGTAGGCTAAGAACAAATAGCCAGTTGAGCTCTTGCAATTTAGGCAATTGATTAGTTAAAAACCAGAAACTATAAACAAATTGAGGCAGGTGGAATTTAGGAAATATTGGTGTATTGAAAAGGCAGAGGAATTTTTATCCTGACTCAGCATAAATTAATTTTAACTAGCTGAATGCTATGTTTTCTCTTGCTGGTGTGTGTTTTAAATTGTGGCCTAATTTTTAATGCTTAAATTCATTTTAAGTTTTCATTGTTTGTAGTACCTAACTCTAAGGTACTTTGAGTCATATTCATAGGGGAAAGGCAGAATGTAAATCAAACTAATAAAATCAGATAAAGCACCACTTACTCGTTAACAACAAACTTCTGCAAGTGGGAGGGATGTCAACATGGTACTCTTCCATGTCTTTAAGATGTACACGTTACTAAGCATGCACTGGGTATAAAGTACAGTAAATTCTTCCTTTTCTTTTCCATGACCTTTGCCACTGAAACACATAGCAAGAGTGGGCTCTTTCAGACAAAATGATACACTGTATGGGTATCACAGTAGTAAGTTGCGTGTATATCACAGTGTTGTGTGTGCTGCCCTTGGGTTCTTATAAATTAAATGATCTTCAGGTGGAAGTTACTAAGAATTCTGTCAACTAACACCTGACCCCCTCAGGTTACTGCAGCAAAGCAGTGGCCTGTGAGCTGGCAGATATTCTTGTACATTGCCAACTTGTGTTAATTTTAAGGAACTGGAAATACTTGTATCTGCTGAAACCACATATTTATGCAGATTGTTCCTGTCTTTACTACTCATCTGAAACCTACTGTCTTACTAGGTTATCCTCCTGACAATTCTGGTTATGATCTTTCTTTGTTCTATGTGAGATCTAGACTGTAGATGGTGAAAATGCACAATCAGCTTGTTATGTGAAATACTTTCTTTTGGAATATATATTGCTACTTTAGAGAATTTGGAGATGTCTTTTTGCCAGCAACACATTCCGCCTTGCTTCGTTTGTGTAGGTATTGCTTCTCAGGATATAAAGTACTTTACAGTGCCTCTTTTGTCAGTTCCTGCAGCAACTCCATGGACTTGGTCAGGATGAAAGATTATAATTTTCATAAGGTTAGCTGTTGAACTCCATGCTACATTAGGGGAGGTGTGTTTAGCTACATCTGTCAAACAAAATTCAGCCACTGTCCTAGTACAGATACCTGCTTAGGAGGTATGCTCTTTGCATCTATCAGAGAACTGAGCTACTTACTTTCATATACATTGTCTGGTTTCAATTAGAACACTTAGGAAGAAAGAGGCTTGCCACTCCTTTGTCTGCTGTGGTCATACTTATTTTGTTTGTCTCTAGCCTGTGTTGTATACAAAGTAGGGATATTTGTTCAATTCACGTTCCAATATGAACCTACCTACTTTGCATTTCCCATACCACTATGTGCACTGAAGCAGTTGTTCTTCAGGACTCACATTTCTTCATTTCTCCTGTTTAAAAAAATGCATGTATTTCTGAAAATCATTACAAAAATGCATTATATTTTTGAGGAATGGTTTGTAAAACTCATAAAATTAGGCAGAACAGAATACAAAATGTGTATGTAGAAAAGAAAATGGATATACTTTTTTACCAGTTCAAGAAGAAAATGCAACGTGCTACAAACGTAAGCCTCAGACAAAGAGAAAGTAACAGAAACTGAAATTGACAGATTTTTCTGTGCCTGACATGTTACTGGCTTATGCTGTTTTATTGCCAAACCCTCAAGGTATTTTTTTTAAAAGTGAACAACAATAGAAATTAAAATGTTTAAAAGATGAATTAAAAAAAGAGAGGGATTCAGTATTAAATGCAATCTGAAACAGTAGATCGAATATAGAGTAAAGGTAAAGATCCTAATTGTGAAGGAGAGAATCCATAAAAAACATCAAATGGCATTAAACTGACAGAACAAGACAAATGTTACAATTTGTTAAAAGATCATAATGAAAGATACCAGTAAAAATGAATTTCATAGAGTCCCACAGTTCAGGAGCAACCATGAAAAGGCACTATTGAGGAATGTAACTGGTCAAGCTGTGGTTTTAAATCAAGTGTTACATCATACCCTTCTTTTAGAATGCTCAGGATGCCTTAGGATTTAGACAATCAGAAAATAGAATATTGATGAATCTGCACAGTCATATTTCATGATATTTTGTTTGTTAAAATACCTGGAAATCCTAGCTGTCAGTTCGTAACTTTTCAGACCATGTCCTGGGAGGCCTTGAGTATTCCTGCCAATGTAAAGGTTATTCAATAATAAAATTGGAAATGGCAGGCAACTTTTCCTGAAGAAAAGAGCTTTCCCCATCACAGCCTGTGTTCTCTTGCAGTGTGTAGTGACTGATGTGTTTATATGTTGTCTTATATGCAAATCCAGTTCACAATGAGTGAACTGTGGACCACCAGCCTGAATGAACTAAGATATGTGTCAACGAATAAGAGGATCTCCATAGATCTCTATGGCCCTTTCCGCAACTCACCTTTTTGCAGAGCTGGGGTGTGGGGATCGCGCAAGCAGCCTGTAGTGAGAGGCTCTTGCGTCCCGGTTCCTTCAGCTCTGCAGCTGCTGCCTGCTCGCGCGAGAGCCCCTTCTCTTCCTTCCACAGTGCAGCCTGGGATTTTCCCAAGCTGCACTGGGGCAGGAAGCGCGAGCGCCATGGCTCCGGAGCTCCGCACACACGGCAAGTGCACGCAGGGCCCTGGAGCAATGCGTGATCACGTGCCATTTTCGGCTCGGAGCCGAAAATGAAATAGTGCATGGTTGGTGCCTGCCAGCCCCTGGAGCGTCGCACGACTGCAAGTGCATCGTGTGGACAGCTCCTCACAGTCGTGCAACGCTCCAGGGGCCCTTTCGCATGGAAAATGCCATGCGAAAAGGGCCTATGTTGGGAAAACAGGTGAATTGCCATTCAGGGGTTTCTTAAGTCAAGGAATTGACATCAGAAGAATTCCCCAAAGCAAGAAAGATAGAAGAACAATGACCTATATCAGCCCACCATTCTTTTCCCAGTTGTGCCCGATTACTTTGTGGGATCCGTCTCAGTTATTTGGTTTATATACACATCCTTATTCCCTGCTTTAAAAGAACTAAATGCACACACTCAAATTCATTCTTGGTTGTTGTCTTCTCCTCCTCCTCCTTCCTGCCTCCCTCCCTCCTTCCCTCTCTTGCTGTTTGTTTGTTTGTTTAAATATTTATACCCTGCTCCATGTTAAAGATCTCTGCTGTTGTTGCTGTTGTCCTTTCCCTCAGTCCAGATTTTAAATTGTAAATGGAAGTCAGATCTGACTCTTCCTTATTGTCCTCTAAGTATCATATGTATTAATAAAGTGGTGCTTTTTTGTTTAGTGCATATGATGTTTCCCTCCAGTACATTGACTGCCTAGCTGTACAGTCTTTATAGGATTCCACTTGCTATAATGGTTATACTCTTCTTTGTAGTGTTCAGCTGTTCGTTGCAATCATCATCCATTGCCTGATGCAATAATTGGATATGTGAACTAATAGTAGCTATTTCCATCAAGAGGAATTGATCACAACCTTCCTTCTTCTAATTAGGAATACAGGCCTCCTGATTTCTTGCTCCTGTTTATCCAGTGGGCCAGAATCGTGTGTTCATCTTTCTCACCTCAGTAGCAAATGGTCTCCTGCCCTCTTTATCAAAGGCTCACAGGAAATGTCATTTCCCATCAGGCCATCACTGTGTAGTGTATATAATGTAAAGATGAGTTATTTTCCTGCTTGTTGCACACTTTGAAATTGCTTCTGCTTTAATTCTGGCTAAGTATTGCAGTGTAATTCCGTTTGCTTTGGACATATTAATGAATGTCAGTTTGCAGCTATTTGTCTGGTAGATCCCAACAGAGGAACACAAAGGTGTCTAAATGGTTTACTTCATCCGTTAGAGCTGTGGGGATTTCAAGCTCAAATGCGGTAGTTACATTACATCATGTGATTTCAGTAGCAGGAAAACCAAATCCAACTGAACAAGAATGTGGGGCTGATTTCTGCTAAATAAGCTACATTGACATCAGCAGGTGGCCTGAGACCAGAGAGCTGGTTTTGTAACTATTCACTTAGCCCAATGAGGGACAGGGACAGAAGCAAGCAACTCAAGGTATCAGTTTCACCTTTTACAGGAATCTTTGGCTTCCATTTATAACGGACGTGCTTCATTAAACTGGCTACATTTCACTAGGAGGGTAAGCGATCCCTGTACAAATGGTTTATTCCATATTCTTTAAATCTGCACAGTGACTCCATAGGCTTTTGCTAGGAAGGCCCATGGTGGAAACCAGCAAAGTACATACTCCAACTGACCAGAATTCCACTAGAAAATAAAAGGAGGATTTTGTTTTTGTCTAATCTGTAAATCCATTAAGGTGAGCTGAGTACTTTGTGCCCATATGGACAGAAGGACAGAAGACAGCTTTGTCCCTTGCTTAAATTCTTTAGTGAACAGTTATCTGAATGAACTTGTTATCCTTTAGTTATCTTAATAGTTTCCTCATTGTAGCCAGTGGCACAATGGAGTCAGCATTCACAGGGTAAAAGCCCAGGATATCTTGTTTGGTAGGGATTATGGTATCATCTGCTAGTACTATGATTGACTCCCTGTTCCCTTTGAGTTTAGCTCCAAACCCCACAGTAGCTGGAGCAGAAATAGTATTGATGTAAAGTACTTAGAGTTGGCATGATTTTGAGCAGGCAAGATCCAATAGCTTTACAAAAGACCTGCTCCTGGTGATGGTAAAATAGCTAGAAATATCTGTGGACAAACAGATATAGATAGGTATAGGTATAGGTATAGGTATAGGTATAGGTATAGGTATAGATAGATATAGATATAGATATAGATATAGATATAGATATAGTTGCCTCCATGTTTTGACTCTCTTAGTGTTGCTATAGGTATTGTCATGATGGTGGTGCTTCAGAATTAACCACTGTAGCACTGTTAAGCAGCCTCTTTCCCTAAGATATTAGGAATAGATTGGCCATCATTCCAAACCTGTACAGTTAGAAATGATGAGAGATGTAGTTCAAGCCACTCAGATGAAACTCTGTTTAACTTGATTTCTAAGTTTGTCTTCTGTTGCACCCCACCTCTTTTACTCATTATCCTATTCAGCATAAAGACCAGTGAAAGGCTTCAGTAGATAACTGAAGCACATTGATTCTTTCTGTATCTTCTCATCCCTCCCATCTCTTTCTCGTTTTACAAAATGTTAAGAAACTGCTGTCCTAGCAGTCTTTGTTCAAGACTGCTTGAACTGCATGTCCCTCCACATGGTTGGCTGTAGTTGCATAGTTGGCTTTGGCTCAATTCATCTTTGAGCAGTCTAAGAGGCATTTTTCTGCCCTTTGGCTAAGATCTGAATTTGTTCCTCCACTGCAAATGATACAGAAGATGAACTTTAAAACAAAGCGAAGCAAAATTTTGGTCAGATCAGAAGGCTTCTTTCACTATAAAACTGAAACAGCAGTTGGAATCCCATTGGGCAGTTAACTCACCAAGCTACAAACCTTAGTATGTTGCCATGTCTATTAAAGTGGAATCATAGTGCTCTAGTGGTGTAGTGTGAAAGGACGCCAGGAACACCAGGGTTGGACATCTGGGGCCTACTAGATATTTCAGCTCCAGCGGGTTTCTGTATCTGTATTTTTCTGTATCTTCTCATTCCTCCCATCTCCTCCTCATTTTCCAAAATGTTAAGAAAATACACCACCATTTGCAGTTTCTGCAGTTTACAGCAAAAGAACAGAAGCACTTAACAGAAAGACAAAATCACTATTTGGCCAACCCTTGTTTAGCTCTATTTGCATTGCCAGGAATCCCACAGAAATGACGTGGTTCCTCCTACAAAGAATGCAGTTTGCTAGAAGTCTTGCTTGGGAAAATAACAGGAGCTGTTATCCTTGGCTTATGGAAGCTTGTGACATTGTGGCTGAAATATATGGGGATCTGCACCTTCAGCTACCAAGAGAAATGTCTCTCCATCTTCCAGAGATGATGGGAAATCCTTGCCATCTTCTTGAAGTGGGTAAAAGAGGAGAAGATGGCCCCTCCTGTCGCCCTCCATTTTATCCTAGAGCAAGCTACTGTGCGTTAGAAGTACTCTAAGCACCTCTGTAGTTCAAATAATGGCAAAGCTGTGGTCACCACTGTGACCACAGACTTGGGCTATGCAGAAAGACCAGCAAAATCATGTGGACCTTGCAAACATAATGATACAACTCAAATGTATTTTTGAAGTATTGATATTTGTAAGTATACTTGACGTGGTATGATAACCCAGAAAACCATGTATTTTCACAGTGAATAGTGAAAGAGTTCTCTCCTTTACAGATATTCTCCTTCTTCTTTCTTTCTTTCTTTCTTTCTTTCTTTCTTTCTTTCTTTCTTTCTTTTTTCTTTCTTTAAATAGACATAACAATTGAAGTAGTCTATGAGAAAGTGGAATATAGAGATAAGCAGTTACTGCACCCAGGTTACTATAGACTAAACACAGAGAGAGAGACAAGTGTGGTAGCATAAAATTGCTAGAATACATCTTATTTTAAACTGTTGTGCCATCTTCCAGATATTCATATACATTTTAAAAACAGTGGATGCTGCTTGTTTCCGATATCATGTTAGGACTGATCCTTATTTCAGAAACTCTATCTTAGCAACATTAATAGAATGGGTGTTTTAAAGACCATTACTTCTGCTTCAGTGGTACTGGAGAGAAACTGCATATTGCCCATCGCTCTAGGAGCTTAGCCTAACCAGTCTCTCCAAAAACATCATCTCGTTTTGATAATTTTGAGGTCTTAATGCCTCTAATTTTTGTGTTACATGGGTTTAGAATGAACGCTAAAAATTGCATTAAACATAAACCAGAAATATGGCAGTCTGCTGAATCTGTTCTAATCCTGCAGGTTACAGTAAATTTCTGCCAGAAGCAGACTGCAATATCTTGGTGTTATGCATGGCCAAGCAGCTCTGTCCTTCAAATGCTATTAACTTCAGGCTGGTTAATCTATATTCCTGTACATCGAATACAAAGTGCTGCTGACTGAGGGATTAGAAGAGAATTAAGTATTTGTTCCATAATCCTAAATGTTTATAAATCAGTATTAATTACTTTAGAGGGAAGCAGTCATATTTGGGTTACTATAAAGGGCTTACATCTTAGTTTTCCCCGAATAATTTAGCAGTTTAGCCAGCTAATAAATATAATGTAATAAAAATGCAACAGAAGAGAAGTATTTCTTTTCCATGCAGCATGATCTGTGAATGGTTCCTTTGCTTAATTAGGACTAATTGCAGTCATTATGGAGCATTATAAATTAAAAGCAATTGGAGGGTTGGGCGCATTCCACAGAGCTGAAGGTGAATAAGGATCATAAGAGAGCTGTCAGAAAAGAGGACTGGAAGAGGAAAGACTTATGCAATCCACATGTCTCTCCATTTCGAAGAGTTGAATTTATGTTTGTTCCCAACCTGCTCAGTCTACTGTGCAGGCTTAGAGAATTCAAGGACATAATTATTTCAGTCACATAGCAGATGAGATGTAGGGAAATCTATGGAAGATGAACACCATTGAAGTACTGCAATTTGTCACAATGCTGCAGATGGCATCAGATGCGTTATACTTGTCACATAGCAGAGCCAAATGAAAGAGGGGGAGATTTTTTCTTTCATTGACTTCAAAATACTACAGGCAATTCAAGGGCCTGATTCAGGCTCAATAGAAAGGCCTAGATACCTTCTAATTACAACTTTCAGGTACATGTTATGCTCTGGTGCTGATACCCACATGCTAAATTATATATCAGGAATAGGATACAGATGGTAGATGGTTACAGACTGCAGCTCCCATCATTCTTCACTATTGACTATGCTGGTTAGGGTTGACGGGTGTTACAGTCCAACAACATCTGAAGGACCACACATTCCCCGGCACTGATATGCATGAACAGTGGCAACCATTTGAATGGTGAATAAGTACATGAATTTCTGCTTTCCCTTTTAAAGACATGGCCTGCCTTTCTTGTAGCTGAATCCATGGGCTCAAGAAGGGATGTTTGTATTTGTATATTCAGCAGGGCTAGTTCTACCCTTAAGCAGAGTAAGATGGCTGCTTCAGGCAGTGAGTGCTGTGGGCAGCACTGGGTATAGCAGTGGAGTATTGGAGGACAGAACATTGTGCCTTGTGGCCTGACATTGTCTAAGCTAGTTTGTTGCTTTCCATAGGATGTTCCACCACTAATGCTGATGTAAGATTCAACTGCCAGGTTCTTGTGGAATTCATCAGCTACCACCCTTTTCCCTTATAATCAATGACAGCCGGTTGCTCCCATGTCACTGGAATGGGTGTATCTACTCTGAGTTCTAGCCTGAATTTTAGAGGAGCTGTCCAAGGTTCTGTAGCTGTTTTGTGGATTGGGTTCAGTACATTGGATATTTCCTTTAAAGCCTGAACCAAAATCAGAGTGGATTCACTTCCCTACTAACTTAGAACCCCCTAACTGCTGCCGCTTGAAGATTGAACACAAGTATTGTAAAGAGCCAGAATACCACAGTGGTTTGAGTGTCGTACCAGGACTCTGAGAGACTAGGGTATGAATCCTTGTTCAGCCATGCATGCCCTTGGCAAGTCAAACCCTCTCCCTAATAGGAAGGAAATCACAAACCTCCTGAACGAACCTTGCCAAGAAAATCAGGATTTCAGTGCGCCATTGTGTATAGTTAAGCTACTCTCTGCCGTTTTTAAAGCTTTATTTTTTTAAAAAAAAAAAGGTAATTCAAAAAGAAGGATATGTGAATATGTACTTAATAAAGCAATTAAAAGATTACCAACCTTGAAAACGGATAAGGAACAATGTGTACTAAGATCTGCAATAGCCTGCCACCTAACAAGTCAATAGCTTTACATTAACTGAAATGAATGTTAATATGATTTTCCCAGCATGCACTAGTGCACACAAAGCACAGCCTTGGTATTGAAATCCTCATGATTGCTTGTGTGCATGCTTTCTCTAAGTTAGGAAATAATTATGTGAATAAAAGATACGGCAAGCATGTAAAGAGCAAATTATGAGTGTGCTACATCCATAGTTAAATAGTAGAAATTCTTCACATGCAGTCAGAAGAGATAAAATGGAATGGAAAGCAGACCCAATATGAATGGAGGAAGTCTGTCGTCCCCCAATACACATCCTTTTCTTGCATGTCTTTCTATGATATTTAAAACAAAAGCCCACATTAGTATACTATCCACATGCTATAGTATGTAGTAAAGTAACATGGGTATCTGTACCATTGCAGCAGTTAGTGACACATTTCACCAGGTAAAATTTAGATTTCAGCAAGTGCTCAAAATGTGTTAGATGGGAAGTTGTCGTAATATACAGCAGCAGCTCAAGATCAGCGGAATGGTAAATACAGTCCCAGATATTAGTCCAGCTTTTAATGGAGCCATCCAAGGTCCAACCCCCTTCGTGGAGGTAGGATTCAGCACCTGGATATCTCCTGTAATCCTAAACCCTATCCTTAAAATAGGTTCAGCTTTTTAAATAGTGTTTTTTTTCCAGCTTTTTAAATGAATTTTTTTAAAAAAATTTGCCTAAAACTTGGATTCCCTGGCCCACTGACATGGAATGGAGCAGCCACAATTGAATATAAATACCACCTAAACAAGCACTGATTTTATACAACAAAGTGATTCGTGGATTGCTGAGTAGAAGCAGTATCCATATGGTTGATTGCTATATGTACCTACTGTCCTGCATGACGGTATCTGTCTGTCTGTCTGTCGGTCGGTCTGTCTATCCATTCCATTTTCCCCAAGTTTTGTGTACTGATGTATGTAGAAGCCAGATTTATAGACCAAGTCTGCCTGAGCTTCGAGATCTTTGGAGAGACCCTTCTCATTGTTCCAGCACCCCAGCGGCCAAGTTGGTGGGGATGAGAGGGAGGGCCTTCTCAGTGGCTGCTCCTGGACTATGGGACTTCTTACCAAAGGAGGTTAGGCTGGGTCCTTCCCTGTTGCCCTTCTGCTTTCAGACAAAGACCTTCGTTGTTCAGACCTCCAGCAGTTCAGATGAATAGCCATAAAAGGGGCGTGTGTGAGTTGTGTGTGTGTTTTTAAAGAAATGCTTGTTTTAAATTGCTTTCCGTGTTGTTTGTTTTTAAAAAAATTGGGATGTTTTTGTTTGTAATTTGTTCACTGTTTTGTTTGTTTTTTGTTCACTGTATTTTTTACCGCTTTTGAGTATCATTTTGAGGGAGGAATGTTGTCTAGAAATCAAGAAGTAAACTAACTACAAATTCATGTTGTATTCTATACAGTTTTGTGAAACACATTTTCACGGTGCATTCATTTTGTGAACAGAAAAATAGGAAAGGCCTGCTGAATGTGCACCTGCATATGCAGTTAAAACCTTTAGTACAGAACTGGGATATCATCATGAAATCACTCGTTGGGTTGTGCACAGTGTACAACCAATGTAAGTCCTGTTGTAGTCTTGTTTGCAGTTCAGGCAATCAAGAGACTAGTGCTGGCTTGAAAATCTGGCATTCACGGATTTGGCAGTGCTTTAAATGAGTGATGCCAGTGTGCCATTCTTTTACGAATTTTACTGAAGTTAATTACTATGTAATCCTGCCTCACAATTGCCAACGAGACCCTTGGAATCCTTAACAAGAATGAACCCTTGCAGATTCACCATATTGGCTGAACAGAAGAGAATCACTTTTCTTTCCGGGGCCGGGGAGTGCATGCAAATATGCAAAAAACATAGGCTGCACTTCTGTAAAGAAAATATTATGAAAAGCAGCTACTCTGTTGATAGTGTGCTCTATCTGCTGTGTCTCTCACATAATGTGCCTGCCCATATTGTCTTATTTATGACACAGCCTCACAGCTTTCAAAGTTCCATTGTGAAAATGATTGCTTCAGGTGTATTTTAGTGTTCATTGGTAACCCAGGAAAGAGAGTGCTTTAATCCTCTCTAACTGAAATTGAAAAGATTTAAGGATTTGAATTGTGGTAGCATGATGATAGAATAAATGAAAAAAAATCCAATTTTATCATTGGCATTTAAAACATGAATGAAGATTGGTGATGGAGCACAGAGCTCTTAGGAAGCACTGAATTTAAAGCAAGTCAAGTGTTGGAGGTGTTGTTCCCCCTCTCCCGAGCACATATAGGCACACACTGATGCAATGTAGTAATTGTTGACCTGCTTTTCTGTCAAGCAACTGTTGAAAATGGCAAGCTTAGTTTTAAAAAGGATAGGTTACCTTGTTGATTGGGGTGGGAAGGCTCCATGTTTTCAGCCGTACGACCCTCAAAATGGTTTCTGGCTGCATCAGCCCTTGAAAAGGAAATCAGAAGTGTCCAGGAGGTAACTTGCATTTTAAAAAGCTTTGTTGTTTTGTGCCTTCAAGTCATTCCTGACTTATGGTGACCTTGAGGTGAACCTATCATGGGGTTTTCTGGGGATGAGAGTGTGTGAAATGTCCAATGTCACCCAATAGGTTTCCATGGCTGAACAGAGAATGGAACCCTGGTCTCCAGGGTCATAGTCCCAGCACTCAAACCACTACACCACAGTGGCTCACTTTAAAAAACTCTTCATGTTTTTTAAAAAATGTAGATGTTTTGCTGGAATATAGTATGGGGGCACACCAGGCATGTGGCCCCTGGAGGCCATATTCATTCATTTAAAAAACAATTATTCCTTTGCTTTTGGGGTACCCTGGGGTGCACCAAATGCCCTTAGTGGTCCTTGTCTGGTCTGTGATCTTCAAAATCCCACCGAACAGCAGATGAATCCATGTATCAGGCAGTAAAGTTGTAATTCTTTCAACGGTATCCATGTATCAGGGCTGGGAAGTCACTGGCCTCTAAGTGTTGTTGGATCCAGTTCTCAGCAGCCCTCTGCAGGCTGGCCAGTGATGAGGCGTGATGAGAGCTGTAGTTGAACGACATCTGATAAAGGTTCCCCACTGCTGAATCTAATGGCAACAAATGGTTGATCAGCTTTAAATTCCCCCTGTATTTTTTTTTAACTAAAGCTTCTGGTCTCTGCTGTTTGAAACAACCACCTGACTTTAGGTATTTAAGAAGAAACAGATTGTTAATGCAGTTTTCATTCAAACAGAGTTGAATACCATTGTCTTTTTCACTTGCATGTTGCTGAATGCTGTGTGTAACAAAAGGTACATTCAGACATCACAATACGTCTGAATTCGTGAGAATTCTCTGTTACTTTGAATGAGGTAGTCTGCTATACATGCTGCCTATCTAAAGAAACAACCCACAGACCTTTTGTTTATTGTTTGTTTATTCTGATGTCCAAACCTGGCACTCAGGCTTGTCTCTGCCCTCCACAAGCGAGACACATGATGGTGTGTGTGTGTGTGTGTGTGTGTGTGTGTGTTTTCCCCTTTGATTGGTCTGGAGAGACAAAAGAGTGCTTGATTCAGACATTGTGTTAAGCAAACTGTAGGTTGAAGTTTTGTGGTTCCTCTAGCTGCTTTTGCTTACAGTGGGCAGAACTGGACAGTATACACTAGCATTCTACCTTATAGATAGTATGGCAGAATTCTTATTTGAACCCAGAAAATAAATGTTAATCTTCTGGGTTTGTTTGTAATTCTTCCACATGAAAGCTTTCTTTCCTTCATTTTTAAATACCTGTTTTGTCTTGCTAATGAAACAAGATATTTAAGGATAGGTTTGAGCACGGTTGAAAGAATTACAACTCTACTGCCTGACTGTGGGTTTTGTGCCTGCCTCCTCCCTCCAGTCACACAGCAATATGGCTACTTTCTGGTTTTGTACATCTTTATTCCTATCCCAGACTTTTGTAACAGCAGATTTCAAAAGATAACAAGGGTGCATTGTTACTTCCCATGTGATTTTCATGATGTCTTCTGACTGATAGTTACACTACCATATGCACAAAGGTGCTATGTGATTCCTGTGCACCTTCTTCCTCTCCCATCCTCTCCCATGCCTTATCTTCAACGCAGGTGAGGAGTTCCCATCTCAAGAACCATTTCTACATTCTTTGTACTCTGTGTGTTACCAAATGTGTGTTAGCACTCCTCAAATTTCAGGGTAATTTGACTTGTTGACCATATTTGCTCAATTTGTTCATAAAACTACCTCCAGTTATCTTAAGGAAAGGCCTCTGTACATCTTTCCATTGGCGCTATGTGTTATTCTTTTAGCCAATTATGGACTTTCTGAATAAATAAATAATTTTAAAAATCAAGATCGGAACAGTTAGTTGGCAGTGTGAAAGAGAAGGCATGGCAGTATTTTGTGGTTGCTGTCATTAAGCTAGGAAGACTTGAAGGAAAAATGACAGAAGCAGCTGTAGGGTATTGAGGAAGAAACCAGCTGGAACTCTTAAAAACACAGATACATGCTTTGCAAAATTAAAACATACCTTATCAACCTGTATGTTCCATCCTACACTTTGAAATCTGTCCCAGGTGACTCATGTATGGGGCATGCTTGCATGAAAGGTTCCTGAACTTCTTTGTGGTGCTGTTAGTATACAGTTAGTGGCATAGTAGCCTTAGGCTCTGGCATCCATGAACATGCAATAAGAACACAGCCATGCAGTCTGTGGAGGATCCACTGACTCTGCAAGGTCCTTTCCATTCTCTGAATTGAAACCATGTGGACGAGTACAAAAATTACAACACGGACTGGATAAAAGCTTACACTGTCTACACAAAAGAATGATGCAGGTGTGCTGATGCTCCTGGTTCAACTTTCATTTATTTGATTTATTGGCTGCTCTGTTATTTGGCCTTTGTAGTCCCCTTGTGTTTCTGTTATAGATTGTACATAAAACCTCTCCACATAATGATGATTTAGACAAAGAATCAACTTTTAGGACCTCTCCTAAGATTGGAAAATGTGTCATGAGAAAAGAAAGCAATCCTCTGGCAGGTTTTGTATTTCTGTGCATAGTTGAAAATAGCAGAGTTCCTTTTGGGAATAAAATGCATTTTTGAAGGTAGACATTTGTGGGGACCATGTTTCTGTGCTTTGTTTAGTTGATCTTATGAATCACAGGCCATCTGAATACAGATTTAATAGAAATAATAATTTTTGAGTAGCTTAATGGTAATTTGGAACTTCTGATAATGTATTCCTTTGATAACAGCGCTAAGACAGCACCTTCTGCTTTCAGTGATCTGATGTTCAGTAGTTCTTCAACCTTTGACAGAATTTCAACCAGCTGTGGCACATTTTTAAAGATATTAATATGGATAAAACTTGACAGAAATAAAGAACTCCAGAAGACAAGTCCATCCAGCAGAAATCGAGCATACTTAAATCCCATTAATTTCAGAGTAGAGTTGGATATGCCCTTAACTTTCCACTACTGTGAAGTCATCTTGACCAAAAAGTGCTTCATTTTAGCTGGATCTTGCCCCTGGTGTCTAATTTTGAATCTGAATTGTTCATAAATAGCTCCATGGTGGCATGGAAATACAGCAAGTACAGCCCTTTTTGTATTATCTGTCTGAATTATAGCTATTATTAGGTTTGTGGAAACTTTTTTCTGTGTTCCTGGCTGTAACCCAGCTCTTTTTCTTTGAGAAAAGCCATTCAGCTGTCAGTTTACCTCACAAACCTAGTGAAGATGAAAAATCTGGAGGCTAAGCTTAAGCAGTACTCACTTCTGGTTTGTTCATTATATGCTGGATTTGATCTGCACCCCCTGATGCTTTTCTTCAGGACTCTGTTTCATTGTGAGCTTTTGTCAGAAAAAAAGTTCTCTCTTTGGGGCAAGGCAGAAGAGGAGGGGAAGGGCCATTCCTTCAGGCTTTGCTGAATGTGTTAATGCAAACCAGTAGAAAGCCTTCCTTTCTGGAACAAACTGTTCCCTAGTATGTTTAATAAAACTGTTAATAGCTCTTGATTTCTATACTCCAACAGGATCTGATGCTTGGCATGCTTTTTACCTTGAAATTTCTGATTAGTGTCCCATGATTTAAGTTGTGATTTACTCCTTTTTGCTAGCTGTTGAGTTGTTGTAGACAACAGAGAAAGCAAGCAAGCAAGCTTGAGAAATAAAGGAAGCCCTGAAGAAATGGCTGCAGCGTTTTTCTTTCATCACCTCCCCCCCCTCATGTTCTTGGATGCTGAGTTTGTTTCAAATAGCAAAGGTTAAGCTTAGCTGCACAGTTGTCTCATCTGAATTGTCAGCTTGTCACAGGATCCTGGGTTATGGGATTCTGCTGCTATCAATTTCAAAGCAGCTCTTGTTGCACTTTTTATAAAGAAAATGCTAACTCTGTGACCTAGAAAATGATAAAGGCTTGTACTTTCTAGCTACCAAACTAATACTTACCGTTACAAACTTTGGTCTCTTTCTTGTTCCACCCACCTGCCCAATTCCACTTGGTAAATAAGACTTTTCTGAGGTTGGCAAAGCATGTGTATATATGAGAGAGAAAGAGAGAGAGAGAGAGAGAGAGAGAGAGAGAGAGAGAAAGAGAAAGAAATTACTTTGAACTGAAGGATTTGTTCACTGCCAGAAGTGAAAGCCTGGTGATGTTTGGTCCATTAATGTTTATATACATTACATTTATGCCCCACCTTGCCTCTAGTAAGCATACATGGCTCTCTTCCACCCTAGTTTATCGTTACAACGACCCTATGAGTTAGATCAGGCTGCGAGAAAATGACTTACTCAAGATCACCAGTGAGTTTCGTGGCTGAGTGAGGAGTTGAATCATATTTTTTCAAATGCCACTACAACACTCTGCCTACTAACCTCACTTTTTTGTCATACATTCTCTCTCAGTCTCCGTCTCTTTCTATTTCATATTTTCTAAATGTTGCAAACTTTAAAACAACAAACAGAAGGAGAAGTTATGCTGTTCGAATAATGCACTATAATTTTTAAATTGTATCTTCATGTTCCCCTTATTCATTTTCAGGAATAATATGTATTGAAATGGGGAAACATGTAAGCATCGTAAGACTGCAGTCCACTTAACAAGGAGTAGGTGCCAATGAATCAGTTAGACTTACCTCTGAGTAGACAAGTATATTATTGTAATGTCGTTTTTTTTTGAGCTAGAAAAGCAAAGGCATTTCTAAGTTGCATATAACAAGATGAAGCATGTAATCCTTATTCCTAGTGGAATCTAGATTGATAGAAAAAAATAATGCAACAACTTCTGGTTAGGATTAGTAGCCATAGTGTGTTAGGGGCTTTTCTGAAAATGGTAGTGATATTCTTTGCTTAGAAGGCTTATGATCTGCAATGGATTCCCAAACTAAGGACTGGCGTTAAGCATAAGTAAATCCTGGAGATAGGATTGTGGAAGATTCAAGTGTAGTGGATCAGCATATAAGGGAAAGCTAGAGTGGATCAGGACTATTAATTTCATGGTGTGTCATCTACATTGCATTATACTAAGTTAAGTAATATCCCAAAAGGTATAGAGACATTCCTCCTACATCTAGGCATTGATTAGTGGCCAACTTCTTCTAGTCTTTGAATTCCTTTTTGTGTACTTCATCCTTCAACATATTAACTAAAGTCTTTAATTAAATCAGGGATGTAATCCAGAATTATAGTCAGATTGCTACACAGATTGTGAAGAAGCTTGCTTTAATTTTGTTTGTTCATCTCAAGCATCTATCACCTTCTAAAATCTTCACAATGATTTCAGCCTATAATCAAATAAAAAAAAGAAGTAATCTCTTACAAAGTGATATGTAGGCAGAGACATTGCAATTAGAATAGCTAAGGAGAGGGCAATTACCATTTGAAGTTAAGAGTACATGTATACACTTGTAGATACTGCTTGCTCCACTATGAAGGAGGAAGAGGAGGACGAAGAGTAGAATTGCCTAGCTAAACTGTATACCATCTGCATAGGGATTGTCATCTGAACTGCCTTTTTAAGGTGTATGTTGTCCACATGGGAATTGCATTCATTCTTAAGGAGTTCTGCTGAGTTCTCATCCCCATGTCATAAGTGTTTTCTTCATGCTGTAATGCGATACTGCGCTGTGATTTTCAACCTTTGCTTCTCCAGATGTTTTGGACTTCAGTTCCCACAAAGCTCAACCGGCATACATAATGGTAAGAGATTCTGGAAGTTGCTTTGGAAGTCCCAAGCATTTGGAGGACCAAGGGTCACTAGTGATACACTGAATGGTCTAAGAGATCCTCTATGAACTTGAGAGAAATAATAAACATAGCGGGTGTGGAGTCCTTATTTGCCTAATTCCGTGTGATTAATAGAGGTGGGCTACAGAATAACACCATGACTTTTCTTTTTATTTCACTCTCTTCAGAGAACTCAGAGTGGCTTACATAGTTCCCCATTTATCTCAATCCTGAGTTCCCTCGACAACTCTGTGGGTTCAGTTATGCCAGAAAAATAGATCTGTTCAGAAATTCTCCTCTGTGGGGAGAGCCGACCACTGAGGGCAGAAATCACTCAAGTCTTCATTTGTATTGTGTTGGACACTTATCTTGTTAACAGCCCATGTTGCCACTTAATGATCAAGAGTTCTTTAGAGTATTCCTGCCTGTCAAGGGGTTGGACTAGATGGCCCTTGTGACACCTGAAAGAACTGTAAGATTTGATGATAAACAGCATTGCAAGATCCACCAAAAATTGCAAACAAATGAACAGCTTTTAATAAGTGAGTAAAGCATGACTCTTGCACATTTTGTGAGGCTGGCTTTTAGAATGATCACTGAATGGATTTCCGCATTTATACAGAGAAAAATTGCACTGCTGACTTTATCTCCCACATTTCCAAAAGGTGATGAAAAGAACACTCTGCACAATATCTGGCATAATTCAGTTTCTGGCCTGGTCATGTGTTCTCAAATCTGCTTCCTATCCCAGAAGCTGTTTTCCAAACCTGGAGCTTTCTTTTTAAGATAAACTGTTGCATAAAGATGTGCTTGCTTGCTTGCTTGCTTGCTTGCTTGCTTGCTTGCTTGCTTGCTTGCTTGCTTTATTTATTTATTTTGGAGAAAAGACACACTGGGGTGTTGGAAGATGAACATATCAAACCAAGCTTTGAGCAGTACTTTCTTTGGAACACCGCTTTAGATACAGAGAAGTATCGTTCAAAAGGAATCCTTTGAAGAATTGCTCCTTTGTGGTAAAATAAGTTGCCCAAAGGCAAGAGTGTTTTAATTTGATAGCACGGGAAGTAGAGGGTTAGCCGTGGTGTTCTATATCATTGTGCTTGTTTTCTGTGAATGAAACACATTTGTTTCCAGCTTCATTTCTCATGAAATAACATCACAAATCATCTGAAACCTGTTGAAAGAACTTTCAGAGCAATCCCTGGCTTAAAGGAAGTACTCAGCCCAAGAACTGTGCTGTATTCACACAAAGCAGAAGAGTTACTTTGGGAGAAGATCTGAACTAAAGAGAAAGCAACAGTATGCTGTGATTTTGTAACATTCATGAGTTCTAATGTATGTGGTATGGTGGTTTGAATGTTGGGCTATGATGCTGGAAACCTACTGGATGACCTTTGGTAAATCACACTCTCTCAGCCTCAAAGGAAGGCAAACCCCCTCTGAACAAATGTTACCAAGAAAACCATGATAGGGGTTGCCATAAGTCAGAAATGACTTAAAGGTACACAACAAAAGCAATATATTAGGTAAAAAGAATTTGTTTAGTATTGCATACATGGGATCACCTCTGCTTTACAGAGCCAGAAACATGAAGGCAAGGGCAGTACATCTGTATTGGATAAATTCAAGTAGCAGTTTACTAATGAGATAAGTCCAGCTCTTCAGATGTTTTGGACTGTAATTCCTTATCCAGTGACCATGCTAAGTAGGACTTGTGGGCATTGTAGACCAAAACATCCGAAGAATTAAGGACTCTACATGGTAATTTTTCACAGTGAGCATTTTCACCCTAGGGTGACTTCTTGTACTTCAACAAATCTTTTTTTAAAAGGGAGGGTGTTCTATCAGACATCAGGTTTGTTGTGGGAAGGATCTCAGATAACCAGATTGCAGGTGTGTACTCTGCAGAAAATTTCAGCTTGGAAAATGATGGCTTCTATTCACGTAGAGTTCTCAGGGGAGATCTTCTTTTTCGAAACAAAATAATGAATAAAAGTTCAGTCTTGACCTTTCTTGAGTCAGAAGGAGTGGGATAGTAAACTCTTTATCTTGCAAGTTCAGATTTTAAAGGTCAGCAAGAGTTCAAGTTGCTGTTTTGCCACACAGTATTGTATGGTTATTGAAAAATAATAAGTAGTAGTAGATATAACTGTGAGAAAGGGCCATTTACTCACAGATGCTTAATCCCCCCCCCTTTTTTTTTGCAATATATGGTTTTCCTAAAGGAGATATCTATTGTTCACAAGATGACTCCAGTGGGTCCAGCTCAACAACCTGCTTGATGCTGGGTGACATAACAAGAATTTTTCTTCCATTTGTGGTGTTTTTGGAGTTTCCCTTCAGGATATAATGTCAGATTGTGTGTTTGTTCTCTGAGCTTGTTCAGTGTTACCCTTCATTTGACCTGGTCATCATTTTTATGACAAATGAGAAATTTAGACCCTTCATAATATTTTTCTCCTCCTCCTCTCACCACCAAATCTCTTATAATTCTCGTGGGTCACATCTAAGCTCAAAGTGCCCAGAGCAAACAGCTAGCACCTGTTTTCCGAAAAGGCAGCAGAAAATATTGTCCATATATGTTATATAGCATCCAATTGTGTTGTTGCCTCTTGGATTCTTTAGTGAAAGCCAGCAGCCATTCAGTTATAGGGCACGCAGCCCAGTATGTATAAATAGCAGCTATTTTAATTTGTACTTTTCTCGCAGTCACATACAAATGCCACTCTTCTCAAATTAGTTCTAACAAATAAAGTCAAGAAAACTCTGTTTCTGTGGGTATCTCTCTACCTAGCGGAGATGGTTTGTATAAGGATTTTTACTGTGTGACTCTGTGGTTTCAGCAGCTTTAATCTAAGTGTGATCTTACTTTGTTTATATGAAATATTTATACTCCATCATTCCATTCTAACAGAACTTCAAGGGGGCTCACAGGGATTGTTTTTTAAGAAAATAAAGTCTCATGATGCTGTAAATTAAAAATGGATCTGCAAATATCATCCAAGCTCCATTTTTATTTGTGCCTAAACTTCACAAGACAGGGTTCTCAAAGAAGATTTCTGGGGAGGGCATTCTCTAATCTGGTTGCCATGGCAAAGTCTGCCTCTGGTTACCACTAGGGATATGGAGAGTAGTCATTAATGTTTGCATCTTTGACAAAAAAAAAAATCTCAACACTTTAGACTATCACACTGAGGAAGAGGAGATCACCTTCCAGATTCTTGACACTTGGAACTTTGTTAGGGAAGATTCATTTGTGCAAAAATTTGTAACATTTTCCTATACATGCACTTGGTTTGGAAGACAGAAAACATATATTATGTGTAAAATAGACTAATTCTTGCACCAAGATATTGGGGTTTTTTGCACAAAAAAGCACATGCAGATGGTGTTTCTGTGCAGGAATTATGTATTTGTGCAAATTGTACAGGTTTTTAAATACAACTTTACACCTTTTGTGCAGATATGATTTGTGCACAGAAAAAAGTATGTGTAGTTTTCCCACATGTGACTCCTGACCAAATAAAAATATGGGGGTTTTGCATAGAAATCGCATGTAGGAAAACTGCATAAGCTTTTTGATCAGATGACATGTTTTCCTGCCCTACAACATGTTTTCTGCCTTGGAAGACCATGTATGTTTTAACACACATTTTTCCTCAGTGGAGTTCTAATATACAAGTAGCACTCAAAAATTGTGCAGAAAACCTCATATTCTTGTGAAGCGGTGAGGAAATTGGTGAAATAATTCATTGTTTCACCCAGAAATGAAATGAATGAAACGTTTACATAATCAGTCACCACATATCTATCTTCCATTACTGAGTTTACCTCAGAACATGACCCTAATTAACAGATGGATTCATATGAGGGAAGACAGAATGTGGGAGGAACATGTGGCACTTTGGATATTGTTAAACTCTAGCAGCCTTCAGCCTTAACCAGCATAACCAATAGTAAACAATCATGGGAGCTGCAATCTAAAAATATCACAGAAGGGTACACCGTACCTATCCCAATCCAGAAAGGTGCTGACTTAATTCCAGTCTTTAAGTACAATGTAGGCAGCATGTATACCTGATTTTTTATTCCTTCCTTTTACTGGTAGTGATGCTAAAGCTGCTTCTGCAGACTGATTTAAAGCAAGACATTTAAAATTAATGGATAAGAAAGTTTGATCTTGAGGAGTTCCAAGGTCAAAGACAAATTTCATCTCCAGTTTTCTTTGATCTTTACATTCAATAAGTGTCCACTCTTGCCATGTCTATTTGGTGTTTAGCATAATGGGAATGAAGCCCTGCTCTAGGTGTAAATCCCTTGCTCTTATTTCTCCTCTTTAGCCTTTTGTTGCCTCTGTCCTGCTTTTCAAGACTTCACTCTTCTTTTATGGAAGATTATTGCAAGTCAGGTCACACAGTCTTCCCCCACCCCCGCTTTTCTGCTGCTGCCCCTGAATAAATCTCTTCCACTTCAAGAGGTTTAATGGTTGCACACAACTCACAGATCGCTCCTGCTTGCCCGACCCTGTAATCATGAGGGACAATAGTTCTATGAGCAAATATCAGGTGATATTGAATATCCCTGTGCATATGCTGGGAGAGTAATTACTTAAAATTTCACATGCCTGAGTTCATCTCCCATATAGTCCTACAGCATTCTCCTCCTAAATGGACTATTTCATATCTTGCTTTCTATGATTTTAGTGTTTTAAATCTGTTTTACAGTGGTGTGCCTTCCTTACTGGTGTGAAGAATATTCACAACCTGTCTTCTTCTCAGAGAGAGAAAGCCTGTCTCTGGCATGGTAACAGCCTGCTGAGAAATTGCCAGCCCCTACATCAGTTATCCAGCCCAGGAGCAACACATGGGGAGCTTTGCTTCCCATTATGATTTACAACATTTACAGAGAAATGCCTTTAGGAAAAACTACCATCCTCCCTCCACATTCACAGGTTTGACTTTCATAAATTTGATTATTCACATGCATGCCTTTCCCCGATTCCCTTGCCTTTTGCCTGGGCACAGAGAAGGCATGCATGCCCCTCCTATTTGCTTCCCTTTCGCCCAGTCGCAGAGAAGGAAGGAACACATGCCAGGGCAAAAGGCTTGGGAATGGGACGAGAGAGCCCTGGAAGGGAATGGGAGGGGGAGCATGAAGGAGTTATTCATTGTTTTTCCACTTTTGCAAGGATTTTGCACCCCAAATCCTCCCAAAAGTGGAGGGGCCACTGTACTATTTTTCTTTTGTGAAACAAAGCACACATACACACACAGAGAACAATCATAGAAAGATTTGCTGATGGATCAAAAAGATGGAAACAACCCAATGGATACTTTTTATTCTTTATTCTTAAAAGTTCATGCAACAAGGTATAGGTATTATAGTCAAGCTGCGCAGTTTGCACAAGAATGTTCAAATTTGCAAAAAAAAACCCACAAAAATTAAATTACACAATTTTCACACAAAAAGATTACATAATTTGCAGAAAAGTAAAGCAAAACTCTAGACTAAAAAAAAATTGCAGGTGAGGAGAAAATTGTTGTAGGTCCTTATTCTTTCATATGATAATAAACCAAGTACAAATTTCTACCCCAGTCTTCTTATGTTTCCTGCTCTAGCACTCTGGATGACATACAAAACCAGGTACCAGCAGTGACTCCTTCTTTGAAGTGTGCAAAATAGTCATTGTGGAACCAAAGAATCAAGTACCTATAATCTTTTTAAAAAATGTACTGGTCTTCTGCAAACTCACTGAATTTTTAGATATTTCATTTCTGTTATGAACCATCTTTTCTTTTATCTATACAATGGACCATCCACTTTTACAGGGGTTAGGGAAGCAAGACCCCCATGAAAGTGAAAAAAACTACAAATATAAATAAAATTTGTAAACACTTTTTTTTTTAACATGAGAGACCCCTTCTCTAGAAATCTCTAGATCTTCCACTGCAGTTCTGTGGTCAACTTCCAGTGGAGGTTGGAGAACCTAGGGGAACCGTAGATCCCTAGAAGGAACATATTAATCAAATCCGCAAATCATCAAATCTATGAAAGGGAAATCAGTAAATGTAGAGGGCTAACTGTAGTTGACAATGTATTCAGTATTGTTAAAACCAAAGGTTTTTCAGTTTGCCTGTCTGCTGTTAATGTTAACTATTTTCTAGTTTTTTCCCTAATTTCTCCCCTATTAATGATGTCCACTCTGTTCATAAAAAGGGCAGACATTTTGACCCTGAGTTCCATGTAGCTGTGCTTTTATCTTAGGCCATTTCTTCACTAAGTGCTGTTATTCCACTTTCAACATCCTATGGAATCCTGGGGTTTACAGTTTAGGGAGGGGCCTTTGAGGCCCCTCCCTAAACTGCAAACAGGCTAGTGTGGAAATGGCCTTAGTTGATTCCTCCACACAAATGTTGACTGTAAGTGAATGTAATAAACACTTTACCCAGTGATGTGTTTTCATAGTACGGTTATAACCATATGGCAAGCTATCTATATGCACCATTTTGCCTAGAGGTGAGGATGACTTTAACAGACAGTCACAGCTGATCAGAACCTGGAGGAAGCAAAGGTATGGCCAAGTTCTTCCTGTCAGTTGGTTGAAGTGTTTGGTATAGGATGTGTTCCCGGATTTTGGATGGTGAAAAGAATGAATGAGACCAAATTTGTACATTTTGACCCCCAGGCCGGGTGAGGTGGTAAAGGAAGGAGGCACTCCACCATCTGGCTCCTTCTTCCTTCACTTCTTTCTTCCTTCCCTGCTGGGCTTAGTGAGCAGCCCATTTACTGGGAGCCAAATCCAGTGGAAGGCCTGGCTGCTTGGAGCCATATGCCTCTCTCAGCCAAGGAAGGAGTGTCCACCTTCTTCCTCAGCTGAGACAGGTGTGTGGCTCATGGAGTTAGGCTTCCCATACCTCTCTTGGCTGAGGGGTGAGTGTCCGTCTCCTTCCTCTGCTAATAGAGGGGCATGGGGAGCTGTGCACCTGTCTCAGCTGGGCAGTGAGAAACACTCCTTCCTTGACTGAAAGAGGCAGGAGAAGCCCAACTACACCTCAACATGTGCCTCTCTCAGCCAGAGAGGGGTGAGATGCCTTCTTTGGCCCAGAGAGGCACAGGAATCCCAGCTGCACCTTCCTTGGCTGGAAAAGGCATGGGAAGCCCAGATGCACCTTGCTGCATGCCACTCTTGGCCAGGAATGCAGAGGGGCATGGGGGGAACTGTGTGCATCTCTCAGCCAGCTAGGGAGGAAGATTTCTCCTTTGGCCAAGAGAAGAGCATGGGGCTCAGCTGCACAGAGCAAGGACCCTGACTGGCAGCAGTAACCATGGTCCTGGAGCAGATCATGGGCAAGTGAAACCATGGATACTGGTCTAGTGGATAGGGGACGTATAGTAGTATGTGTGAACACAGCCTTTGATGTATTGGGTTTTGATACATGCCTTTTCTCATCTCTCTCTTTCCTCCCCCTCCCTCACCTCACAACCTTGCAGTGTGCCCCTTCCTTGTTACTTGCAATGTGCTGCTTGCATCCTGGGCTCTCTGTTTCCTCTTACTCTCTCCCTTCCCTCACCTCGTGCATTTCTCCACTATCTACAGGACTTGCTCTCCCTTCCCTTTTGCCTAAAGATTGCTATCACATTTTGCTTCATATTTAGGATCCCAGAGACTTTTTTAAAAAATGAAAGCTTGGGATCCAGGCCAGATGGTGGTCCAAAAAGTCACTGGGTGACCTGCTTAGAATCCAAGTAAAACCCAGCCAAAATGGGTCTATGGCTGCCCTACTGATGCTCCACCCCCCAGCAGTTGTCCACCTCTGCCTTACAGGTCTGGTTATAGCCAAATTGTACAGCAGTACACAATTGAACATAATTATGGCAACTGACCCATGCAATTCTGTCCAACAGTCTTACCTGCTATTCTTTACCTTTCCCCTGAACACTTGCCACTAAAGATTTTGGAAATTTTCAGAAAAGCAGTATCTCTGCACCAGAAAAGAAGTACTAGCTGAATTGGAGCCATGGTTGTTACTGTTGTTAGTTGCTGTCAAGTTGGCTTCAACTTATGGCGAGACTGTGTTTGAGAGGCCTCCATGATAAGTCTATCAACAGCCCTCTTCAACTTCTGACAACTTAGGACCATGGCTTCCTTGACTGAGTCTGTCCACTTGTGATAGGGTGTTCCTCTTTTCCAACTGCCATTTTACTAAACATCATCTCTCCTAATGAGTCATGTTGTCTTGTGATATAGCCAAAGTACAATAGCCTCAGTTTGCTCATTTTTACTTGTACGAAGAATTCAGACTTGATTTGCTCTTGGACTCATATATTTGGTTTGCGTGTGCATGTGTGCGTGTGTGTTTGGCAGTCCACATTTCAAATGAGTTGATTATCTTCGTATCAGCTTTCTCAAACCTGACCTGTGTAGGTGACTGCAAACTTTTTTGGCACCAAATTAGATGCAGTGGAAATGTTCCCGTATATCCTCACTGGCCCATTATCCTTGCTTCTCTTGTTTAGTATCTGTAAGGTGGGACTAAGCAGTAAAAAACAATATTCCTCCTTGAAAAAAATGAATAAATAAATGAAATGTTGACCCCTGTGTTTAAGAACCTGATTGTGGGCTGGGAGCTCCTAGTAGAGTTTTGTGCAATCATTCACCTAAATCAGATTTGTGAGGTAATATTATCTGAAGTTGCCTCAGGTTGTTAATGTCCCTAAGTTGTATATCTAGTGCATAGTTTTCAGAGTTCTCAGCACTGATTTTTATCCAGCTCCTAATGGACAGTTATCTGCATTGCCCAAACTCCCAGCTGTTCTTGTTATTTGAGGCTCATGAGTGTAAAATAATTGGCAATTGGCAGTCGGTTCCTTCATGATTGACACGTTATGAATATTGATCATAATTTGTTTCCATGCCTATCAGACATGGCTGCAACTGACTTTTAACAGGACCAGGGAACAGCAGGGAAAAACAATAGCTAGCATTTTGAGTCCCATATTTTTCCTCTTTCTAGTATTGTTCATCTACAGAAAACAGGGATTTTGACATCTTTCCCAATAATACAATTGAAGGGTTTTCTTCCCCTCTGTGGATTTTTCTTGCCAAAGGAGATCCTTTTATTAAATTCTCCCCTTTGTTCTGGCATTAACTGGCTCAGCAGCAGTATTGTGATTGTGCAAGAAACGATTGGAGCTAAACGTACTTTATTAGTCTCTCAGTAGGCAAGTATTCAACAGTCACATAGGTCTGGTGTTGAATTTCTCATTGAAAAGCTTTCACATTTCATAGATTTGGATCATTTCTCCCACATATGACAGGCCATTGCCCTTCTGCTAAAAACAGACATATCTGAAATCAGAACAGCTTTGTCTGTTCACCACCCTAGAGAGAGTCTTCTTTCTCTGAATGCACAATTCAGTGAGCAAAAGGTATTGAAAATACCTGCAAGATCCAGTCCCATGTTTCCAGTGATTTTGCTTCTGCTTTGTAACATGTACGGAACCTTTCAAAGGCAGCTCCAGGGCTACCAGGGATGCCTCAGTGGGTTTCCAGGCAGGATAGAAGAGGAGAGATTGATAGCCAGCCAACGTAAACCAGTGCAACTTGCAGTTTGCCCAGTTTGGACCACAAGTTGGAAGCAACCAGCTAAAAAGTAACATAGTTCCCTATGACAAAGTTTTTTGTTTTTTGTTTTTGTTTTGGGAAGGGGGGGTGACAATGCATTTAGCTTTCAAAAAAACAATGTTTTAAGTAGGAATGAAGTTACTTTATTAGCATAAAGATCTGGTGAACAATATCAGGCTATGGATCTGCAATGGGCTTTCCAGGACCATTTTTTGGAACCCTTGACTCTCCCAGATTGCCATCCTTCTGGGAAAAAAGGGATGAATTGTCTCTCCTAGAAGCCTTCACGAGACTTGATTCATCTTTTAAGTAAGTTGCAGGGCCTAACTGTATTGTTTAATCCATTTTTGAATGTTGGTGTGGACTTCCAGCTCTTTCCAGTTCTCTCCTCCTTTTTGACAGTTTGCACGACCCATAGAAGGTTGTCGTGGGGGAACACCAAAGTTGCCAACTCCCAATGTAATTGAGTCAAAGTTTTTTTTTGTTAATTTGTAAATTTATTTTAAATAGCATTTTGATCTATATTTCTCAAACTGTCTTGTTAATCCTAAAGTGTGTTTTTCTCTCTCAAAAAAAAGCAAAAAGTCATGCAGATGGCAAGCAGTGTATTACTTTTTCCAATATTCTGATAAATAACAACAGTGAATTGCTGGTTTGACACTGTAATGGATAACAGGAAGGAGTTACATATTAAAAATAACTCTCCAAGGTCCACTTTGGACCCTACATACAATTATGTGCTTTCACCTGCTCTTTTTTTTTCCCCCCAGGGGTGGTCCTATGTTACCCATGTAGTCTTTCATTTGTCTTTTTTATCTCCCTGAGCAAATTGTTTGGATTATGTGCTGAATTCTGGGATGAGACTTTCATCTCTCAATATACAGCATAGGAATGAGCTTCTTATCTGCTAGCCAAGACGATAGTACCTGAACCAGTGAACCTGTACAAATTACAAGAAAGGAGATTTCAGCTAAGTATCAGGACAGTAAGAGATGTTTGAAATGGGCTACTACAGGAGACAAAAGATGCTCCTTCGTTACATTAAAAAAAAAGTAACAGAGGCTAGATGGCATTAGGGATGCAGTAGTTGTGGATTCTTGCACTGGCAGGGGGTTAGACTTGATCAGGATCGTCTGGCCTTGAGATTGAAGGTAGCCTCTAAAGACACTTTTTCTGATTTTCAGCTTCTCCAGAATTCCTGAATTTCCCTTTTACAGTCCTCCAAAAAGGATGAATTTCCTGGCCTGGAAGATTCAAAGGCCATTTCTGCACAACACTGTTATAGGCCATTTCCACACTAGCCTGTTATAGCGTTCTTGTTCCACTTTCAACATCCTATGGAATCCTGGGGTTTGCAGTTTAGTGAAGCGCCTTTAGAATTCTCAGCCAGAGAACTTTTTGGCCTTGGTAAATTCCACAGAATTCCATAGGATGTTGAAAATGGAATAATATAGTAGGGCAGAAAGTACTTGAGAGTGAGGGTATATTTGACTTTGATTTTTGACTAGGGATTGTTAGGATTATTTGGTATTCACATCTCGAGAGGCTTAGTGTTGAGCTTAAAGCCAGTGAACAAGGGTAAGTACTTTGGAAACAAGGAATTAGGTAAAAAGAAAAATGCATGTTTCATAGTCTTGGGAAGTCCATTCAAGGATAGGGCAAGATGAAAAAGTTCTTAATTTTTTTGTACAGAAGCACCTAAGAATGGTGTCTGTATATGTGGGTACATGTACACGTGAGTAGCCATTAAAGAGACCCTGTGTGTAGCTGCCTCTCTTTACCATAAGGAGTGATGACTAGTTTTGCTGAACATAAGTGAAGAAAGTAAAGTCTGAGTAAAGCAGTCTATATAATAACAAGTAGCTATTTATACAGACAGGAAAAGGAGAAATATGTAGCCATACCTGACTATTTTCCCATTGACCCCCTACTTCTCAGGCACTTGTGGTCAACTTCCAACAGGGATAGGGCAGAATGAGAAAAAGAAAGGGTTTCATTGATGCCATTATTGTATAAAAAAAAACCCTTCCTCTCAATTTTATTTCATTGGGGGGGGGTGCGCCTTCAAGTCACTTGTTGACTTGTGGTGACCCCAGGAATTACATAGGGATTTCTTAGGCAAGGAGTACTCAGAGGTGGTTTGGCCCATTCCATCTTTTGAAATATAACCTACAGCACCTTGTATTTGTTGACAGTTTCCCATCTAGGTAATAACCAGGGCTGACTTTATGCTTAGTTTCCAAGAACAGACAGGATCTGATACCTTTAGGGTACTTAACCCTTTATAGTTAGAAGAAGATGATTATTGGAGTGTATGAATATAGCACAATCTGTCTTGTGGGGGAATGTGGATGTTTATATTGGCTTGTCTGCATTGACCTTTTAACTCATGTTACTTATCCACACCTCTGGCACTGAACAACAGTGCTTATCACATATGTTTTAACTCAGGAATGAGAGACAGCTGGTCTCCAATGCTAAGATGCCTACAGCTGTGTATGCAGAAAGCATCGTATAATGTCTCTGCCCGTTGATCCCTTCCTTTCCTTTATGGGCTGCATTGAATACTCTAGTGCTCAGTGGTGTAAAGTTGTGCAGTATTGTTGTTGTTTTTTCCCCTTCTTATAAAATATGTTGGGTTGGGCAAATTGGAGAGAAGAAGCCTTGCCAAAACCAAAAGAGCATTCCTGCTATTTAATTTAGTCTTTGCTTGCAAAGTTTGATGGCTGAGTTTTATCAACATAAATATAAATATGTGTGCTTAGAAACATGTATGCACATGCACACATGTGTGAGAAAGAAAAGGGTGGATATTACACGTTTTGAATTATGTCAGCTGAAGCCTTAATCACAAATTCAGATTTGCCCACTAGTCAGTGGGTGAGGCCATCCACCCCCACTGAGACACAGGCTCCCTCTTCCTCCTGCCAAATTTGATGAAACACAATCTTAAAGATGGCTTTCAGTTGGTAACCAAAAGCTAAAAAAAGATACTTTACATTTCAGAGTGAAACCACATAGCTTTCATTCCAGGGGTAAAAACCCACAGGTATTTTAGGTTTTGACAGCACTCAGTTAAAACTGGTGGCCCCAGTCCAGAGAGATCTATTTAGTGCTGAAGATTGTGTGCTCAGCATTTCAGCAAATAGTCAGCACTGTGAGCTTGTTGCATGCCATGTAAATACGGACTGCCTCCTGCCCACCAAGAGAAAGTGATAAGACAGACCTGCAATAAAATGTTGCATTGTGGGGTGCTTTTGTTCAGAGTTCTAGACTGCCTTATCCCTTTCCATAATATATTACATACCATTCTACCCTTTCCTTGGTTTTCTGTCTTCCCTCTCCCTTGTGGTCAACACTGTGCACTGGGCTATTTGGAGGTGGTGCTGCATTGCTTTGACTCTCCCTTCCTCTCAAGGTCTGCTGATAACTTTTCTCTTATGTGTGGATGGCATCATTTTGGCTACATAAGGACAGTAAATGGTTGAGTTCATTTATTATAGATGATGTGGTATATGAGCACATTTTCATTTGTCTTCTCCCATTCAGGTCTCCTACATACATAATAGGTGCCAGCACTGACAAACCCACCAGTGTTGCACATCAATTTGAGATTTCAAATATGGTTCCTTCTCCATTATAGGGAACTCTACAGAAGCCCTGTTTGCTGGATGACATGAAGTCATCTTTTGCACAGTTGCCAGTCCAGTCCAAAGAAGATCACTTAGAGAAGCCTTCAGTTCTTCAGGGAGGCTCTCATGAGATTGGATTGATGAATGATACAGCTTTCAAATGTGGATTTTCAGTAACACAAATGAGCTTTAACGTGTGTTTTAAAAAACCATTTTGACTCTAGTTTGCTACTATATATATCTGGGAAGTGGTATTTTCCAAACCGAAGACACAGAAAATATTCTTCTTTGTCTCTTAGCAGTGAGTGGTAGCTTTTGTACACAAAATGTGAGTACACTTAGAGGAATCTGTACTGTTCCATAAGCTTAGAAAAAACCTACCTTGAAGTTTGTTGATTGAACAGAAACAGTTGTGTATTTCAATTAATATCCAACAAAAATATTTTCTGTGCGAGGAAAAAAATCTGTTATGGAAGTAGTGACATCTTTGTTTATAATAAAACTTTCTGTAGCCTTCCTCAGAGAAATTACGTCACACATATTTCCAGTATTGACTCTACAGAGGAGGAAGCCTAAAATAAGTAGAAGATACCATAGATAGATAGACAAACAGATGTAGATTGTCGAGCACAGCTTTCCTTCTGCATTCTCCAGCTCTCTCTCTCAAAATAGCATAAAACCCACACAGTTGATCTTAATTTCTTGTGAACATACTTAGGACTGTGCTGTTCCATGATCAGAACAAAAATGGTTGAAGCCTGATGAGAAAATTTGTATAAAACAAATCTTGCCTCCCAATATTTTTTTTAAATGTTTTTATTAAAGATTTAATAACTTAAAAAAAATAGAGTGGATATACACTGTTGACATATGTACCCCACTCCCCCCCACTTCCATGCTTATATTTCTGCAGTTGAATCTGCTTTGTGTCCATTTACAAAGAGAAGAACAATTACATTTCCGTTGACAAAAGAGAAAAACAGTTTCACTTTCCATTTCTTATGCATTTATATTTTTATCCAATTCAAAACTCCTTTCCATTCTGTTTCAAAGTTCTGGATAGGTTTGTTTTCAAAGAGAATGCTAATTCTTCTGTCTCTACCATATCCGGAACTTTTAATTTCTACTCTCCTAAGTCAATATCTTATCTTTTCTTTCCAGTATTGCACATATATCAACCTTGCAGCTGTTATCAAATATAACAGTATCTTCTGTTGACTTCTTATCTCCCTTTGTTGCTCTAACATATTCAACAAGTAAATTCTGGTTTCATTTCAAAATTCAAGTTACATATTCTTTGAATTTCGTCATGTATCCCCTTCCAGAATTTTCTTGCCCTCCTGCAAGTCCACCACATATGAAAAAAGGACCCAATCTTTTCATCACATTTTCAGCACTTTGTATTCCCATTTTTGGTTATTTTTTTGTAGTCTTTCTGGGGTCATATACCATCTATGAAGCATTTTATAAAAGTTTTCTCTTAAATTTAAATTTGGTGTAAATTTTATGTCAGTTTTCCATGCTTTCTCCCAGGCTTCTGATTCAATTGGATGTCCTACATTCTGGGCCCATCTGACCGTTGTATCTTTAACTACGTCTAGTTCCATTTCTCTTTTCAGCAATAACTTTTAAAATTTGGAGATTCTCTTCTTTTGATTTCCTTTCATCAATAAATCCAATTCATTCTCTTTTCATTCTCAAATCCGTACAATTTTTGATACATTTTAAATCTTTCTTTAAGTTGTCGCCACGGGAACTAGTTTAACTCATGTCCATCAGCCTTTAATTCTTCTGCTGTGCGCATGCTTGGTTTATCCCGCTCCCATTTCAATATTTCTTGATATGTTAATAAATTTCCTTGTTTTGTTGGGGCAATTTTATATGCTTCTTGTGGTCAAGTCCATATTGGAAGTTTTGTATAATATTTCCACTTAATTTGTAACCAAACCTTTAACAATGTCTTCCGGATGCCATGATTATTAAACACTGTATTCACCACTGATCTATCATAGCATGAATATCCATGCCATCCAAATCTATTATTTACTTCTTCCAATTCTTTTATAGTTGTTCTCTCTAGTTGAATCCAGTCGTTAATCCATTCTAAACAGCATACGTAATAATAAATTTTCAGTGATGGTAGATCAAGTCGTCCTCTCTCTTTTGCATCTTGAAGTGTTTTAAATCTTATTCTTGGCCTTTTCCCTTGCCAAATACATTTTTGTAGGTCCTTCTCCCATTCTTTGAATATCTTCTCTCTTCCTGTTATAGGTAAATTCTGATAAAGGAACATGAGCTTAGGTAATAAAGACATTTTAAAAGCATTTATTCTTCCCAGGAGAGATAAATTTAAGTTTTTCCATTTTTCCATATCATTTTTAATCTCTTTCCGTGTCTTCGAATAATTGTTGTCAAATAATTCTTGGTTCTTTTTCGTTATTATAATCCTTAGGTGTTTTGTTTTCTTAGTTTATTGACAGCCAGATCTGATCTCCAAGTCAGCTTGCTCTTTTTTAGTCATGTTTAATGTCATCATCATTGTCTTTTCCTTGTTTATCTTATATCCTGCCACTTGTCCATATCTTTGTAAAATTTCCATCAACACTTGAATTGATTTTTGTGGATCCTCCAAGAATATAATTACATCATCTGCAAAAGCTTTTAATTTCAGTTCCTTTCTTCTTATTTTCAAACCTCTTATTTGTGGGTCCTCATTTATTATATTCAACAATACTTCCAAAACAGCTATACGTAATAGTGGTGATAACGGGCACCCTTACCGTACCCCTTTATTTATAACAATGCTTGTCGAGATATCCCCATTAATTATTAGCCTCGCTGATTGTTTTTGATAAATTGCCTCAGTCCATTTGCAAAAATTTTTCCCAAGTCATATCCTCTCAATACCCGATGTATAAAAGTCCAGGAGATGTTGTCGAATGCCTTTTCTGCATCCAAAAAGATAAGTGCTGCTTTCTTCCCTGGGTTTTTATCACAATATTCGATTATATCTAATATTGTTCTTACATTGCTTCTCATATATGTACCAGGGAGAAATCCTGTTTGGTCTTCTTGAATCTTTTCCTGTAATATCAATCTCAACTGTTTTGCCAGGATTGCCGCAAAAATTTTATAGTCTATATTCAACAGGGAGATCGGTCTATAATTTTTAACTTCTTTTTTGTCTTTACCCTCTTTGGGTATCAGTACAATATTGGATTCTCCCCAGGATTCCAGTTTACCATGTTTCTCTATTTCTTTCGAATTTGCATGAATTGGCTATGTCAGTTCTTTTATAAATCTCTTACAGTATAGTGCTGTAAAACTATCCAGTCCTGGTGCCTTGTCCACTTTCAGTTTCTTTATAGCCTCTTCAATTTCAGTAAGTACTATTGGTTTATTCAACTGTTTCTGTGCTTCCAACGATATTTTAGAAATCTTTACTTTTTGAAAAAATTCAGTCAGATTTTTCCCATATTGATGATGAGATTTTGTTTCATAAAATAATTTCCCAAAATATTCTTCAAATTTTTGTTTTATCTTTTCCTGTTGAGTAATCAACTTCTTGCCATATTTTGGTTCAGCAATTATGTTTCTCTCCTTCCTCTTCCTGAGTTTATATGCTAACCATTTCCTGATTTTATTAGGATATTGAAATTGGGTCAATTTCATCTGTTTCATCTTTTTTTTCTATTTCTTCAGTTGTGATTATCACTATCTCTTTCTGTATTTTCTTGATCTCATGTTGTAATGAGTTCCTCAGTGGATTTTCCTTGAGTTCTTTTTCTTTCTCTTGGAGTTTGATCAGTAACACCTGATGTTTCTCTTGTCTTTTTTTATTCTGAATTTGCTGTTGCTGGATAAAGAAACCTCTCATTACTGCCTTCGATGCATCCCAGACCGTCTTCATCTTCATATCTTCTTTCATATTTTCTTTGAAATAGTTTAACACTTCTTTCGCTGTTTTACTATCTCTTCATCATTCAATAAACTATCATTCAATCGCCATTGAATTTGTTTTATCTTCTCTTGCATTTGCATCATCACTGGATGGTGGTCCAAGATGACCTTATCTTGCCTCCAATATTTTAACAACCAATTGGTCCAATAAAAGATATTGTCTTATTTGCTGTTGATTTGCTATTCTGTTTACCTTTGCTTTCATGTCAGTGAAACAAAATCTATATCTTTAGTGGGAAAGGTCACATCTTTCAATTAACGAAGACTCGGGTATTCATTAATTTAGGAACCATGCAACTAATCTATCCCTTCCCCTTTTATAGATCAGCTTACATGACCAGCATGGTGAAGAAAGAGACAAATGGTCTGTTGGGATTTATCTCTGAGAGGGTTTTCACTGATGAAAGCTATCTTCTTCAGTTGTTCAAGGGGTACTGAAAGAAAGCCTGTGTGGCTTTAGAAACATTTCTCTTGAAAAGATTATGATTAAGTATCTTTAGAAGAGAGCTTGGAAACTTACTTTTATGGAGACAGAATATAATGACATGTTGAAGCTATTTATAATGGAGCAGTGGTAGGATGCTGCTGTGTTCTGAAGATGCTTTAATCATGGGTTCCAGAACATTGTGCTATTACTACTCAGTTATAGATGGTATCAGCATGCCATAATATTCACTCTTCCTAAATTCAACTTTCCAAGCTTTGCTTCAGGGAAAAAAAAAAAAGGAAAGAGTTTGAGACAGTTCTTGATGGTATGAATAGGTTAAAAAGAACGTAGTCTTAACAGAGTGTATTAGATTCTGCTTTCTTATACCATGCTCCTGGAAATCAGTGACTGTACCACCATGTAACTTGTTCCTTAATCTTAAAGACAGCAAAGGGACCAAAAAACTACAGGTAAACATGAGAGCCAACATGGTGTAGTGGTGTAGTCTTAGCCACAGAAACTCATTGGGCACATCACATACACTGAGTGCCTAGAAAACCCCGTGATAGATTCACCTTACGGTTGCCATAAATTGGAAATGACTTGAGGTCACACAACAACAACAATCCTTAAACATTGTAAGGATTTGATATAGCATCTATTCAAAATATTTAAAGGAGGGCTTGGTGGCTGTAGGATACAGTAGGATTTTGTATATGGGAGAAATTATGACTGAAGTTTGGAGTGCAACTCCTCCTATTTCCCACAGATAGCAAATCTTGCAAGCAAAGGCTCCAGAAATAACATGTTAACTAAAGAATTTGGTTATGAGCCAGGAAAAGGCACTTGTGTTCTGGCACTGGTGCTTCATATTAAACAGTGACAGGCAACATATTGTACTGTGGTCGTTAGAACAGCAGTAGGAAACTAATCAATGTGCTAGGTGGAGTGGTTTAAAAGGAGGATTAGTAAGGAGAATGTTTTCCTTGCAGCCTTCCATGGCAGAACATAAACATTGCTCTCTTTTGTAAAATGCTGTCTTGGGAGTTTTAATGTTCAGAACCAACAGAATGGATTTGCTGTGCTTGCTCATGCAGTTACCAGCAATTGTTTAATTCTACTCTTGAGAATCAGCCTTCTTTTGTGAGCCACTTGCCTCAGTATTGTGAGATGGTTTCTCTGCTGCAGTGGATCACACTGGCTTCTTACTGCACTTGCCACTTGAATATGTCACCTTTTTTTTCCTGTTACCAGTCCCTTCAGAGCCCATTGTGTGCATGTATTTTGCTTCCCTGTGCATGAGCTACTGAAAGTCAAGTAGCTGAAAAGGACTTTTAGTTTGACCAGTATTAACATTGTACCTTCTTTTCTCTTGGTGGTACTGCACTGTGGTATTCACTAAAAGGAAGATGAACCTGGATGGTACCAATCATACACATGTCAGCAACTGGGTTAGACTTGCATTAAAAAGATTCGCAATAAAAACAACACTGCTTCCATCTGATCTTCTTCATGAGAGGACCTTCTTGATTTCATTCGGTTTGACTAGTAATGTTGACTTAACCATTCTGTATTGTGTTTGTCAAATTCTTTGCAATGTTGTGATTCCACTGAACATTGAATGACTGAAGTGAAACTGGGAAAGCCCACTCAGGCCATAATTCTAAATTTCAAGTTCAGCTACTTATCTGACTTCCAAACCTATTAGCAAAAGGTGGAAGAATAGGTAAAAACCAGTGTAATGGCAACATCATCCTTGAAGACAGGCACTAGAAAGAAAACCGGTACATATGGTTGCATTCTGCACCTCAAAGACAAAGCCCGGCTCAGTCCGCACACTCATTTTCATGGGATTTGAGAATGATGTAAACTACAGAGAGATTGCTACCCTGAAGAGATTATCGGAATGATATCTTAAGATAAATAGTTTTTACTGAGTAAGAGACATAGCTTGGGAATTTAATTCAGGAAATAAAACTGACAATTGCAAAATAATTTGTCAGCATTATCTTTTACAGGGGTTGTATATGTCTGTGTGCCTTCAAGTCAGCTGTCAACTTATAGTGGCCTCATGAATTTCATAGGATTTCTTAGGCAAGGAATACGTAGACGTGGTTTGTGATTGCCTTCCTCTGAAATATAGCCTACAGTGCCTAATATTCTTTGGTGGTTTTCCATCCAAATAGTGATCAGAGCTGACCCTACTTAACCTTCTAAGATCAATTGGGATCTAGTGCCTTCAGAGAATTTAGGCCTGATATTAGTGTCTGTATTAAGAGCCTCCAGTGTACTAAACATTTAAGAAGCAATTTTGTGAAGATCATCACTTGCTCTCACCACCAATTGTGTGCTTGTGTATGCGTGTGTGTTTACGCGTGATGTCCTGGACTTTAAACATTTTCAGTTTCCATGGCTTTCCATTTCATGATAACCCTCCACAAGAGAAAACAGACTGATTACAAATGTCAGCCTTTAGAATTTTAGAATTCATGAGTTTTATTGAGTCATTTTTTTCCTGTTACGATGAATAGAAACTTTCAGTATAGGAGTTTTGTGCAAAGGGTTAACAGAAATTTAGATTTTTAGTGAAAACTGATTAGATTTTTTTTCAAGTTTGTGAGCTGTTCTACAGTGTTTTCCTGAAAGGAGAAACCAGATAAGATTGTTAATGTCAGGAAAAGAGAAACCTAAAGAATATTTTCTTCTTGATATAGACTCTTTGAGTCATCCCCAAAAGACAAAAGTATTAAGCTCTATGCTACAAGTCCACCCTGCACAATATCCCTTTAAGTGTCATTGTGAGGAAAAAAAAAACTTGTGAAGTTCATCAAGTGTTCTTTTCATATGGTTGATGTCAGTATATATTTTGTCATGCATCTCCACGTGTTCTGCAATAAATAGAGAAACTTGACTGTTTGTCAGAATAATACAAGCAATCACTCTACTCTGTTGAATGATCTCATTCCAGGGTGTTTTGCTGGTCTGTATAGGGCAGAGATGGGGAATTTGTGGCCCTCAAGATGTTGTTAGACTGCTTCTCTAATCTGCCCTAGCCAGTGATGAGGTATGATGGGAATTTCAATCCACCACATCTAGAGGGCCATGCACTCCCATCCCGATAATATGCCCTTTCCGCACCTTACCTTGTCACGGACATCCAGTGTGGGTCCCAGCATCAGCTGTTTTGGGAAAGGAGCACAACAAGAGCACTCTCCTTCGCACTGGCTCCCTCCATGTTCCAGGTAGCTCAATGGCCACACCTCTTCCTGCCACAGTGCAGCCAGGTAGTTTCCCAGGCTGCACTGGGGCAGGAAGTGCAGCCATTGCACTTCCAAGGCCTCCACAGACAAGGTAAGTCTGCGATGGTGGTGTGATCACTGGTCATTGGCAGGGAAAACCTGTCAATGATTTGCGGCATAGTCGCGCCGACTGTCAAGGTTAGAAACCTGGGCAGCAAGCCAGCCCAGAGAAGGGAGTGTGAGAGCCAGCAAAGTCCAGCCGGGAGGAGACAAGCAAGCACTTTACATGAGGGAGTTCGTTTACCAGAGCATCAAGCGAAAGCCATAGTCAGAGTTCCAAAAGCCAAGGGTCAAGAGTCCAGAGATCAATTCAAGGTAGCAGGAACCGGGTGCTGAGAGCAAGGAACAGGCAAGAGGAGGGCTTGAAAGAAGTTTACCACAAGCAAAGGAAAGCTTCCAGGCAGGCAGTTATATAGCCCAAGACACAAGTGTGGCTAGTCACTGCTTCTTGAACTTAATCAAGGAAGCCCCCCTTTGCTCAGCTCTCTTGAGTCTCCGCCTTGTTTGTGGGCTGATTGGCACAGGCTCTAAACCATCTTCAGAATCGGATCCCTGTTACCTAAAGGAGCAGGCAGAGGAACGTCCGAGCCTGCTTGATCCATGGCAGCAGAGGGAGCTCTTGAGCTGCAGGACTCATCTCCAGCCAGAGCCACAGGGATCAACAGCTGCTGCTGGTCATCTCTACCCTGAGCAACAGGGACCAACAGCTGCTGCTCGTCATGAGCAGCTCTGACAGGGGCTTCAGTTATCGCACCACCTCAGGACAAGAGAAAGAACTGCAGTGATGTCATGCTTAAGCGTCATTGTGGTCCTGTCCCTATGGCAGGTTGGGAAGGTGGAGTGGAAAGGGCCATAGTGTCAGGTTCTTTCTTATAGCTCAGACTGGTTCTAAAACTGCTGTTCAAAGAAAACTCTAGTTCTCTTCCACAAACAGTAGATATTTCTGTGTAGTGTTTCTTCTGCCTGCAAATATGGATGCTCACATGGTTGAATTTTCTCTCCACACTTCCACCTTCACCCACCTTCCAACATATAGAAAAGCACTATATTTGGGGAACAATTCTGCTAGAACCCTTCTCCCTAACCACTAGTTTTCTGTGTTGGGCAACAACAATTACTTGTGCAGACACGCACATTTGAGGCCTTATTGCACCAGGTGTCGTACTGCCAGATCAATGCATTATTCCTGATTTGGGATCAGTCCTGTCACACAATGTTGCTGCTCATCAGCTGCCATTGCATTGCAATCCATTTTAAATGTGTCTTTTTCACACTGTAAATAGTCCATTAATGACCAGCTTTCTCACAGTAATCCAGCTAGTTGTGAGAGTGTGGATTCCTCACAGCACTTTCTTCTGTACCTAATCAGGCATTGTGTGGGCATTCCCAGGTTGTCATTCCCTCAGAATGTTGCTGTGTAAGAACAGCATAAAAATTAAAAAAAGGGGGGGGGCAAGCACAAGGCACGGGGAAGGGAAAAGCACTCAACAATGCCACTGTAATGCAGAGGAAAAAACATGACAAATGATGCAACTAACCCATTAATGTTGAAAGGGTGAGACAAAGAGTGTTAATAACCTGATACCATCGTGGGAATGACTATAGTGGGTTTCCAATAGAACAACGTGGGATTAAGGTATAGGTAATAAGTCTCTTACACATGTTTAGTCCCTCATTTACAGGGAGAAATGATACAGCCTTAGCTTTACTTATTGCTTTAGGTATTGTTTCTAGAACTAGTTTCTAGATGCAGTTCACAGCATCAGACCTGAGCAATTCCACTGAAATGTTTATGGTGAAACCAGATGTAGCTATGGACATCATTCCCAAAGCAATTGAAAAATATAAGGTTGGAACTAGCCCTTTAGAGAGTAGAAAGGATGTATTAAATTTCTTAACAGTATAGTTAACTGATTCACTCTAAAGAGCATAGAATCATAGAACTGGAAGAGACCACAAGAGCCATTGAATCCAACCCCCTGCCATGCAGGAATACACTATCAAAACACTCCTGATAGATGGCCACCCAACCTCTGTTTAAAAAACTCTAAAGAAAGAGACTCCACTGCACTCCAAGGCAGCACATTCCACTGTCAAACTGCTCTTACCATCAGGAAGTTCTTCCTAATGTTTAGGTGGAATCTCTTTTCCTGATGGTTGAAGCCATTGCTCTGTGTCCTAGTCTTCAGAGCAGCAAAAAGCAGGCTTGCTCCATCCTCCATGTGACATCCCTTCAAATAGTTAAACATGGCTATCATTTCATCGCTTAACTTTCTCTTCTCCAGGCTAAACATACCCAGCTATCTAAGCCTCTCCTCATATGTCATGGTTTCCAGACCTTCTACCATTTTGGTCACCCTCCACTGGACACATTCTAGCTTGTCAATACGCTTCCTAAACTGTGGTGCCCAGAACTGGGCACAGTATTGCAGGTGGGGTCTGACCAAAGCAGAATGGATTGGTACTATCACTTCCCTTGACTTAAGACACTATACTCCTGTTGATAGAGCCCACATCACACTGCTGACTCATGTTCAACTTGTGGTCTACTAAGACTCCTAGGTTCTTTTCACATGTGCTCTGGTCAAGCCAGGTGTCACCCATCTTATATCTATCCATTTCATTTTTTTCTGCCCAGATATAGTACCTTTTCTGCCCAAGTGTTGTAGGAGAAATGCTAGCAAACTTCTCAGCAAGCAATTGTCTGCTTGATACACCTGTCAAATGAGCAAGGATGGGAGAGGAGATATCAAAGTAGCATTTTGGTTTACTGTCTTTTGTATAATGCTTGTGTTTCTTGGAAAAGTTCTCTTTGTGCCTTGATACTTCATTCCATTAATAGGATGCTGCTGTGTTTATTTTTTTGCTCTTGCAGAAAACTACCAGCCATAAATCATGAGAAATTTTTCTCATGAAAATGTGGAGGGTTCAGGACAGGTAAGACTTCACAAGATGTTTTTTTAAAAAAAAATTGGAATTCACTGCCACAAGATGCAGTGATGACTGATAATTTAGCTTTGAAAGAGGATTAGATAAATTTGTAGAGATGGAGGCCATCACTGGCTGCTAGACAGGATGGCTATAGGTCACCTCCAGTTTGCCTTTGTATATGACATGCTTTAAAAGAGATGTAGGTAAAGCCGTTGACTACAGATAACATCCAGAGTAAGCATGCCTCTATGTATCAGCTGCTGGAGAACATGAAATGGAGGATTGTGCTGTGCTTGTGAGATGGCCACAGTCAGCTGGTTGGGCATTGTGTACACAGTATTGGACTAGAGAAGCATTTGGTAGGATCAGGTAGGGCCATTTTTATGTTGTTGTGTTCTCTTTTCCAGCCATTTAGATTTCAGCTGTCAAAATAATTTCAGAATGGTCCTGCTTTTTTTTTTTAATCAAAGTAACCATATTGGTTTTACACTGGAGGAAATCACTGAATGACTCACCTGGGATTCACCTTCCTGCCACATGCAAGCAGATGCATTTCTTTAGTCCCCTGTTCCCTCTACCCTGCTTTTGATTGATATATCCTGACCAACAGCTGCTGAACCACTGAACTTTTTGCTCCTGTTGCAGAGGTCACTGATTGATAGCCTTTCCCTTCAGGGTTTCCAGCTTCTTTATGTGCAAAAGGATCAAGCATTCATTTGACATGGATGTCTGCTGGTGGTGGCTGTTAGCTAATGAGAAGATGGCATAGGATATCCTCTAGCTGCCTTTTTGTTGTTGTTGCCATCATCATCATCCCTCTTCTTTCAGTTGCATTTTCATGGCTATGATCGTCATTTTTACATATTCAGCTGTGGTGTGCTGGCTGAGAGGGCATTTCAGTGTTTGTGCCACTGTCCCCTATGCTAAGTGAGGCTAATTCATTTTGCACTTCACAGTCTTTCTTGAGCACTCACTGGTGGATGTGAAGGTTAAGTTGCATTACAAAGGATTGATTTTTCCTCCCCCACCCCTCTGCGTTTGCCTGAGAGGCATACTAATCATGAGGCTGAGTGCTCTTTTAAACCGCACAGCTCTTTCAGAGCAAGCACACCTTAATCAAGTGGTCACTTGAATGCTGTCGAGAAAAGCTGGCCTTTCAAAGATACCCTTTGTTTAATTCCAGTTGTCTGTTTAATTAGACATCTGAGAGTCCAGTTAATTGATTGATGAACAATTAAAGAAGCGTCAGCTTCTCTCCAGAATAAGATGCATTCACCAGCTAAACCCTGAAGTCTGCCCCTTGGGGAATTTCCTCAGCACTTAGTTATTACCTGGGTCTGTTTTGGTCTGTAGCCTTAGAAACATCCACACAAACACGTTACTGGTGCCTCTAAATAAACCCAACACAATGTGCGGTGCTTGTTTGAGGCTGTCAGAATTGCTTAAACGCAGCAAGGAGAAAACCAGAGGAGAAGGCGAAGAGCTGCCATTCCATCCATTGGAGGTTTAGGTTTTCCTTCCAACCAGAGGAGAATGGAATTAGTTGTCATGAAACTACTTCAGCTTGTTCTTAATTAATATTTTCTTGTTTTGCAGGCTTAATTAATTTAACCTTGGCTATGGCAATTTGCAGCCATTAATTAGTGCCATTGTAACAATTAGGGAGCTTAATAGCAGTGAAAACTCTGAACAAAAAAAGTTGGTGATGCTAATAAACTAATAAATCCAGGAATGTTGGGACAGCAATAGCTAAAGAGATGGCACTGAATAGATAGGTTTATGTCCTGCTTTTCAGGTTTTAGATGGTGTTGGACAGAGGTATGAGTTTTAGACTGCCCTTTGTACTTCGTATTAGCCATCATGGCATGGCACAGCATGACTAGGGACAATTACCAATTTGATGTGCTGGTAATAAAATCAAAGGTGCTTGCACATGTATTCTTGACTGTCTGCTGTCTGGGCCCAGGTTTTCTTGTGGTTTCTTGTCTGTTCTTGGCTTCTGAAACAGCACAAATCTTCCTGTAAATCACAATGTGTAACATGCAGCTCTCAGGATGTTCAACTGTCATTAGCCCTTGTCAGCATAGCCAATAGTGAGAGTTTATTGAAACTGCAATCCAACTTGAGGACCATTCAAGGCCTGTTCCTACTGATTGTGCATAATAGAGCTGCATGGGAATCATAGCAAAGCAAGATCTAAAGCGAGGGTGGACAATGTGCCCTCCCCGTTGTTACTGGACTTGAATTCCCATAATCCCATAATCATTGCCTATGCTGGCTAAGGCTGATGGAAGTGATAGTTCAACACCATCTAGAGAGACACAAATGGCTCTCCTCTGTCCTCAGGATTCATTTCTAGAAATGAGGCTACATAAGTGCCACCTGGCCCCTCTCGAAACTGCAAACCCCAGGATTCCATAGGATATTGAAAGTGGAATAATAGCACTGTAACAGTCTAGTGTGGAAATGGCCATAGCCAGGTCGTGCAGAACAGCCATGAAGACACTGACATTTGGCATGGTCCTCAGCCCCTAATGGCAAGCATTCTCCCTCACAAACTTACTTCTTAATGTGAGACATGGTTCAGCCCAGAATTTCACCTGTATGAAAATAAGTAGTAAAAGTGTAAGTGTGTGGCTATGGAGCATGAGAACCCCCGTGAGAAGATATACGGAGCTGGAACTTAGATGAAAGATGCCTTCGAAGACAGCTCAGCTTCTCTCTTTAAAATCTTAAGAGCTATAGATGTTTCCAGTGTGGTTATATTTGGTGGCCTTCTTGATTCTCTTGGCAGTGTGTATGCAGAGAGATTGACTACACTGGTTTTTTTCACTTAACTGTTCTGAAGAAGAAGAGAGATTTGCCAAAGAAATGTGCTGGAAGGCATGCTAGGTACTTCTTATTCCACTGCAATTTATTAACAGCATGTGGTCAGCATACCCAACAAGAATTGGCAATAGTCAGCAGGCTTTCCTAATGTGAATATTTCCCTTCCCTCCCATTTTATTTTGTGTATTTTCTTTTTAACTATAGGTGTTGTTCACTGTAATAGTATGGTTTGCAGAGCATTTGAGGGAGAGTAATTTCTGCAGCTTTTTGTTTCCTTTCATTCTGCTCCCCGTGGCTTCTTTAGTTTTCATTCCTTAGGAAGCCTTCTGTCTCCCACGGCCATGCTAAGTGGACTGTTTGTTCTCTTGTCTAGGGGTGGGGAGAAAAACACAGTCAACCAGAGACTTGTGTTTGGTTTCCTTTTTCTCGAGACCTCATGCAACGTAATATTCTGCACCCATGCGGTGGAGCAGTAGGCAGGGAAACAAGACTAAATCTTTAACTAGTGTACACAGAGGGTTTTCAAGAAGCTAGTTTGAATTTGACAACTGTTGTTCATATGACCCCAAAGTATTGTGTGACCCATCCTTTTCCTTTTTGTGCTAGTGCAGTATGCTGAGTTATGCTCCTAACTTTTTCTTTCTGGTTTGCATCGTTTCTGTTTTGATATAATGCCATGTCAAATGTCAATAGGGGTAGAAGAATACTTAAAAAAAAAATTTAATGGTTGAAAAACATATTTCTCAAGTTTTGGAAAACTTTATTGCGAAGAATCCTGGACTGACAAGAATCTTTGCCATTTAAGACTTATTATGTGTAAAATTTGCAGATGGAAACAGCATTCTTTTAATGCAGGAAATAATATTTATGCAAGAAATACAATTGCACAAAAAATGCTGTTTTCTGCATAGAAAATGCATGTGAGAATTTTCCACAGAACAAATCCCAAACTTTGAGTAGGCTGTGCAGTTTTCAAAGACTTACTTGTTGCTTCCTTTGAGCAGAAAATATCCCTAATGTCAAAAACAATTTGGAATGTTGTTTTTAAAAAGTAATTTCTTACTTAGTGTATCCTTTAAAATTAACTTGTTACAACTACTTGCTACTTTTTAGTTTCACTGCACCTCCAGCTGAGAAGACTGAGCTCTTTCTACCCGATTCTTAAGTGGGAAAGAGCAAAGCTGATTCCTTTCCTTGTGGAAACCAGTGACATCAGGGGATATGGCACCCCACTGATATTTGCCAGGCCTCAGAAGACTATGAAATTAATATTCTTGTCCCCTGTCCCAACACAGACCCTTTTGTTGTGATCCTGTCGCAATACCATGGCCACCCATCACAATCGTGGAATAAATCATTGAGGGGTTTCTCCCATCAATGAACCATGATGGCACAGTCCTCCCACCTCTCTCCCGCACTTTCTTGCTGTGGAGAACATCAGGAAGCGCAGTGGCTGTACTTCCTCCCCCAGCACAGCCTGAGAAAGTGCCGGGCTGCACTGCGGAAGGGAGGGGCAGGGCCATCGTGCTTCCCGTCCAGCAGGCAGCCTGTGCGAAGGGAAGCGCTTCTGTAACACTCTCCTCCCAGCAGAGGCAACCCCAGGATCCCCACGCAATGGATTTGACAAACGGAAAGATGTGGAAAGGGCCACAATGCTCCATTTCTGCTTTAAACATTTTAAAATGTTTTGAGGAAAAGGAGAACAAAATGGAAAAAAAACAAAGTGTAGTCTCTCTCCATCCCTGAAATCGTTGTGGAATATTGGGAGCGGCAGTCATGACCCCCAAATCAAAAGAGATTTCTGGCTAGCAGTATACTCACACTACATGGTTATATCAGTTTTGTACTGCTTTAATTATTGAGGGGCCATTCTAAGGAATTCTGGGACTTGTAGTTTTCAAAGAAGTAGCCATGTTTGTCACTTACAACATCAAAAGGAGAAAGGGGGCAGGAGAGAAAGGAGTATAGTAGCACCTTTAAAACTAACTAGGATTTGTAGTTTAGTAAAGTACATAGAAATCTGTGCCATGGAGTTCCAGTGTCTCTGTTTAGAGAGAATTGTAAGTACCACACCAAACTACAGGCCCAGTCACAGAGGACAACATAATGACAGTTAGAGCAGTATGAAACTGAATCAACAATGTACTTGCAGAGGCATCCTATCTAACTCAGTGAGCACTTTTTGAAGAGCTTGAAAGGTACCTGGCACATCCTGAAACAGGAATGCTTTCTTTTTCTACCAGTCCCAGCTGAGACTATATCAATCTTAAGTGCCTAGATTATATCAATCCAGACAAAGAATTAGAGATGATAAACTACAGTCTCTTTTATTGAGGGAAAGGAAGAGGGTTAGCTCTGAGTTCTGAAAAATGCCTCAGCGTGGGAGAGAGATCTCTGCAGTTCTGAAATGGGGCAGTGGGATCTGGATGCTTGTTGGAATATTAGCTTGCTCCTCCATCCCCATTCTTCCTATCCACTTGTAAATAAACTCAGGCATAGCAAAACACATTAAATGATTAGTAATTCATGCTTTGAACGAGAACCATATTCAGGTAATTCCTGAACCTTTGGAATTGCTTGTCACTCAAGAAACTGAAGGATATGTAATAATATTGCATGTACGTGTTATTTAACATTGCATTTTTAAAGGAAGATGGTGACACTGTGCCTGCAGCCCATCAGCAGGACAGGTGCTTCAGTGCTTTCCCTTTTTGGGGGTCAGTTTGTGGGTTGTCTTTGCCCTCTTCCCTTGGCAGTTCTCTATATTTCCAGAATTCTAAGAGATCCCGAGCTCTGCTTTTCAAAACTGGTACATGTATTTGTATCTGTTTGTGCTAAAGAGATAAATTTGAATGGTAAAGATTTCCGAAGCTGTCCTACATGCTGAAGAGTTTGTCCCACTCCCCCAATCAATTGCTGAGAAAGAGCAGATGCTTGTTCACAGGGTTAATTTCTCAGTGATCTCTTCTTTATTTTATGCATGTTGTACACTTTCTGAAGCAATTGGTGTCTGGATAACTGATTTAGATTGTTCTTAGCTCCAGCTTTCAGCCTTTAATTATAGTCCATGAGCACATACTAATAAAAACAGTTATAGAAGTCATTTCACTAATATTTGCTCAAGGCAGCTAACTGTGAAAAATGAAGTCACACAGAATTGCTCTTCAGCAATCCCAGAGCTATATGTGATTGTTTGGTACTGAATGAGGTTTGTGATCCTACCGTATAAATAAAGGAGGGAGCAAAGTGCAATTTTCATCATTCACCCAGCAATTGGGGAGGAGGAGACCCTCAAAATGATGAATAATACTGGCTTAATACAAGCGAGCAGTTCTAATAGAACATGCATTTATTATATATTTATATTTTTGTTATTAAAATTAAGCAAGAGTATATTTCATTACAGCTGAAAAAATACTGCTCAGTATCATTTTCATAAGACCTAAATACTCTAAAGCAGTGGTTCTTAACCTGGGGTCTGTGGACCCCCAGGAGCCCAATATCCTAATAGGGGGTCCATGAAGGCTTGAAGAAATGTTATGAGCTTTTACAGTTAAAAAAGAAAGACGGACAGTCATACATTGATCTCAAAGAACAGGGGTCATTTACTGGTGATAGATATCATTTGTACAAATCATTACAATATTTCATACCATTCAAAAGTTGTGAAACTGATTGCAAAAAAATGTACTCAGCACTTGCTATCTCAGTACTTGCTACCTTGTGAGAACACACAAGTAATGACGTGGAGTGGCTAAGAGAAAGCATGTGACGTTTCTTGCTATTACACATAAAGCCAGAAGCCACCTTTTGGTTTTATGTGTGGTCTTGGTGGTCCACATCAACAAAAGATGTTTAAAGGGGGTCTGTGGTAAGGAAAAGGTTAAGAGCCACTGCTTTAAATGTATCAGATCCTGCCTGTTCTTAGAGGCTAAGCAAAGACAGCTCTGGTTAGTATTTGGATGGGAGACTATACTTCAGAGGAAGGAACTGACAAAACCACCTCTGAGTACTCATTCTCTGAGAAAACCCTATGCAATTCATGGGGTCACCATAGGTTGACAGGTAACTTGAAGACAAATACACAAACATGCATCCTTTTCATCTGTCCAATAAATGCCAGAGATCATCCAGACAGACCTACATGCCGTGTTAGAATTCTGGGAATCTACTTTGAGAAAAAAAATGGGGGGTGATTATCCCTATTCTTCTTTAAAGAAGTTTGTCATATTTAAGTAATTAAATATTTAAACTGCTTCAGGGAAGCTTGCAAAATGTGAGGTAACTGGTTAAAGGGAGGGTGCCACAGATATTTCTGATGTACAGGGATTTGGTATATCAAATGTGTGGGGGCCATTCAAAACATGTGTAATGGTGTCTTAAAATTGTAGGAGATAGAATTATGCTCCAACCCAACTGAAGGGCAAGAACTGGCAGAAGTCATTTCAGAACCGCTCACAGTTCTGTTTGAGAACTCTTGGAGAACAGGAGAAGTCCCAGCAGACTGGAGGAGGGGAAATGTTGTCCCCATCTTCAAAAAGGGAAAAAAAGAGGACCCAAATAATTATCACCTGGTCAGCCTGACTTCAATATCAGGAAGCAGATCATTAAGCAGTCAGTTTGTAATTACTTAGAAAGCAATGCCGTGATCACTAAGAGTCAACATAGATTTCTCAAAAATAAGTCATGCCAGACTAATCTTATATTTTTTTATGATACAGTTACAAGCTTGATAGATGAAAGGAATGCTGTCGATGTAGCATATCTTGATTTCAGTAAGGCCTTTGACAGAGTTCCTCATGATGTTCTTGCAAAGAAGCTAGTAAAATGTGAGCTGGACAGTGCTACTGTTAGGTGGATTGGTAATTGGTTGACCAACCGAATTCAAAGGGTGCTCACCAATGGCTGTTTTTCATCCTGAAGAGAAGTGACTAGTGGAGTGCCACAGGGTTGTGTCCTGGGCCCAGTGCTATTCAACGTCTTCATCAGTGACTTGGATGAAGGAATAGAGAGCATGCTGATGATCAGATTTGTAGATGACACCAAATTGGGAGGGGCTGTTAATACGCCGGAGGACAGGATCAAAATTCAAAATGACCTGGATAGATTGGAGAGCTGGGCCAAAGCTAACAAAATGAGTTTCAACAGAGAGAAATGTAAGGCCCTACACTTAGGCAGAAAAAATGGAATGAACAAATATAGAATGGGGGACACGTCGCTGGATAACAGTACATGTGAAAGGGATCTAGGAGTTTTGGTAGACCACAAGCTGAACATGAGTCAGCAGTGTGATGCGGCAGCCAAGAAAGCCAAAACAATTCTTGGTTGCATCAATAGGAGTATGGTGTCCAGATCAAGGGAGGTAGTGGTACCATTATTCTGCTTTGGTTAGGCTTCATGTGGAATACTGTGTCCAGTTCTGGACACCTCAGTTCAAGAAGGATATTAAGAAGCTGGAGAGTGTCCAGAGGAGGGCAACCAACATGGTGAAGGGTCTGGAAGCCATGCCCTATGAGAAGTGGCTTAGCGGGTTGTGTATGTTTAGTCTGCAGAAGAGAAGGTTGAGAAGAGACATGATAGCCATGTTTTAATATTTGAGGGGATGTCATGTCAAGGAGGGAGTGGGCTTGTTTTCTGCTGCTCCAGAGACTAGGAGAAGGAGCAGTGGATTCAAACTACAGGAAAGGATATTCCACCTGAACCTTAGGAAGAAGCTCCTGATGATCAGAGCTGTTCAGCAGTGGAATATGCTGCCTCAGAGTGTTGTGGAGTCTCCTTCTTTGGAGGAGTGTTCCACTTCCACTTTGATGTGTGTTCCTGCATGGCAGGGGGTTGGACTGGATGGTCCCTGTGGTCTCTTCCAACTCTAAGATTCTATGACTCTAGGTTGGAGAAATCTGTTATAAAGGTACATGCCACACTTTGCTATTTTTTTGTTATTTGCCACCAAGTTGGGTTCAATTTATGGTGCCTCTATAAGTTAGAGGCTTCCAAGAACCTCGGTCATCAACAGCCCTGCTCAGGTTTTGCAAATGCAAGGCTGGGCCTTGTTGCATTGATTTAGTCCATCTGCAGCGCTGTATGCTACATTTCAGAGGCAGGAACTGACAAAACTGCCTCTGAGTATTCTTTGAGTAGGAAAACCCTATGAAATTCATGGAGTCACCCTAAGGTAACAGGCAACTTGAATGCGCATACACACACAATGTGGTCTTTGTCTTTTCCTATCACTTACACTTTTCCCAGTATTATCATCCTTTCCATTGAGTCATATCATCTTGTATGTCCAAAGCATGATAATTCCACTTAAAAAATGTAACTTTCTATTCGGAGTGCAGTCTTCTCTAGGACCCATTTATTTGGTTTTTAGGCCATTAGTGATCAAGTAATGAGGAGGGTCTTGTCTCTGAAGCACAGTTTCACAGGCCTAATCCTACAAATGGATGCATTTAGGAATGCTGTTCAGAATAATTTGTTTCATGGAAACTGAGTGAGGGACATATTGGTTCAGTTATTAACCTCAGATCCAAGAAAGAAAGAATTGATTTGGTACATTCTAGAAAGCATTCTGTCATGAGTGGGACAATGGATTTTTTTTTCATGAGCATGACAGTTTCTGAAATTGTCATTAATAGTTGTAGCTAGCATGGATGAAGACCTCTGTTTATCTGGCTATAGTGTCTAAAAGTTGTGTTGGATATGGTATTTTTGCGATTGGATCCTTCTTACTAATATTGCATGTGTTAGTACCAAAGTTGAATATGAACCAGCCATATTTTCCTCTTGGGCCTCTTCCAGATCTTCCAATGCAACACAGATGTGCATAGGGCCTCTCCTGCACATGGATAGATGCAGAAGCAAAGAATGGCAGGCTGGTGGCATGACCCAGCCTGATAGCCTACTCGAGGCTCATGATTGCCACAAGAAAAAAAATACCATGTCAGAGTCTGATTTTCAGATAAGAAAAGCTAGGAGATATGTAACCAAATCCAGAATTTGGGAACATTAATGTTTTGCAGTATAGGTTCCAGAATTCCCCAACCTGCATGGTTACTAGCCATGTCAGTTGAGGGATTGTGGAATCTTTAGTTAAAGAAAAGTTACATGTCCAAGAGCTGGTAAGCACACGCAAAATCCATATGCATTGTATTGCATTCAGATAATTTGGTCTCATTTCAGTGTCAGGAAATACTGTGTATTGTAGTTCACACAACTAGAAGAGTATAGAAGTTATACTCTCCCATGTTTTCCAATATTCAGAATGTTGTTCAGAAGGACACTCAACAATACATGGTGCCCACAGTAAGAGAATTGAGACACCTGTCAGTATGAGGTCTGAGATCCCTTTTCCTCTTCACACACAAATCTCCTCACTTTTTCTCATCCAGCTCCCGCATACTTCATTCCAGCAGCCTGGTTACAAAGTTAAAAATGCTTTTCTTTCTGGTTTTAAACAACATACTGGCAGAGCGGAAGAAAGCTCTTTTCATGTTTGCTAATGTTTAACTGATAGAATTTAAGATAATCAGTATACTGAAGTGGGCAGAACATTTCCTTTGACCAAAATATCCACCCACCCATGCTTATTCCCATCTCAGCAAAATAGCAACATCAGAGAGACCTAGTAAAATAATGTTGTATTTAGCACTGAAGCTTGAAAGAGAAAATTCCAGTTTGGGAGGTGGGGAAAGGGTCCAGTATTTGCTTCCCAGATAATTTTATGATCAGGAATAATAGTGTTTGGCATTATCAAAAGGTTAATATCAAGATGATAAGGACTTAACAATTATGCTGTTTGTGTAGGCAATTCCTTTTGTAATGCCTGCTCTCAAAACTCACATTCCACTCATAGAGCTATATAGCCTGTGGACTGCATGTCGTCTGCCAGTGCAACTAAGCACCAGAAGGGGAGGTAAAATTTATTTTTTGCTGCTCCTGGATGTTTTTTTCTACCCAGAATTGAAGGGGTCCTCCTTCAAGACCTCCCCATCCAAACCAAAAGTCATCATCAAGGGAATTGGCTCCCAAACCCTGCCAAACCCAATTGGCAACCCCAATACACAGGCATGTATAGTGGGGGAGGGGGGAGAAGTGGGAAAATAAGCATAGCTTTTAAGAGCAAAAATCAGGATGATTGTAGTGTAAGATTTTGTCTGCAGTGGAGCCCAGAAAACCATGGCTGTCCTGGCTGAAGTGGGACAGTTGGAAAGTAGAAAAATAAGCAAAGAGATTTGAGGCATCTTAAATAGTAGTGAATTTGTTATGGCATAAGTTACATGATGCCCCAGGAATTTAGGAAACCAAAATTGCTGTTCTGTTGAACACACATAAGCACTGATGTTGTGGAAGCTTGAACAGCTAGTGTGTTGTAGCGCTTCAATCACTGGGCCAGTGTTTGGGTTATGAAGTCCTTCCTCAGTTATGGAACTCAGTGGGTGGCCTTGGGTCAGTCAATCTGTCTCTTTGGCAAAACAGTTGCTGTGAAGATACTTAACCCCACCTTGAAGGAAAAACAGAACGGATCTGCAAAATTCAAGCCATATAGTCAGGGTTCCACATAAGGAGCTATGGTCAGCAGGGCAGGCCTACTCCTTCTACAATGCTTCCCCCACTGTATGGACAGCAAGGGACACGGATGATGGGAATACGGGGCTGTAACCAGTAGCCAAGACCCTGCTCTAACTCACTCCAGACAAGTAACAATGGATGTCTCAGTAAAACTAAAAGCAGTCTTCTCCAACCCGGTGCGTTTGAGATGCTTTGGACTAGCTGGGAATATGTGAGTTGTAGCTTAACTCAGTGAGAGGAAGATGGCCTAAAAAGAGTTGATGACTCTGCTCTGGAGCCACCCAAACAGCTGAGACATGCCATTTAGTTAGTTTTTGCTTTTTTTAATAGAAAACCTATGAGCACCAGACTGCCTAATGTTTAATCACCCCCTGCATGTGATTCAGACGGCTCCCACCCTGATTGTACTCATGCTGCAAACAAGAGGACTTAATTTCTGGGCATGTCTTGAAGGTCAGGGATCTTATGTTATGTAGCCAAATTCTAATTTGTTTCCTTGGGATTGACACAGAAAAGGTTCCTTATGGATCAACTCAGTGACTTCTGCACATCTTTTGCCTCTTGGGTAGCTGCAGCTCTTCCCTAACAATATACACTCTAGACACCAATGAATGTCTCAGCTTTCTATGCCCCCTCCCATGTTGTTTTATTGCTTAATTAAACAATTTAATTAACCTATCCATAAGAAATAAATTTCAAGTTTTTTTCACAGTGATGAACAGTTCTTTACTGGCTGAACTTTTTTTTTAAGGTTGTTTGGAATAAGGACAGTTGAGCAGTTCTCCTTGAGCTGCAAACAAAGGGCGCAGAGTAAATGGCCAGCATATTATTTTCCCTCAATTTATTAGTGCTGTCCAGTGATTATTGAGGGAGTATATTTCTTCCACCGCAGAATCTCCCTCAGCTCTGCAGTCATAGGCTAAGAGCAACACCAGCAGCTTAATGCTTCTCAGGTAAAAAATAATTTGATGATGAAGTTTATTGGTTTGGTCAAATGTAACTTTCTAGCATCTTGGGTCTATCAAGGTTGCACGAAGCATTAAGCAACCTTCAGATTTTTATTTGACCTTTAATTTACTTCCATGGAATTAACACACTGCATTGAAGAGAGCCTTTTTATTCTCCAGATAGCTTCTGTCTAAGTCTAGGTGTCATTATCCAATTTTGTAAGCCCTGTTGTAGAACACGCTCTCTTTATATATATTTAGTCACCAACTTGGCCTATTTGCAGAGCAAATGCTAACAGTACAGTTTTACCCTCTTTTATAGGCTATTTTTTATGTGTGCTTGATCTGATACCATTCTTCATAGCTGTACTTGCTCAGCATATAAACTGGGATTTATAATGATATGTAACTGCTCACCCCACCCTGCCAGCCTGTGAGGTCAGAGAAGTTTCCTTTTTTTATAGAATGGTTTTAACATTGTTTTAGCACTGCTGGGAAGTGTTAAGATATTAATTCACCATTATAACATGATTTAATGGACCATATTCCTAGGTTTTTGGTAGCTGTTTAAGGGAAAATAATTTTGATTGGCATATTTGCTCTTGTGTTGCAAATCCACTGAGACAGCCAGTAAACTGTAAAGATAAATACTTTGGACTGGAATTTGGAGAACCAGGTTCTAGTCCCAACTGTGCCATGAAGATCATTATGTGACCTTGGGCCAATCACTGTGTATCAGCATGACCTGCTACAAAGGGTTGTTGTAAGAAAGAAACAGGGAAACCATGTATGCTATATGATGCTCACAAAGGGAACTCTGGGATATAAATGTAACTAATAAATCAAATCAATGGTGAATGTAAAGCCCTTGTATAAGGAAAGACTTGTACAAATATGCATTTTTTTTGTTCTTTTGTTCCATGTGTAATTTTTAGTGCCCCTAAAGGGAGCAAACTCTTGAACTGTGTTAGAGGTGGAATTGAACCCCGTGCTTTACCAGCTTTTTTATTGTTGGTTGGGTGCATCATAAATACAACTGAATTGCCGTTAGTGAGCAGTGCTACTCTTACAGCAAGTTCTTTCATCAGAATAAACTGTGTGTGGATGTAGCTTGTGCTGACACTATTTGGTGTGTTGTAGTGCACCCTGGACTGGAGAGTGTTTGTGATTCAGGAGTGAATGTTATGCAGGCTGTAAATAATTAAATTGTTTATAAACATATTCTAGTGCTAACAAATCTTTCTCTTCTCACCTCCACAGAAGTTTCCATATCCCATTCTGGATTCTAGGCTTTTGTCTTCCCACAGTTTGCTTGGCATTCAGAATAGACCTAAGACATATAAGATAGTCTGTTCCCTGGGTATCCAGCCAAATAGGTTTGGGTTAAGAAGCCTACATGCATTTTTAGGAATTTTTAATGACTGGAGAATGACATTTCTGTCCCAATTTTGCCTTCTGCGGTTTCATTCTTCTCTGCCACTCCAAGTCTGAAAAGAAGCCAAGCTCTGCAAGAGAGGATGAGAGGAGACCTTTACATGAATGGCCAAAGCAGATGTTAGAATCTTTGGCTGCTTGAAGGCTTCTCAACATATATGATCCTTCATTAATGGTCTCTAGTGTGAATTGAAGCTTAAGAGTTTTAGCTATAAAACTCCTATGTTTAATTGTCTGTCTGTCTGTCTGTCTGTCTGTCTGTCTGTTTATTTGAAATCAGCAATGGCCAGGACTTCGGTTATTTTGAATATTTAAAATTTCCCAAATCGATTTAGAGGCTTTCAGTTATCACTAGGTACAAACTTGTCTATAAATCCACATAAGAACTACCACAACATACATACGTTTCATACATTTCATGTTTCATACATTTGGCTACAATAAGGAAAAAGGTGGTAGGGTTGTTTTCTGTCTCTGAATACTTGTGATAGGAATTTAATTCAAATAGTGTTCTACAGAACTTGAGCAGTTACTGTTAAAAGTATTTTCTTGCATTTATTTGTTACTCATTCGAATATCCACCTTTTTAACTGCCATTGCCTGAATTTCAGAAGTATCTTGTTGTATTATCATATCTGGTCATTATCATTATCAGATTATTCACAACTTTATTTATTTAAAGTGAACTTGAAAATAAGGGCTTTTATTTTGGATGAACATCTGACTCTTCCTTTTCTAGAAATTAAACATAACTGAAAATGTCTAGGAAGCAGCACAACTTTCTGGATTGCCCAGAGCATCTGATTAACAAAGCAAAGGGATGTTCTAGTCACTCTGTGAAAGGGTGGGTTGCGGTCACAGTTGGTAGCCCACTGTTCTAGGACTGCAAATTATTAGAGAAGAATGAAACAAATCCCACACTGCTCTGAGCAACATGGGACCCTTATTTTCAAGTTAAAAATAAAGCAGAAGTCACCCTGATGATACAAAGGGTTACTTGATACACTAAAGCGCGTTTTGGCAACCTGTGACCTGTGGGCCACATGTGGCCCCAGGGGCTTCTTATGGCCTCCAGACAACTCCAGACTCCTAAAATGTCCACACTCCTGCCCCTATATTTGGGTGAAACCTACCTTGCCCGCTTGGTAAAATAAGACGAGATTGGTAAATCACCATTCCTGGAGGTGTCCATGGTGGTAAAGAACTAAAATACACCCTTAAGCCCCCTTCCCACATACACCCACAAAAGAAAAAACAGAAGTGGAAATTTTCAGAATGGGTATGCCTACCACGCAAGGGAGAAATTGATCCTTGTAACTTCCACGGTTGCCAAACTCTGTCCTTAAGACATGAGTAACGGCAAAGTTATTTTTTAACGTATTAATGTCAAGCCCTAGTGGTGGGAATTTGTTTCAATCCCAAATGAATGAAAATGAGGGAGGGGGATGCCATGCATCCAAAAGACTTGTCATCTCAATTAACACAAGCATGACGAAGGCTCAAACTTTGTATTGATGTATCCTAAGAAAAATGAAGAAATAGTTTCTTGGCTAAATGTTCAGCTTACAGCTCTGGGAGTTGTGGCTGATGCTCTGAGACTACCCCCAAACTAACACATGGGATGTTATACAACTACCCAAAGGTCTCTGCGTATCTTTATCACATTACTATAAATCTCTTATGAAATTTCATATTTATATTACATTAAATACATTAATGTTTAACATATTGCATTACTAGGTATGTTGGCTTGTCACTTTGACTAAGACCATTTCTGCACAACACTCTTATAGCATGATGATTTCACTTTCAACCTCCTATGGAATCCTGGGGTTTGCAGTTCCGGGAGGGGCCACGCGGCCCCTCCCGGAACTGCAAACTCCAGGATTCCATAGGAGGTTGAAAGTGGAATCATTGCACTATAAGAGTATCATGCGGAAATGTTCTATGTTATGGTTTATATAGACCTCTTGTGGAATAATAATGTGGCATTTTTCTCTCAAGTTTAAAGAGGTAGAAGCTGGTTGCATTGTTACCACATCAGGATTTCCACAAGGGATTTAGTGAGCTATTGCCAGTCATGCTGCTAATATGATGGTCTACCTTTTCATCTCTGATAGTGATGGTTAATCTAGTCCCATCCATTTACTTGGCACTTGGTTTCTAACCTGTGTGCCCTACAGATGGGAGCCCATTCATAAAAGCTCTATGCTCAAGCTTCAGTTTAAACCAGAGGGAAAGGTCAAGACCCAGAGACCAGTTCAGCATCCTGTGAACACATTTGATTTAATTTGAGAGAAGACAGGAGCTCCATTCAGACATTCTTCTCCTCATGTAATTAGAATCATATCAGTGGAGAGTGAGGATGTGCTAATTCTGTCTCTCTGCTGCGTCTCTGTTGCCAGCAGAACCATCCACTGTGTACCAGAGGGCAAATATTTTTGAAACAGAGCCTGAGGTACAAGGGCAGTTTCCCCATTTAGATTCTTGTGTAGTCAGGGAAAGGGGCTGTAGCTCAGCATCGGTGTTCATGCGTGCATGCAGAAGGTCCTGCTGTCTTTAGGAAGGTTAGAAAGAAGTCTGTCCAAAATGTTGAAGGAACCACTGCCAGTTGTTATAGACAGTACTCAGCTAGATGGATCAGTCACCTGACTCAGGGAGGGTCAAAGAAGACATTAAGAGGAATGGGAGCTGCCTGTGAATTAACTGTTTTCCCCTTTAACAGAAGCTTTTCTAAGAAATACATGCCTTAGCAAATCACATTTGCCAATTAAGCCATTGTTTACTTTCCAGTGACAAATAACAAAACAAAGCACACTAACTGCAGTATCCATAGGTGAGACAATAGGTATGACAAATAGACCTTTTTCACGGGATGTTGTCCCGCCATAAGGACAAGAGAAGGACGGGACCGCAGTAACAGTTATACATGATGTTATTGCTGTCCCATCCTTCTCCCATCCCCAGGTGGCACAGTCATGGATAAAATCATTGACAGGTTTTCCCCCACAGTGACCTGTGATCGTGCCACCATCCCACACTTTCCTTTCCTGCGGAGGCCCTGGAAGCACAATGGCCGCACTTCCTGCCCCAACACAGCCTGGGACAGTACTTGGCTATGCTGCGGCAGGAAGAGGTGGGGCCATCACACTTCCTGGATCCCATGCTCCCCTCCCAGCAAAGCTGCTACCAGGATCCTCACAGGACACCATTGGGAATAGGTAAGGTCCAAAAAGAGCCATAGACTTCTTTCATTACTTGAAGGCAAACTTCAAGTTGATATTGCCTAGTTTGACCCTCAGGATCCTCAAGTGTAAAGATATATCATTGAATTCCAAAGTCAGGACTGTCCATGCCCTTGTATTTCTGGTTTCTGTGTATGGTTGTGAAAGCTGGACAGAGGAAAAGAAAAAACAGATAGGAAGAGAATCATCTCCTTTGAAATATGATGATGGAAGAGAGTTTTGCAGATACTGTGGAGTGTCAAAAAGACAAATAAATGGCTCCTAGACCAAATTGACCCTGAACTCTCCTTAGAAGCCAAGATAACTATGCTGAGACACTATACCTTGGATATATCATGAAAAGACATGACTCACTAGAAAAGACTGTGACACTTGGCAAGGTAGAGGCAGTAGGAGAAGAGGAAGGCTACATTACAAGTGCAGAAACTGAATCAAGGAAGCCATGGCCCTGAGTTCGCAAGACCTGGGCAGGACTGTTATAACAGGATGACTTCAAGGTCTCTCGTTCATAGGGTCATCGTAAGTCAAAGTTAACTTGACAGCCATTAACAACAACAACAACGTTGGGTAGCTTCCCTATCCCTTACTGTCTTCCTGCTGAAAATATTAAAAATATACAAAATATATTTCACAATAGAGGCCAGGATTCCAACAAGAAACAAGCCAAGCCAAACATCCCATTTTCAGATTTTTCTAGTGATCATGGTACTCTAAGCCACAAAGATATCACATTGCAAGTGGTCTCTACATCACTGGTAACCCCCTTAACATTTTCAGCATCAGAGTGAGTAAACTAGTGAGGCCTAAGCATTTTTAGATTGTGTGAATTGTATTATAGAATTTGAATTGTGCTTAACTGAAAGCTAATCTTATTAAAGCGTATATGTTTAAAAGAAAAAAAACCCCTCACGTTCCCATTAGCTCATACTGCGAGTCAGAGCAGCTCATTTTCGAAATTGCTGAGCCATAAACTTTAGGGACTATAACCTGGCTCTTCCTGGATTTATGCACATGCGGCTTGATGTGCAAAGATCTCATCAGTCATATTCTCCCACATCCCTTAACTAGGATAGTGTGGCTTTGTGTGGTTTACCCATATTTCTTTCTGTTCATAACCAAAATTAGGAGCCCTCATTTTGCTTCCCGGCTAATTTAAGGCATGTAATTTCCTTTTCTTGTTACATCACTTATCTTGCCAAATTCGTTTAAGCATACTTTCACTTTAGGAAACAGTAGGTCAGATTAATAAACAACAGAGTAACGAATAATGAGACCAGTTGAAATATTTAAATACATTATTGCATATGCATTTTTGTCTATTTAAAAGAGCAGCTCAGGAGGCACTAACCAAGATGGAAAGGAAGGTATTAAAGCTTTTCTCCTGTGTCCTTTTCTCGGTGGGGGGGCACCGGAAGAGTAGCTGGAGGAGAGTTAAGCTCCCCTCCTCCATGCTTGGGTCCTGTTTTGGATCCCTTGAACAGCAGCATTTTAAAAAAAAAATGTGAATGTGGCTATGTATTTTAATACATTATCTAGCTTCATCTTTAGGCCCTTTCCACATGACAGCTGCATCCTGGCATGGGGACACGAGAGGAGCAGGACTGCAAGACACTTCTGCATGACATCGTCATGGTCCTACCATGATGTAATTATTATCTACATCATAGAGATGGCCCCTGGAGTCTCTTCCAACTGTATGATTCTATGATTCTCCTGTTGCCAGCAGGTGTGATTGCGGGATAAATCATTAACGGAGTTTCTCCATCAATGACCCTCAATCACGCAACGCTCTTGCGCTTACCTGCCATGCAGAAGGGCTGGAAGGGCAATGCAGGGGCTTCCAGCCCCAGTGCAGCATGGGAAAGAGCCTGTCTGTGCTATGGAAGAAAGAGGCATGTCCCTCACTCTACCTTCCAGAGGGAGCCAGTCAGGTGCGGAAGGGGGCATTTCTGTCATGCTCGCTTCCCAGCAAAGGCACTACCAGGATTGCAACTGGAAGACGACAGAGCAAAGTAATGTCCGGAAATGGCCTAAAGTTTCCCATTGCTGCAAGTACCTGGTACAGATGTAAAATTCCCAGTATATTGACTGTAGTTAGGAGACTGAGGTCTTCTGTATGCTTCCAGTGATGTTCTCAAAATGTCTCTCCCTTGCCCTCTTTCCATTGTTTGCGTTTAAGCTCAGTTTCATATTTATCTACATCAGCATTAACCAGGACTGCCCTGATAATCCAGAGTTGGAGTCACAGTGGATGTCGAGGTATGAATGGTCTCTCATTTTTACTAGAAGAAGAAGTTACACCAATTGCAGCTCTTAAAAGAAAGGACCCTTTTCCAAATAAAAAATGCAGGTTCTTCAGTTGAGTAAGTCTTGTTTTCGTGTTTTTGTTTCTTTAAGTAGGTAAAGGTCAGCTTCATTTTTCCCTCCACAGTGATATAAAGGTACACAGATTCTTGCTTAGCGCATTCAGTACTTGTGCAATGAATGTAAGATATATTAACTACCTGCCCCCAAATCTTACGATAATGCATTTCCACTTAAGAGTGTGGAGCAGGTGGGAAACCTTTTTTTGAAAATGAAAGATGTCTTGCTATTTTGCATAATTTTCATGATAATTTGACTTCAAATGGAGAGTTTAATCTCTAAAGGATGTAATTTCGGATTTGTAGAAGAATCTCATAACTAGCAAAAGGCATGTATGTGTATGCACTCTGGTAATTGTACAATAAATTCTCTCCTACTTCCTGTTCCCAGATTTGTACAGCTTGCTCTGTTTTCTACAAAACTTCACCATACCTTGTAAGGTAGGGTGGGCGTGAGTAGTAAATAACTCAAACAGAGTTTGGAAAAGTGAACTCATTACAGATTTGTTCTTTTCTTTTTGTGGTTTTCACATCAGATGTGACCATTATTCATCTGGAAGTAGTGCTCATTATTCGCTTACGGGCTGGCGTGAATCATAATTTGTCTTAACATCCAGCTGATCCTATAGCAGAATTTATGAACACAATACATCCTTGTAACCATAATATTCCTTTTGAAGAAACATCCGTCACTAAATGAGAAGTAGTTAGTATTATACAGTTTTGCTGGATATGAGCTTTGGATTGTCTCTGCAAAAAGAGAAGCCAAAACTATGTACTAAACTAGATCCCACAATTTGTAGTTTTAAGAGTCTTTTCTGCTGATGTGTAATTTGAAGAGAAATTCCATATATTTGAATAGTTTGTTGAAAGTTGTCTTGAATACTGTGCTCATTCTATAGCAGAAAATGAGCTGCACTTCCATTCAGCCACTGTTACCTGTACAGCTTCCTTCACATGTATCTGAGTGTGGTGTTAATTCAGTCTCTGTTGAAAAGTTGGCTGTGACTGATGTTACAGAAGAAATTGTTCTAAATCTGGGAAGTTAGGGGCATGATTGGTGAGGGTTTTTTTAGCTCTCGGCTAAATTCCTCTACATATGTCCTAGTCGTTATTTGGTGTGAATAGTGTATTGATTGATGAAACAACAGTCATATAGCTGGAAGCATTTCAAGTGCATTTTCATTCTCATCCTTATTAAAAGATACGTCAGTAAAACTTTGATCCCTCTCTTCCCAAGTCGCTAAAACAAAAAAACTTGTTGACATCTTTCAGTCTTCTTATAGGCTTTAATACCAAGAGGTCTATTTCCAATGTTTGACTTTCTTCAGTCTTCTGACAGGCATAAAACCAAGAGGCCTTTTTCAAATATACATTATTTAAATCCAACTTGCCTTTCCCTTTAGTGAGCTCCTTCTGTTATTTGGTTCTGTTTCAACCATTTGATAATGTTGCTGAGCACCTCTCCACCTTTAATTCAAGACCACTTTTAAATTAGCACATGATTTTTAATATCAACAACAAAAATAAGAGCTTTCCAGTGTAGAATTTGGAAAGCCACTCATAGGCATGAGTTTTTTCCTAGTCAACCTAGCTCTTGGCAGCCAGTTGAAATTAATCAGTACTTATTGACATAATCTATTAGAGTCAACCCTTCACATTTATGAGTTTCACTTACATGGATTTGATTGTTTGGGGGTTTCTCCAACCCCTGCCCTCCCCACCTCAAGTGCTTCTTTTCTGGAGGGACCTTCTCTCTCCACAGCACCGATCAGGCTGTGCAGCCCTTTAAACATCTGCTTCTGGTCCTCCTCCTTCTCCACCAGCTGTTGTCTGGCCAGCTAAGGATGGATTGTAGCCTGATTTCTCAGCACCACAAACTCTCCCCCGATGCCCTGCACACAACCAAGGAAGGAGATGGGCAGGAGAGAGGAAATACAGGGCCATGATGCTGACCTAGTTCCTTTCCCTCTCCTTTCCCTGACCTAGGCCATTTCCGCACTACACTCTTATAGCGCGATTATTCCACTTTCAACATCCTATGGAATCCTGGGGTTTGCAGTTTCGGAAACTGCAAACCCCAGGATTCCATAGGATGTTGAAAGTGGAATAATCGCGCTATAAGAGTGTAGTGCGGAAATGGTCCTAGTTTGGACCTTGGGTGCCTGCTCTCCTCACCATGCCTCAGGCCCCTTCCCACAGACACACATACAAACATTTTGATATTTACATTTATTTTATTTTTTTTACTTTTGCAGGGCTCCTGTGCCCTTAACCCCAGCGAATGTAGAGGACCAAGTGTAGTTTACATACAACTGTGTATCCTGTTCCACAAGATTTGTAATATTCAACATGTCTGTGCCTGAGGACTTCTATCTTTGGGGAACTGAAATATCATTACCAATTAATTTTCCATTGATTTCAGGTTTGGTGAGTGATCTGTTGGTGGCATTTTATAAGTTGTGTGCACCTGTGTGTTAATCTTAATCTAACCCTAGTGTCATATGATTGTTGTTAAAAATTGGAAGGGAAAAGGACTCCATTCTTTGGACTGTGCATTTAGGATATGATTATTCCTTTGTCATTTACCCCTCATTTTGGCTGTATAGTTAGAAGTCTAAAACATCCCCTGCCATGGCCGTGTGATTTATGCAGAGTTGACAAAGGAGCTTTTTGTTTCAGAAGCTAGGCTTTCAGCAAGCTCTTCTTTTAGTGCTTAATGTTTCCAAGGAGCATGGATCGGAAACTGTCCAGTGTTTTCATTGGACAATGAACAATGCCTATAGCTTGCTACTTACTAAAAGCTGGAATCCATCCTCTCCTTTTTTTAGCTCATTGTCCCTGTAGTTCTAAGCTATCTAAGCAGTAGAAATGCCTAGCTGATAAAATGGATCTCCAGCGTTGCACAGAATTGGCCCAAGTGGCCTAGGTTCAGTTGGCTGGCTTCCAGTTGTGCTCATTTTCTGCTTTAGATAGGGCTGTTTGAAAAATGAAGCGACTCATAATGTGCAAGATCAGTATCAATAAGTTTTATCCAGCATATTAAATGCTAGCACTAAATACATCATTAACATGTTTTGCCTTTCTGCACAGTGGTTTCTGTGATCGGATATTGTGAGTATAGTGGTGGAATTCACAAATCTTTGGACCTCCTACCAAGAAACAGATCTTTGACAGACTGCTTGGTAACACAATGTCCTTCAATTATCACAGTTGCTTCAGAGCTCATTGCAACCTTTTCAATTATGCTTTCAGCACAGACACTGAACAAATAGGGAATATGGGAATCTGGACACACATGCACAAATACACAGCATATTTTATTATGCAGCAGCTAGGCTTAAGGGGAAAGAGATGGAGCACTGAAAATGATACCTGAACACTACAAATCCTGTTCAGTCATTTCCCCTGTCTCTCCAGTTTCTAAAAATTTCAGCAAGCAGTGCCAATGTGCTGGGAAGAGGATTGGCAAGCCAACGTATCAGTTTTACCTTGAATTTCCTGACTGGAGTAGAAATTCTGGCTGATCCATAGTCAGACAGCTGTCTTCTTCCTGTGCCACTAGTAAGGACTTGGCCTTCTCCTCTTCTCTTTGTTACTGTTCAGTGGTAGCAGCTGAATGCTATGTCCTTACCTACATTTCTGGTTTCATCTTTTGCTGTGTGTGAAAAAATACAAACTGATTCTTTTGGCAACTGTCATTGTGGTGCTTGCTTTATAGCTGTCTGGGCTAAAAATTACTTGCTTTGATAGATTCGCCAAGCACTGAGATTTTGGGGGTCCTCTGTGCCATGAACCAGATGGGGTATAGAAGCAGTGTAATCATGAATGCTTACAAAAAGAATGCATTGCCTTTCCAGATCTGACCAGAAATCAGTGTGCTCCAACACAATGTGTTCAGCAGTGGCCACTGGGTAGCAGAGATTTTAGTTGGGCTACAACACCAAGAATCCCCCAGCCATTGAGTGTTGCTGTCCAGAAGTTCATTTCCCCAAACTCTGCTGGGAGTTTGTGAAAATCCACCTCCATTGTACTTGGCTGAATGCTCCTCACTAAGAAATGCCCTCTTCCCTCACTTATTGCTGAGAAGAGTTCTGTGCAGATATAGCAACCAAGGAAGACGTCAGTTTAATCCTTTCCTTTACATTCCAAATGTAGGAGTGATGCTACACTAGGGAAACTAGGGTGGGATTAAACTGGTGTCACCTTTCTCACTGCACCTGCTTAAAGAGCCATTCAGCAAAAAAAGAAGGAAATATTCTTAAAGAGGTTCAGCTGCTTTGGGCTTGGTGGACCTGGCCCTTTGAAAGAATTGTTCCTTTATTGATCAGCATTGGGAGGAGGGCTGAATGGCTACAGGGATCAAAAGGGACCATCAGTGAAATTCATTCCCTTGTTTCTAATGCAGCAATGCTAAATCAGAACATTTCAAAGAGTAGTATCCTGTTGCCCTTTCTGTAACTATGTTTCTGCACTGTGAAAGCTGCTTGTCCAGCTTCTGTCTCTTCTGTTTGCCCCACTCCATCACCCAGAAAATCTCCAGAGGACAGGGGCATTTGCCAGGAACCCCTCAGACCTCAGACCTGCAGCCAGCCCAATCTGGATGACGTCCTGCTTCACTAAAGCAATCAATGCATAGAAAGTGGCAATATAAACCAATTAGTGTGTACAGAGTGATTGTACAAAGTTCGCTCAGAAGTGAGGGAACCTTTCTTTATCACAGTGCAGCAACAGAACATTAGACTGAGATCCAGTGATTTCACACACAGTCACAAACTGCTGCCCATTTGATACTCCTCTATGAATATGAATATATTCATATGAATAATGATATAATCATCAATAATTATCTTGTGGGTGAGATTCTACTGCTAGATCCTGGATTGCCTCTTGGGTCTCTTTACACTTGGTGTTGAAAGACAAGACCAGTTAAGAATACATCATCAATAAATATTTGTTGTCACTAATGACCCAAGTGGTTATTTAAGCATGCAAACCAATTTGTTTGAAAACTGGAAACATAAACTCAATGGGAATTGGTGCTTATTGGATACAACCATTTAGGAATGCCATTAAGGTGCTTATTTTGGAATGCTCTTTTCATTGCATAAAACACCTGTGCCGTTGCATTTGAACCATGCCCCAAAATTTGCTTTCATCAAATGGTTCTTGACCATTGCTTGAACACTGCAAAATGTGTTTGTGTGCATCTCTTTGTGGATGGCTTTGAACTTTGTATATGGCCTATTCTTACTTTTTACACTGTGGATTTGGCATCCTAAGCTTGAAGAGCGATGTGGGGATGAGTAGAAGGAATTATTCTAAATATTTTTTAATGTGTCAGTGTTGTGAGTGGGATTGTGCATTCTGGGAAGAAATGGTCAGTCTGACTTTTGGGTGGCTCTGAACATTGCAACTGCTGCCTGAAAGATCAGTGTTGCACTGGTACTTTCTTTGGCAATCATGTTCATTATTGTGTGGCCCTGCGCTTTGCATAAGTCCAGACTCTCATATGAACTTCCATTTTGTGAAACCCTCTGTTAAATATGCACCCTTAGACTTTCTTTGCAGTTCTCTTTAAACACAGGTGAACATGAGAATAAAAGTGAATATGAAACCTTACATGTCTTGTCTTAAACTACATCTGAGAACAGGGAATTCTCAAATTGGTGAATTGTAAGCCACTCTGGGGCCATTTTTGGCTGAAGGGCAGGGTATAAATACTGCAAACAAACCAACAAACAGGGCTGACATACAGTCAGTGGCAGCTTGTGGATCCCATGCCAGTGGAGGAAATAACTTGCTCTAGGCTTTAGTCTGAACTTTAATGGAGCTACCCAAGGTACAAAAAATGTTTGAGGAATAGGATTCAGCACCTTGGATGGCTACTTTCAAGTCTGGAGTAAACCTGAGAGTGATCTCACTGCCCCATTGACCTGGTAGCTACCAGACTGCACTAGGTATAACTGAACTGAAGTTAACTGAGATGGCGGTTTTGTCTCCTTTAAAACCTCCATGTTACACTCAGCAGTAGCATTGTTCCTGAAAGTGTGTTCTCTGCACATCACGTTCAGTACTTTAAATGGAGAAAACTATTCTCTCCCACCCACCCTGACCAAGATAAGCCTTATTTGAAACTGACAGTGTCAGTTGCTTCTGTTCCAAAATTACCTTTCTGTATTGCATACACATGACTGAAAGTTGTTTCCAATTCTCCAGACGTTTTAATGATTGCTGTTGCTGGGCCAATTTGCTCTTTCAACTGCCATCTCCTCCCCACACATCAGAGATAGGGTGGTAAAGAAAAACTGTCAACTGCCAGTTGTCAGAAAGAGATCAGAAGCAGCAGCATTGTTATGAGAACATGGCACGCAGGGACTCTCTGAGCACAGATAACTTACTCATCTCCCATATTCTGTCAATAGATAAGAGGACATCAGGATGCAACACGGAGACTCAAGCCTGTCTCTCAGTAAAATCATGAACCTGTGCTGAGGTTATACCACTTCAGCTAGCAAACAGGGGTTGACATAACTGGTTGTTCATGCCTCATCCCTGATAATAATATTCCTCCACTCAGCAGAGGCATATCTAACATAAACAGTGCATAGGGCAAGCATGCACCCCTACCTCTGGGGCCACTTATCCTTCTCTTCCTCTCTGCCACTTCTGGCATGGCTTTTTTTCACCCCCCTGGCATTGGTACCCAGGGCACATGCACTACTTGCCCCACCCAAGATACAACTCTGCCACTCAGAAGAAGACCATCATGTCATAGGCTAAGTCCCTATCCCCTGATACGTATTTTTCTCTTTGTGTCTCAGAATTCTTGTATGGAAGAGCACTGAGACATCAAGCCTTCCCTAAATGTACTGTCCAAAAACTATCAACTATTAGTAGTTTTGCCAGTTGTGTAGACCTCAAAATGTTGCCCAGCTACAGCTCTCAGCATTTTTTGTCATTGGCTGTGTTGGCTTTATATAAAGTGTTGTGCTGGAGGAGAGTTCTATGAATATCATGGACTTCTAAAAAGAGAAAATGAATGAGTCCTAGAACAAACTGAGCCTGAACTCTACTAGAAGTTAAGTTGACGAAACTGAGGCTGTTATATTTTGGACATATCATGAGATGAAGTGACTCCCTGGAAGGGAGGATAATGCTTTGTAAAATGGAAGCCAGTAGGAAAAGAGGAAGATCACATGTAGACGTGACATGACTTGGTCAAGGAAACTATGGCCCTGAGCCATGGTCTCTAATTCAGGGGGTCACCATAGGTTGAAGTCAATTTGATGTCAAATGACAACCACAATGCTGGCTAGGGCTGCTAGGACTTTCAATCTAACAACGTCTGGAGGGTTGGACAATTCCCACCCCTCCTTAACACTTCAGTGGTTGTTGGAGAAAGGCAATAAGCTATATTCTGCATGTTAAAACAAGTAAGGGAAAACAGCTTTTGCAGCAGGCCTGGAACTGTGTTTGGCTTATACACACCTTTTTACTTGGATCCTGCAATTTGCAATACTTTTGTTTACAAGAGTTTATTGTATTTTGTATTTGTGTTCTTCATAGAAGAACAAACGATGGATCCTTTTGGCACAAACAAATCACAGCACTCTCACTTTGGAATTGTTTAAACTCTACTGATCTCATATGTTCCTTCAGCTGAGCTTCTGCAGCTTGAGGTCAGCCTCTCAAAGCATGAGCAAGAACGGAATGACTGCCAGCATCTACAGCACAAACTATAGCAATTGTTTGGCATCAAGAAATGAGCACATATTAATTGCCAACTTCTTAATGCAGTATTTATACTTGGGATTTATCACAGTGGTTTTCAAGTAGAGAAGTTGGTTGATTTGGAAAGGTTATTCTCTTTTAAGGAAGAATGGTATGTCCGGCCCTGGGAAAATGAAATTATGTATTGCTTAAGTTTTGTGCCCCATTGTTCATTTGTTTTTCTCTTTGTCTTTTCTCCTGCATCCAAGTTTCCTATTGTCAAGGGCATGTCTAGATTAAAAAAATCATTTGCATTCTAACTCAAAATAATTGCAACCAGTAGAACTACAGGCACCCTTCATCTCCCTCTGTTGTTTCTCATCTGCTGAACTGTGTAGATAGCAAGTACTTCGGGGTAGGGACTTTTTTTCTCTTGCTTGTTACTCTGTAAAGAGCCGCAGGGAGCAGTAACATTGGCAATTCAACAGTTAAACAGACCTAAATGTAATTATGTCATATTTGGTATTAGAAAATTTAAGTGTTGAGATGAATAAGTGAATATAAGGGATAAGTTACCTTAAATTTTTGTTGAACTCATAAAGCTAGACCCATCTTATCTCAATTGTAAAAGGCAAATTGCATTATACTCCATTTAGGGTAAGAGACCTTTGTTGTGTTTAGTTTAGTTTCATTTTTATATCAATGTAGCAGAAGTAGGACTACCTACATTGTATCACCAAACTGTAACATTGCAGTTAGTATTAGAAGTGTCTTCCTCACCATGATCCCTATATGTGATGCAAGTCCATAGAGGTAAAAAAATCAGCAAGATGATTTTAAGTCCTTTGTATCAAGCAGACAGTGGCAAGTGTAGGCTTCTCCAACTTATCTGACAGGTTAAGGATTGGAGCACTGACAGTAAACAGAACTGATTGAAAAGCAGAACCTATGTACTGGACTGTAGGGAGCATGAAGGATTTACGGAGGCTCACTTGGGCCTGACCATGTGCATGCTGCTTGCAGAGTCTCTGAGATGGCTTAGCACCCTTTTTCCCCTCTTAGACCCTTTCCGCACCTTACCTTCTTCTGGCGCTGGGGTGCAGGGATCGCGCGAGCAGCCTCTGGCGAGAGGGTCTCGCATCTGGGGTCCTTCAGCTGCGAACGAGCTGCCTGCTCGCATGAGAGCCCCGTCTCTTCCTTCCACAGTGCAGCCTGGGACCTTCCCAGGCTGCACTGAGGCAGGAAGTGCGACCGGCACGGCTCCAGAGGCTCCGCACACCAGGTAAGTGTGCGCAGGGCCCGGGAGCAATGCTTGAAGCCGAAAATGAAAAGGTGCACAATTGGCGCCTGCCAGCCCCTAGAGCGTTGTGCGATTGTGAGTGCGTTGTGCAGATTGCTCCTCACAGTCGCACGACGCTCCAGGCGCCCTCTTGCATGGAAAATGCCATGCGAAAAGGGCCTAAGTTTTGCAAGCAATGCTTGTGTGGAAGCAGTCCCAAGCAATCCTCTGTAGCCAAGAAGAGTTTATGAAAGAGCAGAACTCTCATTGAATTAATGGAACTTGTCCTTAATTTGGAAGCATCAAAAGAGCAAGTCATCAGATAATGGGGCGTCAAAAAATGAGAGCTTCCTCTAGCCTTTCAACCACACATTAAAATTTTCATTTTAAGCCCAGTAAGAGCAAAAATATCTGCAAGGTCCAGCATGAAGGGCAAAGAAATCCCACAATAAACTGTGTCCTGCGACATTAATGTTCCTCAGGTAAATATTATATTCATGCTTTTACCTTGGGTGAGCATGCTGTGTTGCTGTGTATTTTGAATATGTCTCAGAAAGGAGGCAGCTGCTATGTTATATTTATGGATCACCTTATCTGGAAAGTTCACCTGAGCCTAAATTACTTTTTGTGTCTTGCAACACATTGCATCATTAGAAGCACAGTTGTCTTAATCAAGCATGGGTCGTGTGTGTGTGTGTGTGTGTGTGTGTTTAATTTGACTGTATGAGGACATGCAGAGATTTAATTTGATACAGATAAGAGAAAAATAGACATTTGATGAAACTCTTGGGAAGAACAAGATTCTATAAAACTTTAAAAATTACATGCCTCCTCTGCCACTGTTTTCTCTCCTATCCCAAAACAGGCTAGGGAAATGCTATCAGTTCAATTATCTGTCACAAAATGTCTTCCAAGTGTTTCAGCCAAGTACTTATTCTGAGCAGCAGTGATAGACAGCTGTAAATTGTACCTTGTAGGTTTGAACAGTCTTTAAATGGCACCTGAAGGACTTTTAGGAAGGGTGATTAAAAAATGATGCTATCACCAAGTCACAGCACAGTACAAAAAAAAAAGTGTGTTTTGGTGGTTGAATGCTGAAATGGTTGTGTCCTAGAGTACAGTCAGGTACTTCTTTGACTATGTAAAGTCTTCCCTTTCAAACAACACTTTAAAGCAAATTTAATTCTTTCAAATACATATCTTGCATCTCTTGAAAAACAGTGTGAAGTGTGAATTGGAACAATGAATCTGCAAGCGTGTAATAAACATAGTCTTGAGATCTACAGTGGGTCACAGTCCCCTGCTATGTGTCCATCTCATGTTTATACTAATATCCTTCTTTTCATATTTTAATCTGGTTCATTGTAGCAAATCTTTATTGCAGGCTCAGCTGCCTTGGGAAGTATAAATTGGCCCTCAGGATCCAAACAAATATAGCAGGAGTTTCTAAAATTGCTTACTTAAGTTTACTGTAATACATTAATTCCTTGGGGAAGATCTATTTTTATCACAGTTGAAGTTTTCATTATTACTGTTGCCTATAGCAGAAGCTCTTTGTCCTCTTATTCTCCAGCCTTCCTCAGAGCATCTTCTGCACTGAGTCTTTGATTAATAAAACTTTTGGTGTGTTATACAAAACAATTTGGTCTGTTTAGCCATTTGGTCTACTTGGTCTAAATTCTTCTTTACCCCCAGCAAAGAAATGAATTCTGGTATGGAAAAGAACACTTTCTTTGTTAACTTGCAAGGTAACTTAAAATTGAATAGGGCTGTGACTTAGTAAGCGTGCACAATTTAGGGATGGCTGGTGATTCTCTCCCCTTCAGGCCTCAAATTTTGGAGGCAGTACTTCCACCTAGGCTTTCTAATAACAACAACAACAACAACGGTAGTAATAGTAATTGTAGTAGTAATAGTAAAAAGTAGAAATCTACTATAATCATCTACCTTTCATATAATAGTAATTTTGGGGAAAAGCAAAAGGCAAAACAAAAATCCAGTGGTAAAGGTGGGCAGGAACAAACAAGCATGGGATACCTGAAAAAATGTTGTGGAGTTAGTCAACAATATTTTATCCATGCTTCTAATTAAGCTTATGGTACCATGATAGTACTAGGAGACTTCTGTCAGAACATGCAGTTCACTTTCATTGCTGGAGAAACCTTTCCCTTTATCCCCAGGCATCTTCTCATGATTTATTTTAGCCCTTGTCTTGCAAAGCAATTAAGCTAGAATAAAGGATAATATTAACTTGATTTTGATCTTGTAATTAAATGAGATACCCATCAAATAAAAAGAGATGATTTAAAGCATGTGAAATAACAACACAAAATTATTTAAAGTCTTAGCATTTCTATTAATAAAAAAAACTTTGTAAAATGGACTTGGAAATAAGGTTCTTGTACCGAATCATGTCCTTCTCAGTATTGGAAGGTAAGTTTTAATAAGGAAAACTTTTTGGGGTTCTCTTTCTATTATTTTCCTTCTGAAGTATTCCTTTATACCAGCTGTGGAGAACTATAGCCTCCAGGTGTTTTAGACTTCATCACCCATGAGCCTTCACCATTGGCTATACTACCTAGGGCTGCTGGGAACTGTAAGTCAAAAACACTTAGAGGACAGCAGTTGTCCACCCCAGTGGTTAGTCTTATGAGACATACACTTGTAACACCCATTCTCCCCACCCCAACATGCAAACTGATTGTTCTCCTCCCTTTGATTTTTTTCTTTTTCATTTTGTTTTCAGTGATTTCTTTTGTCTCAGCCATTCACCTGTTCCTTCAGCCACAAACCTAATTGATAAACTCTGACTAACCCCTTTTAGACATTTTTCTCTAGGCAGTTTGTGGATGGGGAGAATAAGAACACAACCTCTGAAGCCAATGTCATATTCCCACTGTCCATGAGGTGAGTGGGAGATGTGTGAAGCGAAACTGAGAATCACATAGCCCTGCAGATACAGCTGACCTGCATTTCTCAGTGTTTCTTATCATTGGGAAGGACGGCTAGGAGCACTGGAAGCTGTGGTGCCTTATGATTCCCACCACTGATAAAAGTATGTAGATGTTCCCAATGATTTAAACCTTTGTCACGTGGAGTTACAAAAGCATAACCTTTGTCACATGAAGTTCATAATACCTGAGAGTCCAGCAACACCTGAAGGGCTCCCTACCTTGTCTTTAGATATTTTCTTTATCTCTCTAGGCTTGACTGTCACCTATGTGTGTGTGTGCGCATGTGTGTATTTGTATATATGTGTATATGTGTATATTTAAAATTCGCTTTTAATTCACAGACTTAGGAAGTCCACATGTACCATGACAACTTGTTGGTCTATCTAGCTCAACATAGTCTGTCCTGGGTAACAGTAATACAAACCCTCCAATGTTTCACAGATGAAACCTGGGACACATGTGGCCAACAAACAGTGAGAGTGTAGTCAAGATGGCAAAAAATATTAATGAGGAAGAACAGACAAGCTGGGAGAGGCTACTAGGAGTCAACTAGAAAGGACAGGATTCCACCCCCTCTTTTTGTCTTCCTACTTTTGCACTTTAACTCAGTCTGCCGCAATTGAACTAAGCTGCGAACAAAAGGGGAAAGTGGGAAGTGGAAAGAAAGACTGGGGCATTGTAAAAGCAGCTGAAAAGGTGGGATGGCAAAAGAGTGATTGGGTCTGTCCCAATTTAGCAGGGATAGACCAAATATTTGGACCCCAGATCCTGACTGATAACAGAGTAATGATATCACAGCTTGGTAAAGTCAGTGCTGGCTGGCGATTATGGGCATTATAGCCCAAATAAGTCATTTTTCCAAGCTCTGAATGGTAGCATTTGGTTTTTGTTATGTGAGGCAATCTTTAAACCAAGAGCTTCAAAGCAGGGTGTGAGGCTTTCTGTATTGCCAGATTACACCTTCCATCAGCCCTAGTCAGCATAGCCAGAGGTGAAAAATGCCCAACAATATCTGGGAATCTTCACTGTGGTGGTGGTGGTTGTTGCTGCTGCTTCCGTTGTTGTGTGCCTTTAAGTTGACTGCAACTTATGGCAACCCTCTCCCAGAGGTTTCTTAGGAAGATTTCTTCAAGTGCAGTTGCCATGGCTGAGTAAGGATTTGAATCATGGTCTCCTCTTCACTTACATTTCACCTGAGCACTCTGCCTTCCAGGCACCCAGATGATAGACAAGTGATTGGGAGGGGGGAGTTGTGCACCTGGAGAAGGTATGTGCACTCCTTTGCCCCCATTCACTTGTGTTTCTCCCAGGTGCACTGCATTCCAGGTACCTGAAAAATAGACAAGCAAATGGGAGGGGGCAGCAACACAACTGGAGAAGGCACTTGTGTGAGGCTCCCCCCAGTCATTTGTTTGCCTTTCGGCCAGGTCCATAGAAGGAAGACACACATGCCTGGGCAAAAGGTAGGGGAATGGGAGGAGGCAAGTGGGCACCTGGAGAATAATCAAGTTCACAAAAGTCAAACAGTGTGGACCATACACCACACTGGATTTCACACTTTGCCAACCCTTGCTTTAGAGTCAGTGAGATGCCATGGCTAGAATTTAGGATTGGGACAATCCAGATTCAGATCCCTGTTTAGCCAGGAGATTGCTTGAATGATATTGGGTGAGCCTTTTTATCTTTTTATGATAGAGTTACTAGCTTGATAGATGAAGGGAATGCTGTGGATGTAGCATATCTCGATTTCAATAAGGCCTTTGACAAAGTTCCCCATGACATTCTTGCAAAGAAGCTAGTAAAATGTGAGCTTGACAGGGCTACTGTCAGGTGGATCTGTAACTGGTTGACTGACCGTTCCCAAAGGGTGCTCACCAATGGCTGCTTTTCATCCTGGAGAGAAGTGACTAGCGGGGTGCCACAGGGTTCTGTCCTGGGCCCAGTGCTGTTCAATATCTTCATCAACGACTTGGATGAAGGAATAGAGGGCATGCTAATCAAATTTGCAGACGGCACCAAATTGGGAGGGGCTGCTAGTACACCAGAGGACAGGATCAAAATTCAAAATGACCTGGATAGATTGGAGAGCTGGGTCAAGGCTAACAAAATGAAATTCAACAGAGAGAAGTGTAAGGTCCTACACTTAGGTAGAAAAAATGGAATACAGAAATATAGGATGGGGGACACGTGGCTGGATGGCAGTACGTGTGAAAGGGATCTAGGAGTCTTAATAGACCACAAGCTGAACGTGAGTCAGCAATGTGATGCGGCAGCCAAGAAAGCCAACGCAATTCTCGGCTGCATCAATAGGAGTATGGTGTCTAGATCGAGGGAGGTACTGGTTCCACTCTACTCTGCTTTGGTTAGACCTCATCTTGAATACTGTGTCCAGTTCTGGGCACCCCAATTCAGGAAGGACATGGTCAAGCTGGAGCAGGTCCAGAAGAGGGCGACCAAAATGGTGAGGGTCCTGGAAGCCAAGCCCTATGAGGATAGACTTAGAGAGCTGGGTATATTTAGTCTGCAGAAGAGAAGGTTAAGAGGAGACATGATAGCTATGTTTAAATATTTGAAGGGATGCCATGTAGAGGAGGGAGTGAGCTTGTTTTCTGCTGCTCCAGAGACCAGGACGAGGAGCAATGGATTCAAGCTGCAGGAAAGGAGATTCCACCTGAACCTCAGGAAGAACTTCCTGACAGTCAGGGCTGTCCGGCAGTGGAATATGCTGCCTCGGAGTGTAGTGGAGTCTCCTTCTTTGGAGGTTTTTAAGCAGAGGCTGGATGGCCATCTGTCGGGAGTGCTTTGAGGGTATCCTGCATGACAGGGGGTTGGACTGGATGGCCCGTGTGGTCTCTTCCAACTCTACATTTCTATGATTCTATGAGTCCTTGGCTCTCAGTGTAACCTCTTTCAGAGGCTTATTGTGAGATTAAAGTAAAGAAAGACCATGTATAGTGGTTTGAATTCTTGAAGAGAAGGAAGGGCATCTTCTAGATATATTGGACTACATCTTCCATCATCTCCTGTCAACATGTTGGCTGAGAATTATGGGGTTGTAAACATACCTGCAGAATGCTGGATTGGAAGAGGTGCATTAGGCTACCAATCAGTCTTCTGTATCAACATGGCAGATAACAGTCTCCCCGCCCCAACTTTAAAACCACTTGTTGCAGGGAAGAGGGAAGCTAGGAAAGATTCCCCACCCCCTGTCTCTGGTTACTTCACAGTGTATACTATCTTTCTTCGTAAAGGCTATCTGTCCCCTCATAACCTCCTCAAGTCAATGCTTGCTAGCAGGAGTTGTTGCATTTGCTGAGGATTAAAAGAAATAAATCATGTGAGTTCTGTACAAATCAAGTGTATTCCATGTGACAGAGCAGAAAGAGACCTGAGATGAATTTCTGTTTGTTGAACCATTACATGTAATTCTTTCTTCAGACAAATTCTTGGCAGCTTTCAACATATCAGTTTTTTGAGGAACCACATGCTTTGCATGAGCCAAGATGTTTATATAGATCACTGAGCTCCTTTACAGTGTTATCCTGTCGGGCACTGGAACTGACAGGCTTTTGCAAGTGGAAGCTCCCAGTGAAGTGAGGCACCTTCTATCATGATGCCCTACAATGTCATTTCATGTGACAGTGGTGTTCTATTGCAGTTTCTTTCTTGGTTCATAATGCCCATGAGGATTTAAGCAATCGAGCAAAACCTGTCTCAGTCCAATCCTCCTTGCCTTCATAAAGGAAAGGTTTGTAAAAAGGCCTTTGAAACATTTGTTTCATCTTTTTAAAAAGTCTGCTCTTGTGCAGTTTTGTATCTTTTCTTACCGGAAATAACTTCTTGTTTACAAGACAAGGATCTTTTGCAAGTTTATGGATCATTTCATACATTTCAAATATGTCCCACAAGCCGTCTGAAGCTGAGTTCTGTTTACGGGGCATCCTAGCTACCAAGAGGTAGCCTGGTTGGTAAATTCTGCAGTGCTGAAGATTTCTAGCATATCCAGATGGCCGCTTATGCTAGTAAGCATTTCTTCCTGTTTGGTGGTATTGTTGAATGACATAAACATTAAGGTAATCAGAGCTCATCCTTTTTTATAATTTATATTGGTTCCTCCGCATCCTTACCTGCAAGCCTATGGATGATATGGGAGCTGATGCAATACTTTCAGCTAGGCATTTTTTTAAAAAAAAAATCACAAATAGAAAGCTTCTGTGTTTGTTTGTTTGTTTGTTTGTTTAAGTAATTTTATTAAAGTTCCAACATATAAAACAAACAATTATCATTGTATTCTTAATTGTCGTATTACAACTGTCTTCCTTCCTCTCTGGGTTACAGTCTTTATCATTCTATTGAACTGTTATCAATGCATCACAATAAATTGTTAGTATTATCTACTTAATTCATTAGTTCCTGTTTTTCTACACAACTTTACTTGTTCCATGATATTTCTCTGAATTTCATCTTGTAAGAACCTTTAATACCATGAATTATGTATTATTCCCTGTCAAGACCCCTGTTGCTTCCGAAATCATCTGCAGATATCATCGTCTGATTTCCCTTTTAATCTCTGTGAAACAATATCTGCATTTCTATTTTCAATAAAAGTTGCCCACCATTGTTCTGTCGTTGGTATTATATCACTTTTCCAAAGCCTTGCAAATTCAATACGGGCAGTCGAGACCATATACAGTATTATTCTCCAATATTTCTTTACCGCAGTTCCCTCTAACATATGTGTCATATTTAACAAGTACATTTCAGGAGTCTTATCAATTTGAACCTGCAATACACCACATATTATCTTATGAATTTCATTCCAATACATTTTTGCTTTAGAACATTTCCACCACATATGAAATAGTGTGCCTGCAGTCTTTTGACACTTCCAACATTGACCTGTACCCATCTTATAAATTATCTTTAATTTTTTGGTTGTCATGTACCATCTATGAAATAACTTATAGTAATTTTCTTTAAGGTTCTGAGCTACTGTAAACCTCTTTGTTCATTGCCAACTTTGTTCCCACCATTCCAACTGAATTGGATGTCCAATGTTCTGTACCCATTGTATCATTGCTATTTTAATTGTCTCCTCCTCACATTGTTGTTGTAATACCTCTTGATATAAATGTGAAAGTAAATGAGGTGGATTTTCTCGTAAAAGCTTCAGCAGATTCTCTTGTTCTTTCTGTTCTCTTCCTTGAGTTTTCACGTCCATCTGAAATCTTTCTGATAGTTGTCTGTAGGGAAACCAGCATAACTTTATACCTTCAATTTCCAATTTCTCTCTTGATTTCATCTTAAAAACATTTGTATTTGTGTTCATATTTGTTTTCTCCAATATATCTTCATATCGCAACCATTTTTCTGTATCTGACCATCTTCCAAAAAAGGCTTCTTGAGGGGAGACCCAAGTGGGTAGCTGCCTAATGTTCTTATTCTTATAATCATTCCATATTTTATATAATGATTTCCTTACAAAGTGATGCATAAAATCTTTATCAATTGTCGCTTTTCCATAGAACATGTAGGCATGCCACCCCATCCTTAAATCTACTCCCCCTAAAGCCAGCATTCTCGTATTGTGTGTTTGTTTGTTTTAAACTTTGGTGGGTGCTAATATTGCCAAGGTAAAATTTGAACGGGGAGGGTCTGTAGTTCTCCTGCTCTATAGGGTCAGATGAACAATTTCTCTTTCCTTGCTTAACTGCTGATTATTAGAGCTGGAGCAACACTCCATACCCAGACCTTGGAAAAGTTACTTCGTTGGACTACATTTCCAGGATCTCCCAGCCTGCAAGGTGCCAGTAAGTTTGTCACCTGGGGGATTCTGAAAACTGTAATCCAATAAAATAACTTTTCTGAACTCTATTCTATCCTTCTTCAGTAGTGTGGATCCCTGGAAAATCATTCATTCAGAATGAGCCTAGCTTTGGCATCCTAGTGTGAATTCTTCCAGGAAGTTTCCCCTTAGGCAGAAATTTGAGAAGTTTTCACCATACCTAGTGCTCACTGTATACCTTTAACTATTCAACTAAGTTACACAACTTTGAGAAATACCAAATGACTTCCATTTAAACCAGTAGGAGTGCTGTTGTTTGGCTTTTGTGAGAGCTGGCTCATTCCTTAGGAGAACATCAAGTGGGAATTAAAGCAAATGCTTCCCGTCATGTTGAAAAAGATTCAGGGTTTTAAAAAGGCATCTCTTGTGAAAGGAGATCAGATAAATTCCTGTTTGCTCGCTTTGTCAAATGCAGCTTTAGAAGTCTGTAATTTCATCATCTCTCCTGCTTAAGGCAACTGCTGATCAAAGTGCAGCTTTTGTTATTTATAAATATCTTATTGAGACAGATGTAGAACTCCTTGAGGGTAGCGTGGGAGTGATCTGCAAGGTGGAAACTAACATGGAAGGTGAAAATGTGATGTTTTAACAGCTTTCCAGGGCAACAATGAAATTAGATTAAAACACATTGTAAACCGAAACAATGGCATTGTTGGCAAAGCATGGGCAATGTCAAGGACTTAAACTTCTTCAGCACCAAAAACTAGGTTCACCATACATTTCTGCACTAGCCTGCTATAGAGCTATTATTCCACTTTCAACATCCTATGGAATCCTGGAGTTTGCAGTTTAGGAGGGGGCCTTGCTAGTGTGGAAATGGCTTATGATAGACCAGGGGCCTACATGATGTTTAGGGGTCTCTGAGCAGCCTGTATTCTGGGACCCAACAATCTTTCCCAGTGGTAACAAACAGTTGCTTCTGTAGCAGCCCTAGGCTTGTCTAGCTATAATTGGTGGATGGGGGAACTGCAGTTGGTGGAGGGATGGCAAGGTAGGCCCAGTGATGCTGCTGAAAGCACTGAACTGACACAATAGTCATTTTGATGTTCTACCAATGGAGAAAAACAGAAAGACATGAATGAAAACTGGGCATGCTTGGTAATTACAAAATGCTGGCTATTGTGATCAAAAATACTATGTGTGCATGGAGAATGGAATAGAACAGGGTGATGAAAGGGGGGACTGAATCACTCTGCAGCATGATTCTTACATAACAAAAAAAAGAAAGAAAAGAAAAGAAAGAAAATTAAGTGATGTCAGGTAAAATGGAAAGGAGCAATATAGGGAAGAGAGGAATTGTAACAATTGCTGTAGCAATTCCTGTTGATAGTGTTGTGCATTGGGAGTCAGGTCTCACGCAGAACTGAATATAAGGTCTTCAGCCTCCACACACACACACACACACAGAGTGACTGTAACTGTATAGCTGTTTCTCCATGCATGTAGGAAACACAAGATTTTTGATTTACAGGAAGTTCCTGTTTTTTGACGCCTCATTATCTGACCATTCAGTCTTTTGATGCTTCCAAATTAAGGACAAGTTCCATTAATTTGATGTGGGGCCCAATGTTGTTAGTTCTTTTTGTCTGTGGAGGCTTGCTTGGGACCAATTGCGCATGTGTGTTGCTTGCAAAGTGAGTTCAGAGTGGGGTGGAAAGGAGACTGAGTCTGCTGACAGACTTTACAAGCAGCAAGCATGTGGGGTTAGGTCCCATGTGAGCTTCCATAAGTCTTTCATGTTCCCTACAGTGGATGGGTTCTACTTTTTGATCATTTCTGCTTTCTGACAGTGTTCTGGTCCCTATCCTGTCAGATAAGTGGGAGAAACCTGTATGATTTATGGTTTCATGATGTCACTGATTTTTTGAAGTGCTGATGAAGAGAAGTTTCAACAAACCAGAAAGCTCCAAATGAGTTAATATTACTTACTAGTTTTTAGGCAACATTCTATCAAACAGAAATTTGAGACCTTCTAACCTCCCTCACCAAAGGTTTTCCAGCTGTAGACAGAACAACAGATGATATGTCTGGATGCTGCAAGCTCTCATTTTGGTTTGGCAGGATATACTGCTGAATATGGAAGTCAGCCAGAACTTTCTAAAGTAATTGAGGAGGAAAAGACTGACAAATTAAGCTCTCTGGCCTATGTAAAGATATCCATGTCAGATGGGAAGTAGTTTTTTAGACTTTCTAGTCTTTGCAGCACAAGCAGGATATTATACATGTTTCTATCGTGCACAATATTGAAATGTAAGCTATAAAAAGCTGCAATGCACACAACAGTTTCTAGGATAGTCTCTTGATAGGCCAAGCTTATTTAAAGAAACCTCAGTGAAGATTGTCAGTTACTATAATATTCCTTGTTGCCTTGTTTTCTTCAACAATTTAGTTCTACATAGTATGTCATATGGAAATTTACACAGAATCCCCATAGCTTTTCAGAGTTGATCAGCAGTGAAACCTAGGTAACATAAGAGGATCTGTTAAATTCTTGACTAGGAGCCTCCAAGGTCATTTCAGGAATTTGCATAGTGATACAAACTGTTCTGTGACTTATGGAAGTAATGCCGTGGTGGAGAATATTGCAGTTGTGAACACTGGAAGATATGAATGAAATAACTGTTTTGCTTAGTGATTGATAACCTCAAAACATACAAGATATTTTGCACTGCTGTGAAAATCAGAACTACAGTACACAAAACACGATTGTATGATTGTGTGAGTATACTAGATGACTATCCCAATGTTTTTATACCAGTGAGATTTCTTTTCTTTTCTTTTCTTTTCTTTTCTTTTCTTTTCTTTTCTTTCACCCACTGGGTCTACTCTATGGACTGAATGATGTTTTAGTTTATAGTCCTTCTTTGTCAGATTGTTCCTTCATAATTTGACTAAACATATCTTTGGTTCCACAAGTATAAGCTATGAACTTGTAGATACTGTCATCATGGTCATCAAAGCCTCATGGCCTCAAATGCCCCTCCCGAAACTGCAAACCCCAGGATTCCATAGGATGTTGAAAGCGGAATAATAGCACTATAACTGTCTAGTGTGGAAGTGGCCATCATGTTTCAGTACCTATGGTGCATCTGATAATATATTTGTTGTTGTTGTGAGCCTTCAAGTTACTTCCGACTTATGGCTCTCTATGGCTTGCCTAGCCCATGATATCTTAAGAAAGCAACAAATGTATTCCGTATAATACAACGTTTTGGGTTAAGCAAAATTCAGAAGATAGGTGTTAACCTGGAAGTCATGAGGCATACAGAGCGACAATATTCTCCTGCCTTTTTGGGTATTCCATCCAAGGTAAGAATGACATTACTGTGGATTAGTAGTCCTTCTGTCAGTCTTGGAACCCTATTAAATATCCAGTTCAGCCTCTCAGACTTGATGGGGATTATGATTTATTATGTCTTCTCTGGGAATTAGAGCAACTCTGGCCAGTGAAAAGACAAACAAGAAAAAGAACCTACCATTGGATGGACAGAGGGATGAAGTGCTTCTTTGCTCTTTAAAAAATGCATTTTAAAAAAACTAGCTTTATCACTAATAAAAGTCAAACTTCTTGCTTGTACCATCTTTGTCAAATGTCATAAGAAGCTAGTTTTAACTTTGGCGATGAGCTGCAAACTTTTTTTTAAAGAAAAATCGTTAAGTGGAAGCCCTGACTAACTGTGTAACTACATGGTATTATGAATGGAGACACTGTAATTACTCCCCACATGATTTTGCCAAGACCTGATCATGCTATAACTTGTATCTCTCCCCCTCCACTGTCCCCACCAGTAGATGGTTTTTAGAGCATATTTTATTATGTGGTGTGCTTTTCTTTGTTCTTTTGACTTCTTGTGTGCATATTTCAATAAGTATTTCACTGATGGGCGGAGTACAAACAACTATGATTAACCACAAAATGATTGTGCAAGCTGTTTGTCAAAGTTATATATAGGATCCCACAGAATCCGAGTACTAATTTTATAAAACGACTGATACTGGCAAAATTTCCTGGTCATATGTTGAAGCCTTTCAGTGTACAACAGCAAGATCTCTCTGTATTTTGAGACTCAGCACATTTTCATTAAGTTTCTGAAAATAACTTTTTGAGAGAGAGAGAGAGAGAAAGAATTAGGAATGTGATCCTGAGTTTGAAATATTCTGAACAACTTTCTAACTGACTGGAAGCCTATATGGAGATAAGTCTGTTGTTGATCTTTTATGCTTTGTTCACCTGCTGTGTTTTTTAAGGAGGATGGCATCCACATTGATGGGAACAATGTAAGACATAAAATAGATTATAAAAATCTCAAAGCAGGAATCCAGTGAAACATGATAGAGCTTCTTTTGAAAATCAATTTCAGTTTGAAGGCATGACCTTAACTTGTTTCCTGTATTTACTGATAGCTAATCTAATGCCCACTTAGCTAGCAGCAAGCTGTATTGAACTCCTTGGGGCTTATTTCTGATTAGATATGTACAGGATTGTGCTGCACATCAAGCAGGGCAGATGTGTAACCTACATTCATTTCAATAGGGTTTCTTCTTGCTTGTTATGAGTTGAGAGCTTGGTGAGGGCTAATAACATAGTCACATGCCAAAGTATGCCGCGTAGCTTCATTTATTCTCTCTTTTCTACCAGTGTCTTCTTTGTGTATTTCCCATTCTTTGATCATTCACCATGGTACTATTTGTCCAGAACTTCAGCATGGGTTGCAGCAATTCCTGCCAGTGAATGAGTTCAGCAGAGGTTTTTACAGTTGTACTTTGAAGTTAATTCCTTGATGTCATGAATAATTAGGATTCCCAGCTCTCAGGGCCTACTTGGCCCTTTTTCTCTAGTCCTCGGGACAAGCAGGGAGAAAGAGCATTGCCTTGAAATTTATGTGTGTATGTATATATGTATATTCCTCAAGATCCAATGTGGTGCGGTGGTTTGAGCATTGGACTAGGACCCTAGAGACCAGGGTGTGATTCCTTGCTCGATCATGGAAACCCACTGGGTGACCTTCGGCATATCACAAACTCTCAGTCCCAGAAAACCCTGAGTCACCTTAGGGTTGCCATAGGGTCACCATAAGTCAGAAACAATTTGAAGACACACAACAACAACAGCAGAAGAAGAAGCAGCATATATATACCTCATTTGTTAGATACTGTGCTTTTTGTTTTAATAGTGTACTCTGTACAGCTGTGGTTGATGCTTAATGTAACATGTGCAATGACATCACTGAGGACCGCCCCTTGTAACCTCACTCTTGTAACATCACCAGAGCCTACTCCCTGTAGCATCACAAGGAGTAATCCCTATGTCTCTGGTTTTGGAGCTGGAATATCAGGACCTGAGATATTCTTGACTTGGCATCCATATTGCTAATTGCATTTCAGAATTGCAGGTAGATGTAAGGAAACTCAGACCTTGGGGCTGAATCTGGCTCCCCTAAGGTCTCCATGTGATCCTCTGGTTTCATACATAGTCATGCTTCTTCCCCATGACACTATTATTTGATGGTTTCCTGGCTTTCGACAGTCATTTTTACCTTTTCTGAAAAGTAGACATCACTCTCCTCAGTCAATTACTATCAATAAGAACTTCAGAATAAAATATATTGATATTATTTGGTGGTGGGGAGCACCAATAACAAGTATCCCTAGACACATCTCTGAAATTGAATTCAGTGCCTGGACTAAAATACTTTCCCCACTCTTGCATTATGGGCCCCCAGCTTTCACCTCTTCTTTGGCTGCATTTTGTTGCTCCAGTGACCTTCCTGTATTAAAGATGGTCTTGGTTATCCCAAGCTGCTTCACAGTCCTCTCTCTGGGGTTTATAGTTTACTGAGGCCAAATGGCTCTCTGGCTGAAAATTCTGAATGTCCCTCCCTAAACTGCAAGCCCCAGGATTCCATTGGTTATTGAAAGTAGAATAATAGCACTCTAACAGTGTGGTGCAAAAATGGCCTTAGGGATCTGAAATCATATAAATAAGGGGTTACTTCTTCAGCCTCTTTGTTTCTTTCACTATGAGGAGTTTTAAATTTTAGTCATGGGTGGTAAGCTAATTTCCTTGGATGCAGATAATTTCAACAGGAGTCAAAAGTGCTGTCTACTAGCTGACAGTTTTCAACAATTTTTTCCTTCAGGGCTTTTGCTACCAGGAAAAGTAGAGGAAACTCTTTGTATTATGAGCTGTAGCCTGAGTCTTCTTGTTCTACTGTATGGCAGTAAGCGACCCTTATCTGTTTTGATTTAGCTGCATATTCACATTCTCTATGGATGACTAGCATTCTGTTAATGGCATATAAAAACATATTTCCATATTAGGCCTGCCTATGTCTTTTTTTTTTCAAACATTGCAGAGCTTGGTATTCTCGTCTTCTCTTTCCAGTGACCCAAACTCACTATTTGGCCACTGCAGCACCCCCACAGCCATTCAGTGGCTAGTGGAGGGGAAAAATTGAAGTATCTAGTTATGTCCCTATAGCCAGATGCAGAATGATATCATCTGCTGAGACCTTTAGCAGATCTTGGATGTCTTTGGTCTGCCTCTGGAAATGTGGGCATAGCCAGATGCCCTTCTGATTTCCTCCCCCTCTCTCCACGAGCCATTGAATGTCTATGGAGAAACTGCAGTGGTTAAGCTATGAGTCTAGGGGTGTTGAGAGAAGACACATAGATGAATTCTGTCTGCAGAACTTTTAGACTGCCATACAAGATCTTGGCCACTCCTTATTCTGCAATATAAAATCTTGTCCAATTATTCCTTCCCTGAAGCATGGAAATTCTGGATTTTTCAGTAAACATGAACATATGTTGATCTTTACAATCCATATAGGGCGTTGGCCTCCAGTTGTTCATATGACGGATGCAGCAGGTTAAACAACAGATGACTCCTCACTTTGACAGTGTTTGCCTCAGCTTGACTGCTCATATAGAAAGGGTTTTATAAGTAGAGGGCAGAACCATAGCTGAGAATTTCACATCCATTAATAATCTTTATGCTGAGTCTGCAGGCTGCTGAGTAAAAGGCATGCAAGGAAACAAATTTTAAAAGTAGGCCAGTTTGTGGATCGTTAGCAGATGAGGATCACTCTCTAAAAAACTGGAAGAATTAATTGGTCTGAACACTTGAGGAGTTACATTTGTGAAGTTACCTTGCGAATCAGTTTGACATGGCATTTCCCAACTGTCATGGTAGAACAATATGCACTGAAGTGTGACCAGTGAATAGATGAAGACGGGTGTCTTCTAATCTGCAAGGGTCAGATGAGTAGTGAATAGTGGAGATGTTACTGAGAGCTTTGCAGCATTCATGAAATATCTGTGTCTTTCTGACTCTGTATTCTTTATGCATGAAACATTTGAGAATGGGTTTTCTTTTGCTTGGGTTATCTTTTGAGGTTTTCTACTATTATTATTATTAAGCCATTATGTTGCAGATATCACTGCAGTATGTTTTTAAAAAAATTCAAATGTTTCTGTGCCTTTCTTCCACTGTGCACAATTTTCAGTGTCTGGTACATTTGCAGGTGGAATGACAGTGTTTAGTAAACACAAGTCGTGGCCCATGTCGCACAGGATCAAAAATATTTTCATCTGTTTTAATATAAATCTCTGTCATGTATTGTCCATGAAATAATTAATTAAAAATCAGTTTGGTACCCTTAATTGTCAACAGCAAATTTAATTTTTTTGGTTGAATGCCAATTATGCTAAATGTTTTAGTACTGCTTAATGGTATTTTGATATGCTACTATGAGGGTTAATTTGGAGTGATTTTTTGCCATTTTTATAAATTTATTTTTTTAAAAAAAAAGAACAGTTTTAAAATGAACAGTTTTTATTAATGATTAACATAAAAATAGATATTTTTTTCTCTCAAGTTTTTAACATGATGAATTAATTGCCTTCAACAGTTTAACATTGCCATTTTAGTACTTCAGCATTTCTACTGCCCATAATTTATGTTCAGATTCTGGTAGTAAGTATTTGCAGGAGTTAAGTGGTTAGAGCTTGGAATCCATGAGAGTTCTAACCTTTTAGCTGAGTTATTTTCTTAACTGCAACAACAACCTGTGACGATATGAGTTCCTTTTGTTCTGTCACTGTATGACACTAAATTTTGAGGAGCTTTTATATAGCAAGATGCATTCAGTGGGACCCTATCTGAGTGGGTCTACCCCTTTCTTCTGTCATCACTTTTCATTCAGTTGCCCTCTTCTTCTCAGTGCTGTCATTGCTTCCACATTTGGAAAGGGTTTGTGAACAAGCAGAAGTGGCAATAATTGGGAAGAGCAGAGGTAGGGGACCAAGCCTGAAAGTGGAAGCTTGTAGAGATCTGGACTCAGCAGGTGCTCGGCAAGGCCTACCACTGATATTACCTCGATATCTCAATAAAATTATTCTGTCTGAGGTAAATTTAATCCAGGGATGCATAGTCATGAGGTGTACAACATGGTGTAGTAGTTTGAGCATTGGACTACAACTCTAGAGACCAGGGTTCAAATCCCCACCCAACCGTGGCAACTCACTGGATGACCTTGGCAAGTCACATTTTCACAGTCTTACAGGAAGGCAGTGGCCAACACCCTCTCAACAATTGTACCAAGAAAACCCCGTGATAGATTCACCTTAAGGTCGCCATAAGTCAGAAATGACATGAAGGCACACAGCAATGTACATAGTTGTGTTTTCGGGCACTTCATTAAAAAAAAAATTAGTGAGAATCTGCACCCATTACTGGAAATTCAGAGTGTCCTTTCTGGTACCACCTTGGACTTTGGAAGCATTATGGAAGCTGCAAGGTGTCATGTGCATTTCTGAGTGCCTCTGAGGAGCCATTGAGAGTCTCTTGGGAGATGGATGTGATACAGAAGAGACTTGTGCCAGGGCTAAGCCTTGGCCAACTACCAAGACTATCCAGTGCTTCAGTTCTCTGATTTAATGTGATTTAGTGGCGAAGATGGTGTCACTCAATTTGCCAGAGGACCCTGACTTGCCAGAGTAAGAAGAGTGTTTCTTTAAATACATTTTCAGAGCTGAGCAGTGTTAATATTAGAAGAGCTCATGTCCAATGTGTGGGTTTATGTAGGCACACATGTGGACAGATATGTATGCACTCACATTTGGGGTGGCAGGAAGGTGAGAACTTCTTTCCATAAAAAGAGTTTATTTTAGTGCTTTACTTCAAGGTTTCTTTCAGATTATATAATTATAGCATTTTAATACCATTTTAGCTGCCATGGCTCCATCTTGTGACATCCTGGAATTTGTAGTTTCCTGAAGTATTTAGTGTTCCGTGCTAGAGAGACATAGTGCCTCAACAAACTACAGGTCACAGGATTCCATAGGATGGAATATAGAAAGTTAAAGTAGTATTAAAGTGCTATAATTGTCTAGCATAAAAGAAACCCAAATCTGGATATTGCCAAATTTTTGCTATGCCAGCTCTAGAATGAATGTTTTAGTATTATCTTTTTTCTCCACAGACACATGCACAGATGTACACGCACGCACGCACACGCACACACTGTTGTTGCCCTGCATTGCTTGTCACATGTTATATATGCCTTGATAATTGTACAAGCAGTTGGATGTGCCAGCACTGACAGTTCTGTTTTCCTATCAATGTCAACATTTGACTTGTGCTAACATTTAATGGTAGTTAAGTGCAGGCAGGAGGATGGTCTCTAAGCAATGCACTAATGCAAAAGAAGTGAGTGGGAGAACTCCAGAAGCCCTTGGCAAGCAGATCAAAACATCTGATGTCAAACCCTTGGTCTATGAGCTGAAATATTATGCTCTGTCCTCTGGTTTATCCCTCCCAAATTTCTTGTATGTACATTTTAGGTGCATTGATAACTTGGATGCTGGATTTTATCCAGCTGTAAAAGGCAGAACAGTGATTAATGAGGCTTTAGAAGCATGAATTGACTGGGTCTAAATCTCTTTTCCTTCTTTTCTTGTATTACAGAGTTGTATGCTGGTTTATAAGACTCACTTTTTTTCCTGAAAAATGCTGTTTGAAAATGGGGTGTGTCTTATACAACAGTGTGTCTTATACACCGGCAACTAGTATTTGCTGGCGTGTAAATAGGGTGTATTTTATACATTGGTGCATCTTATATGCCGGCAAGTACAGTACTTAGAAGACACACAGGATTGGATCTAGAACAAACTGTTAGAAATCTCTGTGGGCTGTTCAAAGCATGACCAGCTCTGGAACCAGCTCACTGTTTAATGTTGCCTACTCCAGGGTAAGCATGTCTCAACACTGTAAATTAAATGCCTTGTTTTATAAAAGCAAAATTGCAAGTATACCCGATACTAAAGAGGGAGGGACATGTTAACTGTTCTGTCCTAATGTTACCTAAGCTCATATTTCTAAGTTTTTCCCATCAATGAGCGAGAGAGGGGATGAATGACCATTTTTATAGTAAACCGAACAAAATATTGATTGGATAGAATCAGTCTCATACTATCAAAATCTGAATGACTAGGGGCATGTTCTTTGGACTCTTTTGCACAGGGCATGTTAGCACTAAATACACATTATTATTCTTGAGTGCTGTAGATTGTCTTACATAGAAAATATTCATTCTATGCATTTTGAATTAATAAAACCTTGTAAAGAGTGAAACAAGAACTATAGGTTATGATGTGGGGAAATGGAAGTATATTACTCATTCAAAAAGAGAAAACATTTCAGTTTTCTTTAGTGTTTTTTGTAATTGTTTTTGTCACCAGTGGGGAGGGGGAGATGAAATAATTTCCTCGGCCATGGGAAAAGAGGTGTCCCCCAAGAAATTTGTCTCCATTTTCTTTACATCTCATATATGATTGTATGAAGCCAAGGGATGAGTATGCTCAGTTTCTTCTTTATAGGCTGGAATCCTGTTGGTGTGCTATGCTGGCATAACTACTGTGGTGTGCACAGTCACAGTAGGAGCAAAAAGACCCTGGGCACTGAAAGCAAGACACTGGAGAAACAGGCTGCTTGGAGCTTGGAAATTTGGTCTCTCTTCCCTCACCACAACTACATGGCCCTGAGAAAATCAACCATTAGCAGAGTGTACCAACAGGAGTACAGCCATAGGAGCCTTCCCTCAAAAAGCGTGTGTAAAGGCATAATACGCAAACAGTGGACAGCTGCCAAGTTGCTGTGCACTGGAAGTTTCAGTTTGATTTCCTAACGTAAATTGTCTTAAACTATAGCAATGCAACCCAATTTCTACTGTGACTACTACAATGCTCTCCTAAAACTGAACCTGCTTGTTCTCCGAGGTTACAATATCATCTCACTTATTTTCAGCAGAGAGTGCTACAGCTTTGCCTTGGCCTCTCTCACTCCAGTAAGTCAAACTGCCATAAACATGCTGGAGAAGAGGACAGGTATAGGTCATGCTCCTTCCTTCCGCAATAGTGCTGTGGCCTACTGTGTTGCATGCTTGTATTGCACAAGGGTTTGAGGGAAGAGCACTGGAGCAGCAATACTGTTGTGTTTGGGAAAGACACAATATTATGCCACAGCTGGGAGTTTATGGACTTCTACCTGAGCCTAAATAACCCAAAGGCATCAGATCCTGTCTGACCTTCGAAGCTGAGCAGGGTCACGCTTGGATGAGAGGCCACCGCCAAGTACCAGATGGTATATGGTACCCTTCAGAGGAGGGAACTGGCAAACCCACTTCTGAGTATTCCTTGCCTACGAAAACCCTATGAAATTCATGGGGTCACCATAAGTCAGTATGTGACTTAAAGGCACATAATACATACGTGAGCTTAGCTGCTCATCAGATTTAACCATAACTAGGAATGGGCAAGTGTTAGCCAGGCTGCAAATCATTGCAGTTACTAATTGTAAAACATAAGTTGCTAACTGTCGGGTTTCTGGAGATGTGTTCAGATTTTTTTAAAGACAGTATCAGCAAAATATTCCATTCCCCCCACCTCAAAAAAATAACAGTACTGAATCTCATTGGGTATCTTTCCTTCCCATGACTGTTTATTCTTCACTATAAGTCAAAATGTAAACCTGAAGTATGTAGAATAAGGACATTTTAGTTAGTACAATCATGTGTCACTTCCTTATTTTTCCATTTTTTGTTTAAACAATTGTAGCCTGTCAATCTTTGCAAAATGAATCCAGAGTGTTACAGATAAATATATAACAATCCCAATTACAATTTGAGTTTTCTGCATCAAAATCTGCTTTCCTTTGTTGCTTTCACAGGCAGAGTCCAACTTGATTCACTTCATTTTTTTTCATTGTCTCCCAAAAGAGAATGCTTAATAACCACCAAATGGCTGTCAAGCAGATATTAGTATATTAACCACCAATCAGATTGACTTGAGGAGTCTGGAAATTGTAGTTTAAAAAAAATCTAAATTTGCCGAGCTCTGCATCAGATTACCTACTTTTGGAGAAGAATGTGGCTCTGTGGGATAGGGACTCTCTTTGCTACTAAGAGGAAGAAAGATAACCTCTTATTGTCTAAATGATGGCCCCATATGCAAACCAAAGGACAAAAATGTTACGTGCTCACAGCAGCAATATTCTTCCTCCCACCCCAGTGCCTGTGAACTCTAATCCTTTCATTATACCATTCTTAGTATATTTCATTCCAGTTGGCACAACTGTTTTGCTTAGTCAGCTGTGGCCTTAAAGATGGAAATTGTTGCTCTGCCTGAAGGATCATTGATTGTTAATCATTGTAAGATCCTGGCCATGATCTCAGCGTAGAAACCGCTACCTGTCTAGGAAATTGCATATTTTGTGGTGGTGAAGACGCACATCCCCAACACCGCTTCATCTTCCTATTTTAACTGTTAGACTCCTATTTCAAGCAAAGGAGAAATAACAAAATAAATCCAGATGATCCAAAAAAGCAAAAACAAGAGTAGGGTTAAGATTTTCTTGGCCAGACAGGGGGAAGAAAGTGAAGAAATGACCAGAAAAATCAGGATCATGGGATGAGATCATAAATAAAAAGATGTCTTTAAAAACAAATTCTCCTTTGCATTCTGTACGTCATCTATATTGCAAAGAGAAAATAAAAGAACTATTCTCTTCCTGTTTTTGTGATTCTAAATGCAGCAGATATACTCCTAACAATGAGAAATGAAAGTGCATTTTATGAGAGAGCTGATGTAGTTGTTTAGACTGCTTGAAAAAACAGATTGTAGATTGATTGCTGAACACTAGCTTCTGTTGGACACTGTGGGAGGATGTTACCTCCTTTCCCTGTTTATCCATTTTTCCCTTTGAGGTGGGGGGATTTGATACTTTTTTGTGAAGTACAAAGAACAGAGAGGGTCTTTTTTTTTTGATGGTGAAATTGGACATGTGCAGTTTCCTACATTTTATGCAAGTTGAAGCTGTGGCTTAGGACTTGGGTACCTGCAAGATAGTCAGGGTACACAAACTTTGACTCTCTGGGTGTTTGTTTGTTTGTTTGTTTGTTTTTCCCAGAGAGGGATCCAAAGTAGCTCCCAAAAGAATGAGTTAAAATACCTTCACAACAAAATTTAAAAATAATTAAAATCACCGTATAAAACAGAGCCAAATCATTTTGAAAACACACAAAAGTTTAAAAAGATAAATAAAACATCCCAGTATGAAGTCTCCCTGTTCACACATTAAACGCTTGCTTAAATAAAAAGGTCTCTAGTTGCCAGGGAAAGGAAGGCAGAAAGGGGGCCAACCTAGCCTCTTATGGAAAGGAGTTCCAGAGGGTGGGAGCAGCCACTGAGAAAGCTCTCTCTTGTATCCTCACCAGGCCAGCTCAGATTTACCTGTATTGGGAATGAAGCTATTAAGCAGATAACCCTGTAAATATGATCCTTCTATTAATCATTTTCTTTCTTTTCCAAATAAGCTACAGAGGTGATAGGGGAGGTACATACTTTTGTTTTTAATTGTGTGATTTGCGAACTGTGCTGGGTGTTGTCTTTCCACCTTGTTCTCTTCTCAAAAATGAATCCACAACCTTGACAACCCTGTTGAGACTATAGTCAACTACTGCTAGAGGTTTTTTATAAAAAAAATTGGGGAGCATCTTTGTGAATTGTGCAGAAAAACATAGTGTTCTGTGCCAAAAAAAAAATGGCTGGCATCCTGTTAATGACACATGAACATGTTGTCCAACTTATGCCTTTTATTTGGTGGTTGTGGAAATTGGAATTTTCTATCTACCATTTCCCCTTGACAACCCACATTGGTCGTGCACCATCATCTTCCACAGCAATATAGAGAGCAGTGAAGAGCAAGGGATAGCTGAGAAACATCCCCTGCTCTCTATCTATGTGACTGTTGCCAGATGGACAATGGTGGCATCTTCTGGGATATCCTGGGGTTCTTCTGGAAGCTGACATCTTCATTGTGCATTTGGCTATAAGCATATGGCCAGACACTTGTCAGCCACCTCCCCTTTCCATCAGCCACTATATGGCCAACAAGGAGATACACAAGGAAGATGAGTCCTGAAGGGGGGATGTTTTGTAGTTTGCCATGTCAGAATTTAACTATATGCCTCCCAGTGCAGGATCGCAGACAACTTTTTTACAGGGAACAGAGTATTTTACACAAAAAGTATTTTGTTACACAAATACATTTTTCGTTAAAAGGTCCCAAAATGTTAAAAAAAAAAAAATCATTTAAATTGTTTTTTAAAAAAAACTCATAATTTTGTTCAGCAAAAGAAGAAATATGTTTTGAAATTATTTACTTCTCCTTGCAAGAATGAAGTAAGCTAAGAATTGTATTCCTCTTCCTTACTGTTTTCTAGAAATGTCAGTGTGTTCTTCCGTGGGCAATGGAATAGTGATACATGCTTAATAATTGATTTCAAATGTCTGAACCTTACGTTAGAGAAAGAATTGCATTACATTTAATTACTTCACCACTTTCCATACTCTTTCCCAGTATTTTGGACAAATAAATGGGGTAGAGATTGCTTTCAGGCAAAATCAGCCTAATTTCTTTGTAGTATAAGATGGGTAAAATTAAAACAAGTACAATATCCTTTGATAAAATCTGACTGTTGGATTTGGATTGTAGGAGACCAGGTTCTGAAGCCTTCTTTGGCCATGGAAACCTGTTTCTTGACCTTGTGCAAGTCACATTCTCTCATCTTCAGAAAAAGGCAATTGCAAAGCCCCTTTGAACACAGCTTGCCAAAGAGATTCCATGATAAGTTTGCTTTAGAGTTGCCGTTAAGTCAGAAATAATTTGAAGGCAAACAACAACAACAAAATTTCATACTGTTCCTTGGAAGATGAAGGATTATGAATGCACTTAGGTTCTCTTACTTCCTTCCAGGAAAAAAGAATCTGGAATATGTTTAGGGATAACCTAAATAATTACTGGGGGGGGGTTAAGTGAAGAAGAAAGGGTGGTGGCAGTGGAGGAAGAGGAGGAGTTTATAGCTTCTTCTCTGGTTGTCTGTTCTTCCCAGAAAGAACTGGCAGAGATCCAGTGCTGTCTATATTAAGAAGAAGCAAGAAAGAGGCAACAGGTGGTCCATAGGGATACAGAGCAATGAATCTTGCAGTCTGGTATTCCTGTAGAAGCACAGAGAAAAGTGATCCTGGACAGATCAAAGCTATTACCTCACTGCTGTCAAATATTGAACTCTTATCTATCCAGCAAGTCTGAAATATCACTTTCAATGTTTTCTCCAGCTCTGCAGTTTACACAGTGCTTTAGAGTCCAAGACATATTCATCACCTTCAAGAACACGAGCCTTAAGGCTCTGAGTGATAAAAGGTGTGTGCTTAGGAGGAGCCTGTACAGATTCTAAGGTAGCCTCCCAATTTGCAGAGCTGCTTAGAATGGGACTTCAAAACAGAGAGGATGAGATGGGTTTCAATATACACTCCTACTCAACTGTGACATTAAAAGCAGCCATTCTGTAAAAGACCAGGCAGGATTCTTGCAATCACAATAAAATTACATTTTATACATCAGCTTCTTTGTGACTGGATTATGGGCAGACAAGATATATTTTTCACTGGTTGAGTCTGTTGAAGTAAATTCCTGTCAGCAAGGGAACAGGGGGAGAAACTTGAGGATTGTTTTTAGATATAGACCAAGAGTGGGCATCTCCCAGTGGCTAGAAGGCTGCCTTGCCCCCTTGCAAAATCTTGAAAGGTTGAACACACACATATCTGCAACTACCCTCCTTTTTTTTCAACTATACTAAAACTTGCATTTAAAAAATGTTGATTTCCAATTTACTTTCTGATTTAAAAATAGCTTTTCTGGGTGAAAAACAGCTCTAGGTGGGGTCAAAATGTGGCAAGATCCACCCCAAATCATGTACAGGCTGTGGGGTAAAAGCACTTTTGGGAAAAAAGAAAATCCAATAGATTGAAAAACAAGTGGGAGAGGCTTCAAAAAGTAGACTGCACTTTCCCACCCATTTGGTACAGTTGTGGCTTTTCATTTTCCTTTGAAAAAGAGCAGATTAGAAATTCGTCAAGGGTAGAATAGCAATCCTTTAAAGATTGCTTCCACTGTCTTCCACACCCTGGTAGAAATTTCTTGTATGTTAACTGCTGTGATAAACTCTGTTATTTATTTATTTATTCTCCTATCTTTCTCCCAACATGGGATCCAAGGTAGTATACAATGTTGTAAAAGCGCAATACAATTAAAAACCTGTCAATACAAATATGTATATAACTGATTTTTGTTCTTTTTCAGGGGAACACTTGAGGATTTGCCCACAAGGTTATACTTGCTGTACCAGTGAGATGGAGGAGAACTTTGCCAACAAGAGCACAAGTGAATTTGAAGGCATGTTGAAAGAGGCCATGCGCTCAGTGCAAGTAACCTTAACAGCCCAGTACAAGAACTTTGATGGTAAGTAATGCAAAGCACATACAGCCTGGCTTAGTGCTAGAGACTATGTGATATCACCTGTGATCTTTTACTTATTTATTTACCCGCATTGATTGTAATTTTACTTGCAATGTTAACTAGAAGTTAACTATCCAAACATTGGGTAGCATTGATCATAAAATAGAATTATTTTATATCTGAAATTTATAGAACAAATCCAATTTCTGTAACACGTGGTTTTAAAAAAATACTCAGTAGGTTTTTATCCCTATGTGGCTAGCTTTGTGACTCATGTTCTTCCCAAAGGACTCAGTGTAAAGATATGCGGCAGATTGTAAGACCTATGGAAGGGGCTTGATTTGTTGTCAAAACTCCATGTGGAAGCTGAAGTCAAAAGAATTGCATGGGGTGTTCTGCAGCTAACAGACAGCAAAGAAAAACTGGACCATGACCATGTGTGTCATGGCTCTAAAGAAATAACCCTGGATTTCAGAAACAGGGGAAATATATGCAATTCTTCTGTAATTGAATAGACTGAGGACAGGACAATTATGAAGAGAGGTGAGGAAATGATGTTTACTTAATGGGGGCAGAAGACATCACTGGGTATGGGTGAAACTACTTCTGAAGCTGGAATGTGTTGGATATTCAAGAACTACACATACATTGAAATCCCTTTAGACACAAGCAGGGAAAATATATCATCTATAGATTCTATACCAGCAGGAATCAAGGTTATTCCCATCTGTCTAGACCAACTTTAGTTGTTCACCTGTACATGTAAGCTCAATCTGTTCCATCCCAGCACCTCAAAATGGGGAAAGGAGAGATAGCACGGATTGTGACTCTGCATATGCCCACACTATTTAGATAGTGTATCCAGCATAAAGTTATATCACATACATAGGTGCATAAATCTGAATTCGGGTGGATGAACATCTTTTGCATCCCACTCACCCTGCATCCCAATACTAGAAACAATTTTTCTGGGGAAATAGGGTTTGATGTTTGTTTGTTTGTTTGCTTGCTTGCTTGCTTGCTTGCTTGCTTGCTTGTTTGCTTCTCAAGGCCTCAAGAAGTAGCCATCCTCCCTGCCCCATTCTCAGCCTTTTTACCAAGGCAAAAAAAAAGTGGGGGGGGGGCTGGAAATGGACTTCTGACTCCAGGATTTTTTTTATTTTTATTTTTTATTTTTTATTGTTTTTTGTAAATATTTTGCCATTTCTAGCCATTTCTAGGACTGGCATGGTGCATGGTAGGGGATAAGATTTAGACCCCAGCACACCAGAGTTGTCCACCCTGAGCTACAGCATATTTAAATTTGGAGTAAAGGACAGTTCATATTTCATTTGCAAAAAAATAGTCTTCAGCTGCTATACTTGTTAGTTTATTCAATGTTTGGGGCATATGTACTGATGTTTGCCTGCATTTATAAATGTAGGACACCGAGATAAACCTAACCTCTTGCCTTGGATGTAATTAAAAGCAGAATGTGCTGTACAGTACACAACATGCCAAACAGATTGGCTGATAGAAGAGTGCAGTGTCAGATGATTAGTCCTTTTAAAAAAAAAAAAAGAATAGGTTTTATCTTAAAATTATGGATGGGGGTTGCATATTTCCTTAATCTGTGTTTTTCCAGTGGTTTGAGAAATATTATATATTTTATTTATCTGGGACCTCATTCTTATAGCATTTTTACTAAGTCATGAAGCAGTATGTGTATTCAGTAAAATAAGTAAAATACTATTTTATCAAACCATGATGTATAAATAATCATGGTATAAATCATGGTATAAACCGTGATGTATAAATCAGCTGTGGCCCTGGGCTTAGTGAAGATATACTCTATTCTCATAACATCTCTTTCTACTTGCTCAACTGTTGTCACCATCACTGTTTGGTATATGATATAAGCAAGTCAGAGGAAGTTATTCATGGTCTGGTTTTTCAGAGACCTGTTTGACATACATCATATTTTTATTTCTTTGTACGCTTGCTAGATATTTCAGATAAACACTACTTGATACTAGCAGAAGAATGTTGGAGCTGGGCTGCACAGAACTGGAGCATGAAAGCAAATGTGTGAACAGTATCTGAGATTGGTTATTGTTTAATGTCAAAGTGCACTTTTAGAACTTTCACATAGTAGGATCCTCTCCTAGAGCTGGACTGCTTTCTAATGCAGATAGATCAGTTGCTCGAACTCTGTCCCACATCAAAATCCCTGACATATAAAAATTCAGGGAGAAAACTGGGCTAGACCCATTAGTCCTGATGTTCTGGCTTGATTCAGGAATTGGAAGCATGGAATTATTGCATCACTTTCCAGAAGTCATACATGTCCCAAACTGAGCCCATGCCTGTCTTCCTCCTTTCTTCATAACAAGAAAGAAGCATAATAGTACATGCCCAGAGTACAGTGTCCACAAAACATAGTCTGAGATATTCCACTGTATCCCTTATCCTAAAATCTGTTGCTATGAGGTACCTTCAAGTCTACTCAAATTTGTGGTGACTCTATCCTAGGTTTTTTGTGGCAAGATTTTTTCAGAGGAGTGTTGCCATTGCCTTACTTTAAGGCTGAGTGATTATGACTTGCCTAACGTCACCCAGGGGTTTTCATGGCTAAGCAGGTATTTGAACCTGGTCTCCTCCGAGAGCCAGTTTGGTGTAGTGGTTTCAGCATTGGACTATGACCCTGGAGACCACTGTTCAATTCCCCACTCAGCCATGGAAAACTACTGGGTGACCTAGAGTGTTATCACACACTCTCAGCCCCAGAAAACCCTGTGGAAATTTCACCTTAGGGTCACAGTTAATTGAAAATGACTTGAAGATACACAGTAACAAAAATTCCTGGAGTTCTAGCCCAGCACTCAGACCGCTAGCACCACATTGACTTATCCAGTAGCAGCTTATGGCTTCCATCCAGTGAAGTAGTGGGTCTTCTCTAAATTGTAGTCTGAACTTTAAGGAAGTGATCCAAACTGTTCAACCCTATTCTCAAAATAGGTTCAGCATTTTGGGTATCTTCTTTAAAGTTCAGACAACCCATGGTGTGCTTCAGTACCCCACTGCTTTGAAAGCCACTATCCACCACTTGCTAAAACTCTCAGACTGGTCTGGTTCAAGTGCCTAAAGTGATCATCAAAATGATGTCTCCCACATTCCAGGTAAAGAAGCCACCTAGGCAGGCAGTTGATTCTTGATTCTTACTTGCAACAGGCACGTTGATTCTTGCCTGGAAGTAGGACAGCAATACATGATACCTGAGAGCAGCTGGCTGGTTTAGGAGGTGGAAAGCGGGTTGTGTGGCACACAGAATTCACACACTATCCTACAGCACCTTGCCACTCCACTTGGCAGCAACTCTTTGCCTGGCTGAATCAATGCTGCAGTGTAGTGGTGGTTCAAGTGTGTGTCGTATGAGCAGAGCAACACATACATGCTACCTGGAGCAGTGGCCTCTGTGCTTGTTTAGTGTGCAGCCTTTCCAGATGGGTTGATTGTAATGTGTTTAGAGAAGGCAGCTAGAGAAGACAGCCAATCCAGGCCAACAACAGACAGTCTAGGCTTTCAGAACGGGTTTCATCTGAATGCTTGAGGAAAGAGAGAAAACTACCCCCTGCTACAGTTGGTATCTCTCCACATGATTTGGAACTCTGAAAAACCAGGGTTTCCAAATGCATGGAGGGACTGCAGGCGTAAAGAATCTTCTATCTTGAACTCCTGAACATGTCCAGCACTACTGCTGGGGCTCAAGAGAGTGGGAATGGCAGAAGGTGAGGGCTACAGCCATCAGCCAGAACCTTCAACAGAGCAAGGACAGGTGACAAATGCTGAGGGGGAGCAGAGATAGACTCCCAGCTGATCTCCATAGACTCCGTACTTATTCTACCATAGAATTTGTCCTGCCTCCCCCCCCCCCGATACCTCCAGTGTTGAAATAAGATGAAACTGCTGATCTAGCCAGTTTCTGCACATTTAATTGCATGTAGGGTGGGGGTGGAATCTTGCCTTTGCCTGAGGCAAATGTCTGGGGCAAGTTTTGTTCAGATTATAATGTACTTGTATTAAGGATTCATTACAAAGGTTAATTAAGGCATCCATCTACAATTTTACATGGGATTAGTACTTCTTACTAGTGATACAAAAGGAGAGAGAGAGTGATTATGGCACAACAAGAATAATCAGCAAAAGAAGAAGGCACATATACTGTCCTCCCTCCACATTTACGGGTTTGACTTTCACAAATTTAGTTATTTGCAAGGTGCTCATGCCTCCCCTCAGTCTCCTCCTCCCATTCCCTTGCATTTTGCCAGCATGCAGAAAGAAGGCAAGTGTGCAGAGGCAAAAGGTAAGGCAGTGGAGGGGAAGACATGTGGGGGGGCTTCCTTCACTTATCTCTGCCCTGGTTCTGAGAATTTGCACCAAGGAAAAAGGTAAGGCAAAAGGAGAGGGGAAGATGCAGGTGTGTGCTTTCCTTGTGTCCTCTGGAGCTCTCCCTTCTCATTCCCTTGCCTCTGCCCTGGTGCAGAGAACTCACACTGGGGGGGAAAGTTAGGCAGTGGAGGGGCACACATACTCTTTCCTTCTCCCCTCCAGAGCTCCCCTCTCTTACTCCATATTTTTCCATTTTTGTGAGGGTTCTGTGCCCTGAACTCTTACAAATCTAGAGGAGCCACTGTACCTGTCTTTTCTTATTTAATAGTCAAATCAAGCCAGATGGAAGCCATTGGTTCACTGAGCAGAACAGTCATCTCTGATGTCTTTACCTGAGATAGATAGTAGCATGCTGGAAAGCGGAATACACAAAGATGAAGCTAACTACTAATTTTTTTCTGGCAGACTTTGAAGAAAGGGGTTATGTTCCAGTGTGTTTAATATAAAACTATTTTGGTTAAATGGGAATCCCAAGTTTACAACGACTAATTTATATGTCCTTGCTCTAAAAATGTAATTGTTCAAATGGACAATATGCGGGTTCTGTTTGTACAAAGCGCACCAGAATATCCACTGCACTGGCTGCTTTCAGAGTTCCTACATTACAAGACTACTATTGTGATAAGCATAGCTTAAAAGAGAGAAGTGGGGTTCTGATGAAATAACATCATGAATAAAACTGAAGTGGTTGCTATACAAGCTGTCTGAACCATTAGCTCTTGGTTGAATTTTACAGCGGTAATTAAGAATCCAAGCAATTCAACAGCAGTCTCTACTATTATTTAAGAGCAGCTGAACTCAGTTGACAAGGAGATTAGAAAATACAGTATGACATAAGTTTGCTTTTTTTCAAAACACACAAAGACTAGAGTTCTCCTGGTACACAACACTGTTAGTGGTTGTACTTTTGCGACTGGTTGCACAGCAAGGAAAGGCAGACAAAATCTGACAGTTCTAAGCACCCTATTTTCTAACATCTTCCAACACCCTTTTTTCCAACATCTTTCTACCACTACCAGCTATACCAACCTGGTTATATGGATAACAGGATTTCAGTCATAGTTTGTCTCTTTCATTGACATTCATATTATTCCTTTGTTTCATGAATTCAATTTGTACCAAACAAGGGAAGACAGAGCAGGAAGAGTTACTGCAACTTGATTTAATTGGAGAGAGATAACTGCTACCTTTTGTATATGTATATATGTGTGTGTATGTATCAGACAGATAGACAGACATGCCCCGAATATGCATCCTTATCTTATTACTGTGACAAAAGAAATGAATTAAGAGCTTGGAAAGGTATTGACTCTCTATCCAACCTCATATTCAGCTCTTGCATGTGTAACCAAATTGAAAGGAGAAATTAGATCAGACCCTTTTTAGCCAGGACAGCTGCTTATGTAAACAGGCCTTAAGTGAGTATAGTGGATAGAATACTGTTTTGGCTGTCATTTCCAGTCTCAATGCAACAATATTTGTTCATTTGACAGAATTATAAATTGCCCCCCTTCCCTGTGGGCACTTTTGGCGATATACAAAACCCAGATGAAAGAGCAATAAAACAGAATAAAATGAATAGTCATAGCAATGAAATGTAAACAAAAGTCTGAGACTGTATTGAACTATGTTTGGTACCTGCAGTGTCACAGGAAGCTTGTTGGTCAAAAAGCCTTCAGGTTGTCGGCATATTTCCGTATCAGCCCCCATCTTCTTCTGTCACCTCTGTACAGCGTGTTCTGTGACATCATGTTTTTCTGTGTTTCCACCTGAACCACATGTTGCTGACACAATAGCAACAGCACATCGTACAATGAAGACTGAACAGTATCCTAGATTTGTTCACATCACACTGGCATGATCCCATAAATTGTTGTAAATACTGAATGCTAGTATCAAGTTAAAGAAGGTAGGATCAGGGTTTTTGCACTGGGATAAGATTAGGAATTTTAAAAGAACAGTTCAGCTTTTATGGACCTATGGTCCTGAAGATGTTGTTGAACACAAATTCTTGTCACCTTAGCCCAGCCTGACCAATGGTGACATGTCATGAGAGCACTTGCTTCTTAGCATATGAAGACACAAAAGAATCTCCAACCTGGACATAAGTGGTAGTTTCCAAATTCCTATCTTCTAGCAATACACAGGGCCTTGAATGGGTTCAAAGCTTCATAGGGGTCACACAGAGCATGCTAATATATCAAGTCATTCTCATTTTATTTAAACCAGCCATTTGCTAAACATTGTGAGCCATTCACTTGCAAGGTGCTCCAGCTTTTTAGATTAGATTCTTTATTTATCCTCAGTTCTCTCATATTCATTTTCCCTCTGCCCATAGTTTGAAATATGTAACTTTTTTATTTTATTTTTTTTTAATTTTTATTAATTACGAAAAAAAGAACAAAACATAACACCACGTGATTACCATAAAAGTGAAAAAGAAAACATTACAACAAAATAGCTTGCATTATTATTTCTTTCCAGGTCCTTTATCATCATCATACTTATTCCACATGTTATATATCATATTGCTTATATATTTTTGTTACATTCTTAACTCTATCCTTTTGAACTGAATTTAACCTGTTGCTGTTACTGAATATGATCCTATTTCTAAACATATTAATACTAACGCTAACCTTAAATATAACCTTAAATGTAAGCCCTAACCCTAAGTGTTAACCTATCCCCCAAGCCAATTATCTTTCAGCTTATTCTACTTTCCAAAATTGTAATTCTTCTTGTGGACATGTGATATTTAACTTTTTTAGCAGTAGAAATACTGGGAATCCCAGATACTTTTAGTATTCCAGCTGATTTTATATCTGATTTATGGCCCGTTCTATTTCATAGGCTCAAAGAAACCAACTGTGGGTTTTTTTTAATCACTTTTAATAGTTCTGTTCTCAAGGGATTAAAACATGAAGAAACCAAATAGTTTGGAGGATGAAAGAAGGCGAATTGTGTATATGTGTGTGTGTATAAATTGTTGTATGCCTTATTGTTTCCAACTTATGAAACCCTGAGACAAACGTACCATGGGGTTTTCTTGGCAAGATTTGTTCAGAGGAGGTTTGTTGTTGCCTTCCTCTGAGGCTGAGAGAGTGTGACTTGCTCAAGGTCACCCAGTGGGTTTCCATGACCAAATGGGGATTCAGACCGTGGTCTCCAGAGACATAGTCCAATCCTCAAACTACTACACCACACTCATTACACCATGCTAAATGCTCTGCTAAGTATTCAATAAACCATATCACAAATAGTAAGATTCATCCAAAGAACAAAACTGTTTGCAGACAATCACATGTTAAATGGCTGTTTGTCAAATGGGCTGAGCTGATGATAACCCACATGTGTGATGGTAACTTTTGCCCAGGAGGGTAGGAGATCTTTGCACCCAAATCTTGGGATGATCATTTGCTCTGACAATACTTCCAACTATATGGCTGATCACTGGAGAAAGTATAAGAGAAGTGTAGTGGAAATTGTGTGTCTGAGTTCAGCATTAGAACTGAAACAGAATTTCTAAATATATATCAGACATGTATTCTAAGAGTGTTTCAGAGATGTTTCTGTTTTTCATCCCCTGGGATAATAGAAGGTCATTTGAAGTCTTTGCTTCTATATACAGGTATACCTCCGTTAATGGAGCAGATATGTTCCTAAGCTTTTGTGCTTTAGCAGAAACCTTAATACCAGAGACAGAAATAATGTGGAAAGAACAGAGATAAGTTCCTACACCATAAAAAGAGGAGCAGTTCAACGTGTTTCAGCAAACTTTTTATTCAAAACTAACAATATGAACATGTGAAATGGCAAAAAGATCAGGAAAGCCTTGCTTGAGTATACAAAAACATTTTGAATCTTCTAGAGACTGAAGCTTCTTCAAAAATGTAACCCAGGACTTTTTCCCCCCTTCTTCAACAGCCTCCACTGTTCTGATTATTTCCATTTTGGTGGCAAAACTTATACAGTTGGCCCTCTGCATTCAGTGGAGTTAGTGGTGCTGGACCCCCACAAAAGTGGGAAACCCACAAATATTAAATGTTTGTGTGTGTGTCTTTGGGAAGGGGCCTGAGGGATGGTGGGGAGAGCAGGTGTGCAGGGTCCAAACCAAGCCAGGGAAAGGAGAGGGAAAAGGGGTGGTTCAGCGTTGTGGCCTTGTACTTTCTCTCACACCCATCTCCTCCAATGGGTGTGGGGAGGACATCAGGAGAGGGTTTGTGGTGATGAGACATTGGGTTGTGAGCTGTCCTTAGCCAGCCAGGCAGTGGCTGATAAAAGAAAAGGAGGACCAGAAGCAGGTTTTGAAAGGACTGCATGGTCTGATTGGCACTGCCAAGAGGGAAGGTTCTACCAGAAAAGAAGTGGTTGATGTGTGCGGGGGGGGGGGGGCAAGGGTTGGAGAAAGTCACAAATATTCAAATATTCAGTGAAAGTGAAACCTGTCATGAGCCCGGCTGAGCATGCTGCCGACTCAGATGGGGACTCTGAGTTAGACGGGGAACCCCAGGCAGGGGTGGATCCCTCGAGGGAGAGGGGGCTCCTGCAGAGGCAAGGGAGGGGCCTGCCAGCGACTCCACAGCGGTCCCCGAGCCAGTACCTGCAGCAAAGGAGACCAGTGCTTCGGGCTCGACAGAAGCTGCTGTTCCTGACTCCAGCCCGGAGTTTGCTGCAGACCCTCCCCCCACGTTCCTCCAGAGGTGGTGAGAGAAGGAGGCGGTTCGCAGATCAAAACGCTTGCAAGAGGAGCGTCTGAAGTCTGAGGGCCTTCAGCTGTGAGCTGGGCCAACGAACGCTTGATCAGCCCAGCTGGGTTAAGGACTATGTATTTAAGTCAGACACTGGGGGGAGTTGGGCACAGGGCAACAACTGTCTTCCCTCCGGGGAATCTGCATCCTGTATTTTTTGTTCCAGGCCTAGCTGTTGAGTTTGCTGTCTCTTTTCGTTTGGGTGATGTAACCTCTTGTTTATTTTACTACTTATCACTAAAAGCCATACACTTCGGCTCCTGCCTCTGTTTTCTGTTCAAGCGGCCACCTGACATTGACAAAACCTGTGAATGTGAAGGGCATTTGATAGGATTAGGGGCTAAGGACCCCCACAAAAGTGGAAAAACTGCAAATATCAAAATGTGTGCGTGTGTCTGCGAAGGGAGCTGAAACGTGATGGGGAGAGCAGGCACCCCAGATCCGTACTAAGTGTGATAGATGATGATGCTGTGATTGAGGAGCAACTGATTGCACCTGGGACCGAACCAGTGAGTGAGATAGATGCTGCCTCTGAGATCAAGGAGCAACTGACTGTGCCAGGGACTGGACCAGTGAGTGAGCAAGTCAACCTGCAAACATCCCCTGCACTGGAAGGTCAAACAGAGACAGAGTTGTCCCAGCCAGCTCATGACGAAGAGGGAACCAGCAGTGATGCAGAAGAATGACAACCACCTTTGCCCATCACCCTCAATCACGAAGAAGGCTGAAACGGACTGCTCAGAGGGAGGCTGCATGGACTAGGTTGGGGAAACAATAACAAACAGCACCTGCTCACAGTGGCTATTTAAGTCTGCTGGCGTGGCTGCTCTTTGCTTGCAGCAAATTACTAGCAAGCCCTCATGACCTTTGTGTCTCCTGCACCCTGAAACCCTCGGGATGGATCTCTACCTCCTGAACCTTTGGACTGGACCTTGATCTGGCTCAGCTTGCATTTTCTTGGTGTTTGGTATATTCGGACTCTCCCTGAAAGTATTCCTGACCTCCCTCCTCCCTTGCTGGCTGCAGCTTGGTAGGGAGAGATTCCTGACACTAGGTCAGGGAAAGGAGATGGAAAGGAGGTGGGTTGCATGGGGGCCCTCTACTTCCTATACTTGCTCATTTGCTCATTTCCTTCCTTGGGTATGTGTGGAGCAGTGGGAGCAGGTTGGTGGTGCTGAGAAATTGGGCCGAGATCCATCCTTACCTGGCCAAGCAGCAGCTGGAGGAGGAGGAGGAGGATGACGATGACCAGAGACATGTTTTAAAGGGCTGTGCGGTCTGATCAGAGCCACTGAGAAGGACATTTCCCCCAGAAGAGAAGCACCTGGGGGGGGGGGGTGGAGAAACTGGCAAATATTCAGATCTGTGAAAGTGAAACCTGTGAATGTAAAGGGCCAACTGTAGATTTTTCAATATGCCAGAGTAGTGGGTAAGGGAGGCTAATCTGTGTTCCCGTTTTTTTTCTGTTTTGCTCCTCACACATGCTCATTAAGTGATTCTGGAAGCAGCTATTTACCTTGCCTGTTGTCCCTAAGCACATACAGCCACGGTAGGCTCAGCTGGAGTAGAATCCTATTCTTTGGCAGGTCAAGCTTTATTGCATTGTTTACTGGAAATTTTATAAAATAAAATAAAATAAAACTTTCCAGCTAGACAGAAGACAAGAAGGGGGAAGGCTGGACTGGGTTCCCATAGAAAGGTTTTATAAAGGACTTCTTTGTCATAGGCTCTGTTAACTGAGACATGTCTGTGTATGCCACCAATTTTTTCCTTCTAAATATCTTCATGTTCCACACCCATCTACTGTGCCTGGAATGACACAAGAATGGAAGAATTATAGAGCATGCAAAATGATCACCAAACCCAAGCAGCTAAGAGAGTTGCTACTGCTGCTGCCACCACTGCAAAACTTAACCAGTGGGAGAGAAGCTGTTTTACTGCCACAAGTTGCTATGAGACATCCCCTAAGCCTGGAAAAGGAGGTTCTCCTCAAGGGTGGTCCCCATCAGTTTCCCTGCCTACAAATAGGGTAGAGAATTTCAAGTAATCGTTTCTGGCTGGACTAAGCTTAACAGTTAGATTAATTTAGTTAGGTTGTGAGTTTCATTTAGAGAATTTTTTTTTAAGAAAGTCCCACTTCGAAGGCATACTGAACTTGGCCTCAGCATCTGTACAGTTAGCAGTCTTGCAAATTAGGAGAAATAATAATTGTGTTGACACCAAAACAGTGAAAAGAAGTGTCTTTTCTCTCCATATAATTCTTAAAAATTCATCAGAAAGTAGCAGGTGTGCCCTCTGCTGGTTAGTCATCAAACATTGCCATTTCAGCCCTGCCATCTGTAATCGATAGCTACAGAATTCGTAATGTCTTTCCAATGACATTTTACAGTTTATCTAATCAGAAGTGAACTATTTTACTAGGATGTAAGGCCTTAAAAACTGTGGCTAAGACTGTTATCTGAGATGTTGTTTCTCTTCAATGTGTAAATATGACTAGACACCTAGGTTTACAAATTGTTTGGTTTTACTCAGAAATTTGAACTGAGCTAGTTGACAATCTGACCCATATTGAGATCTGTTTTTTAAAAAGTAATAATTCTATGACAACACAAAACGCAATACACTGATATCAATGGGATAGTTCTGATTGCTGTTAATGCTTCAGATGTTTTGAATATCATTCATGGGACTAAAATTAAGGCTGTCTGTTTTACTTGGAAAGTGATATCACAGAGGTTTAAAAAGTGCAAAATGGTATCCTACACACTAGGGTAGCTTTCAGCTTCATCCAGAGTTGTGCAAATAGACTTCCACTTGCACAGTGGGACTTTCTGAAGCAAAGGGAGGCACACAAGATTTACAAGTAGAAATGGAATCTGTTCCACCAACCGTCTCTGTTCTGCTTGCAGTGAAATACTGCGGGGCACAACCTACAATCAATGAACAAAACAGGAGTTTGTCAATAGGAAATGACAATGAGGGGCTAGGCACTGAGCAGAACAAAGCTGCTGGTATGACATTAATCAAAGCGCAATTGTTAAGCCCTAATATCTCCCCTTCTCTCTTTCTCCAATTTAATCTTGTAGGATTCTGCTCTTCCCAAACACTTGGGTTGCATTTAGTTACACAGACTGGGAGACAGCTGACCTTTAGTTGAGAGCTGAGACACTTGGTTTTTCAACATTATTTAGTCCCTTTAAGAAGAATGTTAACATGCAATTAAAAAACTAATTCTGATTTCTTGAACAATTTGGGTAGTTTATAATATGGAACAAGGCAGACTATTTAGGGTATTTGTACGCTCTTTTGTTGTAAATTATGTAATTGTGTATTTTTAGCACGCTGTCCGCAAACTTACTTGATGTTAGCTGTAAACTGGTGAATGAATAGGCAAAGAGGACAACTGAAATCATGACTCTGGCATTTTATTTGAACAGTTAAGTATTCACTTAAAACTCAATCACTAATTCAGTTGGTAAGAGGAAGGAAGATTAGGTTGGAAGTCGTCACGACCTAAAGATTAACAATCTGACTATCTATAATTTACTATGGGTTTTTTTTTTAACCACTCTTGCCTCAGATTTCAAAACCAAACAAATGCTGCTTTGTTTAAGGAATCCATTTACATTAGCATTCAATTTCAAACACACTGCATTCATCACTGCAGTTTTTATATGGAGGATTCTAAAGTACTTACTCCAATAATTAAGACATGAAGGATTTGGGAATGAAGGAGTCAGGGCAACAGCGCAGTTAACATCTCCTGAGCTGGTGTTTCAGTGGGCTTCGAAAATTATGCTTCGCAGAAGACATTCCAGAATTTTATTTTTTTTCCCAACTTTTTTCTTTAAATGTGGAAATGAAATAGATGGAATGTTGGCCATTTCCACACTACATCGTTATAGTGCTATTATTCCACTTTCAATGTCCTGTGGAATTCTGGCATTTGTAGTTGACTGAAGTCAAGGAGCTCCCTGGCTGAGAATTCTAAAGGCCCCTCCCTGAACTGCAAACCCCAGAATTCTACAGGATTTTGAAAGTGGAATAATAGCACTATAACAGTGTAGTGCGGAAGTGGCTGTTATCTTCTGTTATGCCAATTGAGGTTGGTAGGGATCAACTTCAGAGTGTTTTGAACTACAGTTGCCAGAATCTCCGAGCAAGAATGGACAGTACCTGCAGGTCATGAACGATGTGTTCAGTATCCTTGAATGTGGCATTCAAGCAAAGACGTGAGCAATAAAAGTGAACAATATTCCATCTATCTCTCCAGAGCCATTTTCCTAGAGCAGAGGTAGACACTGGCACATGCATGCACACACACACACATCCACAGAACTCTACATGCACACACATACCCATTTTTACCCCTCAAAATTGAAAGTAAAAAAATGTGCCCCCCCCCCCCCCAAAGTCCCATAGTCCATCCTCAAAGCCTGAAGAAAAGCACTGTGGCTTTTTCACTACATTTGAAGACTTTGTGACATCTCTCCTCACCTGTTCTCAGCCCAGATGGGGCTTTTTTCTATACAGGAAATGACCTAGTGATGGAGCATTTATATAGCTTTTGTGTTTGTGACCATACAGCCACTGGTGCTGATAACCTAAACTGTTGAGTTATTGCAGCTAGTAGGGGGACAGTGGTGTTAAAAGTGTGCAGAGGAAATGTTGAGGAGACAAGAAGTAGTCTTAGAGCAACCCCACAGTGTTCAGGTCAGCTGTATGCCTTGGGGAAGGGGAGATGAGAGGTCTAGAGGGTCTGGCCAAGAAACAGGCTGGGCAAAGGGGGTGGGCTGAAACAGGGATCACTGGAAACTGGAGGTGATGAAGCCCCGAAGCTGAAGAGGGAAATAGCCAAGGAAGCTTGAAAAGTCTGTGATCGTGGAATGAAGGGTTGCTATAAATAAAGAAATAAATTTACACAGGCATTTTAAGCCATTGCTTCATTTACTTGGATTATTTTATGCTGATTTTATAGCCGTCTTATTCTAATAGAGAATTTGAATAGCAGAGTAAGAGTTTTAATAAAAAATATGGTTGTGACCTTGACAGATATGCTGTTCCTTTAACAGTTGCCCTAGGAGGGGAGTTATGACAGCATTGTCATCCAATAGCCCTCAAGGGGCATCAAGGGCAAGAAGCAGAAGGGGACAACTTAAGGTGGCAACTAAATATCACATATCACACATATAGGATAACCATCTCATTCCTTGGCTGTAGCTTCTTAGTTCTATATCAGATTCTAATGACTGAGAGTCTGCTTTATTTTACCATCCAACTGCTTCATTGGCAGAACCACAGCTGGTGCTATTATAGCATATGTAGGCAGGAGCTTCCTACATTCTGGTTGTGTGCTACAAAACACAGTTTGGAATAGAGATAACGTCCAGGAAAATGCAAAGACTTCCTCTGTGGATTATCCCAATACCCTTTACAGGATACAAGCCAACCAAGCACAAGGCAATTCTGCACAATGGCCCTCCATTATCGTTGAGAGCTAGGATGGCTTTACTGTGGGCCAACAGTCCCTGCATTCAAAGCAATAAGGCAATCACTCTCTTTAGTTAAATGAAGCAGCTTTCAGGGTCATATCAAATATTTATACTAGAAGATGTATAGGGAGGGGAAAGTGCGTGAAGAGGATTATTTGTCTGTGCATTTATTTATGCAATTTTATCAAACATGCATTTTGTAAAAAAAATGCACACTTGCACACAGTATTGTAACAGAGCTGGGTCTCTCGGGGTCAGAACACCGCGACTTTTTCACCAATAAGGACGACATCTGCCATCCCTCATTATCATCTCACTGTTCTGTGACACTCCGCTCATTCTAATGCATTAGTGTTCCATGATTCCTGCTGTTTTTGCTGTTTATTTTCTGTTTATGTGTGTATGAGAAACACACACACACCAGAGAAACAGAGAGAGATGAACTGACACACTGCCAGCATTTTTGGACATTTCATTGGAGCATGGCTATGGAGATGGTAAGTGTTTGCACATAAAAATTTATCCCTATACACCCATGCTTGCTCAGTCCTTAACAACAGATAAGAGTCAGATAAACTCTGGAGGAAAGAAAAGCAGCCTGTAATTTGAAACATCCACAAAAACCCTGTCAAACTTGAGTAAATTGACTCAGTGACTGAAAAGAAATCTCAGAATCAGTTCTATGAATCTCTTGCTTTTTTGCTGCTATGATTGTTTGAGAAGCACTTTTTTTTTGTTGAACTTGACAAGCATAGTGTGTTGGCCCGTGGAGTGGTAAGTCTGAGGCTCGTTCAGGAGAAGTAAACAAACCTCAGAACAAAGGGGGAAATGTCTTTTATCCTTCTTGGAAAGGAGTTGGTATGAAGCCTTGAGCAGTCCTGCTGTTTGTATGTTGCAAGAGGAGGAGGAGGAGAGAGATCTACCTTGCGAAAATGCAAACAACAGAAAAGGATTCAGGATGATCCGGCTGCTGCTTTCAACAGGAATCAAACTCTGGCAAAGAGGCAATTCTTTCTTCACACAGTGAATTGCAGCTTTCCTCTCAGTAGTTATGATTTAACTGAAATGGGGTGTGGTGTCTATCAAAAGCACATTCCAGAATTCAGGGAGATTAAACCTGACAGATAGCCGCCTCAGGGAAGCAAAGGCTTCTATTCACCTGTAACAGCTCGAGCACCTGGAGGGTTGCTTTCCCCTTCTTCTCCCATCAAAGCTGCCAACTTCCATTGTATGCTTCTGGGCATGATTTCAGGTGCACCCAATAGTTTGTTTTAAAGGTTGACAAAGCACAATCCCTCTCCCCCCTCCTGCAACACACACACACCTTTTTAAAAGGCTGCTGACTGGATGAGAAGATCATGCTTCTGGGTTCAGCGGACAAGGAATAACAAAACCTGATGCAGAGAGCAGAAGCTGACATGTTTCATGAACTGCTGTGCTTAAAATAACTGAAATATAGGCCGGAAAAGTAAAGCATTTGCTTCAGCCACTGTACACTGTGGTGTAGCAGATGTTACCATGTTATGTCTCAAATGGATCTGTGGTGTTCAGACAAAAGTGGAATGACATCTGTTTGGGGACTTCAAATACCTCTCCAGCTTTGCTGTGATACATGAATGTGCACACTAAGTTAATGACGTACCGTCAGTTGTTTCAGAGAACAGTATCAGTGGATTTTACTTTAATGTTCAGGGGGACTAATGTTTAAATCCCTTTGAAACTGTCTGTCTTGTAGAGTATACAGTCAATCAGCCAAGCTTTGATTATAAAACCGTGATGTTACCATTGGTAACTGAAGAGATGTTATGGTGAACACGGTCACAGTCATGCAGCTGGCTTGGGTTCAGAAGTGTAAAGTGAGACAGGCACAGCTGCATTCTTTATGCATCCCTCTTCTAAGAGTCCTATTATAGCAGCAGCCAAGGTCTGATACACCAGATTATGGTTAGGAGTAATTAACACCAAGTCAACAGCAGCTCTTCTCATGCTTACCACCATCACCACCAAAATAATCCAGTTAACTGTTCCTTGTGAGTGTAACATTAAAGACCCAGAGCTCGGAAAGAGTATTTTTGGGCTACAATTCCTAGAATCCCTGAGCCAGCCTAACCACCAGAAAGAAAGAAAGTTTTCCAAGCTGTGGGTAAAATCTATATTAATACTAGTTGTTTCTTTAAAGGACTAATACTAGTGTTAACTGTTAATTAATCAGAAACCTGTGTTAAACAGAGGGGGTTTTTTTTAAAGAAAATGTACTAATCTTTTCGTTGTACCTCATAGTATTCTTCCAACATAGGCCAGTGAGTCTCCTGCTTTCAATTTATACTTATTTTGTGTTGGCAAAATTCACCCAAGTTTTTAACGTAACATCTGAGGAAAGTAGGCTTAAGCCTAGCCTTTTACCTGATGTGCTAATTCCCTTGTGTAAGGACTTTGATGTGAAGGAACACTCAGTGATGCAGTCACGTTCTTGCAGGGTGATGTAGTGCAAGGAGGTTATATCTGCATGACACTGTTATCTCACAGTTATATCACAGGAATCACAATTATATCACAGTTATATCACAGGAAAAAGTCATATGTGTTATTACTGCATCAGAACAACTGTCCTTGTATTAGACGGAACTAAAGTATCTCTCATAGAGTTTTAACCTACCTGAGTAAGTATCTCATGTGTAAGAATTGTTACAATATTGTTATACTATAGAATCTCAGATTATCAGAAGATTCATTCAGCAGATGAAACTTTGGCCATTTCCACACTACACTGCTACAGTGCTATTATTCCACTTTCAACATCCTATGGAATCCTGGGTTTTGCAGTTTAGGGAGGGGCCTTTAGAATTCTCAGCCAGAGAGCTCTTTGACTTCAGTAAACTACAAACCTCAGAGTTCCACAGGTTGATGAAAGTGGAATAATAGCACTAAAACAGTGTCATGCAGAAATGGCCTTGGTCAATGCTGAATTCAGTACAGATTCATTCAGAGCAAGGATGGATAGCTACAGCCCTCTGGATGCTTTTGGCTTACAGCTCCCATCAGTCTTAGACAAAATTACCTGTGGTGAAGGACTCTGGGAGTTGCAGTTCAAAAGCAGTGGGATGACCACGATTGTCCACCCCTAATTTAGAGAGAAGTTTCATAACCTTAGGTTCTTCCTGTGTTTCACTACTTACCCAAGAGAAACCAAGTGGCCTGGTTTAGAATCTTCCAGTGAATCTTACCAGCCTGTCATCAGAACAGCTCCTGGAAGTGTTACTTTTCCAAAAAGTCCCAAAAGCAATTTCTCCAGTCTGTGTCAAATGCAACACCATATCCAAATTGGAAATATATTCACAATCTGGAAGATTCTTCAGGTGGCAAGAATTGATGGAGGCCACTTGCTGTTATGGAAAAAAAAATGCTAGTAGAGGGAACTGACCAGGCTGTGTGAGGACCTGTGTTAGAATCCAGATGGCATTCTCCAGTTAATCAGAATTTCACTTTGAATATGTGAACAAGTCATTAAATTGTAATCACATTGCCTAATCAATTAATTCCTGCAACCCTAGTCTTTAATCATTTGAAAGCTTTGACTTTGCTGTTTTCAAGACTTACAGGCAAAAAGCAAAAGAGATGTAGCACTGCTTTTATGCTTGGCCTCAAGCGAAGATACAGTTTGAAACTGATACCAAAAATTGGAGAAGTAGGGGTATTTTTATTACAAGTTTCCAATGTTCTCTGTTTTGCTCATTCTGGATAATGTAACAACAGTGGCATGGGGGTGGGCAGAGAGACCATATGACCTGACTATCATAAGATAAGGTTTTATTGGGCTTACAACTTTAAGATATCTCTTCTATGGATTTGCCAGCACAGAGCTTCCCAGGAACAGATCGTTTTAAACAGCAAGTACTTTACAAAGTTCAAAATTGTGTGCCTATGTTACATTGCACTCTGAACCATACAAACTCTATCATTCTATATTAGTCTTACTTGCATTGGAGAGACCAGGAGATCAATACAACCAGGTGACTGAAATGAGTGGTAAGCAGAAGTGTGTGTTGGACACTTCCCAAATGGCATCAATTAAAAACAATGTAATTGTGATTTTCTACTACCTTTCAGGAAGCCAGTTGTCATATGTGCTTCAGTGTACCTTGTTAACCGGCAATCCTGAAGTGGGGTGGACATTATGTAGAACAGGATGCAGGCAACAAATTCAAACAGAAGGACAAAGGTCCTTCCTCTTCCTAATGGTGTTGGAGGCATAATGGTGAACTAGTTGGATCTCTTTCTGATATACCAGCTGTTTCATGGGTAGGAAAAGTGTGACCTGTGGACCTCATGTACCCCATCTTTTGTGGCCCCCACAAGACTTCTTTCTTCACGTGTGCTTGTGATTATTCTCAACTAAAACAGATTGATTGACATATGTGTTGACTCACCCTTCAGCAACTAATTCTCCAGATTCAGCCATTTCCGCACTAGACTTTTATAGCACTATGATTCCACTTGAAACATCCTATGGAATCCTGGGGTTTGCAGTTTTGGGAGGGGCCAGCCAGCCCCTCCTGAAACTGCAAACCCCAGGATTCCAGAGGATGTTTAGAGTGGAATCATAGTGCTATAAAAGTCTAGTGCGGAAATGACCCTCCTCTTGTTGGAACTAACCAACAGGGTTAAGGCTTCAGGGTCCTGCTTGATCAAATGATATACAGGTAACCCTCCATATTTGCTAGGGTTAGGGACTCAGGACACACACACACACACCGGTGAAAAAAACTGCAAATATCAAAGTGTATGCGTGTCTGTGGGAAGGGGACTGAGGCATGGTGAGGAGAGCAAGCACCCAGGGTACATACCAGGTCAGTGAAGGGAGACAGAAAGGAGTGGCTTGGCATGGTGGCTCTGTATTTCCTTTCTTGCTCATTTCTTTCCTTGGGTGTGTAGGGGGCAGTGAGAGAAGGTTTGCGGTGCTGAAATCCATCCTTAGCTGGCCAGGCAGTGTCTAGAGGAGGAGGATAATGATAATGACCAGAGACAGGTTTTTAAAGGGCTGTTGTGGTCTGATGGGAGCCGCTGAGAGGGAGATTCCCGCCCCCCCAAAAAAGAAGCACCTGAGTTGGGGGGCAGGGGTTGGAGAAACCCACAGATAATCAAATCCATGAAAGTGAAACCTGCAAATGTGGAGGGCTGACTGTATTTTAAGCCCTTCTCCTACTTGGAAAATGACAAAGGGACAGAGATTGAATTTTCTTATAATTCTTAACTCCACTTGGCAATTAGTATTGATCATTGGCAGTTTCATACATTGGCTACAGAATGTGTGTATTAGTTAAGTCATGGTCATTAAAAGCAAAACATTAATCAATTTAACATCTTCAGCTGAATGCCAAGTTACATACTCATATTTTTTAAAAAAGCATGATCGAGCAATCATTGTCCTGCACCATGTGAGACAGTTGAAAATATTTCTTACCGTTATCTGGATAAAGAGTTGAAAATGCTGGAACCAACAAAGCTGTTATGGTGTAAGACAGCAGAGTGGCTTCCTTGTAAAACATAAAGCCTTGTTTTAATGCCGGTAAAAGTGAATAAATGGGTCCTCGAGGAGTAATAAATGACTATAAACGTTTTGCTCTGCAGCATGGGGTACACTTGCTGTAGAGATTCAGTTCTGTAGGGAGTAAAGTGTTGTTTGGTTAACTTGCACCTTTCAAGTAGCAACATCAAACTGTGTTATCCCATCATGTTTTCATTTTAGCATTTGTTCTTGTTTCATTTTCAGAAGAAGACTTCACAGTGCCTGTCTCAGTCTTAGCTGATCCCAGCTGCCATTAATTTCTATACATCAGTGGCTTCTTTGTTGTCATTGTTGTTATATGCCTTCAAGTTGACTCTGATGTCTGGTGACCCTGTTCTAGAGTTTTCTTGGCAAAATTTATTCAGAGAAGATTTGCCATTGTCTTCCTCTTAGGATGAGGGAGCATGACCTGCCCAAGGTCATCCAGTGGGTTTCTATGTCTATGAACTCGGGTGTCCAGGAGTCCTAACCCAACATTTAAACCATAGTGGTTTGGATCACATACTAAGTGGCTGCTTGCTGTTGTTGCCTTCAATTCATTTCCAACTTAGAGCAATGCTAAGGCAGCTCTAACATGGGGTTTACTGAAGCTGAGAGCATGTGATGTGCCCGCGGTCACCTAGTGGGTTTCCATGGCTGAGCGGGGAATTGAAACCTGGTCTCTATGGTCATAGTCCAGTGCTCAAACCACTGCACCTGTGGCCCCTACACAGCTTTAAAACATACATACACACATACACACACAATATGCTCTGTGCTGCACTGCCCCGCCACATGATTTCCTAAGGAAATGTTTCAGACATGCATTTGACTGTTGCAGACTTTGCCCCCTTGATCATACCTCAGTCCCTTCATTTCTGTCCAGACTTCTGCCAAAATTAGTCACTTTACTTGGCATTGAATGTAGAGGATGCCTTTCCTCAGATCTCTCCCTTGGGGCTAGATCTTGATGCAGGAAATAAAATGAGATGGAAAATTCCTGAGGTTGTAGGGTTCTAAGGTAAACAGAGTGGGCTCTACCAGTTCAGGCTTCAAATACAGATTTCCCTTTCTTGAAAGGCTCCTACAAATCATACCATTCACATCAAGTAAAACAAACAACCACTTAGCACATTAGGAGAGGTTAGATATCTCTCTAGATATCTCTTTGTTCTATCAGTTCTCTCATGGTTTTACAGAAAGGTTTTTTCATGGGGTATGTAAATTACACTTTTATTCTTATTATTAGGATATTGTTTTAAATTAGTGATGTTTTAAGACAGTATATTGAATTGAATGGCATTCTAACCTTTTATTATCAGGTTTTTAGCTGGAGTTTGTTTTAAATCTATGCTGTAAACTACCTTGGGTCCCATGTTGGAGGAATGGCAGTATATAAAATGGACAAATAAATAGATAAGTAAATTTAAAACATACAGCTACACCCATATTATGAAGTGATATTGATACTAGCCCTATTCAGATATTAGAAATGCAGTTGATAGTAAATACACGTAAGGAGAAGGTTGGGCTTCAGAGTTCATAGTCATGTGGAGAGCCTCTACACATAGAAGAAGATTTCCTCTTCAAAGCACTGTTCTCCATGGTAGAACTGTTGAGGAAGCAGACAAGATTCATATGTTTCCCCTTCACATATCTTCTTGCACTTATATTTCTAATGCCTAAATAGGGCTACTGTTAATTTTTCCACTTTGAAGGCTAGTGAAAAGTAGCTAGATAACAGTACCAGCCCAAAATATTTTGCTGCTTGAGATAAAGAACAAGATACCCCCTCTGTCAGTTCTATGTACTTAAGTTGACTGTGCTTGAAGTGAAATCTTGCTGTAATCATGGTGTCAGGGCAGCATCCTGCATGGAACCAGAAGGCAGCAGGCCAATCTCAAGGGAGGTTGTGCGACACAAACAGGTCTGTCTTCCATCATCTTGCCACTGATCTTGGGCCCTGGAACATGAAGTTTGTCCCTCACTGTCCCTAATTGTAGAATTGATTTTACTAGCCAGAGTAATAGGAGGTAGTTGGACCAAAGCCAGTTTGTTCTGAAAACTGACAGAGTGGTATTGAGCCCTTTGACAGTGTTGCAGGGGATCTATTGTCTGACTCAAGTCCCCCTCCCTTTAGTGAAGAGCACTTCTTTTAAGGGGCCAAGGCTTTGGCTTGGAGGAAAGAGTTGGGAAACCTCTTTAACCCTGAGGGCCAAATTCAATTTCAGGAAAGCTCTTATGGGCCTGCATTCCAGTGGCGGTTGAGACCAAAGGCAAAAGAGTGGGGCCAAACATTTCAGAGTATTTTAGTTTAAACCTCTTCATGCCAGTGAGAGCCTACAATGTTTTAGAATGGGAAGAAGTGTGTGCAAAAGCTGGGAAACCATCAAGCAGTTTAAAGGGGGTATGCCCATCTATGATACCCGATGGCTACATGGGGACTCCCAGGAGAGCTAGATTCACATCAGGTTCTGAAATACCTTGTCTCTGAGCCTAGCAATCCCAGGGCACTATGCAGTTTCTCCACAAACACTTTCTTATCTGAAGTCCAAAACTTTACTGCATAACATGCAAGTACATCTGCGTACTCTTTTTTCTTCCTTCACTGAAGCAAATGATTTTTTTCCCCTAAGTAATTTGAGATGCACAGGGGATTGTGAAAACAACTGAGGATGAATGCTAAAACCCCGTCTGCCCATTCGTGTACAATGGGCTATGCACACTTTGTTTTGAGTAAGAAAAAGATCAGCCACAGCTTCATGGGGAACAGTTGAAACCTTGTGTTGGACGAGATATTGTTGAACTGCAACAGTAGCCAATAGTGAAGAATACTGCGATCTATAGAGCATCTGCATCTAGAGGTCTGCATGATTCCCATACTTACTATTTATTAAAAGCATACCTTGGTCCTCAGCAAAAAAAAAAAAACAGGGACACTGTAGAGTTCTGAGTATTTGTCAAAGTCATTACTGGTTGGGAATGTGAGAGATGGTAGCGTATCTCCCAAGTGGAGCCATTAGTGTTGAGAAAGAGAAGGTGAGCAACAACCAGCTTCACATCACCATCCCACGCACAAAAGGCCTAGCAGAGAAATAAGGCAGGCTTAATCTCCTTTGTGAAAACCTATGAAGCAGTTTACTTATGGATGCTAAAGATTTCATAGTGTCTCATGGTGGGAGACTGTAATATGCATTCTTCATACATGGAAGAGTGGGGGTACTGCACACTACAAATGAAGGAAGAACAAACTGCAGACTTAGTGGTGCAGGAAGAGAGAGGGTGTAGCTAAACCAACAAGCAGAAAATGAGATGGAAGGCATGCTCTGCCTAAACTTGTAGTTATACAAACCAGCAAGTACTGTGTTTGAACATGCAAAAGTTGCTGACTTTTAACAGTTACAGTGCTCTGGTTTCCTACTGAGCTGCTGACTTGTGCCCCTTTCTTTGTTGGCCAGTATCATGTTCTGATCTACTACTTTCATACTGAGCTGTTCATTTATTGAAATTACTCAAGTTATGTTATACTATGTCTTCAAGGTGCATATCATCGTCTGAAATGCTTGGAAAATTTAATTTTGGGACTACAACTTGCAGAAACTTCTGCACATCCATGCCAATGCTGTCTGGGGTATTTTGGTATTTTGGAGTATCCCAAAATATGACTTCTCCAAGTTCAGGGGACCTGTACTGCAGGCTGAATATGTTTTTCTCCCCCAGTCTGTGTCAAATTCCTAGATACACCTGTGCATATTTGTGCATGAACATTTTGATATTCCTTGCCTCTTACATAGATTTTTTTCTTAACTTTATTTGTATTGGAAGCAGGGTACTTCTATCTTTTTTGGAATCTGTGAGATGTATATCAGTGTGTTTGACATTTTCAATAGTGCCTCATTCCTCTTGCCCGTGTTTTGTACAAGCCGTGTGAACAGCCAGACTCTGCTTTGGAAGATCTTCAGTTCATATTAGTTTGGTAAATTCAGGTCAGCATTTTGTGTAGTTAAGATACACAATTATTGTTATCTCCCTGCAGTTAATGCACAGAAGGTCATCAGCTGATTACCAGAGGCTGTGTGTTGATAGCTTTTTAAAATTATTACTCAGAGATTAATTCAGCTATATAACCATGTTTTATGTCCTTGCAGTAAGTTCAGTACCAGGAAATACAGCTGAAACCCTTCTAGCCCAACATAGGAAATAAAAATGTTTAACTCTTTCTAATGTTAGTGACTAATAAATTAATGCTTACTAGTCTTGAAGTTCATTTCTTAGTTTTTGGTTTCATTATGAGAAAAGCATGTTAAAGCTACAAATGTGTTCACACTTTCCAGTAAGTAAGCCCTATCAAATCTGCTCACACTTTTCTACTAATGAGACCCATTTAATGTTACTTAACTTGTTATTTCTATTAAAATATTTATATCCCACCATTTATCTGAAGATCTCAGGGTGGCATACAATAAAACAGACAATAAATACAATAAAACAACATCTGTTGTTGTGTGCCTTCTAGCTGTTTTTGATTTATGAAGACCCTATCATGGAGTTTTCTGAGGCTGAAAGTGTTTGACACACCCAAGGTCACCTAGGAGGTTTTCATGGCTGAGTGGGGAACCCTGGTCTCCAGGGTTGTAGTCCAGCATTCAAACCACTATACCATTCTGGCTGTAAAATGCAGTGCCCAGTCAGTGTGTTCCCCAGTCTGGTAATTGTTGTTGTTTGCCTTCATGTCCTTTTCGAATTATGGCAACCCTAAGCCAAACCTAGCATGAAGTTTCTGGAGCTGAGAGTGTGGGATGCACCCAACGTGCAGAACTTCCTGACGGTCAGAGCTGTCCATCAGTGTGGTGGAGTCTCCTTCTTTGGAGGTTTTAAAGCAGAGGCTGGATGGCCATCTGTTGGGAATGCTTTGATGGGTGTTCCTGCATAGCAGGGGGTTGGACTTGATGGCCCCTGGGGTCTCTTCCAACTCTATGATTCTGTGATTCTAATGTCACCCAGGGGGCTTCTGTGGCCAAGTGGGAGTCAAACCCGGTCTTCGGGATCATAGTTCAGTGTTCAAACTATTACACCATGCTGGCTCTCAACAACATTTAAAATAACAAAAGACCAGTTGAAAGCATTAAAACCTTGAAACCATGTGTATGAGAGGGTTTTGTAAAATCAGTGAAACCTCTAAAGCTTTCATAACTAATCATGTTTTCACTTGGTGCCTAAATGGCAGCCACATTGGCACCAATCAGCTCCCCAATGAAAGAATGTTCCATAACTGGGATGCTACAGCAAAGAAGTGCCTCTCTGCTGTCCTCACATAGCATATTGCTCTGACTGATGGGAAACAGAAGAGGGTCACTTCGAATTCTAGATAAATAACCATAGGGTTTCTAACAAATATATTTCTTATGCAGTATTTTGGAGGCTCATGCATGTAATTGTAAAATACAGTTTAGGATTATACGCAGAGAACATCATGGTTTGCAAACTGCAGGTAGTGTATTGCATGATACTTTGGTGCTTGTGCAGTTCCAATTATATATCTGTGTACGTTGTTTTGCACCCAGAGATTTACGCTCCTGAAAACCTTCTAACCTTGTATTTCTTGTCTCGATTACTGTAATATTTTACTTACTGGTTTTCCTTGGTCTCATCTTTCCCCTCTGGTCTCTGTTTTTCACTCTGCTGCTAAAATTATTTTCTTAGACTGCCATTTCAATCACATTACCCCACTCCTGATCTCCCTTCATTGGTTACCTATTCCTTGTAGGATCCTTTATAAATTCCTTGTTTTGACTTTTATTGTCTTACATAATTTAGCTCCTCCTTGTCTTGTTGCTCTCATCTCTCCTCACCAGCCCACTGGAAACCTACGTTCTGTGAATACTTGTCTTCTTACCCAGCCTAGAGTCCCTTCCTCTTTAGTTCAGTTACGCCCTTTTTCTCTTGCTGCCCCCTATGCATGGAATCGCCTTCTGGTGACTTTGCAAACTGCCCCTTCTCTTACTGTTTTTAAATCTAAATTGAAAACTTTCTTGTTTTGCAAAATTTTTGGAACGTTGGACTAGTTTTTATTGTGAAATAGATATTGTATTTTATTGGCGTTATAGTAACGTTATCTTGTACTGGTTTTAATTGCATATACCTTTGACCTTTTTTCATTTTCTGTATCTTCATTTTATTATGTATTTATCCATGTCAACTGTTTCATTTTAATTTTGTAAAGTGCCATGTACATGGATGGTGCTATATAAATAAAGGAGGAGGAGGAGAAGAAGAAGAACAACTACAACTCACAGTAATAGTACTGTGGTTGTCGTGTGCCTTCAAGTCATTTCTGACTCACAACAAATATAAGGTGAATCTATTGTAGTTTTCTTGGCAAGCGTTGTACAGAGGGGGTTTGCCTATGTGTTTCTCTGAGGCTGAGAGAATGTGACTTGCCCAAGGTCACCCAGTGGGTTTCTGTGGCTGAGCAGGGATTTGAACCCTGATTTCCAGAGTCATTGTCCTCACTCAAACCACTATACCACATTGACTTTCAACGCTGTGGTAGCAAGGCAAAAAACAGAATATGGGAATTTGGGAGGAGAGGGACTGTAGATCCCAGAATCCTCCATCCAGTGTTGCCATTGACCAGGCTGAGGGCTACAGGAGTTGTGGTCCAAGCAAAGTTATGTTTCTAAACTCTGGCAAAGACAGGAATGGGGATTTCCTACATATTAGAAAATTGTCTGTTTCCAGAGCTTCAAAGAATTGATGTTTTTAAACTACAAGTCCCAGAATCTGTCAACCAGCATTGCAAGTGACAGGGAATTGTGGTCATTTCCAAGCTTTGGCTTTCTTTAGTAAATAGGAACGTTTTATGTGTGTGGTACTGGCTGAACCAGTTCACAGGGGTCTCATGAGGGACAGATGAGGCTGTTCTGTACTGAGACAGTTGGTTCCTGTCTCCCAGTAGTGTCTCTTCTAACTAGTGGCAAGTCTCCAAGATTTCAGGCGGGCTTCTTTCCTAGCCTCACCTGGAGATTCCTGGGGGTTTCCCATCAAAAGGCTAGCCTGTCCCAAAGTTGCTTAGCTTCTGAAATAAGACAAGATCAGGTAGTCTGAGACTATGGCTCATTCCCTCCCTCCCTCAACCCTGCTTTTCCTTTGAAATAATCTACCAGCTACCAATGGATCCTGAGGGTGTTAAGCCACTCTTTGCTAATCTTTGCATGCCCTGGCTATGGACTTTCTAAGACAATAATTTGTTTTTTAAGAGAAATGTCTGTCCTTACTTTTGGACTGTGGGTAAACATGAAGAACTTGCCTGGTTGGTTATTTCTGAAACAGATGGAGATATACAGTCAGAGCAAGATAGTGAGAAATATTCTCAAACGGTGGAAAATATTTAAAGGAATAATGAGTTACAGCACCCTGTCAGTGGCCAGTATTCCCTTTTTGAAATGATGAAAGAGTTTATTTTCATTGCAAAGGATTAAATAGATTGGAATCTCTGCCATCATAAAAATGGCTGCCTCCCTCTTATGCAATACATTTGAAAGGGACAACTGTTCCAAGATAACAGCTGGTATCAGTGCAGACCACAAAGAGCAATGTGGCTGAAATGTTTTTCCCACCAGACCAGAATAACTGGCTGTGGCGCATAGACTGAGCACTTTCTTATTCTAGTTGGAATGTTTGATATCTTTCTCCCTGTGTGTGCTTGTGTAGACCAAACAACCCACAGAGGCTAGATCCAAAAACAGTGAATTAATATCCTTGCAGAGCAGATCCAAACAGTATATTCCATTTTGTATGCAAATCTTCCAATCGTTAAATGAAATGTTTAATGTGTTGAATTAATTCAGTTGTGCAGAATGCCTTACTACCATGTCTGAAACCAGTGGTCAGAATCATGCTGGCCTCCAGATGTTATGAGTGTATGTATCTTCAAGTTGCTTATGGTCATTCTATGAATTTCATAGGGTTTTCCTAGGCAAGAAATACTCAGAGAAGGGGTTTTGTAGTTCCTTCCTCTGAAGTAACCTTCAACAACTTGGTATTCATTGGCAGTGTTGGCAAACTATAACTCTCAGCACTCCTCACCATAGACTATGTTGTGTAGAACTGCTGGGAGTTTCAGTCCAAAAAATATCTGTAGGGCTGCATGATTCCCATCCCACCTAAATCCAGTTGCTGGTCCCAACTACAGTAGACCCATTACATTAATAGGATTTATGTATGTGTTGGCTTTCCATTCAGCAGCTGTTTCCCTGGGTCTACTCTAGTTGGGAGTGACTGTTGGATTTAGATCCATGTATTTATGTCATAGAATCACAGAATCATAGAATCATAGAGTTGGAAGAGACCAAACAGGCCATCCAGTCCAAACCCCTGCTATGCAGGAACCCACATCAAAGCACTCCCAACAGACGGCCATCCAGCCTCTGCTTAAAAACCTTCAAAAAAGGAGACTCCACCACACTCCAAGGCAGCATATTCCACTGCTGGACAGCTCTGACTCTCAGGAAGTTCTTCCTGAGGTTCAGGTAGAATCTCCTTTCCTGCAGCTTGAATCCATTGCTCCTTGTCCTGGTCTCTGGAGCAGCAGAAAACAAGTCCACTCCCTCCTCAACATGACATCCCTTCAAATATTTAAACATGGCTATCATATCCCCTCTTAACCTTCTCTTCTGCAGACTAAACATACCCAGCTCCCTAAGCTGCTCCTCATAGGGCATGGCTTCCAGACCCTTCACCATTTTGGTCGCCTTCCTCTGGACACACTCCAGCTTGTCAATATCCTTCGTGGACTGAGGTGCCCAGAACTGGACACAGTATTCCAGATGAGGTCTAACCAAAGCAGAACAGAGTAGTACCATTACCTCCCCCGATCTTGACACCATACATACAACCAAGAATCAGGTTGGCTTTCTTGGCTACCGCATCACACTGCTGACTCATGTTCAGCTTGTGGTCCACCAAGACTCCTAGATTGCTTTCATATGTACTGCTATCCAGCCACGCATCCCCTATCCTATAATTGTGCATTCCGTTTTTTCTGCCTAAGCATAAGACCTTACATTTCTCTCTGTTGAAACTCATTTTGGTAGCTTTGGCCCAGCACTCTAATCTGTCAAGGTCATTTTGAATTTTGATCCTGTCCTCTGGAGTATTACCAACCTGTCCAAATTTGGTATTATCTGCAAATTTGATCACCATGCTCTCTATTCCTTCATCCAAGTCACTGATGAAGGTGTTGAATAGCACTGGGCCCAGGACAGAACCCTGTGGCACCCCACTAGCCACTTCTCTCCAGGATGAAAAGCAGCCATTGGTGAGCACCCTTTGGGTTTAGTCAGTCAGCCAATTACAAATCCACCTAACAGTAGCACCGTCCAGCCTGCATTTTATCAGCTTCTTTGCAGGAATGTCATGGGGAACTTTGTCAAAGGTCTTACTGAAATCAAGACATGCTACTTCCACAGCATTCCCTTCATCTATCAAGCTCGTAACTCTATCATAAAAAGAGATAAGATTAGTCTGGCGTGACTTGTTTTTGAGAAACCTGTGTTGACTTTTAGTGATCACGCCATTGCTTTCTAAGTAATTACAAACTGACTGTTTAATGATCTGCTCTAGGATCTTTCCTGATATTGATATCAGGCTGACCGGACGATAATTATTTGGGTCATTTTTCCCCCCTTTTCGAAGATGGGGACAACATTTGCTCTCTTCCAGTCTGCTGGGATTTCTCCTGTTCTCCAAGAGTTCTCAAAGATTATTGCCAGTGGTTCAGAAATGACTTCTGCGGGTTCTTTTACTATCCTTGGATGTAATTCATCTGGTCCTGGAGACTTGAATTCCTCTAGTGTAGCCATGTATTCCTGTACTAATTCTCTGCCAATTTCGAGCCGAATTCTCCCCACTTCCCCGCCTGCTCCCCACCCCCCATGTTGAGTACTTCTTTCCTTTTGGGAGAAAACCAAGGCAAAGAAGGTGTTGAGTAGTTCTGCCTTCTCTCTTCCCCCTGTTAGTACTTGGCCATCTTCTCCACACAGCGGCCCTATCATTTGCTTGTTTTTCATTTTGCTGTGGACATATCTAAAACAGTCCTTTTTATTGTTTTTAATCTCTCTGGCAAGTCTACGTTCATTCTGTCCTTTAGCTTTTCTGACCTTCTCCCTACATATCCTTGGTTTTTGTTTGAATTCCTCTGGTGATTTCTCCATTCTTCCATTTTTTGTACATGTTTTCTTTAACACTTAGCTCAGCTGAGAGTTCTTTAGTCAACCATTCTGATTTCTTCAGACACCTCCCATTTTTTCTCCTTGTTGGCACAGTTTTAAATTGTGCCTTCAGTATTTCACTTTTAAGAAACTCTCATCGATCATGAACTCCCTTCTCTTTCAGTATTCTTGACCGTGGAATTTCAGCGAGTAGTTCCCTAAGTTTACAGAAATCAGCTGTTTTAAAGTCTAAGATGCATGTCTGGCTATACTTGGCTTCCTCTTCCCACTGAATGATGGATTCCAGTACATGGTCACTCACACCTAAGGATCCCACCACTTCCACCCCATTAACAAGGTCTTCCCTGCTGGTCAGGATCAGATCTAAAATAGTTGATCCCCTCATTGCCTCTTCCACCTTCTAGACCATGAAATTCTCTGCAAGGCAAGTGAGGAACTTATTGGACCTTGTGCTCTTGGCAGAATTTGACTGCCATCATATATCAGGATAGTTGAAATCTCCCATTACCACTGCATCTCTCGTTTTTGAATGTGTGGTCATCTGCTCCAGGAAGGCATCATCCAAATCGTCAGGCTGGCTTGGAGGTCTGTAGTAGACCCCCCACAATAACATCCCTATTGTTTTTCACTCCCTCAGTTCTAACCCAGATGCTCTCGACCTCATGGATCATAGAGCTCTTCACAGGTGAAAACATCCTTGATATATAAAGCTACTCCTCTTCCTTTCCTGTTTAGTCTATTTCTGTGAAACAGGTTATATCCCTCTATTACTACATTTCAATCATGAGACTCATCCCACCAGGTTTCAGTGATGCCTATTATATTATATCATATTTATTTTGTTTTATTAAGAATCCCAGTTCATCTTGTTTATTCCCCATGCTCTGTACATTAGTGTAGAAACATTTAAGACCATGTGCCCTTCCTGCAAGCACTTTACTAAAGTTGCTTTTCCTCTCACTGTTGTTCTCTAGTACTACGTGGCCTGCTCTGTCTATATCATTTGGGGTTTCTTGCCCAGCACTTACTGAATTCCTGCGCTGGATAATATTGTCTCTCTCCCCTCCTGAACTTAGTTTAAAGACCTGCTGATCACTTTTGCAAGACTGTTAGCAAAAACAGTCCTACCATTAGCTGTGAGGTGCAACCCATCCATTGTCAGAAGACCATCTTTGTGAAAACGCAGACTGTGGTCCAAAAACCAAAATCATTCCTGGCGGCACCATCTGCAGAGCCAGTTGTTGACCTCCACTACTCTTCTCTCCCTTTGTGGGCCACGTCCTTCAACAGGAAGGAGAGATGAAATCACAACCTGTACGCCATGGTCCTTCAGCTTCCTACTCATAACCTCATAATCCTTTGTGATGTGCTGAAAGCTGTACCTCGCAATGTCGTTTGAACCAAAAGGAGGGGGTTACGGTCAGTGGGCTTGACCAGTCTTCTCAGCCTCTCTGTTACATCATGGATTTTGACCCCAGGGAGACAGCACATTGTGATTGATCCTGTCAGGGTTACAAATTGTTGGTTCCATTCCTCTCAGTAAAGAGTCCCCAGCCACCAGAACTCATTTCCTCTGAGGCTTGTCCGAGGTTACTCCTCATGTCCTTAAGTAAACCTTTCAGAAAGTTAATTTTTGGGACAATGCTGGCTGCGTGTTTCTGAGACTACAGCTCCTTATCTCTACTGGCAGGGGAATTCTGAGGCTATTTTAAAAAAGCAACCATTCCAAGTTCTGGAAATAAATAATCTGACTCCATAATTTGTTGTTCTTTTCTTTTTATGATCAGAACTTGCTTGCCACAATTTTATAAGCAGTTTCAATATCACTTACAGACTGTTTATTACAAAAAGCTGGGCAGTATTTATGCAAGGTATTAAGAGAAAGAAGTCATAGATAACTACAAAATTCATGCAACACAAATTTTGAAGCATTTCATCAATTACTTGAATTATCATTCAAGGAACAACTCATATAGATCTTAATATGAGAATTGTAATATTTTCTGGAGGCAGAATCTAAAGCACTAAAAAATTAGGGGTAAGTCAGAATCTAATTCATACTTCTAGATTATTATGTGGATTACGGTACAACTACCATTTTGCTGTATGGTTTACATCTCAAAAACTGTGAACAAAATGTGCATATTGGGGAAGGTGGTATACAAAATGTGTGTATCAGTAAAAGCTGCATGCAATGATATATCAGATCAAATTGAATTTAAAATTTGTGTGCTAGGAGAATACCGCGTGTGAAAAGGAATATAAATTTTCATGAGTGTGCTGTTTTTAAAAAATCCTATGAACTTTTTAAAAAATTTAACTGCAAACTGATCCAAAAAATTGAAAAGTACAGTTTTCAGACTGAATACACACACTCACACACACACACACACTAACATTGAAACTATCCAGAAATAGGCCAGTTTTGACCCAGGAAGAAACAATTCCTTAAAAGTCCATAGTAAAATTATAGGAAAAAAACATAGGAAATCTTTCCAGTTATATGCGTTGTCTCCATTTATGCAGTATGCATTGTCTGGATTTTATACTTTCTTTCTTCAAGTTGCTTCTGTGTTCATGGACAACATAAAATTTATGTTCATGTAACTAAGAGCACTTCTACTCTAATTGCAGTTCTGTTGCAGTTCTGCAATGGGTCCCATCTCAGGAGAAAGGTGGCCTACAAATATAATAGACAGACAGGCAGGCAGGCAGGCAGGCAGGCAGGCAGGCAGACAGACAGACAGACAGACAGATAGATAGATAGATAGATAGATAGATAGATAGATAGGCAGGCCTTGGTTCCAAAGAAAGATGCATATGATCAAGTTTTAGTACATGTTTAGTACACCTCTAAGATCACATTTAATTTTTCTCTGTTCTTCTTACTGCTGTCACCATTTCTTCTGCCACTTCCTCCTCCTCCTCCTCCACATTTTATTTTTAACAGGGCATGTTTCATATCTGTTGTAAGGCCTTGAGCCTGGGATGTTAAGAATAGTCTGCCCCCGCCCCCAATACTCCACAGGAAAGGGATTTTCTGACTGTTGGGACTCCCTGCTGAGGAAGTTTCAATGAGCCAAGATTTTAAAAAAGAAAAAAAAAATCATTGCTGCCCTACCAATACTAGCTCAATGGCAGGCTGGTTAGAGAGTCTCCTTTAGATGTGAATTATGCCTAGTCAGACTTAGCAGACAGCCAACAGACCAGGGTCTGAATCCTTGCTCCTATGGAAACCTGCTGGGTGACTTTGGGCAAGTCACATTCTCTTATTCTCACAGGAGAGCAGTGGCAACCCCCCATCTGACCAAATCTTGTTAACAAAACCATGTTATAGGGTCTCCAAGAGTTGGAAAGGACTTAAATGATTTAACATGCCCAATGGTACATTGTATCTTTCAAAGGGAACTTCCAGAGCAGCTGGGGGTTAGAGACGGCAACTGCTGTTGGTGGATGTTTGTTGCTTTTCTCCTCCTTCTCCTCCTAATGAATTTGGAGGCACTTGTCTGGCCATGCAAGCCAAGGACAGTAAGCAGCAGCCCAGCTTGTCTCAGGTCCCATTTTTCCCATATTTCGCTCTCTGCCAGAGGCATTCCACATTTGCTTCCCTCCTTCATGTTGCTGTCTGGACAGGATGGAGGAGGCAGCTGCCATTGCATTTGTGGACTGATGGAAAACTGGTGAAGTAGCAGCGATCTTGCAACCATGCTAGACCTGATGAGGAGAAGTGCCAGGCTCTTGGCTTGAGCAAGGAGAAGAGCTAATATAAAACTATGGACACATGCATGCACACACATGCGTGAACACACATGTGCACACTTGGAGTAATATAGGGAGTACCCCATGATCTCTCAGCCCAGCTGGGCTTACTTCCCCCACCCAAACCTAAGCAAACACCCACACACACTGACAAATGTCCACCGTTCTCATGTGTTTTTGTAAGATGACTGGCAAGTGTTCCTTGAACACTGAGCAGCTTTTGAGAATGTCTCTAGCAGCAGGGTGAAACCTGTGTATATTATTTGGTCTTGCTTTCACGAACAAAATAAAGAAAGATTTAAACCCATATCTTGAACCAATAAAATTTGGAAGATAAAGAGTGTGGAAACCATTAACAGTGAATTGTGTGGAACTCAACCTATGAGGAACAATTGAAGGAGGTGATATGTTTAGTATGGCAAGGAGAAGATTGAGAGGCGGTGTAATAATTGCTTTTGAATATCTGAAGGGGTATATCAAGTGGGAAAATAGAGCAAGCTTGTTTCCTACTGCTGTGGAAATTAAGGCTCAAACCACTGGATTCAAATCCAAAAGAGGATACTGACTAAATACTGGGAAGAACTTTCAGACTATAAGAGGTGGACTCTCCTTCACTGGAGATTTTTAAACAGGGGTTGGATGACCGTCTGTCAGGTCTGTTGTAGCTGTGTGTTTCTGCACTGCTAGAGAAGGACTCAGATCCTCTCAAACTCTTTAAGATTCATTAAAATTTAATTGTGATTCTGAATAAACACGCAGAAGATTGTAGTGTAAATCCCATTGAAACCAATGGAACCAGTTCATCACAAGTAACTTCATTCCCATTACTTTCAGTGGTAGTTAGCCGTCACCAACTTCGGCTGGATCTTGACCTAGCTATATACACAAGTTTACCCATCCTGACTAATTCATCATCCAGTTCTCCTGCTTGAAAGATTTCAGATAAACCTTTAGCTAATAGCATAAGATATTTTCTGGTCTGATTTGCATCCACAAGTCTGTGACCTTTCTAAAGTGGGAGGTATCCTTTCTTCACATAGAAGCAACTAAATATATCCCAAACAACATGGAGTCGGTAATGTACGATATGAGTTTTTTTATACTTGGTTTGAAAGGCAGTTTTTGTATATTTAAATAAAATAAATTGATCGAAACAGAGGTTGGTACAAATCACCACTCTGAGTCGACTAGCAGGGTGTCACCATGTGAAACACAGCTGTCAAGTCAGTTTGAGTCAGTATAATCCTGTCATTTGAGATAGGCAGCATCTGGTCCTTCAGCTGTAGATGTACTACATCTCCCATCATCCCTAACCATTGGCTGTGCTAGCTAGGGTTGATTAGCGCTTCAGTCCAACAACATTGAGAGGGTTGCATGTTCTTCAGCACTCCTGTACTGTTTATGAGAGCAAGAATAGTCATCACTCACAAAGGTTTCTGTCAAGGCACCTGAAGAAAACAAGAGAAAAAGGTTATGTTACCAAAGCAACCCCTAAAGTACAAACATGAGCACAAAACATACAGAAAGGTGTTGGACAGCACTTAATGATATTCTCCTTTTAGAGTACATATATTTTCACGGAGTAGGTTTGTTTGCTGCCAAACTGTGTTGTTGTTCTTGTTGTTTTATTTCTCTATCACAATCCATCTCCATTGTTATTGTGATCATCATAATCTCCTACAGTGTATTATTTCTGAAGCTGGGGGATTACATTTAACCCATCCAATTGTTTTCAATTGCCACTTGCTGTAGTTTTCCATCACAGTCCTGCATCCTCCATCAAGAGCATTATAGATAACAGACATTTTCTCCTCTGTCTTCTCTAAGCACTTTAATAGTCTTGCTTTTGGCACTAGTTTCTCCCATTGCATTGCTTTAGGAACTTGCTGATTCTGGGAAAATGAGCACAATGATAGCCAGTATTTTGGAATGTATAGAAATGTAGACTTGAATGTGGAAGATTCAAGTCCACATCCCTATAAGTCATGAAGATCACTTAATGAGCTTGGCCAGCTAACCTATCTTAGCCTAAGCCGCCATATGGTTTCTTATGCCATATAGTTTCTTATGTTGTTTTGGGGACAATATGTAAAATAGACACAGTAGAAGCAGATAGTTTGTTATTTGGCCAGAGTATCACCTCTAGGTTTTAGTCTGAATTTTAAAAGAATCATCCAAAGTCCCAATCCCAAAATATGTTCAGCTCCTTAGGTAGCTCCTGCAATGATTACTCCAAAATCCTCATTGTCTCATTGGTGTAGGAACTGCCAGTCACTACTGGGCTAAAGACCTTTGTATCCATTTCTGAGTTTAGGATATAAATATAATAATTAATATATCTAAAAAGTGAAATGCTAATTACTGTTGATATCCATATTTGCATATAAAATCATATTTGCATGTATAAGGCTGAAGCGCAGAGTGATAACACTGCTTTATTTGCCATTATTTAGAGTTGATGAAACCTTACAATTATAGAAAACTGAGAGCAGGAAACAGGATATTATATTAACTTCATTGAACAGTGAGCTCTTTGTAACAGAATAAATTAAAAACATGTGTTATGTCAGAAGATTAATGTGCCCAAGAAGTTGCAGTGTTCTACTTGTAATAACAACATAAAAACCCCTGCTAGAGCCAATTGAAAATCTGTCCTATAGTCCAGCATCACATTCCCACAGTGGTCAATCAGACCCCAATAAGAAGTTCAAAACTAGGACATGAGTGCAGCAGGACCTCTCACTCCAGTTCTCCAGTTATTGGTATAAAGAAGTATACTACTGTCTCTGAACCTACAGGTATTAGGCCCCTCCCTAAACTGCAAATCCCAGGATTCCATAGAATGTTGAAAGTGGAATAATAGCACTATAACAGTCTAGTGCGGAAATGGCCTCAGGGTCACTACAAGGATAACTATACTATGAACATATGCCAGGCATTGCTGCCGCCACTCTAGCTATTAATTCTGAACCATTTCTGTGTTTTAACTTCCTCCATTATGTTCCTCCAATATGTTCCAACTTTCCTCTCACTTGACTTTTTGGGTGACCTCCACTGCTACCAATCACAAATATTTTCCATTTTGAAAGGGTACAGTTGTGATATGTTTTGTTTCTATTTGCGTCAATAACAATAAGAATAGGTTTTCCTCATTAAAATGACATTACAGATTGCTTTGTTGAAATCAAGGAAGAATTGCAATAAAACTGCAGACCGGAAAGCATGTGTTAGAACAGCAAGATTTGGACAAGTTAAAAAATGTAGTAGAAGGCAGCCTCCCTCTCGTAGCATTCTTCCCAAGGTCATATGTACAGAATCAGAAGAGTAAACAGAGCCTAAAAGTACTTGATCATAATCATATTCCATGAATTGGAAGCATTGTGTCTTTTTTTTTAGGATTTCTGTTGAGATACTAGAAAAATTACTCTGTGATACCCAGAAAAAATGAACGAATGAAAGCTAAAATGCAGCTGTACAAGAAAAAAACATTGTAATGTTGAAGAGCTTTTAGGGTTGAATCATTTGTTCTTAAATTCATTGTTTTAAACAGTTTGTATACAAAAAACAGGGAAGGAAAATTAATAATCATACAGATATTACGTATTTATATATTTGTCTTTTTTCTTTTCTTCCCTTTTCCCTTTTTCTCTTTCTTTTTCTTCTCTCTTCTTGAGATAGAATATATATATGAAGAGGGAAATCATTACATTTGTGAATATAGGTGGAAGGGGGATATCAGGTGATTGTTATATAGAACTCAATTTTATTAGCTGTAGCATTTAATAAGAAAAGCCTTTCAGATTCTTTTGTATTACTTTTTTTCATTTTCTATATAATACATACTGGAAATGAGAGAGAAATTTTTGAAATCAGATGTACCGTTTGACCAGTGACCAGCAAAAAGTGATCTGACCCTCATATGTTTAAAATCAGAGATTTGAAAGTTACTTTGTAAAAGTAGTATTATGTTACTTATTACAAAAAGGGCCTCCCTGGTATCTTCTTACTGTTTTGAGATTTGGGAGGAGGTTTTGGGGTTTTTTTTCATTTTATGTTTTCTAGTAGCTTTTCACAGCACTCATTTCTATTACTTTTTGCAGAGGATATCTCTAAAAAAAATAAGGAAATTACTTAAAGGTGGGGGGATATTCTTAATTTTTTTTCTCAAAGTGTAACAAGGAAAATAATTTTACTTGCCTGACAGAACAAATTGCCACATTGCTAGTTTTATGACAGGAACATGATTATCCTCTTGTTACTCCAAACTGTGGATAACGTTATTATTTATAACCCTTCAGTTCCAAGCACTGGTTAAAACAGCTTTAGTCTCAAAGATGGCTGTTGACACAAAAGCCCTTTGAGCAGGGATGTGCCATGTATGAAAAAACAAAATAAAGGGTTCCTTACAAACAAATACTTGGGGATGGTTCTATCATTAGGCAGAGTGAGAAGTTTGTCTCTGCTTGCAAATTTTAGGAGGTAGAAGCAAGATGTTAGAGAAGAGAGCTGTGCCCTGTACTATGTTCCATGCTCCCAAATTAGCCTGCCACCTTCAAGTACCATGGAAGACTGTTCCACAGCCAGTGCTGAAGAAAGATGGAACTGCCAATTCAGTCAGCCTTTTTATGTGGATTGGCCATTTCGCCCTTCACCTCAGGCAACAAAATATCATTAATTGATCTGGCAAATACTAACATACCTGGGCTGTATTTAGATTTAATAGTACTTCCTTTGCCAAATATAATACTCATTTTACAGTTGCATTCCCTGCGTGGTATTATACACAAATGCCTTGAGGTTGTTTGGCGGTATATGATTTTTTTTTTTTTTTTGACCATATACATATATACAGTAAAAAAAAAAGGTAAAACTATTTGCCACTCCACTGACTCAGATTGGGTCACAGCCACACTACTTATTACAGTTCTGTCTTCCCTGATCCCTTCTTGAAATGGGAAGCTTTTTAAGGAATGAGAAAAAAAAATCACTGTCATGTGTCTGTAAAGTTTCTAAAGCCATAATCATATACACATCTACTGAGCAGTTAAATCTACTTGACCATGTATAGGCTGCAGTTCTATGCTCAGTTACCTGGAAATAAGCTCCTTTGAACTCAGAAGGCTTACTTCTGAGCAGATGTGCATAGAAATGCACTATTAGTCACCTAAAGTGTCACTGTCTAAAGATATTCTTGTAGTTCAGAACTGGAAAGAAGAAGAAAAAAGTTGAAAATGGTGATGTTGGTTAGAGAACTGAAAAGGGGTTATGTTAAATTACACACTTTTTCTAATGTATTCCTGACATCTACTGTAGATACTTAATGGCAAAGAATGGCCAAAAATTTCCAGAAATAAAGGTAGTAAAGTGGTTTTTTTTAAAAAAAAATGGCTAAGCTTTAGCCTTTCTAGTTTGAAGACTTTCAAAAATGCTGAAAACCTTTATAATTTAAACATCAGATTCACCTTCAAAAGGACCCACCAGTGTGTTTATAGTTTAATCAATATTAATCTCAGTTGGAACGGTAGCTATGATTACTAATTGAAATAAGGATAAATTATATCTGATAACGCTTGTGTATGTAATAGTTAAGATGCTTCATACCAATATCCTTCTGCCATAGTGTCACTATAATAAATGCATTTTTTTAAAAAATGGTACTTAGACATAATGGGACAATCTAGCCAGTCTGCTGAACTTTTTAGATACATTGGGTTCAGTGGCAGTGAACAGAGTCCTGCTTAAACTTTCACTTTTTGCTGAATATGTCAGAGGTGGGAAATGTTTGGTCCATTATATCAAACTATAATTCTCATCAGCCCTTGCCAGCATAGGCAAAGGAGAGAGATGATGGGAAGTGCCATCCAGCAACATTTGGGTAGACAAACAATTCAGTCCCTCCTGTACGTATTTCAACCCTTCAACCTGTTTTTCCTTGTGCTTTACCTTGTACCACATCTGGCCAAGTTACTACTTAAATAAGAATAGCATAATCCGGCAATGATTATGCAGGGCTAATCTTGTGGCATAAAGCTCAGTGCATTTTCTACAGACTCAGTGCTTTTTCTACAAGTGTATGTGTGTGTGTGTGTAAATTTTTTTTTCTTTCATGGAATATTCAACAAAATTTGACAGTATTTAAGAGCAGCTGCATTTCTGTACCATGTGTTCTCAATGTACATCTTGACACTATAACATAATGTATTCTACATACCTATTAAAGAGGAATAAATTCTTATTTTCCTCTCTTGAAATTTATTTTTGTAGTTCTCAAATAGACCAAGAAGCCATTCTGTAGAACTCGGAATCTTGCTGATTGCTTTTGTGCTTTTTAATAGATTCGAATAAAGACATTGTGTGACTTCTCTATTGGATTTTTTTTTCCTAGTGGAGCGATACAGCTGATTTAGTGAGTGGAGGAAATATCAAACAATATTCCCATTTCTGCATCATCCTTGTGATATGGTTACACATATACAGTCAGGGCCTGCCCTATCATGAAGCAAAGTGAAGCAATTGCCTCAGGCACCAGATGCTGGGAATTGGCAGTGAATTGTTGTAGGAGAGAGCTGTGTACCGTACAGCCTGCTCTTTGCCCCCTAAAGCAATCAACTGCCTTTAGGTGCTGTGCAGGATGGTGTCTCAACTGTCAGTATTAAAGAAAGATTGATCTGCTGGTCCCATTGGCTTCTGCATAGGAAATGAAAGAAGTTGCCTGATGGTTCTTTACCTCATACACTAAAATGTCTTGAGCTAATTTTGTATAAAGGTTGGTACACTGTGTATCTAATTTTGTCCCTCTTTTGGTGAAAAACTTGTTGATCCATCAGAGGCTTCCACACGTGGCAAGTGGGGAGCTGATTTCCCCCAATTCCCCCTGTCTTCTGCAGCCCCCTATCCCATCACCAGAGGGTTCCAATTTCTTGAACAGACTTTGGGCCATGATGCAAGGGTTGAAGAGGGAAGTAGGGCCAAAATATTTTCTTCCCTTCTCCTACTTTTTTCAGTTTATGGAAGCCTTCACTTACTGAAAGCATGATCTGTGAATGGAAGGACAGCAGTGTAAACCACAATACCTAAATGCCTTAGTAAATCTCTCTCAATTGCATGTGGTCAGATATTTCAGGATTATTTCTAGAGAAATGCACAAAAGGCAAACTGTATTTTTAGCTGGGCTAAATTAACATATCTTAAAATATTTACAGTATAGAGTACTACCCCAGCCATGATGTGTTATGCACTTCTACAGGGTCTTTTTAAAGTGACTGTAATTGCTTTTTGTGGAGTATGTTTTTATAAATAATTTCTATGATCATAAATGGTATGCTGCTATCTTTTTCCTTGATGAACCAAAGTACTTTAATTCCTGAGAGACACGAACAAAAGCTGGTTGTGGCTTAGTTCTAGGAAAAGCCATTATATCACATTTTACTTCATACAATGGTGGATATACATTTTCAATTACTCCCCAAATATACTGTCTAAAGCAGCATCTCAGGATTTGTGTGATTTTTAGATGTGCAATTCTGATATGTAATTCACTGGGAGTGTCACCATTCCAGTTAGTACAGGAACATTCAAGTCTTTGATTGCACTGTTGGTTATCCCAAATGCCTCGTAACTAGCTCAAGGTGATATTGTGAGATGTTGAGAGGTGAGCTGCTACTGAAGGGAAATCTGTGAAGAGTGTCCCTTTGAATCCAACCCATTTATATCAATTATAAATAATTATGGGCCTGTATGCACAACAGTAAAAGAAAAACATATCTGACATGAAGCATTCTTTAAAAAGCAGGCTGTCTATGAGATGTGCAGTAGCAGAGAGGAGACAGAGATGTCAAATATGTATGAGAGTAAGTGTAATTTGGAAAATAATAATGAAATGCCTGGCCATGTTGTCTGTTCGAAATTCCTTTTAATGTTCACTCGTTAAAACTTCATTTTCTCCTACACTGGAAAAGAGAGTAGTCCAGAAGTATTCAATGAAGTGCATTTTCAATTATTTCCATCTGCCAAAGTAGTTTTCCTGAGAAATCGCAGTCCTACATTATCTTTTACGTCAACAGCACAACCCCAAAATAAATATATGACCTTTGCAGAGGAACAGAGACCATTGATGTCACACAGAGAAGACCTCCCCCTGACATATCCATCTGAGGCAAGTAGCAGAGTTCTGTGACATCTAAAAGATAAGGCTTAAATAAAGTTTCTAGTGCTGAGTAAAGTAAATCCATTGAATCAGATGCTGACTGGGAAGCCAACACTTACATAAACCCCATTGCTCTCATTGGAACTAGCAACTGGAGTCAAAGATGTGGGGTGGAAAAAATTCTATGATTTTTTTTTCTAATGCTATATACTATTTGAGGAAAAGTTTCCACATTATTCATATAAACACACACGCACACATACGCAGACACATTTATCCATCGTTGTCTGGTCTGCAGAGTTGTTCCTTACAATTAGTTATATTGAATCAGACTTTTCTCCATTTGAAATGGAACTGATAAGTAGTACAGAGAGTGAGTGAATGAACCTGATGGTTATACCACTGCAAAAGAAAGTTAAACTGTTGATGTATCAGGTAGGTTTGTGGGTTTTTTTAGAAAAATAATATTCTTTCAACTGCTGTCATTTTTATCAATATGAGGGATTTATATGCTATGCTTTTATATTATTATAAATATTTCAATACGTTAATTTCCACATAAAACTTAGAATGTGTTTGAATATAACATTTAAACCAAACATGTATAAATTAGATTATTTAGAGGATTGAAAAAATATCATCCAGAAAAGTAAAACTTTTCGACGTCTGCTTTTCCCAGAAAATCCACATCACTGGTCAGATTTAGGCGTTAGAAATGTAATATGAGCTTTTGTAGACTGTAACCCAACTATTAGGGTTAGCCTGAAATTGGGCTTTTAATGCAACCCTACAGCAAATTGAAAACAGGGCAGGGGCTATTTTTGCCTTCCTGTGCCTGCACATTTCAGTACATTTCAGCTTGCTTAAAGAGCGATGATGTTACTTCTGGCTACCATTTTGTCCAACTTTCAGCTTATTTTTTTTCTTTTTTTATGTGATTTGAGGGGACGAGGGGAGCTAGGGGAACAAACTGTTTGTCTTTTTGTGTTGTTTTGGGAAATTTGAGGTGATTTGGAGCCCTAAACACCCCAAAATCAGCCAGAAAAAGCATAAATTTTGTTGGGGATGATCTATCTGGTTGGTTTGAGGGGCTTCTGGTGGTGTCCCAAAGGCCACTCCTAGCAGCTCCAAGGACTGCATGTGGCCTGTGGGCTGCACTTTGTGCACCTGTGATCTACTGTGAGATGGGTGCATGCACAGATCAGCTACTGAGAATTCCAGATTCTTGCTCAGGAGCCAGAGATCTTTCCCCCACTTCAAAACAGTGATGTATTCCCATCTTTGCCTTACGCTGATGTAATTAGAAAGTGAGAAGAGTAGTGAGTGAAACAGACACTGAAAAAGAAAAGAAAAGATTGAAAGAAAAGAAATGCAGAGAAGCTGTTGAATACTTTCTTTAAATTCCTTGCCACCATATGTAATCTCTAGAAAATGGCATTTTTTCTGTAGCTGACCCATTGTACTGTATGGCAGCAGAGCTGTTCTTGATTCTGTGACTTAGAAGGAAACTAAAAATAGATGCTTTCTGAATTAAAGGCTTGTAATGGCTCTAAATAGAGCTAAACATGGTATTTGCTGTAACCTCCTTGATGTAACGATGCAAATTGTTAGTTGTTGCTTTTGAGCTGCCTCTGGGCTTTAATTTGTTTTGTATATGGATACTAACCCTTTTACTGTAAAAACCACATGCTTCTAACTACACATGTCTACGTCTACATGTGCATATTTATCAAGCTCATCATAGCCCTAAGAATATTCTCATCCCTCTGCTTTAGTCTGAGGTTCCTTTACTCCTATGAAGATCCACTGACATATTCTTATACCTTATCCATAGCTCTTCACCTATATCATTATTGATGTATGCTCCCAATTTCGATTGGGAGACAACTATTTGTGGTAAAATCTATCTGCATATTTGAAATAGTGTCTTTTGTGTTTTGTGACACTTCAGATGTTGTGAGACAGTAAAGCTTTGTACTAGAACCTAATTTAGTTTTACATATTTTAATCTCTATGTAAATATAGCTTGGACAATATAATGTTTATCTGTGGATCTCAGAATTATGGAAGCTCAAGGTCTTTGCAAAGGGTTGGAAAACGGAATATTGTAAATGAAAGACCATAAGGATGAAACATATCATCTTGATATAACTGGTCTCTGTAGTGTAATACCATCTTTGACAAAACATATATCTGGATTTTGTGTGTATGTGTGTGTGTCATGAGAACAAATGAAGTAACTTTCTGTGTTTAAAAAAGCCCTAACTTGTTGGGGTCATTAAAAAAATAGTTTTAACTAAGTATTATCTTTCACTGAAACCTTTGAGAATCCCGTTTCCAAATCTTCTCCTAGGTACTACCAAGAGGTAGTACAGCATTATGTCCTCTCCTATGTGGTAACCCTAAATGCACCAACCCTTATCTACACATCTCTTTTCCAGCTAGGCTCTGGGCATAGCTTGAAACCAAAAGGTTCTAAAAGCTTTCATTGGCAGTGATGAGAAAGTGGTGTAGAATATTATATCAGAAAGATAAATGTTTAGAATATGTCTGTATTTGAAGAGAATTGAAAATTGTAGTTTAATTAATTGTAGTTTATTAAATATACTTCATGTAGCATAAGATATCTTTGTGTTTGGGCTGATTTGTTTCTTGACTGCATGATCGTCTATGCTTGCCCGTTCATTTAAAATCAGTGAATACTTCAAATTTATTGGCTGGCATCCTGTTAATGGTTGTTACAAGTGTATATATCTTTTTATGGCTGTTGTGGGAGTTGAAATTCATTATCCCCCTTCACACAATGACCCCATCCCTTGAAGTCTCGCCTTTCTTTTGGTGGCCAGTGGAGAGTGAGAGGCATCAGAAAAGTACCTGTCTGTATTCCTGTATTGAGATGCAGAATGACTAAAGGTGTTGTCGAGGACCACTGTACTGAGATGCAGAATGACTAAAGGTGTTGCCCAGGACCACCCGGTTCCAGAGGATGACATTATCATTGTGTTTCTGGCTGTAGGGATATAGGCAGACATTTCTCTGATACTATCCACTTTCCACTGATCATTAAATGGCCATAGAGGGAGGTACAGGAGGAAGGTGAGTCCTGCAGAAAGGACGAAAAGAAACATGGGATGAACTTTACACTACATTTCACAATGCAGGATCTTGGCCAGTTTTTCACAGTTCTTGTTTCTGGTGTTTACATTTGGTTACCAAAATTGCCATGATAGATGAGTACCTTTGCCAGAAGGATTATAGCCCTGTAGATTCTCCTAAAACTCTAATTGACTTTTAGTGTCATCAGCCATGATATCTTCCTGGATATGTTTGCTAAGGTTGGGATCGAGAGCACTGTATTGGGACAACTAATAGATAACACAGAAGCAGGATGTATGAATGTAAATTCAGCCAAAGGCCTGGCAAAATATGAAGACTTTAAACACGTGACAAAGTGTGGGTCAGCCAACCTCTCAAGGTAGGAAGTTCCACAAATCTGGATGCTACAACCCCAAAGACCCTGTCCTGCCACCAAACCAGCTAGGCTTCTGATATCAACCGGACTTGAAACAAAGCCTCAGATAAGAATGCACTGCACAGGTGTTCTGCTCCCAATTCATACAGAGTTTCCTGCCTGTCTAGAGTACCATCACTTACCTGCAGGAACTTGTGCATATTCATTGCTCAGAGTTTTGCAACATTCATTAGGCAATAAGTTGTAAAAGACCTGCAATCCAAAGACTTTGACTAAGATCCTGTACACTTTTTGCACAACGTGTCTTGCATGCTTTGTCACTGTAGTTATGCTGGATCCACAGTTGTGCCGCTGATTATATGTTACTTGTGCCTATAACTTGTGCCATTTAACAGCTGCAGAATGGTCAAATAGGTCACAACCCACCAAGTCAAGAGAGAGAAGGGGCTGTGTATGTCCCTGTAAAACAATTAGCTGCATTAGGAGCCATACTTACATAGTGTCTGAGAAAGCACAGCTGCTTGCACAGCTGTTTTTACAGTAGTATAATGCCCCAACAGGATTCCATTCTGTCTCCCTGCTGTCTGCTGACCATCACCTTCATCTAAGGAGTAGAGATTTGATGCTGTGCTTTGACTGAGCAAGTCATTTAGCAAGAGATTGTGACACCTGAGCAATGGATCTGGTAAGCAACTGGCCCCAAGAAATATGTCTGAACTGCTGTGAGTAAGTACAAATTCATGCTGAAATTTTCCTAGGTGAGGATTTACTCTAGCTTCCCTTCTCAAATAAGGGCAAATAGTAACTTAATTCTGATTGGTGACTGCTTCATGATTCTTTCTATTTTTCACTAATGCCTTCCCTCAAGGACCCCCTATTTGTGCAGGAAGTTGAAATCGTTATATGGTTCAATATTCTATGCACACACAGAGTGACGTATGCCATTTCTGATGTTGTGGGAACACTTGCTCTAAGAGGAACTTCAAAGTATACCTTAGGGTTTGTTTTTTTAGTTGAATTGTCTTTGTTAGTAACATAACACTTCTTTGCTATTATTATATCTCTAGCTCTTGTGGCATGTAGATTATTTTTATTTATTTATTTTAAAAACTTTATTCTAATGTCTCCATTAAAAATTGAACCGTAATGGCAGTTCTAATTAGTAACAACATCTAATGGATTTGGGGATATTTTGCATTGTTAGAGTGATAACATGAAAGTTCTCTCAGTAAGTTTCCATGTGTTAGGGGAGGTTGTGTATCATTTCTGTGTCAATTAATGTTTTCAATAAATTTATACCAAGTAGCATAGGATTTATCTTGGCTAGTTCTGGGGGACTTTTTAGTCTAGACTTGTTTGGTTAATTTGTCTTTTAAGGCTAGTTCCCAGAGTCTTTTGTACCATTTTGTAATAGGAAGTTCTTTGACTGACTTCCAGTTGGCCACTGTTTCCATTCTTGCTGCCACCCAGAAGAATACCTTTACGGTTCTTTGTAAAGTCAATCTTTATTGCATCTCTAAAAGGCGCTGAGATATTTTACCTTTCTAAGATCACAGCTGACGCCAGCACCTGCCACCCTCAGGCAGTTGCTGAGGTCTAAGTGCCCCAGCTGGACTCACTGGCACTGACACTGTGGCCTTCCCACCTGCCAATACACTTATCTGATGACAGCATCTGAGCCTGGGAAACCACCCACTATGTTAAGTTGGATCTGGAACACCTAATATAACATCACTGCAGGGCACTGTGGTAATATAACATGGTGGGTGGCTTCACAAACTCCTCTCCTACAACTCGATAAACTCAGAGTATTGGAGGCAACACTCAAGGGTATCTTAAAGACACTGAAGTCTTCTTTTTAATAATGAAGTGTCAGTACACCAAATCTTAGTTATTCTTTGTACTTAAAATGATTGCATATGTTAATATCATTCATGTAAGTGATTTTTTGGAGGAAGGATTTAATCATTTTAGAAGAGAAAAAAAGTCTTGGTTTCAGCAATTACCCGATTTGAAGTTTCTGAAGCCAGGTTTGTGTTATGGTTAAAGTGAAATTAGTAGGGTACAGGTCAAGAATTTCCCAGAGAGCTCACTGGGAATACAGCTTCTTATAAAAATGTGTCATTGTGGAAAATTAAAATAAAACCACTGTATAATATTTTATAATAATCAGTAACTCTTCAGAAGTCTATTGATGTTGCACAACTGGATGTTTTCTTTGTTCTCATTTATAAAGGGAGGGCAAAGAACTATTAAATTCCTCTGAAAACTGAAAGTTCAGATTGCTTATACCCCCACTAATACTTTCAAGATGTTCATATTAGTGGGACTTGGCATTGTTTTGGCTTATGAGTTCCAAGCAATTTAACCTACAATACTCTAGTGAAGATTTCAGAGGCTACTAAATGAATGCTGGTACACTTTTTAAAAAACATAATTATCTTTTTATTATTTCTCATAACTCATGTATATCCCTGTAGTGCCCACCCGCGTTCAGAGGTGCCAGAGCTTTACAGTTTGTCTCTCTCTCTCTGAGAAAGAGATATATACAGCTATATGTTTTCAGATTATACATAATGCTTTGGGAGTTATATGTATCTCATGTTAAATAGATCAGAAGTGTTTTTGTTTTGCTTCTTTTACTGCATGCTGTGAATGAACCTCTGTAGATCAACTGCAGTGTGAATCTTGCTTTAATTCTTTATTCTTCATCTAAATTCAGACTGTGCTCCAAAGCAACAGATTGATATGTAGACAGTTACCGTGGTTAGAGGCCATTAGAAATGGCAATATGTGACATAAAAGGCTGCCACCAAATGCATGAACATGCCATCACCATCACTGTTATGAGCGTGCAAAAGTTCTTTCCACACCCAGGTCATAGAAAGGGATTAGATCTCAGTTAATGGATCTTTTGTAATTATTTGGGCGAGTATTGCTTTGCAACAGTCATTTGCTTTGATACAGGGATAGATGGCTTATGGTCCTCTAGAGGTTGCTGGGCTGCAACTCCCATCAGCTGTAGCCACTGTAGCCAATTGTGAAGGATCTTTGAAGGTAGAGTTTAATAACGTTGGAGAATTACATGTTCTCCAGCCCTGCTATAACAAATTACATACATGGATGTTTGTCAACATATGGATATCGAGGATGGAAGTCCAAAAGTAGTGTGGTGTTTGTAGTATTTTATAGAAAACAAATAATTGCTTCAGGCATATATAGAAACCTTTTGGTTACCAGGATCACACTGCAGGATACATAGCATTTGTGCATCACTATAAGATTTTAAACAAATTATTATCCAAATGCAGTGAGAGAATACAATGTCCCACTCATATCTACGTCCATGTATGTGCATGTCTGTACCTGGACTTCGCTTGTTTCTTTATAGAATCATAGAGCTGGAAGGGGCCTTATGGGCCATTGAGTTTAACCCCTTGCTCATCATAGGATCTCTAGCTAAAGCATCACCAGCAGGTGGCTGCCCAGACTCCTTTTGAAGCTGTCCAAAGGAGAAGACCCCACCATCTTTCTAGGAAATTAGTCCTATTGCCAAGCCAGTCTTACTATCAAGAAATTCCTTCTAATATTCAGTCAAAACGTAGTCTCCAGTAACGTTAAACCATTAGACTTGCTGCTTCCCTTTGGGGCAACAGGCCTTCACCCTCATCTCTGTAACAGCTGTTGAGGTGTTTAAAGAACGCAATCATGCCACCCTTCAGTCTTCTCTTCTCCAAACCAAACAAGCCCAGCTCCTTCAAATTTCCCTAATATTTTTTATTCCCCATACCTCTTATCATCTTCGTTGCCTTTCTGATTTATGGCGACCCCCTCCCTCATCATTAATTTCACAGGGTTTTCTTCAGCATGGAATACGCAGAGGTGGTTAGCCAGTGCCTTCGCCTGAAACGTAGCTACAGCTCCTGGTGTTCCTTTGAGGTCCCTCATCTAAGTACTTACCATGCCTGACCTTGGATTGGACATAATCTGGTGCCTTCATGGTATTTAGGCATATTCCTGCTGCTGCTAAATTCCTACTAATTAACAAAAGCTCTTATATGTAGGCACTTTCATTAACTCATATAATGGAACTTGGTGAAAAATGTAGGTAGATGTTAAGCAGTCCTGATCTGTTGTGAAATGCTCATTGATTCAGCTGCTTTTCTGGAAAAGCAGAGAAGGTCATCTACTGAGTAAAAGTCAAAGTTTGTGAGTTTGTCTGTGCCAGGTAGGCCAAGGCCTCATGCGATTGGCTGTGTGAGGCAAGAAGACCTCATATGACTGGCTGGCTGTGAAGATTCTGTGGAATTCTGAGGTTGGCAGTTCAGGGAGGGGCCTTTAGCATTCTCAGCTGGAGAGCTCTTAGCCCTCAGGCCAGTTGCTATGGAGACGAGGCCCAGCAGGAAGAAGAAAGGCAGTGTATTCCCTCAGAAACTGAATCTGTTATGTTAACAACTCTGAATACAGATCGGATTGGGGACTATGGGGGGAAGTTACAGGTATTGGACAAGGCAGTTTGGGGAATTGCAGACACAGGATCTCCAATCTGTGTGTTTCAACTGCATCTAATTCCTAAGGTGAGGTAAGGCAATTCCTAAGGTATTTCTAACAAGTGTTACCTATGGGAAAATAAAATCCCGGGCAACGCTGGGTGAATACCCTAGTAATCTTATAAATCACAATCAGGAGCTGGTGCCATACTGTGGTGTTTTTTTTACCTCCAAACCAGCAGACACTCAGAAATGTAGGTCTTGATGATGCCATCATATACCCAAGCAGACAGAGCAAAACCAATTGCCTGGCTCACATAAAGCAATGACCTTTCTGTGTCACAGCTACTCGGAACAGTGTCATTGTGATGCATGCTAGATTTAGGACAACATCACAGGTCATGTGAGTTGATAGTCGAAGGTGGTATCCACTTTGGATATACTTTAATATGAATTTATTCTCTTTTAGCATGGTGGCACGTGTTGGAAAAATTATTAGTTTAGCAGGAGCATGTAATCTTAATTAAATGCACATGAAACGTTCTGTGTGTGTGCATACACATGCACATGGACAATATAGATCTAGATAATAATCTATTAGTAGACACTAAGAAATGAAATGGTGACTAGTATTACAATATCTAAACCAGAAAGTTGTCAAAGTCTTGTGTTTGGTTATGATAAATACTTTTCAATGGTCTGATAAGTACTCTGATATGTTTAAAAATAAGATATGTTTTTCTTCACTATTTGCAAATGGTCCTTCTTCCCCTGTGCAGGGAAAAGACATTGGCCATTTCTGCACTAGACTGTTAAAGTGCTATTATTCCACTTTCAACATCCGGTGGAATCCTTGGGTTGGCAGTATAGGGAGGGACCTTTCAGACCCTTCCCTAAACTGCAAATCTGAGGATTCTATAGGATGTTGAAAGTGGAATGATAACACTATAACAGTCTAGTGCGGAAATAGCCATTGTTTTCTTTATTTGGTTTTTGACCCAACAGTAAGAATTTTGCTTCCTTGAGCCTTTAATCCTTGATCAGTAAAGGCCGCTGCTTTAGATCAGTGCAGGAATGAAGAAGCTGAAGACTCATAATCTCCTAAATCTTAGTGGGTGGGTGGTGCCACACCTTAAGCTCTGTAAAAGCCAAGCAGCTGTAACCTGTGATCACATTCCAAACATCTGTACTGCAAATTTAAAATCTTAAACAACATTAAGTTTTCCTGTTTTTCTGTTTTTTGGTTGTTGGAACTTGTCTCCCTCTGAACAAAGATGATAGGGGGAAAAAATGCAACTATGTATTTCAGAAAATGCAGGGACTTAGTTGCATGTGTCATCCAGCGTAATTCTCATTTGATGTTGAAGGGAGGAGTGCAGGATGAGATCTGCTAAAATGTGCCATAAAACAGTATTACCGCTGGAGATCCTGACAAATATTTAATATATAAATATTGATTTTTATATTCACTGGAAAGTCATTTTAAACTGGTATGTTTTGTTTCACAGAACAGATTTCTACATAACACCTCCCCCCACATCTGTTAGCATCCAGCTGTTGCTGGAACGTCTTGTGGCTTACTCTTTGCCTTTTACTTTTTAGTAGCAGTTACAACATCATTTTTCCCCTAATGTGAAGGACAGCTAATAAAGAAGGAACATGATTGTGCTCCCCAGTAAATGTACTCTTCACTGTTTGGTTTCTGTACACAACAGCCAAGTTAAGTAGCAAACCAGCCAATCCTGTCATCATAGATTATCCAACTAGCAGTTTGTCTTGCTTGGATTAGGCAGGACTGTTGCTTGCTCTCATAAAGGAACCCACCCATGACTGGAATGGAAAGTGAATTTGCCAGGAGAAGCTATCCCAGAGAGAAAGGGGTAGGGACAAGTGATCTACATGGCTGAGGAGAAACATTCTTTCCCAGAAACTTCCCAGTGAGGGATGTTTGTCACATTAGATTACGGGTACTACCATAGAATTTGATTTATCTGAATATATATTTATTCAGTTGTAACTGTTGTTCTCTCACACAGTGAAGTGGTTTGTGTTGCCTTTTCTATCTTGACATATGTTGTAGAATGATAGTTCCTGAAATTAGACAGTTTGCATGGCAGACTAATCTTATTTTTGTGCATATGAAGTTGATTATATAGTGTGAAATTATTTGTCTATCTAGTGGCTAGATTCTAGCCTGGGCATGTCTATTCTGACTGGCCATAGTATTCCAAAAATTCAGGCAGAGCTTTTCCATATACAAAGCAATGCAGATTATTACTTGCTTTGATTTAGGATGTTATGGGTTCTGTGCTGTAGGCCACTGCTAGCAGTGAGTCACACATTTGAAAAGTTCAAACCTACCACTGTAGGAAACACCTAATAGTAAGTTTTGGTGCTGTAGAGTGAATTTATATCTTATGGAATGGTTCTAACTTTCTCATCAGATCTTTAAAGTCACTAGGAAACAGTGGCTAAAGTTGTTTGCGTTGGAAAGACTTAGATTCTCTAGGGAGATGAAAGCAATAAAACTAGTGAGATGGGGATTAGAGCAATGCTTGCAGAAACCTCAGACTGAATCCAACTCAACACAGGCTGGAGCTTATTTGAAAACCAATGTTGCAGCAGTCAGGACCATCTTATCCATTAAGCACTTCAGGCATAGTGTCTAGGGCAGGGCTTTCCAAATGGTGTGCCGCTACACGTTAGTGTGTTGGCTGAAGTGTGTAGGTGTGTCACCTACAATCCTGGAAATGTATGTTATTATTTATAAATCATATATTTTTGGAAATACATGAAAAGTTTTCATGAGATATGTTGTGTACCCATACATTTTATAATTACAATTTATGTATGTGTCTGTATCTCTTATAAGGGGTTAGTTTAACCTCCAGTTTGCTAGTAAAACTGAATTACTGTGTTGCGAAATGATGCATGTCTGAAAAAGTGTGTCACCAACATGGAAAGTTTGGAAAGCTGTGGTCTAGGGTCTATGAAAATTTCAAGATCTACAAAAATAAGATTAACAAAAAAAAAAAAAATACAGGCATTGGGTAGGAAAACAAAATTTCAAAAAAAGATATTTTATATTTTCATTCACAGAAATTATAAATAGAAATTTTTAAAAATAAAAATAGGTTTATTAAACAACGATTCTTGAAAACATCAACTTATCATGAATCACATACATGAATCAAATACAAGAGTGCATGGGGCCTACAAAACCCTTAATGCAGTCCTGGTGGCGATGTGGGCAGCAAAGAAATCTTTTTTTCTCTGTTACCATTGCACCTGCAAAGAGCCATCCAGCAGAGCTGATTCTAGTGGTTTGGAGCCTTTTACTAGCCCACAGGAGAACTCAGACTGCTCATCAGCTCACTGTGAAGAGTCTTCTTGGCACTTTGAAAATATAGTCACTCAGGTTTGTTTGTTCTGACTTGGACATTATAATTGATACAGATCTGGTAGATGTAACTGCAAATACTTTTAATGATATGTTGTTTTAATGGTCTGCTGTTCTGCTGATTTTTGTCTTTGTCTTCTAGTAGATTTGTTTTAAAGGTGTTTGATTCTACGGATTTTTAGTTGTATTTTAACAATAACATTTTGTACACTGTACTCTGTCTTTTAAATGCTTTTAACTGTATTTGTTTCAATTTTCATAATCTTCCTTGAATTCTATTGTTGTAGTAAAGGAGGAGGAGGAGGAGGAGGAGGATAATTGATGGGGACCCATTTCTGGGGACCCATTTCTGATAGTCTGTAGTATTTGACATGTTATTGCCAGTATTGTTTGCATTAACATCTCATCTGTTATGCAAGTGCAAACAGTTAAGATTATAAAACATTAATAGATCAGAAGTCCTCTGTGACTGTCTGATCACTGTAGGAACTCTGGAACAGAGGAAGTATAACAAACCACAAGAAAAAACAATTGGATGACACCTGTAATTCTTCATATGATGCATGTTATTACTCTCAGTTGGGTGTTGGCAGTGCTGAGAGCAAACCACAGTCAGCAGATTCCAAACGGAGTAGCTTTCATTGAGATGGAAATACTCTAGAGGCACAGCAGTGAGGGAAAGCTAGGTCATAAAACAGGGACCACACACATGTTGCTTTCCTTTGGTGATGTGATTTTTTTAAATGGTTAAAATGGCATGAAATATGTAAAAAAATCGAGCTGCATTTATTTTCATAGCTTTAGTTAAGGGCGGACTTTGAAGTTACATAATATTGCTTGTTGAGTCCCATCTTTATAATGTATTACACCCAGAATGCCATTTTCATGATAAAATATGTCTGTCAAGGAGCAGAGACAAAGGTCCTAGTTGGGGCCAGTCCAAGACATTTTGCTGCCTGAGGCAAAGTACAAGGTGGTGCCTCTTCGATTCACATAAGAACCCGATTGAACTGGCACTTACCAGTCTTTCCTCAACACTAGTGATGGGCTAACAGTGGTGGTTCTCACCCTCTCTTCCTTCTACCTGCTCTTCATTTGGGGTTCCTGTATCTCATAGCATTGCCTCTCTTGTTGCATTAATAGTTCTCAGGATCCAAAATGCAGTAACCAACCGGTTGAACTGTTTACGTTAAGGAGCTATATTAAGGAGCTGTTGTTAGCAGAAGAAATAGATATTGTACTGTTCTTGCCAGCTCAGTCCCTCCTGAGAGGTTGTTCTGAGGAAAACATCGAGGCATAACCTTCTTAAAGTGAAAATATCCAGACATATCTTGTCCATTTCCTTCTCAACACCATAGCACTTTGAATACATCTTATGTCATTTGATTTCAGAAGCTAAGCAGTATCAGGCCTGGCTAGTACTTGGATGAGAAACAGGAAGGGCATGCAAGCTTTCCCCGCTTGTCAACTGGGTTAGGGACCATAACTTTGTCAGAAAATGGAATTGGTTAAAAAGTACAACCCATGTACTATACTGTAGGGATCATGAAGGACTTACAGAGGCTTATTTGGGAGCAATTGCACATGAACCTCTTGCAGTCTCTCAGTTGGCTTGGTGCCCTTTTTTTTCCTCCTCTCAGCTTGCTTTGCAAGCAGTGCACGTTCATGAGCAGTCCCAAATGAGCCTCTGTAGGCAAGAAGACCTAGGGAAAGAGAAGAACCCTTGCTGAATTAATGGAACTTGTCTTTAATTTGGAAGCATCAAAAGAGCAAGTCATCAGATAACAGGGTGTCAAAAGGCGAGGGCTTCCTGAACTCGGGGTAGGGCTAGGAAAGTATCCTGCCCCATATCCTTGAGAGCCACTTTCTGTCAGACTTGACAGACCCAGACAGAACAAACCAATTGTCTGACTCCACATAAGGACACTTCCTATGTTCTTTCCACCCTTTCTACCACCACAGCTTCTGTGAAATCACACCAGTTCGACCAGTCAACATTGAAAGATACCATACTGAATAGAGGCCACATTGAATCATTGATTAACTGGAGTAGAATATATTTATTTGTCAACCGGCTGTGTTTATATAGAAATGCATACAGCTTTGAAAGCTTGGAGACCAATTCATCAAGAAGGAATTTTTCCCGGACTAAATCTATTAAAGAGTTTGATAAATAAAACTATATATCAAGTATCTTCATAATAATACATTTTTGCCAATATCCCACAGAAGCGTTGAAGATGAGAGGCAGAAACTTGCTTGTATGGATATTTGTTTTGAATGAAATATCTTCATATCACAACTTACAGACTGGATAGTTACTTGTGCGAGCACACTAGAAAACAACTAGCCATTGGTATTTTTGGTTTTCCTGCAATAACATAGCTACTCTCTGGAAGCTGACACAGAAAAAGTGCAAGCTAATTTTGTACACAATCATGTAACTATGCAATAATATCTTTATAGCATATCTTAGGCAGATTATGCTAAATATATTATATTCATAAACTCTGAGATCCTGCTGAAAGGAAAATGTCCAGGTTGGGTTACTGAGAAATGGTAAGGCACGGTAAGGCATTACCTCAGGTTGGTAATGTCCAGGTTGGGGTACTGAGAAATGGTAAGGCATGGTAAGGCATTACCTCAGTAGTTCCCATATAATCACCTCCACTTTTTCTACTTAACATGCTTATTTTTCAGGGACAGAATCTCAATAGCTGCAGAGTACAAAGGAGTTGTGTGTGGCATTTATGCCTGCCGGGTAGAATTTTTGCCCTCGCCTGGTCTTACACAGCTAACTTCTGCACCATAAAATGAACTGCTTCTGAAACTCATCTCAAAATCAATTTCCCATGTAACAGGATGCGAGTACTGTTCAAAAAACCTAAATCTAGGGCTGCAGTCCTAGCACATGTAGTTGAGGACAGAGTGTGTTACACTCAAAGAAATAGTAGAAGCTACACAGCTGCCTTTAGCTCACAGATTTTATAGTCTTTGAATCCTCGTGCAAGTATCCACCATTGTAAGGAAATGTCCCTTAGCTGCTAAATTCTATTTGTTCTATGGTTGTTGAGCTAGCATGGTGTAGTAATTTGAGTGTTGAACCAGGACACTGAGATACTAGGTTTGGAATCCCCGCTCAGCCATGGAAACCCACTGGGTGGCCTTGGACAAGTCACAACCTCTCAGCCTCAGAGAAGGACAAGGGCAAACCCTCTCTGAACAAATTCTGCCAAGAAAACTCCATAATAGAGTTATCTTAGTGTAACCATGAATCAGAAATGACTTGAAGGCACACAGCAGCAGCAACCACCACAACAATAGCCACAAAGAGGTAGGAGAATAAGGCCTTTAGAACCATGGTCAGAAAAAGTGGAATAGAAGATTTGTGAAATGAAACCAAATGGGTCATGTTCCTCAGTTAAAAAGTATGCTTATGTGAGCATTCAGAAGAAGGATGCTATGCAGGGTAGGATTACTGATACAATTGTTTTGGTAGAGTAACTTTTGAACGGCTTTAGCTTCCTGTTTAATTACTCTGGACTTAGATGTCTTCATTGTTATGGGAGGATCCGTTTTGAAGCAAGGAAAATATTTTTTTGGCAATCTTGTATGAAAAGGGATTAGAACAAGTAAACACGTTCCTAGCTTTTGAAAATGTTTTTCTTTATGTGAAAAGATGTCACAATTAAAATATGCCTTCCTCATTTCTAGAATACATGCCAGCATATCCCATTGTACCAGAAATATATTCTCTCTTTGAGCAAAACTACATTGGAAGGATTAGCAACCAAAGAGAGCAGTTTATGAAATGGATTCCTGAGACTATCCCACCCTATCTGTATTGACAAGAAATTATGACTTGCGTTTAAAAAACACGCCTTTGTTTTCCAAGGATGATCTATAGCTACCACTGAAATAACCAAGTGATATCATTGTCAAGCAAAATTCCCTTAACAACTGACTCAATATTTATGTGGAACAAAGCCAAAGAAGGGAAGCCCAACTTGCTGTCACTGCATCTGCTTCGTTACTGCATACTTTTTTGGCTTTGGCATGAGTTGCTGTAAAGGCTATTGCCGTCTCTGAGTAATTACACTGTGCTGCTTGTAAAAGAACAATTTATCTCATTTTTCACTTAACAAACCTTTATAGTACTACAACTTGTCTGAAAAGAAAGAGAGCTCATTTTGAAAGACAAGGTACTTAAGGGAATAGTGCTTTACACAGGATTCCGCAAGCTTGGGACACCTCCAACCGCAGTAATTTCACTTATAGGATAAACACTTTCACGTATATTCCATGAAAATTCAAACTTATAAAAGGGTACTCTCATGTGGCCCTCTAGATTTAATCTGAATTATAGTCAGACATGTTGAATGTACAGTAGGGATAAATTACATAATGGATTTATTGCTGTCTTGGAGGACAATCACATAAATATGCTGTGGTGGGGTCAGTCTAGATGACCTCTGGGTGTGAGGGAAAAGCAGTTAATTTTCTCTGCAGTTGAAGCCCCTCTGTGTTTGAAAGGAATACAATAGAACTCTGTAAGATAAAATGCTAGGGAAGATGGAATGTGGCACACTACGCTTATGCTTCCTTTACTTTGCAACATTTATAAGATTACGCTAGAGACGGTGGGAACCTTTGTATGCATCTGTTTCCTTTCTTGAACATGTGATGACTGTACTGGAGAATGTATAAAATACTGTGAACATGAAGAGGCGGGGCTCAGACTTTTGGGAACGATCCCACTGAGACATTGTGCCGGTTACAATAAACGATTTTTCTTAATCCGTGGGTCTCTATCTCTGACTTCTGTAACAATGCCTAGCCTTCATTTATGGTGCATATGCTTTTTGTCCCACAGCTGCCAGGTGAAGCAGCCTGAGCATGGGAGCAAAGGAGGAAAGTCGTAATTCCTTCAGGTTGCTCCAGGTGCCAGTGACCCTCCTAGGCCCCCCCAACCACCATAGTTGCCATGGTCTTCCTGTCCCATCCACCTACTCATTTTCCTTGCTGTTGGAAATAGTGTGGGTGCACCTACTTCCTGCAAGTTGAGCATCTCTTCTCAACTTGCAGGAAGGAAGGGGATGAGAAAGGAGCCCCTTCTTCGGAACCCCTTCTTCAGATCCCTCCTCCTCTTGCCTAGCCAAGAACCCCTTTTCTGATAGGCCTGAAGCAACCAGCCATGCCCAGGGTTACTTACCCAGCCAAGTGGCTCACAGTCACTCTCCAGCAGCCTCTGCCCATACAGATCTGCTGCTGGTGAACAGCTCTCAAAAATTCATGGCGGTCCTAAATCACTCTCTGCAGCCTTGTGTGTCAAGCACTAGTTAAGATCTGTACAGTAAAACCATGTTGAGCTGGTTTAATTGGAGGAAGCAGGCAAGAGGAATTGCATCAAAGCCATGTGCCTATCCTCTTCATTCCAACATTAGTTATGCTTAGATGAGACCCACTGAAATTAGTGGAACTTAAGACAGACTTGCTTAAGTCCCATAGATTTTAGTGAGTCTGCTCTAAGTATGGCTATATTTGGAGCCAAGCTAATGTTGTCTTCTCTTTTCTCTGTTTTCTGCTAATTCTGTTTATTAAAGTCTTTCATAGTAATTAGAAGTTACCTTACAGAAGAAAAGATATGATACAAAATTGTCTTGTTATTTCTCATTTAACTGTTTTCACCTTCTAACACATGTTTAAGTTTGACATGAGCCAGTGAAGGTTTAAAGACATGGTTCACGATCTACCTGGTTATCCAACCGTGGAGGTTTCAGAGACTGGTATTTTTATGTAATTTGTTTAATAATACTTATCATATTTGAGTGCCAACATGGGGTAGTGGTTTGAACATTGGACTACAACTATGGAGACCAGGGTTCAAAAGCTTGCACAGTCATAAAAACTCATTGGGAACCTTGGGCAAGTCACACTCTCTCAGACTCAAAGGAAGCAAATGCATGCCCCAATAAATCTTGCCAAGAAAACCCTGTGACCTTAGGATTTCCGTAAGTCGGAAATAATTTGAAGGCACACAGCAATCTGTTGTTTATTAAAAGAAAATAGAAGCTGGTCAAATGTTACATAAAACTTTCTGATATTTTGGAAGTTCTTCTTCTAATCCAGTATTTAAATTTCTGTTATTCTCGTGCAGAAAATTGCTATAGCCATTGCTGTGTTGCGGCATGGTGTCAGTATGCAATATCTTTGTTATAGCTCATACGTGTCCCTTAGGCTCAAAGCCAGTGGTGATTAAGTTGCTTTGTGGCAGTGTAGGATTTCTGTACACAGAGGTTCAGCTTCCTCCACTGGAAAGCAAATACCCCATTTTTTTCAGCTTCTCGTCCAGATCTCCAGATCAAAGGGCATTACGCAACTTCTGCCATGTCAGTAAAAATTAGAGATGGAAATCTTCACTTATTTTTTTCCCACACACAAAAGAAATGTTTTACGTGTTTTTTCCCTGCTTAGTGAGATTACAATAGTTTTTGTAAATTCCTCAATTTTATTTAGACTTCTTTGCGTTTCAAGACTTAATTGCAAACATTTCATTTGTGCAAAAGCCATTATTTTCTGCAAAAAAAAATTTTTTGCACAAAAATAGTCTATTTGCACAAAATACATATGGCATGAAAACCAGTGTTATTGTACAAATAATTTTTTCCCCCAGAAATGTCCTAAAATGTGGAAAATCTTGTGGTGGTTGGCCTTTTTTTTTCCCCAACTGGGTGTCTTAATGTCCTTTCTTATCAAGGACAAGAAACATTATAAGTATTCTTTACATCCATAGCAATGATAAGGTAGTATGGCATGTAGTAAATTACAAATGAAAAGTAATAATGTGCTTCAACCAGTCAGGTGCTCTCGTTCACTCTCTTGTCTGCAGAGAGCGCTTTCTGGATTCTTTTTTTCACAGCCTTGGAGGCTGGGTGAAAAAATGCTAAATTATAGCCTCCCCCCCCCCCCCCATCAAATGGAGCTTAGCTAGTATACGGTTAACTGTCGCTCTGTAGCTATGGTATCCAGACCGTGTGGCCCAGGATACCTTCTGGTGTCAATTACTGGTCACACTAAGAAAGCAACAATTCTCCCCATAGCAATCTTGCTTCTAGCACTTTCTCTAATTTTCTCTAACTGTGCTAGTCTCTGGTGAGTTTAAAATGAAGATAATATTCCCAAATACTTTTATTAGTTGGTTAGGATATAGTTTATCTAATAGATATGTAATTATAAAGTTCACTAGTAAATCTTTTGAGTTTGGAACCTGAGGCTGCCTGCTTCATTTGCTTTCAAGTCAGCCTCCAGTTCAGGGAAGACGACTGTCATGATCAGAGACCCGGGCGGCAAGCCAGCCCGGAGAAGGGAGTGGGAGAGCTAGCACTTACTCAAAGGAAGACCATTCACCTAAGCCGGAGCGACGAGCAAAAGCCCTAGTCAGAGTTCCAAAAGCCAGGGGCCGAGAGATCAATCCAAGGTAACAGGAGCCAGGTGCTGAAAGCAAGGAACAGGCAAGGGGAAGGCTTGTAAGAAGTTTGCCACAAGCAAAGGAAAGCTTCCAGGCAGGCAGTTATATAGCCCAAGGCACAGGTGTGGCTAGTGACTGCTTCTTGAACTTAATCAAGGAAGCCCCCCTTTGCTTAGCTCTCTTGAGTCTCCGCCTTGTTTGTGGGCTGATTGGCACAGGCTCCAAAGCGTCTTCAGAATCGGATCCCTGTTGCCCTAAAGGAGCAGGCAGAGGAACGTCCGCGCCTGCTTGGTCCACGGCAGCAGGGGGAGCTCTTGAGCTTCGGGACTCATCTCCAGCCAGAGCCACAGGGACCAACAGCTTCTGCTTGTCGTCAGCAGCTCTGACAGGGGCTTCAGTTATCACAACAACACAGAAATTGGGACGCGCTTTCTCTGCAACTCTGTTAAAAAAAGGCTAATTCCTCACAGCTGTAGCTATCAGAGTTCCCCAAGGGCTAACACTCTGGGAAAGTCTAACCCCCAACAAAATAAAACATATTTTTCTACAAGACATGCTAATACAAGGCCGCAGATACGCAGTTATATTTGCAAAAATGTTCTTCTCACTTCTCTTGTCTTTACAACTCTTTCGCCATCATCTGCTAAGGTAACGTGGTATTTTCCATAGGCCTATACATAAGAGATACATATATTTCTGCAAGAGATCCTTCCATGTCAACCCCACATTCAGTTGAGACAAGACAGTATGGCATTGTGAGGATGCTAACTCATCAGAACAGGGAAAATCTGGTACCAGCAGATGGATTTTGCTAGCCTCCCTAATTGCATGCTTCCCACTTCCCTGAGCAGTGAATAGTCCAGGAAATGCTCACCAGGCTTTAGTTGGCCTTGAATGAGAACAGAAGTATCTGCAATATTTGTTTTATTTATATGTACCCAAACAAATCATATTGGGAAGCAGACATTCCTACTATTGGCATCATAGCAGCTAATGCTACATCATATTTACTCTGTCTTCCCACTCTTCAGTGGCATATTAATTTTAAAACTGGATTTCTGCATGGAATTCTTTTAGTTTGAAAATGAATTTTGTATTCTTCTGAAAGTTATTGAGGGGATTTGCATTTATGTTTTGTACAAGTCAAATAATTATTTCCAAGTCCTTTGGGTTTTCCCTCAGGCAGCTGTGGTTTGTTTGAGTATAGCTTTTTGGGATGTATAAGCTTTCCTGCTACGCAGTGCACAAAAAATGGCTGCATCTTCCGTTGGGGTAAAGCCGTGCAACTCCTTTGATGTATAGTGGAGATGTACTATTTTATTTCTGCCTAGGGATATGGCTCAGAGATGATCACTTCTGTTACCTAGTTTTGTACAGCCTTCTAGATTCATGAGCACAGATGGAATAAAAGCTTGCAATTTCCTGCTGCAAAATGCAGAATAATGAACAGGGAAGCTTCCTCCAGAAATGTCTGGTAATGTTTACACATTCTAAGTCTGCAAAGTGTTTCCTATTGTCATCTCCAGAGCAACAAGAAAAGAGAGGCATAAGAAGCCAAAGAAAATGCCCCAAGAAATGGTTGATAAAGTGTGCATTATCTAAAGGAGTAACCTTAATCTTGTCAAATAACTTCTTAATTGCAATGACTTTCATCCACCTGTCACTGTTATTCATATCACAGTGCATAGGAAGCCTTCATCTTTATGGCACAGCTCACTTTCCTTATGGCGAAAGAAACTAACATTGAAGAAATCCTATGGGTAATAGACTCTATTAAATGATATACCTCATTATGTGGAATTAACAGATTTAATCCTAGCACATCTTCCGTTACGGTAGGTTCTGATTTTCATTTGTACTTTTGTCTCTTTTTTAATATATTTTCCAACTGAATCAGTTCTTTGCAGAGAGTTACAGGATGGTTCTTTCCTTACTTTTCCACTGTTGTTCATGATTGCCCATGAACTGAAACTTGGCAATGTAAAAGCAGGAGAATCCAGAGCAGTTAAAATAGCCCTATTGCTCTGAGCATTTTGCAAAAAGATATGTTTTATCTGTACCGGGGGAAGGACAGCATTGACAGCAAAAGTAGTACAATATAAAGCTTCTTTTTATATTTTTAAAAAACAAAAATAGATTGAGACCTACTAATACTTAGAGGAGGTCCACTGGAATAATTGTTACTTATGACTTCATTCCCAGTGATCGCCATAGGTCAGCTCTAAATATGGCTAAGTCTAAAGCCACATCCTCCAACATTTCACAGATGAAAAGTGGGACACATGTGGCCAGGCAACATCAGGGGGTGCTCAAGATGGTAAAAGTTATTAATGATGAAGAACATACAAACTAGGAGAGGCTGTAGCAGTTTGCTTTTGCCTCAATCTGCAGGGAAGGCCATGATTCTGCCCCATATCACATCTCTCCCCTCAACTGCTGCAAACTCTGACCTCAGTTTGCAGCTGCTGAGGTAAGCTGAGGGCAAAGGAGGAGATGAGAGAAGGAGAAGGAAACTGAGACATTTGAAAAGCAGTTCGAAAAGTGGGACAACAGAGGATTAATTGGGACTGACCCTACTGAATGAGGACATTAGAATGGTATGTAGAACCAACCCATAGATTAAAAAAAAAAAGATGTGCATGTTGAAAGAAAAAGAGGAGGAGGGAAAATACTGGTTGTTGTCCTATATTGAGAACTGGATTAAAGTTGGACCCCAGCTGTTAAAATGTTGAAGACTACTGTTTTAGACCACATATAACATCTTGCTCAGCCCTGCTATTATAGTTTCTATCTTCTTTTGCAATATTAGCCTATCAAATTTCACTCATACACACAAGTCAGATAAACTATACTGTGAACTCTAGGTGGGGAAAAAAATCCCAATTCCAATATTTACTTCTATTTTGCTTTGAATAAAAGATATATTTTTCTGAGTCAGTGTGTATCAGATTGATGCCTTTTGACAAGCAGGAATGCTATTCAGCTGTATATATCTGTAGGAAGCTGCCCTTCAAGTAGTGGCAAGCTTTTTCATTAACATTTGACTGATTATTTTTAAAAAATGATGTGAAACTCAGCAGTCAAATACAGCTAGATTACTTTTTAAAAGAAGATGTGGGTGGAAATTGTATGTTTCAGGCGCATTTGTGAGAAATATTGTGGACAAATAGGGCTAAAATTCTAAACATATGTATCTGGTAGTTAGATTCCTGTTCTATGAATAGTGTACCCCATATGATTCCTTTCATAGGGAGGAACTTGGTGGCCTGCAGGTGTTTTATAACAGTTCCTGACCATTGATGATGCTGGTTGGAATGTATGGGAGTTACAGTCAAAACAGCTGAAGACCACCAGGTTGTATAGCACTGGTTTACATAGTAAAAGTTTCTACCTATGGCTGTGTGCAAACTCAGAGTAGAGCAACTTGAAGGTGGGCAGAATTTCCTGGAGTTTGTTTTCTTTCCCAGTGTCCTCATGGGGACACACAGACTGCCAAAATCACCAAGAAGAGAGGGGAGGGGTGGACACAAAGAGGAAAGAAATCATAGAATCAGAGAGTTGGAAGAGACTACAGGGGTCCAACCCCCTGCTCTGCACAATTACAGCATTCCTGACAGATAGCTATCCAGCCTTCGCTTAAAAACCTCCACTACGTTCTGAAGCAGAGTATTCCAACTGTCAAACTGCTCTCATCATCAGGCAGTTCTTCCTAATGTTTAGGTGGAATCTCTTTTACTGTAGTTTGAAACCATTGCTCTGTGTCCTAGGGACTTTCTGCACTACTCTATTATAGTACTATTATTCCACTTTAAATATCCTGTGAAATTCTGGGGTTTGTAGTTTACTGAGGCCAAAGAGCTCTCTGGCTGAGAATTCTAAATGCCCCTCCGTAAACTGCAAACCCAAGGAAGTCATTATCCAAGTCTTCAGTCTAGCTTGGATGTCTACAGTAGACCTCCACAATGACATCACTGTTGTTTCTCTCACTCATAATTTTTACCCAGATGCTCTCAAACTGGCTTCCAGGATTTAAGTCATGGATCTTTTCATAGGGGTAAACATTCGTGACATATAGTGCTACTCTCTGTCTTTTCCTGTTTGGTCTATTTCTCTGAAATAGATTATACCCCTCTATCGCTACATTTCACTCATGAGACTCATCCCACCTGGTTTCAGTGAGACCTATTGTGTCGTATTTGCTTTGTTGTGCTAAGAGGTCAATTTTATCTTATTTTTCCCCCATGTTCTCTGTATTCATACAAAGGCATCTAAGACCATGAGTCATTCCTCCTACCTGTTTGCTTAAGGTTTTTTTCTTCTCCTACTGTTGATTCTTATACTATTTTCCAGTTCTCCCTATAAGATTCAAGCCATTATCTCCAGCACTTGGTGGACTCCTGCCCTCAACTATACTGATACCCTCCCCCACATAACTCAGTTTAAAGCCCTCCTGATCAGATCTGTAAGACTCTTAGCAAAAGGATTCCTACCAACTGCTGTGTTTTGCAATCCAGCCCTTGCTGAAAGTCCATCTTCATGAGACCACAGACTATGGTCCAAGAAGCCAAACTGTTCCTGGTGGCACTATCTGCAGAGCCAGGCCTTCACCCCCACTTTTCCTGGTCCATGTCCTTCAGTTTGGAGGAGAGATGAAATGACAACCTGTGCATCAAAGTCCTTCAGCTTCCTACCCAGAGCCTCATTATCCTTTGTTATCTCCCAAAGGCTGTGCCTTGCAGTGTCGTTGGTTCCCATGTGAACCCAAAGGAAATGGTAACAGTCAGTGGGCTTGATGAGTTTTGTCAGCTGCTCTGTTACATCGTAGATCTTAGCCCCAGGGTGACAGAACACCTCTCAAGACATCCTATCAGTCCCACAAACCACTGCTTCTGTTCCCCTCAGCAAGGAATCCTCTACCACCACCACCACCACACGTCTTCTCGGAACATTCTCGGAAGACTGATATTGTTCTTTTGTTCCTGCCCCTCATCCTTACTGATAAGGGAGAGGACTCTGAATCAATTCTGTAGCCCCAAACTCACAGAAAGACCCCTGGCCTTTCTCTTTCTATGTGTCATTCCTCCCAATGTCTACCTGCTGTGTTTGGGAACTGATTCCTCAGAGATATCCCCTGTATGTTCATCATCCAGGAGAATCTACTCAGCCCTGTCCAAAAAAAATCTCATACTCCCTTATATGCTGAAGAGTAGACATATGGGCCTTAAGTTGCTGGACTTCTCTTCCAACATGGCAACAAGCTTGTACTTGCTGTAGGTGTATCTACCCCTATCCTCCAGCAAGAACACAAATATATCACAGTTGCTGCAGGTGACTACAGCTGCTCCCTCATCATCCATATTCACTAGTCCTAAGTAGGCAGTGAAGCAGAACTCCAGGCCTCTCCTGCAAAGCTCTCCTGCTTTACCACCTGTGCTGCCTGTTAGCCAAGCTCCTGTTCACTTAACTTCAGCAACTGAGGCCACAGTTATACAGAGAGCTAGTGGCTGCTAGCTCCTTTCCCAACCATGTCTCTGACTCACTTCCTCTGGGTCTCTACACAATAGAACAATAGAGCCCTGTGAGCTGGATTAAATGTTCCACATCCCATCTCCCTAAGTGAGAAGGAATAAGACTCTTCAGAGCTGTTTAACCCAACAGACACAAGCTCACCCTATGCTGTCTCTTCCACCATGCCCACATGAAACGCCTGTTGGCTTTGCTGCCTGTTAGCCCCTCATTTCACCTTCATCTGGGAACAGCCCCTTTAGCTAAGATCTCTCTTAATTATCTAACAGGAAAATATGTCCTCTCTCTCAATCTCTATGTGTGTTGTTTGACTGACAAGCTGTGAGCAACTGTGGTTGGTAGTTAATGCACAATGCTTAATAACATTACCAAGGGTCTCAGATTTTGGGCTGGAAACCTCAGGGCCTGGGATGATCATGAACTGGCAACCCTAATACCAACTGAGTATGAAGGTTCTTAAGTGTGATGATTTCTAATGTTACGCCCCTGTACCAACTCTAGGCACCGCTATGTTCAGTCTGAGGAAATCAGTTCTTCTAGGTTATTTTTGGCAATAAAGCTGTTCTTCTAGTGTTTATTTGAATGAGTCGTCTTCTCTGAGACACCTAATACTAAGGTTGGAATCATTTACAAACCTATCTAAGTGAAAGCCCAATAGAGCTCAAATGAACTTAACATACAGAGTAGACATATATAGGGGACTACATTTACTTTTGTATATTATCTCACAATTGCCTCTGCAAATTTTGATCAAAATATTTGTCATTCTGCACTGACTTTTGTAAATGTAGTGCAGAATTACAAATGTTTTCATCAGGATTTGGAGAGGCAATTGTGAGAACCTGTGTACACTGCTGTATCAAATTGTGATTACAAAGTAATTAAAAGGACGAAAACTAAGTAAGAACAATGGGTTTCTGTTTAAAAAAAACTCAGCTTAGCAGGTGTTCCTTTAGGTATTAAATGAATTCCAAGTTTAGTGCTAACAGTTTACCACATTATTATTTACTGAGCTTGGAAAAGATACTTTTGGATTACAGCTCCTGTAATCCCTCAGCCAAATGGGCATGATGGTTCTGGGAGTTGGAGTTGAAAGATTAACTTTTCCGGGTTTTGATTACTTATGATTTTTTTTCTCTATACTCTGAATTGCTATGTACCATTTTAAGGGTGTGGCAGGGCTTGGAAGGGCAATGGAATTTTTTGTTTCATCTGCCCTTTCTAGACAGAATATAATTGTTTTCTACTTCTTTTGCCTAGCCTTGCCAATTGGTACATCTGTCAGATTATTCATCGTCAGTACATTTGATAAATCCTCCTCAGCAGGTGCTGAACATTAATATAAGCCAAAGGTATCAAAAGAAGAGCTCCAAGCTCCCCCGCTGGTCTTTTTACCAGTTTTCTGTGTCCCACGTCACTTGCTATCACAATATAGGTTTGAAATTTTAATGGAGTTTCTAAAGTAATGCACATGGAAAACACATGTACTCCGGAGCAAACTAATATCCCTGGATCTTGAAATTGTTGGCTTTTAAAAAAAAGATAATTCTATATATCTTTTTGGATGTCTGCAAATATATTGATAACATGGCTTGAATAAATCTTTGCAGAGTTAGAATTAGAATGCAGTTTTAAAACAGAAAAGTAATAGAGCCTGCAACAAAACATTACAGTGTGCCAGCCAGCCATACTTTCCTTTATAATTTTTTGTTGTTGGCCTTCAGGTTGTTTCCAGCTTATGGTGACCCTAAAGCAAACCTGTCATGGGGTTGCCTTGGCAAGATTTGTTCAGAGGGGGTTTGCCTTTGCTTCCTTTGAGGCTGGGAGACTGTGACTTGCCCAGGGTCACCCAGCGGGTTTCTATGACTCGACTGGGATTTGAATCCTGGTCTCCAGAGTTGTAATCCAACACTCAGAAGCTACTACACCACTCTGGCTCCCTTTATAATACTCCATTCCGTTCCTCTTTCCTCTCTCCAGTTTTGTATTCTCAATGTTTTTGTCAACTGTGTATGTTCAGGCTTCATTAGTTGATTTGTCTCTTTTGCTCCCTGTGAATACTTCTGCAAATGGTAGGCCTTCCTCTCAGCAGTTTGATTTTGACTGGGGATGGGCCAACCGAATCCTCAGATCCCTAAATCCTGGGGAAGGATTCGAGATTCACAAATCCGAATCCCTGTGCCAGAATAGTCAAACCAAATATTTCGAATCCACCAACCAAATAGTTTGTTGGAGACCGGGACACCTGAAAACCCAGGAGACCAGACTCACAAGGAGAGAGGGCAAGTAGCTGAGTTTTTCCCTGGGAGTAATAATGGCCTTTGCTAACAATTTCAGAAATTACATCTGGGGTTGTATTCTAAGATTAAGTTCAGCACTTGACTGGAAGGTACAGGCTTGAGATTTCAAGGTCAGCTGAAAGATTCCTTTGCATAGGTCCCTTGCAAAGCTCTTTCAGACACAATTCTGGGGTTTCTAGTTTTACAAGGTGTTGCAGCCTTCTCTCCCAAAGTGTGCTAGTGCACATCAAACTACAAACCCCAGGATGCCATAAGGAGATGCAAAGAAAATCCAATTTTGACCTGGATTATCTCTGTACTGTAGTGGTCCTGTTTACACAGGCAGGAAAATGTGGGATTAATCCACATTTTCCTGCCTGTGTAGAAAGGGCCTTCATGACATTTTCAGTCTAGGGAGATCCTGAGGCAAAACTATGACAATTATTCTGGCCAGATTTCTTCAGAGGGAGGTTTGCCTTTGCCTAGGCTTTTGCTAAGGCTGAGAGAGTGTGTCTTGCCCAAGATTATCCTTCTTTTCCCTGGTTTTTAAATCCTTTTTTAAAAAAGGACTCAAAAAATTCAAGATCGATGAGATTCGTGGATTCCCAGAATTTTCCAGGGATTCGGAAAATTCTGGATTCGTCCCATCCCTAATTTTGTCTACAAAGTCATCAAAACTCAGCACCAGTACAGAACATATTTTGAGGTCTCTAGCTTCTCAGTCCTGTTCTCCCTTTCCTCTTTTCTTTTTGTCTTTAGTTTTCAGTTAACATACCATGACTACTCCAGATCTCATTATGCTGATTTAAGGAGGTTTGATTTTTTTTTCTTCATTTTGGGTGAATGTTTGAATCCTACTATGTTAATATATTGGATTTCACTTTGGCTGGCGTGGGTACCTTTGGTACAACAAAGCAAAGATTGATAAAGATTTCACGTACCATTACATAAGACATTCTTTGTTAGTAATCTGGATGAAATTCAGATGTAAAACTTACAGCAGAATTCTGCAGTGGTTATCACCATATGAGGCATTATTCGGAAGATGGAAAGATCCTAAAGAAAGATGGCTTAAATATAAAGATATAATCATTGAAGAAGAAAAAACTGATTTAAGATTAAAGACAAGAGAGGAACTAGAGAAGGACGGACTGAATTGTCAATCGTTTCTTTACCTACAACTGAAAGAAATATTTAAAATGGACTTAAAGCTTGAAGGTTTTGAAACAACTTAATGAGTTTGAGAAGGATTTTTGAGAAATCTGATCACTTAACATCTCAAATCTACAGGGTTTTACTAGATCGGGAATTAGAAACAGAAGTGATTAAAGACACTATGATTCAATAGGCCCATGATACTGGACATGAAATAAAACTGGAAAATTGGGAAAGAAACTGGAAAAATACTCAAAAGTTCACATTAGCCCAAAATCTGAAAGAAAATCACCTTAAACTGATGTATAGATGGTATCTAGACCCTGCCAAACTGAGCAAAATTTATAAAACAGAGAAAAATAATTACTGGAAGTTCAATGAGGAAAATGGTACTTTTTTCCACATGTGGTGGTCGTGCCCCAAAGCAAGAAAATACTGGAAAGACATACGTAAAACAAGACCAAAATCTTACAGATAATTGGTCCATTGTCCCCTGAAATCTTTCTTTTGAATATGTTACTTGAATTAGATAAGACGTCAATGATGAGGTACTGGAGGACAATACTTTATATGGTTACTGCGACAAGAATAGTATACGCTAGATATTGGAAGAATAAAGTTACTCCAGAAATAGATGATTGGCTAATTAAACTTGTAGAATTCATGACATTAGACAATTTAACTTTAGCATTAAGGGGAGAAATATAAGGGGAAAATGAAAGAGAAATGGCTCCAATCAAAAATTATTTGAAGCAAAAGCTGGGCACTTACAGTATTTCTAGATTAGGATAAAGCAATACATGAAATTATAGTGTAATGGAAATAAGGATTAAAAATAAGTGAGAATCACTCAAAGTATGGAATCTTAAAGTTTTTCTCGAACTGCAAGCAAGCCATCATTAATTACAGATATAGAGGAAACTTTAAGGGTAACAATTGTCAACCAAGCAAGGGAATGTAGGAAGTTGAAATTGTATACTTAGAATTTAGATAAGGATCGACCTAAGACAATACGTAAGCTCTCGCAAATGTAAATAGAAGATCCTTGTTGAAACTGTACTATATCAGAAATTAAGGATATTATAAGAATTGTATTTTAGAAAAATGTGAAACACCAAATATTGCTGTTATGTATCTGTAAGTTTCGAAGATTTTAATAAAAAGTGTGTGTGTGTGTGTGTAGGATTTCACTTTATTTCAATGGGCAATTCAGTCTTCTGTACCTGAGGACATTTAAAAATGGCTACTCAATAGGAAACGGCCTATAAAGATAATAAAATGGTGGTTTCTCCTTTTTTAATATCTGTATTTCTTCTGCCCTTTTTTTCTAACTACTTCTTTCCATCACCATCAACCTGTTTTTCTGCCTCCAGCAGTCAGTCAGCATTCCATGTCCATTGGGCATGCCCAGTGCACGCTGACCATTGATCCTTGGGGCAAGGTTTGTTCCCTTTTCCCCCTCAAACATTTTCTTGCATTTCTGCAAATTCTGTGATTCCTCAAATTCACCAAATACTGCCCTCATATGCATAGATGTTGCTGTATGGATTAAATCTGTGAAGACGCAGGATGTACCTTCTCTGCACAATTATAGCAGTTTAATTCCACCTTAACTGCCATGGCTCTGCCCTTCAAAATCCTGGCATCTATATTTGTGTGAATTACTTAGACTTCTATAGCCCATTTCCCTGACTGGCATCATTAGAGTCCCCTGAAATAAAAGCCTGTGTACCTCACAGAATTACACATCCCATGACCCCATGGGATAGAACCATGACAATTAAAAGTAGTATGAAACGTCTACAGTTGTGTAATATAGATGCACTTGGAAGGAAAATAGCTGGAATAAACATTTTAGCTTAGAGAAAGGTGGTACTGCCTCAGCAGAACTCAGCAACACAGTGTGGGACTGTAATTCAGTAGTATAACATGTATTACCTGTAGAAGACCCCTAGTTCAATACCCAACATCTCCAGGTAAGAGAAAGTCCTACATGAAACCTTGGACAACCAGTCAATCAACAATAGTGGGATAGAATGGGCAGTGGTCCAACTCAGCATAAACTCACTTTCTGTGTTCCTAATTTTTTAAAGTAAAAGAATGCCTTCTGTAATCTGACATTGACTACTTGCATTTATCTACTGATTTATGAGTCCATTTGAGGGGTGATGTCTGGTACATTTGAGCCCTGTATAGTATAGGAGCAAGATGGGCTTGACAACCTCACGCTGTGAATCCAAAATCAATTTGGGGCTTACGTTTGCAGACTGTTATTATTTTGCAGAGTTCTGGCCTAAATTTGTTGTTAAGATGCATTGGGAAAGCGGGGTAGTCAGTGTAAATCAGTACAAAATGACAAAGAAGGAAGGAGGAGTGTCTTGCTTCTACCCCACGATGGGCCCAAAAGTATCAGCTTACTGCCCAAGTTGAAAAAGTGGATTCAATAACTGAAGTACTGCTTTAAAAGCTTGTATTCTGTAGCACATTCTCAATCACTGCAACATAAGATTTTTTTTAAAGAGTAGAAAGAACATTTGTTTCTCTCGCACAGTTATTCAAACCATTTTGAAGCGATAATGAAAACACCTACTTTGTCTCAAGAGTTTATATCGTGCTCACATGGTGAAGCTAAACAGCAATTATGGTTAAAAGTCTGTTTTCTTGTGGGTCAGCACTGTGTATGTTACCTAGAAACTACTGGTTGGTTTAAAGCTATTTGTGGCTGTTTCTGTCTGAACCACTCCTCTGACCATGTATGGTGGGCTTACAAACCACCAGGCAGCTCCTTGCCTTTCCCCCCCCCTCCAACCCTTGGGATGCACAATATTGCATCAGTTAAAAAGTATGCTAATTTCAGCCTTCCAACACAAACCAGCTGACTCAAGCACAGTCCTATATCTGACTGTACTTTGATTATGAAGGTGTCATCATTTTTGGCAACCTGATTGTGCTGTTGCAGATGAAACCTCCATGGACAATCCTGCCCCTTATGCTAATGGGAGCTGACAGGCTGTTATGGAAAGGGAGGAGGCACATGCTATTGTGGGAGAAGTGGCCTTTTCTCACTCTCCAACAAAACAAAATAATAGCCAGCACAATCAACCCATCACTACGTTGCATAACATTTAGCTGAAGTATTCTCAAAGGCCCTTATCGCACAATGGCGCCATCCTGGCATGGGGATGTGTTGCTGCCGGTCCCTGATGGATGCCATCACATGACATCCTTGCAGTCCCACTGCTGTCACATCCCCAGCTGTTGCAGTCGCGCCATATACCATTACCAGAAAAAATCTGGTAATGACCTCCCTTCGTGCAATGATCCTGTCAGCTACAGGCATGCAAGAAGTGCGGAAGCAGTATCACACCCGTCCTTCCTCAGTGCAGCGTGGAAATAGGCCAGCTGTACTGCGGAAGGAAAGAGTGTGTCCTGAACACTACCCATCCACCATCAGCCAACTGGTGCAATGGGGAGTCCCAGTCCCATCCCAGCAATGGCATTGCTGGAACTGTGACAGGACAATGCAGGACCGCAGCATAGCGTGGTACTGGCCAAAGATGTTTCGGTAGCCAAAAAGCAAAAATGCTAAAGATAGGATAGCATTTGCTACTAGTAGTTATCATCAGAGCCAACTCTGCAGTATATGGAAGTTAGTTTTCAGATATTTCCTCTTGTTGTTGTGTACCTTCAGATAGTTTCCAACTTACTGCAGCCTTATGGTGAACCTATCACAAGATTTTATTGGCAAGATTTGTTCTGGCAGGGTTGCTTTTGCCTTCATCTGAGGCTGAGAGAGTGTACCTTGTCCAAGGCCAACCAGTAGGTTTCTATGGCCAAGCAGTGATTCAAACCCTGGTCTCAGGAGTCATAGTCAAACACTACACTACACTGGCTCTCTTACACAAGCTATTAAAATAAACCTTGCTTTTTATTGCACACATTATTGACAGTATCTAGCAAGAGTAGAGGTCATGCTGATCAAATTTGCAGAAGACACCAAATTGGGAGGGGTTGCTAATACCCCATAGGACAGGATCAAATTTCAAAATGACCTTGATAGATTGGAGAGCTGGGTCAAAGCTAACAAAATGAATTTCAACAGAGACAAATGTAAGGTCCTACACTTAGGCAGAAAAAATGGAATGCACAAATATAGGATGGGCGACACATGGCTGGATGGCAGTATGTGTGGAAAGGATCTAGGAGTCTTAATAGATCACAAGCTGAACATGAGTCAGCAATGTGATGTGGCAGCCAAGAAAGCCAACGCAATTCTTGGTTGCATCAATAGGAGTGTGGTGTCTAGATCGAGGGAGGTAATGATACCACTCTATTCTGCATTGGTTAGGCCTCATCTGGAATACTGTGTCCAGTTCTGGGCACCTCAATTCAAGAAGGATATCAACAAGCTGGAATGTGTCCAGAGGAGGCCAACCAAAATGGTGAATGGTCTGGAGGCCATGCCCTATGAGGAACAGTTTAGGGAGCTGGGTATGTTTAGTCTGCAGAAGAGAAAGTTAAGAGGGGACATGATAGCCATGTTTAAATATTTGAAGGGATGCCATGTTGAGGAGGGAGCAGGCTTGTTTTCTGCTGCTCCAGAGACTAGGACAAGGAGTAATGGATTCAAGGTGCAGGAAAGGAGCTTCCATCTGAACCTCAGGAAGAACTTCCTGATGGTCAGAGCTGTCCAGCAGTGGAATATACTGCCTCAAGTGTGGTAGACTCTCCTTCTTTGGAGGTTTTTAAGCAGAGGCTGGATGGCCATCTGTCAGGAGTGCTTTGATGTGTGTTCCTGCATGGCAGGGGGTTGGACTGAGTAGCCCCTGGGATCTCTTCCAATTCTATGATTCTAAGAGGATTTTCATAATCATAAATTATCTTTATGCTGTTTTGTATGTTGATTTTCTTGAACAAAGGAGGCACACAGATTTCTGTGTGAGAAGACTTTGAATCATGCATAAGAGAGAACATCTTTGCACAAAGCGTGATTTTTCCTTGGGCATGAAAAATGGCTGCCTCACAAGGAGAAGCCTGTGCTTACAGGCAGAGAATCACCCTCTAGGTATCACATCATAAATCTTCTTATAAAGGTTATAAAGGAGAAAGAGTGTCTTAGAGTGAGAGCTGTAAAATCAGGAAGTCTGCATATTACCTCCATAGCTCTGTCCTAGTCTCCCTTTTATGTAGTATGTATCTCCTGCTTAGAGAAGTTACAAAGAATCCTTGAGTGAAAATTACCTGCACGTATACATTTTCCCAGCCTATACCTGTACGTTCTCATACTCTACAGAAGTGACTAACACCGTAAGGCAAAAGAGATGGTTTAAATGAAAGTGGAGATGATACTTCAGCTGGCAAGGGTGTGCTCTTCACTTTCATTCTCAAGGTTGCTTTGTCAGAGTTAAAAATTCCTTCAACATACTCTTTTCTTCCCCACAGGACTCTACAGAGTCAGGAGATATTAAAGCTGATTCCGTAGCTACCTCCCAAGTTCTGTTGAATTCACCAAAACTTGCTTCTGAGTAGATATGTATAGCACTGCACTGTAAAAGAATTAATGTGATTGATCTTTCAGATGGTGGTTTGTTCATTCCATCGTTTATATGGATTGGATTGCCTAGGAGACCGTAATAATCTTGTTAAAATAAAGATTTGATCTCTCTACAGTGCAAGAGCTAGTTCAAAAAGTCAGGCTCAGATGTGTTGGTTGTCACAGTTGGGATGTATTAGTTCAAAAATGCTTCCTCTATTGTGAATGGGTTAGTTCCAGTTCCTTGTAGACCGACCTTGTGAGTGTGGTGGCAGACAGGCTTAACAGTTGCCTCAGTACTGGGGAGAACTGAACACCAAAAGGGACCAGCTGTGTTAGGCAGCTGCAGTCAGTATGCAAAGCTAGATTATTATGATATGAACAGATGGAAGGAACTATGAAGAACTCCGGGTTAGGACCAACACAGTTGTTTGTAAAGGGACCACAACCAAAGAAGTAAAGCTGACTGTAACAATCCAGTTGACAGCTATCTGTCATAATCTCTTTTACTCCTAAAGAGCAAGCAACTGTGGTTGCATTCCTCTGCGTGCTCCAAATTAAGACTCGGATGTTTGATCTTTTACCCTGGAATGCAGTATTCATGTGCTGTTTATTCTGGTCTTTCTGTTTTCCATAACTGAACAACAGCATTGCAAATTTAAACAAAATGTGCTTCACCTCCATTTTCCATCATTGTTTGTTTCTTGTTTTTATTTCCTCTTCTGACATCTGTTTTGCAGCAAACTAGTTGCTTTATCTTACTTTTCTTTGCTTGGTCCAAGTAAGTGTCACAGATCTGGTGGTAAACTGGCCAAATTTAGATAACTGTTGGACATAGAGATTAAAGCTGCAATCCCATGCAAACTTATTTAAGAGTCAGTGTCATTGAACTCAAAGCATTAGAACTTGGTTAAGCCAATACTTATCTAAATTCCGTTAGTGTAATGCAGGACTTTGCAAAGGGTGTGTCACGACACATTAGTGTGTCACCTGTAGTGTGTTAATGTGTCATCTCCTCGGCCAAGAAGGCCCCCCATGAACCTGGCCTGCTGTTGTCGCTCTCGCTGGGGCCTTCCCCGGCAAGAGCAATGGCAGCGGCCAAGGACCAGGTAGGAGGGGGCTGCCTTTCCCCCTGCTGTCACTCTTCCTGGGGCCTTTCCTGGCAAGGGCAATGGCAGTGGGCCAGGATTGGGGGGGCTGCCTTTCCCCACCCTAGATACCCCTCTGGGTACCTCCGGTTTGCTAGTGAAGCTGAATTACTGTGTTGCGAAATGATGCATGTTGAAAAAGTGTGTCACCAACATGAAAAGTTTGGAAAACTCTGGTTTAATGGGTCTAGCATAGTTAGGACTAACAACTGGATTTAGGAAAATGAAACTTTTTTCCAAATCAGTGTACATAGGATCGAGCTATACACTGCAATTTTGTGCATGTTTACTTGCAAGTAAACATGAGGGAACCTAACTTCCAAGTAAGCATTCAGAACATAGGGCTATACACAATGCATCCTACCTAACATGGGGTAGCACTTTAAACATCCATTTAAACTGAGGGAATTCTCCTAGAGAAATCAATGTATTCTCCTGGAGAAATCAATAGATTTAGAAGTACTTGATTTCACCAGAATATACTCCTAAAATCTTAACTTTTTGATATTATTAGAACAGTAAGGAGCTGTCTGAATTAGACAGAATTCTGCCAAACATACTAGCTGAATCTTAGATTGAAACTATACATTATTTAGAGTTCAGTTATTGTTTCCTCTGTTTATTTCTGAAACGCTATAGAAATGTAACAATGGATCTTCACTGAGTAATTAGTACTCCGATTGACATTTCTAACTGGATTTTTTTTGGAATGCAATAGGTTTTGAAATCTGAAGAGTTTACACTGTAAACCATACCTATGTTCTTCAGATGTGGATACCAACAGAGAATTTAGTAGCTGGGAATTACCATGGCTCGTAAGTCTTCACCGTGTGCACAGTTCAATCCATGGCATACTACAGTATAAGCAAAAACAATTGTTCTGTATTCCAAAGAGCTTACATTCGAAAACAGGTGGGGAACATGTGGCACTCCAACTCCCACGATCCCTTATTACTGGCAATATTCGCTAGGATTCATGAGAACTGAGAGTCTCCAAACAGGGGGGATGCTGTGGGTTTCCTTCCACTGCTTTAAAGTTTGATGATGGAGAAAGAACAGAGAGAGGAGGAAGGGAGGAAGGCATGGTACAAGCAAGAAGACCAAAGGGCGAAAGGGAGCAGTGACACCTACTTAACACTTTGTTTGCAGTTGGGGAAGAAGATTGGAAATGGGTGGGTCAGGGAAGGATATGGGAGGATAACAATCCTCTAGTGCAAAACTTACTCCAAATCAAACTTTCTCAATCTATCTTTGCCTGTAATAGCTGAGGGTGTAGGCTGTGGTGGCTGTGCTGGCTGAAGATGATGGAAGTCATAATCCAAAACAGCTGGAAAGTGCCAGGTTGGGGAAGGCTGATGTCAGTGGTGGGGCTTTTAACGGTAGAAGTAAATGTCTAAAGTCCTGGGCAACAAAACAGGGGCAATATGGCTATGTGGGTGGGGTTAATAGGGAAGTAATGTACATGCTTCTTATGCCACAGGGTCATGGGAAGTGTTACTCATCCTCTAAGGAAACTTAGTTCCAGTATCGGCTAACAGTCATGGAATTCCACCGCCTCCCCTGTGATCCTTACGGGAGTGGGTGGCCTCTGTTTGACCTCAGCTCTTCCCATACTGGGGAGAATCATAGAGCCTGGACTCATTTAAAACAAACACAGAATTGTTTGCTTTTCATTTAGACAGAATAATGTAGAGTAAGCTTTTCTCATGTTCTGGGTCTTTTAGGTTTATTGTCTATTTGCTCAGCACAAATGAATTCAACATGTTTCTGAACCTGGAGCAGCAACTGAGCTCCGCCAGAAGTCAATATCCAATTCGGTAGCAGATTCATTCCCCTCCTTCCCCTCTCTTCCACTAATAAAACATATTAAAGAGTGTAAGGCAAAGGGCCCCCATAGGGAGAATTTCATCTCCAGCCTCTAAGAATGAGGGATGGAAAACCCTGGAGCAGACAGCCTTGAAGAAACAATGAGATTACATTATCTCCCATGGCTGATGTTCTCTCTTTCTTTATACAGGGAGGTTTGAAATATTTTCCCCTTACTTGGGCAAATGCTCCATGCGAGGTCTTGACTTTTGTGGTTGGAGCTGGGATGAGAGATGGTGGGAAACGAGTACTTCCTTCAACAGCCCCCCTCCTTTCTTCTTGACTTTTCCCCCCATAATCTATTCCATTTAAGTATTTTTTTTCTAAGTGCTGCACTATCTCAGTGAATATACATTTGTGATGTGTGTGTGTACATGCCTTCATGTCACCTATTGACTTAGAGCAACTGTATGACTTTCATAAGGTTTTGTTTGACAAGGAATACTCAGAGGTAGTTTACCATTGCTTTTCTCTGAAATATAGCCTATAGCACCTGGTATGCCTTGGTGGTCCCCCATTCAGGTACTAACCTGCACTGAGCCCCACCAATTCTCTTTTCCAATCTTAGAGAACAACAGTTTCCAAATTTAGTCCCCCAGCTATAGCTTGAAACAGCTCTGTTGGTATGCTATAGTGGTATACTGTCTATGATTTATTTCTCCCAAGTGCTTTGAGTGCAGCTTCCACTTCATTTTCTAAAATGGTGGTTTAATCTTCAGATTGTTCTACCTTGAACATCCTTTCATCTGTTCTATATAGTTGTTCAGTGTATTGTTTCCACTGTTGTTTTATTACTTCTTGATCGTGCAGTATGCTTCTCTGCTGGTTATATAGCATCCCCGCTACTGGTTTAAATACCCCTTTGATTTGTCAGATCTTGTGGAAGAGGTTTCTTCTTCTACCTTTTTGGTTGTAATATACTATTTCTCTGCACTGACTTTTTTTAGTAGTTCTCTTTGTCCCTGTGCACAAGTCATTGAAAAGTTGTTTTCAGGGTTCTGACCCTACTTCTTTCCTCTTTTACTTTTGCTTCTCATCTGTTCTTGATCTCTTGTAGAGTTTCATCTGCCACCCAATAAGGAGATTCTTTCTTTCTTTGTTTTTTTCTTCTTACTCTTCAGCCCTAGCAAGCACAGCTGATAGAGTAGGATTGTGTTAGCTGTAGTCCAAAAGCTGCAGTTGTCCACTTCTGCTGCAGAGCATATTCCATAAATGGAGTCATCAAAGATAGCGTCTTGTCTGCACTGACCATTTGCCTCATTTCTGAAAGAATGTGCAAGTTCATGTTGTAGGTGGCAATGCTTCAGATTCTTTTTGTGATACAAGAACAACAATAGTGTGTCAGCACAGCACCGTGGTAAGTTAATTTTCATGGGCGAGCTTGAAGAAGCTGCCTTATGGCAAACCAGGCCACTGGGGCCTCTGTTTCTATATTGTCTATACTGATGTACAAGATTTCAGACAGGAACCATTCTGAGCCCTACCTAAAAATGCCAGGGTTGAACCTGAAACCACTGAGCTATGGGCCTTCTCCTAATTATAGCACAATGATTAATGGTTTAATCCATTTTTTAAATAAGAGTCAGTTTAAAAGGTGCTATTATTTAAATGACCATCATCATCATCATCATCAATTTGTATCCTGCTTTTTAGCAAAATTGGGACTCAAAGCAGCTCAAAACTTAAAAGAATAATACAATTTAAAACATTCAAAAAGAGAACACTGAAATAGAGTTAAGCTATTTACACTATTAAAACAATTCACACCTCAAGTTAAAAGGATGAAATGCAATTAAAAAGATGAAAAGCTGTTTAGAACGGTTCAATTAAAGCACTCCCTTGCCCATTCTTTACAAACTTCCTGTTTTAAAAACCTATCTGAGCGAAAAACAGAAGGAGGAGTAGCCCACTATTGGAAGGACAACAAAGAGGGGGCTGTCCTGCCCTCTCTGGGAAGGGAGTTCCACAGTCTAGAGGCAGCTACTAAGAAGCCCCTATCAACCAATGTCTTTGTAACAGATTTTTGAGAATTTTAAAATGTATATTTAGTGCCAGTTTAAATCATTTTTAATGCTTTCACAGAAGCTGTAGGTGGCAGGCACTAACTTAAATGAAGCACGAGTGTAACCAGCGGCAAAATGTTGAAGAATTCTTGCTAAGCAAGCTTGCTTCCAGTAACATAAAATTGTCATTCCAGACTATAAATGTTGCTAAAGTGGGCCTATGTGCCCTATGAAGAGAGAAGAGTCCTTTCTTGGAAGAACTTCCCAGTCTAAGTCCATAATGAGATTTGTTGTTGTGTGCCTTTGAGTCATTGCTGAATTATGGTGGCCCTAAGATGAACCTATTTGGGGATTTTCTTGCAAGATTTGTTCAGGAGGTTTTGCCACTGCCTTCTTCTGAGAGAGTGTGACTTGCCTAAGGTCACCTCATGGATTTCCATGGCCAAGTGAGGATTTAAGCCCTGGTCTGGGAGCCAGCATCATGTAATGTTGAACTATGACCCTGGAGGTCAGAGTTTGATTCCCTGCTCAGGCATGGTACTCTAGGGTGTGTCACACACTCTTAGCCCCAGAAAAAAAAACATGATAGGTTTAGCTTAGGGTTGCCATAAGTCCCAGAGTTCTAGTCTAGCACTCAAACCACTGTACCACACTGGCTCAGGGCATTTTCACACTACACTGTTATAATGCTATTATTCCACTTTCAACACCCTGGTATTCAAATTTCAAGTACAGAATTCTGAACTGAACATTTGGCAAACAGAATACCAAATAGACATGTTAATCCGAAATTTTTTTATTTGCTTGCTCAAGTTAACTTCAAAAATAGCTTTTTAGTATGTATGCTACATTAGTTTCCTTCATTTTCAGAGGCCAAGTCATCCATTGTTATTTATCTTGAACCATTCATTGTCTCATTTAACAAATCCTATGAAGCAATCAGTCATTGTAACAGTTTTCTAGGTAAGTGAGTCTGTCTTGTCCAGTTCATACCCTCCAGCATCTCACAGATGAAAACTAGACATGTGTGGCCATGCAACATCACAGTGTGCTTAAGATGTCAAAAGTTATTAACGAGAAAGAAAATGCAGCAGAAGGTGCAGGAGTTTGCTTTTGGTTTTGCTGGGAAGGGCAGAACTTGGCCACCCTCCTCTCCCCTCTCCTTCTATGCTTTGAACTCAGTTTAAAGCAATTGAAGTAAGCTGGAGACAGAGGGAGAAAGTGGGCGGAGGAGAGAGAAACTGGGCTATTTTAAAAGCAGCTGGAGAAAAGGGACAACAAAGGATTGATTGGGACTGTCCCGGCCGAGTAAGGAGAAGAAATGACTCATCACGTTAGTAAAGCAGTTTCATTCCCATTTGTTACAGTAGATTGAAAGGTAATTTAATTTATGCCAAGAAAAGCAACTTCATTGTTTGTTACTTCTATACTCTAGCTGATTCTCTGTGGATTAGCTCCTGTACTCAGTTATATTTAGGGTTTTCCCTCCAGAATTCCTGGTAAGAAGATGAAGAGTAGAACTGAACAAAGCATATCTTGCAGAGGTATTCTGGTTGCCTCTAAAAGAAATGAAGATTAAAAGAAGATTTAAACATTTGCTAAACATTCTGTGAGGGTTTCTATAAATTTGGGCCTCTCTTCTGGGCTGTTTATTGTGCCGTTCTTTCATGACAGAAAATGATTTAAGACCTAACCAAGTCAGCAGTGTAACTCTTGAGAGCTTCCATTATACTTTTGAAAAACAGACCGACCATCCTTTGTTCTTAGAAGACTGTATGCTGAATAATTTCCTGCTACTCACAAAAGCTCCTGTTTTAATTTGAAAAGAAATAACATATACTGGAGGATGATATCACAAGGTTTCAGAATGTGAATAATAAGTAATCAAGTCTAAAATGAAATTCCCCCAACTCAAGGCTATATCTCCCAAAGATTTGACAGTGCTGCAAAATGTTCATTAGCTAAACAGATGCAGCTAGAGTAGAACGTAGACCTCCTTCAGTACACAAGTATACATTCACTACATGTGGAAGATCTATTGCAAGCAAATGACCACAATATAGGGTCTTTCTTTAGTCCCCAAGAGGTCTTCCTTGATTCTGATTTTTTTTTTTATGGTTTTAGAGCACTGTGTGAAGACTTTTCTGATTTACTCAAGACTCCTAAAATACTTAATAGCTTGTGCATTTTTAGCTGCTGATGTTGTTTTTATTGCATCTCTTTGTTACCTTGATTTCTGGAGTCCCGTGGGGGACACCTCAATGTGCTCCAAATAATGGGGAATGGGAATTAGCCAGAGCACAAGCTGTAGCACTAAAAGAGGCAGGGTGACCTAGCGAGATCTTTAAACCCAATTTTTACGGGGTCAGACCAAGCCAAAAACCAAGCAAAATTGTCTGATAAAATGATTTTATTGAGGGGAATTCACTCATGCATGCACACAAGATACACACAATCGCACATTCACACAAGAGCTAGCTGAAAGAGAAAGGGAAGAAAAATTATAGAGAGGCTGAGGGATTTGGGGGGATTTATAATTACCAGTCCAGAAGAGTAGTGAAGAATAGAAATGTGTTTTGGCTTAGGTAGGACCTAAGGGCAGTTCTCATTCAGGAGCCAGACGGACAGAGTGATGGGTAGATCTTCAAGAGATTGCGCTGGGCCTCCTCAAATCAGGGGTATTTATACCCTGAAAATGGCTTGTGGTTGTGAAGGTTCCAGATGCAAGACAAAGGGAACCTGTTGTGGACAATGAGTCTTTTGCCTGTTGATGGGCTTAGTGCTTTGGTTGACAAAGTCATGATGAATGTTGTAATAGCTGTCTATTGTGGGTGCTGTGAGGAAGGAATCCAAGTGTACAAGGGATGGATATCTGTCAATCAGTGTCCTGGTGGGCTCCTCACAGTTGGATTCCTTGGAAAAGTCCAGCTTTTATTTAAGCCTATTATCCACAGGAATGATGTGTATTTGCCAAATGATAAATGACTCAGTCTGACCTGGAGGAATTTTGGAGTTGACCTATGCTTCTCACATTTACAGTCAAATTCTTTCCCTCGCTCGATTTGACCTCTCTGTCACCTTGCAGGCTTGAATTTGATATCAGAGCCAATAAAATGTGTTGCCAATTACATATGATGTCAATTAGGTATGGTGCCCATCCAAACCATACTGATGTTGGGGACCTCCAAAGCGGGGCCTTACATCTTTCTGCTTTAATTTTGTTCTGCTGCTTAAATACTTCCTTTCAAGCTGTAAACCACCATTTTTAAAATGTGAAAGACAGGATAAATCCTTCCCCCACCCTGGTCCTTTGTCTCAAATGGCATTGATATGGGGTGATGCAATAACAGAAAGGAAGATGGATGGTAAAGGAATAAGGAATAGCCAGCCACCAATCTCAACTGCAGAGCACCAGGAAGTGAAGTTTTTTGTTTGTTTGTTTTGGTTTTTGGTTTTTGGTTTTTGGTTTTTTGATTATTATTTTTTTCCTTTTTAACCTTTCCACAGCCTATTCACTCTTTCCCTTTCTCCATCTCCAGAGTGTACTGTGGCTCATGGTTTTTAATGGACAGACAGGATAACTGCAAATCAACACGAGAGTGAAGGCTAGTTTTGAATACTAAGGGCTACATTCCAGCTCAGGATAATCTCTTTGGGCCACATGTTCCCACAAGAGGTAGGGCGTATGGAGGTTGGCTTACCCTCCACCTGTCCTGATTCAGCAGGGACAGGTCAGATTAATTCTCTGTCGTCCCACTTTTTCAGATGCTTTTAAAATGGCTCAGTTTCTCTCGCTCTCTCATTCCCACTTCATCCTCAGCTTACACTGCTATGGTATATCTTAAAGCTTTCAGAACTATAGGTTAAATGTTATAAAAATATGTGGAAGAAAATGATCTGCTATTTTTATGTGAGAGAAATCTGTCTGATAAGGGCCTTTGTGTGTTTCTTTTTTTATGAACAAAATAGTATGACTTCATGGAAAGAGTAACAGGATATAAAGAAATGTAGAGGAACATTTTCCCACTTTGCTGTTCTGCTGCATAATTTTTACCTGTGTTACAGTTAGCACATTGAAACATTAAAGAAGCATACCAGAGTTTGGAGATTTCTGTGAATATCTGTGAATTTATGTTGGAACTGGGAATTGTACAGAATGTGGCAATATACAGAGTACCTCTATGCATTCAAAATGCTTGGCTTCACCTGGCAACCAAGCATACACAGCCAGGGAACTAAACCTGCTCACATAGAATCATAGAATCATAGAAATGTAGAGTTGGAAGAGACCACACGGGCCATCCAGTCCAACCCCCTGCCATGCAGGAACACCCTCAAAGCACTCCCGACAGATGGCCATCCAGCCTCTGCTTAAAAACCTCCAAAGAAGGAGACTCCACCACACTCCGAGGCAGCATATTCCACTGTCGGACAGCCCTGACCATCAGGAAGTTCTTCCTGAGGTTCAGGTGGAATCTCCGTTCCTGCAGCTTGAATCCATTGCTCCTTGTCCTGGTCTCTGGAGTGGCAGAAAACAAGCCCTCTCCCTCCTCTACATGGCATCCCTTCAAATATTTAAACATAGCTATCATGTCCCCTCTTAACCTTCTCTTCTGCAGACTAAACATACCCAGCTCTCTAAGTCTATCCTCATAGGGCTTGGCTTCCAGGCCCCTCACCATTTTGGTCACCCTCCTCTGGACCTGCTCCAGCTTGACCATGTCCTTCTTGAATTGGGGTGCCCAGAACTGGACACAGTATTCAAGATGAGGTCTAACCAAAGCAGAGTAGAGTAGAACCAGTACCTCCCTCGATCTAGATGCCATACTCCTATTGATGCAGCCGAGAATTGCATTGGCTTTCTTGGCTGCCAATCTGAGTGTGATCACACCGTGAAATAACCACCTCTGCTCTCTGTTCCTCTCCCCAACACTCTTTCAGCTACCTAGTTTGGCACTGTTATATCCTCAAAAAAAGTAGTGTCAAAAATCAGATCACTCCTCTCTTGGCAAGGTTATAGCAGTAGTTATAAGAACAAAATGTTCTACTTTACTATAAAACAGACAGTGAACAGTCTTATTGAAAGCATTATATAATGGCATGAATCCTACTATTTGCCCATAGCTCCAGATCTCACCTGTCCAAACATTCCCAATACATTTGAGGATGATCTCTGCCTCTGGAGCTAGAACAGTGAGCTACCCATTGGCTTTGGATGGCTCTGTGGAGCCATCCTATAAATTAACAATTAGAAACTACCAAGGACATACAGTGAAGAGATATGATTTTCTGGTGCCTGAAACACAATATCTCATCTCCACCAATCTGGTCAGGATTATCAAATTAATAATTTGTTTAATGTTTATTTATTTGTGTGCTGAAATACAAGTCCACTTTCTTTTCTCTCAAAATTTAGCAATCTGTGCTGACTAGGCAACAGTGTTTTTCTTGCTATACCCATTTCCTTTTACTTGTTGAACCATCTTTGACCTGAGTGTATGTGGCTCCAGGACACCTGCTAACTTATAGCAACCCCATGAATTTCATTGGGTTTTCTTTGGCAAGGAATTCTTAAAAGTGATTTTGCCAGCCCCTTCCTCCGGAATATAGCCTACAGGTATTCATTGGTGGTCTCCCATCCAAGCACTCACCAGGGCTGACCCTGCTTACCTTCCCAGATGAGACAGGATCTGTGCCTTTAGGGCATTTAGACTACTACCCTCTTAGCCCTACCAAATGGGAAAAGGCAAATGTGCAACATAGGTGAAAAACCTTATATTATGAGCAATTTGCTATTAAGAATCTAATACAATAATGATATACGTCATAGTGGAAGATTCAGTGCTGAGTTTCCTTATTAAAAAAAAATCCAAGTGATTTGAGAAATCAAGGTGCATTTTGAATGTCAGCTCTGGAGCACTCATAGTTGCATTTTGAATCCTGCCTAGGAAAATCTATGTGAGGAATTATTTAGAACTGAGAAAGAGTGAGAATGACTAAAGAAAGATGGGTCAACACAATCTCCTGTTCTTTTCCCTACTTTTTGACAGATTCATTTTATTTTCAGTGTTCAACATGGACTATTGCATCCTTACATTGGTTCACCAAGCCACTGTGTTAATTATATCTGCTTGTTTCTAAAAGAAGTCAGACCTGACAACATTACCAGAAGTGTGCTGTTTCATAATCTTTCTCTCTGAGTCCTTCCTCCATGTGACAGGTTGTTAACATAGGGGACAGAGAAAGTGAGTGATTCTACCCTAGATTTCTACCGACATGCTAATTTTCGGTGTGCTTTCACCACTGATATTTTGTTTCTTTTTGTTTTAATATGTCAGACAGTCATTTCCCAAATATATTCTAGGGCCCTACGAGGAGCTACCAGATGTCCTTTTTCTAAAATTTTAAGCTAATTAGATTAAAATCAGTGCCCAAATTGACAGGCACTTTGTCCAGACCTTCCTCTTCAGGATCAAACATACTCAGGAAACCTTACCTGTATACATACCTGTTAATAAAGCACTTCTAAAACAAATGACTGAGGGAAATTCAGCTCAGCTGCTTGAGCACCTCGGTTCGTTGCAGCCCTGAGTCTGTTTGCCAGAGGACAGCCTGATGTCAGTCCGGTAAAACTGGCCAAGAAACTAGAATATATACCAAAATGTGCAGAAGCGCAGCTTGTATGTATATGAAAACAGGCTAGATAGTAAACCATTCTCATAAGGTATCACATCAGGTAATCTAGAGGGAGCAAAAGAAGTGAAATCAGACTTTTTCCAGAAATTGAGGTTGTCGTTATTTTAATTAAGAAAGTACAACAAAGGGTAACGTATGGGTTCAGTACTGAAGTCAATTCCAGAAAATAGGAGATAGAGAGGAAATTAGTGTGTCATGGTAGCAAGCCAAGAGAGGAGATTGAAGTTTGAAGTTTGATGCTTCAGCATTTGGGATGCAAGGGAAAGGACCAGGGCTTGAAATGTAAGCTAAGTGGCAAGGGAGAGAATAGAAACGGAGAAGTTATAGCTCACAGTACTACATAACAAATACCTCTCAAGGTACACATTTTTTTTTCTATACAATCCTCTATAGTTCTAGAATATCTGTCTATCATCTATTTCTCTCTGTCTTTTGATGCTATGAGAACAGTCTGTTTCGTTCTATTTATTATTTTATAATAATATGTACCAGTTTAGATTGACCAAAAAACTACATAATCTCTTTCTGGAATGAAAGGTTGCTTAATGTATAATGTATTCTTAAGTCCTTAACATTAAAAAAATGTTGAGAATAAAATTATAGGTGAAAAACTGAAAATGGACAAGCAGCATCCAATGTGGTTATGTGCCTGTTGGTTTTAAACCCATGTAAAAGGTATATTTGGGAATTATTGTTTCAAAACTTCTGTTACTTCTTTCTGACACAATTGATGCATCTTGCCCATTATTATACTGTGAGCCTTTCCATTCTATACAATATCAGTCATTGTCCCTATTTTATTATTAACTAAGTAACGTCTTCTGCCTGACCGCCCCCCCCAAGCCCGTCTTTACTGCCAGCAGCCCCAAAGGGCAAAGAAGCCCTGTTCCACTGCAGACCAGGGCTCAGGGAGGACCGTGTGTCCATCCCTCTCTCACCAGTGAGTGAGGCCCCTACAGGGAATTGCAACAGGAGTCCTACTTCTGATTGCTGCCCCCTTGCTCACTGGTGGGACAGATCTAGAAATGTGATCTTCCTTGCATCCTGATCGGCAGCTGAAGAGACCAATGCAGCTGCTGGCCGTTACGGGGGGCTGAGGGGCATTTACATAGCCTTACAGTATGACTACATAATCTTACTGAAGTTATGGATGTGTAACTCTGGTTTATGAATCTGTAACTAAATACAGAATGCAAGCCATTATTTAAAAAACTAAATGAAATCAGTTTTCAAATGTACTTCTTGAAAGTCGTATGTGAAAACTTTTTTTAGTATGTCTTTGAAATGGTTAAGAAAGAACATTTTGGAGTAAAGGAACTGATAGCCCATTCATCAAACACTTGAGTTTAGACATTTATTTTTAACTATAAAATTATGAATTTCTGTACTGTCACATCTTCATAAAGGAACTTTTATTCTGGATACGAACACCACAGAGGATATTTGCCCTGATATTCTCCATGGGGGCAGCAAATGTGCTATTTGAAACAGAAGAAGCCCACTGTGCTCTCTGTGGGGAGGGAGGCGAGAGGGAGAATACAGTGGCGTGTTTATATTTCAGAAACAGCTGCTTGAAAACCAAAATCAAGATGATTGTCCCCAAAGTTTAACACAACACAGACTTCAACAGATCAGTTTAATGCTTTTTGTCATGCACACACATACTGTAGAACAGAGCTCCCAGTGCTTCTGTTCTTAAATACTCTCTTGTTTGTAGTATTGACTTGGACGGCTTAAATTCCCTCCATCCTGCACAAAGATGTAGAAGCCATTTTTTTTAATGGAAGTTAAATGGTTTTAATTTTCAGCATCTCATAGCAAACACTGTTCAGACCTTTCCACTTGGAAAGTCCCCAGTGTGAGAAGGGAAAACATTTCATAGTTGCTGAAACAGTTAGACAACCAGAATATTTGGAATAAGATCATTATAACCACTTCTAGCCGTTGGCTATACCTTACTTTCACAGAAAAAAACAGAAGCCAGTGGAGTGTAACAGTATACCACAACATTGGCTAGTGTTTTCAGAGGATGGGCCAAGATAGGATTCAAAAAGCATGGGTTCTGCAAATGCAATTCAAGACTTCCATACACCTCTGGATTATATATCCAGGCTATGTGGGCTACTTGCTTTTTAAATTGATTCTTACAGTTTTAAAAAAAACTGGCTAGTGTTGCTGTTAATCATGTGACAAAGGGATGCTTATGATGTTCTGAGATGTGTACAGGTTTTTTTAGAAAAACAAATCATAAGCTATTCCAGTATTAATTTGATAATTTCCCATGAAAAGGCACTCTCCCCCCTGTCCCCCCCCGCTTCAAGACCACAGTCCTGTGTCTCAGGACCTCTCCGGACTACAGTGTTATAGTGCTATTATTCCACTTTCACTTTCAACATCCTGTGAAATTCTGAGGTTTGTAGTTTACTGAAGCCAAAGAGCTCTGTGGATGAGAATTCTGAATGCCCCTCCCTAAATTGCAAACCCCGAGATTCCATGGGATGTTGAAAGTGGAATGATAGCATTATAACTGTGTAGTGCAGAAATGCCCCCTGTATGAGCTTGTATGAGTTGTTATGAAACAGGGATGAAATAAGGGCAACAAAACCATTGTCCCTGTCTGTCCCCACTGTTTTTAAGCTGTTAGCAAGAGAAAACAATTTAATGTTTTTCCAGTCGTCTGTAACAGAAGGGGGTGTGCATTCCACTAACATTGCTAAAAAAGCCCTGTTTCGTCTTCATCATTTTTTTTTCTTTTGTAATACATTTTGTGGTTGTTGTTTGTTGGTAATATGTGAGCCACTCCAAAAGCCTTTCTGGCTGGGAATAGGATGAAATTATTATAAACAAATATGCTTCTAAATTTTTGTGCATTTCAGTTTTGGTACCAAAATGTGCATGTTTTGATGAAGGGCACTTTTCAGTATAATGAGTACAGTCTCTGCCACCATGCGGATTGGTTTTACAGTCCTTATTAGCAACATGACCAAATGTTAACAGCTGTTCAGTGGCATAGAAAGGATCAGATTGGAGCCCTGCTTTCACTTTAGCCTGGCACTTCAAGGCTTGGGAAAAGATCTATAGCTGAGAATGGAGCAGGAGAGGAAACTTTCCTGGTAGCAACCTGCTTCTGTAGCTCTCATAGCCATCTGGATGGGAGAAAGGTAGTTCTTATGCACTTTGATTTCCTATTTGGTTCAAAACTATATCAAACGTGGTGCCTTCCCTCTGAAAGAAGAGCACCCTAGCTCAGAGACCCCCATTTAGCCAGCTGTGTAGATCTTGAACACCAGCCACAGAATAGGATAGTCTGAGTAAAAGTTGCTGTTCAGGGACCTAGTCCTACCTCTTGCTGCAAGAAAATGCTGGATCCTGTCCACTAAGGGACTGTGATGCTTTCTCTGTTTGTTTGTTTGATTGATTGATTGATTGATTGATTGGTTATTAATATATTTATATCCCGCCTATAACTGAAGATCTCAGGGTGGCTTACAGTAAAATCCATTTCAGTTGAAAAACAATAACAATAATTTTAAAAAACTTTTAAGTTTATCATTTAAATATTGGACAAAACTGGTTGAAATATGTGTAACTATAGCACATACACAGGCTGGGTAAAATCAGTTAGGCCTGAAGGCTATTATAAGAAGCCAACTTTTGACTTGGTGATGAAATTATACCAATGTTGATGCCAGTCAGGCCTCCTATAGACCATCTGCAGTATCATTTACCACCAGTCAACCTTATCTTACAACAGTGATGTGTGCCAGTTTTTGGCATCAAAATAAAACTTGGAAAGTCCTGGAATTACAGCCAGTTCCATACATGGTTGGCTGAAATGCATGCACATTGAAGGTGTTTCTTCAGTCTTCATCCAAAGGCACATTTGCACTAAACAGTTATCTCAGTTTCACATCACTTTAGCACTATCACGGCTATTTTCTAAGGAGTCCTGGGATATATAGTTTGTTGTACTTAGAAGAGGCCCAGGTACCCTGCAAAAAGAAGAATTAAGAGTCAAATTGATGTAATTCTGCAGTGCGGACAGGCACTTAAGATAAATTGCAGTTCAGGGTGGGGTCTGCTGAGTGAAGAACTGTTTAGTGTGTCACCTCTTACCCATAGATCAACTTAATGTTTTTTATGATGCCCACACTTACAGTATAGCACAGGGAAATGTGCCCCATCAATCTCAGCAGTTCCTCACTCCAGCTTTATTCCAGAGGAGAACAACTCACCCCACCAAGCTTAATGAGATAATCTGAGAAGTTCCATCGGGCACTTACTTCCAAGGTCTGGGAATTTTCTAGAACAATGTCCTGTGGGCTAGCACTAGCATGCACCATTTCCCTGAAGCCATTTTGTACACCTCTGGGCTGCTATGGATGTCTATAATATAGGCAAAAAGCAGATGAAAGTTCAGGAGGGTTTGCAAAGGCGTGTATGACCCCCCTCCCCGAAAAACAAAATCCCCTACAGAGGCTTGTTTGAACAATAACAAATGCAAAATGAATAATATATTACTTTGGTTCAACTCTAGTTTAGCCCATCTAAGGACCAGGTGGAGACTGTTTTAAATTTCCCCAAAGGACAAGCTTTGTATTAAGCCATCAAGCATATCAGGGATTTTCTCTGGAATCACAGACTCATCCTCGGAATTTGGGGATGGTGGAGATGTGTGGCAACACACTCTACAGGGTAAGCACACAAACAGACCATTATGTGGTAATAGCCAGAACAGTGGAAAGCACATTTCAGATGATATTCCTGTCAAGTATTATACAGGATGAGAGGCTAAAGTTGTATCTTCACTATACTATTATATCAGTTTTATAATATTTGTCATGACAGCAGCCTAAAAAATCGTGAGATTCATACTTTGGCAAGGTATTTACAGTTCTCTCCTGGAGACCTCTAGTCCAGTGTTTCTTTGCTGCTGCAGATATTTTGGACTTCAACTCACAGAAACCCTAGCTAATATGCCAGTGGTCAGGGATTCTCAGAGATGAAGAATAAAACATTTGGATCAGACTATCAGATGTTGAGATGACTTCTACTTCCTTCAACTTCAGTTCCCAGAGTACCTTCAGCACCTGTCTACACTATAGAAGCAAACTAATTTAATAATCTCTTTTCTCAGAGTACCTTAGTACCTTCTAAGTTCAACTCCAATTTACAAATTTACAATTTCCAGCTGCTTTTATCATTCTCCCCTCCAAGGCCTTCATGACTCACATTGACTGGAGGAAGAGAGTGGGAAGAAATATTTATACCTTGCTTGTTATGGCCAGTGGCTCCTTTTCTCACATTTTCTTTGGGGTTCTAGCAGAAGGGAAAATACCTTTGCCAGTGGCTGGCCTCAGAACTGGTTTTGTTGAGGAGTTCCAATCCTTGGATGACAAAGCAGAATAAAGAATAGTAGGATTTCGCATATCCAAGATCTGCTCTGCCTTGCTCCTGAAATGTCCCATTTCATGACCTACTCACCTGCAGGAACAGCACAGTCCCAGATTTATGCTCCCAGGGCTTTTCCTAGTGGTAATCATATGCAGAACTACTTGCCCTCTCTGCCAAAAGAGAGCAGTTTCTGTCTCATCTTAACACATCCTGAGGCAGCTGGGGGGGTTAGGATTGTGTTCTAAGTTATCTGAAATGATTGGAGGAATTTGCATAATCATTCATCCCCTTAACACTTTTAGTGTACCTACTCTTCATGTTTATGAATAAATTAGCTTTACACATTTTAAAAATATGAAAGTGTTAGGAACATATTAGTAGGATTTTTTTTTTGCCAGCATACAGTGAGGGTGGCCTTTTCTAAATTATTTTTATTAATAAAGCTAGTTCTTAAAAAGATTTACATGAGCACTTTACCAAATATAACATATAGCATAATGTAGTATGTAACTTTAAAAAGTTTTACAATACGAGTATACAATAAGAAATATAATACACATTAGATAAGAAAAGAAGAGAAAAAAAGAAAAAAGAAATTGACTTATGCCATGGCATTAATCCATTGGAACCTTGCTAAAAACTGAACAGAATAAAGAGTATGGAAAATATAAAACAAGAAGGAAATAAAAGAAAAGGAAAAGAAGGAAAAGGACAAAGGAGGAAAAGAAAAGAGGAACGAATAAGGAAAGAAAGAGAAAAAAAGAAAAGAGAAAAGAAAGGAAACGAAAAAGAAAAGAAGTGAAGGAAAAAAGGAAAAAAAGAATGAAAGAGAGAAAGAGAAAAGATATGAACTTCCCCATGCTGTCAGTTGATATATTGAATATATCAGATAGAAAATCAGTGTTCAAAACATCCCACTGGAAAAATGGGAAAAATTATGGATGTATAATCTTTACTATACTAGATCATATGACCTGCAAGTCAGGGTGGCCATTTTGATATTACTTCTAATACACCCTAGTACTGTTTCTTTCAAAGAAACAAAGGAAATGTTTTTGGTAGTATGCAAGAGTTTAAACTGTGTGAAGTGAATAGTTTAATATCTGAAGGTTGTCTATAGACTAATAAAGGGCTGCCTTCTAGAGCCTGTGAAAGGATTGCATTATTCTCCAGAACTGGTTTTAGCTCATTGATTATGTGTTCAAATGATCTGAGCTGGACACTGTAGATGACAGTTAAGAATGTTCTGTCATTTTGTACTGGTGGTCTGTCCTGTAGTAGATTGTTCCTGGGAACAAATCTTACCATTTTGATTTGTTTCTTTACCTCCCTAAGCGGATATTATAGTTTGAGAAATGACTGTTGCAAATCCAAGAATTTTGAGTCTCTGTCTTGAGGGTCTAAGCAGATATGGTTGTATCAAAGGGCATGGCTGTAAACAATAAATTTGATAGTACATTCTAGGTAGAAGCTGGAGGCATGTTAAGTATATGTAGCAATCAATAGGTTTTCAATAGAACGTAGTGCTTAGTGTCAAGAAAATGAATTTGTTGTATGGATTGTTCCAAGCTCAAGTTGATGGTAGGGTAGAAGTTGTTGAAATCCTGATGAAACTTTTCAACTGATTGCTTTCCATTTGTCCAAATAATAAAGTTATCATCAAGATATCATAGTTAGAGGATAGGTTTCTGGTTGCACGTGCTGAGAAACCATTGTTCCAGGTCAGCCATGAAGATGTTTGTATATTGTGGGGCCATACAGGTGCCCTTAGCAGTGCCACAGGACTTAGAGGTATGTGCAGTTCTCAAAAATGAAGTAGTAATGAATGAGTACAAATTGGCCAAGTTTGATAGGTAGCTGTGCTGTGGCCTCATTCAGGATAGTATTCTGGATGGCTTATAGTCCATCCTGGTGTGGGATGTTGGTATATCAGGATTCCACATCCATAGTGACCAGGATGATGTTCTCTGAGAGGTTGTGGATGGTCTGTATTTTCCTCAGGAAATCAATTATATCCTTCATGTAGCTTGAACTGTTGATGGCATATGGTCTGAGAACTGGGTCCATAGGTCCAGATATACCAACAGTGAGGGTTCTAATACTTGAGACAATGGGTCTTTCTGAATTGCATTGTTTGTGTATTTTGGGTGATAGATAGAAGATTCCTAGTTTGGGCTCCTGTGGTGTGTCCATTTTAATTTGGTTTCGTGCTTTGGTGGAGAATCCTTTGTGTGGTTTGTGTAGTTCCTTCATCAGTGGGATCTGAGTCATGCCATTGCAATTCACTTTTACAGGCATTGAGCAGGTCAGAACTCTCTTTCAACCACACAGTTACCAAGAGCTCCCCCCACTGCTCTATACCTACCTTCTAACCTACCCCCTACATCCCTTCCCATGTTTCCAGAGAGTGAGGAGATGAGCAGGGATGTGTTCTCCTTTTTTAACGGTTGGATATACTGTAACAGGAAAGGAGCTAGATATGTCCCCACTTGTGCCCTCACTTACCAGCAACTGAGAAATGGCCATGTTGGGGAATGGGTTGCAGGGTTTAAAAAGTAGGTTTGAGGGATAGCATTGGGAGAAATATCTGTGGAGACGTAGCCATGCAGCCACATCTCCATAGGTACATCTCCTGATGCAGGATCTCAGCCAGCACATGTGGACAATGCTTATGAGGAGAGTCATCTTGAAATAATCATTCTAAGAAGAGAATTTTACATCTGTGTTTCTAATAACAAACTTTCCCTTAGACTTACAAACCATCAACATCCTATAGAATCCTGGAGTTTGTAGTTTAGGGAGGAGCATTTACAATTCTCAGTCAGAGAATTTACTGGCCTCAGTAAACTACAAACCCCAGAATTCCACAGGATGTTGAAAATGGGATAATAGCACTATAACAGCATAGCATGGAAATGGCCAAAGTGTTTGGATTCAATATGAAAAATACAGATTTAAACAGCAGCGGAGCTTGGAGTGCGTGGAGGGGGACAGGGGGGTAGGGCCACAGCATGTAGAGGCATGGCCCGGGCACACAGTGGCGTGACTGTGAGTCAGGACGCCCAAAAAATGTTGCTGCCCAGGGCAAACCACCCCCATCGCCCCCCCATCGCTACACGACTGATTTAAAACATTCTTCATGATGCAGCTAGCCCCCCATGAGAGTTTTGAGAACTACAGAAAAGGCACAGTCACATGTTTCTTTCTGCTTTGTTGGTGTTATATAGTACATCTCACAGTCTGTTTTTCCTCCATGTATTCTTATAAACCAGAATACTTGAGATTTGATAGCTGTATTAATGGGAAGTGCATTTCACTCATGTCTCTTTCCCTGTGGTAGTCCCGGACAGAAAATCTTTGTTGGCAACTATCCATTTCTGAAAGATGTGTATTCATTTTGTGCTGAGAAATGGCAGTATAGTATTTGATTCATTTCTATTCAGCCTTTCTTTGTAGAAGATTCTTTTAAGAAGGAGCTGAATTCTATTGTATGTATTGCTTCACGTTCTCTAGAGAGTTAGCTCTAGGGAGAGACATACACTGACTTACAAATAACTTGTTACCAGTCTGCAGTTTTACTTTACTCTTTCTCCCTTGGAATATATATATCTCACATACATACACACATGCATACATACAGATGGCCTCCACTTTTGCAGGCTGCAGGGGTTGAGGTATGGGATACCTGCAAAAGTGGAAAAACCGCAAATATCATAAGCCCCCCACAACTGTATTTAACAGATGAAAAAAGTACTTGTACTGGTGGGATGGCTGGGCCCTCCTGTGAATGCATTCCCTCCCTTCCTTCCTTCCTTCCTTGCTTGCTTGCTTGCTTGCTTGCTTGCTCGCTCACTCACATGAGTCAGGGGGAAATGGCAGTAATGTAGACTTGAGTCAATTAACTCAGACTCAGGTCAGACGTAAGTCACTTCAGTAACTTGACTCGGACTTGACTTGGCAAAAATTACACACTGACTCAACTCGACTTAAGTCACTTCAGTGACTTGACTTGGACTTGACTTGGCAAAAATTACACAGTGATTCTGAGACTTGCATATTTTTAGTGACTGACTTGCTGCCCTTGGTTCAGTAACATAACACATTTATCCAGAAATCTTACCACTTACTGGTCACATGACAATCTGTCTCAAGCCCAAAGTGTGGACACACTGCTCAGAGGGAACAGCAAACTGGGTTGAGGTGGAGTTGAGGTCTGCTCAGCAGCCTGTCCCTGCTTCATATAGGAGAAGCTTTCTAAAACTTTTCCTAAGAGCAGAAGGCAAGCTTTGCAAATAGGAAGTGAGAAGACCCTATTCCTCACTTCCAAAGCTGCAGACAGCAAAATCACAAAAGTGGAGGGCCAGTTCTACTTACATTGTTAAAACTGACTTTATTCAACTCTGTCCAGAAATTCCGAAATACAGGTTGGGGTATAAAGTTGGATCCTAGAATTGAGATTTGACTCGAGACTTGACTTGAAAGTATCTTGAAAGGACTTGAGACTCGACTCGAGACTTGAAGGAAGAGACTTGAGACTTGACTTGAGTCTTAGAGTAAAAGACTTAAATACATCACTGGGAAATGGGATGGGGGCGTGGGAGGAGGGAGAAAAGAGACACCTGTCCCGGCCCTTCCCCATTCCTGCCTGCTTGAATGAACAAACATGTGTACCCTCCCCTCCTGTTCCCTTCCCTCTCCCACCTATGTGAGTGAGCAACTTAGTGAACATGCACACCTCCTTGTTACCCTGGTTTCTGGGGGTCCCTCGGGGGACACCTCAATATGCTCCACGTACAACAGAGTGAGGAACTTAAAGGAGCATGAGCGATGGCAATATCAGAGGCAGGGTAACCTAGCTGGGTCTTTTTAGCCAGTTTTTACGGGGTCAGGCCAAGCCAAAAACCAGACAAATGTATCAAATAAATGACTTTATTGAATGATAATGTTCTCACACACACCAGCACAATCACTCACTCTCTCACACAAGACCTATTAGAAGCAAAAGGGTGGAAAATTGGATAGGGGGTAATGAGAGGGATTGAAGATGGGGTGATACTGCACCTGTCCTGAAGTCCTTCATCCGGGAAGCAGCAGGCAAAAACAAAACTCAGCAAAGAAATAGCTGAGAGGATTACTCACTGACAGAGCAACGGTGTGCTAGCGTGGCAGGGAGTTCTCCGAAAAAGGAGGAGAAATGGGATCCTAGTTATAGTTCTGAACAATGCTAAAATATGTCCTTGGGACCAGATGGCTGCATTTTTATGAAGATGGATCTCAGCTTTTTAGTTCAAAGGAAATACAACCAGACATCCTTGTAGTTCCCTGCAAGATGGTTATCTTATCCAGGGATGCTCGCCTCCAAGGTGTCACTTTCCAGGCTGTTTGCACTGTTTATTTGTTCCCAGAGAACTTTTGCCTCCTGTTGGTGTTATTCTTGCTGATAATCCATTCCAATGGAATGTGAGAACCATTTTGAGATTCACCTAGGATGTGTGACAGAAAACAGGGCTACCCTTTGACCTGTCTCCATAGCTCCACTGCCTACATGTCCTTCCAGTAGACCTCTGTGGCTCACTATGTTTGATATAAAATCATTATGATCCTCAGGACATAGCATGTAGGTGGGGTAACATCCTCCCATCCCCTTCTCCCTTCTGCCCATGCGAGTGAGCAAATGCACATGCTCTCCTTCCTGCCATCCCATCCCCTTCCCCTGTGATCTGTGAATAATCAGATCCTTGAATGTTTTATCCGCACACGCGGAGGGCCAACTATATACATTTATTTTTGCAGCATTAAAGCAATTTAAACCCATTAAACAATGTAATTGTTCCCATTCACTCTGGCAGACTAAGTAACTACATGACAGTCCTTCAATAAGTTCTTATCAGAGCCTTTCACAAAATATAAACAATCCTAAAAATAAAACTATAATAATGAAAATTATTATTACAAAAACTTTATAATTTACTGTAAGGTAATAACAATAAAGAACATAAATAAAATAGTAAAACAATCAAAATATTAAAACCTTAAAAATATTTGTTTTAAAAAATGACATTTTGCTATTCAAATAAACACTCCTCACAACTGGAAAAGAGGATGAGATTGTTCCAGCCAACCACACTCTCTCCACATCAGCAGGCCACAGATGTAAAAAGTAAGCTGTGTTTTTAGTCTTGGTGGTAATAGGTTGCATGCATGCAAAGGTGGATCTAGGGTGGGGCAACTGGGGTGTATGCTCTGGTCGCCATTCCCAGTGGGTGCAAAAGCCGCCTCCCCCATGCCTGCCATCCCCCCATGCAATTTTACGCCTGCCTGCCACCCCCCATGCCCTTCTGCATCCACTCACCACAACCCTTCCTGGCCAGTTTGGGGGGCAGCAGCGGCAGCAGTACCTGGGGAGCAAATTCCACACTTGCCCCAGGTGCTGCTGAGCCTAGGCATGCCACTGTGTGCATGTTCATCGCTGTCTGGCCAGCTGGCACAGTCCCACTGTCATTCATTGGGTGACTGCCTAAAACAAGTCTTGTAGTGGTTTGACTGATATTTGCTATCAATTCAGTTTTGAGTTTTGGGTCCCAATTCTGGGAGAAAGGCAGCCTACAAATGCAATACAATACAGATGACTATATGGATGAAAGATCTCCAGGAGCCCTGGTCATCCACAGCTGTGCTGAGCTCTTACAAACTCTGAGCTGTGGCTCCCTTGATTTAATTGATTTACCTTGAGTGAATCTTTTTCTCTTTTCTTGATGCCTTCCACTTTCTCAAGCGTTATCATCTTTCATAAAGAGTCACATTGTCTTATGATATATCCTAAGTATGATAGTCTCAATTTGATCATCTTGGCTTATAATGAGAGTTCATGCCCAATTTGGTCCAATTCATTTGTCCTTTTGGTGGTATTAATGAGATACGTGTGTACCCCCCCCCCTCAATATAAATGCCAAGTGAGACTTCCTAGGGAGAATATTTCGTAAGTGAGAGGTCGTGGCATTACATAAATTGTAAAAGAACAGTAAGTATAATTAGGTGGTTATATGATGGCTGAGTGACAGATGCAGAAAGACTGGAATGATGATTGGTTGTGAAAGTGAGAATGGAAGGTACCGTTGGACTCGGGTGGGTAAAGGAGAATATCAATATAGGATGAGAATTTGGTAGAAGAGCTTTAAACCCTATACGGGCTTTCACTTCATCTGGAGGGCTGAATGTGTGCTGGATATCCCTTCCCCAGACAAAGTCTGGGGATGTACCTAGAGCGTTAAAGATATTTGCACATTTAGTGCGAAGGTCTGCAGAGGATTCGGCAATTCCATTTGAATGAATACAGTTGTGGAGTGCTGTACAGCCCTCCTTTATTAGGGCTTCGGAGAGATTTGGTTCTAAGAGGCAAAAGAGACCATGTGAATGAAGGCTAGTTATGTGACTGTATCTTAGTACTGTATTAAAAATAAAGGACAACTGTTACTACAAGCATTAATGTGTTGTAGGGTAGTAAGGATTGAAATAAGATACTTTACTGAAACCAACTCAGTAATGCAAGGCAAACAGAAAGTATTCAATTATTTAACTGAAATGTTTACTAATTACTTTGAAACATAAATTCTGAACATATACATAGAGATCCCTTTAGTTTGTCAGGATTTAAGCTAAGTTTCAAGTGAAGAGGACCTCAGGAGAGCTTACTGAATGATGAAGACGGAGGGGAGAGGGAGGAATCTCTATGTAGCCCTAGGCATCTGGGGGCTTCTGGGGTCACATGGTCAAGTTGCCTAGAATTGCTGACCATGCATTGTAATCTATAGTTGAACAAATTGGGAGTTTGAGAGCGAGAGGGGATAAATGAAAAAAGGCATGCAGGAAAACCTTGTATTGCCTAAAGCCCCTATAGCTCTACTAGTATCTGAGGTCACATGGTTGCGTTGTCTAGAATTGCTGACCATGCATTGCAATCTATCTACTAAAAGTCAATGTTTGTCTGTGAGTTTGTCTGTTCGTCTGCGCCAGACGAGTAAAGACCTCATATGGGTGGCTGTGTGAGACGAGAGGATCTTATATGATTGGCTGGCTGTGAAGATTCTGTGGAATCCTGGGGTTGCAGTTTAGGGAGGGGTCTTTAGAATTCTCAGGCAGAGAGATCTTGGGCCTCAGGCCAGTTGCTATGGAGATGAGGCCCAGCAGTAAGAAGAAGGGCAGTGTATTCCCTCAGAAACCAAACTTCTGTTATGTTAACAACTCTGAATACAGATTGGATTGGGGAATATGGGGATAAGTTACAGGTACTGGAATAGGCCGGTTGCTATGGAGATGAGGCTTAGCAGCAAGAAGGAATACAGCGTATTCCCTCAGGAACCCATCCTCTGTATGTTAACAACTCTGAACAACTCTGCATTCAGAAATATAGGGAAAAGTTACAGGTACTGGAGAAGAAAGTTTGGTGAGTTCTTAAGAGGAAAATAAAATTCTGGACAACGGCAGGTAAATACACTAGTAGTTGAATAAATGGGGAGAGTTTGAAAGAGAGAAAATATAAATAGAAAAGAGGCATGCAAAAAAAAAAAACCCTTGTACTACCTACAGCCCCCATAGCTCGAATAGCATATGGAAGGGGAGATATGGAGAGAATGCCTGACTGGAGCAGATTTTTCCCACAGTCTCAGACTCTGAGGACACCTGGGAAGAGTCTCCAAAGATGAACTTTTGGGAAGGTTAATGTGGGAGCAGACATAGGATCAGTCTGTCTGGTCAGTTCTCCTCCCACCCCCCATTATACCATGAAGCAACAATAGTGAACCTCTAAGGATAGCAAGTCAGTCATGAAAGTGTGATATGCATAAATAGAAGATCAAAAGCCACAATCTGGTACAATTACATGGCATTCAGACTGTAAAATCTAGCGATCAGGAGAAGCACCTGCCATCATGCAAGAAGAGAATCAACTAATTCAGCTATTTCAACTATTGAAAATCCCACACTGAACTTTCTGGAGAAGAATTTGTTGCTAAGCTTCTAACATTTAAGGCTGGCAATGCCCATTTACAGAATGTGCTTAGAGCAGAATTGCTCAGTATAGCAACAGCTTTATGAACAGCTTGAAAAACAGCTTTGAAAGGCTTGTATACAGTTAAGTTCCTTGAGCCAGACTCATTCTTCATAAACCAGTCAGAAAATCGAATAATTTTGTTTTTTCACTCTCTCATACACATTCTCTCTCTCTCTCTCGCTCTCTCGCTCTCTCGCTCTCTCTCTCGCTCTTGCTCTCGCTCTCTCTCGCTCTCTCGTCTGCCCACCCACGCACACTTTACCTACATTATTTCTCCTTAAATGAGATATCCAATATCTTCTTTATTGAGCTAAACTGCATATGGAATTAAACCGATTACAAATATCAGTTTTGCAATAATTTTGAATATCTTATCACACAGTTTGTGGCATATTTGACAGGCAGAATTATGGCATTGATTGGATTACTTTTTTCTTCTTCTTTGTTTTGATTAGGAACGGGGGGAAGTTGCCTTGAGCACAGGGATCAGCAACAGCAGTGCATCTGGGGTCCAGTTTTCTGTCTCAGAACTTTCTGGGGGCTGGGGAGACTGCCCCAAAATATCCCCAAACCACCTGGAATTAGACAGAAATATTTGTCTGATTTTCAAGATCTGCAGGGTTTTTTATGTTAAACAGTATTTAAAAGACAAATTTTCACTCTTTGAAATAAAGCAGTTCATGCTTGATCTAGGAAAAGGAGAGTCTAGAAGGGTTGGGGGCACATACCGATGCTTCTGAACCTGGTAAAAACGTTATCACCTGTCCCTTAACTGTGATCTAGGTGTTCATTGTGACTTATAAACATACTCAGCATAGTTTTTAGATGGATCTTGGGGGACACATCTACACTACACAATTCAAACTGGTACTGATTTAACCTCTTTGTAGGATCCTGAGACTTGTAGTTCTGAAGAGAGGGGCTAGAGATCTCTAATGAAGAATTCTGTTCACCACACAAAGTATACTTCCCAGGTTTCTTTGGAGAAAGTCCAAAGTGGTTATATACTGGTGTGAAATTTGTATCTATAAATTCTTGCACTGTAGACAGAGCTTTAATAAAATGATGCTTACTTAAAAAATTTACCTTGTTCAATTAAGGTTCTATAAACAATAAAGATGATTAACTATTCATTATTGTGGCAGATTAATGTCTTCACTTCCTAATGGTTTTGATTTTTCTTAGCATCCCCACGTGTAGCTGCTTTACTCTGAAATTCTGTTCCAAGACTACTCAGAAAGATCTTAGTCCAAGTTATACTACAGTCAGTCCTCCAGATTTGCAGGTTCCACTTTTGCGGATTTGTTTATTCACGGATTACTTGCTGTCACCTCTGCTGCCTCTCTATGCCATTTTCAATGGGGACTGCAAGCCTTGTGAGACTGAGAAACTGCAAACGAGGCTTGTTAACTCCCTGTTAAAAATGGTGTGGGGCAGCAGTGGAGGTGGCAGTAAGCCCCACCAGCCACCCACTTCTACCTTGTGAAGGAACCCTAATGCCTCAAAGGAATCCACGATGGGTTGATTATGGTGATCATACGTCTTTTGTGTGTTAAATATGGTTTGGGAGGGCATAGAGTTATTCATAGTTGTTCCACTTTCATGGAGGCCCTGTGCTCCTAACCCTAGCGAATGTGGAGGGATGACTGTATATGCTGTAATAGTCAACACCAGCCAACCACACACACACACACACACACACAAAGATAGAAAATGTGCTGAAGATGAGTCTTATAGAAACACTGATGTTTCACCAAAAATATATGGCTGGAAACCAAGTCTTAGAATATTGTGAAATAATGGGACCCAACACTTAGTGGTTACAATCTAACATCTTGTTGGTGTAGCATAAATATCCACATGGGGAGACATGTTATGCCTGCACTATGCAACCACCATGCAGAATAGAATCATTACAGAACACATGTCACTAACTGGGTACCTTTGTGCAATGTACAGTGGACAGTGTGCAGCAAATGATGCACAATACACAATTGTAATGTACAACATTGCTATATAAACATTCTCAGCAGAATAACTGTTGTGCTATGCTGAATAATTCAGCCCACATGTGTACCATGATTTACGCATGTGTATATGACTAACAGGACGCCAGCCAATCACAGTTTAAAAAGAGGAAGTTCTTCAAGGGATCATATGCACACTCTCTGCAGCTTCTTTGTCCTCTAATCTAAATTTCCTCCTCCTGCTTTAACTGAAGTTTTGGGATACATTGCCTAGAGTGGGGAAGAATTTCATTGGATTTGCAAGTTTTGATGGTAGTAGGTGTTTTTTAAAAAAAAAAAAATCTCCTGAGACTCATTTGTGAAAAGAAAAGCCCCTTAGTTCAAAAATTTGCACATCTGCAAAGCTTTCATGGCATTCCAAAGAAATGAAGCATGGACAAAACAATGTACATTTTATAAAATGTGAATGACTAAAATGTGTACAGTTCAAAAAAAATACACACAGATGCGCTATTGATAACAGAAGAAGTGCATATATTAGCTGAAATGCATAAATAGATGTGCACATTAGAAACAGTGCATTAAAGTATGCCTTAATTTTCATGTAAAAAAAAATCTGAAGTCTCACAATCCAATGTAAAAGATGGATAGAAAGAAAATGCAGGTGGTATTTGGAGAAATGGAAGATGTTCCTGTAACATTCCTGTAACTTTATCAGGTGAGTCAGTTCTGGTTAAGCCTAACCATGATTCCTCTTTCAACCATGTCTTGAAGCTGAAATCAGTCTTGGCTGAGAAGTGTTGTAATGTGTTAGACAAAGACATGGAAAACTCAGGTTCCAGCCTCCACAGAGCCATGAAATTCACTGGTAACTTTAGGCCTGTCATTTTCTTTCAGCCTGACCATAGGTTTATTGTGAGAATGAAGGAAAAGCCATGAATGCAATTCCTTCATTGGAAGAAATGCATCTAACACATGTATATTACTGGTGTGGGTGCGTCCTCAGTTTCAGTTAAGAAAGGAAGAAAGCAATAGCTATCAAAATAATAACAATAGCATAATAACAACATTTATTTGTAATGCCCTTTTCACCGAAGGGCGGATCATTGATATATACAATCAGAAAGGACTGTATGAGCCTACAACCTGCTCCCAGTCTCTCAACCGTAGTCAAGAGACTGGCTTCATGATACCTCATCCAGAAGTAACAGAATCAAGGATAGTTGATACTATTTTCAGGATAATCAGGCTTAGGGTTAGGAAAGACGTCTGCCTTCAGCTACCATGTATTTTTTTGCAGTGAAGGCAAGCAAACAACATTTATATGCTTCTCTTAGAGGTGCACGAAACAAATTAGCTATCAGATATGTTGTATTAGACCGGTCTATTTCAAAAGTCCAAGGAAGGCATGTACAATCACAAGGCTATTGTTTGGAAAGCAAGGATGACATCATGAGCCCTCATTGTTTTGGATGACAGCTTTTGCTTTAGTACAATAAATGTTTGCTTCATTTAACATTAGAAAGATGTGGCTTTAGTTCTGTTCTGTTTCCAAAGCTGTCCAAAGTTTGCGTTTGTGCAAAGTCTGTTTGATAGTCCAGCCATATGTAAGTGCCTTGGTACCAATTGTGTGATGAGGCTGTGTGTGTGATGATGATGCGTGTGGTTTTTTTGTTTGTTTGTTTTAATGACCACAATATTAATTGAGGAAAGATTTAACCCCATCCTCCCTGGCTATGATTTCTGTGGAAACTGCCACACCACACACACAGATACTCCACACTGCGATTACTGACAGAAAGGAAGATTACCAATAGCTCCTTTCCTTCTATTGCTGATTTTAGTCCCAGCGGGGCAAGATGTCCCAGAGATCATGAGTAAGCAAGGAAAAATAAAATCTCCACCCCATGTACTGCAGTCCTGGTAAAAAATCAGGACACTTAGTATCTGCACTTACTATTACAAATCCTCTGGTTGGATTGGAAATGGTGACAGAAACTTTACCCTTTCCAAGGCCTAAGATAAAGCTCTGATCTTAAAGTGAAATATTCAGAGGGAAATCCTGAGTCATCTTCTTCACCTTTCCCAGCCCTATATAGTCTTCATTGGTGGTTTCACAGCCATAATCCGGGTCAGATTTCTGACCTTGGAGAGGAAGGAGGGGTGTTGGAGCAGTAGTGGCAGACAGGGAGGGAGAGGAGAGACCCCTGCCTACTGGCTGCACAGCTCTCTCACCACCATCACCCACCAAACTTCAAATATGGAGGGGAATTTAGACCAGTTCTGAGACTGGTGTAATTGAATTTTCTTCCATTTTTTTGCAAAAAGAGGCTATTTTGTGATAAATTAGTTTGTTATTTAGTTAGTTTTTAAGACCCACAGAGGAGGAACTGGCTTTATTGTGATTTCTTCCCTGCCATCAAGACGGGGAAGTGTTGGAGCATCATGTGTTGCTCTATCATTAGGGCTCTTTTCTCTTTAAGATCACAGTCTTAGTGCCACATGTAATTAGTCCATTAAATAGGCTAATGCAGTGTGAGAGGAATGCCTGTACTTGCATAGCTTAATTGTGCGAGTGAACCTTATCTTCACTGGCAGATCAAAACTGATGTCGCAGATGCAGTGACTTGTAGGTAAGTTCTTCTAAATCAATAGTGGTTGCCTCCAAGTCATTGTCACTGGAATAGGAATTTGGGGTCCAATCAGATTAGCTCACAGCAGTGTCTTCAGTAGAGAGTGTCATGGGACAATGTTTCTCTCTCTCTCTCTCTGCTTCTCAAGAATCCTCTGCTACATAATACTTTTCTATAAGGCTCAGATATTCTGAGTGACTTGACAGTGTTAAGGCTGCTGTATAAACCATATTGCTTTCAAACAGGGCTTTGAAGAGAGAATCAAATAGAGACAAAGAGAAGAAATACAATATTAAATAAATTCTGGGTTTAAACAGGACTGACCTTACCATTCGTTCTGACATTAAATGGTAGATATGTGATGTCATGAATCCTGCCAGTTATTTAATGTTAATATTATATTTTTACTGCCAGGAACAGGGAGAGGCTTTTATGGGATTTTCTGCTTCATGTGCCAAAACAACTTGGCTAGCCTTGGATAGATATTATGCACAACCGTTCCTCTTGACTTGCAGGAGTGGCATTTGCTGCTGCGCCTCAGGCCAGCCCTGTTTTTCGAAGAAAGATTCCAGAACACACATTTAGGCATCCAGTACTAATATTCCCTCTATTGTGCTTACTCTTTCAACATTGAACAGTCTGGAGACCTATAAGCAAGGGAAGGACTTGTGTGTCCATCATTATGCCAGTTCCTCTGCAGGTGCTCCTTGGCTGCTGCTTCATAGCATCCTCTGTGTGCCTAAATAAGACCGAAACAGGTGTTTCCACAGATGTTCACCCACTTTCTGACACATGCAGTACGTCTGCTTCTGCTGTGGTTTTTCTCTGTTGACCTAAAATGTCTGTGTATGTGCTCTTCATTGCAATCCACATTTTTTGTGTGTGATGTTTAGTTTGCTTGTATTGATTTATGGTTCATTTCTTGTATGCTCAAACTCCAATTTGACCTGAACTTACCTTTCATACTGTGTTCTACTCATTGCACATCCTGAGTCCTGCAACCGACTCAGCACCCTTATTGCCCTCTTGACATCATATATTCATGTTTTCCTGCCAATGTGAATGGAGTGTAAAAACTGTATTGTGCACACCAACACTATGGACATGGCAATATTCCTTGATGCCTTTCAGTCAAAGCATGGTAGCAATCAATATACAACCATTTTTCTCCTATAGTACAAGCTAGTGCATGAGGATACCAGTCACCAACCAGAATTTAAACAGAATGGTATACAAACCAGGAACAAGTAATATATGAGCAGTGTGTCCCAGATCGGCTGAATGAGGGGTATAGTGTAACATTTTCATCTTATCATTTAGAGTAATCTAACAATATCTTTAGTATACCTATAAAAATATCTGTAAATCATCTTTCAATATATAAGCCTCCAAACTATTCAGGAACACAATATTATATCAGACAGTAAATCTCAAAAGAGCAGTAATGTTAATTACTAGTGATCTGATCGGCACTGACATTGCCTTCCTTTCAGTTAAAACATGCTTCTTGTCTAAATTCTCTGGGGATCTAAAGATCTTGGCTTGATTAGATTTTGAAGTTATATTATACTTAAAGGTTTGGATTGTTTACATTGATTTATATGTTTTAAATGATTTTAACTTGTTTGGAATCTATGTTAAACTGTTTAAATCATTTTAAAGTGCTTTCTTGACCTGAGATGTTACAACATAGAGCAAAGATAGACGTATTTTAATAAATGAATAATTTGTAATCAAATGCCACTGTCAGTTTAATGTTGGCTGCAGTGCTGGTGCCAGGTTATTTTGCAACCTTGGCAAGCCTAACTATTTGCACCTCCCCCCAATTGCTAACTCCCATTTTTAAAAACATATGCCTCATATAGAAAATAAAAACCAACTTGAAACGGCTAAATTTGTTTTAAATTGAAAAGATAAGTAACGTGGCAACATTTGATTATTGTTCACAAATGCAAAAGAAAATTTACACAGGCATAAATGGTCAGTTGCATTTTTTCACAATGGTTAAAAGATCTAATCTATATAAAACTGTGCCCCTCAAAGATCAGTACTGCATTCCCCTCTGAGCTCTGCACCCTAGGCAGCTGCCTATTTGGCCCAATAACAGCATTGACCCTGGTTGGTTACTGTATTAAAACTATCCATTTTACTCATAAAGATACACAGCAGCCCATTGGGACATCCCTGCTTGAACTGATTCAAATAAGGAGCACTTTTAAGCAGAGAAGCAGTCTCTCAGCAGCAGCAGGAGCAAGAATGCTAACTCAGAGTGACACTGTAAACTTTGAAATGTTCATGGTCTTGTGAAGAGTGCTTTAGGCAGGATATGACTTTAGAAATTAATGCATGCATGTTGAAAATTGGCCCCAGGGTTCAGCTAGGAAAAGTTAGTAGGAGAGTGTGCTTGGATATCTGAAATTTCTGGCCCAAACCCTTGTTCTCTGATGGCTACTGTAGATTAGTTTCTCCTCATGCTTCTTAGTCTGCTTATTCTGTGGCTGCTTCTAATGTAAATAGAATCTGGAAATGGTTTGACGCACCAGTGTGCCATGATCATCCACTTTGCACACAAGCCTTCCCACCACACTCCGCTCCTTTGGACACAACTTGCCTTCTCCAGGTTTAGCACGTTTTTGTAACAATCACAAATGGCAGCATTCATGAAAATTTTTCTTTTCAAAAAGTTGGTATTTTAATAAATATTTAGCAGGGGGTGCTAAAACTCTGCTGGTCTCGCATTTTCAACACGGGGGACTATGATTCGCTGACCTGTATTACAAGTCTGTTAGATTCAATGAATAAAAGTACTGTATTTGCTGGCATATAGGACTCACTTTTTTTCTGAAAAAATATTGTTTGAGAATGGGATGCACCTTATACATTGGTGTGTCTTACATGCCAGCAAATAGTATTTGCCAGTGTATAAATGGGATGTGTTTTATACACCAGCAACTATGGTATATAATGCGCTTTGAACACATTCACTGGTATTTATTATTGATAAACTTCAGTCACTTACACCTGATGTTACTAATCCTGCATTTATTTCTTTGAACTAAAGATGGCAGCAAACTCTACCAAAACAGAATTTTTACCCTGGATTTGGAGTTCCTGCTTTCCACTGAGAGAGCCAGTGTGATGTAGTGGTCTGATACTGAAACAGAACTCTAGAAGACCCAGGTTCAAATCCCCTCTCAGCCATGACCACCCACTGAGTGAACTTGGGCAAGTCACACTCTCTCAGCCTCAGAGGAAGGCAGTGCAAACTCCCTCTGAACAAATCTTGCCAAGAAAACCCTGTAATAGGGTCACCTTAGGGTGTCATAAGTTGGAAATTACTTGATGACACACAACAATTGAAGCATTTTGGACCGAACTCCAAAGTATCTGTGTTCAGGGTCTGGTCTGTATCAAATTGATATTTAATGTCTTCCTCACCTGGCACTGTTTAATAGCATGTAGGATCTGGAGACATTGATCCGTGCTAAAATGTTCACATCACAAAGGATTTTTCATCACTTTTTATCATAGCACAACACACACTTTATATTTTTATTGTTCCCAGCATCTCTAAATATGACACATATGTGCTGCAGCTTTTAGTGCATAACTTTCTACTACAACTTTTATTATTTGTAGATTCTTCCCTTGCTTCCAGTGAGTAATAACATCAGTGGGGGCTTCAAAGAAAGCCTCTTGTGTAGTTGGAAAACTGTAGCAAGAACTGGGTCCCATCAAATGGTAAAAATGACATTATTACATGCCAGAGAATAGTCTGATCCAGATGAAAACCAGGAAGCATGTGGCCAAACAGCATCAGAGTATGACCAAGATGGTAAAAGTTATTTATGAGGAACACACAAGCTAGAAGAGGCTGCAGCAGTTTTATGTTGATTCAGCCTACTGGGAAGAGTAAGATTCTGCTTCCTGCTCTCCTCCTTGCGTATTTGAGTGGAAATTACTTTGCACTATGAACTCATTTTACAGCGATTAGAGTAAGCTTGGGGCAAAAGGAGATAGTGCAAAGAAGAGAGAGAAACTGGGACATTTTAAAAGTGGCTTTAAAAAATTGGAATGATGGAGAATTGGAACTGTCTCTCTACCAGATCAGGGAATGCATCTGTATACTTGTATTTTTTTGTTGAAATGATGGTACAGATTGTATGCTTGATGAGTATAATAGCATCTGAAGACTTGTTCATGTTAAAAAGTCATCAGGAGTCAGATATCAGATGTTGTTCTTACTTAGCATTTGACAAATACTGAAACAATATTTTGATGTGAAAATAATCCATGGGCTAAATCCAACTGGAGTGGACCCAATAAATCAATGAAACTTGGTAAGTCAACACTTATGTAAGTTCCACTGATTCAACAGATCTGCTCTAGTTGGGGCCATCAATTGATTTAGGCTTATGGATTTAGCTCCAAGTCACTAAGTGCACTGGAGTGATACGCACTTGTGCATATAGGAATCAGCATTTGGATTAGCATCTACTTATGGCTGAGATTTTAAGTCATTGATTTAATGAATTATTTCACTCAGTCAATGACTACAATGTTTCTTGCATTTTGGAAATGAACAGTTGTCAACTGTGAGAGAGGGGTTCAAATAACACTCACCTCATACAGTGGCAGTGTGTGAAAGAAATGCATGGGGTAGTTTGATTGTGCCTTGAGGTTGTGGGGAAAGTGCTCCCAGAATCTAATTTCTTTCTTTTCTCTGGGATAGACTACCTTGACTTGTGAATCAGATTACACCTGGGGAAAAACCGTATTTGAATTAATTTCTTTCTAAAATTTAGAAGATGGATGAAGACCTTCTAATTGACCATTGGGTAATTTGCTGCAGATCAGTAGGTTTATGATTCCCAACTATTTTAACAGCCATGACAACAAAATGACTTTTCCCACCCAAATTAGGCTGTTAAAATGAAGAAAGCTTTGGTTACCAAAGAGTGGACAATGTGAAAGCTCAATTCCATCCTGGTCTAAAAACAAATTGCAAGCTCCAGAATTTGCTCGAAAGTGCACTTTTCTGCAGTTACACCTGCTTCTAGTTAAATTAAATTAGACATCTTTTTATTTTAATTAAAACAAAAACAAAGCAGGCCCAAGCTTGAGATCTGCTCACACCGTCTTGCAATTAGGCATCAAAACTGGAGCGAAGCCCTTTCTTTCATTGGTGAGGTCGACAGAATTGGATAATCCCTGAAGAGTCTTTTTTCTTTATATCTTAAGTCTTGAAATAAGATATTCTAAAAGTAGCATTTCTTTGGACTTCTAATTACTTACTATTCCTGGCCTTAGCATTCACTGCTCCAGTGTATTTTGAAAGAAAATACCTCCTCAGCTGAAATGTCAACAGCACCATAGCAAAGTGCTTTGAAAGGATGTAACTTTTGCTCTCTTTTGATAATTATGAGGTGGGTGATAATGTAGCAATTTAATGTCTGCCATTCAATTTCACTTAAAAGCAAATGTTTTGCAAGGTGTCAACCACTTCTTCATGTCTTTCTAAAACTGAAAGTTAGTATTGAGGTTATAGGAGCTATTTAGGCTCCCCCCCCAATGTGTTAATTTTTGGTATATTCTCTTAAACAGAATTGTTAGCTTAGGCTCATGAGTTCCTGTCAGGAGCAATGGCACGGAAAAGAAGCTTTTAGCATCTTTTAATCCTGTCAGCCTTTTGTCATACTGATTTACACAGTGATTTGCATACATTATCCTGAGGGTTTAAACAGTCAGAAGAAGTGTGATTGCATTTAAATTTAACTGGTGCCTTTGCCAGCACCCTAAAATTTTGATGAAGTGAGTTTCAGCATACTTCACATGGATAACATTGTCCATCTACTTTATTTTATTTTATTTTATTTTATTTTCTGTAAACTGAATCTGTGGCTTTTTTAGAGATACATGATAACTCAGGGTAGATATGGGACTGTGTCTTGCAAAAGTGTGGGAGTGTTGTGGAAGTGTGATTTGGGAAAGACCCTTTCATAGATGTGGGCACGAACTAGATTTTGCTTCTATTAAGGAATAAAAAGAAATGAATGGTAACAATTAATGTGTCCTTTTCAGTGCCTGCAATATGTTGGAGTATATCTGCCTTTCACCGTTGCCATTTGTTGTGTATGTGTGCACGTACCTTCAAGTTGCCTGTCACCTTATGGCAACCTCATGAATTTCATTGGGTTTTCTTAGGCAAGGAAGACTCAGATATAGTTTTGCCTGTTCATTCTTCTGAAATATAGCCTACAATACCTGATATTCATTGGTGGACTCCCATACAAGTACTAACCAAGGCTGACCCTGCTTAGCTTCCACAGTCAGGATCTGGTGCCTCTAGGGTAATTAGGCTCTGGTAGGCTAATCCAGAGACCTAGCATGGTATAATGGTTTGAACATTGGACTACATCTCTGGAGACCAGGGTCAAATCCCAGTTGAGCCATGGAAACCCACTGGGTGACCTTGGGCAAGTCACACTCTCCCAGCCTCAGAGGATGAGAAAGGCACCCCCCTCCCCAAACAAATCTTGTTCAAGAAAACCCCATGATGTGTTTGCCTTGTGGTCATCATAAGTTGGAAATGACTTGAAGGCACCCAGCAACAAGGCTAATCCAGACTTAGTGTGAAACACCATCTTCAAATTGTCCCTTTTACAAACCTTTCTGGAGATCTCTGATTCTTCCACTGATTTCTTTACCTTTCCTCCCCCCCTTTTTTTTTCCAGGTTATTTCCAGGATTTATTAAACAAGTCAGAGAAGGCCCTTTATGAAACATTTCCTGGTATGTATGGAGACCTTTACCTCCAAAACGTAAAGCTTTTCAAAGACTTATATAGCGAGCTGAGGCGTTATTACCGTGGTTCCAACATCAACCTAGAAGAGGCCCTCAATGAGTTTTGGACTCGCCTGCTAGAGCGGCTCTTCAAATTCATGAATCCGCAGTACCATCTTCCTGATGAGTATGTGGACTGCATGGTGAAGCATTCTGAGCAGCATAAACCATTTGGAGAGGTTCCAAGGGACCTGAAGCTGAAAGCAACAAGGGCCTTCATTGCAGTCCGATCCTTTGTGCAAGGACTTGGAGTGGGCAATGATGTTGTCCGAAAGGTCTCTCAGGTAGGTCCTTAGGTACAATTTCTTTGTCGTCACCCTTCTTGAGAAGTTCTCGAGTTTCTATTTATTCTTCATTGTTACATCAGCAATTATTTTTATGTATATCGTGTGAGATGGAAATCCCATCTTCTAGTTTGTATAAATTCCTTCAGAAAGAGATAGCTGAAGATTTTAAGATGCGCCCTCCACTGCAGTAATTCCTTTTAATATTTTTGCGGGAACAGTGGGCTTTTCTTTAAGCGTAAGGGGTGACTAAATAACTGAAAGGCTGCCTTCTGAAAAAGTAGTTTTATTTTTCCAAGAATGCACTAATTTATTTATCCATTCATTCATTGTATTGACATCCTGCCTTTCTCCCAATATGGGACCAAACATATATTTTTAAAAATATAACTAAAAACCCATCATAAAAGTAAACCAATAAAAATGAAGGAAACTATCCTGTTGAAACAATATCCTATGAAAAATTTTAAAAACATTTAAAAACGTAAGAATGAGGATAAAGGTGTAGTACACACACATCCTGATTAAAAAATCTTTCTTCAGCAATCTCTTAATAGTCAAAACCCTGACAAAATAAAAAGACTTTTATGTGACAGCAACAGGAAAGCAGAAACAGTCTAGGATTAGCCACTGTGAAGGCCCTCACATGTCCTCACCAAACATACCTGTAACAGTGGTGGAGTCAGAAGGAAGCCTTCCCCTGAGGACCTCAAAACCCAGGCAGGCAAAATCCATATACTGTTTTTCAGATAGTCTGGACCCAAGCTATATATTGCTTTATAGCATCAGCTAAGGATAGCATGGCTCCTCTGAATGAATGCATGGAATTGGTAATGAGCTGGATGAGGAAAAACAAACTGAAAATGAATCCAGACAAGGCAGAAGTGCTTACTGTCAAGGGCCCTAACCTGGGTTTTGTAGTGCATCAACCAGTCTGTGATGGAGTTACATTCCCCCAAAAGACTGTGTTCACAGCTTGGGGGTGCTCCTGGATCCTTCCTTCCAAATGACAGGTAGATGTAATAGACAGGAGTGCTTATTATCATCTTCAGCTGTTATGCCAGCTACATCCCTTTCTAAAGCTGGAGAATCTAAAGATGGTATACATGCACAGATAGCCTCAAGATTGGACTTCTGCAATGCACTGTACATTGAGCTACCTATGTACCACGTTGAAAAACTTCAGTTAGATCAAAGTATGGCAGACAAATTGGTTACTGGTACATCTAGGAGTGACCATGTTACACCAATATGTAAATCACTCCACTGGCTGCCAGTTAGTTTTCAGGCACCTGTTGGTTGTTACCTTTAAAGCCCCACATGGTTTGGGTCCAGGTTATCTACAGGATTGCCTTCTCCTACACAGTCTTCCCCCTACACTCAAGTCCTCTGGGAGATATCTACTTCACTGGGCCAAACTAGGCTGACTGATATCTGAGAACATTTTCTTTGGCCACTCACAGACTGTGGAATAACTTCCCAGAAGAGATTTCTTAGTTCACGATGCTGTCCTTAAATCAGCAGTAAAGATCAGTCTCTTCCAGCAGGCCTATCCAGATTATTTTTATATTATGGTTTTAAAGTATTTACTGGTGGATTTTTAATATATATTGTTTTATATACTTTTATGTATATATTATATATATTTAACGTATACAGTGGATCCTCTATATCTGTGGGGGTTTGGTTCTCGGATCCCCCATGAATGGCAAAAATGATTAATAGTCCCATCCCATATTATTAAATGGTGGCAACATGTGCATAGGCACTACAAAGCATCTGCATTCATGTCACCACCATTTTATTTATAAGACACAATGCTCCACAGTTGCTGGAAATCACAAATCTGGAGGTCGCAAATATGGAGGATCCACTGTATATAGTTTTGTATGTGTTGTGTTAATTTTTGTTGTTCTCTGCCTTGGTATGTTGATGTTGTTGTTTTTATTGGATTAGAACCAGCCTATAATTGTGCCAAAAAATGGACCTGTAACCAATGAAGCTGTTGTAAGAAGGGGGTTTATATGTTACCTGTAACCAACTCTAGTTTGCAGTCTGGACGTAACATTTTAGACTCACAGAAGTTTTTCTGAGCAGTTTCCAGAGTCGCTTACAGTAATTCAAATAGAGTGTAATCAAGGCTTATGTTACTTTGGCTAGATGAGCCATCTCAATAAAGGGTGCAGTTGTCTCTACAGATTTCAGCAATGCATTGCATTCCTGGCCACCAATAAAACCTAATAAAATCATACAGTCATAGGCTTGGAAGGAACTGCAAGAGCCATCAGGTACAACCTCCCTGCTGTACAGAAATACTGAACTATAGCACTAGCAAGAGATGGCCACCCAAACTCTACTGAAAGACCTTAACCAAGACCTTAGCTAAGGGCTGAATTCAGGAGTACTACCACAGACTACACTAAACCAGTGCAACATCTGGTGCACCATGGGCAAAATGAAATGCTCGGTATGCTGGGGTGGGAGGCGTGGGCGGGCAGGCATCAATGTGGTGGATTTTCTCAGGGTCTGATGGCCCTACAAGAATGCAACTTCCTGATACTGGGACACTTTGAGGAAAATGGCCTTTATAAGATGTGATCAGCACTGCCTCGCCAGAAACTCGCAAACATAGCATGAAGATGGATGTAGTATCCATTTAGAATTATGCCCATTTTTCATAGGCCTCAATCCCAATAAAATAGTTGCCTTAGAACCCTGTAGCATGGCAGCTGTTGCTTCATGAGTCTGTCTTCTGCTGCACAGTCATGCTAGAAATTGGATTTCATGTGGGAAGAGTTCACATTACAGGTTCTTCCCATGTTAGGATCACCAAAAGTTTGGAGGAAAATCACATGTGACCTAGATGACATTTCCAAGTGTTATAAGGAAGGAGTAAAATCAAAGTTGCTTCTACATTGTTAAAAATATTGCTGGGAATGACATTTAAGCCACTGAGTATTTGCACTTTTGTTATGAAGATGCCTTTTTTTCCCTTCTTATTTGATGCTGAAACACATCCATACAATATCATTCATCATAGCATGCACCAAGAATGTGTACTATAATTTAAAGGTTGTGCTTTTTTGGTTTATCTTCCTATGAAAAGTTATACTATTCCATAGCAGAAATGTCATGCACTGTGCTGAATTGTGTCATTGGAAGCTTATTCTTTAGACTGCAGGTGCAAGGGTTGAGTTGAAGGAAACAGTGGGCGGAAGGCTGATATCACTCACATATTTTATACCACAAAAACCACTGGCATTGAAGAAGAAGTAGAGTGTGACTAAATTGTGAATGCTCAAATTGTAGCAGCAATTGATCTCATCAGACAGAGGGGTTAGGAGAAGGAAGCGCTCTTTGATGCTCTAAGTTCAAACTCAAGAAACATTCAAATGATAACAGTGGCCAAAGCTTTGATTTATAAATTGCGCATTATAAAGTAATTCAAGAGTGGCAGAGCTTTTATACATTTTATTAGCATTGCGCTCTCATGAGCCATCAAGCTGTATGAAAAAACAGGAAAATGACATAACTGAAATGGGGTTTTTAAAAGCCCTTTTCATGTTTTTGTTTCTTTCTTTTTTCTTTTGGCATTTCAAACTAATTTGCATTATAACATTTGTCATGAACTGAGAATGAAGAAATAAGTTGACCGCTTGAATGAGGCATTCTCTTTCTCCACTTTCTTCTGTATTTCTAAAATTGCTGGGAGTGGGGGGAGGACGAACGACTATTTGAGCATCACTAGTGTGGGATCCAGGAACATACTTCAGGACTTCCGCATGCCAGCACCTGCTCTGACAGTTCTTTATAGAGGCTCTGATGCGCTATTTATTTCAGTGGATGTTGGAGAAGTCAAGCATCCATGGCTCAAAGAAGTCTGCTAGTTCAAATGGTATTTACTGGGTTGGAAGGGATGGCAAAATCTACCTGTTTTGCATTCTCCCACATTAAAAATAATTAAACCTCATGTTCTCTGTCCAGAATATGATTTGTAAATCTTACATGATTTATATAGATAAAACAAAATTCTCAATTAGCTTACTCACCACATTGCTAAAGTGTAAGTGGATTTTATACATTGTACTCAGTACCTGTTTGGTTCATAATTTGGCTAATTCTAAGATTTCATTAAAACAAAACAAAACAAAAAAAGCAAGTCTGAGCCTTGTAGAACCAAAATGGGTAAAATGTAGAGTCACTCTTCTGATTAATTGTTTTGGAAAAATCAGTCCACCTCAACACACCTTTAACTTCAGCCAATGAGTAAAATATCTCACACCTAAGACTGACAATAGGGTTACAGAAATAGACTGCCTGCTTGCAGGTTGTCAAAGTTGTGGGTAGCTTCAGCACCTGGGTTGCAGTAGAGTCCACAGGAGTTCACCTCCTTGTCTCACAATTTCCCTACTGTCTCTGCATTCAAGGCCCTGTGAGAGGCAGTAGGGAAGCAGAGGAGGAAGCAATAAGGATGGACACATACCTTGGACAGTGGCCAATGAAAGCATGAATAATAGCAAGAGCTGAGTGGCCACTTTTTGTTCTCTAAAAGTGCTCAAGAGTAGGAGAAACAAGCAGTGACTGACAGAGAATGAGAACATCCTCTCCTCTTTCTCCTCTTCTTGACTAGGCATGTCTTCTTCCTCCTTTCTATCATTCTCTTGTTCTACCCATCGTTTCTTATGGCAACACCCTTCTTTCTCCTCCTTTTGTGTGTCACCCAACTTTCCTCCTCTCATGAATCAAAATGTGAGTTTTGTTGGGTTATTAACATGTTATATTTTTGCACTGCATTCAATTCAGTTCAACTAATTTTGAGTAGGCATGCATTAATAGGATTGCCCAGTTGGTTTCTAGTGTCTGGATGGTCCGTTGTAATTGTTCTTCGAATCGTCACACTGGGAGATTAGGGTATTGTTGCTATTCCCTTCCTCCCACCATCATCATCTCCCTTCAAATAATGTTTGGTGCTAATTATTTAATAGCGTTATGATGATGGAGGAAGTAGGTAAAGACTTTGTAGCAAATAAAAAATAATAATCGTTTTAATATCCTGAGTCATGTCTCCTTTTTCTCTTTAAAACTACATTGCTATTGAGGAAAAGTGATTAATGGCAATAATTACACTAAATGTATGTATTTAAAAACCTTGGGAAAATCAAAAGTGGGTTGTCTGGCACCTATGTAGTGCTACATTTTGAAGTACAGGCATGCATCTTGATAGATCTCATAACCACATTCCCAAGGAGAGTCCAAAAATGCAAGCAAGTGTCTTGATCCATATCAACTAATTCTAGCAGCTTTCATTTGCCCCAGGAAGGATCTTTTTTTTTAAGTTAATGAGTCTTAACTGTATATTCAATCACCTGACTACCTTCTTAAACTATCCCATCCCTATTTTCAATTGTGAGATATTAGAAGGTATACAGTTTTCCAGGAAAGAAAGAAGCTCCCGGTAATAATATGACACCAGTATGGAACTGGTTTATTAGAACAAAATTCTGGCCCTCCCCATCAGATGGTTTGAAAAGCACTAGTCTAGCTGTAGTCCCTTTTCCAAAACTTCTTGTGAAATGTGTACAGAGAGCAATGGATCAATTAGAGTGAAGGAGTTAAGATGCAACAAAGCCAGGTAAAAGCTGCAGTACAGTATTTAAGCTTCCCTGCAATCTGTTATTTCTCATTACTTGACTGATGTAGCAATATCACAGAACCTGACTTTTTTTTCCAGTGTATTTTTATTAAATACACTGGAAAAAAAGTCAGGTTCTGTTTTAGGAGAGGCAGTTAGGATTCTTCCGCTGCCTAATGCAGGGAAGAAAAGGAATCATTCTTATTATTGTTACAAGAGGAAAGCACAGCACAAGGGCAAGTAAAGAAGGTTGGCAGAAGATAAGGGAAGATAATAAGGGAAGATAAGATGTGTGGTAAGTACGTGCAAATATAAGAGAAGAGAGATGTGGCAGTATGAGGTGAAAGGAGGGGAAGAAGGGAAGGGAGGGTAAGATGTACAAGTGGAGTGCCACATGGAGAGGAAGGAAGCATAGCGAAGTGGCTAGATGAAGCAAGGAAAGGAAAAAATACAGCTGCAAAGTAATTATCAGAGGCATCATGGAGGCACAAAGTGAGGCAAGAGAGATGAAAGAAAGAAAGAGAGGGTGAGAGGGCCAGTGCACAAGTGTAAGAAGTAAGCACGAGTAAGGCAAAATGCAAGTAAAAATGGTGTGGTTATAAATGTATTCTTGTTTGTTCCTGAGATGAGGGATGCATCTTCTTCTTCATAATTCTTTTTTTTAAATGTGTCTTACTCTGCATAAAGCTTCATTAGACTTTCAAAAAAATGTATTCTTTCTTTCCTCTGCATTTGTCCCTATGAGTCAGGAGCCAGTCACTTTCAGGGGCTTCCTGTGATACTTTCATGGATCTGTACCTTTTTGCCAGCAAAAATGCAGTCGAATTAGAATGCAGTAGAATTAGAAGAATTAGAGGAAGAGGGCAGGAAAGAGGAAGAGGAGGAAGAAGAAGATGACTACATTACTATTAATCTTCCCCACTACAATCATATAAAATATATGTGCTGAGTGGTAGTGATTGCTCAAGATCGTATGCTAAAGTCAAGCAGATTTGAACTTGGGTGTCTCTGTTGCAGGACCAGCATGTTATATTTCTTCTTTTGTAATTATAGTTCTGAATGTTTATAGTTATAGTTTATAATCATAATGGTACCTAGGCAGAAACTTAGTGGTAAAAAACACAACAATTAATATGTTTAAATTGCACAATTAGAATGCAAATTAATAATATGTTTAATTATAATAATATGCAAAGATGTTGCATATTATTATGTTACAAAATAATATGCAAAGATGTTGCATATTATTATGTTACAAAGATGTAAGATGTTGAGATTTGAGAAACTGGGATATGGCAACTCTACACATTGTCCAACTTTAATAAGAATAACTCTTTCCAGGATTGAGAATATTCGTTCTAATGTGGTTGGGACATACAAGAATTCAAAGACAGAATTTTGAAAGTTAAGCTCTATAAGCCCTGTGGCTGAATTAATGAGTCTGTCCATTTTTCTTTTGCCATGTTCATTTAAAAAAAAAAATCTCAAATTCTTTCCATCTTAAATACAAAGAAATTTGCAAATTTTGGTAAATGCTTATTAAAACTAAAATGGAACAGAATTCTTTCCCACCCCTTTTTGGAATTACTCAGATTTTCAGAGGCATCAAAATGTATGATAGAGAAGCCTCCTTTGCCATGACTTCTCTATTGCAGAAGAGGCAGAGTGTATTATCATCATAGGTACTTTCACTTCAAAAAAACATACTTCTTGTTACTAGTTAGGAGTCTGCTTGCAGGTCTTCAGTAGTAAAATGAGGGTTTACCTTGCATTCCAGAAACAAGAGGGTGCTGGAGAATGAGGATGTGGATTTGTTCCAAGTGCGTCTGCTAATCTTCCCTCCTCATGAAATAAATCTGATGCTTAAGCCCATCAAATCATTTTACGTTTTGATCCATGTTCATATTTACACCTACGAAAAAGGATATATTCAGCCCATTCTGCTCCTCCTCATTACAGCTGTGATGATCGTCTACCTGTAAATCCAATGCAAAGAAAAACAAGGGAAAATGTGTTTTTCATAACAGGGCCTTCTGAGAGAGCCCATAAGTAATTGGAGAGCAAGAATATGTCACTGGCCACATGTCAAACAGGACTGTGTGATTTATTTGTTTTTAATGACTTCTGTCTTCACATTTTGCCCAAGTTGAAGATCTTTCCTTGCCACCAGCTGCCAAACTCTGTTATCACTCCAGCATTTCATCCATCTCCCTTTTCGATTTGCACTTCAGTAAGCTTGGTGTATCACGGAAGCTCTGGCGGTGATTGAAAGGCATGTGTGCAGGCTTGTGTGAAGAGACTAGAACCTGCCTTATGAATTGCATATCAGAATAGACTCAGCTACTCAACTTTGCCCACAATCTCAAGGTGTCTTCTCCAGGAATGGCAATATGGAGTTATGTCTCTTAACAGTCAGTAAAAGTCATCCTTGATGAAGAGAACTCATACGATTAGATTTTGGATTTTCATAATTAAGTCTGAAGCTTTCTGATTACTTGGATTAAGAACAGTGGAAGAATTTACTCTTTAATGGCATCACTAAGACATCACTAAGATGTCTCTGGGCAATGGCTAACAGATTCTCCTCAGAAATACTTCCACTTCCGTGACTAAAGTAGTGTGTGCCTTCTTCTAAGAAGCATTTTATGTTATTCACAGAATGGCATACTTTTCTGAACCTTTCTAATTCTTACCAGCAGATTTGTGGAATTTAGTAAAATAGGCCAGTGCTAGAGGAGACAGTATGAATGGATTTATGAATGCTTTTCTCACTCCACAAGAAGAGTTTTTATCAGCCACCCTGCGGTGAGATCCAGGTGGATGTAGGTCACTCAATAGTCCCAGTATGCATTGGGGTCCACAGCCTGTGACACTAGATTTTGGAAGGGTAAAGTGATTGTTTTCTCTTGTTCTTCTAGATTTGTTGATCTTTGAACAACAGAACCTCTTCCATGATTATGCCCCCATGTTAGAAATCTGAACAGACAAATGATACAGACTGAAGAAATCTTCATTAGTTTCTAATAATTACAGGCAGAATGTGTATCACTGTTATGAACTTCATTATTCAAAGATGAGACTTCTGTTTGAAGATAACAGCTATTTTTAAAAAAAAAATGCTCTAGACTCTTAACTCTAGCTTCATATTTGTAGTTTGATAGATTCCTGTCCAGGCATCCCATTTATATCCTTGACATGTGTTGACACGCAAAACACTCTACAAATTTCCTCTTTCATTATTGTCTTTTCATTTTACCATTTGGCCATCTTCAGGTGCTAATCTCTAAAGTGAGGTTTTCCTTTCCAATGATAGATATTTAATCATGCACAGTTTTGCAGAAAAACTGTAGTGCTGATTAGGGCTGAGTATTAATTAGGGCTGGTGGAAAGCAATCCTTTCAAAGCAAAAAAGAGGAGGTTTAGGCAGGCAAGCAACCTTATCTTTTTATTTCTCTATGGCTGTTCACAGGCGTAGTATTCCCACCACTGCATCTCCTCTAACACCATTTTATATTCTTTCTGTGTGAGCCAGTCAGGGATCACATAGTCAATGAGATGGCATCACATCATTGCATAGGCAAGCATATTTCACAGTGATAATGCAGCCACAGAAGTAACTTAGTCCACTTGCCTATAGAACTGGGAAATGCTGCCTCTCTCCCAGTACTGCCCAGTGAGACCTTGCAATGAAGAGAAGGAATATAACTAGATTGGCTAGAAAGTGTGGAAACACATCCCCTACCCTTAACTTCCCATTAGGGTTGTGAGATTTTAAAAGCAGCAATAAGGGACAGCTGAAATTTTTGACATATGGGTTGACAATCAGCAAGTGGCTGTTAACAAAGTTGTGTTCTACCTAGAAACCAAATAAAAATATTGATTTCATTTAACATAGCCCTGCGTTTCTCTGTAAAATTAACATATTGTCCACATTCTTCAAACACAGGTTATATGATGCCAGAATAAAATAACAAATCTTTTTTTTTGTTTCTTTTTTTTATACATCAGCAGTCCTGAATTTACTTTAATTGCAGCAAAGAAAACATTCTTAAGAGCTTAAGAATTATGAAAGTAAATAAGACTCAAAGTAATTTGAGTGTCAAATTTAGTCAGATGTACAAAATACCTTCTTCCAGGTTGCTTATATTTAAATTCCTTCCTCAGGTTAGATCATCTGAATTGTATATTTCTCTATTGAAAGATATTGGTCAGCAATTAATGACTGCAGTTGGATTCCATACTGCAGTTATGGATATGTAACTTCTCTATATTCAGTATCCCTGCAGAGTCCCAATCATGGTATTTCTACCACAATTGTATATGCCATTCCAGACTACTTTAGGGAAAGGAAGTCTGTTCTGCTGGTGACCAGGGTGTGGATGAATATGATCCCAGCCCGCTCCCATCAGCAAGTGAGGCTGCAATAATCAGAAGCAGGATTCCGATTGCAGTCCCTTGTTCTAGCTTTGCTCACTGGTGGGAGGGGGTGGAAACATTATCCACCCTACTCCAATTGCCAGCAGAACAAGCCCCCTTTGCCTGGTATGACTGATGCTTGATAAAGTAGCTTCAGAGGGGTCAGGCCAAGGAACATTATTTAGTTACCTATGCATGGAATCATAGAGTTAGAAGAGACCAGAGGGACCATCCAGTCCAACCTCTGCTATGCAGGAAAGCATAGCTAAGCAGATAGACATACGGTCCTGCCTCTCTACATAGGACCAGGGTAACTATTTATTGATTTATATGTGTTTATTAATCTCATTCTAAGAAACATTTCTAGAATCTGAAATACCTGTATCCCATATTATATGTCCTTTAGGCATATTTACAAGTATCACACATGCACATATAACAAGAGAAAGACAAAACAACATTCTTGTTGTCATTGTAAAAGATGCTATAGTTTTTATGCTGTTCTAGGAACTAGTATGATGAAGTGGTTAGTGTCAGAGCAGGGCTCCACAAATCTACATTCAAGCCCTTCATTAGCACTGAAGTTTCCTGGGCAACCCTGGGCCAGTTACTGTTTCTCAGCCTCATTTATGTCATTTATGAGTGTGTGAGGACAGCATGAAGAGCTGTGATCTCCTTTGGCAAAGCATCTAATATAAATGTGAATATAAATTCTCCCCCTTCTCCCCCTCAATATTAGTTAAAATTTCCAGGGGAGTGTTACTCTGTGTGAGCCTGTTGCAGCAGAAACAATAGCCTTTTCCCTCATATTGGGTCTCAAGGTGGCTTACAGAACATTAAAACCAGAACAGATTGAAAAACACACAAAAATCAGTATATATATATGAGTGTGTGTGTGTGTGTTATTTTTAAAAACATTTAACCAGTCTATAGAATTAAAATCATTTGAAATTAATTAAAAGACAAGGGCCAGAATTCACTAGGGCAGTTATAAAAGCATAACTACCTTAGTTCTGTAGCTACATAGTGTCCCTCAGCCCAGCCTCACGTAAAAGTCAGCAGCTGCTGCAGTCGAAGGAGATCTGTTCCCCTGTTACTCAGGAAGCAGCTGACTGACATTCCCTCTTGTGAGCAATCTCCATTGCAACAGGCAGAAGCAGGTTCTCTCTTGTAATTCCCCCTCACTGGAGATCTCTTGCACATGGCAGGAAAGCAGGAATATAAATCAGCAGCTTGTCGATCAACAGGGGAATAGTGCTTTGACAATTGCAGCAGCTGCAGCCTGATAATTAACCAGAGAATGTGTAGGGAATAGGTAGTGATCATGAGTATGAACCAGTCACAAACTTGTAACTCTTATCTTATGCATTCAAAACTGCCTTAGTGAATTCCAACCAGGATATTTAAAAAAAAATGAAACAATACACTATTAAAAGCCCATTTTCAGACAGTTCTTAAAAGCCTGCTGGAACTTGAAAGTTGGCAGCAGAAGGAAAGAAAAGAAGGAGCTGTCTGAGCAAGGAGTCTCACAGTCTGGGAGCAGCCAATGCAAAGGCTCTCTCCCTTATACCCACCAAACAAGCCAGGAAAGAGAGTAGGACTGAGAGAAGGACCTTCCCCAAAGATATTAGTGCTTTGGCAAGCTTATACAGAGAGAAGTGGTCCTTCAGATATCCTGGACCAAAGTAGTATAAGGCTTTATAGGTCATTGCTAGCACAGAAATGGACCAGTCTCTGCAACAAGAGTGTTGTATGCTTCCTGTGGCCAGCTCCACGTAACAGTCTGGCTACAATCTAATACAAATGTTGTATCACCCATTTCTGTCTTACGTTATTCCATAACCTATATGCAGGCATTCTTTTAATATATTTGATGGACAAGCAAGAGAAGTGGTGGAAATACAAGCACATTGGTTCCTATCAGCCCCTTTTTGCTTATTGCCCTCCATGCTTTGATGGGGGCTTCTACAGCAGGGAGCCTTTGGTAGCCAAGGAGCCTCAGTACATGAAGTATTGCCCCTAGGAAATCAATGTCTGGGTACTTCTCTTTCAAATATCTTAGAACAACCATTTCTTGAGGCTGTTCATAGAATTTCCTTTATCAGAGACCTAACTAAATGATAGTGTTTAAGGAGGAAAAGTTTGTCATATATAAAGGGAGAACTGTAAAAATTTATCATATAGGAAGGGAGAATTGTAATGAAGTCATCTCACATTTTGAATATTTGCTTTAAATTATTGGCAGAGGGTGATATTTCCAAAACACATACATCAGCCCCCACCTTCATAGCATAATGGAAGTGAGTAATGCAGTGGGAGGTGGAAAAAAAATGCCACTGCAAGTATAGAGGATTACAATACATTCTCATTTTGCTGTCATGCTGTCTCCAGGTGCACCTCTTTTCAACATACTTCTTTTTTTGTTGCTGTTGTTTTGCTTGCTTTTTTTTAAGGTGGGTGATTACCTACCAGACAGAATATCCTAGAGTATTAGTCAGCTCATGTGGCTATATCATGAGTGCTATGAACATGAAAATTCTACTACCATGTGAGATATTTCCAAATGTCTTGGAGTACAACTAACTGTAGAACACATAACCAAGCATGTTGTTGCTTTTGTTGTTGTATTTGACCAAAAATAAAGTGTCTGTCCCTTTCTCTTCTTCCCCTTCTTCCTCAGAAGAGTTACAAAGGGATGCTGAGTGCATCTCTCAGTATAGATCATAACTGCACCATAATGGTGGTGACAGCCTTCTTGCAGCATCTGTGTTTATAGTAAGAAGGCACAGCACCAAAGGAGTGTGCTTGTTCTGTTGCATTAGCTTCTGAAATCATCATCTGGTATTATTAAGATGATGACCTACCTCATCCTCTTTTGATGTAGTCTTGTGTATGTGACCCCTTGCCCTGGTAGGGCATAAATCCACGTTATTGTTTGATTTTGACTTTGCAAAGTTTGTCAAAGGCTGAGGAGATTTGAAAGTGAAGAAGAATGCCCTTGAATCATCAGGAACTTCTGACTCATCCCTGTTTCACTGGAGGTCTTTTTCATAATAAAGGACAATGAATTGACAGTTGTTATGTTCTTGGTGGTATAAATGAGCCCTTAATGCAAGGGTGGGGAATATGTGGCCCTCCAGATGTTTTGGGGCTGGAACTCCCATCAGTGCTAGAGAGTTGTTGGAAGTGTCAGTCCAACAACATCTGGAGAGTCTTGCATTCCTAACCCCTGCCTTATGAGTTTCATTATGGATTAGATCCAGAGTTTAGCTGTATTTAGAGCAGACCCACTGAAATCAACAGGACTTCAGTTAATTTATAACTAATTTAATGGAGAGTAGACCAGCATGGTGTAGTGATTTGAGTGTTGGCCTACAACCCTGGAGACCAGGATTTGATTCCCTGCTCGGCCATGGAAACCCACTAGGTGACCTTGGATGCATCTCACACACACACAGTTCCCAGAAACCCTGTGATGAGTTTGCCTTAGGGTTGTCATAAGTTGAAAATGACTTGAACACACAACACACACAACAACGACAAGACCTTTTGAAGTAAATGGATACTTAGTTAGGACTAGTGTAAGGCCTATTGATTTCAATAGATGTTTCCCAGCGTGGGCAACTTCACAGGTCCAATTTTGCTTTCCTGCCCCTCAAATACCAAGGAAAACAAAAATTAAAATAAAATAATTTTTTAAAGTGAATATTTGCATCCTTTAAATGAGGTTTACCCTACCTGCTGCTGAAAATTCAACAGCAAATTGTTACATACTGGCCATCTAAACTGAATAAAATACTCCTTTCATGTGGCTTTTTTTATTTTACCTGGGGGCAGCCAAAACTCAATGATGGACTTTGGCATCGTACATTGGTTACAAGCTTTTTACTGATGTCTTTGGAATGTGCCTGCATGCACATGAGTATGTGCAAAAATAGTTTCAGGACCATATTCAACCCATGGACAGCTGAATGTTTCCGAACTCAAGCTACTCTTGGCTAAGTCTGCATCCACTCTATCATGCTTGGCATGTAATGTTTGAAATAGGATAATGCTCCATCATTATGACAAGAAGGATATGTGTGAGGTTCCTCTATGTTGTTGGAAGGGGCAGTGCAGGGCACAGAGGAGCATGGGAGCCTGAAGCCTTTCCTATCTTTTATCTGAATAGAATGCAGATAGCAAAGTATCATTCCAAAAGGCCCCATATGGGGCAGCTCAGAGCAGAAGAGCGGAGGCAAGAATATCAATAGAAGAGAGAAACATGTGGAGGTGGATGGAAACTGACAGCTGACATTGTCAGGCGGTACATGTGTCTTTAGTGTTAATAAAAAAAAATGCATATACATCTTTTAGGACATTTAGTTTGCTCATGAATTTAACAGGGAAACTAGCATTACCTTAAACTATGCCAGTTCTACACACCTGACCAGGTTTTCATGGTGGTTTGCTTACATGTTATATTTGAAAAGAGAGATACATTAAAAAAGAAGACATTCTTATTTAGCACATGTTGACTCTGTGTCAAAGTTACATGGCATATAGTTATCCTGTATAGTTTTCATGGTGGTTTGCTTACATGTTATATTTGAAAAGAGAGATACATTAAAAAAGAAGACATTCTTATTTAGCACATGTTGACTCTGTGTCAAAGTTACATGGCATATAGTTATCCTACTCTGTCAGAGTATTCAGAAAAAAAGGACAAGTAATGTATGGCTTTGTACTCAAAGTGAGCAACCAAATTTCTAATTGCTCTCTTGGCTAGAATAATGTGACCCAAAAATAATAAAACATACATGCTAAAAACATATCATATTACTTGTTCCTTGAACTGCTGCTCACTTGAATTATTTATTTATTCCCAAGGGATTATGTGCATATTTCTACTGAACAAAGAGAATCTTCAAAAAAAATAATAATAATTAGGCAGATCTGAATATGTCTTTAGGTCTAACTCCTCATGTGATCCTTGGGAAATGCCTCTTTAATTCCTTTCAGTTAAAAGGTAAAAACAGTTCTCAAGTGTCTGGCAAAATACTCCACCACACCTGTTCAGTGCAGGCATGTGAGAACATTACATCGTAATGAAGAGGTGCCCAGCCACCATGCAGGATCTGTCCACTTAAGCTAAGGGAGACCATGAGGAACACATTTCAAGAGAGCTGGGTTTCCATAAAGATTGCATTGTTATTTTTTGTGGCTGAGTTGTTAAGTGGCATTAGAAGAGACTTCACAGTCCTGAAGGTCTGACCTGGTCTGAACTGATGTTAATGAAATTCTTGTGTTAATAAAAATGGAATTGACAGGAATACAGCCAGGTATTTCAGCAGATGGAATCACCAGAAAGCAATTGATGGGGCTTGGTGAGATCAATCATTGTCATGTACTGCCTTCATGCTGCACCAGATTATTTAAAGATGGGAAAATATGTTGGCCCTCCTTACTTTGGCTGCAGTTCTCCCGTTGTGTTTGTCAGCCGCCCAGATGTAGCAGACTTCAGACTGATTACTGATCATTGTTTATCATAGTTCTCTCTATTTCTACCCATATAACTTTTTAACAGTTTTGAATTACTAAAAGAAATTTGATGGGGGAGGGGGTTCAATGAAAAGCTAAGCCACATTTTCAGATATGTTTCTACAGTTCCGAATGGGAGAGAGGCATCTAGATGAAAGCAGCACTTTTCTAAACGCCACAAATGTGCACTGCAGTGCAGATCATGAGGACAATCCAACAAAAGCTTTAGTACTTTCAAGTTTCATTGATTTCAGCAAGAAAGACTTAGTGTCATTACTGCTCCCATTAGAAGCAGTGAGACTTGTGTGATTGGTTTTGGCCCCACATTGTGATTGTCAGATTCGTGTGTTACATTTCCAACAGTACTGCATACCAGAGGAAAGGTGGGACTGTTGCCATGTATAGGAAATGTGTTGTGCAAAATGAAACTGAGAAATCAATGAACTGGAAGTCAGCTTTAAAGATTTAAACATTTTTCATATATTCAGGCCACTCCTGCAGAATGTGTCTACAGTGGGGAGCACAGCTTGCAGATGGGGTCCTGTTAAACTCTGTCCCACACTTAAGTCAAGACTAAAAATTACGCCCAAGTATTTAAAAAATACCAAGTAAAATATATTGGGGTACCATTGAATTTACCAGATGCTGTCTGGGGATAAGGCCTTTTGTTCAGATTAGTTTGTGATGAGACTGGCAGTTGATGTTTTATACACAGCAAGATTACAGGTGAGGAACAGGCTGACGTGAGAATTAACTCCTTGAACAATGATACTTAACTGGCTAGCAGCTATAAGAAATGTGGCTAGTGTAGGATCAAAATATATATCGTGAAGCCAGAAAACCAGATATCATTCTCTGCTTTGTGGTTGCATTTGCTGGAACTTAATATTACACCTGTTAGAAGCTATGAAATTACTCTTTCGCTGAGATTCCTTTACACCAGAACTGATGCAATTTGACGCAATATCTGTCCGTTTACACCCCCCACTGTCCTAAATCTGAAAGGTGTCAGATATGAGGGTAGCAGCAGTCATCCAAAACGCATAGGCACATTTACAGTTCTTGGTGAGCTGAGCCTCAGGAATGCTAGAGGAGGGAAGCTGCACACATGCAGTAACTTGGCATACTATGAGAAAAACTACTTTCAGTTTCAAGGTGACATAACCTTAACTATGAACAAATAAGCAATACAAAATTCAAGATACCATGTTTCGTGGGTGCTGTTTTTAGTTTCCCCCAAGAACTTTGATTAGTCCATGATACCTGAATGATGTATTTACGTTGGAGAGTCTGATCCGGCAACTGCATCAGTCTTTCTCACACATGTGCTTGAAAGCATATCTCCAAAGCTTTGTTCCTAACTCAGCATGTGTGAACATTTCTGTGGAACATTCTGAGCAGAATAGTTAGTTTGTTGTAGGTTTTGATGTACTGTGCCTTCTATTGCTTTTAGTTTATTCTCTGTTAACTGCTGCTTGATTATGTTAGAAAGCAGAGCTTCCATGGGACAAATCTAACACTGATATATCTTGCATATCGGACAGATCTGCAGTAAATCTGAAGAAGAATGTGCATGATCCATCCACACAGAGATTCCTGGATTTTTTAAAAATTGGATTTTTGAAGTATGATTACATAGATAAGAAATGGAAAATAATGAGTGGAAAAAATAAAAGAAAGGGGGTGTGGGGGATGCATACAATATGAAAGAGAGCTAGGCATGTACAGAGATACAAGCTGACAATATTTCCAAAAATATTTTTTTAAGAAGACTTCTGTAAAATACACATTCATATGTAGTTGAAGAAGTAAAGTCTTCTGACTAGAGATCCATAGACTTAACATTTACAAGGAACTGGGATTCAGACTATTTGTACAGCTGCATACTGGGGTATTAGTCTATCTTTGTCCTCATCCATCCATGTTTTAGAAAACTTTAAGGATTAAAGATGCAATATACGCCAAGCCCATTCTGAGTATGACCATAAAATTCAGTTCCTTGTTCTCTTTTGTATTCTGCCAGTGGATGTCATGACTTAATTTAGTTTTTGGGGGCCTTCACATTTCATATTAGTCTGGTAGGATGGAAGTCATTGCATTCTTTTCTGTTCCTCATCATTAGGGTATCATGATACACTCACACTCTTTACCATTCCAAAACTGCCACAATTTCCAGGAAGGATGATGCTGAATTGGGTGGGAGTGGAAGCATGGCTTCCTTCCCTATAGCTGTTCTATGCCAGCATTGTTGGGTGCTGCTACATTGCATAAGTTCCTATGCTGCCATGTAATGTAATGTAATCCTAAGTATTTTATTATAGAGTAATATACAGAGTCTCAAGTTTTGACATGTTATGTGCTGCAATATGTCCCCATTTTAATGTCAGTTTGCACGTGGGATACGTTCATTGTATTCAAAGAACTTCAGGATGTTATCCAAGATTGTGATTAAATGATATAAAAACATAATACCCATAAATACATATTCAGAATCTCACACAAATCCTAATTTTCTTGTTCATACAGCAATATCTATGTTTAGCCATATACTTTGACTGTAATTTTCATATCAGAATAGCATAACCACTAGGAAGAGAATAAGCAGGTATTTGTCAGTAGGCTGGAAAGATCAAGTGTTATCAAATACAAAGGACAAGAAGAAACCATAATGTTTAGACTTGAATCATAGGTTTTGTTTGTTTTCAACTCATGGGGTTATATGTCCTTCCCAGAGCCTGAGCAGTGTGTAGAATGAATCTGTTATTGTAGATTAGATGACAGCAAATAAACTAAAGGTCAGTTCAGATGAGACGGTGAGTCTGTGTTCTATCAGACCTGGGAGTGGGCCTCTCCCTAAAAATATGATTGCAGACTGTGGTGACTGTGGTGATGTTGAATCACACTTTAGCTTTGGTGACCCAAGTAGCATGAACCATCTTTCACTAGTGGTGCTTACTGAGTCTGCCTGCTACAACTCCTCTGGATCAAAGACATCTGAGCCACAATAAGCGGAGCCATCCAAGTTCTGGTGGAAGATTTCTTAGAAACTTCTACTGGTGCAAATATGAAATACAGGTTTAAAGCCATGATAGCTTTTGGCTGTTTATTGAAAAAAGAAAATCTTTAATCTTTGTTGCACCTTCAAGGCTAACTTATTTTTTTAAGAGCATGGGCCTTTGTCAACTATTGTCAGATGCTGAAATAGACATCTGGGGACAAAGATAGAAAAGTATCTGACAGAGTGAACTGTGGTCTACAAAAGCTCATGTTCTAATGTTAGACTTTAAGGTACCCCAAAGACCAAGACTTTTTTTTTCTTTTCTTTTTTTCTTTAAATATTTCCATAGGAAATGCTCTCAGGAGTGAACTTGTGACTGGAAAATGTTAACATGGCAGTTTTAAGAAACCTAGCACATCAGAACCATAAGTAAAGATTGGAGAGGGAAAAGAAAAAGAACCAGCACAAGAATTCTGTAATACAGACTAAAATGAGGCAAGTGGTTTCTTGCTACCAGTTTTATTGTATATACAGAATGATTTTTACTGTTCATAGACAGTGCTTCTTTAAGGATGAGTGTTTCTCATCTTCTTATGATCAAGTTCTTCTCCAAACTCCAAGCATTTAGTTTCCACTCTGCCTTGGCTCCTAACAGCGTATAAGCTGAGGTGAGGTGAATGTGGAATTACGCTTCTTTTAATGACACTAACTGTTTTGGGCATAAGCCTCACATTCTATCTCTTGTCCAGCTGAATGAGGAGTAGTTTCTAGCACAGGTAATGTTGCTTTGATCCTTTCATATATTCTTTTGAAAGCTACTGAATTTGGTGTTGAAATGTTGTGTGTTAACTGTTTTTTCTTACCATGGATGGGCGTGGATGACTGTGATTGTGGGAAGTGGGTACAAAAGGAAAGGAAGGCTTGGGCTTTCTTGGCAAAGCTTAGGTTACCCCAGGGTAAATACAAACCAGGCCTCCTTTCTTTCCCCCCTCACTGGAGAAGCAGTGCCCCTTTTTAATCTTATTATCACACTCTGGCTCCCTCCCCACATTTAATCACACCCCTGCTTTCCCTAAAACCCACAACCTTTGTGGATAAAGGGCCAAACTTATTAATGGTTACTCCAAAAGTGAATGAATAACCTGTAGTAGTGTGTTGTTGAAATAAAACTGAAGAAAACACTCTATTGATGCTGTACTTATAGAAAAATAGAGTGAACTCTTTATTAAAAGAACTACCAAGAGAACAGGTACTGTGGATTCAAAAGGATTCAAACAAATTAACACTTTCTTAAAGATATTTAACTATTTCTCTCAGTGTTCACTAACAGAGCATTTACAAACATTCCTTTGGCCCTTCCAGCACAAAGGTCTCTTTCCTCACTCAGGGTTCCACTCTCTGACCCTTTCAGAGGTGGCTTGGTTACTTATCTGTCCCGCACCAGACCTCTGAGAAGCTAACCCACTCCCAGAAAACCCTCTTTTGGTTTACTGGACGCTCTGACTATGAAACTCACTGATGGAATAATAATTCTAACCCACCCTACTAGTATATATGGTGCTATCTGCTGTCACTCCCCCACAGCCCCTCCCTCTGGCTAGGGCTGGGTTCTTCAGTCAGAGAGCCAACCTGATCACATCACCCTCTGTTACTAGGCTCCTCTGACAGCCACAGCCCCAGGCTTCGTCACATTTCTGTGGAGTCATCAGTGCATCTGGCACTGTTAAAGTACAACAGTACTCTGTACAGAATCCCTGTACCACAGAGTGTTCGATTTACAATCCAACATAGGGATAAACTACAAGAGGAAGAGGTGTGAATGGGAGACAGGGCTAAACAGGGCAATAATATGTGGTTGTTTTCACCTTTGTATACTTAGACCTAGTCACAAACTGAGTTCCAGTAGTAGGGCATGGGAACAAGGGGGTAGTGCCAAAGGCCTCATAGAAAAGGTGAATTTTGAGAAGGAATTTGAATGATTAAGTCAATGTGATCCTTGTATGTTATCACCCACAGTTTCATTGGTGGGATGACTGGAACTCATGGGTTTTTGAGTCGCAAGTGACTATATTTGTTCAATGGCCTTATCTCTTGTGAAGTTTTGTTACCTCACCTTGTGTTTCTTTTGAGCCATGGAGAAGGACATTCAAAATAAAGGCAAGAATTGAGAGTTTCTCCACTAGAGCAAGCTGGGTGTGTTCATTGTCTTTGAGGAGAGGTTTACAGAGAAGAAAAAGGAGCTTTTAAGGTTTTGCAAACTGTTCTTGTAGCAGAACAACCCTCTTCTTTTGTGTTTTAGCCCTTCTGAAGCATTAATATTCTGGTTTGTTACCCTTACTTCACACCATAATGAGGCTTAATTAGCCTTGGGAGTTAAATGAGTGTCTTGCATGTTAAACAACATTTTTAATGGACTTTGCTGTTTTAGTATAATAATGAAATGGGTGCAGCTTTGTCTGTACATGTGTGTGTTGTTTTTGTTTGGTTGATTTGATTTTTGTTGTTGAAACATGCACCTTTGATTGCCTTGCTATTTGCAGCAGAACTAAAGCGCCACCCAGTGATAACCAAAGAGGACTGTTAAGGACTTAGATAAAATGAAGTATAAGATAATAGAGTCTTATGCCACAGTTCAGCTAAAGGTAACTGGATTGGGAACCCTGTGAACATGGCAGTGCTGTGTATATATGTACCACTATTTTTCTGGAAAGTCCGTAAACAGGCATAAAAGCCATCACTCTTTACTAAAACTGCCTTTCTCTTTTCACTGCAGCTCCCAGAATCCCCCAGCCATCATGGCCTCTAGATATAATGACTGGGAGATTCTGGAGTTTGGAATCTAAAAAAGTAACTTTTCCAAGCTATAATTCCAGCATCTGGCACTTCTCCAGCATGCAGGTTATGGACATGGAGGTCTCATATTACTGTTGTGAGTTCTATTCTCCATGCATCTGTCCAATCACCTTTGAAAGCTATCTAAGATAATGCCATCAGTACATCTTTAATTCTATAAATAAAATGTCTGGTAAAGAAACAGTATCTTTATCTTCCTTGAAATCTCTTGCCAGTCACCTTAATTAGATAATCCCAACTTCTAATGTTGTAGATAAAAAGAAACATCTCTCTGTCCAGTTTCTGTGCACCATTCACAGTTCTATAAATTTCCATCATGCCCCTCCCCTCCAAAAAAAACTTAATTGTCTTTCCTTGTAGGGACGAATTCTTCAATCTTTTCTGTAGGGGAAATGCCTCCATGAGTTCTTTGATCATTTGTCTTACTCAGTGTCTGCAGTTCTTACATCTCTGCCCTATCATTATTGAGATGAAGTGATTGGTATGAAAAAGGTATGGAATGCTGGTACAGTATTCCATGTATTAACTGGGTCATAAATTGTATAAGCACATTACATTATCAATCGTTTTATTTTTGAGTCCTTTTTGCATTTATCCCTAACATGGAACTCACATTTTCCACAACTACTTCTTCTGTTCCAACCATGCTCAGTGTTCACTGGAACCAGAGACTGGAAGAGTTATCTTTGGGGGCCAATAACTTGTATAGCACAGATATCCACTTGTGCAGTTGCACTGGGTTGCAATGTGTTGCAAGCAGTCATGAAATGGAAACCTCGGGCCAATGATCCCTGTTGTACAACCACTTACAGCTTATAGTTAGAAACATCAAGGATCACACGTACATGCACTCAGGGGAAGAGCGATTACTTGCACAACCTTCTACAAGCAGCGGAACGTCTTGTCCAAATGTGTTTGAGATGCTCTCCAAATTATGATAGCAAAATGGCACAATAGGATGATCACCATTGCTACAACTTCCAGAATCCATGGGCAGTGGCTCTGATTTGAATCCACTTGTGCTCTCAAGAGCTTCTTTAATAATGAATACAATGAGAAAATGATTAAGGCTGTTTCTGCACTACACTATTATAGTGCTTTTATTCCACTTTCAACATCCTGTGTAATTCTGGGGCTTATAGTTTACCAAGGACAAAGAGCTCCCTGGCTGAGAATTCATAATGCCCCTCCCTAAACAGCAAACCCCAGGATTCCATAGGATTTTGAAAGTGGAATAATAGCACTATAACAGTGTAGTGCGGAAATGGCCTAAGCGTCCATAGGAGATTTTAGTAAATTTGCTCTGAAAATTGTACTTAAAATCTCTATGAATTTTGAAATCAAATATTCAGTAACTATCTGGTATGAGATTATCAACTTCACTGATACTATTTTATGCTTGGGTTTATTGGTTCATGTTCATTTTGATATCTTTTTAAAAGGCGACTTGAAATACTTTGGTATTTTATAGAGATACTGGATTTTTTTTATCCAGGGCTGAGATCTTACATGAGGAGAGAGAAAATAAATTTCCACTCAGTCAGAACTGTGCCACATCTCTCCCCTCACCACCCTAAAAATTCACCTGCCTCTTGCTGCCCACCCCCCACCAATGCAGTCAAATAGGAGCTAGTGGAGAATGAAGGCAATGCAGGAGAATCCAGGTATGCCCCTATAGCTGACTCCAGAGGATGATGTCATTATTGTGCATCCAGCTATAGGGACATTGCCAAATGCTCTGCCTCCTCCCCTGAATGATATGTCAGGGGAGAGAGCAAGAGATAGGTAACCTTTGAAAGGTTGAGATTCACTGCAGTGACCAAAAACATACACCAATATTATGGTAGCATATATGTCCAGTAGGATGACAGCTCCTATTTGTTAGTTCACACCTTTTAGCATGTGATTGTTCATGTTATTGTTCACATGTTCAAGAGACACTCCTAGAATGACCAAACAGTTCTTAAACACGCATATTTCAATTTTGTTGTTGTTGTTATCATTATTATTTTCAAGATCTGTTTTCAGGCAAAATCCATTCTTCAGAATTTGAAAGCTAGTATTGGTTGTCTGAGATCTAAAAATGGACTTAAATGTGTAATACGTTTGTCTTGTTCTTGAATTTCCTACAGTCAATCAACAATTTATTTCTCTGCTTAACAAGATCAATAATCTGTTGTAAAACAGTCTACATTGTGCCATCCCCCCTCCCTCCTCCACACAGCCTTTTTCCATTCTCAGACCTCTGTTCTCATTTATTCTTTTTATTATTGTGCACCATCTTTATTTCTTTAAGAAAAGAACGTTGTTTCACTTAAGAAATAACTTTTTGTTTTAAGGTCCCATTGAGCCAATATTGCAGTCGGGCTATCATGAAGCTGATGTATTGTGCCCATTGCCGCGGCATGTCAAACATAAAACCCTGTAACAGCTACTGCCGTAATGTCTTGAAAGGTTGCGTGGCCAATCAAGCGGACCTTGACCCTGAATGGAAGAACCTGATAGGTAAGAGATACAGGCAATTGAATTCCAGTACTTTCTACTCTGGCTCTGGTTTTACATGTAGTTCATGTTCCTCCTCTTAATCAAGACAGCAATTGAAAGACCATGCAGAGCAACTGATCAATATGTTCAGAATCCCTCTGTGCTATATTCTAAACACTGACTAGAATCCATTTGATGAATTGATGGCATAATTCTGCCTTACACCATCACAACTCATATTTTTGGTTATTGGGGAGTTTGGAATTGTTTACCAACTGCACAATGACCAAAATTCCCTCCCAACCCCACATTTTAAGATTATAGGCCCCCACCTCAACCCACCCACATAGAATCATAGAGCTGGAAGAGACCACAAGGGCCATCAAGTCCAACCCCTGCCATGCAGGAATTTACTATCAAACATTCCTGACAGATGGCCATCCAGCCTCTGTTTAAAAACCTCCAAAGACAAAGACTCCATCGCACTTTGTGGCAACATATTCCACTGTTCATTTTCATGTTACTAGAGGTGGGGGTCAACATAAACATGTCCAGCTGTTTTCCTGGAGTTCAGTATGTTGCAAGGATATCATCTGCAGGGACCTCCCAAGAACCCACAGAGGTTGTTCTAGATGCATGTTGCAGTACATCCAGCTACAGGAACAGCCCTGGATGTGTGTCTGCTGATGCTCCTGCTCTCCAACAACATGGCCATGTTGAGGAGGGGCTGCATTGCTTAACACTACAAATCCCAGGATTCCATAGGATGTTGAAAGTGGAATAGCACTATAACAATGGGAGCACAATGAGACACAGCAACAGAGGTCTAGGTATCTAGGTGCAAAATATACATCTCCTTATGCAGTATTCTAGCCATTGTCAATATATGTGTCTTTGGCCATTTCTGCACTTCACAATTATACTACTATTATTCCACTTTCAACGCCCTATGGAATCCTAGGATTTGTAGTTTACTGAGGCCACAGAGCTCTCTGGCTGAGAATTCTAAGTACCCCTCCCTAAAGTACAAATCCCAGGATTCCATAGGATGTTGAAAGTGGAGTAATAGCACTATGACAGTGCAGTGCAGAAATGGCCTTTGAATCAAGACTTCATCCCACAGAGCAGGGATAGGGAGCATATGGCCTTCCAAGTGTTATTGGATTGCAGGTCCCATCAGCCCTACCCAACACAGCCAGTAATGAGGAAGGACAGCAACTGCAGTCCCACAGCATCTGGAAGGCTACAGTGGTAGGTGATATCCCCCATGTTAATGGGGCTGTGAATTCTCCAGGTGTAAGTCTAAGCTTTAAGAGGAACTATGCAAAGTTCTGAATCCTGTTCCCAAAATAAGTTCAACACTTTGGATCACTTCTTTAAAATTCAGACTAAAATCAAAGGAGACTCACTGCCCCAATGGCATGGGAGCTACCAGCCACCATAGGAGGCCTAGATGTTTCCCATCTTTGCTTTGGAGTTAGGACTAAGTGCAGACTTGCATCACAGTTTCCCACCTTCTTGGAATGAATCCTCTGAAACACTAACTAAATCATTTGGGAAGTGGCATTGGAGCAGCCTGATTTATCACAGAGCTGTGATAGGCCATGTAGCCCTCACTGATCCTGTTCTTTCCTCTGGTCATTTCTGCACTAGACTGTTATAGTGCTATTATTCCACTTTCAACATCCTATGGAATCCTGGGGTTTGCAGTTCAGGAAGGGGCCTCAAAGGCCTTTCCCTAAACTGCAAACCGCAGGATTCCATAGGATGTTGAAAGTGGCATAATAGCACTACAACAGTCTAGTGTGAAAATGGCCTCTATTTTGTGAGAGAGGGAACCTGTGGCTTTAGCGTGATGGTGAGGGAAGTTTGAGGATCCTTTAGGTGAAAGTTGAAGCTCTGAAAATCCCTCCCTTGCTTTGATTAATTAACCAATTTTCTAGTGAAAACTCTGACTTAAATTAATCAGAGTTCAGGAGCAGTGCCTCCCTTTTTTCTCTCAAGAACTCTGATTCTTTGCACATTTACAGAAACTTGTGGAGGACTAACATTGGTCAACAAAGCAAATTAATTACTTGCTGGGATTATCAAGGAAAGAAAAGCATTGCAATATTTCCTTGTAATTACTTTGTGATTCCTGGAGCAGTAGGCGTGGTTTTAAAGCCTTGACAGTTAAAACTGCTTTCCTTTCAGCCTTCAGATTTGGGCTGTTTTTGTAAAGCAAGATGCTGTTGCTCATTTTTTGTGGAAAAACATTTTGAAAATAAAATGGTACAGACAACCCTACCCGCACTGCCACAGAAAGATCAGTTAAAAAGCACAACTGTGTTTTACTGTTAGGGACCATTATTTTCAATATAGAAGCATGATGGCAAAAAGTCTGATTTGTAGATTGTTGGACCTATGGGACTGACATCTCTGTCAGTTTAAATCTGTTCAGGAGACCCACTTGGGTAAAGATAATTGCATGAAACTATACATGCAATGTATTTGGGTTAGGAATTCTCTGAGAGACTGTCTTGAGCACTGGTGTCTTTGGTTCAACCATGAAGAAGAGTGCATTACATTTTTACAAAGTGTTCCCCTGAGGTATGTATGATGCTGTAATTGCATAGGCTGAGTTCTATCTGATGATTCATAATCATCCTAGCAAAGTTGTCAAAGGGTAGAATGTAAGTGTTTATAATAAATGATTGAATACATTTTTTCTACTATAACCTGAATGGCATTTATATTTAGATTAGGAAGTATCACTGTAGCCTCTCTTGGTAAGGAACTGGGTATTTGGCTGTGTTTTGTCTCTTAATGTAAATGAGCACATGAACTAGCCCATTGAAATATATTTTTTATCTGGTATTGTTCTGTAACAATATTTAGTCACATTTTTGATACATTATTTCCATGGTATATTGTTAAACAGTCCCTATCTGTTATCTACCCTGTTAGATGCACTGCTCATGGTAGCTGATCGCTTTGATGGACCATCCAATGTAGACATTGTCATTGGTACAATTCATACCCGGATTGCAGAAGCCATTTCTAACATGCAAGAGAACAGAGAATCAATAACAGCCAAGGTAAGAGTCAGGTTGTGGTAGACCTAATACTGCTCTTGATTTTATTCATATCTTTTTGGCTTGCCATTCTTCCACAGAGCTTGAGGTGGCTACCTGGAATGTTGCCGGGCTGGCTTCCATTCATGCACACTCCAGGCCAAACCTGCTTAATTTCAGTGTGGTTTTTGTATCATGTAGCCTTAACCATACAGTATGACTGGGAGTCATGGAGTCCTCCAGGTGTCATCAGACTGCAACTCCCAACACTCTCCACCATTGGATATGCTAGATATGGATGCTGGCAGTTATAATCCAACATTTGGAAAGCTGCAAGATTTCCATTTCTGGTAGAAGAATTGTTGGTGTATGTCATTTTTATCTCAGCCATCCAGTGCAAAGCTACAGTGATGGGTTTCCAGTAACTTCTGTTGATAGCATTAAAAAATTTTGCCCCATTTTTGAGCACAGGACAGGTGGAACTGACATTTTTCCACTGGCTGAAAGCAGCCCCACCTTCTTTTATTTATAATCTTTTCTAAAACCTGTCTCCCTTCTAATGTCAGAACTGTGACAGCTTCTAAGAATTCCACTTGTCTTTCTTTCATCCTCCTTCATTTCTGAAGATTTTCACAGTTGCAGTTCTGAGCATGGTGTGACACTTTAAGCTGTGCACAGAGGGAGTTCACTCCAGCGTGATTCCTAAAACTGTGCAGCTCCCTATATGACTAAGGCTGATGGTAACAACGGAGTAATTTGTGTTTTGAAGCCCAGCTCTTTTTCCCATGACTCCTAAAACCTGTAACTAACAGATGCTGTTGGAGAGTGAATTGGGAACTGACTGGCAAGTAGATAAGTCATTGATAGGCCAGGAGGGAGAAAGAGACCTGGAGAGGGGGGAGAGAGAGAGAGAGAGAACATAGCAGTAGCCCACAAAATACAGTGTTAATACAATGTGGAAACAGAGCCATCAATTCAGAGAGAGAACACAAGGGAATGAATTAATCTCTACCTCCCAGAAGGTGTTTTTCATTCTTCTTGCATATTCTTTATGCCCCTGGAAGAATTGCCTTGTAACAACCACTGTAATAAACTATAAATGGGTATGCTGCTGTGAAAAAACTGGAACCATGCTTCTTCATAAAACAAATACCAGAATATTTTATGTACAATTATTAAAAAAAAAATGTCTAGGAAGACACCGGACTCTCTCTGTTGCCATGCAAATGGCTGACAAAGACCAACGTGCACTACAGATTATATCTTCACCATCTGTGAGGGCAAGATAAGTCTGTTCCAGGGTGAACTGGCTAAATGGTTGTCTATTGCAATGAGCAGCTAAGGATGCTGAGACAGCCTGCAGGCACTGAAACTGGTCAAACATTTGATTCTAAGCACAATCAACAAGAGATCTGAGAATCTTCTGTAGTGTTTAAAGCAGCTTTTCTCAACCTTTTGTACTTCAGAGGGATCTCTGAAATAATGTTTTGGTCTCTCAGAACCCCTGTGTAAAACTTGTTGGGCAGAATCCTGTATCATAATTATGAATGCATATCCTGCAGTTATGCATTTGTATCTGTTACATACTCATGGTCCCTATGTAAAAACCATGAAATCTTCACTTCCCAGGCAGCTGCTGCTGCCATCAACAGAGGTCTGGTCACCTGTCACTCAAAAAGCAGCTAGCTGCCATTCCCACCCAACCCCTCACACAAGCAAACTCTGGTGCAACGAGGACTTTTTTATGTCTGTCACAATGGGGAATCGCTCATGGGAAGGGGTGGAAATGGCAGCCAGCTGCTTCCAGAGCAACAGGGGAACAGATCCCATCAATCGCAGTTGCTGCTACCCGGTAAGTGAAAATTGAAGGTCACACTGGAGTTCAGTGTGTAGCTGTGGCATTCACACATATATAACTGTGGCATTCATGTGTACATAAAGGCCATACAGGATTCCAGCCACTATATCTACAGCTGGAAAAAAAATCCTCGATCATGATCCCTTGTGGAGCCCTAGAGTTCCAGGAAACCATAGCTGAGAAACCCTGGGTGAAGGGAATCGCAAGACTTGTTTTTATATTATCTGTTTTTCTCCTTTTTAAAATATAAAGAATGAAAAATATTTGAAGGGGGTTATTATGGTGTAGTGGTTTGAGCACTGGACTGTGACCTTGGAGACCAGGGTTCGATTCACCACTCAGCCATGGAAACCCACAGGGTGACCTTGGGTGTGTCACACAGCCCAGAAAACCCTGTGATAGGTTAGCCTTAAGGTCATGATAAATCAGAAATTATTTGAAAGCATGCAACAGCAACAACAATGTATTTTCATTAGCTCATCTGGTAGAACAGAAGACTGTAGAGATACTGTCCCACACAGGACTCCTCAGATCACTGACTGACTTTCAGCTTAATAGAAGCTGGATTTGGAAAGAACTCAGATATAGCTTGATTTAGAGAAGGCCACAGATCAGTGACCATTTCCGTGCTACCCTCTTATAGCGCGATGATTCCCCTTTCAACATCCTATGGAATCCTGGGGTTTGCAGTTTAGGGAGGGACCAGCCAGCCCTCCCTAAACTGCAAATCCCAGGATTCCATAAGATGTTGAAAGGAGAATCATCGTGCTATAAGAGGGTAGTGTGGAAATAGTGAGTGGTAGAGAATATGCATTGAATGCAAAAGGTCCCAGCAACACCAGTTCCCAACAACACCAGTAATGCTGGGAAAGACTGGAACCCTGGAGATGTACAAAAGTAGATAGACCACTCATCTGACTTAGAATAAAGGAGCTTCTATATTTGTGGTGATGGGGAGAAACATAGCAAATGAAGAAAATACCGGAGCTTAGAAATAGTACTTCCTTGGACTATAAAGTCCCATAATTCTGACTGGGGAATCAGTCATTTAGTCTTGAAATGTAAAATTTCCAAGCTCTGGAAAATATTGAACTGCTATGATGTCGTAGAGAAACTTGTTGCTTCCTAAGCTTTGTTTTTCCCTCAGACTTTCCAAGGCTGTGGAAATCCTAAAATCAACCCCAAAGCTTCCAACACTGAAGATAAAAAGAAGCGGGGGAAATATGTCAATGAAGATAAACCTTCACAGCTTAGCTCAGAGAAACTTGTGAGTATGAAATGTCTGTCTTCAAATATTTTTCACAACAATTTGTGTGGTTCATTGTTTAGAAAGCTTGTTGAGTCTGCTGAGAACATCCAGGCTTTGCTTTAAGAATCAACTGCAATATTTATTTAGTGGATTTTGATACTACCCTTTACCCAAGGAGCCCAGAGCAAGGCTGTCATTATTTTCTCCTCCCGGCAAGCTTGTACAACTGTCTGGGTTGCATATCAACAGCTGGCCCAAAGGCATCTAGTAAGCTTCATGGCTGATGGGAGTAAGAAACTAGGTCTGCCTATACCAAGCCCAGCTACTCTACAGTATTGACAGCAGAATTCCTCTTCCCAGTTTAATAATTCTTTAGTAGGAAGTTATCATGCTGTGGGCATTTTGCATCATAAAATAATAGAATCATAGAGTTGGAAGGGCCCCTGTGGACCATCAGATCCAACCCCTTGCTATATGTAGGATCTCCAGCTAAAGCATCTCTAGCAGCTAGCTGTCCAGCCTCTTTTGGAAGGCATCCAGAGAAGGAGACCCTCCACCAACTCTCTAGGCAATTGATTCCATTGCCAAACTCCTTTGTCAAGAAGTCCCTTCTAATGTTCAATCAAAATCCTTAACTTGAAACCATTAGACCTTGTCCTACCTTCAAGAGCAGCAGAGAACAGACCTGCCCCCTCCTTTCAGAGTCAGCCCTTGAGGTATTTAAAGAGTACAAGCATATCACCCGTCAGTCTTCTCTTCGTCAAGTTGAACATGCCCGGATCCTCATATATTTTGTTCTCCATACCTCTTATCATCCTTGTTGCCCTTCTCCGAATTGCTCCAACCTCTCTATATCCTGCTTAAAATGAGGTGCCCAGAACTGAACACAGTACTCTAGTTGAGGCCTGGCCAGCACAAAATATAGTGGGACTATTGCTTTTGTCAGCTTGGAAAGTATGCTTCCATTAATGCAGGCTAAAATGGCATTCATCTTCTTTGCTGCAGCATCACACTTCTGGCTTCATCTTCAACTTATGATCAAAAATAATCCCAATAATCACATGTTGTACTGCTGAGCAAAAAGGGTCTTGGGATTATTATTGATCACAAATTGAATATGAGTCAGCAGTGATGCAAAGCCCATAACAGCTTCAGCACTTAAGTGGAATATGAGCTTCTAATTCCTTTCCACTGTGTCCTCCAGCATTCACAGGTGCCTTCTGTAGAACCTGAAGCCTATAAGTCACACATTTTTAACAGAAATTTAGTTGTAATTAATTCCATTTCCCAATTACTCAGCTACAACGAAATCACATATGTAACAAAAGATAACTTCACTCTCTCCTTTTTTGGGTGGTTAACTATAAATGTTTTATAGTTAGAAAAAGTCTGTGGCCTCATTGCTTTGCTGTGTATCACAAGACAGTAGCTTCTAGAATTCATACTTCTAAAAGTAACTGAAAATATTTGCAATGCTTATAAATAGTGTAAAAATAAAGATTTATTTAGAGTTGCAATTATAATAAGAACTGACTATAAGGAGGCAGCCTTGAAACTGTAACTGATGATTTTTTAAAAAAATACTTTTTCAAGCTCTGATATAGCGATGTCTCTCTTGAGTAAAAATGGTGTCTGAAATCCTATTAGAATCCTGGCAGAATGTAAAACTCCTATAAAATTTGGGGATGGGGTAAGGCCGATCCTTTCCTGCCCACACAACACAAGCTGGATGGGTCCTGGCTGAACCCATGTAACCAATCCAAGAAACCAAAAAGATTCCAGCCTCTCCCTATATAGTCTGCATTTACATTGTGCCCTAATCACTGCTAAGAAACGTCCCATTTATTTCTCTGGTTCATCCCTCAAACCTTGTCCATGTCCTTCTGTTTATTTTGAAGAAGGGGAGCCTGACTGTCAATAATTTTCTCAACCGTTAATGCTACCAGTGCATGTTTATTCATCAGTCATTCAGAAGTTCTGCTGCACAGGCAAAGTAATTTTCCCCATCAGCCATCTTCATCTTTAAGGCTAATGAATTTATTATGGCATGACCTTTGTGGACTACAGTACACTTCATTAGAGGCATAAAAGCTTATATTAGTTTGGTCCTCAAAAGTTTATGCCATAATAGATTTCTTAGTCAAAGGTGAAAGAGGACTCTTCTTGCTTTGTGCTGTAGACAGACGGTCATAGCTGCCCCTCTACAAATCAGAAGGTTGACCTTCACCTTTGTTGTTAATTGCCATCAGGTTGGCTTCAGCTTATGGTGATCCTATGAATGAGAGATCTCCAAGATACTCAGTTATGAACAGCCTTGCAAAATCAGGGCTGTAGCTTCCTTGGTTGTAGGTATTCACCTGTAATGCAGTGTTCCTCCTTTCCTACGGCCTGCTACTTTACTAAGCATTATTGCCACCCTTTTGGGGAGTTACAAATGTGTAAGCACTATAATTACAGGAGAACAGCCACTGTGATCTATGGGGGTCTGTTCCCCTGTCAATTGGGAAGCTGTTAACTGGTGTTCCCGCCCCCTCCCATGAGTGATCTCTGGTACAACAGGCAGAAGCAGGGTCCTTATTACAATTCCCCCTTGTGCTGGAGATTGCTCACGTGAAGGGGTTAGAACTGTCAGCCAGTCCTGATCGACAGGGAAACAGATCCCCATTGATTGCAGTGGCTGCTGCCCAATAAGTGGAGACTATGGGACTTTCACGGTCCCTATGTATCCCCTAAATTAGGGGATATGTCAGGAGTGTAACTACAAAACAGTCACAAGTGCCTAACTCTAGGTTACACATGCATAACAGCCTGACAGGATTCCAGCCGTTGTCTTCTCTAATGAGTTATGTCATCTTATGATAGGGCCAAAGTATGAACACCTCAGTTTGGTCATTTCGGCATCTAGAGAAAGTTCAGCTTACAAATACATCTCGGCTCTGCTGAGCTCCCATCCCTTCTGCTATTTTAATGCTTCTGTTTCCAAGACATGCATCATAGATGCATCTGTTCTTGCCCCTCTTTCTTAATTTTTTCTGAGAAGAACTTCGAGAAATGTTGTTTTGATAGCTTATTCACTACCCACTCTATAAAACAGCAGGTTTGGTAAACTGATAGCTGTTCTGGGCTAAAACAAATGACCATTCAGTCATCACAGGCCTGTATATCCTTTTTACTGGACTAAGAGCTGCCCAGAATTGGCTTGTGTCATCTAGATTACAATCAGGATTTAATCTGTAAAGGCTTCCAAATTCAGTGCTTCATTGAGCTTTAAATAAACTGTATTTGGTAGGTTTCAGATGCCAAAGGGAAGCTGAGGGAAATCAGGGACTTCTGGGTAGCCCTTCCGACCACACTTTGCAATGAAAAAATATCATCTGGTTCTGTGAATGAAGACAGATGCTGGAATGGGATGACCAGAGGCAGGTAAGGCTGGTTAACATGTGAGGCAGTGACCATGTGAAGCATTGAATAGATGCCTTCATGTATCAGTTTCATTAAATTTTGGAGCCTGGAAAGGTGATATTCCATGATGGAGGATGGTGAGAAAAAAGCACTCTCATTGGAAGAGAGAAAGCAGTGTTTATACATGATTGGGATCCTATTCTCATCCTTGTTTAGACTGGCAAATCTGGATGAAAATCCTATATGATGAAGCATAAGAGTTCCATATATAGAACTTCGTTATGGCTCCCCGTCAGCATCCCTGAACTCACCATTGCACTGTGATTCCCCGCCCCCCCCCCGGTCATTCCATTGCTCCCCATAGCCAGATCCAGTCCAAAGACATCTTCCGTCAAGATCCTCTGGAGTCCTCTGGAGGCTTCAACAGATGATGCCATCAGTCTGTGTCTGGCTATGGAGACAATCCCCCTGATTCCACTCTCCACCAGCAGTGGATGGTTATGAGAGGGCTCTCACAGCTCAGTGGTGAGTGGAGGGGATTTGGACATTACACAGGGAGGAAGAGAATACCAACTTCCCCAAGGACCAAAAAAAATAGATGCACAAGCATAAGGTGGACTTAACTTGCATATGTCACGAACAGGATGCCATAAGCAAAAAGATACTTTGGTTGTCCCATATATCCAGTTTTAATATAAAGCTAAACTATGACTTAGGGGAAGGCAGCCATAGGAATACATTATATTGTACCCTTCTCTCAGCCAGGACAGGCTCACAACCTTTTGCCGCCTGATACAGTGGACAAGTTGGGGGCCCTGTCCTCCCTTCTCCATGCAAGAAGCAAGTATAATTGAATCTTACATCAGCTTTGGTGACAAGACAGCAGGCTAGCTTGAAAGGTATAGAATAGTTGGTGTGGCACACAGGGCTCTCTCCCTCTGCCCCCAGTACTTTCCCACTCTTCTGTGCCCTGTAGGGTGGCTGCTTCATCCTGCCTAATGGTAAGACTGGCTTTACCTCCACTCCACACTCCGCTTTTCCATAGTTTGTAATTAAGAACATGGAAAGAGCCAAGCTTGAAAGCCCACAATAGGACGTGATTGCAATAGGAGTCTCCCCATCATTTTCTCCATCAACTGATACAAAGAGGTGTACTTCCTCTGATATCAGAGGGAGCATGTATCTATTGGGACTGGTTGCTATTGACAGCCTAATCCTCCGTGAATAACTCTCTTATTTTTTAACAGAAAGTAACCATTTGATCAATAAGAAAAACAGAAGGTGTGGCTTCCATGAGGTTAGAAGGGCTGGCAAATGAGGAAGGTGTAACTCTTAGACCCTTTATGGTATCCTGCCTTAAGCCCTTTTCACACTTTACGCTGCCATCGTGCGGGGATCACGCAAAAAGCCTCTTGCGGGAGGAAATTGCATTCCCTGCACTTCCCTCCTCACCGGCTCCGTGCTGGACGGAAGGAAGCGCGATAGCTCCACCCCTTCCTTCCGCAGCGCAGCCAGGTGCTTTCCCAGGCTATGCTGGGGAAGGAAATGCGGCCATCGCGCTTCCTGAGGTTCCACACGCCAAGTAAGTGTGGGAGGGACACGGGAGGAATGCACAATCGTGGGTCATTTTTGGCAAAGAGATGAAAATGATATAATCCACAATTGCCACGGGATCACTATAGGAGCGCTGCACGATCACAAGAACATCATGCGGAACCATCCTCGTGATCCTGCAGTGCTCCCATGGCCATTTCGCATGGGAAATAGAGTGAAAAAAGGGCCTTGTTTAAATCGAACTAACCAGAGTTTCCTTCCTTCATTCTGATTTAACATGTAACCCTGGTTAGGTTACAGCAAGGGTGGGCATTTGTGGCACTCTGGCATGTGTATGTATGTATTGTTTACAGTTCCCATCACAGTTAGCCAGCAGAGCCAATGATGGGAGCTGCAGTCCAAAAATATCCACAAGGTCACAGTCTCTTGGTTTAAAAGCAAAAGTGAATGTTTCCCATTTCTTTGTGGACAGTCAGAGAAAGAGAGGAAAAAGTATGCAAACCAGGGAAGCATGTTAAACTGGCTACAGGGATGTCTGATATTCCAGAACTGGCTTCCAATGTGAATGCACATGAAATCCAGTGTGGTGTAGTGGTTTGAGTGTTGAATGATGACTCTGGAGACCAGAGTTCAGATCCCCACTCGGCCAAGGAAACCTGCTGGTGACCTTAGGCAAAGTCACACAATCTCAGCCTCAGAAGGAGGCAAGGACAGCCCTCCTCCAAACAAATTTTTGCCAAGAAAAACCCATGATAAGTTCTTCCTAGGATCGCCTTAAGTCGGAAATGACTTGAATGGCACAATAACAACAGTGAATGCACATGCTCTTTTTAGATATCTTCCAGACGTGATGGGAGATGGTCTGGCCAGTCAGATCAATAACCCAGAGGTGGATGTAGATGTCACGAAACCAGACATGACTATTCGCCAGCAAATCATGCAGTTAAAGATTATGACAAGTCGACTGCGCAATGCATACAATGGAAATGATGTGGATTTCCAGGATACAAGTAAGTACGGTGCTAAAAAGATGAATCATTGTGGTGCTGCGAAGGTGACATGACGTAATATGATCCATGATGAAAGAAAGATGTCTGTAGTATTCTATGTTGATTCCAGCACATGAAACCAAATTGAAATCCGCAGGATAAAACACTACAAAGGTGTATTAAAACAATTGTTCAAATGCCTGGGAGAATTTAAAGGTCTTTTCCTGGCACTTTTAAAAAAAGTGTAGCATAGGTATCAACCAAGCCACTTCTGGGAAGGAGTTCCACAGATAGGAGGCCCATCCTTTAAAATGCCCTTATTCTCATATGACCCTCCTTACCTTATTTGAGAGGGGCATCCAAAGGAGCATCCTTAGGGTTCAAGGAACTAACTATGGGAAGAGATGCTGCTTCAGGTAACCTGGCCCCAGGCCATCGAAGGCTTTAAGGATTAAAACCAGTACTTTGGTCTCTGAAATGGACTGACAGCTGGTGTGATCAGGGGTGTAGCTACAGGTAGGCAAAATGAGGGCATTGTCCTTCCAATCAGAATTCTGCCCCCCAAAACGATTTTTTCCTTCCGCCTCCAAATTTCTAGCATTTAAAACTTCAGTTGAGCATTCAGGACAGGAGTTTAGGCATCCAAAGAAAAGGAGTAGGCAAAGTTACCAAGGGAGAATGTGAACACAGCAAATATCAGAAGACTACTAGATATGGATAGTTTTCAGCATATCACTTTCTGCAATGCTGGAAGTTTGGGGAATGAAGGAAAATTTCATTGGTGGAGCAGAATTCTTACCTGGGGAGAAAATGCCCTCATTTTACCCCCTTGATTCACTAGCATAATATATCAGTCCCTCCTTGCTCTATTTAAAAGGTGAATTACCATTCTTTGAGTCTTCCAGAAGAGGCAGTTCACTTTTTTCCAACAGTAAGAGTGCAGTCTGCAGAGTTTGGAGGGGCAAAGTGTTACAAAAATAGTTACAAAAATAGCCATGCAGAGGGATGTACTGTGTCTGCTTCTGGAGGAAAGAGTGGTATTTTTTACAGATTAGCTAATCAAAAATGTGCGTCTCATTCCATTTTTTTAAACTTTGGTGGTTGTCAAGCCTGCAAATCCAAGCCACAGATAGAATGAGAAGAGCTCTAGACAGATTTTCAGAGAATGGTTAAGAGCAGACATTATTGTGCATAGCATTAAGACTTCCCCATGTTGAACTACATTACAGCACCTGTCACCAAGTCCAGGATGCACCATTGCACTGTAATAGTGCCCTCTGTCCCTGCCCAGACCATTCAGTTACTGCTGAAGAGCAGCAAGGATCTAAGACCAAGGTTGGCTTCCTCAGAGATTCGCTGGGGTCTTCAGAGGTCTCAGTGGATTATGTCATTGGCCTGCATCTGGCTGTAGGAACACAGAAGCCAGACAGTTTCTCAAAACCCCCCCCCCGCCCCCGCACAGCGCTCCACCAGCAATGGAAAGACTGCTGGGGGTGGCTATTGCAATGACACGGTAAATGTTGGGAACTTTGGACACTGCAAAGGGAGGAAGAGAATACTTGGCTCTGCAGTGACCCCCAAAATACTTGTGCAAGTAAGGTGGAATTAGGAGGTCACTAACAAGATGCAGCAGTGTGGGCTGAATGGATCCATACAGGATTTGCTCCCTCTCTCTTTGCCACTGCTGAACCCCTCCTTCCGCAGCCTTCTTGCAACTGGTTAACTGTGGGCAACACTGGGAGCAAGGCATGCAGTAAAGCAGTCACATCAGATAGAGCCTGGAGTACCGGATTCTTCATCCCTTCCTTCAGCAGCATGTCCCAGTGTGCTCTTGCGGTGTGACACGCACCACAAGGTAATACAGGTTAAGCTTTTAGTACCTGCAGCTCTTACCTGAACTTCCTTTTGGACAGGTGATGACATCAGTGGCTCTGGAAGCGGCGATGGTTGTCCCGATGACGTCTGTGGCAAAAGACTGTCCAAGACGACCAGCACCAGGCTGCCAGAGATACACGCAATGCCTAAGCAGTCCGGGCAAGGTGTCGGTGGAAGTAGCAGCAGCAGCGGCAGCGGCAGCAGTGGCAATAGCAGCATATTTTTGCCTTCTTCCTCTCTTTTATTACTTACTGTGGCTGTGGTCGCAACGCAGTACCTGTGGCGGTAACTTCTTCATGGAGCCACAGAGGAGACTGTGGTGGTTGAGGTCTCAAATTTGCCAAAAATGTGGACATATTTAATTCATCTTGGCAAAATGAGGGAGATAAAAAGTTCTTGATTGTTTGTGATAACCTGGCAGTGCTAGAACTGGTCTTTTTTTTTTCTTTTTTTTTTTTTTTTTGGTGTTTTCAAATGCTGGGCTCTTCTTTTTGTACCTCATTATGAAGAAAAAAAGAGAGAGAGAAAGTCATTAATTTGCCATAAAAAGGCACCCAGGGGGATACAACAGATCTTAGCAGAAAGGTTTAATGGGGGAAAAAAACAAATGACCCTCAAGGTGATACCATTTTTATTGACTGCAATAAAATATGCAAGTTATCTCATATTCTTATTTAACTGTAGCCAAGACAGTGCCACTTCAGTTTAGAACAATACGCTTTTTTTAATTTCAAGATTTTTAGAGTTCTGTAATAGGGAAGTCACTTCACAGTTTTCTATCAAGCAAGTGGCAAAAGGTGTCTCCTTTGCTTTGATGTAGGAGTACATATTCTGTACAATCCCAGACCACAAAAGGATTCATTATCCTGGAATTTGGGATGAGTCTTTTAATTTGTGAATACTTTTCTCTGCTAACATTAGTAATTGAAACCACATAATATTTCTCTTACATCTAAGTAAATTGGAATGAGACTTTGGTTTTGCACGTTCATTTGAAAGTAGCAATCAGATTGGTAAAATGCAATACAAAGTTGTAATATGCAACATTATGATGGAAATATGCATGGGAGACTGGCAGGAAAACTCCGTTTTCAGTCTGAGGCTGAAAATCTTCCTGCTATTAACAGGGACAACAGTCATCTTTTACCAAAGGGATAATACAAAGAACTATATTTGTGAGGTTTTGTGTATTACTACTTGTCCTGTTAGCAAAGCCTGAGAGTGATGAATTGAACAGGCCAGGAAACAGTTAGATAATATCAAATATCCCTGGAAAATTTATTTGGATGCAATATCAGATTTTCAAGAGACTGCTGGTCCTGCCTATTCCCCATCAGTTATGTTTGATGGCTATCAAGAAGACCAAAGCCATAGCTTGCATAATCAGATCAACCAAATGCTACCCTTTCACACCTCAGATGGCAAAGTTAATCCTATGTTACCCATAGCCGTTTTGTAGAATAAGCTCATCACTTCAGCTGATTTTCTTTTTGTTAAAATAGTGACCAGGTACATTGCCTGATATCAGGTTGGTTGAAATGAGGTTAAGGAAGAGGGGATGTCCAACCACAGATCTATGTAAAAACATACAGATAACATATTTCTCTGTTGAGGCCGTTTTGTTTACTAATCCTACAGCCATAAGCATATTTTCTTTTTTCAAAAATACATAGCATATCAAGGTGATCTTGCTGATTTGATTGAACAGTGGAAAGTTCTTGATGTGAACTTTGCTGTTAATTCAGTTTGTTTCACATTGTGACTTTTCTTTTGGGGAGCAGGAGGTATGTGAAAGCATATTTTTTACTTTAAAAAAAATAATATAGGCTTTGCACAAATGTAGACACGTTTCTACTGTGTGTCTTGCATCAAAGACAAATGTTGTGTTTCTTAACAACAGCATCCAAAAATGTACACTCAGTTACGAGTAAGGGGAGCATTTCAAGCACCATGACTTTAGAAATGGTGAAACAGTAAGGAAGCAAATTAATTAAGTTAGCCTTCCCATTCCTGGTCCCATTGGATTCTATGCAGCACGCTCCATTGGTAATGGAGATTGCCAGTAGCACTGCTTGAGTTTTGAGGTTGTGATATCAAAATTTGGTTCCAGCATAAATTCTTTGATCCAAATTATACCTGCTTTGCACACATTGTTTTAAAGCCCTTATCAGAAGAATACCCTATTGACTTTCATTATTGATCTTGTCAATCTCAGTTATTTTTGGTTTCAGTTACACCATTCTTAAAATAATTCTAAAGACAAATGAGGCATGAAAAGCCAACATCTTGCCTCCTTTGAATGTAAGCTCAAATACAGGAAAGGTGGATTACTACAGTCAAATAGTGTTGCATATGTGGCCTTCTCGTGTTTAGGGAAATAAACTGTTATACACAGTGCAGGAGAAAATGAAACAGCTATCATTTTCTTTCCCATTAATGAAAAATTTTTGCCAACCTGCTAGAGAGCTGTAAATACCCAATTCAGGGACCTGTTCCAGACTCCAACTATGTTTAATGCTGGTCAGTGTGTCAATTTAAAAACAGAAGCCTGCCCAAAACACATCTAAAACAGAAAAATGTTTTCTGTTTGGAAAGGTGAAATTGTGAGAGCAAAAGCAGTATATAGATAAGGGGAACTGATGATACACTTACTTTTCCATAGCTTCTCCTCAGATGTTCAGAGCTTGTAAAAGTTAATTTTTCTAGAGCACAACTTACAGAATTCTTCAGCCAGTAGAGCCTCCGGCCGTGCTGCTCCAAGGGAGCTTGGGAGCTGTGGTCCAAAAAATCCAGTCCTTTCCAAACTCTGTAAGCATGTTTCCCCCAACTAGACTCCCAAATCAAAAAGGTGATGGTGTTGGGAAAACAAGTATTAGGCAAAAAGCAGGCTTAGTTCCATGTGCCTCAGAGTCCCCTTCACTGTAAAATCTGACCACCCAATCCTCTGCTTTTATACGTAAGGAGGAAGACACAGACTTAAATGCCTCTGCTGCTGCTATCAGATGTAATTTGAGTCTGCTTGTCTTGATAGGTGCTGTATCTCATGCTCATGGGATATGAGTTTTTTTCTTTTAAAAAAAAGTTTCCTTTTTTATAAAGATGAGAGTGCTCTGCTTCAAGGTTTAAAAGCACTAAGCCATAGTGTGTATATATACTGGCAGACTTAGTAACTGGACAATGGAACTTAACATCCAGGCCCCATTCATAGCTGTCAACCAGAAATCAAAACTGTAGCTGTACAACATATTCTTTTTGTGCCATAATATCTGTTTCAACAGAGGGCAAGGGTTAATAGAGGCTTTAAGAGCACTAATATTTATCTTTTACAAGTGACAAACAACCTGTTGTTTTCTGGTGGGCTTGTTAGGGAGTCAAAGTACAAATATATTCCAAATATACACCTTGGCTTTAAAAAGAAAACAACAACATGCAGTTCTATCTGATAAGCTAAGATTTATCTCACATATTGGCACACTTGGCCATTTATATACTTCTTTTGGTTACCAAGATACTTGTAACTATCTTGCACTGTTGAACTATGTTCTTTGGATCCTTGTATAAATAAAAAAGGCTGGAGACTTAAAACTATATGGCTGCCACTTGCAACAAGATATTGTTTTGATTTCTTCTGCTTCTATATAGTTTCACCAGGCTAGCTTTGGGAATATTAAAACATTCACCAGCCTTCATATAATATAGCATGGTGAAGGTATTTGACTTGGTGTGGTGTCAAAATATATGTCCCAACCAGAATCAGCATGACCATTCAGTAAGTACTGGCCATTCGTCAAAGGCACCATGTTGCCAAGTATGTCTATGCTTAATTGAAGATAGTCTTTATAAGTATATTTAGAATCACACGCTTAATGCTCGCATTTGGAGGCACTGATGAGCCACATAGCATCTTTTCTACAGATGATGTAAAAATTCACACATTTTCTATGTGTGGTCTGGATGCCCTGTGGAAAACGTGTGTTTGTGGCACATGAATACATGTCATTTTAGCTCCCTCTAACAGAATGCTGTTATCACAGTGGACTCATTTAAAGTTGATAGACAACAACATGCATGCATAGTGGTGTTCTACAAAAGTGTTTTGCCTTCATGCCAGCCTAAATAGGATTGCTGAGTACCACAACCAGCCTCCTTAAGCATGACAACTGTTTGCTGGCTTGTTGCCCAGAAATTATGGACTAGATTTGTTTCACACTCAGTTGCAAACACAATACTGCAAGTCGAGCAGCAGCTGTGCATGGCTAGGCTAGCTCCTTACAAGAGGTTTGTAAATGTTACTGCCACCACAGAGAGCTATCACATGGTTAATTATTTGGTATACAGAGATGAGAGAGAAAGAAGTTGCGACACTCAAAACCATTTCCAGTAAACTTGTTTAAAACTGAAGTATGCTTAATGATCCTGCAAACAAAGGAAACAGCAACTCCGAATGACCAGTTCCTACAATTGTTTCAAAGAACAGGGTAGACTGCACTGGATTGTACTATCCCAATCCAGCAGCAGAGATCCCCAACTGGCTTCACTCAGGAGCACAGAAGACTCCTGTGAAAAAAAGTATGTGCATCCAGTAGCTTGATTCTGCACCCAACACAATTATATAGGAGCCCAATTTCAGTGCACACATGCACTGCATGTGATAAGGCAGTTCTCCCAATCTGAACCACCTTTTAAATAAGGCAGGAAGAGGCTCCCCAACCCAGACACTTGACATTGTTCAAGGAGCAACTATTCTGTGGCCCAGTACTATTGATAAAAAAAATCAGATCTTTACTGTGTTCGTAAGTCAAGAAAACAAAGCCACAGAACTTTCAGATGTGAGGTCTATCTGCATGTTCTATCAAGACTGCCAAATGAGAGCATTCCTTTTTGAAGTACTGTTTCTAGTTCTGTAAGTAAAAACCAGGCAAATGACCCACACACATATATGAAATAATGGTGTATCAATACCAGGAGTGAGCAGTCTGGAAAACAGTTTTGTCCCTCTCTCCTACAATCTGCTACTAACTATACCTCCTCAAAAAGGGATTTTTTTTGGAGGGGGGGGATCTTTTTCTCCTAAAACAAAATTGACCAGAAGTTCACTTCCAGATTGGGGAGGTGGCAGCGTACTGTGTGTGTGTGTGTGTGTGCGCGCACGCGCACTTTAATGCTGCTTTAGAGAACTGTTGCTATCCAAACTTATGACAGTTATCTGATAAAAGTCAATGGGACTTAGTTCTGAGTAGATTGCACTTCAGAAAAATACAGACATGCAGGTAAGTTGTTTTTTTGTTTGTTTGTTTATACCTACTGCATAAAAAGGGAACAAGAATATTTTGTTTCAGAAATATATTTTTATTTTGCAACATTTAAAATCCATTGCATTATAAGACACAAAAACATACAAATCAACTGGCTTGTCCATTTTAATGCTATACTACTGGGACCACAATTAGCAGCCTTAAGCATGACAACTCTCTGTTGGCTTGTGGCCCAGAAATTCTGGGCTCGCTTTTTTTGACACTCAGTTGCGAACGGGAACAAACATTTGCTAAGTCCGCCCACACACAAATCCTACAGACAGCAGTAGGATCTGTAATTGCACAGGTCACCAATATAGATTTGTTAAGGATGCAGTACATGCTGAGACCACTTTTGAAAATAATGGCTTCAGCCAATAAAACTACCAAATATTTTCCAAGTGAACTTCAGTTAGATCTCCCATATTAGAAGAAAGTTTAAGCCACCCTCATACTTCATATCCCAAGATTTGATCCTGAAGACAACAAAAACTCACAGGATTAAGGATTGGAAACTGAATGTGTCTAGGACCTTACTCGATTAGATCTGTTATCTGTTTATATTCCTACCAAATCTACAGGAAGATTCCTTCTCACCCACTTCCTGCTCTTGTCTGCTTTCAACAATAAATGGCTACATCTCCATAGGTATTTAAAATCCTTCAGTGGGCTATCTGGAGGACAAAAAGCGAAAAGACAACAACCCTGTCTTTCCAGCGAAAGAGTATCAGCAGTTGCTGGGCAAAGTCTATATTGCTGTGGTGACTAAGTTCTTGGTAACAACCAAGAACAGACTACCCTATTTATGTATAATGATATGCTACAAATTGAAGAACTAGGAGGATGGGATAGCGGTTGAAAAAGAAAAGGAGCTTTCCACTTCTGTACTGCACCTTCAGGAGACTCACCACAGAATCCCAAGGCAATGCCTGGTGAACTGTCTGTACATTCCTATATTTTTAGATGTGAAAGCTTTGGTTTCATAACTGTATCAAATTGCCTTTGGAACGATGGACATTTCACTACTTAATACATGAACAGAATTATCTGGCATCTTTTCATAACCACAGTAAGTGGTTTTCAGCACCTACACAAGATCGTTCCAGTTTTATCTTCTAGTTAACTTTTTTTCCCTGTATTCCTTATGCAGTATTTCCCAAATCAAATTACTCCAGGACAAAGTAACAACATTTAAATGAAACTATAGTTTCCAGTGTAAGGGAGATCTGCAATACTGCTACTCTTCTCAGGCTTTCGTCGGAACCTGTCTTCTTTGAACTTAGCTTCTTTCATCTTTTTCTCATCCAGTTTTTTATATCTGGTGACTGGTACTTCTTTGCGTTCTTTTACCTCCTTCACCCTTCTGGATGGAGAAGCTCCTTTGCCTTTTGCCCCTCTACTATGCCTGCCCAGCCGCGCTGCCAAAAAAAATTTAAAAAAAATAAAAATACATAATTGGCATTTTGTAAAGCAGAATATTATAATTTTATGATAATCCTATGCAAAAACATACTGGATTATAGAGGATGGGAATAAAAGGATTATTCAGAACAGTGTGTGCTGTTGTTTTAAATGACTCCTGCCTGCCTTTTCCCTTTCATGGGCCTTCAGATAGTAAACCCCATGAAATTACCAGTACACATTTCTTTCACTTGAGAGAATCCAGGTCTGGTCTTGAGATGTCACCTACATCCCCTTTTCTACTTAACAATGAAGCACAAAAGGCCCACGTTCATGTCTTCAGAATGTACAAGTGTAGCGACAGGGTAATAAAATATGTTCACTCTGGCAGGCCACTTCCTGAAAATTCCTTTTGCCATTGCTTTGCCATGTCAGTTATCAAGTTCACATTTGCTCACCAGAAATATGCCAACGTACAACCAAAACCATGCAACTTGCATTGCCTCATGCTGTGCCAACAATAGTGGCATTGTAATGGTGTGAGGAGTAATGTCAACAGGTAATGTCCCATAAGCCACCAGTCTTTAGCTTAGAAGTATGTGCTACACAGAAAACCTATGAGGAAAAGAATTTCTTCCTATATCATCCAGATGTGTGTCTATGGACAGTGAAGCTCATCTACTAGAAGCTCATCAACACGCACACAAGACTGAAAGAGGTGGGAAGACGTTAGTTGTGGTTTTAATACAGTAAAAAAATAAAAATATGCAAATAAATAATCACACGGCCAAGAGTAACATAGCTGAAAAGAGAAACAGAAGAAGGTAAAATGGAGCCTGCTGAGGAGTTTCTAGCTTTAGGGAGGCAGGAATCTATCCCTTTACTTAATTGCCATATGACTAGATGACTGAATACAGTGCACACTAGCTGTCATCATTTGGATGCCAAATATCCATGTTTTTACAAGATTCCTAGGCACATGCAAATATCTGCTGTTTGGGCAAATAAATTAGTCCTTTTCCTCTAATGGGATATAATGGGAAATTACACAGGCCATAGTCTATCCAACTGCCCAGTAAAGCAGAAATCTAAGTCTGACTGCCAGTGTCCAGCCAGTGAGGGCAAAGATACTGGGCTCATCAACAAGAGACCTCATTTTCTTTCATCTGCATTTCCACTGAAAAAAGGAGCAGCCTCTCTGTATTTTCCCTCCCTTGCCATTAATGGCTAGTACTTGCCAAGTATTCCTAAAACAGTATTAAGAGAGAATCTCTCATGCCAACATACTCCTCTCCAGTTCTCCCTTTAAGCATCTCATGGCATTTAGACAGCTTCCCATTGAGCAATCTAAAGAACCTGAAGGATGTGAGGAGACAAAGGGAAGCACAGAACTACTTTCTCCAGCTCCTTTTCAACCTCTAAGAAAATGATGCAAGGGGGAAGAGCACACAAAGCAGCGCAAACTGACCATCTGCAACTGAAAACCTCATTACCTAACTCACTAACTTCACGTGGCCAGAAGGCAGACCAGGGCTATCAGACCTCTCATGGATTCCCTAAACACTCTGACCAAAGCAGCATGAGGGCATATGAAGTTTGCTGGAGGCAAGGAAGATCATCTCTGGAGAAGGGAGTTGAGAGACCTTTTGAACACCAGCCCTGCTTTCTATAAATACCTCATGTTGTGGTGCAATGGACTGAAGAAAAAAGCAGAGCGCACAGAACAGTGTGAAAAGCCGCAGCAACCGCTGCAAAGTCTGTCACAACTGCTTGTCACACTGTACCTCAATGGTAGGAAAGAGATAAACATATCATCGTTCAATACCCTGCTCTCCAAATGCTTAGAAATTCCTTAGGTTTGTGTAGCTGCCTAACTTCTAAAAATGGGTTTAGGGGAGGCCATTTGCAGACATTCCAATAGTGCCACAGTTACAAACATGAACTGCAGTATTTAGGATGTTGTAATTCTGATTTATAAATATTTAAATACTGAACAGGATGCCAGCCATAGTAAATAAATAATCAGGATTTTCTTGTTTTTGCAGAGTCAAAGTTAAGAAAATTATCTGATACCAATAAGAAAAAACCCTGCTCCTATCTCATTTAATCATGAACCTCTAAGCTGCCACCTCTGAGCATCAGCCACACTCCATCCTATTTGAAATATAAAGACAATTATCCTTATTAGCTTGGAAATTATTAATTCATGCAGTTTCGCCCAACATGGCTAAACTCCATAGATTTCCTGATTAATGCTCAATAAATGAATGAATGAATGAATGAATGAATGAATGAATGAATGAACGAACGAACGAATGAATTGAGGTTATTGCTGCCAGATTTGGTAAGACAGGAAAGCCTCAAGAGAAGGAGGATTAGGGCTGGAGGAAATGCATTACATGGCTCTATGCTGGCTGCCTTGTTCTACAGAAACACTAAAATGGTAGAGGCCTTGGCTGAAATGGAGAAATGGAATGGAGGCATCTATTTGTTCAGCAGGAAGATTTAATTTAATTCTATTCTATTAGTTTTATTTTCTGGTTTTGTATACTACTATTCAAGATGACCCACAATTGTTCACTTTGTACTATTTTGTGACTTCTTGATACAGCTAGCTAAATCCATGACACAGACTGAGCTTTGTATCCAAACACTCACTGCTCCATTTACAGTGGATCAATGTCCTCTAGGTGAAATAAATACATCATTCCTTACTAACTTTAATGTCATTCCCTATACGTCTTTAACCAGCAGGGTATTTGGAGGGTGAATGTACATGTTGGGGAAGGTGCTAAGAAGATGAGAGATACACATCAGTGACAAAATGTAACTGAATAGATTGTAAGACGAGAATTCAATTTCAATTTTCTTCCAACCTGAAGTTTTGGACTTCCATTTTCACAAGGCAACAATTGTATTATGCACTCTGTTGCCCACGTTGGGGGAAAGCAATTTAAAAATGTCAAAAAGACCACTTTTGAAGGAACTAATAGCAAAATGAACTCCTAGATGGTCAGTGGTGACAACCCCTTCCCATTCTCTGTAAGTCTCATGGTCTACTCTGAAAACTATCAACATATTAATCAACACGATTGGTGTGAACTGGTTAATGAAATAAACCAATTATCAACCAATTTCTACTAGTTTATCGTTAAAGAATTATTCTTCAAACCCAAGACACCAACAGGTGATCCTAATCAACCTTACAGTACTGCTACATCTTACATCTATGAACTGGTTTTAGCACTTGGAAAAGTGATAGATGGTCACCAAGTATTAGTATAAATTAGTGGGGATGCAGTAAGTAGTGACCATAAAGATGGATTAGGATTCAACTGATGACCCTTGCTTCTCTACTGGCTTTGCCCCACTCTCTTTTTGTTGGTTTCCATCCCTTCCCTTTCTCCATTCTTATGAATGAAAGACTGCAGTCTCCCCCAATGCAGTGAATTGTTTTCCCCTTGACTACTAAATCAAAGCAGTTCAGGAGGAAAAAGGCAGCCAGACCTATGAATGTATTGAAAATTACTGGATAACAGAATACACTTATTCTGTTGTCATCCCCTTCCCTTCTCCCTTCTGGAGAAATGAAACAATTCAAGGGAATGGCAAAGAGGTGGGAGCAACTGTGCACAAGGAACAGAATCAGAGCCCCTAGTCATGCATGCTTTTCTCTGTGTCTGCCTCAATGAAAAATTTTAGAAAGGGGGAAGAAAAGGAGAGAGGAGATTCACAGCATGGGAGGAGGCAGCTGATGTTCATGAGGTCTGTTCTTGCTGGTAGGTCAGAAGTTGTCATCCTTTAAAGTGTATTATTATGTTGCAATTTTGACTTAAATTAATTGTTTGGCTATCTTTTTCCCATTGCAGTTTGCAAGAGGCAGGAGCCACAGAATTAAAGTTGATGTGGAGGGAAAAACAGCTTTATCACTATCATTTCATTTATTAGGTCTCCAAAATCTTTTGAGGATTACTAGAAAGGATCCAAAGTATTCACCTACTCCAGAAGTCCAACCCCTTAAGTAGGTCTGTTTCATCTTCATCTTCTTTATTGGCTAGTAACACCCATGCAACTGGTCCAGGGATCACCTCACTCTAAATTAGTTTTATTTCACTTCAACAATGACATCATGTAGCCAGATTTAATTGTCCCCATAGCATTATTAAGACATCATGTTCACTATACAGTCCTTGAAAGGTGGGAATCCTGCAGTGAAGCAAAATGAAGTCTCACACGCACATAAAAATTGAGCTGAATCAGCAATAGGCTAGGGAAACAGCAGCTGCAAACCAACATGCAAAAACAAACACATGATAGGCAGTCACAAAGGTTTCTCATGCAATTTTTCTACCACACTGCCTCTGAAAGCATTACTTTTGCACACACCATACAGAATGACTAATATTTGGCACTGTCCTATTATTAATGTGTCACATGACAAAGTATGTATCTTGGAACTCATGATTTCTTTTATCTATATTGCGGCAACCAGCCACATCTAGCTTCTCTCCTTGTAATTTCTAAAATATATGAATGTCTCCTTTGCCTTGTTTAACCTAACTTGAAAAAGAGTCCTGTGAGTTTAAAAAATAGTAGCTATACAACATGTTCTATATTCTGCTTCTATAAGACCAATCACACCATTGCAACACCACCAGGGAGGAAATAAATTTGAGGATGTAGAGCCCCAATGGATATGCTTTAAATAGCAGAGAGATGGAGGAACACACAGTTGTACTAAGTTACTCATGCTTTAATCATGACAGTTTTTACCATTAAAACAGAAAATATCAATAAAAATAACAATATTGGAAAACAATAAGCCAGAAAAATGTGGGAATGAGGCACCAGCGACTAACTCAATAATTTAAGTAGCAGCACAAGGTCTTAGTAAAAGAGAAAACAGCAGCAAAGGTTTACAATTAATAACCATTTGAAATATTAGGAAAGAAAAGCAACCTCCACCCCAAAAAACAAAACCCTACGAAAGAGATCAGGGTGACAATTTACTTACTTGACAGGAGAGGTGAGGATTCTTCTTCATCAGACCCAACTGGCGATGTACCATCTTTTGCAAGTAATAAAACAATGTGCAAAGACATTTCAGAAAGTTCAACAGTAAGAAAGTATTACAAGTGCCTCAAAGGAACTGTGCCTTCTAGGGAAGGGCCAAACACAGTCATTTCAACAGAGTCTTAAAAATTAACGATGAGATTTTAATTTATTTTATCGCATTGATTACATTTACAATTTGAGTACATTTCTACAGCATGCTTTAGGCCACAGTTTCAATATACGTGACACAGCACAACAAACAGAAATTACAGTTTTAAATCCTCAGTGTGCTCATTTTGTATTTACACAGATGACGTTTCCTTAGACTATGTTCACATCAACAATGAACTTCATTTTACGGTATCTTAACACAACTTAATTTGAGATTTTTTTTTCAGAGAAAAAAGTTTAGCGGATATGAAGCTTTTTTTTTTTTTTAACAAGAAATGGATTGCTCCACTCATAGAATCTTTTTAAACTTTACTCCTCTGGACATTATCCTCTCGTGGAAAAAAATGGAAAATCTATTCCTGTACATAAATGTGTGAATTTACTTCTAATACCCAACAGTTTTTATACCTACATAGCCTCAAATAAATATATCTACAGTCACTGGAAAGCTGAAAAATTGAAGTCAACTAGAATTAAAAAGTCACCACCAACTTTCTATCCATCTTCCTTTAACCACATTTCATCTGATACTTGTACATATTCATTCATTGAGATTTTTGTCACTATTTCCTTTAGTGAAAGCAATGGAATATACTTCCAGAAGTCTTGTTTATTCAGGACTTTCTTCAGTATCACAAAAACCTCAAAAAAGTTATCCAGGGTGCTCCAATGGAAAAATAATGTTTACAAAACTGGATTCTAACCTCAACACAGTTGAGGAAACCAGTTGATTGGATCGCCCTCTCTCAGTCCTTATTTTATGTTTGTATGGTATAGCCAGCATGGTGTAGTGGTTTGAACATTGGACAATGATTCTGCAGACCAGGGTTTGAATCCTACTGAGCCATGGAATCCCACTGAGAGACTTTGAGCAAGTCACACTCTCTCAGCATCAAAGGGAAATGAAGGCAGCCCCTTCTCAAACAAATCTTGCCGAATCTGTGATAGGTTCACCTTAAGGTCACCATCAGTCAGAAATACTTTGAAGCACATCATAACAACAACAACAACATGCTGCAGCTAACAGTGCTCTAAGGATTTTCTTCCAGAAAAAAATGTTTTCCCTAAGATCTCAGTATATACAACAAAAGGCAGAGTATACATAGTTAACAGCAAATCATTACAAACAGCATGTGTTCTCCATCTTATGTCTTAACAGGCCCAGTGTCACATCTCCCAGCAGTTCATAGTTTCCAGTATAACTAAGGGCCTTTCTAACTTACACTCTTTTAGTGCTATTATTCCCCTTTCAACATCCTATGGAATCCTGGGCTTTGCAGTTTAGGGAGGGGCCTTTAGAATTCTCAGCCAGAGAGCAATTTGGCCTCTATAAACTACAAACCCCAGAATTCCACAGGATGTTGAAAGTGGAATAATAGCACTAAAAGAGTGTAGTGCAGAAAGGCCCTAAGCTTGATATAAATTAGACTGGTAGGGGATAACCAATACACATGTGATTTGATGCATATTTGTTTCAATTTGTCATAACACAAGAACCCACAACAAATCTGGAAAGTCTGTCAATGAGTAAAACAACATTAAGCAGTCTCTCATACTGATTGCCTGTGGCACACATCTTCCACAGAGGAAGAAAAGTAAGTCTTCATGCCTATACACAAAATATTTACAATGTTAAAAATTAACATTTCTGTTTTAAGTCTCTGAAAGCTTGGGAAAATATTTGCCATGGTTGTTCCATCTACCTCATATTTCTATGCCAGATTCTCCATTCTTTTTATCTTCACACCATCATACATCATATGCTTTCCAACACTTCAGCTTTCAGATTAATTCCAAGATTGATTAATCAGAACTCTTTCTAAAAAACATATTCAGTGGTTAAAACCACATCCTGTTTATGTATAGAACAGTCATTTTGCACATGTAGGTGTACAGAATCCATTTAAGATAGCAGAAATTTTCATCCAGAGTCCTCAGTTTGGTTCCTGTCCATTCCACTGAGTCTAATTTCCCCTTCCATGTCAACTTCCACTCAGTCTTCCACTTGACTTTCAGGTTCAGATATTCAGTTCTATGAACAAAGACTTCTCTTTTTCCGTACTCTAGTGCCCCGGAGAATAACATGTCTCTCTACATGCTGTGTGTGTCTCTTTCTTCAGACTCAGTTAATACTCTAAGTCAAGCATAATTCCCCAAATCCAGTATCTCACACTTCATTCAGAATCCTGTTCTTGATTTTTTGCATACAATTTCCTAGAGAAGGAAAATGAACTTCTATTCCATCTAAGGCCTATCTGGTCTGGATGAAAGTACTGAGACTTTCCAGGATTTTTTGTTTCAGTTGTATCTAAACATCACTGCTTCCACATCCAAATGTTTCTTGAGATATCTTGAGTTTTCTGTTTCAAAGGGGCAGTAATTCCCAGAACCTCAGATCCACATGGACGTTTCTTTTTTCACTCATTCTTTCCTCTTCTTCTTAGAGGGTCATGCTTGGTTTATCTGTGGGCATGTCTGTGAGAAGTACTTTCCCCTTTCTCATCCTCCCCAGGAAAAGATACACTCCCTTTGCAACATCACTGAAAACTTCACAGGAGGGGCTGACCCATGAAGCTGAAAGGTCCAACACAGCGGAAACAAGCAGCCAGTAACTCTGATCTACTTCACCCTTGAAAGTACAGCTTTAAAACAAGCAGACCTGGGAGTGGTATAAAAAGTCTCTGATCATATTAGGAGGAAATATTCTGGGATGAACAAAAAGTTGTTTGGGTCTACAAAGTAAAATCAGAACAAAATCTGGGACTTTGGTTTTTCCCAGTCAGTCTGGTTGCACTCTTTTAAATAAAGTATCCACGGGGGGATAATTTGCTTCATACAGTGGGGAGAGATGTTCTTGTGTTAAATTCTAGACCCCTTGCTTTGCAACAAACTAGATATTTGTTGGGAGCTTAAAGAGATTTAAATGTGAGTTTAATTTTAACAATTTTTTAAAAGGAGCGTATCAGGTACAAAAATAGGGTTAGGATTAATGATGCAGAAAACCTGACACCTCTTGAAGAAATATTTTTCAAAAATTTGTTTTAGTTTATCATGTTCTGAAATCAACTTCTTGCCTTCAAGACTCTTGAAAGTATTCTGGAATGGCAGTTCAATTAACCATGCACCCTCAAGCCCAATTTTGCTCAGAAATTTCCCACACTGCATGCCACAAGCTGCATAAATAGCAAGCCACACATCCGCTTTGAAAAGGCGTGTTAAAGCACTGGTAGCATTATGAGGTAATGTTGCTATAGCACACAGGTTAGCAACTGACCCAATGAAATCAACCATTTCCACTGCATGCCCCATCAGTGGGCTGTACCAAGTTATCTCCAGTGACCTGGAAGGAAACTCCAATTTCAGTAGTCTAGGTAGAAATGATGAGAGCTGGCATAGTGTAGTGATTTGAGTGTTGGACTATGACCCTGGAGACCTTGGGCACATCACACACACTCAGCCCCAGAAAACCCTGTGATAGGTTCACCCTCGGGTTGCCGTAAGTCAGAAACAACTTGAAGGGAAGGCATACAAGAAGAACAAATCTGCTACTGGGGGGGGGGGCGAGGAGGAAAGTTTTATTTTGCATGGGGAGGACTAGGTAAATTGCTGCATGTTTTAGGCTGTTTTGCAGTGGTTTGACCTATTTCCAGGGGATTTCCTACCCAATTTTTGAAAATATATATTTGAAAGTTGAAGAGTTTAGGAGTGTCCCAGGAGCTTAGCGGTCAGAGGTCAAGTGTCATCCATGGTCATGCTTTTCCCCTCCTCTTACCCCCATTTTACAGCATTTAGAATGGAGATCAATTGTTCAAAATACATGACAGTTTTTTACATAGTCCAAACATATCCCTACACAAAAAAATTGTGACTTCTGCTGACTGATTTCTTCTGACTCCGACCATGCTTGTATGTACAAGGTGCTTTTTGTTTCACAGAAAAGATAAAATGCTTGCATGTTTGGGGTTCTCAGTTGTGCCCACTGTCTCTCAAATTATCTGACAACTCTTTCAGGTAATGTTTCATTTGTCTTCCTGAATACGGTGTAGTTTCTCACAAGTGTGAGTAACCTGGTTGATTTTTGTGGATGAAAAAATGACCTGAATGAAACTGGATGATTTACTTTTACTCTAACATTTTAGCTTCTTCTTATTCACCTTTCCTTTCCAATATGTATGATAGAACCTGAAGTGGACAAACAAACACATCCTTCCAGTAGGTTCACCAGCAAACTGAACATATGAAGTCCCATGAGCTTCTGGAAGTGCATTAGGAAAGCACATCACAGTCCAGTCATGTTGCATGGATCCTCTAGAGAACTGCTGAACACATTCCTTCTGGGAGAGTCTTCATATTCTTTACAATTGTTGACAAATTTACAGTTACAAAATTTGCAGAGACACCGTGTTTCTGAATCAACAGGTTAGTGCAAGGAGGACAAAAAACTACCAGATTGGTATATGATTTTTGTTGGTTTATATTTTCTTTTTAAAATAATGACATCCAGATAAGCTGGAAATATGTGCAAGCTTGTTGCAACACTTGCAATTTTGATTTTTAAAAAATACCTTACTAGTAGCACCTAACAAACAACATTGTTATATTTTACTCTTGATAGTAAATGGGTGCTAGCTAAAATTCAGAACCTCTAGGCTCTGTGTGAAACTAACCAAGTGGTTCCACTAGTGACATACCATTGAGCTAAGCAGCATTTTTGCAATCTGCACTGAACAGGCATCTTACTGCATGCACCACCAAACCAACCAGCCTACCTGCTTGCAAACATTCTCGTTTATGACGTTCATTCCAAGACCTCACTTTACAGGACTTGCTGCAGGTGTAGGTGTCATAACAGCGTATGCAAGGTACGAGATTCACACCAACTGATCGCCCACACTGGTAGCAATATTTAAACAAGGGCAGTCTACAATACAGAAATGGTGTAAAAGGCAACATCAGTGACATTTACACATGTTAACTTGTTCAAAATTAACACAGCAAGTAATTGCGTGGCTAATAAAGAATGGAAAAGTTTAACTTGTCAATATAAGAAATAAAACTATTCAAACTACAAACGTGATCAAAAATTGTGAACTATTGGATCTGCAAACTCCAGGATTCCATAGATGTTGAAAGTGGAATAACAGCACTATAATAGTCTAGTGTAGAAATGGCCTTAGATACAATCTGCTTCAAATTCACAATTTTCCAAACAAGCTCCTGCAACCCCAAGTTTAACAGAACAGTCTGGGGGATCCTCAATGCCAGTAATGTCATAACAAGAAACAGCCACCACCATCCATCTTCTCTTTTTCTGGATTTTACTTTCAACTGATAATTTTCACACCACACGCATGTCTTTCAAAGTATTAGCATGGGAGTCTGGTGGTGCAGAAGCCCATTAACAGGAACACACTGTGAACTAACTCTGCATTGAAAGCACAGGGCACTAGAACAAACCAACATCTTTACAAGTTTTAAACTTATGCCTCAAAAAATAACAAAACTATAACATTATGCAAGGAAATGATAAAAGGAACAAAATGTAGGTGGTTTGTATGTTTTGTGGGCAGAATGTCAGAGAGAGAGAGATCATTATTTTCACACTCAAAAGAAGATTTTCCAGAGGGTCCAATGAAAAGACAGACCACTCTATAGATTACGTGATACTTTTAAAGACAATGTGAATTAAGCTACGTTTTGGTGCACTGATCTTACTTTGACAAATCTGTTTCTGGCGATAGTCCTCCACCCACTGTAGATTTCTTTCTTGATGCTGCATGACAATAAACAAATGGGGAAATGGAAGATTTTTCATCTGAAGTCAAAATATGTACACTTAAGGACTGTTTTTTTCAAACATCACTGGATTCATTATGGGACTCTGATCAAACATTTCCTTGTTTCTATCAAAGCTTTCAGCAGAATCATTTATTCTTTTAATAGAAATAACAGAACAAATCCAACCAAACTTCTGAATCTGAGGCTGAAACAATTGATGTTGCTGATATATTTATCTGTATCCCCAAATTCTCTCAAAATTGGGACTCAAGGCAGCTTACAATTTTACAAAAGAACAATACACCCAAAAACATTCAAAAAGTGAAAATTAAAATGGAATTAATCTTTTAACCATATTAAAACAATTTAAAAATCCATTTAAAAGCAATTAAAATATAACACCCTTTGCACATTTGTTTAGAAAAAGTCCTGTTTTAAAAGCCTGTCTGGAATAACAAAAAGGGTTTTGCCTGCCAACAGAAGGATAAGCAAGGGGGTGGGTGTTCTGGCCTCCCTTGGAAGTAAGTGCTATTGTATGGGACAGTCACTGAGAAGGCCCTATTTTGCATCCCCACCAATTGTGCCTATGACAGTGTGGGACTGAGGGAAGAGCCTCTCCTAAGGATCTCAGAGCCCAGGCAAGCTGACAAGGGGGAAATACAGTCTTCCAGACAGCCCAGATCTGAGCCATAGAGTGCTTTATAGGTCATAACCAGCACTTTGGAACTAGACATTTTTAAAAAATGTATGGTCATCACCAAAGGTGGCAGTGTGACATCTGCCTCTTAATCTTGTAAACTAAGATAGGTGGCATGGTGTCATCATATTTTAAGCTTCCCTGCCATCACAGTAGTAGACAATGGAGCGGGAACATGGAAGCTCACAATGCAATATAGTTGCATTTCACACTCTTGTTCATTCAGACATCAAAGTATTTCATTACTAAGCATTCTAATCTCAAATCCAGAATAGTTCTGTGATATGGACGATTTAACCTGGACCCACCAAACTTGTGTTTTTGAAGTTCCTCTTTATCCCACTGTTTTTCTTTCCAGATGACAGCCTCGCGAAGCCGATCACTCAGAAACTCAAGCAACTTGCGACGAGCGCCAAAAAGCTCTCTCTCTATTGGTGTCAGAGCATGGTATGGAGTCCTTAACATTCTTTTATCCTGCAATATATGAAGACCACATCATGCTACAATGCTATCAGAAAAGAAAAAAAACTACTTCCTTGGTGAATTAGCAGAGAGGTTGCATGAAAATGGTATAGGAAAACCAGTATGAAATAAATAAGGAATGGCACTAAAACTCTGTAAAACGTTCACTAAATTGCTGTAGTTTTTATATGGAACAAAATTTGTTTCTCTCTCTTGCTTTGTACTTAATCATTTTCTTAAGATGTATATGGTTAAAAATAAAGGTCCCATGTATTTAGTTTTGTGCATGCAAAGTGATGCATTACTAGCATCCCCTAGCTTCCAACATATATGGGGAGCTGGACATATACCCTTAAACATACAGTTGAGGAACAAGACTATACACCCAATTTACTACTTTTCAGATCTTGCTCAATTCTACTAGGTGTTTTTATTAATCAGTAGGTGAACATCTAGGACAAATCTTTTGATAGACAAACTACCTTGTTTCTGTTCACTGATCATACCTCACAGGGCCCAAGAGTTATATGGACAGCCCTTTTGACGATGTCTCCCTGTTCAGCCTATCTACTGTCCATCCATGTAATTCACAGTGGTTTATCTTGATTCTCAGGCAGTTATCACCAAATTTTAATCAAAGTGTCATTTAAACAATTAAAATATATATATATAGGATTTTGTATCTCTCTTTTATGCTGTTGTGAGTTTGAGGATATGGACACAAAGGGTCAGTGGAGTCAGAATTCGATAAAATTTCTTAATGATCAGTAAGCCAAGTTGCCAAACACATATTTCCTGGGAAATGGCCACTAAGGAGAACGGGAACAAATAAGCTACATTCCTGTGAAAAGGAATGAAAGAAAATTGTTGTTTGAATTAATGGGGACATACAGAGATAAAGAGAGGGAAGTGAGCTGAATTTAGAACTCTATGAACTAGAAGTACCTAAAAAAGATGAAGTGCCTCTCTCTGGATATCTGAGCGGGGGTTATTGTTTTTAATCTTGAAATGTTAAACTATGACTCCACCAAGGTTCAACCTGTTCCTCAGTAAATACATTCAAATATTAAGAAATGTCATAATCTCTTTCTTTGCAAAGGGAAACTAAATCTAGGCAAAAATCAGTACCCTTGCAACTTTCACACCACTTAGGAAGGTAGGTCATGTGTAACAGTCCCTAAAGCACCCAGCTATTACCTAATCCACTGTTCTCTGTACCTATAATGTCCTGGTGAGCAAACAGTGCTGACTTTATTATAAAACATATCTTTGAAGTGGGAAGCTTGTGCAAGAAGAGAAACCTTTCACACCTGAGCTATTTTCTGATGAACAGAGAAACTCTCATGAATACAAGAGGCCAGCCATTGCTACCTAATTCTCCAGCTGAAGAAACACAACAGCTGTCTGCAAAATATTCAGGACTAGGAAGGCAGGAGTCCCCAAGAAAACTTGTAGCAAAACTACAGCAGCCACCAATGCCTGTTTCCCTACTTCTATTTGATGATGATGATGATCATGATAATGATGATGATCATCATGATCATAAGATCTTAGTTTGGGTGTCTGTATGATGATACTGAATGGAAAAGAGAGGCATGTGTATATGCTCATTTGGGTGTTCATTTTATTGTGGTCAACAGACCATTATGTGTTTATGCTTGCATAAGGGTAAGTGGAGTACATATGTATAAAAGAGAGAAAGAATTCACTAGTGTTTACTAGTAACACTAGAATTTACTAGTATTCCTTCAAGAATCCAACCTCTCTCTGTTAATAAGTCTGAATACAGACTGGATTTGGGAATATGGGGGAAAGCTACAGGTACTGGACAAGACACAGTTTGGGGAATCAGAGACACAGGATCTCAAATATTTCTAACAAGGATTAACTATGAGAAAATAAAATCCCAGGGAACGACAGGTATATACGTTAGTAATCCATAAAGCACAGACTGATTTTCTTCTGAAATCCTTTGGTGCACTCCATTATTCAATGTATGTTTGCAATATGCTCTCTAGTGCCTCTTCCTTTCTGAACTCAGCTTGGACACATGGCATTTCTCCCTCCATATACGACAGACATCTTTGTTGTAGAACTTTGAGCATCACTTTGCTTGCATGGGACATTAATGCAATGATCCTGTGGTTACTGTAATCCCTGGTATCCCCTTGCTTGAGGACTGGAATGTATATTGAGCATTTCCACTCTGTGGACCATTCTTTTGCTTTCCATATTTATTGACAGGTTTTACTTAGAACTAGAGTAGATTCTGCCTCTGTACAGCTCTATTGGTATGCCATTTGTTCCTGGTGATTTATTTCTCCCAAGAGCTCTGAGTGTAGCTTTCACTTCACTTTTTAAAATTGTACGTTCACCTGCAAACGGTTCTTCCTCGGTTAAATCTGTCATATTTTCATCTTTTTATTGTTCAGTGTATTTTCCATCATCTTTCTATTTCTACTTGGTCATGTAATGTGTTCCCCTGCTAGTCATACAGCATCTCCACTCCTGGTTTAAATTTCCATTTGATTTCTTAGATCTTACAGAAGAGGTCTCTAGTTCTTCGTTTTTTGTCATCATCTTCTATTTTTCCACACTGATTATTAATGTAGTTTTCCTTGTTCCTGCACACAAGTCATTGATTAATTGCATTCAGAGTTGTGACTCTATTTCTGTCACCTTTTACTTTTGCTTCTCATCTGTCTTTAACTATTTGAAGGATTTTATCTGTCATCCATTGAGAGTTTCTCTTTCTGTTTGGCTGAAGACAATGTCTTTCTTCATTCTCCTCTGACAATGTCCCTGGTTTCAGTCCAACGTTTTTATGCCTCCTGGTCAATTAGGCTTAATAGTGCAAATATATATATTTTACAGTATCTTTAAATTCTACAGGGATGTTATTCAGATTGTATTTTCTCATGATGGTTGGTTTAATGTTCTTCTTTAGCTTTATTGTAATTTTTGATATTAGCAGTTCATGGTCTATGCCACAATCTGCTCTTGGTCTTGTTTTTGCAGAGAGAATGGAGCTTTTCCATCTTTTGCTTCCAAATATGTAGTCTATTTGATTTCTATATTGGCCATCAGGTGATGTCCATGTATATAGTCGCTTCTTGGATTCCTTGAAGGATGTGTTTGCAATGAACAAACTCTTGATCTTGCAAAATTCAATCAGCCACTCTCCTGCTTCATTTCTTGATCCTAGGCCAAACTTTCCTACAATCATTGCTTCTGCTCTGTTTCCTCCTTTTAGATTCCACTCACTTATGCTTAACAAGTCTTGTTTTGATTTGTGATTAATTTCCTCCCAGACTCCAGCACAAAATCTTTCAATTCCTTCTTCTTCTTCTGTTGTGGGACCATAAGCTTGGGTGATGGTTATACTGATGGGTTTTCCCTTAAGTTTTGTTGATATTATTCACGCAGACTTTGCATTACATGCTTTGACTGCTTTTTTTACATCTCTCGTCATTATTTATCCCTCTCCCATTTCTTCTTAGATTTTCATTTCCTGAGTAAAACGCAGTGCAACTATCTGCCTCAAAATGTTCCAATCCTGTCCAATTTCACTCACTTACCCCAAGTATTACAATGTTTGTATGTTCCATTTCTTTTTTTTACTATGTCTATAGCTTCCTCTGATTCATGCTTCTCACATTGCATGCTCTGTTAATATGTGTACAGTCATTGTACAGTCATAGATTTTCCTTTCATCTCTGAGCATATCAACAGCTGAACAACCTTTCAGCTTGAGTCAAATTGCATCATTACGCACAGTGCTAATCACAGTTGTCCTCTGTTCTACCCCCGCAGTTGGCTGAGTGTCATCCAACCTAGGAGTTTTATCTTCTTGTTACTATCTCGTTTCATTTTGGATTGTCTCATCATAGGGTTTTCATGGTAAAAGACATTCAAAAGGGGTTTTTACTATTCCTTCTTCAGTACAATACTGCTACAATGCCACTGTTGTCTCTCTGAGAGATCTTCTGCCAGAACCACCTCGACTAGTATTGCTGCCCAGTAGCTGTTCAGCACATTTTGTCTGGCTCCTCAACAAAAACCCACCTGACATGGGAGACCCTCACAGCAGCAGTTTCCATCAGCTTCTTGCCTCACAGAAGCATACAATCACACCACTGTGCAGAAAGGTAGTGCCATTGGTGGGATGTTACTATTACAAGATAAAATTTCATGCACAGTTTGAGCTTCGCTCATTGTTTTCAGCAGGTAGTGAAAGGCCTTTCCTCCATAAAAACTGCCATTGCTCTGGTTTTCTGAGAGAGAACAACAGCCAGCATTTCCTGGACTTAACTCCCTTCCTCACTACCATCCCTTTCCATTGTGTTTCATGCCTTTTTAGAATGGAAGCCTGAGGGCAGGGAATTGTCAAATTAACAATCTGTAAATGCTCTGGGATTCTCTTTGGCTGAAAATAAATAAATAAATTCCTCACCTTCCTATCCACTGACTGGTCTGCTTAAAAGCAGTTCCAAATGAGAGGCTTTTCTGGCAACGCAAAAGGCAGGTTTAAGGGAACCATTTTATAGTTAGGAGTGAGGGGCTGAAATTGCTCATCTACACCTGCTATGAGTCTGTGATTTAGCACCACCTCCCCCATTCCCAACAGAGTGGCTAATGCTTGCTTCAAAATGCAAAGGTACTTTAGTTTGGCCCTACAACTGCTTTAAAATTTAAATCATCGTCAACCTCTGATTTTCTAAGGTGACTGTTACCCATAATATATCATAATATAAGGAGGAATTTTCAAATGAAGTGCGGATTCATTTTCTTCCCAAAGGACAACCTCTGATTTAGATCTCTGTAAATCTTTGTTGAAGTAAAAGGTCAGTGGAAAGCTCCACTTGAGTTCTAAGGAAAATGAGCAGAGATGGTAGGGAAGGGTGGAAACCGTGTGGCTTTGCAGGTCACATGAGGTTTCACATGGCTATTTTTGTGGCCAACTGTTTTGGAGAGGAGGAAAAAAAAATAAAGATCCAGGTCTCTGGATACTTCTAGCAGGTCCAATTCTTACCTAAAACAAGTTGGAAAACTACTCCCAGACTTTCTGTAGTTGCCCATCCTTGTGCTACAACTATCAAGAGAAACTGTAGCATTTAACACGTATTCCTTTGTTGATAACACAAGAAGGATTCACTTAATTTTACTACGACTATGAAGTTCTAAAGAATAAAGGTAATACCTGGTAGTATTTGTAATGTGCATAGTCCACCACTGTTCCCACTGCATTTCTCATCTCATCACCAATAGTAATTGGCATTAACATATCCGCACCTCCTGCTATTAATGTATTAATCTAAGCAGACAAAAAAGATAATTAAATTAATTAAATTAAAAAGAAATGCTCTACCTCAAGAGTCTCATACAACCATTGTCATGAGTACCGTACCTAGCCCAAACCATTACAGAGTCTCAGTATGGAGGTCAAATTAAGAGTTCTGCTCTTAAGAATGAAGTCCTTCTTTACAACCAGCTGATATACAGTGGCAGGGTTCATCTAAACTAAGAATCACCCAGTATTTCTTTAGATCAGGGACGAATAAAAGTCACTCTGAGGACTATTTAAGACATACACAGTTAAATGAGGAGGAAATCATGTCGCCTTCCAGATGTTGGTGGATGGCAAATCCCAGCAGTTTCAGGGAAGGATAACTAATAATAAAGAATGCTGGGGGTTGCAGTCCAATGATTCCTATTCCTGGGCTAAATCCACATGTTAATCCCAACTGGATTTAAGTCAAGATCTCTCAGCACCCCAAAGGACATGTTTTGTAGTACTAAAGATCTGTTCCCCACCTCTTAGTTAACCTCTCCTGTTTCTCCTTCAAGTACACACAGGTGTTTCAGCAGCCCATTTTCTCAGCTACTTCTTCTTTATATGCTATAGCACTATCATCTGTTTGCACCACCGTGGACCTCCTGGTGTCTCCATCGGACATTACCCTGTTTCTCTTTTGCTGTCGCCACCCACTCATCCATTTAGGGAACCAGCATCAGAACGCGTTCCATTTTTCTTACCAAAGCCATTTTGTCTGGAAATGATCGGTTGTGTTCATATGCAGGATTAGTAACAGCACACAGGGCACTTCCAACTCCTTGGCTTAATGGGAGATTTGGATCAGCTCCACCAGCTAGAAGCTCGGCCACTGCCTGAGAAAGATAGAATCCCCACCCCAACCCAGAAAAAGACTCCTTAGTGCAAACACTTTTACAGCACAATATGATCTAGGGCTAGAAAAGTGGCTCCCAAAAGTCATGTCCCCTCTCTTAAACTGTGTGCTCTCAGCACAAGCTTGACCAAGAGAAAGACAGGGCTACACTGACAGATGAAGCAGGCCTGGTTCCCCAGTTACAGGCCCTTGTTCTTCCTTTGGCAGCAAAATATGAGACTGACACAATCATCAGGGTAAGAGAAAGGGGAAAGAACAGGTCCTCATCCACCACCATCAACTCTCCATTGCTGTAGACAAGTTGGCAGCATTCTAAGTTCAGTTCTGGCACTACAGATGCCAGGATAGGAAAACTGGTCGTAGGCAAGCATCAAATCTCTACCTTGATCTTGCTGTGGCAGCATCAGGCTCCACACTAGGCATCTCCCTTTCTTCTGTATCTGCTGTGCCAGACTCACCTTTTCACACAAGCCAAGATTCTTTATGAGACGAAAAAGCCTAGCTTTGGCCTTGCCAAGGAAAGGTTGGTAGATCTTGATAAGGCCAAGTTAGGTAGGATGAGGCCCTGGAGCAATTCTAAAAAAGGATTCCCTCTGCACACATATCAGCTTTCCTATTGGAGGGCTGGCTTTGTGAAGCAGAGCATCAGCCTTGGTGGTACTGTTGTACCAAGCTGAATTCTTCCTAGAGCCAAAGCACTCTTTACAAGCCTGGAAGAAAGGGCAGCTCTGGGGATCCCACTTTCTTCTATTCCAGCTGGCATAATTAGGGTTTAAGTTTCAAAGACAGCCCCCTCCCGCACCTATTATCTGCTTCTTCACTCTACAGCTGAGGAAGGGGGCAGAGATCTGCAGCCACCTGCTGCCCAGCACTATTTCTTTCTCAACAACATCACTGTATCAGGAGTGTATGTGCACATGTTTGTGTGGCTGCACAGAAATAGCATAGGTCTGCAGCCACTGAAGCCCCGGAATATTTGCTCCAATTACACCACAGACAATCCAGCCTGTGTGCTTTGGCATTTCCCAGATTGTCACTGAATGACATAAGAACGGCTTTCAGAAGAAAACTTATCCATTTTCCCTCACATTGCTTGTCTCTCCTGCCTCCCAACACCACATCCAGAAAGGAACACTGGGCGACTTCCCCTTTGCTCCCTGCTCAAATGCAGAATAGCAATAAAGCTTTCTGATATTGTAAGGGTTTATTACAGATTTTTCCACTCTCAGACATTAATGATCCCAGGTTAGAGTGTCACAGGAAAGACCAGCTAGCAATTCCCTGAGTGACCTGTCTGAAGGTAGCACACCAAGAAGCACACCAGCATCAGACTGACCCACTGCAAAGCAACTTGTCTGTTGAGGTTTTTGTTTTCGTTACTGCCACTCCGCAGTATCAACAACTACTCCTATTTAGCAATACAGGAAAGACTCCTTTAAGTTAATCATAAGCAATTAGAGAGGGCTTTAACAACACTCAGTCACCTATCCCAAACATTTCAGTAGCAAAAGTTATCAACTGTCGATTCCACCCGAAATACCAAGTATCCAGGACTGACCTTTCAGTCTGAATGAATAAAAATGTTAACAAGTGAAATTATAAAGCTTGTGTGGTTGATTTTCTTTTTAAACAGACAGATGACACAAAGCAAGGCCAAGCAATCAAGAATGAGTTTGGGGTATTTCAGAATGGAATTTACCTTTTCTCTTGCCTAGAACCAGCATGACCTGGGGGTTAATCTAGTTTCTATGGAAAGAAAATTCCCACTGCCTGCAACAGGAAGAACTTTCCTCCCACTGCAAATATGAGATATAAGGAGGCAGCTGATTCTGACTGAAAACATAATGGGGACCAAGGGTTAAACTCTTCTCACCCACGCCATGACCTTAATCCAACTAGCCTCTCCTTTTTAACAATATTATTATTGACTGCATCAACATACTTGCAAAACTATTTCATAGGGCTAACTATAGATTAAAAATATTTATATTTGCTGCAGAAATGTTTTCCTGGGTCAGTGTCCAGGCTCCAGTAGATATTGAAAGTACATAAGGATATATACATTATTGATTTCTACTTTTTCTGCACTTCAGAAAATCTTTATCATAAGCACCCACTGTATGCATTATTATCTACAGATGAAGTATTTGTAGCTGGTTACTATCTGAGCAGGAGCTGAGTTTGCACAGTAATCAAAATTATATTTAAAACAATGTTCTCAGCTCTTTTCAAAGAAGATATATGGAGAGTCAGGAGGAGGAAATATTGCATACCTGATCATTTCCAGTAGCAACAGCCAGTGAAAGAGGGGAATGGCCACTCCACAGGACATTTGGATTTGCGCTGTGTTGTAAAAGAAGGCGAACAACTTTGGCTGCATTCTGGAAAAGGATTAATAAAACCAAACTGGGTCACTAACAAAGAATCATATTTTAAACTTTAAAAGAAAAACAAAGGGATCACATATTTGTTCTAAATAAATATTAAAAATAAAAGATGTTAAAGGAAAGGCATGAACATATTCCATAAGTCAAAATGAAATACTGATGCTAATGTTGAATTGGACACTTGCCTGCAGTACACCCATAAAATGCTTCAGTTCAGACTGACATGATAGTAGTTAAGGATTTAAAGGAGTAACTCTGATAGTGAAAGCTTAATAAAGATAGATTTCAACAGTAACAGCGGACAAGGGGATCCCAAGCCTAGAGAATTCTTCCAGCTGCAGGAGAACTGCTTGTGCACTTAACTGGAGTTCACACACGCATTTCCTCAGCATACACAGACTCACTCCCTTTACTGAATAAACGCAGCAACAACCACACTAGTGTACACACTCCTGTTTTTAAATCAGGTGACAGACTACACAGTGAAAATAACAACCAAGTTGCAACCTACTGTGCTTGTTTAATCCGTATATACATTACAACCACAAGCTCTATGTCCTTAGTCCAACTGCTAGTTCCAGCTAGCGAAGATTCAGTGAGTGAACTATTATGGTCATTATTCAGTCTCTCTATCCTACTTGGGACAAGCAATCAGATTTAGGCCTTTGGCTTTACCTTTATCTCTACAAAGATGACGCTGAAATACACGTAATTTCATTTGCACATGTTCTTCTCATTATGCCCTTACCTCTGCCTTCTCCCCCTCCTCTGCTAACTCCTTGGGCTGAATATAGACCCTCACTGGAATCCTGTTGGGGAGATATTAATACATAACGACTATAGTAACAGTGCCGTCAACCACTGGCTTCCAATTGGCAGGGGGACAGACCCCCATTGATCACAGTGGCTGCTGTCCAGTAAGTGAGGATTGAGGGACTAGGAACTAGGGGCTAAACTAGGGGCTACAAAGGAATCATGAATATAGAACAGTCACAAGTGTACAACTGCAGCTTATGCATTCATAACTGCCCAACAAGATTCCAGCCCTTGTCCTTTTTTGTTTTCTTGTATCACTTTATAAAGTGCCAAGTGTATCAACTGTACTTCACTGGCAGTTAGAGTAGCAGCATCAAATGACTAGGGGGAATGATACTTTAGCACTGTATACAAGGTATTTTGGTGCCTTACATTTGAAAGACTGGGACCATGGCCTAGAATGGCTAGATGGCTTGAAAAGAAGCATTCTTTTCATCCGTGGGGATGAAAATACCTCATCTTATCTGGGCTTGTTTCCCAAGTATCTTCTGGTTACTGCAGCAGCAACAAATTGTATGGACTGGAGAGAAAACATTCAGTGCCATTATGTCTCCCATCATCCTGGTCTCTTTCAATATAAATCTTAGCTTATTTCATACTCACACCTAAGACTGAGAAACACCAACATCCAAGGAGAGATTGGCTGAGTTTGGGCTCATTTTTCATTATTTTTGCATTTTCACACACTTCTGCAAAGATTTCTTTCCACAAAATACAATGTTTTTGTGCAAACTATACTTTTGTACACAAAATCAACCAAAATGAGGATGAGCAATGGTCTCTTTGCATTCCTGCAGGAGTGAAAAATCTCATGGAAGGGGCCAGTTTTTTCAAGAGAGCGTACCTCTCTTGAGAACCATTTCTTGTTAAGGATAAGAAAATTTGCAAATATTTTTCACAACTCTTTTTCACCACTACACTGCTTTCTCACTATTTCTCTCTCTCTCTTTCAATCTCTCTCTGTTTTATTGTGTCATACTTCTGTCTAAGCAGCAGCTGTCTTGGAGGTCCATGGTCAGGCAGAAGATCACAGTATAAATAAGTAATAAATGAACTCTGACAGAAACATTTCTGCGATACTCTCTGAAAATAGTCGAGGGCACTTTGACCGTTAACCTCTGGGGTGTTATGAACTAGCAAGGAAAGGAAACAAAGCCTTTAGGCAAAACAAAGCTTTTGACCTGTTTATCTTTCCCACTTAAACCTTGAACCCACCAAGCTGACCAAACATAAAGAACAAACATTCGGCATCATCAGATATTGATGTTGCTATTCAAATCAATGACAGGCAAACTTTGTCAGAATAGTGGACAAACAATGGCTTGGAACTAGAGACTCATACAGCCAGCTCCACACAACAACTGAGGAGGCTTTCAGCCTTGAACAGAAGTACTTCCCGCCATCTAGCAAAGTGCTCTCAGAGCTGAGTTTGAGACATTGCACAACAACTGCTATTTAAAGAAAACACATCTATACTAGAAATCTGAATCCTGGCCCAAAATACAACTTTTCATATGGATTTTCCCCTGTAGAATTAAAAAAAGAGGAGTTACATCTCATTAATGTAATATCAAAGGAGGGAGTGGGTCTTCTTGTGGAAGTGTTACATCAGAATTCTTGTAACAGAGGCATCTTGCAGAAATATTACCTCAGAAAAGGGTGGACAAGTCAGCTCATAATTTTACCAGCTTATTCCTTGTGAGGAAGGCAGGGCTGATCAATTGCGCAGGACATTACCTAACAGCTAACATGGAACAAAGGGAGAAAGATGGGAACAGAGAGACTCATCCAACTGCAATATTTGGCAAACTTTAGCTGAAATACTTCATTTCAGTGTAAAAGGAACTGCACTTTTCAAATTGACATTTTATGGGTGACATTTTCTATTGTAACTTGAAAATTCAAAAGCTGCAAAGCAATTGTAGAAAAGAAATTGATTAAGGCTGCAATCCTATGCACACTGAGCTGGGAGTAAACTCCCCTGAACTCACTACAACTTATTTCTAAATAGATAAGTATCAAATTCCATTATAAAATACTGTAAACAAAAGTCTACCACAATTACAACAGTTAATTATACATAAGAAGATAAGAAAAGGTTAGGTTATTGACTTTTTATTTATGTAACTGAAGACAGAAGTGCAAAGTAAGAACTCTAGGCCAACAAAGTAATCATCTCTTGAAATGAGACTCTCTATTGGACACAACACATTACAGCCTCTTAAATGGGCCTTTTCCAGTTCTGTTAATCTGCACAAGATTCAATCACCAAATGTAATTAACAATTAAAAAACTTAAATTGTTCAATGAGAAACTCCAGATGGTAACTCAACTACATTTAAAGTTTCTCACTTTTTGCCAGTTTAATAACCATATAATTACCATTTCCTAAAGCAATTTTCTCCCCCTTCTTCCATTCTTTCCATCCTGGAGTTAGCCTTACATCACAACCCCATATCCACTTATCTGAAAACAAGTTCACTGGCCAGAACTTCTAACTCGAATCTATAGATATTTATCTTCTGTTCATTTCAGTACAGGTATACCTCTGTTTAACAAAGTCTCTGGCAAAGAAGTTTCTTTCTACAAAGTCTTTTTTTTGGGGGGGGGGGGTCCAGCCCTCTTTTCCTTCTTTCCTCTGGTTAACTGGAAGGTTTTTTTAGCCACATTGACATTTGGCAGATAGTGAAGGAGAGTGAAAGAACATATACTTTCAGTGTCAGGTTACAGCAGCATGTCTGCAGCAAACAATGCAATAAAGGTTGAACTGGGAAATAACAGGCTTCCACTCTAGCTGATCCCATTTTAGTTGTGTCTTCCTACAACAGGCAACGTATACTGCAGCTGCCTTCAGAGCATGTATGAACAGCAAAAGAGAAAGAAAAGGAAGAGTGCAGACAAATTTGCCTTTCCAGATATACCTAGGATGTTAAAAAAAAAACTTAAATCTATAAGCTTGGCTACCAAAATGAAAATCATATGGAAAATTTACTGAAACATGTTGAACTGCTCTTCTTTTTGTGGTGTAAAAGACTATCTCTGTTCTTTCCATGTTATTCTGCCTCTTGTACTAAAGTTTCTGTTAAAGAAGCAATTTCCAAGTACACATCAACATTATTAACTGAGGTATACCTGTACTATAATTATTTCATATTTTAGTCCTTTTCAATCACCATTTGAACTCCCAAAATCTGGACAGGAATACCACAAACAAAATGGAGAAGGTAAAACCAAGAAGTTTTGCAATTATTCTTAGTACTCTGGTCTAAAAGTAGAGACCTAATCTTTGAAAAAACATCTGAAGCGGTTCCCCTATTGTATTAGTGTTTCTACAATACTAAGGTTGAGAGATCTTAAGTTCTTATCTCCAAATGAATATTTTTTTTCTTCCTTTTATATGGATATTCCTCTAAAACAGCCCCGACGATCAGGAGTTTTTGCTAGTTCTATACATCCTATACCACAACAATGGACAGAACTGAAGATGTGAGGAACACATTCACAATCATATTCATTTTGGTTGATTGGTTGTTTAGTTTTTTGTCTAAAATTGAGTTACAGATGTCTAAGAATTCCATGACAAATTCATCCTAACAATTTCTTCCAGAGGGTACAAACAGATGTAGTACAGAAGCTTCATAATCAGGACTTCCTGCGGTTTTCTAAAATAAGTTAATAGTAGCCCCAAATGACAGGGAAAGGAATTTAAATGGAAAGTCAATACTGGAGAAAAGTAGGGCAATTAATCTTCTTCTATAGACTGTTTTCTCAATTTAAACTGTACACAGATGGCCAACTATTGTCTACCCTGTGCAGGAAAATATACAAGTCCCTGTCTATCAGGATGGGCAACTGTGGACTTCTAGGTATTTTTGACCGAAAATTTCAATCAACTGTAACCCAAGCAGCCCACAGTGAGTGCACTGATGGCTCACAGTTTAAGCAAGGGAGGGCACCTCACCCACCATTGGGTGGGTGCTCCCAGACAATGAGTTCCACTGAATAATCGAGTATGGGTCCACTGCTGCTATAACCATTGTCTGTTTTCCCCTGCAGGCCAATGTCCTCTCCTCTCTTTCCTTTACACAGACCCCATAAGTACTGTTATTCCATGTCATATCTGATTTGGCCAGCAGCTGTCACAGGATTAAATAAGGAATTTTAATTAATCTTAGGTCACACCTTCATTTCGTTCCAATAGCAGCACAGAGGGCTTAAACCATCAGAAGAATTTTCACTGTTGTGTACAGCAGTACAGTAGAATGAACAATGACTCCACCGTTTGCAAGAAGGTGTGGAACACAGGGAACAAGCATTTGGAAATGGCAGCAGATGCAGCACAAGTGAATTCACTATTTGCACCTCTTCTGTACACACAAAAAAGATAAATGTGCTTGCCCCCATTTCATTTTACACAAAAACTGCATGTGGAATAGGGGCGAGTATTGTCAGGGGCTGGAGGCCACACTGCCTCCTGTGGGATCTTAGGGGCCCCTCACATACAGACACATAGTGTGACAGACCCGTAATCCTCTCAGATTGGTGTGATAGTTCCCCAATCTGATAAGGTGCCCTGTCTTTACCACACAGTTCTACCTCCCCTCTTATAACACCATCTTTGTGTGAAAGGGTAAGTGTTTTCAATGTTTATTTAGAACCACTTAATAATTTTATGGTAGCCTGTCTTCTGTGTTACTCAAGCCAAGTCAGTGTTTACAAAAATAAACTGTAACTTTTATTAAGATAACAATGAGAATAAAGTAGTGTGTTAGACTTGGGTCTCTAGGAACCTTTCTTTGAAACAGGAAATGAGCAGAGCAAGAAGGGCAATCACTTCCTATGTTGGAAAAAAATCCTTATAGGGTGAAGGAAGGCCACTATGGATCTAAAATAGATGAGGGCCCACAAAATGACAATAGTGCCAACAGCATCCCCAATTTGGCACAGGGGGATGTTTGGAGGGTATACTTTGCCCACTCCCTTTTCTAAGGTGTCCTTAGACAACAGGCAGTTTCTCAATACTGCTAGATTAACTCTAGCTTTGTAGAACACTCCATCTGCATTTGGCTGGTTAAGAATTTTTAAACAAGCTATTTTTGCATTAGATGAATAACTCTGTCCACAGAAAAAATGTTGGGTGCTATTAATGTCAAACTTTTGCAAAACCTAGCACTGATGACCTCCCAATCTGCAAAAAGGACAATGCCTTTCAATTCCATGGAATGCTATGGGCCTCTAGTGGTCAAAATGTTACATTACTCCACTGTTAGCTTACAGCTTGACATGTTGTAACTTTAATTCAATGCCAAAAACATAATACATCTGCATGTAATAACCAGAAATATCTTTCTAGTGGCTGATGCCTGTGTATGTACAAATGAGTGTGCATGTGTGAAGTAAGTGGAGAGAGCAACCCTAATGTTCATCCATTCTGACAAAAGAAAACTCTGGGGAAATGCACTAGTGATGGGCTATAAACAGCAGCATTCAAGGAACTAATTAAATATTTTTAAAAAGCAAACATTTCCCAAAATAAGTCTGACAGGCAACTCCTGTAGGGGCTTGTTACACACAACAATTTTCAGCAGTAGCAGCAATGAGAGTGTCAGAGTAAAAAAATAAAAGAGACTAAGAGAAAAAAAGATGATCCTTGTATGACATGAAATTGCATTTTCAGAACTGAAAGACAAAGTATTGCTCTACCAGAATGGCATTCTTGACTACAGACTTCTGGATTCCTTGCAGTGTAATGAGAAACAAATATACATATTTTGTGATTGCATAAATGATTCATTACACAATAATACAGATAACTGAACACAGTATGTTCAATATCTCCTTTAAATTCTGAACAGGACTGAACTGTGTTCTTTACGGCTTGGCAAAAATCCATTCACTGTAGTTGAGCTGTCAACTCTTCCAGTAAGTGAAGTTTAGGATCAGCAACCTTAGACCATGAAACAAAGATTGTTCTTTAATGTTCATAGCAATTTCTCTGAACAAAAGGGCAAGTTATCAATATGGAACACGGTTGTATGGAATTGGATACACGATTCATATCCAACTGCAAGACTGCATGGTGCCAGTCTTCCGGTTTGTACTGTTCAATTTCAGTACTGAAACCCGTGCTGGAAGAAAATGGGGAGGATAATGTAGCTGGTACCTCTTCTTCTATACAGTGGGCTATGCACTTCTGTGAGATTTATGCAGCTTGTTTTAACATTTGGCAAATAATAGCTCTGCATCTTTTATTTTCTTTCACATATTGCCACCAGTAAGATGACAGGAACTGTGTTTAACAGCATACTTAAAACATTTTAAACATCTAAATAAGAAGCACTTATAATACTTACAGAATCTTAGAAATCTAATGTTCAAACTTGAGCAAAGCATATAGATAGCCAATAGGCTGGTACTGATTAAAAACCTTTATATATCTATATCTATATCTATATCTATATCTATATCTATATCTATATCTATATCTATATCTATCTTGAGCATTAGATTTAATATGATCCAGAATGACCTCTATTATCATATGATTCAAATTCCTCAAACTACTAAACCTCAGCTTTGCATATCAGAACTTCTGTTAGTAAGGCGGAAGGAGGTTGAAGTATGATTCTGTTGGTCCCGAGGCCCTCTGGGTAGGCCCTGTGTTACACACTCACACATTTCAGTTCAGCCTGCTTTCACACTGACGAACATATTTTGAGGGTTAGTTCATGCTGTTGCGTTGCTAGGTCAGGCTGTCCTGTATGCTGCAGTCCTGTGAGAATAGCCAAAGAATGTTAACGATGGGTGCTTCACTCCCTGCGCCATCCGGTACGGTGGGGTGAGAGCGAAGCCTGATCAGAGATCGTCCACTGCCGTTTCGGGCAGGTAATGAGATTTGGCCATGAGCCTATCATGCATCTGGCCCATGGGTGCCTCAGTAACTGGCATCCGAGATGGGACAGCCCCCTCTTGCCCGTTTCGGCACGGTGGGTTGATGGATTGGCAGCCTGTTTTTCCACTCACGTATGAAAAGCCTATATAATTTGTGGAAACAAAGAGAACCCTGCTCCGTTGCCTGCTTTGCCTTTCCAACGGAGTCAGAGTGTATGTATGCTTGTGTGCCTTTTGTTTTGCTTTTTGCTTCTTTGCTTAATAAACTGCATCCTCAAAGACCAACTGGCTTGGTTCTTGCCTCCCAGCATCTTGCACTTCGAACCTTGCATGGCCACCCAGGGAGGGTCGTGTGTGCTACAGATTCTCACTTCTAAAACATAATTTCTTAGCAAAGTAAAATGTCACTCAGAAGCGTACAGATGTCTAAAGCTATTATTTAAAAAAAGGAGCCCAGCGTGTAAAAAAGAAGATTCTGACAGGCTCACCTTAAAATTATCCTTCCTCTCACAAGCAATATGAAGAGGAGTTCTCCCACTTTCCTCAGGGATAATGGGACATTCTCTGTAGTAGCTTTTGGGTGGTCCAGTTTCATTAAACATTTTCATCATAGATGGTGCTTCCGAAAGTTCGCTCTAGAAGCAGAAATGAAAAAGGCAGTCAGATATTGGAGAAACCTACACTCCATCCCTCTAGTGATGCAGAATTACCTCTCTTATTTATCTCTTAAGGGCTGTGTAAAATCTTGTTATGAGAATTTCATGACTTCTTTTAGAAATCTGCATTGCTTAACTATTCCAAAACACAGTAAAACACTGTTTGCTATTTTCAGGGCTCCATCCATCTGCTGCACATGACCATGTGATGTTGCCTTATACTGAGTCAGGTTATTCATCTAATCCAGCCTTTCTGCCTACTCTGACTAGCAGTGATTTTTCAAGGTCTTAAGCTGATGGTTGATGGTCAAGACCATCACCCGCCTGCCTAAGACAGCAGAGCAAATTCCCAAAGGGAAACTACAGGCAGACTTAGAGTAATAGAACACAGAATATATGTTTAAAACTAATGCACTTCCTATAGAGACATTGATATCACTCCATTTTCTATGATGTTCATTTCTAGAAGCACTGTATCAAGATACAGCAATACAGTTACTGTGTTATAGTGAAATCATTTTTCACATCATATTGACCAGAACAGGTGAATTCCTTGCTCAGTTCCTCTCCTGTAGAGATGATAGTAATGGACTTAGGCATACCTTGATGTGAGGCCTGTCTAGCTTATATATATCATTTTCATCTTCTGCCCTTATATCTGGGTCTGTAGCCGAATGAAGTAATAGTTCTGTAATTTCAACACCTTCATCAACAGGAAGGGCTGCCGCAATATGAAGAGGAGTTACACCTCCGAGCTGAAAAACAAAAGCTGCATTAACCCCTCTCCAATGTCAAACTCACTAGTCACATAAACATTTCCCTATTTGAGGTTCTAGTATATTATTATATTACAGCAATGAGACATTCCAGCTTTTAATAAAGTATTTATGTAGCATTTCAGCTACAATTAATGGCTAAAATCAAATCCAATTAAGCTAAAGTGCATAGTTATTTGAGGCCTATATTTAGAGAAGCTAAACATTTTGATTAACTATAGTTAGAACAAACCTCCACTGTATGAGCTGGTTAGACAGCATGTGCAAAATCCAATCCAGGCAAGATGGATTATTAAAGAAAGAGTTCTTTCCAGTAGACTCTACTTCAAAGCAGCATCTCTATACCTTTAGTCTGAGCTTTCTCAAGAATACCTGAAACTCTATTCCAACTGATGTTCACCATGATCCATTATCCCAGCCCTTCAACTGGGCCCTAAAGATTGATCTATTTATCCTGGTCTGAAACTAAACTAAACTAAGGCCCTTTCTGCAATGCACCTTTTCACAGAGCTGGGGTGCGGGGATTGTGCAAGCAGCCTCTAGCAGGAGGCTCTCGCGTTCTGGTTCCTTCAGCTCCGCAGCTGCCGTCTGCTCATGCGAGAACCCTGCTTCTTCCTTCCTCAGTGCAGCCTGGGAGTTTCCCAGGCAGCGCTGGGGCAGGAAGCATGAGCGCCGCGGCTCCGGAGCTCCGCACACATGGCAATTGCGCACCATTTTTAGCTCACAGCTGAAAATGAAAAAGTGCGAACTTGGCGCCTGCCAGCCCCTGGAGCATCACACGATTGTGAGTGCATCGTGTGGACCGCTCCTCGCATTTGTGCGATGCTCGAGGGGCCCTTTCGCATGGCAAATGCCATGCAAAAAAGGCCTGAGACTGTTTCAGGATCATCATATATAATGTAATGCATCATTTTAATCTGGACTGCATTATCATACATTGGGGTTTTAAAGTTATTTACTACCTTAAGACAGTTTACCCTAAAAGCATGACTGAAAAATAGTATACATAAATATCCTCTGTCACCTTTACAGAAGTCCAGAGATGCACATCAGGGTCACCACATCATCATAGCACCCATAGCTTCATGAAGTTTCTCATTATAACTGTACAACCTGAGACTCACCAAGGCAGACAAAACCCATCAGGGACTCCTGATTTTACTGAATGCTTCTCACATTAAAAAAAAAAAAAAAAGGAGATGTCTGGCAAATTCCTAACAGACCACCATCCACAGCCATAGATAGTCATAAAATATGCACAAGAATTCATACTACAGTATTCACATCAGTTGAAATTTTACTTTTTAAAAAAGTAAAAATTATCACACATTAACAAGATATCCCTACTCTTGTTGGCAGTTGTATATCAGTCCTTGCTCCAGCTTCTAGAAGTATTTTCACCACATTTACATCTGCAGCTTTAACAGCAAAGAAGAGGACATACATAGGAATCCTGCAAATATTGGGATCTGCACCTCTTTTCAGGAGCGATTTGATTGTAGTCAGTCTCTTTTTCTGTCTAAAAAGCAGCAGAAAACAGAGCCCTGTCAACTGGATCCTTTAAGAAGATCAGTGTTTCTATTCCTGGATCTGGAGGCAAGAACAGTCATTCCACAATACATAATTCATCTTCTAAACCTGAGATTTGAGATGATGTTCAACTCTTTAGGACAGTACAGAGTCTAACCTTGATGTCATAGGTGACAAAAGTGTAGTTTATATCTTCCATGGACAATAATGCTATGTTTGATCAATACATCTAAGCTTAAATCCAGTTAGTCCCAACTAGAGTAGATCCATTAAATCAATGGGAACATGGTAAGCCAACACTTATGTCAGTTCTACTGATTCAATAGATCTATTCTAGTTATGACTAACAATTGGATTTAGGCTCTGTACCACATTCTGTGTAAAAGCTGTAGAGAAGTCACTCAGACAAATGATAGCAGTGTGAACTGTTGAACAACTGTCGGGCTAGGAACAGAGACCTGAAACTCACCGTGATGGCTTTCAAAACTTCACCCAGAAATGTAGTACTGTTCCACAAATCATACATACGGCTGCAAAGTATCCCTGCTGTAATGACTGTAATCTGTTGTCTCCCACCCAGCCTCCTTTCAGTTTGAGGCTTCACTGGCAACAGTGAAAGGCCTTATTCAAATTTGGCTAAGGTATTTTAAATGCTAATAAATTCAGAAACTAGCACAGCATAACTGTATTTAATATATATACAGACACCACTACCTTCAACTCGGATATGTGTGTTCTTAACCTGAGATTTTCCTTAAACACCATGAGCTCAAAATGGTTTTTAAATTATTTTTAGGGATGCAGATCAGTAATGGAACTAATAAAATTTTGCAGCCTTGTCTAGGTACTATCATTATTCATCAATTCCTCACCACCAGTGAATGATAAGGAACACTAAGTGCTCCTTTTTCCTCCCAGTAAGTATTTGGTTGTCAGAGGGAGAGAGGGGGGAAAAAAAGGGAGCACCCAAATTTCTCACTCATGAAGCAGGGGATACACAGAAGTGAGAATAGGTGGTTCTACAAGCACTACAGTATGCTTCTACTGCATGTGAATATTGCAGGCACTCTGCACAAGATATGACTGAAGGACATTGGTGGATATAGCAGCTCTTTTAATCCATCTTCAAAAGTCCTCTAGAACAGCCTGCAGTCATTATTTCAGCCTGCTCTGAGCTTCACATCCTAACAAAGGCCATTTCCACACCAGACTATTATAGTGCTTTTATTCCACTTTCAATATTCTGTGGAATCCTGGGGTTTGCAGTTTAGGGAGAGGCATTAAGAAATCTCAGCCAGAGAGCTCTTTGGCCTCAATAAACTACAACCCCAGAATTCCACAGGATGTTGAAAGTGGAATAATAGCACTATAACAGTCTAGTGCAAAAATGGCCAAAGTAACAGGAATTCTATCAGTAATAACAATGATTTTGCCATTTTGTACCCTTAACATAAAAACAAGAGTTCTGTGGCTGTGGATGGAACAGGGCAATATTAAAAGAATATGTTTGAGCATGTGCCTAGGTTTCAAGCCAGTGAATGCATAAGAAAGACACAACCAACCTCATAGCTGAGCATGACAGAGTGAACTCAAAGCATGGCTCTTATAAACAGCAAATAAACAAAGGCTATTTGCTCAAAAGGGGGAAATGCCACATAAGGAACCTCAGATAGGAGGCAAAATCAGACCAGACATGTCTTCACAACTGAGCTGGAATGAGAAGCAGTTAAATTCGTCCTTGAGTGGATGGGGAACGTAAGCATCCTATTTCTAAGGGCCACTTACTCTGTTATTGATACTGCCATTCTCCTGAGGGTGCCTTCATGCTGAATAATCTCCTCACTGTCAAGGAAACCAGGTACTTTTAACATATGGTGGCTAAGCACAACTGCACCACGCTGCATGACTTCTGCAGAAACCTTAATCTTGTAGTTGTAAACACCACCGATTGTTCCAGAGCTCCCTCTACCAACAGTACACTCTGTTTCCTCTGAAGACCTTGCCTCAGGATCTGTGCCACATTCTGCCTTTTCAGGAGATCCCACTATTATAGGTGATACAGGGGTGGCAGGTGAGGATAATCTGTTTTCAGTGCTGTCTGGAGATGGCTGAGATAACTCTGAGTGGGATAATAGTGGAGATCTTGTAGACATTTCCTCTGAGGTATCTGCTCCCTATGTAAATCAAAGCAAAAAAAAAAACCTTGCAAAAAAGTATAACTGGTTCTAAAAACGAATCACTGTGTCCTGATAGGAAAGCACTGCAACATCTTGGTATTGTGCATATACATTCATATTAATACAACTGAGGTATCATGCAAAATAATTAAAAAATTGACAGGAGCTACTGTTTGTGAATAGTTCACTCAAAAGTGTTGCATCTTGCTTGCTCATTTATTGAATTTATATCCCACTACTGCTTCTTCTTTGAATGAAGGTACTGGGGTTTCCAAATGGTCCCTTTTCTATATATTGAACCCAGATCTGCCAAGCTTAAGCAATACAGTTTTATCTTATGGATCCAGATCATGAAGTATGTTCCATTCATACCACTCACTAGATTATGGACAGCTACTAGTAAGTGGCAAAGTTATTCAGCTACCCTAAGTGGCAATGGTGGGTACTCAGTAAAAAGGTAAATTAGTTTGCTCCGATACATACAATGCAGGGCAGGAAGCATGTATGTAATAATATGGATCTTTTTTTTTTTAACCACAGATAACATTCCTTGCAAATGTTAAAGTACTGGCTGTACTATATTATGAAAACTCAGAGTGAGAGAAGGAACTCTCAAGGAATCTATCAGTGTAGAGCAGAGGAAGAGAAAATTCAGCCAATGAAGCACACACAAGCTCCCCCCATCCAATTTTATGGTCCCACAGGCCCAAGCAAATTGCCATTTAACAATAATGTAAAACATAATTTACTTAAAATGCAAAGTACGCTCTGGGATAGAGGGACAGGGGACAATTTTACCACCTTTCTACTGCCCCTTAGGCTAATTTAGGTTCAGGAGAAGTCTTCTTTCAAATTTGGAACCAAATTCTAATCACTTTTCATAAAAAGGCATCTCCTTGGTCTAAAATAGCACAGGTGGGGAACATGGCAAAAATGCCTCTTCCATTCCTGTGGAGGTATAGTGGGCATTTTGAATTTTTTAAAATTTGAATTGAATTTTTGAAATTTTTTAAAAATCACCAAAACAGGGGAGTGGTAGAGGCACGAGGACATACAGCCCTCCACAGTTCAGTGAGGGACATATGTGGCCCTGGATCTTAGGTAGCTGTACCTCTATTATAGAGCAAAGGGACAAATATTTGGGTCCACAGAATGGGATAGGGAGCTCCAAATATAGATATTGCTCAGTTAACAAAGTAAACGTATTCCTGGGCATTATTTCTTCAATAGAAAATCTGGTCCCAGAGGTAGAAATAACATGGAAGGAACAGAGACAGATTTCTGCACTGCAAAACTGAAGAGCAGTTCGACATGTTTCAGCAGACTATTTACCCAGAACTAACAAGATGCACGTGTGCAATGAAACAATCAGGTCAAGTAACAAAAACTTTTTGAACCTTCTAGAGACTACTTGAAAGCTTCTTCCAAAATGCAACCAGAGAAAACTTTTTTCTTTCACCAGCCTCCATTCTTCTTACCATTTCCATTTTGATAGCCTCACTTAGAGATTTTGAAATTTTTAACATGCTGAAAGTAGCTGATAAGGCAGCCTTATCTGCTCACCTCTCTGCTATTCACACATGCTCAGTTAGGGATTCTGGAAGCAGCAGCTGTTTACCTTTCCTGTTGTAGGCCAGCAAACATAACTGCAATAGGATCAGCTAAAGTGGGATCACATTCTTTCTCAACTCAAACTTTACTGCACTGCTTACTACAGACAAACTACTGAAACCTTGCATGAAAGTCTGTGTTTTCCCGTCTTCCTTCATTATCCTCCCAATTCCAATACTGATGAAAACTTCCAGCTAGACAGATGACAAGGAGGCTGGGAGGGTTCAAAAAGACTTCTCTGTCAGAAGCTTTGTTAACTGAGATATGCCCGCATGCAGAAATCTAACAAAACCTTTCGAACATCTCAAGCATCAGAAAGACATATGCCTGCATGTCTTAACTAGAAGGAAAGAAAATTGTTTTCATATGGCTACCTGGGTTTAAAAAAAAACCTTGCTGCTAAGCACTGTGAAATAGACACCGAAAAAAAACTGCCCATTCAGTATCATCTTTATGATCTATAAACAGTTGTATATAGACAAAAGGAGAGGGTAGTAAACTCACAACGAGTTTTGTGAGCTGTTACATGGGCATTTCATAATCATGGCCTGTTGCCAGAAACTGTTGAACACAATAATTTAAATGCTGGCTTCTGTCATAAATAGTAGGAGCAAACAAGTCCATGCTTGCTTCCATATTCCACATTCCTCCATACACTTTACGCAAGTGCATTGACTGGAAATCCCTTTCCCTATTTCCAGCTTGCTTTCTTCAAAAACAAAAACAAAGAAGCTAGCCACTGCCTATTAGATTTGAAACATCCCCCTCCCCCTGCTTAATGTTCTGAAGACACAGATTTTTCAAGACTATTTTTTTATTTTTTACATCACTTGGGCCCTTTTCGCACAGCATTTTCCATGCGAAAGGGCCCCTCAAGCATCGCACAAATGTGAGGAGCGGTCCACACGACGCACGCACATTTGCGCAACGCTCCAGGGCCTGGCAGGCACCGCTCATGCACGTTTTCATTTTCAGCTTTAAGCCGAAAATGGTGCGCAGTCACGCATTGCTCCCAGGCCCCGCGCACACTTACCTTGTGTGCGGAGCTTCGGCAGCCAGGGCAGTCGCACTTCCTGTCTGAGTGCAACCTGGGAAGGTCCCAGGCTGCACTGCGAAAGGAAGAGGTGGGGCTCTCGTGTGAGCAGGAAGCTCGTGAGGAGCTGAAGAAACCTGGACGAGAGGGACTCTTACAAGAGGCTGCTCGCGCAAGCACCGCACCCCAGCGCCGAGAAGAGGTACGATGCCGAAAGGGGCTTGGTGACAATACTAACAAGTTATTCTTTGACTGCAAAGAAATTTACTCATGGAAAAAGATCTTCCTCTTTGTTCTTATTCTTATAAACGCAACATATGATAATGATCTATTTTTTATTTACAGATGTTTAATTCTAGTACAAAAAATACTATAAAAATAATTACAAAAATCTTCAATGATCAGATAAACTTACAAAACATCTCCTAAACACTTAAAGGATTTTAATACATCTTTGAATAATTCTATTCAAAGTGTACGCTTTTAAAAAACAGAAACTAGCCACAATCTATTAAAATTCAACAAAAATACAACAAAAAATGCACACCAAAACCTGCAGCATTTATAGATGCTTCTTTCCATGATTATGATTTTTTCCATGATTCTTACCATAATTATGGCTATTTCTGCACTACATTGTTATGTTCTATTATTCCACTTTCAATATCCTATGGAATCCTGAGACTTACAGTTTAGGGAGAGACATTCAGAATTCTCAGCCACAGAGTTCTTTGGCCTCAGTAGAATACAAATCCCAGAATTCCAGAGGATGTTGAAAGTGGAATAATAGCACTATACCAGTGTAGTGCGGAAATGACCTACGTCTATGAAAGGGGGCAAACAGCCCAGAGAGAGGTGTTCTGGAATTCTGGGGCTACTACTGCAAAGGCCTGCTCCTACTTGTGCACCAACTATAGTGCATCCAGATAGATGAGCAGAGCAGATCCAGCCACTTTGAACTGGCAGGGAGTTAAAATGGATGGAAGCACGCTCAGACATATCCAAGCCCCAGAGAGTTCCAACTGCTTTAGATTTCTGTTCTCAGAAACATTAGATGGCATGGCCTATGATGAGGGATTCTGGGAGCTGAAGTCTAAAACATCTGGAAAACCAAAGATAGAGAATCCCTGATTTAGAACTTTAAAATGTCAAAACTAACACCTTCTATTTGTATTTGGGAAAACAAAATAGCAAACAGTGACTTTAATTTTAACATGACTATATTGACTTATGCTTGATACCACCTAAGCAAAGGCATTTTAGAGGCTGAAGTTTCTAGACTACATTTATGGGCAACTCCATGCAAAGCACTTTATAACAGCCCAACACAACAGCACAATTGTTTATACAGGGAATAACTACAATGCTGTAATCAACAGCTCTCTATAACACTGTGTTGCTGGGTGTAGTTTATTCAACACCTTCATCTCTGGGGACTGCAAAGGAAAGCAATTTTCAAGCATTCCATCTTGCAGCAAGATAAATTCTGAGAGAATGGACAAGTTATTTCAAATAAAATGGGCTGGATCCAAATAGTCTGGCAGAGAGAGACTTCCTTGCCCCCTCCTCCCTATAACAACTCCAAAAGCTCCCTCAAAGCACTACCCAAAGGGTCAGGAGACCCTGCTGAATAAGGTGACCTTTGGAACTAGGGTTGGTGATGAGAATATCCTCAAAAACTGAGTGGAGACACCATCCATGAGCAAGGCTTTTCTGATCACAGAATGGAGATTCTGAATCCAACTATACAGATCTGAAGCAACCCCTTGAAAATAAAACTAATATCAACTATTTCATGAAACTGCATTTTAAACTTACAGATTTATAAAAGACTGACCTCTCTTTGACTGCGGATCCTTTCAGCAATATTAGATTTAAATGACTGTGCTGGGAAATAATGAATAATGCACATAGACAACGCTGATAATCCTTCATCACTGCATTTATTCACATCAGCTCCACTATCAAGAAGAAGGTTGATGATGTCATCTTGGTAATTCATCTGCATGAGAAAACTATATAAATTATTTTTGCATAAAATACATTTTTTCTGAATGCTAACATTGTTTTTAAACTCCAATTTAGGAAAAGCACACAGGTGTGGATTTGATTTGGACAGATGGATGTTTCCTACAGAAAAGATTTCATCTTGCTCAGCGGGAGACTAGTCCTTAATGTGCAGCTCATGTTCACAACTGCTGTTGGGAAGTTTATCATCAATTCCTTCAAGCTACTACATTAAAAAAGAGATGAAAACTTTCACAGTAGATAAAAGAAAATTAAATCCGACCAATTTTGCCTTAAAGCAGCATGATCCAGAGCAAGATTTGGAGTCTTACAGCAGCCGCTGCAAGGGCAGTATACCCATGTACATCCGCTACATCTGGGTGGGCCAGGTTGTCCCTCAGAATCTCATAAACTCTATTATAGTCTCCTTCTGCTGACTTCTCTATCAATTCCTCAGCAGCATATTCTTTGGGACCTTTGGCTCCAAAACCACTCCGGTGGCCTTCCAGAATGAAATTAACATCCCAGTCTATGTCCTTCTGACAATGCCTGCAAGGGAACAAAAACATGAGCCAATAAAACTCTGTGTGTGCGCATACCTGTGTGTACATCTGCCTTCAAGTCACCTGCCAGCTTATGGTGACTCTGTGAACTTCATAGGGTTTTCTTAAGTACTCAGAGATGACCTGCAATCACCCTCCTCTGAAATATAGCCTACAGCACCTGGTATTCCTTGGCAGTTTCTCATATAAGGCCTGGCCCTGCTTAGCTTCCAAGATCAGATGGGATCTGATGCTTTCAAGATACCTAAGCATATTCCTAGTGATACTGACTTCCCCAAAACAACTGTGCCAGGTGGAAGGATGGGTTGTTATCCTTTTCCTGACCTGGTGGTATCTGCATCTGGCCTAGAAATCACTGAAGTGAGATACGTACAGAGCACTTTCCTTACATGTGGTGGTTCCATTCCAGAAACACCTGCATAAAACAAAAAAGCAAATATGCCATCCCATTATTGTCAAAGGACACAATGTATGCACACCTGTGCTGGTACAGGTGCACACCAAACACATCCATTGGTGATAACAGGACACAAGGCTTCACGGGACCTCACATTCGTGTGTGCTGAGGTAGTGTCAGCAGAGGGCACACTATATTACTTCAGATTGTGTGTATACTGGTGATAAGGTATCACGCAAATGAGAGCATCTTTCCATACTAAAATATTCCCCCTGCACAGAAAGAGTAGATGAAAGGAAGGAAGTGTTTAATCTGTCTTTCTCTCCAATATGACCACATATACAGTTTTTTAAAAAAAAATTCAAGCAAGCAACCTCCCAATTCCACTCCAACCTGACACATCCAGAACAATGAGATCAGCCATTTCATTCATAACTAAGCCTTTGTCTCTCCCTCTCTTCTTGCAATACATGGGGGCACTTACATCTGATAATCTGCTATGGATCAGCAGAAACTATAACGCTCTCCACTCGCATGTCTCTCTGTCCATATCCCCCCAAGCCGACCTTGTGGGTCTACTGGAGGAAAGAAGCCAACCTCCTAAAATTTGCCAGAGGATGGGGAAACAGAATAGCTGAAGGCCAACAGTAGCCAACTTCTATACAACAAGATATTAAAGAATCATTTTTCAGTGCCTGACAAGTAATACTGCTGCAAATGGCCGGAGGTAAGAAAGTAAGCACAACTATTAATTGACAGAGACATTTGGGTATACATAAGGCTCACATTCCATAAACACAGGGCTTCCTTGTAATTCAGCAACAGTAGAAGGGACAGATGGGCACATATGGTGGAAGCTTTAAAAAAACTCACTAAAATCTGAGTAAACTGTCAGGCTGAAAAAACAAGGAATAATAACAAACAGGCAGCTCTATCAAATTTATATTTAAGCATCTATTTCATCTAACACACTAACACTTACCTATATTTATAGCAGTGTTTCTGCATCTTGATAAGAAACGGAGTTACATTGGTTATAGGCCAACGTTTTTCATAAGCCAAACATTTTCTTTTCTTAAAATATTGGAAATCAAACTCTTTCAGGAAGGAGTGAGTAAGTGGAAGATGTTCTGCATCAATTGAGTATATGTACATGTCTTCAGGCAAGGTGTAGCTATCATCATTTAAGAGAAGACGCTTGAAGTTGTAGAAAAATGGGTCTTTCTTCTCATTCATATCCCACATTGCACTGCTGTCATCCGAAATATATTCTCTACTGGACTCAGCATCAAAATAAGTGCTGAGTTCTGGAAAAGCGTAAAGAGTAAAATAACCAGGTATTTCCGTACACAGTTTAATTATATGACTTCGATGCCACAAACCAACATCTTGATTATAATCTGGGTAGGTTTCAACTCCTGGGCCAAAGCGTTCATCAGCCTTATAAAGCCCCTTCAACAGAAAAAAAAAATGCAAAAACAAAAGGTATGAGAAGAAAACAAAATAACAGACTTTAGGTCAACTTCCAAAATTTAGGTTCTCACATTACCAAGAGAAAGATCAGTATGAACATATTGCATAAAATCATTCATTTACCTACAAGATTGACACTGATTTTTATTATTAGAATTGAATTTCTGTAAATAGCACTGCTTGAAGCCAAAAGGAATAATGTACTCCACTTTTGCAAGGGTTCGGGCCACAGAACCCATGTAAAAGTTAAAAAAACTGAGAAAAACGCCCTCCCACCCAAGTAAGCACTCTCCTCCATTACCTTCTCTTTTGCCTGGGTGTGTGTGTCTTCGTTCCACACACCCAGGCAAAAGGCAAGCAAATGGGAGGGGCAGACCTGTGTGCAGAGAAGGCATGAGTATACAAACCCCCAATTCTCCTACTCCCTGCCCGGGCATAAGGCAAGGGAATGGGAAAGGGAGAAAGGGGAAGAAGGCTTGTGCATGCCTCCCTTCTCTGCACATGGGGCTGCCCCCTGTTCACTTGCCTTTCGCCAGGGTTTGGAGAAGGGACGCATGTGTGCCCGGATAAAAGGCAAGGGAACAGAAGGCGAAGAATGGGGGGAAGGCAAATGGGCACCTCGTGAATAATCAAATTCGTGAGGTCAAGCCCACAAATGCGGAGGGAGGATTGTAATATAGGACTCACAACACTACAGAAGTTGTAAAAACTGAAACTGCATCTAATATTAGTCACAGTTGTGTGTTCTATTAATCAAAAATAAGTAAAGGAACCTTTGGCTCTTCTAGGGGGTCAAAGAGACAGAAATAAATAAAAATGAACAAAAATATTTGCATTAAAATTAATTGGTAGTTTTGTATTTTTTTCTCATTCTGCTGAACTTAGAAATAATGCTATTCGAATTCCTAACCTGATGATATGTTCCATAGACACAGCAAAGACATAGCAAACAAAAAGCCAGAACATTTAGTACTTTGATTATTATTAAAGAAAAAGAACAATACATAACAGAATAAAACAAAAACACCACATGAATAACATAAATGTGAAAAAGAGAAAAATTACAACACAAATAGCTTACACTGCTATTTCTCTCCAGAACATTTAGTATTTAAGGAATTCAGAAACACACAAATTGCTGGAAAGAGAAGGGGATAACACCACAACGTAAGAAAAAAACTGAGAGGTACATTTTAGAAATTTATACAAATAGCGTAAAGGTGAATACAGGACAGCCCTGTCCATTGGCCAACACCCAATGAACTCATTCAGGCGCAACACTAAACCACAGTTTAGCATTACAAGAGTGAGCTGTAGCAAACTTGGGACTCCCTGCTCCTTCTTCCGCAGGTGTAAGGAAAACTTCAGAAGCTTTCATTTCTGTTTTAGACCTCTGCCTCTCATGTCATCTGAACCTAATGGTTAACCTTAATGTAGATTTGTTGAAAAAAGCCATTGTTTATACAATTGGTTTAACTAACCATAGTTAAAATTAAACGATGTTCAGACTGCATGCCAAACTGTAATCTAAAATGGAAATAGTAGCTTCCAATCTTCTGGGGGGATGGGGTCTACACAAGGCCAAGGCTCACTGTGGTTCATCTTTTCCACATAAAACATATTTAACATATTTAAGTGTTTTGTATGAACACAGTTGATATGTTCTGCATACTCCTGTCCTTCTTTAGAAACAGTAAAATTCTATCAGCCCCTTTATATAAATAATTAGTTTGTCCTTCTTCAATTAGAAAACCATCTGCTTGCTTAACAAAAGTAGCAATTTAAAATAATAGTACATGTATTGTTGTTCATTAATCATCTATTATTATTTAAGAAGACAGTCATACAAAACACTGAGAAAAATCTAGTTAAGTAAACAGGTAAGCAGGAAGAGGAAACCAGAATTTGATCCACAAATTATACATGTGTCAGTTGAGGAACAAAGGCTAGTGAAGCAATGATTTTCTAGCAACTGAAAAAAAACCTACATCTGCTGGTACTTCTGCTACAACGTTGTGTATGCATTATCCTCATCCTCTCCATTTTAGCTTGCTTTTTTACTTGATAGAATGAACAATGTTTCAGTCGCATAGGAACGGGGGCGTGGGAGGGGCGCTTCACCACGGTCGGCAATGGTTTTGAGGCATCCCAGCTTGTACTCACGCCCCCGCACGCCCTGGTCATGCCCTCATACACCGCAGCCACGCCTCACGTACCATGGCCACACCCCATGCACTGCGACCACACCCCCATGCACTGTAGCCCTGACCCCTTCTGCCTCCTCTCCACACACTCCAAGCTCCGGCACTGCAATGTTTTTCACAGGGAAAGAACTCTATGTATGTAACAGGTATTACCAACACTTTTGCAAACACTTTCTAAATTCTGTGGAAATTAATTGTAGCTCAGGATATGGGTTCAATATTAAGATAAACAACGTACAGATCAACCAACTTAGAAATATACTGACTTTTCAATTCCAAATAAACAAATTTGTACTAATTCTGAAAAGGATCGTGCCATTATTTGCTGCATTTCCTTATTTTATATTCTCTGTGATAGCACTATGGTCAACATGTTTTAATTACCTGAAATCTTCTTCCGTCATTAAATTCCATGGTCCCATAGCCTTCTTTACGACTAAGATAAAATGATCCTGAAAATTTTGAGCCATCAGGCCAAAAGTAAACTCCTTTGCCATGACGATGGTCTTTATAAAACTGCCCTACATATCTCTGTAATAAAATTGGAAGAAAAATTATGCAGAAAATAAAGTTTAAATGTATACAACCCAATAATGGCTCAGCACAGCAGGAAAGAGAAGTTTCTGTCATTTTCATTGCTTGGGAAGGCACAAATTCTAGCAGTTTTAAGAAAAATATATTAAAAATAGATCTGTGTCCAACAGTGTCATTCTGCTCATGCAAATCTCTACCCATGTGGCAAATTAGTTTTCAACATTGTACAAGTAACAAATCCATATTTCTTGTTAAGCCATTATGCAGACAATCATAAATGCATTTTGACTTCATTACACTAGATGTTACTTGTTTTTTCTTCCAGCACTTGGACAACTACTAGGAAAAAACACCACTATTTGCAATTTTTTTTAAATACACTGGATACAACTTAGAAATATTTTTCTTGTCAAAAATAAGTCCTGGGGATATAGGTACAAATCACCATACATATATTTCAAAACCTCAAATTATACGTCCCATTACTTTACGCTATGTATCAAATATACAACAGAATTGTCCCTTATCAAAGTGTAGTGTAGTACAGTGGGGGGCCCTTACTAGCACTATCACATCCTGTACCTAAAACGGTGTGAGGCACACATACATATGCTTAAGCACACACACATCACTGCCACTTAGTATTACGGGAGGTGAGCATTTGCATTTTTTCCTTTTACATAAGGGTTCCTGGAAGGGAACCCCTGCACATACAGATGGAGCACTATATAACCAGTTACCCAAAAGTTTCAAAAATTCATGCCTAGTGAATATTATTTATGTTTACACACTGCCCTCATAAAAATCCCATGGTTGGACAAACAGTCAAATGCATACATGTACATTTATCTCTTTCTGTTTTTTTTTCAAACGTTATCTGCCTCTTCCCACGGCTGAAAGTAGTTAACAGCAACATAATAAAAATTTTATTACGTAATTAAATGTGCATACATTATACCAACATAATAAAAATACCTCTGGGGATTTAAAACATGTTAAAAGCCTGATATCTCTATGGGAAAGTTTTGTATGGATTTAGTTCTGAAAATAGTAACACTGTCTCAGGTTCCAATTCTGTTCACCTAGAAGTAAATCTCATTTCAATCAAAGTAACTTGCTTCTAAGAAGCTCTTTTAAGGATTACATTGTAAAAGTGGTTAAATTGGGCTGCATTGTGCCATAATTTACAGGTCCCACAACTCCAATATCAAAGATAATCCATGCAGCAAACAGGCATGCCTTTGTGTAGAAAAGATTCTGCATGATTCTCAATCACCTATAGTGAAGCTTGCAGTAGCTTGCACTTATCTGTTTCTGGAAATATACTACCGACATGGAATCTCTGGATTAGTACTGGGATGGGAGACCGTTAGGGAACTAAGGGGGGGAAATCTGGCCTCTAATTCGGGAGAGCTGCTGATAGTCACAGGCTAGATAACCAACAGTCCTATTTAATATTATAAGGCAGATTCCTATGTTCCTAAGCAGAACAATTGGTCCAGAAAAGCAACATGGAAACACCTAATCAAAAGGAACAAAAGATATACAAACAGAATACCTAAAAGGACATATACAGGCCAATGACGAGGAACATGCAACTCTCCAGATGTTGAACTACAGCTCCCATCAGCCTTTGCCAACACAGCCCAGTGAAGAACTGTGGGAGTTATAGTGTAAGAACATCTGGAGAGCTACAGCTGCCCACACCTGGCATATGCTACTTGAAATGAGAAATCTAATGTGACACACAGTCACACAGTCCAATCCTATATACATTTGCTCTGAAGAAAGTTCATTCTAATGCGGTTACCTCCTAAACAAATAGGCACCAGGTTGTAGTTTGAGTCTACAATCCCATACATGCTTACCTGGAAGTAACTCCCATTGAACTCAATGAAATTTACTTCTTAATAAATATGCCTAAGCTTGAGTTGTCAGAGGGGTGCAGCCCAAAAATTAGTATTTGTTGATCATATCACCTCATAGGTTCTACATTCCATAAACATCTGTCCTAATAACGAAAATATAACATATCATCCCTCTAGTATAATATTTAAAATGATGACTACATGCAGTGCAAATAATAAATGTCCACCTTGACCAAAGATCCATGAAATCAAGTGTCTTGTTTCCCATTACAACCAAGCAGTTGCTGCCAGAAAGACCACAAGTTATTCTCATAATGTCGTTCCCAATAACATAATGCCCCTATAAAAGATCTATAGAGCCATCATGATTGGAAGACATGGTCAATCTATCCTCTTCCATGAATACATCTAATCCCTTTTGAGATCATCTAAGGTAGTGAGCTGCTGTTACCACATATTTTGGCAGAAGATTCCATAAATATGTTCTTTTGTCAGTCTTAGACATCCTGAAAATCAGTTTCAACTGATGTTCTAAAATCATGAAAAGGAACAACTGCTTTCTCTATCCTCCGTTCTATGATTCATATTTTATAAAACTATAAGTATTTTGTTGCCTATTCCACAGCAGACTTAAGCTCAGGATAGGAACGCAAGGAACAGCCTCTGTGTGTATCATTACACACAAATGTTATGATTCACATGTGAGAAATGTTAATCTATAAAAAATTATTAATCCATACAAATTATGTTAATCTACAAAATAAAATGTAAATCATGCTGCTAATTTTGAATTGGAGCTGAATGATGGTTTGCAAGGGCCACAGTTTGTCTAATTTGTGAATCATATTAAACTATTGTGACTCTAACTGAAGGGAGGAGGGAAGATGCAAACCAAAAGGACTGCTCCAGATCTGAACCTAGATTTAGCCATCATAACAGCCCAACGTGTGAAACAGCCTCTGTGTCTCATTCTTTGACACACATACATACCACCACACACCTAAAACTATTTTGCAGTTCCTACCCAAAAGGCTTAGCCAAGGAGTCCTCATGATTTCTAAATATGGTTAGGATTCAGAATGCCATGTAAGATGTTTTCAGCTTGCACCTCTCAGCAACAATCATTCTTGTACCGTAACTATTGCCCAGGGTCAGTGACCCTCCTGAGCAGCATCCTTTGGAGGTCCAAAAAGTGAAAATCAGCCATGTGTGCACACATACACACGCACACCCCTACGCACGACCCCAGCTTGCTGCTCCACAAGCAGGAAAATGAAAGATTTCAAGGAGATTTTCAGGGAAATGTAACATGTGAAGTACAGTGACAGGTTACAACTAAGTGTAAGTATATTCCACAGAACTCGTACAGAGAATGTTGTGGAAAGAAATAAAGAGCAGATTTAACTAATATTTTCAAGAGAATTTGAACATGGTAGTATTCATTTGCAACTCAGTAAGCTTATTCCACATGGCTTCATCCAGGGGAAAAGACTGCACAGAAAGTTATTGAGAATTATAACATTTAATAAAAATGGAATATATGGAGGATAAAGTTCAAACAAAGCTACTACTCTTGCTCAAGCCAGGATTTACAATCTTGAAAAATTTCATTAATATTAGATTTATCACTGTGAATTACTTTCATTGCATATCAGAAACAAAGGATAACATCAAATATTCTTAGATTATACTACTATTACGGAGATGTATTTATTAAATTCTGTTCTAGTAAACATTGTTGGGTACAAATAAGGAAACTGAAATAATCTATTTTAGAAAAAGAACAAACAGACTATATTAAATTATTGTTTGCTTCTGTTACACATTTGTGACTATCATACACACACACATACACACACACACAGAGATGTACACCTATCACATTGGAAAAATCCCAGTCAATAAGGACAATCTAGACCCAAATTCCTTACAAGGAACAGCAGCACTGTAAACGAACTCACAAAAGGTATGAGCCCACCCAAAAGTTAACAATCTGTTCTTCCACCTCCAGCACAAAAACATAAGCCACTGAGCTCTGAATCCTGTGCCAAGAAAAAGGTAGGATATTAAATAAATGAATAAATAAATAAATATCTTAAGGTGGCTCTCTGGGCACTGGAACTACTAGCCATGTCGCAAACTCGGGCAAAGTTGCTTTTTAACAAATATGCTGAGGGAGGAGAGACACAGAAACATCTCTCTCTTCCATTTCCATACAGGCTGTCAAGTGGTTTGACAAAGGGCAGCCCCTTGTTCACTGCTGTGCACCCCATGCACTCATGTGTACATAATTCTTTTCCTTTTTGGCAACCAGGCAAATTTTCAAGAGAAAGCTATGCAAAAGCATCAATGCTGTGGAGAGGTAAAGGTCTGGCTCATTATCAGTACTGAGACAGAGGACCAGCGTGGTGTAGTGGTTTGAGTGCTAGACTATGACTCTGGAGACGAGGGTTCAGTTCCCTGCTTGGCCATGGAAATCCACTGGGTGACCTTGGGCACATCATACAATAGCCCCAGAAAACCTAGTAACAGAGTCACCATTAATTGGAAACGATTTGAAGGTGCACAGCAACAACCTACAACAACACATCACCAAACAAACAGCACTGACAATTCTATCTGCACTGAACAGTTGTGGAGGAACTGAATTTGAGCAGTTTTTCTTTCTTTCTTCCCTCCTAAAGAGATCAGTGCTAACAGAGCAGTCAGCAATAATTACTTGCTCTAAACGGAAAGGTGGGAATATCTGGACTGGCATCAAGAACTATCAATTCATTTACATTTCTAGTGAACTCAATACCCAGGGTGAAGATCAGATACTTTTTAAAATACTGTAAATAATACAAAATATTTTTAAAACAATATAGACTACAACTCAGCAGCAGAGCACAAGATTTGCAGGCAGAATATCCCCAGTTCCGCCTTTACTATCTCCGGCTAGAAGGATCAGGCAATAAGTCATGTGGAAAACTTCATCCATAAGACCCTAGAGAGCTGCTGCCAGTCTGAACAAACAATGATGGACTAGGTCTAGGGTGAGCAAGTTGCAGCCCCCTCATATGTTGTTCAACTGCAACTCCCATCAGTCAAAGCCGATATATTCAGTGTTAAGCCATGATGGAAGCTTCAGCTCAGCAACAAGAGTTGTATCTGGAGGATTACAGCTTGCCCGCTCCTGAGCTAAGTGGTGAAATTGTGTGACCTATTATAAGTTCCTTATTAGATCAAGATACGCAGTAAAATACCAGATTTTTACAACCTTCAGTCTTTTTCCTTTTTTTTTACAAGCCGCTAAAAACCTGCCTTCTAGTGAGTTCCGAAAAATATCTAAGATCAGGCTTTGGTGAATGTGTAGGAATGGACAAAACTTCTGCCATCAAGAGTCGTCTAGAGCTGGAGCTGGGTACTTGATTTCCAGAAGCCAATGTACAGCCAGAGCTGGCTGTGACCTGGGAACACACAGGCAGAAAGGAACTTGCATTCCTCCTTTGGAACGCAAACCCCAAAACTGCAAACCTAAACTGCAAACCCCAGGATTCCACAGGATGTTGAAAGTGGAATAATAGCGCTAGAACAGTCCAGTGCGGAAATGGCCACTGACTCACACACTCTCACACACACACACACACACACACACACACCTGACTGTCAAGAGCTGTCCTTATTAGAGTGGTGAAGGGCAGATTGTCCTTCACTCAGCAGGGAAATAAAAGCCCTTTTGTGTGTATTGGTGACAGCCACCATGACCCTAATTTTCATATACTTTTCTGCTCACCATGCCAGTAAGGAGAAACTGATGGGATTGGAGAGCCCAAACACCTATTTGGCAGGGGGAAAGAAGAACGGTCCACATGGGACAGAATGAATCTCCCAGTGTATCTTCTCCCCATTGCAGCTGCACTGTACTAGGATGCTAGCAGCTGCCAGGCAGCCTGGGAAGAGCACGGTACACCTAGGGAGGAAGCACGTACCAAAAACAGTCCCAGCACAGCTATAGCCTAGCTGATACTAGGGGCCCTAATACCAGAGGACGGCCTCCAAGAATGTTTCTTTAGGCATGATTGTTATCAAAATTTGTGTCATATGAAACAACCTAGAGTAACTTCTTGGTTCTACTGGGAGACTACAATGGAGACTACAAGATGAAAGCCTCACTGTGATACATTCTAGATTTTTCCACCCTGTAAAGTATGCAAAGACAAGTTTCCCATAGTTTTTACACAGAAGGGTGAAAAGAAAAGGAGAGAAACTGCTATGGTTGGTATCAAAAATATTCTACAAGAGCTTTTTGAATGTAGCAGGTGTTACCAAACCTGTGAAAGACAGCAAGGATTACCAATCCTGTGAGAATATGGAATCTTCTACAGTGTTTGGTAAAATCATGAGATTAGGCTCCTGAATGCTACAAAACCAGTAGACAGAGCATGGAGGAAGAGGTAGGCAAAGACTGTATGACAAAGTGGGCACAAAACATTGGGCACCACATACAGTTGGAACAACGGGGGAAATTTAGGGAATTAAATTTACATTATGTTATAATCTTAAAGAGAACTTTTATAGGATGATGTACCGTTGATATTTGACACAGAAAAAAATAGCCAAAATGGATAAAAAGATTTCTAATAGATACTGGAAATGTGAACAACAAGTAGGATCTTTTTTACCACATGTGGTAGACACAGGATTAATAGAAGATTGCCTGGAGAAGAATTATAGTAAATTACTAAAATGTCCATCCACTGCAGCACAAATATTATATTGCACAGACGTGGAAGAATAGAGAAACACCAAGAGAAGAGGACTAGCTGTTCAACTAATGGACCTAGCTGAAATGGAAAAATTGAAGATATTGATAAGAGAAAAATCAGTAGTGAATTTTGTGAAAAACTGGGAACATTTAGTAAGAAAAAGAGTACAATAATTAACTGTTGGGTTTAGTATTTTGGGATAAGTAGCATTTGAAGAATCTGTATTAGGAAAACTTGAAACCACTTTTTTTAAAAAAGATTTTTATTGTGTGTGGTTAGTCTTCAGTATTTAGTATGCAGTATGCAGTATTCCACCTATTTTGTTTAGCTTTCTCTTTCTAGTTGTTTTTTACCTTAACTTGTTTATTGTCATAATTTGTTGCTGCCGTTGTTCTTTTTCGTAGGTATTTTTAAAAATAAAATTAAAAAATAGTAGGTAGAGCCAGCATGCTGTAGTGGTTTGAGGGTTGGACTATGACTCTGAGGACCAGTGTTCTAATCCCCACTCAGCCACAAAAATCCCCTGGGTGACCTTCGGCAGGTCACATTCTCTCAGCCTCAGACAAAGGTAAAAGCGAACCCCATATGAACAAATCTTGCCAAGGAAAACTGGCTATAACTTTGCCTTGAAATTGCCATAAGTCAGAAACAACTGAAGGCACACAACAACAAAATTATATATACCTCTTAACAAATCTCTCTGCAAATAACTGAAGCATTTGGGAAAAGCCAAATAGTTCAGATTTGGATTCTATGCATTTCCTCAGAAGTATATCCTGCTGTGTTCAAAAGAGTGTATTTCCAACTAAAGTGTCATGAGGATTACAGCCTCAGAACACAAACTCATGGTCCATCTTTTTTTCATTATAAAGCAAGTGAATCAGGAGATATGAGAAGAATCATCTTTTAGTAAACCATGTAAAGAAGCATAGCCCTTCTCACATCATTTCATCACTGAATCCCAAAAGCTAGGGCTACTCAGACTTACTATATGTACCTTAGCATATGTTGCTGGTCGAACCAAACCTCTTCAAACAGTAGTTTACCATTCTTAAAAAACCAATTACTTGCTATCAGCAGCAAGTATCAATAACACCACAATAGTCAAGATAAAGTTCAGAAAGAATCATTACATTTTAAACAGCAATTCACTGTTAAGTCAAAACAACGGAGACGCTCTCACCAAATCTGGACCACCAGCCTTTCCTATAGGTGAGCCCTCCCTATTTGTAGACTTTCTTTTCAGGCATATGCAGTTTAAATGCTGAAATCTTATATACATTTACTCAAAAGTAAACCAGAAGGACTTACATCTGCACGATTAGATGACTGTGATAATACTAAAGAAACAAGCCAAATTAAATGTTCAAATCTGTATGTGCTTACTCACAAGAGAGTATAATAATCACAGTGCTTTGGAGTGAGAAAGCATATTTCAAATATCGAAGCAGTTTACCTCTCCATTGTCCCAAGCAAATTCTCCATATCCAAGTTTTAGATCAAATGCAAATTCTCCTTTGTAGCTGGAACCATCTGGCCACTCTTGAACACCAGTTTTACATTCAATCTTGTTATTGTTCAAGTCATCTTCAATAAATATATATTCCTGCTCATTACTTTCTTCCTCAAAACCATTTGTCTCTCCTTCTTCTTCTTCTTCTCCTCTATCACCTTCATAACCAACAGCAGGCTCTGGTTCAACACTGATTTGAGTTTCTTCCTGTTCTCCACGGAAGAAGTTATGTTGTAAAATGCCATCTCTTGTTTCATCTCCATTCACTCTGAAATCATAAATAGGAAGAGTAAACAATGTTTCTTTGCCAAATGCTGATTACATAACACTAGCTCTAAACACGTATCAGGAAATTCCATTGATGTCAAAGTGATTCTTTACATTTTAGAATATTTATAAGTTGCCTTTTAGGGCAAAGCCTTTCAAAGCACTATACAAAGGTTTCCGAAAGTATAACAAAAACAATCGTAAAACCAAAACTAAGTATTAAACTATGAACAATCTCAGCAATGTCTGAATTCAGTTGTATGCAATGGTTATGCAGTGGTTAACCATCAGTTTGGTGGTCAAACCTGTAAGTTTTATAATCTGCTTTCCCCTTTTCTCTCTGCTTTGGTGTTCAACATGCTCCATAAGGGATTCTGGAGATAACAGCTGCTTACTATGCCTAAGTGTAGGCAAATATACACAGCTACAGCAGGATCAGCTAGAACAGAATCCCATTATTACCTAACTCAAGCAACCTTATATCAAAAATATTGGGTTCCTCCAGCCTTCCTTCACTATCCTCCCAATGCTAACACTATAAGAAACTTCCAGCTAGACAGAGGCTAAGGGGAAAAAAAGAAAGACTAGGAGGACATAAAAAGACTTTTTAAAAAAAACCCTTCTTTGTCAGAGGCTTTGTTAACTGAGGTATGCCTGTACTCCCAGGGGAAGCATGCTCCCCTCCAGGGCAGGTAACTTACTTAACTCTTGGACCTGAGAACCACCAGTCCACAGAGCCAAATCTTAATAGATTCAGATTCAGTTTATTGTCCTTTATCCAGCCTGTTCTAGCATGCAGTTCAGGACATGCACAGCCCCAGATAGCTCTGAAGACAAGGAGCTGAGCTGATTATCATCAGCATGCAGATGGCACTAATTTACCAGGCCTGGTCTTCCCACTTTTCCTAGTGTTATGGGGGAAGGAAAGTCCCACACCCCACTTCAACCCCAGCAGCTTCATATAGATATTGAACAGCACAGGAGACAAGATGGAACTCTGTGGCACCCAACAGCTTAGTGGTTATGGGGCTCAACAGGAATCCACCCAGTGGTATTCTCTGGAACCTGCCCAAAAGTAGGAGCAGAACCAATGCAAGACAGTCCTTCCTTCTCCTATCTGAGCCCAGTAAGATATCATGATCAATGGTACCAAAAGCTGCTGGGAGAACCAGAAAGATCAACACAGTACAGACTGCTGATCTAACTTGGAAGCAGGGAATTAGTCAGGGCTACTAAGGCCATTTTTAGTGCTGTGCTCTGGCCTGAAACCAAACAGAAACTGATCCAGATAATTTGTTTCCTCCAAGAATGCCTCAAGTTGCCAAGCCACTACTCAGGCTCAAGCACCTTGCCTAAAAAGGGGGATATTAGCAATATGATGGTAGTTCTCACGTAGTTCTGAGTCTAAGGGGGACTTCTTCCGAAGCAGGCATGCAACTGCTTCTTTCAAGGCAACAATTATCTCATGACATAAGGCCTGGACTCATCCAGTTGATGTGCCTCTGCTACATTTTATCAGCCAACATGGACAAGGGTCAAGCTTACATGTGGTAGGTCAAACTGTGCCCAGTATCTTGTCCACATCATCATGATGCAAGAACTGAAACTGACTGCATGAAAACTGACCAGATGGAGCCCTAGACACTCCCACAGACTCTGCAATAAGTGTGGTGTCAAGTTTTGAGTGAATACAATATGACAGTACTAAAATTAATGAAGTTCAAGCATCAAAATGGCACTTAAATTACAAAATTTTACACACAACTGTGTCTGCCTCCCTAGAAGCCGTTACTTTGCCAACAATCCCACTTCAGTGGCACATATAGGTGTTCATCGTACAGACAGAAAAAAAATCTCTGAAGACTAATACCATCTTCACTATGTCATTTTACATTTTTATCTTATTAAAAAAATGCCACAATACTCCTTACACAGTGACATGACTACATGGACAAAACAAACTTATGACATACAAGCTCTTTATTTTGCAATCCATCCAAAATATTTTTGCAACAGATTCACAAGACTTGTCATATATATGATTACTTGTGAATGAATACCTACACTTCTGACAGGAAAAACTGGTATTGATATGTGGCCTGCCACATAATAGTGACTCCCCCTGTCCCAATATCTTTATTATGTTTTGCAAATACCAAAAGAAAGAAAGACAAAATGAAGTTATTTCACAAATAAGATTAGAGAGGATCAAACAATCCTCCACAAACATAGATTGAGGTAGGCAGCCCATATGTTAAAAAAAGTTCATAAATAATTATTATATAAGATACACGTTATAATGTAGACAGTGCATTGCATCTTCATACTACTGAAGGACAGGCAGCAAATGTTTATCTTTCCTTTGAGTGTGAATCTCTTTGCAACTATAAGGGCTTGGAGCATCCATTTACCCTATCCACGTAAATCCACACTGAAGGACTTTATTACTGCATGAACATACGTAAGTGACAAAGATTTTTCTAAGACAAATTATTACGAATTGCAACTCACAAGTCAAGGTAAGCAATTATCGAGCCGTATTTAACTTTATTTAGGCCACAGTTTATCCACTATTCCCTAAGGAAGTCACATGTCAGAACTCCATATCTTCCAACTGTCCCAATTTTCCAGGGACAATCCCAATTAAGCCTTTGTCTCCCACTTTTCCAGCTGCTTTTTAAACGCCCCAGTTTTTCTCTCTGCTCACTTTCCCTCTTTGACCTCAGCATACTTCACTTGCAGCAAAGGAAGCTCAGACTCTAAAACAGTTTGCATTTAATTAATTCTGAAAGGGAAGCGGAGGGGGGATGGAATGTTGTCCTTCCCAGGAGGACCAAGCAAAAGCAAACTGCTGCAGTCTCTCATAGCCTGTGATAACTTTTGTCATATTGACCACTCTGATGTTGTTTGGCCACATGTGTCACGGTTCTCATCCGTGACATGCTGGAGGGTATGCCGTATCTCCACTGTATGCCTTCATAGCAGCACTTCCCAGTTCTACCGTTCACACGATACGCCCTCCACGCGTGCACACACACACACAGGGAGCCAAGAAAAAAAAATCCCTGAGCATTGTGGGGCATCTGGGCTCCCGTCAGAGGTCCCCTGAGGACAAAAAAAAAAATTGTCTTCCCAGAAGGAGACAGGAACTAGTGGCTATAGTTGTTTTTGGTTGCTTTCAAGGCGTTGACGGCTTACGGCAAAATTTGTTCAGAGTGGGCTTGCCTTTGCCTTCCTCTGAAGCTGAGAGAGCGTGCCTTGCCCAAGATCACCCAACGGGTTTTCCTGGCCATGCAGAGATTCGAACCCTGGTCTCCAGACAGACGTGGGCCAAAGCTCCAACCACTACACCACGCTGCCTCTCGAGTCGCCATAGCTCCTCGCTCCCAAACCCGCGCCCGCTCCCAGAGCCGCTACCCACCGAAGGCCCTCAGGGGTCGCCTGAACAGCCTCCATCCGGCCCGAACGTGCCCCCGCTGAAAGCGCGGACCCCGCCGGCAGCTGCCACAGAAGAGTTGCGGAGGGAGGGAGGGAGGGAGGGACGTAACAGACGACAAGGCACCCGGGCGGACGAGAGCGGGGCTGCGACACCGCCACTTCCGACACCCCCCTATCTTTCTAGGCAACTTGGGCTCCGCCGCATCTGCGTTGCCGTAGCAACCGAGGCGGAGTTTTGTGAAGTGAGGGTGTGGCTTTCCTTTGCCCCACCCCCAAGAACTTTTAGTTGGAAACTTTCCCTGTCCGTCAGTCTCACGGTCTGGCAGGTGAGCTATGCGTTCTGCGTGTGTTACTTAAAAGTGTAAACAAAGAACTATATAATGTGTGAGAAGAAAATGCAAAGCGACGTTGCTGTTCTTGCCCTTTCTTTCGTTTGGTGCTCTGATAGTATAGGAGATCTTCTTAGCTCTTACTCCCGGTTACTGTCTTTTTTTAGCCCAAAGGCGTTTCTTTCAGGACATCGGCTCCCTGAATCCCCGAAGAACATGGTCAGGCCGAATGGAAGTTCTGGAAGCCGTAATATAATAAACAAACAAAAATCCCCAACTCTGATTTTGGCTTGGTATCCTACAGAACTATTTCCGTGCTAGACTGTTATAGCGCTATTATTCCACTTTCAACGTCCTATGGAATCCTGGGGCTTGCCGTTTCTGGCCCCTCCCGAAATTGCAAACCCCGGGATTCCACAGGATGCTGAAAATGGAATAATAGCGCTATAACAGTCTAGTGCGGAAATCAAGTCTCCGCTATAATTTGAAATTTAATTCTAAAGTATCCATTTCTGCCAGGCACAGACAAAAATTCTATAAGAGCAAATTCATTCCCTGCGTGTAGATATCTTGTGTAGCCAAAACAACAGCATCCACATGCAAGCTTTAGATACCTTTGTCAAGATTAAAAACTGTCAAAATCTATAGGTGACAAATACTTTTATTAGAACTATTAACTATCATTGACCAGGAGTAAGGAAAATTCCATACTGTACAGCCTTTCAAGTTGTCCAGAACGCTTTGAGGTGGGGAGAAGAATTTGTCGGGACTGAATTTAGGTTCAGACCCCTTAAAATGTCCAGCCAGTTTTGGGGACTTTCATGCCTCATTGCCTGTGTAACTTTTTTTTATCACCTACCCTGAAAAAGTTCTGGCTAACTTGAAAGTTTTCATACTTATAGTATTATAAGTGTTCCTAATGAAGTTTTTGTTCAGCTGTGGGCTTTTGTTCGTTTGTTCTTATCTTGTTTGTTTTGTTGTTCTTATTGATCAATACAGCTACTTTATTTTTACGAAGAAGCTACATTTGCTCTAACAACCAGCCCCCTGAGTATTGTTGTTGTTGTTGTTATTGTCTAGAGGCTGCTTGGACTCATTTGCCAAATAATCCCAATGCTGACAACCCCTGTCCTCTTCCAGCAACAGCAATTAGGGATTTTCTGAAACTAACATGGAGTCAATGTAGTGTAGTGGTTTGTACATTGGACTATGACTCTGGAGACCAAGGTCTGAATTCCTGCTTGACCATGGAAACCACTGGGTGACATTGGACAAGTCACACACTCTCAACCTCAAAGGAAGGCAAACCTTGCCAAGAAAACCTCATGTTAGGTTTGCCTTAGGGTTGCCCTCAGTTGGAAACGACTTGAAGGCACACAACAAAACTGCTCTTTTTATTTAGAGTGTTATTACATGCCTTCATACATTACATTACACATATATGACATTACACTTACCTATTTTCCACCTCTCAGTCAACTATGCACAAGATAATGCAGAATCAGTATTATCAATAATAGGGCAGGGAGACAGAATTATGGAAGGACTATGCAAAGGGAAAAACTTCAGTATTTGCTTTCACTGATGGGCATACACTAAAGAAAATGAAAATCACCAAGTGACCTTACAACAGTGACTCTCTGTCAGCATGACTGACCCCACAAGGCTATATTGTGATGATAATAACTGCCTGATCAACAACTGAGTTTTTTTGTGGATGAAAAGAGCCACATATACTGCCTTGAGCTCACTGGAGGATGTAAATGTAATGAATAAATAAATGTAAATATAATGACAAATAATAAACCATTGACAGTGAGTGGACATTAAATACACTGTTTATTTCAAAATGGCACAGGAATAATTAAAGTCCCATTTCCAACAAGCTTTGCCATAAGGCTTGCAGGTCAGAATATAGCACCAAAGTCTATCCCAATGTGTTCCAATAGCCATCTGCAAGAACAGTTCTTTAAAACAGTTCCTAAAAACTACTGTATAAACTAGTCACCTTTGATTTTAGTGCATGCATTCATAGTTCAGTGATAGAATACAGTCTTTGCATCTGAAATGTCCAAGGTTCCATTTTTGGCATCCCCAGGTAGTGGTATTACTGATATTGTTGTTATCTTTATTTGCACCTTTATCTCCACCTTTTCCACAAAACTGGAACACAGGATTGGCTTACAAATTAAAACAAACACAATTCACAGGTAAAACAGACCAACTGTGAAGAGCTTCTATTTGTGGAGTTCCATAGCTAGTCAGTCAGTGCAGACAGTACTGAGCATGGTGGATCAATACTAAAGAAGCTTCTTAAATTCTTTATTCCAGTGGCCAGAAATGGAAATAGAACAATCCAGATGTTTGATTTCTTTCCATGCTTTTAATCAGCATATACTAAAAACTGGCAAAGTGAGCATTGGAATGCATTAGTTCCTTCTGAATGGCTACAGGAATATCTGTATTTTTACAATATCCTTTTGTAAAGGAGTCATAAAGCTATAAATTATAATGCTTATGTTGTATAATTAATATTTCTGTGAGACAGGCAGTAGTTTTATACAAAGTGTCATCTTGAGTTCCATCTTTCTTTTTTTCTGGCTGAAAAGCAAATAGGGGAGAAAAGCTCTCCCTTGAGTAGATTTTCTTTTCCCCTGAACCAGTATCAGTGGTCATGTAAATTCTGATTTAATGAATGAGCAGGTGTGTATTTAAGTAAGAAAGTTCACACATTCCTTTCAAACTAAGTTTACCCCTTGTGGTTCTAAAAGGCTCTTGGTAAAATTACTGTAGGATATGTAAAATCCTTGCAGAAAGACTTTGAAAACTCAAAAACCAAAAAGAAAAAAAATGTAAAACCATAATTTAAAGCCAAACATTTGTCAAAGGAGGGGGGGGAGAACACCCAATCTGTCAACATTAACTTGGGTGACTGAGCACTGACCTGTGTTTATTAGGTGGGTGACCCAAAGTATTATCTTGTCTTCTGTGTGTATGTGTGCATGAGAGGTCGATAGAGGTGGCAGGTTTGAAAGACTCTACAATACATGAGCTCACAATGACCTTTGGAACTATTGTTCGTAGTTTATAGTTTGTTTCTAGAATCCTAGAGTCTTCTGTGTTCTTTCGGGCAACTGAATATGTAAATATGTAAATATGTAAAGACTAGATAAATGGGACTTCAGTGAGTGTTTGTGGGAGAAAAGATTGTTTTCTATATGGTGTTCTAAGAAACTCTGGATTTTTAATAATTCTTTTATATATTGCAAATATATTTATAGCAATTTACAGAATGATGTGAAACTCACACTCTAGCAATGCTACATCCTATGCCAGTTATCTACAAACTAATGGTAAACCTAGGTCCAATCATGTTTCCAAAATTAATTTTATAAAAATTGATCAAATTATTACATATGTCTTTTTTAAAAAATTAGTTTGCTAAAGTGTATATTATGGCTTAAATCCAATGTTAGTCTCAACAAGAGTTATCCTATTAAGTTAATGAAACTTACATAAGTGTTAACATAGCAAGTTATTGATTTAGTGGGGCTGCTCTGTTTAGGAATAACAGTTGGATTTATGTCTATGTATTTACATACATACATACATGGGATAAAATGGGAGTCAGAAAAGAGGAGGTAATTGGTACTAGTATTAGTTCTCTTTACTTTCTCACAAATATGAATTAACATGGTACAATGAAGCTTGAAAGTAACTAGGTATATATGGAAACATTAAGTATGTACATCTTTTGCTCCAAGTACATAAAATACTGGATTATGAACTTAGGAACTCTTCACATGCAGAAAGATAACATATATTCTTTTGAAATAATAAGCATTATATAAGGCCCCTCACAGATTTTAAGGCCCTGGTTGCAGCGAAGCACAATGTATTACAACTTCTGTAAATGGCAAGTAATTTTACTAGACATAATCATAATTGCCAAAATAGGTTGTTTCTCAGTGTCTTAAATTAATGTATATACACGCATTCACAGGCAGAACCTCAACTGGGCTCAGAAAAAGGGTGGGTTACAAAACTTCTTTCTGGAATAGTAAATCCCTGAAAGCAATCAGTCTGTATGAATTATACTTGTTTCTCTGGTGTATCTTCATCCCTCACAAGAGGAGGACCAGGGAGGTCCACCAAAATGCCTGTAGATGGTTATCCATGTTTTCAGGAGCCCTTAAAGTCTGCCAGCCCCTAAGCCAGCTTACTATGAAGACAGGGTAAAGGAAATTAACTCCACTTCTTTCGAAGCTGTCTTGCTTCTTCCTTGACAAATTCCACAGGCTTGTATTTTCTTGTTGAGACTGAAGAATATCATAATATTTTCACCCAGTTGTTACAGTACATTTGTACACAGAAAATAAAATCACCATGTGCATTCACTTGATCTACAAAAGGATACAAAATTGGACCATTATTTCTGATGATGGAATTGCCACCTGGTGATTTTCACTTAGCTAAGGTCACAAGTTGACATTTTTGGTGTGCTTTTCCCCACTAAACCGATTGTGATGAGAATTAGAAACTCAAGTTCACAGCAAGGCTTAATTTTGATCACAGGAAATCAACTTCACTGAAACACATCCATCCAGTCATGGAGCTCTGTACTTCCAGAGAAGTGCTTTTCAACTCTCGTTGTTCACCATTTTCTTGGTTTTTGACAGGATGCTTGACATAGCAGATATCCGCTGTGTGTCCTTAACCTGGTACACCTGAAACTGAATGAAAGGTTACTATGAAAGTCTGTTAAATGACTTCTCCATCATTGCAAAAGGACAAAACCATCACCTTTAGTAAACATTCTGTACAAGACTACAGGGGATTTTGGGAAAGATAGTTGACAGTAGTTCTCAGACTGGTATGGATAAGTTGTATTATGCATCCCTGGAAGATAAGCATTTATTTCTGGGTTGATTGTTTTACCATTTAAGGGATTTCTATCCCAGCCTTTAGGTTACGGAAGGTCAGTAGGTATCAGGAGAAAGAGGTAATGCTTGCTTCAATTTGGCATCATTTAGGCATCTTGGGCCATTCTTCCTTCCCACAAAACTAGGACCCGTAGAAACAGGCTGTTTACGTTCCCCATCCACTCAAGGACAAATTTAACTACTTCTCATTCCAGCTCAGTTGTGAAGGCATGTCTTGTGATTTTTGCCTCCTATCTGAGGCTCCTTATGTGGCATTTCCCCCTTTTGAGGAAATAGCCTTTGCTATTTATAGGAGCCATGCTATGAGTTCACTCTGTCATACTCATCTGTGAGGTTGGTTGTGTCTTTCTTGTGCGTTCACTGGCTTGAAGCCTAGGCACATACTCAAAACATATTCTTTTAATATTGCCCTGTCCCATCCACAGCCACAGAACTCTTGTTTTTACGTTAAGGGTGCAAAGTGGCAAAATCATTGTTATTACTGATAGGATTCCTGTTACATTGGCCATTTTTGCACTAGACTGTTATAGTGCTATTATTCTACTTTCAACATCCTGTGGAGTTCTGGGGTTTGTAGTTTACTGAGGCCAAAGAGCTCTCTGGCTGCGAATTCGTCATTCCCCCTTCCTAAACTGCAAACCCCAGGATTCCATAGGATGTTGAAAGTGGAATAAAAGCACTATAACAGTCTAGTGTGGAAATGGCCTTTGCTTGCCAAGTTAGGAGCATCCAGGCCTGAGATTTCAGGGCCCAAACCTGAGACCCAGGAGTGGTCCCTAGTATTATTGGACAGAAGGGAGGGAAGGATGGACCATGTGGACCCCCTAAAGAGTAGGAGTCCAGCCACTCCAAAACAGTCTACCAGGGAGCCAGCAATACAGAGTAATAAACACACACATCCTTTGATTGATTGCTGTCATTCCGAGATTCATCCCCTTTGCCCTGAGGACTGAAAAAGAGATTCTAAACACAGCCCTGAGATCTGGTAACCCTACAAAAACACATCCTTAATCTTGGGTACCCAATGGCTCTCTTTCTTCCTCAATGTATATGCCAGTACCCTCAGTCTTGCTTGAGTTGCAGATATGTCCCTCATCACACCTCTTCCATTGTGCCCCAACGTCCTGAGTCCAATGGGATATTGCTCCCAGACTGCAATTAAATGCTACTGCTGTCTTACCCACATAGATTCATGGCTGCCTGTTTTTACTGACTTAGGAAGCCTTTACTGAACACAGTGAGTATGACTAATGAAAGAAATATGCTTACAGAGAGCTTGGGAAAGTTGCCTTCTAGAACTACAGCTCCCAGAATCCCCTAGCCAGCATGGCCACTTTTATACAATCTGGAAAAAAGCTTCTTTTCCACATTCTGTTCATATATAACAAAACCATAACATAGGAAGCTTTCTTACACAAAGACCTTCAGTCCTCCAACCCTCTAACCCAGTATTATCAACACTGATTGGCAGGACCTCTTCCAGGCTTCTGGAATTTGTGTTGGCAAGGTTTGTACTGAAAAGAGAGGCATAGATCTAAATCTAGAGCTCAACAGCAGTCATAGACGGGGAACATTTAAGCAAGGTAGATGTTTCAGAAGATAACCTTTTGACAGGGGAAACATTAAATAATAATAACAACAACATTTGCTTATAATGCCCTTTACACCAAAGGGCAGAACATCAACATATACAATCAGGGACAAAGACAATAGAACACCACAACAATACATAGAATGAAATCCCCAACACTCCACCAGTCACTACCCATCTCAATACCTTAAACACAACTCAATGCCTTAATCAACCCCCATCAGTGCTTTCTCGAACACAAGTCTTTTCCTTGCTTGAGAAGGTGCTTTGCTATAGAAAAAGGGCTACCAAAGCTTCCTTAAATCCAGCTAACATCCAATTTGTCCAAGTCAGACATATGATTGTTGTCACAGATGATCAAAACTAACAAAAGTAATAATAGAGCAATACCCTTTTTAGGCCAAATCATAGAAATCATAGAAATCATAGAAATGTAGAGTTGGAAGAGACCACACGGGCCATCCAGTCCAACCCCCTGCCCTGCAGGAACACCCTCAAAGCACTCCCGACAGATGGCCATCCAGCCTCTGCTTAAAAACCTCCAAAGAAGGAGACTCCACCACACTCCGAGGCAGCATATTCCACTGCCGGACTGTCAGAAAAGGGAGAGAGAGGTGCATATTCGCCACGCTCTGTGCTACCCACAGCCAGGAAGGAAAAAACAGCCGCTCAAACCGCAAAAGGCATCTTGTAGATTTATTGCGGGTAATAAAGACAAAAGCAAACAGCTACGTTGCAGCCATAGAGCTCTGTGACAGAATGCACGCCACAGAGAGCAAAAACAGATACGTACAGGACGCGAGGCAAAAAGGAAAGAAGAAGAGAGAGAGACTACTTGGACAAGCCCCTTTTGAATACATACACAGCTGAACGCTATCAAGTAGGCATGTGGATTTGTACACACAGTAGTCTCAACAGTGGACCTATATCAAAACACTGAGGGACAGCTGGGTGACCTTGCCCAATACACAAATATGTCTCAAGCGTCTCAGGGAAACAGCGCAGCAACAAGTCTGTTACCTCTATCCACACCATCCACAGCCCGGACAGCCCTGACTGTCAGGAAGTTCTTCCTGAGGTTCAGGTGGAATCTCCTTTCCTGCAGCTTGAATCCATTGCTCCTTGTCCTGGTCTCCGGAGCAGCAGAAAACAAGCCCTTTCCCTCCTCTACATGGCATCCCTTCAAATATTTAAACATAGCTATCATGTCCCCTCTTAACCTTCTCTTCTGCAGACTGAACATATCCAGCTCTCTAAGTCTATCCTCATAGGGCTTGGCTTCCAGGCCCTTCACCATTTTGGTCGCCCTCCTCTGGACCTGCTCCAGCTTGACCATGTCCTTCTTGAATTGGGGTGCCCAGAACTGGACACAGTATTCAAGATGAGGTCTAACCAAAGCAGAGTACAGTGGTACCAGTACCTCCCTCGATCTAGACACCATACTCCTATTGATGCAGCCGAGAATTGCATTGGCTTTCTTGGCTGCCGCATCACATTGCTGACTCATGTTCAGCTTGTGGTCTATTAAGACTCCTAGATCCCTTTCACATGTACTGCCATCCAGCCACGTGTCCCCCATCCTATATTTCTGCATTCCATTTTTTCTACCGAAGTGTAGGACCTTACACTTCTCTCTGTTGAATTTCATTTTGTTAGCCTTGGCCCAGCTCTCCAATCTGTCCAGGTCATTTTGAATTTTGATCGTGTCCTCTGGCGTATTAGCAACCCCTCCCAATTTGGTGTCATCTGCAAATTTGATGAGCATGCCCTCTATTCCTTCATCCAAGTCGTTGATGAAAATATTGAACAGCACTGGGCCCAGGACAGAACCCTGTGGCACCCCGCTAGTCACTTCTCTCCAGGATGAAAAGCAGCCATTGGTGAGCACCCTTTGGGAACGGTTAGTCAACCAGTTACAGATCCACATGACAGTAGCCCTGTCCAGCCCACATTTTACTAGCTTCTTTGCAAGAATGTCATGGGGAACTTTGTCAAAGGCCTTACTGAAATCGAGATATGCTACATCCACAGCATTGCCTTCATCTATCAAGCTAGTAACTCTATCATAAAAAGAAATAAGATTAGTCTGGCATGACTTATTTTTGAGAAATCCATGTTGACTTCTCGTGATTACCGCGTTGCTTTCTAAGTGATTAGAAACTGACTGCTTAATGATCTGCTCCAGGATCTTTCCGGGTACTGACGTCAGGCTGACTGGGCGATAATTATTTGGATCCTCTTTTTTTCCCTTCTTGAAGATGGGGACAACATTTGCCCTCTTCCAGTCTGCTGGAACTTCTCCTGTCCTCCAAGATTTCTCAAAGATTATAGCAAGCGGTTCTGAAATGACCTCTGCCAGTTCTTTTAATATCCTAGGATGCAATTCATCTGGCCCCGGAGACTTGAATTCATCCAGTGTGGCCAGGTATTCTTGTACCACCTCTCTACCTATTATGTGCCGCATTTCCCCTGCTTCCTCACCTGCTCCCCAACCGCCAGGTTGAGCGCTTGTATCCTTCTGGGAAAAAACTGAGGCAAAGAAGGTGTTAAGTAGTTCTGCCTTTTCTCTTCCTCCTGTTAGTAATTCGCCATCTTCTCTGCGCAGCGACCCTATCGCCTCTTTCTTTTTCCTTTTGCTGCGGACATATTTAAAAAAGCCCTTTTTATTGTGTTTAATGTCTCTGGCCAGCCTAAGTTCGTTCTGTGCTTTAGCCTTTCTGACCTTCTCCCTACATTTCCTGGCTACTTGCTTATATTCTTCTTTGGTGGTTTCCCCCCTCTTCCATTTCCTGTACACGTTTCTCTTAACGCTTAGCTCAGCTGAGAGTTCTTTACTCAACCATTCTGGTTTCTTCAGATGCCTTCCATTTTTCCTCCTTACTGGCACAGTTTTAGACTGTGCCTTCAGTATCTCCCTTTTAAGGAACTCCCATGCCTCCTGAACTCCTTTCTCTTTCACTATTCCTGACCACGGAATTTCAGCCAGCAGCTCCTTAAGTTTACAGAAGTCCGCTTTTTTAAAATCTGAGATGAGTGTCTGGCTACACTTATCCTCTCCCTCCCACTGAATGCCAAATTCCAATAGGGCATGGTCACTCCCCCCTAAAGATCCAACCACTTCTACCTCATTAACAAGGTCATCCCTATTGGTCAGGATCAGATCTAGAATATTTGATCCCCTTGTGGCCTCTTCCACCTTCTGGACCATGAAATTGTCTGCAAGACAAGCAAGAAACTTGCTGGACCTTGCTGTCTTGGCAGAGTTTGACTGCCAACATATATCCGGGTAATTGAAATCTCCTATTATTACTGTATCTCTCCTTTTTGAATGCGTGGTCATTTGATTGAGGAAGGCGTCATCAAGGTCCTCAGTCTGGGCTGCAGGTCTGTAGTAAACCCCCACCAAAATATCCCTATTGTTTCTCGCTCCCTTAATTCTTACCCAGATGCTCTCGACCTGGCTTTCTGGGTTTAAGTCGTGGATCTCTTCACAGGTGAAAACATCCTTGACATACAAGGCTACTCCTCCTCCTTTCTTGTTTGGTCGATTTCTACAAATCTACAAATTCTACAAATCAAGATCACAAAATAGTATACAGGCTTTCAGTTTCCCAGAACTGCCTATCAAAAAAATAAGGTACTGTATATATGAGGAAGAATTCTGGAAAACTTGAAAGCTTGTTCACTATGTGCTTACTTTTGAGAGTTTTGTCTTAAAAATCCCAGGCCTGTAGTAACTCAGATGTATCAGTCAGTGATTTATGGGTTGGAGTAGGTTATGCACTCCACTGTACCTCCTTCTCCTCAGTAATTTGTATCAGACCTTGATTGGTGGACCTCTGGATATTTGGGAAGAAAAAAAATAGGAGACCCCACAAGCCCAATGCTTGCTCATCCCTACATTAGGCCTATGCCATTTCTAAAATAATTCAGGTTATAAATCATTACCAAGGAGTAGTAGACATCTAGGTTCTGTGTTTGGCACATATCAAACTTCTTGGTTATAATCTAAAAGGATTTTAAAATATTCCTCTGAGTCAACATTTGCGAAATTAGATTGTGAAAATCTAAATGAATAGCTGTTGATTCAAGGCTCAGTCATCATCTAGTTTTCTGTAATTTCAAGAAGTAATGAGTGTGAATCACTCAACTATATACTCATGCGTTGATTTCACGTTACATTTAAAATGATTGATGTGCGTGTGTGTGTGTGTGTGTATAAAGACACACACACTTCTTTTTTTTTTTTACAAATACATTTGTAAATATTGTATAACCAACCGTGGGAACTAGTTTCCACTAGGTCATTATAGTTGTGGCACCTGCCACGAAATTGCACCTGGTACCAGCATTATTATATTTTTTACTGCTAAAGGCATTACTTAGTTTTTCCAGGCTTTTAAAACATGTGCTTATTTTAACATGTTATTTTGATATCCCTATAATCCTTCAAATAAGCTGGTCCCAAGCCATATAGGGCTTTATAGGTCAAAAGCAGCACTTTGAATTGTGCTTGGAAGTGGACTGGCAGCCAGCATCACCCTCCACTACTGCTGCTGCCCAGCAGCTATTTAACAAATTTAGTGTACCTCCCCAGAAAAAGCCCGTCTGAGATGAGACACCCTACCAGCAGTACTGTTGCCATCAGCATAATAACCTCTTGTTTCACAAGAGCATACAATCCCATTCCTGCAAAAAGGTAGTGCCACTTGTGGTTGCAACTTACAAACTCTCTATTTAGGAATGACTTACCTTATTAAGCAGCATATCAAAGAAGGCGGTGTCCCAGTAGGACCTATCTTCAGCTGGGAGATGAAGTAAGGCTTTGAGACCATTGTCCATAGGATGGTATGTGTTCCCTTCTCTTGTGGCAAAATGGAACTTCAGGAAGGGTTCTGGGCTGCAAGCAAAGCTCTCTACTTTAGGATACAAATTACTCAGGTCTGCACCATCATCTTGGAACAGATTTTGCTCAGGATATAGGAAGTGGGGGAGGTTTTTTGTCACCAAGCAGCAAAGCAAGACCACTAGCAGACGATACACAGACCCTTCCAGATAGATCCAGTCTTCAATTGAAGGGAAAAAATGAGCAGCCCAGAGCAACACCATCTAGGAGGAAACATGGACAGTTGCTAAGGGCAATGCGGACAATTCTGCTTCATTTCAGGCATTTATGAAACATAAACATGGCAGGCCTAGTATTGCACATTTAGGAGTTCGATGTCTATGCTATAATGCATGGATAGCTGCTGTTAGAGATGTAAGAGAATCCAGGTGAATGTTTTAAGTTGCATTTACTAGTCATGCTTTCTAAAGGATTCCTGGAGCTGTAAAAGTAACTTTTCCTACCTCCCAGAAAAGGGCACCATGAGTGGTATTAACTCTATGTACTGTATTACTCGCACGCTCCTTACAGTAATCATCTAAGCTGCTGAATGTACTATATATTCCAGGCCTCCTAAATCGTATCCTTCAGGCAAGAAGATCTATTGTGTACATGATCTATTTCTCCGTTTGTTGTTTGATATGTCAGTTTAACATTTTCTATATATGTGAACTGCAGAAAAAATAAATAAATTTTTAAAAATTGTATTCTTTTCCTCTGAAAGTCTGTTTGCTTCTATTCTCATCCTATGGCAAGAGATGCCCAGATGATACCATACATGCAAATTACCTGCAAAGCTTCTTACTGTGGCTCATATGACTGGCCAGCTTTTGTTGCTTTTGACTGGTACTGCTTTATTAAAGTTTCTTTGTGCAATTAAGAGACAAACATTGCAAGTAATCAGCTTTCCATCAAAGCAAAGTAACTCATAATGTTTAGGCAAACAAGGCAAGCATAGCAAACTACAGGACAATTAAGAGAATTTGCAAATAAAGCTGAACAAAAACAAGACTTGAATCTAAAACCCCATTTGTTCCGAAGTTGGCTTCCTTTGCTGGAATGATCTTACAGTTAGTAAGAATTAAAAGATGCAACAACTAAGGTAAAATGCCTGCAAGCTACACCCAAATGGCATACACCCGAACATCTGTAAAACACGTTCTGCAGCTTCTTGTTCTCTACCCCGCAGTGGTGAGAGATGGAGCACGTCTAAACAATGAAATGCAACTCATCCCATATCATCAAATGGCCCACTACTAGCATACTGATATGCTACTGAATATATTAAAACAGATTAGGTATTTTTCTGTTTTGCCCCTGTAGCCTTTTCAGCTACAACATGGAGAAAACAGCCAATAGAACTACACATAAAAGTCATAGTCCAGTATAAGAGCAATCTCTCAATTTCCATCTCTCCTGCTTCTTGTTCCAAGCTTTCCCTTCCCACTTTCTTACATGTGCAGCTTAGGAAACAAGCTTTTCTAATTCAGTAGAGAACAGATCACAGAGCTGAAGAAGATTCCCAATAGACAGTTTTTAGATTCAGCAATTTAAAAAGAGCAGCAGAATCCCACCATTAGTGTTCCTTACTTGTAGGGGTGGGGATTTTTAAGCATGGGACGTGAAGCAGAATTGCATGTCTTTGCTGGCTGTTATAGCCACCACAACGCAAAAAGCACTGTTTGCTGTCAGGCAAATGTAACTCATCAAAAAAATCAAGATTGGCTGTCCAGGGAGAATAAGGAACTACCTTCAAGTGGTGAAATGTAAGCCCTTTTTTCTTGCCTTCCTCTCTCCAGTTCTCATGGTTGACATGCTCAAGAAGGCGAAGACTGTCCAGATAATACCCCTTAAGGTTGCTCACAATTTGGACAAGTTTGAGGATAGGGCGACTGGTGCAGTACCTACCAAGAAAAACACGAAGCTAGAAACTGAATTGTTCTTTTCAGAATTCACAGTGCATCAGTAGAGTTAACCACAGAAAGAAACCCATGTTATTTCATATAGGGGAAGTGGGAGAAAGCATTCCCTCTCAGATGTTGTTGGACTACAACTCCCATCATTCTTCACTGCTATGGTGACTAGGTCTAATGTGAATTACAATCCCCAGACAACCTCCTGGAATAAAATAACAATACACCAGCACCTATGGTGTGGGTTGCTGACCCAAGTCAATGTTCCCATTAGCACATTGGCCATTTCCAGCCCACACTGTTATAGTGCTATTATTCTATTTTCAACTTCCTATGGAATCCTGGGGTTTGCAGTTTAGGGAAGGGCTTTTAGAATTCTCAGCTAGAGAGATCTTTGGCCTCACTAAACTACAAACCCCAGAATTCCACAGCATGTTGAAAGTGGAATAATAGCACTCTAACTGTGTAGTGTGGAAATGGCCATTAATACTTCAAATCAGCCCTCCTCTGAGGAGAACTATACAGGAGATGTAGCCACTATAAAGGAGGGGTCATTCTCATTTTTTTTAATATAAATTCTAAGAAAAAATGCCTTGTTTCCAAACTGGTAACACAGCAAGTCACATAAAATTCAAAGCATTAACAAGATATTTCAACCCAGACAGATACAGGATTTTGACTACTATTCCATACTCTGGAATCTGCATAATCAGTATCTGCATATAGTCTCAGATATGAAGATTATAGCCTCTATAGGTGAAGTTACATGATACCCACACAGCTTTTTCAAACTGAATAGAATTAATGCATGACAGACATATCTATGAAGCATTTGCTGTGCTGTCTCTGCCACATATGTATGTACAGTCATGTTTTGAATGTTAAAAATTAATGGATAGAATTATTAGGTGATACACATAGGATGCTATGCATGAATGTGTTCTGTAAATATGTACACAATCAGTCAAAAATGGAACAGGCAGGTTCAGTAGCACTGCCACATCACTTGTTGACGTTGGCCAGAGTTACCACTTTGTATGCTATTTTTGTTTCAGGTATGCAGATGTTCGAGTCACTCCCTCCTCTGCAAATACCCTACAGAATATAACATGTAAATCAGCCAGAAATATACTGTTTAAACCCATCCCCTCCCTTGTACCGCAGTTATTCATATTTCTGACAGGTGTAGGTCCAAGTTGTAGGCAAAGCTCTTCCACCCATTAACTTTCATGACTGGTCGGGTAAATCTATTAACTCTTCCGTTTTGCCTCTAAAATCTCCCAGGTAAACGCATTTCATTTATTTAATGATGCAGGGAGCTGCTGATTTGTGAGATAAAAATAAAGCCTAAAGGTCCCTGAAATTCTGCTGCAACAGAGCCTTCAGAACTCAGTGGCTGAAGAATTACCACCCTGAGGAGGAGGAGGATTAGTCATTTGTCCTTTTGATTAAATTAGTAGACTGTATAGAAATTTAAACAGAGTCTTTGCTAACCAAGATGGCTGATCCAAAAAACTTGGAAAAGAGGCAATGTTCAAACTAGTTAAATTGTAACTGCTGTGTAGTATTTGATCTCCTGTTGGTAGAGCTTCTGGCTAGAGCCTTAACTGTGCTGTGCTAAACACATCATCTGGCTCAATCAATTGTTGATCTCAAGCTGTAACTCTTTGAATGGCAACCTCCTATCTCTCTTTTGAAGATAACGTATCGATATGTTATGCTAAATATATATATATATATGATATACTAAGTATATTATTAAAGATTACATGTCTTGGTTCTGGGAAGGCAGGCAATGAGAGAGAGATTTATCCTGACAAAAACAGATTACATCTGTTTGCTTTGTGCTGATCTTGATTGAACTAACTTTGCATTGCTGGTCCACCAAAAGGGTACATAGGTTTGTGCATGCATATGCATACACACATCAGCGATCTACTTTCCTGCTGCAAGGGAATGGAAAGCTTTCCTTCTACCTGTTACCACAGTAATCCTGACATATATTTCTCTCTTTGCACTGCTATTGGTATAAATTGGTGAAAAATTTGCAAGTGGGATCTGGTAAAAGAAAGGATTATGGTATCCATGGGATTGCATTTAAGGTCTTGGGGGATGCATATCATTTCCAGGGTGTGGGTTGTGCTCACCCTTGAAGTACGGGTATAACACATTGCTCAGCTCATCTCTAGAGTGTTTAGGACCTTGTGTGATAAGATAGGTAAGTATATGACAGGACAGTATAGTAGACAACATTTTGAAATAAGTATGGCAATTGGTTACAGTAAACCAAAATTGATTGCCACTTATACAACATAGATCATTCAGAAATAATGAAGAAATTCAGATTATCCTAACAATTGGAACCAGCAGTCGGTCCACCACAATCACACTGCCTCATCTTGACACCTGTGCCTGGTTATGGTACTCAGAAGCACAGGTCCAATTCTTGCCACATAAATGCACCCAGAACTATTTTTCAAAATATTATCCCTACATCAGAAATGAAGGCAAAATGAAGCAATTTACTACCTTACCAACTGTGGGTGTCTGCAGCCAAGCCAGCAGGAGAGAGGAAAAAATGAGCGGAAGGCTTTCCAGTTGACTTCTGCTGGCCTTTACTCCTGTGGAGGTACTATTGCTCTCCACAGAACTGGGGCTGTGCTGGCTGCTGCTACAACATCAGGACTGCGTCCAGATTGGGAGCAGCTGCTCCTCTGTATTCAGGACTTTCATCTTCCTGGTTGGTGAGGAAATATAAAGCAGAGCCAGCCACTGGCAGCAAGTCATCCTCCATGGAATCAATGCCAAAAAGAGTATCCCGTGTGGGTCACCACTTTGAGGAGACATGGGGCAGAGGTACAACCCAGTCTTAGTTGGAGAAAGGACAAAAGACCTTGGGTGAGAGGCAGGGTCTAGTAATATAGCTTCTTCCACAGCAAGTTAGTTATGTCTTGTCCACCTCTAGAACCCCTGGGTGAGAGGCAGAAATCATTTGGAAAGAAATCCCAGGATTCCACAGGATGTCAAAAGTGGAATAATAGCACTATAACAGGCTGGTGTGGAAATGGCCTGAGCTTCTATTTTAGACCTGAAGGACCAACCTTAGTCAACTATAATTTGGTCTCAAATGGCACTAAAAATAGGTTTCAGGTAACTCTCTGTCCCATAGACCTACTGGAACCTGGTTTGGGAATTCCACACAGAAATGATTACCTCTTCCATACTCCTATATGAAAAGCATAGTAATAAAGAATCTAAAATAGCATTTACTTCATTTCTTAATATGTATATAATCTACCCTCCTCTTTGATGCCTCTTCCTTGATGCTCATCTGTGAAAGATTTATGTGAACAGATAATGCTGGCAAAACTCATGCCTGAACAAGTTGCCTTAGAAAGCTGCCAAGCAGTCATTTCCCACAATTTCAAAGTAGAAGCTATCCAGCCTAGTACAGTATAGTGCAATGGCTCTACGTATTTTACAGTAACATGATACAGCAGTGCTTCTTAAGTTACCTAATGTGAGGGACTGGCAGGGTTTTCTTCCTCAATGTGCCAAGTCTGGCACTATATTTGTGTCCATTGGCTGCAACTCTCTCTTTCTTTCATTGAAATTTACCACAAAACCAGCACCCAACAGTTCATGAGCCAGCACTAGTCCATGGAGCACAATTCTGAGTAACACTGTGGTACAGGACTCTTTGAAGTCTGATCTTCTGCCACAGCATGTTGTCACAGAATCATGAGCAGAATGGATTATCTGTATGGCCCACCATTATTCTCAGGGCCTTTCTGCACTACACTGTTATTCCATTTTCAACACCCTATGGAATCCTAGAGTTTTCAGTTTAGGGAGGGGCCTTTAGAATTCTCAGCCAAAGAGGTCTTTGGCCTCAGTAAACTACAGGCCCCAGAGCTCCACAGGATGTTGAAAGTGGAATAATAGCACTATAACAGTTTAGTGCAGAAAGGACCTAAGACAGGATAGTATTCAGTGAAATCTGGTGGTGGGCAAGTTCTAAAGGGATGGGAGCCACTTTTGCCCTTACTAGACCATGGAAGGCTGCACTTATCTCAAACACCCAGATATTTTCATTTGATATTTTTCCATTTAAAATACTGTGTATCTATTATTGTTATTATCCACATTGGGTGTGATCCTTGGAAAGGTGGGATATACAAAAAAGAAACTAGTCTCAATGCAAAATCCACATTTTAGCATTTCTGCAAGGCTACAAAAACAGATTCCATCGTAGAACTCATTAAAAAGATAATTGCAGCACTGACAAAATCCAAAGATCTGACATTTGTGTGTACATGTATGTGCACACATTTTCTGTTTCCATCTTTCTGTAGATATAGTTATAGATGCGTGGCATTGATTTAATTTGCACTTTTATTTAAACAAAATGTTCCCACACTTCATGAGTGCAGATACACAGCTACTGTTGGTTGTAAAATGAGTTTAGATATGACATCTAGTAGCCAATGTGATTCAGAACTCTGGAAGTCTACCTTCCCCCCTACCTTCACACCACTCAAAAGAATCCTATTACTCCACAAGCACACAATCCCCTATGCATATCTGTGGAGGAAAGGGGGCTCATTATCTCCCCTCAGTCCTAGATGTATTTCTCTATTGTAATATATGCAGACAGACATACGTCCACCTGAGAGGTTTAGAGTGATTTCTGAGACTTAAGAGTCTACCTGCTAAACCCAGCCTCTCTACAGTGTTCTGGAGGAGAGACTCTTTGGACTAGTAGGCCTTTTAGATGAATGCTGCTTAAGCTATTCCAATTATGCTGTTCCTGCAAGTTTTACAGGATTCAGGCAACCTAGCAATACAATGATACTATAAGGCTACTGAAATACCAATTTCTCTAATTAAGATCTTAATTTTCATATAGCTTGCAATAGTCACCAAGCTTTTCTTACTTTAATATATTCTCCTTTTTACAGTCTGGAAACAGAGGAGACAGCTTTTCATATGGCAACTATAATATGACAGTCATACTGAAAGTAATGCCTGTGTACCATTTTCTCTGATACCGTTAATCCAAATGTGACGCTATAAAACCACCAGCTAGACTAATTCTTACTGCATTACTGATATAATTTTTGTATTTCTAGGTTTGCATAACCATAGACATGAAGCAGAAACAAAGACCAGTTTTTGAGGTCTCGATTAAAGAAGGAGGTACTGCTGCCAACAGCCACAGAAGGCTCAGAAATGTGCGTGGTGAGGCAACAATTGATGACAGTACCGTGTGAAGATGGGTGAAAGATTTTAAAGAAGGTAAAACCAATTTTGAAGACAAACCATATAGCAGAAAGTCATTGACAGCAGTCACCAATGAAAACCAAAACAAGGTGGACAACGTGATATGCACAGTCCGGCACATGAGTGTCAAAGAGATTGTTGAGGAACTTGGCTGTGGTAACAGTGATGTCAAGCAGATTATCCATAATCTTGGACACAGGAAAGTGTGCACCAAATGGGTTCCTCATTAATTAGCACCTTATTTGAAAGAGAAGAGATTGTACATGTGTTTGGAACTGTTGACAGCATTTGAAGCCCACAAGGACATCTTTCTTGGGAACGTTTGCACTGGTGATGAGATCTACCTGTATCTCCCACAGACCAAGAATCAGTCCACGGAGTGGCAGCACTCCCCAAAGACATTCAAAAGCCAGCACTCAGAACAGAAGATTATGGTGAATATCTTCTGGAATGAAAAAGGGGTGATTTCACTTAATTTCCTCAAGCATAGAACAACAATGAACAGCAACGGCTACATTGTATCACTCCAGAAACTTGGAGAAGCCATCTATAAGAAAAGACCACAAAAACAGCTGAATGCAATCCAGTTACACCGTGATAACGCATGACCTTGGACCTCTTTGGCAACACCAGAGCTTCTTGCCCTACTAAAATGGTCAGTGATGCCACATCCACCTTACAGCCCCGATCTGGCACTCTCAGACTTTAGCTTGTTCAATCAGATGAAGGAACGCCTTCAGGGGTGGTGCTTCAATGATGGAGGTGAAGTGGAAGACACATCAGACACTAAACCAGGGAGTGCCTGAAAGAGTTTCTCCAAAGTAGATTTGATGAGTGAGTTCAAAGGTGGCGTGCAAATGCATCACCACCGGTGGAGACTGTTTTGAATAGAGTTACTTTACACATGTATGTAGTTGCATATGTCTCATATTGTTAATAAGGTAGTTACAGCCCGACACACATTATTTTCAGGATGACCCTCTTCAGCCATAGGAAACTTCTGTAGGGAGTCTTCTCCCCCAATCTGTAATCCCATATTTCCAGTTTTCATTCTTTTTTAAGCCAGTATCTTCTTTTTGTAAAGACTGGGACATGGAGCAAAATGTGCAGCTACTATTCTTCCCATTTTTAAAACCTTATACCATACTGTTTCAGTGTTTTCAGCCAAAGAAGTAAGTCATAACCATGACTGAGTAGTGCAGTCTCTTTCTGGAGAATGCATTTCATGGTTCATTTTAAAGCCATTTCTTCATGTTTCAAAAAAAGGGATATAATTGATGCCTCATAAAAAATAATCTGAAATCCAATAGTTTATTGTAGCTATGATAGGGTTGTAGTGTGTCTAATCATCAGCACCCTCTTGAATTGGTAGCAAGAAAAGGCAAGAGTTCATGATCTTTCTAATTCAAGTCTTAAATATAATAGAGGATTTCTCCTCCCTGAAATTATAAGAATTGAAAAAAAAATAATCCTGTTGATTTCTGCAGATAAAATCTGTAATTATTATATCATATTGCAGGAGCCAGGGCTGTGGCTGAGAGACTGTAGGTTATGGCAAATCTGCAAAGTAGCCCAGAGTTATTATGCCCATTTTCCTGAGAGGAGTTGGATGCTTTATAACAACAAAACATTTTCGTACAAAAAATGTGCTGTTGGAAAACATATTTGTACAGGTCAAACTTCAAGGTTTTTTTTAATGTTCACTGATGTGAAAATCTTCTGATAACATAAAGAATAAAGAGTGGTCTAGAGTGTTCCTTTGGAAGCACCAAGACTGATCAAATATAGCCATTTCTCTTCCCTGTGCCAAAGATATGCCTTGTAGATGGTACCTCTGACTGTACAGGCTGTTCACCCATGTTTCCAAGGTGAAAAAAATCATTCTAGAACCTGGAGACTCTTTTCTTGATTAATCTTGTGATAATATCAGAAAACTGATAGTACATGCTTAAGTACTTTGTTCATCTGGGCCCATATACCCTTCTTAAGTGTTCCCCCACAAAATAATTCTCTGTCTCCACATACATTTTTGCTGGAAGTCATTATATCGTTTACCTTATGCAACAGTGCTGTCAAATTCGAGGTTCTGAAGATTTTTTTCTTTCACTGTTTGTAGGTTTCTAAAAGTCATTGAACATAACACTAAAGCCATTTCCGCACCACACTATTATAATACTATTATTCCACTTTCAATATCCTGTCGAATCCTGGGGTCTGCAATTTAGAGACGGGCATTTAGAATTCTCAGCCAGAGAGCTTTTTGGTCTCAGTAAACTACAAACCCCAGAATTCTACATGATCTTGGAAAGTGGAATAATAGCATTATAACAGCGTAGTATGCAAATAGCCTAAGGATCAAATAAGGTACACACACATGAGGAAAAGGCACAAGTGTGTTGTAACAGTGTGCACTATGCATGCAGAGTATGCTGCTTACACACTATTAGAGGAAGCCCCCAGCTTTTCAACACTTCATTATCTGACTACTCACTCTTTTGATGCTTCCAAATTAAGGACAAGTTCCATTAATTCACTGAGGGTTCCACTCTTTCATCAGTTCTTCTTGCCTATGGAAGATCACTTGGGACTGCTTGCGAGCACTGCTAGCAAAGTGAGCTGAAGGAGAAAAAAGGCACTAAGCCAGCTGAGAGACTTTGCAAGCAGCATGCAAGTGAGCTTCCGTAAGTCCTTCATGCTTCCTACAGTATATATAATACATGGGTTCTACTTTTCAAACAATTCTGTTTTCTGACAGTGTTCTGGTCTCTAACCTGTTAGATAAGTGAGAGAAGCTTGTAGGCAGCTCTACCCCACTCCACAAAAAAGACCCCTGCAAACACTCTTGGAAACAACATAGTTTCACATCTTTACCTCCAATGACAATAACTTGCAGGGATGAAGTCGGCTTCCTGCATGACTTTGCTCACACTGCCTTGTGGAAATCCGCTTTCCTGCCAAGTGTTGCTGAGTTTCAAAGCACCTTGTTTTCTTCTCATGACAGGAACAATGTTGAAGCAGATCATTTTCCAACCACTGGATATCAGCAAAGGCAACTGTACATCATCATCGTTTAGCCTCTCGGCACTGATTTCACCTAGAGATTGTCAAAAGAGTACTGTGAGGAAGAGCTCTGCAGAGTTACATGTTATGCAGGTTCTTCAGGCTCCTACTGCTGTCATAACCCTTAGCTTTTTTCCCCCCTCCTCTGACTAGAATTTGTATTAGAAACCACAGAGAGGATCCAATTCAAATCACCAAACATCCAGTGTCTCATTAAAGCCAGCTCTCCACATTTATTGGTTTCACTTTCATGGATCTGATTATTTCTACATTTCTCTAACCCCTGCGCCCCAAGACACACACCTCATGCACTTCTTTTCCAAGGGAATCTTCCCTCTCAGTGGCTATGATCAGGTAATGCAGTCCTTTAAAAACCCACCTCTGGTCCTCCTCAGCCTCCTTCACCAGCTACTGCCTAGCCAGCTAAGAATGGCTCACAGCCCAATTTCTCTGAACCACAAACCCTCTCCCAGTGCCCCACACACACACTCAAGGAAGGAGATGGGTGAGGGAGAGGAGGTATAGGGCCACCATACCAAACCAATCCCCTTCCCTCTCTTCTCTCTGGCCTGGTTTGGACCCTGGGTGCCCATTTTTCCCACCATGTCTCAACCCCTTTCCCACAAACACACATTTTCACATTTGCATTTTTCCCACTTTTGCAAAGGTCCTACACCTCTAATGCTAGCAAAATGTGGAGGGCCATCTGTACATAATTTGCAATGTATATCTAATGTATAATGGAAAGAGAGGAAGATTCTAAGGATTCATTGTACTTTGGATTGGAGATTGGAAAAAAATTCTTTTTATTTTTTGGACTACAACTCCCAGAATCTCCAAGCTAGCATGGGCAGTGCAGGAGCTATAGTCGAAATGAGTAACATTTCCAGGCTTTCCCTTTCTGCCTAGCTATTTGTTATCCATACTGTAGTTTGCCAATCCGCACTTCATTTCTGAAGAAGCAATTTCTGTTCAGCTCTATATTTTGACCAATGTATCCTCAGATCTTCAAAAGATGCTTCCTCTCTTTTTATGTGTCCAGTATTCTTCCCTGCAGCATACTTTCTGAAAACCACAGCTCAAAGCATTCCTCATAACCAAACAATAGAACTAGGGGGAATGGAATAAATTTGTGCGGCATATGATTAAGAGCTCAGCACCGATTCTTGTTATCATTTGAATCTCAGTAGCACTGCCAGGTTACTTGCCTTTCCTGCAAAACCCACTAACAGCCAACTTAACTCATGTTACATTATTGTGACAATTTCAAAGTGGCCCTGGAAGGCATTTATGGAACAGATTTCAGAGATGGACTGTATGCATATCACATACAGAACACAGAATTCTGAATCTCTTGTGAACCCATGAGAGGCAAAATCTCCATAGACTAGTTCCATTAGCACAAAAAGAGTCAAGTTTTCCAAAAGCTATGGATGCTAACAATTCCTACCTGCACACCAACAAACCAATCTCCTGAAATAGTCTGACATATCATGGTCTACGTCACTGAGCAATCCTTTCTATATATGGGAATTTTGAGATGGAAAGATGAATTCAGAGCCATAGGACTTCTGGTACCAATTCTCTTCTTCACTGCCTTAATTCTGAAATAAAAAATGCTGTCCTTCACCAAGTCTCTACTATTCAGTAGAGGTATTGTATGTAAGCTCAGTTTGGATTTCACCTTATCCTCCTCATATAAAGCTACTTACTACTCATGACCCTACCATTAAGTAGAATGAGGCAGTTGCTTCAGGTTGCAGATTCTGAGTATTGTGAAAAAGCAGTCAACCATTACTTTAATTGGTAGTTGTCAATATAACTTGGTTTTTGCAAGTTGCTACCAATTCTCAGATAGACTGCAGATTCAGGCTATCACTTACTAAGTGCAACTTGGTATGTTAAATTAGTTACACTTTTGCTGGTTTTGCCTGTTTTGCCAATAAGACACCTTCACAACCAAATTAAGGAGGTGGGTTTATTTACAAAGAATAAGGGAAAGGGGCAGCTAGTGTGTTTTTGTTGTATATAGCTGCCCCTTTCCCCTATTCTTTGTAAATAAACCTGTTACCCTGTGTACTGGGGGTCCCGGGAGGGACACCAAAATGTGCTCAACTAAAGGTGGGGAAAATTAGCTCAGAGCACTGTTTAACGTTACGAGAGGCAGGGTAACTTAGCGAGATCTTGAACCCTATGTCTACGGGGTCGGGTCGAGTCAAGGAGAACACAAAAGTTGAAATAATAAATGATGTTTATGAAATACAAGCAAAACAGTGTATGCGACACACTCATACAAGATAACTAAAGAAAATAAAGGTTGGAGTGGTATAGAGGGATTTTTAGAGGGATTGCTGGTTTGAGTGATACTTCACCTGTCCTGAAGCCCAGAAAAATAGAGAGCAAAGCTGGGGTGCGATGTAGCTCAGCACGTGGAGCTGAGGGGAGTCTCGCCAAGCAAAGCGGCAGCAAGGCGGGATGAAACTCGGGAGCGATCCGAGGAAGGTCTCGGAATCAAGGGTTTTTATAAGAAGAATTGTGACTGCAGGCTGTGCCGTACTTATGGGAAAACAATAGATTTGGAGTTGGATACAAAGCCTCCGAAAGGTCAGAATCTGAATGATTGAGTTATCGTAGCAGTTCTCAGTAGAGTAGCCAGTATGCAGACGCAGAGTACTTGGGTATTGTATAGTTGACCCATCAAGCTGCCATCGCGGGGCAGAGGCTCTTTTGTAAGTGGCGTGCATACTTAATTAGAGTACTCGCCTGGAGGTCTCCTAAAGTAGCGAGTCAGCTATTTCTGGCCTGCCTGTATTGTAGTTTGAATATTATGACTATTAACAGCCGAGCTTGTTTACGTGCTTGTCCGGTGGCCTCACAAGCACGTGGAAAGGAATAGAGAAGTGCAGCCGAATTGCGATATCAAGGGATATCTGTAATATCCCCAAAGCTCGGACTAGCCAGGGCAGTAACAAACTCATCTCTTTAATTTGGTTGTCAATGTGTCTTATTGTGAGAATTGCCTGGTACTATGTCCACTCCTGGACATTTGGTCACAGGCTACTGTTCAAAGTGTTTGTCTAAAGTTCTAGACTGAATGTGCTGGAGTAGCCCCTTGGTTCTTATAGCATTAACAATCTTGTGTAGGTCGAGGTTCCCCCTGACTCAAACTTAGTGGATATTAGGAATGGTAGCACTATCACCTTGCTTGGATGATGCCAGTAGATACTATATTTTAACAGCAAGGAACAGAGTCTTGAGTTTTCTGCTTCAGGTACTCAAGTAACATGTCTAGCTTTGAATATTTTGGCATTAGTGGGTAGGAGGCACCACTTGCTCCTCCATTGCACGTAGCAAAATGTCTTGATCCAGCTGTGGCATGATTTTTGGGTTGCCTTCCATGTGAAGAATAACAGTGTCATAGATATTAGAGAATAATCAAAGAAAGGACTGAGATTATAGGCATCTATATGCACAAAGGTAGGCATCCTTTTTTAAAAAAAGGCACAGGCAAAAAGAGCAAGCTGTGAAATAAGAGGCTGCTCTGTATTAGAAGCACCGTGAAATGTTATCTACCTTGAACAAAATTATACTTCCTAGTAGCTCATTCTTCTGAGCTACAGAAAAGGTATAGAAATGCTTTATAGGTTTGAATGGTGCTGTCAAATCACTCTGGTGGGTGGGCATTAAAGAATTTGGCAGTCCTTTTAAAGTTATAATGGCACTGGCTACATTTTTTAATTGGGTGAATGACAAGGAATGAGGTACTCACATAGGAAATTAAATAGTGTTCCCCATTAGTACATGTGAACTTTTTAAATAACACCTGCTAATTTGGTTTTGCAGCAGCAATAGGCATGGCTCAGAACTTGTTTAGGGCCTGGCTGGTTTGTGCCCATTCCATACCATCATATACTGCAAAGAAGGTGGGTCTGAGAACAAATTTCATACTAGGCCTCAAAGCCCTTTTAGTCAGCCACATAATCTTCTAACACACATTGAAACTAATGCCTTGCTTTTCCTGCAAAGCCCTACAGCTACTAGAAGCTTTAAGTGCAATGATATGTTCTGTTTCTTCTCCTCTCCCCATACTGCAAACAACCAGACAGGAGGGATCAGGAATCAAAGGATCATGAATCATTCAACCCTGATACTTGGAGGAGGCCTTGAAACCTGGTAGTCTTACGCAACCCCAACTCACTTTTTGCAATTACTTCCTTGAATTCCTTCCCTGTCTGATATAGACCCCAGGAATGATGCAATGAGACAACATTGCCACGGAGTGTAACAGGAGGGGTTGAGAAACGAGACAAAAATGCACTTGACTTAAAGCTGGCATCAACCAAGTTCAGGGCTGTCTTGAAAGAGTAAAGCTGTTTCAACAGGCCAGACTAGAATAGTGACAACAACTTAGTGTTTGTTTCCAAACACAGGAGACAGAACAAAAGCCACTGCCTGGAGAATAATATACTGTGAGTTTGGCTATGATGATCACTGATCAGAGAGACTAACTACAGAAGAACCTTTATGATCCCCTTCATAATTATTATGGGATGCTTTTCCTTATGGACCAGGAACCAGTTTTTATAAAGTGACACCCTCAAAACTAAAAACAAGGAAAAAGAACCGGTTTGGAGTCAGTTTGTTATCTTTGGGGAAAGGTAAAGATGGAGTTTCTAACTGCAGTAGGGCTAATGACTTATGGGGAGGACAGACAGTTTGCCTGTTAGGAATTATGATGCACAGTTAATAGATTTGCTCTGATTTCTAAGAGTCCCTGCTTGTCCCTGGCATGTTCTTGTGTAATTCTAATACATCAAATATCACAAAGAGCCATAAATCTCCAGTGCGCACCTATCCAAAGAAATCTAAAGCCTGCAGCCATTGCACCACTCTGGAAAGCGGGGAGTGCATAGCAACAATGTCACCTTATAGTAATTCCTTTTGCTCTTTTTCAGGGTGACCTGTAGCAGCCAGTACCTTTATTTCACTTGGGCGGTGAATCTGTATTAATCTGGACTTAAACACTAGAAGGTCTGAACTTGAAGAAAGCCATCCATAATATTGATCATGTGTTGGTGACAGCATCCAGTGCTTTGGATACCACCTTTAAAAGTTTTGACTAAAACCTAAAGCAGACTCATTACTCCACTGACACGGCAGCCACCAGTGACTACAGAGGGTGGTCTTCCAAGACAGACTGGTTTGTACTGATTCTTTTCACTGTAACAGAAGGTTATAATTGAGCAGTTTAATTCTGTAAGTTATGGTACAGTAATGTAAGTACTATTCCATGATGAGTAGTGACTAAGCTTGTCTTTTTTGCCAGAAGATTACACCCTAGCCTGGGCCACTGGCATGCACTGATGCCGGTGTCTAGACAAAGAAGCCTCAGTGGACCTCAACTTCCTTATTGTTCCTCCTCACCTCAGTAATATACATGTTATACAATCAAGCTGTGCCTTGATAAGGGCAGGGAGGGAGTAATGCTGAAACAGGAGCATATCTTGGACTGATACAGTGTTCTGACTTCTGGAGTACTTTGGATGGGATTTCTTCAGGTACTTTTTCCAGTACGTGCTTTAAAGGCGTTTCCCCCTTTTACACCTAGTATTAACAGAAACTTGTCTTTCATGACTCAGCTGTGTTCTTTTTCTAGTCCATCTTATTTTATTTCTTTCCACCAGAAGACTTTCTACCTTATGATAGAGCTTTCTTTCCAGCTGTTGCCTAGTTGGAGCACATTGCCATTCAATGGGTAACACAAGGCTCCTCATAGCTTATGTCAGCTGCTTGCTATAGAGCAGAACTTGGAAAAGGTACTCTTTGGGACTACAGCTCATAGAATCACCAAGCTGATATGGTATAGAGAGAGATCAGCAATGTTACAATAATTATTAAGTGTTCAGTGATGGTCTTCCTGCTTTTGCCTACAGCTGTTATTCAGCAAGACATTTGAAGAGAATTTGGTTGTACTCAGCTGATTCTCCCCTTCCCCTTTTATCTAGAGTCATGTCATATTTGACTATACACAGGACAGCCCTCTGAAGTTGTTCATATTTGAACAGTTCTCCTGTCCAGCTTCAATAAAGAGATAAAGAATGCTAATACCAAGGCCTCTGAATTTACCTGTTAGCACTGGATAAGCAGGCATGCAGGTCACAGCCACAGTTTTTCCCATTACACTAGAGATAACTATGTAAATTAGTAATTGTATAAATATGAAGCACCAATAAATCAGCGTATACAAACTTTATGCATATCTGTGGCCTCTTTTGTTCTTTTTTTTGTCACTGATGCATTTCCTCACTGAAGCCTAAATGACCCGCCTCCTTTCATCTGCCATCAGTTCTTGGTAGTTCAGGCAACTCGTAGTTGGCTGTTCCTCAAATGCTTCTTAAATCATTTGGGGGATAGCATCTTCATACAATCTTATCCTTCAATGTGTTAATATAGGATTGCTTCTTCCCCTCAATTTCTGTTCTGTGTGTGCATTTATCTAAAAGCATGGTTTGTTGATGAACTACCAAATATATACTGCCAAGACTAACTAGTGTCTCTTCAAGCCTCTGCTCCTACCAGTCTTAGCATGTACCTCATGCCTTGAGTGGAATCAGTGGCGCTAGTTAACATGAGAGTTTGAGGCATTCCTTTTATGGGAGTACATCAAGATAACTTATGACATAATACATTTCACATATACATTTTGTACTATTGCCAGGATAGCACAAAATTTCATAACAGGAAGATATTTTACATGAAGTTTAAATTACTCAGTACATTAAAGCTCTGATATCTGCAACTAAGTAGATCTACTTTAATATTGTTTTTGGAAATTCTTTCTTCTCCAAGGAAGGGTGTGGATTCCCCAAAACCACAAGTTAAAAACAAGCAAAGTGTCTGTTGAACATATGTTAAATAAATGCTCAACATGCATGTTTGCTTGTTTTTAACCTGCAGTAATGGAGAGTCAGCAGTCTTCCTTGGGGCAAAAAAGAATTGCCAAAAACAACATTAAATTTATAGTAGAAATTGTACCAGGAAACTGTGGAAATAAATTAACAGCATTTTGTAAGACTCAAAGTGCCACACTTTCTGGAATACATTGAATGAGATCTTGTGCTCTTTCAGGCCCTTTTCGCATGGCGTTTTTGAAGCGAAAGGGCCCCTTGAGCGTCGTGTAAATGTGAGGAGCGGTCTGCATGACGCATTAACATTTATGCGACGCTCAAGGGCCTGATGCGGACTGCGCACGCACCTTTTCATTTTCGGCTCAAAGCCGAAAATGCTGCGCAGTTGCGCATCGCTTACCTGCCGTGCGAAGCCTCCTGAGCCGCGCCTGTCACGCTTCCTGCCCCAGCGCAGCCTCTAACTCCCAGGCTGCACTGCGGAAGGAAGGGGCAGGGCACTCACGCGAGGAGGAAGGAGCTGCGGAGCCGAAGCAGCAGGGACGCGGCAGCGTTCCTCCAAAGCCTTCTCGCGCGAGAACCCCAACCCAGCAGCGCGAAAAGGTTAGGTGCGAAAAGGGCCCAAGTTTGTCAACACTATGGATAACAGCTGTTCTCCAAACCTCAAATTCTGTGGCCTTCAATTTCCCTAGCTTGGTGGAACACATAGGTACTTACATGCACACTGATTGGAGCCAATCAGGGAGAAATCTCAAGTTACCTTCAAGATTGTAACTATTACTGTAGCTGTGCGGTTCAACTATACAGACGCATTATCTCTGAGCAGTGATCACATATCATTCACATTGTTCCCAGCATTGCATGAGCCAAATTATTTCACGCTCTCTCCTGGAGATATTTGGATGCTGCTTAGTATGTTCAAATACAGCAGAATGTGTTTCTTGTTTGTTGCAAAATCTGCATATTTTCCCTTAAGGCCATATTTCTATCGTAGGAAGTGTTATTGCTAAGTACGTAAATAACAGGCACTGGAGTAATGCTGTACTTCATTTATATCCAAAGACTTGTTGGCTTTGTATTGAATATAAGTGTCACAGGCAGCTGGTAACAACAAATGTAACTTTTTCACCTTAGAGTCACGCCATTTGGTAATTTAAGCAAAAAATCAGGGCTATGAATTCCCTGATAAGCAATGTGAGTGCTCAAAAACTTATCTTTTCTTAAAAGCAATGCATGCCAAAAAAGACCACTTGTTTCCATACTTTTTGTACCTAAATGCCAAACCATATCTTCAGTTTCATTTTATATTGCAGTTTGGGCATTGTGCATACATTTTCTGCTCCAGTGAAGCTGTATATCTAGCCAAATTGTTGTTGTTATTTTTATAGCACTAGTATCTTAGCTGAGAGACAGCATGATGTAATGGTTTGAGCTTTGGAAATGACTCTGGAATCCAAGGTTCAAATCCCTGCTCAACCATGGAAACCCACCGTGTGACCTTGGGTAAGTCACACTCTCTCAGCCTCAGAGGAGGGCAAAGGCACACCCTCTCTGAACAAATATTGCCAAGAAAACCTTGTGATAGGTTCACCTTAAGATTGCCTTTAAGTCTGAATGACTTGAAGGCACACAACAACAAGTCTTAGCTGCAGTCATGGCATAGCTGTTTCCTTTGCCTGATTTAATATATTAGGACAGAATAGTGCAATGTTGCAGTAGTACTGAATAAATGCTAATTTAGTGGACACTTTGCACAGAAACTATTTTCCACCTCAGTTTTCTCTGCTTTCCAGAGGAGGTACGGAGTATGTGTTAAAGTTGCACACATAGAGAGAACACATTTTAATTGTTTGTATATCGCAGTATACATGTGTGAAAACAAGTACACTGGAACCTAAACAGCATATACTGTATGTTTGTGTCAATGACTATCCATACTGAGACCCATCCTATAGTCTTCCACAGTCCTTCCCTCCCACTTGCTCTCCTTATGTCCAGTTCTACATATTTTTACTCAGAATTTGGACTGAGTTTGGTATATAAATCCCACTTAGAAATACATAGTATTACGGCTTCTCTCCCCTCCCCTGAGACATCTCTTTTCTGTTTCTCTCTCATACAGTACCTGGCATGATGAGGGACTGGTGCTTGCAATGAACAATAGCAGCAACAATCAATTCTTTCAGGAGACAAAGGACCTTGCCTGGCACAATGTGACCACTGGATTCAGCACTGTCTGCCACACTGAATACATCTTCTTTGGTCCAGTTCGTTAGATGAGATCCATCCTTGGGCACTCTGAAACTGCAAGGCCTTGGCATTTTGTAGTTCCCATTATCAATTTTCTCAGAGTTGCTCTGTTCCCCTGACCACTCCTGAATCAAGAGGTCATCAGCATCAATACACAAGGGAACCTGCATGGTTACTTCATCCTCTGCAGCACAGAGGGCAAACTCTAAGGCTTCCAGGTTTCTTGAATAGTCCACTGTAAACCTGGGGTCCACGGCATTGACTCTTTCCAATACAATCAACAAAGTGTTCTCTGCCTTCTGAAAATGCTCCACTCTCTGACTTTCACGGGACAGGATCACCTGAAGGTAGCTAGACCAGTGAGGGCTCTTTACCGCCATGGCTGAAAAGAGGCAAAGAATTAATCCCTCCTGAGTGTTTCTTTGCTGTTCTCATGCAAGCTGTCTTTGAAAGAGACAAAACATTGATGCAGCTGTGTATACACAAAACTATGCCTCCAGGTGGGTGGGGAAAGGCAACGCAAAAAGGGTTGGACCAGGGAGGAAAAGCATACAGAATGAAATTCCACTGAAGCATTAGTAAACCTAGTGCTTTCCTGTTACATAGTTGATAGAGTGCCAAGCTATTTAAAAGCAGTCATTGTAAAACTGGTAAGTTCAGATGAGCCAACTGAGACATCCAGTTGTCTGGCTACCTATTCTGGCACCATGGACCCATCCCACCCAACAAACATGAAAAACTGGGCTAACTGGTGTAAGCCCACGTGGTTCATCAATACTAAAATGTGGCTAAATCCTCATCAGGTAGAGAGCTTACTCAGAGGTGTCACTGACTTAAACTGGCTAAAATTTATTGCTCACAACCGTTAATAAAACCTAGTAAATATTTAAAAACTAAGGCAAGGCAAGGCCGTTCACAACTACTATTGCTGTTGCTGGGAGCCATCTCCCAAATCCAGTGGAAAGTAACCTACGTGAGCAGAGACTGTAATTACCGCCACTGGCAGCACATATAAATACATTCCCATTATCCTTTTCTCAGTTAAATCCCTTAGTTGCATTATTTATTTAGAATGCATGTCCCACTATTATTTACAAAATAATTTCAAAGCCATTTGTGATATATAAATTTGTACAGAAACACTCCAAATCTAAAGCAAAAGTGAAAGAAATCAGAATTGATGCAAGTACAATTATACTTCAGCTAATGAACTAGGTGGGTTCCCAGGCATTACTTCTTTAATAGAAAATGTGGTACAAATGTAACATGAAAAGCATAGGGATAAAAAAAAGCAGCAGCTCAAGGTGTTTCAGCAAACACGTTAACCAAAGCTCACAATATGCAAATACAAAATTAAACAACCAGATCTGGTAAGCCTGCCATAACTAAACAGAAACATTGTGAACCTTCTGGAGATGGCTTGAAGGCTTCTTCCAAAATGCATGTAGCGATTATTTTTTTCCCCACCAGCTTCCATCTTTCTTATGATCTCCATTTTGTTGGCCAAACTTATAGATCTATGGGGTTTTTGTTTAATATGCTAGTGACAGCTGGTGAGACAGGCTATCTGCTTTGCCCTTCTCTCTCGCTCTCTCAATCTATTTTCTGTTCATGCATGATCACTACGGGATTCTCAGGGCAGCTGCTATTTACCTGGCCTGTGATAAGCAGGCACACATGTCTGCAATAGTATTGCTAAATTAGAACTACATTTCTAAGACCCTTTATTAATGGAGGTATGCTTGCACTGCAGACACACTGCTGCAAGTCTGTTTGTCCAGCCTTCATCCTCCTGTCAGTGCTGATGCTACTAAAAAACTTCCAGTTAGATAGAAGACCAGGAGGAAAGTATTGCCAAGCTTCTTTCTCGGAGGCTTTCTTAACTGACGCATACCTATACCTTTCATTTATCTGCAACATTAACTATTAATATATGCTACCCATATTTCCAAACTCTATCTTTTTTAATCTGATTTCTCTACAAGACCTATTAATGCATAGCTAAAACAGTAAGATCTTCTGCCTGTTGAATGATGGACAATGAATTTTTATCTTTCCAAGCTTTGCAACAGCAAAAATATGCAGGAGTCACAACACTGACCCTTAGATAAATTTTACAACACAGGAATATGATTTAAGAGAGCATGTGCATCTCCAAATACCAAAGTTTTTTTAAAAAAATTAATAAACTGTAACACATCCAACCAGAAGGGCATAATCACTGAAAATGCCCACATCATATGTCACAGGGAAGCATTATATGCATTATGTCACCAACATTAGTTGCAGCAGGCAGGTTCCTTCTTAAAAGGGATAATGGTGTCCAACAAACTCAAAATATCAATTTTTGCTGGAACAAAACTTTAGGCCTAAAGAAGTTTTCGATATTGAAACTAGGGTGGTTTTCTATTGGTTATATTTGCACAAGACAATCTAATTCATTGTTCCATTCAACTCTTACTTTGTTAACATCATAGTGCTTTCCAACATTTATAAAATACCTTTGTTAGTTTCACTTTCTCTGAGGATATCATAACGTAATGTTTCCAACACAGCAGGGGTAGCTGAGGCACTCAGAGCTGATGGTCCATATATAGATACTAAATTATAATTTAGTATACGTATAAATTATAAATTACTAGTGTATATACCCAGAGTTGCCCGGGATTTTATTTTCTCATAGGTAATACTTGTTAGAAAGATTTGAGATCCTGTGTCGCTAATTCCCCAAACTGTCTTGTCCAATACCTGTAATTTTCCCCATATTCCCCAATCCAATCTGTATTCAGAGTTATTAACATAGGGATGGAATACACTGTCCTCCTCCTTACTGCTTGGCCTCATCTCCATAGCAACCGGCCTATGCAAAACAGAGACAGTGAGGCCCAAGAGCTCTCTGGCTGGGAATTGTAAAGGCCCCTCCTTAAACTGCCAACTCCAGGATTCCATAGAATCTTCTTAGACAGCCAATCATATGAAGTCTTGCTTGATGCAGTCAATCATATGAGGTCTTTGCCTGATGCAGACAAACAAACTTTTGACTTTTATATATTAGATAAATATGGCCACAGTGAATCCACTGGTAATAGATAGATAGATGGCAATATTGAAAAGGTCAAAAATTCTTGGTCTAGACCTATTAATCAATTCAAAATATAAATCCCACAGTCAATCCATTTCTTCCCTAATAAGAGTTGTCTCACAAACTTCAAAATGAGATTGTTCCACAGAGTTAGTTTAGCAGGACTAAGCAGGTCAAATTGCAATATCCAGGCAGCAGATATAGCAGAGAGCATCATCCTTTTCCTTCTTAAGTAAACAGAATCCAATGAACTCCATCCTAAAAGAGGTTCCATACAAGTTGATTCTAAAACTGCCCAAGGAGGAATGTCTGAATTAAGCTGTGTTTGCCAGTTATTTGTGTGAGTCCGAATATATGCCTGATGATGTAAACTCAAAGCTTAGAAATGAAATCTACTTTCTAAAAACAGGCTTTGCACCTTATTACATAAAAAATAAAGACCTGCATACAAATTTTCTAAAGGTAGTATTAATTTTCTGAAAATAAATCTGGGGGATATGTAGTGAAATAGTGAAATAACTTGAAGAACATACAGTATCCATGGTAAAGCATTCCTCTTATGCATGTTAACATTATCCCAAATACTTAATCTGAGTGATGTCCTTCTAGCCAAAGCCAGAGATATTTCAGCAAGGAATGCAAACAAATTCAGTTTAATCATTTCAGCAATATCTTAAGGAACCCATAAGCCCAAATACCTAATTGTTTCTGGACAACAGTGAAACGGCCAATTGGCAAACAGCCCAGAAGTAGTATTAACCCCAACAGGCATAATCTCAGATTTAGACCATTTAACAAAATAGCCCAAAGCTATAAATTGATTGTATTGACTGTGGTAAAGGAGAGTCTGGACTAGAAATAAACAACAAAAGATCGTCAATTGTTGTTAACTGCTGTCAAGTCAACTTCGTCTTGTGGTGACCCTATAAATGAGAAACCTCCAAGTAACCCTCTCATCAACAGCGCTGCTCTGGTCTTGCAGAGTCAGGACCATGGTCTTGATTGAGTCTGCCCATCTCTAATGTGGTCTTCCCCTTTTCCTACTGCCTTCTACCTTACCAAACATTATTGTCTTTTCTAATGAGTCATGTCTTCTCGTGATATCTCCAAAGTATGACTGTCTCGGTCTAGTCATCTTGGCTTCTGTGGATATTCCAGCCTTGATTTCCTCTAGGACCCATTTGTTTGTATTTTTAGCAGTTCATGGTACCACAGAACTTTTATCCAGCACCACATTTCAATTGAGTTGATTTTCCTTCTTGATTTCTTCATTGTCCAGCTTTCACAACCAGACACAGAAATTGGAAATATGATGGCATGGACAATCCGAACTTTAGTATTCAATGATATATTTTTGCACTTCAGGATCTTGCATAGTTCCTTCATTGCTGCCCTTCCAACTACAGTCAGCCCTCCACATTTGTGAGTTTCACTTTTGCAGATTTGATTATTCACAGATTATTTGCTGTCTCCTCTGCTGCCTCCCTATGCCATTTTTAATAGAGATTGCAAGCCTCGTGAGACTGAGAAACTGCGAATGAGGCTAGTGTCCCCATTAAAACTGGTGTGGGGCAGCAGCGGAGGTGGCAATGAGCCCCACCAGCCACCCATTCTGTCTTGTGAAGGAACCTTGATGCCTCAAAGGAATCTACGGTAGGTTGAATATGGTGATCATTCTTTTTTGTGAGTTAAATACAGTTTGGGAGGGTCTAGAGTTATTCATGGTTTTTCCACTTTCATGGGGATCTTGTGTCCCTAACCCTAGCAAATGTGGAGGGATGACTGTACTAGTTCTCTGATATCTTGGCTGCTATCTCCATTCTGACTGTCCATTACAGCTGTTGCCTTTTACTTTGCTTCCCATCTGTCCTTAACTGCTTGAGGAGTTTCATCTCTCATCCATTGAGATTTCTCTCTCTCTCTCTCTCTCTTTTTTTTTTTTTTGGATGCACATAGCGTCTCTTTGCATTTCTCCCTGACAACATCCCTGGCGTCAGTCAAGAGTTCTTGTGGCTCCTGGTCAGTTAGGCTTAATCAGCCAAATCTTTTATGTTATCTTTAAATTCTACAGGGATGTTCTTCAGGTTGTATGTTACTGTCCTTCCTTAGCTTGACTCTAATTTTTGGTATTTGCAGTTCATGGTCTGTGTCACAGTCTACTCCTGATCTTGTTTTTGCTGAAAGAACGGAATTTCTCCATCTTCTGTCATCTCTTTGGTTGCTTGAAGAATGTGTTTGCAATGAACAAACTGTTGGCCTTACAAAATTCTGTCAGTTGCTCTCCTGCTTCATTTTCTGATCCTGGGCCAATTTTTTCTACAATCTTTGATTCTGCTGTTTCCCTCCTTTTGCATTTCAATCACTTATGATTAACAAAAAGTCCTGTGATCCATTTTCTCCTGGACTGCAGCATAGAATCTTTCACTTTCTTTTTCTTCTGCATCTGTTGTGGAGCATAAACTTGGATTATGGTTATATTGATGGGTTTTCCCTGAAATCTTTTTGATGTTATTCAGTCAGACTTTGAATTACATCCTTTGACTATTTTTGCAACATCTCTCCTAACTGTAAATACCACCCCATTTCTTCTTAGATCTTCATTTCCTGAGTAAAGCACTGTGAAATGATCTGATTCAAAATATTCAATTCCTGTCCAATTACTCTCTCTAATTACTGCAATATTTATACATTCTATTTCTTGTTTCACTGTGTCTAGCTTCTCCTGATTCATGCTTTTTACATTCCATGCTCCTATAATACGTGTTGTGAAGCTTCGGACTTTCCTTTCACCTCTGAACACATCAACAACCAAATATCCTTCCAGCTTCAGTCCAGTTACATCATTAGCCGCAGCACTACTCGTAGTTATCCTCTGCTGTACCTCAGTAGCTTGTTGAGTGCTATTTGACCTGGAAGTTTCATCTTCTGGCACTTTCTCTCATTTCATTTTGGATTGTCTCATCAAAGGGGTTTACCGTGCCTCCTTTTGCATGGTACTTACAAGTGTTAGCTATGGTACCACCGCTGTTGTCTCTGAGAGATTCTCTACCAGCATCATCCCTCCCCTACTACTGCTGCTCCTCAGCAAACGCCTGTCTGACATGGGAGTTCCTACCAGTAACACTGCTGCCATCAGGATAGTCTTTTGCTTCACAGAAGCATGTAATTGCACCACCACAGATTGATAGTGCCAGTGTTGGTCATTAGCGTATATGGATATAAGGCAGCTGTGTACATATCACCATATACAACCACCTTATGTTCATAATTTCCATGTATAAATCCAAAAATTGCTAGGGTTTGCCCAACTATCCTAATTGTTCCAAACATAGCTCAGATATCATTGGAGACAGCACATCCTTGTTCTGTGCCCTTCTTTACATTAAAAAAAAATAAAAAATATCCAATTTGTAATCACTCTTGACCTAGAAAAGTAAGAAAATCTGAACCTATTTCAAGAATTCTGATGGAAAACTAAATTCCTTAAGGCTCACAAAAATAAACTGCCAGTTAATTTTTGTCAAATACTTTCTCTGCATGAAGTGAAGTAATCAGTAAGGTCAGGTCTTTTGGTATTCACAGCAATTAAATTTGTAACTAATCTTAAATAATCAGCCCCCTACCTATGATGAATAAAACCTACCAGGGCTAGGTTAATTAACGTTATTACATTTTGAAACCTATTAGCCAATACTGCAGCCAGTATTTTGACATCAATGTTTAATAAAGAGATTGGTCTATAATTTGTACACATAGTGTGAGCTTTGAGAACAAGAGAAATAAAAGCTTCATAAAAAGACGTTGGACAAAAGTCTGACTCAAAATTCTTTTGATATAAACAAAGAAATCTGGGAACCAATATTTCTGAGTATATTCTATATCACTCAGTAGGAAAACCATATGACTCTGGAGCCAAAGATGGCCATGCTCCTCCATATCTGGACAAGTTACTTCCAGCCCAACTGATGTGCACTTTAACGAAGGGTAGGAACTACTTTAAAAAATATGTGTGCATGTATTTAACATAAGATTTGTCTCCAATATCAACCTGTTTATGGACTGTACAAATAATATGCAAGAGAAAAAGTAAGGTGTAGACAGAAATGAAAGGCACCAATTATTCTATTTGTAAACAATAAAACAAAAAATGTGGGTGAACAGGATGAGTGCATGATATAGGAAGAATGAATGCGAATATCTCCAGAGTGAGAAGGGTACAATTATGAACTGAATAATTCCACAGAAGGAACATTGTTAAGAAATGTCAATAGCAATTATATATGTTCAGTCAGAATTACTGTAGCCTGGGATGGGGAAGGTGTGATCCTCCAGATGTTACTGATTCATTCCCCATCAACCCTAGCAAGAAGAGCCAGTAGTGCACTTTGATGAGAATTGTAGTCCAGCAGCTCCTGAAGACTACACATTTCCCTCTACATCCCATGAAAGTTACTCTTTAGGAAGTGCGTTTAGAATTCCAGCCTTAATTATAAAGAGCCTTGATGAAGCATAGGGGCAGTCCAGTCATTAGCAAAGTGAGGCAGCGGATTTGGATGCCTTGAAAGGACAACTATTTGTTCTGTTCTTCTTGCCGGAGATGGAAGGAGGAGAGTGCTTGTGGATCTTCTGTCTCATGTGGCAGAAATAACTGGCTTTGGGTGCTTTGCACCCTTAATTTGAGAAAGTATGGATACTATTTGCTTCTCTGTCTCATGCAGCAAAATATTTGAAGGCAGACTGCTGAAGTTCTAGCTTTAGTTCTGCATTGCAAGGCAGCCATTGTAATCTGCTGTTGCATAAATAACAAACAGATTTGTGGTACTTCAAAGATTAACAAACATATTGTGGAAGGTGTTTGTGGCTAGACTCAGGCCATCAGAGTTCTGGGGAAAGCTTTAGCCACAACACATTTGTTAGTCTTTAGAGTGCCGGAGGACTCTTTGAAGCTTTGGTTGCACAAGAAGATAACTGTGCTGGGGAGCCATAGGATAGCAACAAGGAGAGGTCCCCAAAAGCACCTTACTCCCCCAAAGACTAAAATTGAAGTAAAATTTTTTATCCTGTTGGCCCAGGCCTACTTCAGACCTACCCGCTTCCTACCAAGCAGGAAGCCTTAAAGCGATAGTCCTCTGGCCTGGAATTCAGTACTTTGTCATCTCTCTGGGAGAGAGCTTTCCAAACTTTTCATGTTGGTGACACACTTTTTAGAGACGCATCATTTCGCGACACAGTAATTAAGTTTTACTAGCAAACCAGAGGTTAAACTAACCCCTTATAAGAGATAAAGACACATACATATATTGTAATAAATGTATGGGGATACAACATATCTCATGAAAATCTTTCATATATTTTTTAAAATGTATGATTTATACATAATAACATATATTTCCAAGATTGTAGGTGACACACTTACACACTTTAGATGACACACTAATGTGTCACAGCACACAGTTTGGAAAGCCTTGCTGTAGGAGCTCATGCTGGGCAGCCAGCTTTCTAACTCCTGAGATCATGAAGCTCCTAGAAGAGAGCGGGCTGTCCCAGTACTGTACTGGGACCATGCTCAAGGCATGCCAAGGTTGTCATAAGTGTGAAGGCCTCAGGTTCAAGGATGTTGGATCTCAAGTGTCAGCCCCTGCTGGCCTAGGAGGGTCAGGTTTGGGTGGCTCAGGAAAGGCGGTATCCCATAGGCTCATCAACTCTAATGTCTGTCTAGAGTCCAGGATGTTTGGAACATAACACCATTGTAAACGGGAATAATATATTCTTGTAAAAGTAAATAAATTTGTACATTAAATTTGTACATTCATGTTACAGTCAACAGCTTTCCTGCATTTCAGTAAAACAGCAGAGTTCTTTTAACTCCATGTTCTCTTGAAACAAATAATTAATCGGAAAGCTGAAACTGAAAAAGATAAGGCAAATGCAAACCTTCAAATACAAGAGGAGATAATGAATAGTGCTTCAGAAATGTATTATGCTGAAACCCTCAGTGTAATCTGTTTTGCATTTATCAAAGACTTGTAACTTAAGAATGGGCAAGAGCACAAAGGAGTAAGACCCACTGAACTTATTGCTAGATAAACATGCACAGGATCACACCATGCTAGGGATTACTAATTCATGCAAAACCAGTACAGGCTTTGAGCATTGGGATGGAGGGAGGGAAAGACCATGAATTAAAAGAATGCTGTGAAGAAGAAACAGACCTGGGGGCAGAGAGGACCTAGTGGATTTCTAAATCAGTTGAAGCTGTGAATTCTGTTAGCAAACAATACTATATTGAATATTAAATGGAATAAACTACTTACTGTGAATTGGCTTACTGGTGCTTGTTGATGATTAAAAAATTGAATAGATGTAGTGTAATGGACTGGGAGTTACACACGGCCTTGCCAACTTACGTTGAAATTGAGAAATACTGTTGCCTCCGTATTAAAGTTTGAGAAATCCAGTTGCTATATGTATGTGTATAAACTATAGACATATGTACTACAGAGAGATAGATGTATATAACCCGGTCCTAAATGTGGACATTTATTTGTTATTACTTAGATTTATGTCCTGCCTTTTCTACCAGTGAATTCAAGGTGCTGCACATGGATCCCTTCTTCCACACTTCTATCCTACTCTGAAGAAAAATGAAAAAAGGATGTATAAAGCTACCTACACCTAAATAATGGCAGGATGGTGCTCCGGTGTGATCATCTTCCCACTGCTCAGTTATTCAAGGTTTCAGCATGTCATTGTATTCCCTCCTTTAAAAAGTAACTTCCCATGCTCTGCCTGTGAGGTAGCTCAGGCTGAAGGGTGAGTAAGCTAAACTCCAGTCTATTCCACTGGAATTCCGGTTACAGCTTGTACGGTCATGTCCTATGAATGGAGAGTAAGCATTAATAACATCACATAAAGTAGGGTATCATACACATGCTATTGGTTTTATTATCACAATAGAATTCATCTTCCCGTACAAAAAGTGTATATTTAGTGCTCTGCCGAGGAGAGTCAGCCTAGCATCCTGGTTTGAGTGTTGGACTATGGCCATTTCTGCACTACTCTGTGATAGTGCTATTATTCCACTTTCAACATACTGTGGAATTCTGGGATTTGTAGTTTACTGAGGCCAAAGAGTTCTCTGGCTGAGAATTCTAAATGCCCCTCCCTGAACTGCAAACCCCAGAATTCTACAGGATTTTGCAAGTGGAATAATAGCACTATAACAGTGCAGTGCAGAAATGCCTCTGGACTACTGGAGACCAAGGTTCCAATGCCCACTCAGCCACAGAAACCCACGGGGTAACCTCCAGCAAATCACATTCTCTGAACCCCAAGGGAAGGGAAGGGCAGACTCCTGGTGAATAAATCCTACCAAGTAAATCCATGAGTTCGCCTTAGGATCCCCAATAAGTCCAAACCACTTGGAGGTGCGCAACAACAACAGCAACACCAACGTGTATAAGAGCAAAAAAAAAAAAAAACCACTGGCAGAACCTAATGAACAGGTAGAGAACAGGGTTCCCAGGTCTTCTCCCCTTGTGAAAAGCCTCTCCTCTCCTTAGCCCTGAGAGGGGGAATTCTCCCGCTTTTTCCTCAGCCTGGCCCGTTTCAGTTTGCCGCGTCTCCCGGTCTCCCTGGCAACTCCGGGCCGCGTTCTGTTTCTATGACAACATGGGGCACTCGGCGTTCCCGCTGCCATAGTAACCGCGGCCGGGCCCCGCAGCACGCCTCTGTCTTTCTAAAGGGCGAGAGAGAGGCTTTCCAAGGCTGGATTCTGTGCCACCACTGCGCTCCGATATGAACATGCAGCCTTTCCTCTTCTTCCCTCTGTAGGGAGAAGAGCTGCCTGGCCCGCGGCGGGCTCCTTCTTCTCAGGCCTCCAATTTTAAGCGATGAGCGAGGGGGATGAGGGGAAGCCAAGTCTAAGGCTGGAAGCTGCAATCCAGGTCAGTACGGGAGTAGCTTTCTGACAATTCCCAAGTAAGGGGAATAAATGTACCGCCTCCTCTCCGCCACGTAGTCCGCTTAGTATGCGGAGCAAAGCTCAGGGCTGCATTTCCTTCCCGGCGGTAGAGTTCAGGGCCGTTTCCGCACTACACTGTTACTGTTACAGTGCTATTATTCCACCCTCAACATCCTGGGGAATTCTGTAGTCTACTGAGGCCAAAGGGCTCTCCCTAAACAGCAAAGCCCAGGATTCCACAGGATGTTGAAAGTGGAATGATAGCACTATAACAGGGCAGTGCGGAAATGGCCTAGGTTTACAGCTTGGAAGGTAAAACAGGATGAACAAAGAGCCTTTCTGCACTACACTGTTATAGTGCTATTATTCCACTTTCAACATCCTGTGGAATTCTTGGGTTTGTAGTTTACCGAGACCAAAAACATCACTGGCTGAGAATTCTAAATGCCCCTCCCTAAATTGCCTAAGCTCCCTAAACCCCAGGATTCCATAGGATGTTGAAAGTGGAATAATAGCACTATAGCAGTGTATGCAGAAAGGTCCAAAGTAAAACTGCCAGACTATATTTCATATCTATATCTCTTTCATACTCCTGATCTGAACAAGGTATAGTTCCTGGACCACTAAAGAAGCAAAGAAAGATCCTGAGTTATATTTAGATTAGTTATAGGGCTTACAGCCTGGTCAAACCTGTCCATACAGTGCAAATAATGCTGCCGTGTCTGACTAGTTAGTGTTGGAGTGAAGGTGGAGAGGTCCAGGTCTGAATCCTCATCTAGTCTTGACGCTTAGTGGAAGGCTTTAGGCCGAACTCACTCTCACCCGTAGAGCCTGTCCCACCTCACAGAGTTAGGGGCCATAGCTGAGTGGCAGAGCATGTGCCTTGTTTGCAAATTGTTCCAAGTTCAGTTCCATTCCTGGCATCTACAGGTAGAATTGGGAGCAACACCTGTCTGAAACCTTGAAGAGCTGCCTGTTAGTGTGGTTAACACTGTGCTAAATGGATCAGGGTCTTTCTCAGTATATGGTAGTTGTCTACGTACTACATGGAATATTCATGAGAGGAGTTTGTTATAGCTGGAACAATGGAGTAATAATATTAGAAAAGTGTTATCAAGTACTGTATTAAATCACAAAGGTTTTATAGAAATCATGATGCTGTGCAGAAAAAGACACTACTTTTGCACATTGTCTTGATATGAAGCTAGCCAGTTTGGCAGAATGAATTTTTTTTTTTGTCTCTCTTACCATTTGTAGTCTAAGGAGAGTGGTGGTTCACATGCATTCTGCAGCAAGTAGATAGTTCTAAAGATATGATCAAGAAAAATTAATATTTGAAGCCTTTCTATGTGGACTTATTCCATATACATGCCTGCCCAAAGATTAAGAACCGCTGGGGGAAGCCTCCTTCATGTTCTACCAGCGAGAGCAATACATTGTGTTGAGACATGGGAGAGGGCATTTCTCAGCCATAGCACCCTGACTATGAAATACTGTCCCCCTGGAGGCCCAACTGGCACCAACATTCTTGGCATTTAGACACCAAATTAGAACTTGGCTTTCATCAAAGCCTTTTGGGCTTATAAATTCAACCTAAGACTCTTATTTATAGTTTTAAAAACTTTTTAAAAATTAAATCCTTTTTAAAAACTTATTATATTGTTTCATATGCTTTTAGCTTATTTATACTTTCTTGCTGTTTAACTTGTTTTACTGCTGTTTGTAAGCTGTCCTGAGATTTTCTGATATTGGACAGGGTCTAAATATTTTAATTAATAAATATAAGTATTCTCCATTTGACAATCTTCATGGAACCTTTGTTTGACTGCTGTGTCCATTCTTCTACATGATAGAGCAGGCTAGCCACATTCTTCACTCACAAAGACTGAAGTTCTGTGACTATTGGCATTTCAGATTTCACTAGAGGGCAGTAAAGTTTCAGAAATCAGAAGAAAGAAGAAAGACCAGATTGTGCACACAGATGGCCTTGGAGGTATCCAAACTGGAAAATAGATTTACAGTTCTGTCTTATGTATGCTTATTCAGAGGTATCATTGAGCAAGCTGATTTATTTCCAAATAAGCATGCATAAGATTGTGGCCTAAGGCCCAAATATAGCTGCTAATCCCAACTAAGTGTAGATTCATTGAATCAGTGGGATTTGTTTATTTGCTGACTTGCCATTCAGCATTTGATTCAGTGGATGGGACTAGCCATTGGACTGAAGCCTGAGATTCAGTTTTTTACATGCTTATTTTAAAGGCAGCCTGATCAGACTTTGTGGGACTTAGTTCCCAGTAAGCATCTATAGGTTTGGGTTGCATATATGTCAGAGTCTCCCTTTACTGGAATGCAAGACCAGTGTTCCATAAAGACAACTAAGTGCTGTTTTGTCTGGAGCACTCGTGGGTCTCATGTCAGTGCGGTGGTGAATCTCCCCCAGGTTTTAGTCCAAACTTTAAATAAGCTATCTAAGGTGCTGAATGTATTTTCGGCAGAAGATGCTTGTAGAGCTACTTAAAATGGACTATGGAAAAAAGCCCACAGTGGATTCATCACCCCTCTAACATAGAAGGCACAAATTGCTATAGTTCAAGGTAACTGGAGAACAGGGATTAGTTTAGACCAGAATCAGGAACTGTGTGGGTGGCAGGCTGCATGCAGCCTTTTAGGGTATGCAGCTCTTAGGATCTCCACTTCCCCCAGGCCCTGATACACACCATCCAAAAACAGTTCCAAAGGGAATTTGCAATATATCTTTCCAAAAAGTGTTTATTTTTTTAAAAAAAAATATATGCATGTCCTCGAAAAACTGTTTGTGGGCCTGCCAAATGCTGATTTAGGGACTCTCCGTTTCAAAACAGCCAGAAATTTCCTAGACTGGCCTGGAAGGTGACTGAGAATGACGGGACAGCAGCGCTTATAATGCCTTAGGGTTGCTGGCTAACTTACGAGGCAGAAAGCTGGTAGAATGGCACACACAGACCTCTGTCCCCCAACAATGGGCAAGGGCAAGGGCCTGAGTAAGAACATTGTGGGCAGGGGATGCTGTAACTGCCTAGTGTCTGCTGCTTGAATCTGTCACTTCACCCTGCCTAACAGTAGGGCCAGCTGAGCATACAGGTTGAAGAAGGCCCATGCCTACGCATGTGTTGTCTATACCGGGGTGGGCAAAGTACAGCCTGCAGGCTGCATGTGGCCCCCAGGGCCCTCCAAGGGTCAAAAAACATCTTTGCAATAAGAAAAATGCAAAAATATTTTTTGTTCCAGAGTGCCCAAAAATGATCTCAAGGGCGTGTGGAAGGCATGTTCATTTTTTTAGAGCCCCCACCCCTAGACTCACAGGGGTCAAAATGAAAATTTGCTAAATTTTCCAATGTTTTTTCTTAAAATAATCCCAAAATACCCTTTCGGTGCTCAAGAAGGCCCAAAAACATGCCTTCATGTCCCATAAAAAGTGTGTAGGGATAAAATTTCATTTTTTTTTTTTCAGGAGTAGATTCCCCCCCACCCCCCATTCTCTAGGAGGGCTAATGACATGGAGAAGCCCTCCAAGATCTTGTGGGAGGCTAGTCTTCCACAGTTACCTGCCTTTGGTTTATATATTATGTTGCTCATCATCCATTGACAGTCATTATGCAAGGTATCCTATTCAGTCTACATACCAAAGCAGTGCAAGTTGTTGGAATGGTAGTGAGATGGTAAATTTCCATGAAGCAAGAGTTGGTTTCGTGAGATGGGATGAGTGGTTCAGCATCTGCAGTTGAGAGAAATTGGAGTACAGGCTTAGGCAATGAAGCCTAGAGTCCTGTTTTCCCTTAAACAAACCTTTTTTTTTTCTTTTTTGGTCTGTGAATCAAAAAAATACAGTAAAATGAAATACTGTCTTAATAGCTACCTGTCTATTATGAAGCAGAAAAAGTTCTGGCACTTGTTGTCCTGCTCTAAAGGTGTTTTCACACATAAGAAAACAGCCTTCCAGCCTTTCTTGACTGTTTATATGCGTTAGAGTAGGAGACATTGCTTGAAATGAAAAGAATATAGCTATTTTTCTAAAAAAAATCCCCCTTATCCTTGGCTTTATTTTCTGACCAGCATGGAATGTCTGCTTATTACAAGGCCTTGTTGCCTCTGTAGCAGAGAGGTACAGAGTATCACTGGGCCCTGTGGTACCACTATTTACGGGTGGTGCTTTCCATCCCCCTTTTTCTGTGAATGGACAGTCTCAGGCTTAGCTAAGCTGCAGGTCCTTCACTGGTGGTTGCTTTTCCGCAGCTGCCACAGCTGGGCTGACATCACCAGCTGCAGAGGGAGTAGCTATCTCCATGGGTCCTATTCGCAGTCTTTGCACTACAGCTGCAACCGATTACCAAGCCAAAGTGTTTTAATCAGTGCCTTTGCTGATAGGTGGCCTGAATGTTAAGAGTTACGCGATCGGAATTTTTGCAGGTCTTGCAGTTTTTGGGCTCACATGTGGCATCTGTTGTTTTAAAAGGCAGAAACAGGGAAATTATTTCGAAGGGAACAGATAGGTTGTTAAAGGGACATGATCACCATCATCTTACAAAGCCTTCTTCCTTTCAGGGGTTTGAACCCAGTAGTAGTGTCTTAAGCATAATCTGAAAACTATTTAACACCTAGTAAAGCAGAAATGGGGAATCTTTTTTTGGTCCAAGGGCTGAATTTGCCCTAGGAAAGAACAGGAGGGGGCAAAAGTGTTCGGAGTGGGCAGAGGCACTGCTGCTTCCCTCATGCTCCCACACATGCTCTCTCCCACACAGATACCTTCTGTCATACCCACTTTATATACATATTCTATAGATAGAATCACATAAATTAAGGTCCTTACAGCACTACGCCACAATCCTGCAACATCCTGGCATCATCCCAGCAGTGCCATTGCCAAGATGGGAGCGTGTCCCAAAAACCTCCCTCTGCACTCAGCCAGCTGCTGGCAGATGGTAGCATTCAGGACACGCTCCTTCCTTCCGCAGTACGGCCGGCCTCTTCTGCCACTGTACTGAGGAAGGAAGCACTTTGCTTCTGTCCTTCGCCCATGGCCCCCAGCTGACGCAATTGTCACATGAAAGGGGCCTATTACCAGATTTTTTCTGGTAATAGTATAGCACACAATCGCAACAGCTGGGGACGCAACAGGAGCAGGACTGTGACGATGTTGTGTGGTAGCACATGTCGCGGACCAGCTTCAATGAGTCCCTATGCCAGGATGAGACCGTAGTGTGGTAAGGGCCTGAGTCAGTGTCAGACATCCGTTGCCTTTCTCAAGAGGTGAGTGGAACCTTTGGGAGTTACATCTGCTCACCTTTCTTCACCTTTCATAACCAGCAGCCTAAAAGGGGAGTGAAGCCAACTACTGCTTGAAGGAGAACTTACTGAAAAGGAAGCTCAGGCTGCAGCTATACACCCACTCACCACCTTCCTCCAAGGGGCAGAAGTTTAATGGAGGGAAGGGGGGATGGCCACATGAAAAGTGGACAGGACTCCTGTGTCTTCAATAAGTGTGTGAAGGGGCAAATGAATCTTGCTGAAATTCCCTCTTCTACAAACCTACTAAAGTAAGAGTGGGGAATTGTGGCACGCCTGTGCAGAGACCCTAGTATGGGAGAGGGGCAGTGGTGGTCTCAACCACCTCAAGACTAGGCTGGGCCTCCTCCAAAAATCATCATCATCATCATCATCAAGTGAAATTAGACCAATAAGACCCATATGTAATTGAGCCCACTCAGAAATATTAAGACAGCTATTGTAGTTGAACTGTCCTGAGAATAATAAAAGCTACATGCCATCTATCCAGTGCACCCTTGCTTAGGGTTAAAATATTAGTAAGGGACTTCTAAATACACACTGTACTTCTGAAAGTGTTCATAATTAAAAAAAGATTTTTTTTCTTTCCTCGATTTTTGTAATACTTCATTTGTTCTTTTGCCTTTCTTTCACTATAGTTAGGTTGTTACATACCTTTCAACTGTCCCAATCTTTGGCAGAGACAGTTTTGATTAATCCTCTCTCATACTATTTTTTCAGCTGCTTTTAAAATGTCCTGGTTCTCTCTTTTCCTCCCACTTTCCCCTTTTGCCCACAGCTTACTTCAGTTGCTGCAAACTGAGTTCAAAATGCAAAAGTAGTTTGCACTCAGTTAACTCAGGAGAGGTAGAGCTGAGGCAGAAACTTGCCCTTCCCCATAGGCTCAGGTAAAAACAAACTGCTGCAGCCTCTCCTAGCTTGTGTATTCTTCCTCCTTAATGTTTGTCATCTTGTTCACACTCTGATGTTGCTTGACCACATGTGTCTCAGTTTTCATTTGTGAAATGTTAAAGGGTATGCAGTTTATGGAACAGTGTTTAGAATTCTCAGCCAGAGAGCTCCACGGCCTCCCAAAGCTACAAACTGCAGGATTCCATAAAAGGTATCCATAGCCAATTAAGTGGAATCACAGTGCTGTAATTATGAAGTTTGGATGGCCTTTAGGCATAGCTCTTCATAGGACTGGTCTGACAGTAGTCATGTTGTTTCTCGTGCCTCAAAGAGCATTTTATTCATTAATTCATTCATTGACTTTATACCCTGCTTACTCCAAGTAATTTAAAACAAGATTTAATTAAAATCTTAATTTACAAATGTTTAAAAAAGAAATAATGGTGTTATTTTTAAAGCATGGTTTAAAACACATTTAAAAACCTAGTTACTAATAAAGGATAAGAAATAAAGCACACTAATTCACATGCACTACTGCCTTATGTGACATCTTTAGGGCTAGCTACGTTGACCATGCAGCAAAATACAACAAAATCCAAAATCCACAAAACAGTGATACCTTTATTGGGCCAACAAAATACATCTTGCAAGCTTTCAAAGCTTCAGTGGCTTCTTTATTGGGCAAAGATGTTAAAAACCACACAGCAAAAGAAGAGTGACGATGTTAGAGCCAAAGGCCTACATTTTGTTTCAGATGTTACTTCTATTGTCAGTTAAGATGCTCTGGAGGGATCTCAGTGCAGGCAGAAGCCTTCTTGGCTATTTGGGTCAAAGGGCTGCGGAAAGAGTTTTGCCTTTGGAGATAAAGATAGTACTTTCCCCCCAGATGCAACAGTGCATTGAATTTCTAAAGAAGTCCTTGTACTGTTACATCTGGAAAAGCTTTTTTTGTTTTAAATATTTTGTGCATTTCAATTGACTAATAAAGGTATCACTTTTTTGTGTATTTTGTATTTTGTTTTATTTTGCTGCATGGCTAATGCAGTTACCCCTGAATATATTTCCTGGATTTAAAGATACCAAATTTTGCCACAGTAAGGGAAATATTAACAAGAGGAAGCTAATGGACTAGAACTTAACTCTTTGAGGTTTTGATCTCCAACAAAGGTAAAACTCTTTCATTTACAATTGGCAAGTTTTGCGTATGCAGCTCCACAGTTCAGGACTTCTTGAGAAGTTCAACATTCTGTGCCTAAGAAAGGAGCAGTTAACTTCACATAGGACAGGGACAGCCTGGATCTCAAGGAAAGTTACTTTTCTGTTGCTACTGGAGTTGAACTTTTATTACTGGTTCTTATTATCCTTGTCCCCATATGACCAATAAGTTAACAGAGTTAACTGAGTGCAAACTAATTTTGCAATTTGAACTCAGTTTGCAGCAATTGAAGTAAGTTGAGGACAAAGGGGGAAAGTGAGAGGAGGAGAGAGAAACCGGGACATTTTAAAAGCAGCTGAGAAAGTGGGACAATGGGGAATTAACTGAAAATGTTCCTGCCAAATCAGGACAGTCAGACGTATTTAGACCCTCAGTTCTGGGATCCATCCTCCATAGAAGTCTATGGATATAGAGCTCACATCACATAAGTTTTTCCTGAGATGTTCAAGCTTATCATACGGTCATGGGGAAACGAAGTGGGGAACAGTACAACTTTGCAAGTGTGGCCAGTAGAGTAGTCTTATTACCATTTCAGTCATATAAGATCTCTTCATATAGTGAATAGACGTGATCCCACTTTAACTGCCATGGCTCCATTCTGTGGACTCCTTGGATTTGTAGGCTTGAAGAGTTGTTATCTGTTTTTAAAGGGTTTTCTTTTCATGTAATTAATGTTTTAAATGTTTTTAACCATTGTATATTGCCTTGGAGACTCTGATGAGTTCAGCAGTGTCATATAAAAGTTTTAAGTACATACATACAAACAAACTTAATCCTTTCCCCCAATGGCATTCCCTTTTCCTTGTGTGTCATGTCTTTTTAGATTGTAAGCCTAAGGGTAGGGAACTGTCAAATTAGCAATTGGAATCTGCTCATGTAAAGCACCATTTACGTTGATGGTGCTATATAAGTGAATGTAGTAGTAGTAGTAGTAGTAGGAGGAGGAGGAGGAGGAGGAGGAGGAGGAGGAGGAATAATAATAATAATAATAATAATAATAATAATAATAATAATAATACATACGTACATACTTAGAATTGGCTGCCAGAGAATTCTAATGCTGCAGTTCAGGATAATGTGCTAGAGAATTCCAAGTACCACACCAGACTACAAATCCTCGGATTCCATCAGATAGAGCCATGGTACTTAAAGTGTGATCAAACTGCTATAATTGTGTAGTGTAAATAAACTTGTTATGGATTGTTTAGTCATGGATGACTCCAAGGTCATAATTATTTCTTTATGACAATATAAAATGTAAGTCTCATTCATACATTGAATGAACCCAAGCATTGTGTCCAGGATTTGACTTTTGACTCTGTTTCAGAAATTAGAGGATACCATCCTCCATCCTAGAGCAAGTCAAGATGACAAAGCACTGACAGTGCGAGGGGAAGGAGAGAGAGCTGTACCCACAACTGTCCCAGCCAGGATTCGACAGATCATCACACAAAGTTTGTCTGAACCATTATCTCAAGGTAATGCTTTGGTGTAGTGGTTTGAACTTTGGACTACGACTCTGGAGACCAGGGTTTGAATTTCATCTTGGCCATGGAAACCCACTGGGTGACTTTGGCAAGTCACATTCTCTCAGCTCTCAGAGGAAGGCAAAGGCAACTCCCCTCTGAACAAATCTTGCCAAGAAAATCCTGTGATAGGTTCACCATAGGGTTGCCATAAGTCAGAAATGGCATGAAGGCACACAGCAACAGCAAATTCCTTGGGACTGAACAGAGGCATATAGCATATCCCTGAGAACAGAGTAAGTGTAAAAGAAGAAATGCTGAAAATGGAATAAGGAGGCTGTGAGGACTCTAAGATTCCCTCCACTACCACCACCAACTGTCTCCAGCAACAAAATGATATTGTTTGTGCATATCAATCAGTTCCTTTTTGAAAGTAACTGTCAGAAATTCAGTCACAATCACCGTGCATGTAGTAGTGCCCCCCTCCCCCTACACTTTATAATGAGCAGTCTATCCGACTTATTCAAAAGTACAGAAAAATCCAGCAGCTTTTGTATATGGCAAATGAACCAGATCTTCTGCTGACCAGGAGCAGAGGATCTTCTTGGATTGAAATAGAGAAACCACAAGAAGAGCAATGAACCAAGGTTCATGGAACGTCTTCCCTAAAGCAATCACTTCTTTTTTCTATATTCTTAAAGGACATCATGCATTTCTCTCATTTAAAAAATCCTAACTGGTGAGAGTTCCTGAATATTTTGCAATTCTCATCAGCCACTCCCATGCCAAGTGCTGGCTAAGGAGAAAATGAGAGAGATTATCTACAGCCCAGACTTCCAGAAGAGAAGGGAGTTATTTGCCCTTAATTTATATGTGACAAGTAGAAATACTCAGCAACTTGCCAAGCAACACTCAACATGTCTGGACGAGAGCTGGAAAGTGAGCCCAGGATTCCCAGTTCCCACATGGAAGATTATCATTCTCTCTAATAGGTGGGCAGGGCTATCTCGAAGCTTGTGATTAAGAGGCCTTTTCGAGGCAGCTTGTCCCCATATAGCTTCTTTGATCCATGAGTGTACGTTTGGCCAGACATCAGAAGTATAGCAATGGGTAGAGAGGAAAATGAGGGGATTACCCTTCATTAGAATTCTTCCTCCCCCCAATGATTTTTTTTCAGTACCCAAATTTCTAGCATTGCAGAAAGCGAGACACTGAAAATCATTCACAACCAGAAGTCCTGTGTTTACATTCCCTGGATAACTTTGCCTGCCCCATTTGCATGCCTAAACTGTATTTCTCAAGTGAAGTTTTATGTTACTGAAATATTAGAAACTTGGGGGCTGAAAGAACATTTCATTTGAGTGGAAGAATTCTCAATTTTGGGGGGCCTTGCCCTCATTTTGCCCCCCTCTTTCCATAACTACCCCCGTACCAAACATCAGTCTGAACCAGGAGTCTATCCTAGGAGGAGACCGAGTTTTAGATACTGAAAAACAGCCCTGAAACACATGGTAAGAGCATAATACATGTACACAGACATCTCCCATCCCTATGTTAGCATCCTTTTAAAAACATTGCTAGTTTCACTAGACAGAATAGTTCTGCAAAGAAGGGGCATTGTCACAAAAGCAAGGAAGTGGTGTACAGCTCTGCTAAACTAAAAAATCAGCAATTTAACCCACACACAGCCACCAGTCCTGCAGTCAGCATCTAGCTTTGCTCTTTCTTTAACTTCCTTCTTTGAGGAGGATTCATAGTGGATGAATCTTATTCATTAGGGAACAGATAACATCAGGCAGCGTAGCCATACTCTTTATGTCATCTGGCTTAGCTACCCACCCAAATAGTCCTTCTCATCTCTGCTTATGGAATGTGCATAGAAGTTATATACAAAGGGGCATAGAAATGGACCAGAGACTTCACTGATGCCAATCCCCAGCTAGCATATGTCCTCATAATTTGGGCTTCTTGTTTTTATATTAGCTGGTACTATTTAGCCTCAAACTTGCAGGCTGACAGAAGGGGTGGGGGTCCCTCTGCTCCTCCTTTACTACTAAATTGTCATTGCTAAGCCCCAAACAACCTACATCAACAGGCAGTGCTTTTTATCAGGTATTTACTGGCAATCAGTTCAGAGTACCAATCAGAATTTAGGAAGGTTACTTTCTGGACTACGGCTTTCAGAATCAGAATTTTTTTTTTCAAACCTAAGGGGTTGTGAAATGTGTGGGGACTCCAAAAACTGCCTTGGGGTCACACAAGGGCCATAGCCACTTGTCATGCTAGCTGAGGGTAGACCAAAAAATAATTTTCCCACTCTTTGGGGCCACTACATTCATTTTGACAATTTAAGTGGTGGTGTTATGGGTCTTCCTCCACTGCTAAATACATTTTTGGGGGTTTGAAAATATTCTATGTGGCTGCTTTATAGGAAGTACATACGGAGGGGCATAAGTCCTGCACCAATTCCAAGACTTTGATTAAGGCTGCTTTTTCCCACAGCTAAACATATCCCTTTGCCACTGTTTCCAGGTTTGTCAGGAACAACTCTTCCAGTCAATATGCAGGAAGAAAATCGCCTGCTGCAGAAAGAGCTCTCCCGCCTTGAGGACCTGTTGGCACAAACCCGTGCAGAGAAGGATGAGCTGGCTAGCAAATACCAAGCCATTAATGATAGGGTAAGATCATTAAAACCCTTTTTTTTAAAAAAAATTATTTATATGAAACAATCCTAGGGAGTGCTTTTCTCTTCCAAAAATATATCTAGAATGAAGGCTTGCATAGCAAGATGATTATCCATCATTCTTGCAGCTGAGCTAGACAGGCAGTTAGAATGCTGGACAGTTATCAGCACATGGTGGTGAGGTTGGAGGACTTACTAGGAGTTAATATGAACCTTACGTTGCTGGAACGAGTCTTGATGGTATGTACTCATTTCACATTCTCTAGAACCTGAGCAGCTTCTATGCCTTGAATGTGGGATATCAACGCTCAGTGGTATTCTGCAGTCTGCTGGAAGCCCAAAGCCTATGGCCACTACAGATGATGAGGGTTGTAACAAAGCAGGAGGGCACCAAGTTAGGGCCTGATAAACCTCTTACGGACAATTATTCCATTGTGTTTCCACAAGCACTTATAGAATAGATACAGGATTGTTTTTTAAATGCAATCTTTGTTACTTTTGAACGTTGTAGACATCTTCCAAGATCTAACAAAAGCAATTTTTAAAATGCTGAGAAATTTATAATACGTGGTTGTCAAAACCTCACAAATCAGGTGTTATGTAGAACTACCAGAACTCCTGATAGTACTTTTAAGAACTAGCTGTCAGTGTGGCAACATTCTGAAGTTCCTGAGGGCTGCTTCATATATTAGAATTTAATTGAAAAATCTGTCTGTGTAGGAAGAAAAAAGAAAATGCATATAGATAGTGAGGGACATAATGAGAGAAAGACAGGTGACAGTTTTAAAGACGGGTGTGTTACTGTAAATAGGGAATGAAGGTGAATCCTCCTAATCTGAAATGACTAGAAGCTCCTGTTCTATACAGTGCTTCACAGTGCCAATCAACCACGCTTTGTGATGTTTTGGGCAGAAGTAAACTTAGCATATCTAGCATACCAGGGAAGAATGAATGTATTTCTTGAGTAAACAGCTAGGGCATGGTAAACTTTTAATAATTGTTAATGAAGATTTAATTTTTAATTTCTCCTGCTTTCAAAACTGTTTTACACATATGTAGTTAATTCTTTGCATATTTTAAGTATGGCCCTTGAGCAGTTGGCCAACCTGAGAAGTGGCCTCTGTTCCTGTAGCAGTTATCCACCCTATTCTAGAAAAAAGGGCCAGGTCTCTTTTCAATGATCTCTGTCTAGTGATGGCAGGAAAATACCTTGCCCAGTTCTATAATAATTTTGCTTACCCTCATCTTTTGTAAGATAAACTATTAATACAGCCGGGATCCTTAATTCGAATGGGCTTCAGCACCTTGTGACTTAAGTGTGACATTTCTAGCTGTAAGTGGGATCCTGTAGGAGGTATAGCCACAAATGACCAAGCACCTGCAGAATAAATAATAAAGTATGGAGGTAACAAGACTTAATTTCAAATCTTAGATAAATAGAATCAGTCATTTAAATTATATCATTGCTTTGACATACTGCATGACTTTTACATACAGTAGAGGTAAAATGGCTGGGATGCACTTGGTAGCACTACATTTTCCCAAGATATGTGGCGGCTTTCATGACAAAAGACATTTATCTTTTTAGGTTGGCTTTTCCATTGGAAAGCAGAGAATGGGGGTGAATAGAAGGAGCTCAGTGGGTTGTTAATTAGCCCTTTTATTCTGAGAAACGTGTGCTCCTTCCAATGGCAAACCAATATGTATGCCTGGCAAGCAGTTTTCTTCCAGTTTATATAGCGATAACACCCCAATCCAGCTATAATTCATATATTTATCTATACTTCTCTAATTCTTCCACTTTCCCTCTCCCTACACATGCTAAAATGGATTACACTTTTTACTGACAGTATTTTTGTCTTGCCTATGGCAACTAACAACAATTTAAAAATAAATTCAGCTATAATACAAAACGTCACCAACCTGCTCATGGAGAGTATTCAACCACTGAGGCCCTGTGCAGCATTCCACCACCTTCAGAGATATGTTTGATGAAGACAGGAGATGGGCCTTTAGGTGGTGGCACCCAGACTGAGGAACTTAGTTTTGAAAGAAGTTCAGATGACCCTTTCTCTCTGTAGTATTAGGAGGCTGAAAAAGGTATTTATCACATTTCTCAGCTGTTTGGGATCATACTATTTGAAAACCACTTTTCCTGTACTAGGAAATGTTGCAGAATGGCTCACACTTGAAATAGTGCTATATCATTTGCACTGCTTTCTTCCCGCTTCCTCTTGCTGTACGATTTTTAACAAAAAAAGGGGAGAGCCATAATTAAATAATTGTGCAATTACATAGGGATGCTATTATGGAACCAACCTCACACCCCCACAACCAGATTGGAAAGATGAATGCATACCACCTGACTTCTACCATTTTTTTTATGTTTTTCCCATGAACAAACACTTGCCAGTTCTGCTGTCATACCTTACTTTTTAAACTTTTGTATACGTGCTCTTTAAACTTTTCCTGTACTCTGTGGTTTCTCTGAGTATTAATTCTTAATTACATTAGAATTATGCTATTGCTCTAGTCTCCTGGAGGCCCATATCAGCAATCAGTGAACAGAGAAGAACAAACATACGGTGGATCTCTTGGGAATTCTTAGGAATCCTGGTGCCTCTTCAGCTCAACCACTGGAGGAAGTAGTGTGGGGTTTCCCTGCTGGAGATCCCCAGGGAATCCCCAAAGGAGGAGAAATGAAACCACACCCATACTGCTCCTGCCATGTTCCCAATATCGCAACAAAGCAGAATCAGACATTCACATCTGAAGTGGTTACCAAACCATAGTGGGAGCAAGGATGTAAAAAATATTCGAAAATGTTGGAAAATTTGTTGAAAAACATGCTTTTTGAGTCTTGAGAAACTGGGACAAGAAGAATCCAGAACAGACAAGAATCTTTGCAGTTCAGGACTTATTCTGTGCAAAAACTGCACATGGTTGTTTTGCACAGACATCAGCATTTTCTATGTAAGAAAGAGCATTTTCTGTGTGGAAAATAATATTTCAGTTCAGAAGTATTAATTCCTTTGCAGAAAATGATGTTTCCTATACCAAAAATGGTGCTTTCTGTGCAGAATAAATCTCTAACTATTGCATTTTCCGCACAAGAAACAGCATTTTCTGCAGGAAAAACAATGGTCATTTCTGCACTACGTTGTTATGTAGTGCCTTCCGAGCAGGAACAATGGCTGCAGGGGCTTTCCTGGATGACACCAGTTTTCCTCACTCCTGTTGCTTCTGTATTGCTTGGCCAGCAGTGAGGTTGAAAATGAGGCAGTTTAGGGTCTTACCAGGGGCAACTAAGGATCTGCAGAACCTTAGATCCTTCTCTTTATCTTGGTACGACACCAGATAGAACTGGCAACAGTACCTGCTTGAGAACTGATGTAGCGAATTCCCTCCCATTAGAGGCAAGGGCAGGAGAAACAGAAAAACACGGCTCCCTCCATGTGCTTTCTATCCTAGTCAGCTCAGTGTGGTTCTTCTATTGGGGAACTCCACCCTTAGGCAGCCCCCTGTGTTAATTAAGAGCATTTCCTTTCTGCCATTCCTCAAACCCCTTCCAAAAAGAAAAAATTTGCAGTGCTTTTGTAAATGCCTTCAAGGTTCTGTTTCAGAAATTATTTGTATTCAGGAATATTATATAACCTTGGCAACAGCCATGTTTCATTTGTTTAATTAACCATAAAGATAAGGCCATTTCATGTGGAGAATCTGCTGGGCCTGTTTTTCCCCTGTTCCCATGAATAAAAAAAGTCTATATTGAACAGATGCCTATTAGCAGCTGCCAATCATCAGTCTTCCCTTTGGACACTGACTTTAGCCAACTCCTGCTGGCGTATGTTTCCCATGACAGACAGGGTCAGCATGTTATTTCTAAGAGCAAAATATGTTAACATTTAAATAGGTGTAGTGTGGGTCAGTGTGACATCATTACCCAGATGAGGGTAATTTTTTTTTTCAAAATAATTCTTATGAACCCTAGCCTCAGAGAATGAATGGTAGAGCAGCTGCTTTTAAATCCAACCAGCCAACTAGTATTCTGCTTCAGCAATGACCCTTTGAAGGGAAACGGCCAGGAATCACATTCTAGTGTGCAAATGTTGGGAGATTATAGTGTGCAAACAGAGCCCATTGAGATCTCCTCAGGCATGTTAAGAGTGGACAGAATGTTGGTCCTGTTTTCACATGCTGCTGGTTTCTGGAGTATGCATGGTTGCAGCTGGTCATGATGCTTAAACTGTGTGTGTCTTCTTTCCCTACAAAGAATTGTTGCTTGGGTTTCCTGCCTGGGGAGAGCATCGGGCACATTCTTGGCTAGACAAAAGTTCCCATCCAGAGGAGCATAAATAATTTTAAGTCCAAGCAATCCCTCACTCTCGTCCTCATGACAAGCACAATGATCCAGGCCTGACTCAGCAGCAAGTCCTCCCAAAAGCTATTCCAGCAACAGGCTGGGACCACTGCCCTGAACCCAGCTGCTTCTTGTTGCTGAATGGCAGTAACAGAACGAATAATATCGGAAAGGCAGAAACAGGCAGAGTGAATAGAGGAGGTCTTTATTAATGCACAGCTTGAATCACATTTCCTCTTTTTTCATAGGCAGAGGATGCCCTAGTGGTACCAGTTAGAACGGATTTGTCTTTATCTTGCCATATTTGTACTTTTGCATCTAGAAAGCATCATGTATAGACAACCTGTCTAGAATAGAAGATTTCTTGTCAATTGTGCATAATTTAATTTAAAAAAAAAGTAGTGGGCATGAATTCTGGAATTTGCCTTCTTCAAAAGCCTTGCTACTTTATTCCAGGAATATTAAAAGAAAATGTGGTTATCCGATGGCACTCTGTGCATGCTCAGAAGCACAATTCTTTATTATGAAACTGCTACTGACACAGATTAGTTCCTGGCTTGTGGGATGAAGGTTTTGTGTACTGTTCTGTTTATTTAAATATTGATATTCTGCCATTCCATACCTACGAGGCAGTTAATCACTCTACATAAAACATAAACACCAATAAGGTTATATTAGAAACTGAGTACTAAACTCAGCAAAAAGTCAGCAATGCTAACTCATGAAAAGTATCTATAGAGGTCTGAAAATTTTAGAGGTTGTATCTTCATTTTTCTTATGTTTTCTGTTTTAGTGGCCAAATGTATGGATCTATGGGTTGTTGGTTTTTTAATATGCTGGATGTAGCTGGTGAGCCAGTCTAACCTGCTCTTCCTTTTCTCTTTGTTTTGCTGTTCATGGATACTCAGTGAGGGATTCTGGAGGTAGCTGCTGTTTATATTGTCTGTTGTAGGAAGCATGGATGGTTAGAGTGGCATCAGCTAAAGCAGAATTCAGATCTTTCCGGGCTCAAGCCTTATTGCATTGTTTATGGTAGACACGCTGCTGCAACCCAGCACGGTGTTTTTTCCAGCCCCCTTTCAGCTAACACTGCTTAAATTAAATGAATGAATGAATGAATGAATGAATGAATGAATGAATGAATGAATGCTTGCAGCTAGACATAATGAGGTGGAAAGGGGCCCCGGGTGAGCATAGAAAAGACATTGTAAAATGGAGCTTCACTGTTAGAGGCTTTGTTAACTGAGGTGTGCCTGTATTTAATCTATCTGTACACCACACATAAACAATGTTTTCTGTGTGGTTAATAATATTTTTTTAAAAAAATTAGGGTATTAAAACAGTCAAAAGTTTGGCAAGCTTTGGGAATCTGGAGATACTTTTTGCTGCAAGCAGCACAAGCCTCCCAAAAGAAGTGCCAGAATTGCTGCTGTGGGAAGCCTCCAGAAACTAATTCATTATCTGGATGTTTGAAATATATCCAATGTATCCAATGTCGCCTTACTACTACTTGCTATTAAATGTGGTTAGGATTTCACATCTTTTCACCTGTCCATAAACCTTCTTACTGTTCAACTTCTCCCTGTCAAAAGTCTCAGGTCAGAAGGATATGTTATTAGTTTTGAAACTCTGCAATATATGAGGGACAAATCTGAAAGAGAAGCAGAAAGAGAAAAATGCAAATTAAGTGTCTGCAAAATATACGTATTTGCCATTTTTTTATTGCATTTACAACATTCAGGACAGGTGAAACTTTTAATGTTCTACATTCTGATTTCTCCAATTCAGAGAAAGGAAGGTTCTCTTGCCCAAAAGGTATCAAAGCACCTAGAAACCCTGCTGGAAATGCAATTCTAAAAAACATTCACTTGCTTTCAAAAGGAGTCATTTTTACTTGTGGTTGAGTCCTGATAAATTGTGCTTGCATGATGTTCAAGGAGCTGAGCTACTTTGCTCCCAGCCCTTGTTTTGCTGTTTGGATCAGGGAAGGTGTTTGCTTTTATAGCTGGAGCAAGCACTGCGAGCAGAGGTAGAAGGAAGCACAGTGTTCCTGCAGATGAAGCAGCAGTTCAAAGAGGATGAGAAGGCACACAAGCGCAAGCTGCAAGCCTTCCAGGATGGGCAACAGCGCCAGGCTCAGCTAGTGCAGAAGATTCAGAACAAGGTGGGTGGCAACACCTTGGCCAGGTTTCCTGAAAGGGAAAATGGCAGTTTCTCTTGGATGGATTCTGTAAGAACCAAACAGTAAAGTTTTGTGCAGGAACTTTTCCTTAACTCTGGATTAAGAAAACATAGAATCTTTATGTCCTTGGCTTTTGTCCTCTGTGGGGCCAGTTATTTATTTATTTCCAGCTCAGGTTGCTGGATTTATAGAGATCTGAGATTGGAACATTAACTGTTAAAAGTAGTGCATGTGACCCACTGCTTTGAGAAAAGTAACTTGTCAATGTTATTTAAAAAAGTAGCTCATTATGTAATGTGATACTACCGTGCTAGTTTTTAGTTGTTTTATAATCTTTCGAACAACACCCAAAAGCAGTATCTTATAATTAGCCAGTAAACATTACCAGTCATCATGTTATCTTTTAAAAGTAATGTTAATATTATGACTACCCCAAAAGTATCACATTACAGTTAACATTGTTACTTGTTACTTCCAAGCTGTGATACAAGCTAAGAATAATCACAGTTTTGCAGGCCTCCATAAAGCTAAATGTGAAAGCTGAACCATTCTTTAAATCAGTCAAAGCTAAGATGGAAGTATTCTTGATTACTTGGAGTACCAATATGGTAAAGGCAAGTCATTCAAGCCTATTTTGGGTGAGGCTGCGTTCCCCAGATATGCAGTATGGGAGCACTTCTGAGCTCAGCTTTGGTTCTAGATATTCAGGTGTCATCTGTAGGAAGGCCTGTGCTCCATTTGCACCCCTTTCTGGAGAATGTATATCAGGCCATGGTCATGCCAGATTCATGCTTCCATCATGGCTGGATTGTTTTAGCACACTCTTCCTAAGAGGTTGCTTCTAAAGAGTAGCTACACACTTCAGCTGATTGGATCCAGTTACTTGAAGAATGTATTTCTGATGCAGCACCATCTTCTAGGCTCAATTCATTATCTTGATTGTTACCTTTAAAGTCCTAAATGGCTTTAAATGCTGCAAGCACTGCTTTCTGCCACATGGCCTCCTCCACTCTCTAAAGTCAGCTACAAGGTCTCATTGTGTATTTGCCGTCATTTGAGCCCAGGTTGGTGAGACTTCGGCCCTTTCCACACCATCCTCCCAACCCTCCATAGGAATGGGAGGACAGGACTGCAAGGACGGTTCTGCATGATGTCATCGTGGTCCCATCCTTCTTCTGTCCCCAGGCAGTACAAGAGCAGGTTAAATCATTGACAGAGTTTTCCCCATTAATGACCTGCGATCACACCATCCTGCACTTACCGGTAGTGCAGAAGCCCTAGAAGCGCAACGGCTGCACTTCTTGCCCCAGAACAGCCTAGGAAGGTGCTCAGCTGCGCTGTGGAAGGAAGAGGTGTGGCCATTGCACTTCATGGAAGACAGACCCAGCAGGTGCAGAGGGGAACATGCCTGTTGCGCTCCCCTCCCAGCAGGGCCAATGCCGAGATCACCACTGGAGGAGTCCGCGACCAGCTAAGGTGCAGAAAGGGCCTGCTTTATAGAGGCTTCTGTAGTGCTAGACCTAGACTTTAGCATTCACACCCAAAAAATACAATAAGCTCCCTCCCTGATGACAAAAGTAAAAACTGAAGATTCCGTTGTTGTTCCATGAGGCTTGTAGCATAGCACGGGGTGGACACCCGTGCTAGTTTATTTTGCAAGCAAAAACAACAGCCTTGTGGCACCTTAAAAAACTAACATATTTATTGAGGACTACTGTCCACTACATCAGATGCTGAGGGTAGGCCATAGTCCAGAATAGCTTGTCTCTTAATGAAATTTGTTAGTCTTCAAGGTCCCACAGGGTTCTTTGTTGTTTATGAGTAATAATGTGTCCTGATTTCCCCCCACCCAAATTTTTGTTGCTATTTGGTTTACATTATTTGCTCTCTTCTGCATTTTAAAGCTTGTTCTAGTGTTATATATGTATTTGTGGGTTTTTAAAATATATTTAATTGAATTTGTTATAGTACTAAGTTCCCTTGAGTGCCTCATACTGATGCAGGAAATAAACATTTTTATTATTGCACAATAATGGGAACGGAGCAGTGGGGTTTAACTTTCATTTAGCTCATGAACTATTTAGATTAATAATTTACTTTGTGAACAAAACAATCAAGGCTAGAGAACAGCAGGGGTGACAAATAGTGTGCTCAGTGATCACATGTGGGTGGTTTCTTAAGAAATTATAGTGAATTTATTGATTAGATTGCAAGTTAAAACATTTCCTCCAAAGCTCTGTATTTTAAGAGCAGAATTTGAGGGAAAAGATACTTTCAATCAGCTGCAGCTTCAAAACAACAACAACAAAAACTATGGGCTGCACTTTACCTGCCCTGGTTTAAAGTGACCCCTTGGTAATGATAATCAAACATACTGCATTCTTTTCTAAGATGCTAAAGCTGAATTGTCCTTCCTTCCTCAGATTCCTGCTCAGTTGTCCAAACCCTTTTATTGATTTTAACAGAATGAATAGTAACTTGATAAACTGATAGTCGTGGAATTTCCATTGATTCAATGGGTCTAGTCTAGTTAGAACTGCCAATAGAATTAAGGCTGTTGTCCCCCCTGAGAGTATCAGGCCAAAGTAGAGCTGTTGTGAGGGGATCCACTTATCCAGTTGCTGTTCCCTGCACTTCCTTTCAAGCAGCAGCCTCTGTTTTCCTCATTTTTATTAAAGAACATGAACTGAAGAAGTTTTCTAAAGGGTATGTCAGAAACAAAGGCCATTTCCTCACTAGCCTGTTACAGTGCGATTATTCCACTTTCAACATCCTACGGAATCCTGGAGTTTACCATTTAGGGAGGGGCCTCAAAGGATTCCGTAGGATGTTGAAAGTGAAATAATCACACTATAACAGGCTAGTGAGGGAATGGCCAAAGCCACGGAGACATGAGAATATCTTCAAAACTTAACATTTCATTAGAAAATAAAATGACCTGGGATTTTGGAGCAACAGGAGACTGGAGACTGTACATAGAATATCCAATGTTTTAAAAAGGATGCTGCCTCTTTAACTTATGTGTACAGTCTATGGAGTCTGAATGACAAAAGTAGAAGATAAATTTGGAAAGATGCTTATACGTTCTTAAGTGCCAGCTTTTGACCTTCTGCAGTGGTTATAATACCTGAGCTTTCAGAGTCTGTCAGTCAGTGGGATTAGAAATTAGTAAGTTCTTTCACATAACATCAGCATAGAATAAAGTTGGAAACTGCTATTAGCATTAAGATTGTTAAGATTAATATGCGAGTGGGTGGCACAATAATTCATCTGAGCAAGTGGATGCATGCTTTAATTTCTTTGTCTGGCTTCTGTCCTCGTCTACATGATGTGGTCCTGTCATAGTCTAGCTTATATGCACATCACCATCCAGTGTCTTAGTAATAATCCAAAGAGTTTTTATACTTCTCTTTAGAATTGATTGAAAACTTATTAAGGACTGTTGGACAAATTATCTTTGGTCTTGCGCAGCAGGGATTAATTCTTGCTATTGCCCTAATACTGGTGTCCAAAAATTGTCTTTACAATTTCAATTGTATATAGAATTGAAATAATTTTGATAATTTTCAGACACCCTGTAAATTATATTTGTATTTTTTTTACTCCAGGTAAGTAGTCTTACCTGGACTTCTGTTTCTCATGACATAAATCCTGGAAGCCAGGCTGAGAGCATCTGGGTAAACATTTAGGGGAAGAATAAAAGAGTGATATCATTGTGGGGATTTATTAGAGACCTCCTAGCCAGACTGGGAACTTGGACTATCACAAAACATTCAGAAAGGAGAGATATAGTAATAATGGGAGATTTCAACCATCCTGATATTTGTTGGAAGTCAAACTCTGCCAAGAGTGTTAAGTCAAACTAATTTGTCACTTGCCTTGCAGTCAGTTTCATAGTCCAGGAAGAAGAAGCAGATTTTGGATGTGATTCTAAATAACAAAGATGACCTGGTTAATTGGGTGGAGGTGGCAGGAACCTTAGGTGGAAGTGATCATGTTCTCCTGGAGAAAGGAAATAGAAAGGGGAAGCCAATATAGTCAGACATGCATTCTAGACTTTAAGAAAGCTGATTTCAATAAGCTTATTGACATACTGGGAGTATTCCCATGGTGCTGAATAGTAAAAAAGAAGGGAGTTCATGATGGATGGGAGTTTCTTAAAGGTGAGATACTAAAGGCACAATTTAAAGGCACAATTTCAAACAATTCCAATGAGGAGGGGAAATGGGAGGTGTCTAAAAATCCATGACGGATGTTTAAAGAATTTTCAACTGAGTTAAGATGTAAAAAGAATATGTACAAGAAATTTAAAAAGGGGGAAATCAGCACAGAGGAATTCAAACAAATAGCCAGCAAGTGTATGGAGAAAGTCAAAAAGCTAAAGTGCCTCTGTGTGGAGAAGATGGTGAAATGTTAGCAGAGAGCAGAGAAAAGGCAGAGCTACTTAACACCTTCTTTGCCTTGGTCTTCTCCCCAAAGGAAAACAGTTGCTCTACCTGGGGAAGATGGAGCAGATGTTGTGGTAGGGGAAATGCAGCACAGTAAATGTAAAGAGGTAGTACAGGAATACCTGGTTATTCTAAATAAATATTAGTCTCCAGGGCCAGATGAACTACATCCAAAGGTATTAAAAAAACAGGCAGAAGTAATCTCAAAACCACTGGCAATAATCTTTGCGAATTCCTAGAGAACAGGAGAAGTTCCAACAGACTGGAGGACGGCAAATATTGCCTCCATCTTCAAAAAAGGGGGGGAAAAAGAGGATCCAAACAGTTACTACCCAATCAGCCTGACACCTATATCGAGAAAGATTCTGGAGCAGATCATTAAACAGACAGTCTGTGAGCACTTAGAAAGGAATACTGTAATCACTAAAAGTCAACATGGGTTTCTCAAAAACAAGTCATGCCAGACTAATCTTATCCCTTTTTTCATAGCTTGGTAGATGGAGGGAATGCTGAAATGCTGTGGATATAGCATATTTTGACTTCAGTAAGGCCTTTGACAAGGCCCCCCATGATATTTTTGCAAACAAAGCAGTAAAGTATGGGCTAGACGATGCTATTGTTAGGTGGATTTTTAATCGGTTGACCAATCAAATCCACAGGGTGGTCAGCCATGGCTTCTCATCATCCTAGAAAGAAGTGACTAGTAGGGTGCCAAAGGGTTCTGTCCGGGGTCCAGTACTATTCAACATCTTTATCAGTGATTTGGATGAGGGAATAGAGGGCATTCTTATCAAATTTGCAGATCACATCAGATTAGGAAAGATAGCTAACACCACAGAGGACAGGATCAGAATTCAAAATGACCTTAACTGATTAGAGAGCCTGGTCAAAACTAACAAAATGAATTTCAACAAGGAGAAGTGTAAGGTAACACACTTGGGCAGAAAAAAATAAATGCACAGATATAAGATGAGTGACACCTGCTTTGACTATAGTATATGTTAAAGGGATCTAGGAGTCTTGGTAGACCACAAGCTGAACGTGAGTCAGGACTGTGATGTGGCAACTAAAAAAGCCAATGCAATTTTGGGCTGCATCAATACAAGTATAGTGTCTAGGTCAAGGGAAGTAATATTGCTGCTTTTTTCTACTTTGGTCAAACTTCACCTGGAATAGTGTGTCCCATTCTGGGCACCACATTTTAGGAAGGATATAAGCTGGAACATGTCCAGAGGAGAGCATTCAAAATGTTAAACGACCTGGAAACCATGCCCCATGAGGAGAGGCTTAGGGAGTTGGGTATGTTTAGCCTGGAGAAATGACATGATAGCTATGTTTAAATATTTGAAGGGGTGTCATATGGAGGATGGAGGAAGGTTGTTTTCTGCTGCTCCAGAGACTAGGACATCGAGCAATGGCTTCAAACTTCAGGAAAAGAGATTTCACCTAAACATTAGGAAGAAGTTCCTGACAGTAAGAGCCATTCGACAGTGGAATAAATTGTCTCAGAGTGTGGTGGAGTTGCTTTGCTTGAAGGTTTTTAAACAGAGATGGATGGCCATCTGTCGGGAATGCTTTGATTGTTTATTCCTGCATGGCAGGGGACTGGATTCAAAGGTCCTTGTGGTCTCTTCCAATGATATGATTCTATAATTCTATAATTCTTTCATTTCATCTTTCTTAGCCTGTCTTTTAATTCATTTTGCCTTTCACTAAACTTTTGTCCTTTCTACTCCATGGCTTAGATGTTGCAATACAAGAAAAAATGTGGGGAACTGGAGCAGCAACTGCTAGAGAAAACGTCTGAGTGTGAGCATCAGAAACAGATGGTCTGTATGCCTCCCTTCCCCATGATGTAAATGATAATGAAGAAGCATGTGACTGTTTAACTGTTAGCAGTGTGAGCAATTTGTACATCACTGTCCACCACACTATGCACATTTAACTGGAGTGAGCACTTGGCAGACAGCCTACCCTAATGACATATTTGGTTCAAATGCTCTTTGTACAATTAATATCATTTAAAATCTCTCACACGTTTGACAAATACCCAGTTTTTTTGGAGGGGGGTATTTATTTTTGTGGAGGGGGATATAGATATATAGAGAGAGATACAACAAAGCTGAAAAGTACTTTATTTCATGAAAGACTTTTTGAGCATAGAGCCTTTTTCACAGCTGGATAGGAACTATCATTTATGGCTAAGCACATGAGTAGAATTTGCATATTTATTATTGCGTTACATAACTGCCCTGTAGCAGAAGTTCTCTGAGTGGCTTATAATTAAATATTACATTAAAAGATAAGATAAAACTATATAAAATTACAATATAAAATGCCAGTTTACTGAGGTGCCGTTGACTAAGGCCATTTCCAAGCTAGACTGTGACAGTGCTATTATTCTACTTTCAACATGCTATAGGATGTTGAAAGTGGAATAATAGCACTATAACAGTCTAGTGCAGCAATGGCCTAAGTGTATCTGCTCTAGTTTGGACTAGCAGTTGAGTTTAGGCCAAAGCAGGTAAGAGTTATCCAAACTAGAAATATAGTTAAAATGTTTTTAAGAATTCTAAACTGAGAGGCCCAGACCGCAGAATGCATGTTGTTTGAAAATATAAATGACTGAAAAGGGAGAATAGAAAGGTTTTTGCTTTGCTACTCAAAAGAATAGAAAGATGATACCAAATGATTCTCTCTTAGGGGTCTGTTCCATATAGGGTTGCCAGAACTCAGGTCTGGCACTGAATTCTAATGGGTCATCTCCAGGCAAATGACGTGGGTGCAAATTCTCCAGTTTTGAGGAGGGAGTTCAGCACCAGGCATGAAGAAAGGTCTGTGTGCAAATTTCCAGCTCAACTAGGAGAGCACCATCTTACTACAATTTGCACGGCTTGATTGCTCTGTTGCTGCAATTTGCAAAGACTCTCCATGAAGTGGGGGTAGCTATGTATTAACTTAGTTAACTTCCTCCTTCCCTTCCAGTCTTTGTGATGCCAGGTTTCACCCTCCACCCACCTCTGCATCCATCTTCTGGCTACGAGCAAGCAGACTAGATTAAATGTTCCTAATCCCAGCTACCTAAAGCTGTAATAATCCCCACATGCCATCATGATCTGAAACATCCCCTTTAGCTAAGATTTCTGTCTTAATTTCCAAAGAGGAGCATATGACAAGCTGTGAGCAACTGCCGCTAGTACTTAATATGTAACTCTTAATGACATCACCAGGGGACATCCCTTGGTCTCAGGGTTTGGTTCAGAAATCTCAGGGCCTAGGACAGTCATAAAGCGGCAGCCCTCATTCCGTAACAAAGGTGTTCCAACAGTAAGGCCTTTGGGGAGGGGGCTTCGGAGGGCCTCTGAAGAGGATGTTAAGGTTTGGGTAGGTACATACTGAAAAATGCTGCCTTTCAGGTAATTTAAAGACACCATGTGGTGTCTGATTGAGATTATAGTTCATAAAGGACTATAATATTTTTGTCAAGCCCAAGCACATAATGGTTCTCTGAGTAAAATATACTTCATATAACAAAAAGCTAGGTAAAATGTTTGAGCAAACAGTCATGCCACTCACCTCCTCACCAACAGACCTGCTCTTCTCAGTAGAGGTGGAAGCATATGAAAGAGGAAGAGTGATGAGAAGAAAATGTTTCTATTTATAGTTGTAAAAAAAAAAGCTTTAAATGACCACTACTTGCATTAGCCAGTGTACCACGTGTTCCTTGGAATTCCCTTTACCCCTTACCTATGTGTTACTTTGACACAAACCTCTTGACTTATATCAGTCCCTTGTAACAGTTTCTCTCAGACAGAAGCCTAGAGCTGCTGTATGGTTTGCACTCTGCCTGCCACCACAGATACAACTGTATCTGGCTCGGTGTAGTCAGTAAAGAAGTCTGTACGTATACGAAACACTAAGGCCATTTCCACACCTTACCTTGCTCTGTCACCATCCGGGCATCATGGGACTGTGTCCCCAGTGCTCCTTCTGCACCCGACCGGCTGCCTACAGAAAGGGGCGTGAGGGACATGCTCCTTCCTTCCGCACTGCAGCCGGCCTTCTTCCAATGCTGCAGTGGGGAAGTGTGTGATCGTGCTTCCACTCCTTCTGCATGGCCAGCTGCAACAGAAGCCTTGTGCAATTGGAGGCCATTGATGGAATTTTGCTGTCAATGATATACCCCACGGTCATGCGGGCTGGGGACACGAAAAGCGTGGGACCGCGATAGCATCATGAGGAAGGATTGTCATGGTCGTGCTCCTCTGACGTTCCCATACTGGAATGCCACCATCTTGCGGAAAGGGCCTAACCTTATGCTCAAGAGAAGTGCAACAAAAGGTTTAAGATTTCATTTAAGAAAAGATTACTCAGTGTATTTTTTCAGATAAGCACTTTCTTGTATGCCAGTCTTGCTCATATAAACAACCATCTGTCTAACCTATCCACCTGTCCCCGATTCCAAAAGGACCCTCAACATATAACCCAAATGAGCAATGCTGACTAAACTCTCTCTCTCTAACTTCCATACCCTACAGCAATTGCACTCTGTCTGTAAGCATTCCCCTCAACTGTCCTTCACCCATTTTCAAACACACTGTTTCAGACTCTCAAACCAGTCATCTCCAACATTCTGAGTATTCTCACCTCTCCCAAAAGATTGCTTACCTGAGGTAGCAGATTTACATACAAAGTTATACATATACACATATAGAACATTATACCTTACCATAATTCACATCAGATATACACAGTAACTTTTATACAGAATGCAGAACATCACAGAAGCCAGGCAAGTGTATCCTGATTGCAGGTAGAAAATTCCAAAAGCACAGTTGAGCAATCTGGAACTGGAACCAATAAAACTCTACATAGCTAGCAAACAGTGCCCTATATCCAATTGCTAGTCCCAACAACAGTCAACCCAGTGAATCAGGAGGTTGCAGAAATGTTGACTAACTAAATTGACATTGATCATGTAGATCTACTCTAGAGTGCGCTAGCAGTATGATTTAGTCCAAAAGCAGGTAGAGGTTATCCAAAGCCAGTGTCCAGGAAACAAAGCTAAAATCAAAATCAGCTAAGTGCTACCAGAGAGTAAGATAAGCCTAGTGAAGAGAATCCAAAGCCAAATTGAAGTAAGAGTTCAGGGCCTAACCAACTCAATTCAGAACAACAAGCAGGCAGGTATCATCCAAGAGGCTTTGTCACAATACAGTTTAAGGGGCTTTTTCTGCACTACACTCTTATAGTGCCATTATTCCACTTTCAACCTCCTATGGAATCCTGGGGTTTGCAGTTTAGGGAGGGGCATTTAGAATTCTCAGCCAGAGAGCTCTTTGGCCTAAGCAAACTACAAACTCCAGAATTCCACAAGATGTTGAAAGTGGAATAATAGTACTATAAAAGTGTAGGGCAGAAAGGCCTTAAGTCAGCCCTGATGAATTAACCACAATGAGGTTCTCAGGATTCATAAAATGAAGGGACAACATTGTTCTCAACACTGTGTTTGGCTGGTAGTGAGGCTTGTATATTGCTGCTTGAGACCTTACCCAAAGCTCAACATTTGTATTTTTTTCTTCTTCTTGTATTGGTAATCAGGAAATTTTTTAATATGCCCATAATCAGAAAAATTAGTTTGGAAACTAATGTTGTTTATTTGTTTTACCACAAAGAGGGTGGTTTATTTTTGTTTGTTTGTTTGTTTTTAGCAGAAGTGCCTAAACTGGGAGAGCTAGAATGATGTAGTGGTTTGAGTGTTAGAAGTCCAGGAGACTGTGGAAGTCCACTGAGTGATCTTGGGCAAGTCACATTCTCTCAGGCTTAGAGGAAGGCTGTGGCAAACCTCTAAATAAATCTTGCCAAAAGAACCCTCTGGCAGAGCTGCCATGAACCAGTCATAAAATCAACAACAAATCTAAAGTAGCAAGTAATGTTGAGAGAGAAAAGCCACAAAGAGAAAGTTGCATTGTCTAGGTCTTTTTTTTTTAAAGACTGATTTAGCAGTAGATATAAAGGAGAGTCTTGGAGTTGCTGGGAGAGGAGAGAAAATAGAATGACAGACTGAATGTGGAAGAGGTAATGAAAGGAGGATTTGTGGGAGACATTAGCCTCTTGAATTAATGGGGTCTGTAGAGAGCCAGCAAGGTGTAATGGTTTGAGTGTTTGACTGTGGACCCTGTAGATCAGGATTCAGTTCCCTGCTCAGCAATGGAAACCCACTGGGTGAGCTTGGGTGTGTCGAACACTCTCAGCCCCCAGAAAACCCTGTGATAGGCTCACCTTAGGGGTGCCATAAGTTGGAAATGACTTGAAGTCACACAACAATAGGAGCACAGTGTTGTAAAAAATGTAACACTCTCAGGTAAAGAAATCTGGGGCATATTTACTAAAAGCCCTGTTCAGATCACCCATCCTTTCTAAAGCCTTAGCTGCTGCTATTTTTACACTGCAAGCAACAAAGCATACCATTTTTATTCACCACAAGCTTCTGTGGACTGCAATTCACTTCATCAGATGCAATTGTCTATATTTTCTTCCAAACTTAGAAGGTTCTGGTATTATTTATTTTATTTTTATAGTAGAGTTTGAGTTTTTTTTTCAGTCATTACGTTGTTAGAAATAGATTCTATGCTGTATTATATATGTAAATTCTCAAATATGCTAAACTTGACCTGTGCTTTAATTACCACTGTTGTTTAATCCATCATGTTTCTTTCTTCATAGCTACAGATGAGGCTAGACTCAACCGAGTCACGTTTACGCCGTTTTGAGCATGATCACAGTACAGAGCTGGAGAGTACACTTGTCCAGCTGGAGGACGAGCAGCAGAGGTAAGGTTTCTCTTTGCTTTGGGTGATTTATTGATTTCATGTAATATATTCATACAATATCCTTCAACTTACTGGCATCCAGGGCAGTTTTACAGTAAACTGACTGTTCTTTTCTTGGCATCTTAAAATTGCAATTCTGGACTTTTGTGCATGGGAACAGGTTATGCACATTGGCTAGGAATGATAAGAGTTATTGTTCAGCACATCTGGAGGGCACAAAATTAGTCTTTCTGCTTCAGATTGAAATGTGAATATAAATAACAGAACATTCATCTTTTGGTAGCAGCCTTCCTATGTGTTCTGTCATTGCCAATGATATGCAAGATGATGTAGTAAAATAGTTCAGAGTTTCCACTTCCTTGAAAATCAGGAAAATGGAAATTGATCAGGGAAAGACAAGGAATTGGTCAAAATTCAGGGAAAATCAGAGTAATTCTGATTAGGAGAAACTTGTGTAATGGATTTTCTGAATCTCACTGCGAAAGGAGAGCCAGCACTTGTAGCAATTCCAGTACCAAAGCATTAGAAAATCCATGTAGAGTAATGATGCACATTTTCCATAATATGATCTTGAACTTGCTCATTGAGTGATTGCTGTTAACAGTAAAACAGAATAAAAGGAAACCGTATACATAATAATATGATTACTATGGAGAAGCTGAGAAGCTTCTTGCAAGCAGGTAATATGCATTCACACAAACTGGAATAAATTTCAGATGACTTAAAGACATGAATATTTTGAGAAATATCAAGCAAATTGTGGCTAGTTGGACTTAGCAGTTAGCAATTATTTCTTCCAGCCAGTTTTGAATTCCAACCCTTTGACAGTACTGCAATAGTCCTCTCAACATTTTTTAAAAAACAGACTTTATACACAGAACCATATTAAGAAAAGGAAAGCTATTTGATTTATGTTTTGTTATTTTTACTAATTAAAATGTTTATATCCCACCATGTTTTATGATACCTTAGGGCAATGTATAGACAAAAAGCAATTGAAAACAAATTTAAACAAAAGAAAGCAATTTAAAACTATTTAAATTTATAAAACAATTTAAGCCATCTAGAACAACTTAAAATATTATAAATACAAATTAACTCCAAAGGGTTTTTGAAAAAGCTTTCCCTCATCCCTCCATCAGTTTAGTTAGGGACTCAGGGTAGTTTACAAGGTAAACAGAGTTACAAATAAAAACACATATGGTTAAAAATTTACAAAAAAGGGTTTTGATTAAAAAATTATTAAACTATCAACAAAATTAAGCTCAAACATCAATTTAAAAACAACAAACAAAAGCAATATAGAACACCAAAATAAAACAATCAAATCCCCAAAAACTTGTTGGAATGAAAAAGTCTTCACCTACCTCCAAAAGGACAGCAAAGAAGAATCTCTTCTACCCTCCCTAAAACTTGGTTCCAAAATTTTAGTTTGATGCCACACCAATGCCAAGCGGGCCTACAGGTTGAGAGCATTCAATAGCTACAGCAGAGAAAGCTCTCTCCTGTATCTCTGTGCAGGGTGTTGCTCTCAGTAGAGCATCTTTGCAGAAGATGCCAGTGTTTGGACAGGTAAATATAAAGAAAGGTACTTGTTCTAGTGTTGAGGTTCCATGCGATTTAAGGCTTCAAATGTCATAATAAGTACTTGAGTGGACATTTGAAAATGCTGAGACAGACAGACAGACAGACAGACAGACAGACATTTGGTAAAACAAGAGGTTCAGCTCAATGTTATATGCTGTATAGTTTTGCCAAACATCTAATTTCTTTGTTTATGCAAAAGAAAACTGCAGTACTTTTGCCTTGAACGCTTTTTGTTCTGTGTCCCTTTTTTTAAAAAAAATGTAATCAATCAAAGAAAAGACTATGGCCAGTATTTTATACAAGCTACTTAGTTAAGTATACTTAAGTATGTATTCAACTAAATAACCTCTCCTAGCTGATTCCCACAAACTTAATGGAAATGTTGTTCAGCCATGCTGTAATTGCTGGCAAAATGGACCTCCTTCTCTCCATGCAGCCAATACATGGTAAAGTTGACAATGGGCGGGGGATGGAATTATGATCATGGCAATAGTGTCACAGTTGTGACGAAGCAGTGATTGTGAATACAGAACCGTTATCTAGCTATGTAAGTAAGTAGCTGATGTAGCATACTGGCCCATCAAACCAGTTTTTGAAGATTTTCAAGAAAGCAATCATTTTCAGTTGGTTCTGAAACGTTTCTGTGCATGTTTCTTGTAGGCCACTTGAGGGTCTGAGCCAAGAGCTGATGCGAGTCTTGTATGTTCATAGGGTACTTTGGATTTTGTAGTGATATGTTGAGGTCCTCCTTAAAAGTTGGCATAAACACTACAATAAAGTGTGTGTTGTTGCAGTGGTAGTAGATGAAAGACACAGGCAAAAATGGGAGCATTGAAATCAAAGAAATAGATTCAGGATGACACTTTGTGTCAGTCTGATCCAATCTGGGATTGTTTAAGAGTACCCAAATTGTCTACCACAACAGAACGTTCCTGCTAGTACTACTGCTATTTTATATATGAGGTTTAAGGTAAGATATGAAGGAGAGGAGGTCGCAGTACCCCCTGGCGCAATATATAACCAGTACACACATCTAGATGTTGGAGCCAAGCTTATGACAGGTGCAAGTTTTGTCTCCTACAACTAGCAAAGTCAGAGAAATCCAGCTCTTTCAAATGCTCATAAGAGACTGAGAAAAGAGGCCAACATGGAAGAAGAAACCATTGATCCAACATAATAGTTACATATCTTTATTTGAACATTTTCAAAGAATGCTTGCATTTGCACTTTAAAGGAATAATTACATTTATATGTTGAATTTAGGTGTTTTAGTTTAGTGTTAAAACTAGAATGAAAGGTCTTCTGTCATCAACACTGTTTGCAGGAGATATTGAGTAATTTTGGCAGGTCGAGGGGCCAGTATACTGCCCCTGTGACTCTTGCAGATCTGAGACCACACAGAGGCCCCTCCCTAAACTGCAAACCCCAGGATTCCATAGGATGTTGAAAGTGGAATAATAGCACTATAACACTCTAGTGCAGAAATGGCCCCAGAAAAAGGACAGTACAGTGTAAGGGATTCTGAAGTTGGTCAAGGGCTGCAAAACCAGCTCCGTGTAGAGATTATTTACATTGATGTTCTAGCTTGGTGTAAATTTTAATGCAATTGCAAAACATTTTTTTCTTCAGCTCTAGGTGAATAATAAATACATAGTGCATATTGAAGTTCCCATCATGACCCTCTCCCAAAAAAGTGCATTTTATTACTTATGAAGTTGTAAATCATTTAACAAGATCTTTATGTGAGGTAACATAGGCTACCCATTTAAAAAAAAAACCCTGGGGCTCTTTGTTTTTAAAATATGGTAAGAGAAATTGACAAAAGTTGGTCAAGGAAGATCAGGAAAATGGAAAATAAAGGTTGGTGGCAACCCTGTATTTCTGAGAGACCCAAATGCCATTATTTTAACACTAAGCACAGGGCCAGCCCTATCATGACAGTGAAGTAGCTGCCTCAGAGGTTGAGTGTCATAAAAGGGAGAAAATAATTGGCTATTTAGTTTGTTATTTTTGTAGGTTTACTGCCCAGGATGAGAAGAGAGGTTTGTGGGATTTTCTGTCTCATGTACCAAAACAGTGTGGCTGACTTTGGGTACTATACACTTGGAGAGAAGGTGCTGTTTTGCCTCAGCTCAGCCTAAGCTGAAAAAACAAGATCTCTAGAAACCTAAGGTGATCATGTCATACCTTCCACTTTAATTTTTGGACTAGACATTTTGTTCTTTTCTATGGTGCTGTGTATTCTGGCAAGTTTCTTTTCCCATTGATACTATTTTGTTTGTGTACATCTCTTATTTAGCAGATCATTTAATACCATAACATTCTAAAATCAAAACTAGATGATCATTAAAACTTCTATCAAATGCAATACTGGGGAAAAAATCCAGGCAAGAAAATTACACAAGAAGCATAGAAACATTTCCCTTGTCAAGTTATGCATCACCGTGGTTGAAAACTATTGAGGTCATCTTTCTATCAGCTGACATGGCCAGAATCAAATGCAGGTGGAGGTAGCATGAAAATGAGTAGAGTTACAAATATGGTTCTTACTTTTTTCAATACAGAGCAAAGAGAAGAAGATCTAAGCCTTGTCCTTCTTCTACAAGATGTGTAAAGTTTCCATCAACTTCATAGTTGTGGTACAGAGCAGGAAGCAGTAAATAATAGCAGTAACCTGGAATGTGGTCTGGTCTTGAGTGAGGGTTCATAGTTTGGAAAGAGTAGGGTTTGAGTGGCCTATAAATTTGCATTTGACTCAGCGACTGGGACATTAGTAGAAAAAGCTAGGCACATTTTGGCCTTTTCCGCACCGGGCTATTTAAACGGTGCAGAGCGACCTCGAACGGAGGTCTTCTGCACCGTAGAATGGACTGGGGCGGACTACTTTTTGTAGTTCCATACCTCAGTCCACTCCAGAGCGACCGGAACTGGTTGCGCGGCGCATTTTTTAAAAACCTCTTTTTAGAGGTTTTTAAAAACCATGGAGCGTGCAACCCCGTGCCGCTCCGTCTCCCGGCTCCGGAGCAGATTTGCAGGCGTGCGCAAGTGCGTGCCTGCAGATCTGCCAGGGCGGGCTTCCGGCTGGCAAGCTTCTCCAGTTGGTGGAGAGCCTCCACCAACTGGAAGCCGCCATGTAGGACGCCGGAGGAGTGCGGAGTGACGAGCTCGCGCTGCTCCTGGTGGTGACGGACTCGGCCGGCCGGAAAACAAAGCCGGTAAGCTCTGTTTTCGGGCGTTCCCCTTCCCCCCACATGCAGAAAGGGCCTTTGTTTACTGTTAGTAAGAACAGTCTAATCCATGAATACTAACACCAGGTGGAGAAATTGTTTAACATGTTTAGTTACCATTCTGATAGATATCTATGTTCATGTTGGAAGCTATAGAAGTGTCACAGAAAATGGCATAGAAACACTTGACTTGACACCATAGCCTGCAAGTGTATACCTTTCAACCTTTCACAGATGAAAATCGGGATACCTCTGGCCAAGCAACATCAAGTTTTGGTCAAGATGGCAAAAATTACTAATGAGGAAGAACACACAACCTAGGAGAGGCTGAAGCAGTTTGCTTTTGCCTGAGCTCACTGGGAAGGGTGCGATTCTGCCCCTCTTCTCTCACCTTTCTTCTCACTGCTGAGTTAACTGAGTGTAAACTACTTTTGCACTTTGAACTCTGCATGTAGCAACTGAAGTAATCGCAGGACAAAGGAGGAAAGTGGGAGGAGTGAGAAACTGGGACATTTTAAAAGCAGCTGAAAAAGTGAGACAGTAGAGGATTAACTGAGCCTTTCACTGCCAGATTGGGACAGCAGGTGGGTATGCCAATGGCTCTTATTTTTGTTGGCTCCATCAAGGAGGCTCTTTGGGAAATTAAATTGCTTTCCCCAACTTGGCACTTTCCAGATAGGTATAGACCCACAACTGAACTGCAGATAAATGGTTGTTTTTAAAGCATGTTGTACAACCTGTGTGGTGATGTTTTCCCACTGACTTGCAGCATCTCTTCTTTCTACCTCCGCCCACCTCTAGCAACACATATGCTGTTCACTCACTCTTCAAATGCCATAGAGTAAGAGACAGTGACATAAAACATGGAAAATTCCTGTCACAATGCCTGTCAAAAACTAAAAATGCCCGTGAAAATAACTTTTAATAAATAACTGGAATATGGTACTTGTTGCATCGGCTCTGCTTTGATTGAGCTTCAGTTTATTGGCTTCATGTAGATATTGTTGGACTTCAAGTCTCAGCATTTCTAGACAGCATAACTAGTGAACGAGAATGCTGGGAGATGTGTTCCAACAACATCTGGAAGACCTCTGAATTCCCGCATGTGGACTGGGGCAAACTACAAAATACTTCAGTAATCACTACTGCTCCAGGAGCGAAATTCTGAAATATTCTCTCCAAAATTGGCAGTGGTTGCAAATAATCTGATTGGTATTAGAGCTGAGGAAAGAAAAGATATAAAAAGTTGAAATAATGACTTTTTTTATGATTTCATGGTCCTCTGCACATGATGTTCACAATGTTTCCATCTTTATCTGAATTGTAACGCCTACTTTAGATAAGCAGCAGATGAGTCAGTAAAACTCACATGTTATACCGTCCTCCAATGTGAGAAAGCATTCAACTGCTTGTAATCAAAAGTGGTACATTTCTGATAAAGAATTAGTATCTTTTCTAAAATTTTTGTGATCAGTGCACCTCTGAAACAGGGAATTATTTTGGTGCTGAAAGCTATAAAAAATAGTGCAAGCAATAGCATTATACAAAATATTTGTATAGTGTTGTTGCTTGCACAGGGCATCACTGCAGAGATCTGGAATGACTACTTCCAACCAAGGGCCCTGTTACCCTGCTTGCTGGGGGTCCCTTAGGGGGATTCCCAACGCCTGTCAAAATTATCACTTGTGGGGAAGATTAGCTCTGAGCACTGCTTTGGCAATGCAAAGAGGGCAGGGTAATTAAAGATCTTTAACCCAATGTTTACGGGGTCAGGCTCAGTCAGAATTCACACAAAAAGGTCGAATGAATGAATTTATTGAGTGGTAATAGTTTGCAGTCACGCACACACACATCCAAGGGCTAATAGAACTAAAGAGTGGAAATAAGATAGAGAGAATACTATACCTTCTCCTGAAGTCCTCTGGTTAGGGAGCAGCGATAGAGCACCAGCTCAGCGAAGAGATGCTGAGGAGGGAGAGGGGAGTGGTCATTTGGTAAAACCAAGAGGCATCATACTCATTGCATCGCCTTTCCTCTCCTGCCTAACTAGCCCAAAAACAGGGACTATTTGTAGGCAAAATTTACTTTGAAGGCAAATCTTTTCCCAGGGAACACAAACAGAGACAGAATAAGAAAAACACCTCCACACCTGGCATTTCTCGGAAGATAACAAAGTGTCATCTAAATAACAGGATCTTCCTCTGCTTTGAGGCCATGGTGTGAGTTTCTGGAGATGGATCTGATAAGGTTTTATTGCTTCCAGTGCCCAATTTTCCGGGAATACTTTTACTCCCTTCAAGTGGACCCCTTAAAGGTTAAAGGGCCTTTTGTCCACCATGGGTTATCACAACATGAGGTCTCCTGTTGCTATGTGACTGGGGATTTTACTCACCTGATCTAGTTCTTTTCAATGGTACAGCCATTATTGCCTACGTGCACATTTGAGTGACCTCTCTGATGGGTTAGATTAATTTTATATCAAAGTTGTAGACCCCGGGACAGGGTTTTGCAAGGGGACAACAGCCCTACCCCCAGAGTGTTGTAGATACAGGCCTAAATAGACCCATTTAATTACTAGATGATAAGACAACATTTGTTTAAATTTCATTGATTCAGTGGGGGTATTCTATCTGGACTGGCAGTTGGATCTATCTCAGTAGCATCAGCCAAGTGGGTGAAATATCTACTCTGAATGGTCTCAGATTTTATTACATTAACCTTCTCACTGAAGAGGAGGATACAATTTTGCCAGTTTGGGTTGATAGAAGAGGTAGAGCAGTTATGGTAACCTGCAGCCCTGGGGACACAGATATCCCTTGGCCTGATCTTAAAAATCCTCAACAGGTGCTCAGTTCAAGTCCTGGCCTGCTATGTGGAGAAGATGATGGGGTGAAAGAAAAGCCAATTGAAAGAACAAGGAGAACAACAGTGGGATTGCCTAAGTTTGGCTCTACCCCTGCCCATCACTGGCTTCCACTCCACCTACTGCTGGCATGCAGCCCGTGACAGATTACTCTCTGAAGGAATGGGCCTCATGAGAGAAGAAAAAATTAGCCCAATCCTGAGTTAGAAGATGGGTTCCTTTTCAAATGTTTTCTGTGTAAGAGGAAATGTTCCAACTGAGCTGTTGTCAAGAGGATTTGGTAGATAGACAAGGATGTGTTCTGGAATGCAATAGAAGGCTTGTGCTCTATAGTAACTGTGGAGGAAAACATTGTCTTTGGCTAGTGTGTTTGGTTTTCTTTTTTCCCTAGGAGCACCAGCCTTTCCCAGATGAATACTCTACTTCGGGAACAGCTGGAACAGATGAAATCCTCAAAACAGAGACTAGCAAGTGAACTAGAGAGAGCAGTTATGGATGTGCAGAAATTAAGGAGTGAACTGGAGCAGAAGGAATCCCAGCGGCAAAAGGGCCAGGAGGTAGATCTTATTGCCTAGCTTTTGAAATGTCTTGAAGTATTGCGATATGGGATCTATCCACTTCTGATAGCACTGTCATCCTGTTGCCATAGCCAACTTCCCCAACCCAGTGCCCTCCAGATGTTTTAGACTACAAGTCCTATCATCCCCAGTCAGATGTGCAACTCATTGTGATATTCAGCACTCATTGGGATGATGGGAAGTTTGGTTCACAATATGTGGAGGTCTCCTGTTTAAGGCAGATTGTCTCAAAGCAGAATATTTTGCTACGGGATAATTCCCTGGATATCTTTTCTCCTTTCTTCATCTTTTGTTTCTTTTCCTGGTCCACAAATATGTAGAGAATATTCTTCTTCCTCCTCCTCTTTTTCTTCTTCTTCTTCCCCCTCTTCTTCATCCTCTTCTTCTCCTTTCATTCCCTGATGAGCCATCATCAGCCATCATCTTCATCATGTACATTAATGATAGCAGACACCAGTTTAGCACCAAAAAGTCTTCCTTGGAGTTAGATGAAAAGGAGAGATAGAATTAGGTGTCATCAGTGTACTGGTGGCACCAGACCCGAGAACTCTGGAAACCTCTTCCAGTTGTTTAATCTTTATTTTAAATAGCTTGAGGGACAAAAATGAACCCTGAGGAAGCCCTGTGGAAGCCCCTGGAAGGTGCCCACCCCTGATCAATGAGAAGATCAATGCCATGCTGATATTCTCAGCTATGACAAGAACAGGGAATTTTCCAACCCTCACAGTAAAACCCCTTTGGCTAAATTGACTTTGCCTCTGCTACCTCGAAGATAATTACCCTTAATCCTCCTAATATCTTGCCTTTAAAGGTTTGCTGAAAACAAACTGTCTACTCTAATATGCAGTGTTTGGGCTTTATTCATATTTTTTTTCTTGCGGGGTTACACTGGAGTTGGTTGCACCTCTTGGCTTCCTGTTCAGTTGGCATTGGTTCATTATTCGTCAGTGCTTCAGACCACTAACCTTGATTATTTCTATCTCAACACATTTTTAATTATAAGCTGTCCCCTCTGCTCTTCCTGAACTGGCCATTCTGGATATCATACAACATTAGCATTGTTCAGAATCATTTCAGGCAGTTCTACTTCTATCCCCAGTGTTGCATTTGCCACTACTGTCATATTTCCAGACACTCCTAGCCAGCTGCAGTAGTGGTCCAGTTAAAATTGCTGTTGAATTAGCCTCCTAAGGAGCTGAGACCACCAAGGCACTGCTGGAACTCTTCCAGTATTTTGAAAGGACTTCTCTGTGTGATTGAACTTGTATTCATTGGGAAACTTTTGAGAGAAAAAACAGTTCTAAACAGCAAAGTTTGTTGGTTTGATTATGATGATGATTATTAAGATTACGTTGTATAAGAATAATCTTTATGCATAGATTTACAAGCACTGAAACATGTTCATTTATACAGCAAAATATTAGCTCATATATATTTTGGCCAAGTTCTGAGCTCAAACCTCTTATTTGCTCAGCCAGAGTTAATGCCAGCCATGCTACAACAGTGGAGAGAGAGAGCAGATCCTTGGTCAATATTTTAACTTTAGTAGTTTTGTGGTATGTTTAGGGGTTGGTACCTCAGTATCCCTGCCCAGCTGGGGAAAAAAATTACTGGAAATTGAAGGTCAGTTACAAGTTAGTTAATATTTTCTATCTTACTTTTCCCAACATTCCCAGCAGCTTGCAAAAGAAAACAAAACAAAAGTAAAACCTATTAAAACAGTTATAGGTAAACATTACTTTCAGTTTATGTTTCTATTTGTCTGTGCCATAGCCTCCCCATTCTTCGTATGTTATCTGATCTTGGTTAAGGATATAAAATGTCACATCCTTCTTGTATAAAAGAAAGAAAAATATCAGAAGTTTTCTCCCTGATGGGGAAGATTATTGGGGCTTTTGCACAATTTTTATTATTTTTGATTATATTTTTTACAAAAAGATTTAGTGCAAAAAAAATCCAACAACCAATATTTTTATGCAAAGATTTATTTTTACATAAGAATGGTTTTTTACGAAGGTCACTGCATGAGAGCTTTGCAAAAAAAAACCCCAAAATGTGAACATTCTCAGTGTATAGTTTTTTCAGTGGGATGTCCTTTCCCATCAAGCTTGAGAAAAATTGTGACTATTCATTATATCTCTAGTCCTGTTACCTATGTAGGATCTTCAGCAGAACTTGGGAATGTTAGTTTAGAACAGTAGGTGATACAAATATGGGGAACTCCTTTCTGCAGCTCTCTGTAAATGAAGTAGTAGAACGAAAAACATGCCATTCATGTATATTTGGCGTTCTTTTCAGAGCTACAATTCATATTTAAGCAACGAGCACAGTGGGATCCTCCTGCTGTGGCGTCAAGCTGCCACACTCCGTGCTAACTTTGCAGAGCTCCGCACAACAGTAGAGAGGTAGGTGCTCCCTAAGTGCTACGAAAAGAATCACCAATTGCACTGCAGAAAATTACCAGAAATAGGAATACAGTTAAGAGCTAATAGTACTGCTGATGTCTTTACAGCACTGCCTGGCTTTTTTGTGTATGAAAGATTGGATGATTGGGAACAGGGGGAGAAAGGAAAGGATTTCTAAAAATTGTAATCCCGTGCTCTAATAAAATCCATCCCATCCTGTCATTAACTGGCCTAAATGTTGTCATCTGAAGAGTCCCTCCTAAGTCAGATACATAAGTAAATCTATGGTCTGAATCCTATTTCTGATCTCACAACAAACTAATCTGACATCACAACAAAGATAACATACTTTAAAAGATAAGTTCAAAGTCCCAGATGTCATGGCTGTCAGGAAACTAAATACATGCACTATCAGTCAATACATTTAGTTTGCATTTCTGTACATACTTATCAGACAGCAAGCCCCACCCAACACAGTGAAACTTACTTCTGAGCACACAAGCATGGAATTGCACTGGATGTTATGCACATACCCAAGAATGACTCCTGAGAGATAATGTAATCTTACATCATTAACCTCAGTTTTAGAATACCAGCTGTACTCAATAGCTATAAAGTAGTAGTGGGCAATTTCAAATGCAGATATACTATGCAGCAGAGGGCTATAGTACTATTTCTTTGCTCAGCAGGCATCCCCCTGAATACACAGTGATCTATCACCAAATCTATTTTTTTCTTAGCAGAGGATATATCTTGGCTCAGAGTCTAGTAAAGAGAAAAGCAGTGGGGAGAATGGTTACAGAGAAGGCAGTGGGAGCAGAAGGAAGCTCTGGTACCCCTTTTGCTTGCATTCTTAGACACAGGATGTCACAAACAGAGAGTATTGCCCTATTCTCAAGTTCAACTCTGAAGACTGCTTCTTGTGTGCTGTTTTTTTCTATCAATATTTCATCCATGTAGGAAAAACCATGCAATTCCTTGCATGTGAAGAACAAATGCACATTTATGATGTCATATGTCTGTGTGTGCCAAAAGAGGTATCTTCATCTCTCACCCATGATCTATATAGGGTGAACATGGTTTCCAATATGGTAGCAACACTGATGTTGGAAAATCACAATGCAAGCTGGGGTGGCATCGAATTGAAAATGCTACTTTTTAACCTTATAGCTCCAAAAATGAGATTCTTAGAACTATAGTCCAAAAAAGTGTCTCTTCAAGCACTGGTAGCACCTCAGTAATCTCACACTTGGCAGTATTTTGATAGTGTTACTGAGCACCAGCTATAAGAAAGGTACAGTTCAATGATTATGGCAAGATTGCCTCAAATACTTCTTTGCTTCTAGTTCTTACTCTCCTCTTCCTCCTTCACGTTGTTTATATCCTACCTTCATACTCCACACACAGAAAATCAGAATTCAGGGTGCCTTACAAATGAAACCAGATTACATTTTGATGATTAGCTTTTATATAGATAAATTTGTATAGATAAATACATAAAAAAGATAATCATTAAAATGTAATTAAATTATCTAAATTTAAGTTATCTTAAAATCTAAATTAAAATCTAAATTAAATTATCTTAAAAAGAATTTCAATCATATACTAAAAAATAAAAAGCATTTGCAAAATAATACATTAAAGCACTTTCTTTAAATACTGTCAATAAGAATAAAAGAAAAATTCCTTTCAATGGAAGGACAGCAAGGAGGGAGCCATTGTAGCTGCCTGCAAAGTTGTCCTGTTATCTTTCATGTATGAGAAATACCACTGAGACCAGCTGAAATCTGCCTGTAGGGAAAATCTCTGTTTCGGGAACTAGTTTGCTGATGGGACAGTAACAACTGAAAATGGCTAGCCGTGATGGTCCATGGCTTGTTTGAATTAATAGCTATGTCCTTTATGTGAAATTATAGTAACATGTGGAAAGAGAACAGGCCAAAATCCTGCTGTCAATCTAACTAGAGTAGATCGATTGGATTTAGACCACAGTGAAATCATTGTGAGAGAAACAGATATAGATATATAGTTTTTTACAGGAAAGACTAAAGTTTCATTTGTAAGGATCACTTTAAGAAATTGGTTTTAAATATAATTTGCTGCACTGATTATTGTAAAAATGTGTACATAATTTTGGATATATTGATAGGGAATTTGAAGTAGGTGAAAAACAAGTTGTTTTCATTTTGGTAGGACAGCCCAGATTCCTGGCAGTGGCTGGCGTCCTAATCTTGTGGCAATAGTGTGGGTGTTGGCATTCATAAATCTGGCAGTTTGGGTGTTGGTGAACATTGGGCTTTGAGGGGGTGATGCATATAGATTCTGAATGAAAGGAGCTTTAACTTTATCATTACCAGGGGTCTTGACGAGGCAGGAACGGACATGGCAAGAGCTGCCCGCCGCCTCCAAACTGCTTGTCTCAATTTGGATTCTAACCTGCGTCTCTCTGAGAGCAGCTCTGCTTCTCTACTTGAGAAGCAGCTTCGGGAGAAAGTTCGCGAGATGATCCAGCTGCAGAGCCGCTGGGATGGAGAAAAGGCTGAGCTAAACTCCAGGTAAGAAGAGCACCGATAGGTCACTAGTCTTCAGTTCACAGTGTTTTTAGAAATGGACAACTTTGGATGGTCTAAGTTTTATTTTTCCCCCTCACCAATTCTCAGTGTATCTGTCATGGAATGCACCCACGTTCTTGTTGAAACTAGAAGTGACTGGCAGTTCACTCCCGTTTTTTCAAAAATTGGATGAGGGATTGCTAAAAGAAGCTAAATGAGTAGTTTTACCCTCACCACCACTACCACAAAGGCTTCTCAAGGCATGATTTTACCATTTTTGTAATAAAAACAGTCAGAACCATTTCAGGAGGTTTCTAAGGTCTGTGAAACTAGCCCTGGTGGCTACAGTTGGGCTATGGGCTGCTCATATTCAACCCTGGCATCGAAGTTCAAAGTGCCCATTCTTTCTTTGTTCTGCGTTCTAGCCAACAGACCCTCTTTGTAGCTTTGTGGATCCTTACAGGGTAAAGAAAATTCTAGTAACAAAAATATGAACGTAGTGGTGCTTGTGGTGCTTTGCTTCTGGAAAACAATTCTCCAGGTGTTTGTATTTTTTCAAATACCTGCAAAATCTTGGTGACAAGGAAAACAGGCCAACCAGCATGCAAAGGAGAGCAGTGCAACCTTCTGGAAATGTGCTGCTGAATATGGGCCCCAACAACAGCCCCAGGTTCAATAGCCAGGAACCCCTTGAGCCAGAACCCCCCTGATCTTGGAAGGTGACAGCAACTCCCAAACTGGATTTCCCCCAAGTACTGGCAGCTTCAACACTGAAGGCCTCACACTCCTCAATTCTCACTTATGAACACAGGCCGTATATCTGGTGGGAGATAGCAGAGAGGGATAGAGTACTAGGCTTCGGAACAAATATTTTCAGAGTTGCTACTTCTCAGAAAATGAGAGAGCAGAGCTGGCAAGGAGAGTGGAAGGTTCAACACACACACATACACAGCACACCATGAATTTCTGTTGTAGATCAGGCCAGTATACATTTATGAGTAAAAGAGAAAAGATCATATAGTTTGGTGCAGTGCATTTAATTTAGGATCTAGTTGATCCTCATTCTCTAATCTGTGCTCTTGGACTGGATGTGGAGTCCCTGCCTTCTTATTGACCATTGTTGTCATCAACTCAGAACTTCTTCCTAGATCTGTATTCATGGAAACGTGGCTTGAAAAGTACAGTGTAGGAAAAGAGGCCTTTCTCAAACCACTTACAGCTCTTAAGTACTATTGTCTAGTCTCTAGTACAGACCTTTCCAAACTTTTCAAGTTGGTGACACACTTTTTAGACATGCATCATTTCGCGACACAATAGTTTTACTAGCAATCTGGAGGTTTAACTAACCCCTTATAAGAGATATATTGTAACAACAAAATGTATGGGAACACAACATATCTCATGAAAACCTTTCATATGGTTTTAAAAAAATATGATTTATAATTAATAACATACACTTCCAAAATTGTAGACGACACACCTACACACTTCAGGGAACACACTAACGTGTCTCAGCACACCATTTGGAAAGTCCTGCTCTAGTATTTATACCTTATACATTTTGATATGATATGTGAATTGATGATTTCTAATCTAATTATTCCAAGGCTGAGAAGAACTGATTCTTCTAATCAATCTGACAACTATGTGTGGCTTATATCTTACAGGATTACAGAGCTGAACACTTTAGGAGATAAACTTAAAGAACAGAACACAAAGAAAGAGAAGACCATCTCTGCTCTTAAAATGGACATTCAGAAATTGGTACACATACCTACAAACCCCTCTTCCTATCACTCTCTCAAACAAACACACAACCCCTTACAAAGGCATACATGCAGTTTCTCACAGAGATGCACAGACTCCATGCTGGCACACGTGCCTGCCCTCTCATACTTTCTTTCATCTTTCTCTCTGTCCATTTCTGAGCAACTGCTTATCTTTGAACAATAGGAGGCCAGCAAGACTGGAGACCAAGAAGAAGTGAAGGATCTGAAAGAGGAAATTGAATCTTTGCAACATACCTTGAACAACATCACAAAGGTGTGTGACATTTTCATCTACAACACAATCCAGTTGAGTAGTTATACAGTATACAGATTCACTGTATGTAAATGACTGTTATCAATTAATAGGAAAAGAGATGTAGTTTACCAGGACATTTACTTACACAAGCTCCAGTGAAATGAACGGTAGGGGAACACTGGTTTCTAGAGCACCATGCAAAAGGGCAGAATCTGTGGGTTTCTGCAGGAGAATTCCCAATGGATCATGTCCTGGTGTTACAGACACTTGCTTAGGAGCCTTCAGTTTACTACCTTAAAGGTCACTTTTGAGATCTTAAACAGATTGTCAAACTGATTGACTGTAATTTCCCAACTACATAAATATGGAAATAAATCCTGTGGTTACATATAACTGAGCAACCAATATCAAAAAAGTTTTTTCCTGTACCTTGTGGATATGGATTTCTGCAAGAAAAAAACAAGCTTGGAGAAGTTTCTTTTTTGGACTCCAGTTCTCAGAATTTGCCAGCCAGCCATGCCAACTAGGGAACTACTGGAACTGTAGTCCAAAAATAATGTTTCCAAGCTCTGTTTATACTAGCCACATTGGAAATCATGAACTATTGTTATAAAGAAGAGCCTACCTTTAAAGGAACATTCCCTTCATTTGAAATTGGTATCATAACTAATAAGAAGAGGAGTTTTTGCATCTGCTGGACTGGTGTGAGTTATCAATAAAGCAGAATGCATACGATAATTTGGGAATAGGTTGGTAATTCTCTCCTCTCCTCTCCTCTCCTCTCCTCTCCTCTCCTCTCCTCTCCTCTCCTCTCCTCTCCTCCTAGCTGGCTCTGTCTGAATCAAAGAGCACAGGGTTTATCTCTCTGGAAAGTTCAAAAGCTGCATCAAAGGAAGACATCCTATGGCACACTTCTCCTCTGCGTTCTAGCTCTCCTTGCCATCGGCGAGCATCACCATCCCAAACACACTCACCATCATGTCAGAATGCTGCATTGCAGGCTGTGCAGTCTGCTTTCCAGAAATCACAGCAGCATGAGCAGGTTGGAAATACAGCTTTTCATTTACCAGGCTTTTACCATTAAAATGCTTGTAAAAAAAAATAGTAGAGTGATTAAGTCATCCAGTGCATATAGCTAAAACTTAAATCAATTTATGTATAAAATTATAAGCTTCTTCAGTTATGAAATGGTTTGCAGTAAAATATCAGGCTTTTGGAGCTGTTTTGGTTACAGTAAATGAGTTTGTTGTCATGATTTAGCCCTAATCTTAGGAATGTAGCACCTATCAGAGTTTGGAATGACAGAAAAAGCTGGAGACAAATTTGGGGCCAGATTGCTGTATTAGCCTATAAGAACTTAATCTTGGTATAGTAGGGCATAAACTGCCAGATCTTGTTGTGTTGGCTGTAACAACAGGTGCATCCTCAATGCAGTGAGACACACCTCATCAGAAGGGTTAAATGATAAAGGCCAGGAAATTAGCATTCATGTATATGAATACACTGTCCTTTTCATATACTTTTTGTCATGCCCTGCCTTGGAGACTGTGACAGTGAGGAGAAGGATTCTGACTCCAAGGCAGAGGCTTCCCCAGAGGCTGAAGTGTCCCCAGAAGCTGGTCCAGAGGGAGATAATACACAACAACAACAAGGGCCTGAGCCAGGGGAACAAATAGAGGAAGACAGCTGACACACTTATCTTGCAGCAGAGATGCCATGAAAGGGAAGGTGTGTGTCGCTTGGCCCGTTTAAGTAGTAAGCGAGCACTAGTGAGGGAACACCTGTGGCAACAGCAGCCATAGATAAAAGAGGGGTTCAGCTGGCCTTTCCTCCCAGGGTCAGCAACTGGTCCCTTTGGCCCTCAAACCCTGTGCTGTGCTCTTGGATCTGGTTGTCTTGAAACTCTGCCTGTTTGGACTACGGTTTGGATTTGCCCCTTTGGATTTGTTTGCTCTTGACTGCCTTTCTGTTTGGACATTCTTTGACTCTCACCTTGTGAGTAGGAGGTGTGCTGTTTGTGAGTAACTGCCTGCTCTGCTGTAGACATGACACTTTTAGACTGATCCCAAACAGAGATTCCAGCAATGATTTCTGAAACCCCAGCTACAGAAATTCCCCTAGGCAGGATGGATGGAGCTGTTCATAAAAGCAGTTGACACAACTGCTAAATGGGGTGCCTCATCCCCTGCATGTATCATGTGTGACACAGAAGGAGCCTTTTATTTCATCCCTTTTTGTGAACAGGAGTTGCATGTGCAGCTGGAGTCTTGCCGGGATGCCCTGGGATCTGTAAAGAAGCAGCTCTCAGAATGCCAGCAGGAGTCAAAGGCTGCAAAACAGCAGCTGCAGGAACAGAGGCAGGAATGTGAATTGCTGACTAGGAAACTGGAGGATTGCAGACGAGAGTTGCAACGCTGGAAAACCTCAGTGGAAGTTTTAGGAAGGTGAGAGCAATAAGAGAGAGACAGGCTCCAGATCTGTTAATGATCTCAAGTGGCATGGCTCTGACTCAGCCTTCTTAGGGTTAAACAGATTGGGGCCCCCAGATATGTATTTCAGAAAAGAAGAAACCTCCCTTTGTAGTGATGTATTAGTAACTGGAAATCTTCCCTGTGGTGCATATTCCTTCACATACCTCAGAAATAGTGCAGGAGGTAGGCCTCAGGTTCCATCCTAGGCAAGTAGGGCTGGGAAGGATGTCTGTCTGAAACCCCGGTCTTCCCTTCCTTTTAGCGTAGGAAGGATACATGGAACATTCCTCTGACTCTGTATAAAAAAGTCTCCTATGTTTCTTTGTCTATCCATGGGCACCATTTTAATGATCCTGTTTGGCACTGGATGATGGATAGATAAAGAATATTGTACAACCCATTTTTTCATGTTAATTTAAATGAATGTTCTACTCTGAATGTGGAATTTCACTCCTTTGTACAACTTTCATTTGTGTTACTCAGCCAGAGAGATAAAAAGAGGCTATTAAAGTAATGATTAAACACTAGTGTTTAATAATTGCTGTCAATAGTTATAAAATGATTCTCCTCAAAAGTGGTACTACAAGTGGTATTACGTATTAATGTATACTATTAACATAGTAGTAACAGATGTGTAATTGATTTGTCCAAGAAAAGTGATTGTGTGCCACAGAATGGCTTTCAGAAAAGTCTTCTTTTAGGAAAACTCAAGGAGTGGGTTGTTATCAAAATGAGAGCCAGAGTGGTGTAGCGCTTTGAGTGTGGGACTATGATTCTGGAGACCAAGGATTGAATCCCTGCTCAGCCATGGAAACCCAGTGGGTGACCCTGGGCAAGTCATACTCTCTCAGTCTCAGAGGAAGGCCAAGGCAAACCCCCTCTGAACAAATCTTGCCAAGGAAACCCCATGGTAGGTTTGCCTTAGGATCACTATAAGTCAAAAACAATTTGAAAGCACACAACGGACTGCAGAGAGGTTGTTACGATAACTGTGGTCTGATCAGTCACCCTTGTTGCTGTGGTTGTTGTTGTTTCTGTTGTCGTTATGTCCCTCACAGAGAGCAAACCTGCAGTCTTGCTACACCCCACATACTCTGCTTTGCCAAAAAGAAAGTGGTAGGCAGATGAAGTTTGAAGGCATGTACAGGAAGTACACCCTGAGAATCTGGGGCCTCTCTTTTGGGCTGCACTATGGTTGCAGGTTGGTCTGTGTTGTTTTCTTCTTTCTTCAGAGAGAAGGAAGCCTTGGAGATGGCAATGGAAAGTGTGACTCAGCAACTTGATTCCTCTCATCTGGAGGTGGAGCAGCTGAAGACTGTGAATGGAGAGCTGCAGAAACAGCGAAAAGCTCTGGAGGAGCAGAAGGAGGATGTAATTAAAGAAAGGGAGAGAACAAGGAAGGAGCTTGAGCGAGGGTGAGGTGCTGCAGTTGTGTCCCCGGCACTGAGATGCACAGGGCAGTCTTGCACTTTGCTACATGCCGGTGTTATGAGAATATAATGAGACTTTACCAGAATCATACACTCGGGAGACAGAAGGCCTTAACTAATATTTCTTTTCATAGAATCTTAGAATCACAGAGCTAGATGAGACCACAAGGGCTATTGAGTCCAACCCTCTGCCATGCAGGAATCACGATACATATGACTTTGCCAGAATCATACACTCGGGAAACAGAGGGCCTTAGATATTATTCCCTTTCATTAAAGTCAAATCAGAGCTACTAAAGAACATAAAAAATGTAAAGGCATTGGTTATGTTAGGAAATGCAGTCAGCATCTGGAGAGCAGCATTTTGGCTACCGCAATCTAACCAATTCTTGTCAACTCTGACTGGCTCAAGCTCTCTAGGGTTTCTTCTTAGGCCTTCCTGGAGGATTCTCATATTCTCTCATGGTGGTCCCATCCATGTATTAACCAGAACCAACTCTACTTAGCCTCCAAAATCAGGCAAGATCAGGTGTGTTCGTGGTGGCTTGGTGGAAGTACTTCAAAAAGTAGAATTAACTCATGTACCATGATACATTATGCTATTTGTAATAGAAACTGAGTATATTATGGGCAGGAAAGGACCATAATCCACTGGAAATCAAAACCATGGACTGGATTCTATACCTGGGAGTACTAGAATATTTTATTCAAAGAAGAAACTAATCGCATACCAGTTACATATGATTATGGGCAAATTCTTTTGGCTAGAAATAGCAACAGCTTACTAGAGATGGTGCCCGCCACATGCTAGATTAAATGCAAAATTGGCAGTGATCAAGAGGATATAGAGCCAGTGTGGTGTAATGGTTTTAGTGCTAGACTACTACTCTGGAGACCAAGGTTTCAATCCCTGTTCAGCCGTGGAAACCCACTGGGTGACCTTGAGCAAATCAGTCTCCCAGCCTCAGAGGATGAGAAAGACAGACCCCCTCTGAACAAATTTTGCCAAGAAAACCCCATGATAGGTTCACCTTAGAGTCACTACAAGTCAGAAACAGCTTGAAGGCACACAACAGCAGTAGTAAATAACAACAGCAACAGAAAGATAGGGCAGCTGACTGAAGCTGCTCCAGTGTTGGAAAGGGCAAGCAAGCTGTAATGAATGAAACACTCTCTCACACCAAAAGCCCAAATTGCCACATTATTCAAAGTGGGTTCCATTCAAAGTGGGTCCATTAGGACCTATAAAGCTTTCACCAACTTTGAGACTCTCCAGATGTGATTGGACTACAGTTCTCATCATTCCTAGACTGAACGCCCACTTGATAACACTGTTTGAGATGTGTGGAGGCAGCCAGTGTTTCTGCCATCACAGGGGCAGCAAATGCACTCTTGATTTTACTGCCCCTCTTCCTACAGCTTTCTGGGTTGAGCGGGAGCTCTCCTGGTGTTGAATGTTTGAAAGGATAGAGTCCAGCACCAGCAGAGACCTCGGGCAACTCAAAGCAGCAGGGGGTACAGTAAAAGCCTGAGTGGATTTGACATTCCCATGATGGCAGACCATGATAGCAGATACACCAACTGCTTTGGTACGAGATGCAGTGCTACAGACCTGCAGGATCCAAAGTTGAAAAAGCATGATTTCTCTTGTGCTTAAAGGTGGGAAATTTCAGAAATGACCAAATGAAGTACTTCTTCACATGGAATTTAGCCAAAATATTGAGTTTGACAGTGCTGCACAGATTGGATGATTGATTCCATTTTAAATGTCTGTTAAACAAGATTAAGTATATTTCTGGAGGAAAAAGCTCTAAAGGGAAAATACGTCATAACAACTGATAGCCACCTCCAAGGTCAGAGGCAGCGTGAATCTCCATACCAGTTTCTCAGGAAAAACAACTGGTTAGAGCAGTTGCCCTCCTGTCCTTCATATGGGCTTTCTAGTGACATCTGGTTTGCTACTGTGGGAAACAGAATGCTGGACTAGACAGACTTCTGATCTGAACCAGCAGGCCTCTTTTAATGTTCTTCTTATTATAGTGTTTGAAATGTCTTCAGAGTTGTTATTTCTACTACATTTGAGTTCTCAGAATTTGAATAGGTACTAGCTAGTTATAGATCAAGAAATAGTCTCTCATGAGAAAATTCACAATCTGCAAAGTAGCTTCATGATTCATATGAAATTTCCAGCTGCTTGTGCTTTTAACAGAGGTGCATATGAAGATAACAGAATTTTTATTCTAATTCATATGAAGAATGTTTAGTATTTAAATAACATCATCTATTTTTTAGGGATGGGACAAATTTTCCGAATTTCAGAATTTTTCAAATGTGAATCTGGATCCGAATCCCTGGAAGGTTCTGAGAACCCACAAATCTCATGAATCTCAAATCTTTCAAATGCTTTTTTTAAAAAGGGTTTAAAAAGCAAGGGAAAGAAGGATAATCTTGAGCAAGACACACTCTCTCAGCCTTAGCAAAAGCTTAAGCAAAGGCAAACTTCCCTCTGAAGAAATCTGGCCAGGACAATTGTCATATTTTCGCCTCAGGAACTCCCCAGATTGAAAATGACATGAAGGGCCTTTCTACACAGGCAGGAAAATGTGGATTAATCCCACATTTTCCTGCCTGTGTAAACAGGACCAGATACTACAGTACAGAGATAATCCAGGTCAAAACTGGATTTTCTTTGCATAGGTCCTTATGGCATCCTGGGGTTTGTAGTTTGATGATGCACCAGCACATTTTGGCAGAGAAGGCTGTGACACCTTGTAAAACTGTAAACCCCAGAATTGTGTATGAAAGAGCTTTGCAAGGGAGCTATGCAAAGGAATCTTTCAGCTGTCCTTGAAATCTCAAGAAGACTGTACTTTCAAGCCAATCAGGCCTTTGGTGGGCCCCGGAGGCACCAATTTTTAAAAACAATTTTTCCTTTCTGCTGCATGTAGTTTGTCATGTGGCTTGTGAGAAACCATGACAGACTTTTCACTTCTCATCCTATTCTAGCTATAGGTTTACAGCCAGGCACTGGTCTTGTGGAAGGAGGTACACTGGCCTACATGTGGCAATCACTGGATGAGATTGTGTGACCTTGCCCTCTGCCTCACTACTTCTGATAGGTGTCAGAACCACTGACCCCAGCATTTATACATGCCATTGATTTTCAGCACAGAAAATAATGCTGAACTTAAATATTAAAATGTTCAATTGAAATATATTAAAATACAACCCCAGATTTAATTTCTGAAATTGTTAGCAGAGGCCATTATTACTGCAAAGGAAAAACTCACCTACTTGCCATCTCTCCTTGTGTGTCTGGTCTCCCAGGTTTTCAGGCATCCCGGACTCCAACAAACTGGTTGGTGGATTCAAAAGATTTGGTTCGCTTATTTTAGCGCAGGAATTCGGATTCGCAGATATCAAATCCTTACCAAAGATTCAGGGATTCGGTTGGCCCATCCCTACTATTTTTGATAGCTTCACATTGAAAGGCCATTTCTGCATTAGACTGTTATAGTGCTGTTATTCTACGTTCAACATCCTACGGAATCCTAGGGTTTGCAGTTTAGGGAATTTAGGGAATCAAACCATAATGTGAGTAAAGCAGCTATGCTCCCTTGAACCAAAATTAACTCTAGAATGGAGAGCTGCATGATTCGCCTTCTGAATGCTGAATTGCAGTAAGAGAAACATGTTGCCACAAGAAATGCCAAACTGGAACAAAAATAAGCTACAGTAAAGCCAGGATTGGAGCTGGCATGAATTAAGATGCAAATTAAGATGCAGATTTAGACGATTTCTTCTTGCTTAGGCATAGGTCCCTGGAGCAGCTTGAGGAACGGATGTCATTCCTGAAGAAGGAGCTGGTGACTGTAAAGGAGTCGCTGAACCAGGCCGTGCTGGAGAAGGATGTGCTGGAGAGTGCTAAGGAAGGCTTGAGTAGAGCACTTTCCAAAGTAAGGATGACAAATTGGCATGGTAGCTGTAATGTGTGTGCCAAAGAGCTCTGCTCCTATCTATTGCCATAGTAAAGAGTATCTTTTCACATTGTTTTTGATCAGTTCCTGCTCCTTTCACATTAGACCACAGCATTTTTTTTAAAAAAAGTATTGTATTAACATTTCCAAAAACATTAAAAATCTACAAATATGTAAAAGGGAAAAAAAAACAACATAAAGAAAAGAATTAAAACATGAATTAAAAATGAAAGAAGAAGAAAAAGAAAGCAAAAGAGAATCTACTTTCCTCTTTCCGTTGAATGGATTCTAGCAATCTGATTATTCAAGCCTCTCAAAGAAAATATCCAATATTTCTCCTTTTCCCATTCCCCTAATTTATGCTTTTGAAAAGAAGCCTTTCTTCTACGAAAGTTTGACATATCTGGCAAGATATCTCAATATTACTTTCTATTACCATTACATCTAATACCATTACAAATTGCTTATATAAATGGTATTACTTGGTAAATATTAATAATACTAAATTCTATTAAGGCTACTAATGTTAGTAAATGCTACCTGCTAACCTAGTTACATATTATTTTCACTAATTAAAACTGTAAATCTATTACGTGTTTTATGACATCCCTAAATCCAGATATTTCAATACCTTTTATATTTCCATTACAAAATTTATAGACCCAATCCAGTTATCATTATCCTATATCTGTAACCATTTCTTAACCTAGTTTAGACCAAATGTATTTCATTTTGAATGTAACTTTGAATTAAACTCCCTCCTTCCCTAATAGCCTATCCATAGGCTACATATTCCCCAAATTCTCTGATTCCCATCCTTGCCCTTTATTACTCTTTCAACTTGCTTCTCACATGACATTTTAGGATAACTGTCCTGAAACAACACCCTTATTTGTGACAACTTTCTCTTACCCCCTTCAATCATACAGACTAAATCAGTTTGATCTTGTTCAACTGTCAAAATAATTTGCTTATAGATCAATTTTAGATTTGTCTCCCCTTCTCTCCACTTGGGATGTAATCTCCCTTTCACAAACTGAAGCTTCTTGCTCATAAATCTCCCCCAAGGCCATTTCCACACAAGTCTGTTATAGCGCAATGATTCTACTTTCAACCTCCTATGGAATCCTGGGGTTTGCAGTTTCGGGAGGGGCCAGCTGGTTTTCATTCTCTTTCATTTTATGTTGCTGGCTTCTGTATCTCTGTCTCTCCGTCTGGTTTTCATTCTCTTTCATTTTATGTTGCTGGCTTCTGTATCTTCCTTTTGTCTTACTTCTCACCACAGTTCCTTGATATAGACCTCTTTCTTCACAGCCTCTATCATATTCTTCTGGCAGTTTAGGAGTTCCACACATACATACTCCAAAATTCATTGTAAAAAATCCTCAGAATGTTCTTGGGAAGGTTCCTTCTTTCATTTAATCCAGCAGTTACAAGGTTGAAAGCTCACTTCACTTGTGTCTACCAGAAGCTGCCAGTGTTGTCAGCATCAAACAGATAACATCTGTATTTTCTCATGCTGTAGTTCTCCTTGTTAAAATCCAGCTCCATCTTACAAATAAAATGCAATTCATTCGATTCACAAAGCGTATGCACGTAAATCCTTAATTATTCACTTTTCAAACAACCCCCAATTTCCTAATTCATTGTCCGAGTCTTTTGAGATAAACACTTACGCAGCTCTTGTTCTCAGAAAAAAGATAGCTGTGTAGACTCAATTGTTCCATATTAGGCATAAGAATTCTTCACCTTTGTAACTTCAAAGATTTAATTAAAGGTTTCTTCTTCTGAAAAAAAGCAGAGTGCCAGCACAGGACCATCAGATCCTCAGATCTAAACAGCTGTATTTCACAGCAAGGACAAGATGTCATTCCCTTGGTCCTTCCCATTCATAACACATTTACTAACTAAAAAAAAAAAAAAGGGAATTCTAGATCCTAATGGGTAATCCTCCATTCCCCTTTTAATCCAGTGGGAATTTCTCTAGCCAGAGATCCCTCTGGCTGGCACTTTTACTGTGAAACTTCTCCTGGGTAGAGAACTGCAACAAAGAATGTCTGCCAGGCTGGCCTCCTGAAAGCTGAGTCCCACATATCACCACAGCACCAATTTGCCTTTCTTTCAGAGAAAACTACTGGGTTTCTTACCAAAAGAAAACCATAGAATCATTCTGTTGTAGCACCTTAAAGTTCTTTTTATCGGACTTACTCTTACTCAGCTTTGCTGCTGACAGTATGTTGCTCCTTAGTGAATTGACAGACCAGATAAATTGCAAAAGTTCATAATGAGCTGGGTTCTAGTTATGCAGAGTCTTGTGGAAGGTGAATGTTCTGGAAGGCACTGCACCCAAAATTTTCAATAGTTTGCTTTATTGCGAAACCCTGATTGTTGAGAAATACATAGTGCCTTTCTTCTCTGGAAAATGTCACTAAATATTTTATTTCCTCATCATCAGACTCCCAGCATTGATGAGGAATATAAAATCTTAGCTGTTAATAGACAATGTTATTAACAGCAGCAGTTTTAACTCAGGCTGTGAATCCCAGAAACATAACCAGGGAGGGCACAGTTTCAGTGTCTAAGCCACCCTGACACTCCAGAAGAAGAACCACATTTCATTTCTAACAGCTTTATGCCTTTATGTATATAATAAAAGAGGAAAGCAGAACTCTGGGTGAGGTGCTGTTGCATGCCATCACATCATTAGGCCTTGGTATTTCAAAACAGTAAACTGTATGTGCTAAATCTAATCTCTTTTCTCAGAAATAACATGCCCACCAAGGCCATGATCCAATAGGGTGTTAGGGCAGGCCCTGGATGAGTAACTGTTTTTGTAAAACACTCCCGTGAAAACTGCTCAGACTGGCTCAGCTGAAGTGAGTAGGAGATCTCTTTGCCACCCACACGTTGGCCAGGATGAAATTACCCAGGGAAAAAATTACATTTTCCTAACAAAATATTCCCTGATTACATAATGACACTGTAAAAATATAGCATTCACATTTGTACACATGAAATGTTAAGGAATTTCCTCTTCTCTTCCTTGCTGCTTGAAAGTAAAATATTGGTGCTGTCCTGGCATTAAACTCAGAATAAATTGGGGAAATAGATCATTGTATTATTGAAATATTTCAATCAATCCTACAGGACTTGAAAAAATGTTTTTTTGAATTACTATTCCTGCATTGGCTGGGAAATTCTCGGAATAATAGTCCAAAGAAGTCATTTTTCTAAATTTGACTCATATGAGCAGCCTGGTAAAAGACTTACAAAAATTGCCTTATCAAATCTCTGAAAAAAGTTGACGTTTATCTGTACACCTGAATCTAGTACACTGTGTATTTGACCCAGCTTCTCTTCTGAGGCTGTTTCTCAGAGGAGAAGAAAAATGAACCAGTCAACAACTGGAAGAATGGAAGAGAAGCAAGAACAAGCAGCAAGATGTATGGAATATGACAGAATTCTCTACCAACAGTTGCAGTTTTCCCTACGAATAGCAGAACAAGGATAGAGGAACTTTGTAAAAAAAAAAAAATCAAGCCTAACAACTATCCAAATGGTCAAAGTGATAAGATTTGATCCCACTGTTAGAAATATCAAATGTGAATATGTTTTCATGTCTCCCCTCAGGTTGAAGCCACCAATGCTGAGCTTGAGGTCTCCATACACAAGATGAAATCAGAAGATGCTGAGCTGAGGGATTCACTGGCCAAGATGGGAGCCCTGAATGAAGGGCTGGCTCATGACAAAGTGAACCTCAACCGCATAATTGTACAGGTAACAAGACCTTAGAATAACCTGGTTTAGCCATGCTACAACAGAGACAATATGTGTGCAGTCCAGCAACATGTGTAAGCTTCTGCCTAGGCAGAGATGACCCTGTCATTGGACTGAGGCAGCTATACTGTGGATTTAGGATGCTTTGAAGGGTGGTGGAATGATAGACAAAAGATCTGACCCATAGAACAGTCTCCTGAAGGATCACAACTGTGATAGGTGGCTCTGAGGTCGATGAGCAATTGATTGTGCCAGAAACAGAGCCAGTGATAGACCAAACTATCTTGGAAACGCCCCCGTCAGCTGAAAGACAAACTGAGACAGAGTTTCTGCAACCAGTGCCAGTGAAAGAGGGTACCAGCAATAATTTAAAGGAATTAGATTCACTTTTGCCCCCTAGCCTTCAATCATGGAGGAGACAGAAACGAGCAGCTCAGAGGGAAGTAATTTGGGCAAGATTGAGTAAACAGAACAATGATGAATAACACCTGTTTTTGTCAGCATATAAGTCGGTCGGATTGACTTGCTGTTTGCTTATAGCAAATCGCTACTCAGGCCCACAACCCTTGTGTTCTGGCTCTCTTGACCCTTTTGGACTGACTTTCAGCATTCTGGGCCTTTTGGATTTGACCTTGAGTTCAGCTCGGCTCAGCATTTCTCCTTGATTGTTTGCATTGGAGACCCGCCCACCACTGCCTCCTCCTCTTGGACAAGTACTATCACCTTCCTTCCCTTGCTGGCAGAAAGGCATAGGCAGGGAGTTGAACTCTGATGACAACAACTTGTTGCAGAGGTTATGCTGGTCAGGACATCATACATTAAATCTATTCCTTCAGATTGTGCTTGGTAGATGCTAGGAAGGCAGCACTAACCCTCCCTATGATGATCCTTACGGTCAAACTAGATACGAAGGGAAATTTATATTCCCTAAAATTAACCAGTATTCTTTTCCACAGCAGGATTTGCTCAGAGATAGGTGCCCTAGCAATCAGACTTGCAAATTAAGCCCATGTTTACCTTCCAGTGGTCAGTCACAAATCAAAACATGCTAAATATAAGATATCTAGATAAGGAAAATCATGTGATATGACAAGCAGATGTCTTCATTTATGGTGCACTTCTCTAAAGGATAAATGTACTGTCCTGTTTTACTCTTAGCCTCAAGATAGTACGAGTGTTAAACTAGACAAGAGCACAGGTATACCTAAGTTAATGAAGTAGGTGTGTTCCTGGGCTTTACTTCTTTAACAGAAACTTGGTAACCAGAGGTAAAAATAATATAGAAAGAACAGGGATATCTTCCGATTCCACAAAAAAGAAGAAATGTCTCATCAAACTTTTCATTCAGAATTAACATTGTGGACTTGTGAAATGAAACAATTATATCAGGTAAGCCTTGCATAAGTAAATGATAACATTTCTTCCAAGCTTCTTCCAAAATGCCTCCCAGGATGATTTCTTTTTCTTTCACAGCCTCCATTTTTCTGATGGTTTCCATTTTAGCAGTGAAACTTATAAGTCTATGCTTCTTAAAACACGCTGGTGGTAGCTGGTTTATCTGCTTTCCTCTTTTTTTCTCTGACCCTTTCTTGCACTACACTGTTATAGTGCTATTCCGCTTTCAACATCCTGTAGAATTCTGGGGCTTGTAGTTTACTGAAGCCAAAGAGCTCTCTGGCTAAGAATTCTAAATGCCCCTCCCTAAACTGCAAATCCCACAATTCCAAAGGATGTTGAAAGTGGAATAATAGCACTATAACAGTGTAGTGCAGAAAGATCCTCTGTTTTGCCATTCACACATGCTGAATAAGTAATTCTGGAGACAGCTGCTTACCTTGCCTGTTGTACCTAAACACACACAACTACAGTAGGATCACCTAGAGTGGAATCCCATTCTTAAGTCAAGCTTTATTCCATTGTTTAGTGCAAACCTATTGCTGCAACTCAGCCCTGAAAGTCTGTGTTTCTCCAGCTCTGCTTCACTATCCTCCCAATGCCAATGCTGCAAAAAAAAACCTTCCAGCTAGACAGAAGAGAAGAAAAGGGGGACTGGGATCCTGTACAAAGACTTTGTGAAAAGGAGCCTTTTTTGTCAGAGGCTTTGTTCTGTATATATCTCTAACTGAATATCTTGCTTCTTTGCAGGATGAGTCAAATAGAAAACAGGTGGGAGGATTTTCATCAGAAAACCTGAGTACTGGTGAAAGTTAACCCCTCTCATCCCATGGTGACATGGTCTCAGTTCAAATCACATTCACACACCATGTTGCAATAATAGAAAGAGGCACGTGATTGAATCAAGGTTTTCCATCATGCCTTCTGTCTTGTACTGACAGAGACAAACCAAACAGAGCTCTTATCAGGCCCCATCAAATGTGTTTTTTCCTTTCCTGGGACCCTGGCCTAGCATGGCATGCCCTGCAGTTTAGTTTGCCTGCCAGTCCTTGAATGTTCACTGCATAAACCAAACAGAGCTCTCTTCCATGGTTTTGCTTGCCTGCCAAAATGCACACTTTTCTTGAGCCTCTTTAAACCCATGGTGTGCCAGAAAGCTTTCAGCCTCATGAGCACCATCCCTGCAGGGCTTGTAACCGCTAAGAGCTTGTAACTTGCAGTGAGGCCTGAAATGGGGGAGACTCTTGCAGTGCTCACACGCTCCACAGTTTATGCCAACAACATTTACAACTTCCGGAAGACTTCAAGCATAGCACTGCTGCCTAATGGAAGCTTTTAAGCTGCCTACACAGCCCGTGGGAAAATTCACCCAAGTCTTACTGTCATTCTAGCCTCCAGGACTACGCTCTCAGTGAAGCACCTGCTAAGTTTTGGGAGCATAGGCAGCATTTATTTTTCCTGTAGCCAACACTTTCTTCAAGCAGAGGAACAAAGCAAAAGAAAATTTACAGAAATGCATTGCCCAGAATCATAGCAACACCTCATTGCCAATGATTTTTTTAAAAACTCAGGTGACAGAAATGGACAACTTCAAAGTTTAAATATCTTACCTAAAGTACTTGGACAAAGGTAAGCTCTCCTTCGTAACACAGGGAGGCGAAATAAGAACTGATGACAGGACATTAGGGCCAAACTAGAAGGGATATTAAGTACACTGGTGAAATTAGCATGTATTTTCCCCTGAAACGTATGTAGCAGCTGCCTTCATGCCCAAGCTCACCCTCAGGCAAAGATGAAAAATATAATTCTTTCTCCTAGCTATTTGGTCCAAATGAAATGTCATTTTCCCTTGAGCTGTAACTATGTTAGTGTAAGTGGTAGCTCTGGGGAGAATTTTAATGGTCAAATGTTTAAACCAAAATACCTGTCGTCCTATGCCTGCTAATTCCCCCTCCTCAACAGGTATGTACTTTTTAAAAAAATGTTAATATTAGTTACATTTATACCATGAACATCATGGTTAGTTTGGCCTTTAGAAGGTAAACAACAAAAAAAAGGCAAAAGAGGCCTCTAACCACCAACTAAGAGCATCAGGTTTCAAACATGAAATTAAAATCAGATGTTGCCTAAATAGATTTTTTACATAAATGCAAAGCCTACATGTGGCCAGAATGCATTTTTGAATAACAAATATCTCTCACCTATTTCTGTTCCATGGTAACAATTGAACTGAAATAGATTCAGTTCAAAGACAATTCTGAGCTCAGGTTATAAGGCAGCAGTGGACAGCTATCTGAGGTCTGGGAGCCACAAACACCCCTCACCAGACTTCCAAGGGCTACACTCAACATCCAAAACCATATCCTCCAACATTTTACAGATAAAAATTAGGACACCTGTAGCCAAGCAAAATCAGAATGTGGTCAAAATGGGAAAAGTTATTAAAATTCTGGGCACACCTCAGTATGAACAGTTTCACAGGTTTTGTCTTCTATCTCTAATTTCCAAAAGCTATTAATATACTTTTCTAATTACATGTTCATCATTTCTACACAGCTCTAAATAAAACTCATGTTCTCTAGTCTCTATGGCTGCATTTCTCTTATCTTGATCTACCTTTGCATACAAGCAAACTAATTAAGATTTTTACCTTCCTTAAGAATCATCTCTTGATTTAAAATTCTAACTATCTTTTTCAAAATACAAAAATCTTCATAAAGCAACTATCTCCATTTTTAAACCATCCTTGCTTTAAAAAAAGGCTTCCTGTGGAGAGGTGGCTAATGTTATCTTAGGAAAAACCTGATGCTCTCAGCTTATACTTATAGAAAACTCATAACAGAGCCTTTCTAATACAATGATTTTTAAATTCAGTATCTGCCTTAACTTTATCATACCAAAGATAACCATGCCACTCAAAAATTAAATTATGACCTTCAGGTTCCAAGATTCTCACGTCTGTAAGCAATATCCATTCTTTTGACCATACAAAACAACCGGCTTCATAATGCAATTTGACATTAGGAACTCCCAAGCTGCTGTTTCCTTAGCATTATGCAATGTTTTAAATTTTACTCTGGGTTTCATTGCCTTCCAGAAAAATCTGAAAATCTCTTTCTGCCATTGCACAAAAGGTATTCAATTCCATATATGATAGGGATTGTTTAAAAAAGAAATAAAAGCCTTGGCAAACTCTTACTTTTATTACTGCAATACTACCCAGAAGGGGTAAATTTAATTTCCCCCATTTTTCAGATTTTTTCATTCTTTCCAGATTTTTTCATAGTTATTTTGAAATAATGCGTTGTTCTTCATAATTGTAACTCCCAATATTTAATGTCCTTTCTTCCCTACCTTAAAATTTGAAAGAGTAGTTAATTCATTATCCTCTTCTGAGGTCATATTTTTAGTCAGAAAATTTTAAATCCAGAGCATTTGCCTTGTCCCAAATGCCTTAAATTTTTGCCAGAAGAGCCCTCATTGGATACAGTGGATTTTGTGTCATTATCACAAGATCATCCTCATAAGGTCTCAACTTATAGTGTTCTTTTTTTACCCTCATGCTATAAATTCTGTTGTCTTGTCTGATATCTTTCAGTAGGATCTCTAACACCAAAATAAACAGTAATGGAAAGAGGGGAAAAAACCTTGTCTGGTCCCCTTTTGTATTTCAGTCAGTCTTGTTACCTTGCCATTTACTATGATTTGGGTCTTTTGAAGTAAGTAGATTGTCTTTATTGCCCAAATAATATTTTTACCAAAGTTTTTTCTCTCCAATACTTGAAATAACTAATTCCAAGAAATATTATTACATGCTTTCTCTGCATCTAAAAAAGTCAAAACAGCCATTTGTCATTATGATGCTCCAAGAATTCAGTAATATTAAGATCAGTTCTTACATTATTCCTTAGCTGTCTTTTTTACCAAAAAAAGAAAGAAAGAAAGGAAAAGAAAGATCCACTCTATTCCTTGTGGATATTCTGAGAAATATGTTTCCTCAATCTGCTTGCCAAAAGAGTAGTAAATATCTTATAATTGTTACTTAGTAATAAGGTAGGTCTGTAATTCTTTGTTAATTTTCATTTGTGTTTTCTTTATGAATCACTGTAATATAGACACTTCTCCAAGAATCTGGCATCCACCCTTTTTCCAATAGCTTATCACACACCACTTTTAATTGTTGAAGTAATTAATCTTCAAATGTCTTATAATATGCTGTGGATAATCCATTTGGGCCTGGACTTTTCCAAGTTTAATATTTTTAATTGCTTCAATACGCTCCATAGTTCTCACAGGCCCCCCCCCCTTTTTTTTTGGTCCAAGCATAATTTGTCCAATTACAGTTTATTCAGTCTTCCCTATCTAAGATTTTCTCATTACCTCTTGCATATAAGCCTCTACAATATTCCTCAAAGGCTTTTAATATTTTCAAATTGTCCATTACAAATTGATATCCCTTCCTGATCTTTGTGACAGTTTTCTTTATCCTTTCATATCTGAACTTATAGGAAAGCCGTTTCCCAGGTCTGTTTGTAAATTCAAAATTCTTTTGCATAAGGTATAGTCAAAGTAACTTGATCTTTTGTTGACTCTTGTTATCAAAATTTTCCTGAAGATTTTCCTCCAAATTCTGTATTTCATCCATCAACTTCCTCTTTTTCAGCTTTTCTTTTTTAAAAAAATCTAGAACCATATTTTATAAATTGTCCTCTCATATTATCTTTGCTTGCATCCCACACTATTGTAGGTTCTGTGCTCTTATTTAAGTTCAGCTCAGAAATTTTTCTCAGTTCCTGTTTACCTTGTTGTAATATCTCCATCTTCAGAAATAGATATTCATTAAGTCTCCATCCAAGCCAAATTTGCTCCATTTTCAGGGACATCATCATAGGATTATGATCTGATTTTTTTTTTAATTTTGGTAAAATATCCATACTCTTTACTAAGTTAGATATGTTTAGGATTTCAAAATCATGCCTATTTTAGAAAAAAATTCATGATGATCTGAAAAAAAAGTATAGTCTATAGATTTTGGCTGCAAGTGTGTTCAACCATGTATTAATCCCAAGTACTCTGTACCTTTAAAGAAGGCTGTAAGTAGTCTCCCTTGATCTTCCTTAATACCTTTACTGGAACATTTGTCTTTCTTAGGATCAACAACCCCATTCCAATTGCCCATGGAAATCAAATTTTACAGGTCTTGTTCAGATTTTTTTTTTTTTTACAAATGTTCATAAAACATTGCTTTCTAATTATTGGGGCCATAAATATTCATTAAATGCATTTTCCTGCCATTCCAGTTGATTTCCACAATTACCCATCTACCTCATCCATCTTGAAAAATCAGTTTAGGTTTAATGTTTGGTTTATATAAAAGACTACTCCATTTCTTTTGTTTTTGTTTGCAAGCAAACTCTATGCCTATATTTCTGTTCTGCAAAAGTTTACAGTCTCTTTTTCATATGATTTTTTTGAAGATAAATAAATGTTTGCAATTTTTAATCCCTTTTTTTCCTTTTCTGGGGTGAATTCAGTGCTTTTACATTCCATGAATTTATTTTCAGATTCATTTTAGTTATTTTGTTAACATATCTTATTATATTGTTAGTATTACTTCTTAACAACTCTTATCATTTGGATATCAGTTGGGGCATCTTCCTTCAGCTTTTCACTCTCTCCAAAAAGTGTATATTTGTCACTCACATAAGTGGTTATCAATCCATATGGAACTATGCAGTGAAAGATCATATATTTTTTTCCTGAGGGCCTCTACATTTCTTCAGCATTCTTTCAAGTATTTCTTTAAACATAATTATTTCATTCTCATTTATTTTGAGCTCTTTCTTAAAGTTTGCTCTCAGTATTCATATCTGATGCTTTTATGTGTGAAACAAATTATCACATCTTGGCAATGTTTTGCTCTGTGCATAAGCAGTTTGCCAATATATTGCTTCAATTGTTTTGTCAAAATCTTCAGCAGAGCTGCTTATAACTTCCCACTTAGGTTTTAAAACTATCTCTGTTAAATTGGTCCGCTCTTCTGGCATAGATCTTTGTCCAATCTGTGCTTCCTTTGATTTTAACTCCATCATCTAATTCTATCCTATGCCTCTTACAAATCCTGCCATGAAATGGCCATACTCATTGAGTTGTCAGAGATCTCCTGTTCATGTTTGTGTATAGTAGTACTAAGATTCTGAACTGATGCTGTGATCTCTTTGAATTGTTTTTCAGAAAACTGCTGAAAATGATTTACTTGCCCTATAATCTCTAGTCTTAACAAGTCAGTTTCTGTTCTAAATTCCCATTACTTTCTGTCACACATTTATTCAAATCTCAAATATTAATGCTTGAACTGTAATAAGCACAGGTTCAGTTTTGTCTAGCCCAGCTTTGGACATTATTCTGGTGGCCATATTAATGATGTTGTATAAATTACTTTCTGCTTAAATTCTGGTGTTAGAGACAATATTTATTTCCCCTTTTCTGAAATATGGCTCCTGTATAGACCTTTCAATTGATTAAATCTTGAGACCGCCAAATCTGTTTCTTATTTCCAGTCCAAATTGTGACTTAGTTTACTCTTCAGTTTTTGAGCACTATGCTATCTGTCTCTCATAACTCTTAGTTTCACTTTCCAAAACTATTATCAACTATTTTTTTTTATTTATTAAAACCCGTATATTCACAATTTTACAGCGTTTATGGCCCTTTTCGCATGGCGTTTTTAAAGCATATTAGGCACGCTCCCTCCCCCCTTCACAAGCCGCTGTACCGCATGACGTTCTGGCGAACCAGGTGCTGTCACAGCCATGGATAGTGCCGACAGCGTGTTTTCTTATTTTCGCCTGAAAGGCAAAAATAACCTCCCTTTCACGCATCGGTCGCGCGACCAGAGGGCCTGCGGAGCAGTCATCCAGTGTACTTCTGGGAAGGACCAGGGAGTGGGCGGGGTGTGGGCAGTCCCTGCTGCCTGTCCTTCATGCAGCAACTCCCAGGGGACGCTCCGCCCAGCAGCAGGCTGGCCACTGCCCCCATCGCAGCAGGGAACACTGCACAACACGTCGCCATGAGAGACCACCCTGGGGCTGCGTTGCCACTCACACTCGAGACGAGAGCAGCCCCCGGGGTCTGGCCGACTTTTTTTTTTTAAACCCAGCGCTATCGTTAGCACGTTAGCACGTTACCAACGTAGTATGAAGCAGCCTGTTGGCAGGATCTATCGTGCTAAAGTTAGCACAATAGCCGGCAAAAAAATAAAAAAAGAAAAAGAAACACCATCGCCCAATCAGGGGCGGTGGGGCGGGGACAGGGCGGGACCTAGGCATTGCCCAGGACACTGACATGCGGACAAGCCAACGGGCGGGGACTGGTGCTCTCTCACCAATACCCTGCTGTATGCGGACTGCAAGGGGGTCTCTACTGAGCCTCTTGCGATATTGGCAATATCGTGAGGGCTCTGGTTCGTCACGCTATCAAGGTAAGATGCGAAATGGAAGTATGTCTTATTCATTTTTCAACTATATAAAAATACATATAATTGTTTGCTTATTGAACAATCTTCCATTTTGCATTTTTTCCAACATACTTCTAGGATCTGTTAGATGTTTCAGTCCTATCCAAATTTCAATGCATTTATAACTTACTTACTTCCCTTGTTTGAACCTTCTTTTGCAGTGTTTCTCTGTGACCCCAAAAAACCCATTCTATCACTGAAGACTTGCCATCATCAACTATTATCAATGGACACTGCACTTCAATATTTACAGTGCGGATTGTTTGCACTCATTCGAATGTAATAAATCACCAACTGAGCAGAGGATTTTTCTTTCACTGTTCAACATGGGCCATGCAAGATCCTTTGATAATATTGTAAATCTTTATTTGGAGAAGCTTCTGTCTAGCCAACCTTAATGAAGATGCTTTGAGATGCTTCTGCTTTGTAGTGGGGAACATTGTAATTTCCAGGGCATATCTCTGTGAGATAGCTCCCCAGCCCACTCCTGATCTCGGAGGTTATGTAGGGGACTGCATTTCTGCTCTTCTGGAATTCTCTGTATCTTCATATACTTACAAAAATAATAATAAATCCTGAAAACGTAGTGCAGTGTGAGAATCATGGTGATAATGGTCAGCCATCTTGGCCAGAGTCCTCAAGGGTGGAGGGGGCATTTTCAGTAAAAATTAAAAAAGAAAGAAAGAAATGGGGGGATCCTTAGAAACATCCACAGGCCATGTTTTCACTGCTTCTGGTGTAAGGATATTCCCCAACCATCTTTTGGTGAAACAATTTAACAATGCAGTCCCCTTCTGGTGAAATGATTTTCAAGGTCAACCTGCATTCTCGTTGGACTCCCTCTACTAACCTGCCCCTAAAACCTATAACTTACAGCATTTCCACTTTCTATGCAGCTTGAAGAGGAGAAGAACAGGCTGCTAGGCAGGAAGCAGGAGTTGGAACAAGAGCAAGCGGTTTGGCGTGAGCAGCTTGCACACTTGGAGCAGGAGCTGCTGCACACAAGGGCAGAGAAACAAGGGCTGGAGCAAAGGTGCCAGGCATCTGAAGTAAAGCAGGAGATACTGGAAGAGGAAATGGCTTTGCTGCGCAAGGAAAGGGTTCAGTTGCAGGACCAAATAATGCAGGTGTGTAAAGGGCATCCACAGAGATCCCAGGGCCTTTTAATCACTACACAATTGGCTTAGATCAATTTGGTATTTCTTGTTAGTACTCTGCTTCTGGGTGGGTGATAAGCAAGCCACGAGAAACTGAATTATCTGTTTCGTCTGAAATGCTCATTTGTTAAGGAGGTTTATCTTTGATATTTTTAGTAATCCAGTAATGCCTATTTTTAAGCCCTGTGGCTGTAAATTCATTGTTTTATTCTGCTTTCTCTGGCCATTTCTGCACTACATTGTTATAGTGCTATTATTCCACTTTCAACTTCCTATGGAATTCTGGGGTTTGTCGTTTAGTGAGGCCAAAATGCCCCTCCCTCAACTGGATTCCATAGGATGTTGAAAGTGGAATAATAGCACTATAACAGTGTAGTGCAGAAATGGCCTCTGTCTTCATGTGGATTTTGAGTTTCACTTGTGCATGTATTATATGATATCCTATTTTTAAAACAAGAGCTAATTGTGTCTCCCCTGACATTCTGTTACTGATCTCAAAGTGGCCATTGTGGGTCAAAGGAACTTCAGAGGAAGATTAGAAGAAGAGACTGCAGAGTTATAGCTCATCAAATGGTTCAGTTCTGTCTCTTTAGGTTTGGATTATGATAAAGGATTTTTATCACACTACATATATTAGTTGATTATCATAATACATCTTTTAATCTATGACACCATGGTTGTATTAGCAACAACTTATATTGTTGCTGTCTGTATTTTCTGCATTTAATTTCCCTCACAGTTATTTAATTTCCCTTACAGTTCTCACATTTATTACACATACACACTCATATATATCATATATACCTGAAATATACCTAAAATTCTAGTGTGCACTTTATACTAGACTCAGGTATCCACTACAACCATCTAATGGAATGAGCTGTAATCCATTAAAACTTAAACCATAATACATTTGTTAGTCTTTCAGATACCATAGCACTGTTATTTTGACTCGAAGAATTCAGTCAGAATATAATTATATGGACTTCAGTGGAATTCTTGTTTTGCTTTTAAAACTTTTTGAAAAGTTACAAGAAGAAAAGTAGGGAGTAAAGAGAATGAATGCACCAAGTTCAGCTATGTTCAAACATGCCAAATGCAATACATCTAAATAAAGCAAACCAACAAAGAAGAAGAAAGTGTAACATTAAACAGTATTTTTGAGCAATTATGAATTTAATTATAATCACAATAGTGGCAAATATCTGCTCTACTTCTATTGCATTTGAGTCTGATGATGCGAATTGTGAAAAGAAATTCCTTTATTTGTGTGCACTTAATTCACCCTAGCTGAAAGAAAGCAGCCAGATGATACCCTCAGCAAAACTTCCATAACACAGTTGATTCAAAGAAACCATTTTGGAATCTTACAGCTGGGAAAGAGGCATGACTGCAACATTTTGGCTTTCCAGATGGATGATTTGCAACCATATACAGCCAGGATGCAGGGATATGTGTTCAGCTCTAGCTCCTGCTCCTAATGTCTGTCTCTTTCTCTTATATTCCTCTGATATTGTGCCAGCTGAACAGCCAAAAGCAAACTCTAGGTGAGCAGCTGACCCAAAGCCACAGAGAGATGGAAATCCAAACAGACTCTTTACTCCGTGTGCTACAGGAGAAAGAAGAGATGGCTAAGGAAAAGGCACAACTGGCTGTAGAGCTTGCTGCCCTGGAGAGAAACAGAAAATTGTTGACAGAGGAGGCAGATAATCTCAGGTAAAGCCTATCTCCTGTAACGCAAATGATGGTTCCGTAGAGATTTATGTATGGATTAATCAGAAATTAGAAAAGGGTGGGTTTTGTTTGTTTTTTTTTGGTTTTGTTTTGTTTTGTTTTGGATTGTAATTCCTAGCATTATAGTCTCACCCTCTAAAAACTCTGCAATTAACTTAAGGGTAATGTCAATTATGAGACAAGTGGCATGAGGTAAAGTCATGTTATATTTATTGGGTTGGCCTTGCTCCATCCCTGCTTAATACATCTTGCTCAATACTTACTTTAATACATGGCTCTGCAGACAACAGATGAAGTGACAACCAGGAGAGTCTGGAAAATAGAGAGGTAAGGGGGAATAGACCCTTTTTAATACATCGAAAGAGACAACAGATTTGAAAATGTCTTGATTCAGTTCTCTTCCAGGGATAAATTAATGATAGGGGAAAGACTGTTGTGTGCTAATTTTTTTATCTGCAGTCCTCTTATGAAAAGTCTCTTCTGAATGCACCCCAACGTAGTTAGATTTACATTTAATCACACATAAGCCATGTTTAACTGTAGTTCAGCTGGTCACATGAGCAGACACCTAAAGAAAACCTCACACCTTCCCCATGGAGGAAAGTGGTAGGGCGTAAATAACCGCGTCATTGTTTTCCTCTCCTAAATGAGATAACTTTACCCACTGATGTATTTAAGTCTTTTACTCCAAGTCTCAAGTCAATTCTCAAGTCCTTGAAGGTACTGTATTTGCTGGCATATAAGACGCACGTATTTTCCTAAAAATACTCTCTGAAAATGGGGTGCGTCTTATACACCAGCAAATACAGTAACACTAAAAGCATAGGGAAGAGAAGGGGAGGGAAGGGGAGTGAAAGGAGTCCTCCCTGCCCAGGCGAAACAGGAAGAGAGGGGGTAGTGGTAGCCTTGATCTATAGGAACATAGATAGATGTTCCTCCAGTTTCTCCTTACCTTCCCCTCCTCTCCTATGCATTTTGACTGCTGGGAGTTTCTGCCCAAGCAAAACAGTAAGGGAGGGGCGGTGGTGCAGCACTCTTTTCATTCCCCTCCTCTCCTGGTGCAGCACTCTTTTCATTCCCCAACTTTCCTGTGCATTTTGACTGCTGGGAGTTTCTGCCCAAGCAAATAGGAAGGGGTGGTGGTGGTGAAGCACTCTTTTCATTCTCCTCCTCTCCTGCTACAACACTCCTTTCCTTCCCCTCCTTTCCTGTGCATTTTGCTCACCAGAGAACTAAAAAAATTTTTTCCTGGAAAATACCCCTTGAAAGGGAAGGGTGCATCTTATATGCTGGTGCATCTAATACGAGGGCAAATATGGGGTACTTTCAAGGCAATTCTCAAGTTTGGGAGCCAACTTTATACCCCAACCTATATTCCAGAATTTTTGGACAGAATTGAATAAAGTCAGTTTTAACAATTTAAGCAGAATTAGTCCTTTGCATTTGTGATTTTACCATCTGCAACTTCGGACGTGGGAAATAGGAACTTTCTTACTTCCCATTTCAGAAGCTGGAGGATTTTTCAGAAGTGGGGAATAGAATCCTTCTCACTCCCCACTACTGAAGCTTCAAAAGCTTTAGAAGGAAGGATCCTTCCTCCTCAAGCCTGTTGCCTAACACATTTGCTCTTCCTCTCTGAGAAATACATCCTGCACTCTGGGGAAGAGTCTTGCCTTCTGCTCTTAGGAAAAGTTTTAGAAGGCTCTTCCAATATGCAACAGCACAAGCTGCTGAGCAGACCTCAAGCCTGTTGCCTAACCCATTTGCTGTTCCCCTCTGAGAAATGCACCCACACTTTGGGCTTGAGGCAGATTGTCATGTGACCAGTAGTCAAAAAGAGATGGAGGTGTTGTTCAAAGTCATAAGGTTTCTGGATGAATGTGTTATATTACTGAACCAAGGGCAGCAGGTCAGTCACTAAAAATATACAAGTCTCGAGTTGAGTCAAGTCAGTGCATCATTTATTGCCGAGTCAAGTCTGAGTCGAGTCAATGAAGTGACTTAAGTCCGACTTGAGTCCGAGTCAGTTGACTTGAGTCTACATCACTGACTTTACCCTTACTGAATGCTGTTCTATTTCAAATTGAAGCAGGTTGTGTTTCTCCCATGTCCATCTAATTGCCCCTTTAGGGTTTTAGCTTTGCTGCTGTACCACAGTTTCAGCTCAGAAGGCCTGATGAACTCCTGCAATGAACTCTTGAACTCTGTCAGATCTGCCTGCATTAGTCATAATCATAGAATGATAGAGCTGGAAGGGACCTTATGGGCCACCAAGTCCAACCTCCTCAGCCCAGCTCAGTGAAGGAATTCTAGCTAGAGTGTTCTTAGCAGGTAGCTATCTAGCCCACCACCTCTCTAAATAATTAGTTCCATTGATGAACTGTTCAAGAATTTCCTTCTAATGTTCAATCAAAATTTAAACTTAAATTAATTAAAAACCATTAGACCTGGTCCTGTCCTCTTGGGCAACAGAAAACAAACCTGTATTTCTCTTCTCTGTGACAGCCCTTTAGATATTTAAGGAGTGCAGTCATGTCACTCCTCAGTCTTCTCTTCCCCAGACTGAACATACCCAACTCCTTCAACCTTTCCTCCCTGTTTTGTTCTCCATACTTCTTATAATCTTTGTTGCCCTTCTCCAAAGCCACTCCAACTTGTTTATAGCTCTTAAAATGAGGCACTGAGAACTGTACACAGTACTCCATATGTGTGTGCCTGCCTTCATCATCACCACACCTCTTTTATTGCTGAAAACTGGGGCTTCAGACATGCTCTTATGACAACAGGATAATTTAAAATACCCATTGGCTCCAATCAAAGCTTGCAAATAATAAGTTACTAGAAATCAAAATGTCTTTGATGAGTTACTTGTGTGATATTTTTATTGTTCTTTGTAACCAGAGAGCAATGGACATGAGATATTGATTGCCTATTTGATCAGCAGTTCCTTCCTACTTGAGCCATGGTCTGTACTTCTGCTCATGGCTTCACTTCTTATGAAGTTAAGCTCTAGAGAAAAGTTATTGCTGAAATGCAGTGAACTGATGTCATTGTACTACATTTCTTCTCAGCCCTTACTAATCTGGCCAATAGTGAGATACATTGTGGGAGCAGTACTTCTGTAGCATTTGTAGGTGCAAATGTTCCCCACCCCGGCCCAGGCAAGTGTGATTCAAATTTAATTCTGTGCACTGGTGCAATTTTCTTTGAGACATGGTTCAAAGGCTGTAGGAGGAAAATAAGTTTTGCATCTGCAGATTGACTTCTGTGACTTGTGGCAGCGGCACAATGTGAACGCCCATGTGTCAAAAAATTGGTTCTGGAAATTTGTGGTTTTCAAAAGGCCAGTGACTCTTGTCTCACAGCCCTATCCTTGCCCTGAAAGCAGTTATATCAAAACATTTGCTAAAGTACCTGCTGCCATTTCAGATTGTCTTTGTTAATCTAATCCTTAGGAGGCAATCCCCCTTTGTCACCTTTGAATTTTGGGGACATTATCACACAGCTCTTCTAAAACAGTAATTCCATTTTTCTAAAGTCTGCATGGCTTGCACTACAGTTCTGTATGAATAGGGGCATGAATAGTCACTGAAAACCAATAAGATTACGTTGTCCTTCCCCATCATTGTCTGCATATCTATGTATCTATCTGTCTGTCCATTTCATTTCTAAATATACATGTGTTCCCTTTTTAAACAAGTTCAGTATGGTGCTGATGGTTCCCCACACCTTCATTTCAATCTCACAACACCCCTCTGTGGTGGGTTAAGCTGAAGAAGAGAGCGGCCAAGATCCTACATTGTCCACTGTGATATAAGAGTTCTGCAGGTGGAATGTTGCTGCAGCTTTCCATTTACCACTCCCAGGACTCATTGTTTTGCTGTGACAACCTCTCCTTGAACAGCCAGCCATTCCATTGCTGGTAGAGAGTATAAGGGGATTGGAGAAGTGTCCGGCTGTGTCCCATAGCCAGATGCAGGCTTATCACATCTTTGGCCAAGAGCTGCCAGAGTCTCAGCAGATTAAGGCCATTTTTGCACTACATGGTTATAGCGCTATTATTCCACTTTCAACATCCTATGGAATCCTGGGGTTTGCGGTTTAGGGAGGGGCATTTAGGATTCTCAGCCAGAGAGTTCTTTGGCCTCAGTAAAGTACAAACCCCAGAATTCCACAGGATGTTGAAAATGAAATAATAGCACAATAACAGTGGTAGTGCGGAAATGGCCTATGTCATCAGACAGACACTTCTCTGATCTTCTGTGTTCCCCACCACCCATGGAATGGCTGTGCAGGGGGTCATCATAATAAAACCATGATTCTGTGGAGGAGGGCTTTGGTAGTTACAGAGGATGGAAGAGAATACAAACCTCCACAAAGACCGAAAAAGGTCGTATGCAAGCATAAGGTGGACTTATACTTGCATATGTCACTAGCAAGATGCTACCCAGGGACTGGCATATGATCAGCTAGTTAGCTTCACAGCTAAGTGGAGAACTGAACTTGGATCACGATTCTTCCTTTTTCCTCACCTGATCAGATAGCAAGGTTCTGTGCTCTCAACTCAATCTTTCTGTGCTAGGCTAGGAGCATGAGAGACTAGCCAAGTGGAAGCCTTCAAGCAGGTACTCCTCTCTGTAGGTTAACTGCATGATTCCTGTTCTGGTGGATCTGTGGGGACAGCCAAGGGACCTGTGATGAATGGGATCACCAGTGCCAAGAAACTTTCTGGGGATGATGTACTGGTTGCACAGCACTCCCTTTCCAAAACCACTGTTTTGTAAATGCCTCTAGAGTCAAGTCATTGACAGCTTAATTGACTGGCGCTGATTATTTCCTGATGTGCTTTAGAGTTGAGAAGGAATCCTTGGAAACCTCCCTTTTTGAGGCACAAGAACTGGCAGCACAGCTAGAGGCTCGCAAGGAACAACTAGAAGGAGAGAATCAAGGCATTGACCTTTCCAGGAAGGCTCTCCAAGGTGCAGTATACATAATGCTGAGTCTGATTCTGAATTTCACTGTGCTTGACTTCTGTGCTTCAAAAGATCAATGCTTCACAGGAAAAGAATCTTCCATTCAAATTCTTAGTTAATAGGTTGGAATACCAAAAGTCAATTGAAACTGCCAGAGTGTATTTCTTTTCAAAAACTTGTCCACTGTGATCTGGCCATGCTAAACGCAATAGCTGGTGATTGACGGTATTCATTCAGATTCCCAGGTAACACAAAGATGTGCAAATTTGGAAGGGAGGGGGATTTTCATCCCACAGCACAGCCACACCACCCTGAAAAACAGCTGAAAATCAAAAACAAAACTGCAAGAAATTTGTTTCTTTGAGAACAAAGGAAAATTTTGCCACTTGGGGCATATTCAGGCATACCTCACTAACAGAGACTCTGACAAAGAAGCTCCTTTTCATAAAGTCTTTTTATGCTCTCAGGGCCCACTTTTCTTCCTTATCCTCTGTCTAGCTGGAACTTTTTTTAAGCTGCATCAGTACTGGAAGGCTGGTAAAGGAAGGCTGGAGAAATACAGGGCCTTAGAGGCAGATAAATCACAACTGCATCTAGATAATAGCACCTTCAATTGAGTCTTCCCACATGTTGCAGTCTATCTTCAGTTGTTGCCCCATGGGAAGCTAGTTTAAAAGGGGACTATTCTTATAAACACACACACATGCACTCACACAAATCTGTTACTGATCTCCTTTCCCAATTATGTCACACTATGGTTTTCTGTGCAAAAGTTCAATTGTGCAGTTGTGTCAATTTTGAGTGGTCAGTGGGGATGTGCCTTGGGTGGGAGATCCAGCCCCTTTCCAGAGTCTCTGTTGCTATGGTACAATGCCATGGTGTCTCTCTCTCTCTCTCTCTCTCTCTCTCTCTCTCTCTCTCTCTCTCTCTCTCTCACACACACACACACACACACACACACACACACACACACACAACTCCTGTAGGACAGGATGCATAGGACTGGGTGGAAGAGAAACACATGAGAGAGGACAGGAGTTCTTGGCTTGACTTTCTTCTTGTCCTCTTCTGAATAGGGATAATGCCTAAGCTTTCTTCCATAATGCCAGGACTGCAAAACATGGGGAGGAAGAAGGGAAGGTGGGGGAGATTCCTCCTAGGAAGGCCCCCAACTGGCTTTTGATTGGTGCTGGACTCAGGCAGAAAGCTGCTCACTTGTGCTGTCCCCTCCCTTCCTCCCTCCTGTCCCTGGCAAAAGGGGCTGGGATAATGCTGGAGAAGATACTGTGTAGGCAGTCTGTGTGCGATAAAGTTTTGCTGTTAACAGGCAGTTTAATCCCAGAATGGTTATGAAGATGCTCAAGGAAAGGCAGCAGTCACTATTGCATAGCATTTTTACAGTTGTAGCAAAAGAGGAGCCTTATGCGAAATGGCTCACAGATTTTCTGTATCAGTTTTTAAGAGTATGTGTGCAGTAGCAATAGCAATTATATTTCTATACCACTTATCAGTGCAAAGCACCCCCTAAGCAGTTTACAGTGTGTTTTAGCTAATTGCCCCCAGCAAGCTGGCTACTCATTTTACCAACTACGGAAGGATGGAAGGCTGAGTCAACCTGGAGCCCTGCAGGATCAAACTCACAACATTGTGGCTGCAATACTGGCATTTAACCACTGTGCCACCAGGGCTGTTAGTAGACAAAGTGATAAAGAATGGGATTCTCATCTTGCTGATCCTGCTGTGTGCCTGCCTACAACAGGCAAAATAAACAGCAGCTGCCTCCAGAATCCCTAACTGAGCATGTGTAAACAGTAAAACTGAAAAAAAGATAGCTGATAAGCCTGCGTCACCATTACCCTCAGCATATTAAGGGAGGATAGATCTGTAAATGTGAATCATTAAAAAGTTGGAACCCTGGAGAAATTGTAAAAAAAAATTCCTGGATGCATTTGAAAGAAGCTTTCAAGTGGTCTCTAGATGGTTCAAAATATTTTTGATTACTTCTGCAAGGATTACCAGACCTGGTTGTTTCATTTCATATTGTCTATACTGATAGTATGAATAAAAACTTTATTGAAATATGTTAAACTGCTCTTCTTTTTGGTGGCACCGGGACCTCTCACTGTTCTTTCCATGTTCTTTCTGCCTCCAGTTACCACAGTTTCTGTCAAAGAACTGAAGCCCAGGAGCACGTCTACTTTGTTAACAGAGGTATACCTGCATTTCAGGGCCTTTCTACACTATACAATTATAGAGCTATTATTCCACTTCCATCTTCCTATGAAATCTTGGGGTCTGCAGTTTAGGGAGAATTCTCAGCCAAAGAGCTCTTGGGCCTCAGTAAACTACAAACCTCAGAATTCCACAGGATGTTGAAAGTGGAATAATAGCACTGTAACAGTGTAATGTGGAAAGGCCCTAAGCTACCTGAAAGCCTCCAGGATGGCAGTTTAATGATCTTGGACAGTTCCCTCCCATGGGGGAATTGAGGGAACTTGGGGGATCTGGCACTGGTCTTAGTTGCAGAAGAGCCCATGAGGCCATAGTGTCCCCCACCCAGTAACATCATTACTCATCAAAGTCAAACAATAGATAAGTATCCAGATTAGTATGTTTTATCCTGTCTTTTTTTTTTACACTTTTGTGCATGCTCACTATGGTTTATAATATAAATAAAACCAGACAGAACAAAACACATGGATTTAAAAATTCATATTTAAAAAGAAATCCTTACAGTGCCTTCTGAAAAATGGCAGTATTGAACCTGAAAGACCTGCTTCCCTGAATGGTAGATTTGTGTTACTGAAACAATTTATTTGCCTCTGGCTAGAGAACACCAAAGGATCTGTCCTTAATGGATTTCATTTTCTTTCATAGTGGAATTAGGAAAAGTTCAGCATGAACTTGAGCTTCAGGAAGCCAAACTAAGGAGAGAGACAGAGATGTTGAAGCATGAGTTAACTCAGATGGAACAAGACTGCCAACTGGCCATCAAGAAGCAGAAGCTGGGTTTTGAAGAGGACCTTGAACACCTCAGAAAGGAGAAGGTCAGTGTCACAGACCTTTGCAGATATGGAGATACTGGCCAGTGGTTCTTGGAACTGTTATCCAAAAAGAAACTTTTCCAACCTTTGTGCAGACAGAATTATTTTTACATTTCTTCCTGCCTAAGAGGTTAAACTTTCCTTCCCTACCTCCCAACCCATTCCTCTCAAATTAAGAATAAACCTGCATCCTTATACCAATTTATCTGGGACTGAGTTCCAGTTAAGACAGTTGGTCTTACTTCTGAGTAGACTTATATTGGATTGTACTGTGTAAAGCTTCAACAAGTAGGAGTCATTGAAAAATAAGCATTTGAAGGTGAAACAGAGGCCATTTCCATACAATGTTGCTAAAATGCAACAGCAGCAGATTGTTTCTGGTCCAGGAGTCGTGCTACCACATGACATCTTCCCTATCCAGCTGCTATTCTGTCCCCAAGCATCACCAAACTAACTTAACCTATTTCCAGAAAAAAATCCGTTAAGAGCCTCCTTTAGCATGTCAATCCCATCAGCCATGTCAGTGCAGTTCTGTAACAGCGCTCAATAGTGCTTCCTGTTATCATGGACCCAGGAGTGGGTGGGGTGTGACTGTGCCCAGCTTGTCCCTTCGAAATCTATCATCTCTGTGTGTTTATTTTAAATTTCTCCTTTGAGTTGAAAGTTTTAATTTTTTTTAATACATTTTTAAGCATTATAGTGCAAAAGTGCAATAGTGTACTGGCATCTCATGCCATTGCAACATTGCTGTGCTAGTACAGCTTCCAAAAACAAACAAACAAGCAAAAAAAGACCCATCGGGTGATGGGGCATGGTGAAGTCAGGGAAAAGGAGTGGCCAAGTACGCTGCAGTGAGGAAGGAACACAGGTGGCAATACCACTACTCATCCGCTTAAGGTGGAAAGGTGCGGAGGAGAGAATTTCTAACCTACTATCATCATGCAAATGGCAATGCTGAGATTGTAACAGAAGAACATACTAATGAGGTATTGTGCAGAAAGGGCCAGAGAGGGGAAAAAATTATTCTAAATGAGGAGGATTACATCAGGATGGTAAGACATCATATAGCTCGGACATCATGACAGTTTCATCACACAGGTTTATTCACACTCCTAACCATTCCCACTTTGAGACAACCATAAAAGTGTGTGTAGTTGTAGAGATGATACATAGAGGGAACGTAGAGAACACTTTTGTAACTAATGTGAGTACAGTAGTTTAAAATGAAACAGTGTGGTGCAATTTTGTTAAAAAAATCAGAGCTTTCTCTAACAAGAGAAGTATATATCTGGGTGCTGATTTGCCCAGAGACAGAAGAGAAACAAACTGAGAAAGCTAAGTGTTTTTTGGTAGTTTTGAAGCTGCTGAGTTGAAATCTGATGGGAGAGCATTGGAGCTTGCCTCCACCTGCTCTGTGTTACCTGTTACTGACAAGTTTCTTTTACATTAATTTTTTAAAATCATTTTTAATATGTCCAGAATAGCCATAAGATGACACCCTCCACAATAATGTTTTGAAGTAACTAATAGAGATTACCCATTGTTCAAAAAGAAAGAAGGAAAGAGGGAAAGAGAGAGAGAGAGAGAGAGAGAGAGAGAGAGAGAGAGAGAGAGAGTATTAATATCAGTGTTAAAACCATTGAGAGGAACACCACTGCCCCCTTGTTGTTCAGGCAGGCAGGGGAAGAGGTAATGAATAACACTGCTGTTTTTACCAAGTGCCTTCCAAGCTTTGAGTTTACTTGATAACATCCTGTTCCACTGACACTAGGAGACCCTCCGGGTGACACTTATTGAGGAGAAAGAAGAGGCTATGCATCACCTCGAGCAAGAGAAGGAAGAACTCATATCCAAATATGAAGCTGAGAAGAGAGAACTCATGGAGGAAGTCCTCACTTTACAACAGAACAGGGATGAAAGCCTCCTTCTACTAGAAAATGAGAAGCAGAAGGTGAGGAGGATGGGTGGGGATAGAGAGTGACATTAGCTAAGACAAAAGCCCTTTCTGTTCCACCACCACCCCAACTCTCCATAGGGATGGGAGAAGGATGGGACCACAATGACACTTACGCACATTGTCATGGGCCCACCTTCTCCCGTCACCAGATGGCGCAATAACGCTGCAAAGGAGTTTTCCTTATCAATGACTGGTGATCACACGACTAATGCGCACTTTCCTTGCTTGTAGAGGTCCTAGAAGTGCAATGGCTGTACTTCCTGCCCCAATGCAGCCTGAGAAATTATCCAGGTGTGCTGTGGCAGGAAGAGGTGTGGCCGTCGCACTTTCTGGAAGATGGAGGCAGCCAGTACGGAGGGGAGTGCTTGCCTCCCGGCAGAAATGATGCTGGGATCCTCACTGGATGTCTCCATGTAAAGGTAAGGTGCAGAAAGGGTCAAGGATTCCTCCTAATCTGTCCCACCCCAAAGCCCACTGAAAGTTCTGTCTCTGAATATCTCCGTAAACCTAAGTGAAAATGGCCTCCCAACATTCTCCACACTGTTTGAGGGTGGTGGAATTGTGTAAGAAGGATAACCTTTCAACAGATATTCAAGAGACAGAGTCATAGAGAAATTGTTATCTGCTTTAACTATAATGTATGAAGTTGGAGTGACTGAAGATTTATTTTGATAAGCATTTTTAAGGAAGCTGATTTGATTCGTACTTCCTTGGTAAATTCCTAGATTGGAATACAGTTACTCTTTAGCTTTTGTATTTCTCTGAATTTTGTGATAAAGTTTGCGGCACAAAGAAATGGAGTTAAAAATGTGTTTGGGCTGAAATGTTTGAAAAATGTATTTTAGGATAAAATGCCTACAAAGCTTTACATCTTAGCTTAAATATATATAAACTGCATATTTAGTTACAACAGTGTTCAAAAGTAAGACAGTGCATCAAAAATTGTGGATTAATCTGGTAATAGGACAGAATGGTCCTATGAAAAAATACATGCAAAACTGATGCGAACCAAAGAGAGATTGATCTGTTCATCACTAGTGCTAAGTAGCTGGGAGCTTCCACTGAGTAGTGCTACTGCAGAGTGATGCTGTCTATAGTAGTTCTCCCAACTGCCCCAGCATTAGCAGGGACAGCTTAGTCAATGTTATCAAAGCAGATTGAAGAATGAGCTAGCTCACTTCCCTGCCAGTCTGGACTGCTACCATCTGCCCTGTGCACTGGTTGCTTATGGCAGCTGATTGGTCCTGAAAGCCTAACCACTATGTTGCAAAATGTCATCATGGATGCATAGGAAATGTGGATGTGACAGGGACACTCACAGCAGCCATTGCACGCGAGGGACTAAAAGGCTCAGTAGGCCTTTTTGACTACATGTAGAGGCAGCTCTTAATAAGCAGGCACTTTGAGATGTGTTGTATTATTTTCATTATTTTATTATTATTTTCTACCCCTCCTTTTTCCCAGATTGAGACTCAAAGCATCTTACAACATTTTAAAAAGACATCATTAAAAATCCACAAGACACAAAAGTTAAAAAATTTTAAAAAATTAAACCAGATTAACACGTACATCATTAAAACATACACAAACACAGCAGTATGGAAGTTAGTAGTATCCAGCACATTATGTAAGACAGACCTTATACAGGCACTCATCAAATGCCTGTTGGCAAAGAAAAGTCTTGTATTAAAAAGAAAAAGTAGGGAGGGTACCAGTCTAGGGTCTCTGGGAAGGAAGTTCCACTGCCTGGGGGCAGCCTTTGAGAAGGCTGTCTCCCATATTCCCACCATATGCATCTGTGAGGGTGGGAGGACAGAGAGAGGGCCTCCCCAGCAACTACTGCTCCCATCATTTCCATCCAAATTGTCATTCTTGCAATGTATTATGGGAATTGTAGTCCAACACATCTGGAGGACACTGAATTGAAGACAACAGTGCAAAAAAAGGGAGGTACCTGAATACACACATTTGCTTCTGTACCTATGCTGAGATGAGTTCTGTTTCTTATTGTGATTTTTCCATATGAACTCTGTTATAGGGCATTCTAAAAATACTGTGAATAAATGAGAAAAGTGAAGTTTCCAGAACAGTGTGAAAATTGTTTACATGTGTGGGTATTCCTCCCTTTTCATTTCTGCCAGGCTATATCCCAAAAGGAAGCAGAGAAAAATCTCCTTTTGGAAAAGGTCAGTGAGTTGCAGCAAGAACTCATGGCTTCCAGGTCAGAGATAGACCGGGTGAAATTAGAAGCTCTAAGCCGCCAAGAACATGATAAGGTGAGCATCAGCCTTAATGAATTTTCTATATCAGAGAGCTGGTTGTTATAGCAGTGGCATAGCCTCCTTGTCACATCTTTTTGAGGTCAGAAGAGCTGAGCTCTGAGGGTAAGTCAATCCAATGATAAAATCTATTTGTGTGATTATAACAGGTGAGAAGGGGTATTATTTTTCACCCTCAATATATACCACATTTCACACAACTCCTCAAAGTGGAAGCCAGCCAGGTACAGTCCTTAAGAGACCTCTTAGAAAACTAGTGAAAACATTTCTGTTTTGCCAGGCATATGGAAGAAGTTGATTTTAATTCTTGATGATAGTTGTATTGTTGGGTTTATTCTGTTGGTTACTGATTGCTTTATTGCTCTTCCATGAAATTTTGAATGGCTGTAACATTCCCTAAGTTCTTGTTCTAAAGCAAAAAGCATATAAATTTTAAAAAGAAAAAATCTTAACTGTTGTTCCTGTAGGAATCATTCAGAATCTAACTGGAGCAGCTCAATGGTATGTTTAACAATCTTTTTTGACATTTTCAGCAGAAACATAACTACTAAGATAAACAGGAACATCAAAATATTAAATATTAAATCTAAGACCTTGATGTTCGATTTGTTTTGTCAGGTAGGTTTATTCATAAAATATTCAAATCAACAGACAACAGTGAAGATGAAGGGTTTGGGGTATGTGGTCTTTATTGCTATTGTAAGTGGGGTTTATTTTTCTGAAGTCTCTCATACTGGCATAGAGATCTGCAAAAATGTATGTAACATATTTATATATTACTTTGTATTCCATTCTGCCACAAAAAGTTTTTGTCTGAAAGAAAATAAGATGGATACAGTATTTAATCATTGTGAAACAAGAAAAATATCTGAGCTTATTGGTCTTTGCATAGAATGTTATTTTGATTTTATTTCCTCCACTAATGGTTTTCTTTTCATAAAAACATATTTTAATTTACAGTTAAGACAACCTGACATTGTTTCAGGCTTCTATGTATGCAGGAATAGTATACCCAGATTTCCAGTTAAAAAATACTTCCTGGTCTATTCCTCCCAACAATCAGGAAACCCATTTTTTCAGCTGTGATTCAACTATTTTCAAATATTCTTTCCATACCTAGTGCAGTGCATGCTACTGACTAGGCTTCCTATTCTGGCTAGTTGCAAAGCTTCATCATGAACAGAACTGCTGAGGACAGGTTGCAGTTGATCTGCTAGCAAAGAAGAGTTATCTCCTGAGATACAGGCCCTTTCGGCAATACCGTACCATCCGAGCATCGGGAAGGGAGAAGGACAGGGACGCAACAACACTTCTGCATAATGTTGTTGCCGTCCTGTCCTTCTCCCGTCCCCAGGTGGTGCAATCACGGATTAAATCGTTGATGGGTTTTCCCCATCAATGACACTTGATTGCACTACCATCCCACACTTACCTGGCCTGCAGAAGCCCCAGAAGTGCAATGGTTGTGCTTCCTGCTCCAGAGCAGCATGGCCAGCGCACGCCCTTCCGCAGAGAGCCAACTGGTGCAGAGAGAGTGCTACCGTCTTGCTCTCCTCCCAGCAGAGCCACTGCCAGGTTCCCCACCAGATGGCTTCGCAAAAAGGTAGAGTGTGGAAAAGGTCATAGAATTCTTTCTTATTGATACACTTATTTCCTAAGGAGTGGGCCTTGTGATCGATGCTGCTTGTGGCATTTGTCTGCCAGCCAGCCAGCGTTCCAACCCAATCGTGGAAAACCTTGACAAGATTTCAGGATCAGCGCTAAAATGTTCAGCACCTTGGGAGGGGAAGGTACAGTTGGATCAAAGTCCTGGTGCTGGAGAAAGGGAAGGTTAACCCTTATAATGTAAGGCTTATAGGCAGTGGTATATTTTTCCACAGGGGAAATAACAGCTTCAAGAAGTGACAAAGTATATAGGAAAACAGCATAGAAAAATAAGTTCTAAATCAGGAATGGGACTGTATTGCAACTCCCATCTCTCATCTGTGGCTCTGCCGGCTGAGACTCTTGTGAGTTGCAGCCCATCGCTGTCTGGAGAGTCATATATTCCATAAATCTGATTAAATTTTTTTAAAGTCTCTCTAAGGGCTCCTAATCTGTCTAGCTGCAAAACTGATAGTGTTAGCATTTTTAAAAAATGCAAGAAACATGAGCAAGGATCTCCCACTATGTTACTTAACTGCACCTTCACTTTCTTGATGTGTAAAAAGTGTTTAAGTGAAGAATATTACTAAAAATGAGGTACTGGCTACTAAAGTTGTTGCTTGGAAATTTTCAAAAGAAAAATAACTGGTTCAGATAAACTGTTGTTTCGTTCTGTGCTAAGGCATTATGAACTCTGGAAAGAGGAAACAATACAATTAGTAGATCCTGGTGATGTCGTGAGGAGGATGTATAGGAAAGGGAACACTGTTGGCCCACACATTGCTTGATTTGGGCTTGGATTGGCTTCTGTCCACATTATGTTTCCCATAATGCACCACAAGATTTTTTTTCCTTTCCTTTCCTTCCTTCCTTTTTTTTTTTTCCACATAGCCTAACACAGGATTGTTTGGTTCTGCTTCTAAATAAAAAACACATTGGCAGTATCAGCCAGGGCCCTGTTGTATCTCTGGAGAGATCAGTTCACAAGCATACAAGACACAGCCTCTTAAGACAAAGCAAACAAACAGCACAACAAGGGTGAGAAACCCCCACCAGAACAAATTTGAAAAGCATTTCATCTGGAAAGATTGACTGAGAACCAAAAGAAAGCCAGCTTTAAAACAAATAACTTCCCCAAAGGACTGTAAACAAGAACCCCGCCCCAGAAATGCATTGAGCAGCACAGAATGACAGGAGCAGACAAGACCTGCCCTGTCGCTGGGATTTTCTGGCAGTCTCTGTTGTTCTAGGACACCAGTTCTGAAACTGTCAGCTCTTCTGTCTTCCCACTCAACAGAATTGACTTGGAGACACACCAGTGACTCCGATCCATTTGAGAAAGTGAGAATGTGGCTGATACAGTAACCTATTTTCTAGCATGGTTGTGCCTGAGAGGGAGGACTCTTCCAGGCTGGGACAGAGTAGGGTGAGGCTATGAATCGAAGCCAAGCCTTCCTCCCCAGGGACAGGGATGTTGCAATTCGTAGCTGGAAGCTGCATGGCTGCGTTCCATGCATGGTCCGATCTCTCTCCTCCTTGGAGAAGCTTGTGTGTGTGGCTTGCAATGCAGTGAGCAAGTTCCTGGCACCAGAAGAAAAGATCTTGCCCAAGAGCATCTCATTTCCTGGAGCTCCCCCTCCCTGAATCCCCAGAGGAGATCCCTTCGGCCTAGATGGCAAAACAGAGCCTCGCAAACTGAGCAAGGGAAGCAGGAGTCTCCCCGTTCCACTCTGGGAACTACAGTTCCTGCCAGAGTTTTGTTCTGTGTGGTTGCTGTTTTTCTTTCTTCCACAGGAATTGAGAGAAGAGCTTCTTTTTTCCCCAAATACTGTGAGAATTCTTTGCTTCTCTATCACTCTGTTCCAATTTCAAAGACGAAAAATGAACAATCATGCTTTGAGAGGCAGCCTTCATTAGGTGTTGAATTCAAAAGGAATCTTGTTCTGAACAAGAAAATAATTCCCTTTGTACAAATGGATATTATAGTATTTTGTTCAGTGGGATCATTGCCTTACCTGGGTTGACTCATCATAGTTAAGATGAACAAACAAGACGAAAGTAAAGAAGAATAGCCAAAGTTGCCAGTAAAATTGTCCAATGTTTACAGTTGCATGGTATACAGAAAGTCAGCCATCATCATCCAGCAGTTCTTCACAGCCCTTGGCAATATTATTCTTTTGAGCTATAGCTTCCAGAACTCTACAGCCAGCATGGCCAGCATTTTTGCTAAGCTCTGCTCAACAGTCCCCTAGGCACATCAATTACATATCAGAAATACTCCTGAGTTTCTTCCCTTTTGACACTTTCTAGCTTAGATGAGGCCCAGTTGTCCCATCGTCCTCTTTCATGATTAAACAGCAAAGAATCCTACAGCATCATAAAGATCAACCAATTTGCTGCAGCTTATGCCAGGCCCGCTTCAGTTGAAATGGTAAAATAAGACATTAATAGTACCATCCAAACATGGTTAACCAAAAATAATTCCCATTGTGTTCATTGGTACTCTTGAAAGCAGTTGTAGACTTTAGGGGTGCCCCAAGATACTCTCCTGAATTTACTGCAACAGAATAACAGGGTGACCCCACTGAGAATGCCATCCTGTTCAAGAATTCTTCTCACACTGTGATAAAGAGAGAGAAAAGATGGACTAGCTAGCTCTGCCCCCTCCATCTTGTCTTCTTCACTGTTCCCACCAGCCATATACTGAAGGTTGAAAATCTACAGTGGGGAACGTATTTGTGTAATGTACATGAGTAAAGCAAACTCCTCACTAGAGACCTCTGCTCTCTAATATGGGGAAGAATGGGTGCAGCCATAAATGCAACTTAAGAGGCATCATTAGTTATCATGTCCCTTCTCTCCCTTACAGTGATCAAGGGCCAGCCCTACCATTAGGCAGGGTGGGGCCATAATCTCAGACATCAGATATTAGGCGGCAGCAGTCACTTCAGCTGTTCTTCCAGAACCCCTGAACATTCCCCTCAGTTGGAGGGTAGAGCTGTGTAAGTCTGTGGACTGTGATTTCTCTTAATTAGTCTGCCACCTCTAGTGAGGGAGAGAACACTGCTATTACTAATGCTGAAGTAGATTGAACTGCAAACCCAGTTGGCTTTTGTACTGAGAGAAGGCACTCTCTTGCTCTTGGCCTCTTAGAGCAATCCTGCTTATTGCATGAAGACATCTAAATAGTACTGTGAAAGCATAACTTGGTTTATAATGTTCCTGGATGAGTGCATGGCTCAGGTGGAATTTGAATATCCAAGATCTAGATTACTTAGGTTTAATATATGTTATAGCTATGTTATATTATACATGCAGGCTAGCTTTGGAAATGGCTTAGCTGAGGAGTCCAAAGTAGTATCGTAGCTATTTAGTCTATGTATCTTGTGGCCAGGGTTGGGCCAAAGTTTTGAAGTGCTGCTGCTTTGACAGCACTAGGGGGCACTCACTGTCCATGAGTCAATCCCCACCTAGTCAGAAGAAGCTCCTGTAATGATAATAAATATTAAAATATGGAGGAAATATGTGAACGCAGTCCATTGTGGCCCCAGGTGGGAGAGCATTTTGAGAATCCATATGAACATGAAATGTGGAATGAAATGAGACAGGATTTAACCTGAAGCAGATATTCTGAATGTCCCAAATTGATCAATGTTTATCTGTGAGGTGAAAACAATATCTATGATTCCACTAAAACGGCTCACACTTAAATAATGTGAGGGTAGAGCCAGCATGGTGTAGTGGTCTGAGCATTGTACTATAACCTTGGCCTCAGGGTTCAATTCCACGCTGGGTTATGGAAGTCTACTGGGTGATCTTGAGTGCATCACACACACAGGCCATTTCTGCCCTACGCTGTTATAGTGCTATTATTCCACTTTCAACATTCTGTGGAATTCTGCGGTCTGTAGTTTACTGAGGCCAAAGAGCTCTCTGGCAGCTCTCTAAACTGCAAACCTCAGGATTCCACAAGATGTTGAACGTGGAATAATAACACTATAACAATGTTGTGCGGAAATGGCCACAGTCTCAGAAAACACCGTGATAGGGTAGCCTTAAGGTTGCCGTAAGTTGGAAACAATTTGAAGACACACAACAACAAGGGCACTGGGGTGGGAGTGGGGAAATAGCTAATGTAGAGCACAGTTAAAATGTGGATTGTAAAGTAGGAAAAGGAGGAGAAGAATACCAACAGTCGTTGGTGACCTAAAGATCTATATAAACTAAGTAGTGTCATTTATTGGGGATTTTGAACAATAGTTGTAATGGAGATATCCTATTCATGAGATACATGAGGGTTTGAAATAAGATGACCATGGAACAAAGCACTGTTCTTCAGTCAGACTGACTTTAGTCAGACACCTTATATTTTCTTTGGTGTGTAGTAATTTTTGGTGCCACTGCTGCCTCCCTGTGGGAAGGGCAATGGCTTTCCTGAACAGCCCATGCTTTGCTCTCATGAGTTCCAGGAGTCACTCCCTGAGAGCTGTTGCCAGAGAGCTGCTACCACTGGAAGGAGAGGGTATTGGGCTAGACTGACAAATACTTTGACTTGCTAAAGGCAGTTTCTAATGTTCTTATACATATGTTCGTACACCCCACACACTTTCCATTTCATGTCCACCCTGCCTCTTAGCTGTTCTGGGGCACAACAGCTGGGGGAAGGAGATATGCATCCTGCACATCTATCAGGAATAACTAAACATTTCTTTCAAAATTGACATCTGATGTTCTCACATGGGGCTACTGGTCCTGTAGAAAGTTCAACATGCATTAATTGTGGTTAACAGTAAGATGCACAACTTCACCATTTCCATTAATCCTTCTGTAGACATTCTCTATCCTGACTTTTGACAATCATATGGACTCATGTTTTGAACATGTCTGAGGAAAAGTCTTCGGGTACACATGTCAAATACTTTGTCTTCAGTTAGTTTTGTTGTTTGTTTGTATATCATGATGTGCTATACCTATTTGAACTGAATTACAGTAATATTACCTATCTTCAAAGGCAACACCACATTACAGGCTTCTCCTACTTATCTGACAAGTTAAGGACTGTCAGAAAACAGAATTGGTTCAAAAGCAGGACCTATGTACTGTACTGTAGGGAACACAAAGGACTTATGGGGGCTAACTTGTTACCAACCATGTGCGCGCTGCTTGCAATGTCTCTCAGCTGGCTTGGTGCCTTTTTCCCCACTCTCAGTTCACTTTGGAAGCAGTACATGCATGAGAGTAGTTCCAGGTGAGCCTCCGTAGGCAAGAAGAACTGATGAAAGAGAGAAACCCCTGTTGAATTAATGGAACTTGTCCTTAATTTGGAAGCATCAAAAGAGGGAGTCGTCAGATAATGGGGCATCAAAAGGTGGAGGTTCCCTGTACAGCTTATTACAAGCTTAGTTCTAATCTGGAATCCCAGAAAAAGGAAGATTGATATTAACCCTACCATCTCTCACTCCCACTTAAACTGGTCTCAAATTGTACACCCTCCTTGTAGATTTCAGCTTATTTCTTCCTACCATAGGACTGCAACAGCAAATGGCCAGTTCCTTGCTGCTCTCCCTTTCCCAAGTTCCCCTAAACCTTTTAGATCTCTTTTCTTGTATGTTCCTCCTCTTTTGTGCCATGTGGGTCATTTACCCTTAAAGCCAACAAATACTCCAATTAACAGTTTTTACTAGATGACTAATTTGCGTGTCACAATATTGCTGGTTTTTAGATCAGCCTCTGGCACTGGGGGAAGAGGGAATGCATTAGCCATGGCTTACAACAGGCAGACTTTTTTTGTATATTTAATTCTCCCTCCCTGACCCGCACTCCACCCCACCCCACCTTAAATTCATAAGATTCATTCTGCCTACTGATGTGTGGAATGTTTCTCCTAACTTAACAGGCTTGGTCTTTGAACTGATATAGTTTTACAAATGCAAAGAGCTGGCTATCCCCCACCACCACCAGTTGTTCTGTAAAAAGAGATTAGGACCAACTCACTCACTCTTTCTGCTCAAGTTGAGTCTCTTTAGGTAATACTTGCTTTCAGTTTTGGACCAAAATATGCTCATGTTCAACTGTATTTCTAGTGAAACCAAAGTAATTTAAAGTATCCGTATTTTGTCCAGGGAGTTACCATATTAAGGCAGGGTGGCCTGTATGATCTAATAGGACACTTTCCATCTTGGCATGTTATGACTCTATGAAACGTAATTCAGTTTGCAAAATCAGTCAGAAAAAAAATGAAGGGAATATTAAATGTATGGGAGGCACCTTAACAGTACTTTGTAAAATTCTCTTGGTGAAAATGGTTAGCAGTTGTTTTAAATTAAACTGAGTTTCATCTCTTAGGTCTCATTCAGGACAGTTGCCACTTTGCTGAGGAATGGTCTGACCATGCTCATCTCTTGGTCCATCTGCCATACAAGTTTAGTTAGACTTTTATGCATGTAAACCCTTTGCTACTCTGGAGAGTAACTCCAAAAAAAAAATCTCACCCTAGCTAAAAGAAGTTTATCATTTTGTAGCTATTGACAGAGCTCTTTAATATTTTTTTGGGGGGGGGGGTTACTTTAGCATTCTAAGCGGCCAAAACAGAATAAAGCACGGGTGATTGATCTGCAGCATGGTGCCCCAAACAGCTGCCTTTTATATTGGTTCCCCAATCCATTATGGAAGGGGCATAAGAAGGTGTTCACTGAAACACAGCTTGGAAAAATTACTCTTTTGAACTACAACTCCCAGAATTTTTCAGCCAGTTGTCACCACTTTGGACTTTTATGTATGCACCATCAGCTTGCATATGTAACATTCACTAGAGTGGAATAATCTCAAATATTGGAATTCACTGGTCCAAAGACAAACTGCCTTTAACCCATCCCACTCACCACCATTGGCTGCATTGAACCAGGAGAGGTTTTCATTCCTTTCTTAAGGACCACTGCAGGGCACAGTATGACAGTAACCTTTTACCAAAAACTACAGCAACGCAAACATTGTTTTTCAGTGTCTGTGTGGCTTTTTCATGACATGAATAAGATAGGTTGGCTACATTGACTGACTACATGTTTATTTAATTTAAATGGAGATGGTTTTGTTATGTGTGACCAATTGAATTTTCCATTCCCTCACATGGTGACTAGCATTTACATATGTTCCCTTCTATGCAGAGAAAGTGCCCTACAGAGTTTAAGAGAATGTTTCCCAGTGTCTTCAAATAAGTCTGTCATTTAATATTATCCTGTAACAATTATCCCCCTGGGGGATAATTAGCAGATTTCTAATAATCTGGGCTGATACCTATCCTAGGCTAAGCTTGGTGGACTGAGAATAGTGGTGCCCCGTCCAAGAGAGTGCTGTTTCAAAGCTGCTATGGCTAAATGTGCCCTGCCCTCATGTTAGAGTTCTTTCCAGATACATAAACCAAGAAGTAACTCATGCTATGTCTCTTCCTGTTGCTTCTTGATTATAGAACACAGTTGCCGGCATCACCAGTGAGTTATGGACCTTCCAGGCACAGTTTGAGGATGCAATGGCTGCCCACCAGAAAGAGGTCAAGCACTTGAATGAACATGTAAAGGAACTGGCAAGAGAGAAGGAGCTTGCTGGGAAGGAGGTGTGTATGACTCTTCTGGCCATAAAGAAGTGTGCCTGTTTAATTGAATTGATGAGATTTACCTATCTGGTGACTCACCATATAACAATTGAGTCAATGGGTCTACTTTAGTTGGGGTTAAGTAACAAGGTTCAGTCTCTAGACTGAAGACACATAACAATGTTTCTCAGAAATGAATGTGATGTGAGATTGAGTTGGTGCTAGGGCAAAAACTTAGCACAGGGATAAAGACTGTGTGTTGCTGGACTGCAGCTCCCAGCATCTTCCACTACTGTCTATGCAGTAGTTGGGCAGATGTGAATTGGTTGAACAATATCTGGAAGGCAATACATCCTGCACCTCTGTCATAGCAGTAGCTCAAAAAATCTCTTAACTCCAGATGACAACAGGACAAAATTAAGGAATATCTACACCATAGCAATGATGTTTGTATCATACCACTTTCAACACTCTGGAATGGTAAAATGTTTCCATAACCTAAGCTGGATAGGATGGAAGTAACTTCCTGCAGACCACTGGAAGTAGCTGAGATCCTCCCAAGACGGGGGGGAGTAGCTGGCACTGACTTCAGCCAATCAGTCCCTGTATGTCACCTCCAGTAGTGGCCTGCTATTGGTTAAATTGGAAGCAGGATTCACCGCCCGCTCTGCCGTGTCCTTTCTTTGTAATACCTGTCTCTAGATGATGACTCTTGCAGTGGAAAAATATCTGAAGCTATGGAAAACTTCCCCAGGTGGTAACCCTCACCCACTGCCAGATGCTTTCAGGGCTCTAGTTCTCTACAAACACAGAACAGCAGAACAAGAGAATGACCCCAGCCTGAAAAGACAGGGGTGGGGTGTGAGGGGGAAATAGAAAATTAAACGACATAAAAGAGGAAGAGAGAGTAATTTAACATGACAGCCTGTTTATTTTGGCAAAAAATGGCCTCCTTTCAACAGAATTCAAAGTTCAGCCCCAGGAGGGACCACACAAGCAAGTAGAAGAGGGTTGTTTCAGAGGGCAGGGAGGGCAAAAGGAATGCGGATGGGGCGAAGGGGGTGCACATATTCATAGATGGATATAGGATGGGCAGAGAAAGACTAACACAGCACGGGAAGGGAGACAACAGCCTACGAGAGAGTGCGAGGGGAGTGGGAGAGGACAGTTGTGGGACTAATATAACAAGCTGAGGGCGAAGAAACAGAGAGAAATCCTCACAGGCGCCAGCATTGACCTACGTATCGCCATGGGAACCATAACATTTTCACAGCCTTTTAACTTGAGGAAGTCAGGCTCATTGAGCAACCCTGCCTCCCCATACATGCAGGCATACTCACATAGGCTCTCGTCTGAATGCGCATACATGCACTCACAATTGAAAAAGGTATGCCTGCAACACACAAACACAGAAATGTATTCACTGAGTGGTATATGTCCTATGCACTATTATGATACAGGCATCCTCACCAGAGTTTAGATGGGGGAATTGCTACAACTCCCAGAATCCCTGGGGAACTTGAGCAGTTGTAATCCCCCAAAAAGGACCCTTTTCAAGTTCTAATCCTTAAGCATACATGCACACGAACATACAGGAATGAATCCTTGCTATGTGGAAATAGTTGCATGAATTCACAAATATTTGCATGTGCACATTTAGGTTATACATCATTGTGACAATATATACATACCATAATGATACATATCATTAAATGAACAGAAAAGAGGCTTAAAATGAGTAGGGGAAACACACTCTATGTATGTCCCTTCAAACTGCCTGCCTATATACTCTAAAGGCACCAGATCCTGTCTGATTTTGGAAACTAAGCAGGACCAGCCGTGGTTAGTACTTGGATGGGAGACTGCCAACGAATACCAGGTGGTGTAGACTATATCCTAGGAAAAGGAACTGGCAAAACCACCTCTGAGAATTGCTTGCCTAAGAAAACCCTTTGAAATTAATGGGGTTGCCACAAGTTGGCAGGAGAACTTGAAGGCATATACACAGAGTGTGTTTTCCTTACTCATTCTAAGCCTCCTTTCTCTCCCACCCTGAAATACCCTCTTCCATGTGTCCAGGGTTCAGCTGGCTGCCTAGGAGTGATTTCAAAAGAGGCTGTTTATTTTTTAGGGAAAAAAGTTCTAGTCAAGATATAATTATAATAATCACATTAAGAGCTTTGCTGCAATGTTCCTGTAAACGAGGAAAGCTCTACTCTTGCACAGAGAGTGGGAGTGAGCCAGGAGGGGAGTGTGTGCATGTGTGTGTGTTGTGGGGGGTGTTGTGTGCAATGTTTTCTTTTCCTTTCAGTCCCACCCTGTGGCCCCCCCTTCCCTTATCCCAGGGAATAAAAACAGTTTATTTTATGATGGATAGTCCCGCTCTTTGGTCACTGACCTTTCTTAGTAAATTTCTGCTGAGCTCAGCAGAAAATGCTGTGAGTGCGTTTGTGGATCCCATATGTGGGTGGGGGCTGGGAGAGAAGGGGCTCACCCTAATCCTTCTCAAAAACAGAACAACAATAACAGAGAGCTGGTCGGAATAAGCCAGGCCAACAGGGAGGATCTGGACAATGTTAGAGCTTAACAGTAAAGAACTGGGAAAGAAAACTGGGAAGAAAGGACTGGGGACTTGGGGGTTTGCACAGAATTCTCTTGCCCAGCCCCAGTCCCAGTAATACACAGGGCACAGATCAAGAGCAGGCTCAGCTTTTCCAGAAGGGCAGGATTTAACCTCAGAGCACTAGTTTTGCCTGCATTTGAGACATCCCATGATACTAACCCAAGAATTAACTGGAATTTGCTGTGCCATTCTCTAGGACACATTTATATTGTGCCAGGATGCAGGCTCATACCCTCCAACTTTTCATGTGTAGCCAAGGAACATCAGAGTGTGGTCAAGACGATAAAAGTGAAGAACAGACTGGCTCAGAGTAGCTGCAGCAGTCTGCTTTTGCCTGAGTCTACTGGGAAAGACAAGATTCCACCCCTCCTCTCCTCCTCCCACCCCCATTGAGTTAAAACTGCAAAATATAGTTCTCTCTTCAGGTTCGACCTTCGCAAATTTGATTATTCGTAAGGCGCGTGTGCCTTCCCCTCCATTCTCCTTGTCCCATCCCCTTGCCTTTTGCTGGGTGTGGAGAAGGAAGGCAAATGCATCCAGACAAAAGGCAGGTGAGGGCAGGATGTGCACATCTTCCTTTACCCCTCCAGAGCTCTCTCTCCCATTCACTTGCATTTTGCCCCAGCACGGAGAATGCATACTGAGCCAAAAGACAGAGGAAAGAGGGAGGAAGACACATATGTGCCTTCCTTCTCCCCTCTGGAGCTCCCCCTCCCATTCTCCTGCATTTTGCTCTGGTGTTGAGGCAAAAGGCAAGGGAATGTGGGGGAAAAGCATGTGTGTGCCTTCCTTTTCTCCACCAGAGCTCCCCTTTCCATTCCCTTGTATTTTGCCCTGGTACGGCGAATGTACCTGGAAGCAAAAGGTAAGGGAATGGGGAGAAGGCTCAATCCCTCCCCACATTCCCTTACCTTTTGCCCAGGCATGGAGAAGGAAGGCATGAGCACCAGGGCAAAAGGCAAGAGAATGGGAAGGGGAGCATGGGGATGCAGCTATTCACAGTTTTTCCACTTTTGTGAGGGTTCTGCACCCCAAAGCCTTGCAAAAATGGAGGGGCCACTGTACTTTTGCATTCTGAACTCAGTGTGCAGCAACTGAAATAAGCTGAGGACAGGCGGGAAAAATGGAAGGAGGAAAGCAAAACTGGGACATTTTCAAGCAAATGAGAAAGGACAGCAGAGACTGTCCCTGCTAAATCAGGTGAATTGAAGGGTATGTAGGCTAGCTTGTTCCTCTGTGGCCCCTGCTGTAGGTATATGTGCTGTTTTGTGGGTTTGGACAAGTTTCTGACCCTGTCTAAGGCATCACACTAACATTCAGATATGATCCTGCCCTTTAGTCTGCTTCTGTTCTTCCATTGCTGTCATTTCTCCCCAAGAACATTTCTTCCAATCTTCTTTTGCTGAAGGTTTTCCTTGTCAGCCTGAGCTGGAAACCAGGTAGAAACAGTTCACCATGTGAGCCAGTTGGAAGGGTTATGCATATAGGTTGGAAAAGCAAGGAAATGTTTCAAGGACACAGCAACCTGGCATCAATAGCCGAGCATGAATTTAATTCAGATGTCCACCTCTCAATGTTTTTTTTAAAAAATATATGTTGCTAGGTGTTAGCAATAACATTTATTACTTTCAAATGAATGCAACATGGAGTTTCTAAGCATTGGCTTTGGCCATGTCTATTCAGGTTGCTGCACATTTTCAGCATATACACTGCAGATCAGATGACTTTTGAAAAATAAGCAATATAGACAATTTCAGAGTGGGCAGTGTTTCTTCCTGTTACTTGCAGAATGTAAGAAATGAGGTCTTAAGATCATCTAAGGCCAGGAGTTGCCAACATTGCTGATCTTCAAAACTGAGTTCGTCTTGTTACAGCCTACTCTTTCCTCAGATGTAATCTTCTACACACATATGCAACTTCATTCTAAAATTCATGAGCAGGCTGATAACTGTATGTATCTACAGTGCCAGACAAACATATGGATTTGTACCAGGAGTGGGAAGGTTCCCAATGTCAAGGGGTAATATATGTCCCTCCTATGTGTTGAAGGGATACATCTCCTTTCCAACCTACCCAAAAGAATTACTGGAAAATGCCTCTTGTATGCCCTAGGAACTGTGGGGGTAGGATTTTGCTGGAGTTGATGAGGGGGAGCGGTATTGATGTGATCTGACACCCAGGAAGGATTTTTTCCCCAAGCCAATTTTGAAGACAAGCCTCCTCTCTCCAGCCTAAGAATCTTGCAGGAGGCAAGCAGACTTGCCCCCTACATCCTCTAGAAGGTATGAAGGACCTTTTCTTCAGTAAACAAGAATGGAGGGAGGTGGAGGATTGAAGGCCACACTTAGGCCCCTGGTCTACACATGGCCTACAGGCTGCACTTTGTCCATGCTGGAGTCATACCATCTCACAGACAAATAGCAATGCTTCTTCCTCACACTCCTGTTATACGTACACACAGAGACATTTTTGCATCCTTTGTTCATACACATAGTTGCAATTTCCACTTTTGGAACAGGAAATTAAACTGTGTATTCATGTGGTCTCAAGAGCAAAAGAATTAAGATTAGCCCAAAGTTACATGAGCTGAAAGAGCTTAATATCTGTGTCCAGTTCTGGGCACCCCAATTCAAGAAGGACATGGTCAAGCTGGAGCAAGTCCGGAGGATGGCGACCAAAATGGTGAGGGGCCTGGAAGCCATGCCCTATGAGGATAGACTTAGAGAGCTGGGTATGTTTAGTCTGCAGAAGAGAAGGTTAAGAGGGGGCATGATAGCCATGTTTAAATATATGAAGGGATGCCATGTAGAGGAGGGAGTGGGCTTGTTTTCTGCTGCTCCAGAGACCAGGACAAGGAGCAATGGATTCAAGCTGCAGGAAAAGAGATTCCACCTGAACCTCAGGAAGAACTTCCTGACGGTCAGGACTGTCCAGCAGTGGAATATGCTGCCTCGGAGTGTGGTGGAGTCTCCTTCTTTGGAGGTTTTTAAGCAGAGGCTGGATGGCCATCTGTCAGGAGTGGTTTGAGGGTGTTCCTGCATGGCAGGGGGTTGGACTGGATGGCCCCTGTGGTCTCTTCCAACTCTACATTTCTATGATTCTATCTCAAGACTCCCTGCAAGGGACAATGCAAAGTCTGGGAAAGTTACTTTTATGAAGTGCAGCTCCCAGAATCCTCCAGCACTAGGGCCAGGAAGTCTGACTTGTCCAAAAAAGTAATTTTTCCAAGCTCTTGGAGTATGCCAGCAGCACTTTCACTCTCCACACACTAAGATGGATTCTTCAGCATTCTCACTAGGGAATAAATCCTACTGAAGTCATTAGGCATATTTCAGTGTAAGCTCTAGGACTGTGTTACAGGTTTAGGGTTCCTAGCTCATCAGAGCATGTCTTTTACTTAAAGGCAGAACAACTAAAAGCCCAGCTGCGGCTTTCAGAAGACACTCATTCAGGACTTCGCAAGGAACTAGGTGAGCTCCACCACAGGCTTCAGGAGACTGAAGAAGTCTGTGCTCACCAACAAAAGGAGCTGAATGAAATTCACAGGGCTGTGGCAGATGAGAGCAGAGAAAAGGAGGCACTGCAGAAGTCCAACACTGATCTCAGAGCAGCGATCAAGAAAGCAGAGAGTGAGAGGCTCAGGTGGGTAGACATGGCACAAGGGCAGGCTGAGGAGACAAGCTGCTGGACTAGATGCTATGAGTCTGACATGTTTTAAGACATCACCATACGCACCTGTATAAGCACATGCACTTCCTGTAGCTTGCAGAGGACTAAGGAGGAAAAAGAGCAGAAGATTGCTGTTCTGGAGGAAGCAAAATCAGCCATTGAGGGAGAGGTAGGGGAGCTCCGGGCAAATCTGCGGGAAGTGGACAAGTCTCGCATGGAAGCAAGAAGGGAGTTACAGGAGCTGCGCAGACAGGTATCTGGATCCCTGATCAATCTCTTTCTCTCATATGCACACACATTCACATATCTCAGTTCTGAAGGCATAGTAGGAGACGCTTGATATTACCAGATTGAGGCTTCAATTCAACTGTTACTCCAGTTAGAGTAGTTAGCTTAATCAATGGCACCTTGGTAAGTCAAAACATATCCAAATGCCATTGACTGAATGGTTTACTCTAGTTGGGATTAATGACTGGATTTAAGTCATGGAAGTTAATACATTCCAAATCTCCTGCTATTGCTGAAGACACATGCAAAGCCCTAGACCAGTGGAAGAAATTCTGTGAGCTGTGGACCAAATATTTTGGCTGCTGTGGCATTCGACCACCATCTCATATGGACAAAATGGCCAAAAAAGGAAAATTGTCACTCCTGGAAGATTTCAGGAGTGACTCTTCTCTTCTAAAACAAAGGGCCTTGCCTGTGTGTGTGTGTGTATGCACGCACACATATGTGTATATGTTTATTGGGATGTAGCTAGGCATTTTCAAAACATGAAATGAATCCCTGTTACTTTCTAGTTCTGAAAACGAATGTGCATTACAGTAATAGTATTTTGGAAGTGGATGTGCCCGTGGAAGTTCTCCCTGGGAGAGAAGGCAAAACTGGATCTTGCCAACTGTGGCCCTTTTCACAGGATATTGTCATCCTGCCATAGGGACAGGAGAAGGATGGGACCATGACAATGGTTATGCATGATGTTGTTGCAGTCCCGTCCTTCTCTCTTCCGCAGGTGGCGCAATCACAGATTAAATCATTGACGGGTTTTCCCCATCAATGACCTGTGGACGTGCCGCTGTTCTGCACTTACCTGGTGTGCAGAGGCCCTGGAAGCGCAATGGCTGCATTTCCTGTCCTAGCACAGCCTGGGACGGTAGCCGGCAGGTTACAGCAGGAAGAGGCAGGGCCATTGCACTTCTTGGATCCCAGAGGCTGCCAGTGGAGAGGGTTGTACTCCCATTGCATTCCCATCCTGGCATCCACAGGATACTGCCAGGAACAGGTAAGGTGCATAAAGAACCTATATGTTCTCTGAGCAGAGTGAACTGAGGGAGAAGTACACCCTATTTGTTTAATCTGATCCTTTCAAAGAGCCCTATGATCATCTATTATGACTCTTGCTCTAAATGCCTCTGCTTCTGAATGTCCCAGGCACTTTTTTTCTCCTCTCAGACTGTTGGTGCTGCTGTTTCTGCATTTGGGGTAAACAGAGTGTCCCAAAAGCTGTTGGGCTGCCAGTGTTGGAGCTACAGATACTGCTACACTACAATTCCCAACATTCCTCATCATTGCCTCTGCTTGCTAGGGCTGCTGAGTGTTACAGTCTAATAAAATCTGGAGGGCTGCATTTTGTCCACCCCTCAGTAAAATATTTAGCAACATTCTTGGGTTTGGTGGGTTTTTGTTTTTGTTTGGCAACAAATGCACAGAAATTTAAGCATGCTTTATAATCTGATAGCTCTCTGCTAACAGACTATTAGTCTAGGATTAAGGATGTGATATGGTCAGAGTCCACATGTGAACTGGACTTCTGAGCTGAGATCATGCCATGGAGAATGCTCTGGGTTGCAACTGACTCTTCACAGATAAAAACCCTGGAGAGTGAAAGCAGCAAGAGAGCCCAAGAAATCAGTGAACTACAGCATCGATTGCTCCGTGAAGAACAGCAACAACAGCAATACAACAAAGAGGCTGTGGAACTGAAGCAGAAGATAACTGGCTTGGAGATTGCCCATGATTCTGCTAACAAGGAGGTATTATTGTTATTGTAGTTGTTGCAGCTATATTTATTTATATCCTACCTTTTCCCAGTTCAGGGCTCAAGGCAACTTACAACAGCGAGAACAAACATAATACAAAATCAAGAGCATACACAACTCAAAAAACAACTAAAGCATCATAAAAATGAAATCCATTAAAACAAATTAAAACAACAACAAATAAAAGTCCATCAGATCATACATAGCCTGTTTCTCCTGAAGAGTCTCAAGGGCCTTCTGGAATAAAAAGGCTTTTACCTACTTGCCGAAAGATAAGCAGGGTGCCAATTTAGCCTGTCTGGGAAGGGAATTCCAGAAACTGGGAGCAGCCAGTAAGAAGGCCCTCTCCTGTGTTCCCACCAAATGTGACTGTGAAGGTGGTCAGGCAGAGAGCAGGGCCTCCCAGAAAATTTCAAAACATGGGTAGGTTCTTATGGGACAGTACAGTCCTTCAGATAATCTGGTACTGCTGTAAGCAGTAAAGGATGCTAGGCAGAGTTAGAAGGAGGATAGAAGAGTAGGCTAATAGAGATGAAGAAAGCTGTGATCAGCAGAGGGCAGCAACAGAGATAAACAACGGAAGCCATTGTATAGATCTGGGGGAAGAAAGGGTATTTGTGTGGAATAGATACATACTAGTCCCACCATTTAATATCTTTGAAATGCCAATAGTGCATGTAGCAATACACCATAGAAATTTCTGTACTTTTGTTCATAGAGATTTCACATAAATGTTTTTACATGGCTTTCAAATGAGAGCCACAGTGGTATAGTGGTTTGAGAGTTGAACTACAACCCTGGAGACCAGGGTTTGACTCCCCATTGGGCCATGGAAACCTACTGGTTACCTTGGTATATCACATACACTCATCCCCAGAAAACCTCATAATAGGATCACCTTAGGGTCGCCTTAAGTCAGAAACTACTTGAAGGCACACAACAACAACATATGGGCAGGCAACAGTGAATGAATGTATAGAAGATTATTTCTGAATAGAGGAAGTACCTTGTATATACTTAGGTTGCATGTGTAAGGTGAAGCACCATACTGATGTTAAGCAACAAATTTATGAACATAGATCGCAGACATCTATGTTCATAGTAATCTCTTCTCATACCAGGACAAACACAGAAAAAGTACTTTCTGAAAATCCACTCACCTGAACCATGGTCCAAATTATTAACTTATAATGGGGATGCACAGCTTGTAGCTTTCAGCTATTGTTTGACTAACCACACTGCATCTCATTATAAGCTATGCTGACTGGGGCTGATGGAAATTACAGTCCAACAATATCTGAAGGACCACAAGTTGACTTCTCCTGACATCATAACTTAGAATCATAGAGTCATAGAATCATAGAGTTGGAAGAGACCACATGGGCCATCTAGTCCAACCCCCTGCCATGCAGGAACCCACATCAAAGCACTCCCGACAGATGACCATCCAACCTCCACTTAAAAATCTCTAAAAAAGGAGATTCCACCACACTCCAAGGCAGCATATTCCACTGCCAAACAGCGCTGACCATCAGGAAGTTCTTCCTGAGGTTTAGGTAGAATCTCTTTTCCCACATTTTGAACTTCCTAACAATTTGAACTTCCTTAGCTAGTTTACTAGTTTCCTTCGCTAGTTTGAACTTCCTTAGCTGGCAGTTCAAGTGAGGCTTGTGGCTTTAAAGAGCCCTGGTGGTGCAATGGTTAAATGCTGGTACTGCAGCCACAGCGTTGTGAGTTTGATCCTGCAGAGCTCCAGGTTGACTCAGCCTTCCATCCTTCTGTAGTTTGGTAAAATGAGTACCCAGCTTGTTGGGGGCAATTAGCTAAACACATTGTAAACCACTTAGGAGTGCTTTGTACTGATAAGTGGTATAGAAATGTAACTGCTATTGCTAACTGCTATTGTTTGCTGTCACCTCTGCTGCCTCCCTATTCCATTTTTTATAGGGACTGCAAGCCTTATGAGACTGAGAAACTGCGAATGAGACTTGTAAGTCCTTATTAAAAATGGTGTGGGGCAGCAGTGGAGGTGGCAGTAGGCCTGACCAACCAACCACTTCTGCCTTGTGAAGGAAGCTTGATGCCTCAGAAGAATCCACGGTGGGTTGAATATGGTGATCATACTTTTTTGTGCGTTAAATATAGTTTGGGAGGGCCTAGAGTTATTCACTTTTTTTTTTACTTTCATGGGGGTCCTGTGTCCCCAACCCTAGCAAATGTGGAGGGATGACTATACAATGATAACTTTGTGTTTAGTTCCTGAGGAAAATGTAAGGATGATGTTTTTCCCAGGGTTGGTGGTAATTATGAGAGTGTTGCCAGAAGCTGATAAGCTGTGGACCAAAGAGAGTAGAAGCGGCTTTAGACCAAAGTGGAAATGCTTTGATGTTGAACTGTTGCAGCTATGCTTCTTCAAAGCTTATATTTGCCTCAATTAAAGCAAACCTTTGCTGGGTTTTGAAGAAAGGATGAGCTGAGATACATGCACATATCTGTATGCATGAGCTTACAGATGTCTGGCTTAGAGCACAATTGAGCAAGATGATGCAAAGACTATAATTGGATTGTCTGGAGAGGGAGTTTCAATAGTAAGTGCAGGCAAATGAATCCCAGTTCAAACAGTGACCACAGCAAAGGGCAGAGGGACTGAGTCTTCCAAATCAGAATCAATCTGTCTCAATGGGAGATTTAACTGTGAATCTTCCACTGTCTCATCTAGTTTGTCTCAAAGTGTGCAGCAGGGTAGCAATAGGTGGATAGGCATAAATTGTCCAGTAAACAGAAGTACAAAGCTGCGCTCTTGGGTCCAGCTCAAGACATTTGGTGCCTGTAGCAATGGGCAGAAAGGTTCACCTTCCCTTTTTGTACAGAAGATTACCAGACTGACAAATGAATCTTATTTCAGCATTGGTGATGGAACAACATCCTTCACCACACCTAATGCCATTGGGTATCTTAGGGAACGCTGCCTGGAATACACAATTCTATCTTTCAACAGAAGCAATGTCCACAGGCCAATAACTCCCTGATCCTTCACCACCCAGCATTTGCTGCCTGATATGAACGTCTCTTATTCTGCATGAAAACATGTCACTGAGTTATGTGTTTGTGTACAAATACAAATGATATTGTCTGTTACCAGAGACCCTGGGGAGATGGGGGTGGGGGAGTCAAGCACAGATACACTTCTGTGTAGGCCAGACTCTGTTCTCTTTCAGATATTGAACTTGCAGAAGAAACTATCTGCTGAAGAGGCAGAGGCTCGGCTCCAAGAGCAGGATTGCACACAAAAGCTTGCAGAGAGCCGTGGAAAGGAGAAGAAGCTGAAGGAAGATCTCCTCAACCTGGAGATGAAGCTGCAGGAAGCCAGCAGGACAAGCGAGAACCTCCAGATGCGCCTCAGCACCTTTGAGGGACGCACCCATGGCTTAGAAATAGAGTTAGCCAAAGCTGAGGCAGCTAAGAGGGAAGTTGAGCAGAAGTTGGTGGCACTGCATTCAGCCTTACGCCGCACACTGGGGCTTGGCAGCCAGAGTCCATCTCCACAAAGATCTTGCTCTCCAGTCAAAGGTCAGAAGACTTCTAGCTAGGGGATCCTTCTCAATAGTATAGGCTGAATTTTATTTAAAGTGGGGGGGCACACCTGGGGGGTCATTTTCATTCTCCCCTTGTGAGGGCTACATCAGCACTCCCAACATGACCAGAAGTAACATAACATAACTTCTGTTTTTGTTTTTGGCTGATTTTCAGGCAGTTTCAGAGGGAGTTGAGGATTGAGCAAGGAGAATATGGAGGCAAAACATTATGTTTGGTGGTGGGTTTGAAACATTTGGAGGCACAAATTTGCTGAAAAGATTTTGGGGGGGAAATTGGGGGGGCCAGGTAGATTTAGGGTACCTTTGAGGAGCTTCTGGGGCTGCAATATGGGACCCCATGGCTGTACTTTCCCAATTCCTGATTTAAGGCAATGACAAGATCTTGGAGAAAAAATACCTCTGGGGGACCATAGCTCCCAGAAGCTCCCAGCTACTGGCAATCCTGATTAGGGAATTCTGGAAGCTCTAGCCCAAAAATGTAACTTTTCCAAGCCCTGGTAATAGCTAGAAAGTAGCCATCAACTGTGGCAATGAAACAAGCCTATAGCTGACACAAGTCTATCAATAAAATACAGCTTTTGTGATGGGGAGCAGACTAAATGCTGGACATGAGGGGCAGTGAAGGTGGTGGGAAATGGTACTTGCTTTCAGAACTTAAAGTTGTTTTCTGCTGCATAAGCAGTTGCTTTGCTGAGCAGTCATGAAATCAGTGGTACAACACAGGCTTTGCACATAGAAGGCCCCAGATTCAGTCCCCGGCTTCCTTATTGACAAAGGAATTTAAATAACAAGAATGGAATGCCTATCTGAATCTCCAGAGGGCCACTGATTGCTAAGCTAAATTGTTCTGACTCTGTATAAGGCAACTACATGTATTTTCTGTTGTGCTCAAGGTTCCATTTTCACTAAGTACCAAATGCTTTTGAAAGGTAAAACCTGTCTGTCCCTGTCATTGTTCATGAGATGATTGCCACTGGCCCAGAAGTCATTCTGTGTGGTTCCCCCTACCCATACACACACATATATATATACGCACAGAATCAAACGCTCTTCTTGCAGTCGCCATTCACCAAATGGTTATGTACTCAACAGCTTCAGTCAAAAGGAACCATTGCTAAGCATGTCTCCTTTGCACACAGAAAATTCCAGTTTCAGTATGTGGGACCCCCAGTTTGACAAATTCAAGTAGCCAGTCAGGATAGATAACACTGGTCTGGTATAAGGCAGCTTCTTATAATCAAAAAGTCTTTATTGATTTATGCAATAAAGCCCTTCCCTCTGACTTCAAGAAATCCTGTTTGGCCTTCCCTTTTGGGTTCTGAGACTTTGTATTTCCACAGGAACCAGTGGCCGACAAACTCCTGCATCCCGCACTGGGTCTCCTGAGAGGAGCCGCTCACGTTCTCCTTTTCACCAAACTTCTCCTCTCAGAAGTGAGCAAGCCACAAGTGAAATCGACCCAGAAGTAGTTCGAGATGCTTTGAGGGACTTCCTTCAGGAGTTGCGGGACACCCAAAGGGAGAGGGTAAGCAAAGGCATCTTTCTCAACCATTTCTTCTTTGCACAGATTTTCCAAAAAGTTCTACCCGTACTGGAAAGCATGAGGCTACAGTGCAGAACTTCGCAGTGTTATTTTTTTGGACTATAAGATGTAACTGGTCAACATGGCCACTGGTCACGTTGGCTTTAGGAACTTGGGACCTATATTCCAAAAAAGAACTTTTCCAAGCTCTGATGATGGCTTTCTGGTTGTTAGGAAACTTATCCTTGTTAGCCACACTGAGCATGAGATCACATCCACACAGTTCCCACAATCTAGATATCTAGGATAATTTGGATCATGCTGGTCCTGACTAATCATTTGACCCATGGGGACCAGACAGTCAGTGAGACAAGCATCCATTGGGATTTTATGCAGTCTGCCTAAGTAGCTTCCATTTTATGAATACTGAAGAGTTATGGAGACAAGGTACCATAGTGTGATGTGGGGCTGGATTTGCTGGGAGGGACTTGAAAATCTGGCTGAGGCATTGTGGCAAAGTGGGAAATTGTGTGTGTGGAAAGGAGTCTGTAGTATTCATCTGGCAGGGGGTCTTATGATATTTCTGGCTTTCCACTTTTGTGAGGGTCCTGAGCCCCTAACCCCCATGAGTGTGGAGGGGCTACTGTATATCCACAAATGCTCATGCTAAAATAAAAACCTGTTCATCTTAAAGGTTCTGCCACCTCCCCTTTTCTTCTTTCCATCTCTTCCTCAAAGTAAAATTTCCAAGCTTAGAAAGACTGTAAAGCAGTTTTGTTTTGGAAAACATAAAACAAACTTGCTGGAGAATATAATTGGTGGAGTAAAGTGAGATTAACTATTTGTGAGTTGCTGCAAGTCTGTCCTTGTGTTTCTGCTCTCTGCCCCTTTCTTTTCTATTCCACATATTTTGTGGGAAAAAATCTGAGCTTTTTTCCCTAGCTCCATCCTGACTCTGACCAAGCAATAAAACAAAAACCTAGAATAAAACAAAATTCCAAATTTCTGCATAAGTTTTTTTGCAATTAAAGCAAAAAGATGAAAATTAAGAAAATATGTGCAAAGATACGTGATTTCTTACAGCTACAGAATTTAATTATTTTCTAGAAGAGAACTTTAGACCTCATAAATGCATGTTGTTCCCCAGGGATTCCATTTCAACTGGGACTAGGCCCAAGTTCCTCAGTATGCTTAGGACGCTTGGCTAAGGCAAAGGCCCAGTTTGTTTGTCCAGCTCTGAAAACCATCAGGATATCCCAGCTCCATTTAGCAAGATCACATGAACCAATCTAGCTCAGCTTGACCCCAATTTGACTTCCAAGACATATGTTTAGCAACATTCAAGGGCAGTTCAGCCCTTTCTCTGTCATGTGCTATTTATTGCTCAAAAGCATGCTTCTTGTAAAAATGCATAAATATTTATACTGTACCAGAATAATTAAAAAAACATGGGCTGTCACAATAATCATAGCATCAGATCATCCAGCAGTCTTTCTGACAAATGGAGAAATCACTTAATTCTTTCAGGCCTGCATAAAATCTAAGGCATTTCTTGCTTTGTTGTCTTGTCCCACCAAGATTCTAGCATTTATTGTTAACATGCAGTAACCAAAACAAATACGTATCATAAATAACATCTATCAGTTAACACTTTTCCAGCCACCCTCCTATTCAACTTTACTCAGAATTAAATGCTGATTCAGCCTTAACAATGCAGTCTTGTGCATGTTTATTCAATATACCCTCACTGTTCAGTGGGGGTTACACTCAGGAAAGTCTGCATAAGTCTGCAAAGTATAGAAAAAGTCCTTTAGTGCATTGAAGATATTTCCATAACACATACTGCCTCAGGCCCTGGTCTTGAGAAGAGGATAAATGGTAAAATAAGGGCATGAATACTACCATTTTCACAGCTTGGAAGCTTTGCTAGTTCAGACTACTACAACTCCCCGAATCCCCCATCCTGAAGATTCAGGGAGTTGTACTCCAAACTAAGTAACACTTCCACTCCAAGTCAAAATACCCAGTCTCAGACCATCACCTCCCTCACTTCCAAAAATGAAAGGACCCAAAGAAATGCCTCTCAGGATTATAGTAATTTCTGAGCACAACTACTGAATACAGTTGTTTTCATACAGATAGACTATGTAGCTGTTTTTAGATCTATATGTTGTACACTGCCCTCAGGATTTTATGAAGCTGAGTGATGGATTAGATATTGCAACATTTTTTTAAAAAATTAAAATTTAAAAAAATTACTACATGCAGAGAAGGTATGTGCAATTTCTTACCTCTACATGCCTTTTGCCATGTCTCATAACAAGCCAAAGGTATCACAGACCACATCTCTCTTTTCCAGGATGACCTAAGAATTCAGGTGATGAATATGACCCATCAGCTGAATGAAATGGAGTCTGACCATGACCGGACAAAGAGTCGTATCGTGCAGCTCCAGAAGTTCTTGGCTGACAGTGAGGAAGGTCTGTTCTCTTCCCATTACTTTCTTTATCTTCCATAGGGATTTCTCTTCAAGGATGCCTATATTGCTTCTCATACTAATATGTCTCTTTGCAGAGGCAGAAATGGGGGCAAGTTATACATGACATTCAGACTTTTTGAAAATGAAAGCCAGGTCTGGGATGCTTCTATCCAAAGTGGTAGAGCAAGAGAAAAAGTGGTACTTAATAGTTTCTCCACATGGTATTTCTCTGCTCCAGACCACTTTCTCCAATGTGCTTTCTCTGCTGTAAGGTCTGGATGTGTGTTTAACTATAAAGATGAATCTGAAATACTGTGTGGCAGAAAGCAAGTTGAGGAGGAGAGGGAAGGCTATAAATATCTTTTGCCCTTATTGCCTGTTCTCTCAACCTTGGGCCCTTTCACACGAAACAATTATAGTAATGTAATTCCACTTTAACTGCCATGGTTCCATCCAATGAAATCCATGAGATTTGCAGTTTAGAGAGGGGCTTTTAGAATTCTCAGCCAGTACCTCACAAAACTACAAGCTCCAGGATTCAATGGGATGAAACCATGGCAGTTGAAGTGGAATAATAGCAATGTCATTGTGTACTGTGAATAAGCCACTGGCAGCTTTCAAAAACCATTTTCATTGTTAAAAAATGCTATGTGTATTTGCATTTCACACCATTTAAAATGCCAATTTCCTTTCTATCAATTGATAAGAGAGAGCTTGGAGGAGCAGATAAGTGTCTTTCATATTAGGGTTTTTATTTCCTTTCTGAAATAGCCCCTGGGACAAATGGATCATTTGTTAGACTCAAGGCTTGATAGCTTTCTCTGCCTGCTGCATGCCATTCTATAAGTGGGACTTCTTTTGGTGAGCTGAGTTGATCATTCCCAGAATATGCATTTTAAACTAGTCAGACACACAGAGTAATAGAGTAATGAAATAACAGTGATGAAATGAACAGTAATGAAATTTCCTTTTTGAAAAAGAAAGTCTTTTTTTTCCCCTCCAGGCAAACGGGGAGCAGATGGGCGTCTGAGCAGTGCCCAGGCAGCCTTGATGCTGCAAGAGGAGACTATTCGGAAAGCAGAGAGGGAGCAGCAGGCCTTCTCAGATAAGGTGGCCACCCTGGAGCGCAACTTGCATATTTGTCAGGAGAAGAACAGAGAACTGCAGGTAGGCAGAAGCATTCCTACTTGTTACACGGCAGTGAAATTAGGTTGCCATGGACAGTACACAGTAGCAAGAAGCCCTTGCCCTCTAATGAGGGTACCTGTGTGATTCACAGCTCCAAACACTTTCGCTTCATTTCATACTTTACATTTGAAGCATACATATATCTTTATTAAAAGATCTTTAGATATACAAAAATGGATAATATTCAAAAGAGTAACAAGCAGGGGTGCTGGATGGCAAAACACTCTACAAAAAAACACTGACGTGGAAAAAACATGTTAAACATATTAAACTAACATGGAAAAAACACTAACATAGAACTAACATGGAGCTAATATGGAACACCTGTGCTACCATGGAACTAACATGTTAAACATGTTAAACTAACTAACATGGAACTGACATGTTAAATGTGTTGAACTAACCTGGAAAACTACTAAATGGAACTAACATGGAACACTAACAATAACATGGAACTAATATAGAACATATTAAACATGTTAAACTAACTACCATAGAACTAACATGGATCTAACTGGTTAAACATGTTAAACTACCATAGAACTAACATGGAACTAACTGGTTAAACATGTTAAACCAAAATGAAAAAACACCTAACATGGAATGGGAATACTGGGCTTTATGATACTGTAGCAAAAGATGCCATCTAAGAACTATGCAGTGTTAAACTCAGTGGGACTTCATCTCAGCATCAAGCTACATACAGCACTCAGACTGAATGAATGGGAATGGATTTTACTTCCTTCTTACGCACTTTGGTAATCTAAGCTACTTCTGCTTTGGGGGCTGAAGTGTTTGAAAGAACTAAAGAGACTTTGGCCCTTTTCGCACGGCATTTTCCATGCGAAAGAGGGCCTGGAGCATCACGCAATTGTGAGGAGCGATCTGCACGACACACTCACAATTGCGCGACACTCTAGGGGCCAGCGGACGCCGATTGTGCACCTTTTCATTTTCAGCTAGAAGCCAAAAATGGTGCGCGATCGCGCATTGCTCCCAGGTCCCGCGCGCACTTATCTGGCGTGCAGAGCCTCCGGAGCCGCGCCAATTGTGCTTCCTGCCCCAGCGCAGCCTGGGAAACTCCCAGGCTGCACTGCGGAAAAAAGAGGCTGGGCTTGTGCGCGAGCAGGCGGCTCATGTGGAGCCGAAGGGCCCTGGATGCAAGAGCCTCTCGCCGGAGGCTGCTTGCATAATCCCCACACCCCAGCGCCGGAAGAAGGTAAGGTGCGGAAAGGGCCTTTGGGTCTTTCCATGCTACACTGTTACAGTACTATCATTCCACTTTCAACATCCTATGGTCCCGGGATTTGCAGTTTAGGGAGGGGCATTTAGAATTCTCAGCCAGAGAGCTCTTTGGCCTCAGTAAACTTCAGTAAACTTCAAACCTCAGAATTCCACAAGATACTGAAAGTGAAATAATAACACTGTAACAGTGTAGTGCAGAAAGGCCCTTTGCAAAAAGCTGGTTCGATTGCTTTAAAAGAAGCCTGAGGGTTCATCTTGTTTTAAGGGGAGTTTGCACTGATGCACCAACAAATGTAGTGGTGGGGAGAGCATCCTCTGCTAGGTTTGATGAATGGCAATGTGACACTCTAATATTCAGAAGCTCCCACATTTGTAGTTTGGGTCATACAGAAAATCAGTCACTTTAGTGTAATTCAGGGTGCTTCCAAATGAGATTGTTGTTTTGCAGATGCCTTGCCTGGGTCACATAATTTTACAGAAAGTCCCAATGCTGTCATCTTCGATTCAAAAGCCTCCTGCATTTGCCTACTACTTCCTCCATCTTATTTCATACCCGAAAAAGTTTGGTGAGGAAGAAACAACAGAATAGCTACACAATGAATTTTGATTGGATGTGTCTGGATGCATCCTAGGTTTAAAAGCCACCCCCTTAAAAAAAAAAAACCCTCCTTGTTTCCAAAAAAGAGATGTCAGATAAATGTAAGAGAAACAAGGGGAAATCACTCGATGATTTTTTTTTCCAGGAGGGCTTTCTGCCCAGCAATTTAAAGAGTGTGTTCATTCCAGCCAGTTAGCAAGGGTCTGGCTGTATTACTGCTTAAGCTAACACGAACTGTTTGGGTGGGGCTCCATCTTGTGTACATTATCACCTGTCTCCAGAGAAACATTGATTGTTTCCATTTTTCTAACGCTACCATGAGGCTGTGATGTGGTAAGTTTCCATGTCAATGTTTTCTGTAATTCACATTGTACTCTTGTCAAGATGGAAAGTGAGATGCGGTTAGCTGGATGGTGAGGCTAAGGATGCGGGAGTGTCAGAGTTAGGACCATCTTGCTTCAAGAATGATAAATCAGCATAGCCTCTCACTCTGGCTGCGTATGAGCAATGATATTTTCAGCAGTGAGAACACATGCTACTAAAACAGAGCCTGTAGAGCTGAGTGCAACTGAATGTATCTTCCCTTTAATTTACCCCTCCATTGCTGTTTTCTCAGCTCTCAAATCATGATTCAAATTTGCTAGTTGGACTAACATATGAAAACTTTCTGTCTCATGTCAGATAGTGTTCTTCATGACACCACTGTTGAAAAGAAAGCCTATTTTCACTAACCGTGCTTGTCCAAATTCAATATTTTGTTATGAATTTCAGTTCATTTTTGACTAATCCCCAGAACAGAAGCACTGATGATGTTTTTCCCTTGAGAACCATCTGGAAAGTGCCTTGTTTCTGGTCACTGTTGGGCTGTTGGGTGCAGTGCAGTCTTAGTTCAAACTAAAATGAATATGACTGGTCAGTGCCAGTTACATAAGTCTCCCAGATTTCAGTGATCCTGCTGTAGTCGGAAGTAACATTTGAGTTAGCCTATCAAATCATTATCAAACTCATATACTAGATAGATGTAAAAAATTAAAAGGTAATCATGATCTTGTCCTTATTGAGTACATAACAATATATTATCTCAAATTAATGAAAATAAAGAATAAGGGTAAATATTATCCTGAAATTTGTCTTTAGGAAAATATAACAAATGTTTTCAGTAAAACTGTTCTCAAACATCTAAATTTCACTGAAACATAGACAGTGCTGACTTTAATCAGGACTGTAACTTCCCAAATTCTTACAAAGCCACTCCAATAAGATGAGAGACAGAGTAATGCTTTTTCTACTAAGAAACAGCAGGGGGTTTTGCAGCACTGTTAACTGATTACTAGTTCCATGCAGAGGTGTATCTAGAGTGGGGCAAGTAGGGTACATGCCGTGGGTGTCAATGCCTGGGTGAGTGCAAAAAAGCCATGCATGTAGGGGTGGGGTGGGGGTAGGGGTAAGAAGGTGGGGGCACAACTTCCACACTTGCTCTAGATGCTGGTTACACTAGATACGCCACTGGTTGCATGCCAGTACTTTCTATACATCCAACAAAAATTTTAAGGGATCAATAGGTAACTTGTAACCAGCTACTTGCCCAGTTATTAGAAGAAAAAGAGAGTGAAAATTAGTTTTATTATAATTACAGAATATGTGCATATAGGCATCCCCTTGTGTCCTCATATCTACTGCTGTAATATGTACCTCATTTTTCAAACAAGATATGGTACCAATAATTTAAACTTTTAAATACTTTTTGTTTGAAGTTTCCAAACCTCAGTTTGGAAATGGGAAATGAAGGCCTTTCTGTTTTGTATATCTTTTATTATTGCATAGATCTTTCTAATACTACTCTTACTCAATAACCTAGAGTTCTTCAGTTCACAGTAATATTTTTCCTCATATGTTGCTGCACAGATCCTGGCTAGTCCTCTAGTCTAAAGATAGTCAGTGGGGGGCAGTGGTTTGAGTGTTGGACTAGATTGTTGGGAGACCAGGGTTCAAATGCCCACTTGGCCCTGGAAACTCACTGAGTGACCTTGGGCAAGTCACACTCTCTCAGCCTTAGAGAAATCTTACCAAGAGAAATCTTGCCAAGAAAACCATGATAGGGTCACCAGAAGTCAGAAGCAACTTGAAGGCATGAAACAATAGCAATATTAATTGAGAAAAATAATTCTTTGGAAGTACATTCACTTTAATTGTAGATATTCTCCCAATCCTGGAAAAAATATGAACTATAATGGTCAACTAAACCAACTGACACTTCTTTTATTATTCAGTTCCATTATTGCTTCTATATGTTTTTCTGACCATACTCCCAGACTCTACTCTACCATACGCGACAGTATTTAATACTGTAAGATTTCCATTGTACATTGCATTGCTTTGACAGCTTATCTTTAGTTTGATTTGTCATGCTAATTCCATCTGGACAGATTTTGAAAAGTTTACCTTCTATCTTGACACAACTATATTTGGCTTGTTCAGTGTGTTTACCACCTGCATAACTTTTTCTGGCTCTGTAAATACTACTAAGCAGGTCATCTGCATACATTATAACTTCAGATGTTTTGAAAGGCCATCTAGAAACCTTTTGGTAGATGTTTGTTCTCTGAAGCAATTCCATGGAGTTGCAAAGGCTAAAGCCCTCTTCAAGCATTCTTTTTGCATGTAAGCTCTGCCAATGAGAAGAGTGTGGACAAGCACACTGACTCTCCTCTTTGCCATTCTTGTTGTCCTTTGTTTGTGGAGGGTGACTGTCAGCAGAGGAGAGTTTCCTGTATCCATGGAGGCTATCTCAACCCTGGAAGATCAGGATTCTAAAATCTCATAAATAACTTCCAAAGAAATAATAGTGAGGGAAGAGAGTTGTGTTCATCCCAGCAACCCTCTTTGCATGGAGAGCTTCAATGAGAAACCCCTGAGTAGGGTTTTCTAAAGTGAAAAACCACAGAGATTAAAAAGCATCAATGATTACATATATCACTTGGACCATATGCAGTCATTGCTTCTTTTAATCTGTCTTTCTCATGCCACACTTGTTTTGATATGTATATTTATCTCTTGATTCCTTATTTATTTTATCTCAGACACCTTGCTTTTACTCCATGTCATGCCCAAGGGGGAAGCTTGGCTATGCTAGCTGAAGGACTCTACAAGTTGTAGTGCAAAACTTGTCCAAGCTGTATGTAATCCAAAAATCCAAACATCTCTAGGCCAGTATTCTTCCTTGTTCTAGGGGTGTATGTAGTAGGCCTATAACATGATGAAGTATAATTCCAAAAGTGGACCCCCACCCCCTTCTTTGTCAAGTATGAGGGAGGGATAAAAGAACCAAAACTGGAGTAGCATGTGGTGTTCAGATTCTTTTCGTTATTTTAGGAGAAAATCAATAAATTGAAAGCCAAGGAGGCCAAGCTAGAGACAGAGAAGTGGAAGCTAAAGGAAGTCCTGGAGGCAGCAGAGGGTCGGGCCACCAAACTGGAGCTGAGCCGGAGGGCTTTGGAAGGAGAGCTGCAGCGGGCCCAGCTCAGCCTGACTGAGAGGGACACAGAGATCCACTCTCTGCAGGAGCAGATCAGGGTGCTTCACTGCCAGCTGGGAGATGGGGAGAGCAAGACTGCACTGCTACAGCAGGAGCTTGATCACTTGACACACTCTCTGGCTAGGACAGAGGGCACTGAAAGCCACCTAAAAGACCGGGTGCAGAGTTTGTCTCAGGCACTGTCCGAGGCTACTGCAGGCTCTTCCTCCCTGCAAGAGAATATCTCCCAACTCCAGAAGGCCCTGACTGCTGCAGAGCAAGACCGCCGGCTGCTCCAGGTAGTAAAATCCATCTGCTTCAGATGTTCAGCCACTGTTTGTTTCCATGTGTCAAAACAGCATCTACCTATCCCAAGCTAAACAACATGCACATTGTTGTAAATAGTGTTGTGCTTACTCAGACATTAGAGAAGTTACTTTTTGGATTACATCCCCCAGAACACTCTGGGAATGCAGGAAGTTGTAGATCAAAAGAGTACCTTTGTGCAGACCAGCCCCAACCTCCTGATTCCAGTAGCTACCAGCTCCCCTCTTATGCTTGCTTTATGTTACAGATTGGAGGGAGCACTCAAATATTAAACATGAACAAAAATTAAGGACCACATGTGGCAATAATTGTTGCGCATTCTGCATATATGTGCATGTGTGGTGTTATAGGATAACACAGCAATATATCTTGGAAGACTCACCTTCATTAGATGTTGTACTAATATTTTCTTTCACTTGGGTCCTCAGAGGTTTCTATAGACCATATTCCTATCCAGTTCCCCAACACCTGAGAAGTTAGAAACTGAAAACCAGTAGAAAGCATTAGTTTTTGCTGGTTTCAAAGCATTATGGAAGCTGAGGCTGAAGTGAAATGGCTAGCATCTGTATCCATATTCAGTAAGGTAAGATTGTACAACCCTACTTGAAGACATGGCAGATGTTCAGCATTCTGATTAGCCAGCGTGAACTGTTGGTCTGTGTTGGAAGAACTTTCAGATGTATCGTGCCCTTCTCTCTCAAAACCTAGACACTGTAGGTAACCCTGAACTACATGGATCAGTCGTCTGATTCAGTATAAGTTCCCAATCCTTTTCTGGACGTGTATCACCACTTTCTTTCAACAGGTCACAACTGACACTACACTATAGAAAGGGTGTGCTGTTTTACTATGTTATATCTGAACCATAGAAATGGCATTTGGCCAGTTGTAATCTCTGCTATAAGGGAGTCCATACCTAGTAGTGTCAAACCATTTTGTTTCTAAGGGTTTCTCTCTCTTTTGCCAGGATCGCTTAGACTCCATGCGGCAGGCATTGTCAGACAGCAAGAGGCAGAACCACAGCTTAACTGACACAGTTCATTTGCTGCAAGTTCAACTAGGTGAGATGGAGCTGAGATGCAGAAACCTTGAGGAACAGGTGGAACATCTCCAAGAAGTGAGTAATTATAAGAGTGGAGGATGGTTGTAGACTTACTGTGGACTCCACGTAACACTTGTGATCATATTAACTGGGATGACTTGTTGGGGAGTGCATGAGCTATCAGTGTTCAGAAGTGGTCAAACTCCCCTTCCTGTGCCCATGCAGTTCTATAATTCTCCTTTAATGGCAATGGATATTCTTGAGTGAATTGTTTCCTTCTACTCATTTGGACAGGCAAGGCTTTCAACCAGTCACCTTTTTCTGTTGCTCCCTTAGGCATGTCAGGAAGCTCAGCTTTCCTTCCCCCACTCCTGGGCAGGAAGAATTTGATTCTAGTTCAAGTCCTAGAAGGTCAGTGATCCCCTAGGCGCTGCAATAGAATCACAGAATAATAAAGTTGGAAGAGACCACAGGGGCCATCAAGTCCAATCCCCTACTATGCAGAAACACACATCAAAGCGCTCCCAACAGATGGCCATCCAGCCTCTATTTAAAAACCTCCAAAGAAGGAGACTCCACCACACTCTGAGGCAGCATATTCTACTGCTGGACAGCATATTCTCAGAGCTGACCATCAGGGAGTTCTTCCTAAAGTTTAGATGGAATCTTTTCCTGTAGTTTGAATCCATTGCTTCTTGTCCTAGTTTCTGAAGCGGTGGAAAGCAAGCCTGTTCCCTCTTTGATATGATATCCTTTCAAATATTTAAATATGGCTATCATGTCTCTTCTTAACCTTCTCTTGTGCAGACTTGACATACCCAGCTCCCTAAGCTTCTTCTCGTAGGGCATGGTTTCCAGACTCTCCATCATTTCGGTTGCCCCCCTCTGGACATGTTCCAACTTGTACAGGGAACCTCTCCATTATATATTCTGTGGCACTAGCAGGAAGCCAGAGAACAGAGGCCCAGGTTCCAGATGGGTTAAACAACTTAACAACTTAGAAAGATAGGCAGCTCTCCTTTTCTCAGAAAGTGGGACAGGGCATGCCCCTTCATGTTCTTGTTCCTGACCATCTCACTTGACTGTAGAGATGACAGAGCATCCTCCACCATTTTCCCCAATGGCAAAACTTCAACAGATCTAAATAGCAGCCCCAGAAGTAATGATGCCAGTTTGCACAAATTCTATGCAAATTGGCTCAATCTACCATAGTCCATTTTTTGTTATACATGATAAAGAAGGCTATCTGATAGAGTTTATTTGGATTGCCCATCATTTATTCCTTTCATCTCTAAGGCCTCACAAATCTGAAAACCATATGCTGACATTGCAAGCCGTCAAACCACCATCCTGACATGGGAGTCACTGAGAAAGCACCATATTCAAGAATGCTACTCAATATTTTTCATCATGTCCAAAAAGAACAGTCATTTTGAGGGGATTTTGGAAAACTAAAATGAAAAAAACAATTTTGCTTGGGGGAAAAAATCAGAATAGAGGCATTTTGTGCCATCCTGGAAGCCTTGAGATCTGTCAAATTCATGGCCTCCCCAGATTTGATGGAGGTGTATCTTTATACACCAGTCTAACTTTTCCAGAGTCAGTCTCTCTGATTTGTGTACCAGAGAGGACATTTCCAGTTACAAGCCTTTTGGACTATCCTCTTTTCCCATTGTGTTCACCAAGTTGATGATGATTCTGATGTCCCACTTGTGCAAACAACAAATCTGTATCTACTCTTGTAGGCAATTTGCTTATCCACTTTCTCTCTAGGGAAAGGAGAAGCCACCTACTTCCATCCACATAGCTTCAGCATTTGCAGATAGTTGTAGATAAAATTGTTGATACTATTTCTCTGCCACCAGAAAAGATAGAAAAAAATCATTAGGCTGTCAGAAAAGCCCTGATTCTCCCACACTCAGACATCCTGATTCTGACTCAGATATCCACTACAGACAGTGTACTCTCGATGAGATTTACACATGCCTATTGCAATTGCTACTTTTCCCACATCAAGGCAGCATTGCAGAAAACAATCTGCAAGTACCTTGTACAGTTCACTCCTCCCTGACTTAGTGGAAGTTGGGAGACATACAGAAGAGAAGGGGGTTTTCAGAGCCTCAAAAGAATGTAGTTCACCGCTGATGCCAGTCTTTAGTGCTGGAGGGCCATGAATAGTCATAGTTACCTCAAGACAGATGGTCACTGGAGGAGGCCACTGACCATATACATTGGTTCAAGCTGAGGATGGCTCACCTGGAAATCCTGGCCTTCTGTCATCAGATCAAGGGTGAGCAATATTTCTGTGGACTGACAATGTGTCAACAAAGGCCCCAATAAAGAGACAAAGGGAATCCCAGTCATCCTTTGTGTTGCTAGAGATGGAACTTCTGCTAACTTGAACAGATAAAATTCTGTCCAGAGAGGCAACCCATAGGCTGGGTATATTAAATATGAAATCAGCCTTGCTGAATCACTCAGGCATTGATTGGAGCAGAATTTCTTTAGGGAGGCATTTCAAGTGATGAGAAATCAAAAGGGGCAACTGGTTTGCTTTCCTTTCCAGCAGCGACATGAGCCAGTTCTTTTTCTTCAAGCTGGAAGGGGTGGAATGTTGCTTTGGAGATCAAATCTTCTCTAGGGAAGAGATTGGAAGTTTTTTCCTTCCTTTGTTGGACATTATAGATCAGACAAGTTTGAATCCCCAGTGTATCCCCATTTGGCTAAAGCATTCTCTACCAAGTAGCAGGCCAAGAACGTAAGGGCTTCTCATATTCAGGACTTTTTTTTCTTGGCAGCACTCCTCCTCTCATGGTCTAGCTTGGGTATATCCCACCAGAGAATGTCATCTGCAAGTACAGGAGAAAGGATTGTTGGTACTCACTATAAGATGGTCATTTCTGGACTGGCTAGATAGAGAACGTCCTGCTCTCCTTGATTTTTTTTTCTTATTGTGTTTTTTCATTAGGAAATGTGTTCTTAAGTACTGGTTTCTACTCTCCCTAATGCCCTTTGCTCTCCCACTTGGCCGTAGTTTGTTGTTGTTTCTTTATTGTTCCTTGATTAAAAGGAATTGCCCATTCTATGTTGTTCCTTCAGCTTTTTTACAACTCAGAAATTGGACTCTGTGGATTGCCCTCCTACTCTGTGGGGAGCCACAGCTAAAGAGTGGAACCAATGATCCTATTTCAATCAATCTCTCTCTCTTTCTCTCTCTCTCATAGTCTCTCTCTCTCCCTCCCCCTCTCCCCTACCTTTCATAGTTACAGAGAAAGAGAGACAGAGAGAGAGAGAGAGAGGGAGAGAGAGAGTTTTCTCAGGAGCTCAGGGTTTCTGCACTGTAACACTGACTCAACTACAGGAGTAGTCACAGCAAGAAGCTAGTAAAATGCGGGCTGGACAGGGCTACTGTTAGTTGGATTTGTAATTGGTTGACCGACCGAACCCAAAGGGTGATCACGAATGGCTGCTTTTCATCCTGGAGAGAAGTGACTAGCAGGGTGCCACAGGGTTCTGTCCTGGGCCCCATGCTGTTCAATATCTTCATCAGTGACTTGGATGAAGGAATAGAGGGCATGCTCATCAAATTTGCAGATGACACCAAATTGGGAGGGGTTGCTAATACGCCAGAGGACAGGATCAAAATTCAAAATGACCTGGATAGATTGGAGAGCTGGGCCAAAGCTAACAAAATGAAATTCAACAGAGAGAAGTGTAAGGTCCTACACTTAGGTAGAAAAAATGGAATACAGAAATATAGGATGGGGCACATGTGGCTGGATAGCAGTACGTGTGAAAGGGATCTAGGAGTCTTAATAGACCACAAGCTGAACATGAGTCAGCAGTGTGATGCGGCAGCCAAGAAAGCCAACGCAATTCTTGGCTGCATCAATAGGAGTATGGTGTCTAGATCGAGGCAGGTACTGGTACCACTCTACTCTGCTTTGGTTAGACCTCATCTTGAATACTGTGTCCAGTTCAATATGGTCAGGCTGGAGCAGGTCCAGAGGAGGGCGACCAAAATGGTGAGAGGCCTGGAAGCCATGCCCTATGAGAATAGACTTAGAGAGCTGGGTATATTTAGTCTGCAGAAGAGAAGGTTAAGAGGGGACATGATAGCCATGTTTAAATATGTGAAGGGATGCCATGTAGAGGAAGAAGAGGGCTTGTTTTCTGCCGCTCCGGAGACCAAGACAAGGAGCAATGGATTCAAGCTGCAGGAAAGGAGATTCCACCTGAACCTCAGGAAGAACTTCCTGACGGTCAGGGCTGTCCGGCAGTGGAATATGCTGCCTCGGAGTGTGGTGGAGTCTCTTTCTTTGGAGGTTTTTAAGCAGAGGCTGGATGGCCATCTGTCGGGAGTGCTTTGAGGGTGTTCCTGCAGGGCAGGGGGTTGGACTGGATGGCCCGTGTGGTCTCTTCCAACTCTACATTTCTATGATTCTATGATTCAGAGACGGAAAGTAAGAGAAGGCTAAACTGCCTTCTTTTTGGTTTTGACAAGCTTTTCACTATTAGCTGGTTACTGTGGAAAGATCTTTTAATAAGGCTTGTTGTACTTTTGTACTCATTGTTTACATTCTAAACATTTTAAAGCTGTTCTAAATTAGTACTGTTTCTAACAGGATAGTTTATTTAATTGCCAATAATAATAATAACAACAACAACACAACAATTATTGTTATTATTATTTGGCTATATTTTTTCTGTGTGTGAGTTTGCTAGGTCTCATACTGGCAGAAAGGCAGATAATAAACAAAATATATAATAATTAAATTATTAATTCTTTTCATGACACGGGACAACATCATTACTTTTAAACGTTTTAACATGAATGAGGCAGATGTTTACCATAATGTCATTTTGTTATTTCAGAATGTTGCTTTGGAAGGATTAGTTGGGGGGATCTTGGATCACTTTTGTATTTCTACAGTGATTTTTTTTAATTTACAAGACAATTAAAAGCAAGGAATTAAATATATAATGTTATTCATTACTGGATCGTAACAGCCACTAATTTAAGGACTTTTTTATTTTTGGTAAGAAATGCTAATCTGCTCACATTTTCAGTAATTTTTCCAAGCTATGGGTCTACAGCAGTGAGTGACTGATTAAGGCACAACAATCCATCACTATTTCATGACTTTTTCCTCATTTATTCTTTATACTTAAGGAACACTTACATTTAATAAAGGAGATATATTTGGGTCTTATGCACTCCAGGAGATCTTCCAGGCCAGCCACATAACATCTTCTTCCTGTCATTAGTTAATTAATTAATACAGATATAAATAATTAATTTTATAGCTGAATTAATTAATCATCTATAGTCATTAATTAATTGTCTATATTAATTAATTAATAATTAATATAGATAAAATTTCATAAGGATCCCTCCCAGAAGGCTGTTGGTGGTTAATAGCTTTGTGGAAAAAGGAACAGCCAGTTCAGCTGGAACAGGCTCCAGTTCTACCTTCTCCTCCTACTTTCCACCAGCCAGTAAATGGCTGGGGGGGTGGGGGTTCCTCTGTCTTCCTCTGTCTCAGAACTGCAACCCTTCATATATTGTTTGACTGTAGCTTCCAGTATTCCATGCCATTGGCTATGTTGGCTAGGGATGCCTGGGAGTGGCACTCTAACAACATCTGGAGAACTCTATGAGCTCCACCCCTGCTAGATCTCTGGGAGTCCTTTCATCAGGGCAGTTGATGCTAGCGGCCCTCTGGCTGGGAAGGGAAAAAAGCACAGATGGAGCAAGCACCTAAGTTTGGACTTTCACATCTCTGAGATTCAAGATGCCATTAATCCTGCAGGAATAATTCTCACCATTACATACTCCTACTTGTTCTGCCTTTCTCGTGTGAATACCTGATTTTTTTTCTTCAGTTAGGAAAGCAAAAAGTGAGTTATAGCTGCACTTGTCCTGCTATTACGTCTTTTGCTGTACCCTACAACTCTAGATTGTCTACTTTTTTTCCTAAGGTGTAAATGGATAAAGCTTAATTGGTATAATTAATTTGTATAATTTCTTATGAAAGGCACAATGGTGGCTAAAAGCAAGATTGGATGTGTGCATTTGTTGTGCTGTTTCCCTCAGATGCAGAAACGGTGTATCTACTTTTCTCAATATCTCTTTCCTTCCTTCCTTCCACTTTTTGCTTTAGAGTAGCATGATGGTCAAAAAGTTTGAGGAATAGAAAGATGATTATGTTGTTCTTTTGTGCACCGTTGCATCTCTGCACAGAAATGCATGAACATTATCAAGGAAACTATGTATCTCTGCAAGTGTAAATGCAAATGAAAAAAATTATTTTTGACATGCTTATGTGTCTGTATTCTATGTGCATGCATGTCATAGCTTTATTTGATGGTGTACAGTATAAGACTTATTCACTGTTGTTTGTGGTAACTTTAGGAAAAATGCAGAGATGCAAAGAGATAATTCAGCAGTGTCCTTTTGTACTTTTAAATATGGAACTTCAGTGCCTTTCTGCTAATGGGAGAGAGTTTGTTTGTTAATGTAACTTTTTTTTTTTTTGTGGCTCTTACTCAGTGACATCCCAGTACACACATGATTACTGCTTTTTTCAGATTCTTTGAATCCATTCCAAATAATGCATTCAGAGCTCTTCATTAAAGTAAAATATCAGGTTTCACACATGCACACATACAGGCTTGTACATCCCCAGGCTACCTGCTTTCCTCTCCTGTTCAGAGAAGCAACTAACATATAGCTCCAAGGCACTGGTTCAAGTTCACAGAAATAATTTGTCACACATGTGTTTGATATCAGCAGGGGCACACTTGGATCAGCCTAATTAGCTCTAGTGGTGGAGGAGCAAAATCCAAACCATGTGGCAGAGCCGTCTCCTAAAGTCAATAAAAAACCTCTTCAAACTGACCTTTGCCTAGGGTTGCCCAGTTGAATAGGGGACAGAGTTCCTATACCTCTTAATGTTAACACTCCAGGGGAAGGAGGATGTAGGGTAAAAGTTCTACCAGGCAGAACTACTCAACATTTCCTCCCTCATCCCCATCCCCATCTTGCTGCTCCAACCCCCCCACACCTCCCTGTACAGACATTTACTTTGGGGGAATGTCAGTGGAGGCAGTGGGGAGGTCTCCAGCTATGTTTCTATAGCTGGAGACACAGCACTGACATCATCCTTCAGTGGTGCGCATCCAGCGCCACCTCCTACTTTCTACCAGCCAATAAATGGCTGTGGGTGGGTGGAATGCAGCAGCTAAAAAGTGGATTTGGGAGGGGAGGGAAGAGGAGAGAAGAGAAGAGAAGTTGCATAGTTCCACCTAAAAAGACTTTGTATTTTGCTGTCCCAGGATCTGTTAACATTAAAGGTATAAGAGTTCTGTCCCATATTCAACCTGGCAACCCTACTTTTGTCTCTGTTACACTGCTCTAGATAGCTGTACAGTGTGCCTTCTGTATATGTGGGGGTTCTGTTCCAGGAACCCTCATGTAAAACAAAAAACATGAATGCTCTGTCTCATTATTGCAATGTACACATATCTGCGCTGGTGCATGCATGCGTCTGGCACATCCAATGCCAATAATGGGACACATGGCTTCAGGTGACCTCACATTTGTGTGTACAGAGGTCACACCAGCAAAGGGTGCAATATAAAAAATTCCATATCTTTACTCAGCCTTTTTTGTTGTTCTAGGGCATTGCTAATTCTAGGGCATTGCTAATAAACTCCTCCAATGCTTCTAGTGTTTACTGCCATAAATTCCAACTAGGGGGTATATCCACACTGTACAATTATAGTACTTTGATACTACTTTTAACTTTCTTGGCTCCATCCCAGGGAATCCTGGGATTTTTAGTTTAGTGAGGTGCTTGACAAATTCTCTCCTATAATGCTTAAGGGAGGCCAGTAGAGTGGCAGCTTCGCCATGGGTTTTACACTTGAGCTCACAGAAGCCCCAGTCAGTTGGCCATTGGTCACCAGAGAGTGCTAAGGATTCCTAGTTCTCTAAGGATTCTAAGGATCCCCAGATCCCAGGATTCTGTAGGACAGTGCCATGACAGGTAAAACAGATTGAATGTAACTATAAAGTATCTTAGAAATTACAGACAGCTACCTCCAAAAGATTACCTAATGGTAATGGAACAGGAAGTAAAAAAAAATCAAGGCTTGAATATTTGGATATAAGACTTCTATTGCCACCTGGACAAGTAATAGGAATGGAGATTTATTTGCAGTATTGAAAGACTGAGATAACAGCTCATCAGTTCAGTGGAGCTTATTTCTGAGTATTACATCTATAAGATTGCACTACATGTCATTAAAACTAGACTTCAAGGTAAGGTTCCAGGAATTCCTTGACTGTAGCTCCACTGTTAATACTGAGTCATACAACAAACATCATCATTTCCTTTATTTGAAGGGACATAGTTGTCAGGCCTTTTTCACATCCAAACCAGGAATTGTGGAGACAGGACTCACAATCATCCATCCTATTGTCATCATATGCATTTACCTACAAACCTTCTCTTGGTGCCTAAATCTCGCTCTTAACAACAGCTCTGTTCTAAGTTTCTGATCACAGACTCTGTTCAGGGTTGGCCAAGGTAAGTGAACCCATCCAATGTTTTTCTTGGCCTTGTCCCCAGTGACCACGCTAGCTGGAACTGATGGGAGTTGCATTCCAACACATCAGGAGGACACAGGTAGAGGAAGTTTGGAATAAATTTTGTGGCTTGATTCCCGTGGATGTGGCTTGGTTATTTCTCAGTCATAGGTAATGTTATGTGATTTGACCAAGTTCTTCCAGCCTTGATTCTCCCATTTCTTGTTGTTATTTACCATCAAGTCTACTTTAATCCTATGAATGAGAGATTTCAAAGGGCCCGAGTCATCAATTGCTCTGCCCAAGTCTTGCAAACTCAGGACCAAATCAATCCACCTGTTTTACGGTCTTTCCTATGACCTTCCACTTTGCCAAGCATTGTTGTCTTTTCCAGTGAGTCACATCATCTCACATCATCATCATCATCATCATCTCCTCACATCACATCATCATCTCAAAGCAAGACAAACTTAGTTTAGTCATCCTGGCTTCTAGTGAGAGTTCAGGCCTGATTTGCTCTAGGACCCATTTGGTTGTAGTTCTCCCATATATGTAATCTAACATTCCATATTTAAAACTATTTCTACTTATTCATCTGCTTTTTCCTTCTGAATTGCTTTCCTCTCTTAGGCAGAAGAGATACTTGGATTGAAAGGAATGGCTTGCAAAGTGACCTTTTTTCAAAGGAAACATCCCTTGTTTCTAGAGCCTTATATTTCCATAATAAAATAAAGCAAATATCTCTTACTCATGCTCTTCATACTTGGATGATCTGATGCAATTTCTTTCTGTCACACATTGCATTTCCAAAGCATTCCTTGTTTTATTTTGTTTCCCTTTAAATTTTGATCCAGCAGCTCAGAAACAATGTACCACTTTCCTAATCCTTGGAGATACCTAGATCTTCCTCTAAAGCCTCTGGAAATGGCCTGTGTGTGATATCTGCATGAAAATTGTACCACAGTGCCCCAGCTGGTGGGGATGTGCCATCTCTAGCAGATGTGAGCTCTGCTAAGGAAGAGTTAAAGAATGTTCTTGCCAGAACTGTCCAGAAGTAGAAGGAAGAGTCAGGCTTGGCAATTGCTAGAAATGTATTTATTGTTTTCATTTTAATGGATTTCTCTAGCTGCAGAAAAGGAAAAGGGTGACGAATGTGATATTTTCCTGTTATGGCAAAACAGCATAACAAGCATTTATCTCTGCAAGCGTAAAACAGCCTTGTGTGTAGTGCCCCTGAATTCCCCCATGCACAACCCCTTTCCCTGGGCTGGAAGAAGGGGAGAAGCTAGTTAATGAGTTCCAGAAGATCAGCTGTAAATGGCCAGGGAGGGTAATTCATATCAAGCTCATAAAACCCTTTATTGATGTCTCCAGAGGGGAAATCCGGATGTGGCCGTTTATTTATTCTGGATTTTGCTTCTCTCTTTCTCTCTCTTCCATTTAACATTTTCTAGTAAGTTTGCATGGCGTTTTAAAGGGACAGACTATCTTATCACCCCAAAGTCGTATTGGGAAGCTTTCTGTCTTTATACAACACTATGTCAGTTGTCTTCCCCTCCCCATTCCAATTCAGTCATGATCCTCTGCACCCCCCTCCCAATCTAGGATTCTTGTCTCTTCCAGCATCATGGTTTGTTCTTTGTGGATATGGATTTCAATTCTGTCCTAGATGGCTTGACTGCAGAAGAAATAGGGCCTAGCTTCCCTTTTGCCAAGCATCTTTTGAAAGGGGAACTCTGTTCACGTTTTGTGATGTGAAGTCCCAGAAAGAAAAAGAAAAAAAAATGGGAGGAACTTTTTTCCTTTGTATGAGATGGACAAAAAGGACTTTGACTTTTTTTTCCAGGCAGTGGTGACAAGTAGCAGCTTCCCATACCAGTGGGACAGATTTTAGTCTGAACTTTAAAGGAACTATCCAAGGTACTATCTGCAAAATACATTCAGGGCTTTGGACAGCTCCTTTAAAGTTCAGACTAAACTATGAAGTGGATTCACTATTCCACTGACATGGAAACCACCAGCTAACACTACTTCCAGGTAATTTCTCTGTCCAAGTCTCATTGGGATTAATCTACAGTCAATTTATATATTACTCATGCACAGAACAAGTATGAATGATGCTTCTTCCCCCTGTTTCATTTAGAATGTATAAAAGGAAACATTTGGATAACGTCAATAGTAAAATCTATGAGCTTCACAAACCTTATAGTTGTTTTTTATTGGAATCTTACTACCCATCAAGCACAGTTTTGTGCAAAAGATATATGCTAACAGTTAAGAAATTCTGACTCAGTAGTTTGGTTTGAGTTTGTTGTTGTTGTGTGCCTTCAGTTAGTTTCTGATTTATGGCAACTCTAAAGCAAACATGTCATGGGGTTTTTTTTGAGGGGGGAGCAGGATTTGTTCAGAGCAGGTTTGCCTTTGCCTTCCTCTGAGACTGTGTGTCACTTGCCCAAGATGACCTGTTGGGTTTCCATGGCTGAGAAGAGATTAAAACCCTGGTCTCCTGAGCCAGAGTCCAGTGCTTAGACCACTACACCATTCTGTCTGTCTTTGTTTGAGTACCTGAGTTCTAATGCTCCTGATTACCCCTGCCACAAGCTTTCTTAATTTCTGCAGTGTAATTAGAGATGATGGAAGAAGTCATGTAATCATTACTGCTGTTTTTAATCAAGTAAGAGTCAGATGTTCTTGCTGGTCTACTGCAGATTACTTATCAAAAGATTTACTTGTACATTTTTACCACCATGCTCTAGTTTAGGCAGCTTTTAAAAGGCTTAGGTAATTTTACAGAGAAGTGGTTGATGGTAGCGAGAGGCAAGTTAGTGTCCTCTGCTTGTCCTTGACTGCAGGACCCATAAATCCCTGACCCACACTGGCTTGGGCCGATGAGATATGTAGTCCAAAACATCTGGAGGACACCAGGGTGACCCTGGTCTGTGGACCAGTCTCTATGTCCAACAGCAGTATATTTCTAACTAAGAAGTGATGGGGCAAACAAAGGGATGGATATGTCCATCTTTCTTTGCATGTGGTCTTTACTGATGCACTTAGCTGAATGCTAAGCAAAATGCTGGAGTGGATAGATGCCTGCCAGACTAGCCAATCTTTATTACACCTTTTCTTGTGACCTGTCAGACGTACTTTTTCAATTTTTCAATTTTATTACTGAAACTGAAAAATCATTACAATTCATTGACCAGTAAATAGCCAGATAAATTAATATACACACATACCAATTCCATTAGCTTAAATAGCTTTCCTATTATAGATGGAACAGAGTTCAAGCTCATTAGGAGGGGATGATTTGTCAGACATTTTTGTCCTTGAAGAATCATGGGGAAATAGATGTAAACTCAGTGTTCACTTTGCTTTCTGACATACAATACTATAGACTACAATGTTTCACAAAGCCAAGTATGTTCTCAAATCCTTCATGTTTGTTTCATATTTAGTAAACTAGAGATTCATCTGGTGCAAAAGTGGGCACCTTATGACTGCCCAGATGTTGTTGAACTACCACACTCCAGTCATCTGTTTGCTGGCTAATGGGTGTTGCTGTCCAAAATCTTAAGAACCACAAAGTTAGTATGATTTGGATCCCCGTGGGGTCAACAAGGATCTTTGCCCAAAGTAATATTATGTTATTAACTTTAAAATAACAACCGGTGCAGCTTGTTGTTGTCAGATTTCAACTCAGATAGAAATATAGTTTGAAAATGCAGAATAACCTGGCAACTTAACCGTCAAATACCCCAAAGCAAACTATTCACAGTGAGCTACTATCTGCTCTAACATCTCCTCACACAATTCAAAAAAGTTTGCAGATCTTTCCTGTGCAGCCACCATGGTATCAGAGAAGTAAGCCTTCTTCACTACCCTCACTGCCACAGCATAGATAAATCTTCAGTTTCTTCCCAATCCATGTGTGATTGGATTCACTCAGTATTATCCTCAAGTGTTGCCCTAGCAGATGTCCCTCCAGTTTCACCTGCTTCCAGATTCCCCTTTTTATCATCTTCAGATTGCCCTCCAGGAATTGACTCTACTGGAGCGAAGGTGAGATATTTATTTGATATTCATTTCATTTCCTCTTGTCCTCATTCTTCCTCATTTTCAGCTGCTCAGTTCCATTTTCCTAGGAAGTCATTCTTTCCGGACTACAATTAGCTTTATCTGGAGGTGCTTCCCAGAATCTCCACACTGACACCAAATTTGTTAGAGAGATGAGTTGGGAAATCCAATTGTGACTTTTAAGTAAGTCCATGCACTGAAGCCTATTTTTGGGCCATTTCCGCGCTACACTCTTATAGTGTGATTATTCCACTTTCAACATCCTATGGAATCCTGAGGTTTGCAGTTTAGGGTGGGGCCAGCTGGCCCCTCTCTAAACTGCAAACCTCAGGATTCCATAGGATATTGAAAGTGGAATAATCACACTATAAGAGTGTAGCGCGGAAATGGCCTTATTTTTAAAGGTAAACAAAACAATACAAAATGGCAAGGTGTATGTGTGTTTACCCTGGAGCTATCTGGTTTGTGCTTGCTGCTATAAAACAAAGACTTCTACTTAAAATGATGAATACATACAAAATATAGTAACACTTCGTGGTAAGCATCCTGAACACATCAAAAATGTTAATGTTGTTCCTCCTTCTTAAGGTGCTTTGAAAAGTTTGCTCACACCACTTAGCTGACAGGATTTTTGACAAATGTCAGAAAAACAAGGTGCAAAAGCGGCTTCTAGGCCATGGGAGGTATTGAATATAGGATTCTGGTGTCTTCTTTGCAGACAGAGCATGAAAAATTCAGGAAGGAGAATGATACCTTCAGACTGAGTCAGATGAGGGGACAGCTAGACTGGTCCCTGAACAGCCTGCAGCAGGAAATGGAGGACACCCTCAGGCAAAATGAAAATCTGCAGGTCAGTTGGACACACTGAACCTGGGTGGGAGAACTACAAATAGCACTATACTAATGAATTTTGTCCAAGACTTGTGGATAATGCATATCCCTGATCACTCTCTAAACATGTGTGCTTGCAAAGCCAGTTGCTAGTTGTGCAAATCTGTCCTTTGATCTACACATGAAACTATTTTCAACCCATCTGTCTCCATTTTGTACAACAGTGAGTGGATGGAATCTACCTTTCAGTACCTCAGGTCAGTTGTCTCAATTATGTCAATTTAAGAAATCAGTAAAAGCTCTCATTTAGCACCAACAACATTTCTGCTCTTGCATTGGAAGAGAGGGAAGTAATCACTCAGTTTTAACATAAAACAGCTTACAGGATTGGACAAGATGAAAAATTATTTTAAAAAAACAGTAAAAAGTGGAAAACATAGAATTGCTTGTGTGCTCTGCAGGCTGCATAGTGGAGGGTTACATAGACTGTGGGAAACAGAGAAAGGAGGCTAGCTAAGCATTTTCAGATTTTGACCCCTTCCTTGTTGCTCAGTCTCCATTTGAGTTCCAAAGGCACGGAGACCATAAGTTCCAGATATTTATATTAACTTATTCTGCGGATCTGTGAGTACGAAGGTGAGAAATGACCTAGTAAAATCCACCAGAGAGCAGAGACAGTGATATCATCAGCCACTGGCTTCCTTCTTTGCCTAAATTTAGCTGCAGGATTCATAGTACTTGGGGCCAGCAACAATATTTGGCGCAAAATCCAAACGTCAGCTCCAGTTAGAAGAAACCCACTGACTTGTTCAACGCCTATATAAGTTCCACTGTTTGTAATGATCTACTCTTGTTAGAAGTAACACTTGGATCAAAGCCATTGTGAGCTGACCCTTTTGTAATGCTAAGTATTTTGGGATGGCTTAGTCTTCAGTGGACTATGAAGAACCATCTGCTTTACAAAAGATGGGCTCTTGATGTAAATAAGAACTAGAGCTAGGATTGGTTTGTTGCTATGGTTCAAAACTTGCTACAATGCCACTCTCTATGTCTGACACTGGTATAAGAAAGGGCTGTTCCCTACATATGCTTGCCTGGTATTTGAGGTTTACTGGAGGGGTCCTCATCTGTGCCTCATCAGTCAGGGCATTATGCTGTAAGAGGATGTGGGAGAGAACCTTTTCTGTTGTGGCACCTCAGTTACAGAACACCCTCCCGTTAGAGACCCAGTTGGAGCCTTCATTGCTGTCATTCCAGTGCCAGGTAAAACCATTGTTCACAAAAGCCTTTGGTTCTTAAATGGTTTTACACACCCACATGGTTTTGAGTTGTTTTAAATTATGTTAGGTGGTTTTAATCTGCCTTTATTTTCAGCTTGTTAATTTGTTTAATAGGTTTTTAGACTTTAAAATCATTTTTACTGTTTCCCTTGTTTTAAAGTGATCATTTTCATTTTATTATATGCCCTCCAGGGCAAGATATAAATATTTTAATAAATAAAATGAGATAAATATTATATTGGACTCCTTGTTCAGTCATTTTCATCCTGGTACCATAAGAAGAGAAAGCAGATCTGAGAGGTCTGGGGGGTTACCTAAAGCCAGTATATTCAAACTATCAGGATCACAGCCTCATGGAGCTGGACTCTGTTCTCGTATACTCATTCTAGGCCCAGATTGCAGATCTGGAACAAACACATGTCCAGCGACTGGCAGAGCTAAGATCCCGGCATCAGTTGGACATGGAGCTGGAAGCAGAGAAGCTACGCAGTGCCCAGCTCCAAGCTGAACGAATGCTGGAGTCCCGTGAGAGAACCCATCGGCAGAGAGCGAAAGGCTTGGAGGAACAGGTTAGAGGAAAGAGACAGATGGGATATTTCTTTCCATGTCCAAATTTCACAGTGATGCTCAAGTTCTGTGAGTGGAATAATGTTTTGCTCATTTGAGAGGATTACACAAGAGGTGTCAGGAGTTTTGGTGGCAAGAATTAGCCTGATGGTTTGAAGAATGGGACGAAAATTGGCAGAACTGGCATGTTTTGAATGTGAAATAGTGAAGATATTGAACAACAATAATAAAATGCTGCTGCTTCCAGAATACTTCCTGAGTCCCCAGAATTAAAATGGAGTCCATGATAGAGTTATTGTGCCCACTAATAAAATGAATGTTAGCCTCATTCCAAGTACTTGAGCTTGGGGAAAACAACCAGGAACTTCCACTGCTACTCTTCAGCATCTGCCACATGAGACAGTGACTTTGCTCTGTCTGATGGCCCTGCTCATGAAAATTTATGCTACCCTAACAGAGGAAGGGGGTATAAGAAATGCAATAGGAGAGCCCTCTCCACACACCAGCAAAACTAGGTCTATTAATTTACATTATTGAAGACAAATAGTGGTTTTTCATGAGTTGTCCCTAGAGCTTTGTTTTCTAGAAGATGAACAATCAGTATGATATAGTGGAGGGAGTACTGGATGTTGACTTGGGATTCCCGAGTTCAGTGTTCACTCAGTCACAAAACTCACACTTTAACTTGGGGGAACTTTACTCTGTAGGCCTAACCTACTTCATAGGATTGCTTTTGAAGCTAAAAAGAGGAGTGGAGATTGTGTGCATTGCTTTGAATTCCATGGAATATGTGTAATTACAAAGTGTAGTAATAAGTATACAAAAGAGGTATAGTTCCCCAACTGCCTCGTGGCTCTTCTAATGATGTGGGCCTTTAATAGAGACAGAATATTAGGTTACACTAATGAGAGCCAGCATGGTACAATGGTTTGAGTGTTGGACTGTGACTCTGGAGACCAGGGTTTGATTCTCTGTTCAGCCATAGAAACCCACTGGGGGACCTTGGGTGCATCACACACTCTCAGCTCCCAGGAAGCCTTTTGATAGGTTTACCTTAGAGCATTGTAAATCAGAAACAACTTGAGGGCACACAACAGCAACAGCAACAACCTGATTCATCCATGTTTGTTGTATGTTCCCTCAGGTGAATGCTCTGAAGGCCCAGCTGGATCAAGAAGTGAGGAGGAGGCAAGCATACCTGAGCCAGATGCTTCATACTGTGAAGTGATTCAAAACCAATCACTGTGATCTGATTTGAGATGACACAGCACAGACACACCAGCCTTCAGTAGGATCCTTTCCTGCTCAGGCAGGATTTATCAGTCTTTTGCATTAGAGTGCTCAAAGGAAACCAGAGTTCCAGAACTACCAATTCCAGCAAGTTATGATCCCCAGTCCCAGTTCATTCAAATAACACATATCTTGAACACTTGTAAGACACAGTACAGACAACAATTACTAGGCACCATGATGCCAAGAGGAAACCCTGCTGTGGGGGCAGCTGTTCTCTCTAAGATGCTTGCAAACCAGGGCACTGATGCTTAACTAATTAATTTAGTACATTTGACAAGGAGGGGATTCTCAGTTGCTTGCACCTCTTGTTAGTGTATCCCCACATGATCTCTGTAAAGTTCTGTATACAGGCTGTTGAAATTCCGCAGACCTGATAGGAACACCTATTATATAAATACCTCTGCATTTCTGTCACTCACCAAGTTCTTTTAATTTCCCTCAGGGTTTGTCAAGTACTTTCTGGTGCATCGTGCAATATCACAACTATACCCCTTCACATAGTGACACACATAATAACTGTAGTCGCTCCATCACTGTCATCACAAATTCATACATAACATGACATGCCCTTCTAGAAACAGAGGGGGCAGGTATTTCTGCTGGCATCAGAATGGCACTATGCACTCGGCAGAGATGTTAGGAAGCAGAGTGTGACCAAGCCCAGGGATTGATCAAATCCTTTGCTGTGTCTAGGAACATCAAGCCATTTTCATGGTGGCAGGTGGCTGAGATTAACTCAAAGCCAAGTCATCTTATGACTTGCTGGCCCCAAGATATGTCAGAGTGTTAACATTCAACATTCCACCCACTCTGCCGGCTGAGAGGCTCCAAGGAAATCCCTTTAGGAATCAAACTTTGGTTTCCTTGGTGATGACAGGGAACCATCTTGGAGTTCCTGTGAACGTCACCTGTTAGCATTGTTCCACATTTTTTCCTTGTGAATGTTTGTTTTTCTTGAACATGTACTGCAGATTATTAAAGAACATTTCTTAATGATACTGAGGAGGCCAATTTCTACCATATTAATATGCAAACACTGTACATATCCTCAGTGGTTTACTTAGTATCTGATAGGTACTATAGTCCTGAAACTTGTATAATGTTTAGCAACAAAGAATTTTATACTCCTTCAAGAAACTGCAGGTTTCTTTTAGTATAACCTTTGATGCTAAGTAAGGATGAGATTTGTTAGATCTGATGAAGAGGACTCTTGTCCACAAAAGCTTTCCGCATAATAAACCTATTACTGCTCAAGATGTCACAAGACTATTTGTTGATTTCAAGGCTACCACTGCTCCCCTTAGGGAAATTGTACATCTCCATATCACAAAATTCTTCCCTTTCAATTGTGGCATAAAGACTGAATGCTTGAATGTAACCCCAGGTAATGTAGTTCATGCCATGGTCTGTACAAGCAGTCTTCAACCTGACATCCTCTGGATGTGTTAAACTACAATGCCTAGTATTCCCTGTCAGACCATGCTGGCAAAAATGCTGGGGTTTGTAGTCCGGCACAGCTGGAGGGTGTCAGGTTGGGGAAAGCTGCTCTATACTGATAACTTAAACATATTTCAAACTGATGGAACCATCATGGTTCATAACCATAAAGCTGGGGATTCCAATGGGGCTAAGGATTGCTAAGAACTCTTTGAACTGCCCCCCTCCCAAAAAAAACATGTTTCTGGGTTTTTTTGGAGAAACCCTTTAATTTTGTTTTATTTATTATGCCCTGAATCCTGCTGCTGTCTTATTTATGCTTAAGTTTGCCTATAGAAGCAGTCAGACATTTTTGCCCAGTGCAAAATTCCTGAATGTCTGCATTCAGATATTCAAGGTTGCCAAAAGTAAATTCTGCATGTAAAGCTGTCCCACATTTGGCTGTGCATTCAGTTGCAAAACATACTTTTAACACAAAGGTTGCATAGCACAGTCAATGCCTACAGTGGTTTTCCCAAAGCAAGCCAGGCTACAAAGAGTGTACAACTTCCTTGTTTCAACGGCTCTGCTGGCTGCTGGTCTATTTTCAGTTACAACTCAAAGTCCTGGTTTTGTCCTATAAAGCCCTGTACAGTTGAGGTTCAGGTTATGGGAAGGACCTTACAAACCCTCCCCCATACTGAGATCTGCTGGGGAGATCCTTCTCCCTGTTCTGCCAGCCTCACAGATACCTCTGGTGGCCACACAGGAGAATGTCTCGTCAGTGGCTGCCACCAGGCTTTCAAACTCCCTTCCCAGAAAGGTTCGACTGGCACTCTCCCTGCTCTCTTTCCGCTGAAGGGTGAAGATCTTTCTGTTTTGACAGGCATTTGAGAACTAAATATACAAGGCTTGTCCCTCCTAAAGAATGTGCTGGATTTTCTATTGGTTATTTTTGTTGTGTTGGAGTTTTTTTAATGGTTTATATTTTTAACTGGTTTTAATTTTTTGATCATTCAATCACTTTTTAACCATTGTCTTTTGTGACTATGTGGGGGTTTTATCTGTTGTAAGCTGCCTGGAGTCCCAAACAAGGGGAAAGGCAGGAAATAAATAAATAAATAACAACAACAAACCTGATATAGGATCTTGGCCTATGTTTATGTCCTACTTTTCCACTAAAAATAACACTCAAGGTATCTAAGAATAACAAAATGCAGAATTATAATTAAAATATAAAAATAAATCCTTTTAAAAAGAGCTACAAAGACAGAAATCAACAGCACTCGCCATTTAAAGCCTTCTTCAGTGCACAAATCAGTTTGAATGACAAAAGTCTGAGTGTCCAAGCTTAGAGCAGAATCCAGGAGTATACTCAAACTGCAAACCTAGGTCTTCAAAAAGAATGTGACCCCATCCAACACAGTTTGGAACCTTACTCCCTGATCTGCCTTCTCTACTGATGAGGAAGACTTTTGTCTTGTCCTTATCTAGTCAGTTACCTACTTCAGACAATGATTAGCCCACCTTTCTTTGATTTAGACGGAAAGGTACACAAGTATCATCACTATATGGATGGCCTTGCAGCTCTGTCCCCCTGATAATTGTTCCCAACAATTTCATGCATATGTTAAGTCACTGAGGGACAAGATGGAAGCCTGATGCCCATGGTGTGAAGCAGGAATCTGTTGGCATCAACACCTGAAATCATTAGGAAAAGAGCTGAGCCACTGTTTAAAAGTTCTTCCAAGTCCCATGCGAACCAAACAGTTGACAAGGATACCACAGAAGATCCACTGAGAGATGCTGAAAAACCAACAGAGACACACTTCCTATGTCCAGTATTGATCAAGACAGCCAGAAAAATGTCTGTCCTATAATCAGGCTGGAGCTAAAACAAAATGGCTCTAGATAATCCACCTCACACAGAAGCATCTGAAGCTTTGATGTCACCTCGTACTTGGATACCTTGACCAAAAATGGAGTATTGGAGTCTGACTAGAAATTCTCTAACGTGGTGGGCTTCAAGAAAGGTTTTCTTAATGACAATTTCACCACCACCATTTTTAGTTATGATGGATTTGCTTCCTGTTATACAGAGGCTTTCCCAACTTTTCTTTCCAGTTCAGCCAGTCCAACAGACTGTGCTAGACACTTTTGGAAGTTATGAAGGGCAAGAATCAAGCATGGTAGGTCTGATCTCTCCAAGGACCAAAAGCTGCTTCTGACTGACTTAGATTTATTAGAGAAGATACACTCTCAACAGTGTCTTTTAATGCTCAGCAAGAGTGAATATACTTGATGGTCAATGCTGCTGGGACCCAGTTCTATCAGTCTCTGTTACTGCCATATCTGGTGTTATTCATATTGGCCCAACACCAGGTACAAGGCAAGATATTAAAACTAAACCTGATCCTAAACTGGTGCCAAACCACGCTTGCATTGACCTGAGTTGGGAAATAAGGTACAGGTATGCCCAAACAGCAGATGGTTTAATTTTTTTAAAACCCAAGTAAGTTGGGATTTATTTAGTTGAGCCCTACTGAGTAATTTTAGCCTTGAATTCTTCACAGAAGTAACAGCAGTAGCAGATTTTTTTTAAAAAAAAAATGTTATGTAGAGTGTTAATTGCCAGAAAGTCAGAGGGATGCCATGCCAGTCCCAGTTCCCATATGTATTGGAAGAAGCTGGACACTGCCCAGTTTCCACCATCAGGTTTATGTGTAGGCAAAGAACTGGGAATCCCAGAAAATGTGTGTGCATTGCTGGCACAGTCAGGCTTCAATGAGGGAAAGTTTCCATGAGAGATTTGAGCTAATCTGTTGCTGTTCCTTCGGAGCCCTGCTGTTCTTTTCTGATCAGTTTCAGCTCTTGCACAGGAATCTGTTCCTTGGCCTCCATTCAGCATTCAACAATAATTACAACTAGAGCAGCTATGCAACTATTTCTGATGATGACGATTGATTGATTGATCAGTTACTGAATATGAACATACTTCAAGGCATGTTCCTGGTGAGAAAGGGTGTTATTCTGAGAAAACTGGAAGCTAAACACTATTATTGCAGCTACCAGGAAACCACTAGGACTTCTTTTTTTGTTATAAGCACTTATCATGGCTGCCCCAATTGTGTGGTCTTTTGTTTCTTTTTAAAAGAATGCAGAGGGATTAAACAACATGTCAGCTTTGTTCTGCCATTTCTCACTCCACTGGATCACGAGCTTTGTAGAAGAATTTAAAGCTCAGTCTAGTTCTCCTGAAACTGGGAGGCTTGGAGCTTTGAACAGGGATCATATAAACATTACACTAACGTAAGTCTCACTGACAGCCGATAAGACTTGTTTTTACAAATGGGCAGAAATCCTGCCAACATTAGTTGACACTAAGAATCTTAGTCTATGTGTACTTACTTGGGAGTAAATCCCAAATTCCTAGGACTTACTTTTGAGTCTGCATGCGTAGCAATGCACTGGACATTCCATTAAAAGCAACAGGACAGGGCATGCAGCCCAATCCTATTAACTTTTATTCCAAAATTAGTCCTGCCAAGTTCCATAAGAATTATTTCAAGGTAAGTGGGCATTAAGATCGCAGTTTTTAGTCATAACTTAATTTAAGCCTCACTGAATTCAATGGAATGTCATTAACCTAATGTTTGCTGGATTGTTGTGCAAAATATTTTTTAAAAGTGGGAGATATGGTACAATTCACATGACCATAATAGGGCCTAATGTACAACCCACTCTGCTTGCAAACCAGCTTGCTTTTAGTATGCCACTTTATTTCCATCATTTTGCAAACTAAAGGTGCAAGCCTATCTGTATTTACCAGGAAGCAAGTCCCACTGAATTCACTAGAAATTACTTCTGTGTAAATAGGCACAGGACTGGACTACAAAGTGACACAATATCCCTGGGCCCGGGTCTTCTTAAGTGTGACCCGGCATTACATATTATGTGAAAGAGTACTGGACAAGGTACAGCAAGCACACTGCTGATTTGGTACCTACGGAATTCTTCATTAACCCAGAGAGCCTGGCTGATCCTGTTGTTAGGTAAAGTAACAGCAGTAAAGTGTTTGAAGGAATGAGCTGTGCAGCCCACAGAGCTCCCTGTAACAGCTAAGCTAGCCTGTTGCTTTTAGGTGCTGTGGAAGACACTGACCTGAATCCTGCTAGTGACTTACATTGATGTAATGGTATGTCGTAGGGCCTAAACACCCTTAGGCAGTGATTCTCAATAAGAGCCATATGGCCCCCAGAGGAACTTGGCACATTTGAAGGGGGTCACAGACTGAAAACTGTGAGAAGGGGAGCCCCAGGGAGGTCCTGGTAACTGAACTGATGAAATACCCAAGCAGCAACCTTAATTGGAGTCAATAGTTTCCCTTCTATTTATAATATCTTTCCAATGCATCATTTGACAGTTTCTTTTACTGTCACTGTTTGATTTGGAGCCTGATATCATGAACCTTGATGAAAAGCACCAAGCTCAAGGATTACATTAGGCCTGATAGATGTTTAATTTCATATACTCTTTTTAAAAGTTTTGTCCAGTATACTGAAATGTTCAAATTTTCTTAGGCCATTTCCGCACGAGGTTGATACATCGTAGCAGCCTCAAATTCTTACCTTCCGGTCTGCACATTGTACCATTTTAGCACCGTAGTTTTCCTCGTGGTTCTGCATGTTTTCAGCTCTTAGAATGATTCACTGTGGTTCACTGCGATGCAAAACCGCTGTATGTGAAAACCGGAAAAACTCCAATGTAAATCTCCCAAACTGGTTCTGCTTCGGTTTTCACCTACATGCAGAAGTGTAGCATCGATTCACATCACAGAAGTGGCCAGCTGTCCCTTCTGTCATTTCCGTCCCTATCTCTCTCCACCCATCAAAGGAGAGGCTGCCATCATTATTGTCTTCCTGTGTTAAACGGACAGCGGGAAGGGAGTGGATCTGGTAATGGACTGTTAAAAAATGGGTTTTTTCCCCCACGTATCAACAAACATACATTCCTACGCACAAACATAGCAACACAGAAATGTGTTAAAAATGTGTGTGTGTGTTTTTAAAGAAACAAACCAATCAGGGATGGCAGGGTGGGGTGAGGGAGGGAAATGGGAGTGGCCAGGGACTTGCTGTTATGGATGCAGCAACCACTGTTCTCTGCAATGGTACGATGTAAATGGGGGGAGGGTGCACACAGCACAGTTTCCGAATCGGAGTATAAAAACACTTCTCTTGACACGCAGTGAACCACTCCGCCCCTCTTGTGCGGAAATGGCCTTATAATGTTCAATAATAAATGATTTTGTGTCTATCTGTTCATGCTGTTTCCCTATTTGACAGGGGGACCCTGGAACCTGAGAAGAGCTCCTAAGGGGGCTGTGGCCAAAACACAGTTGAGAACGGTTGCCCTCAAGGCATCAGATCCTATCTGATCTTGGAAGCTGATCAGAGTCAGCCCTGGTGAGTACTTGTATGGGAGACCACCAACAAATAGCAGGTGCTGTAAGCTATATTTCAGAGGAAGGAAGTAGCAAAACCACTTCTGAGTCTTCATTGCCCAAGAAAAACCTATGAAGTTCATGGGGTTGCCATAAGTCAACAGGCAACTTGAAGGCACAGGCACATACATACATGCAGTGGTATACTATACCAATGTAAGGCCCTTTTTTAAATGGTGCGTATAAGCAGCAGAGGAAACAGCAAAAGCTATTTCTGTCAGAAGAAAAAGCTGTTCTGAAAGCTCCTAAGCTGAGCTAGCATGGTCTCTTTCTTTGCTGACAGAGAAGGCTTTTGGCAGTATACTCACCTCCATTGCTACCCATACCCTTCAGCTGTCCTGATTTCACAAAGGCAGTTCGAAACAATCCTCTGCTCTCCCACTTTTTTCAACCGCTTTTAATATGTCTCAGTTTCCATCTTCACTTTCCTCCTTTGTCCTCAGCTCAGCTCAGTTGCTGCAAACTGAGTTTGAACCATCAGAGTAGTTTGCATTCAATTAACTAAGCAGGAGAAAGAGGAGAGGAGGGGGCAGGATTTTGCCCTTTGCTATAGGGACATTCTGGCAAAAGCAAACTACTGCAACCTCTCCTAGTTTATGCATTCTTATTAATAATTTTTGCCATCTTGACCATACTCTAGTGTTGCTTGGCCAGACATGTTCCAATTTTCATCTGTGAAATTTTGGAAAGTACGTTGTTCCAGCATCTGAAGCCATTTTACTACTATACTGCTGCCTCCTACTATATAGTGTCATTTTACGAGCAAATAGGATTATGGCCACTGTGTCCCACCACCATGCTGAAAAAAGATTCGATTGCCAATCCAGTTCTCTTTTCTGCCTGGAATAAGAGAGTCTGCCATCTTGCCCTTTGGTAAGGCAGCACAATGTCTTGAGCCAATACTGCTCACTTCATCCCATCTTCCAACCCAACTCACAGTTGGTATAGATCAAATAAAAGACATCTATTAGGGTGATCTAATTATTTCCACTAGCATCTTTTTCTGCTTCCGCAACAGGGATGCCAACCTAGCAAAAAATCTGGATATTACAGCTAAAGCATAGTTTGCAGTAATGAAGAATGAGGAACAGAAAGGAAACGAGCATGAAAGGCAAGAAGTGCTAGATCATTTTTTAAAAGTTGGGATTAGAGAATAGGTCACTCTGTGGAAACAAAGCATGTACTTAAAGGCTCACTGTACTTACAGCTAATTCTCATGAATTTTTTCATTTTTTTTTTTTTTTGAAATGGAAAGCTTCAGGAATTAATATTAGTGGGTGGTTTATGTACATTCTGAAATATTTCCCCAGGTTAAAAAAAATAGGAGAATCTCATCATGCAAATATTTAGTTACTTTAATGAGAGTAAAAAGAGGGAAGAACTTTAAAAGAAAATGTACCTTTGCAGTTTCCAGGTTAGACAATGCCTCTTGATTTTCATCTGCTGAACTGATTGCATTCTTCTCAGCCAAATCTCTCCCAGGAGGTAAGCAGCAAAAACCACAGAGTTCTTTGAACCCTTAAGGATGGCCTCATTTACCATACTATAAGCTTCTGAAGATCAGAGTCTGCTTCATCAGATGCATGATGATGCTATCCTAAACTGCTTGGTGTGTGTGTGTGTGTGTGTGTGTATACACATGTGCATCACATACACACACACACACACACACACACACACACACACATGTGTAGACTGGTACAGAGTACTGGTCAGGGCCATTTGGTGCTTCCAGTGTTGCTGAACTGCACCTTCCATCAACCATAGTCAGCATAGCCTGTAATGAGAGTTGATGGGAAGTTGCAGCCCAACGTCATCTGAAGGGTCACATGTTATTCATTCCTATTTTAAAGGAAGGTTTTCCTCCTTTAAATATAATAGCTAGAATCCTCTCTGGCAGATACAAATACATAACTTAGAGGCATGACTGCTAATATTCATGATCCTATGTAGGCCCTGTGAAAGTTACTCAGTCCCCATGTACTAGCCAGCAGTCACTGTGATCAACAGGGGTCCGTTCTCCTGTTGATCGAGAAGAAGCTGGCTGATGGTCCCACCCTCTCCCACGAGCAATCTCCAGTGCAACCAAGCAGAAACAGGACCCTGTCACAATTCTGCTGGAGATCACTCATGCTGGAGATCACTCATGTGAGGGGGAATTGCAACAGGCATCCTGTTTCTGTCAGTCTCACTGGAGATCACTCACTGGACAGAATGGAACTATTAGTCGGCTGCTTCCTGAGAGACAGGGGAACAGACCTTCATCAACTGCAGTGGTTGCTTCCCAGTTAGTGGGAACTGAGGGGTTCGGTGGTGGTGGGGATTTACTGTGTAGCATCAACAACGGTGCTTGTGCATCCATAACCGCAGAGTTTATTCATCCATCCCACATAAGATTCCAGCCATTAATTTCAGTCACAACAACAAGAGCTTCTTTCCACATCCATCTTCCAATGTGATCTATGCCATCATCTGCCAACAATGCCCTTTTTTCATTTTACATAGGCTACTTTCTGTAGAAAAGTATAAATGAGTACACATCTGTCTTCAGCAAAGACAATATTCAGAAACCAGTGAGAGAATATTTCAACCTCCTGCTCTCGCGATTACTTTCATGTTCATTCTCTGATTTAAGTCGGATTTTGCTAGTGCACACATGCAGGAATTTGTAGGACATGGTTATGAAATTTTTAAAAAGAAAACAAAAAGGACTGTGGCAAGTACTGTAGAATTCCCTGAACACTGGTTTTATAAAGTCCTGATGTGTAAGCTTCCTCACAGCCTCATAAATCTGCCTCAGCACTTTCAAAGTATATTTTCTTACCTTCTGTGGCTCATATTTTAATAATCAATAAATGGACATTAAGCAGAAAATTGCTGCTCTGTTTGAGATCTAAACTGGACTTATATTTAAATTTATTTGTGTTATAAACAGGAGAGCCATGGAGCTTTCTTAACTCTGTGAGAGAGTTTTGTGCTCCCTTTGCAAGAGTAACTTGAGCCTCCTTGATAAAATGATTTGCTTAAGATAAATGCTGGATTTTTTTAAAGCCTAGACAAAGGGCTACTTGAGTTTGACATGTAACTTAAAACATCACATTCCTAAACAGAATTTCCTGATCATATTTTTAGCACCTTGAGAAGCAAAAAAAGAAGAAAGACAACAAAGTTGCTTATAGGGGGGAAAGTTTCAAAAAAAGAAACAAAATTTCAAGATAGTGCTTGCTCTTAACTGCTATGTCTCCAAACTTGGCAACAATTTTTAAAACATATACATAAACAGACACAAACATAGAGGAACTAGGAGCCCTGGAAGCAGCTGAGACTGAGATGGACATAGTTAGTTTGAAAAACCTTCTCTTGAATTCTCATCACTTATCTGGTCTGGAAAAAATGCATTGAACAGTTCTGGTCAACAGCTAGATAAACCATCACTAAAGGAACCTCTTGCACACATTTTAGAGAAAGACAATAAACTAACAAAATTCTCTGAAGGAATATTTTGGGTTGGATCCAGACTATGCCATACCTGGAGTTGACCATTTCAAGTAAATGTAGCTGTAACCATTGCTCATTGAAATGGTTTTTAAAACATACACATAAACAGACATAAACATAGAGGAACTACAAGCCCTGGAAGCAGCTGAGACTGAGATGGACATAGTTAGTTGGAAAAACCTTCTGTTGAATTCTCATCACTTATCTGGTCTGGAAAAAATGCTTGAACAGTTCTGGTCAACAGCTAGTCTAAATTAATAACAAGATGAGGAACTACATGGCTTTCCATTCCAAGGTTGATTCGGGTCAAGGCTGTGTGTCTGTTGCATTCAGAACAACTCCAAAGCCCATGGTGCCCAATGGCCAATACTCCGATACAACATATCTACCTTGGCAAAATTTTTTGGAAAAAAGTTACAATTCCCAATATTTCCAAACCAGCACTGCATGGCCATGGTTTGGAAATGTTTTGGACAACAAACTTCAAAAACCTTTTCCAACTGCTTAGTGCTTTGGGATGATGGCAATTGTAGTCTAAAAGATCTAGCTTGGCAATATTGTTTTTTTGGACTGCAGCTTAGAATATCCCAGCACAGACAGCGCCCATACTTGCTGTGGGGGATCACTGAGTTGTAGTCCAAAAAGGATTTTTCCAGCCTGTGGAGGCAGAGCTTAAAACACAAGCTCCTAAAAAGCAAACTACAGGCTTTGCCCAGATGCCCAATTGCTCAAGGATGATGTCCATTCTCAATGGTAGGATACTTGCTGGTAGCGGTCAGAGCAAAACAGAGATTCCTTCAAGACTGGCTATCGAGGCTGATAGATTCTGGGAGAAGTCATGCAAAAAATTGTTTTCTAAGCTTTGAGCAAAATGTGGTAAACTTAGGCCCTTTCCACCCCCTACCTGACCCCGGCAGCATCCTGGAGGGATCCTAGTAGACTAGAGTCTCTCCATTCCCAGCTGCCTGCGGGAATGGAGGAGGCACAATGACCATGGCTCTGCCTTCTGCAGCATAGCTGGGCACTGTCCCAGGCTGCGCTGGGGCAAGAAGCATGACCACCGTACTTCCTGACCCTCCACAGTTCAGGTAAATGTGGGAGGGTGGCAGGATGGCTGTGCAATCGCCAGTCATTGATGGGTAAAACCTGCCAATGATTTGAGGTGCCATTGTGCTGCCTGGGGACGGGAGAATGATGGGACATAATGATGTTGTTCATCCGGATCCTTTCTTTCCCCAGTGCAGAACAACGTCCTACGGAAAGAGCCTTAATTGCCTCCTTAAAATGGAAGAAGCAGTCCAGACATGACATTTATTAAAAAGAAAACCTAAAGGAATCCCGCTGAATGACAATGGGCCATTGTAGCAGAATACCTCATTTTACAAACTGAGGAAAGTATCACAACTCCGTCTAGAAAGACTAAGCTAAGGAAAAGAACAATTTTTCTTTTACCTCCAGAATCTCTCATATCTTTTTAGGGAGATACACTCAGAATCATAGGGGCATAGTTCAACCCCCTGACATGCAGAAATACACAACTAAAGCAACCCTTCATGGTGGGTTTTTAACCTCTATTTAAAGATCTCCACCAAGAAGGCAATGTAGTGTAGTGGCCTGAATGTTTGACTAGGATTCTGGGAGACTAGAGTCTGAATCTCTGCTTGGCCATGGAGATCCACCAAGTGACCTTAAACAAATGACACTTTCATCCTCAGAGGAAGGCAATGGCAAACCCCCTCTGAACAAATCTTGCCAAGAAAACTCCAAGACAGGGTCACCTTACAGGAGCAACTGGAAGGCACACAAGAACAAAGAAAGTGAGTCCATCACTCTCTGGGGCACTCTGTTCCATTATCAAACAGTTCTTACCATTGAAAAATCTTTCCTAATATTTAGGTGAAATTTCTGTTGTAGTAATTTAAATCCATTGGTTCATTTCAGTAAAGATGGCTGTCATGTCACTTCTGTCTTCTCCAAGCCAAATAGAACTTGTTTGCTAAACTGTTCCTCATAGGGCTTGGTTTCCAGATCACTGATCACCTTGGTCACCCTCCTTTAGATACATTCCAGCTTCTCAATGTCTTTCTTGAATTGCAGTGCCCAGAACTGGATGAAGTATTCTAGGTGAGGTCATAAAGAAAACCAGCGGCCTAAATCCAACTTCCAGTCTGAGTAGCCCCACTGAATCAATGGAATTTACACAAAGGTTGGTTTACTATTCAGCAATTGATTGAATAGCTGGGACTTGCATTGAATTTAAATTAGTATTTTTAACTTCTTTTTAAAAAATCCTTTACAAATTTGTCTTCGTGAAGTTGATGATAACTGCTGGATTACAATATTAATCTGTTAAATATACCCAAACAGTTTTTTTAATCTTCTGCATTATCACTCAACAAATTTAATTTTGAGAAATTTAAAAAAAAAGGGCTGCAGTATTCTAGAATCAAAGAGCCACAATTCACATAAACAAGGGACCATGCAATTCTAAGTGGGCATATATACCTTCAAGTCACTGGTTGGCTTACGGCAAACTCATGAATTTCACAGGGTTTTCTCAGGCAAGGAGTACTCAAGAGTCAGTTTTCCCAATGTCTTCCTCTGGCTGATTAAAAATAAACCCCACAGAGCCACAGATAAATATGCATGTGTTTGCAGCATAATGATGGAACATCTACTCAGAAGAAAATCTTTCTGTGCTCAAAGGGACTGCTCCCATATAAGTGTATATAAGTTTGCAACCTCAATCATTCTTCCTGTGACCTCACCCCAAGGCATATGAATTCATATTTCATTTGGATTTGTCTCCAGATATGGCCTTTCTTGGCATTCATACCTGTGTTAATTAATCTGGGAATATTTCATAGGAAATTTTAATCAGAATTTGCAGGATGCAGAGGCAGAAAATTATACGTGATCACTGCGGAGCTTGGAGCGTGTGGAGGGGGGGCGGGCTATGGCATGAGGGTGGCTGCAGTGGGAGGCACGGCCATGGTGTGTGGGACATGGCCATGGTGCATGGAGGCATGGCCGCAGCGTGCAGGAGCGTGGCTACAAGCTGGGATGTCCCCAAAAAATTGCTGCCGGAAGCGAACCACCCCATCGCTCCCCCGCCCCTACGCTGCTGTACTTGATAATCAGGCACTGTTATTCACTGGATTATACTTACAGTATCATAATTACTGCTAGAAGAAGAGTTTTCAACATAATGTCTCACGCCAGTGCAGCCACAGTACAACTCGTCTGTGATACTTTCCCTCTGGGTTCTTCCACAAATGTTGCAATATCTTTTTTTGTTTCCTTGTATTACATGTAGGTAATTCAGTGATGCTTACGCCCATATGTATCAACCATGTGCTGGTTTGTTACTGGATTCGGTTACAAAGATATTCATATGAACTAGCAAAACATTGTATATTTTCACTTCAAACAGACTGTTATAGGACCACTGCAGCATATATAATTTTCCCACTCTCACGTTATCCTTACAATGACCTTGAGAGGTAGGATAAGTAAAAGATTTGTGGCTGGCGCAAGGTCAGGCAGTAAATTTGATGGCTGAAAGGGAATTTGAACTTGGCTTTCCACAGTTGGCAGGAAGAGTCAGAGATTCCCCATTAGCTACCGGACCCCTTTTGCAAATTATTAATAAAATTCATCTTATAGCAAGTGTTAAAGGTTGTACAATGTTATAGCTAAGATGCACTCATCATAGGAATGACCAGCCAAAGGAACAAAGCATAGCACTCAAAAGTTTGGAAAGTCTTTGCTTCCATGTGCAATGTGCTTTGAAAAATTGTCCATTCATCTTCTGTATGGTATTTTCCTTAACATGAACTTTTCTACTAGCTGAATTCTGTCTTTTTTTTTTATTTGCCTGATGAGAAAGAGGGACATGTTCATTCCAATGCACACATCTGTCCACACAAAGAAATGCTCGTACACCAGAAGATGTGATAGAACAATGGGGAGAACTAAACTACTATTTTTAATTTGCACATTTGGCCATTATACTATCACTTTTCTTTTTGGGCGCTCTTCCAGATTTAATCTGTTAAAAACCCCTTTAGAGGTTTTTGCATCCAACAAGCAGCTGGTGTAAATTTGTAAGAATATGGCCCAGGTCAGGCTCCTAAAATTAGATTGTATCTGTATAACATTTTCACTCCCAAAGAAACCCAAATTTATGAGTATTTTAACACTGATTCTTCACGGTAGCTTGAGGTCACTACATCCAGAGATGTGAGGATAAAGTCAAGCTTAGACTTATGCAACTTGCATTTTTGCAGGCAGCATTATGATAAGCGAAACGTTGCACAATGACTGTGAGATCCAGGTTTAAATCTTGCTCAGCCAGCTCGGGCTAGTCCCCATATCTCACATGGACTTATTTCAGATTGAAAAAAAATAGCGTATAGGGTGATATGTAGCAAGAATCATGTATACTGGAGCTCCTTGCAGGTAAGATGGAATATAAAAGTATAAAATGAATAATAACTCCTATCAATGAATAAGTAATGCTCCCCATTAAGAAGCTGCTTCAATCCTGACGTGCTTTGTACTAAAATTGTCCAATAAACTGATTCCTTGTGACTAAATTTCCACAGCAACAAACGCTTGTCACATTACAATTCCAAATTCTACTCTTTTTTCTTCTCCTTCTCTTCCTCTTCTTCTTCTTGAAGTATACCTCACCCCCTTCCCAAAATTTGGACTCAAGTTGGCTTGCCATTTAAAATAAGTACAATATAGGCAAAAGCACACAAAGGTCAACATTAAAATAGGCCTTCCAAAAGGTGTATGATTGCTTTGTTGTGTACAAAGCCTAACTAGAACCATCCAAAACATGTAAAAGGTAGCATAATGCATAGTAAAAACATTTGCAACACTCATATGGCTCTCTAAAGACTGGCAAGTTCATTATAAGCTTGAGCATTCATGCATTGTAGCCCACTTCATCAGATGTATAAAGTGCTGTGCAGAATTTCAGGGACAGGAACAAAACACAGGATTGTGGTGGGATTGTGGACAGCAATGTCAGAAGGAAATTGTCACTTTATTATTTCATTTTTATTCTACCTTTTCTCCAAACCTAGGGACTCAAGGCAGCTTGCAAAAATTAAAACAGCTACAAGTAAAAATCCACATTGCTAAAAACATTTTAAAAAATTAAATGCAAACAGTACTGATAATTGTCGTTGTTATGTACCTTCACATCATTTCTAACTTATGGTGATCCTAAGACAAACTGATTATGGGGTTTTCTTGGCAACATTTGTTCAAAGGTGGCTTGACATTGCTTTCTTCTGAGGCTGAGAGAACACGACCTGCCCAAGATCACCCAGTGGGTTTCCATGGTCAAATGAGGATTCAAACCCTGGTCTCCCATAGTCCTAGGCCATTGCCACACCAGACTGTTATAGTGCTATTATTCCACTTTCAACATCCTATGGAATCCTGGGGTTTGCAGTTTAGGGCCTAAACTGCAAACCCCAGGATTCCATAGGATGTTGAAAGTGGAATAACAGCACTATAACAGCCTAGTGTAGAAATGGCCCTAGTTAGTGGCATATCTAGGCTCAACAGCACCTAGAGCAGGTGTAGAAGTTGCATCCCTAAGTGCTGCTTATCCTGCTGCCATGGTCCCAGGCCAAGGAAGACCCCTGTGGCGGGGGGGGGGAGGGAACAGCAGCAGGCCAAGCCCAGGTGGAAGGTCTGCTGCCACCGCCGCCACCACCACCACCACACTGGGCCACGAATTACCCTAGCGGTGGTGGTGGGTGGTGGTGGACCAGACCCAGGTGTGAAGGGGGGGTGTTGGCTTTTTTGTGCTCCCTGACATTGGCACCCAGGGTACCTGTCCCAGTTGCCCCTCCCTAGACACACCTCTGGCCCTCGCCCAAGGGTCAAACCACTACGTCACACTGGCTCTAACAATTACAACTATATTATTCACACTAGTTATTCACAAGCAGTCCAAATTAAAAAAATGTGGTGCCACAAGACTGTATGTTGGTTTTGCTGCAACAGATTAACAGGGAAACCCCTTTGGACATTAATATTGTTCAATCAGTCATCTTACTACATTTGTACCCAACCTCTTAATTTAAAAGTTTCATGAGAATATTAAATGTATCTCAACAACAAAAGAAAGACCTTGCTGGATCAGACCAAAGGCCTATCTAGTACAGCATTCTGTTCCTACATTGGCCAGCCAGATGCCTAGGGGAAGACCACAATGGAGTTGCTAGAACTCAGGGCCTGGCTCTGAGGCCATTTCCACACTGCACTGTTATAATGCTATTATTCCACTTTCTACATCCTATGGAACCCTGGGGTTTGCAGTTTAGGAAGGGGCATTTAAAATTCTCAGCCAGAGAGCAATTTGGCCTAAATAAGCTACAAACTCCAGAATTCAAAAGGGTGCTGAAAGTGGAATAATAGCACTATAACAAGGTAGTGCGGAAATATCTCCAGTTTTCATGGGTTTTCTCCAAGCACAAGACAAGGGTGCAAATTCTCCAGATCTGGGGGGCTCAGCTCCAGGCAAGAGGAAAGGGTTGTGTGCTAATTTCTAACTCACCTAGTAAGGCACAAACTTGCTGCAGTTTGTAAGGACTGGTTGATCTCTTCTGCAACTTGCAACGACTTGGGGTGTGCATGTGAGGTATTTCCTACTTCCCTACCAGTCCTTGTTTCATCAACACTCAGGCCATTTCTGCACTACGCTGCTATAGTGCTATTATTCTACTTTCAACATCCTGTGGAATTCTGGGGTTTGTAGTTTACTGAGGCCAAAGAGCTCTCTGGCTGAGAATTCTAAAGGCCCCACCCTAAACTGCAAAGCCCAGGATTCCATAGGATATTGAAAGTGGAACAGCAGCACTATAACACTGTACTGTGGAAATGGCCTCACTGTCTACATTGCCCTCTATCCACCCCCTGGAAGCAAGTAGGCTAGATTAAATGTTCTTATTCCATCTCCCTAAGTGAGAAGGAATAAATGTCCCCATTTTACTTTCATCTGAAATAACCCATTTGACTAACACTTCTGTCTAAATTTCCCAAAAAAAACCCCCAAAACAGCCAAGTTTAGTCCAGGAAGCAATTGCCTACCTCAGACTTACATCCCTATAAAGTGACGGGGTGAACCGCCAATTTTCCTATCTCTACCCACTGTTGTACTCATGAGTTGGCCAGAGCCTTCCTCTCCTCTCACAGTTTTGGAACTAACTATGGTGAAAGAAAGAGCAATAGCTTTTGCTAGAAGGGGGCACATGGATTCATCTGAACCTTTGTTGCCAGCAGTGGGCGTTAACAAGACGGCAGGAGTTTCCAAAGGGGTATAGCTATGGCGAGGGCGAATGGAGGGCATTGTCCCAACAAATCAGAATTCTGCCCCCCATCAAATTTTCTTTCAAGTCCCCGGATCATTCACATTAGGAACTCTTTGTTCACATTCACTTGGTAACTTCGACTGACATTTTTCTTTGGTTACCTAAAATGTATTTCTAAATGCCCAGATGAAGTCTTAAATTACTGCAAAAACAGAAATGCGCGGACTGAAGGAAAATTTCATTTGCGGTGGCAGAACTCCTATTTGGAAGGGGCAATGCCTACGTTTCATCACCACCCTGGCCACAGCTACCACAGTAGCTAGCTTGAGTTTCCATGAAGGTGCTCACACTGTAAGGCCAACAACTTAGAATCACAGAACTGGAAGAGACCACAAGGACCATCCAGCCCAACCCTTCTGCCATACAGGAATCCACCATCCAGATGTCCATCCAGCCTCAGTTTCCACATTTCCAAAGGAGGAGACCCCATCACACTCTGAGGCAGCGTATTCTATTGTTGAACTGCTGTTACCATTGGGAAGTTCCTCCTAACGTTTAGGTAGAATCTCTTTTCCTGAAGCTTGAAGCCATCACTCCATGTCCTAGTCTCCGGAGCAACAGGGGGGAAAAAAGCTTGCTCCATCTTCCATAAGACATCCCTTCAAATATTTAAACATAGCTATGTCAGCTAAAAGTCAGGTTCTGACTTTCTAGAGAAGTTGGACCACCAGGTTGTCACTCAGAGACCTGCTATGGGAATTCATGCTTCTCCTCTTTGAATTTTGCGTCAAATCTTTTGGACTGTAGAGCCAGGACAGTCCTGTTTTTTATTGACCCGTAAGCCACCCAAACGGCTCTCCCCAGCGAAGTGACTTGGAGCCCGTCCCCGACCTCCCACGCATACGTGTTCTGCTACTTGGGAGTAACTCCCGCGGAGGCCAGGCGGGCTACCGCACTCTCTAGCACGCGGGGCTCTCGCCCGGCCGCCCGGCGCGCGCCCCGGCCGCCTTCGCGCGCTTGCCACGCACCCTTGTCACTTCTCGCCGCTCCGCGAGCGCCGGCCATAAGCCACACTCCCTCCCCCCGCCCGCGTCCGCTCTCCTTAGCGCTTTAAGAGAAGCGCCTGATCCCTCTAAGCCCGCCCCTAACCTCCGCGGCCGCCTCCTTCAGGTCCCCTCCTAATTGGCTGACCAGGGCATGAATATGTATACCCTGACCTGTGTGAATGAGCCGCGGCCGTCCCCTCCCTCGTCCTGCACAGAGAGGCTCAGTGTGCGCGCGGGTCCCTCAGCCGCCGCCGCCGCCGCCGCCGCCACCCGAGCCCCGGTCCCGCTGGCCGCCGCCGCCGCCGCCGCCGTCACCAGCGGAGCCCGCCTCGCGTCCCGGGAGCCGGCGGAGCCCCAGCGCGCAGCCCGAGCCAGGCTCCGTGTCCGTGCGGTGCCAGGCTCTCCCTCCCGCCCGCCCTCCCTCCCGCCCGGCTCGGCTCTACTTCCCCGGCCCGGCCCGGCGTTCTTTCCACGCTCCGGCTCGCAAACGCCCGTGGCAGCCGCTCTGCCGCGCCGCTTCGCCTCGCCTGTCCTGGGTTCGGCGGCGCCCGCCGGGGAGATGCGGGGCCTGTCCGGCTGGCTGGTGCTGCTGGTGCTCGGCGGTTGGTTCCGGCTGCGGGCGAAGGGCGCCGTGCCCCTGGCTGACTTCTATCCCTTCGGGCCGGAGCGGGGGGACGCGGCTACCCCGCAGCAAGACGACGGCGGCTCAGGGCTCCGGCCCGTCGCCGTGAGGTTCCCCTTCTTCGGCGCGGCTCACACCGCGCTCTACGTGAGTAGTCGCCCCGTCGGGCTAAGGGAGAGCGCGGGGACGGCCGCGCGGCGCTTTGCTCGCTCTCCGAGGTTGCTTAACGCGGAGTAGTTACGCCGGTGTGCCCACAGCGCGTTTTACCAGATCCCTGTCAGAAGGGACAGTTGCCTTTTTAGCATCCCTGGTTAAAAGGGAGAAGTAAGTGTGTGCGTGTGCGTGCGTTTGATCCCACCGCGCTCGCTTGAATTCCTGCCACAAAGTGGTCGCCCGTCAGCTTGGTTGTCCTGGGCCAGATGCCTCCTCCTTTCTCCGGATGGGGGCATCCACGGGGATGCTCTGTGTTAAGAGCTGAAGTCGCGATCCTAAACAGGTTTTCTTGGAAGCAGATACCTGACACAGCTTACTTCTATACCTACTGCTTAATATCACTTATCTACTGTATATCTGATGTAATCTCCAAGAACTTCATGACAGTCGATGTGGCTTTTCTCTTTCCTTGCTCTTTGTCCTCATAACAACCCTGTGAGGTAGGTTATGGTGAGAGATGGTCACCCAATTAGCTTCATGGCTCAGCAGAGATGTGAACCCCATTTTCCCCCCGTGCTACTGGAACACAGCTGCTGTAGATCATCTCAGCTGGGCCAAAGGCAAATTTAGATTGCATTGACCTTCTGATGGTGAGGGCTGTTGGAGTTTTAAAAAGGCTTCTGTCAGTGTATTTAAGCTAAAAAACTGGTTGTCTTCCTTAAAAGGGGAAAGTTGGGAAGATGATGGGGTCTTATGGAAAGTATGTGTTAGTCTGTGTTCCTCCTACAAAGTCATGCAGTCACATTTCTAGTACATTTTAAGTCCTGTTCGATGCTCATGGGTGGTCAGTACCAATGAAGCAGAGGGTATATGTGTGGCATCTGTGTTCACTTTTACATCTGTGTGTGTGGATTCATAACAAGCTGCTCACATGAACCATTTGCCACACAGAGAAGTCGCTTGTTTGCAAGCTACTGCTATGTCTTGTGTATTTATTTTTATTTCTCTTTGAACACAAGCTGGTTTGTGCGCATGTGGATGCAAGCACACATACATGCCCGCCTTCACGTTGCCTTGTCAACTTATGACAATCCCCTGTATTTCATAGGGTTGTCCTAGGCAAGAAATACTTAGAGATCATTTACCAGTTCCTCTCTCTGAAATGTAGCCTACCACACCTGGTATTCGTTGGCGGCATCCCATCCAAATACTAACCAGTGCTGACTCTGCTTAGCTTCCAAGATCAGGTGAGATCTGGCACCTTTAGGGTATTTGGACCTTTGTGTTTCTGGAAATCGACATGCAAGACAGTCTAGATGAAGAATAAATTGCATTAAAATATAAATGATGATAATTCATTAGCGGATTTCTAGGAGTTTATCTGGCAGATCTATATAAAGGAAAGCCAATTCTCTAACAATTCTGCTTCACATCATACTCCTGCCTGTAGAACTGTACAGTACATTTTGCACAATGGGGCATGGATCTCTTCAGGGTGGTAGGTGTGGGTCAGGCTTGGAGAAGGAAAGGCACCTTCACAAATCCTGAGGGAGCAAGAAAGAAGCAGACCTTAAGCAAGATGATGTGGTTGATAATCATCCCAAAGGGCATCCAGTATACTCAGTATATTGCACTGCAGTGCAAATTGTCTTCCATCAAGGCACCTGAATATCAGATTGCAATCTGTTTAAATTTATGCTACTTCTTCAGATTATTATAGTGATTATATGCAACCTTTTTCCCAACAGGGTCCAAAACAGTTTACAACAATGAAAACAGACACAGTTAAAAATTCACCTGATACAAAAATGCAAAACTATAATTATAAATAAAATTAATTAATATACAACCATTAAAAAATAGACTACAAATGAGTAATACAGCATATCAGGCAAGGCCCTGTCAAAGGCCTATCAAAATGAAAAAGTATTCCCCTGCTTGCAGAAGATAGCAAGTCTGACTTCTGTAGGAAGGGAGTCCCAAAGCCTGGGAACAGCCACTGAGGAGGCTCTCTCACATGTTTCCACCAGATGTACCTGTGGAATGGGTGGGACAGAGAGGTGGGGGAACCCAGAAGATCTCAGAATACAGGCACACTCATGTGGAAGAATATGGTCCTTCAGATCACCTAGACCTGAGCTGTATAGGGCTTTATAAGTCATAACTGCAATTTGAATTGTGCCTGGAAAGAGACTGGCCATCAGTGGGACTGTTGCAAGAAGGGAATTGAATGCTCCCTGTGGCCAGCCCTGGTAACAGTTTGGCTACAGCTCTTTGGACCAACTCAAGTTTCTGAACACTCTTCAAAGGCAGTCCCACATAAATCACATTACAATAATCAAAATGGGATGTAACTAAGGCATGTGTCACTGTGAACATATCTTATGTCTTTAGGAACAGGTGCAGCTAGTGTATAAGCCCTAACTGTGCAAAAGTACTTCTGAAACAAGAGCTTCCAGGCTCAAGGTTGAATCCAGGACTACATCCAAACTGTACATATGCATCTTCAGCAGGAGTATAATCCCAGCCTGCACGGGCTGAATCCTGATTCCCTGATCTGCCTTTCAACTGACCAGGAGCACCTCCATCTTGTTTGTTATGGTTCAGTGTGTTCATACTCATTCAGTCCTTTACTGATGACAGACACCTATTTAGGACTGAAACAGCTTCCTTGGACTGAAGTAGAAAGGAGCAAATCAGTTGGGTGTCATCTACCTACTAATGGCATCAATTTCCAAAAGCCTGGACAACCTCACCCAGCAGTTACACATATAAAATAGCATAGCAGATGCAACTAAGCCCTGAAGGAGCCTACAGACTAACAGCCAAGGAGTTGAACAGGAGCCTCCCAGCACAACCTTCTGGGTTTGCCTCTCCAGGAATGAACACAGCCATTATAAAACTGCCTCCAGATCCCATCCCAGCAAGGTGGACCAGAAGGATACCATGGTCAGTGGTACTTCCCAGCATAGTTCATCCACCAAGGTGACCAAAAGTATCTTAGCCCTATAGCCAGGCCTGAAACCAGATTGAGGTGGACCTTGCTCAAGAATGGAATGTTGGGAACTGGTTGATGGTTGTCCAATGTGGTGGGATCCAGAAAGGCCTTTTTTCACAGTAGTTGTATGACTGCCTCCTTCAGGCGTGCTGGAACTCTGCCTTGTTTTAGCGAGGCATTGACCACTTCCTCCACCCACACAAACTCTGGCTTTTCTAATAAACAAGGAAGATCAAGGATTTAACACATATGTGATGGCTCTCACCTCTCCAAGAATCCTGTCTGCGCAACTGGACAAACAGCATGTATAAATATATCTGCTGCACTAAAAGGGCCAAAAGATTCTTCTCTACCCCTATTCCCCAGCTGCTAATACTCCAAGATGAAGGTGCTTTATGTGCCCTTTTTGGTGGCCATGCTATGCGTTTTTGGTGGTCATGCTATGCCAGCTTGTGTTCCTTGAGTAACTTGTTTCTGCTGATATATGAAGACATTCGTTCTCAGACTTTAGTCCTCCAGATGCTTTGGATTCCATCTTCCAGAAGCCATAGCCAGTATGCCCATTGATCAGGATTTCTGGGAGTTGAAGTCTCAAACATGGGGAGGACCAACTGTTCAGAAACATTACATTAGCATAAGATACCTGAAGGCTTTCTGCTGTTTAGGAAGACCACTGGTCCATAACCATTTTGCCCAATCTTCATGTAAAAAAAGTTGCTACTTCCACACATCAGCATGGGACCTGCCTCTCTCTTTGCTGGCTGCTTTATAACAAGGTCAGTGGCTTAAAGGGGTAAGACAGGGATGGAAATCATGTGGCCTTTCACATGTTATTCAGCTGCAAATACTAGCAGTCCTATTGCCAACATAGCTAATAATGAGAAATGTTGGGAATTGCAGCCCAAGAACATCTGGAAGGATGCATGATTCTCACTCTTGGGTAAAGATCCACTAGCCACAGATAAGAGCTATGAAGAGGATTCCACAAAATCACAAGATGAATTCAGAAAATGTATTTTGGAAAATCAACGTCTCTACCATTTGTGTTCTGGGCCTTTAAAACATTTTGTCATTATTTTTAAGCCCCACACCCACCCTGGCAACTATGATCTTTAATCCTCCTCTTCTCCTTATCCTCAAAAGCAGATTTTCAAGATTCTAATGAGTAAGTATACCACTAACTGCCTTGAAACCACATAGTCAGTGAACCAGATGTTTTGCAACCAGAATCAAGTTCTGTTAGCCAAGATAGTTAGATAACATAGACTTATGCTTAAATTGGCTTTAAACTTTTGGGATTGCTAAGGAGAGAATATAAGTAGCTTGATCCTTTGAAATGCACTGAAGCATCCTTTAAATAATCTAGTACCAATCATGGCTGAAAGGAAACACTGATATAGAGGATTTGTACTGTCCTTTCCTGTACATCCCCTGCTTTCCTCTCTTGATGCCCTATCCCACGTCATTCAAGAAGGACACTAATCCTGAGCAGAAGGTTTTGAGGGTCCCAATAAATTCAAGAGTCCTGCAACTTTGCTTTCATGCTCTTCCTTCAGTCGATTTACCTTGGGGTCTGAGCCAGTGGCTCCAGCATCCATGATTACCAGACTTTAGATCCGTCTTTCCAACCCAACTAGCCACTCTTGAAGGTGAAAAGACCTACCTTCATCCCATGAGTACCACTTTGTCCGATATTTGCAATGAATGACTTTGTATATAGCTGCCTTCTGTCTCATTTTTTGTACTCTGTTTTTTAAAAAGTCACTTCATATTGTTCCAAAGCCATCTGGATTTACTTGGGGACAGTCAAACAGTCTAATTTAATTTAAGCCATCAAAGCCGTAACAGGATGTTAAGAATCTGAGAGTCTTTGCTATATTAGGCTATTATACTGTGCAACCAAGGCAATGTAACAGCCTAAAGATTCAAGGCTGAAGGACAATCTGTGTATGCCTTGACCTCTCCCAACTCTTCTAACATCCATATCCATGGGTCAGTGTGACTCTAGGGATTTTTCGTGCACTATGCTCATGCTTTCTATTGTAGAGTAGCCGCTACCTCCACAGGAATACTGCTGTGGTTCGATGAAATCTAGATATGTTTTCAGAAAGTGGGTAGGTTGTAAGAACTAGGTGACTGAGTTTTTTCCTTTCCCTGGCATGGCACGGGACAGGAAATTGCTTACAGTGGTGACCAAGCAAAATCTAATTTCCTGGAGAGAATATTGGATGTTGGAATTACCTCTAGAGAATCTGTTATGCAATCCAGTTGCTTTGCCGGTAAATAGGTCAGTGGAAGAGAGTGTTGTACTTGAGCCAACCTGAGGCTTCACCCCTTAGATAGTAATCTTCTGATGGTTTTAAATACATAAGACTATTGCTATTGGATGCTATTGTTTCCATACTCATAGAATCATTGAGTTGGAAGAGATGACAAGAATCACTGAGTCCAACCACTTTCCATGTAGGACTATACCTTCCAGTTCTGTCCAGTGTCATCACCTGTGACAAGCAAGTGGGTCTTCTTGTTACTGTATGTACCCACTCCAGGAAGCAGTTGCCAAAATACATTCCTTGGATCTACACAGAACAAAATACTGTCACATGCAACTATATACAGGTGACAGTGTATGTTCATTCTCCCATATGGAATGACAATTGTATGCAAATGTAATCTTGTATAAGGCTATACCCCGAGGTTATAGTATCCTAAAATTCATTAAAATGAGAACTTTAGTTCTACCCAGGCCAGCACAGCTTACCTACTTGTTGGCATTTCCTTTATAAACATGTTTGCTTATGAGAAGAATTTTTGAAAATATCTCCTTGTTGAAAATTGCATGCAACTGGGAGCTCTTTCTTGGCTCTACTTCTTCCCATGCCAAGCTCTGTTTGTTTGTTTGTTAGGTAGTCATATTTATATCCTGAGGCAGTGTATGTGTCTGCCTTCTTCCCCATTTTATCCTCACAACAACTCTGTGGGAGAGAGTGACTGGCCCAGTTTCACTCTGTGCATTTCAGGGTGCTCAGTATTGTCTGGGATCCAAGTCCAACTTCAGCTCTCTGACCACTGCACCATGCTAGTTCTCTCTTGTTAGAACATTGCAGATTTGAGTGCTGTGAGTATTGTACTCCTGGACAATACATTTTGTTCAGAAACTGTAAGTGCACTTGCTGAAAGATGCCTGTCAACTAAACTAAGGAGTGGCTTTCTTGGCCAAGCAAGCATTTGTGGTCAGACAGGACATATTGGTGCCCTAGAGATATGGAGGGAAGCAATGGCATCAGTTGTTCAAATATTTATATTCTGTTGCACATCACAGAATCATAGGTGAAATCTCTTTAACAATGTAAAACAGTGTAAAATTTTAAACAGAATAAATTAAACATACTACATGTTAGTTTAACAAGTCTAAGTAGATTTAAAAGGTTAAACAGTTCAACGTTTGGTAGAAATCACTTAGGGCCCAAGAGCCAAAAGCAAGCAAGCAAGCAAGTCTTAACTTGGTCCCGGAGTGAAGCCAGCATCAGCACAAATCAGGTCTCCAAAGGGAGGGCGTTGCACAACTGGGGTGCTGCAACAAAGAAGGTTCTCTCCCATGTCCTCACAAAGTTCATTGCTCCCACTGAGGAGCCCCCAGCTTCATTGTGCTGGATCTTTGAAACAAAGCATGAAGTCAGGTATTTACCAAGTGCTTCTGCTGTCCCCTCTGCAGCATCTCAGAGCCATTGAGGGGTTCTAAGAGGCATGTTGGCATTCTCTGTCTCTATGTTTTTTAGGTAACTGGCAGTCAGACTACTCAGCATCCTTAGGTATACTCTTCCAGCACTGACAAGGGCTGAGGAAGTTATGGGATCATCCTTAGGCCTGGGAGGAAATACTGGGCTTTGTCTTACTCACCAAAGCCTGGCCAACCCCAAGTTGTAGTGGTAGCAATATAATGGCGTTGATGAATGGGGCTAGTGACATTATGTGATTGTCTTTGCATGGGCACCTCTGAAAAGCCAATGTGTTAGTTCTGGAACCTTTCTAATTCACTCCCTGTCCCCTATTGTTATATTGTAACTGATAAAGTGGCAAAGGACCCAAGAAACAGCTGCAGTACAAAAGCTGTGAAAACTTTTGTAGGGATGCACAGAATCTGCTCATCTCTAATTATCATAAAGCCAAATGGAAATCATGTAGGTAACCTTATGAAGCTGTGAGACTTGGAAAATAAGAGAGCCTTGCCATGCCTGTAAAGAGCAACAGATTTACTGTAGCAAAAGCTTTAACAGACTAAATCAGTATGTTAAGTGGACTCTGCTCCATAAAAGCTTGTGCTACAGTAAATCTGTTATTCTTTAAAATGCCACTAAAATGCTTAGCAGTGTTTTCTGAGATAAAACAAGCAGTTAGTACTTCTGGTAGAGCTTGAAAAAGTTCCTTTTTTAGACAAAAATGGGAGTTCTGGGAATTCCAGTACAAAAAAATTAGAACTTCCCCAAACTTTAGTTTCTGATAGTTGTTATCATACATTAGTGAAACAAAAGTGTGCTCTTCTTGCCATTGCTAAGAGTGTTTCTGAAAGATGATGATTACACATTTGGCTCAGCCCTAGACTTTGCAGCAGGCAGGCACACTCCTTTGAATTGGTATGTTCAAAATAGTAAGGGGTTATCTAGGGCCATCAGTAATGGTAATTCACTTTCTGTCATCTTACAAGGAGACAGTAGAATACAATTTCCTGTGAGCTATGGTTTATTTTGCTTGACCCACTTGCAGTAGTACCAAAAGAGCTGGGGGCGGGGAAGTGGAGAACCAGGAAGCAAATTACTCCTTTCCCTATCCAGTAACCCAGGCCTGGTCAAACAATGCAGAAAAAGGATGACATTACTGAGTTCTGTGCAGTTATCTTTTAGACTGCATCTCCACAGCCATCATGGTCAATGACCATACTGACTGCAGAGCACAGATATAGGAGATGTAGTAGCAAAGAGTAACTTTTCCAAGTTCTGGTTTTTGTGCTTGAATGGGCTGAAGATGGAGACTTACTATCTCTTTTAAAATCTTTTCCTACATTAAAAATCCAACGGGAAGTGGTAAGATGGCATAGCAAAGAATTTCTTCCCATTCTGCCATTTTTGGACCATCTAGGTTATGACTTTGTTAAACAACACTAAAAACCTGTACGGTCCCCATCTATAGTCTGAAGTGCACAGTCTGTTCTACAGGGACATTGTTGCCATAATACCACATAAGAGTGTTGATCCTTATAAATCCAAAAAAAATTCCAATCACACACAAGGCCAAAGTATCAGCAAGCTTGGGAGAACTCCAGAGTTTGCCAAAGTACGAGCAATTCTTAAGAAAAAAAATCTGAAGAAGCTAGGCTTCTTACAAACAAGTTCAATGAAGACTGACAGGGTCAGTGGGCATGTAGAATGCTACTTTACTGTGGTGAGCTGGAATGGAGTGGACTAGTGAAGGGCAGGGCTGGCTAGAATGGGAAACAGGAGGAATGTGTGTGTTTCCATTTAATTCTCCTTCAGGCTTCGTTAGCCTGGAGGTGCTTGTGAAAATGGTGGAATAAGAGTAATATAGAGGCATCCTTTCCACACTAGAAACTTCCCAACTCATGGGATGCATATGCATTATGTTTCTCATCTCTAAGTAACCTATTGTGAACTTTAAACCCCCAGTGCAGGGCACATAGGCTATCAGGAATATGTCTCATGATTCGTCATGTGAGGCATAGAAAACACACCATTCTTGAAAGATGGCTCTCCAAACAAAATCAGTGTATAGATGGAGTAGGGTTCTAAGTTTAGATGATGTCTTGTATATTCCTAGGCTCTAAATTGGGATGGGGGAGAAATTTCTTTGGTTTGCATTTTAATATAAACTGACCTAATTCACACTTTCCAAACTAATACACAAATAAAATGCAACTATCTTTGTGTATTTATACTTCACAAAATTGTGCAAAGCAGTTCTCTAGTTTTTAAAAATGTATACATTAAGGGAATTTGTGTACAAAATGAAAATATTAGGAAAGATGCATATGTATTTTTCTGTACACTTTGTCAGAAGAATTTCAAACTGATGCATAAATGCGATAGAACACACTGATAGTTTTAAAAAATAATGAGAGTAAGCATGGTGTAGTGGTTTGGGTGCTGGACTACAAATCTAGAGACTAAGGTTCAAATCGCTGCTTAGCCATCGAAACTCACTGAGTGATCTTGGGCAAGTCACACTCTCTCAGCCTTAGACGAAGGCAAAGGCAAACCTCCCCTGGACAAATCTTGCCAAGAGCCTCTGTGATAAGTTCACCTTAGGGTTACGATAAGTTGGAAATGACTTAAAGGCACAAAAGAACAGCAAAGAAAATGAAAGAGACAGATTTGTCATATGAAATTCAGGTGCTGGCACTAGCTACAAAACAATTTCCAAAATCATAATGTATTAATAGAAGTGATTTCTGGTCCTTGACAAGTAAGAACATCTCAAAAATATCAACATCTGCCCTTCAGAACCTCTTTTCAAAAATTTTGCCAAGGGTTTTTGCATTTTTTTCTAAAAATGTTTTTTTCTAGAAGAAGTCTTATAGTTGTGACAAAAATCTCTCTGCAATTTTCAAAAAAGTGTCCTGAAATAAGAAAAATGATTGGAAAGTAGTTTCTTTTTTAAAATTCACTCATAATATCACTCAGTGGGGAAAACTTTGTAATTTTTTTCCTTGTGTGTGTGAATGAAATAAGGAAAGGTTTATATCCTCATGCTGCAAATTTGGTTATCCAAAAAGGCACAATAATCTGTGCAAGCTTTTGAGACGTCCACCTCTTTTATTAGGCAAAATGTTATAAAAAGCAAGAGCAAAAAGAGGGAGGATGACTCAGTCTTAAAGCCATATTGTAGTCTGCATGCTATATTAAGATATAATGGCAAGGAAGACTCTCCAGACTCTCAAATTGTGCTCATTGGGTATTAGATTTTACCCTGAAGGGCCCCTAGGCTAGCTGGGAACAGGAAAAGTAATAAAATGCAATAAACTTTGATTCTCTGTTTGGAAAATACAAATATACCACCCTCTCCTGCCTGCTTTTCCAAGATCTGGAAATAATGCCTTACAAACAATAGTGATGGCATTCAACCGTGGGAGTGGGAAAAGCAGGTCAAGCCAGGACAGTACATGCTATTTGTAGGAAAACTAGAAGAAATAGGAGAATGCTAGTTGTATGGATTTCCACATAAATGTGTCTTTGGTTTGCCACAATGGTACAAGAAAATTTTCACAGCTGAGAACACTGTATATGTAGATAGACTAGGAATGGGCAACATACTAGTTAAAATAGACTATGCTACACAAAATTAGCAGGAGGGCTGTATTTAATTTGCACATTTGAATGTAATTAATGAGCAACACAGCATTGGGAAGACTTCATCCGGAATATGGTGTTCAGTTCCTGAGCTCTGATGCCTGGAAAGATGTTGACAAGTTCAAAAGAATTTAGAGAAGACCAACAATGAAGAATCTACAGGGATGACATGGGGGGGGAGAGCGAGAGAGACATGAGGGATCATGCTTATTTCTTTGTAGAAAAGAAGATCAAATGGATTGGGTGGGTGGCAGAGGGGTGGATTGGATTAGGCTGACAGTTTTTCAAATAATTTCTCTTTCTTGTGACACTTTCTTGCATGTCTCAGGAAGGAGAAATGATGGTTCAAAAGGGCAAGAGATGCAATGACTTCACTCAAAGGCAAATCCTGGTTAAGTATTTTATGACTGTTTAGAGAAGGCTGGAATCTTCTTACTTGAAGATCTCAAGAAAAATCTGGGCGACCATCTGGTGGAGATGCTTTGTATTATTGGTTTGTCATGTTTGTATCCCACACTTCCCCTTCAAAAGTGCATGGAGGAGGAGGCTACATGAGGTTCTTATTTTCATCTTCCAGTAACTCTCTGGGTTTGGTTAGGCTAAAGCATTGACTTAACATGAAGCCACCCAATGAGTATCATGGTTGAATGGGCATTTTAATGTCTTTTTCCTACACCCAAGCCTGCTCATTTAGACTTTATGCACTACTGGTTGTTGTGGGAAGCAAGGTTGATCTGATGGAGCTGTTGCTCTGTTCATACTCTGAGATAGGCCTTGTTCAGGTGGTAAGTCTGATTCTGGTTTGCATCACCTTCAGGTGTAGAGGTTGGATCACTGAACATGCCTATTTTGAAATTAAGGGTGGACAAGGAAATGTTCTAAAAGGTTTTTGGGCTGCAGCTCCTATCAGTCCTAAATCCACTGGTGAAAAATGCTGGGAATTGCAATGTAGCAGCATTTGGAGTGCCACACTTTGCTCAGCCTGATATAATTAAATTTTCCTTACTCTATTTATTATTAAATTTATCTCATAGTTTTCTCCCAAAGTCTTAAGAACTCAGTAGAAATCTATAGCATTCAGTAGTTGCAAGTGGCTTGTGCATGGTCTGGAATGCTCAATTTGCACAAGTTGATTATACATTCCCAGACCTGAGACTCGGCCCTCATCAACATATTAAATTTTGATTGCCATCTCTACTTGCTTCTTCTAACTGATGTTTCCTTAGACTCCTGGAGATGGATTTCTCCTACCCACAAGTCATCAATCTCTCTCTAGTAAGTTAAACATGTTTCCTTTTTGTACCCAAATCTTGCCTCAGAGTACCAGGCCAGCAAGTATGTAAGATGGTTAATTATTATAAATATTTTTCAGCATCTGTCACTGGATTGAGAGCCAGCATGATATAGTGGTTTGAGAGTTGGACTACAACCCTGGAAACCAGAGTTTAATTCCCCACTTAGCCATTGAAACCCACTGGGTGACCTTGGGCACATGACACACTCTCAGCCTCAGAACACCCGGTGATAGGTTCACCTTAGGATCGTCATAAGTCGGAAACGACTTGAAGGCACACCACAACAGCATCATGGGATTATAATGTAAGTTGACAGTGGCCACCTTGCTGAGGACACCAGCTAAAGATGTGAAGCAGTATCCTGCCAAAAGCACTGGAACTCCTGACTCAAACATTTACAGCTCAGTGTATTAATGTAATACTTATGTTGATATTCTAAGACCTGTAAGTCTTTCTGCATTAATATGTGGTGCCCTGCTTGTCTCAACCGTTACCTGAACCTGTGTGTGCTTCGTCTGAAGAGTGAACCATCAAAATGTTTTGGGCTTCATTACAGAATAGTGAGAACTGAGGAACATGCTGTATCTTCTAGGATACAGTTGAGGCTGTATTATAAGGTTGAGATTATTTTGTAGTAACAGGACTAGCAATTCCCTCTTATGTGTTAGGAACAGTGAAAGCTGCCTTATCCTGAATGAGACTATTGGTTTTATCAGCTCTGACTGACAGCACCAATTTTCTTCCCACTCTGAGAGAATTTTCAAAAACTGCAGTTTTCCGAGACTGTTTAACAGTTTGGCACTTACTCTGTGCAATTACGCATGGTTTCTGCCCAGAAAGCAGTATTTTCCATTGTAAACATTATTATATTAACAATAATTTTACTTTCTGGACAGAAAATGATAGTTCATGCACAGAAACTACTGTTTTCCATGCAAAAAAACTAAGGGCCTTTCCACACTACACTGTTATAGTGCTATTATTCCACTTTCAACATCCTATGGAATTCTGGGGTTTGCATTTTAGATAGGAGCATTTAGAATTCTCAGCTAGAGAGCTCTTTGGCCTCAGTAAACTACAAACCCCAGAATTCCACAAGATGTTGAAAGTGGAATAATAGCACTATAACAGTATAGTGCAGAAAGGCGCTAAGTGTGATCTTACGCAGAATAAGTCCTTAGCTGCAGTCAGTCCAGGATTCTCTTCACCAGGGTTTCCCAACAGTCAAGAAACCTGTTCATGTTTTTTAATGTTTTTCAAATAGTTTTACACACCTTGTATATGAACTATAGTTACTACAGTTGTATGCAAGATATACTCCTATTATGTATATTGCATGCAACATATATAATGTGAGTTGGTAGTTCTCTGTGATACTGCTTGTTTCCTTAATGATACAGGATCTATACATCTACTAGCCTTTCTTTCTGCTTACTGTTGTTGGCTGTCCATGGTCCTTTCTCATTGTACCCGATCATGGCTATGGAATCATCCAATTTGTGTTGTTCTGTCAACAGTTTTGTGAGTGGTACTTTCCCCTTTTTTAATGTTGCCTAAACAACCGTTTGCTAATCACAAGTTTTTACCCTCGTTTGCTGCCTTTTTTCCTAATTCCTTTCTTTTCTTTTCTTTTTAAAAAAAAAACTATTTTAAACAGTTTTTGAGATGCCATTCAACTAGGCTGTAAGAGTGGTGCATTTTCATTATTTTGTGGGCATCCGCTTATTATACAGGACAGAGAAAACGAATAGTACACTGACTAGCAAGACAGCATTGCAACTTGCTGTCCTAGAGCTCTTACAACAGAGAGTGTTTAAAAGTAAGAGAAATAAAACACAAAGGAGCCTTTGAAGTAGAAATAGAAGAACATGAGTATTTCAAAGCAGAAGTACAACTAGAAACAAAGGTAAAATCAGGAGGGTTGAGGGAATTTGACCCAAGTACAATTAACATCACAGTCCACATTAAATGTTGCCCACGTGTAAACTGAAGAAACCATCTTTATGACTTGTTAGGGATTTAAAACAAAAATCAAGTAGAACATGTAGCAGATTTGGATTGGGGGGCTTAACAGACAGCAACATTAAATAGGAAAAGGTGTGGTACAGCTCACTAAAACAATGTCCTGGAAAAATCCCTTCAATTGTCCAACTTTGAGCCATGCAAGTTTTATTTTTCTGTCATCTATACCCCATCCCAAAGATCTATTCACATTATTCTTGATTGTCTTTTCTTCAATCAGCACCCTTTTGTCACTTTCAGATTCAAGATCTATTTATTTAATAATAGCTGTCTTGTATTAGCTGGCTGCTGTTGTTCTGTTAAATATGCCTGAGCTAGTCTGAACATCCTCTTTGCAAACTTGCCACTTGTAATCCTTCACTTGTTTATACATTTGACTTGTGAGTGCATCAAAGTCTTCAAGAATATTTTGATTCCTCTCCTTCCATTGTTAAATAATTATTTAGCTCCTCTATTCAGCTGTACACAGACTTTGCTGTCACCCTCATTTGCACTGCCATAAGGATATTTCCCAAGAAAGACGTACTTCCAGTTGAGTAATAGTAGGCTGTGAACATGACCATGCTGTATCCCAGGTGTAGAAAGCTTTGCCAAATTCCTGCTGTACAGAATTTGAACTTCCAATAAACATTATTGTTCTTGAGCAGGGCATACCTAAGACACTTTGCCTCCTGTGCTGTAACACCAAATAATATACATCCCATCCACCAACAAGTCAAGGTGCATAGTACCCCAGGCAAGATGAGTTATTTTGGCACCTGAAATAGAGACTCCACAAATGCCTCTCTCCCACCTGGCAATTAAAAATAGTATAATAGTCTGTTGCCCCTTTGGCACACTTAAAAAGCAGCTATATCAGTCAACACTTATGTAAATCTAATATTCAATTAGATTTAGACTTTGCTTTCTCATTTTTATTGGGCCGGGATCCTGATTTAATCATGCCCAGAGAAGCCCCAAAATTGCTGTGACTTAAATCATTTGTGAATGACTCATCTTTCATTTCATCAAATCTACTCTTAGTATGACTAGGTCTGGACAGGGATGTGCCGACGGGGGAGTATGAAGACATTGTTCCCCTAAATAAGAATTCTGACCTCCTGTGAAATTTTCCTAAAGTCTCCAGCCATCTAGCATCGTGGTAACTTAAAGCTTCAGCTGAGCATTTAGAAATAGAGTTTAGGCACCCAAAGAAAAGGGGGCAAGTGAAGTTACCAAGAGAATGAGAACCCAGAGTTCTAGGTCTGAATGATTTTCAGTATCTCACTCTCTGCAATGCTAGAAAATTGAGGAGTGAAGGAAAAATTCATTTTGTTGGAAGAATGTTTATTGGAAGGGCTGGGGTGATGTCAGGACATGGCAGGAATGCCCCTCTCCAGGTGTTTTCTGACCTAGCTGTGGACATCTGTGCATTAAGTGGATCCTGGGAGCCACCTGATCTCTGGGATGAAAGTACTTCCCAATATTTGCCTTAAGACTTAGGGATCAATGATGGCTGTTCTGGAACCATACTTGGCCTTTGAATGAATGCTCCATGATGTCTCAAGTCACACAAAAGAAGGAGAGAAAGGCATGGAAGATGCAGAAGACACTTTGGGGGCAGAGCAGATAGCCTTGGCCTTCTCTACCTCTTTTCCTCTATAAAAAGTGTTTCTCTACAAAACTGCTTTCTGACCAGCTTCTCTATCCTCTTGTTAATGCTGTTTTTAAAAATCAAACCCTGTGTTGTCCTGACCTTTTATGTTGGACTGGAACCCCACATACGGAAACAGTGTCACACAATTGTGTCTCTGGATCTAGAATCATTTTTAGTGCTGAATAAAAATTAAGTACTAATAGGTTTAATAAAGAATATAATTCACAATTTAGGCCTTTTTTAAAATGTACCTCACATAAAAGAAATGTAAAATGTACCTCACATAAAAGAAAAATTTAAAACAAGTGGGAATCTTTGGCCCTCCTAAAACGTGGTATTGTAATGCAGCTCCTTACCACTGGCTATTCTGGCTGGGGCCTTTAGGAATTGACTTTCACAACATTTGGACCAAATAGTAACTCATTGAGTATGATCCTGCCCCCAGCTCTACATTGTAAAATGATAGAAAATTGCACATAGCTTTAGGGTGTGCTCTTAGTAAAGCAAAGAAAGACAAACAAACATTAAAAATGAAAGAGAAAGAAAAAACCAAAACCCTGTCCTCAGAAATGTGGTAAATGCTTGAAGTCAGGAGTTGAACAGGTATTACAGAAGCATAGTAATGTATCCAAGGTACTAGTATGCTGGTAAATTTTGAAGTGCTGGCCATCAACATGACACTCCATATACAAGAATCACCCACCTTTTGACACTCTATTATCTGATAACTTGCTCTTTTGATGCTTCCAAATTAAGGACAAGTTACATTAATTCAGTGGGGGTTTTACTCTTTCATAAGTTCCTGCCTACGGAGGCCCGCTTGGAACCACTCGCATGTGTGTGCTGCATGCAAAGTGCATTAAAGGTGTAAAGGTGCTAAGCTGGCTGAGTTTGTGAGCAGTGCAAACGTGGTCAGCTGCAAATGAGCCTCCACAAGTCCTTCATGCTCCCTACAGTACAGTACATGGGTTCCACTTTTCAACCAATTCCATTTTCTGACACTCCTCTGGGGAGAAACAGAACTCTCAAGAAGAATTTTTAAAAATTCAACTGACTATGCTGAGCTGTCTATTTAAAATAACATTTCTAGAAGTCTTCGTCACCATTGGGAGAATGTCTTTTGGAAAGCTTGTTCACTCAAGAGCAAGCCGCTCCGAACTGCTTTTGATTACAACAGGGATCACTCATAACAATCACTGTTGCTGGAGACATTTTATTTCCAGGTATGGTAGTTGAACTCAGAGGGAATGGAGTCAAGGGAGATAGTAGAAGATTTCAAAAACCCTGCTTATCAAAACATACCAGGGGTTTGACCCTGCCAACTCTGGCCCTGTTGCACTACTGATTTTATGTGAGAATTAGCCACAGGGAGTATACCTGAACTGAGGTGCTATAAATCTTGACAAAACTTGAAGTGGGGCAGCCATATCTATTGACTGTGTCTGATCTACTAATGAAACATAATGCAGCTATGTCCGTTTTGAAAATTAGATGGCCTGTTCCACCAGGAATGAATGCCAGTTACTAGCAGCTAAAGAGGTATTTTACCCAGTTATTACATTTTTCACTGTCATACGTGTGTGTGACCACGAACATTCCTATAGCTTTCCTTGCTTATAATAATTACAATTTTGTTATAGATGTCCATATAACCTTAGAGAGAACATGCAGGCAAAATCAATAAAATAATTTTTTCCTCTTTCCTCATAGTCAGGTTAACAACACAGAGGCAGGTTCAAAAATGTACTCTTAAAAAGCAACTTTAAAACCCAACTCAGATTTGTTTTTCATGAAATCTCATGTACAGATCTCAAAATTCAGGCATAAGCTGCTGGAGCAGCTGTTGCTGCTTACCCCAATTTTCAGTCACTGAAGAAGAATTTAATGTACCCAGAGTAGTGCTAGGTGGGAAGAGAACGCCTCTCCATTCGCCAACCATATATACCCAAATGCTGCTGGTTCTGGTGGAGTCTGTGTTTGGCAATTCCTTAACTTGGAAATGCTAAAATGTATCCCACCCCTTCACATCTCTCATCTTATTTCTTTGCTTCACCAGTTTAATTCTTCCCTTTGTTACCCTAATGTGTTGGGGTGTAGTTTTTTAGCTTCTAACAGTATTATGTAATAATTTTATATCCCACCTGAGATCCTGGCCAAGCATATGGTTTTTGAGAACTTGCCTTGGTTGTATACTATTTTTTTTCTTTTCATTGCTTGTTGTCAGTGAGGTTTTTTTTTCCCTTTAAAAAGAATTAAATCAATATAATCTCACATCCCTCTTGCATATTTCCTCCGCTCCCCTGCCCCATCCAGACCGCACTGGCTCCACTCCAATTTGTATGGAGTAGCTGTAAAATGCTCCTATCCTTTGTAATTGAGCCAGACTTTTAGTGGGTTGCCTTTGGCAGTGTTGTAAAAGGCAACACCAAGCACAAGGCAAAGATGAGTCAGGCAAAGAAAGTCTGTACTCGATAGATTTTTCTTAGTGTAACAAGGCCTTTCTTCCTTTTGGAACAAGGAACGGGCTGTCAGAGGAGCTAGAACCCAATAAATCCTTTGTAAAAGCTACACTATAGTCCCCAAGGCCATGTGACTAGTCTCTGATGTTGATATAGACTTATTTCTGGAAGTGCAGAGGGCTGCAGCTCCAAGAAACCCCCCTCCCCACTAGAATGACCACTGGGAACCATTGTCCAAAAAGTAACTTTTCAGAGCAGTTTTACTCTCTTAGATAAAGAAACTGTGCAACAAATCATTCAATATTATTATGCATGCAGAAGGCAATCTTTGCATCCCAAACTGTTCTCTTCTCTACTTTTTCCCTGTGTGTGTTGGGATGTAGGGCACTTTTCAATATATTGCTTTCAAACAGTGGAGGAAATGAGGATGTATTTTAAATCCAAATGCTGCTCACACCCAAGTGCTACATAGGCAACATATTTAAAAAATTGGCTCCTTTCTTGGCCATCTGCCCTACAGTTTCCACTGTGGGAGAGGCCCTGGGTCAGTACACAGGCTTTGCATATAGATCTTGGTTTCAGTGCTTAGCATCTGCAAAGAGAGAGAGAGACCAACCAGGTATTGGGTGATAGTGAAGACCTACACCTGACAGTCAGGAAAACCTGCTACCAGTCTTTGTTAGCAATATACAATACCATTCGGATTAAATGGATCAATTTTCAGCAAAGTGAATTGTAGATATGGACAGTGGTAGAGCTTGGAGTGTGGGGTGGGGAGCAGGGCACCAGGCTATGGTGCGTGGGGGCGTGGCCATGGTATGTGGGGTTTGGCCACGGTGCATGAGGGCATGGCCAGGGCATACGGGGGCAGGGCTATGAACTGGGATGCCCCTAAAACATTGCCGCCCAGGGCAAAGCGCCCCCCCCCCCCCCCGTTCCTACATGACTGGACATGAATTCCCTGATCCAGATCAAGAGGACTGCAGTGAATGGCAAAAGGTTAAAGCCATCTACTTACCAGGGATTTAACCTAGGTTAGATCCCCTGCACTCTCTTCTTAGGCCATTTCTGCACTACACTGTTATAGTGCTATTATTCCACTTTCAACATCCTGTGGAATTTTGGGGTTTGTAGTTTACTGAGGCCAAAGAGCTCTCTGGCTGAGAATTCTAAAGGCCCGTTCTTAAACTACAAATCCCAGGATTCTGTAGGATGTCAAAAGTGGAATAATAGCACTATAACAGTATAGTGTGGAAATGGCCTTAGTTAAAAAAATAGATAAATATTGAGCTGCTAGCTCTGTTTTCTTTGAATAACATGTAGTTTTGCCATTACTATGAGGCAGCTGCATTATCTTCAAGCCCTATATTGGCTTACAGATTTCTGAGGCCCAGTCTGCCTCTTCCATTCACACATACACATACATTTTCACTGTTGTTTGTTATCTTACCTAATGTAGGCTGAATATCAGACCCAAAACAACAGATCCCATGATGGACTTATTGAATAACTGCCCTTTACAAACTTATTGTGGGGTTCTTCATTCTTGCCACTGTCTCTAGAATAATAAAAGCATTGTTGCTCTGGTGGTGGTGTACTTTAAAGTTGTTTCTGACTTATGATGATTGTAAGGCAATCATATCATGGGATTTTCTTGAGAAGATTTGTTTAGAGAGGGTTCTGTCTTTCTCTTCCTCCGAGGCTGAGAAAATGTGACTTGCCCAAGGTCACTCAGTAGGTTTCTAGGACTAAGTGGGTATTCAAACCCTGTTCTCCAGAGCTGTAGTCCAACACTCCATGCTGGTATTAGCAATAGTTTGTTTCCAAAACCCTGTGAAAGTAGAAAGGGATTTCTCTGTCATAGTATGCATGCTTCTCTTGTTGTGGGACAAAGCTCCCAGTAAAAAGTGCCCCAGGTAGGCAAAAAAAGAGACAAGTAGCCTGTCAGTGTTTGTGGAGCTAAGCTCGCATAACTCTGTGTCTATGTCTCCAGCCTCTAGCTACTCATATCTAACAATACCCCAAATATTGGATTAAGAGTAATGCTGCAGATTGTAGAACTATGAGGTACTGACTAATACAGCAACTCCTCCTCCTGCTTCAGGAGATAAATGTACCTCTCCCATTTCCACAGGTATTAACAGCAGAAGGTTTAAGCTTCAGTTTCCATTAGTATGTGATTTCAGCGCTGACCCCTGCATTGCATATGTTCTCCTTAGCAATGTTTTATTTGGCAGCAACCACATGGGGATGACCCGAGGGAGCTAGGATGCACTAAAAGGAAAAAGTTTGATGCATGGGCCCTTTGGGAAGAGAGGGGTGTAACTTTAAAGGAGTTTTTGCCTCATTAGCATACCGAGCTCTGGTTTCCACTGACAGCTGTGGTGGGAGTAACTGTACAAAAGCTCCCCTTCCTCACAAGCCTTGGACTTTAGTGTGCTGCAGATTTTGTTTAGCCTTTCCAGTGTGCTGAACTCTGTTGCAGTAATGTGCTGTGGTGAGGAAATCAGAGGGCTCCCCTACACAGAGGGAGCAACAAAGAGCTTAGTGCTTATACAGTCATCCCTCCACATTTGCTAGGGTTGGGGGCACTGGACCCCTGTGAAAGTGGGAAAATCATGAATAACTCTAGGCCCTCCCAAACCATATTTAACACACACACAAAAAGTATGATCGCCATATGCAACCTACCATGGATTCCTTTGAGACATCAAGGTTCCTTCACAAGCCAGAAGTGGATGACTGGTGGGAGTTACTGCCACCTCCACTGCTGCCTCACACCACTTTTAATAGGGACCTACAAGCCTCATTCACAGTATCTCAGTCTCACAAGGCTTGCAGTCCCTATTAAAAATGGCGTAGGGAGGCAGCAGAGGTGACAGCAAATAATCCATGAATAATCAAATCCACAAAAGTCAAACCTGCAAATGTGGAGGGCTGACTGTATTCTGTGCTGTGCTGTATAGTGTGCTCTAAGAAAAGAAAAAAGGGGAAAAGAGACATAGCATGACTTATTTATTCTTTAATATTTACTGTTGAGACAAACCAAGCCTTCCTATAAATTCTTCTTGTTGAATCCCTCAGGTTACAGGAATGGGGTGTCACAGGGGTAACATCTCAACTCTGGCCTCCTCCATGGTAGAAATTTAGGTTTTCAGTGCTTAACTCCAGAAACCTCTTGTCTTCCAGTGTCCTAGTTCTGAGTAAGATCCTCTAAAGTTTCCAGGATTGCTAAACCTTTGCAGCTCCAGCTGTTTTGACCTGCAGCTCTACCAACTGTTCCTCATCTGGATGTCCAGTGGTAAAGGACTGTGAGAGCTGTAGCCCAGAATTCCTGGAGGTCCAAAGATTTTTCACCCTTGCTTCTGTGAGGTACCAAGCTACCATTCACCTTTTGCAAAGAAGTGTTTTACAGGGATTATGCTGAAGGCGTGGGATGTGGGTGAAGCTTCTGACTAAGATGGCACCTTACATGCTCCCAGAAGAGGAAAGATGGGTCTTAAAGAGAACATTAATTTCTATGGTATTTGCACGTGTTAATGTATGGGTGCAAATTCTGAAATAATTGTTTTAATTTAAACAGAAAATACAATTCATGTTAGCCACGGGTAAGACAGTGACAGGTGACCTGTGTGTCTGTTGAGTTGGCTGTCCGTGGGCTAACTGTGGATGGGCAACTTCAGAGTCCCAGCTTTCCTGTTATCTTTAAACTAGACTTTGCTTGGTTCAAGTAGTGATTGCCTTCATAGAGAGGACTATCCTATGATATCTCTTCATGTCAAGTATGAGTGGGCAGACTGTGAACCACTCATAGTCGTTCTTGAATTCCAGCTCTCACCAGAGATGGTGGGAGGGGGAGTCCAACGACATCTGGAAGATGATGTGTTTGCCCAGTTCTGAAAAAAAACACTGTGAAGTAGGATATAGGGAATCAGTGTGGCTTAGTGACTTGGGTGTTAGGCTAGGACCCTGGTAACCAGAGTTTGAATCCCTGCTTGGCCGTGGAAACCCACTGGGGACTCTCTCAGCTCCAGAGGGAGCCAAAGGCAAACCTCCTTCTGAACAAATCTTGCCAAGATAACCCCATGATAGGTTCACCGTCTGTGCGTGTGTATATGTGTGTGTGTGTGTATATGGCTTCAAGTCACCTGTCAACTTATGGCAACCCCATGCGTTTCATACAGTTTTCTTAGGCAAGAAGTACTCAGAGGTGGTTCTGCCTGTTCCTTCCTCTGAAATATAGCCTACAGCACCTGGTATTTCTGGGTGATCTCCTATCCAAGTACTAACCAAAGCTGGTTCTGCTTAGCTTTGAAGATCAGATGGGATCTGGTGTTTTTAGGGTATTTAGGCCACTCAGGTTTGCCTTAGGGGCTCCATATGTCAGAAGCAACTTAAAGGCACATAACAACAACAAAATAGGACATATTACCACTCTACCTTCCACCTCTTTGGCCATAGCATCTACCCAGTTAAACTGTTTTTCTCTATTGGGCATGAATAGAGATTGAAAAAGCCATTTTTTTTTTTAGACTACATCTCCCAGAGTCCCTTAGCAAGCCTAGCTGCTTTTCCAGACTTTGGTCATAAGCTCTTAAATTGTTTAAAGACCATCCAGGGATCAACATTTATCAGTCTTCGATTACAGCATCTGACCTGCAGTAAGGCTATTCACCTCTGCTTGGGAGCAACTCCTCCTGAATTGCAGAGACTTACTTCTTGAATAGAAATACATTCCATTGCAATGGTAGAGAGAAAAAAATGTTGATGTCCCAGTTGATGTGTGTTAACTGTTGCAAAAACAGCAGAATCTAAAAATTTTTATAACAGATGCATTTGTCAAAGCACTTTATTGCCACTGTACATTCATTAGTCTTGGTACTGTAGCAGTGAGAACATTCTCAGGCCCTATTTTTGTGTGTGTATGTGTGTGTTTTCCCCCTAAAAGAAGATCATTATAATTTTGTATGAAGGTTTTTAGTATTTTTCACATAGATGCAGTGTTGCCAATTGCTTGAGCTATTGAAACAAGTGTGTTTTTTGGTGTTTTCTTAAATGTCATCCACCAGAGAAGGGCACCACATGTTTCCCAGCAAGTTAAACTGATGTTTACTCTTTGTTTCCCTTGTCCTCCCCCACCCCACCGGGAGTGTTAATCAGCTACAGGGTTCGCCCAGAAGATTGTGCTGTTCTTTGCACCACTGTATGAAGCTTGGGAATGTTCTATTTTTATCTTTAAAAGGCATGGCCCAGGATATGTCAAAAGCTCATCTGGAATAAGTAAAGAAGCTCTTTTTTTTCAGTTGTGGGGGCTGCTGACTTTTCCAGATAAAGAGAAAACTTTTAATTGTAAATGGGAGAGGCCCATTACTCAGTAATAACACCAGCTGCCATTTTGCTAAGATGGATTGTGTTTCTTGCATGAGAGTACATGGGTGGTGTCATGATCAGTGTGTGTATGTGTTACTTGTTGGTTCTCATCTCTGGGGATTAGATTTTATTTGGCTCGGGAGTGTTCTTTCCTCTGTGATGTTTCTGGGTTTAATTTAGATTCCCCCCCACCCAATTGTTCTGCTTTCATATGTTGTGTTTATCATTTTCCTGTTTAGTTTCTTTTATAGATTCCGAAAACAGTTTCTGCATCAATGCATCATCTGTGACACATGTAGTCAGCAGGTGGCTCTCTGAAACTCTGGCAAATGGCAACAGTCAGAAAACGAGGCACTCCCTAGGGGACAGACCGTGAACCCTTCCTGGACTATCTGCAAAGTGTGGATCTTGTGATTCATATTGCCTTACCCCATACATACATCGAAAGCATCTGCATCTAATTTGAATGTGTATTTTCAAACAGATCCTCAATGCAACCATTTTCAAAAATAAAATAGTAGTTTATAAACTGGAAGCCACATCTTAAAGAATGAAGGGAAAAATATAAAACTCTAGACCAGTTGTTCAGCCAGTTCTAATAAAAGATAAGTTTTAAGAGCACCCACTGTGCATCTCCAGCTGATCCCACTGTTGAGTGGGCTTCATCCTAGCCTAGAGTGTGTGTATGTTGCTGGCTCAATGGAGGGTGAAAATTCCACCCCACGGAGAAAGATATTCATGAGCCGAATTGGGAATAAGAAAAAGCTGGGCTCTTTATTGTTGCCATATATTCGGATGTAGTTCCGCAGTGGCATCGTGTATTACCCACCATAAGAAATAGGAGAGCTTGTTAAAGTTACTTTTTTTTACTACAACTCTTTTGGACTACAATCCTCAGCCAGCACATGATTTTAAAAATGTAATTTTTTTTTTCAAGCTCTCAAATCTGGAAGCTGTTAGGCAACATGGGATTAAAGTCTCATTAAGTAAACCTATCTCCAGATGCCCAGCACTCCAAGGCAGCCTTCCCCAAGCTGGATCTCTCAAAACCCCCATCATCTCTTGCCATTAGCTGTGATGGCTAGGGAAGATGGGGGTTGTAGTCCAAGCTATCTGGAGGGACCCATGGTAGAGAAGGCTGGTCTCAGATCATGATTCACATGATCTTATGAATTGTATTGCTTCCCCATAAAGACTTTACATGATAAAAATGTTCTTCAAGTTTCCTTGCATATGCATGTCAGAAAGACTTCTGCACTTACCTGGTGGCAAGAAATATATGGATATGCTGATACAGGGGTGTTACTGCATCCCAGTGTTGCACAGGGACAAATACATTTCTCCTTCCTTTATATTTTAGAGGGCCAGATTTGTGAGAATACTCTGGTAACAGTGCAAAGCTAAGGATGATTTAAATGACAAACTAAAATCACAGACTTTCTCAAACTTTTGGTGAACTTCCTTGAATGTTCAAGTAAGCACCAGCAGAGCTGCCAATGAAATGTCTACTTCATATGGTAGATGATGGACAGCAATGGCAATCCATCCACCTGTTCCTTCTGAGCTCCCTGCTTTTTCATCTTTCTTGAAAAACAGAGATGTATGCACCGTGCAGCCTTGTCTTCCATTTTGTAAACTGGCCTCCTGCCATCTGGTGTGGTAGAGGACCCTATTTCATTGCTGGTGTGGAAGCCAGGTTTGACTGCCAATCCAGTCGTCTTCTGTATGTAGAGTGGAGGGAGAGGCACCCTCTTGTCTTTTGCTACAGGCAGCAAAAGGTCTTGGGCTAGCCTTATCTGGAAGTAAGCTGCATTGGAATTAGCAGCACTTAACCTCAATCTAAGTATGCTTTGATTTGCAGTGGCAGTTTGTTATGGCCTCCTGTTTATTCTATGGATAGTTCCCTGGCATCTAAATAACCTAGGTTGCTTTGCAAATCCCAGCTAGTTTTAGGCAGCTCTTTCAGAAAATCTTGGCCTCTGCTTCATGCCATATTGCTTTAATAATAGGAAGAATGTTCCCATGTGGACATTAAAAGGTTACTAAGAATTTATGAAACAGTAATCTTATTCCCCTTAGTCATGGCAATAACTCAACATGTGTTTACACAGAAGGGGTTGCCTCATACAAAATGATGACCTGAGGGGTTGCTATACCAAATTCTTCAGCAATATGTTCGAGTAAACTGCAGCCCTAATGTCCACAACATGCAGAGTTTTCATTTTCATTTTTTAGTGGAGTTTAGTTTGGTTTTCCAGGCTGGGAAGCAATGCAACAGTGAACCACTACAGTGAACAGTGAACCACTACATGTCTTAATAACCTTTGTCATTAAATGTATATATGGAACTATCTGGGCAGAAAAATCAGAAGGGGCTGTTTCAGGGACACTTTCCTAAATTTTGAGATGATTTTTCCCCAGTTCCACGATTTTGGAACATACAGAGCAGAACCTCAGTTGTCTGTTATCAGTATCATTCACCTATATAAATTTGGCTCCTGATCATATTAAGCAAGTTTGGTAGTTGCTCAGGGGTCACAGAGTCATGTGAACAGTCCCACTGGTGCTCATTAGATTTTTTGGATTACAGTAGCCCTGCTGGCTGAGGGATTCTGGGAACTGTAGTCCAACAGATCTGAAGGGCACAAGGTAGAAGAAAGCAGACATAGGCCACTGCTGCAACGTGCATCCTTTCTATAGATTGAACAGTGCCTCAGAACAATAAACCAGCATATGTTAACTTTGTTTATCCAGACTTTTGATTGTCAAAGATCACTTAATGATTTATACAAAACCATCTCTTCTCCTGGATGTCTTCCTCAACAAAGAGATTCTGCTCTTGACTTTGAGTCTATCATCTATGGAAAGTTGGCATGTGATCAATAAATAATCCTTGGTTGATTGACTGATTAAATATTGTCAGATTACTACATAGTTGAAGCATTGTGTTTCGTAGAACAACAGAACCAGGAAAACAATAACTACACTAATTACTGTTTTCCAGAAGACTCCATACTCCAGTTGCTTCCAAAACTTTTACAGAGCATCATGCCAGAACATCTGGAGAGTTCCTCCCCTTTCTCCACAGAGCAAATCACATGAACTTGATGATAGGTCTGGCTCCTGATTATTCATGTTCTATGTAGAGTTGCTAGGACTGCTTACAAAAATTATGATATTTTGAGCTTTAGGAAGGTAACATGGCTTTGCTTGTTTGGAATGGAATGTATGGAACCAGTGTCCTACAGAACCTGCATGTGGGCTGTTTGTGGACCCAGAGAGCTTGAGATGGATAATAGGTTAAGATAGCAGGCAATCATTTGACTGACGAGGGAAGTTCAGGTACTATTCTGGGCTGGTTTGTCTATACAGTATCTGAAAGACTTAAATGCATGTGTGATGCCTTGCCAAATACGTACTGCAAAATGATGCCAACCACTTCCATGGCCCTCCTTTTAAAGGGCAGAGCTATATGGAGAATGCACGTGTTTGCATTCTTGACATTCAGACATCAAGCATGTGTCCCTGCCCCCATGTACAATGTTAGCTAATCAACTCCGCAGACACAGTGATGGCAGACAAATAAGTCTCGCACTACCTAGGATTGAGTTCATAATGCAGACTAGTTCCAAGGCTTTCCTTACTTGCAACAGAGGTGACAACCAGAGACTTTGCTGCTTAGAATACCAGCAAGGACCACAGAGTGTAATGATTCAGAGTGACCATTCCAACCATTCAAATCATTTCCCAACTGCTATCAACAAAACAGTGATAACCTTATTGGGCCAACTAAAATGCACAAAATATATCTTGCAAGCTTTTGAAGCTTCACTGCCTTCTTCATCAGGCAAAGATGTTAAAAATTCATATAGAAGAATAAAAGTGGCAAACTTACTGTCACAGGCATACATTTTGTCTCAGATGTTACTTCTGTTGTCTGTTAAAATGGCAGGCAGAGGCCACCTCCTTTCTTGGCCATGTGGATACTATGAACAAAGGGTGGTAAAACACAGGCAATAAAATTTCAAATCCATTAGCAGCAGCAAAATAACTTCTACTGAGATCCAGGCAAACTCTGTCCTGTGTGGGGCTAACTGCCCCTTCTTTAGGCAGAGAACACTGAATTTCTCAAGAAGTCTCTGTACTGATACTTATGGAAAAGCTTTTAGGTGTTGTATAGGTAAAACCTGCCAGTTGTAGTCCAGATGAAAGAGTTTTACTTTTGTTGGAGGTAGAAATCTGAAAGAGTTAAGTCTCAGTCCATTAGCTCCCTCTTGTTAATGTTTTTCCTGTTGTGGCAAAATTTGGTATCTTCAGATCCAGGAAACATATTCAGGAGTAGTTATGGTGGTCATGCAGGAGAATGCAGGACACAGAAATACACTGTGAGAACAGAATGATCAATATATTTCCTCGTTACAGATCACTGTATTCCTATCCTACTAAAGAGCACCAGATCAAGCATGTGACCAGCCATAATGTAGAACCAGATGGACTTTGAGGCAGACCTGGAGCAGGAGAATTAGGACCTTTACTGCTATTTCACTCTCTGATAATGACCACATGATGCCATAGAAATGGGAGCTGATACTTACACAAACCATTCTTGACATCATACAACAAGTGGCCATTTGATGGTGTTTGATACTAATCAGTTGAACTGAAGTCCCAAACCAATATGAAAATTGATGGAAAAATGGTGAATGTTTATCGAAGCTTTCTTTATGTAGAACATAAACAGGAGGGTACTGAGTCAAATCATACACCCACGTACCTTACTTTTCTACAGTTAGCACATGAGAGGTCTCCATATGAGGGAAATGTGCAAGGAACCCGGTTTTGTATGCTTTTCTTCAGGCACGGCGCTGATAAGAAATGTGAGAAAGTAATAAAGTTGGTCAGGGGCCTGACTGAATTTTGAATAGGCAGAGCAAACCAGAACTTGAAAACATTGCAGTTTTTATCAACAACTCCCAGAATCCTCCAGATACCATGTCTGAGTGGGTATGCTGGCTATAGGGTTCTGTTAGTTATAGTGTAAGCTCTGGACTGGAAAAAAAAGGCAGAATATAATAGTGATATTTTGATATCTCAATTTGGAGCGAGGACAGAGGAATGCTGAGATGGCTCCATAGGAACCAAATCTGATAAAAAAGTGGTAGGGTCTGAGATGAGAAAAATCTTTGAAATATTCTTGTTCAGTAACCCAAAGTTTAGATACATGCTCAGGCTTATTAACTTTAACGTACCTTCAGCAAAAACTTTCTGGAGTATTAGGACTGTCTCATTTTGTCATTTTGTCATTTTGTCTCATTTTTGTTTTTTTTTCAACTCTCAGAATGCCATGGCCATAGACTTCACAGACTGATAGACTTGAGGACTTGTAATACCCAACTTTATGGAGTGACTTTTACAGAACTCTGCTTTCTCTTCTGCAATACTTCAGTGGGACTTGTTTCCATCGAAACATTTTTGACTGGGATATTAAAAGTATAATATGTAACTACAGATAAATAATTTTGTTCTCATATGCACCCATTGTTGAAGCTGCCTTGTTTAATTTGCCAGATGTAGAGATACATAGCTGGTGTGAGTAGTAATTCCATTTGAGTGAAGGAACCAGGCAGTGTTAGGGCGTTGTGGGGTCACTTAAACAGACCTTTAATATATGAAATAATAAGAACTAAAAAACTTTGCTTTCCTTGTAAATAGATCTGCTTCCTTCAGCTACATTCCTGCCCATTGTTCACCCTCCACCCTTATACCCACCGTGAATTCTCTCTGTCTAATATAAATCAAACAGTGAAAGCTCATTGGTTGGCAGGATCTTGCACAATTTGGTTCCAATTGTAAATTGAACAGGGTCAACCTGATGAATTAATCCTAATTGGATTCTGCTTTTGTTTAGGTCATGAGATGTTGTCCTAAATCTGCCCAATCATGTCCATGCACGGTGCCAGAAGTGATGTTGGCACTCTCCCCTTTTGCCTAAGCGAGTTCTCTTTTGCTGGATCAAAAAAGGATTCTTCTTGACTATACCTGATAAACCAAATGACCTTCAAGCTAAATTAATAAAGACTTCAATTCCCACCCACCCCCATACCCATACACTATTGTTTTCTGCCAAAAAGTTCCACCCTGCAGTTGTAGCACACTGCAAAAATAACAAGAACTGAAGAGAATGCTCAGGGCATCTTTGCTTAAGCTCTGGTGTGCAAATATCCTTGGCTTATTATGACTTCCATTCTCATCCACCATGGCAAATGGTGGAGGATGAAGGGAGTTGTCATCCAGCAGTTCCCATCATCCCCAGCTTGGGGGAAGCTGGACATATTTTAGTTGTCTGTGTATCTAGAATCATTCATACTCAGTTTGTATCTGCAAATAGTTGCAGTTCGTATATTTGGCAGACCCATGCCATGTAATTTAATGATTTGGAAGAAAAAGTCAAATGAGACATGGTTTTTCTCATTTTGGGCTAGGGAATAAAAGAGCATTGTGCTCTTATCCCTTGTGAACCCATTACACTGTATGACACACCCATGTATACATTTTTGTGTGAAAGAAGCAGCAAAAGCAACCAATTTCACTGACCTCTTCCAGTTTGGTTTTACTACCTAGTATCAGTAGTTCCTGCAGTCACATCTATTGTGTCATGTCTCTAGCCACATATAGAAAATAGAGATGCAAAGTTTACAGCACAATCCTGCTAAGTTCAACGGAACTTCACGTGCAGAGGATTGTATCTGCTATCAGTTAATTGGTTCAATTAACTTTTGCCTAATTGGGCAGCATAGTTTAAGGTTTTTTTAATGAAAATTTAGATGATGATAAAAACTGCAGGTGACAAACATTATATTTGAAAGAGACATCTTTTCTTTTATCTCCCATAGGGCATATGTTCCAAGATTATGTTTCCTTCAACATATATGCATCTTCTGAAAACAATGCCATTTCCTTCAGAACTACCAGTCTACACAGGAATGTTTAAGCCATAAGTTAACTGACTAAATTTTTGTGACTAGTTGAATAAGTTTTCCCTAACTTGCTTATCACTTTAGTCAGTTTTCATTTTGCTCCCTAACTCCACTTCCAAAAGGTTCTTTCATTCTTGTTGTGCTACTGAGATTACAATGCTACATATATTTTCCACTTTTCCTTTTATATCAGCAGAGTAGAGATTGATCCCACAGTTGCCTTTCCACATTGAGTTGTTTTAATATGTCCCCTGGTAGGCACCTCCTGTTGATTTGCCCACACTTACCTATCTTTGATTGCAATCTGCAAAAGCATGGTGCATGTGCTGTAGACACTGGATTGTCTTTTTAAAATACCAAAGGTCCACAGTTGCAGTAATACTCCCAGTTCAAAGACCAGATTCCTTTTTTTTTTTAACCATTAATGCCATGAAGGATTTGTGAAATCTACACACACACACACTGAACAGAAATGTACTTATTAGCCAACTTCCTGAACACTTCTGTTGGAGCACATTTTTGCTACACACATACGCACTATTTTTCTATCACTTGCACAGGGACACATACCTTCAGCAACTGTTTGCCATTCTGAAATGGAACCAGAACGCTGCCACCTGGCTTCCTGCCCATAAAGCACACTTCTGCTAACCACCCGTGTTGCTTCTTTTTCCACTGAAAAGCCACAAGGTGCACTTCCAACCTAACTGCTGAAAGGACACACTTCTGATAATGCCCCCTTTTGAAATAGAACCACAGTCCATAAAATTTGAGATATATAGTCATCAGTCAGCTTTTCAATACACATCTTCTAGGCACAGGACCCTCACAAAAGTAGAGAAACTGCAATTATCAAAATGTGGGTGTGTTTCTATGAGGCGTGGTGAGGAGAACAGGAACACAGCATCCAAACCAGGTCAGGAAAAAGAGAGGGAAGGAGGGGTTGGCATGGTGGCCCTATACTTCCTCTCTCACACCCATCTCCTTCCTTGGGTGTGAGGTAGCATCCTTAGCTGGCTAGGCAGCAGCTGGTGGAGGAGGAGGAGGAGGACCAGAGGTGGGTTTTTAAAGGGCTGTGCAGTCTGAGTAGAGCTGTCAAGAGCAAAGGTTTCCCCAGAAAAGAAGTGCCTGAGGTGAGGGGCAGGGGTTGAAGAAACTCACAAATAATCAAATCTGAGAAAGTCAAACCTGCAAATGTGGAGGACCAAGTGTAATTCCAAAAGAGCACTTGTTCGGCAACTCTTTCGTTAGTCCTGTTTTCAAGGAAAACTGGTCACACAGAGTTGGAGGGGGGACTGAAGCCCCTTCTGAAATAATCAGAGAAGATTGGGCCATGAAGATACCTGTGCAGTTAGGCCCCTCAGGAATTATCAGTAAAAAGCACTAGTAAATGAGGAAGCATAAATTAATAGTAAGACAGCTATTGTAGTAACAAAGCAATAACAATAGCTGCATGCAACCTGTCCTATGCACACTTACCATGGAGTAAGCTCTACTGAACACATAGAGGCGACTTCCAAGCACACACACTGATTGTAAGATTGTAATTGTCTGTTAACGGATGGGAGAGGTAATTTGCTTTTCTTTTGACTATACTCTTAGGCACTTTGATAATTGTTGCGATGATCTGACTACAGATTCCGTGTCATGACAGCGACCGTAAGAAACAGATATGCTGTTCAGTTGTTTCATTAAGTCAGTGATAAGCTTGTCTCCTGCTGCATGAGAATGGAGCAGGAGAAATTGCAACAGCCATTTTTGCTTTGTGAGTTACAGGAAAGCATGAGAAAGAGGTCTCCTATTTGTGCCTCAAAGACATCCTTGAGAAAGTAGCATCCACAATATTTCTTTTCCTGTAATTTTTATTTGTACTTTGCATGTATTCTGGAGCTAATTTGTCTCAATACTTCAGGGCTTTGGAAGAGTGATGGCTCAGATTTGAGTAATGAGATCATAGAGTTAGAAGGAATCCCTGACAGTGCAGGAAACCAGTGAAGCGTTTCTAAGAGGTAGCCATCCAATATCTGCTTAGAAATCTCCAGTGAAGTAGAGTCTACCACATTCCAGGAAAATCCTCCAAGTGACCTTGTTTTTCATAATACATTAATATATTATGCATAAACTCCTAGGCCATTTCTGCATGATGACGCTCTCCTGCATCATCCTGTCACAATCCCGGCAGCGCCTCTGCTGGGGTGGAAGCGTGTTCCCAATCCTCCTCTCTGCACACTACCAGCTGCCGTGGAAGGGAGCATGAGGGACACACTCTTTCCGGACTGCAGCCAGTCTTCTTCCCATGCTGCGGTAGGGAAGGAAGCACATAGATCATGCTTCCGGCCCTTCTGGATGGCCTGCTGCAGTGAGAGGCTCACACAATCAGGGGTTTTTGATGGAGTTTATCCATCGATGATATAGCCCATGATCACACTGGCTGGTGATGCAAGAAGGGCGGGACTGCAATGACATCACATGGAAGCATCATCATGGTCCCATTCCTCTCACGTCCCCATGCTGGGATGCCGTCATCATGTGGAAAGAGCCGTAGTCTCTCTGAAATTCAAAATTCATTATTGGTACAGTAGCCATAGTGATAGCCTGATCAATCAACAATGGAGGCAGTTTTTGACTGGGACAAATTCCTAACAGCAGCAGTAAGAGAGAACGAAAGGAGATACAAGAACAATTTGAATGGTATAGAGACTTTATATTAGCAAGGAAGCTAAAAATAGGGCTAACTTTTCCTTCACAACTTTTGCTGTTTATTGCCTAGACCGGGAAGAGGCCTTCAGTCTTCCCAAAGCTGCACATCAGCAGAAGTTGTATTTCTCTATAGTCTTGACTTTCTTTCTTTTCTACTTGGCAAAGAGCTGATTTGAGAACATGAGAATAGCTATGCTGGATTAGACTGAGGACTGTCTAGTCGAGTATTCTCTTCACATGTTGTCTATGGGAAGCCACTAGGAGAAAATGGGTGTAATTACAGCCTCCATCTTGCACTCTCATGGGACTGATACGCAGAGGCAAACTGCTTCTGATATTGAAAATGACACATAGTTATCCTGACCATTAATCATTGACAGGCCCATTCTCCATGAATGTCCCATCCCTTTTAAAAGCAACCCAAGCTGGCAATCATCACTCTGTCTTGCAGCAGAAGATTTCGCATTTTGGCTGTGCTCTGTGTACTTTACTTTTATCAGCTCTAAATTTCTCACAATTCAATTTTAGCAAATCACCTTGACTATGACTATGAAAGATGCATAATTTTAAACATCGCTATCATGCCACCCTTACTTGATATTTTCTGGGGTAAATAGCCCCAGATCTTCTCAATCTGTCCTCATAGGTGATTTGTTCTGGGTTTTTGGTCATTTTGGTTTCCCTTTTTTATACCCTATCCATCTCTGCTGTTGGGAGTGGCAACCTTTGCATGCCTAATTAACTGGCTAGTTTGTTTGCATGTTTATTGTAGGCATAGAGAGATAACCTAAAGAAAACTTCCTGTTTGTTTTGGTCAACACCTCTTCGTCCAGCACATACACATTCTTTGGTCTTAAAAAGGTTCTCTTGCCATTTACTCCTCCCTTTTGTCTTCGCCTTTTGTCCTGAAAGCGTGCCCTGAGATCTCCTAACAGGGATTATTTTCAGCAAGCATGTGAGTGCTTAATTTTCTTCCTGCCTTCTTCAAGAATTGAACCTGTGTAGACTATGCACAAGATTTTGTGAGTAAATTCTTTTATATTTTTAACCAAATTGTTCTTTGTGTTTATTTTGAGCTAGGTTAAGTGTGTTTGGGGTGGAGTGATAGAAGTGGGACTGGTAATCTGTTCAACTTCCGTTTTTGTGCAATTACTAAGATACTGTGCTGATTGAAAGTCTCATTACCAAAAATCTCTCAATTCCCCAACATCTGCGACATTATGTTTTAAAGGCAGTGACCAGAACTGTACACAGTATTCCAGATGTGTGTAAGGGCAACATGATTTTGGCAGTCTTATTTCTTGTTCTGTTTGTAATTATGAACAACTTGGAATTTGCCTTTTTTTTTTCACAGCAGCCACATAATGAGTTGACATTTTCATGCTGATATAAATTATGACCCCTAGATCTTTTGGTCAGTAGGTGCCATCAGTGTACATGTGAAGTTGAGAGATGATAGATAGATAGATAGATAGATAGATAGATAGATAGATAGATAGATCGATAGTCACTGCCAGTATCATCATCATGAAATATTTTAAAGCCTATTCTCCCATTTTAGAGAGATCTTTCAAAAGCATTTTACAATATCATTTTCTTCTCATCACTCTAATTAATTTGTCATATGCAAACCTGACTATTAACATATATACCTCTGACTATAGGTTTTACGTCAGGAAAGTACTTATACCTCAAGCTTGATAGTTATACCAGTTTTGCATTTTCTTTTGAGAATATTTTGTCTGTAATCTTATAACACAGATTAAAATAGTGTAATGGAAGTATGAGCATCTTAGGGGATTTTATAAGCACTTTTGCATTCACTTAATAGAGTTATACATATTTGTTTCCTTTGCCTGATATGTAAATTGTATTTATTTATTTTTTTCCGTTGTCATATTGTTACTTCCTTCACTTGGTGGTAGTGGTAATAATTTTAATGCATTATAGTCTGTGTTTTCAATTTTTTTTTAAAGGTGCTAGCAGATAGACAAAATTACTAATATCCTTCCTGTTAAGCTTCCTCTCCTTGAAAGCAGTTTGGTAGTTCCTGCCAGGTATTTTAGGAGGAAGAGTTAATGCCAGAATTGCACTCTCATGAATGGCCCGCCTGCAAAATTAAGTGAGAAGTGTTCTGGGTGTGTTTCCACCTGGTTGCACCCTAACACACACCCAAAATCACACCTACCAGTAGTCACCAGATCACAGACTGTTTAATATATTTTTCACCTTTTGATTATTGGTTTTATTATCTCCACTGTTTTAGATCTGTCAAGTTGATTTTGTTGCATGGTGTTCTGAGATATTCAGATAGAGAGCAGAGTAAAACATTTTAATAATTTGCATCCACCACCACCTCAAATCAAACAGAGCAGTTCTGTGATTGTGGTTATTAATGGATTATTTGGGAGAGGGCAAAATGTGGAATTAAAACTGGAGGCAAGTAAAAGTGCAATGATGTTGTGGAAAATGCATTTCCCAAGTTCAGCTGTGTCCAGTTGCTATGCCACTGTAAAACCAAAGGGTGAATCATCTGTTTAGGACTGGCCCTTATCTGTGGTTGTCTCCATTAGCCAAAAAAGGGTCTTCTATAAACAATTCCTCTTCCAAAGTAGAATACATGTACTGCCTGGGCTAAATTGCTTTTCATCTGCTTTGCAGCTATAGACATTGGACCTTAATCGCACTTTGCTGTGCTCAGCTGCACAGTGATGCTGTGATTCTCAGGCTCTGCTGAGATTCCGACCCTGGGACTGGCCACTCACACATACACATAAAGTATTTTTTGAGCTCTGAGTTTGCTCACCAGGGTGAAACAGCCTCCTCTCCCCCGCCCCCAATGTCACACCTGCATCTCAGACCACATTCCATCTATAAACAAGGGCCCAGCTTCTTTTCCTCAGCAAAATTTTTCCTGCTGATTTCTGTACAGGCCAGAGTTCAGAAGGTTTGTGGTTTCTTTTCATTCCAGAGAAATGACTGATCTCTGTGTGCACATGGAACACGAAATAGTCACCAAGTCAGAGGGGGCTTCTTGGTGGGGTGGGAGGAAGAACTAACTTGGGCTGGGTATATCTTGTGAAATGCTCTTTTGGCAGTAAGCAGGGCACCACTCAGGAAAAAGGTTGGCATGTAAGACATGGGTGTTCATTTACTAACATCCTGTCTACTTTAGAAAATGTGTGTGTGTGTGAGTGATAGAGAGAGACAGTCAGGGAGAGTCATCGATGAATGCTTTACAGCACAACCTCCTCAAATTTAATGGAATTTGTGATTTAACTTAGCCCACTTGTTCCTTGTTTTAAGGCCTTATCACACTACACTCTTATAGCGCTATTATTCCACTTTAACTCCTGTGGCAATATTGCATAGAATCATAGGATTTGCAGTTTAGAGAGGCATTTAGAATTCTCAGCCAGAGAGCTCTAGTACCTCACCAAACTACAAGCCCCAGAATTGCATAGGGTGCAGCCAGGGCAGCTAAAATGGAATAATAGCTCTATAACAGTGTAGTGTGATAGGGTTCTTAGAAATGTTGTTGCCAGCATTAAGAGCCTGTCTTTGTTGCATGACCAAAAGTACAAGCTGCGGACATCATAATGTGGATTGTCACCCAAGCCAGCAGAATGTAAAACGTTTAAAAAAGCAAATCCAAAAGAGTGATGTTGGACTGTGTTGGATAACAGAAGTTGACAGGGCATCTTTTCCAGCCCCTGCTGTGAGGTAGAACTATACACATACTAGCTTTCCATTGGTCAGTGTGCACCATCAAGACTGTAATGGCTATAGTCACAGACAGATGCTTTACATATAAGCAAATAGTTCTAAGCCAGAATGTGGGTCCTTGACCTTGTTTTGGTGGCCCCCAGTGCACCAATGGCATTTTTTGTACCTTTCCATAACAACTGCCACAGGAAACGGCCCGTCCCTAAACTGCAAACTCCGGGATTCCATAGGATGTTGAAAGTGGAATAATAGTGCTATAACAATCTACTGTGGCTTGAGTCTTGGGATCTGTATCTGCAAACAGCCTCGAAAAGATCAGCTCTGAGGGAATACAGGCCATCGTGGCAGGGAGACTACTCACTCTCAGACCATTTCTGCACTACATTGTTATAGTGCTCTTATTCCACTTTCAACACTGTGGAATTCTGGGGTTTGTAGTTTACTGAGGCCCATCTCTACACTGCAAACCCCAGGATTCCATAGAATATCGAAACTGGAATAATAGCACTGTAACAGTGTAGTGCAGAAATGGCCTATTCCAGGCAATGCAAGTGGATTATCTAGTATGGGGGAGAGAGGAGCAGAAAACTCTAGTGTAATTCTGTGGGAAATCTTTTTTTAGCCCAGTTATGGTACTCAGATGTGGGACATAAGCAAAAATGTATGCACTATGAGACAGACTTGTGGGCCCGGTAAAAGCACATGATATAGACTTCCTTGAACTGCATCAGAATGCAGGGATTAGATGGCATGACTGTATGCTTTCCCACATAAAAAAACTCTTGTCTGTTGAAGGCTTGGCAGATTAAGGGGTACCTTTCAATATCAGCCTTCTCCACGGTATGCTAGCTTTATTTATGTGGAGGGAGTTTTTAATGTAGTTAAGGGACAGCAAACAATCTCATGGCATCTTAAAGGCCGACACATTTTATTATGTTGTTGTTATGTGCCTTCAAGTCAGTCCTGACTTATAGTGACCTTAAGGCAAATTTGTCAAGGGCTTTTCTTGGCAAGATTTGTTCAGAAGGAGTTTGCCCTTGCTTTCTTCTGAGGCTGAGAGAGTGTGACTTTCCCAAGGTTACCCAGTGGGTTTCCATGGCCAAATGGGGGTTCAAGCCTTGGTCTCCCAGGATCCTATCCCAACACTCAAACCACTACACCATGCTCGTTCTATCTAATTATGACACAACCTTTTATGAAACAGAGTCCATTCAACAGTTGCATGAGGTGTTGAGGAGCATCCTCTCTTGCATTTTGAGGTGTCCCATCCAATGAGGGCTGTGCCATGTGCTCCCCAGAAGGTGAAGTTATACCTGATGCATTTTGTGCCAAGGCAGTAGTTGAGGTACAGCTCTGTATTATAACCTTGCTCCCTGCTCCTGTCTCTGCTGTGACCATGCTTTTGACTGGGGATACAATATGGATCAACAGAAATGTATCGATGTGTAAAGAAATGCCTCAGAGTATAAACTTCTCCATTTGTAAGGGTTTTGCTTCTCTTGACTCTTACTCCAGCTGGGCTGTTCCTGTGAACACCCCAGCAATCCTACTCCCTTCACATCTCCTATTCCCACATCTCCTACTCCCTTCAGAATAAATGTTTCTGCCTCTTTAAAGCAAGGAAACGAATGCTAAGTTCTGCTGCCTTCTGAGGTGAGACTGACCCAAATGAACTGCGCCCTGTTTGTTCTCATCACTGCTGCAGTTTTCTCAGCTGTTCCTCCTTCCTTTGGCCCATCTCCGGCAGGAGAACAGGGCATAGCTTGTTCTACCTTCCTTCTCAGACCCCTGGGCTATAGCTCTCTAGCCCTCATACACAGCAAGCAAGTGGCAGGGTGGAGAGACTGGGAAGGGGGATGTCTGAGGAGAGGAGCCCTTCATGGATATTTTTTTGGCACACAGTTTTTCATCTACAAGCGATGAGAGTGGCATGCTTGTACTTCAAAGGCAGGGAAGTGTAGCACATACTTTCTAAAATAAAATGTGTTTTTAAAATGAAATAAGTATGAGATTTGTCTCGCTGGGTAGGTCTTTCCTGGATTCTTCTGTGATCTTTACATCCTTTGTAATCATCTGTGGAGGGCATGCAAGAGAGCAACCTTTGGGCATAGCAGCCTTCCATCTCTTTGCACAAAGTCAGGACCAAAGAGGGTTGATTCATTTCAAACCACTGGAATGTTGACCTTCTTTATTTTTCACCGTGTCTGTTTTTCCTTTTCTTCTGCCTAGGTAAACAACAACGGAATCATCTCCTTTTTGAAAGAGGTGTCTCAGTTTACACCAGTGGCATTTCCTATCTCCAATGACCGACGTGTGGTTGCAGCTTTTTGGGCTGATGTAGATAATCGACGTGCAGGACAAGTGTATTATCGGGAAACTAAGGACCAGGCAATCTTGGAACGGGCCACTAAGGACATCTGGCAGTATTTCCCAGAATTTCCAGACTTTTCTGCCCAGTGGGTATTCATAGCAACTTGGTACCAAGTCACCTTCTTTGGAGGAAATTCCCTGTCTCCAGTAAGTGGTTGGGCAAATGTATTGAAGAAGAGTGCAAAACAAGGGGGAACTTAGGGTTAAGCAGTTTTGTGTCATGAATGTATTGAATAACAACTCCCACAAGTCATAACCTGGCAAATGATAGAGGACTGTGGGAATTGCAGAACAAAACATCTGGAGGGCACTAGATTGTTTTACACTTATGAAACATCATATTTTATGTTTTATGGTTGAGTGAGGGCAGGCTATAAAGTGTAATGAGCTGCTGAACTTCTAATGAGGCCGCCCAGCCTCCATTTATTTTTATATTCCATTTTTCAGCAGTGTAAATATTCAGAGGACAAAATACAAAACAGTCCCAATAATAACCAAGTAATAAACTCTACGGCTTTAGAAATTATGAAAGTCTAAATTAGAAAATATAATAGCAGATAAAAGAAGCCAACAAGAAGAAGCATCAAAAACAGGCAAAATTGCTCAACTATTAAAAGCCAGGTTGCTCTTTCTAAAAATCCATACCCTTGTTTAAAATTCCAACTCATACTTCTAGCTCTATGCTTCCTGAACTCTTTAGAATGCAAATCCTGAGAACTCAGAAGGGGATCGAGAGAACCTTGATCCAAGATTTCTAGAAAAACAATTTTGCTCTAATAACCAATGCCATAGTTCATTGTGACATTCCTTCTGACTTTGGTGTCTGTGTTCTTCTTTTTTTTCCTCTTTTTTTCCTTTTAGGTAAATACCTTCCAGATTGTCCTCATCACAGATGGCATGCTTTCTTTCACTATCTTCAACTATGAGTCCATCACTTGGACCACTGGCATGCATGCCAGCAGCGGGGGAGACTCAGCAGGCCTGGGAGGCATTGCGGCCCAGGTAGACTCCAGGGTCACACCTTGCAAGCAAGTCTTCTTTCTAATACATGGCACACTTTCTTCCAGACAGTAATTCTTTATGATTATGATTATTATTATTAATTCTTGTCAGGATTCCAAAATAGTAAGTTGACCGTCCCTCAGCCCCACCTTCTTAGATAATAGTCCTATGTTTCTTCTATCTCTGCAAAACAAAAACCATGTAGGAGCTTTGTTGTAGTGGAACTTCATGCTCTTTATGTTGTCTGCTGTTTCTCAGGTCCTTCTCTTCATAGCCTTAGACTCTTTAAAAAGAGCCAGCCAGCAGAGTCTGCAGCAAGTACAGTTTTCCCTTGGTATTTTTTTTTCTTTCCTCCTGATGGGTTGTTTTCTTTCTTTTAACCGGTGGCTGTTCGGATGTGTGAATTTACCACTAATTGATCTGTGCCTGGCTACCTGCCGCCTCTCATCAGTGTGTCTCTCCAGAAAGAAGGAAATTGCAGGTGTAAAGGAAATAGACACATTTTCAGTCCCAGAAATTCAGAAGTGCTGACTTTTATGACTGTAAACAGAGCAGTAACCACATGCTTTGGATACTGTACAGTACTTCAGGAACACCCTGCCCCAGTCCAGCCAAAGAGGGGGAAAGAGAGAGAGAGAGAGGAAGTTGAAAAGTTTTTCACCAGGCATCGGCTTCTGACCAAGTTTTTTTTTTTTTTTTGTGAGAACGTGCTGCTGCAACTCGCAAGGCGATGGAGTGGCTCGGCACGAGAGAGCATCTCGCAGCTCAGCATGGCAAAGGCTGCTGCTGCTTGGCTGGAGCTTAGCAGAGCTGTCCTCGTTTCGCGGAAAGGAGTGAGAGAGAGTCCAAGATTCTCTTGGATTTACCCTGTGCAGATGAATGGGGATGAAAATAGGCTCAGCATTTCTGTGTGTTTTCCAGCAAGTGAGTCATGGATATTGTGGGGATTGCTGCTGAGGCGTTGCAGTGCCAAGAGCCATTTCGGAGAAGGGTTGCAATAACGTAGACCATCTGATCTCCCTCCTTCCCTTCCCTCCCTCTTTTTTTATTTTAATGCTGACAGTTCGGCATGGGTCATAGCCAAGGTCTTTAATCACAAATGTCATACGAAACACTGTGGCAGACCTCCTGGGATACAAGACTGCTCAGTTTTTGCTTGTGCGTCTGCTGAAGTGGGGGTCTTAGAGGGGAATGAAAGTGCTTGTCCCAGAGCAGCCTTGCAGATAAGCCTTCAAAAGTTAGTGGTCCATGAACGCATTCATGAGCTGTCAGCCAACTTCAGTCATTCGTGGCCTAGTAGGAATAAAGAACCAGCTTCTGTAAAGTTTCCTTGTGTGGTTGCAAAGATATTACAAGTGACCCAGCAGAGGACTATTTTACAAGGCTGCATAAAGAAAATGCATTCTGAATGTGTTTATTATGTTTATAGTCCTCCTTTTTTCCTGTGGAAATCAAGATGGCACATATGGAGTTACCAAGTGCTCTGCCCTCCAGATCCCACAGACCCTGGAAAAGTTACTTTTTTAGGCTATAAATGCCATATCCCCCCCCCCCCCCGCTAGCATTATAGTTGGGTTGAAATCCTCCAAAATAACTTTTCCGGAACCTGCACATTTGCTGCATTATGTGCCTGCAGACCCTGAATAGTAGAGGATGAGTGAGGAAAGATGTCCAGAGCCTGGAAGGAATCTGTCTGAGCAAAGGCTCCAGAGCAAGACCCTCTTACTCTCCATCTTGAAAATTGCTACCCCAGACAGGAATTAGAAGAGCAATAGAGCTGTGGGTTGCACTATCTCCAGGTCAAAGTACAGTCAGCCCACACATTTGCAGGTTTCAGTTTTGCAGATTTGATTATTCACAGATTATTTGCTGTCAGCTCTGCTGCTGCCCTATGCCATTTTTTAACAGAGACTTCAAACCAAGTGAGACTGAGAGACTGCAAACAAGGCTTGTAAGTCCCTATTAAAAATGGTGTGAGGCAGCAGTGGAAGTGACAGTAAGCCCCACAAGCCACCCACTTCTGTCTTGTGAAGGAACTCTGATGACTCAAAGGAATCCATGCCCCTAACCCTATCAAATGTGGAGGGATGACTGTACTAGCCTTTCACGTGGGGAAGCGATTACCTTAATCAGCCGTAAGGAAAGTGTGGGGGAAATCTGATGCTTCCCTTGCTTATGTTCTTGCAGTCCATTCCTCTGCAGGGCACTGAGGCATGGTGGAAGAAAGAAGTCCCTTGATTTTCCCCAAAACTGCCCTACTTTCCCCCCCCCACCCCCCACCCCCACATGAGAGGTTTCACTCTCTGCCCTTGTCTTCCTAGGCAGGTTTCAATGCTGGTGATGGAAAACGATATTTTAACATCCCCGGATCCCGTACTGATGACATCGTCGACGTGGAGATGACGACAAATGTGGGTATCCCCGGGCGCTGGGTGTTCAGAATCGATGATGCCCAGGTGCAAGTGGGGGGCTGCAACAACACAAGTAAGAGGACAGCAGTTAGGTTTATTTTACCAAACCAATTCTTCCAGCCCTTCTCTTTGTCCCTGTGAAAATTCTAGTGCCTGTGCAAGGCAGCAGCTTATGCTGTGGGGATAGTTTGGGTGTGGTGAAGGAACCTCTGAAGTCTTTGCTCCTGTGTGTGAATGCAGTGTGAGAAATATGGAGAGAGGGGCAGGATCAGTGTGCAAGCTAAAAATTGTGGGGAGGGGATGACTGTGCTGCTGAATGGAGACTCAATCTCTGATTGAGGAGCTCTGGTCTCTTCTGCCACTGCCAGTTAAAGGATCTTTTGATATAGCTGAGAGTGAAACAAGTTAAAATAAAACGTCCATGGAGCATTCTGAGATGAATGGAATTCAGAGTATCTGTGCTTTTAAAAAGAACCTTAAGGCATAGTGCTACAAACCTTAACAGTAGAATAATCAGTTGAATAAAGTTGACTGATTGTGGAGAACAACAACTCAGTCCTGTGTTTGACTCCTCAGAAATAAGCTCCACCAAGATCAGTGGGGACTTATTTATAGATATATGTATATAGGACTGCAGCCTACTTTTAGCTGATAAGAGCAAATGTTAATTGAGTTAACATTAAATGTTAATTGAGTTAAGCTTATCGGTTTTGTTTTGTGTTTGAAGCTATTTTGATTTTTGTGTATTACCGTAATATAGAATGAAAAAGTAAATGTGAAATATTACCTTTTTTTACAGCACCTCTAAATAATACTATTTACTTAAATTCTATCTCCAAATGCAGTTTTGCTGAGAATTTAATAATACTCAGATTTTTTTAAATACTCCAGCAAACTAGTCAATCGTCTAAAAGACAAAGATTATTAATCTATTAAAAAAGGAAAGAAGTCTTTAAAACGCTGACAGCTCAAATTCAAACAGTGTTCGCCCACCCCAGAGCTTTACTTTGCATTGTAGACAATAACTTGTTTTGGAGAAGGGTATTTTGGGAATTCACTTAAAATCTATATGCAGCTGGGCAGCCTTGAGGGAGTATTTGGACCGAAGCCTTTGCTTTTCTAAGTACCTTCAGCCCTGATATCTTGGAATTGAATTACGCTTTGCCAAAAAAAAAAAATGATTTTCCAAAAAAAAAAAAAGTCAAAAGAAGATAAATTTTGCAAGTAATTATTAGTTATAGAAATGCAGTATATCTCAATAGAGTGGGGAAGTAAAGTGCCTGCTACATGCCTTCTCAGTTTACTGTCCAGGTGCCAATTGTTAATTGGGACTCTAAAGCCTTGATCATTTGCTCTGTGAGTCTTGATCTTTTAAACTGGGTCTGGACTGGTCAGTTCTTCAAACAGAAGTGCCCTTTGTAAAGAAGGATGTAAAGCCACCATGAAGCCATCCTTTATAACCTACAAGGGTGATATAAATGTGACCCTACAGTTGCAGGCGGCCTTCGAAGACAGTTTTATAGATATTGTCCCCTCTTTTTCTTTTTCTTCTGACCAAAAAGGGTGAATTGGTTTTCCGAGAATTATCCACGAGCAACAATTCACTTTTTAAATAGGTTGCAGGGCCCACCTGCACTGTTTTTGTTTCAAAACCAAAGGTGAATTTCTGGACATGTACAATTGTGTTTTGGTTTTTTTTTTTGTTGTTGTTGGAGGTCCATGCTGCCCAGAATCAGCATGGTTTAATGGTTGAGTTGTTGGACTATGACTCTGGGGACCAGAGTTCAGATCCCCACTCAGTCATAGAGACTCATTCGGTGACCTTGGGCAAGTCACACTCTATCAGCCTCAGAGGAAGGGAAATGCTAACACCCCCGAACAAATCTTGCCCATAACAGGTTTGCCTTAGGTCACCATAAGTTGTAAACAACTTGAAGGCAACAAAACCAACAAATCATGCTGCCCCTGGGGGTCCCTGCACCATCCATATCCCAGACCTATAGACTAGGAGAATGAGGGTGCTGGGCTGCTGGCTCTCTCAGTGTCTCTTTAGTTGACTCATCAACATGCAATGCTGTTGGCACAGCTTGGTAAGGGGAGCAAATTGGGTTTGTGGAAGCTTGAGACTTGCCCACTGTTTTTAACTCTTCTTGCAACTTGCTTCATTTTTTTTAAAGAAATGCTTCATTAATGAGAAATGGGCCCAGCTTATTTGAGTTGAAGATTCAGAGAGAGTTATTTTTAAAACAATATGTGTAAAAACAGCAGGTGGCAGCCACGGGACACTAAAAAGCAAATTATTCCAAAATGTAGTAAAAGCTGCTTCAGCTCCAGCAACAATTGGTATAATCCTAGTAGAGGAGATTCTACCTCTACGTGATTGTTGTAATTATAGAAAGAAGATACTTCTAAGTCCTACAGGGAAATGTTTCTGTATCCAAATCTGTTTTGGTAAGTTGCATGAAATAGCATCTTATGTTAGTCAAGTGTCTGAACAGTCTGTCTTACACATGTAAGAGTTATCTTCTCACTGGCCATAGGTGGATGTGGTGTGAGATAATAACAGTGCCCTCCTTCTTGCAAACACCCATTTTCCAAATCTCCATATACTTCAAAACAAAAGGAGGAATCCAGACTTCATCCAATCTGTGGCTTCTTAGACCGAGATGAGGTCTCTTCAACCTGTTGACATAAAACTTAAGAGCTTGGTGCTCTGCATGTTTTGGCTTCTAAAACTCAAAACATCATCACCAAGCATTGCCTGTTCCCATGGGGTTGTAGAAGTTTTAGTCCAAAAAAAAAGAAAAGTCAAAGCTCTGCTAAAATGTGGTCTTATCCAATCATCCTAGTGTTACCGACCTTGCTTTCTGGGTGTTTTTAGGGAGAGGTCCCTTTGAGCTTTCTCATCCGATTCAGTGACCAGTTTGCCCTAAGCCATTCTACCACTACTTATCATTGTTCCTTGAAGACATAACATTGTTTTTAAACATGTGGTTGTCATTGGGCACCTTCGAGTCATTTCCAACTTATGGCAACCCTCAGGCAAATGCATCATGGGGTTCCCTTGACAAGATTTGTTCAGAGAGGGTTTTAAACACATATACCCACTTAAATGTTCTACAAAAGTGTTCTGTTCTGGAATAATTTTTTTTTTGTATTTATCTAGCTTTTGATTATTGGGTTTTCCTTGAAAATATTAGATTGTAACCAAAGGCAAAGAGTATGTTTATGCAGCATAAGGTGACCAGAGGGATGTATGGTTGGATGAAACTGTTGTTTGTATGAAAATTATTCACAATATCTGTATACAAAGAATTGTTGGTGTAGTTATTGAAAAAAGCTCACGTTATGGAAGTATGTCTATAAGCCAAGATCAATTTGTAAGTCATTATCCTGTTATTATATTGCAAGTCCTTGAGAGACCAGATAAAGCCATTGGTGTGGACAGGTGAAAGCAGAAAAAAACATGGAACAAGCTTCTCATTTTCAAAAGCATTTTTTTTTCATTTGCTATAAAATGTCAGCCTGGCTGAAATGCAGACAGGCTAAGTTGAATTGCATGGTTTAAAAACCAAATACAGCACTTCTGTCCACAAGCCCAATGTGTTAATTCTAGGCCAAATGGGCTTAAGGCCATAGGAACAAAGGGGATTGGAGCAGTCTGTTATCACTGTTGTTGAAATGTATTCTAAGAGTTCCCTGTTCCTGCCAACCTCTGCTGAAGAGTGGGTGTACTTCTTTTCCGCAGCTTCAGTGTGCCTAACACTCCGCCCTTGTTTAAATGGAGGAAAGTGTATTGAGGACTGCATCACAGGGAATCCCTCCTACACCTGCTCTTGTCTGGCTGGCTTCACTGGAAAACGATGCCATATAGGTGAGTTTTGCTCCTGACTTTTTTACAGTCTTACATATAGGTGCCATAGTCAAGTGGTAGAGCACCTTTGTTATGTGTAGGAGGTCCTAGGTCAATACCTAATATCTCCAGTTCTGAGGATCTTGAGTAAGAGATCCAGGAAGAACCTTTGTGTGAGATCCTGAGAGCCACTGCTAACTGGGGACTGCAAAATAGGCTGGACATTTCATTAAATATAAAGATTCTTCCTACACTCATATTCTACACATATTCCTTTTTTTCACACTCTGCTCTTTCTGCTGACTTCTGCATTCTGGAGAAACTGAGTATCTATGAATGTTTCCTTGACTTTGGCACCCTACATTTAGCCACTTCTTTGCATGGGTGGGGTGGGGACACATGGTAGCCCTTTCTTTAAGACTATTACCACAGTGAATGCAACCTTCCACCATTTGGGAGAATTAGCCTTGGTGGCCCTGAGGAGATATTTCTTAGCTTCTCAAATCCATAGTCCCCCACAGAAGTGCTCACATTGCTGCCATGGGAAGGGCTATATTACTCACAATAGTTTAGCATAAAGGAAAACTATTAAAGCAAACATAAGATTCATGTGCAGATCCTCCCTGGTCATTTTTGTGACCCACATCCCCACATCCCTGCTGCCGTTGTTGCTGGTGTAGTGGCAAGACCTGTCATTTTTGCCATGTTAAAGCAGATTCAGTGGGAATCACACACCTTGTTTGGAAATTAATTAGGGCCCCAGAAGTTTTCCAAAAAGACTGACCAGTTCCCAAACAAGGCATGTATTTACAAAGTAACTTGTTTCAAGAGCAAATGTCTTGATAAAGATAAAATGAAGGCTTCTTTGCTTTCAACACATTGCTCAAATTGAGGATTGGTAATGTGGGTAGCCACCAATACAGACCCATGAACCCTAATAATAATGTAGGACTGATTTTAAACTGGTTTTCTATGTTTTCATTTAGTGCACATAACTGTGAATGATGCATCCACCCCAGACATGCCTCATTTGTTGTATGTGAACAACACATAGAAAGTGTTCTTCTCCTTCTAGGGAGAAAAGGAGTCAATGTCTGGCACACTCCACTCTTTAGATTCTTTCTTATCCTCTTGCAGATGTGGATGAGTGTGCTTCCAACCCATGTCGGAACAAAGCCTCCTGTATTGATGGGATCAACAGCTTTAGTTGCCAGTGCCCACCAGGATTTAAAGGAGCAACATGTGAAATTGGTGAGAAGCATTGTGTAAGGGCAGGCACAGGGAAGTCAACTTCTGGGTAGGTTGAGGTGATTACAAAGGTTTACTGACATCAGCACCTCTATATTAAAGTTCTAGTTTGGGGATGAGGAATGGGGATACATAGCTTGCCCAAATTATGGTATGAAATGAGGTGTCTTCCCTGCTAGGACCACAGGTGGCTGGTGGTTGTTTTACATATGAAATGGAGGTGCAGGGGTTGCTTCCAGGAATTTTGTCCTCCTAGTGCTCTACTGAAATGGTCCAGATCAGAGATTATTACATCATGCAATTCATAAAGGTGTGTGTACTTTGCCCTTGACACCTTTGGATCCCATGATCAGCAGCTGCTGCTACATACATATCCTTTCAGAAAATGGAGGCCAGTGTATGATTATACCCAGTCCTAAATCAGTTCTAAGGATGGAAGATCTTACTGCAGAAGGTTCAGGTGACAGAAATTAGTTGTTTGTGGCAAATACTGTCATCACCTGTGGAGAGGTAGCAGGCTTTTGTTACTTCTAAACAAGACTGAGACTGGAATCAACCCATTCCCATGACATGACTATCCAGGAATCCATGCGAACCCTGGTTTGTCACAAACAAGCAGCATGCTGGGTCGCTGTGCTCAGTAGTTCCCTATTGCAGCAGAAGCAGCTTCCCCTTTAAGCTTCTAGCCAGGAGCCAAAATTGTGTTATTTTGTTTGGCCTTTGGTCTCTAAAAGCAAGATTGGCTTTGGGGGTGTTTTAATATTGTATATATAAAAATAAAAACTGGTTCATCTCTTTAAAAAGTGTTTAGGCCTGTTTGTAATGAATATTTTAAGATTCTGTTAAGCATTGCTTTGGCCCAGGCAGGCTGAGGAGTGTTAGTTAGTTAGTTACTTATATTTTCATTTATTTTATTTTATTTTTATCACACCTTTCTCCTAACAAGAGACCTAGGGCGCTCACACGAGTTAAAACAAAACAAATACTTAAATGAATAAAGCACAGAGCTTCACCTTGCAATTGGTTTACTGTGTTGTCAGGTAGGGAGGGGGAGTTGTCACCTGAGGTCCATGGCCGTAGAAATGACTGAGCAGCATACACTAGCACACCATTTATTCAGAACAAGTCAAAGTTCCCAGGGATCCCTAGCTTGTCATGTCACAGGAATCCTCCCAATATTTCAAATGATCAACAATTAATATAACAATTCCCCTCAAATGGGAACAGTTGCAAATACCTAGAGTATAATTATCAAAACAATTAATCCATATGGCACACAGTAAAATAAACTGAAACATAACATAACCTAGCCCCACTTCTTAGAACTAAACAGGAGAGAGACTAAAACCTAAGGCAAAAGTAAAAATAGATCTCTGTTCAACGAAGGCAAATTAGGATTCTTCACAATTGTATTACCAAGATTTGTTGCCAGCTATTCTTCCTACTCATGGAAGTCTTCCTCCCATCTCTCACCTGTAGCTCCTCTCTCACTGTTCTCCATCTTTTCAAGACTTCCAGTCCTCCTTTGAGCCACACATACTATATACCAAGGATGCTGATGATGCCACTCAGTAACTGTCCACCAGGTGCTTCTCCCAGATAGTCATGTCAGGGCAGTAAACTCTATCATGTTTCAGGGGAGCAGGGGATAGGATGCAGTGGAGCAAGATAGGTAGGAATGCATGATGATCCTCAGGAAAAAGATAGAGGTAATAATTCTAGAATTTGTACAAGATATAAATTGTAGTATGAGTGGAAATAAGGCTGGAAGGAGAAGATGAGGTAGGAGAGATCAGATGTTTAAGAAGGAACTACAGTCGGCCCTCCATGTTTGCAGGTTTCACTTTCCTGGATTTGATTATTTGTGATTTTCTCCAACTCCTGGCCCTCTACCTCAAGGGCTTCTTTTCTGGAAGAACCTTCCCTCTCCACAGCTCCAATCAGGCCATATCGGCCTTTAAAAATCTGTCTTTGGTCCTCCTCCTTCTCCACCACCACCAGCCACTGCGTGGCTGGCCAAGAGTGGCTTGCAGCCCAATTTGTCAGCACCACAAACCCTCCCTCAATGAGGTATACATACCCAAGGAGGATGGGCAAGAGAAAGGAAGTATAGGGCCACCATGCAGACTCACTCCCTTCTCTCTCCTTTCCCTGGCCTGGTTTGGAAACTGGGTGGCTATTCTCCCCTCCATGCCTTGGTCCCTTTCCCACAGAAACACACAAACATTTTGATATTTGCAATTTTTCCACTTTTGCAAGTGCCTTATAACCCTAGTGAATATGGGCAGTCAACTGTATGCTTGGTACACTTGTGACTGAATTAACCATGGAGTATTCCTAAACAACTCTCCTGACAAAATATCCAGGCACAATGTCCTATTTAGGGCCTTCTGCTCAGTTCAGCCATTCCATAACCAAAAAGTGTTCCCTAGAGGAAAATGTAAGTAAAACCAATGAGTCTTTTACCTATTCAATAATTGGAACTGTAAAACACCCCCCCCAATGTGTTATTTGTTGTAATTATTGTGTACATTGGGTGATAGTGTATTTTTGTACATGCACATATAAATTTTGCACATGTGCAATCCATAAAATGGGAGTCTGTGACCGTTGCATCCATTATCACTGCCACCCCATTACTAAAAAAGTAAATGTGGTTTCAGAAATGTAACTGTGTTTTTTTTTTCAGTCTTTCATGACCCATTTCAGCCTTTTATATGGTGTATGGCAAACCAGTAACTGGGGTAGTGAATCATAACTTCACTTCTTTCAGTGTCATTTTCTGCTACACAGAGTTAGAGTGGAAGTGTGCACCCCTAGATCAGCTTTGAGCAGTCATAACTCCCATATTCTTTCATTTTTCAGACTCTCTGTATCTTCTCATTCCACTCTCTATTTTAGTGTTACAGAAAAGATGTATTGTTATTTCTGGCATCTGAGGCCCTTTCCACATGTGGGGAAGGAAATGCGTAGAAACGCTACTCACTGGCTTTTTCGTGGGTCCGATCGGGTCCATCGGGACGAGGAGCAGTGCGAGCTTGTCGCTCCACACTGCTCCGGCATCCAAAATGGCGGCTTCCGGTTGGTGGAGGCTCTCCACCAACCGGAGAAGCTCACCAGCCTAAAGCCCACCCCCGGCAGATCTGTTGGCACGCACTAGTGTGCGCCTGCAAATCTGCACCGGAGCGCGGTGACGGAGTGACACGGAGTCGCGCTCCATGCTTTTGAAAAACCTCTTAAAAGAGGTTTTTAAAAAGCACGCTGCGCGGCCACTTCCGGTCGCTTCGGAGCGGACTGAGGTGCGGAACTATGAAAAGTAGTCCGACCCAGTCCACTCCACGGTGCAGACGACCTCCGTCGGAGATTGCTCTGCGCCGTTTTAATTGCCCTGTGTGGAAAGGGCCTTAGAGTGATATGTATGTTGAGAGACCAGAAAAGGGATAACATATATCTCTTATCTGAAGGACCCATATAACAGCCTTGCAAAAAGCATATATCATATACGTTTACATCAGCAGAATACCAATGTCTGTTTGTCCTAATTTAATCTTCCTTCCTTCCTGAAATATTATAGAAGAGTCTCCATGTGAAGCCAAAGAATGCCATAATGGTGGAGAATGCCAGGCCACAAACAGAACAGCTGTGTGCCGTTGCCAGCCAGGTTACACTGGAGAAGCTTGTGAAATAGGTAAGAAAGTAGTGAGTAAGTGTAGGGAAGACCACTAGTAATATGGGCCAAAAGCAGAACTGGAAGGTATTTCAAGGCAAGGCAAAGATTCTGTTAGTACTTGTTGCTAGTAGTAGGTAGTGCATATCATAACAGTCCAGAAGACCCAAAGCAAGACATATTTGTGCATGCAGGGTGGTGTTCAGCCCACACAGCGTAGAAGCCCCACTTTGGTAGTTCCTATTTTTTTTCTCTTAGATCTGATTAAATTTCTGTCTTGTCCAGCATTCTTTTCCTATATTGGCTAACCAAATGAAAAGCCAACAAGAGGATATGAGTGTCAATAGCCTCCCAGTCACATTCCTCAGCAACTAGCATTGAGAACAACTCTGATATAGAAGATAATAGCTGAAATCTAGTGTAAGACTAATAAAGTAGAAAGCTCCAACAACATATTTACATAGATTGGTGAGACCTGGCTCTGGAGATGGAGGAATAATGTAACCAGGTTTCAGTAGTGTGCAGAAGTTGGGCACTCAGTGTGCCTACATAGTTCAGTTGAGAGCCCATCAGTTCCACTCTTGACTTGTGGGAAGGGGTAAAGCTGAGCCTGGGTGACTGACATGTAGGCTGGCCAAACGTACTGCCTTACCTATTTTGGGGGGCAACAGTGACAACCACTTGTATAAAGAAATATCAGGTGCTTCTTTATGCAGTTGGGAGTAGCACAAACATAATGCCACCTTTGAATCTAGGCTGATAGATAGCCACCATGACTAATTTCCACAGAGTTTCTCTAATCACCTTTTAAAGTTGTGCTAAAGGTTCAAGTTGGTGGCTTTCGCTATGTCTTGTGTACCAAATTCCACAGTTTAATAATATGCCGTGTACAAAAAGTATTTTATCTAAGCCTATAGCTCAGCACTTGGGAATGACAACCTTTAAAATGTGCATAAATAGTGGGTTTTGCCCTTGGCTAGGCCTGCAGCCTTTTTCAGACTTGATCTTTTTGTTATTTGCTTTACAGATATAAATGAATGCGAGTCCAACCCATGCCTAAATGGTGGGCGATGTATAGACCTAGTGGACAATTTCACTTGTGTGTGTGTGGCACCGTTCAAAGGACAGCGCTGTGAAACAGGTGCCTTGATTTCATAACTGCATTGCAGCACCTTCCTCCTCACATAGCTAGTCTCTCACTCCCTCCTTCCCCCTCTCTGTGCTCTCATAATCCTTTCAGACTTCCTATATAGGCCCAACCCTATACCTGTTGTGTCTGATTATTTAGCTGCATTGGGCTCTACTGAGGCTCCCAACTCTTCTTGCTTTAGATCCTACAGCCTGTGAGGGCAGGAACTGCAGGAACCGGCAAACATGCAACTATATTCGCCCTGGGCGCTACATCTGCACATGCTCTCCAGGCTACTATGGGAGCAACTGTCAATATGGTAAGCAGGACAACCACACAGCTACAGATGTGGGGAATTTCATTTGGCCCCCACTGTGAAAGCACTTGACATCACATCAATCACATTTCCCAGAGTAATATGAATGTAGCTCTGGAATATAGTTATCCTTCAGATAGCTCAAACCTCTGAATTTTGCAATGCCATTTTTGGCTCAAAAATTGCATACAAAAATATGTGTATTTGGAATAGCTGAATGCAAAAATCCACATGTTAGGACAATGTGCGCATGAAAATGAATGACAATTTTAATGTAGTTTTTGAAAGAAGACACACACCAATGCAAAAACTAGGCAGAATGGACTTTTGGCTGAATATATGTGAAAGAACGTGAACCACAAATAGACTGCTCCATTGATCCTTACCCTGCAGTAGCCCAGAGAGACAGATAATGAGTCTGTGTGATCACTTCTGTTCTAGGAAAGTCCCAGAGTCCCTGACCACTGATGCCTGTCTTGGAAAGTATTTCACTTGCTCACTTCATCCATTGACAAATTTTATGTGACTTTCAGGTTTCCCCTTTACTGAGGTGTAAATAATTTGTCAACACAGAAGTTGTTCATCTTCATCCTCTTAGGCTGGATTTTGCTTCTTGACATTAGGCATCATGCCTGAAAGCTTATGCTCTTCTGCCACTAGAGTAACTGAGGAAGTGTTATTTGTTCATGATGTCATTCATAACTTGCCTTTTGGCTCAGTGCAGCTAGCAAGTATTTAAAATCCAGAAACAAATTATAGTGAAAACAGGAAGCAAAGTCATTAAAATATTATCAGCTGGTAGAAGATTTAGCACATCAGAAGATCTGAGACAGAACCATTAAAATATCCTCTAGCATTAGGAGGACTAAACATCACTCCTTGTTAAAAGAGGCCACCAACTGAATATCCTTAGAGAGATCCAGAATCTGGGTGCCGCAACAAGAAGGCCTTGCTCTGTATCCCAGACACCTGTAATATTGTAGTAGAACATAATACAAAACCTCAGATGACAAAGTACATAGGCAAGTTCATGATGGAAATTTCTTCAGCTATCATGGTCCAAGCTTCCATGTGTGCACTTAAGACCCTCAGTTTAGTTCTTAGACTGTCCTTGTATAAAATTCCTAATTTATGTTCCTTGTGAAAAAGAGATTCATGGCATGAGACCAGATTGTTCTCAAAAATATTTAGCGGGGTGGTTCAATGCTCTCTAATAGTTCTTGGGTTGGAAGGGACCTTGTGGGTCATTGCATAACATATACAAGGGGTGACAATTATGTGGCAAGATGTTCTTGGACTGCAGGTCACAGCAACCTTTGCCAACATAGAAGATGGTGAGGAATGCTGGGAATTGCAGTTCAGTAATACTTGGAGGGCTGCACAGTTCCCAAACCCTGCCATACACAGTAGGCCATCTAACATCTTGCTTGAAAAACTTCATTCTCATTTTCAGTACAGAACTGTTACTTCATGAAATCATTGATATAATTTCAGATCAGTATCACACAAATGTATCCAACTTTATCTCTCTTTAAAATCTCCAGTGCTCGCTCTCCCTTCCTCTCTCCTTATGCCAGAAATCTTTCATTAATATTTTGTAGGTGGGCCAAGAATGCCCAGTGCATGTATCTCCAATCCATGCCAGAATGAGGGCACTTGCCTTGAAACCAGCCAAGGTTATGTATGTGAGTGTGCTGAAGGATACACGGGCACAGATTGCAGAGACAGTAAGTACTTGATTCTAAGGGCAAAACAAACTACACGTGATTTTCAGTCATGTCAATGTTTTCCTTGAGTTTTGTGTGGCAAGATTCCTATTCAGAGCAGCTGTGGGAAGGTGCAATCTGGATAGAAAGTTCACAGTAGCTGTTTGAGCTCTCCTGCTGCCTGAAGTTAGAAGAAAAAAGTGCTGATCCCTGCCTTCTGTCTTGCTCTGAGGGCTTCTTCTTCAGGGTCAACCATTATGAGTAGGTGGCCTAGGAGTATGCCAGTGCTACAGTGGTACAAACTGCCTCTCAAGGTAACTCACCCACAATGCCTTACTGTGAAAACCTGTCACTGCTAGACCTTTTTGAGCCTAGTTAACTCTGTAGAGCCACACACCAGTCAGTAAGACTGTCTAGAGCAGTGATGTGGGCCTTCCTGGCATGGGAGCACTATTAGTCATGACTCTTCATGCATTGCTACCTGAAGTAAGAGCCTGGCCCTTCTTATGTGGAGACACTGCCCTGAAAATTCACTTTGAGTTGGGGGATTATTATTTCTGTCCTGATGAGTCCCATTACTTAATAACAGCATCTCCTCCAAACTGAGCTACAGGTACTCGTATTTTCTACTGCCACCCATAAACTCAGAGAAATTATTTTGTTGAGAAAAGAATACATTTCCTCTCACATTGCGCTAATTTCCAGTTCGTACTTAGCTTCTTATAGCAGCTTCGGGGAGTTGTTTTTAAGAAAAGTAGCCAGACCTCTCACTGAAAATGTTGACATGTCTGGGCATTGATGTATTTCAGCCATAACATTTGGTTTGTATGGTTATTTGCATGCAGTGATTCTGACATGGTAATGAGACCACAAAATTAGTTGGGTGTGTGGAGCAATTGTTGTTAGTACTGTTAATCGTGTGTGTGTGACAAAATAATTACTTTCCACATGCTGGTTTGGACTTCAGCTTCACAACGTTTTAGCGCAAAGAGACCTGAGATTTTGGCAAGTGCCAAGAGTATTGTATCAGATGACATTGCAAACATTTGCAGAACTGTGATTTTCAACATATTAGAATAGTTGCATAAATCAGACCACAAAGCGGAGAAGCAGTGGTTCTCAAACTCTGTTGTTATTTGTTTATTTACTTACTTACTTACTTGATTATGCATTTGAGAAAGTTTTGCTGCATTTTTTTATTTTAAAAAAGTTCAGAGTGTTTTATAGGTAACATTAAAACCAATTACTAAAAAAAGATTAAACGATTCATTAAGAATCAGAGTAGTGAATAATATTAACAGTCAGGAAAATAATCAAGAAAATAGCAGGGCAAACAGATACGTCTTCAGTTTACAGGGGAAGCTCCCTGTACAATGGCCACCTGCCTAATCTCATTCCGCATGGTGGGCCCCACGAGAGAGGTGGCCATACTCTGCACTGCAACCAAACAAACCCTGCTGGGCAGCAGTAAGCAGATCCATGTCATTAGAAGCTCTCGTTTGGGTGATACAGCTTATATACAAATCCATCCTCAGAACATACAGATGAGCATTAGCTCATCACCATTTGATGAGCTAATGCATCCCATCTGCCCAGGTGGCATTTGTTTTAAGAGGGAATCTCCTAGGCAAGCCCTAACCCTCCACTACTAAAGGGGTTGCCGTTTTCTCCATCTTCTCACTGCATCTCTATCTCTTGCTCTCCCTATTTCCAACCCTGCTCTGCCCCCGCCCCATTAGTCCTTTTGCACCATTCCTACCCCATGCTAGGAAACACTGGCTCATGTCATTCTGCAAAAGGGGGGGGGAATGGTTCAGCGTGAGGTACTCCTTTTAAAAGAAACAGCAAGGCTCATTAGAGTTGCTGAACAGAGCACAGATAGGACCACAAGGGAGCCTTTGATAGGTGGAGCTTGATGACTCCAGTGGGGAGCAGCGGCTGGTTTATAATTTGCAGCCTCTTGGGTGTTAATTAAGGTAAATATCTGAGGTCATGAGAAAAGGGAGTAAAGCTTCTGTCACCACAGCACTCGTAGCCAAACTTAATCCAGATCCCTCCCTACAGCAGCTTGAACAACACTGTGTTGGTTATTGGGGGGGGGCGTGAAGGCCTCAGTAGCAGAGCCTTTACTGGTACAGTTGAGCCTAATTAATCTTCCCCCGTACTTCTTCTCTTTTTTTGCAGAGCTCTCTGAGGACTGTGAATGTCGAAATGGGGGAAAGTGTCTAGATGGAAACGTAACTATGTGCCAGTGCCCACCTGGATATTTTGGTCTTCTCTGTGAATTTGGTAGGAATAAAGTTTTTTCTGATCTACCCAAACCTTTTGTTATATTCTCTTAACTCTTCCTGTGTGTCTGAAGAGGGAGGGTAGAACTACACAAAAGCTTAAGTCACAAGAAATCTGTGACCCTTTTAAGACTTCCAAAACAATAACAACCATCAATCATGTGTCCATTTCATGTGTGGAAAGTGCAGGCATCCACATGTTGTTGAACTACAGCCCCCCTCAGTGCCACTTAGCATAGCCAAGAGTACAAATAGCAGTCTAACAACATCTGGAGGGCTGCGCTTGGTTCACCACTGATTGTAAGAACTTATAAATGGGAGCCAAGATCCTATACAACAGTCAATACTGCAGGCAGTTTGGAGTTCTCATCACTTGTGGACTGAGTTATCCAAGGCCTCTTTGCATAAGCAAAAGTTGAGTTTTTGTTCTGGCAGTCAGCATGCAGTGGCTACAGTAGGTGACACCACATAACTATGTTGGCAGGACTTTTCACATTGCTTGCACTGAATAGGATCTCAGCCTGGATGTGTGATAAATGGTCATTTTTTGGAAGTTTCTTAATATACGTTTAAACTTTAAGGCTCTCTGTGGGCTTTTTCCCTATTCTCAAAGTAGCTCAAACCATTAGGATACCAAGGGGCTCTAGCAATGTTGTTAATAGTTGTTGGTAGATCTTCGATATATTTACCGGATAGTAAAGCACTACATTGATGTATCTGTAGGTCTACTAATGACCATTTTTTCAAATTGTTGGTTTGAAAGAGGGATCGCTTCTTGTGAGGCATATACACTCGTTGACTCTTGCTTATAGCAAGTGAATTTTATATCTCACTTCCAAAATCTGTAAACTTGTTAGATCAGTTACTAGACAGAGATGAAAAAAAAACTCATGTATACCTTATGAAGCATGCTACTGTCTATCTCCAGTCTCTGTCTCTTTCTAAGAAAGAAAATGGCAATTCTCATAATATTTTCTCTTTGGAAATCTGGCACTTCTCAAGTTATACAAATACTCAGCATGACTCTTTAGATCAGTAGCAAAATATATTTGTAGTGTTTTATTTGTCGAGATAGTAATAGGAGTTTTATATTCCAATAATGAAGGGTCCCTGATTTCTTGACTGCCTGTTCCAGTTCCCTTAGAATGAGTTTTGGATGCAGCTGTTTCTAAACCATTGCATAGTTATAGCAGTTTGATACCATTTCAACTACCATGGCTCCATCCTTCAGAATCCTGGAATTTGTAGTTCCATGAAGCATTTGAAATTCTGTAGTACACTCCCCTAAACTATAGCATTAGAGTTTTCTGGCAGAGAATTGTAAATACCTCAGAGAACTACATATCCTAGGATTTTGTAGGGTGGAACCATAGCAGTTAGAATGGTATCAAACTGTTCTAATTGTGCACTGAAGATGTACTGCCATAGCAGGCAACTTGCAGAGGTCTGGGGCCACATTACACCCTCATGGCCTCCCTGAGACTACCCAGCTCCCATACAGATCAAAAACCATCTCTCTTATTGCCTTATATTGAACACATTCTGAATTTTTTTTCTTTCTTGATACAACTGAATCCTGGATGTTACAACACTAAGGAATATAAAGCAAGAATGCTTTGCCTGCCAGCTCCACAGATAATTTTTGGTGGTACCATGACAAAAGACACCGTTGACTCACTACCCAAAATACTTTCAGATAAGCTTTCTGGACTGAAATCCTGAAATAAACTACGTACTTAGTGTGGCATTTCCTTCAATAATGACATGATGCACAAAAGATATGCTTTCAGGGCCTCCAAATAATAGCTTTTGATTGTTGATAAAGTTGCATTGGTCCCAGGGGCATGGTTTAGGTGCATATGGTGCAGAAATTTAGCAAGCCTTGCTCTGGGCAGTGCTTGGATGAGAGATCATCCAGAAACCCTAGACATGTCATTTTAGGCTGTCTGATGGAAGGAAAGTGGGATATAAATTGAATTTGTTCAATTAATTAACTGCGTGGAAGTTCCATATAAAATTGCCAAGTGCAAGTCCAAAAGAATCTTTTAGTAAGTGTTTACTGAGAAGTAGCATTGCCCATGGTAGTACTCAGATTGCAGCAGCACTGTGATTTCTTCTGCCAGCCAATCCAACAATATTAATGATGTTAAACTTACTAAGGATGACTGTATGATAAACACAATACAAAGTGGCTATTGCCATGGAATGCCACTCTGATGAAGTGCTTTATGCCAGCTTCCATGCGTGGCTTGTAATGGTTGAATTAACCCTTGTGTTAAGTTGATGAGTGTTCTGTTGGGGGGAGTGACCTCATAAAACATGTACCAAGTGCTAAGTGTTAACTGTGTAACCCATTACTGAGACCAGCAAACAAGATTCATCTTTATGCATGAGAAGGAGGAGGCCTGTACCAACAAGAACGTACAAATATACAATCAGTGCCAATAACTGTGTTCATTTTCCTGTGCGTCTTTTACTTTCTTCCTATGTAAACAATGCCAGTTAGAGGGTTGATCCTACCTTGTGGTACATGGTGTTGTGGAACTCCTATCGGTCATAACCAACATACTGAATAATGAGGGATGGTATGAGTCGCAGTTCAATAAATTTGGAGGGGCACAAGTTACCCATATCTGAATCAGTTTGTAACACTGTTAATCTCTATAAAACTTATTTCTTTGGCACTGAGCTCTATGATAGGGCATTGCCATGTCTGTATGTGCTTTTCCCCACTGCCACAGAAGTGACTGCTACACCTTGCAATATGAACACCCAGTGCCCAGATGGAGGCTACTGCATGGAATATGGCGGCAGTTACCTTTGCGTGTGTCATACAGATTATGGGACTAACCACAGTAAGTAGGACAGGAAGCCCAGAAACACCAGAATGTGCTTTGGATAAGAAGATCATAGTGGTGGGAAACTTCATATCAAGAAGAATACCAAATTCTATTTTTCAACCCATGGAATATGCATGATGCTGTACCATTAAACGTAGAGGACAATAGAACTCAAGAAGTATAATGTCATTGAGAGAATGTTTGGTTTGAATGCAAGTAGATTGTTGCATGTGATAGGAAAGTGTGAGAACAGAAGTATGAAGACACCAGTGTTGGCTTACCCTCCAAAATAATTCCCAACTTTAAACGGATATTTTCTTCAGGATTAAAGCAGATGAAAAGAAATTAAACTCCCATTCACTGCCTGTTGCCATCCCACCAATAATCAGCCCACCCAGCTCCCACCTTGCTAGTGATTTTAAAAGACTGCAGTATATTTAACATGACTTCTAGTTGGGCCCTTCGTGTGCTGGGAATTCTATGGTTTTAGCATATTTGCCCAAAAACATCAGGTATGGGGCAGGAAATGGTCCCATGAAGTATGTGGGCTTGTGGACCTCTGGGCTTCTTAATTCAAACATATGTGTCCTTTTTTTCCCATGTCATTTAACTGAGCTCCTTTCCGTGGGGCAGGTGGGGTTTTCATTTAGCATCATCCCATGTGAGGCCATGTCTGCTTTTGCAGCTGAGCCACCCTCCCCCTGTGACTCGGAGCCTTGCCTGAACGGTGGATCATGTGAAGCTCAAGAAGACTCCTACACTTGTGAATGTACCCGAGGCTTCATTGGCAGGCACTGTGAGAAAGGTACAGAACAGCCCTTGGTGGTAAAGCGGTGGTTACATGCCCGATAATGGTCTGATATACAGGAAAGACATGATTTGCCTCCTAGCACAGAATCAATTCACCTCAGGTAATATTCTGCCCCCTTATATTTTCTCTCCCATGGAATCATAATGAGGAATCATAAACTTCTGTGTCCAGCCAGAGTAGTGTAAGATTGGCAAGACCTCAAGTAAAGCTATATTCCTCCTTCAGAATACTGTAACAGCATCCTCATCATTTTCAAATAAAAGCACCAATCTGCTGTCATGGAGAACAGTATCTCATTTCCAGTGCTGAAGTATGATTCAGCTGCAAATTCAGTCAGCTTCTGATCGTGAACTAAGGAGTGGGGAGGGTGCTATTTTATCGTTTGTGTTGGACAGCAAGCTGTCTCAGGGCAATGTCTGTTTATTTCCTTTATTCGGTCACTCTCAAGGCATTAAAAACAAGTTTATTTTTATTTATATGTATAAATTTATTTATATGTATAAATTTTATTTATATGCATTTATATATCACCACTTGTCAAAAAATTTCAAGATGGATTGTAAGACAGTACTGTTTGAACTGAAAGCCCGTGGGTACATACACCAGTTATTGTCAGATTTACAACAGATACAAATAATATTGTTACGATTGTCAAACCTGCTGGTATATGTCTCTGCATAATGCAAGATTTAGTTTATATGTTTCTTCACCCAGATCCTTGCCTAAGAGAGTCAATGTGGGGAAAGAATAGGAATATTAATTGAGAGAAGCGAGTCAGTCAGTTTTTTAAAAAAATATCTCTGAGAATTTACTGCAACTGTATTTTTGACTATTTTATTTATTTGCTGTGGCCACGGAGGGCTCCTTGCCCTGAACCCTTGCAAAAATGGAAAAACTGTGAATAACTCCCCTCCTGTATTCTTCCTCCCATTGCCTTCTAGGGCTCCCTCCTCCTATTCCCTTCCCTATTGCCCCAGCATGTCTGCCTTCTTTCTTCATCCTTGGGTAAAAGACAAGGGAAGAGAGAGGAAGCACATGCTCCTCCCTTCCCATTCCCTTGCCTTTTGCCCAGATGTGGAGAAGGAAGGTGCACCCGGGCAAAAGGCAAGAGAATGGCGGAGGGAAGGCATGTGCGTACCTTCCTTCTCTGTGCATGCCGCTTCCCCTTTCCATTTCCATGCCTTTTGCCTGGGCATGGAGAAGGAAGGCACATCACAAGCAAGGGAATGGGAGGAGGAGAACAGAGGGGAAGGCGTGCACGTATGCACCTTGCGAATAATCAAATTTGCCAAGGTCAGACCCACAAATGTGGAAGGAGGACTGTATTTTGTTTATTTGATATATTTGTTCGTTTTGTTTATTGCTATTTTCCCCTTTCTTTTCAAAACTGAGACTCAAAGGTGGCTGATAAAAAAATATACATAAAATAAAAAATGTTATAATACTGAGACTTAATAATTATAATTTATTATAGTTATAAATATTTAAATTGCAATATTATATGAGTCATTTAAAACACCATTTTGCCTCATTTACATCACAAGTAAACTAATGAATCTTAAAACTGGCTTCTAAGTAAATTACTCTGGATCCGCATATGCACCAGTCACTGCAAGATAGATAGAAGATAGAAGTACCCAGCTGGCTTAAATCAAACTACAGCATGCTTCTTTCCGCAGTTACTCATCAATTGCTTCTAGGGAACATACTAGCAGAACGCGAAGTCCATAGACTTCCCTTGCTGTTCTTCTGAGCAGAGGGGGCTGGTGACAGTAAATGGGTGGAGCAGTAAATCAAGGTTTTTATTGTGAATTTTAAGGGATCTATCCAAGGTGCTGAAAGTATTTTGGGGATAGAGTTTGACACCTTGAAAAACTCTTTTCAAGTTCATGCGAAAACTCAGAGTGGATTCACCACTTGATTGATACGAAAGCCTCAAGGTAGCATTGTCTGTTAAGTTCCCAGTAGATAGATGTTCAGCTGTCTCTGAATGTGAGGATTCCATATGGCCAACAGTGATCAAAAAATTGTTCTTAAAAGAAATCAAAACCAGAGGCAATCTACATGTGTGTCACGGCAGATTCATTCAGTGAATTAAGTCTTTTGCAGTGTAGAAAGGGTACTGCCTTTTCCCCCCCTGTGCTTAGTGCATTACAAGTTCATTTCTTTGCATTGGGCAGTGATGGGTCAAGAATCAGTTCAAGTGGTGAAAAAACTAACGGAGCAGTGAGTAGCACTCCTCCCTCCCTTTGGTTCTAAATCAGGAGAAATTTGTCTTGAAAAGGTTTGTAATAAGTACTGACACTTTTCTGTTCACAGCAAGGCCAAAGCTGTGCAGCTCCGGCCCTTGCCGCAACGGAGGGACATGTAAGGAATCAGATGGTGAATACCACTGCACCTGCCCTTACCGGTTCACAGGAAAGCACTGCGAGATAGGTATCCCTCTCTGCATGCATTGCAGCAGTTGAAGCTGTGTGAAATGTCTTTGGATTGTTTGCTATGTAACCTGGATCTTCTGTTCTTCCAGGTAAACCTGATCCCTGTGCCTCAGGGCCTTGTCAAAATGGAGGCACCTGCTTCCATTACATTGGCAAGTACAAGTGTGACTGCCTCCCAGGATATGCTGGACGGCACTGCGAGATAGGTATGGAGTGGGAAGGATTCTGTTTGTTGGCCTTTCAGTGGTTGACCTTTGAGTCTTTTAGACCATTTAGACATATGTGCTCATCCAGATTCTGTTGCAATATAATTCCCATCAGTCAATGGGAAAGGTATAATGGGAGTTGTAGTTTAACAGCATCTGGTTTTCCACAAGTTTTCCACCTTTGATCTAGCCCTATAGGCTCTGGCAAGGGATCTAAAATTTCTTTCCAAAGTTTAGGTTACTATGTTAAACATTCAGTTGCTTTCTACTGTAGGGGTAAAAAAAACTGATCTGAAAAATATACTTATACACTAGATTTATCCTGGATAGCAACCAGAAACGTTGCTGAGTTGTCTTGGTATGAGCATAACTATTCTAAGCATGGGTAACTTAAAATGGCCCACTCTGGGATTAATTCTCTATAATTTTTCAGTTATCTCTATAAGCTTTGTTTAAAATTCTATGTGGAGCTCTTTAAAATACTTAATAGAATAATTGTCTGTGGTGGGGATGTGGGATCTGTTTTCTCAGCTCCTTCCCCTTGTCTCCTGCATCCATGTGAAAATGGAGCCACTTGTGAAGATCTTGGCCACAGCTATGTCTGTATATGCCCAACTGGTTACACAGGAAGACACTGTGAAGCAGGTAAAAATACAGAACACTGACAATTTGGATAAAAATACAGAAACTCATAGCCATTGGAGCATTCCTTGGCACTAGGGAAATGTGAATAGTCATATAAGATGCTGTGTCTGTAAATACAGAGATCAGGGCTCACATTCTTTTAAAAACAGATAGTGCTTAACCTATTTTACAGACTGTTGTTCAGGAAAAGTCTGCCTGAAACATCCATGTTTCATTGATTTGGACACTGGCACTCGAACCTACGTGAGGTGGGTGGGAGCTCACAGGCTAGAGCCTTTCAACAGAGTTGCTCTTTCCTCAGAGAGCAGGAATAGAGACTACATCTTTGTGAATACATATGCTCCAAACTGAGTTTGTCTCTCAAACAAACATGCACAGTCAGCTATATTGAATGGTATGGGTGCTAATCAAAAACTGTTTTTGCAGTTTTTGAGTAAGGATCTGATCAAGGCAGGAAGGAACATGATCACTTTTCAAAGATAATTCAGGAAGTTAATTGCACCAAAGTGAAAGTAATTTTGTGCTATGGGCTGTGTGGAGGAAATAGGTCCCCAGCCTCCCTAGTGAATTGATCAGCCTAAAGCTGTTACATCACTTTTGTTTATTGTGCAGATCATAGACAATATAATGAATTCAGTTCTCCACAACTCTTTCTAATTCACCCCACTGTTTTTTTCGTCTAGAGATAGACTGTGGCAGGCCCAATGAGGTGAAGCACGCTTATGTAACATTCAATTCGACTAAGATGGGCTCCCTGGCAGAATATCGATGTGATCTGGGATATGCCTTGAGTCCTCAGAACAACCCTAGGGTGTGCAGAGCACAAGGCGCCTGGAGTGAACCTCCACAGTGTAATGGTAATTCATGCTGTATGTATTGGGAAGGAGGAAACTGAACAGACTTAACAGGGTCAGTTATATCATTAAACATAATGAATAGTCTTCTCTGGCAGCTGAATTTGGGTGTCATGGAAGGGCTGCAGATTGTTAGTTGTTTCATTTTTCTTTTGTACAGTAAGTTGCCCATATCTACTAAGAATATGCTTATTGCAGATGGTGAAAAATGCACATAATGCCAAATGCCATATTTTGACCCCCAGGCTGGGTGAGATGGTAAGGGAGGAAGGCAGCTCCACCACCTAGCTGTTTCCTGCCTTCCTCCCTGCCTTCCTTCCAGGCAGGACTTGGTAAGCAGCCCCCCCATGGGAGCCAAATCCAGTGGGAAACCTGGCTGCTTGGAGCTGGGTGCCTCTCTCAGCCAAGGAAAGAGCATCCATCTCCTTTCTCAACCCCAAGAGGCACATGGTTTCATGGAGCTGGGCTTCTCATTCCTCTCTTGGCTAAGGAGGGAATGTCTGTCTCCTTCCTCGGCCAAGAGATGCATGGATTGTGGGTAGGTAAAACCATGGATACTGGTCATGTAATTCTGGGGGACCTACTGTATTTTTTACTGCTGGTGCATTATGGAATTATCTGCCTCATGTGCCCAAATAGTACCCAAATGTGCCCAAATGTGGGGTACTATGCAACTCGATGTGAGTGAGTGGTGGATCGGCACCATTTTATTGCTTTATCTCAGGCAGCAAGGGAACTTTCATCAAATGTGAAACTTACTATCTACTGTGACTGGGAGCAGCTCTCCAAGGTCAAGTGAGGAGTCTTTTCCAACCCCACTTTGGGTTGCCAAGGACTAAACCTGGAAATGCTGCCAGCAAAGCATGTACTCTGCCACTATGCTATAACCTAAGTAATATTTACTTTGATCCTGAGCTTGGGGTGGAGGATGGAATTGTCTTCTCCTTTTTCTCTGTTCAATTAAATTTCTTTGAACGGATATTCTCACTTCCCATGCTTGGGTGGGAGTGGTTATTTCTAAAATGCACCAGTCCTGATGTGCAGGATGTTTATGTCCTCATACCTTTTGTCCATAACACCGGGCCCATAGAGTGAAGCAGCCTTCTTCCAGAGCTCTCCTAAGCTTTCAGTTGTTATTGCAGTATGTTTACACTTAACATAGAAGAAAGGGAACGTACTAGGAGGGTGAGTAGACCTACACTGCTCTCTCCTTTCATGTTGAGTAAGCACACTTAAATAATGACTGAATATGGCTCCTGACTTCAGATTTTTCACTGCAGATTGATGATGGCTGTCTCTCCACCATCTCTTTTAGAAATTGATGAGTGCCAGTCTCAGCCATGCCTGAATGGGGGCTTGTGTAAGGATCGAATTGCCACTTTCCTCTGCTTGTGCAAAGGTGGCTATACCGGACACCACTGTGAGTTGGGTAAGAGAATGTGCAAACATGTTTGCCAGAAATTTGGATGATATGTGTGTCTATGTTTTAATGAATACATAGCCATCTGCATTATCTGCAGTGAAGCTAGTCCAGTCTGGAAAAGGGATGGACTTCTGAACCACCAACTAGTCAGGAGCACCACAAGCTGTCATCTCCTGCCCCTCACCCCATCCATGCTCATCTCTGCTGTGCAAAGACGAAGAGAGGAGAATGAAGAATGGTGGTGGCTTCTCTTTTAGCAGCCCCACTGACATATTACCAAGAGAAACAGAGATGGAGTGATGCAGAAAGCAGCTATCATTTTGAATGTCCGCTAGAGAACAGGCATGGGCAGGGGGAAGGCAGCAGCAGGAACAGTGAGAATGGAAATCCAGCTGTACTGCAGCAGAGATGACTTTCTCAGCCATTGTTTGGTTCCAGCAGGCATTTGAAACAAAGCCTGTCTCTACAGAGAAGCTGCCACTACTACCAGCTTCCCTTCCTCTTTCCATGCCAAGCACTGTGTAGGCAAAAATGTGCACGTTCATTTGTGTGCGTGCACATTCATGGGGGCCACAGCCAACTCTGAAGAGCAGCCATAACAGCTACTCTTTTAAATACTTTTGAAAACTGGGCCCTCATTGAGCAGTAGAGGGTGGTCACTGGAAAGGCCCCATTGCTACTTGTTGCTCCTCAGCACCAACCCTTGAGCTCAGCCACTGTGTGCTACTGAGTGAGGTGACAGGAGTGGAAAAGTAGCTCCAGATCCCAAAGAATTTTCAAGCTAAATTTTGAAAATGTGGGAGGTAACAGGAACTTGCAAAATGGAGAAGCAAAGTCATGAGGGATGTGCAGGACAGTTACACAGAGTTCAACTTTACTTCAGTTGGGGATGGAATCTTGGGGGTCCTGAAACAGATATGATACTGCAGTAGAGAAATCATGTAAGCCTGTTTAGAGACAAGTTGTTCTAGCATACTGGGCAATGGTCAATATTCTAATTTAGAAAGGACCAGTATAATTTCAGTAGACTCCTGCCTTCCTCATTTTTATGATGTATAAAGATACAGCTGGCGATGCAAAAGCCAAGGAGGTGACATTAAAGGAGCTATAGTTCTAGGTGTCTTTACCAGCAAAATCCACCTCAACCTTGATCTCAATTGCAATGAAAGCATTTAGAAGGGCAATGGCAGTTTGAGGGCCTATCTTGAATTTGATACAAAAGAACAAAAAGATGAAGGCATTTTCATTTTCTAGGTGAAGGAATTGTGTGGTTCAGATGGTGCTGCTGTTTATGCCTTGTGCTTTAAAATGTATTATTCACTACTGTAAAAGTCTTCAACATGAAAAGCATGATCCAAATAAATAATGAAAACACATTCTCTCAGCCTCAGAGGAGAATGAAGGCAAACCTCCTCTGAACGAATCTTGCCCAAAATTACCCATGATAGGTTTGTCTTAGGGTTGCCATAAATCAGAAACAACTTGAAGGCACAGAACAACCATAAGCATGAACATACTGTGCAAGGGGCGGGGGAGATGATGGGGGCAGGAAGAAAAGCAAACCCTTCCTGAGGCTGCAGCACTTATGCTGTTGTAGCTCAGTGGCCCAGTTAACTGAACAGAAGGTTTTGCCAGACTGATGAGCCGCTCAGGACTAGTGTGCTCAGAAACTAAGAGTGTATCTACACTACACAATTATAGCAGTTTGACCCCACTTTTAATTCCCATGGCTCCATCCTATGAGGATTTGCAGTTTTGTACAGTGGTCAATTCTGTGCTACAGAATTCTAGTGGACTCCCTTGAACTATTGCACAAGAACTCGCTAGGAAAGAATTCTAAATAATACACTAAACTATAAATTCTGGGATTCTGCAGGATGGAGCCATGACCATCAAACCGTGTTATCAAGCTGCTATAACTGTACAACTGTGCATTATACATACACTCTGACTAGAAATCTACTGTTCTACTGCACTACTGTGTCCTAAGTGTTATCATGTAGATCTTGGATGTTATGCTTCAGACACTGTTTTTCAAAATGAGTCTTAAGGAAAAGGCCTTGCCTTGTAGCCACTGAAAGTCTCCCTTGGTCTTATAAATTCAAAACAGTGCAAAACATGGCAGCTCATTTAAGATCAATCTCCATTTATATTTTTAAACACTGAAAGCCAAAAATTGGTCTCAAAATAAAATGATACTTTAAATGATACTTTTAAAAAAGTCTCTTTGAATCATACATTGAAGTTTGCATTTTCTGGGTACGAGTGGGGTATGTCTTTTGCTTGCTCATTGGTTAGGTGCCCATTCACATTACATAGTTATGACACTGTTGTTCCACTTCAACTAGATCAAAGGGGGAAGTTTATCTGTCATGTAACAATAATCCAGCTACATTACATAATAGCATTGCCTTCGTTCTCTTTAGAGTGTCTGTATCACTGGCAGGGAAATTGGCAAAAACAAGCTTTGGACGATCAGTGATCTCTTTCATGAGAGTGTTTTCTTTAAACTTGTTGAACTGAGAAACAGCGGAAGGAAGACTGCATAACTTCCCACTATATTTATATTTTGAGATATAAAAATGATGTTATCAGATAACAGAAATAAAGCCCAAGAAAGGAATCCTTAGTACAATTGACACAGAAAATTCATTCTTCTGGAAGGCATGGAAAAAAATGCAGGGAACATAGATGAGTGCTTATCAAAGAATGGAACAATATAGACTGGGAGGAATGCCACTACTAACAAGGGAAGGAGGGAGCCACGTGAAAGTAGCAAATGCATTAACCAGGTTTTGCCCAATGTGATACTTTACACATGTGTTGGACTATAGCTCCTACCATCCTCAACCTCCATACTTTGCTGCCTAGAGAGGGGGTTGTAACCTAATGTACTAGAGTTAGACAAAACTGTGTTAACTAAATGAAAACATAGTTCTTCCCATTCATGCACTGCTTGTGGACAGATGTCTATGCCTTCAGACTTTCTTTGGACAGGAATTTATGTAAAACCATACAATTTTAATAGGTGGCCTTAAGGTCTGCATTTAGCTCTCCCACATCAGAATAAATGCTATCTTTTATTTCATTACCTCCAGGTAATTGTTGATGGGACTTTACTAGCTTTGAAAGTTTTACCAGATTCACAGCCTGGTATCTGTCTAGTAGATCTTTCTTGGCTTTCTGTATGCAAGCAAAGGTGCCAAAAGCTAATGCAAGTTTGGTACACAGAGTAAATCTCACTATAGAAGCAATCCAAGAAGTCTTTCAGAGTGTCATTGAAGCACTGTACAGTCTGTAAAGTCTTTTCTATGTTCCTTCAGATTGCAGTGTCGTCCTTGGGCACATACTCAGACAGTGTGTCGTAGTTATGCAGGATAGCAATATTTTTGTCCAGACCTAGTATCACAACAAATGAGGCGCTGGGGCCTACCTGAGGAAAAAGTGTTGCAAAATGTTTCCCAACCAAGCACTTTCTTTAACTGCTCAATGTCAGGTTGATGAATGAAAAAATATCCTTGATCCAGGACTTGATCCTGGATGAGCATGCCAACTTGGCTTATATTACCAAGACCTGGTTGCATGGAGCTGGGCAGGGAGTTTAACCTCTCCCAGCTTTGTCCACCTGGATTCTCTGCACAGCAGCAGGCAGGGCCTGGGGGTGGGGAGGCAGAGTGGCAGTGGTCTGTTGGGATTCCATCTCCCTCACCAAGTCTCCAGGATGTTGGAGTCCCTTCTCCTTGTTATACTGGGGGACTTCAACATTCTTGCAGAGACTGCTCTGTCAGGAACAGCTCAGGATTTCATGTCTGGTGCCAATCCATGCTGCAGGAAACACTCTGGACTTGGTTTTCTGTTCTGGTCAGGATGATGATGATCTGAGTGTGGAGTAACTTTCTGTAGTTCTCTTGTCATGGACTGATCACTGCCTGGTGGGGTTTAGACTCACTGGGACCAGGATCCTCTATGGGGGTGGGGGGCCAATTAAGATGGTCCTTTCCAGCAGGCTTATGGATCCAGATGGATTCCTGCTGGCTCTTGGAGTGTTTCCTTTGGCAGAATATCCTGTTGAAGCCTGGGCTTATGGAACAGAGAAATGACCAACTGTCCCCTGTTCTTAATGATCCTCTGTTATCCTAAAGCTGAGGATGTGATAGCAGAGTTGATACAGCTATAAAGAGTCTAAGCCAATTTCTGCATGACACTATTATAGTCCTGTTATTCCACCTTCAACATCCTATGGAATCCTGGGGATTGCAGTTTAGGGAAGGGCATTTAGAATTCTCAGCCAGAGAGCTCTTTGGCCCTCAGTAAACTACAAAACCTAAAATTCTACAGGACGTTGAAAGTGGAATAATAGCACTATAACAGTGTAGTGCAGAAATGGACTGTGTTTATTATGCAGTTTTGGAGAAGGGAGATAGTAGCAGTAGCCTTTAACTGATCCCAAAGAAGCATAACCCAATTCTGCAATAACTATTAATCTGATGATGCTAGTTTTCTACTGTTAGTAGTGCTTTTGTGCTGATGCAGTCATTGTAAGTGTTCACTTCCCTTCTGCTTTTGCAGAGATTGATGAATGTCAATCAGCTCCTTGCAAGAATGGTGGGACCTGCAAAGATCAGCCAGCTTCCTTCATCTGTCATTGCCCAGAGGGCTTCATTGGAACCCAGTGTGAAACAGGTAAATACAGTCAGCCCTCCACATTTGCGGGTTTCATGTTTGCGGATTTGATTGTTCACGGATTATTTGTGCTGCCTCCCTATGCCATTTTTAAAAGGGACTGTAAGCCTTATAAGCCTTACAACGAGTCTTGTAAGTCCCTATTAAAAATGGTGTGGGGCAGCAGTAGAAGTGGCAATAAGCCCCACCAGCCACCCACTTCTGCCTTTTGAAGGAACCCTGATGTCTCAAAGGAATCCATGGTGGGTTGAATATGGTGATCATCCCTTTTTGTGTGTTAAATATGGTTTGGGAGGGCCTAGAGTTATTCAGGTTTTTTCACTTTCACGGGGGTCCTGTGCCCCTAACCCTAGCAAATGTGGAGGGATGACTGTAGTGAATTGATGGAAACAATTCTTGGAGTACCATTATTTCTTCCTGCTAAGAATTAGAGAGTCTTCAGGGTGCCACAAGAGTCTGTTGATTTTTTTTCCAAGAGATTAATAAAGCTACACTCATGGAAACTGTAATCCTTAAATTAGTTTATCCATTCCATTGGTACTGATGTTCCTTGGCATATATTTTTTTTACATGCTGCCTACTGTCACAGTTTAAAGACACAGCCATGTAAAGAGATTGCTTTTTCTTACCTTGGAAGACAGAAGTTATTTTTTGTAACCAATTCAGTTGCAAAGGGATTGTGTACGGCTCAGAGTCCACAGTGGTAAAATGGAAATTATCACTGCTCTGAATCCTTAAAAATACTGTTTGAAGATCTGCAATCTCAATACTTTCTCACTAGAGAGGTTTTGGGTGACACAGTGCCTTGCGCAGCCAATTATTAACCTCGGTGTGGAAGTTGGTTGTCTGTATTGGGCAGCTGTGGTGTGAGCAAGCTTTAATAACCTGTTACTACTTTTAGGCTGTTGTATATTAGTAAGGCAGGTTCCCCTTGGGGCTCCTCTCTTTAGACAATCAAATTTTCAAATGGTCAATAGGGTGATCTATGGCTTGATGAAATTATAAGCAGCTGTATCTATCTGGTAGTGTCCAACCATGTTCCATTTTCAGCCATCCTCCCTTTCACATAATGCATTCTAATGCCTTCCTTTTCTACCACCCAAATGTTTGATTCAGTGATCAGAAAATCCCTCCAAGTTTTGTCCTAGATGAAATCACTATGGCCCAAGCCTATTATTAGACCCAACTAGAGTAGACCTATTGAATCAATAAGATGTACATATGTATTGACATAACATTCATCAGTGGATCTGCTATTGTTGAGATTAACCAACAGAATTCACACCATTGCCTGCAAAATTTCTTAAATTTAACCAATCTGTTATTGAATTTAGATTTCTTCTGAATGATTTTGGAAACTACCCTTCCAGTGTTAGAGAATCTGTGACTTTCCTGGTGTTGCTGGACTATAAATCACATTGTCTTTTGCTGTTGATTGTGCTGGTCAGAGATAATGGGTATTAGACTTGAACAGCACCAAAGTGCTGAGCAGTCCTGCCACTATACCTTCACCAGTAAAAAGAAGAGGAAAGGAGAATACAGAGGACACTTAGTAAATAATCCATAAGTTCCTTTACACAGAGATGGGCAGCTGCAGTGGGGCCTGAGGCTAAGTGTCTGCCATGGGACTCTCCAGGGGCTGCCCAGAGTGCCAAAAATACCAAAAATGAGAAAAACCAGAGTGGCCACTGAAAAACATGATTTTTTTCCCCTATTAAATAATACAGGGCCCCCTACAACCAATTTAAAAGTGAATTGCTGTTCCTGGAGGCACACAGTTTTGTTTTCTGCCAGAAAAGTGTGGTTTGGACCATTGGATGGTTGAAGAGTAGACCAAAAAATAGCCTTGGGGAGTCATATGCAGCCCTTGGACTGCACTCAGCTCACCTCTGTTTTAACGGGGCCAGATTTTCCCCTTCCACCACTACCTCCCCCACAAAACCTCTACAGAGAGCTCCATAGTTATGTTCCATGATGGTCAGAAGACCTAGTCTTTTGGCATGTTTGTCAACTTATTTTTCTTGACATGTCCTTTTGAAAACCCTCACACAGATGCACACCTTATAACATTTGAAGGCTTAGTCACTCTGAAATAAGCATGGCAGAGAAGGCATGTGGAATTTGTGCTTCATTGTCTGAACAAGACAAAGGAGCATGTCAGCAGCCATGTCACTGGTGCTTCCCCACACACATTTTTCTTGCAAAATGAGAACAAAGAAGAGTCATCTCCAGTGCATTCTTTGCTGAAGAATATACATGAGCATGTGGCTAGTAAGAATTAGACAGAGATGCTTCCTTTGCTTTTCCCCTTCCAAAATTTTGAACAGCCAGTCAAATGGTTTAGATGCTACAACCAACAGGCACACTACAGTTGGACAGGATGTAGGAAATGTGGCACCACCTTTCTTTAATTTCTTCCACTAATTGCATGTTTACTGAAGAGATGAATACACTGTGGGGATGGATCCAGGGCAGGGAACTTAGGCAGTGCTCTTTGTCAAGCATCTAAAGTAGGCAAGGGATTCTCCACTAGATGCAAAGTCATCCTCTTAATTCCATGTGACACCTTCTACAGATATCTGAGTGAGTGTATTTATGCCCTCCAGAAGTGGATGCCTGTGAATCAAACCCTTGTCGGAATGGCGGAGACTGTGAAAATTTCAGTGGTTCCTACCTGTGTGTTTGTCCAGAAGGCTTCTTTGGCTACCACTGTGAAATAGGTACGCTGAGATGGAATGGAAAGGCATTTTAGTCAGTTCGGAAATTCTCATTAGCCTTTTGGGAAAGGCCGATGCAGTAAAATAAGTACATAAATATTTTACGGAAGAAGTTTGATCCTTCCTTGACAAATGTCCGTGCTTTCCTAGAGAGGCCTGTGCTGCCTTTAAGAACCACTGTTTTGAACTGTTCATTGTGCACATCTTCCCCAGCTAGTGACCCTTGTTTCTCGAACCCCTGTGGGAGCAGAGGCTACTGTCTGCCCAGTAACGGATCTCACATCTGCACCTGCAAAGTGGGCTATACTGGCAAGAACTGTGAGAAAGGTAACTAGATTGAAAAAGCCACTCCCATAATCATCTAGAATAGAGCTGCTGTTAACCATGCTGGACTTCCTGCCCCCGCAAAACAATAGAAGCGCAATAGGCAATTAACGCTATGCTTTCTTCTTTTACCCTGTATTTTTATTTATTTATGTATTTACTTTTTTATTCACTTGGGACAGGAAAAATCACCTCAGGGCCTCATCTCATAAACATACAGATCACAGTTGTTCAGGGAAGATCATGTGTACTGGACTAAATGTTAACTAAGAGTATGTAGTTGTTTCCCAGATAATTGGGTGCATAATTTCATTCATATGACCCACCTTTCCAATGGAATATAGCCTTGTTGTAGCACATGACCACATGAGTAATCCCAGACTCAGATGTGCTCATTCTGTTAATCCTGCCCTCTTCACTCTGTACATAGAGATTAAAACAAACCATTTCCCCAGAGATGAAGAGTTTATATTTATTGTAATGTTACTTATATTTGTTGTAATGTTACTTACCGAGAACTGCCCAGTTGAATTGGATTGAAGCCAAAAGAGAATTCTGTTCAAGGAAGTGATACTAGGCCTTTGAAAGTCAGATTAGTGAACTCATAGGAGTAGAGGGCTCACAAGAATCTTTATACAAATGTTAAGGTCTCAAAACAAAATTCAGTTTAGGCCATGTACAAATGTTTGTGTGAGCTGATCATCCTGTTCCCATTTTTGAAAAAGCTACCATGTACCATGCTTAGAATGCAATATATGACACAGAACCTAAAAAAAATATTTTTTGGACTTTGATTGGCCAGTAGACTTCTGGAACTTATATTGTAAAAGGATAACTTTTCCAGGCTCTGATATGATTTAGATGATCTGTGCAAGTATCCAGATTCACAGCAGCCTGAATTGTGTGATTCTTTTCCCTTCAAAAAGAAGTGTATGTAGGGTGAGGAGAGCTTTCACTTTGGCTTTCAATGCATAGGGATATTTCTGAAGAATACCTGAGTGCATAATATGAGTGCAGTGGATGTGAGTATGCCCATGCTGTCTTTTCTATGGAAATAGGTTATTCAGTCCAGCTAAGCATTTGAAGCAGGCCTGAATAACACAAGCTGTTCCATGGCATGTCTCTACTTTTACAATTTTTTTTTCTAATTGGGGAAAATGAATTATCCCTGTTAGATGCTTGGAGCATATGTTTTGTGCCAGCATTGCTTCCCTGCTGCTTCTTGTAGGAAAGATTTGATAATGGAATAAGGGAGGAGAATTCTGTTGCGTGAGAACTGATGCTGTGTGCTTCCTTCTTCTTGTTTGCATTGCCACCCTGAAGAGCTGCTGCCACCAACTTCATTAAAGGTGGACAAGGTGGAAGAGACTGGGCTGTCAATCTCTTGGCACCCTCCCAAGGACCAGGCTGCCAAGCATATGATTGATGGCTACGCCGTGACGTACGTATCCTTCGACGGCTCTTACCGCTGGACTGATTATGTGGACCGAAGCCGTGCTGCCCACCATTTGCGGGCACTAGCCTCCGGCAAAGCCTACAATATTTCTGTCTTTTCAGTCAAACGCAAATCGAACAACAAGAATGATATCAGCAGGCCCGTCATGCTCGTCACTCGTACTAGTGAGTAGCTCCAGCAGGGAAAGAGAATTGTGGGTGCAGAAATGCCTTGCTGCAGCAGTGAGGTCATCATCTTGGCTGTGGTCTTTCAGACCCATAGATTACATAACAGATTTCCAAATCTGGTATGAAAATAGTGGAACACTGCTTCTTTTATCTATGGTGAGAATCTTTCTACGCCTGTGCAGGCTTTTTACTGTTACATTACAACCTAATTGTTCATAAGTGTATCACAAGAACTGTGGACCAGCAGCTAGTGGAAATGGACCAAGGAGTGTAGGAGCAAACAGAAATGGCATCCAAAGGAAGTATGCTACGTGAAATTCATTTTGTTCTCCAATGCTTATTCCTTTGGAGCAACGATCTAAAAGGGAAATGTTGCTATAAATATGTAATGCAAGTTCACAGAAAGTAAAAAACAAAAATGCCACCATGATCACTCAAGAAACATTGAAAAGAAGATTTTGTTTCTCTTTCTGTATATTGATACGATAGACTTCAGGAGAGGCTAATCTGTTTGGGATTTCAAGCTTTCTGAAATGCCCTTCCCCAGAAGGTTTTAATGTGCATGATGCATGACAATACTGAGCTTCTTTAACTGAAACAAATGAAAATTAAGAAGAGAGATCTAGAGCTAGGGTTGCCGGTTCAGGATCATCCCAATCTCTATAGTTTCCACACCAAACCCTGAGACCTAGGGATGGCCCTTGCTGACATCATTAAACATTATGTATTAGGCACCAGCCACAGTTGCTTGCAGCTTGTCATATTTTCCTGTATAGAAATTAAGACAAAAAACTTCACACAGTGTGAAATGCAGGTATTATTAGGGAATTAAATAGATGAGACAAGGAACATTTAATCCACTGGTTTACTTGCGTCAAGATAGAAAGTGGGTGCAGAGTAGGCTGGAGGGTTGAGCTCTGGTGCCACAGTGACTGGGAGGGAAGGGGGAAGTTAACTAAGTAGATACATAGACACCCCCCTCCCCAGCCTTCAGAAGCAGCAACAGATCTATCAAGCCACACAAATTGTAGCAAGCTGGTGCTCTGCTACCTGAGTTGGAGGTTTGCATGGAGCCCTTTGCCTAGAACTGAGCCCCCCAAAACTGGAGACTTTGCACCCTCATCACCTATATGGAGATGACCCATGAAAACTGGACACTCAAGGACGGACTCTGAGATCTGGCAATACTACAAAGAGCCATCCTTTTTGGACAACTCCATAGTGGTCTCTGGACAGCATGTAGCAGTTTTCAAAAAATCAGTATTATTTTTAAAGCATTAGACAGGAGAGGAGGATATAGTGGACCGTTTTACAAACTTTATGTATATATCAATGGATTATTCTTTTCTTTGTTGGTGGTGTTCGTTTGGAACATGTTCTTGCTCAAAGGAGAGTCCATGGGTAATGCTGCAGTGGGGAGAGAATTCTAATCAAAGAGTACAATGATTGAGTTTCTTTTAGGTGGGTAGGCAAAATAGAGGCAGGCAAAAGTGACAAATGATCTTGGAGGGGATATCCAACCTGTAACATAATGTACAAAGATACATTCAGTAAAACTGAAAGACAGCATACTGAAACCAAATGGAAGAAGAGGATTTTATAACCCTTTTAACTGGAAAAAAAGATAACTATTGAAACCAAGAAGAGAGATGAAACGGTGCTTTTGTGTTAGATAGTGAAAATGCCCTGTGGGACTCTACAAACAATAGACTTTCTTTGCTAGAAGAGAGAGAAGTATTTGTTCATCAAGGGGATGAACTAATAAGAACTAATAAGAGCCCCAGTGGAACCACCTTCAGACTTGTTATTGCATGAATAGCTGTTCCTGTTTTGCTGCAAACATGTTGGTGACATTCACTTTCCAAAAGAACCAGATCTCTTCCTTTAAGCATTTGATCTTATGCTGTGTTTTGGGTCAATCAGCTGGGACGAGAGGCATTCACATCAAGCATACGTCATACTGAAAAGTCTGGTTGCAGTAGAATATGTGTATTCTGTGACAGGTTGAGATTGAAGCCCAAAGATAAAAGGATTTTGATGTGGACCAGTTCACAGGGTTTTGAAGGTCTTTATTGGTTTCTTCCCTGAAGGTCGACACCTCATCCTGCCTCCACTCCTGCTAGACCTCCGCCCACATTCACACCCCTAGGGCAGTTTTGCTACATTTTGGATTCCTGTGCTGTTTTAGGCCTAGAAAAGATCTTTTTAAAAAAATAAGGAAGTTTCTTTTTAAAAAATAAGGAAGTAAACCAGAATTCAGCTGAGCATTTTTATCTCCTGAAATACTTCAGAATTCCCATGGGGTCAGAAAATAACCCAGATGGTAATCAGTGAAAGTTTTTTTTTTTAAACCATGTTAAGGAGGGTTAACCACATGGGAGTTGTACTCATCAATGTGCTAGTTATATACTCATCAGTATGCAGGAAATAACAAGATCAGTGGGGTAGAAGCACTGATTTAAATACCCTGGTGAAGGGGTATTTGCAGGATCAGTGTTGTAGAGTGAACAACTGCTTTCCTGTGTAGAGTTCCAACTCTTTCTTACCTTGGAGAAAATATATTTGTATATGATATACGTCAGTTCCACATCCTTTAGTACTCTTTGCTTTAGATACCTTCTTATTCACTAATTTTTTCCCCTTCTAGTACTATATGGGGCATTCTATCCTGTGAATAGTGTGTTAGCTTACAAAGTGATATTCATCAAGGTCTTTCTTAGAGGTGGTCCCAGCACATCAGCTGAGCTTGTTTAGACAAATCACTTAGCGTGTTTGTAGGAGCAGCTTGCTGTTACAAGACCCACACTGTACATGGTTCATAGGTAGCAATCCCTTCATCTCCCACATTACCATTATGAGCTTGTGTGGATCTAGTTAAACAGTAGCAATCCTGATTTAAAGAGGTGTGTAGTAATCCTAACAGAACCTACCTTAGACTCAGGCTTCTCTGTGGTTTCTATAAACTGTGGGTGAATCCTGGCCTAAGTGTGTGGATTTGTGCAATTTCACATCACATTCTTTTTGGTAAGGAGTTAAAAGACTCATTTTGAGCCTTGGATTCTTAGCTAACTTGGACCGTGCTGAATGGGAAGCATGAATGACTTTTCCTGTATGCAAAGTAGTCTCTAGTGATATGAAGGATCTGATCTGATCTGATCTGATCTGATGAAGTAGGCTGCAGCCCATGGAAATCTATGTGAAATAAAAGTTGTTAATCTTTAAAGTGATACAGTATACTTAGCTTACAAAGAGATCTAGTAGCACCTTCAAAACTAATTGAAAGAAAGAAGTCCGCGGCACGAGCTTTCACAGATTCTGTTTACTTCATCGGATGCTCTCTATTCTCAGTTGTTTGCTAAGTGACTTTTCCATAGTGTCTTACAAGACCCTCTTGACAATAGAACAGAATGCTTTTTACCGTAGTTGGAAAGGCCCAGTGAGGTTGATAAGATGCCCTATATTGTACTATCAGTAAGGGAGGGTTCTGTTGCAGTAGCCCTATTGAAAGATCAGATTGACATTTTTCTTCTGTAGAAAACTACTAAGGTGGAAAGGATACCCCTAATGGGATATTGATCACCCAAAAGGACTGAGTGAGTGTTCCACAGTCTAGTCAGATGAGTCTTAACCACTTCTTTTCTGCTCTTTCATCCTGGCAGAACCCCGCCCAGTAGAGGGATTTGAAATTGCCAATGTGACTGCCACAACCATTACTGTGCAATGGGCTCTCCATAGGCTCAAGCATGCCACAGTCAGCAAAGTACGTCTGTCCATCCGGAAGCCAGAGGATGTAGAGGATCGGGCTGTGGAGCTGAACAATACTGTGACCAAATACACATTCTGGTGAGCAAAAAGAAAGAGAATACTTGGGGATGTTGGAAAGAAGGTGATGGTAAATAAACTCACACTGCCATCTCCTGTTTAGCTGACGTGCTATTTAGCTGGTCAGCCTTGTTTCATGGAGTCCATCAGCAGCAGAGAACAGGCCAAGCGACAGTACATCTGTATTGTCTGTTCTCCCACATGTTCTTCCTAGTCTAGGAATATCTTCATTTCCCATTGTAGTATTTGGTGGGTAATTTAATGTAATTTCATGTTATGATGTTTGAAAATTGCTTTGTTGCATTATTAGTTGAGTTGCTTTCTGATATTTTGTTACTTTTTAAAAAAAGAAACTTGTCTTTGAATTGGTAAGTGTTGCATGAAACTTCAGCAGTTCTAGTCAAAGTGCCTGTGAAAAGTAACTAGAAAATTTAGGTGTTACACCAATAAAATAAAGTTGTCCCTGCTCCTTATGTTACTTTCTCAAATATGACATTGTTATGACCTCATTACCAGCAGGTGGGGTGCACTAATTTGCTACAGGTAACTACCGCATCCAGAATGCAGTATCATATTTATGGATGTTAACCTGGTGTTATGCATCCCTAACTGATCCATATTCACAATTTCTATGCAGTCATAACTGTGGCACTACTTTACTGAACTTCAGTCACACCAAGAGAAGAAGGTCCATTTTGCTGGTGATTGGGCTGCAAGTGGATGATGTTTCCATCCTCTCCTACCAATAAGCAAGGCTGCAGCAAGAACTTGTGACAGTGGTTTGCTTCTGACTCTTCCAGCCTCACTTACTGGTGGGAGGGGGAAATGTTATCTACCCACATCTCAGATGCCAACACAAATGACCGTCAGTGTGGCTGATGTCTGTTAAAATGGTTTGGAGGGTTTGGTCCAGGAGATGCTACTTAGTTATGCAAGCCTAATTCTGCAGGCATAACTAAACACCCTGTGTAAAATTCCAACCTCTGTGAAGCCTGGTGGATAAGCTGGGCCAATGAGAGCTAGGCAGCAAACAGATTTTTGGGAGGCTTCAGACCAGCACCATCACACTATTTAAATTCTCTCTCACATACTTCAACTGAAATACAGCTTGTGATTCCTCAAATTAGAAACAAAGTTGAGGCTTGGACAGGCCAGTAAGGAATTTGGAATTGACATGCTTTCAGGTATTTTCCTCATCTACTCAACAGCTCTCTGTATGCAGTAGATATTTGTTCACGTTTCTTTCTGAGTGGGTAGTTTATGCAAGTCTGACTCAGCAACTGTCAATAAGGAATAGCCTGTTCTTTGTTCCAAAATCATAGCGTCTGACTAAAATTCCCTCAACCATATCTCACCCTCTTTGCAACAGGGACCTTCAGCCAGGACAGAAGTATCTTATCCACATGTGGACCCTGAGCGGCATGAGCCCAGAAGACCATCCCACTGAGAGCTTTGCCACAGCACCCGTCTATGTCTGGACTCGTAAGTTTGATATCTCCCACCAGGTTCTTGCTTTCCCACCTTTGACCTATGCAGGTATCAGTACAAACACAGTTTCCTTAGCTATAGTGCTTTTCAAAGGCATTAATACATTTTCCAAATCATAGAAAAATGCCTTTCCTCCTCTTCTGCCTTGAGGTATATGTCCATTTTAATTTTTTCTGTTGTATAATTGCAATGGCAACTGTGTCACTGAGGTTTCTAAAACTGCCTTAGAAGGTTCTTGATAAATTCTGAAATTTCCTCTCAAAAGCACAACCAGCATTCAAAGATCTGCATTTTTTTTGTGCTGCCATTACAGGCAGCAATGCAACAGCTGTGCTATTTGTAAAGAATGGGTCAATTCAATGTAACAGGTTTCATGACTGTAAAGCACAGAGTACAGCTTTTCTGGCTGCAAAGCACAGCTAAGTTCTGCAGGGTATCTTATCATCAATCAATGAGGTTAAAAAAAAAGTTTGCCTGTAACTTGAAGAATATTCCCCATCTTTCCTGAGGGGGCTTCAGTGGTGAAGAGCCTTGGTGGTGGAGTGGTTAAATGCCAGTACTGCAGCCACAACATTGTGAGTTCAGTCCTGCCAGGCTCCAGATTGACTCAGCCTTCCATCCTTCTGTAGGTCGGTAAAATGAGTACCAAGCTTGTTCGGGGCAATTAGCTAAAAACACGTTGTAAACTGCTTAGGGAGTGCTTCACAGTGATAAGCAGTATAGAGATGTAACTGCTATTGCTATATTCCCCCATGGTAATAATTCTTCAGTTGAAGGAGCAGTTAGAGAATAGTTTGGAGAAGTTCCTCGTCTAATTTCCTTCTTTTCATTGAACAGGACCTCTTCCTCCTAGAAACCTCACTGCATCCAGAGTCACAGCCACCTCTGTCCAGATGGTCTGGGAACAACCCTTGGTGGGTTCTGGTGATGGCTACATTATCAATGTCACCACCAGTCAGAGTGTAAAAAGTCGCTATGTGCCCAATGGAAAGTTATCTTCCTACACAGTACGTGACCTGAACCCAGGTCAAAGGTATCGCTTATCTGTGATGGCTGTCCAAAACACGGATCAAGGACAATTGACTAGTGAACCTGCCCATCTCTACATTACAGCCTGTAAGTGTAGCCCACTATCTCTGTTCAAAGCTCCCAGAAAGTTATTTGATTCATTTGTGTCCTGATACAGTATGTGGAAAGTCAGCTTATAGTGGCATATTCAGCATATTTAGTATGTCTTGAGACATCTATTATGCAGCATGTCTTGGCCTACCATCACTTTTTGTGAGGAGCAGGGCTTGGAAAAGTTACTTTTTTGAACTACAGTTCCCAGAACCATTCAGCCAACATAGTGAGTAGCTATGAAGTTTGGGAGATTTGTAGCCCCAGTAAGTAACTTTTCCAAAGGTCTGATGATGACAGTGGGGTGGCATTTTCTTAGCAGGAGCTGAGATCTCCTTTTTTGCCTCCTGCTGTCATGGAATTGTGATTCAGCAAGACACAAGCAACGATAAAACAAGAAAGGCTCCCTGTTACCAAATGTCTTGCTCTTCCCTTTGAATTTAATGTGTCATAATCATTACAGATATTTCATTCATCTTTAGAAGCTGCATTAACCAATGTCCTACCACTTTTCAAATCTTTAATAGGAACCAAGATGGGCAGGGTGGAATTGCTGAATCTGATAGGAATTGTAGCCTCAGAGGAGTTAATACTTTTTCCCAGCACTATCCTCCCTTTGAAAAATGCCCACCCAATGGTGCCTTTATTTGAGTAGTGAGTTCTTTGTTAGGAAAATGGCACCAAAGTAGGGTTTAATACCATCACCCTTGCAACGCCAAGGTTATGATAAGATTCATGTCTCCATTGTCTCTGTTAACATTTTCTTCTTTTTCTAAGCAAAGTGTGAGGTACATCTGGAGATTGGCCAAGCTGATCTTAATTCAGGGGAAGATTCATGCAGGAGGAAGTGATCCCTGTGGTACCCATGTCTTAAGCTGTTCAGTGCTTTATAGGTCAATACCAACTTTGACTTGTACTTAGAAGCAAACCAAGAGCCACTGCAGCTGTTTAAAACTTGTGGAATAAGCTGTTTTCACTCAGTTACATTAAGTCTCATCCTCCCTGGTCTGCAGTGCAGAAAGATGGCATTCCAGAAAGACGCTGGAGCCAAACAGGGCATCCTCGTGTGCTGCGAAACCGAGTCCCTCCAGCATTCCTACCAGAACTGCGTCTGCTTGCAGATCACAACACCCCTGAGGAACCCTCTCTAGCACCCAGGTAAAAAAAAGGAGCTTGGTTGCCAATAAGAATAAATGTGGATTGGATAGACGTGGTTCATAAGATACTGAACTCTGAAGTCATCACTTCCACTGACGTTGCATCACAAATGAGGAACATCCTAGTATTTTCCTTTTAAAGGTTTACAGAGCTAGTGGATGGCAGAGGGAGGATCACCACTAAGTTCAACAGCTCACCAAGTAGATCCGTCACTGTAAGAACACGTAGGTGCCCTTCAGTCTCCACACTTGCATTGTTTCCTACCATGGCACAAGTCCTTGAGTTAACTGTGTTGGCTTCTTCTCTCTAGAACCTGATGCTCCTGTGAAAGTGGAAGAACATCCAGAGGAATCAACTAAGGCCAACCTGGCATTGCAGCTACCAGAATCAGAGAATAGTAAAAAAGAAAGTAAGTCTGAAGAGAGGATGAGAAGTATCTCTGTGGGATATATGCATGACCATGCAAGACTACTCCTTGCCCCCCCCCCCTTGTCTTAAGTAACACTAATTTTGAAGTGATTTGTCAAGTATCCAAAACAGGATCAAAGATACTGATGTGACAAGATGGGGAAGAAAATAGGATTGTACAGAATGGGATTTCAGAAGAGGCAGCTTTTTTTCAACTGTCCATTTTTGCATCTGGCCACTCTGATTATATGGTATATGTTGTGGGTGAGCTGACATCAGTCCTGTAGATTCAACATATATATACTAGACAGCATGTATATGCTAGACAAGTATAGCTGATCTGTACAGTAGTACAGTTATTCCCATGTACTGGAGTGTTCATGTGTTCATTCTGCAGCAATGAGGATATTAGCTGCAGTTCTGTCCTTTCCTCACTCTCTTCTAATGCACTCCTCATAAATGCAGGTGCAACCAGGAGCTATACGTGCATATGTCATGGAGATTATTCTAGCCATTGTTAACACCTGCGGGTCTCATAGGGAGGATATTTCAAAGTGGGATATTGTCACTAAGAAGTCTCCCACCCAGGTCTCTGTCAGTCTTGCCTCAAATAGCCAGGTCCTGTATTATAGCAGATACACAGGTCTGGTGGTGTGCACATTTTCTTTACTCATTTTCCTAGGAAGAAGACAATAGCTTTTTCTGCAAGGTTGAAGGCAATTTAAAAGAAGGATTGATGCTTTTGGTTTGTTCAAACACTGACTTTCATCTCAGGCAGACAGGTTTCTGTGTTTGAAAAACTGTAGGTGACAAAAGAAGGGTATGGGTACAGGCAGATTTCTAACTCTTTTAAATATCGTTGTCTTTGGCTGTTCCAAGCTATCTTGTGGGGAAAATCCTGTTAACAAGTCTGTATCAGATTGTGCTTTGCCTCAGTAGTCTATTTCATGATCATATCTTCACCATTTAGGTTGTCAGCTGCAATCATTTGACAATTCCCACCCTGTTTATAGATTTGACATAAAAAATGTTCACATTGTTATATTTAATACAAAAGCAATCTGTTGATTTGTGCACAGGTAAAGGTTTTGGCATACTCAACATTTGTATGCTAGACATATTTTGCTGATCTATGCAGCAGTATACTTATTCACATGTACATGTGTTCATTCTGCAATAATGAGGGTATTAGCTGCAGTTCTGTCCTTTCTGTCCTCTAACTGGTACTTTTAATCTGCATGCTCTCCCTATGCTCCCCTCAGTCTCCTTCTTCTCTCATATCTTCCACTCTCCCTCAGAATTGCCTCTCACAGTGAATTCCTCATACAAAATATCCTCCTCAGAATTCTCTGTGGCAACTCCTTAGGGACAAAAAAAGATTGTGCTCCAAGCAAAATGTTGTTGGCCTACACTTACAGCTTACATAAAGTGAATATCCTTGGTCAGTACTCTGAATTTAAGAGTATTCTTCTGCTTGGGTACAAATCAGGAATGAACACAGATACAGATATTCTCAGAAGCATCTGGACCAGTGCAAATACAATTTGAACATGTGCACAGTGTTACATGTGAATGTCCCAGTAATAAACCACCAAAGATTTCCTTAGGATCTCACAGACTCATTCCTGCATACAGGACAGAAATACTTGCATGGAACAGTAGGAGAGTACTGTAGCTATAGTGGTTTCAGTGTTAGACTTCTGAGGCTGAGAAATTGTGATTTGCCCAAGGTCACCCGTTGGGTTTCCATGTCTGAATAGGAGTTAGGATTCTGCAGGTTATCAGGATTTGAATTCCTGCTCAGCCATGGAAACCTTGGGCAAATCACAGTCTCTTAGCCTCAGAAGAAGGCTATGGCAAACCTCTGGATAAATCTCCCCCTGCCCCCCCAAAACCCTCTGATAGTGTTGCCCTAAGTTGAAGTCAACTTGAAGATATGTGACAACAATAACATTTTAAGTGTGGTATGTGCTAAGCCTGGGATGTCTCACACTTGTCCTTTACCTCACCAGGTGACAGGCAGAACTGTTCTGTAAACTACTGCAAAAATGGAGGGACCTGTGTCGCTGGCTCAGATACTTACCATTGTGACTGTATTCCTGGATTCAAGGGCAGACAATGTGAACTAGGTGAGTTAATAAGAATATCAACTTTCTCACCGCATAATACTATAAGAAAAACATATTATTAACAAAGAAAAAAAAAGGATTGAAATACACAATGAGGTAAATTCGACTTCCCCTTTATAAGAGGGTGAAAGGTTTAGCAAGCTGAAATGAAATTGAGCCTGCTTCACTGCAATGGAACACGAACTTGTTCAAAAATGCCCCCACAGTCTGGTACTGAATTCTGAAACAGTCTTGCAGTTTTATTATTTAGGTACCCTTCTCCTCCAACCACTGGGATTGGAGAGCTCTGGGGAAAAAATTCTACTGTCATTAGAAGCTAGAACTGTCAGCCATAAAACTAACCCCCCTCCCATGGTCTTATAGGAAGACCCTCCAGAGAAATGTATGCAGTAACGCTTGTATATGGTCTGTCACGCATGTCCCTCCAGACTTGGGTAGCTATTTAAACTTTGAAAGGGTTCACATTGAGTGTGCTTCACAGCAGTCATGCTCCAGTTTAGACATCTCTCAAATATCTCCAGCCTGGTTCAAGATTCATCCAAATTCAAAGAAAGCTCTATGTCATAGCTGCTCATTTCTGTAGCTATAATACCATTAAGAGAAAGGTAAAACACAAGCCAAGTTTGGACTATTACAAGCCTTATTAAGTGAAACAGCCACACTATAGGGCGAAAAAGGGGCAGAAGAAGGACGACGTCCGCATGGCAGGAGTGACAGGGTTTGCTTCCTCTGTGGAATGCCTGCATGCAGTGCTGCGGTTGGAAATAGAGAGTGAAGCAATCACTGCTATCTCCGGTCAGAATGGATTAATCCAGATGCTGCATGTGTTATGACAGTGGGTTGAGCCTTATTACAGCCCATGATGGAACAGCACAAATATTTTTCATAATACATTGATACATAATACATACAGTTCTGGGCACCCCAATTCAAGAAGGACATGGTCAAGCTGGAGTGTGTCCAGAGGAGGGCGACCAAAATGGTGAAGGGCCTGGAAGCCAAGCCCTATGAGGATAGACTTAGAGAGCTGGGTATGTTCAGTCTGCAGAAGAGAAGGTTAAGAGGGGACATGATAGCCATGTTTAAATATTTGAAGGGATGCCATGTAGAGGAGGGAGAGGGCTTGTTTTCTGCCGCTCCAGAGACCAGGACAAGGAGCAATGGATTCAAGCTGCAGGAAAGGAGATTCCACCTGAACCTCAGGAAGAACTTCTTAACGGTCGGGGCTGTCCGGCAGTGGAATATGCTGCCTCGGAGTGTGGTGGAGTCTCCTTCTTTGGAGGTTTTTAAGCAGAGGCTGGATGGCCATCTGTCGGGAGTGCTTTGAGGGTGTTCCTGCATGGCAGGGGGTTGGACTGGATGGCCCGGGTGGTCTCTTCCAACTCTACATTTCTGTGATTCTATGACTGAACAAATGCTTATTTGGGTTCCAAGGTCCCTGAACTTTGCCTTGAGAAGCAGGCTGTGCCTTGCAGTAGCCATTCTTGTGTTGTTCCCTAAAGCTGTGGTTCTCAACCTTTGTCCCTCCAGATGTTTTAGACTTTAGCTCCCAGAATCTCCACCCACTGCCCATGCCAGCTGGGGCTTTGAGGAGCTGAACTCCAAAATGTCTGGAGACATAAAAGCTGAGAATTATTGAACAGATAAAGAAGTAAGCATTGGTCCTCTGATGTCCAGTTTTCTCTGAGCCATAATCACATTCTTAGTGCTTGGCAATAAATTGTATAGATATCTGCTATGTAAAAGTCAAAGTTTGTCTGTGAGTTTGTCTGTTTGTCTGCATCAGGCAGGCAAAGACCTCGTATGATTGGCTGTGTGAGGCGAGAAGACCTCATATGATTGGCTGGCTGTGAAGATTCTGTGGAATCCTGGGGTTGGCAGTTTAGGGAGGGGCCTTTAGAATTCTCAACCAGAGAGCTCTGAATAGGCCGGTTGCTAGGGAGACGAGGCCTACCAGCAAGAAGTAGGAGGGCAGTGTGTTCCCTGGGAAAAATAACCTCTGTATGTTAACAACTCTGAATACAGATTGGATTGGAGAATGTGGGCAAAAGTTACAGGTACTGGACAGAACAGATTGGGGAATTAGAGACACAGGATCTCAAATCTGTGTATTTCAACCTCATCTAAATCCTAAGGGTAAGTTAAGGTAATTCCTAAGGTATTTCTAACAAGTGTTACTATGAGAAAATAAAATCCCAAGCAATGGCGGGTAAATATGCTAGTATAATATAAATTGAAAATTATATCCACAGTCCAGTGGCTTACTACAGTGCTTTTAACATTCAGCTCTCTCTTCTCTACCAACCCAATGTCTCTTCAGCCTGCAAAAAAGTGCCTCAGTCTTGTACTCGGCTCTACTCAGAAACCAAATCTTTTCCAGTCTGGGAAGGAGGTGTTTGTCATTATCTGTAAGTACTATCTGGAAGATCTTTTCTGCAGAGACCCAATTAGCTTTTAGCCCCATCTTGGACAGGTAGCGGGCTTGCACACCAAGGAGCCTTGAGATTAACATACCTTGGTAGCTTATTGAATTGCTTTATATAATAGAAGACAGTGACTTGGATCATAAGCTGAATTAACATCTAAGAAGATCCTGGAAATAAAACTTACTGAGTCTTCCTTTGCTCTGCAGCTGTCTGTACCCCTTCCTCTCTGGAAGGACAAGGGTCCTTCCTTCACAGTGTAAGATGAGGTACAATTGTACTGTTAAAGAAGTTCCAACTGTGAACTTAATCAACAGTACAATTCTATACATATTTATGAAAAAGTAAGTCCTACTGAGTTCAGAAATGTATGGAGAATTTTACTTATTTTAGGATGTAAGTTAATGATTCTAAGAAAATGTTTATTGAGAGACCTTGCAGAAGAGAGCTTTTTTTGTGTTTTAATTCTAGTTAGGGAGACAAGATGTAAGAGAAAACAAGGTTCCTAGAAGCAGGAAATCTGCGAAGTGTAGTTTTTTTTAACCCCTAGCATTACAGGGTGAGAAGCTGCACCTGAGAATGTTTTCTCTTCCACCTAATTCTCAGAATTATAGCAGCATCTCATTATTGTGTCCTAGAAGTGAATGCATTCTATCTAACATGAGCTGAAAGGGCACACTGCTCATAACTGGGTTCATTTAATTATGAGCTAGTAGAAAAAAATCTTCTAAGATTACTCCTTTTATTACCCTTAAATTACCTAGTAAGTCACCTGTGCCTGCAACAGCTCATCAACAGGCTGAAATTCAACCAACAAAGCATCTCCACATCAAAAGTGTCCTTATTGTTGCGTGTCTGCCTGCCATGATATAATCTTAGCCATAAAAGGAAATGGAATATTAATAATCTTTACCTATCTTGTAAGGTTCTAATCCACAGATGTCACTTCAGAAGTTCACATACCAGATTTCAAACTTGAATACAAAGTTCATCCCAGAGTTTCCTTTCCTGATCAGCATGTGAGAGACAAAGATTGAGGGAGACCAGACTACATGCATAGTCTAGACTTATTAGTAGGAAACAGCAAGTTTGTCATAACATATTCTATTGAAAACTGTGAATGACAGTGTGGTTTGTTAGATACTCCTAGTTTGTCACAAATGTCAGCTGGAATCCTGTTGGGCAATTGCAAATACAAAACCTACAATTACACATTTGCAACTGCTACGTATTCAACTGCAACTGCTACGTCCCTAGTTTAGGGGTTACATAGGGACCATGAAAGCCCCCTAAACCCAACTTATTGATAAGCAACTGCTAGGTCTGTTTCCCTGTTGATCAGGAAGCAACTGCCTGATGTTTCCATCACCACTCCTTGTGTGAGTAATCTCTGGCACTAAGGGGACTTGCAACAGGTCATTCTTTTGCCTATCATGCTGGAGATTGCTCACAGAAGGGGGTGGGAGTGTCAGGCAGCTGTTTTCTCAGGACAGGCGAATGGACTCTTTTTTATCCCAGTGGTGGCTTACCAGTAAATGAGGTTTGTGGGGATCATGCCAGAGTTCACTGTGTAGCAATATCATTATGATGTGATGTAGTACACAATAGTTGTATAGGATTCCAGCAATAGATTATAGCATTTTAGACAAAAATTGAGAAAAGATAACACATCAGTACTGGGCATCATGCTATGTTCATTCAAAAGCAAGCCCCAGTACATTCAGTGGGACTCATTCCTGCAGTCTGCATAGGATTACATGATTAAGATTGAAGCGAAGACGTACGCAAAATGGCTACAGTCTAAGATTTTCTGGTTATTTTCCAATATGCTATAGCTAACGCAAAAACTTTGTACGTAATGGAGGGAAATTCTGTCTTGGTTACAGGGGTAGTAATTATGGTGGGGTTTCTACTAGGAAGTTGAGATCATAATTCTAATGTATCTTGGAGATTTCTCTTTTCAAAGCAGGGGTGCTAGTGAAAACTAAGAAAGCTCAAGCTCTGTACATGTGATTCACAATTCACAAAATACTCTATTAGGGCCAGACAGATTTACATCATGCCTCTTTTCCTTGTATATTTCTTGTTGTGATAGATACAAGAGGGTCTATAAAGTGCACCAGGATGTCTGCTACAAGGAGAGCTGTGAGAGCACTGTTACAAATAAAGCACACAGCAGGTAATCTGCTCTTGATGTCTTTATGACAAACTATTACTGTGGGAAAAGTCCTATGAAGCCCTTGTTTCTCACTTGATTGGCTTTTTAGGACAGCAAAACCCATCCAATTTCAGTTACCTGAATTACCTGAATGTTATGAATTTATGAATTTTCATAATTTGGCAGGAATTCTCCTAGCTAGGGTGCTTAACAGTGTAAACCTAACTCAAAGGTGTGCCAGCTGTAGGGGATGAGGATTAGACACAACCTTCTGCTGCTGGCAGAAATGCCCTGTTGCTGATCTGCTGGCAGAGGAGTCTAGAAAGGGGTAGAGAAGAAACAGAGTGAGGGGGAAATTGAGTTACATCATATTCAAACCTCCTCCAAGCCAGAGACACCCCTGCCCATGCTACCATAACATTAAGGCAGGGCAACAATAGTCCTAAGTAATTTACCACAGTCTGAGCACGGCTTAGAATCAACACATCTTTATTTGACTGAGACCATTTCCGCACGGGGTTTTTAAAATGGTGCAGTCCGTCCTCCAAAGAGGAGGTCTGCACCTGGGAGCGGACTGGGTTGGACCTACTTAACGTAGATCCGCACCTCAGCCCACTCCGGAACGACCCCAAGTGGTCGTCCAGTGTGCTTTTGAAAGACTGCTAAAAACAGGTCTTTCAAAAGCACGCCACTGTGAGCCTGCTCCCTTATGCAGATTCGCAGGCTCGCCCCAATGTGAGCCTGTGATCTGCCAGGGGCGGACTTTAGGCTGGCGAGCTTCAGCGGTTGGTCGAGATCCTCAACCAACCGGAAGCCACCATTTGGGATGCTGGGGCAGTGCATATCGACGAGCACGCACTGCTCCGGAGCGGCATGGACGGGACCAGGGAGCCGAAAAGTCCAGTAAGCAGTGGCATGGGGTGATTCCCTCGCCCCATGCGGAAATGGCCTTAGTGTTAGCTCAGCTAGCCTTTGGCCATCTTCATGAGTTGAGACTGCACTCTAAGATTGCAGACCTGTACACAAGTACTTTGGAGTAGCGCCCCCCTCCCCAGTTAATAATGGGATCCTCAGTTAATAATGTTGCTTCCATGTAAGTCCTGTGGAATTCAACTTCTATTGTGGGACCTAAGTAATGTTTGCAACAATGAGGTTCCAAAAGATAAAATAAAATAAATTGTTGCACAACAAACAGCAATGTCTTGTTCATTTCACACTTTAAGTCTTCTCTTGTTTTTTTTCAGAAAACAAAATAATAGACACTGAAGCCTTATCGTAAGTATCTCTGCTGGAAAGTAGGTGGGATGAGGGCTCCATTAGTCACTGTGCTGGATACACCATAGAGATAGGGCTCTCTCTATGGCCATTTCCACACTAGACTGTTGTAGCGCTATGATTCCACTTGCAACATTCTATGGAATCCCGGGGTTTACAGTTTCGGGAGGGGCCAGGCGGCCCCTCCCGAAACTGCAAACCCCGGGATTCCATAGAATGTTGCAAGTGGAATCATAGCGCTATAACAGTCTAGTGTGGAAATGGCCTATGAGTAAGTTGTCTAGGAAGTGTCATTATGCTGCTCCTTGTTCTGCACTCCTTTTGTCTCTTCTCATAACTGGGAATATGGTGGGTGTTTTCTAACTGCAGCCTGGGGGAACAAGTAGCTACAATCCCTTTGTTAAGGAGACATTAAAAGGTGAGTTGACTGATCTAGCATGAAGAGAAACATACCTGTATTCATTGAATGCCGAGATTTCTTCAGTGGGATCGTGAGACAGGAAAACATTAGAAACCTTTTATTAAAAGAAGATATTGGATCTCTCCAGTATCAAAGAGGTCAGACATTATTATATGAGCAACATCACAAAAATTCTTGAGGACACCTCCAATCTTCATATGCATATCATATGTCTGACCACTCTAACATTACAAACATGTTCTGCAGCCGGTTTTCCCTGCACACAACTAGAGAAATGAAATGCCAGTGGTAGCTTATTTTGATACCACTCATGAAAAGCAGCCTTTCTTCGAAGGCTCTGCCCCAGTGCATAACAGAAAAGGAGCACCACTTCACCACCATTTCAGTTTCTTACTTGATGGGTCTCAAAGTTGTACCAACAGAATTCTTGCCAGTTTTTCATTTCCTTCAGGAATAAAGCGATGGCGTGTGCTACACATTTCAATTGTAAGCAAAGATAAGGACTAAACCCACTTGTGATTCTGCCATAGCATACATAACTCATACCATACATTGGGATTATGGCAACGAATGCCATTTTGCGGATATTGGAGGACGAGATATGTTGCCACACCCCCGATGTAAGGCAGCTTCCAAGTGCCAGTTCACAGCCAGCCAGCATACCCACAGAGGTCCAAGAGGAGTGCCTCTATCTTCTTCCCTTGGCTACAGAACCACAGCCAGAACCTGCCTAGGAGCCCTCTGCCCTCCCCTGCCACTGAATTGCTATGGGAGGAGCTCCAGCACATGAAATTTTCCTTCTGGAGGAGGTGGTATAAGGGGTAAGCATAGAAATCTGTGCAAGCAGAGTTTTATGCTCCATAAGCACAGTATAGGATTTGCCCTCTAAGCAAAATGCAGATGTCTTTAGATTTAAATGAAGAGAAATAGCTATGTCTGTGTGTGTACGTAAATGCACAACCTAGATTTGTCTTCATGATTTTTTTCCTTCATAGGAACCAAAACCTTCAGCATTTCTGCAAACTGGATTGAAAAAGAAGGGGGGGAGACTGCACTAGCATGAGCTATGGACCCTTTCCCCTTTGTCTTGTTCAGGAGGTGTTCACCAGATAGCCATATCTCCCTCTCTTTGGCAAGATCATAAGGACTCACTTGCCTTTTCAGATGCCTTTTCTTCATAGCACCTGAATATTTTTGTACAGGATGAGTGACATGTTAGAAAAATCTCTCAGGACTGCAGTGCTTTGTGGGCTACTTGCAGCAAGAATATAGCTCAGGCTTACTGATTATTGAGATACTGGTTATGTAGTCTGAGGTTAATGGGCCACCTTAAATGAAAAAGTATTCCGGGGATGGGGGGAACACCTCTGTTCTGGATTACAATCAAAAAGGAGACACTCACTGCCATGAATATTTGGTTTTCAAAGTCAATTGCAAATTTAATATAATTCCCATTTCCAAACAGTGTTTTTTTTTATAAATTATGTATTTTTCTTTGTCCTTCCTATTGCAAGAGTAGTTGTTAATGCAAAAAACATGAAATTTGACAGCCAGCAATCAACCATGTTGTGCTTTTGCTAGCAAATTAATATTTCAAAAGTTATGCTAGTGAGTCTATGTCTACTTTCGTTAAAAAAGATCAAAACGGACTATTAGTTGTGCAGCCTATAACCAAGCTGTTTTATAGAACTGAGAGGATACCATGCATTGATTAGTAGATATGTCAAAAACCTTTCTACTTTGCCTCTGATTCTTTGATGAGTAAAGCATCTTCTTCTGATGCCAGTGGAGGAAAAAGGGTAGAACATCAGATTTTCCTCCATTCTTCTTCCCAGATGTTTGTAGCCTACAGTACCTAAGGATGGTCAGCCACTCAAGGAGCATTACTGTTTCTTAGCTTTTGAAACTGTATGACTAGTTAAATATAAGACTGTGTTGATATACATACTGTATATTTTATAAATTAATACAGCCAGGGGTTCATTTATAGTTTTAAATTACTATTCCTTCAGTAGCAGTGAGGTTTTTGCAGGCCATCTGATTATTGCGGACATCAACCCTGTTTTCCTGGAACGCTATTCCTGGCAGACTTAGAGTTGTAAATATAGTCTTTTTTTTCAATGAAGGGGAGCATTCCTTTCAAAAGGAATATAATTTCCAGCAGGAAAAAATGGAAACCCTCATTTCCCCGAAGTAGCACAAAATGGCTCTGCATATCCCTATTCCGAACAGCCAACAAAAAAATGCTTAGACTCATTCCTAGGTGCTAATTATATGGGTTTTTTTAAAAAAAAGGTTTGGGGAGTGGTATCAACTAGGGTTTTTTAATTTTGGTGCTCTTACTAGAGTCTTAAAAACTGAGAGGAGGACTGTTCTTGGAACAGAAGAGAAAATGATGGAGGATTGACATCAAATCTTTGAATTTTCCCCACCACTATTCACCAATATTTAATGGAGCACTCTGAAACGTGGATTTCTCAGCGGGGCAGAAATATAAAGAGCAGGATAAGAAGAGAAAGGAGTTTTAAAGGACACCTTAGGTGGATTGCTGGGATGAGACAGAAGTACTATGCTAAATTACATATTGCATTACACACAGTTTATAACTTGTTTTAAATTATGCTCTTTTCTCTAAGGAGCCTGTCTTCTATTACCCCACATTAAAACAAATCAGCATAAGCATCAGAGAAATCTGTATGTTCACATCCTATTAGCAAGAAGAGGTTTCCTGTGTCCTCTGTTTTGTATGTTCAAACTGTGAGTGTTGCTGCTTATTTAGCCAAACAACATCACTCACACAAAGAAGAGAAGTTTCAGGAGGTGAAGGCTTGCAAAACTGTAAAACACGTTTAGGGGGGGAAATGTGGTAGGGAAACACAAAAACAGCACAATGAGGATGTAGCATGGTCAACTGTCACACAGTGCTGAGTGGTGGGGCAGGAGAAGGAATGGAATGAAGTGGCTGGAATTTTGATACTGCAAAATTTCTTTGGTGATCCCACTTACGAGCACTTGAAGTAAACTAATCCAGTATAACTGGCTTGGGGCATGTCTATTACAAATAAAGATTCCAAGTTACAAAAAGAGGATGTAGGGGTGGTAAGACCTGTCAGCAAAATAGCCTGCTTTTCCAAATCCAGTACGAGCTTTAAAAACCAGATCGAAGTCTTCATAGCCAGTTTGCCTGTCACACAGTGATACTGTTTTCTCCCCCAGTAAGATCTAAAGTAGAACAGAGTCTATATCAAGCCAGTATTCTATAGCCAGAATGAGGCATATGTAATGCAGCAATAAACAAAGAAAGATTTTATTCTGTCAAAGTTATTTTGTCTTGCATTTTAGATTAAAAATCCAATTTATTTAAAACCAGGCTGTTTTCTTTGAGACTGATGGGGTTCCAGAAGCTGGCTCAAAAATCTAGTTTCTTATCCACAAACTTAAATTGAAAAATGGGTTCTTTTTACCACTAATATATTTTGCTCCAGAGGGCTTATGGAGAGTGACAGTTAAAGCCAGAAACACACCAAAAATAAAATCAATTGCACATGTACTGAAACAACAGACAAAATGGTGAAAAGCAATAGATCATAAAACCCATGGAAATACAAATATATTGTGAGGATGATGATGACGATGACAACACTGATTAAGGTACAACAACCTAAACCAAAGACCTTGTGACTAACCAAAGAAAATAGTACTAAATGAAGCTAAGTATAGTAACTAAGCAAGGACTAAATGGCTGGCATCCTGCTCAGTCTTTAGATCATAGGCTGGACTCACAATCTTGTAAGTTTGAGGAGTCATCTTTATGGTCAAATGATGATCAAATGCAACCCCCAAAACCTACCTTCTAAGCAAAGCAGCACTCCAACCAAAATGTTTCCAAGGCCCTGCAGACACTAGCAAATGATGACTGCAGTACTCTCTGGGTCATGAGATATGACAGGCCCCCCAAGAGGTCTTTCCAGCTGCCGTTATCATTTCCCAGCACTCCAATCTGCAGCACTTCAGAGATGCTTTGCTTGGGATGCTGTCTGGATTAAGACCTAAGTTTTTGCAGGGTGGCATCACTAGCTATGATGACAGAGCTCAGCTGGTGATGCTGGATCTCCGTTGTACTATATAAATGATATCTAAAGAGGAATGTATTAAATATTAACCCCCAACTTGATCTAGCATCCACTCTAGCTTAAGGCATTTAACCATTCCAAATTCCAGCACAAAATACAAAACATATCTATCAAGTGTGAGGTACAGAAGATCTCTTGATACAATTCAACCATGAAGAATCAAGAAAATTTCAACGTTCTTTTAGAAAATCAGAACCAAACAGATCTTAGGAAAAATCAATACGGAAGAATAAAGTTTAACTATAGCAGGGCCACAGGAGGCAGTTAGTTGGCCACTGTGAAAATAGATTGGTTGACTAAAAAGGCCTTTAGTCTTACCCAGTATAGATCATTCATGTTCTTTTAGCCTCCAACTATCAACAAAAGCTGCGAGTGTCCCTAAAAACACAGCTGACTGCTATTTTGGAGCATCACCCTGTCCACATATTCTCCCCCAAATCCTTGACTACACTGGCCTTCATACAACCTGTTAACAACTAACCTCTCTGATCTGTAAGCTCCATTAGCAATAATTTTCTTTGCAATCCATATTTCATCTTCCTTAACAATTCATCTCAAATCCCAGGTTTGTTTATTCTATGACTCATGTGCACCCTTCATCTCCAAGACTTGAAAGACAAATGCTGACAACAACAAAGTAGGTCAAAAGATTTAGATAGAGAAATGAAGATTCTCTGCTACATAATGAGGCCAGAGACTCATGACCCAAAATTATAAATGGTGGGGCACAAAGCTTTGTAGTGTTAGTCGTGCACCTTACATTTTACAAATGTTTAAAATCCCTCATTCGTGAATATTAGAAAATGAACCATACTTTACTTTTGGAAATATTTTAGTCAAATTTCCTCCCCCTTTTTTTCTTGAGAAAAGAAATTTGTAACGATTTTTACGTAGTTTTTAAAGTATAAATGAAAATGAAAACAGCAAAACTTTCTTGGTTTTATTACTTCTATACAGCCACACCATTGACTGTAACCAGGTCTTCTTCTTCACAGTCTCTGTGCCAATAATGACCACCTTCCCTTTCTCATCTCAATGTTTCACACATTCATGCCCCAAGAAAGCAATTAAAAATCCAAACATATTCCACCAGTACAAGATACATAAGAATTTTTATTTTCACATCCTTATTCTGTATCAGAACCTTCATCATCATTCTCCAAATCTGACCATTCATTTTTCATTCCCTCCTCCTTTTTCCACTTCTGCTCTTCTTCACGGGCCAGTAATTGCTTAAATATCTCATATTCTTCAATTGTGGAACAGGCTATTTTAGATACAAAGTCATTTTCAGAAGCCCTGATTATGCTTTTCAGCTTGGGATTGACAATCTGCGTTTGTCCTTTCTTGTCAGGAGTTTGATAGAGTCCCAAGCGCTCCAAGAAGATGAACCGGTTCTTTATTTCAGTTAGTGATGCTTGGAAGAAACCAGATTTTATTATTTCTCTGTGTTTAACTCCCATCCTAAAATATGCAAACTGAGGGAGGAAAAAAGAAGAACTCTGAATATCAGAACTCTCAAGCAGAAGAACCAATTCTTTAATAAGCTATTATCAATATTCTGTGCCCAAGACACATCATGGATTTAGGCATACTTAATCCTACTCAAGTCAGTGGATGTAATTGCTCTTGATGATATACTGGATAAAGGGCCAAAGGCTATTGTAAATGGTATGTGTCTGAATTATGCTTCAGGATCTTCATCTGCATTTCCCTACTGTTCTATTTTGCTTTTGTCTCAACAATGTTACAGTGAAGTGGAACAGGTCACTAGCTTACATGCAACACCAGGGCCACTGGATTTAAATATGGTAGAGTTAAATATGGTAGATAGCTGGATTTAAATATGGTAGACAGCTTTCCTTCCTAATATTGAAAAAGCATCTAAAGTCCTAAATGCACTACAGAAATAGTTATGGCCAGTGGTTCTTAACCTGGGGTACATGGTGAAGCCCTGCTCCGGGACACCAAAACCAGCAGCAGCAACAGGGAAGTGGCGGCGGGTGTTGCAGGTGCCAACACTGCTCTTCCATTTGCCTTCAAGTCATTTCTGACTTATGGCAACCCTAAGGTAAACCTATCACAGGGGTTTTTTTTGGTAAGATATGTTCAGAGGGAGTTTGCCTTTGCCTTACCTCTGAGGCTGAGAGAGTGTGGCTTGCCCAAGGTTACCCAGTGTTTGAGTGGGAATTTGAATCCTAGTCTCCAGAAGCCTTTAACAAATAAATAAATATTTGAATATACTGGATATGTGAATATTTAAATCTAAATTTAGATATTTAAATCTTGGGGGTCCCCAGTTAACAAATTATATTTACAGGAAGTCCCTATTAAGGAAAAGGTTAAGAACCACTGGTTATGGCAATACAGTTGAGGCAATACGTCTAGCAAACTGGTTGTTCTGAAAGCTTCCATGTTCTCTGAAGGACTTCTGCCTCCTTCAAAGAAATTAATAACAAATACGATGCATCAGTGAAAACACTGGTGATGGAAGACCATGTAAGAATTAGTACAGCTATCAGTATGCAGGTCTCACTTTAAAAAAAAATTACCTTCAAAAAAAAATTACCTTCTAGTCGCTATTAAAAAGATTAAAAGATAGGTCTTATGTGGCAAAGAAAATTCAAAGGATACATTTCCTCAGGTCCAGATGGCAGATTGTAACAACAAGCAAATGAAACAGAAAGCAAAAAAGCCATTATGTTCTCTGCTAGCATTTGGAAGTGGGTGTGAGTTTTAAGATGTTTTAAAAGCACAATCAAGTTCTGAAAAAAAAAATATTAAAATGCCGTATTAAAACAACAGGTGGGCTGTGCAAGCCAGGAGTGTAAGCTAAGCAAAGCTACCAAATCCACTTTGGAGACTTCTGCTACATTGCATGGAAAATGAATACAGTCGCCCACATTAGCAAAACAACTTTTCAAAAATATTGTGCAACATGCTTTACCTGGAACTTGTATTCTACATCATTTAGCTCTTTTAGCAGCATATTTGGGCATGTCTGCAAAATTTTTGATACTTGCTCCACTGTGAAGAGGCATTTTTCTCTGAGGAGCCGTTCTAGAGCCTCAATCCTTCTTTGTGGCAATGTAAAGATACTTGGAAAATGGACTGCCACATGATTCAGCCCATCTGTAAAATACAAACAGAAACATACGTAACTTAGGTATGGTTCTTTTTCCTCAAAGTCATAATATTGCTGATGTAGTCTGCTCTTCATTCTGAGTGATGTGCAAGATTAAAAACTCAGTGCCAAATCCATACATCCCAAGGAGTATCATGGGTATGTGAGCGATCTTGATCAAGTGATGGTAATTTTCCCAAGATATTCTTTGAAATATCTGTTCAGGCGCCATTAGGAATATTAAGTACTTCAAGCCTGTATTTCTCTACCTTATGCATTTAGGCTCTGTCTGTAAACACATTTCCATGGTGGCAGCTGTATGTGTTGTTCCTTACTTGTATGCAGATCTCTGCATGCTCACATGTATGTACTTTCAAGATACAACAAGTAATGAAGAAATACAGAGTACACTGAAGAACAAATGAAAAAAAAAAACCCTAACAGGAATAGTGACAGTGTTCTTTGTAGCTTCACTGAAGAAGGAAAAAATAAAGCCAGAGTAACAGAAAGGAATATTAATCTACAAGTTTCTCTTTAGACAGAAATAATGTGGAAAACTAGGAAAATTAGTGTGAAATACAAATACAAAGAAAATCTGATCTTGTTCAATGTATGTCCAGCACAGATTTTATTGACAAGCATCACCAATGATCTATTTTATTATTTCAATTTCTACTTTCAATTGTTCCACACTTCATAGCAACACCTGGAAGTATGGCTTTGGAACACCATTTGATACATTCAATGACTGCCCAGCAAAGAGAAAACACTACCTTCCTGAAAGCCAAGTCTCCTCAAAAGATCTGCACGGTCCCTCAGATGCTTTGCTGGCATTCTTAACAGTTCAGGGTTCTTCTGTAGGGCCTTCAGTAAGGAGTCAATGCTTAAACCCAGGAGGAGAAGCTCTGAAACTACAGTCAATCTGGCTTGAGGTGGCAGCTTGGGCTGCAAGCTGAATAAGTGTATTATCTGAGCAGAACTGAGCCCCATCTCCAAGAATGAATTTGCTACCTTCCTTAGCTTCAAGCAGTCCATACCAGCTGATCTCTCATGATCCACAGAGGAAGTAATAAGAACTTCCAGGAGCTTCTGAGAGCCTTCACTGCTGTCTGCTTTTGAACTACAATGGGGAAAGCTTGCTTCATTTTGTTCAGCAGAATTGGTACTGGTCAGTCTATAGCCCAGGTGCTGAAGAGAGCACAGAAACTCCACATGTGATGCTTTCAGAGATGACCGGATACAATGACAGGTGAAAGGAATGTAACTGTGCTTCTGTAAAACCTGCAGAAATAGACATAACCCCCCCAACCCAATTTATTAAAAATAATTCTGCAACACAGAGAAGAGTCTACATAAGAAATTAGCAGCCCAAAGAGGTCTTGCCCAAAAAAGAAGACACTATCACTACACTCATAGTCACTCTTCCATTTATTCCAGGCTCCCAAACTGACTGCAATATTGCATAATGGTCTGTATTCATGGTCTCTCTAGTGATGCCTAACAAGACTAGAACACCTGTAGGATACACACTAAGAAGATCTTTCTATAGAGGAGGGAAAGGGGTTCATTTATACATTTTTTTAAAAGAAATGACTTAACCGTGCACCTTGCCAGTTCAAGCACCTATGAAAGTCACAATTAGTGGTTTTTTTTAATTATGTCACAAAAATATAACATTTATGGATATACCACCAAAAGGAGGGGAAATAACTCTTTGATCATGGGTTTGTTTTTATCTGAAAGTGCCAGATGAAGGATCTCAAATGTAAAAATAGGATGCACGTTGTTCTGCTGTTCACACTGTCAATATTATCCACCAATACTTTAGGTACTTCAAAACACATTTTTAAAAATAAAGTTTTGATGTTATTCTACACACAAAACAGAGAAACTTACCTTTGCTTTGCTCAGTGCCAGTGTACCTGACCTTGCTAGTACCTTGGTCTATTTGAAAATTCTAGAACTACTAAAGCACCAAGTTGAAAGCAGCTCTAACCATCCTGTGAAGTATGACCTCTCTGCATCCTTGCAAAATCACAGTAAAGGATCTTTCTAGTTCCTGAACTATTTATAGTAATGGAAATATATTCAGAGATAGCTGTGTTGGCCATGCAGAAAAATACAACAAAATCCACAAAAGAGCAACACCTTTACCGGCCAATCAAAATGTATCATGCAAGCTTTCAAAGCGTCACTGGCTTCTTCATCAGGCAAAGATGTTAAAAATCACACACAAGTGATGCTAGAGTCACAGGACTGTAGTAACAGGACCATATACCCACATATATGCACACTTTCCAACCCTGTCTGTAGCATCAGTATAATACAGTCATCCCTCCACATTCACTGGGTTAGGGGCACAGGACCTCTGTCAAAGTGGAAAAACTGTGAATAACTCTAGGGCCTCCCAAACCATATTTAACGCACAAAAAAGTATGATCACCATATTCAACCCACTGTGGATTCGTTTGAAGCATCAGGATTCCTTCACAAGGCAGAAGTGGGTGGCTGGTGGGGCTTACTGCCACCTCCACTGCTGCCCCACACCATTTTTAACAGGGACTTAACAAGCCTCGTTCACAGTTTCTCAGTCTCATGAGGTTAGAAGTCCCTATTAAAAATGGCATCATAGGGAGGCAGCAGAGGTGACAGCAAACAATCGGTGAATAATCAAATCTGCAAAAGGGAAACCTGCAAACGTGGAGGGCTGACTGTAGTGCTATGGGCTGGTGAAGATGACCCAAGAGATTCCCTTTCAACTCTGTTCATGGCTTGTTTGCTGTCATCTCTGCTGCCTCTCAGTGCCCTTTTTAATAGGGACCGTAAGCCTTACAAGCCTTACAACAAGGCTTGTAAGTTCCTATTAAAGGTGGCATAAGGAGGCAGCAGAGGTGACAGCAAACAATCAGATCTTCAAAAGTGAAACCCGTAAATGTGGAGGGCTGACTGTCCTATCTCTGAAGATACTACTTAGGGCACTTCGAATATTTGAAAGCGCCATGTAAAATCTAAATACGGTTGTACACTTCGTGATATTTTGCATGCCACAGTTCTGAACGAAACGGCGAGGGAGAGGAGAGGAAAGGCTCAGAGACCCACAGGCTCTGATATGGCCCGCTTCTAAGGGGTCAGCAACGAGCACGAGTGCAGGCCAGACACGGAAGCATACCGCCTTTTTTCAATAAAAAGAAGGTCTTGGAGGCCATTTCCGCACTGCCCTGTTATAGCGCTATTATTCCACTTTCAACATCCTGTGCAACTCTGGGGTTTGTCGTTTACTGAGGCCAAAGAGCTCTCTGACTAAACTGCAAACCCCAGGATTCCACAGGATGTTGAAAGTGGAATAATAGCACTATAACAGGGCAGTGCGGAAACGGGCAGAGTCAGCCGCACCGCATTCAGAAAAACCGCCCCCTCTAGTGGCCGGGGCCCTTCCGCCGCCCTTGCCCTGCGCTCACCCGCGGGGCACCGGAGAGGCAGCTCGCTGCTCCGCCCACGGCGTAGTTTCGGAGGACAGACTCTCACCCACCTGCCCGACCACGCGTCCCAGCGCCGTCCCCAACATCCCGCGCGAGTCCTTCTACCACTCCAGGCAGGGAGGGAGCTGGCTGAAGGGAAGCTGTGCACGCAGGCTCTCTTCCCCTCGGAAACGGAAGCTGAAAGGAACGTTCCGCTGGGTGCCGGCGGCGCGTGGGGAGCGCACGAAAGCTAGTCGGACGTTAGCGTCGAAACTGTGGCCGTTTCCACACTGGACCGTTCTAGTGTTATTATTCCACTTTCAACATCCTGTGGAATCCTGGGGTTTGCAGTTTAGGGAGGGGCCTCAGGCCCCTCCCTAAACTGCAAACCCCAGGATTCCACAGGATGTTGAAAGTGGAGTAATAACACTAGAGCGGTCCAGTGTGGAAATGGCCTATGGGGGTCAGCTGTGACGTGCAGTACAGATTGGATTTGCACAGTCGTTTCACCTATGACATTTTAGAAACTTAAGAAGTTCGGTTTGTTTGCTCTTGTAAAAAGTTGCAACGGGCAAGTACGCTAAACGCATAAAACGCATGTCATAAACTGCATTCCCTTCAGGAGCAACATCTATTGCTACTGAGTATAGTAATATTTCTCATTATTCCTACCCGCTTCTCCCCATGGATCAAGACGAGGAACCATGACAGATTAAGGTAACACGTAACAGGCACAGAGCATCTGCAATACCTGGGAAATGTAGCATGCATGTACTTTCGTTGTAAACCAATTGTCTGGAAAGGCCCTCAGACTAAAAATGCTTAAAAGCAGTGCTTCTCCAGCTATCTGGTTTGGGAGACCAGCAATTATTGGTTCGCCCCATCACCACCACCACTACATGTGCCAGGGACTAGCATTAAATTTATGCTCATTGGGTTCAATTGTTCACTTTTTTCCTGGAAATTTGCCAGGGACCAGCAGTCAGTGGCTCAGGGACCGTGCGTAGTAGCACTGGTTTAGAGTGCTCAGTGGGCTACAATTTATTTTAGCCAAGCAGCAACTGCTTAGTCAGTGGAATCACACATTGAACTAGAACACTTTGTGTCTTATAGATACGTTAAATTCCTTAATGTGTACCTACACACTAGAAACACTGAGCCAGTTGAAGTTATGCGAGTTTTGTTGAAAACAAAATACAGCAAGAGAAGCCTTTCTAGGACTATTATGTTGTTTTGCTATTACACTAGAGCAGGGCTTTTCAAATGGTGTGCCATGACACACGAGTATGTTGCCTGAAGTGTGTTAGTGTGTCACCTACAATCTTGGAAATGTATGTTATTATTTACAAATCTGTATCTTTAAAAATATATGAAAGGTTTTCATGAGAGATGTTGTCCCCCCATACATGTTGTTACTCCAATTTATGTGTGTGTCAGTTATCTCTTATAAGGGGTTAGTTTAACCTCCGGTTTGCTAGTAAAACTGAATTACTGTGTCGTGAAATGATGCATGTCTAAAAAGCGTGTCACCAACATTAAAAGTTTGGAAAGCTCTGCACTAGAGACTGTTATCAATACTGTACTGAATGTGGCTATCAATTTCAAAAGCAAACATTTCTTGTAGATTACTTGTAGTATCAGTTATTATAACCAAAATCTCTCTCTCACACACTATTTTGTGAACCGTTAACTATTTTATGCTGGGAAAAATACTTAATTTAATAAGCTATTTGGCCCATATGCACTCAAGATTAAAGTACAGGTTTAAACAAATAGGGAACCCAGAGGGATCTTGTAGTACCTATGAGAGTGAAATAAGTTGGTGGCATAAGTTTTCATAGGCTTAAGTCTACTTCACCAGGTGCATCAAGTGTCTAGGGACAGATCTTTATAGATATGAATGAGCTAGTTGTATTGTGTGAATAGCAATCAAAATACAAAACTTGTGGGTATGGTGATGAAGTGACAAAGGCAGGAGGAAAGAGGTTGTGTAAAGTGAAGGTGAGTAGATAAATATATGAATGTTGAAATATTAGAATATAGCCTGATGCCAGCTGGGAACCAGGCAGGAGATGTGATAAACTAGGTAAGAGACCCCTCATTACTGTTATATGTGTAGTTTACCAGGAAACTATTGTCTCTGTTCAATAGACTGGAGTTTGTAGATATATTCTAGTTCAGCTGTTTCCCTTTCCAATCTTCCTTTGTAGGTTTTTTGTTTGTTTGTTCAAGGACTGCTGTTCTAAGCTCTGTTCCTTGGCACTTCACTCCATGCATCTGATGAAGTAGATTTAAACCTACAAAAGCTTATGCTACCTAGTTCTCTCAGGCAGTCTTAAAAATCTCCAAGATCCCTTTGCATATGGATCTAGACCAACATAGCTGCCTTTGAATTATACAAATAAGGGATGTTTGACATTATGCTGTGAATCTAGCATGTGAAAAATCATACTTGTGTGAAGAGAGGGATACCATTATACAAAAGTAATGTTGGTCTAGGAACAGAAAGAATGGATTCACATCTCTGTTTAGCTATGCTGTATACCTTGCCCCATTCTAGAAACGTTAGCATAAGATTCTATTCTTACCATGGAATTTCTGTTCATGAGAGGGCAACTATCATTGAAATGTGCATCCCATGAAGCCAGAAAAGCAATCTCTTGCTCTTATTTTCTAGAGAAGGGGCCACTGCCTTTAAATCCCTCTCTCTCTCCCATCTTTCTGCTTCTGTGGAGATGGGCAGACTTCACCAGAGCTCAGTGAAAGCCCAATGTTTTAAAATATGTAAATAAAACCAAGTGAAAATGTTTTTTCCAATGGGGAGAGCAAAAGAGTTTTTTTCCTCTTCTGTTGCCACTCCCTGGCCCACCAAGTAAACCACCTGAAGCAGGAGAAGGAACATTCCCTCACAGCATCTTCCTCTCATAAACTGGCCTCCTTGAAGAGAAGCTACAGAAAGCAAAAATAAGATGGGATCAAAAATACTCACTTTCTAAAATAGAAACAATAAAAATCATTATATTAAAGAAAGCCTTTTGAAACTATTCTCCTGGAGGCATTAACTTCTTGAAACCTTTTTGTTCTCTTCTCCCTAGATATGACTTCCTAATACTCAAGGATGTGACCTTTTTGATCCTCTTTTTGTTCATTCTCCCATGAACGTGATGTTTCTTTTGCATAGAAAATTCACTTAGTGACCTTGGGCCAGTCAGCCTAACCCAAGTTAAAGCACAGAGGCAAAGGTAAAAGATTGGAGAAGAAAAAGTTGCATTTCCCTACCATGAGGTTCTTGGGGAAAGGGAAGTATAAAAATATAACACAGCACTGTCTTTCCCTTGATCAGAATGTAATGGGACGTTTGCAAAGCAAACAGATGTGTGCTACAGAAGTGAGCAAGACAATCACAGTTGTTGACAACAAGATAGTATGTATGGACACATGTTAAGATACATACATGTAATAAACCTCTGGAACAATTAGGGTAGAAAGTACAGCAATCAACAACAATCTTTATGTTCAGAGAAGCCACCACATTTTAAAATACAGACAACAGTACAAATTCAAGACCCAAGAGCTGGCTTGCCATTGAGTTTAAAGATACTTGACAAATCATGGTTAGCCAAAGATAGACTTGCTCCTAAGGCACAGCGCTCAATAACAGGAGCAGCACCCAGCTTTGTTTCAATGATTTCCTGGAGTACATCATTAGTAGACATTTTTCTCCATATACACTGCTCCTAAGAACAGGAAACAAGGTACTGTAGTGGGTGCACATTTTAAATACATATATTAATCAGATTATTGTCAACATTCCACCTGGGTTTTACAGCCAGAGAGAATGTGTGCTAATACGACTCTTCAAAATATTTTCTCCACTACAGATTAACATTTTCCTTCAAGAAATGGAAGGCAGGAAGGCAACATTTACATCAGATTCTAGTAAATTAAAAAAACAGTAAAGTATATTTCATAAAGAATAATTTGAAAATAGCTATATTACTCAAGCATCTGCACTTTTAAAATCCAATACAAGCATACTAATCCTTTACAGAGTATTTCCCATTATTTATAAACAGAAGTACTGAAAAAATGATTGTGTTGTGTGCTAGAATACAACTCACTTGAAAAGATACAGTTTCAAAAACAATTCAAAAGTGAATTATAAAATGTAATGTGAGCATTTATAAAAATAGCTATTGCTGTCATAGAAATTAAAACTTCATGTATCTTCCAGAGAAACATATATGAAATTATTTGGGAGATATGTATCAAATTAACTGAATTTGAACTTTCCAGTGCCTGCCTCTTTCAACAGAAGCAGGTTCTTCAAACTATTAATTTCCAATCAGAATTGTCTGATTAGGGTCCTTTGGGGACAAATAGGAAATTCACTATACAATAGCTAAATAAAACATTAGAAATGCTTTCTTTTCTTTTAATAAGCAAGGAATAAGTGTAACAGCTGCAAGATGTCAGCTCCAATAAGTGGACTTCCCAGTACCACAAGTGTCTCAAGAAGTCGAGGTAAGGATTATTGTAGGCTCAAGTTGATCATCTCCTTGGCAATGAGTATGAATCAGTCTCAAATGGCAGGATGATCTCTTGCAACAAGAGAAGTTAAGAATTTGGGGCCATCAGAAACTCTGCCCCAGGGACATCCCAGCTAGCAGCTTCATCATGTAGGTAATTCACATTATTATCAGTCAGCAAAACTGGTGAATATGCACAAATTATGCTCTGATATTCTAGTAAGAAGGCACTAAAAGATAATGTTTCTGTAAAACACCGAAAGTCAAAGACCATTCCTATCAGTTCAATAATCTAGGCTACTTTGGTAACAAAGGCTTTTCTTGTGAACAGTATTTACAACTGAGTTTAAGAGAGAATGGACCTGCTCAGATGTACACACTAGCAATGCATGGTAGGGAAACAGGAGGGTGATTGCCTGTTATGTCTATTGTGAACATCTGCATCTAGTCTTCAGGACTGCCAGATATCCTAAGGTCATTTGTTTAGTGCCCACACATCAAAAATGCAATGTACAGGTTTTTAATTCTATGGTTGGTTCCTAGATTTTATATGGCGTACCTGTCATGCAATTTAATGTACTGGTTTAGTGCATAAGCAGCATGAAAATCAGATGGCCATATGTGTTAGTCCAGGAACCATGTAGATGTTACAGGTGCTCACAGTGAGCAGACTGATTTGCATGATCCCACTAATCCACAGCATGTAGACTGTAAGAGAGGATTAATATCCATGTAGCAATTATTTCTTAGCAGCTAAGGAAGATCAAGATGATGTTCAGAGTATAGACTTCAATAGTCCCGACACTGGATAGAGGTTGATGGCTCTTGCTCTGAAGAAGTGGTTGCTCTTGTGGGCTGGGGATTAGCCAGTTCATAATTATAGAGATCCTCATTAAGGCTCTGCTCACTCTCTAGACTTGGGGCTGCCCAGATGCCACCGTGACTGCAGACAGTAGAGTAAATTTTGAAATGGCTGCCTTCTGAGGAATACAAAAAAGAGAAATATTGCATTATTAAAGCTAAGCCACAAATATTGCTCAACAACTGCTGCATATTTCCAAAAGTAGCAACGGCTCAAGATCTAGACTGTAATATTGTATATCTTAAGAGACTTAAGTTCCCCTGAATACAGTCAGATTTACTGATAAGCAGACATGCACAGGTTTGCACTACACAGCAGCCATGGATCTGCTTCCAGTGAGCAAACTGGCACATCCTTTGTGTCCAAGCCCCTGAACCAGCTATGTCACGTGGGAAGTCATTTACAGTTGTGCTCTTTGCATTCTTTGCTTATTTGGAAATTTAAGAAACATTTTGAAAGTCGCTTTCTGAACTCTGCCTCCTACCTGACTTGGCAGAGGCAAATACTTCCTCCCATGTGTACTTGGCCAGGTTCACAGGTTGTGTCACCCAAAGATGTTCTACTACTACTTCTAGTGTAGTGCGATCCTCTGGAAATGGCTGCAAGAGCCCAGACAGGAGATCCATCAGACCTGAGGTGAGCAAGAAGAAACAATGTCAGTAACTTTTATGGTGACCTTCAGCTTGCCTAGTAAACATACCAGTTCAATAACTTGAAGAAACTGAAATTCAGCATCTACTCACATTTCCAAATATCTACAGCCTCCCACCCCAGCTTCCTCCATTCTAAATTATACTTTTCTCTCTGGGCAAGTTCTGCTTGGCTATGGAATGGGCTGCAAGACTGAGAGCTATCTGCCCAATACGCACCGTAGAGCATGAGAAATGGACTAAGCTTTCCTTCAGGACTATTCTGAAAGGGATCCTCTCATCCTGGGCCTGTACAAATCAGCATTTGGCCCACAGATTACATGAGAATAATAAAAAAACAGGAAAGTCCAACTCAGAGGCCATGCAATGAGAAGCACAGTTTTCATAGGGGAAACAGCACACATATTAACAAGTGTATGTATGTAACAAAATCCAATAGCTGCTTCTCTAGGGGAGGGCTAGGCAAGCACAGTCGGTCCAAGTTCCAATTTGCTTCCCCAGGAACCTCTAGGGACTGCATAGCTTGTTCCCCCCAAAAAGGATAAAGCCTACGATACAACAATATAATTGAGAGATCAATGTCCAACAATCTTAAGATTAAAACAAGAGAAAAATTAGAACAAGAGGGAATAACATTAAGCTGGTTCCCTTACAGACAGTTGGCAGAAAGGTTTCAGATGGACTTAAAAACATATGGAATTGAACTAAAAGAGAAAACTGGAGTAATTAAATGGCTGTTTGAAAATCCGCCTCATCTACTAGCCCACATACATCAAGAAATACTACACCAGGAGAGGCAAGAAGAAACAGTAAAGGCAACAATGATTTCATGCGCTCAAAATATCGGACATTCAATTCAACTAGAGTCTTGGGAACAGAGCTGGAAAAAAACACAAAAATTTACAGTAGCCCAGAATCTGAAAGAGAACTATTATAAACTATTTCATAGATGGTACATGACACCGGACAAATTAAAAAAGATTTATAATACAGGTACTGGACTTTGTTGGAAATGTCAGAAAGAGGTCGGTATGATATGCCACATGTGGTGGACATGTCCAAAAGCTAAGAAATACTGAAGTGAAATACATAAAAAAATTTGTGCATTAATGAAAGTTCAGTTTGCTAAGATACCGGAATTGTATTTGTTAAATACGACTGACGTATTAGAAGGTACTGGTATAAAGAAGTATTGGAGAATATTACTGTACATGATAACAACAGCTCGTATTGAATATGCAAAGTTGTGGAAAACTCAGCAAATACCCACAACAGAACAATGGTGGGGTACACTTATTGAAAACAAAAATGCTGACACGGTCTCTCAGAGATTAAAAGGCAAATCAGACAATGAGATACAAAAAGAATGGCAAACTGTAATGGGTAATTGCTGGGTACTATCAGATGGAAATCTGTAATTCATGGATTAAGATAAATTATGAGGGGGCTACAGGATATATATCATGAAGCGGGAATATGGAGATGGAAATGCAAGAATCAACAAGTAATATTAGCAGTAAAATGTAGTACAATAATATAAGCATGCTAAGGAATATTGATAATGAAATCTAGATCAGTGTGGAAGATCAAAAATATTTCAATTAAGCTGACAGTTATAATTGTTTGTTTTATATGTGAATTTGAATAAAATGATTATTAAAAAAAAAGGATAAAGGCTTTAGGATTTTAGATTAAGAAATGGACTGAAGTCTCCTTCTGGGTTTGAAAAATGTGGGTTTTTTAATGCTTAAGAGAGCAGCGGCCAGCCTTGCCCCCTTGCAACCTATTTAGAAGTCAAATTGATCCTGGACAGCCTGGAGAAGTCAAGGGCCCCACACCCACCCACCCACACACACACACACACACAGAGGGAGAGAAATAAAACATGGCAAGCAACATCTATCATCAGCGTCTCAATTTGTCCACCCACATCCTATGGAAAGGCTGGCTGGGACTACTGGTTTAATAAATAAGTGAGGTGGCAGTGTGTGTTAAGAATTAATGTAGTAACTAACTTGTATAACCACTGAAAATATAATTTCCTACCTGTTCCCCCATTTCCTAAGCCACAGACAGGCTCTATTGCCTCATCACACAGACAACAAATGAGAATAGGAGACTGGACCCCTGAAGCATTGTTTAAATACATTTCACTATTCTGAAGATGCCTTTGGGACAAGAGTTTTTTTTCCTTTGCTACTTTTAAGATTTCTTCCAGAGAGCTCTCAAACAACTATATGTTCAGGAATGGAATATCAACAAGATTAGATATGGATCTGATACCCACATTTTCATAGTTAAGCTACATATTAAACACCAACAATACATATAATTGAACTTAGAATCCTCCATAAAGGTAGCTGCTTTGACACTCCTTCTTTGGTATGCTTCTACTCAATTTGAATTCCAGAATATACACAAGAGTTGAAAGATGGTGAGAGAGAAGCATGGATCTTGCTATCTCAGTGCTGGTAGAGCAAAATCTGATGGAATGGAGAGAAGTGACTAGCGGGGTGCCACAGGGTTCTGTCCTGGGCCCCGTGCTGTTCAATATCTTCATCAACAACTTGGATGAAGGAATAGAGGGCACGCTCATCAAATTTGCAGATGACACCAAATTGGGAGGGGTTGCTAATACGCCAGAGGACAGGATCAAAATTCAAAATGACCTGGACAGATTGGAGAGCTGGGCCAAAGCTAACAAAATGAAATTCAACAGAGGGAAGTGTAAGGTCCTACACTTGGGTAGAAAAAATGGAATACAGAAATATAGGATGGGGGACACGTGGCTGGATAGCAGTACGTGTGAAAGGGATCTAGGAGTTTTAACAGACCACAAGCTGAACATGAGTCAGCAGTGTGATGCGGCAGCCAAGAAAGCCAATGCAATTCTCGGCTGCATCAATAGGAGTATGGTGTCTAGATCGAGGGAGGTACTGGTACCACTCTACTCTGCTTTGGTTAGACCTCATCTTGAATACTGTGTCCAGTTCTGGGCACCCCAGTTCAAGAAGGACATGGTCAGGCTGGAGCAGGTCCAGAGGAGGGCAACCAAAATGGTGAGAGGCCTGGAAGCCATGCCCTATGAGGACAGACTTAGAGAGCTGGGTATGTTTAGTCTGCAGAAGAGAAGGTTAAGAGGGGACATGATAGCCACGTTTAAATATTTGAAGGGATGCCATGTAGAGGAAGGAGAGGGCTTGTTTTCTGCTGCTCCAGAGACCAGAACAAGGAGCAATGGATTCAAGCTGCAGGAAAGGAGATTCCACCTGAACCTCAGGAAGAACTTCCTGACAGTCAGGGCTGTCCAGCGGTGGAATATGCTGCCTCGGAGTGTGGTGGAGTCTCCTTCTTTGGAGGTTTTTAAGCAGAGGCTGGATGGCCATCTGTCGGGAGTGCTTTAAGGGTGTTCCTGCATGGCAGGGGGTTGGACTGGATGGCCCGTGTGGTCTCTTCCAACTCTACATTTCTATGATTCTATGATTCACCCAGTGAAAGTTCCAGAAGCTTCTGGAAGTCTTACCTCTTTGAATGGATGAGAGGAATCAGCTAACAAAGAATGTCCTCCTCCAATCACTGAGAAAGTAAGTAGTGTAGCCAATATGAGAAGGTACAGAAAACAGTTAGCATATAAATAATAATAGCTAAGTAGAGAAGAAGACACAGAGGCTCAGAAAACCTATTCCAAGACCTATTTCCTCTAAGTTCTTTGGTGAAAAACCCACCATCTGACACATTGTAAGGAGGTCTTAACACAGCATCCATCGTTTCTTCCAGCTCACAAAAAGGATTTTCTCCAAAGATTATGGTATAAAGTGTGACACCAAGCGACCACATCTCCAGTTCTGGTCCTAGATATCTAGAGAAGAATACAGAGGTTAAAGCCCATGATGTCCACAGTACGACAGACAAAAGCAATTTTTTTTAATTAACTATATTATAAATTGCAAGCCACCTCTGAGTATTTCTTGCCTAAGTAAACACTCAGAAATTTATGTAGTTGCCATGCATTGACAAGCAACCTGAGGCAAACACACACACACACACACACACACACAAGATCTTGACACAAAAATCAACAAGCCAATTTCTTCTTCCCAGCCAATCAAGACACAGTTCTCTATCCACCTGCCATCATCCTTTCTCAGATTTCACAAACAGGGTATGAGAGACATTGCTGGAAGAATTTGCCTAGATGTGACTGTCAACAGCCAAGGAGACTTTTAAAAAGAAGGTGAGTGAGACCCCTCTGATGACCACAAAGGTTGCATTTGGACAATCATACCTCACTTATTACCGGTAACTACAAAGCCCTTCTGCATGATCACGCAAACAAGTCTCTCTTTAACAATATTTTACCATTTCTTCCAAACTAGGAAACTGTAACTACAGACTCAGAATCAGCCACGACATTAAGCCAACTTCAAAGCATGGGTTTATCTCCTTGGCTCATTCTGAAGCAGTTAACCACAGTCTGCATGGAGAAACTACAGTTAACGGAAGACTTCGGTCTGACAGTCAGCTGGCTGTACGTGCAGTCAAAAAGCTCATTCATATCTCACTTTATTAATCCAAGATATGATCATCCCAAACTCCCCACTTTCCTATGGTAATTCACTCCTGAGTTTGTTGTAGAGGCCTTCCCCTCACCAAATTCATGGTATTTCTGTCAAGCTGCAAAGGTTTAACTTCCATACATACGGATTGCCTGAGAGTACTTCTGGTGAGCAGTACTCAATAGTTCCACAAAAGGTATAGAACAGCTTGCCAGGTTCCAGGTAAGCAGCTGAGCCAAAGTCTATCAGCTTGATAGTGAAATCTTCAGCAATTATGATGTTCTCGTCCTTAATATCCCTGTGAAGAATATTCTGACAGCGCAGGTAGCCCACTGCAGACACAAGCTGACATTCAGAGGAAACCAGAGATCAGAATGGGCACCTACGGCTTATTTCTTGAAAATTATTTAAACTATTTATATACTGCTTACCATACTTGACCCAAACATAACAAACACTAAACAGACAAACAAACAAATTGGAGAACCAGCATGGTATAGTGTTTAGAGTGTTGAAACAGGACTTGAGAGATTCTAGTCTCCGCTGAGCCATGAAATTCATCAATCACTTTCCCTTAGTTTGTCCTCAAAACATATTGCTATCCAATCTCAGTGCCTCCACTGCAGCTAATACAACACTCAGCTCCTGATCTATCCGGCCATACCTTTAGAAATGACTATGGTGTGTCATTGAAATAAGCTCCCTTCTATATGAATGGGCTTACATGATTCATTACATGCCAACTTACGTGACTCATTCTACAATGGTATAAATATAATAGATCACTTCTGAAATACTCCCAACTTCTACAAAACAAATTATCCTCTAATGTATCGTAAAGTGAGCAAATAAAGTAAAGCCATTAGAGTCTAAAGATTAACGAGCAAGTGGCCCACTGAAACATAGTAAAATAACACTTGTCCTATACAGTTTTCTGTTAATAAGGTTTTCAGCCCATTCTCAGGGCTGGCTCAAGGGCAATCTAAGTAGCTGTGACTTGGAGGACAGCGACATAGAGGCTTTTTCTCTATCTGCCATTGAGTTTTTTCCTCTTCTTCCTTAAATACTGGCAAGTGTTGTTAAGCAAGGGGAATGACAGCCAAAATGGATGTGATACTATTCACAATTACTAATTCTACAGCTTTAAAAAAAAACTAAACAGCCACTATCAAGGCCCATAGCTGGACTATGGGGATATGGGGAAGGGCCTTACCTCTACTATGGATCTGACCCAGATCTTACCCACTCACAGTTGCTCTTATCCTACCTGCCTATCAGCTAACAAGTTGGTAAGTCATGTCTAGGTATTTCTAACAATCATGCATTTGCAGATTTCTCTTCAACTAAATCTTACCTGTCTGAATATGTAACTTGCCAAAGGTTCATCCAAATCAGGCTGGTTATCAATGAATGTGAAGAGATCCAGGCCCGACCCATGCTTCTCCATCACTAGCTGGAAGAACTGCCGGTTCTCAAATATATCAAGTACCTGGTGACAAAAAGTGCTGTGACAACTTCTGATTCTCAAAAGAACTTAACAAATGTGGCATTGCACTACCCTATCCTAGAAGGAAGAATTGATCCAGTTATATTACAGTCCTTGGAGCAGGACTTCTCCAACCCAACATTCTCCAGACCTGCTGGACTGCAAAACCTCTCATCCCCAGGTAGGATACCCAACAGTCTACTGGCTGGGGATGGCAGGAGTTGTAATCTAGTACATCTGGAGGGTATCATGCTGGAGAAGGCTGCTGTAGAGAATTAAGGTCAGACCTCTCGATCTTCCATTTTAAGAGAACTAACATTGTAATATGACATCTTCTAACAGCATCCTGATCAAGGACTAAGAAGATAATGCAAATCAACATGAAAATATTCTTTTCAATGGGAATGTTAACAAGCTTTCTTGCACCAAATATTCATTGAGTCATTTGGGACTAACTCTATGGAGAACTGGCAGCAACAGATAAAATCTATTCATCTTCATATATAGCATAGTGTTTTCGTTAGACAAAATTAACTTGCGCCACAACATCAGAATATAAAAGAAACATATGCAAACTCAATAAATCGTACCTTAATAATATTGGGGTGCTGAAGCTTTTTCAGAATTGCAATCTCCTGAGTTATTGTCCCCAATTCAGGGTCCTCTACCCAGCAATAATCCAATATTCTCTCTTTCCATATGAACTTCACTACGGCCTATAAATGATTGAAAGCAAAGGGATACAAACCTTAAGTAAGTAATACCTCAATTAAGCAGAAAGCAAGCTTGCATTGCCATTCATATCTGAGAAGCTATATATTCAATACAGTGAGCAGCATATGACAGTCCAAATACGTGCATGACTTTGTTTCAATAGCCATGGGACTGGACTAACATTTTACCTGCTTGCTCTTGAGTATGGAAGGGAGCACTCTCACATGCAGTTCTTCCTTCTCTACAATTTGGAAGTTTGTTGTGGAGTGGGAGGAAGAGAAAGTTAAAACCACGCTGTAATGACACATTCATTTCACAGTTTCAGTTTTCCACTTAGATCAAAATATCAAGGGCTGTGACAATGAACAGCTATCCAGTGGCTCAAAGGATTTGGCTTAAGTGTTTGCACTGGGTAAAGATGTTAGTAATCATTCTGGATCAAACACAATTGCAACAGCTGGCAGCGCTGGTACTTGCTCCTCAGCCAAAATGCAGTGGAAGTACAACAATGTGGACTAGTCTAAGGGACATATAGAAGCCCATTAATTACAACAGATATGTGTCTTGCACTCGTTCATTTTTTTAACAGCTACTTTGGGATGTGCCAAGAAAACCCCATAACTCGAAAACAACTTGAAGGCACACAACAACAAATTATGGACAAGTATCCAACTATGTCATATTTACAGTGAAGAAGATGCTACGAAGTTTTGCTCTTCTAAATTTCTTCTAGAGTTTTGGAATTCAAACTGGCTGACTGTATTTTAGAGTGGCATAAGTGCATTAATAAACCGCCATTCTTCCATTTGAAAAAAGGCTGAACTTTGTGCAGATTATTGCAGTTTTCATTTTCTTTCATTTTTTTTCTTAATGATTACACAATAAAATTGATTCAGTCACAGGGCATGAAGGACATCTGAATCAATCATGCCAGTACATCAAACATTTCTGATGTGCCTTTTTTAAATAAAGGCACATACATACTTGTGCACATCTGTAACTAGTAAAAAAAAGATGCAAACTGACAGCTGCAGCAAAATGTACAAATGCTAATCCAATTGTCCTACAGCTGGAAAGGATCTGATTAAATATCCTACAGAGTCCAGCAAAGCTGACACTCTCATATCCAAATGTCCCAGCTTAAAACAGCATGTGACATACATAGCCTGAACAATTCCCATGATAAATCACTTTAACCTCTTCCAAATAGTTGTTAATCCCAGGGACTAATTTATAACACAACAAATTAAAAGATGAATTATGAAGAAATGCATCTGTTTCCTCAAGTCTCATGGAAAAGAAGTGTGTTTTCTGCCCTGACTAAATGCTACAATAATGTTATTTTACTACTGTTGAATACATGGTGTGAAATGTGTGGCCTTCTCGATTTTGCCAGACTGCAGTGTGCATCTGACTTTGCAACAAATGCCAAATGCAATAAATGGTGAAAGTTGCAATCCGACAAAATTTGGAGTGACATACTTTCCCCATCCCTTCCTCCATGTAAGTGGGCAGACTAGAAGCTTTCCACATCTCCTTGGGTGTTTATTAAAACCCCAAAGTGCAACAGACAGAGCCAGGCTCACAACAGTGTTTCAGGAGGACAGGTATCTCATTTGGACTAAGAAATAGGATTCTTCCCACCACATGCTCACACAGGAATGTAATATTAGTGCTGCAAAGAGATCACAGTCACTCCACATATAAATGTGCACAGGATTCCATCCAGATTCGTTCATTAGAGTAGCTTAACTTGAGAAGAAAAATATTTTCTGTTGTTGCTGTTTTACACTGGGGATCAGAAATCAACTACAGCTCATCTCAGTAGGAGATCTCAAGCTACCCCTGTCTGACACTGCTCATCTCAAGAGGAGGAAGATTGGGCCACCTCCCCTACTTCAGAGACATGTTGCCAGAACTGGACAGTCTACCAGCCTGGTGGTCTGAAGAATCCTATCCGGTAGGCCCTAGGAATGTTGCCCAAGCACCAGTTGGCACATCTCTTGGCAGCTAAACTATGCAAGCACTGTGCCTCAGTGGGGACAGAGGTAAAAAGGCTCCTTTTCTACAAACTACAGGGGGAAAAAATAATTTGACACTTACCAGATATCATGTAAAAAAGAACATCCATCTTGAATGTTAACAAATATCAAGACCAACACTTCTTAATGGCACACAACACACAAATCACTGGTATAAAATATAATGCCAAACAACTTGACATCATTGTTAACCTGAACTCATCCTTAACATTAACCTGAACTCATAATTGAACTTTGAAACAAAGAAATCTGGAGGTTTTTGGAAACTACAAGCACACTTAATACCAAAATCAAAAGAGTTACCAACTAATGAGTTATTAAATAAAAATGTATTTCAAGTAGAAAACTGGTTTTGCTTGCTGACCTCATTTTGATCTTTTTTGCATCTGGCTGTCCAGACAAATCCAAAAGCTCCTTTGCCAACAAGTGCAAGTGTATCATACTTCTTTCCATATTCTCCCTCACAAGCCTTAAGTCTTTCCAGTTCTTCTGCTCGTCGTGAGTTCTCAAACAAAGGTGTTGTTTTGATCAACTGCAAGAGAAAGGAACAGACAGACACACACTACAAAATCTAAGTGAGTTCAGACTGAAAGAAAGAGTAAGTAAGGATGATCCAAGAAAAAAAACCCATTAAAGAAAGACAAACATTACCACCCATAACTGTCCCCAAATTGCTGTACTGTAGCGTAAAAACAGTAGTTTTACATTTCCTTTTGTCACCTATTTTGATCTTTTGCAGTCAGTAACAAACTAAGTACAAATTCAGAATAATTCTTAAACTCTAAGTAACCCAACAGTATTTTCATTAGATTGAACGATTTTGGTTTTTAAAACTTTAACAACTGAAAACAAATTCTCACTACTGGACTAGGCAGTCTTTTTCTGATATAGTGCATAAACACGCCAGTGAGTGGTGGGTTGCATTGGGTCCTTCTGAAACCTTTCTTCCGAGACTGCATCCTATCCACTGCTGAATCTTGGAAGAAGAGCAACGTGCGGGTGAGAGGGACTGAAGCTACAATTTTCTTCCCATACACCTCATTTTGCATCAAAAATGTGCCTCCTCACAACAGCAGTACCATGCATGGGTGGTACGAGGAGCTTCATAGCACCCAAGTTTAACATTCAAATCTAGACCACGCAAACCATGACCTTCCTGGATGGCAAAAGGAGATAACCTGCACTAGGTGCAAGGTTCGTACCAGTCGCTCTATCACCATAGGGAGAATGGTCAAGTAACATAGCCCTCCATTTTCAATTAACCAGAGTCCCCTCAAACTAGGAAAAGCCGCCTTGCCACTGTATTTTCCAGTCACAAGCAACATCTATCAGATGAAATATCTCAGCAGCAGATGTAGGGTATGGCACTGCCACCCACATCCCAGGATGCAAGCAAACTAGTACTTCCATCATTTTTACCCCTCCATGAACTGAGTCCTATTCTTTGTACTATCTTGTCCCCAATCTGATTATTCCATCTAAAATTTTAAAAATTACTTTGTGAAACTGCACCTACTACTCATGCACACTTCTGAAAAGGTTAACACATTTTGCCAGGAAGAAAGAAGGAAGGAAGGAAGAAGAACTCAGCAGTGATGGGAAAGAACGCATCCTGAAACAGAATGTAAAGTAGTCCTATTGGAGATTTTGAACTAACAAAATTAGTCCATGCTAGATGAAAATGACAGATTGAATTCAACAAGATACCTACAGGCATGTAGACACAAAGTACAGCGTACCATTTAAAAGGGGGGGGGGGATTATAATAATTAGAGGTAACACTCAATGGTCTATAAAAAAAGACACCAATGTGAAATATTTCCAGATTAGTCCTGAAAAACACTAACCTTTTTAATGTGATCTAAACCCTTGTATTAAAAATAATAAATGAGCAGGTGGAACACAGTGGTGGAAAGCAGAGTACAATGTGGACCACGTCTCATCTTCATGTTAATATCAGTAGCACTTTCTCTGCAGAACAGAGACACACACACTCTTATCTGCTAGGTTGGTGTAGTGAGCTGTGTTTGTGAGGAAAATTAACAAGGAGTTTAGTAACTAGGCTTCTCATCTATCCACGCTCATTTGTTGAAGTATAACTGTACAATATATGTGTACCAGCCTGCTTTAAAGTCCATAGCTTCATGGAATGGGTTACTCAGTAAAGAGGCTATAACCCTAAAGGTAAACAGAGATGCAGCCAGGACGAGTTTACTAGTCTTGGTGCAGATAAGAAGCTCTCTCTTTGACAGCTTGAATCTTCCTCTTCTATCAGTCTCCAGAGGAAAGGAGCAGGACGGAATTCAAAGCCTGTGTTATCTCAAAGCTTCTAGAAAGCCAAGCCTGCCAGGGTATACATCCCCTGCTTGGGAGAGATTTGTTTTGTCCCAGTCTTAGGAAGGGAAAATGCCAGTGCCTTGACCAAGAGCTTGAAGGCCCATCTGAGGCTTAGAGAACAATATAACATTTAGCAGTGTGAGCCTTGGGACCATATCCACTTGAGGCTGTGTCAGGGTTTCAGCTAAAGGGACATGAAACCACTTGCTTTGTTAACTACAGCTATGTTTTGACTCTCAGTGACTTAGTCTTTCTTCAGTGTATCCTCTGAACCTAAACTTAGCAAGATTTGAGTGGATCAAGCTCTCCAGATGAGTACAATTGGCTGCACATTTGTTTACTGTTGCTACTTCACTCTCATAAACTATGGCTTAATAAAAAGAAGACTCAGTATACTTACTTCTGCCAAGCTGAGAGTAGAGACATCTACAAGGGTTTGAGAGGAACTGGCCAATCTGGAAAGAAGTAACTGTGTCTTTGCTGCTGCTTCTTTCTGGCTCTGGAAATGGTCCCTCATAACCCAAATACAAAAGAGAGCAGCAGGGTCTTGCAGTTCTACCCGTTTCACTTCAAAGAGTATGCCTATAACATTATAAAACAAGAGGATGCTCTGAGGGGTGGTGATACCAAAAAAAAAAAAAGAAAGAAGGAAAGAAAGAAAAAGCACAACTCTTTGTTCAGGGCAAGATACTAAAATCCACAAATGTGGGTGCTGGGGGGGGGGCAAAAATTTAGCTTCTAGGCCTGGCAGAGTTGCCCCCATATTGAAGCCTTCTATTCTGCTCTAAGTTTCACAGACAACCAATTATATCTTAATGTCTGTAGTTAGTCAAATCAAATTAATGTTCTCCTTTGGCTGGTTCTGCATTCCAAACCTGGATGGGCAATGAATTAAAGCACAAGTTAATTTAAAATCCTTACATCCACACATTTTACATTATTTTTTCTCCTTTGGCTGAGTATACACTGAATACCCATTTCTGGTAAATTTCCAAGCAAAAAGGTAACTGATGTCAGATTAAAAGTACGAGAGAGAGAGAATGAAAGAATGAATATTTCCAACTTACTGAGCCTGGAACCATCTCTGTGGTAGCAGTTGCCTGCATAGCTGCCTTCCTGGATCTCATTGTTCAAACTAATTCCTGGAGACAGCACAGCTTCTAGTTTCACAGGAGTGGATGTTACTTGTGCCATGCTCTGCTGTTTTGATGGCATAAATTCTTCTTGGGACTGCTCATCATTGTTTGGAGAATGTATTGCTAGATGGTGGTCCATGCTCTCTGAAGCACTCTCAGCCTCTGAAGAACAATCTATAGAGAAATCTAAGCCAGAGCGGCCTGAACGTTTACTAGTGAGCAAGCTTCTGTGGCAGCCAGCTGGAGAATTATCCTTCAACAGGAACTCTACTTGACTGCTTGCAGAAGTATTAGTCATCTGCTCCATGGACTGGCCATGATCTTTCTCACTTAACAATGAGAGCTGTACCAGCCCAGAGGCGGCATTTGAACAAGCCTCTCCACTTCTGCTGACAGCCAAGTCCTTCATGCCACAGCAAAGAGAGTTCGTCACATCAACTGTCTTTCCCTCCACAACTGCAGAGTCATCACAAGGAGATAGCGTTCCCAGAGAAACAGGATTGTTGCTGCTCCTTTCCTCAGACAAGAAGGCTGGCAAATCACTTACTGAATTTTCTAATGGAACGTTTTCAGAGCCCCACTTTGTTGCCCTACTTTTTAGAGGTCCATGGGTTTGCTTGTGGCTAGATGCTGTGCTATACACTGGCTCATCTAGAGTGGGAGTGCCAAATGATCTATGTACAGCATCACAAGGCACAGTTGTTTCATGTCTGAAATCATCATCTAATGTACAGATGGCCAAAGTCTCATCACTTAAGAGAGAAACTTTTCTTCCTGCAGAGGTAGGGGTAGTCTGGCATTTCAAGGTTTCATGTAGCAAACCAGAAGCTTGTCTATCACAAAGATCAACTTCCTCTTCTTTCTCAGGCAAGTCACAAGTGCTCCTGGAAAGAACCTTCCCCTGCAATTTAGTTTTACCTTCTTGAGAATGCACAGATTTTGCAGGCTCAGTGGAGTGTTCATCATGTAGATTCACCGATGGCAAAATTTCATCAGAGTCCATCATATGCCTACCAGCTGTACAGTCCCTGTTATGGGGAAAAAATGAAAAGTTACTGGTCATGTTACGAGGAGGCAAGGGGCTCCTTCCCCAACATGTTCTGATGCCCATACTAACCATTTATTTGATTTGATTCAAAATATCTTAGCCACCAGCCATGTAAAGGATCCCACACTGGCGTACAAAAGTGTAAAATACAGCTATTCAAATTAAGCATGGAATTGAAAAGGATGGGCAATGGGCTCCAGAACCAAAGCAAAGATTTCGGATCACATGATCCCTGCCTTATCCTAAGTTGTACAGGAATATAATCCTGGAGGTCTCCTTCATACCAGTCTAGGAGGCATCAAACCAAAGCAAGACATCACTTAAAACAGCGCTTCTTAAGCTATCTGACATGAGAAATGGCAGGGTTTTTTTCGTCTAGTGTGCCAGTGACCATTGCCTGCAACTTTTTTTTTTTTGTGGAAACACACCATGAACTGGCAGCCTATGCCTTGCAGACTGGTACCAGTCCATGGAACTCCACTTTCAGTATCACGTATCTAAAGTGCCTCCAAGATCAAGACATAATGTATCTTTTCAGCATGCCATCTTCTGAGGCTAGGTCAGTGCACACCAGAACAATTTGGTGAGGGAGCATCTACTTTGTAAAATATCCTTGCCAATTAAACATCCAAATACCTATTATTAGCCCTTTTTAGAAAAACTCTTTTTATTTTGTTAAGTCCTTCTACCTTTTGGGAAAATGCATGATGCTTTTTGAATGAGCCACTTTGAAACTTTTTATTGGCATAAGCTATGGTTTAAATAATTAAATAAAACTAAGCAACTCCTGTCATTCTCCATATGAATCATTCCATGATGGCATGGGATGACATAGGCACTTACATTCCAGCTGAGAATCCCAAGATAAAAGATAATTGAACCAGCCCTAGGTTGATTTTAGTCTATCATCCAAGATGTTTATTTCCAAGCAAATGGTTAGAAACAGAGTTTAAATGGTTAGAACAGAGCCTCATCACACTGCCATGAACATCACTAGATGACTCACATAATAATGGACCAATTATTCCACTGGTATTGTTTGAGATGACAGGGGGAGACAGCTAAGTCCTATCTGTGGAGTTTGATCTGTGACAGCTGGCTCACGCACTCTTCTCATTACCTCATGACAGGCGTTGAATATATACACAAGAACTACTGCCTCCCCCGCCCCGGAAGCAAAGACTATTGGAATCAGCAAAGTGCAGCAACTTCAGTCATGAATATATTCATTTCTAAGTAAGACAGAGCAATCCTGATCCTAAAAAGTCTCACTGATTTGCAAATATGCAAAGGACTGCAGTTGAGAACGCATTAGAGTGCCCTGGATTTTCCATTTGCTGTTTTCCTTTTAATGGTTATGTTTTTAACTGGTTTTAATTTTGTTGATAATTACATTTTACATTTTTGGATATGAGAATGTTTAGCATGTTTTCACATCTGTAAGCCACCTTGAATTTCAAACAGAGAAAAGGACAGGATATAAATAAACACAAATATATACTTCACCCGTCATGCCCTGTACTTAGCAGAAATGTGTTCAGATTGTTGGCGGGGGGGAGCGGGGGAATACAACTGTTGAGTCTGATGCCAACTGAGTAATTCAAGTGAAACAGGTTTTAACATGCTATCAATTTCAAATCATGCAGGACCAACGGGAGCCTGATATACTTCAAGACCTCCTTCTCACGTGTGCACAACCTACCTATTCAGTGACGTAGATGCTTCTGCGGGTGGTGACACAAGAAAAGACAGATCATGTCCACCCTCTTTCTGTGTTCCTTTCCTGTTCTGGAGCTCTGTTCCATCACTTGTTATTGTTGTGGCAGATTCCACAATTTCCTGTGGGAAACTAGAACTGTGGGTATCTAAAGCATTGCCTTCTTCTTCTCGCTGAATTAGGTCACAATTGCTCCTGGCAAGATCTTTTTCTTGCTCTTTACCTCTACCTTCTACCACATGTGGTTCGGAATGAGACTGATTCAGTGAACAGGTTTCACATGGCTGGGAGTTAGTAGGCTTTTTCATATGGGTATCTGTGCTGACTCCTTCACATAGCCCCGCAGAAGGGAGAACTTCAACACTGGCAGACACATTTGTGTTAACTTTAGAGTCTCTACTGGGAGGAAAAATATTTATCAGCTACGTTGTGTAGAATGAAGAACCATCTTCCCCAATATATTCTCCTCCCCATGATGGAAAATCAGTAGCAACTGGATGCTTAATGTGCATTTGTTACTGGTGAAACCCCACATGTACGAAACATACCGATTAAGTGATGTGGATGCCTCTGCAGGAGATGACAGAAGAGAAGGCAAACTACCCTCACTTTCCAGCTGGGTATCCTTCCCAATATGAAACTCTGCCTCATCACTTCTTTTTGATTCCTGTTGTTCTTGTGGTCCCAACAATGCCACATCTCCAGCACTGTCTGAGATGATGATCAAAGAAACAAAGCAAGGGTTTGAAGTGATTCTTTCAGCCTGGCATACACTGAAAGACTGAGAGTTGCTTCATATGTTCAGCATTTGTATGGCTACGTAACTCCCATAATATTTTACACCTAGACGAAAGGCTTAAGAAGTACCTCCTAAAGTGTTAAAAAATTTGTAAGTACCTCTAACATATTCATATGTTCCTACTGCAACATTTGGAACAATCAGACAGGTCTTCGTCAAGAAATATAAGCTGTTGCTAAGGAACAGCCAAGGTTATTTATCCCTTCTTTTATTTTAACTAGAACAGAAACTGAAGGCTCCAGAGATTGTATGTTTCCATTTTAATCTTGTCCATTTGTTCTGGAATAAACACAACCTACCATCCCTGTTTTGCAAGATATTTTTAAAACCATATCACTGCATATCATTGTTCCATAGAGGGGAAGCTGATGAACTTTATCTTGATTTACAGTGCAATCCTATATGTATCTACCCAGAATAAGTCCCATAATGGGATCTACCTTTCTCATGGAAGTGGGTTTAAGACTACAGCCTTCTGAAGACTTTCAGGAATTTCCCCAAAGCCAGTTGTATTAGGAAAAAATTGATTACACATGTTAGTTGTTAAATCTGAGGTGCTTATTTCAAATTAGCCCACCTTTCTCTCAAGAAAGACATTTAATCAAGAAATTAGGACTTCCTTGTCAGGCAAAAGGCTTTGGATAAACATCTTATAAAAGTTCTCCTGACCCAAATAAAGATGCATAAAAGGAATCTGATACGCTTATCTTCAAACAGACTGATGCTATGTGTAGAGGAGCCATTATTTTACATTTATTTAGCATATAGTTAAAAGGCTCAGAGATCCAAAAATGCAGAAACCGTGTTTTTATATATTTACAGGCTTCCCTGACTTATCTGAAAGGTTAGGGACCTTTTCAGAAAACAGAATTGGTTGAAAAGCAGAACCCACGTATTGTACTGTGGGGAGCATGAAGGACTTACAGAGGTTCAGCTGAGACTGGCACTGGCACTGTGTGCTGCTTGCAAAGTCTTTCAGTTGGCATAGTGCCTTTATTTCCCCATCTCAGCTCACTCTGCAAGTAACGCACACATGCAAGTGGTTCCAAACGAGCTTTAGTAGGCAACAAGAAGTGATAAAGAGCAGAATCCCTGTCAAATTAATGGAACTTGTCTTTAATTTGGAAGCATCAGAAGAGTAATCAGATAACAGAGTGTCAAAAGGTGGGGGCTTCCTGTACAGTAAACATAGTTTCTGCCTGAAAAACAACACAGTGCTCTACATGTCAGGGTTAACACCTTATATTTTGTAATGGTAAGCTCAAAATACATAAGACAACAGATCACGCCATATTTCAAATGAATGGTTTCTGTTCAACATTCCCTGGCAAGTGTAAATCAATACTGGTTGTCTAGTAACTTCATTCTTTTGTTTTGTGAATTGACATGCCATAGCAAAGTGAAAAGGGTACACTACACGCATTACGCAACCTATTTTTAAAGAAGAGGGACGGAGACAAAGCTTTTTGCCCACTACTTCCATAAACTGACCTTTATTAACCTCCATTGTTCTACAGTCATCCATCTGGGTTCCTTTAAATTTGGTCTCATTTTCTACATCAACATCATAACTTCCTCTAGACCTTTGGAGCAGCAGAGAGGAGTTCCCAACTTTGTCCATATACTTGTAAAAACCAGGAATCAAGAATGTGATGTTCTAGAATACAGAATTAAGCAATTATCATCATCACCATCATCATCATCTTTATTATCTTTTTCTCTTGCTTTCTGCCAAACTTTGGGCCTCAAAGCAGCTTGCATATTAAAACAATACAGTGTAAAAATATATAACTAGTACAGTGGCCGCTCCATTTTTGTGGAGGTTGGTGGTGCAGAACCTTTGCAAAACTAGAAAAAACAGAGTAACCCCCCCCAGCGATACCCCTCCCATTCCCTTCTGGGGCTCCCCACTTCCATTCCCTTGCCTTTTGTGTACCAGGACCAAAGGTAAGGAAATGGGAGAGAGAGCAATAGAGGGAGAAAGCATGAGCCCCCTTCCATTCATCTGCTTTCTGCCTTGGCATGAATTCTCAGCATGGGGGTCAAAAGCAAGGGAATGGGAAGGGGAGCTCTGGCAGGGAGAAGGAAGGTATGCACGTGCCTCTTCCTCCCCATTTCCTTGTCTTTAGTCTGCCCTTTCCCCTCCTTGCCTTTTCCACATCCGACAAAATGCAAGGGAATGGGAGAGGAAGAAAATGGGGAGAAAGTGCAAACACACACCTCACAAATAATCAAATTTGTGTAGGTCAAACCTGCAAGTATGGAGGGAGGACTGTACATATTAAAACAGAACTATAAAAGAATTAAAACAGCTACAAAGAAATTAAAAGAAGCAATTACACCTAAAACATAAAGTCTATGTACTTCCCCTTACTCCATAATGACTGATGTCAACGTAATCTAAGAGAGGACAAAAGTGGCATGTAAGTATGTGATCTTTGCCCAACATGAAATCAAATTACAGCTGTAGAATCCAATTTGTGGTGAAAGCTTACATTTTCATTCTGTGACAGAAATACTGTGTACCCTTGGTATCCACTAGGGTTTGGTTCCAGGACCCCCCAAAGATACCAAAATTTGTGGATGTTCAAGTCCCATTACATACAACGATGTAGTAAAATTGTGTTTCTTGTATAAAATGGCAAAATCAAAGTTTGCTTTTTGGATTTATTTATTTATTGAATATTTTCAAGTCATGGTTAGCTGAATCTGCAGCTACAGAATCCACGGCTATGGAGGGCTGACTGTATACTAAATATTACTGGCAACTTAATTCAAATGAATCCGTCTCATGTTTCTGCCCCTTTGTTGAAAACCTAGTCTAACTTCTTAGCATTTAGCAACAGAGCAGGTATTTCCAAAGTAGGTATAATTTCCTCATTTGGTAAGTATTAGCCACTTCGTGTCTTTTTTTAAGAGAGGAGAAAAACAACACAGTTACCTTTCCTAGTAGCTCCTTTTTCTCATAACCAAACAGCATAAGAGAAAATGTATTATTGATTCCATAAATTGTGCCATCGGCTTGAACAGTTATCAGCCCGCTGATGGTCGTAAACACCCATATGGTAGCACAGAAAGTACAATTTATAGGCAAGGATGTTGTACTGTCTTCTGAAATGTCAGCATCAAGTTCTGGCTCATGGTTATCTAGTACTGAGATATTTTCTTCAACAGGGAAGTTCACTTTCAATTTCAGGCTGAGAGGGAATGTTGTTCCCTCCCTCGCTCGGCCAACAGATCTCTGAATCTTGATATTCTGAAAAGAAGAACTCAACAGTCATACGGCAGTGAACATTTAAGCAAATGCAAATATTCACTGATGGTAGCTAGAAATTCCAGTGAACTCTGATTGGATGGATCAAATTACTATCAAAAATTTGGAATTGTATACAAAGCAGTCTATGTAGAAATCCAGTGCCCAAGTGACATTCAAGAGAACAAGTGTCCGTAATTCACAATATGGTACCTTTGGTATTTTCTTGCCAGGTGTAGGGATCTGAATAGAAGGAATCAGGTCTGTTATATAATGACCGATCACGTCTTCTGAGGATGCATACCCATGAAGGTGAGCAAAAAGCGGGTCACAGGAAGCAATCTCTCCCTTAAGATGAGAGTTCCATAGAATTAGGTTCACATTATAATTGCAAAGCACTCCAACTCAAAATAACCAGTTTCTGACAGTATTGAAAATAACATGATCCAAACATACCCAAAGAGGGCAACAATAGTGGCAGACAATGATTTAGAAGAGGGGCCCTAATGAAATGCCATTTTAAGACAGATATTAAACTTCCACAAGGATTTCTTATCCTCCATGATCCAGCCAATTTTCATATCTTTACTAGTTTTAAAGCAGTATATAATGTCTTTTGGTCATGCAATAGACCTCCAAGAAAGCAGAGAATGAGACAATATAAAAATGTTCATGAAAAAAATCATTTACCTTCATGAGCGCCTGACAAAGCTTTGTAGCTCCTTCATGCCAGGAAAAGCTCCACAGCAATTTTAAATTACAGCAACAGGAAAATAACTTCTAGTGTCACAGGCATCTTCCTATGATTAAAACATTCTAGCCCCCAACAGATTGTTTTAAGCAATTTGTTGAGAGCAGTAACTTCAACAAATTCAAGCTACCAATGAAACATGCATGTCTTTTTCTTTGACAAGACAGATAGCATGTTGTTTCACGTGTATATGGAAAATCAAAACCATTTCACTTAACTCCTTGTATACCTATCGGAATTTTTGCTGTCCATCTTAGTATCTTTTTCACAACTTTACTCACATTGTTTGTGAAACAAACAGAGGCAGAGAGTCTTTCCACAGGCTCCAGAACAACCACACAGTACTCATTGCGATGGGTTTTAATTCTTCTTGTCCAAACAGAGACTGGTATATTCTCATTGCTACGGGAAATAACATCTACCTATTGATAAAATACATTGTTACATTTCCAGTCTGCAGGCTATAGAACTTAATCTAGTTACATATTGGTTTGCAATTTTATTTGTGGAGTTTTGAAGCATGCAGTTTACCACATTATTTAAGAATATATATTCAGACATAAACATTAGTGATGGTCATGGATCTGCATCAGTTATAACAAGATTGGTTCAGCAGGCTTTATCAAAACACTTAAAACCCTAAATGTATCCATCGGAGTTAAATCATGCAGAATTATTCCAGGACTCTGCAAGAGCTTTTGCTGCCTAATTTACAAGAGATCCCTTTTATAAGCATACAGCAGAAAAGTCCATGGTTCATTTGGGCATATTATGTAAATGTAAATCTCACACACACACACACACACACACACACAAAGTAATCATTTTACTGCAATACAGTACTTTAAGCGTTCCAAGTGCTTCAAACATATTACCTCAGATCTTTCAAACCTTAGATGGCATATCGGTGTTATTAGCCCAACACTGGAACACCAGGCAAAGAACAATTGCCTGCCAAAGACCACCAAGAGAGTTCATGGCAACTGACACTGACAATTCTTTGTCACACTCTAGACACCAGCTGTTGATAGCATATGCTATGTCAGAAGACTTTTGGAAACTACACAGAAATAAAATTGCCACGATTTTAAATTTGTTAAAGAGAAAAAATTATCTATAATTCAACAACTACTGCCAATTTGGAACACTATATCAGAAGTCAAATATTAAAAACTGGGGATCTGCCTAAGGCTGCAGCCTTTCTTTCATCTTGAATTCAGCAAGGCTCAGGAAACATACAGAGGACTTGACTGCGAAGTTTCACACCAAACAGCTGGTATAATATAAAAGACTTAAATTGACACTCTAAGAAACTGAGGATAAACACTTCATGCATGTGATGAAATGTACTCTATCTAGTCTGGGAACTGAACCAAAAAAAGTATGTTCACCTTTAATGTGCCACAAGATTCCCGTTTGCTTTCCAAATATCAACATTTCATCTATTAGATCCACAGTTATAGATATGACAGCAAAAAGAAGGCACGAATTCATTCTTGCTAAAAAAAAGCTTTGCCTACTGACTTCTTCATATTTGAGTGACTGTGGTTAAAAAGCACAACAGCAGACCACAGACTATAACTTAACATTGGCAATCCCTTCCCTGGAAGAAAATCCTAGTTAATTGCTAAAGTTTGTTTTGGGTAACTGGGAAAGGGTCTCCCACTGAACCGCAGCTCTACCAATTATTTATGCACCATGTACACAGCTGTTCATATTGCAATGGCCGGAGGGCTTAAGAAAGGCTGGCACTCTACCTCCATGTCCAAACAAGTGTTGAAAAATCTGAGACAAGATTATGTTTCTCTTACCAACAACCCAAATTTCCTAATTAAAAGTCAATTACATTATTTTTTTGGAAAAAAACCTGAGAAGAATCAATTAAAAGATTATTTTGTATGTATACATCAACAACCAGCAGCCAGTCCATTAATCACAAATTAAGAATTCTTGTTCCTGAATCTGTCTATTCAGGTTTCGGTTATACTCGAAATTTTCATATTCATTATACAGCCATACACATATTATGACCTATTCTTTTCTTCAGTATATAGGAAAATGAATACTAGGCTGATTTTTTTTTATTGAATGCAAATATATAAGCAAATAAGCATGCTTTGATTCCTCCAACTGCAACTCCAGCTATGTTTTTAAAGCTAATTTAAAAATACTTCTTCATTACATTTGAACAGAAGCAGCTTTATATTCTGGTTTTAATATGCTGTAAACCGCCTCGAAACCCAATATTAAAGGTGAGATATAAATGAAAATAATAACAACAACAATACAAGAATTGCTATAGGTGCCTTGCTAGTTCTTTGGAGTATTTAACAGTATGAGTAATGATATAAAACAGATGACATAATAATCACACATTTATCTGTTAGAGAATATTTATTCCATGTCTCACACACCACTGTTCCAGGAACTACTGTCTCATGTTCTTCAGCATCAACACGTTCTTCCTTTAGTGTTTCCATAATATCCCAACTGGATTTTGAAATCATCTGAGACAATTTCTGGCCAATCACTTCCTGAGTACTGTAACCAAGAAGCTTGCAGGCTTTGTCATTTGCAACTAGAATCTAAAAAGAGAAGGACAAGAAAAGTGAATGGAATTTCTCTTCTACTGCTTGAAAAGGTAAAGGGAGTTCCATCCTACATCTGGCACTGGAAGAACAAAGACAGACGAAGTGGGTTAAATCCCAACTACTCACTTCAAGGGGAAAAAAAGCTCTTTTCTGTATAGAGAAATGCAGCTTATTCTAATGAACAGGAGGGAGTTCTGTGGACCTTCATCTATTGTTGGACCACAACTCCCAGCATTCTTCACCACTTACTATATGGCTACAGCTGATGAAAGTCAAAACCTTGCAATCTCTGGAGGGCTGCACAATCCCCACTTCTTCTGATGGCAGACAAGAAAAGATTATGGGCCTTTCTGCACTACGCTGTTATAGTGCTAATATTCTACTTTCAACATCCCGTGGAATTCCATAGAATGTTCAAAGTGGAATAATAGTACTAAAACAGTATAGTGAAGAAAGGCCCTATGTTTCTCTTACCAACCATTCATGCTTCCTTATCAAAAATCAATTACATTTTCTGAAAAGAAAAACTGAGAAAGACCAGCTCAAACAATGTCCTGTTATACATCAGCAGCCTGTATAAACATGTAGCCAGTACTTATCACTCAAAAAAGTTTATTTCAGAGTGATAAGGAAAGTGATAAGAAAATATCTTGAAACAGAGCATTACAGTTTTGCTTACAGACTTGACCTCTGGCTTTTAGCTAAAATGCTAACAAGCCAAACAAACAGAAACCTATTATTAGTCTGGGTTCTCAACCCCAGGCAGTAATGAATAGTCAAAAGAGCAATTACTTAATTAAGCCTTAACTGTAACTGGCAAATAATCTCTAGCCCCCTTTTGGCCTTCAGTTTTCTGACACAGCCAGCTCCAGCTGCCGCAGGAAAAAATGGAATAAAGAAAAGAGCGATGAACTCCATGAGGATCCCATTCTGTTTCTACTTCGGGGTTAACTATCAATTTTAGTATTATTCCTCTGTGGTATGAGCTACTCCTCCTAATTTGTTGTCATCTTCAAATTTGATAATCATGTTCTCTATTCCATCTTCCAAGCCACTTATAAAGACGTTGAATGGCACTACGCCCAGGACGGAACCCTGTGGCATGCCGCTAGTCCCTCCAGAATGAAAAGGAGACATTGGTGACCCTCTGGGTTTCGTTGGTTAATCAGCTACAAATCCACCTAACAGTAGCACTGTCTAGTCCACATTTTACTAGCTTGTTTGCAAGAATATCATGAGGGAGCTTGCCAAAGGTAAGGTAAGATTAGTCTGGCATGACTTGTTTACCAGAAACCCACTTTGACTATTAGCGATCACGGTATTCCTTTCTAACTTCATACAGACTGTGTAATAATCTGCTCTAGAATTTTTCCTCATTGATGTCAGGCTGATTCGACAGTAATTGTTTGGGTCTTGTCTTCTTTTTTAACCTTTTTGAAGGTGGGAACATCATTTGCCCTTCTCCAATCTGCTGGGACTTTACCTGTTCTTCAGGAATTCTCAAGATTACTGCCAGTGATTCTGATATTACTTCAGCCAGTTCTTTTAATGTCCTTGGATGTAGTTCATCTGGCTCTAGATACTTGAATTCATTTAGAATAGCCAGATATTCCTGTATTACCTCTTTACCTATAATATGCTGCATTTCCCTTACCACACCATCTGTTCCATTTCCTCCAAGACAAGCACTGTTTCTCTTTTGGGAGAAGACCAAGGAAAAGAATGTGCTGAGTTCTGCCTTTTCTATGTCCCCTGTTAGCATTTCACTATCTTCTCCACATAGTGTGCCTACCATTTCCTTGTTTTTCCCTGTGCTTCAGACATAAAAAAAAAGGCCTTTTTATTGTTTTTAACTTCTCTTAGCAAGTGTGAGCTCATTCTGCACTCTTCTGACTTTCTCCCTACATATGCCAGTTATTAATTTGAATTCCTCTTTGGTGATTTCCCTCTTTTTCAATTTCTTGTACATATACCCTTTAGATCTTAGCTCTGTTCCAAGTTCTTTAGACATTCATCCCGGATTCTTTAGACACTTCTCATTTTTCCTCTTCATTGGAATTGTTTGAAATTGTGCTTACAGTATCTCACTGTTAAAAAACTCCTATCCATCACAAACTCCCTTCTCCAGCTGTGGCACTCCAAGTATTAGTGGACTGGAACTCCAATACCCCCTTACTACTGGTTATCCTGACCAGGGTGAATAGCAATTGTAAGTCAAAATACCTGGGGAGCCACAGTTTCTTACCCCTAATATAAGTCATGGGACAGAAACCTATGGCTCTCACCAAATTCCCGCCAGCTCCAACCACCACAGCCAACATGATAGGGATCATAGTCCAGCAACATCTGAAGGGCAATAGGTTGCCCACCACTGCTTTACGTTAACTTTGTACAAAAGCTAAGCTAGTACCTCAGTTGTTCTGATATCCACAGTGAAGATGGCTTTGTTTGGATTGCGTATAGCTGTCGGCAGGGCCTGAGTAGATTCTCCCAAGGTCAGGACATTTGAGAGGGAACAGGAAGAAGCACTGCATATTGAACAAGAGAGGGAAGTAGATTCGAAATGGGTCCAAGAGCTATGAAGTTTGCTGGTACAGATGTTCCGGGCAGCTAATGAAGACAAGCAATAGGAACTCCATCCGTTTTCTAAGGAAGAAAGAATGCAAGTAACTTTCCAGCTATCTAAACTGTATATATCTGAGAGAGATTTTAGGAGAGCTGCTTATAAATGATTAAACAGAACACTGCCAAGTCCAAACATGTAACTTAATAAAGGTGCAGGGAAAGGACTCATAACTGTTGTTCAGGCACATGAAAAACAAAGAAGTTTAAAAAGTACTCTAGGCTCATTCCCTAATTCACAGGGATAGAATTAATAGGAATGGGCTCAGTTTCTTTGAAGTAATGCCTCAGACGATGCAGGCCACAGGCAAAGGATGTTAAACTTTATATGGATGGGATGGGATGGGATGGGATGGGATGGGATGGGATGGGATGGGATGGGATGGGATAGAAAAGCAGACACAGCAAGATTTTAAACATCTCGTACACAAAGGCCAGCATCTACCAGCAAACTTACAAATATCTCTATAACTCAAAGGAAGTCATGATCTGCTACTGCTCCATTTTCCAGAAACTGTCCGCCACAGTTTCCAGTCATTTAGAGAAGTGTCCTCCAATCGGTCCCTCAACATGTGTTTGACTATAGCCCCACAGACTGTGGGATTTGCAGTCCAGCACATCTGGAGCAACCCAGATTAGGAGGACCTGCTTTAATGTTTCCTTTTCTAAGCACATTCTTCCCAAAATACTTCCAGCCCAATAGCATGGCAACAAGCTCAAGCTGCTGAAGGGGACCCTTCTGTCTTCAATTAACAAACAAATGGCATACTTATCACCCTGCCAAGCAGATCACCTGACAAAGATGTTTTCTTCTTGCAAAGCCTGGAAAGGCCACTCTTCCTTTTCTTATTGGTCCACGGAAAGGACTTGCTCAGCTCTTCACAGACCCCAGGAAGACTCAGGGTTACCGAAGAGCCCACCAAGGCCTCTTTAGAAGAGGTACATTCCTTGGCTGCCATGGTCACATCTGAACGAGAGCGCTTCTTTCCCCTAGAAAAGTCAGCATCTTTGTAATGAAAACAGAAACAGTTAGGTCAGATCTGGGACTCAGCAAATCAATTCCACTTGGCTTAACAAGAATTAGAGATAACGGTAAGGAAGAGACAGGACAAAGAAGTAGCAGAAGCAAGGAGACAAACAATAAACAGAGCAATCTCTCCACAGAACAAGGATAAAGGGGAGCAGGGAAAAAATTTATTATTTTTTTTTTAACCAATTACCCCTTTCCTCCACAACTGAGACCCAAAGTGGTTGATGGGGAGAGGGGCCTAAAAGCACAATAAGTCGTAATGTTAAACACAAGAGCAAATTCATATTATAAGATCAATCAGATTAGAAAAATAATGTAAAAGCACATCAGAGAGGGGATAAGTACAAACTACAAAACACATGCACACGTGTATACTGGTAAATGGGCTTCTTCCGCAACACGAGAGTCAGTCAGAATCCATTAACGTATAGAGATTAAATGATCTGAAAGGGGAGTGGGGAAGATGGTTCCTATTCGAACAAAGGGAAATCGAGCACAGAGTAAGGACAACCTGTTTCACATTGATTCCCTATGTTGGTAGCAGTTTTCCGACTCAGAACTAGCCAGAAAAAAAGCAAAGGGACCGAGATCTAAAGGAGCACGGCAGAGTGGGAGATAAAGGGAAGCGTGCTAGTGAGGAGTTGCGGCATCACGGCTATATCCGATTAGCTCTACAACAATGTAAAAAACAGCCATTGCCTAGAAAACCCAAACCACCCTCTAATACTTTGGGGTGGAGCAGTCGGCAAATAAGAAGCGTTCCCAGCAAGGGGTGAACTATGGTTACCCATCCAAGAGAGAGACGCACTCTGCTCATGCTCAGAGGCACCCTTGGCGTTTCTTCCAATGTACCGCAACTGGTCCCCGGGGCTGACAGCAGGCTCCCGGCCTGAGCCGTAACACTTTCTTTACCGCTCATTTAAACTTCCCTGCCGTTGCGGAAATCTTCTCCCCAGCTCTCTGCCCTCCCGCCTCTCTCAAGGCGGCGAACCGGGGAGGCGGAGACCGGCAACCTAAAGCGGTATCAGGAAGCCAAACACGCGAAGGAACTCGTAACTGACAATATGGCAATCCAATCAATTTCGAGGGGCGGGGTCTTGCCAACGTTCGAAGACGGCGACGAGGGCAACGAAAATCCCGCGCAGACCGTTGCTAAGGACGCGACAAAAGGCGGGTCCGCGCCATTTCCGCGCTAGCCTGTTATAGCGCTATGGTTCCACTTTCAATATCCTATGGAATCCTGGAGTTTACAGTTTAGGGAGGGACCTTTGAGCTTCAAAGGCCCATCCCTAAACTGCAAACCCCAGGATTCCATAGGATGTTGGAAGTGGAACCATAGCGCTATAACAGGTAGCGCGGAAATGGCCCTGATGGTGCAAGTTTGGAATGACTGGGAGTTTGCCCATCCTTTCCTCCCGGCTAACTTTTGTGGAGAGGGAGAAGCTTTCCTGAATCATCCCATGGATAGGACAAAGCAGAACTGGGATAGACGTGATCCTCTAAATGCCGTTGGGTTGCCCCTGTCATCATCAGTCGTTATGGTTGCCCACCATTACGGCCAGCAACACTTACAGGACCGCATGTTCCCCATCGACAGAACAAAAGTTTCTTTCTGTCCACAATGCTGATCGTCCACACACTTAAAGAATTGTCACTCACTCTTTTCTTTTTATGACTGTTTCTTTTTTGAAATAAATGCATTTTTAAAAGAAGTAAAGCAGCAACCCTAAACATGCTTTTTATGTTCTTTGCAATAAACTAAACATGGATGGGAAGAGAACACAAATATACCTAATGAAATAAATCCACCTGTGTAGAGGGGATTATTAGGACACTGATAACCTGAACATAATTTTAATCTCTTCATCAAGTAATTTTCCTTTGAATTGTTCCATGTGTTTACTGAGCTTACATAATTTCTTTGTTTCCATTATCAGAAGCAACATCACGCCATATTCTACAACTCTTTAAGGTGCCCAAAATACTGTGTTGCTTTTGTTTCAGAAGTAAACCTGCAATAGGTCTTATGGCTTCCTACTGGTTCTGCACTGCAAGTTTATAGCTATCAAAATGGTAATGTGATTTCCCTCCCCCAAAAAATATTAAAAATTAAAAATATTTGTTTCACCTTCATTTTAAACACATAAAAGTCAGGTCAGGCCAACCTATGCCCTCTATCCATGTTGCACATGGCTTTTAGTACTTAGCACCTGTTGCACTTTTTATTCAGCCCACAGAGTGGAATCCTATGCACATTTACTCAATGTGTAGCCCTGTAGATGTTGTGAGACTGCAACTCTCAGAATTCTTCACAATTAACTATGCTGACTAGGTTTGTTGAAACTTGCAGTCAAACAGCATCTGAAAAACTGCATGATCTCCACTGCTGTCCTGTAGTGTTTAATGATTGTTACTTCCTAACGAGTATTTTTAGAGTTGCAACCAACCTATCAGGGAAAATGTCAATTACATATTTTGAGATCTGAGGTTTGAAAATAATGTTTTCCGTTGAATGGCCTCATTATATTAACAAACTTTCCTCTGTCATATAAGTATGATATGGTTCTTTCTGTTCTTTTTCTGTGATTCTTTCTATTATTTTCTGTAAACTTGCCTCACTGCTTTGCTGGTATATTTTCCCCCTTGAAATTTTTGCCATCAACTGTTGAAAAATTGAATTTTTCCAGTATCGTGGCTGTACTGGTAGCAGCAACATGTGCCTTCAAATTGCTCTGTCAATTTATGGTGCTCCTATTCATTTCATAGGATTTTCTTAGCAATAAATAATCAAAGGTAGTTTGCCATCGTAACTTCAAGCTAAATTCTGTGTGCCCTCACTGTTGTATCTTAGTGCTTCTGCGGCTTGTGATTTGCAGTTTGTACATTTTAGTACAATGAACATTGTATCTAGGGGTACCTACTCAGTAAACATGTATAGACTTCTGTTCTTAGTTTTCTTAAAGAACTATTTCCCACATTAAAGAACTAATTCCTGTAACCTCCATAATACCTTTGAGAATCAGTCACAGAAGCACATCAGTATTTTGGATGATCAGAGACTATTGGCCATGATATCATAAAGCTTCTTTAGTGTTGTTTTTAGGGAAATATAAATCATAACTTTATATAAATCAGTAGATCTTTATATGAAATACCCAGTGAGTAGTCTATGCCTGTAATCTCTTTCACAATGTTTTTATTCCAGAGTGAATTCACTGATCTTTTAAAAAGCATTTTGGTGTCTCTGGTGTTACCATTTATTAATTTTATTTAGAGTATTTGTATCCCATCCTTCAACCAAAAAGCTCCCAAGGCAGCTCACAAATCATTAATTTGACAGTTATTTATGACATTCAGAAGGGCTGTAGATGAGTGAAACAAAATATCCTCTATATGCTGAAGACCTCAGTGTGAGTCCATCTTTTGGCACCTCTAGGTAGTGCTGAAAAAGACTACAGTTTGAAATCCTGCAAGGATGTCACCATATTGACTAGTAGACAATAAAGACAATAATGTGCCAAACAGAGTAATGGTCTGATGGTAGTAGTACAAGATTGCTTTCTGAGATCCTGTTGAACTTATATACTCCAAAAGGATATAGGAAAATTAATCAATAGCAATACATTGAAGGTAACAGATCCCTTCTGATCTCAGAACATAAGCAGGGTCAGACATGGCTAGTACTTGGGAATGTGACCACCACAGAATACCAAGTACTGTAGGCTGGTGCTACTCAAAGTGGTGGTACCTGGGAAAGTGCTAGTTCCTGGCAAGTTTCCAAAAAGGAAGGAAATGACTATAGACAGTGTGCACATATATGATGCTGACTGGTGGCACATTGGCAAAAGAATAAAAATAAAAAAAATTACTGGTCCCCAGCATCATCCTGAGAAGCACTACTGTAGGCTATATTCAGACAAAAGTAATGCAAACACATCTAAATATTAATTGGCTTAGAAAACCCTATGAAATTCATGGAGTCACCATAAGTAGACAGACAACTTGAAGACACATGCTTTACTTTTTAATACTGGATTGCAGAACGTTGTCACACATTATAAAATACTTGTGAAAATATTAAATATTATTTAAAATATTTTATCGTTCACAAATTATTTGATCTTTAAAACAACACAATACAGATTGTTGTCTAACACTGAGACAAACCAGGCTCCCATTTTTTAGTATCATCACCGTTTGGAATCTCTACATTTTCCAAGGTGGCAGGACATGTACTGTATGCAAATAACATACAACTCTTCAAAAGGGAGCTTTCTTGTTATGTCATGTTTACAGGTATAGGCTTAGAGCTCTTTAAAGGGGAATTAGATAAATGCAGGGAGGCTTACTCATTGCTATGGAGGGCTAAGTGTATAGGATATACCAATAAAATATATCCACATTCAGTGTCAGTATGCCATTGTTATATCAGTTACTGAGAGGAGGATGGGGAACAGAGAGGAAAGCCTTCATGTCAGCTCCCTGCTGCAAGCAGGATGCTAGATTAAACAGGGTTTTGATCTGACTCTTCTTATGCTTTTTATTTTTGTGCTTTTCCATTATATTAATATGTATGGCAAAGATCTAGAACAGAAACAACAGCAGCATCACAGAACATTATACTGTAGCCAGAACTAAAGAAAAACAGATTTACCCATCGATCTCACATATAGACCACCCACCAAAATCCAAATATCTGGAGCAGGAAGCAACACTATCATGAGCTAACGAGTGAAGAGAAGCAGGGTGGCCCTCTTCCCTCCATCCCTGGGATTTGTTCCTCTCCCTTTAGCCTCTTGAATCAGAAACCGACGACCTTTTTGAGACGACAGTGACCAGGCGCCTCGCTGCGGATACTTGGCAAACACACATGCCATCACTCCCCACGTCCACTGCTAACCCAGCCCTCCTGGCACCTTCCTACCCGGATTCTCCCGGCTAGCTGCCAACGTCCCTGGGAGAAACTACATTTCCCAGGAGGGTGCGGGGCTAGGCGCAGGCGCGAGCACTCCCAGGGGAGCCTCTGCGGCGAAGATGAGTTCACGATTGGCTGGAGGCAGTTCCAATCGGGTTCTTCATTGGCTGTTCCGGACGCGGTGGCCGATGCCGGAAGGAGGAGGGGTGCAAAGCATTATGGCGGCGACGGCGGCGGCGGCGACTGGGTCGGAGAGTGGGGAGAGCACGCAGGAGATGATGGAGGGTGAGCGGCTGGCTTGTGGCGCGCGGCGTCCGAATCTGGGTCAGGGCAGGGCCGGGCCTGCTCGGGCGATCGTGGGCAGGAGGAAGGAGCCGTGGGCGCTGCCCTGCCGTGGGCGGGGGGCGCTGTGGAAGGGGATTCCGGTGGAGTTGGTGGGGGCTCTGTTTGTGGGGTGGCGGGAGCGGGGGAGGAAGGGCTCTGCGGAGGTAGAGCCAAGCGCTGCTGCTGGGGCGAGGAGCCCGGAACGCTTCCCGAGCAGAGATGAGACAGCTCCTTCAGTCTCCTGCCGCCGTCCTGATGCAGGTGCCCCCTCTTTCCCCCGCCTGGCCACCAAATTTCCCCCCGTTGTTCAGCGAATGCTTTAGAACGGGGGTAATCTGGTTCCTCTGTTGCCTCTGGTGTGGCCGTTTTAAATGGGTGGGGGCAGGAGATCTTTGGGAAGAAGAAGCATCCGACTGCGTTGCCTTCCAGCAGCTGCAGCAGCACCGCTCAGTGCCTGCGAGAATATCAGCTCTAGCTGTTACTGACTCATAAATAGGCACCTCCTCCCCGTCTTTTATATCCCTCAACTGCTTCTTTATTTCCCATGAGTTCTTTCCCAAATTGCACTATCTTGCCCCAACCTCAACATTTTCCTGTTCAGATTTATCTTAAAAAAGGAGCAGCGAGGCGCTTTATTGAATGGCGGCATAGAGACTATAGCCTTAGACTGTATTAATCTCTTCTGCAGCGATAGACTCTCATTGCTTGGGGTCGAGTGGAAAAAGAAATAAGAGTTTGAAGAAACGTGTTCTTCTTTTTATTATTATTTTTTTCTCCTGACTTTCTGCCAAAAATGGCATTTTGGCTGTATATGCAGTAAGAACATAAGAATTCTGTATGGTCCATGATAAGATGTTTTTACATGTGCAGATGTACACTTCAGCACACAACAGATATTCAGTAGATATTAGGCCTGAACAGAATGGCCCCTTGGATACTATAACATGCCAGCTACAGTGTACGCTTCCAGGTAAATAATGAATTCCTTCTTGGCTCATGTACAGTGTCAAGGTTTGCTTAGATCTTTGAGGATGAAACATTGTAGTTTTATAGTATTGCAGAACAGCAGGGTGTGAAAAATGACTAAAACCCATGACTTTGAATCCAAGAATTCAGGAGATTCCTGGTAGCAGGACTTGCTTGCTTGTACAAGTCAAGGAAAGTGCAAATTGGCTGCATGCAGGGACTCCAGACTAATTCATATCTCTATTTATTAAGCCAAGATGTGACAATCGGATCATATAAGCTCAGTGATTCCCCCCTCATAAGCTCAAATACCCTCACCTGAAATGCTTACAAGGCATAACTTGATCCTCAGTTTGGCCCTCAGAGCATGTGCAGATTAGTTTTCAATTTGGGCATGGGATATGTTTAGCTTTCTAACTAGTTCTCTTGTTCTGTAGGTCTTGTCCCCAAAGTTGTGTTCTGTGCATATTTACCTGGAAGTGAACTGTTGAACTCAGTAGGGCTTGCTGCTCAGTAAACATATCTGATATTAGTCCTCTCTTATTTTGCACATGCTCTTCTACCATTTGTTGATTAGAAGTGTCTCATTTTTTGCCTCTATCCTTTGGTCCTGAAATAAGTGTAATTATGATGTGTCCCTTTTAACTCAGTGGACAGGAGAATCGAGTCTGAAGAGTCAGGAGATGATGAAGGAAAGAAGCAAGCGGTTTGCATAGTATCAGACCTCAGTCAACAGAGTTTAAGGGATGAGCAGAATGGCGAGAATTCAACAGGTAAACTCTTGTTCAAGTAGAGAAATCATCTGTTGCATCTAATGAGACTGTAGTACTGTTTAAGACTTTTCAAAACCTCATCTCCCCAAAGTTTTAATAGACAACTGAAGATGTTCATGCAACCAGGCTCTGGGGAAGTGATTTTATGGTGTTGTTTTCCCCCTCCCATTTTATCAGTGCTTTTGGATCTTTTTGAATTTGTTTGGTTTATTGGTTGCATAGATGTAGTTCTATATGGCAGGTTATGCTGTCATTTTTCATGAATAGTGGGGGTATGTATTAAATGTCTTGAGCAGTTATAACAGCTTTTGTTAGCCAAGTTGTGGGGTTTTTGGTGGTGTTTTGGTGGGTGTTTCTGCTCTGACTTTATATAACACTTGCAGTAAACTATGCATAATATTAGCTGGCAGTATATAATTCCTTACCTAACAAAGGATGTATACCGTTGGAAAAGAGCTGAACGTTGAGGAACTACAGAGCTGTATCTAATGAATATAAAATTCAAAATGGCAAAGTCTAGTGATCTTGTTCAAGATTTCTTTTTTTTTTTTCCAAATATTGAAGAAGTACGTGTTTGATCATATCTTTCTTACAAGTGAAGAGCAATGTTTGGACATGCTTTTCTATGAACAGCAACAAAATGTTGTCTGTTTTAAAACAGTATTTTATTTGACATAAAATATTCAGTGGCAGCACAATGAAAACCAGAAGATGTTTACGGATAATGTCAAAGAAATACCTTTTCTTATGTTTAGGTCACCGTAACATTTTAGGGTGAAATTACTGGATGAAAAACATAAGAAAAGTAGTTGCCTCCTTCTAGGGATCAATCTACCTAAGAACCAAAAAGAGGATGCCAGTGAGGGAGTCATAGTTACAGAATGGCATCTCCTCTGTTTGCAGGGGTGGTCTGGTTATGTGTGAACTGAAGGGCCTTTCCACACTATACTGTTAGAGTTCTGTTATTCTACTTTCAACATCCTGTGGAATCTTGGAGTTTGCAGTTGGGGGAGGCATTTAAAATTCTCAGCTGGAGAGCTCTTTGGCCTCAGTAAACTACAAACCCCAGATTTCCACAGGATGTTGAAAGTAGAATAATAGCACTATAACAGTATGGTGCAGAAAGGCCCTGGAGTTTGTGGACAGAAGAGATGGTCCCATCTGTATCTTTGAAGAAGAAATGCACACAGAGGGTTTCGTTGGAAAAAGTAGCCTCTTTGATCTTAATTTCTCCTTCATCCCAATCAAGACTGGTTGTTCCCTTATTGTTGTCATTAAGGCACTAGTTGAAAAGCAACATTTATATGCCTTTCGGAGGGGTAGGCAAGTGTTAGTTTTGTTCTATTATATCTTATTGATTCTTTGTCTCCTTATAACTGTGTTTTCAGAGAGTGTTCTTGTGATGGATTGTGTTTTCTCTAAGTTATTGGCTTTCCTGGGCTGTTTGGAAGGAAGGGTGAGATATAAGTTAAGTAACTTTTCCTCTTGCAGCAAAACAGTATTTTAAAAACTAGGTGAAGCGGTTCTGATTAAGCATGTTCAGGACAATTCAAAATAACTGAAACTGTTGTATTGAGTCTTGATACTGAATATGGATGAACCACTGATGAGCTAGGTAGTCTTCCACACACTTAGAGAACAACAACACAAAAACATTGCACAGAGTGATTTAGTCAAATGGACATTACCACAGAGTGTTCAAGATCAGGTTCTTGGTTTTTTTATTCACACAAATTGTTTTTGTTTTGATTCAGTCTTGGCTTCTGGTGTAAGGCAGATGCTTGGTTTACCCCTTGTAAGTTTTGCCCTCAAAATCTTGTACAATTTTACACTGGTGTTCTGTTTTAGCTAAGAACATTCAGAGCTAAGAATCTCTTCCTTTTAAAGTCCTGTTTAGCGCTGGACTTTTCAGACAAAGTCAGACTGGGCAATTTATTATAGTCATCTGCCATCCAGCATTGGGGTGGGCAAAATCCCTGCTGACAGCAGCTTCTGAAGTGCATCTGGGTGGTCCCTCAATTCATGGAAGAACAAAAGGAAACAATAGAAACTAAACCCATAATGGTCAAGAATCCAAAGTGCAAAAAGTTGTTAGGAATATCTGTTGGTTACAAATTCCATATGTGTACACATACTTGAAGGAATCCACTATAGCCCTGTAGATTATTGAATAATGTACTATTTCAAAGAAAAATTGCTGTTTTTTTTTTGTCCCAGTCCCAAACAAATCGATGTAATGTAATAAGAGATAGGAACTGTGTAACCTTCCAGATGTTGCTGAGCTGAAACTCCCAACTTTCATAACTTTTGTGGGAGGGGACTTGGTAGGGCTATGGGAATTGCAGTTCAGTTAACTGCATAGTTTTAGATGGCCAGTGTGGCATAGGAATTTGATCACTGAAGTACAACTCTGGAGATTCAGGTGCCCATTCAGACAATAAAACCCATTGGGTGACCTTAGGCAGGTCATACTCTCCCAGCTTCTGAGGAAGGCAATAACAAAACCCTTCTGAACAAATCTTGCCAAGAAAACCCCATGATAGTGTTGGCACCAGTCGGGAATGAGTTGAAAGCACACAACAGCAACAGCAACTGCACAATTTATACCAGAGCTTTCCAGACTTTTCATGTTGGTGACACAGTTTTTAGACATGCATCGTTTCGTGACACAGTAATTCAGTTTTACTAGGAAACTGGAGGTTAAACTAAGATGTGGACACATACTAAATTGTAATAACACTTCTCATGAAAACCTTTCATATATTTTTAAAAATATATTATTTATAAATAACATACATTTCCAAGATTGATGTATTTTTACTCATAAATGACAACAATATGTGCAAGAATTAAAAAAAATTGAATAAAACCAATAATTATCATTTTTGTGAGATGTATGAAGTTGATAGGATGAATACAGCTTTTCAGTATTTGGTGGGATATTAGATAAAGACACTCGTGTTTTGTCATCAAGCATTTTTAAGCTTCCACGTTTCATCGAGGAAAGGCCAGTGAGGGCAGCAGGAAAGGCAGCCCCCCCACCCGATCCTGGCCCACTGCCATCACCCTCGCTGAGGAAAGACCTTGGCAAGAGCAGCAGCAGCGGGCTAGGTTTGAGGGGGGGTCTTTCTTAGGCTGGAGAGGCAACACACTAACACATCGTAGGCGACACACTTAACATGTCGCGACATACCATTTGGAAAGCCCTGGTTTATACCCATGCACTGCATTAGCAAAAACTGTTTTGAGTTATAACTCACAGATAAATAGCTTTACGCTTCTCAAAATACATACATACTTCTGCAGCACTCAGGTGGTCCTAAATGATAGTTATATACCCTTAGGAGTTTTTTTAATGTTGAGTTGTGTTAGCCACTACTGTATTAGGAGCCTCGGTATGCTAATAGAAGCTTTTGTTTAAAATGTCAAGGAAGGCAAATGTTATTTCCAACATATGGTGTAAAGATCTCTTGCTCCTTGGGTGTTTTTCAGTTGATTTGTCTTATATGATAGTTGTGAATCAGGACGGCAAGACTCTGTTCTTCAGAAGAATATTTTTGAAGACTTGTGCCACTGATATGACTAATATGCCCGCCAGTTAAATATTTGAGATGGTTTAGTGATAATGGTGTTAGGTGCTGTCATGAAGGCACAACATGAGCTGATTAGAATAGATTGCACATAGGGATTTCAAAGGTCTGCAGTTCAGACATGGCTTCAGAAGTTGTATGGTTCATCTGCATGTAGTCAGAAGTCTGTGTAGAAAATTGTCATGTCTTGGTCAACTTGTTTGCCATCTTGAAACAATCTGCCAGTTAGGGCTGCTGAAAAACATGATCATACTCTGAAATGGGAGCAGGCACTCTTAGCTGGGACATAATGGCAGCAGACTGTCTGGCTCTGATTTTCACAGGAGCTTAGTGAACAAATTACTGGGAGAAGATGAATGAGACAATAGCAATTGAGACAAGGGAAACAACCTTTACTAATGTGTTTTTAATGACAAGGTATCCCATGATTACACAGAAAATTTGTGTTAAATTAATCTTCAAAGTCTGTGTTGTTGTTGGTTTCTTAGCCTGACCTAAGGGTTTATAATCTGGCTGTAGGTTCACTGCAGCAGTTTTGTGGATTTTTTTTCTCCAGATTTGTTGGTCTGAAGATTTGCAGCCTATATTTCATCTCCTCCACGAGTGCAGTTTTGGCCTTCTAACAATTTGGGCTCCTTTATTGCATTTTGCCCAAGTACCTCAATCTGCAGAGCTCACAGAGGGAATTCTCTTTAAGCCTCTGCCACCTGATGGCAAAATTGTCAGCTGACTTCCCCGCAGATTGTCGCAACAGTTTTGATCATGAAAGTGTGCTACAATCAAATTAGCAAAGTGGGCAGGTGGCTGCTTTGTACATATTTGCAGTATTAATTAAATGATGACATTTTCAGAGTGAACCTCATCTGCTGGCTTGCAGCCTGGGGTTGGCATTCCATCTTATTCACCAGCCAGTATACAAAAAGACTTTGTTTTGGTTAGATATCTGTGGAATAAGGGTTTAGGAAACTGAAATTGGCAATGCTGAGAATGATTATTCGCTTGGAACATTACTTGCATATATAACCAGAATATATTATCATTAGTAAAGTGCTTGTAAGATGGTAGGAAAGTATGTGGAGGTTTTGAGCATAAAAGGGTTCTGAAGCAGAATGATGAGGGGTATTAGTCTGTACACCCCATCCCAGTTTGCCCCACCTTTTATTCCTTTTCTCCATTCCTTGAAACAGAGTGGGAAAAATAGAGGCTGCATGCAGCTCCCAATCCTCACCCTTTTTTGCAGTCCTGTAACCCCCAGGATACCCTCAAAGCTCCCAGATGCTAGGAAACAAATAAATATGTTTTAGTGAAAATTTACTCAAAAATTGCCCATACCACCACAAAAGCACACCAAAATGCAGTGTTGGAATTTATTTGTCTCCCCCACATGAAACCATCCAAAAATAATCTTGAATCAAAAGTGGAAGTGACTCTTGATTTTGCTGTAACTTTATTTTGAGCAATGATGCAGGCTACCTGGGACTACAGGGGCAAAAAACTTGCTTCTGGGCCTTGCGTGTGTGCTACCCTTACTCTAGGCCCTGCAGATCATTTTCCTCATTCTTCCAGTTCTGTTCAGCCATAACCATGCCTTCAGTTATGTTAACTGAATGATGATGTAGCTATCTTGCTTTCCTCCTCCTCCTCCTCCTCATCAAAACAACTTTCTGTAATCCAGAATAAAATGAATAGAACACAGTAAAACTCATTGTTAAAATTACCAGGGCAAGAGAATAGCAGCAGAATAATCATCAACTAAAACAGAACAAAGAGAGCCAAAAAGAATTCATGATAGGTCCGCCTTAGGGTCATAGTAAGTTTGAAATGACTTGAAGGGACATGACAACAAAGCAGAACAAGCCAATTAGAAATAAATGTTCCAGAGAAAGCTGAAGGCTAATGATGAGGGTACTAGGGGGACTTCCTTGAGGAACCTATTCCAAAAAGAGGTGCCACAAGAAGAAAGGCCCTGTCTCTGATCCCCACAGTATTTTCCTTCAAAGACAATGAGATAAGAGAATACCCTCCAGGGACGTTCTGAATCGTGGTGCCAAAGACAGAAAAAAAATATGACAATATGAACTAAAAGATGGCTAGCTCCTTCTTATAATGACCAAAGTTTGAATTTTCTTTCTTGCCAAGTCCCAAAACTTGGAGTATATCCTCCTCCTCCTTTTCACTTAGTTGTATTTCATCACGGTTTCTTGGATAGCTAGTGCTGATCTCTGCATTGATTTCTGCACCCTATGGCTGAAGAGCTATAAATTACAGCATATTTTTCTTCCCATAATGTGAGTTGTCTTTGGTTTCTAAGTTGAATGGGTGGATTTGGGTGGAATGACTGCAGATGTCAGAAGTCACTGGATTTTTTAGTGGTGGGGATGATCTTGGAGCCCATACTGTCCACTCTCCTTGTTCCATCTGACCACACGAACTAAACATTTCTGGTCTCATATAGCTACACCAGAAGAAGAGAGAGGAAGCACATCTGTGAGAGGTTCAGAAAGTGGAGCTAATCCATGGTGCATTTCATATGAGAAAGGGACATTCCAGAGACCCTTTTCCTTGGGCAAAAATCACTGATTCTCCGGAGCATGGTTACTGTACCTCTCAGTTTGATTGCCAGCAAATATGTGTTTCACTCTACTCTCAGAGCAGTTCAGTATGAGAAAACTGAGGGCTTCATAGACACAGGCTATTATAGAGTTCTTATTTCACGAACCATTATTAACAAATCCTTTGGTCCCTTTTTAAACTTTAAAGAACACCCATAATATACTATAGTGCTTCAAAAACCGAAAAGACAGCTTCTGTCCCAAGAAATATATGAGAGTATTTGTGGTGAGAGACAACAGCAGAATAGGAGAGTAGAAAGAGACACAAGTAGCAAAGGAGGAATGTGAGCCAAAGTGGTTTTGTGTATGGATTTTGTGGCTGAGGATTAAGAATGAAGCCAAACAATTTGAGGGATAGGGAGAGTACAGGGAGAGCGAGATGACACTTTGTTTCAGTCATAAGATTTAGCAGGGCAGTGGAGTTGAGTCATTTTAGAGAGCAGGCGTCCTAGTCAAGAGAGTATGATAGTGAATTGTTTAGTGCAAATTCAGTGTGTTGGAGTGCTCTTTCTGTCAGTTGCTTGGTAATACATGATGGAAAGATTCTACTCAGCTTCCAAATTGAGAGCAAGTATGAATTATTCAGCACAAATCTCTGAGGTCCACCTCCACTCACTCTGAGTGAATTTGGCAGGAATGATCTGTGTTTTTAACTTCAAAGCAGTAAAACAACATTTTTTTGCAGATCCCTGGTAACACTCAGCTCATTCAGCGTGAGGCATAGTGTATGCTAATGAAAATGTAGGACCTGGCAAGATGGGTTGTGTGTTTACCTATTTTTCAGTGGAAAGGAATATAGGTACAGTTCTTCAAGTGATGAGGCAGTGTCTTGCCACCAGAAAGATGGTATAAATGTGTTTCTTACATTATAATTGCTGAGCGGTATTGTCCAGTGGGAACAAGCTGTTTCTTCAGTGTGGAAACCTGAGAAAATAGCCAAAATGCACAAGCAACCTAATGTTTCTAACAGTTTACAATTCAAAGTGTTTGCAGTTACTTTGTCAGCTGTGACCTCTCCACCATAGGCAATGAAAGACAATGTTGCTAGTGTGAATATTTTTCAAGTTTTGGTGTTTACTTACTTATGTTACACACAAGTATACAGCCGCTTCTCGCTGGAAAAGTGACCATTATTTTATATCCTAAGCTAGCCTTAGAAGAGCTAGTGTGATTTTTTTGTAGCTGCTGTCTGAACTCATTAGCTGTTCCTGGTCTCCTGAAGGCATGTTTTCTTTTGTGGAAGAGCTGACTTTGCAAATATGGTTTCAGTGATGAGCAACATGGACTTACACATGGTGCACTTGCTCTGTTGCAGTGGACGCAGAAACACCGGTGGACATGGAGACAATTAGCCTGGATCCAGAAGCAGAGGTAATACAGAACCCATTTTCATCTTATAAAAATATAGGGGAAGAGGACACAGCCAAAAAGTAGAGCTCTAGGGAAAAGCTGCTAAACACTGGGCTGTTGACATTGGATGCTGAATTACAGAACATACTGTGTTTCCCTTTTGAAAACAATAAAACTGCATTGTAAGTGGGGTGTGGAAAATATTTTGTATGAGAAAAGCTGGGTCACAATAGAGATACAGCAATAGAGATACAGGTTGAGTATTCCTTACACAAAATGCTTGGGACCAGAAGTGTTTTGTATTCTGGATTTTTTTTTAATTTTGGAGTACTTTTATTTGCATATATATGAAATACAGTACTGTACATGAGATCTCTGAGGAACCTGTGAAGGAATGCGCAGGAGCACAGCAGCCACTGCTTCATTTCAAATTCTGTGCTTGGATTCCTACCAGTTCACAGATCCTTGCATCTCTCTCCAGCCTCTCATCTCTCTCTAGCCTTGTGTCTTGCTTGTTTGCTACTTGTATAGTATATGAGACATGAGGCTGGAGGGAGACTTAGGATCTGAAAAACGAATGAGCAGAAGAGCTGCAGCTGCCACTTTGAAGGTGAAAATGAATAGCTGGCAGCAAAAAGTTGGTTTTTAGAAGTTTTCAGATTTCTATATAAGGAATACTCAGCCTGTGTCAGGATAGAGAGTTTCAAAGGCAGAAAATATACTTTATCAATGATCCCAGAAGGGTGCGTAGGTGTCTTCTGCCTTTTTATCTTTGAAGATCTGCACTGACAAAATGTTTATAATCCAGTAGTATGGTGGGAAGCCCTGATTAGTCTGCAAGTCAAGCAGCTCCACTTGAAGAGCTTGTCTACAGATTAACTTAAAGGGGTATTTCCAGATGGCAAGCAAGCAGAAGGCACTCAACAGCTATTCCATCTGTCTTCTGCTTAATGGATTCTCCATCCATAAGAAAAAAGACAGAAAAAGTAAAAGAAAAACAAGGGTTCTTAAAAGTAGAATATAGTGTCATCTGAATCCCCCAGAAAATTCAGCAAATCATGATAAAAAAACTTCATCTAGAGGACCTATATTGCCTGCTCTCTCTGTGTGTATTTCACTCCCCCGAACTGAAAAACGGCACACATCACTTTTCAAGCATGATGAAATATTCAAACTTCTGCATAGGACTGTCAGAACTAGTCCTGTCTGTTTGTTGCAGAAGCTAGCTGTGCACAGTGTTGGTAAGCTTTCCCTGCAGTGTCACCAGATCATCCCTTCTCCTTCTCCAAAGCAGTGTTCAGTAGATTTTAAAAACATCGATTGTGGCTGGTTGTATGTGCCATAGTTTTATAAAATGGCTGAAAGGGGTACATTAGGTAGCATCAGTGTTACGTGTGACATTTTCAGAGCTGGGAGCAGGAAGAAAGACATATTGTTTATGTGCAGTACTCACATATGAGAAGAAACGGTTATCAGCCAAAACAGGCAATGTCTTACAGAAGTAATCATAAACAACTTTAGTGTTGTGTAGAGAGCGGGCTACAAGTGCAGGTTAGCTTTGATCTGAAGAGGCCATGTACACAAAGCTTAGCTCTTTTTGCACACATTTCCTGTGCAGTCTGTTTTGGAAGAGCTGCTTTCATTCACCTATCTTAAAAGTAATACTGAGATTAACCCTTACAAAATGTCTAAGGTAACTTACAGCTTGTTTATGTTTCAGGATGTTGACCTGAATCATTTCCGAATTGGCAAGATTGAGGGGTTTGAAGTGCTTAAGAAAGTGAAGGTGAGACTCTTAAACAGTATGTTCCATTAAGCCAGGGTAGCTCCACCCACTTCTGCATAATCATGTTTGTGCCTGGCAGCCTTTGATCTGTGTTGTGTTTCTCTAATTAGCAGTATGTAGCATAGTGGTGCAGTTGCTTCAGTTCTGGAGCAGTATAGGAGGTAGCAGTACATGTGAGTGGGGAGACAGAGACTGAAGCTGTACAGAGGGATACTATTAAATATTCTCCTGAAACCCAAACTGTGTACAATGCAAAAAATCCATGAATCAAGTCTCTTTTTAAAATAAAATAAAACTTAAAGCAGCAATGAAGGTGAGTTAGGTCAACAAAGCAGTACTGGTATGGGGATGTTTAACCCTCTCCCCATCCTGAAGTGCCTTACCCTGTTAAAATTAACACTATCCCATCTTCAAAGTCTACCAATAGTTTTGTTGGAGAAAAAAGATGGAAGCAATACAGAACTTGTCATCTTTCCCAAGCAGGCCTAATAGTAACTGTAGTGGGTGAGTTTGCTCAAGAGCAGTAAATACTTCTTTCCCCCAGCACTATTGCCTGGTACTAACTCAAATGTCTACACAGCTGAAAAAGAAAGTCAAGAGATCTGATTTTCCATGTGACTTGTAGTTTGATCCTCTGTCTCCTCAGCTGGACAATGCAGAGGTGCACTTCAGCTGCCATTTTGCACTTTCTTATGGCTCCGAAACTGCTCAGACTGGTACTACCAGCATTTTGCAGTTGTTCTTCCTAGTGGTGATTCAAAATAAGACCTTCTGGCTGCTATAGAAACTTTCATGGTGGTAATAGGGAGATAAGTGAGAAACAAAGGAGGTGAAATAGAGCAAATAGCTGAAGAAAGAGGAAGGGACCATACTGACAGAATGATGTGTACTTTCGATCTCATTGTTTTCTCATTTTATTTATTTTATGTCCACCCATTAGACTCTTTGTCTCCGCCAGAACTTGATTAAGTGCATTGAGAATCTGGAACAGTTGCAAAGTCTCAAAGAGCTGGATCTTTATGACAATCAGATTCGAAAGATTGAGAACTTGGATGCCCTGACAGGTCTGGAGTGAGTATCTGGACAGAAAGCAAAGAAGATCATTGAGCTGGCAGTGGCAACATTTGTAGCTTTCACTTAGAGCATTTTAATGCACTCATTCCATATGTATGTGTGTGTACGTAGATAATCCTGTACATCAGGGATGAAAAGCCTTTTTTATGTTGAGAATCACCTTCCTTTGGGGTATTCAGCTGGGGCTACACACTGGGAGGGTAAAGGCACCATGAATAGAACCAGAGCTAAAAATAAGCAAGCCTATGCTTCTGGATCTCCCTCCTCCCAACCTACCTGGCTGGTACATGAACTGATTACTTGTGGTCTTCTGAAATTCATCTTAGGGCTACATGAGATCAGGCCAAGGTCTGCAGGTTGCTAACCCATGTTATATATGTCTACTCAGGAAGCTCTGCTGTGACTTCAGTAGAACCTGCTCCTAAATAAATAGGTATAAAAGGTGAGGGACTTTTTGTCCTACAAATAATTTTGGACTTCAGCTATCAAAAACCTCAGATAACATGGCCAGTGGTAAAGGTTTATGAGATTTGTAGTTCAAAGCATTAGGAGGCCCAAAGATTACCCTCCTTTGTGATAAAGGACTGCATCTTGATTACCCTCCTGTGTGTGTAGTGTGTTGTGATGGATGGATTAGTAGGTTTAGACTAGGGAGGACCAGGTTCAAACACCTATTATGCCACCATAAACCTCACTGAGGTATCTTGGGCTAGCCTGTTGCACTATCAGCCTGCTGTACCTCATACAGCTATCATGACAATAAAGTGGAAAACAGCCATGTGTCTAGGACCCTGAGTTCATTAGCGGAAGGAGGATGGGAATATAAATGTGGTGAATGCTCTCTAAAACTATTTTTCTTAGTGTTTCTTGTGTTTCCTCTTAGGGTCCTGGATATTTCATTTAACATATTACGGCACATTGAAGGGCTTGATCAACTCACTCAGTTAAAGAAACTCTTTCTTGTCAACAATAAAATCAGCAAAATTGAAAACCTAAGCAACTTACAGCAATTACAAATGTTAGAGCTGGGATCTAATCGAATCAGGGTAGGTATTTGTTTCCAATTGCTGATAAAGATCATTCCTGGACACAGCCAGTCCTATCAAACAGAAGGAGGAGGAATACTAACCTTCAGGTTATAGATATGCTGTGCAAGGGGAGGAGGGAGCTGTGCATCAGTTCCTTTTCTAGTGAGGCATTGGGAGGAGTGTGTGTTCAAATGGCGCACAATCCATTTCTTCAGTTATTCCCCTCATTTATAAGAAAGGATGTTGTTCTCCCTTTTGAAAAAAAATCAAGAAAAATATGTTATAATTTAAAAGGCAAATGCATCACAATATTGATTGTGCTGCCCCATGATTCTTCTAAGCAATGTGGAGAGGGACGCATTCAGTTCTTACATAAAAGGCCCAAATATTGAAAAGTGCTGAAAAAAATCTTGTGTCCCTTGTGGGGTTTTGACCACATTACTTGAAGGCAGAACAAACCCAAGCTGCAGACTTAGCAGCAAGGGATAGTACTTTCTAAAAGCACTAAGTATTTGTTGGCAAAAAAACCCCAGTGTTAAAATAACCAGTGAGAGGTTGGAACTCTTTTTCTAAAAACTAGTAATTCAGGATGAAAGATTTGAATGTAAGACACAACATGGAAGGTGACCTTTTTAAAAGAAAACAACACAGAGCAGTTTTGATAGAGTGGCCTCAGTACCAAGATGCGGTGGAATCGTATGATGAATTCATGTTGATACTGGGCAGTCAGCATGCTATCTTTTGGGCCCTCTGTATAATTATAATTGTTTATAAGCCTTAGGTGCTAATTTTCCTTCTAGTAACAATACTGACTGGGTTTCTCCACCTCTGAAGTATTCTCCCAAAGTAGCATTATCTCATTGTACCAGCTCTGCATGGGTTCTTTAGGTGTTTAATTATTCAAGCATCACATTCCATTCATAGAATGCAACATACTCCAAAATAGCTGCCCTAACAATTCTTCTTTCTTAAGGAACCTCTTAACAAAGCCTCTTATAAAGTTGCAAGTCTTTGTAAAGTGGGAGGACTGTGACAAGACCTCAGACCTGAAAGCTTGGCAAGACCATATTCCAAATCTTTCCTGCAGTTTATCTGTATATTCTGTATGTGAAACTTTATTTTGTAATGCAAACCAGAGTTAGTTTGTCTTACATAGTGTGAGACATCTGATTATAATAATTTCATGGACATGGTAAGTACCCACTGTACATCACCTCAGGGGCTGTGGTGGGTTGAGAGGTGAGATAAATGTTTTCAATAATGCCCAAGATCACTGTGAAGGAGTGGCTGAGGCCATTTGAGTTTGCTGACTGGGCTTCGGTCTAGTTCAGTAGACAGCGCATTTCAAGATAGTGACTTCTTTGGTATGGTCATCTTACAGGAAATTCAAAATATTGATACTTTGACTAACTTGGACAGCCTGTTTCTGGGAAAGAACAAAATCACCAAGCTGCAAAACCTTGATGCATTGACAAACTTGACAGTACTCAGCATACAGGTACCTAGACTTGCTGTTTTGTTTACTCATAGGAATATCGTTCAGCTTGTTGTTCTCATTATATAAGCTTTGCAAGCAGTTACAGTTTGCACTATTGCAAACTGCTCTTCCAAATGCTCTGATTACTTTTAATTTCTGATTAAGAATTAAGGAAGCTAACTGTAGTTAAGATTACTGTTCTGTGGCTTTTTTCTCCCATGTCATTCTTAAAATAATGAACTGATGCATATCTTCTGTCTTTTGAGAGCTCACACAAAGTAGCATTTTCTGCTTCATTAGAATCATAGTCATATCTAATGGAAGGTGTACTGTTGCATCTCTCTTTGTTGCCTCACACTGTTGGAACCTTGTACTTAATCTTTCATGAAAGTGATAAGAAAAAGCCTTGTACAAGTTTAAGCTAGTCAGTCCTTGCGTTGCTTTTGAAATGCAGAGAGGAAGATTGAAGTTACATCAATCTAGCCAAGATTCATGAAGTATCAGATCTGAACTATAATATACATCAACCAAAGAATATAGTTGTCTTAATGTGGTATTGTGCTTTACTGGGATAACACAAGAACAATTCTTGTGCAAATTTGTCTAAGTTGTTTACCATACAGATGTTATACCAAAAGTCTTATTCTGTCATTTTAACTTTGTTTTCTTTCGCTACTCTAGAGCAATCGGTTGACCAAGATTGAAGGGCTGCAGAATCTGGTGAACCTGCGAGAGTTGTATCTTAGCCATAATGGCATAGAAGTCATTGAGGGGCTGGAAAACAATGTGAGATACTATTTTCTCCTTAACTAATTAATTAGCTCAGTCTTTATAGAGAACTAAAAAATTTTCCCATCTTTGTCCAGCTTGACATGGATGATTTTGTTTCTGATTTGGACAGAACAGCTATTTGACCAGTGACACCTACAATCCGTAACATTTGTTTCACACCAAGTTCCTGAAAAATAGACCAGAAATACACATTTTATGAAAAATGCTGGTTTAATCATTGGTCTCGACCTCGTACAGAAATCTTTGCAGTGTAAAGATAAGTGAAAATATCAAGTTTGGTGGAAAATGGCTCATAAATGTGCATTCCAAAGCACATTTGCAGAATACAGAAATTCACAGTGTGCATTTGGAAAATACCCAGATGGATCAGGTCAGAAACCTTGCTAATTGATCCCATTGGATAACACAACAATCATGATACCTTTAATAAAAGCATATGAATTGATATAGCACAAGAGAAAGAGACAGACATTTGAAGTTAAAGATAAACAGACTTGTTCTTGCCCCAAAAGACTTGCAAACTAGGAGGAGATAGGAATGGAGAAAAGGGACAGAAATGGAGACAGGTGAAACAGAGAAAATGTATGCATTTATTTCTCTTACATTGTTTGTTCAGTTATCTCATGTAATTCTCTATTGTTATTGAACTGCAACAGCCAAACAAAAAAGTAAAAATAAAACATAAACAGGGTTGGCCAATTAGTGCAGCAGTACAACCCATTGAAACCACCAGATGTAATACCAAAGTCCAGTATAATCAATACCATTATGTGATACCTTTCCGTAATAAGTAAGTATTTGGCATAAAAAATCATTAGATCAAAGAAAATGTGTAGCATAGAACAAAAACTTGAAAAAAATAGAAACAGAACAAATTTTAATACCAACACTTAAGCATAAAACATGTAACATCAATCAATCAAAATCTGCAGTATAGTAAAATGTGTAAAAAAATAAATCAGGGCTGAACACATTGTTACAATATGTCTTCTTCAGAGGCCTGTAGTGAGGTGATAATGCATGGTTTTATAATAAGCCAATAGAAAACAAAACACAGAATTGCCCTGATGCCATACTAGAAGGACAAAATACTCGCCATCAAGCATCATCTCATAGATAAAACTTTTACAGACACCATCCCATCATATGACCTTGATAGGGAATGGCCGTATTATTTTCCACTGCATTATTTGGAAGTTGTGGTCCTCTGAGGTAATTTTCAACAGGTGTTGATTTCAACTAACCTTTTCACAGCAGTTTTCAGTGCAGTTACTGGCAAATAGATCCAGAGTATATTACTATAACAAATATAAACCATGACAGCTGACCAGAATTGCAGGTCAACAACATCCAGAGAGCAACATGTTCCCCACCTCTACAGCAGTATATTAGAATACAGGGATCGTACCACAACCACAAAAGGAGGATTTTGGGAGAAAGTTTTGAAGAAAGCAGGAGGGTGTATCATAGAATCATTTTAGGAGGCCGTTCATGCATAAGGGACAGCGTGGGAGAGAGAACAGACTTGGCTAAGGGAACAAGATACCATTAGACACCTAAGGGGTCTACCGTTGCTTGTCCATACAAGCAAAGACCATATGCAAGGATATGTCTTGACAGCGAGCAGAATGCTAAAGCAGGGCAAGGAATTTGCTGACAGAGGGATGCATTTTTATCATGTCATAAAGAGAGAAGCAATGTGATTTGGTAAAACTGGATCTGAGAAAAAGAAGAAAAGAATAACTGAGGGATCAGCTACCATAGTTTTATGCTCATTGTGGTAATGAATCAGGATATCAGATGTGTAGTTAGAATAAGCTTGGATTTGCCATTTTCTGGTTGAAGAGGAAAATGTTGTTTTTTTCCTGGCGGTCACTCGCAGGAATGATCACATCACATGATTATCATAAGTTTGAAAACTCTCATCTCTTGTGGCTCAGTCTTCTTTCCTTCCATGTCTAGAGTAAATTTCATAATAAGAAAAGCATGCCCAGTCTGGTGCCCTCCAGATCGGTTGGTTTATAACTCCCAGCATTCCTAGGCTGAATGGCATGATGGGAGTTACAGTCTGATACATCTGGAGGGCACTAAGTTGAGAAAGCATGGATAGGGGTTCTAGCCACAGTTCTAACCAATATGAGGCAATATTAAGGTGAACCTATCTCATTGGTATCGTATTAGGAAGTGGTTTGTGTTTTCTTATGTTGAGGGAAGTGGACAAGTTGTAAAGTTGCACCTTTCCAGAGGATGTGCTGTATGTCTTCTTGCGCTTGCTATTCTGTTCAGATTGGCCTGTTGGTAAGTTAGATGCCACTGGACTGAAGAAATGTCGGTCTCTCTTCTATATTCAGATGCCAATGAACAAGTATGTTTAATACTGGGAGGGTGGCAGGGTGTGCAGTATGTATGACTAGATAATTCTGCTACATACCATAACCTTTAACTGTTCCAAATCATTTTTGCTTCAAGGATGCAAAATGTGCAAGACAATCAAAAATGAGACTAAACTTTTCTATATGCTTGTCTTAGAATAAGCTTACGATGCTGGACATTGCAGCAAACAGGATCAAAAAGATTGAAAATATCTCCCATCTAACAGAACTCCAGGAATTTTGGGTAAGTGAGGCTATCAATGGAGAGTTTTTGTGGGGCAGCAAAATGGCAGCTTAGGTGCTTACACTTTGATCTAATCACTGATGCTGATGCCAGCAAGAAGGTACACAGCTTTGTGGAATATGGCCCAAACTGTTCTTCTCTGTTGTCTGAATATGGGAGCCTTTGTTCAAGTAGGGTGTGTATCACTTCACTTGGCACCAACACACATTCTTTCTGTCTGCATCCATAGCACTCTTTTATTTAAATTGGATTTGCTGTAAGTATTTTTTGTGCTATTCTTTCAGATTAAACTTCTCTAAGACTAGTCAGAAAGTAAAACTTTAAAACAATAAAATATAAAATACAGTTAAAGGAAAGTTTTTAAGAGGCAATAACAATAAAAATCACAAGATAGGCATGTTTTCAAGTACAGGTAGGGACCATCCAGTCTTTAAGGACTGTTTTTAAAAAGTTAGGTAACAGGTCTTGTGCAAATTCTGGGGCAGGGCATTCCATGAGAAGAGGGTCACTACAAGAGAGACCTTATCTCTCCGATGTAGACATTGTGAGCTCGACCTCTGTGGCAGGTTCACATATATGCATGAACTCCTTCAAATAATGTGGCCCCATGTTGTTTAGGATAGCAAGTTAGTCATTAGCAGGTCAGGTTGGGTCAGAAATGCACCAGCAACAGGGTTATATCTTATGATGGACTAGATGTTTAAGCAGTAGAGCAGTTTTGTTGTGCCCCAGGAGAGCATCTGTAAAAGCAGCTGTTCACAGAACACACTACAATAGTCTTAATCCAGCAGTGACCAGAATACGGATGTGACTGTATCAAGGCCTTTTATCTCTGGTGTGCTTCTTCCCAGCTTCCTGCTCCGGTGTGCCTCAACTGTCTCCCCTTTTCTTATCCTTTTCACGATGGTCTGTCTGCACTCCCATCTTTTTGGGCTTTTTTATGCCCCCCCATCTTTTATCACACTGAGGATGTGATGGGGATCTCAGATGCATTCAGGAGTTGTAACAGGGAAGACCAACTGAAACAAGTTGGGGAGAAAAAGCCTCTGGCACATGGCACTGAGCTAACATGCAATGTTCTGGTCCACGTAGAAGGTGTGCGTGCAGCAGTCTTTACCTATGCTACTGTTACTGTTCCAGTGTGGGTGTAGTTAGGCTCTATGATTCATTTTTGAAATACACTCTCTGATACTGAACATGATGCATGGCCTTGTTAAAAGTAATTACTGACAGTCTTGTTTTTTATACACGTGTCCTTCAGATGAACGATAACCTCATTGAGTGTTGGAGTGATTTGGATGAGCTGAAAGGAGCCAAGAACTTGGAAACTGTCTATTTAGAGCGAAACCCTCTCCAGAAAGATCCCCAGTATCGACGCAAAATCATGCTGGCCCTTCCATCTGTCCGGCAGATAGATGCCACGTTTGTCCGGTTCTGAACCATCTCCAACTCCTCCTCCCTTGCCTTCCTTCCTCTCAGAGTGTCACAGTTGGAATTTTTATCCACACTGCACCCTGTCTTCAGCCCATTGACACTTACAGAGCAAATGGCCAACCAAGAGCACTGATAGCAGACCTTGAATATAATGCACACTCTTGTTGTTTTGGAATATTATTATAATAATTATTATTAAATCTTAACGTGTGAGATTTCCTGGTCATGATAGTGTTTGTTCTTATTGGGCAGTTCAGCAGCATGTTCAGAAATACATTCTGAAACCTGAGCACCTTTGTGATCTTGTGTGATCTCTTAAGAATTGGACCTACTTTCAGATTCAGTTACTCAAAAGAAGTAGCAATAGCTTTTGGAGCAACCAGCACCAAAGAAGTGATATATACCTTGGAAAGAAACCACAAAATGGGGGTAGAGAGAAGAAACTTGAGCTGCTTCACTGAAGAGTACAGCTCTCTTGCATTCTGTCCCCTTCCTAAGTTGAGGGCAGGGAAACCATGGCCATCCAGTAGTGAGTGGACTTCAGCTACTATCAGTACTAGGACCCAAGGCCAGTGATCAGAGACTATGAAAATTGTGATCTAACAATATCTAGAGCAGCGGAGGACAACTTCCAGAAATCTGTGACCTATACAGATCTCCCACGACTGGCTTTCAGGCCAGTAATGGCTTGAAATAAACTCCCCCCAGCCTAAAACAGCTCAGTGAACCTTAAATGGCAAAAATGTCTACCCCCCCCCCAAAGCATTAGAGAATACTCTTGCCCATTTTGGTGGGTGAAAAAAATACCACCAAAAAATATGGGAGACACAAACAGCCTTTGACTGTATCATCCATCTCTTGTCTAGAGGGAGAGAGAAATCCACTGTCATATATAACCACTTGTCTAAATAAGGATAGAGGTAACAAGGTACAAATAAGGCTGAACAGCTTCCATTAGTCAACACTCCATTCTTTGTTTGCTATCACACCTGTCAATATTTGCATTGTGGCATAAGGATAATCACATCCTGCTATTTCTCATTTTAAAAATATGCCCATATTCCATATGGCTCTATTTGCTACTTTAGCCATCTTATCTACAAGCCTGCATTCCTGTGGGATTATACTTAGTGGCTTGGAGTTGCTATTTGTTAACATTTTTGAGATTTTTCATACTATTGCAGCTTCCATAAAACATGGCAGAAACAGCTACATCGTCAGTGTGTGAAATTTACCTTTTGCTGTTGTGTAGGAAGGGAGAATAAACAATCTGGCTAAGGACTGAATTGGGATCTTGCTAACCAACCAGTTGGGGATAGGGTGGGATGCTGCAAAATACCTTTAACAAGTGAGTCTTAGTTTTTGAAAAGAAAACATTCTCTAGGCTTGGTAGGCAGAAAGAATGTTCGTTATAGAAGTGACTGACCCCAGATAAGCATGAATTTGGAACTGACTCTTTATTTTGCAAAGGCACATACATGCCCCTTGAAGTGAAGGCAAATCTCTTTTCAAGAATATTGTGAAAGGTAAGATATCTTGTAAAATAAATTAAAAAAAAACTTACAACAGTGCTATAAGGACTCCTAGCAAACACTGAGAGAATACAGTTTTGAAAAACAGCCGTGTGTCTTACTGTTTTCCAGACAAGTAATGGACCGTCAATGTTATGGCAGAACAGGAATTTGAACTCACATCTTGATCCTTTATGGTATCAGCTGCATCAGTACCACTCAAAGTGGTGGGCCCTGGACCAGTGGCAATCCCTGAGTAATTGGCTGCTAGTCCCTGACAAGTTTCAAGGAAAGAAGGAATCAGTTGAACCCATTAGGTACAAATTTAGTGCTGGTCCCTGGCACAGTGGAAGAAAAATAATTGCCAGTCCTTAACATCAAATAGCTTGAGAAGCACTACGCCACAGTGGCTTTTCTTGGAAAAGCCATTGATTCTTCTAACCAGGCGGAATTGGTCTTATTCTGAGTGTCTCAGTTTAATGAAGCTTCAGTACTGAGACCAGGATAGCAATGGACATTACAATATTTGTCAGTTACATCTTTTTCCTCTATCCTCTGTCAGTGGACAAAGAGAATGCAATTCCAAAATATTCTGGAGCATCAGGTGTTGGACTAGGATCCTGGAGACCAGAGTTTGAATTCTGACTTAGGCCATTTCCACCCTACTGTTATCCACCCTGTTATAGAGCTATTATTCTACTTCCAACATCCTGTGGAGTCCTAGGGTTTGTAGTTTACTGAGGCCCAAAAGCTCTCTGGCTGAGAATTCTAAAGGCCCCTCCCTAAACTGCAAACCCCAGGATTCCATAGGATGTTGAAAGTGGAGTAATAGCACTATAACAGTGTAGGGTGGCAATGGCTTCAGTCATGAAAACCCATTGAGTGACCTTGGGCAATCTTTGCCTCAGAGGAAGGCAATGGCAAACCCACCCTGAACAGATCCTGCCAGGAAAACCCTGTGATAGGGTTTGCATAAATTGGAAACAAAGTATACAACAACAAAAATGAGGCGTCTCCATTCTGGTACACAATGTAGGAATGGACTACAGATCCAAGAATCCACAGGAAACATGACCACTGTCTATGTTAGCTGGAGAATTCTGAGAACTGTAGTCCAAAAATCACATCTTCCTAAACTCTGCACCATATAATGTAGCCTGAAAAGAGAGAAGATGGGTTATCTGATGAAGGAGTAGAACTTGCTGATACCAACTTTTGTTTTGAAAATTAAGGGGTGGTGAGTTGATGACATGATCCACAGCAAAACAAAAGGAAAAGAAATGGCTGTGGATACAGAAATGTAGATGTGGATCAGACACTAGGAAAACCACTCTACATAATTTCATCTGCAGCATGAAAAAAGAACCCTTTTAACACTTACATATAAATAAATTTATGATGGCACAACTAGATTCTGGAGAGCAGGTCAGTAATGTAGTGTGATAAAACAAGAGCGCTGACCCAGATCAATCCACTGCAGGTAAGACTTAAATCACTAAAATTGTACTTCAGGTGTTGGCTCACCTAGCAAATATGTTGTGAATGTCTACTGTTAGATAGGTAGTTCCCAGTCTCAATACTTCCCACTTTCATTTACCTCTGACTTCACTGTTCACAATTTCTCCTAACTTCAGGCCATGTGTGTCAAAATAACACTGCGGTATTTGTGTTTCATTAAGTGCAGCAAAGTCCACAAAATATGTTATAATGAATTTATTTGTCTTTAAGGGACCACAAGATTCTGCTCTAATTTTGAAAATATTTTTTTTCCAAATCATTCCTGCTACAAATTAGTCAGTTCGGGCCACTGCAAGTGAAACTTGTGCTTCCACAATGACCTAAATCAGTGGAGAGGAAAGAAAAGGGAGTGAGAGAGCCTGCTTTCACTTCTTGTCCCATCCTCCATTTCTACAGCCTCCTCCAACACCAGAATATGGCACCCAACAAATAGCTCCCCACCCATCTGACCTTGACAGTAATAAGATATCGATTCCTCTTCAAGACCTACATGGGCTTGTCAAATTTATTACCTATAAAATGGGATCATGTTCCCTTCTCTCTCTCTCTCTCTCTCTTTTTTTTTGGTACAAAAAAAGCAACAAAAGAAAAGTATTCTTAGTTTTAAATCCAACTGCAGGTCCCAAATAGCGTAAAAACACTAACCTTCCTGTGTTCTGAAATCTTCCAGAGAGGCTCTTCTCTCTTTTCTGCCACCTGCACAGATACATCTGTTCAAGGAGAAGGGCGTAATGTGATGGCTTTTTTTTAATTTGCTGTTTTTCTTTTAATGGCTTCTGGTTTTTGACAAGTTTTACTTTTTTTGATGGTTTAATACAAGCTTAATTTTTCTATGCTCTGAATTTTTAACTTTGTTTATTTTAACTGGTATTTTAAGCCACCTTGAGTCACAAATTGGGAAATAATGGAGAAGGAGAAGAGAGAATACCTAATTTAAAAAATGGGCTTTACATACATGTTGATTTACATACATGTTGACTTTCTGCAACTGATCCAATGGGTTTTCTGCTTGAGTCAGCACTAACAATGGGTTTTCAACCTTTGCTTCAGGGCCATATGGTGCTTTGCTAGTTATAATTGCTGTCAATTGCTTTCGCATAGCAGTTGGCCAGTTGACTATTGAAGGTTCTTCAGTTACCTGAAAAATGAGCTCTGAACTAGCTTGATTGGGTTTAAAGAGGATGAGCTTCCCTAATGCCAGATTTTCCATCATTCTTCAATTATGATCTCATAGACAATAGCATCGGAACTCTCAAATCAGCAACAGACGGTGAGGTTTGAACATCTCTCTCTAGAAAAGATAGCTGTGAGATAGATAAGGTTTGGTTTGTAATGTTGGGGGTAGGAGAGAAAAGTGTGAGTTTTAAATGTGTCCTCTTCCCACAGATTTTCTGGCCAGTATTAGTAGAATCACTATACAGCAGTTTTGTGTCCCCAAAATTTCCCATCGTTCATAATACTGATTATTTACCCTTTCTGAACTTCAGGCAATCACAGCGAAACACACGCATACATTTTTAGGCAATGCTGAAACTTACCCTAATTAGAGCCATGTGAGTGTAGAACTGGCTAGACTTTCAGTTTTAGATCCCTGTTTAAGGAGCTTGTTTAAATTCAAGCAAGTTCCACCAATGTCAACAGAGTTTTTTAAAAAATGCTTAAATCGCAATCATGTCTACTTTCCCAATAAGCAGGTTTTGGGAGCACCAGAGGAAGTTGTATGAGCTTCTCTTGGCACAAAGGTTGTGGCTGAGTCATTCCAAATAACCTGTGGCTGCAGTTTTTGTAGAATCTTGTCATCGTCAGAATTCTTTTCAGAAAGCGTTATCTATTTCTTAGTTACACGGATATTCCATGTTTCCTCTAGCAAGTTCAAGCCTTTTCTATAGGGTTTCCTTCTTCATCAGTTTATCCTCCTCAGATTGAGCAACTGTCTCAAGCTCACCAAGTAAAGTTCATACATTGGCCAGACCTCATACCACCCAGAGTAGGTTGGCTGAAATTTGCAAATTTTCCTCAAACATAACCTCTCAGTGCCTTCCATTCTACATTGCCTCTTATTATTTCGCTCACAAAATCCACAGATTCCTTAGAATGGAAAACAACATCCACAGAGCCATATGTATGCAGCTTTATGCCATGTTTTCCTCAGCTTTCGAGCAACTGAATTTCAAAGGGATTAACTCTACAAGGTTATAACGTTATAATTACAAATGTGATCATTATAAATGGCTTAGCTATATAAAGTCTCACAGGGTTTTATATTTTAAATCTTTCGTCTTTGTCAGAGTTATACATTAATGTTGCAATCTTATATCCCTTTATCTAGGGGTAACCCCACTAATTTACCAATTTACACTTATTTCTGTGTACACATAGGGTTGCACCGTAAAAGGATAAGCATTTGCCCAGTCATATTTACATAGTTCTGAAACTTAACCAGTGACTCATATTGCTTGGCTGGTGCTATAATGTGATACTGCATTTCAGTTGCAAGAAAATTCTAGAACAAAGGAGGGCAATTCTCACCCTTCAGTCTTATCTGGTTTGGGGAGGTGCACCTTCTGGCCTATGCAACTCTTCTTCAAAACCTTCAGAATATGTGGCCTTCCACAGATTTGACTACAATGTCCAGCATTTCTCACCACTGGCTTTGGTGATGAGAGGTACTGGGAGTGACAGTCCAACAGTGTCCGTAGAACCAAATGAGTACCTTGCTATAGGAAAAAAAAAAATAGATTTTACTTGTCTAGCTCTTGGAAACCATCTGTAGATGCATATATGTATGCATAGGCCCACACAGCTTTAGAATAATATCTAAATGGTATGGATTGGGTCCAGATGGACCAATTGGGAAAGAAAGAGATGCAAGATAAGGGCAGGAGTATAACTACAAGGAGATAACATGGGAGTGTTGTGCCTCAAAAATAAAATTCTATACCCCATGTAGAATTTCCATTACTCCCCAAATTTTTCCATTACTTCCTAAATTTCTACATTGCAGAGAGTAAGGCACCGGGAATCAGTCATACCCAGAACTCTCATACTTGCTGTGGTCATATTCCTTCGGAACTTTGTGTAATTAATTAATTTTCTTTCTAGCCTGCCTTTCTCCCAGCACAGGTCCAGGGCAGCCTAAATTCTGTTTCTCAAGGCCCCATGGAAGTTTTAAGTTACTGCAGTGCTAGAAGTTTGGGGACTGAAGGAAAATTTCATGAGGGTACAGAATCCTTAGGTCCTCATTTTGCTTCCCCTTCCCATAGCTACATCCCTGGGGAAGGGAGATTGATTCCTCCTTTCTTGTTTCTTCTCACCCTCCCCACCTTCTTTCACATTGGCCAAAGCAGACAAAGTTTTGAGGTATTAACCTTAGCCCTCCTCTTATTCGCATATAGACCTTTTTCCTTAAGGAAAGCTTTCATAAACGTGGCTGCTCAACGTCATGCATCAATCTGCAAACCCACACCTTCAAGACAAACAAAGGCAAGGTGGGCCAAAAAGTGAGTAAACAAGAATGCTCTTAGCAACCTGCCTGCGAGTTTGAGATTCCTCCACCTTACGCATACACTCACACATCTACCAAAACAGGAATCTGTTGGTGGACAACTTCGGGGATAAGTGGTGACGTTTCACTGTCTTTGGAATCAAAGAGAAGGAAGACAGTGGGAGAAGGAAAGGAAAAGACTAACACTGCTTGATGAGCTTCGCTTGTCTCCTTGAACTCTCTCAGGGATCTGTGAAATGGAGCTGCCATCCATGAGCCACTTAGCAGAAGGAAAGAAAGTGTGGATGCAATAATCTCATCACTGTCATCAGGTACATTCTAAGCCAGCATTTCTGCAAGGCAGCATGTTATATATTGGAAGAATACAAAGATGTTTATGCCAGCCTGTTTGGGCAGCTGACTATATGTGGGTTTTTAAACTTCTATTGGCTGTTCCACTGCCACAACTTTCAAAGTCTCCGTATTGCTCTCCCACCCGTCTCCTTAGCTGAAAATTTGCCAATACTCTGGAAAGGACCAGGTCAGGACGAGATTTAATTCCTTGCCTTTGGAGCTTAAGCCCCATTCTATTATATAAACAATACAAGAATGGGTCCCCATCTTCAAAGCTGCAATGTAGGTCTCAGTGTACCAGTCCTTAAGACCAGGTGCACTAGGGTAAAGCATCTGCAGCAAACTAGCTGCGTATACAAAACAAGCATCCCATCCCAACCACCAAAATCTTGAGCTAGTGAGCTATGCCTCAAATAACCTGGACAGCTCATGAAACTAGTCTAACTGTAAGCACAGGGGAGAAATAGTTTAAAAATTGTCCTAGAATCCAAATGGCTAATTTATACCCAGCCTCTCCCACATATGCAACTTCCCAAAGGAAAGTTTATTGGGTTGCAAGTCTCCACAGTGGCTAGTTGGAGAGCCAGCAAGCCTTTAATGTTAACATGGTTAAGGTACTGTGATTGTTTTCTTCAGTTAGGTGCCTTCCCATATGCTTTTGCCCTTCAACAGCAGTTTAACTGTCATTTTCCCCCCAAAGAATGCAGGAATTGTGAGGCCCTGAGAATTCTGTTAGAGACACCATCTACCTCACAAACCATCCTCCACCAATTGCTACAATTCCCTTGGAAGAGCAATGATGGTTATACAAACTGAACTCTACACAGAAAATAATTCTGTCTCATTACTGTGTAGTGCAGGATTGTCTTTCTGCTGAATAGATATATTTGGGCTAACCTTCTGCCCTGAAGGCTCCACTGTATGGCATTTTTTCCCCTTTGGAAACCAGTATTTTGTTTCTGATTTTGCCCCTGAACAGTATATACATTTCAGTCTGAAATAAACAGAATAAATTATCTACAGCCTATTGCATTTTTCCTAGCCTCTTTCAGGGCAGATATGCTCATACTGTATCTTCATCCTTGTGATCCAGCCCCAGTTGTTTTGTGAACTGACAACTTCAGGAAGCTGGAACGGTGGATGAATATTGTTTGTTTCCTCTCTTTCTAATTCAGGCTCATAATTTGAATTTCAAAGTATAAAAGACCTAAAAGTACTGACAGCAATATTTTGCTATTTTTAGAATACCTCCTTTATTTTGTTTATTTAAAAATAATATAGGTAAAGTTGTGTCACTGCAACTCACACACTGAAACTGATATATATGAGGGCATTTCAAGAGGACTGTTTCCCAAGAGTCTATTGCCAAACTACAGCCTGAAACTGTATGCCCTGAAAAGGAGAGCCCTTGTTTTTGGTTGCTGTTTTTGTTCCGTACTTGTTTTTCAGGAATTTTACTAGTTTTGCACAAAGATGGTTCCTCCATTATCTTAGGTGTTGGTACGTTTAAGTGTGTAGCAATGAACAAATGTTTGGCAAGCACTATCTTTTGGAGGTTTGTGGTTGACAGGCATGCACATCCCTTGCAAAAGCCCTGGAGAAAACTGGCATTTGTAAGTGTCTTTATTGCATGGTGTGTGTGGTTTTGAGGAGGGGGGATCCTTCAGATTGATAAAAGAATAGCATAAAACCTCGACTTTCCCTGTTAAAATGCTCTTAAATGTAACTCTTAAAGATAACCATACTATTATTAATTATACCTGTAATTATCTTCTGATTTGTTACATTGCTATTAAAATGTAACTGTGGGCCTTTCCTCACTACACTGTTCTAGTGCTATTACTCCCCTTTCAACATCCTATGGAATCCTGGGGTTTCCAATTTAGGGAGAGGCATTTAGAATTCTCAGCCAGAGAGCTCTTGGGCCTCCGTAAACTACAAACCCCAGAATTCCACAGGATGTTGAAAGGGGGATAATAACACTAGAATAGTGTAGTGCAGAAGGGCCCTGTGTCACACACTTGTTATCCTCCAAAAGTAACTACTACAGATGACACCTTACTCGAAGTTCTCCTCAGGCCTCAAATGAGTTTACAGGAACCATGTTTCCTATCTGCTCCTCAGCCACTTTCACCCTCAACCCATCCTGAACTATCTGTGTTGAAGGTGAGGTTGGGGTGGCAGGGGGAAGAGTGAGCAAAGCAAGCTTGCCTTCCTGGTATTTCCTTAAGGAAACTTACTTTAGGTCTGCAAACCCAATTTTAAGTAATTTATCTCCACCTAACCTGCATTGTTCAGGAGGTCACCTGGGCCTTGTGGTCAGACTGCTGCGGTTACAGTAATGGCAGGGAGCAGGAGAAGATATGAGAAGCTATTTGTCTAAATTTTCTTAGTTGACTCTTCTTATGATTTCATATGGGGTGGCCCCACTGCTCCCCTAGGACTGCATGTGGCCCTCCAAATGGCTTTTGTGGCTCTTTACACAGACATACTATATTTTGGTAAAAAAGAAGCGACTTAACCTTTCCTGGAAGCATTCAAAAGTGGCTATTCACATTTTAAACATGTTGCAGGACACTCCTATGCTGTTTAACATTAAAAAAAAAATCAAAACCACAAGCAGGCTTCTGGCCACTTCAAGGTACATGATTTGACATTTTGGGTAATTCAGATAATCCTGAGACAGAAAATTGCTCCCTGAACCTTCCAGACTTGTTGATCCATGATATAACAGCATATTTTCTAAGTGTATATTCTTCGTTAGAATGCAAGACTATGCAAAGATGGATTAGAATGCTATGTGAAAAAAGCTGTATGAAGCAGAGTTTTACCAGATTCCCTGATATTTGAAAGTCAAATCCACACTGAGCTCAATGCAAGCCAGAAAGCTGTTTTAATATTCTTAATATGGTGTTGGCTATTCTGGTGAAAATTCCATGGGCCCACACTGTATTTGAAACAAACAAAGCGTTAACATTTAAGCCTCAGGTTACTGTTGCACTAATGACTGGTTTGGATGTGACCTGAGGAAGTCATTTTCTTCTTCCTGTTTTCCTCGTAGAATAGACCTCAAATGTGAATAGTGAAACCTGCTGACAGGACCCTCTCATAACTAGTCTTTTGTGAATTTACACGGACATTTACTGCCTTTGCAAGCAGTGCAACTGGTTAGACAGGGAACAGATTGCCAGCGGTAGCATTATTCAAGTTGGATGAGGAAGAGTGGTTGCCCATGTTACCTTGAGGAAAGAGGGTGGAGTTCTCCTCTTGTGATACTCATGCTTAGATGTCTCAGTGCTAAAGTGTAAACATAAGGCTGTTGCTGAAAACCTCCTAGACATTCTGTTTTCCAGTGGCATGAAGAGTAAAAATGCAAAGGAGAAAAAAGAAAGAAGATGACAGCTTGATCACAGATGAGGAAGAGCTCCAAGAGTTTGATTATGGGAGCTTAAAGAAGAGTTCTGAGCCAAAAATAAAGGATTATATTTATGGGACAGTAGAATTGCCTGAGAAGACTATACAGTTGTCTGGTTATGAAAGTCTAGGTCATGACTCTGAGCAGAAGAAATGGGATGCCAAAAGTTCTGCGCATAATGCACAGGATAACAAGCCGGAGAGACTGGCTATGACCTCCCTTGAGGTCGCACAGGTAAGCAAACAATTACTGCTCTCTTTAGAAGTAAGAAAGAAGTGGCTCCCAAGCGTGTGTGTGCACATGCACACATACACACAAGCATATACACAAATGGTTTGCTGAGTATATTTGCTACAACTTGGGGCAGTCTGGGATCAAAGCAAGGGGGGAACCTCATCCCCAGATACTAATGTGAAGTCCCATCTTCCTCTACCCCTTGATTTGGACTATGAGCCTCTTATCCTGGTAGCAGTAAAAACAAAGGGCAAGAAGTGAACATGTAATTACAAAGAGTGTGTTTTCATCATATCATTATAGCAGTGGTGCTATAATGCTGTCTTTTAGATACAGTGCAAAGATTATTGAGCTTAGGGGTTCTAGCAGTTTATGGAACTGGGACAGATGTGATATTGGGACCCCCACTGCCTACCCCAAAGACTCACACATTTGCTTGACTCTGATAAACAGCGTGGGCAGAGATAAACAGCACTCAGAGTTTCTTTCTTGGTGGCTTGTTGTTAACTGCTGTCAATGCGACTGTGACTTATGCCAACTCTATGAATGAGAGTTCTCCCAGTCATTCTGTCATCAACAGCCTTGTTTAGGTCTTGCAGACTCAGAGCAGTGTCTTGCCTGCCTGAGTCTATCCATCTTTAATATGGTCTTCCTCTTTTCCCCCTGTCTTCTACCTTACCAACCATTGTCATCCTTTTCAGTGAGTCATGTCTTCTCATGATATGTCCAAAGTATGACAGTCTCAGTTTAGCCATCTTGGTGTCTAGGGAGAATTTAGGCTCATTTTACTCTAGGAGCCATTTATATGTCTTTTTGGCAGTCCACAGTATCCATAGAACCTTCTCCAGCACAACATTTCAAAGGAGTTGATTTCCTCCTTATCGGCCTTCTTCACTACCCAGCTTTCACAATCATACAGAAAAACTGGAAATACGGTGGCACAGACAATCCTGACTTTAATATTTAACAACATATCTTTGTATTTCAGGATCTTGTCTAGTTCCTTCATAGCTGCCTTTCTAAGTCCTAGACTTCTTCTGATTTTCTTGAATGCAATCTCTATTCTGATTAATGACTGAGCTAAGAGATGGAAAATCTTGAACAATTTCAATCTCTTCATCATCTCCAGTAAAGTTATGTAAATCATCAGTGGCCATTATTTTTGTTTTCTTAATGTTCGGCTGTAAACCTGCCTTTGTACTTTCTTCCTTGACTTTCTTCAGTAATCGTTCCAAGTCTTTGCTATTTTTTGCTGGTAGTACAATGATATCAGCATATCTTAAACTGTTGGTGTTCCTTCCTCCAGTTTGCATGCTTTCTTCTTCCAAATCTGTTCCGGCTTTAAGTATGGTATGTTCAACATGCAAGTTAAACAGATAGGGTGATAAAATGTAGCCTTGCCAAATTCCCCTGCCAACTGGAAAGCATTCCGTTTCTCTGTATTCTGTCTTCATGGTAGTGTCCTGGCTTGAGTACACGTTACTCATCAGGACAATCAGATGTTGTGACACATCAGCTTCTTTAAGAGTAATCCATAGTTTTTCATGATCTACACAATCAAAGGTTTTGTTGTCATCTAGAGAGCACACGTGTTACCCCAAAATGTGGGGGACCTTGAGGTCCTCCAACAGTACCCATGCCTCAGCAAAAATATGGGGAATTAATCAGAAGGCATGCAAGAGATGGGGTAACCTAGCAAGATCTTTCCACCAGTGTTTACGGGGAACTTGCAGAAAGAGCCAGCCAGAGATTCAAAAGTAAACTAAAATGTGTTTTATTGGGGAATTCAATCAAGCGTACCCACTAGATTCAGACATTCATGCACTCACCCAAGAGCTAACCGAAAGAAAGAGAGGAAAGGTTGATAGTGAGATTTTGGAGAATGGCCGATATTTACCAATCCAGAAGAGTAGCAAAGAAAAAGCTATGTGACGTAGACTTGTGTCTAAGAGTAGTACAAATTGGGATTCAGAGTGGCAAAATGATGTTCAGCAGCTGACGTACTACATCTGAACTAGTGAAAATGTGGATTTAAGTACTCTTTTTCTGCCTGGAGGGCGAATGTATTAACGACTCTCCAGCAACATGGACAATGAAATCCAGAATGAACTGATAGCTTTAGCAAGGAGGCAACAAAGGCCCTTTTTGCACGTCAGTCCTGTTGTGAAATGGCCTCAGGAGCGTTGTGCGATTGCGAGGACCGTTCCACATGGTATCCTCACAATCACGCGACGCTCCCAAGGCCATTAAGGGGCAATTGCGCACTATATCATTTTCGGCTCGTTGCTGAAAATGATGCACGATTGTGCATCAATCCTGTGCTCCATATGCACTTACCTGGCATGTGGAGGCTCCAGACACATGGTCATCATGCTTCCTCCCCCAGCGCAACCTGGGAAAGTACCCATCTGTGCTGTGAAAGGAAGGGGCAGAGCGCTCAAGCTTCCTTCTGGCCAGCACGGAGCTGGTGCAGAGAGGAAATGGAGGGGACGTGAGTGCCTCCCAGACAAGGCTTTTCACACGATCCCTGTGCAACGCCAGCGGCACCAGGTAAGGTGCAAAAAGGGGCAAAGAATTAAAGGCTGGTTTGACAGCTCTGTACTGGTCAGGCAGGCAAGGGACAAGAAGAGAATCTGAAGGTGAGAGATAACAGGAATAGAATGATCAGCATTCTCATATGAACACTGGAGATTCATTGTCTCAGTGGTGGCTAGCTGGAAGCTTGTTAGCACTTGAAAGCTTTTGGTAACCTTCTTGCCTATGACCTGGCTATGCCTGAGAAGAGTCCCTTGACCTGGCTTACCTCTTGTGCAGCAAGGCTTTCGGTCATAGCAGTGTATCATCAAAGTGTAGAGGTGTACGGCTACTAACACAGGCAGATTTTCTTCTAAATTCTTTGGGGAGCTCCATTATCCAACATATATTTGCAATATGATCCCTAGTGTCTCTTCCTCTTCTGAACCCAGCTTGGACATCTGGTATTTTTTGCTTCATGTACGGTAAAAGTATATGTTGTAGAATTTTGACCATTACTTTGCTTGCATAGATTAATACAATTGTCTTATTGTTACTGCAATCCCTGATGTCCCCTTTCTTGGGGATTGGAATATATGCTGAACATGTTTAATCTATGGACCATTGTTTTGTTCTCCATATTTGCTGACAGTTAAAACTAGAGCAAATTCTGCCTTTGTAGCTAGAAACAGCTTTATTGGAATACCAGTTGCTCCTGGTGATTTATTTTTCCCAAATGCTCTGAATACAGCTTCCACTTCATTTTCTAAAACTGGAAGTTCATCTTCAAATAATTTTCCCTTGAATGAATTTGTCACCTTTCATCTCTTTTATATAGTTCTTCAGTATACTGTTTCCCTCATCTTTCTATTTGTACTTCACCACAAATGTGTTCTGTGGTTGTATAACATCCCCACACTTGGTTTAAATTTCCCTTTGAATTTTCAGATCTTGTGGATGAAGTCTCTTCTTCTTCCTTTTTTGTTGTCATCCTCTATTTCTCTGCATTAATCACTAGAATATTTCTCTTTGTTCCTCTGCATAAGCCTCCAAACAGTTGCATTCAGGGTTTTGACCCTATTTCTGTCACCTTTTATTTTTGTTTCTCATCTGTCCTTAACTGCTTGAGGAGATTCATCTGTTATCTTTTGAGGCTTCTCTTTCTTCTTGGCTGCAGATAGTGTCTTTTTGCATTCTTCCCTGACAATATCTCTGGCTTCAGTCCAGAGTTCTTCTGGCTCCTGGTCAGTTAGGCTTAATGTGAACATCTATTTTTATATAATCTTTAAATTCTACGTGGATGTTCTTCAAGTTGTATTTTGGCACTATGGTTGATTTAATATTCTTCTTTAGCATTATGCTACTACTTGACATTATCAGTTCATGGCTTGTGCTATAATCTGCTCCTCAGATTGATTTTACAGAGAGAATGGGACTCCTCCATCTTCTGCTTCCAATTATGTTGCCTATTTGATTTCTATCAAATGACAAGTGATCAGTTTCCTCCTGGTTTCCAGCACAGAATTTTTCAATTTCTTCTTCTTTGGCCTCTGTAGTTGGAGCATAAACTGGAATCCTGGTTATCTTGATGGATTTTTCCTGAAGTCTTATTGATATTATTCATTCAGAGTTAGCATTATATCCTTTGACCACTTTTGTTACATCCCTCCTCACTACTAAAGCCATCCCATTTCTTCTTAGATTTTCATTTCCTGAATAAAACACTGTGTAATTATCTGTCTCAAAAGGTCCCATTCCCGCCCACTATAGCATGCTCACCCCAAGTACTGCAATGTTTATAATGTTCCATTTTTTGTTTTACTACATCTAGCTTCTTCTGATTCATACTTCTCACATTCCATGTTCTTACGCCCTGTACACTTTCAGATTTTCCTTTCATTTTTGAGCATGTCAAGAGCTGAATGTCCATTCTGCTTGAGTCCTGTTGTGTCATTAGCCACAGCACTACTTGTAGTTGTCCTCTACTCTTCCCCACTAACTTGCTGAATGCCTTCCAACCTGGGAGACTAATCTTCCAGTATTATCTCTTGTTTCATTTTGAACTGTCTCATCATAGGGTTTTCATCGTAAAATACATTCAAAAGGGGGTTGCCACGCCTCCTTCTACACAATACTAACAAGGGATAGGCATGGTGCCACTGCCATTGTCTCTGAGAGATCCTCTGCCAGTGTCACCCCCTTACTGCCGAGTCGCTGTTTGGCATACGTTGTCTCCTCAGCAGAAGCCTGCCTGATGTCGGAGACCCTACTAGTGGCAGTGCTACCTTCAACACAGCCTCTTGCTTCACAGGCGCATGTAGTCCCACCACTCCAGAAAGGTAGTACCATGGTGAGTTCTTAGTGGGAACTTGGGACAAATTACATTTTACATTTTGTAAGCTGCCTCAAATAGCTAGCTCCACAGATAGAATAGGAAGCTGGAAATCTTTTCTTTGATCAATCAGTATTGTTGCCAAGGCAAAATGATTTGTCACTTACTCTGTTACAGACTTTGAGCCTCTTTCAAAAGGTGCTGCAGAGACTGTACTCTGTCTAAAAAAGTAGACTGCATTCTACACAACTAACTAGATTGACTGGAGCATATGGAAGATATCTTTGTCTGTGTCATCCTTTTTCTGTGGTTGAACAGCCTGTTGGCCTTTCCTGCCTCAACTTGTTCAAGTGGCTTTCAAGTAGTAAATGTTCTCAACCACATGTAAAGCTCTAGATTTTTATTTTATTTTTTTAGACATGGAATCCTTGTGTTACAGGGTAGCTTGCTTTTATTTTTGTACCATAAGCCATGGGAGTTTGGGAGGTCTCTGTTAGCTTCTTTACCCACAGGAGAGGCAGCAAAATAATCATGATGGACTCATTCCTATGTTCCCTATGTTGCTACTGTATGAGAAAATTAGTCTTTCATCTCAGTTTGGCTGTGGAGATGGTCATGGCATTAATTTAAAACGATAGGTGTGGTTGTAGAAAGATAAGGAGAGATTGTTAAGCATTAGCGTGCTAGGCACACACTGGTATTACAGAAACTATATATAGTAATTCCAGAGGTAGCTGTGCTATGCTTGGTGCTATCTGTACAAGCTGGGTTTGCCTCCATACTAGTCACATTGTCTTTGCTCAGAAGCAATGCTTAGTTGGGGTTTCAGAATGTGTGGTCGTCCAGTTGGTTCTTACACTGCACCTACCATTAACTAACCTCGTCTGGAAGGCCATACTATCCTTTTTCTATACCAAACCATGACTGTTGCAATGACAAACTCTCATAGGCCTTCAAGTTGGTATAATGTCCTCTTCTGGCACAGGAGATATGAAAGATTTTCCACTTCTGTTTTAGATTAACCAAAGCTTATTGTAAAGCCTGAGCCTAGGCTCACTGTGGCAAATATAAACTAAGATTTATTTATGAAACTGGCTTGTTTGAACAAGCCATGGTTAAGATTAACAAAAGTTTATGGTTCAGACAACATGTTGAATGTGCTTCTTCTAAAGTACAAACCCCTCATTTTATGTAGCCATGCCAGAGGAGGAAAGGAGGGGAGCATAAGGATCTGAGGTTTACTGCGTTCCATTCTTATACTAAACCATGGTTTAGTGCAGCAGTGGGAATCGTATGGCCTTCTCCCATATGCCCTACCTAGCATAGCCAATGTTGAGAAATGCTGGGAGCTGCAGTCCAGGAACATCTGGAGGTCCCCATGATTTCCACCACATGTTTCCTAGAAACTCAGTTAATGTATTTCTGTTGCAGTTAAGGGTATGCAACATTACACTCTAACTACTATGTGAGCTCTCTTTGTACAGAAATAGAGTGAGAGAACTTATATCCAGGAGTGGTGACAACCACACCCCTCCCCCATTCACTTTTCAACTTTATTTCCAAGTTGGTCACAGAAGCACACCATCAGCTGCAACTTTATTTAACACATGTAATCCTGCCATATATTTTATCAGGCAAAATGTGTGAGTACAGGCAGTGTTCAACCACTGCTATCTGTGAGCAGAGCTTGGAAGCAGCAAGCAGAATCATAACTAGTTTCTTTTGAGGTAACAAGGAAGTAACAAAGTTGTATTTTTAAAGAAACGTAACAAGTTAGAGCAAAGTTGCAAGTTTTATGCCACCCACTCATGAATCCTAAGATATTTGTCCCTCAACAAAAAAATAACAGAAGGTAATGGGACAGTGAAACAAGTAACCTAGAAAGTTATATTTTCCATTATTGTAATGAGTAACAGCAACTGATTACTTTTTAAAACTGTAGTGAGAAGTGTAACAAATAACTTTTGAAAAATGAATTTCTAAGTTCCTCTGTGGATGTTGTCAGAATTCTGTTAGGCAATTGCAAATGCATAACCTACAGTTATGCATATGCAACTGCTACATATTCACAATCCTTAGAGGCTATGTAGAGACTGTGAAAGTCCCCTAAACTTGCTGGAAAACAGCCTTTGGGATTGATGGGAGTCTATTCCCCTGTTAATCAGGAAGCAGCCACCTGACATTCCTACCCCTCTGATATGAGCAATCTCTGCAATTAGAAGGATTTGCAACAGAGGTCCTTTTTCTACCATCGATGGTGGAGATTGCTCATGGGAAGGAGTGGGAATGTCAGGTAGTTGCTTCTCAATTGACAGGGGAATAGACCCCTGTCAATCCCAGTGGCTTCTTACTGATGAGTGGGGCTTGCGGAGGTCATGCCAGAATTTATTATGTAGCAATGCCTTTACAGTGCTGTGTAAGACACAATGGTCATATAGGATTCTGGTCAGCATTTCTAATTTTGGTAGTGTTCAAAGCCTTCACATCCTACCATATTTATCCTCCCACAAGCACACCCAGAATTTTGTTTATGGTGGTTGTTCATTTTGCTTTCTGCTATTCATTTCCTGGGAAAGTTCCTTGCAAAGCAACAGGCATATATTCTGGAATATTAGTTCAGCACTGTTGCAGAGGAAGAATTTTGAGGCTTCTGTTCTAATCTGTGAATCTCAACAATTTGAAAAGAAAGCAAATTAGAACAGAACAACCCCCCCCTTCATCAACTTCTAACTACTACTGGAATATCAGATCTGGTTTGAGACGCTCCTGTTCTCTGGCAGCAGGAAATTGCTAGAGAGAGTAATTTGCATGGTTACTGGATGTGATCTGTATATTATTCATTATTCAAATGAGGCTGCCCATTCTGATGGAGGAAGGGCAAGTCCTATAGTCTGACATGCTGTCTTAAGACAATTTCCAATTGGGTCTGAGTGAAACTGTGGAAACGAGGATGGACCTTCCATGCAGGAAGCAGTAGGGTGGCTGTTACCATGCTTTACAAAAGATAGTCCTGACTGAAAATGCTTGAATGGGTATCCAGCCCAAGTCCAGATTAAAGAGAGAATTCTAAGAAAGGGGAGCAGCACCAGCCTTGAAATATCCAATCGGCCCTCAACACCTGGACAACAGATCAAATAAGCATAAAGTTCTCTAGGACCCAGTCTTCTCCACTATGGTGAGATGGATTGTCCTTCTATTTAATGTATAGTAATTATTTCTGAATTTGCAATGTTGGATACTCATTGCCATATGTAAATGTGCAAACTTATGTCCTCTCTTGTTCTCCCTTACTTTGCTGTAAAGCAGTATTTTGGGCGTGATGGGGGAACAGCAATGTATGTTCTATTTTATGCACAAAATATCTTGGAGTGGTACTGTTTGGAAGATTTACTTCTTTCTTCTAACTCTGCAACATGACTGGAGCAATTCGCTTTCTAAAAAGATTAATAGTTGTGGAAGCCTGAGTAATGCTGAATAGACACTACTCAGAATTCTAGTGATATTAGTTACTATTTGAATGCTGGTGATATTACAGTGGACTGATCAATGTGTTCCTCTCTGAAATCTCCTTTTTGCGGGGCAGTCATTTCTTTTGGGATGAGAAACCTGATCCCATCTGCTTTCTGCTTTCTTTTTAGTGGAATAAACAAACACCATTAGGCCATGTTGTCAAGAGCACTGCGAACTTCTTCAGTGATGAAAAAACCAGGATAGGTAAATAAAGAGATTGTTAATCACTTAATGCACAAGCCGGCAGAACTCTCATTTTGAAAGGAACCCATAGAAGACATGTTGGTTTATCTTGCTTCCTCCTCCCTTTCTATGACATCATTATTTGTCTAACTGGCAGGTTTTACATAGATATTGAGGTTTGCCAAATTGTTAATTTACATTCAGCTTGTGTGGAGGGAAAGCATAATCACTGTTTGAAAAATCACGGCCAGGAACACAATGGCAGGAAACTGGGCTTGAATAGGACTTTGTACTTCTGAGAAGAAGAAAGGACTTTAATATCCTATAGCCAGGCTAGACATGTGAGGGAAACCTGGGGGTTCTAAGCCCCATATTGTGCTTGTAACACTCACAAGAGATGGGGAAGAATAATTGAAGGGTTGAATCAACAGATGCAATTGTGTGTTGAACCCTTTCAAAAGCCACATATTTTCTCTTAGGGTTTTTTCACATTACCTTGTTATGGCACTATAATTCTACTTTGACTTCCATAGCCACATCCTATGGAATCCTGATATTTGGTGGTTTGGTGAGTTACTAGAGCACTCTGGCAGAGAACACTGAATATCCCTCCCAAAACTGTAGATCCATATGGTACAGTATGGCCATGGTAGTTAAAGTGCAATCATAGCACTATAATCATATTGTGTGAAAGGGAGCTTGTAAAGCCCTTGGACCCTGGTCATTTTAAAGGTATTTTTTCCCCCATCAGTCAAGTCCTGAAACCAAAAATCATCCTAGTTGGAGGGACATCACTTCAAGGGAGGGGCAGCAGCTACGGGAAGGGATTAAGTGCACCTTTCTGTATCTGATTGACCGATCTTGCACTCTAAGAGTCCCTCTTGCCCTGTTATCTTGGCAAACATATAGCTGTGACTGCACATAAGAGGATAAATATTCAGTTTAGTCCTGAGTCCGCTGGAGAAACTAACTATAGATATTCAGGAGGGTTTCCTACGGTGAGGACAAGACCCTTCCTTTCTTGTTTGGTACTTGTAGGATATCTCAGAATTTCAAGATTCAGTTAAGTATTTCTCTGTTTCCTGTGTGTGGAGGAATGTCATAGATTTTCCCCACGTATACATGACTTGATAGGGTTTATGATGATTGTATTCATGGAGATTCCAAGATACCACATGAGGTCTCAAACATCTGTAGCTTAAAATGCAACATATTATGACCTAACTACCCTGACTTTCTTTCCGTTGGTACCTTTCTCAGAACTTGGGGAATGCTTTTATTTTTTCAATACCACTTTACCATTAGTAATTAATTTTCCTGTTATTTTTCTGTTGGTGCTCTCTTCTAAAAATATACTTTGGAAATAGAAAAATGGCTAGAAATTCTGCAAAGTGAAATTTCCCAAAACATTTTAGTACTGAGTAAATTGTATTAGTTATGACCCTTTAAAAGATAACGTTTTCATATTAGTTTTTGTTGTGTGCCTTCAAGCATTTCTGACTTATGGCGACCCTATCACAGGATTTTCTGGGGCTGAGAGTATGTGACACACCCAAGGTCACCCACTGGGTTTCCCTGGCCAAGCAAGGAAGTGAACTCAGGTCTCCAGGGTCATAATCCAGTGTTCAAATCACTACACCATGCTAGCTCTGATTTCTTATTACTTCGCCAAAATTATATAATTGTACCCTCCTTATCCCCAAGAGTAACATGGTACAGGTAACATTTCACTTGTAACACATTGTTTTAAGATCTAAATTGTTCTTGGGTTGATAGTTTCTCATTATATTTTATGTTCTCCATAAAATACCAGGGTGGTGCAGTGGTTTTAATGCTGGACTACAACTCTGGAGACCAGAATTTAAATTCCAGAAACTCACTGGGTGACCTTGGGCAAGCCACACTCTCTCAGCCTCAGAGGAGAGGCAAGACTAAACCCCATCTGAACAAATCTTGCCAAGAAAACCCCATTATAGGATTGCCTTAGGGTTGCAATAAGATGAAAATGATTTGAAGGCACACAACAACAAAGTTGGGTGACAGGAAGGAAGGAATAGCCTTGATCCTTTTTTTTACCTTTCCTGTAGCACTTCACTGTCTTTAGATTCTCCTTGGACTGTCCAGGTTTTTTCCCAGTTTTATAGTCTAGATTTTGGAAAATGATTTGCGTAGTTCAATGCCTTCTCACATTGCTTGCTTCTGAGAAGGCAGCTAACATAATATTTGTATTATATGTACATGCTTTGTCTCAGACTTCATCCTTGTATGGGAATCTGATCATCAGAATTTGGAAGGACAAAGTGAAGAAGCTGAGACACGAAAATCCAGGCAAAAGAGATCTACAGAAATGCACAGGGTCTGGCGAGAAAGGTTTCTGAATAAACTTCAGATGATAGGCCTCAAAATGGAAAAGGTAATCCAAGTAACTGATACCAGTGCCTTTATGGGACCTTCTTGAGGTAGAAGGAGTAAGCAGAATTGTTTACCTTTCCTTTGTGTCCTGTCCCTGAGATATATCCACACAATGTAGTTACAGTAATTGATTCTATCCTATGTGATCCTGGGATTTGTAATTTAATTACTAAGGCATCCTTATCAGAGATCTCTAATAGTGTAGTTCAAGGGAGTAGACTACAGAATTCTAAGCACCACAAAACTACAAATCTCAGGATTTTTGAAAATGGAGTCATGGTAGATAAAGTGTTATTAAAGTGCTGTAATTGTTCAATGGCATCTTAGTATTACACATTATTATTATAGATGGCATTTTCTATCAAAGTGAATCAGAAACTTATCACACATGCTCAAAATTGTGGAGGCAGTTGATGACTTACAAGCCTGAATATGAAGACACAACACTATGGATAGGACATGTTACCACTACAGATACAACTACTAACTTGTATTGGAGTTATTTTCTTACAATATTTACACCTCACATTTTGTGCCTCCAGCGACTTATGAAAAGTACATTCAAACATAAGATAATTAAAAAAGCAGCACCATAGGAATGCAACATAAAATATAACCAGTAGCAAATGCAAAGGCTCCAAATATAGCAACTGGAAAAGTTCTGAATGACCTCTAAAGTGAAATAGCTTTGAACTGTTCACCAGAAGTCTAGCAGTGAAGGAAGGAAAGGAACGTGCTTTCCCACACTGTTCATGCCCCTGTGGATCTTGGCATTCCAGGGGCAGAGAAGCTCCTGCAGGAAACAATTATCCACTTACCTTCTTCCTTGCCTGCCAATTCTTCTCAGATCTCTCTCCAGACAGGGTCTTCCTCAAGCTGAGATCTTCTTGCTACAAGCAGGCTGAGCTGAAGGGACTTTGCAGGGGAAAGGCTTAATAAAAGTCTTGTTTGGAAACACCTTTCAGACTACACAATTATAGCACTATGATTCCACTTTAAGTGCCATGGTAACAGTCTTTGGGGTCATGGGATTTGCAGTTTTGGAGAGGGCTATTTAGAATAATAGCCAAAGGACTCTAGTGCTCACTAAATTACAAACCCTAAGATTCTATAGCAGAGCTTTCCAAATTTTTCATGTTGGTGACACACTTTTTCAATATGCATCATTTCGCGACACAGTAATTCAGTTGTACTAGCAAACTGGAAGTACCCAGAGGTGTATCTAGGGTAGGGAAAGGCACCACCCCTGCCATTCTGGCCCGCTGCCATTGCCCTCCCCAGGAAAGGCCCCAGTGAGAGTGGCGGCAGGGGGAAAGACAGCCCCCTCCCACCTGGTTGTTGCCCGCTGTCATCGCTCTTGCCAGGGAAAGGCCCCACTGAGTCCAGTGGCAGTGGGCCAGGCTCGGGTGGAGGGGATCTTTCTCAGCTGGGGAGGCGGCACACCAACACACTATAGGTGATTCACTAATGTGTCATGACACAACATTTGGAAAGCCCTGTTCTATAGGATGGAGCCATGACACAATGTTGCCATTGTAGTCAAAGTGGAATTATAATGTTATAATTGTGTAGCGTGAAAGGGCCCCATCGGGACACATGGATGTTTAGCTACATGAGGCTGCTAAGCACCTTGGATGTTTCTTTGGTTTCTCTGTGCTAAAACAATTTTGGAAGGGCATATGCAGAACTGGAATTCCACACGTGTAATACAACTTCATGCTTTTTATCTCCTTCCTTTCTAGCATGTAGCCCAGAATGCAAAGAAGTTGGTACACTTTGTGTTGCTAAGTGCACCCTGGAGTGTACTGTGTTATTATGCTGAAGATCTAAGACTGAGGGTTCCTTTGCAGGTGAGGACATTATATATATATAATGCCATGGGACCACACTTGGTCTCACCATAGTTTTATATTGGGCCCCATTAAAAACAAATATGAGAAGGGAGAAATGTTTCTAGAGTGTTCCGGATACAGTCAGTGGGAGGATTTTGCAACTATTATTTTAGACATAATTATAATGCAAACTTCTATACCACTTACTAGAGAATAATTATATCTCAAAGTGATATAAAACAAGTTTTTAAAAAACAAAAATATATGAAAATGCAAACATTTAATTAAACAAATTAAAACTTTTAATTAAACAAATTAAAATAAAGATTGGTTAAAACATTTGAAACAAGAGGTTCAAAATGCAGTTCTCAGACTGTGCATTACAGTCAGTTTGGAAAGGTTTTGGGTAGAAAGATAAATCTTGAACAGGTGCCAAAACATGTTACAGTTTATCCCTTCAAAATACCAGGGGGAAGGACATTCCAGAGTACTGGGGGCCACTGTGAAGAAGGCTCATGTCTGAGTTGCCTCTAGATGGTTATCTGCACTTGGCCAGGCCACCTCTGGTGACTTTAATGTTTCTATGGAAATACACTGTGGTAGGTGATATGACAGTTGTTTAGGAGTTGATATGTGAAGAGTGAAACCTTAAACCTGACTTGGTACTTTATCCATCGACAGTATAATTGCTTCAGTATCCTTGTAATGCATGCATGGTTTGACATCCTATTCAGCAGCCTAGCCCCCAGCTTCACTTTTATAGTGCCACATAGAATGCATCATAGTAATCTAAACACAAGGTTTCCAGTCAACTGCAGTGCCAGAATAAAAAGGAATTTATAGCATAAGTGTTTGTAGTAGATTGCTATGGTCCTTGGAAGCTTATGCTAGAAATTTCTTCTTCCCAGTTATTCTCAAACATGCCACTGGATTCCTTTTTGTTTTTTAATACAAGTAATAATTAGGCCTGAATCCTCAGGCTTTAGAAAGAATTCAACTGCTTTCACTCATAGAGGTTTTTATTATATTAGATTTGGACGCCTTCTTCAACCTATCTGCATTGTTTTCAGAGCTTAGAAAAATTACTTTTTGGACTGCAACTCTCAGACTTCTCTAACAATCTATACTGGGGACAATTGTTTTGAACAAACTGCTGTAGCACAAAGGAGTAACATTTCCCAACTCTAATTTTTGCTCTTTGTTTCCCACTTGTATGCAGACTGCTGATGATGTGCCCTCTTTCTGCACAGCATAATTCTCTGTGGCTTTATCCCCAGGTTGTGCCCAATCAGGATGTAACTAACTGGTCTCAGAGGATTCTGATGAAACTGGGCATCCATAATCTGCTTTATGATGAGGTTCCTGACCTTCCTGTGGATTATTACACCTGTCATTTTAAGGCAAATAAATTACCCTGGTAAGATTACGGGATTTGTTCTTGTTCCTCAACCCGCCCTCTTCCCAAATGTCTGTTGCTCACATGCCCCATGCCCAAGAGCATTTATTGTCTTTCCCTCATCTCATTAATTATTTTGATAGATAAAATACCACAACTTCCAGCATTATAACTGGATATTTCCTCAGAAAACAGCTGAAACCATTCAAGATCTTAAGCCTCCAATCTGGCAGTTTTAAAAAGCAAAACCAAAATGATTGCCTCTTGAGGAGCTGACTTATCGCTTGACTGGAAACACCTGTGTTGCCTACCTACCTACCTACTAATAAGGCTTTTCCCAGGTCTTATTAGTATTACATGAAAGACAGTGGAGATTTCCATATTCTGTTGCTAAAACAACCACAAAAGTAGCAGAAACTGGGAAGTATTCAGAGGTATCCTCAAGAGAAATGGAGAGACACATCCCAAGATGATCAAATCATGTTTTTATTAGCAGAAAAGCCTGTGCATACTCTTAAGGATTTTTTTCAGGGGGCTATTAGGAATCAAACTTGAGAAACTTCTCAACTAGGAACCCTCAAAACATTTATTGAATAAGTGAAAATCTTTCCTTAAGAGTACGCACATGCCAAAACATGTTGCTCTTTTCTACTAATAAAACAGCCATTTTGAATTCCCCTCCATTTCTGATTCTTTGAGCAACCTGAGATGTGTTTATCTCTCCAGCAGAAACATCTATGACTTCTCAGTTTTCCTCCTACTGCAATCCAGTTGAATGTTTTATTGCTAGTGCCATGCTGTATTGTATTGCACGACTCAACAATGACAATTATCAAGTGCAGCCCAAAACATTTTGCTGTTTAAGGCAAAAGAGCAAATGACATTCCCACTTACTTGATTCATTCCCGCTTTCCAACGACACCTATAAGGGCCTTTCCACCCTATGCTATTATTCCACTTTCAACATCCTGTAGAATTCTGAGGTTTGTAGTTTACTGAGGCCAAAGAGCTCTCTGGCTGAGAATTCTAAATGCTCCTCCTTAAACTGCAAACCCCAGGATTCCATAGGATGTTAAAGTGGAATAATAGCACTATAACAGTGTAGTGTGGAAAAGCCCTAAGATATTTTTGCTCATGAAGCAGAAAGTCCTATGACCCAAACTTGGCTTTCAAAATAAATAATGACAAAATACACAACTAAAAATCTGCTATCATTTCATGACGTGCTGAACAGGAATATCTTACCTGAAGCAGCAGCCTCACTGATTCTAATGACAGAGCTAGCCTAACAACAATGTTATTAAAATGATAGCTTTAATTCAGATAAAGCAGTTCACTAAATTATGATTCAACTTCCAAGCTCAGTATCTACACACAGGTCAATGTTCTTCTATACTCGAATCTTTACTCATAGCTAGTCATCACACGCAGAAGATCAGTTAATGTGTTCCTGACCACTTCACAACATTACAGTGACATGTGTCACCCTTGAACAATCTCTTGATTTCATTGAAAGACTAGCACTTGGGGATGGCCACCAGAGTTCCAGACTGGGGTCAGGAAACTGCTCCACTCCTTCTTAAAATCTGAGTTTCATATTCAGTACCATTTCATTCAAGTTTTTCTTCTCAGGTTTCTCGGGAGCGATAACCATGAGACATTCTTCACTAGCACACAACGGCACAGAATAGTAAGTTTGAAACTCAGGCTGATGCAAACTGTTGTAAGCAGTGCACCAGAGATGTTGATGAATTGCACCTCCCACCAGCCCTCACCATTGGCTGTGCTGGCTTGGGTTGATGGGAGTTGTAGTTTGACAACACATGGAAGTCCACATGTTTTCCCACCTCATAATATATAGTAGGCGCCCAGCTGGACATGCCTTCTCACTCTTGATATCTTTATCATCCAACCAATGTAGTTACTACTAACAGATTTAGGGCTCTGTGAATTTCATCATGTGCCATTATACTGCTACCTATTAGGGAGGTAAAGAAGCCAAAGCTGCAAAGTAAGTGAGACTGAAATAGAGGAATGTCTCTCTCAAATACTTGTGTATTATAGTGACTTATCAATTTATCTTGAGTCTGAAAGAAGAGCATCACTTGAGGTACGTGGGAGGCTGTGGTTTCTGGTCCATCAGCAAGATCAATTAGTCTCACAAGTGCTAAGGACACGGCTTTCTCAGTACAGTGGCCTCACACCTTTGGAGTTCCCTCTCCAGGGAGATGTGCATTGCCTCATTATGCCTGGCTTTTATAGGGAAAAAACAAAACTAAAAACAAGCTCTAATCCTCTGAAGACATACTGGCCATTTTCACACTATACTGTTATAGTGCTGTTATTCCACATTCAACATAGCATGGAATTCTGGGGTTCATAGTTTACTGAAGCCAAAGGGCTCACTGACTGAGAATCCTAAATGCCCCTCCCTAAACTGCAAACCCCAGGATTCCATAGGATGTTGGAAGCGGAATAAGCTGCTATATAAAAGTCAGTGTTTGTCTGTTTGTCTGCATCAGGCAGGCGAAGACCTCATACGATTGGCTGAGCGAGGCGAGAAGACCTCATATGATTGGCTGGCTGTGAAGATTCTATGGAATCCTGGGGTTGGCAGTTTAGGGAGGGGCCTTTAGAATTCTCAGCCAGAGAGCTCTTGGGCCTCAGGCGGGTTGCTATGCAGATAAGGCCTACCATCAGTAAGGATGCCAGAAAACATTTGGGAGGCACATGTGAGAAAAATTAAAGTGACATACACAACATAGTTACAAGGTCTTCTCACCTCACACAGTAGATTGTGCGGGTTCCATATGTGAGGAATCTTAAAGCTGAAATTCAAAACAAGAAATGCTTCCAGAAAAACGTAAAGCCATTGCACAAATTCAACAGAAAGAAAAAAAAGCCAGTACATCAATGTTGCCAGACAACACAGATTGGATTGGGGACTATGGGGAAAAATTACAGGTACCAGAATAGGCCGGTCACTATGGAGACGATCCCTAGCAGCGAGGACGAGGACAGTGTATTCCCACAGGAACCCAACCCCTGTATATTAACAACTGCGGATACAGATTGGATTGGGGAATATGGGGATAAATTACAGGTATTAGAATAGGCCGGTTGCTATGGAGATGCGGTCTAGCAGTAAGGAGGACGACAGTGTATTCCCTCAGGATCCCAACCTCTAAATGTTAACAACTCTGAATAAAGTCAAGTTACTCCTACCTGCTTCTCAGCCAGCCCCATGTAAATCAATGTACATGACTGAGCAGTGGGATAGACCCAACCTAGTTCTAGTCCTGACTCCTTCAGAGCAAAAGACTTTGCTTAATTCTGTGTCCTGTCGTATCAGCACAAAATTCACACATACACATGAAATACTAGTGCTAATGCAATCCTCTGTCCTAAAAGGAGGCCACATTTTGTGATGTCCCTTTGTGATAAGAGTGGTTGTTAAGGCAAGCATTTCACAATTTTAAGAGGGTTGCCCTGGTTAGTTTATTCCAACTAAAACAGGAAAGGGTCTTGTACCTTGTAGACTAACACATTTATTGGGGCATAAGTTTTGGGTGAACTGGAGCCCACTGTGAAGTTCTATGCTAAGTTAGAGATATATGCATACATTTTTGGTAGGACATATATGTGTGGAGACTGTAAACAATGAGGTCAGAAGGAGAAAGTAATGATAGTCATAATTACCTTATTAATGGTCACTTTGGAAATGGTAGCATTGTTTCTTCCTGGCTCTTATTCTATCCCTCTGTATCTCATTTTTAACAAGGATTTTACTCTTTAATTTTTTATAGTCTGTTTTTATACCCTCTACCTATTGATCTCTCTAGACACCTTGTGGCTACTCTTTTTCTATAAAGCCCTTCACCTTGTACAACCTCTGGCTATTTTGTAATTCAGTGGTTCTCAAGACCCTTTCCCCTACTTCTTACTTATACATATCCCACAGAGAAGTATTAAGCTTTCTTTGCCATAATTTGCAATTATTAAAATAACAGGCAAAAGAAATATCAGAACCTGCCCTTCAACAAGTGACTGCTGAGGACAGTTAGGACTTTCTTGGTGATAATGGTGCTGTAGATTGTATGGTAGGAAACAAGACATTAAGACTTATAATGGAAGAGAGAGCTTGCAAATGTATCTTAGGATTTAGACTTGGAATAATATGATGTGGTTGATGGCTGTCAAGTGTGGAAGTCAAAGTGCAACTGTGTTTAACTTCTTTCTGCTTCCTCTCAGCTCTATGAGATCCTGGCCACAACATCATATGGCAACCTCAAATCAGGGGAGGTTGGAATAGAAAGGCTGCTGAGTGAGGAAGTCTTCACAGCTGCATTCCCAATGCATGATGTAAGTTGGCAAGCAGTCTTCCCATTTCACGTTTTCTGCATGGTTAGAAAAGGGATATCCTCCCAATGGCAACATGAATGTGATGGAAAATGCTTAGCGGATAGTCTGCAAGTTCTCCAATGAATGAACAATTGAGTATGCATGCAAAACTGGGGCTGTAACACTGTCTTGGAGAAACTTGAGGCCTCCAAGGAAAAGGCAAAATTCTTCACTCCCAAATATATTATATCTTTACAATAATCTAACATCCTTTTATGCCCATCCAAATGGCTGATCATGGAGTCACCAAGACTGGAATGTTATCAGGTGGTACAAGAATGAAGATTGTAGTAAAGTTTTGCATCTGATTAACCATCCACTTTGAGTACTTCCTGAACAAACATTTGGATGTCAATTGTTCACTCTAGAATGCAGATTTATGAGCTGCTTTTGACCAAGTCTGTGATTTACCCTTAGATTAACATCCAGAACATTTTCATGCATGTTTGGGACTAATTAGCAACCTTTGGGTCCCCCCTACTTCGAAAATTACTCATTTTGGCCTATTTTCCAAGGAACTTGGCATGAAACAAATTTTAAGATAGTAACTGCTAGAATTGAATTTTGATTCTGATCTGAGTCTGTGTAAGTATTAAGTCATATAGTGGCATGTTGAGAAATGTAGGTACTCAACATCTTGATCTCCATAGTTTTGTCCTAGTGGGAAACCAAAAGAACTGTATTACTCCATGTCTGCATGTTTATCTGTCTAACTTAACCTAGCTTTATTGATATTTTATTTTATTTTATATTATATTTTATTTTGTTCTGTGTGTACTCTCTTTCTGACAGCAGTGATAATAGCATAATACTAGATTCCCTACTATCAGCTGATATTTCATAGAGTTGTGAACTGGCGAAGGCAGTTCAAACTGGCAGATGACATTATCTGCCCTGCTGTTGAATATGTCCCAGTTCTTTGATCTCACTGTTTAAATATTTAATCTTAGGTAACCCATTTTGCTATTACACACAAGGAAGTATTTTGAGTATGCATTTTTAATTTTGATCAATTTATGAATGCTCATAATGGTCAATTATTATATTTTATGAAGATACATTAAAGTGGGGTAGATAAGTTGGCTGCATTGGTCTTCCAGAGGAACAGGGAGAGCTGTACCCCGCTGTTGCGCTCCTCTCACAAAAAGCAAATGTTTTGTTCCAAATGCCCTTTAGAGGAAGCGGGACAAATTCTCACCACGTTTTTTACCTCTCCACTCTGTTTTAGGCCCAGAAGATGACTGACAGGAAATGATCCACAAGTGCATCTTGGACTTCCTCTGGGCTTAAAATGGCCCAGTGGGGCTACAAATGTGGCTAGGGACATTTGAGGGTGATTTTTTTTTTTAATCCAAGGAGATTCAAGAATGACTCTCAGGTGTTGCATGTAGCCCATGGGCTACTGTTTCCCCACTCCTACATTAAAATCTTGAAAGGAAAGTTGTATGTTAACGTAAAATAGAACATACATGAAACAAAACTGTCCATGATGTTGATAATGTCATGCTTTGCCAAAAGGGTCCTTACAAGATACCATCGGAGGAGATGGTCCCCCCTCAGCTGAATCAGAGGCAGATTCTTTTCCACTACTGGGCCCAGTGGAGTAAGTGGAAGAAGTATCAGCCTTTGGACCACATCCGGAGGTACTTTGGGGAGAAGATTGCTCTCTACTTTGCTTGGCTTGGTGAGTACAAGGTTCTTTTGAATGTATTCCATAGCATCTTGAAAACTGTTGTCTCACCCTCCAACTTTTCATAGTGCTGAAAAATAAGACACATGTGGTGAAGAACATGAGAGCGTGATCAAAATGACAAAAGTTATTAATGAGGAAGAATACACAAGCTAGGAGAGGCTGCAGTAGTTTCCTTTATGTCTGATTCCAATATGATCCTAATATGAAGGACAAGATTCTGCCCCTTCCTCTCCCCACTGCTCAGTTAATTAAGTTCAAGCAACTTTTGTACTTTGAACTCAGTTTACAGCAACTGAAGTAAGCTGTGGACAAAAGGGAAAAGTGGGAAGAGGAGAGAAAAACTGAAACATTTTGAAAACATTTAAAAAAGTGGTAATCCTGATTAATCCTCTGAGTTGAGAATTAATCAGGACTATCGCTGCCAAATAGGGGAAATTGGAGAGTATGTTGTCTCAGTGACATTATCCTTATTCTCCCTAGTGGAAGAGGTTATCCTACTTTCTTTACTGAGGAGCCCATGTCCCTCAATGGAGAAATTTGACACATTTTACAAATTGGCAGAAAACGACTATTTTAGCCAACTAAGGTGACGAGCAGAATGTTGGACCATTTTAATACTACAACCTTTGACAGATAAGAGATCAGTGATTGTGTGCAACACTGATGTGTGATAAAGCATCCCTGCCTCTTTTCTGATTGCTTTGGTTTTGTATATCTGTATATCTATATATTGAAATCAGTCCACTGTTAGGCCCTGTGTTAGAATGAAGATTTATTTCTAATGGTCTAGTTTTTCATGTTGATAGAGAACATGCCAGAATGGTAGTGTTGCTCAAAAGCTCCAGAATGGTAGTGTTGCTCAAAAGCTCCATTTTTCATTTGCTCCCATTATGTCTACATTTCTGTCAATCTTCTCTCAGAATAAAAAGGCAGAACTGTCCGTTTTAAAAGTCAATGCATAGTTGGAGAAGGGCCATAGTTTATAATATGATTGTCTGATTTAAAAGCCCCTCAGCATCTTTACAAATGATTTGGATGAGGGAATAGAGGGCATTCTTATCAAACTGCAGATGACATCAAATTAGGAGAGGTAGCTAATACCTCAGAGATGGAACCAGAATTCAAAATAACGTTAACAAATTAGAGAGTTGGGCCAAAACTAAGAAAATGAATTTCAACAGAGAGAAATGTAAGGTACTACATTTGTACAGAAAAAATGAAATGCACAGATATAGGATGGGTGACACCTGGCTTGACCACAGTACATGTGAAAGGGATCTAGGAGTCTTAGTAGACCACAAGATGAACATGATTCAACAGCGTGATGTGGCAGCTAAAAAAAGCCAGTGTGTTTCTAGGCTACATCAATAGGAATATATTGTCTGAATTGAGGGAAGTTATAGTACCACTCCATTCTGCTTTTGTTGGACCTGGAATACTGCATCCAGCTGTGGGCATTACAATTCAACGACACTGACAAGCTGGGGTGTATCCAGAGGAGGGCAACCAAAATGTTAAAAGGCCTAGAAATCATAATCCTATGAGGAACAGCTTAGACAGCTGGGTGTGTTTAACCTGGAGAACAGAAGATTAAGAGATGACATGATAGCCATGTTTAAATATTTGAAGGGATGTCATATGGAAGATAGAGCAACCTTGTTTTCTGCTGCTCCAGTTTTTGCAAGACGTTGGAGACTAATTAGCATTTTCACCAAAGAAGAATGGATTGAAAAAATCATAGATATAGCAGAAATAGATAAGCTTACATATATTTTAGATGGAAAAGCAAATAATACATTTTGTAAAGACTGGGCGCCATTTAAGGAGTTTGCAGAATTAAAAACCAGGAAGCTAAGTGTAACTGGATTTGACACTTAATTATTCAATATTTTGATCTAATGTTTTGGCTATTTGTTCTGGAGATGTACCTGGATTAATCACTGTTTAGATGTAATGATATATATGTATATTGTGATTTTTTTTCCTTTTTCTTTTTTTTGGGGGGGTATACTTGGTTTCTTTTTTATATAAAAATATAAATGCTTTGATGTGTGTTCCTGCATGGCAGGGGGTTGGACTGGATGGCCCTTGTGGTCTCTTCCAGCTCTATGATTCTATGATTCTATAAATAAATTAAAAAATAATTCTGGGGTTTGCAGTTTAGTGAGGCCCAAGAACTTTCTGGCTGAGAATTCTAAATGCCTCTCCCTAAACTGCAAATCTCAGGATTCCATAGGAGGTTACCATGGCAGTTAAAGTGGATAACAGTATAGTGTGATAAGGATCTTGAACACTGAACTGTGACTATGACTCTGGAGATTTAGAGAGCCAGCATGTTTTGAGCATTGAGCATTGGACTACAACCCTGGAAACCAGGGTTCAATTCCACACTTGGCCATGGAAACCCACTGGGTGACCTTGGGTATGTCACACACTCTCAGCCCCAGAAAACCCCTTGCTAGGGTTCCTTAGGGTTGCTGTAAGTCGGAAATGACTTGAAGGCACACAACAATACAATACTGCTTTTGCATGTTGAACTCAGTTTGCAGCAGTGGAAGTAAATTGAGACTGAAGGCGGGAAGTGAGAGGAGGAAGAAAAAGGGGACATTTTGGAAGACACTGAAAAAGTAGGAAGACAGAGGATTAATCAAGACTGGCCCTGGCAAATCAGGACAATCAGAGGGTATGCATTTGTTTCAGGTTTTCTGTCAGGCAAGCTAATGGAGGACAACAGGGGGCCTTGATCTGTGATGTGCATCTACTTCTGAAGTTCTAGTATTTCTTTTCCTCTCTTCTGTTAGGTTTCTACACTGGGTGGCTTCTACCAGCAGCTATTGTGGGAACCCTGGTCTTCATAATAGGCATCTTTATGATGTTTGATGACATCCCTGCGTAAGTGTCAACTTTTCATTTTCTCCATTTTTTCCCTCAAGAGACCTACAGTTGAGCTATATGGGTTTGTAACATCTGATTTTCACACAAACATTTGTGAGTAGAGCGTGGCTTTGCCTTCTCAGATCAACAGACACAAAATAAATTGATCAAGTTTTTGAAGTCTAGATTCATAGTATCTGTTGTGAATTTGTTCCTCAAGAAATAGAAAGAAAAAGAATGGTGGCTTTGCCAGTTAACCAATGGCTGTACCCCCAGTGTTAAGTGTGGCCTAATACAGTCATGCTTATCTTCACACGAATGGAAGAAGAAAGGACCTTAAGAACAGAAACAGGAAGGGCCAGAGAAAGACAGAGGTTCAGAAAAATCAATTATGTCAGTTCTAGGAGGTAAATTGTTGTTGTTTTTTTCTCCTCATTTTTTAATTTCTACTGTCCTTACAAACTGCAGGCAGGAGATCTGTTCCAGTGGTGGTAAATATCGAATGTGCCCACTCTGCAAAGTCTGTCCTTACTGGAACCTCTCCAGCATCTGCCCAATGTTTCAGGTATAATTTGACAGCCAGATTATACATTGTACACAATGTGAAGTACCACAGAAGAAAATGAGAGGGAATAAATTGTAATATATTAATTTTCTGCGATGGACTGAAGAGTATCATTGAGTGGCATGAATCTCTCACTTGCTTCAGGAAGTGGGGTTATATAAAAGAAATGTCCTGAATCTGCATGTGGGAGCAAAACTCTCCCATTTTGGAAGCAAAATGTACTGATAAAGAAAGAAAGTTAGCATTCTTACCAAATCCCCAAATTAATGAACCAAGAAATTGGAAAGGTAACGAACAGTAACAACATAAGTCTTTAAAACACAATAGGACAGGGACCAATTTTTGTCCCTTGACCTTCAGTGGGCTGGATATGCTCTTCTAGGACTAAAATAAACCTCAGTTTTTAGTTATATCCTGACCAGTGGTTAAAGTCCAGGGACTTATGGAAGGACAGTCTCACCCATTTCCAGGTGTTTTACTGCAGCATAAAAGTGCTTCAAAATTGCACCAAAAATGATTTAAACAAAGGGGGCTTTGGTGTGGGGCTTCAGGGACTGAAAAGGTAGAGTTTGGGGGCAGCTTGCAGCCTGTAGTCCAAATTTTCCCCACTCCTGTGCAAGAGAGTAAAGAGTGAAATAGCATTCATATTGTATCTTAAACTGTATTTAATGAAATTTATTATTTAACATAACTGTGGTTACTACCAGATCATTAACCATTATTATACCAGTATTAGAGGTGAAGAGTGCAGAACAGCAGGCTCATAACAAAACTTTAAGAAAGTGAGTCCAATGGGGATGCTGATGGCACTCTTGGAAAAGTGTGAGAATTTGAGATGGGATCACCACAGGTATCAGCAGAACATGATTCTCACACGCTACAGCTCCTTTGATCCCTTGGCATTGACTATCTTGACTAGAGCTGATGGGATTGGCCCAACAACATCTGGGGGAATACAAGTTCCCCATGCCTTCTTTAATCTGTCTTTCAGATTACCTACTCCCTCTGTGTGTTGCATTTGTCTCTTTCTGCTGGTGTGGACAAGGTCACTCTAAAATGATACCACTATACGCAAATTTGTTTCAGTTTCTATCTATAGGGAAATCACCAGCTTTAAACGGATATATCAACCTTCACATTCTTTCAAATAACTTTGGGAATTCAGTGTCCTTGTGTTTTAGCGTATGATTCAAGCTAACCCATTTTTATTTTTGGGAGTCAAACTACAAACTTCAGCAGTACCTCTGTGTATTTAAATGCATACTTGCCCTGAACACACACAAAACGGGATGGGTATATGATTTTTAAAGTGCAGAAGTGACATACGGAGTGGAAAGGTATACGCTGCATCCTCAGTCCTCTGCTCGTGATTGAGGCGCACTTGCATTTGGAGATCCAGATATGCTGCAGTTACGTAGTGAGTCCCTGTTACTATTCCTGTTGCCATTCTTTCCCAGACCATGTGTGTCTCTTAGCACATACTCCGCCATAATTTTTGTTTGTCTTTTTCAGGCCGGCCGCCTCTTTGACCATGGTGGGACTGTCTTCTTTAGCATCTTCATGTCTTTGTGGGCAGTTACATTCCTTGAGTATTGGAAGCGAATGAATGCTACCCTAACATATCGCTGGGACTGTTCAGACTTTGAAGATATTGAGGTACTGGTTTAGCAGACCTCAAGCAAAATTAGAGCCCAAAATTAACATATACTACATTTAAGAACATAAGAAGAGTCATGAAGGATGAGACTGAAGTCTTCTTTAGTCCAGCATTTTTCTGTACCCACAGTGGCCAGCCAGATGTCTATGGGAAGTCCATAAGCAATACATGAGTGCAGAAGCACTTTCCAGTTCATGTTTCCCAGTGACTACTAGGTAGAGACATACTCTCCTACTGATAGCATATACCCATCGTCACTAGTGGCCATTAACAGCCTTGCCTTCCATTAATTTATGTAATTGGCTTGCAAGTTGATAGCAGATGTCTGCACATCTTGTGGTATCAAGTGTCATTATTTAACTATGTCCTATGTGAAGTATTTCCTTTCGTCTGTTCTGAGTACTTCAGGTTTCCTCTGTTGCAGGAACGTCCACGCCCACAGTTTACTGCCATGGCCCCTATGACAACTCAAAATCCAATTACTGGAGAAGAGGAACCCTATTTCCCCAAACGGAATCGTTTCAAAAGAATCATGGCTGGATCAACAGTCATCATCATGATGGTAAGGAAACTGCTGTTGTGGGATATAAAAGAAGCAGAGACTGCCATGGTTGAGACTGTGGTTTAGCATAGTGAGTGTGAGGTGACAATGTCGGGTTCAAATCTAATTTCAGCTACAAATATACTTATTGGCCGTAGATAAATTGATGTTTCTGCAATATGGGGAAGTAATGTCTGTCTACTTGAGCACCAAATTAGTTGTTGCACACAGATGCATATAAATTCCCTCTTCTTTTCCTGATCTATTTAATACTGGAGTGTGTGGAAGTGAAATAGATCAGTTCTGAAGTAGCTGGTGAACTGCCTAAGCCTTTCACTCCCTAAAGCATAAGACCAATCTTAAAGAAATTCACTGGCAGCGAATATCCTTCTGGTCTGAATTCAAGGTGATTGCCATGACATTAAATGGCCTTTATCTGTCTCTTTAGTATCCCAGCTTTCCCCTGACTCAGGGCCCAAAGCAGCTTACAACAAGTTGAAACAGTATAGATAAAATCTTATTTAACAAAAGTTTAAAATTATATAAGCAAAATCCCATCAACAACAATGCTATTAAAAACAGAAAGTTAACATAATTTAAAACACATAATTTATTCTGCTTGGCTATGTCTACAGATTGCTGTTGTGGTGATGTTTCTGATTTCCATCATCCTTTACCGGGCCATCATTTCTGTAGTCGTATCCAGGTCTGGGAACTTCCTTGTTGTGGCTTCGGTAAGACACTTGGGGGGCTCCCTTCCTATTTGGCACTGTTGCATCATTTGCATTTGGACCACTTTTCTTCTGTTTGTTCCTCTTAGGCTTCTCGTATTGCTAGCCTCACTGGCTCAGTGGTGAACCTCATCTTCATTCTCATCCTCTCCAAAATATATATTGCACTGGCACATTTTCTTACCAGGTGGGGTAAGTCCCAGCTGCTCCTGTATAAGCAGATGTCAGATTTCATTTCATCATGGCATACCACTGGATAAGTCTGGATAACATCCACCATTCTTATGCCATCCGTTTTACTTTTCTCAACCACAGAGATGCATCGTACCCAGACCATGTTCGAAGATGCCTTCACCTTTAAGGTGTTTGTCTTTGAGTTCGTCAACTTTTACTCCTCTCCTATCTACATTGCATTCTTTAAAGGCAGGTAAGTTCTTTTGGGGAATGAGCAATTGAGCCTAAAGTGGAAACAGCTTTCCTTTGAGACACAGACATACCCAAAAGGTGTAACAAAGAAATATGCACCAACCACATTCTCACATTTATACAGTAGCTTTCCACACTGTTGGGTTCTTTTTATAACATGATATCCTGTCTGCATGTAATAGAGGATAAGCCAGCTTCTATGGCACGTGAGGATGAATTGGCCATAATACTTATCCCCTTGAAAAAAGAACAAGCTGGATAGGTAATTATTCCATGACTGGAGGGAGAAATGCACAGGCTTCAGATAATAGATGATATATAAAGTAAAACTAAGGGCATTTCCAGATGGGTCTAAAGAAGCATGATTTCTTTTTTTCTCCTTGGGTTTTGCTGGGTTTTGCCAGTTTTCACCTCTATTTGTTCAGTTGTTCCATTCTGTTTACGGACTGTTCATAGCAATTTTTGGATCTGCACTAGAGCTATTCCAAAGGTTTTTTAAAAACCAGAATGTAGTTTTTAGAGATGGTCCTATAGTTTGAAGGGCAAATTTTTGTTCTCTGATTTTTTTCCCTTAACTTTAGAGCTATAGTGCAAAAGTGCCATTTTGCTGATGCACAGTGACTCTAAAAAAGTGTTTTTAAGAGAAAGGAGCAAAAGAAACTATTTTGTTTTAATATGTTTTGGAATTAGAAAGAAACACATCCAAGGGTGGGAATCAAATTTTGCAACTGTTGCTGGGAATTGCCAGAAAATAGTCAGGGACAACAGAAACATTGTTTGAATGTTTTAAAAAAAAAAAAAGCTTGACAATATCAGCAACCAATAAGACAGCTCCCCATACATTTGGCCCATCTAGAGGAGCCTCTAACATGAAGATTCAGTGATCATTGGTATGTTTCTTCTAAGCCTTTGCACAAAAATTGGGCTATTGTTGGATCATTGGAGTAACTGAACAGAAAAGAAACCTCTCAGCCCAGGCAACAGTGTTTGACTGTATTATATTGTGTTACCATGTTGGCTAGCTTTGTGTCTGTCATGATTTCCACACTGGGTGGATGACTTCTTAGTAAGGATTTCCCTCAACATACATAGAAGTCTCTCTGTAGGCTGCTCACCATCTCAATTTGAGTCATGCACAATACATGGAGGAAACCCCCTTGCTATTTCTTATCATGATTGGAAAGAACAGTGGGGACTCTGTTGATCCACCACCTCAATTGGAAGCAGATATACAGTCTAGGCAATGCTTAGAGGAGCTGTTCTTCCAAATGCTGACCCCTTCAGAGAATGGCATAGAGCTCCATGCTTCTTTCTGCGTGGAGAAAATTGAAATGGGTTTTTGAAGGGACATGATGATATCATAGCAGAAGAGGGGACAGGGTTGGTGGGCCCACCCTCTGGCATCTTTTGACCCATTGAATTGGTTGAAAATGGGGCATTTTGACCTGTGGGTACAGTATGATTACCTATTCCTGTTCTATAGTAGTACTGCTGGGCTATATAAGAATATAGGTGTTTGGTTCTCTGAGGCTGTGCCACATGCCCACAGGATGCTTTAGGACTAGCATGAACCTGTGATGTTATCAGCCTACAGGAACAACAGAAAAGTCTGTATGGGTGAGGCATGGCATTGTTACTGACTAGGCTAACAAGGAGGGGGCAGAGCCCAAGAAGATAAGGATGAGGACTCCTAGAAGTTTCTGTACAGGTCAGGATTGGTCTTTGTTCCACTACCTCTTCCCTCATTTGTACTTGAGATCAAGAGAAATTTGACTATTCTGCTTATGTAGTTAGCAGTTTTTCACAACAATGCTTAAATATACCAGAAATGCAAATTCAGCAGCAATCTTACCTGCAGTTCTTGGTGTGTTGATGTGATGGGGAAGGAAAAGTGCTATTGCCATCTGCAGCTCAAATACAGTATAGCAGTGTAAAACATGGCTGAGAAAAATTACATATCAAAAGCCTTGGATCTCAGTGGCTAGAGAGTGCAGATGACTTGGGAAAAAGTGGCAAGCCTAACTGAACATTACACACCAAGAACAAAACTTCAGTGACCTTTAAAAAAAAACATTCATGAGAGTGTAGTTTATAGAGGGTAGGAATATCTTCTCCTATAAATCAATAAGATATATAAATATGTGCAACAAATCTTTGAATTTTTATTTGAAACTCTGTGATGGCTTTCAAGCATAGGACTAGTAAACAAGGGAAAGGTTAAGTATTCCCCAGTGGTACATCAGTTTCAGATTGCCCCTTCCTGATGTGACTTTTCTCTGAATGGCCATGAGGTTTTTTACACACAGGGAGGTATATTCTGTTTTGCAGCGTCTCTGAGAGATGTAGGAGATTGCTAGTCTAAGCTGGCTCCAAGTGATTTTGAGGTGTCTCCTTTGTCAGTTTACAATGCTGGTGGAATTCTTCTCATGGACATTGCTTCAAAATGCATTATGAAATTCCAGTGACTGACAGAGAATTTAGTGTCCTCTAGTTTTAGTTAATTGATGCCAGTGGAAGCTTATATTTCCAAAGGCTAAGAGCAGTGTATTGAGGGGGATAGGCAGTTTTAATCAGGAGCAGAGCTGTGGAGGGAAAAGTGAAACCTCTCCTCCGTGCTCACTATATCTCCAATGAAAGTTGGGCCCTTGGTCTCTGCTATTAAGCAAAGAAAAGAAAAGAAAAACCCCAAGAACATACTAAATGTCACATTAGGATCAAGTGTACCTTGGCTCAAAGAGAGCTACCCTGGATGTTTTGGAGAGGGGCTCAAATCGTGCTGGGCAAAGTGCGTGAATGGCAAAATTAAGTTCATGAGATTAAACTCACCAGAGAGTAAAGTTCTCTTATCTTTTTCACATCTCCTCAGGTACGCTAATACTGTGATCACAGACCTCATCTTTTGCGGGAATCAGGGCACTAAGGAAAAAAGAGAACACTGTGTGATTTGGGACTTAGATCCAGGATTATAATGGTACACAGAGGTTTACAGCTGGTGTACTGGCTTCTCTTTCTTAAAGTGATAAAAACTAGCCATTTTAGGGAACTGAATTCCTTAGTCTTGGTGTTATGGGTTGGTGGAAATAATGGGAAACGTCTTTAAGAGGTATGCAGTGATTTTAATACCTCAGGTGTGCATACTGGCATGTACCACTGGCATGTCAGTGCTTCATCTGGACAGTGATGGCATATCTTCAGAACCATCAAATGTGAGATTGGTGAAGGATCTATAGATGTAATGTTGTGATTCTTAAAACTGGTTTAAGAGAGACAATATTTTTACTTCCAGTTACTGTTCTACAGAAAGAATTTTGGACAATTTGGACTTTGCTTATCTGGTGTCAGGGCTACTATCCTCCTTCCTCATTTTGAATGGAGCGCTCTTGAGTTAATTTCGTCTTGCAGTTGCTCAGATTCCTCCCAGTTTGTTACTATAGTGAGCAATCTATGCTAAATAATGGAGAGTGTGTCTGTGTGTGCACCTGCCTCTATAATAGCTTCAAGACCATGAGACCTACGTGTGTGAAATTTAGCATAAATACTAAGTGGTAAGTGGGCCATGGGGATATGCATGTTGGGATTTTTTGTTTGGTTTAAAGTGGAATAATTTAAATTAGTCAGTTTAAATCAGTCTGCAGTACCATTTTCAGTTATCAGGTGGCAAACTTTTCTAACTCTCAGGATAGAGATACAGTCAGACCTTGTATATTAATTTCTCCAGAGGGCCTCTACACCGCTTCACGTGGACTAGCCGCATGGCAGGAAAACAGTATGTCAGGCATACCAGCTGCTTCTCTCTGCAAGTTCCTAGATCTTCAGTAAATTAAAAAGAGAGGGTCTTGCTGCCTGATTACAGAATGCTATGGGAAAAAAAGTGGAAATGGAGAGAAGCAACACAGCAGAGGGAAATAGAAGAGTAACCAGGAGTGTACTAGGAAAGAGAAAACATGAGCTGGATGGATAAGGAGAGAGTATTTATTTCTCTCTGTGGGAGGGAAATAGCACTGGACTTTCAGAAGGGAGAGAGGAAGACTGCATGGTTGTGTAAAAGAGAGGAGAAAGACCCACCTAGGTGGGAGGGAGCACAAGAGCAGTGGGGGAGCACTAAGGGGTTTATAGCCCATGTGAAACTGGCTACCTTTGCTAGTGTGAAATGTAAAAGAAGAAAGTTGGGATCACAATAGAATAAGTTTTCCCTTACACTCTGCACCTTCCTTTATATTTAATACAGTTGTCTCGACTGGCCCTGTAATTATGTAGAACCAAGTACCTGCCACAGATAACGGGTCTGGGATGTCATTAAATAGCATAGCAGCAAAGGGGTAGTTATATAATTTGTTGTTAGGCCATGCTTCCTTCTAGGGATAGGAAAACGTTCCTATCAGATTTTGCTTTTCTTCCTTGGGCAGCAAAATGTCCTGGGCTGGCTCAATCAGTTATGTAGATACAATAGGACTGAGAAGTGAAAAAAGAGTAGTAAGCACAATATTTGCTGGAGACAGAAGGAGAGAAGGAGAAGGTAAGAAGGAAAATGGAAACAATGATGGACACATCTTCCTAAGGAATGAAGCAGTTGCTCTCTGCAACTGGTCATGGGATGTATCACTTGAATAAGAGTACTGCATCAAATAGAAAGGAATTCTATGGATGGTGTGCATGCAGTTAAGCATGGAAAGTGCATATGATGTGGAGATTTGGTTGGCTTTCCCCATTTCTCTCTGCATTGTGTAGTTTTGACTTGCTTCAGCTATGTGAGCCATTTTCTTCTCAGCATCATAAGTACAGTGCGCTTTTTTATGCTTAGGCAATTTTGAAACCTGGATTGTGCTAACCAAACCATAGGAGAAAGCAGGATAAATATTCTGTGTGGTGAGAATGGTAGGGATATAATGGATAACATGCAGTCTCTACCAGTTCTTTTTCTGTTTTCCTCTCTCTGTGTGAGGCATGCAGATCTTGGAAAATGTTGCCTTGGACTGCAGCTTTCAGAATTATCCCAGAAAGGATGGCCTGTGGTAACTTTTCTGGTCGTTACTCACATTGTTGTGCAGGGGGATTGAGGCGTTTAAGCCAGAAGTAAAGAAAACCAGAGACATGAGTTTTGTCTCCTTTTTCTTTCCCTTCAGGTTTGTAGGCTACCCAGGCCACTACACCAAATTGCTGGGCATCCGCAATGAGGATGTGAGTATCTTAGATGAAATAAGGGAGTGGCATGGGATTACGAAATAATGATTGTGTCAGATGTTCTAGTGTGGCACTGCTCTAGCAATCTGTACAGAACATGGTTGGCTGAATGATGCTGTAAAATGATCTATAAATGAACCAACTGCAGAGTTCACTTATATCCAAATGGTGCACTATATGACATTTTCCGAGAGAACGAGGAACTGAAAGAGGGCATTTGGGGTGCAGCATGAATATTGGACTAGGGCCATTTCCGCACTAGAATGTTATAGTACTATTATTCCACTTTCAACGTCCTATGGAATCCTGGGGTTTGCAGTTTAGGGAGGGGCTTCAGGAATAATAGCACTATAACAGTCGATTGCGGAAATTGCCTAGGGCTCCAGGAGACCAGTGACTGAAGCCTTGCTCAGCCACATAAACTCACTGGGTGCCCATGGGAGTTCACACTCTCTCAGCCTAATAGAAAGACAATGGCAAACCTCCTCTGAGTAAATCTTACCAAGAAAATCCTATGATAAGGTTGGCATAAGTCAGAGTTGACCTGAAGGCACATTACAAGGGGCACAGGGGTCTAGATCTGACCAAAAGCAGTTGAAGTGGCTAACTTGTGTCTGGAGCAGAACTTTTAGGGCTACAGCTCCTACAATCCACCAGTCAGCATTGATATTCTGGGAGTTTTAGTCCAAGAAAAATAAATATTCATAGTTTGGAGGGGTTAAATGGGAGCTCATATGATTGAATGCTCCTCAGTTGTTGTTTTTAAAGGTTATCAATATATAGAAATCCTTGTGTAATGGATCCTCTTGCCAGGCTGGCTCTGCAGTTCCAACCCTGGGGTTCCTGTCACTTACCTTGCCCTCCCCCTGTCCAATCCCTTCCTGAATTGGGTACTTGGGCCTCAAGGTGACCCCCCCCCATTGTGCACCAGGGGCTGTGTTATTTCAGTGGGCTCTATGCAGTAAGCATGACCAGGTAGTCAGAAACAGTGGTAAAAACAAACACGTGGAAGTTTATTAGGGCACAATAAGAACATAATGCGCTAACTCTTGAACTACTGCATCATTTACAGCTCCCCAAAACCATAGCCAGCCCTTTCCTCTGTCTGACTCTCTTGTTTCTTTTCCATCTGTTCCTATCTCTCTGAAATCTGTCCCTTAGCTCTGTGTCAGCTTTTCCCTATCCTCCTTCTGACAGAGGCAAGCCTCAGTCTTTTGTAACTTTTCCTTCCTCATAGGCCCTCCTGCACAGTGTTCCCTGAGCTGTGATCAGCCAAGCTTGCCCAGCTTTCTTCACACCTTGATTTTAGAGAGAAGAGTTCTAGTTGCCTTTGCGTAATAATAGTTTGTGTGTTTTTCTTTTTTCGTGGAGGAATATGCCATCGTACTTGCTTCTCCAACAATATTGCTTGAGGCTGAAATTCAAGTGACTGCCAATTTGTGTCTGCTCCAAGCTATATACTATCCATCTGAAGTTTCTCTCTATTTCACCCAGTGTGGTTCAGGTGGCTGTCTCATTGAGCTTGCCCAGGAGCTACTGGTCATCATGGTGGGAAAGCAAATAATTAATAACGTGCAGGAGATTCTCATACCGTAAGTGCATTGCCTTTGCTATTGTGCTTTGCTGGAATGGTGCAGATTATGCACCATATGAAATAATGTTTTTGCGTCCTTTGCAAGAATGACTAAATAAAATGGAGTAGTTTTATAATCAGAGGATAAACCTTTTGATTTTGTCATGTGATGAACAGGAAGCAGTGGCAGCTAGTGGTTTCCACTGACATGATAAATCCATTCCAGGTCTTAGCACAACTTTAAGGGAGCTAAGCTCTAGCCCCCAGCGTCTTGGACAGCTCATTTAACTGTCAGACTAAAAACCGGAACAGATTTTCTGCCCCACTAATTTGGGAGCCATTTGGTGCCACTGAAAAGGAGGTGGAATTGAACCAAATGGCTTGATCTCCTTCCAGTTCTGTCTGCTCTGAACCAAAACAATTTTCACACAGCTTGTTCTCTGATTTTTTTAAAAAAATTTTTTTGTTTTGATTGTGCTAACAACCAGCTTCAACATTTAGCTACCTGAGGAATGTGTACTTGACCTCCTATAGATGAGGGAAATCACCTGTTCATAGGCGGCCTTGACATAGTCTGATTATGACAAGAGACTGTACTAGACTCTAGTTTCTCAACTCTTTTTACAGTGACAAAATGATCCCAAAATTACCAAAAAGTGGCTGCTTTGAGTACAACCTCTTCTGGCCCAAGCATTCCCATTGTTACCTGGCATCTCCTAGGGTCTGCAGTAGTAGAAAGTTAAGAGTGTTGGACTAAGGCTGGGGAGACTTAAGTTCAAATCCCCAGCTAGTGATGAACCTCACGGGGTGACCTTGGCTTAGTCATATTTCTTAGCTTAGCCTACTGTCGGAATAAGAAATGTGCACAGGGAGAACCATGGTTCTGAGTTCCTTAGAGGAAAGACCATGTATACAGTTTTTTTAAATAATGTTTTCTTTCTTTCTGCATCTCTTCTTGCAACAGTTGTAGCCCTGTTACCATTGTGCAGTTATAGTATTGCTACAGAGATGTCATTTCAAGAATAAAAAGGAAAAAGAATCTAGCAAAAGGGGTGGATCAGCACCTTTAAAACTACCTGGTTTATTTCAGCATGAATATTCATAGATTTCAATTCAGTTCATCAGATGCACGTAGCAAGTGCATGTGAAGAAGTAAGTTGAAATCCGAAAAGACCAATCAAACAGTTTGTTTTAAAGGTTCTCCTAGATTCCGCCTATCCATCCCCCCCCCCCTTTTTAATGCTATGACAAACTAATTCAGCTGTCTCTTTGGAAGCATCTCAAGGATGACGATTCAGCTATGATACTGTTGACAGCTCACACCAGAGGGGAGCACACAAACTACAGTGAAAATAGAAGCCAAAGTCAATGTCCATGGAAGTTAGTCAGAGGTAGCCTGCTGTGACTCTTGCTATGTTGGCCCTATCCTAGGACCAAGACCATATGTGTCCTCAGAGGGCACTCATTATAGCCCCCTTCCTCAACATCGTGCCCTCCAGATGTGTTGGGCTACAAATTCATCACTACCAAGTTATGGCCACTGATCTTAGTGTTTTCTTCTCCTCTACTTTGGGCTTAAGATCACATGGCCATTGGTTATGTTGGTTAGTGATGATGGAAACTAGCCACATTGGTTGGGCACTTGGGAAATTTTAATCTCAAAATAATATTTGCAGGCTCTGCCCTATACATTCTGTCATGGGTGCCAGACCAAACCTCACCGTGGTCTGGGTGCAGCAAGGCAGACCAAACTGGTTACTTATTGATCATAAATGGAGGAGACATGGATGTTCTAATAACCATGTCGTTCTGTTCTTCACAGGAAGTTGAAGTCATGGTGGCATAAGAGAGACCATCTCTCCCAAAGGAATAAAAAGGGTCAAGAAAATCTCATCAAGCAGCTTTGGGAGAGTGATTATGAACTGCTGCCCTATGATGGACTCTTTCATGAATACTTGGAAATGGGTATGCAGTGTTTGGTGGTCAGGGAAAAGAACTGAGGACAGTTCACTGAAAGTAATTGTTTTACATTGCAAAAAGGGAAAAGAGAAAAAAAAATAATGATTAGCAGAGAAAGTATTATTTTAAGGTGATTGCTGTTCTACAACTCCTACAAGGAAGGTTGTCAAGAAGCTGTCTGCCCCTTATACAACACCACACAGGTGGCAAAACATTTAAAAGCCTCTTACAGTGTGAGAATCACAGAATATATCCTATTACATACACATATACACATACACCCAATCCTATCTCTTATTAGTAGGGATGGGTCAACCGAATCCACAAATCCTCAAATCCTCAAATCTTTGGGAAGGATTCAAGATTTGCAAATCTGAATCCCTGGGCCAAAACAGGCGAATCGAATCTTTCGAATCCCTGCATGCCCCGGGGCCTGAGCGCCCTGGATCAGGCCTATGCAAGCATGCAGGGCAGGTGAGAGTTGCTTTCCTGCACGCCAGAAGGTCTGAGCCAGGGCAAGAGCCCCAGATCAGACCCACGTAAGTGCGCAGGGCCAGCAAGAGTCGCTTTCCTGCACGCCAGGAGGCTTGAGCTGGCGCGAGAGCCCCGGATCAAGCTCGCTCCTGCTGCCTGCCCCTGCAGCTGCCTCCCTCTGCAAGGTAATTATTCTCTTCTTCCTATTCTTTTGACTTGAGACTGCAGGGTAGGGATTGGGACTGGACTAGAGGCTGGTGTTAGTTTGTTTTTGTTAAGTGCCTTCCTTGTTTTAGGACTTGAGACTGGACATCAGGGTAGAGAATTGAGACTGGGCTAGAGGCTGGTGTTTTTGTTTTTTGTTTTTTTTAAAGTGCCTTCCTTAGTGCAGGACTTGAGACTTGACTGGAAAGTACAGTGTTCTTGAGATTTCAAGGACAGCTGAAAAAGATTCCTTTGCATAGCTCCCTTGCAAAGCTCTTTCATACACAATTCTGGAGTTTGTAGTTGGACAAGGTGTCGCAGCCTTCTCTGCCAAAGTGTGCTAGTGCATCATCAAACTACAAACCCCAGAACATCATAAGGAGCTACGCAAAGAAAAATCCAGTTTTGACCTGAATTATCTCTGTACTGTAGCATGTGGCCCTGTTTACACAGGCAGGAAAATGTGTGATTAATAATCCACATTTTCCTGCTTGTGTAGAAAGGGCCTTCATGTCATTTTCAATCTGGCAAGATCCTAAGGCAAAACTATGACCATTGTCCTGGCCAGATTTCTTCAGAGGGAGGTTTGCCTTTGCCTAGGCTTTTGCTAAGGCTGAGAGAGAGTGTCTTTCCCAAGATTATCCTTTCCCTTTTTGTTTTGTTTTGTAATAGTCAACCCGGGGTCAACTCCAACATCTGGAGCTACTTCCAAATTACATGTAATTCTTAATAAGAAGTATATGGGTATGTTTTCCTGAAAGTGAAAACTATTATTTAATTTGTTTTTCATTAAACAAAGATGTCAAATTCTGCTTCAAAACACTTTTCAGTAGAAGTGCTTTGTTTCCCTTGCTTTTTAAATCCTTTTGTAAAAAAGGATTTGAAAGATTCAAGATTTGTGAGATTCGTGGATTTGCAGAACCTTCGAGGGATTCGGATCTGGATTTGGATTCAGAAAATTATGGATTCGTCCCATCTCTACTTATTAGTTATCTCTAGAGCTAGTGCAGAATACTGTCAATTTATAACTGGAATCCTGTCAGTGTCTTCACATGCATAAATTCCCATAATGAACTGGTTGGACTTTTTTATCTGGTGCTCAGTGACTGAGTTCTGTTCTATGGAACTGGAGTTGTATATTTGGTGCTGTTGTTCATGCAGATTGCACATTCTTGGCCAACAAGTATCAATCTACTCCTGCAGAAACTGTCATGGTACTCTTTCAGTTGTGCTTTTCAGAGGGCATTTGGGTACACCATGTTGCCATTCAATACAAAGGCCATGTAGCACAATTAATATTCAAGTACACATGTGGAGATTTACTTGAAGCAACTTCAGTTTAGGATCTTAGTCTGTGCCTCCAGAAATTAAACTTTGCCTGTACTCCTGTTACCTTGAGAGCTAAACACTTGGTTGTTTGCATTGAAAATGAAATTTGCGGTAGCTGGGATTCTGAAAAGATGCTATAGATTTGTCCTATTTGTGAAATAACTGTAACCATGCCGGTTTCTTGAAAGTTGGCCAAGGTAGATAGCAACTTCCTTGCCTGTGTAATTCAGCACAATAAGTCTTGGATTTTCACCTTCTGACTGAATGGTGTTCTCAGTGGGCCAGGTTTCATTTTAGCTCAATAGCACTTGTGGAAGTTGAGAATTTCCAAACTGACCAGCTGTAAAATCTGGAACTCTTCTAGTAGCAGTCTTCCCTAACTTGATGTTCTCCAAGTGTATTGGACTATAACTCCCAGAATCCACAAGCCCTAACTCCCTAAAGTGAGTCTAGGAGTTTTAGTTCAGTGCATTGGGAGGGTACTGGGTTGAGGGAATTCTGTTCTAGAAGGTTGAGTAATCGTCACAGAAGATGTGAGAGAGAAGCCCAGTAACTTTATCCAGATACAAACATTGTAAATACAATCCTAAGCAAAAGAAGAAATAGCAACTGCTAACCCAGTCTCTACAATAGAGCATTTCTAATTGTGCTGTTGACAAAATTATTATGCAGGCCCATCTCCATTAGAGAGCCAGTGTGGCATAGTGGTTTGAGTGTTGGACAAGGAGAGACCAGGGTTCAAATCCTCACTTGGCCTTGGAAACCCACTGGGTGACCTCTCTCAGCCCCAGAGGAAGGCAAAGGCAAACGCCTGTCTGTGCCAAGAAGACACCATAATAGATTCCATCTCCATTATCTCTTTCATAAGATCCTTTGGTTCTTGTTTTCCTTCATTATCCAGTAGTTATAATTTTTTTTAATTCCCTCTTCAGTCCTGCAGTTTGGCTTCATTACCATCTTTGTGGCTGCCTGCCCCCTGGCACCTCTTTTTGCCTTGCTCAACAATTGGGTGGAGATTCGCTTGGATGCCCAGAAGTTTGTTTGTGAATACCGACGCCCAGTGGCAGAGCGAGCCCAAGGAATTGGCATCTGGTTTCCTATTCTGGAGGTCATCACACACTTGGCAGTCATTAGCAATGTGAGTTGGACTGGGCTGGAGGGTAAGCAATCAGCACAGGGCTTCTTCACAAAGAGATGAGAGACTGTTTGAAAATCTTTAGCAGGAACAATTGCTCGACCCTAGAGAGTTTGTAGCTGAACTCCATTACTATGTGTCTCCAGGGATGCTTAATGCTGATTTTGTTAGGCCATTTCTGCACTAGACTGTTATAGTGCTATTATTCCACTTTCAACATCCTATGCAGTTTAGGGAGGGGCCTTACTTAGTGGCTTCTCTTTCTAAGGCAAATTAGGAACAGAGTTTGGAAATGTTGCTGTTTTAGACTGTACTTCCCAAAATCTCCCAGCTAATACATAGTCATTGTAATATTTTATAGATATTCAACATGTTGCTGAATATATTTATTAATCATTCAGTACTGATAGCTAACCTTCAGACATTAAAAAATGTCCATGTCAGCTTGCAAGGTTTCTAAAAAAGAAATACTAAAAAACTATTTATCAGGATCATTAAAAAGCCCCTTTTTATTCCAAAAAGGCTTTTAAAAAAACTTTTTAAGAATGAGACAAGGGTGCTGTATTATTTTAAACTGTACTGTTTCTAATTGCTTTTTATCGTTTTAAGTGTATGTTTAAATTGTTTTAGTGTTGTGAATAGTTTGATTCCATTTTAACATTCACTTTTTGTAGGTTTTCAGCTGTATCATTTTTTCTTAAATTGTAAGCTACCTGGAGTCCCAATTTTGGGAGAAAGGCAGGATACAATAAATATAATCCTTGTCATCACTACCACCACTGGAGAATTGTGGCCAGTTGGAGTCATGGTGGCAAGGGTGGGAATTGGTCCAGTTGCAGTTGGCCCAACCTCTTCTTTGCCTCTCTCTCCTCAGTGTATGTTAGGGACAGGTTAGCAATGTGACAGGGAAACTGAGCCAAGCTCAGGCTGTAAGGAAAGGAGGGAGCTTGGCTTTTGTTGCTTCCTATTAATGGCTAATTCAAAGTAGCCAGCTTGCAAGACTATTGGGAAAAGGGCCAACTTTGTTCCTCCTCACAAATATCTAAAGTCACTGAAGCCAAAAGTGTCAGTTTTAGTTTCAATTTAGAAGCAGCAAATAACTGTTGGAACTTTAAGTCCTCATGAATTATTAAATGACTTAATCAGTAGCTTGAATATTCCAACATTTGGGGTATCCAGCATCAAGGAGAGTCTACAATGCCAATTCAAAATGATCAAAGCAACAGTTAAGTTCCAATGGAGAAGGCGAGGGACTGTATGTCACTATCAGAGCAGATAGCTTGCACACAAAAAGATTGCGCTCTCCAGCTAGGGCTGGGAAGGGCTCCTATCTGAAACCCTGGAGAGGCTCCCGCTGGAGTATAGAAAAGGGGATGGGCAGTAAGAAGCTTGAGATCTTTTGGTAAAAGTCTGGATGGTTTGCTGTACACTGGCAGGAGTTTTTAGCTCCAAGATGTTCAACAAGAGCAACAAAAAGGTACCTCCCTGCAATTAGCTCATAAGAAAACAGTGTTTGGAAAAACCAAGAGTGTGTTTGTGTGAGAGGATTTGGGAGCTTGTTTCTGATACTGAATACAATTCCTGGGCCAAACATGTGTTGAAAGGCACAGAGTTTTTTTAGCATATGAAAATCTACCTGGGTCCCTTTTTTGCACCTGGCATTGGATGATATACCTTCTCTAGTTTTAAAAAAAGATTCTATTTTTTTTTAATGTATTTTATTTTAAAGGAAGATTCCAGAAGCTTGAAGTGTGTATCACTCTGATGTAGACAATGCTGTGCTAGATGAGTCAGTGATCTGGTATAACCGGGGGGTGGGGGTGGGGAGGTACTGCCTTCCATTTTTACATGTTGAACTGCAACTCCCAGCAATTCTGGGGTGGAGAGCTACTCTTGAGGAATGCTGGGAGATGCCATTCCAAAACGTCCAGAGGACTGAATAATTCCTACCCCATGGCATAAAGTAACTTTCCATGGTCATGACTTTTGCAGAGGTATAGTTTGTTTACTGTGCTGGAATGAAACAGCAAGGTTTGAATCCATCACTAAACAATGCAGGATAATGAGAGTTTAAATTAGTTCCTCTTCCTTTCAGGCCTTCTTGATTGCCTTCACATCTGACTTTCTCCCTCGGCTATATTACCAATATACTCGTAGCAGCAATCTACAGGGCTACATTGATTTCACCCTGGCCTATGCCTCTAAATCTTATGTTGCAGAACACAATGTCACATGCAGGTAGGACTTCCTGGTTTTTTTTCCCAGGTGCCTGGTTGCTGAGAGATGTTGGACATTTGATTCGAAGTCACTGTAGAGCCTAGATCTCAAACATAGCTTATAGGAAATAGAGAGTTGTATTTGGAGTACAAATAAGTTTCCTCACAAAATCAGATATTGTGGGAAACTTGGCTTGGTTTTTGTTTTTATTCAAAGGGAGGATCTGAAACTGTTGCACATGGAACGGCACACCTAATGACTCTGAATTACTGTATGTGGCTGTCTCAACAGGAGGTCCGTCTAGCATGGGAACCAGCCCTTGTGCACAAAGTGGTTTAATATATCACTCAAGTTAGGATTCACCAAGAAGATTATGTTGAACACAGTGATATTTGTGTTTTCTATATATGACAATTGAATACAGTGACATCTGTAGTCCCACATTATACATGTTTATTTTGTGGCAATGCCAAATATGTTCAGTGGGCCTAAGAACTGCAGTCACGAAAACCAGAATCTTTGTCTACTTCTTGCATAGCTCTTAATAAAATGGAAAGCAGATGTTACTGCAACATATTTACTGACTCTCTGATAATTCAACTAAAGGGAATTCAGTGGTGGCTTAGACGAAGGCATGGAAAGAGGCAACTAAAAATGGTGGTCTTCCGGCACCATAAAGTCTTCAGCATGCTCGACAAGACTGTAGTTGGTTTTGCTGCAACAAACTCACATGACTTAGCCAGACAGGAAAATTTAATTTGGGTCCCAGAAGTATGTGACTCCTGTGCTTATCACTTGATGGCTGTTTAGCAAACTTATACCTTTTCTCTACATAGGTACCGAGCCTATCGAGAACAAAGTGGCAGATATTCACTTGCTTATTGGAATCTACTGGCGATTCGTCTTGGTTTTATAATTGTCTTTGAGGTACATTTCCCTCCAAATGTCTTCCCAATTCTCTTCTCTAATCATTACATTCTAGAGGCCCTATTTTCCTCTTCCCAAATTCTGAGATTTTAGTCCTACTTGATACTTTATTTCTGGTATTGGTAATCTTTTGCCCTCAAGATGTTTTGGCCTACAACTCCCATTAGCATCACACATCATGGCCACTGACATAGGATTATGGGACCTATAGTTCAAAAATCTGGGAAGCCAGTTTCCTGTAATCTGTGTTGAGAAACAAGTATGAAAGGAGTGCTTACTGGTTTTTGAAAGACCCTACAGCTCATCCTTTTATTGCTTCATTGTTGCCTGCTGCCACACTTGTCTCAACCTTTTCTATTTGTTTAAAAACACCCTTACTATGCAATAAATGTTTTCGATCACTGAATTATACTAACTAATCCAAATGTTATCTGTTATCATGTAACCAAAGCTGATTCAATATCATTGTTAGTCTAAAAAGAATTAGGGCCGGACTTCCGGTCTGGTTATGGTGCCGTGACAAGGCTCTCCATGAGGCTCTGTTAAGGAGAACCTTGTTCAGGTGGTAGAAGGAGGTTGGGGAACCAACTGAAATCCCCCTTGGTATAGGGGGACACGAAAAAGGGGCTCCGGAGATCAGGATCGCGCTTCCCAGCTGTCATCCGAACGGAGAATTCCGCGAAAGAAGGCAGCAAACGGAGCGAGGGAGATCAGAGCAACCATTGCCATCTGGCATTGCTTTTTTTGCACACAAGCGGCGCCCGCAGACTTTTTAAATAGACTCCGATATAGGAATACTATGGAAGGTTGAAACTGCTCGTTTTAGAAGAAAATTTAACCTCATCGAAGACTAGAGGGGTAAGGAATTCGGATTGAGAACTCTTTGTGACTAACGATATGGAATAAGGGGAGCAGGATAGCTGAAACGGCTGCTAGCAGATTGACTGAATGACTCGGGAGCCATAATTTTAAGCTAGCTAGAAACCTTAGAATTTAAACTACCCTGCTTCCCCAGTATAAATTGTATGTTTGAAAACTGCAAGGGAAGAATCATCTTTGCTATAGACTAAAAGCTGAAAGGAAAAGAAAATCTATCTATAGTGACAAGGAAAAAAAAGGAAGGAAAAAAAAACTTGAGCGGTGAATGAGACGAGAGAGGAGAGTGAAAGAAGAGGAAAGACAGAGAGTATAATGGAGACTCCCATGAGGAGGAAATAATTGCTATAAGGAGAGATAGAAACGGATAGAGTTTAACCAGCGGGATATTTATCCTTCCAAAGAAATAATATTCTGTAACTGAGTATTAATCAACCGGTGGAGTTAACATCTATTTGGGAAAGACCGAAAGTGACTACAGACTAGCGACGACATATTTCAAAGACAGCGAGTAGCGAACAGTGAGCGGCAGACTGTGGCAGCAGACTGTGAATAAAGACGGCGAGCAGTGAGTGGCGAGCAGCAGATCGTGGCAGCGGACTGTGAATAAAGACGGCAAGCAGTGAGCGGCGAATGGCGGACCGTGGCAGTGAACAAAGGAATAGAAATTGTGATGGAAAATAGCGCGGAGTGGCAAAGCAGAGTAGAGTGGTGGAGAGAACAACGTGGAGAAAAAGAACAGATGATAATGAAGGACTAAGAAGAATAGGGAAGAGAAGGTGGAGTGAAATTAGAATATTAGAAATATAGTGTGACAGTGGAAATTTAATTTCTAATAGTTATAAATCTAATTGCTGGTGAATAGTTTATTATTGTATATAGACCATTGAGTATATATTATTGCATAGAGCACATTAGTATATATTGTTTATTGAATATATATTGCTGACTTTCGTTGTTTAAGGAGTCAATTATCTATTAAATATCACCTATTAATCTCTATTAATTAGCTACAGATAAATATTCAAGGACATGAAGTGAAGGAACTAATTAATTCAAATAGTGAAATTAAGAATAAGTTGGGGTAAGTGATTAGTATTTAATTATAAACTAATCAGAGTGCATTAATAATATAATATATAGTCTGAACCAATTAAATTTAAAGGAAATATATTAATGAATTAATTTAAGTGTTTAAAAATAATTAGGAAATAGCATTGTGGCTGGAAAATTTGATTTGAATTGAGTATATAGAATTGCTTTGAAATCACGCTTTGAAATTGTGTATTTGGAACTGGTTGATGTTTTGATGGTCTTTTGAGGGACTGTGACTTATATCGGTGGAGAGGGAACGGTGAAAAATATATGATAAAAGAACTTTTGAAACCCATCAATCTTCCAATATCAGTGATCTGGGAAAATCTGATAGATACCAGGAAAACAGCAAAAGCAGCAAAAATGACCACACAAACTGTTACTACTACACAACGAAAATTATTCTTGGAACCGTTATCAAAGCCAGAACAATCCAACTCAGATCAATATCAATTCACGCTTTTGGAAGAAATCAGGAATATAAAGCTAGAAATAAGACAAGAAATGAAAGATCTAAGAAGTGAAATGAAGCAAGACTTCAAAACGGAACTGAAAGGTATTATGATCGCTCTGGGAGGACTACAGGAAGACCTTAAAAGTACACAAAATCGGGTGGAAGTGCTTGAAACTAAAAGGAAGGAAATGGAAGAGACTATCGAAAATTTGAACCGACAACATGAACGTTTACTAGAGCACTACTGGACTTAAGAGCACAAGAGAATTTTATCAAAATAAGAGGTCTTGCAGAACGGAAAGGAGAGAATCTATATGAAAGACTGATCCCACCACTAGCTAAGTATTTAAATATCTCCAACAAAAAAATGGAATGGGAAATTGATAAAATGTATAGGATCGAATCTAAGATTGCGAGAGAAAGGAGACTGCCAAGGGATATCATGATCCAACTGGTGAGGAAGAAAACCAGAGAGGAAATAATACAAAAAAGCTTGAAGACAGATCTTATAATTGAAAAAGTCAAAGTCCATATTTACAAAGATATTCCCCCAAGAATTCTCAGGAAGAGAAACGAATATAAATTTTTAATGAATTTTCTGAAACACCAGAACGTCCTGTATCGTTGGGGAAAATTGGAAGGGTTGAGTTTCTGTTTTTGAGAGAAACAATTTAAAATTGGCTCAATACAAGAAGCAAAAATGTTTATGAAAAAATATGGAAAGGAATTAATCAGACATAAACTGCGAGAAGAAGAAGAAGAAGAAGAAGAAGAAGAAGAAGAAGAAGAAGAAGATAGAAAACAATTGGAAGCCAGTTGCAAAAACACTACTGAACAGAAAAGTATTGAAGAGGAAGAAATAACAGGGAACGAAACAGACGAAGAGGAAGGCGAAGAGCTAGAGGAAGAGGAAAGTTAATTAAATGAGAATTGAACTGATATATACCAGGAATGGATTTAAAAATCCTTTCCTGAATGTAAAGGGGATTTCAATTCCACAAAAAAGAAGGAAAATATTCCATGATATAGAAAAGAAAAAATTGGATGTAGTTTGTCTTCAAGAAATTAGAGTAAAAGCATCAAAAATTCATCTGATCCGAAATAAAAAATTAGGAAAAGAATATGTGTCAGTCCCTAAAACAAAAAAAAGAGGAGTAGTGATAGATGTGAATCAAGGAATAATCTCCAAAGAAATTTTTAAGGACGAGGCAGTACGGTATATTATAGTAGAAATTAACTGGCAAAACCAAAAAATATTGATAATTGGAATATATGGTCCACATAAAAATCAAGAAAATTTTTGTAAAGAATTAAATAAAACTATAGCAGATTTAAATGGTCATAAATTAATCCTTCTGGGAGACTGGAATGGGGTGGTAAATCCTAGTATAGATAGAAAATCAGGGAAAAATAGAAAAGGAAAACAAAGGAAACTGCCTAACTCATTTGGGGTTATGTTGGAAAATTTTGACTTAATAGATATATGGAGATATCTATATGGATTAAGTAGAGGTTATACATTTTATTCTGTTCCTTATGCATCATTATCACAGATTGATATGTTTTTTGTTTCTAATCCCTTAATACAAATGGTGAAAAAACAAGAAATTTTACCTCGGTGTCTCTCAGACCATAATCCAATATTGATGACATTGCAAAAACAGTCGGAAGGAGTATTTAAATGGAGATTAAATGAAAAATTATTATTAGAGGAGAAGATAGTAAATAGAATAAGTAAACAGATTAAAGAATATTTTGAAGAAAATCTCAATAAAGGAGTGGAATTGGCGACGGTATGGGATGCTGGAAAAGCTGTAATTAGAGGATATTTTATTCAATATAATTCAGAGGTTAATAGGAAAAAAAGAGAGAATATCCAAGAATTGAATGAGGAGCTGAGGAAGATGGAAGAGAAATTAAATGAAGACCCAATAAATAAGGAAATACAAAAAGGTTTAAGGATATTACAAAAGCAACTAGAAACACAATTAGATACGGAACTCAATGAAAAACTGATACATTTTAGACAACATCATTTCGAATGGGCGAATAAGGCAGGAAAACGGTTGGCAATAAGATTAAAGAAGAGAAAAGAAAGAACTTTGATCAACATACTAAAGACCAGGGAGACGATATATACAGAACCCCAGAAGATTAAGAAAATCATCACAAATTATTTTGCAACGTTATATATGAAACAAGAGATCAAAGAAGAATTAATAGGGAAATATATTTCTTATCAAAATGTAACAGTCTTATCAGAAGGGCAACGCGAAAGTTTAAATAAACCGATTTCGTTGGCGGAAGTAAATGAAGCTATAAATAAGGTGAAGAAAGGGAAATCCCCAGGACCAGATGGTTATACAGGGACTTTTTACAAAACATTCCATCAAGAAGTGGCACCTATATTACAGAAGATTATGAATGAGGCGTTACAAGGGACTATACCGGAATCACGGAAAGAAGCGGATATAACATTATTACAAAAAAAAGGAAGAGATCCACTCAATATAAAAAATTATAGACCAATATCGCTATTGAATACGGACTATAAATTGTTTACAGCGATATTAGCAAATAGATTAAAGAAAATTCTTGCAAATTTGATATCTGAAGAGCAAGCAGGGTTTCTCCCGGGAAGACAGATAAAAGATAATATACGGAATATCATCAATATATTAGAACTTTGCGAGAACCATCCCCAGAGAAAACTGATTGCTCTTTTTTTGGACACAGAAAAGGCTTTTGATACAGTAAATTGGGAATTTCTAATTAAAATTTGTCAGAAAATGGAGATGGGAGTAAATTTTATAAATTGAATTAAATCCATATATTCCAGACAATATGGACAAATAATGGTAAATGGTCAAAAAACAGAGAAAATTAGAATATATAGAGGAACACGCCAGGGATGTCCTTTATCCCCACTTTTGTTTCTATTGGTAATAGAGGTACTGATTATAAATATCAAAAATGCTAAAAATATTAAAAGAATTACGATAACAGGAAGTGAATATAAAATATAGGCATTTGCCGATGATTTGGTGGTTACTTTAGAAAATGGTTGTGAAAGTTTAATTGTTTTGAAGGATATTTTTAGAGAGTTCGGGAAACATTCAGGCTTGAAAATTAATAATGAGAAGACACTTGTTTTGACAAAAAATATGGAAGAAAAGGAAAGAAACCAAATATTACAGATAACGGGCTATACAATTGCTAACAAAGTTAAAAATCTCGGTATTACGATTACAAATAAGATTTCGGATCTTTTTAAAAATAACTATGAAAAAACTTGGAAAACCATTTTGAAAGATTTAAAGAATTGGAGTAATTTAAAATTATCATGGTTAGGGAAAATAGCTACGGTTAAAATGTCAATACGTCCAAAAATTCTTTATCTTTTTCAAATGATCCCTATTATCCAATGTGATAAGGTGATTAATGACTGGCAAAAAGAAATTGGTAAATTTGTATGGGGTGGAAGGAAACCAAGAGTCAAAATGAAAATATTAGAAGATGCTAAAGAAAGAGGAGGGTTAGCTTTACCAAATCTGAGGTTGTATTATCATGCATGTTGTCTGAATTGGCTACAAGAATGGATCAAATTAGAGAATACTAAATTATTAAATTTAGAAGGAGATGGAATTTGGATGGGATGGCATTATTATTTATGGTATTATAGAGGGAAAAATAGCAAAGAATTCAACTGTCACTATTTAAGAAAAGCACTGCGAAAAATATGGGGAAAATATGTCATAAGAGCTTGCGTGAAAACCCCGCAGTGGGTTTCTCCCCATGAGGCCTTTTATAAGAAAGAAAATATAATGTTTGGTAGGTCGATAAAATATGAGGATATGGTGGAAAGGCAGAAAGAACAAATTAGAATTAAATCTCAACAAGAGATAAATGAATCGGGCATTAAATGTCACTGGCTTTTATATAGACAAATCAGGGAAAAATTAAGAAGTGATATCAGACTTAATGGATTTCAAATAAAAGATGAAGAATTAACTGCAGTATTGTATCAAGGAAAATTGAAAGCCATCTCCTCTATTTATAAAATGTTACTACAATGGTTTACAGAAGAAGAAACAATTAAAATATCTATGATAAAATGGGCTCAAAATTTTAACCATCAAATTTCAATGACACAGTGGGAAAAATTATGGCAAAAAAGAATATAAAATACTGCTTGTCAAGATATAAGAGAAAATCTATATAAAATGTATTTAAGATGGTATTTAACACCGGAAAGATTGGCAAAAATATCTAATAAATGTTCAAATAAATGTTGGAAATGTGGTATAGAAATTGGAACTTTTTATCATTCATGGTGGACATGTAAGATAGTAAAAGAGTTTTGGAAGCGTATTCATTTACGAATAGAAAAAATGCTGGATATAAGATTTGAAATGACACCAGAATTATACCTGTTATCAATAATGGATGAGGAATTAGGTCAGAAAGCTGGGAAACAACTGTTTTATATGGCAGCGGCTGCAAGAATGGTTATAGCGCAAAAATGGAAATTGGGGAAAATGCCATCAATAGAAGAATGGGAATTAAAACTATATGATATGATTCAGATGGATAGATTAACATATATGGTAAGAGGAGAGAGCAAGGATAAATTTATAAAACAACGGGATAAGGTAATAAAGTACTATAAGAATTCATGGAAGGTCGTAAAGATGGTAAATATTGATATTTGAAATACTCTAGAACAGAAGATATGATAGAAGATTAAGAAATATAAAGACCAAAAAGAAATGGAATATGGAAAATCTGTTTTTATGTCGGAGTAGGAAGTAAAACTTAAATTGTTATAATAGATAATTAGTTAAAAAGAAGCAAATGTCTTTACTGTATTTTGTAAGATGTCAAGATGTGTAATTTGTCTACTTGTGTACTAGTGAAATTGTTTGTATTTGTTTTGTATGTTTCTATGGTTTTTTAATAAATAAATTTAATTAAAAAAATAAAAATAAAAAGAATTAGGGCCTTTCCACCCTACACTTTTATAGTGCTATTATTCCACTTTTAACATCCTGTGAAATTCTGGGGTTTGTAGTTTACTGAGGCTCAAGAGCTCAAGAATTCTAAATGCCCCTTCCCAAAATTGCAAACTCCAGGATTCCATAGGATGTTGAAAATGGAATAATAGCACTGTAACAATGTAGTGTGGAAATTGCCCGAGTTTAGTAACAATGTAGCCAGTTAGGATTACAAAAACTTTTATTTTACAGCGTCACTGCACTGATGGCAGGAATAGTTGTGTGTATGTGTGGCATGAATTTAGCAGCTATTGCAGAATCAGTTCAGATAAACCATAAAAATGCTGAAAACTTGCAAACAAGACTGCTGAATTAGAGTCTTGCAACTTCCCATTCAGTCAATGACTCTTAAGAACAAGGCCATGCACTGTTATTTAATGCAGGGGAAGACAGTCTCCCCCCGCCCCACGAAGGCTATATTTACTTGCAGGAAGAATCTGTTGTGGGCAACATGCTGGTCGCAAACAGGGTTGAAGCCAGTAGCGAATGGACCAGAACTGAAAGGAAGCACTCTGCCTCTTGCCCAATAAGGGGGGGCTCCTGGGAAGGGACATATTGCTCCTTCAGAGGCATGTAGTCATCATCTGCAGAACACTTTTGAAACCAGAAAAGGACCACATGAGAACAGTCTGAGGGTCCTGTCAGAGTCCAACTCCCTGCCTGTGCCTCTGCCAACAAGGGAGGGGAGGCGAAGGTACTTGCCCAAAAGGAGGAGGAGGCAGCTGGGAGTGTATAATACAAACAAGTGGAAATGCTGAACTGAGCCAAGTCAAGGTCAAATCCAAAAGGTCCAGAAAGCTGAAGGTCCATCCAGAGGGGTCGAGAGAGCTGGAACACAAGGGTCATGAGGGCTTGCGTAGTAATTTGCTACAAGCAATCAGCAAGCCATGCTGACAGACTTAAATAGCCACCGAAAACAGGTGTTGTCATTGTTCTGTTTCCCTAATCTGGCCAACGCGGCTTCCCTCTGAGCTGTTAGTTTCAGTCGCCTCCGTGACTGAAGGCTAGGGGGCACAGGCGAATGTAATTCCTCCATATCACTGCTGGTTCCTTCTCCTTCTGGAGCTGGCTGGGGCAACGCTGCCTCCGCTTGTCTTTCAACTGATGGGGATGTTTGCAAGCTAATTTGGTCGATCACTGGCTGTGTTCCTGGCATAATCAGTTGCTTATTGACCTCAGAGCCATCATCTGTCACAGGTTCCAGTACCCACTCTGCTTTAGGACAGCATTTTCAGCTAGATTTGCATGTACTTGCAGTGACTGTTCTTTCTTTTTGTAGTACATGAGGCAACTACAGACACATATTGTTAGTGGAAATTCTGTCCCAGGTGGTTCAAAAGGAAGTAGAACTTGTATACTCTTGCATTCTGTCCCGTGTGCGGCCTGCTCTGACATCTCTATTTAATGAGCTGACAATACTTGTCCTCTAGTTACTATTTATATGTAAATGTATAGTCAAGTTTCAGCTCTGTTGGATGCGTGGAGTCCCCTATTTTGGTACCACCAACTCCTGAATTATTTAGATCAACCTCTTCCATCTTTCTGCTGGATATTTCGTTATAATGAGCAATGAGTGGGTGCAATAATAGGGATCATAAACAGAGCAGGTTTCTGCACTTCCCATTTTCATACTCACAGTTGAGTTACATGGTCTTGCACTTGCCTGCTACAAATCAGGGTAATGTAGGCCACTGACAATCCATCTTTTTTCCCTTCTCCCAGCATGTGGTTTTCTTCATTGCACGTGTGATAGATATGATGGTGCCTGACATCCCAGAAGTGGTGGAAATAAAAGTAAAGCGAGAACAGTATCTAGCTAAACAAGCTCTGGCTGAAAATAAGGTAAACACTGCATTTAAAATACTTTTAAAATACTTTTTTTTTTAAAAAAGTTGCTTTTCTTTTCCAAGTAAGACCACACATGACTGCCTAACCAATATAACTTAGACTTCATCACTGGTCCTTAGGCTGCACTGGTCTTTATTTTTATTACTTGTCCTTATTCATCTGGCTTCATAGGGAAAGTGGACAGTTCCTTGTAAACACCCAGGTGAAGTAACAGCACTGACTACTAGATATCAAGAGAAACTAAGCGCTTTTTCATTGTTCTCTGGTTTCTTCCCTCTCCCTTGTATGGAGCTTTGCAACCTGGATGGACGGTACTGTTCATTCTTTTCTGCTCATGGTTTATCCACAGGCTGGATTCAATATACTAGTCTCTTCAAAGCTGCAACATATTAAGTTCACTGGTGTCCTTCAGTTGCCTATTTTTAATTTAAAATCTGAGTTTGAAGTGATTACAGCTACACAATGAATTGTGGAATATGATCATAGAATCATAAAGTTGGAAGAGACCACAGGGGTCATCCAGTCTAACCCCCTGCAATGCAGGAACCCACATCAAAGCACTCCCAACAGATGACCATCCAGCCTCTGCTTAAAAACCTCCAAAGAAAGAGACGATGTCATGAGCCAGGCTGAGCGTGCTGCCGATTCAGACTTGGACTCCCAGCCGGGGGAGGATCCCTTGGAGGGGCCTTTGGGAGAGGGGGCTCCTTCAGAGTCTAGGGAGGAGTCTGCCAGCGACCCCACAGCTGTCCCGGGCATGGATCCCGAGCCAGTACCTGCAGCAGGTGTTTCTGCTCCAGAGGCAGAGGCTAGTGCTTCTGACTCAACAGAGGCTGGTGTTTCTGACCCCAGCCTGGAGTTTGCAGCAGACCCTCCCCCCAGGCCGCTGGAAAAGGGGGTGGTTCGGAGGTCTCAGCGGCTGCGGGAGAAGCGTCTGATGAATCGGCCCTGAAGTCTTGAGGGGCTCCAGCTGTGAGCTGGGCCAACAGACATTTGATCAGCCCCAGCTGGGCTAAAGACTGTGTATTTAAGACAGACGCTGTTGGAGTTGGGCACGGGGCAACAACCTTCTTATCAACTGGGAATCTGCATCCTGTGGCATGGGCTTTCTGTTCCAGGCTAAACCTTGCTGTTTGAGTTTGCTGCTCCTGGGACTTCGATGTTTGTTTTGGTGACATAACCTCTTAATTTCTTTATTACTAAAGCCATAAACTCAGTTCCTGCCTCTGCGTCTGCTTAGCCGCCGCCTGACATTGACAGACTCCACCATGCTCCGAGACAGCATATTCCACTGCTGAACAGCTCTGAGCGTCAGGAAGTTCTTCCTGAGGTTTAAGTGGAATCTCTTTTCCTGCAGTTTGAATCCATTGCTCCTTGTCTTAGTCTCTGGAGCAGTGGAAAACAAGCCCACTCCCTCCTTGACATGACATCTCTTCAAATATTTAAACATGGCTATCATGTCCCCTCTTAACCTTCTCTTCTGCAGACTAAACATACCCAGCTCCCTAAGCAGCTCCTCATAGGGCATGGCTTCCAGACCCTTCACCATTTTGGTCACCCTCCTCTGGACACACTCCAGCTTGTCCATATCCTTCTTGAAATGAGGTGCCCAGAACTCGACACAGTACTCCAGATGAGGTCTAGCCAAAGCAGAACAGAGTGGTACCATTACCTTCCTTGATCTAGATACCATACTCCTGTTGACGCAACCAAGAATCGCATTTGCTTTCTTGGCTGCCACATCACACTGAAGACTCATGTTCAGCTTGTGGTCCACCAAGACTCCTAGATCCCTTTCACACTGAAAATCATAATGTTCAGACATAGAAAAAACAGAATTACAAGCTCCTTCATGTTTTTCTTACTGAATAGCCTTGTGTCTCATTTGATATTACATTGCATTGACTAATATGCCATCACAGTAATTTTCTTGTAATCACCCTCTACCAATCATCTATCTTGGAGCTGCTTTTGGGGAAGGATGTGTTAAGTGCCAAGAACTTGCAACATGAGGTCAAAAGTACATTCAAAGCTTTTTTTATACACAGGAAATGGGGGCAATTTCTGAAAAATGCTTGAAAGAATTGAAGGATTCTCTCCTGCAATGCTGCTGAATACATTAATTACAGAATCTGTAACTAGTCTACACATCAGTATCTATGTTAACAAACTAAGTTCTCTATCTATGCATGTGCATTATGTTAGCAAGCATTTTCCAAATTCTGCACAAGGTAACATCACTGCATAGTTTGTAGCAATCTAGGCAAGTGTGCTGCTACATATTAATCAACCAGTTTCTTGATCACACCATTTGTCTTAGTGCTAGAGCTCCAATTTTCTATTGCTAATCAATCAATTGAGGTTTTGACTTACTAACTGGGAAAGGACAAACACAGACCAGCATCTTGTCAATGAGTTATGATGTTGTAAGTTAGAATTAGGATATCATGAGTGCTTTGTTTTCTTATCTGGGATCTTCGCACCACAAATGACCCTGAAAACTCACCTTAAAAGCCAGTAAGTCATGCAGAGCTACTGAAATCTGTGCTGTTGCTGAGGAGGGTGCCGTAGGGTGTCATCACCATCCCATCCCATCAGCAAGGAGCAGAAGCAGGGACTTGTCCCAACTGTTAATTGCAGCATCATTTGCTGGTGGGAGGAGGTTGGTCACATCATCCTGCAGCACCATTAAGCAGCAGCACAGACCTCCATCTCTTCTGATGGCAGATTGGCTTTTAACAGTAGTAGGTGTGATGGCATCATATTACCCAGCTGCTTGCTTTCACCACACTTTGATACAGACTTATCACAAATGTCCAGGTGGCATGAATGACAAAACCCTCTTACATGTCTAAGCATATCTGTTTTCTTGGAACAGGCCCTCATCGAGGTGATAGATGTGAGAAAGCCAACCCCTCTGGTAGAAAAGGCACCATAGTGGAAGATCCAAGAACCAGGCAAAGTAACTACATTTTCTCCAGACCAATTTATGAAGTTTTTGGAGGAGCAAGCTTCATGCATGGAAAAAAAGCCCTAAACTGGGCCAGCATGTACAAAGTTTTCCCAGTTTGATGTGTTCTATTTGCCATATTGTAGAACTGTATTTAAAACATTTGAAGGCTTTGGGAAGTTCACCTGTCTGCCTGACAATGTAGCTGCTGAAAAGTATGAAACAGATTGTGACAACAGATTAAACTAACCAGCCCAGCACCCAACTTCTCAGTTACTCTTTTAAGTAAAGAGCTTTGAATGTTTTCTTCACTATCACCAAATGAAGAGGTACTTCCTTAAACTATTTATAAAAGCTTAAAAAGTCTAGCAGAAAGTATAGATTAGGACTATACTCTTCTATTTATATTGAGGGGAGAAAATCCTGTGAAACACCAGGCAAGATTTCTTCTTAAGAGTAAGAATATGTAAGACTAGAAGTGCTTATGGGAGTGAGAGCTGCTACCATAACCCTACCACATTCGGAACTGAACTAAGAGCAGATTACCAGAGGACAGCTGTATAGTCTGCTTAGCATGTGAAGACAAACTTAATGTACATTACTGACTGAGGATCACTGTAAGACAACTTATACGCAGCTACATAAGATGGCTGTTCTTCCCTTACTCCTACAAAAACAATACAGGACTATAATTATGTTTACTGCATCCATCTGAGCTGGCTTGCAACGGAAGCTACAAACCTCATCAATGTCGCTCATGCCACACAGATCTTAATCATGCCTGAAGAGGGCCCCTCATGCCACAAATGGACAGGGCCTGTCAATCGTTCAATTTGAACTGCTGAAATTAGGTATAAGCTGTTTGACTAGTTTGGAGGAAGAACTTAGAAACATCAGAATTAAGAGCTTAATTTCATTAGAAAGGCAGGCAGGAGTTCTGAAGTGGATTGGTTTTTCTAAAAAAAAATAAAGCATACAGAAAATAAAGGCAAACCACTCGAAGCTGTTTCAGGTTTTATTTTATTTTTTTTAGAATTTATAAAATTCCAGTGTCATCCATACTCATGAGCCTTTATACATGTTTTGCATATAATCTCCAAATTCCAAAGTTAAGGCCAAGGGATCATTGCCATGGAAACATAATATGGAAGACATTAAAAGGACATGGAGCACACCTCCACAGAGCATCTGCTGCACACCACGGGGAACAGAGGGGGAAGGAATACTCTCAACAGTTTGAACAAATGGCAGGGTTTGAGCCATGCTCAATGGCAGTTCAAGCCTAAAACACATGTGCAAGTGATGTGTGACATTCAGACACCAGGTACCACTGGCAAGACATTGCACACTACTACCCTGTTTCACTCTCCTGCTCAGGTGGCAATAGGGCTCATCTTGGCCCTATATGGAATTACCCTAGAGAAATGATTTCTCCCCCTTCTCTCAGACTCACTTGAAACAAGGGGCTTTTCCTCCCTACCAGGCAAGTGAGTGGTCTAGAAAGACAAAAGCTTTGCAGACCTTTCCCCAGTATGCACTGTGGGGCATAAATGATCCTGGGGCTAGGATGCTAGCTAATGGCTCAGAAAAGCTCTTGGAAGGGGAAGGGGTAGACAAAGAGCAGAGTTGGCACCAGAGCCAGCACCAGCACCTTCAGCAGAAAAGAGAGAGAACCATGTAATGGCTGGAAGAGCAGCTTTAAAATACAAGTAACCTTGTATTGGTTTTATGGCAGCAGCTAGAAAGCAGCAACTACTGCTGCCAAGACAACAGGACAGGACACTTGCTGCTAGACTACAGGAAGGCTTTTACAGAATGTAGTAAATGCAAGTTGAGGAACCTTCAACCTGCCATGTATTTTGGACTACACCCCCCCCTTTTTTTTACCATGGGTCATGCTGGCTGGGGTTTTCAAGGGTTAAAAGTTCAAAAAATCAGGCGGGCCAAAGGTTCCTCACGCCTGAATTAAGTCTTCTCTCCTCCCTCCAAGAGAGGTTTCATTTTTAAGACTGAACTGCAATCAGCTTCTTCCATTTAAGAGAGAGCCACTCCTTACCTGCCTCCCTCCAAGGCCTAACCCTTGTCACAGGTCAAATAATGTGTCAATGATTAAGGCCATCTTTGTTGGAGGGGATATCTGATATCCTAGATCCTGTCAGAAGCCACACATACAGTCCTCTTCTAGGAGAGGAACAATATTCATGATAACAGGAAGCAAGAGGGGCTGTCTGAAGAAGCAGGCCACTGTCATACTGGCTTGAGGTAGAAAGAAGGCAATAGTAAAAAGCAAAAGATACACCCTAACCCTGGTACTTAAATGCCATCACAATCAAGCTGGGGAGGGCACTGTGCCCTCTTAACACTAAGCTAATCACCCACTATCTTCTGCAGCTACCATGGCACTTTGGGTTGAACCAAGTTCTGAGAGACCCCATAATACTGTCAGCTTTCTGGCTAAGTTCAGCCATACTACTGTTGGGAAAGAAGAACAAAAAAGTGAGGGGGGAGAACACTGGTGATGAGCTCCAATTCAAAACTCACACTGACTAGGGAAGAATTTTGGTACACTTGGTGCTGCAGATTAGCATAGCTAGGGCCCTATGAGTGCTTTCTGGGGCCTCCAACTACTGGGCTAAACCTCCCACTCCACCAATCCATTCTGGCCAATTTCCTCTCCCCTCCAATAGAAGTACTAAATTTCATATGCGGGGAGGGCAGGCGGCAGTTGAAAGGGGGGAAAATGATTGCACTCTATAAAGGTAAGGCTTTGGAGAAACAGGGAAGGAGGGGGCAAGAGCAAATATTTTGGCTTTGTAGAAAGTCAAGCAAATGTGTTTCCTGAGGTTGAGACAGGAAGTAGATTCCTAGCTGCAGTGAGGAGATCTCCAAATGCAGGCTAGAGTGCTTTGTAACATGTACCTGGGGAGGTTTGGTTACAACACCATGGCCAACATGAAGTGATAAGTTAAAATTTAGAACAGAAAAAAACAAATGTATGTATTTCAGGTAGGAATCAATATTGAAAGTCTCTCCTGGGGAAAGGCGAAAGAACTAAGTCAGATTGAAGCAAAGTGAGGCCTAAGCACAGGAACAGTAGAGAATCTCAAGAAGGGCAGCACTCTAGTTTCATTAAGAGACCCCCCCCCCCCCAAGGGCAATCTGCACTAGATCCAGCCATGAGGTCAGAATTCAGAAAGGAAACCCTGTGGCAGGTGGCTGGACAAGATTGCTGTTTCCAAGTCATTACCGCTTGGGACCCCAAGGTAGAGTCTTGGGGGCCACTTGAGCTCCAAAGCTTGGAAAATCTTCAGAACTGCTCATATCAGGGGCCTGCAGGAAAACAATTGGAAAAGTCAAACTTGACACAAAACCTAAATACACCATCAATGAGCACATATACAAAGAGGAATGTACCATCTCTAGAAATCCAACTGCTACCTGAGCATGAATGCACCACAAGGGACTAGTTCACTCACTGTGTTGCTATTCTGGAATGCAAATTTTCCCACTTCAGGGGTCCACATACAGTGACCACCAGATCTCAGTGGTTAAGGAGGGGATGCCTAAAACTCCTCATCCTTGTTTATTCAGATGGGCACGTCCAAATCCATGTCTAGTCCTCAGCTGATGCCACTCTGCTTTGATGTAAGTAACATCTTCAGAAAGCCATGCCTACCTTCTCAGTGTTGCCTGCTGTCCAAGGGGCATCTCTCACCACAAATCCCTTTGATGCAGCCTTAGCTTCTTCATGGGTAGATGGTTTCATGTAGACTTGCATTGCTTCATTGTCTACTACATCAGCCAGCTGCAGCAACACAGAGAAGTATAACCCAGTTAGCAATATATATTTCAGCATAACCATCTTTTCTTATTATCCAACAAGGATGTGAAGATAGAACAGCATTTTTATGATATCCATGTTCAGGGTAGAGGGGGGAGTTGGAACATTCTATTTCCAACACTCAGTGAATAGCAAAACTGGCCTCTGTGCATCTTGCATTATCCTACGTAAAACTAAAGCAAAAAACTGTGCTGAATGCCTTTGTGGTTATGGTGCGAAGATACTGGAGTTCTGGACTGTGGTGTCTCATGCTTCCAAATGCCATGGTCGTGCCTGGCAGTGGAAACATCTGGATGGAAGCACTCATCTGTACAAATTATGCCTTAAATTCCCTATCAATCATTCTGGTTTTCTAGGCCTTGCTAAATTACATGCTAACATCTTGAAATGACACTGAATCAACAAAGACGAAGCATGTACAGCCCCCTAATTTTTAAAGAGCTTATTTTACAAACCGGGAAGAACTGTCAACCTCTTCATAATCCTGTGAGGCCGGACCCATGTCAAGAAATCTGACACACCACACTACACACACCATATCTGTGGCCTGTTAATATTAAACTCAGATAAGTAAAACTTTCTAACAGTACAATCTGGTGTTCTTGGACCCATGCTCTTTTTCCTTACTGTCCTTCATTATCCTCTTGCTTTCTTTTCCTTGCTTTTATTGCTCCTGTGCTGTCTATATTTCTGTACTTGGGAAAAAATCCCTGTGGATCTTAAGCCACACTAGCTAAATACAACACTCACATATTCTTCCTCTAGGTTCAATATATGGTCAATGGCTTCATCCACATTGTCAGGGAGTCCAGTCACAGTCACACAGTTTGGATCAGCAGCTCCACTCTGGGGGAAACGGATATCCACCTGGAAAGATAGGTTTCAGGAAAATCTCAGAGCTGGCGGCAAATAAAGAGATCTTTGCTTGTCTCTTCTCCATTTCCCTCAATGTTCTATACCTAGATGAATAATGAAGACAATAACCTAAACTGGTTTAATTTGGTTTGGTTCCCATATAAAGGAAGGCCTGTTTGTACTTGCAGATGCTTAAGTTGGCTATCAAATAGCATCCTATTTACTGTGTAAGAATCGAGAAGAAACCTCAGTCTTCTCTAAGTGAATAACTCGATCAAGTGATTAAGTGGAATCATCAAACAGAAGTAAGGATGGAAGGACAGTGTGCCCCCCCCCCCCGGCTTCTAGAATCACAAGCACACCTCATCCTTTCTGTTTTGTCACTCTTTGCATAGCCAACCCAGGGCTAAGGTTTCTTGCATGCTTTCACTTAAATGTAGCAAACAACACATAGCTGCTGTCATAAAAAACGAGTGTATTTACTTTCCATTATTTACCAGACAGTACACACGCTCCACTTACCTTAAATTCATCCATAATCTTACGGATGGCCTTTCCCCGTGCTCCAATAATGCGAGCATGAACACGATGGTCCAGAGTGATATCTTCAGAGACCATCTGCTCCAGTTCACCAACAATCTTCATGATGGCATCTCGGGCAGCTTCAGCATTCTTCTCATAGCCTGTGATGGTGATCTGATCCTGGGCCTGAGCAGGAAGTCTGATTAATTAGAGCCAAGTTTCTCAAAGGCAAAACACATGCCTCCTTGATAAGTAATGCCGACTGACAGAGAAAGTAGCAACGAAAACAGCAGATGGCACTGATTTATTTGTATGCTGCTCTAATAGAAGCAATGGACTAACAGTCCACAACACAACCACCCCTCCAAAAGTTCCTCACCTGGGATTCATCATCCTTGTCAGGAAACTGTATGGTCACATCATGCTCTGTGCGAATCTGAGTGATGACAGTCCCTTTCCTGCCAATGATTTTTGGATGGTATCTGGGATCCACAGAAACGGTCAACTTAAAGTTTCTCAAAGCCTAGAACAACCAAAAGGAATATGTTTAATGATTTACACAACTACTGCCTCTAATTAGAATTTATACTGGCAAATATTAAGTCAAGTTATCTAATAGGTGAATTCTCACGTGATTCATCTCTGAAGGACCATCTGGACCTGAATGAACCTGCTAGGACAAAACCTTACCCATGAAACTCTGCTCAGGTGCCATTGGTAAAATCTTTTAGGCTGGTGGGCACAAAACAAAGGGTCTTTTCTATGGCAGCCCCATTCTCTATGGAATGTTTTATCATAGGTGGTATGCATCACTCCCTTGTTGGCTATTTTTAAACTTCAAGCTTTTAAGATCCGTATGTTGACTTTCCTTTCAAATCAATAATAGCTAATTTTGGATTCCAGACAAATTTTTTTTACTGTTACTATTATTTTAAAAATGTTACGTTTTCATAAAAACATGTTTTTGAGAACATGTTGAAAACATGTTGTTATGTGTCTTCTATTATCTTGATGAAGCTTTTTCTTAAAAGACAGCATAAAAACATTCTAAACCTCTTATTTCTACCACCTAGAGAGACAGACTTCGTGCAGTCTTACACAGCATATGGGATTTTGATCTAGAGTACAATTTCATGTTCTGCCAATAGAGTAATGCTAAGACAAAGCTTACATGGCACACTCCATTCTCCATCATCAGGGCCTAAAACACTTGCCTGCACTGCCCACTTAAACCTGCTTCTAAGATCCTAAAGTCTCTTCATCTGGTAGCATCCTTAATAAAAGCTTTATTTTATCCTTGAAATTTATTGTTGTTCTCATAAAACACTGCAGCTGGGGAAGGATGTCCAAATTCATGGTGGTGCCAGCACAATACATACGCGGTCTTCTTGTTCAGCTTGCAGTTCCTTCACTCTCTCTAGAAGTCTGGCCTTGGCACGGTCAAGATTAGCAGCGAGCCCACTTATAGAGATGATGTCAGATTGTAGCTCTGGAGCAGGGACTTGGATGTTGACCTAGATGTCCAAGCAAGCAACCATGACCTTAATAGTAGCCAATCTGCCACATTTTAAAGTCAACCACAATACTCACAGTTTGCATTACTTCAAAGAACTGATCTCCCACATGTTTAAGAAAACAAAACAAACATCTTGAAGTATCATGGCCATATTTAGATTGCTTATTCCTCCACAGAGCAAAATGTGATAAAAAATGAAATATATGAAGGATGCTATTGCACATCTCTGATGGATCTGCAACCACATGTCATGAAAATCGTTTTTATGCTCTTTTCAACAGTTTTGCAAAGTTTTAGATATTCCGTAAAAGTAAGTCCTCTAACTCCCAAGTACTTCATAAGCCAGGTATCTACAGGTAAATCTCATTTTTCCTGCAAGTTGAATGGAAAGGAACAATTCACGAGTTCTCCAAAATCTAAAGAAAAACAGATCACCAACAGTCTGCTCACCTCAAACTCATCCATCATTTTCCGAATCCCAACTCCCTTTTGACCAATGATGAAACGATGAAGGTCAAAAGGAACTTCCACTTCAATGGTAACTGGAACCAGAGCCTGAAATGAATTACATAAAGCACAGAAATTATGCCTAAATCAATCAATCAATCAATCTGTAAACAATTAAGCTGTAGCTTCATTTTTTCTGAAGTGCATCAAATAAATTCTCATCCCTAGTCAAATAGGAAGCTAACAAATGGCAAGTGCCAGGAAAACAGCAGGTACGTACACTACATAACATACTTAATACAACTCATTATCTCCGGGGGTCACTGCCCAATCCTACATCCTGCTTCTTTCTTACTACTTTGCCCAGTAAGCAAAGCAAGTAACATTTTCACCAAGTAGCTGGCTTCCTGGGATTCTACAGATACTCAGTGTCAATCCTACTTACATGTAGGGCCTCTTTTGCTGCCTCACATTTCTCTCGACGACCAGAGATGATGATGGTGTCACATTTCTTTGGGGAGCTGGGATCACCTTCTTTGTATTCTTTCCCTTCACTGCTTTCCTTGCCATTCTCCTGGGCTGCTAGCTCCACTGAGGGAGCTGGGGTTATAGAAATGAAATGAGAGAAGTTCACAATTGGCCAGCTTGAGGCTCTCAGCAGTACATGAACAGTACACAAAAGCACAGACTGTTCATACTGTAAAATTCCAGTCTCCAGCAGATGGCTGAAAGGCTGTATCTCAAATGCAAACTGTGCTATCCTTATTAAAAAATGCAACAGACAACTTGCATGCCACATCCAAGTCTTTTTGTTTTCCCTAAAATGACACCTGAACCTCCAATTCATCTCATGCATGTACAGTAAATTCTAGGAGTAACAATCTAAATTGTATCCAAGAGCTAAGAAGAGTTGCCCATTAAAAAATAATTTTTCAACATGTGTTTGGATAGTAGTATTTAAAGAGGTAAGGAAGCAATGTAGATTTGCCACATCTTCATTTTTACCTATGGACTGAGGAGCTATTAACCAACTTCGAATGGCTGCTCTTAAAGTCACTTAACAGCCTTATTTAGCTCACTCCAGAATGATCAAAATGAAAAGGAAATCATAGAATCATAGAAATGTAGAGTTGGAAGAGACTACAGGGGCCATCCAGTCCAACCCCCTGCCATACAGAAACACCCTCAAAGCACTCCCAACAGATGGCCATCCAGCCCCTGCTTAAAAACCTCCAAAGAAGGAGACTCCACCACACTTCGAGGCAGCATATTCCACTGCCGGACAGCCCTGACTGTCAGGAAGTTCTTCCTGAGGTTCAGGTGGTATCTCCCTTCCTGCAGCTTGAATCCATTGCTCCTTGTTCTGGTCTCTGGAGCGGCAGAAAACAAGCCCTCTCCTTCCTCTACATGGCATCCCTTCAAATATTTAAACATGGCTATCATGTCCCCTCTTAACCTTCTCTTCTGCAGACTAAATATACCCAGCTCTCTAAGTCTATCCTCATAGGGCATGACTTTCAGGCCTCTCACCATTTTGGTTGCCCTCCTCTGGATCTGCTCCAGCCTGACCATGTCCTTCTTGAATTGGGGTGCCCAGAACTGGACACAGTATTCAAGATGAGGTCTAATCAAAGCAGAGTAGAGTGGTACCAGTACCTCCCTCGATCTAGACACCATACTCCTATTGATGCAGCCAAGAATTGCATTGGCTTTCTTGGCTGCCGCATCACACTGCTGACTCATGTTCAGCTTGTGGTCTATTAAAACTCCTAGATCCCTTTCACACGTACTGCTATCCAGCCACATGTCCCCCATCCTATATTTCTGTATTCTATTTTTTCTACCTAAGTGTAGGACCTTACACTTCCCTCTGTTGAATTTCATTTTGTTAGCTTTGGCCCAGCTCTCCAATCTGTCCAGGTCATTTTGAATTTTGATCCTGTCCTCTGGCGTATTAGCAACCCCTCCCAATTTTGTGTCATCTGCAAATTTGATGAGCATGCCCTCTATTCCTTCATCCAAGTCGCTGATGAAGATATTGAACAGCACGGGGCCAAGGACAGAACCCTGTGGCACCCCGCTAGTCACTTCTCTCCAGGATGAAAAGCAGCCATTGGTGAGCACCCTTTGGGTTCGGTTGGTCAACCAATTACAAATCCAACTAACAGTAGCCCTGTCCAGCCCGCATTTTACTAGCTTCTTTGCAAGAATGTCATGGGGAACTTTGTCAAAGGCCTTACTGAAATCGAGATATGCTACATCCACAGCATTGCCTTCATCTATCAAGCTAGTAACTCTATCATAAAAAGAGATAAGATTAGTCTGGCATGACTTATTTTTGAGAAATCCATGTTGACTTCTTGTGATTACCGCGTTGCTTTCTAAGTGATTAGAAACTGACTGCTTAATGATCTGCTCCAGAATCTTTCCGGGTAATGACGTCAGGCTGACTGGGCGATAATTATTTGGGTCCTCTTTTTTTCCCTTCTTGAAGATGGGGACAACATTTGCCCTCCTCCAGTCTGCTAGAACTTCTCCTGTCCTCCAAGATTTCTCAAAGATTATAGCAAGCGGTTCCGAAATGACCTCTGCCAGTTCTTTTAATATCCTAGGATGTAATTCATCTGGCCCTGGAGACTTGAATTCATCCAGTGTGGCCAGGTATTCCTGTACCACCTCTCTACCTATTAGGTGCCTCACTTCCCCTGCTTCCTCCCCTGCTCCCTGACCGCCAGGTTGAGTGCTTGTATCCTTCTGGGAAAAACCTGAGGCAAAGAAGGTGTTAAGTAGTTCTGCCTTTTCTCTTCCCCCTGTTAGTAATTCGCCATCTTCTCTGTGCAGCGACCCCATCATCTCCTTCTTTTTCCTTTTGCTACGGACATATTTAAAAAAGCCCTTTTTTATTGTTTTTGATGTCTCTGGCCAGCCTAGGTTCGTTCTGTGCTTAAGCCTTTCTGACCTCCTCCCTACATCTCCTAGCTACTTGCTTAAATTCTTCTTTGGTGGTTTCCCCCTTCTTCCATTTCCTGTACATGTTTCTCTTAACACTTAGCTCAACTGAGAGTTCTTTAGTCAACCATTCTGGTTTCTTCAGATGCCTTCCATTTTTCCTCCTTATTGGTACAGTTTTAGACTGTGCCTTCAGTACCTCCCTTTTAAGGAACTCCCATGCCTCCTGAACTCCTTTCCCTTTCACTATTCTTGACCACTGAATTCCAGCCAGCAGCTCCCTAAGTTTACAGAAGTCCACTTTTTTAAAATCTAAGATGAGTGTCTGGCTACACTTATCTTCTCCTTCCCACTCAATGCCAAATTCCAATAGGGCATGGTCACTCTCTCCTAAAGATCCAACCACTTCTACCTCATTAACAAGGTCATCCCTGTTGGTCAGGATCAGATCTAGAATATTTGATCCCCTTGTGGCCTCTTCCACCTTCTGGACCATGAAATTGTCTGCAAGACAAGCAAGAAACTTGCTGGACCTTGCTGTCTTGGCAGAGTTTGACTGCCAACATATATCCGGGTAATTGAAATCACCTATTATTACTGTATCTCTCCTTTTTGAATGTGCAGTCATTTGGTTGAGGAAGGCATCATCAAAGTCCTCAGTCTGGGTTGGAGGTCTGTAGTAAACCCCCACCAGAATATCCCTATTGTTTCTCGCTCCCTTAATTCTTATCCAGATGTTCTCGACCTGGCTTTGTGGGTTTAAGTCACGGATCTCTTCAAAGGTGAAAACATCCTTGACAAACAAGGCTACTACTCCTCCTTTCTTGTTTGGTCTATTTTTACAAAATAGGCTATACCCCTCTATTCCTACATTCCAATCATGAGACTCATCCCACCAGATCTCAGTGATGCCTATCAAATCATATTTATTTTGTTGTACTAGGAGTTCAAGTTCATCTTGCTTGTTTCCCATACTCCGTGCATTAGTGTAGAGACACTTAAGTCCCCGGGCCCTTCTTGCAAGTCCTGTACTATAGTTTCTACTCCTCCCGCCACTGGCCGCTTGTACTACTTGTCCAGTATCATTTGGGCCTTTTCCCCCTGGCCTTGAATAATACTGTCTCCCTCCCCAGCAGAACTTAGTTTAAAGACCTCTGAATCCTCCTTGCGAGATTGTTTGCAAAAACATTCCTGCCAAGTTTCGTGAGGTGCGGCCCATCCCTTGCCAGAAGCCCATGTTCATGGAAATTCAGGCCGTGTTCCAAAAACCCAAACCGTTGCTGGCGGCACCATGTGCGGAGCCAGTTGTTGACCTCTGCTATTGCCCTTTCCGTACGTGCGCCATATCCTTGAACAGGGAGGAGAGACAAAATAACCACCTGTGCATCAAGATCCTTAAGCTTTGTCCCCATAAGCTCGTAGTCCTTTGCAATGTGGTAAAAGCTGCTCCTCGCAGTGTCATTGGTTCCGACATGAACCAAAATGAGGGGTTTATGGTCAGTGGGCTTGACCAGCCTGGTTAGCCTCTCCGTTATGTGGTTGATCTTGGCCCCAGGAAGACAGCAGACCTCTCGATTGAGCTTGTCCGGTTTGCAAATTGCCGTTTCGGTTCCTCTGAGCAAGGAGTCACCAACAACCAGAACTCGCCTCCTCTGAGGCTTCTCCAGGGCTCCTCGACGAGCATGTTCTTCTACGACTGCCTGGGCATTCTGTTGAGACGAGGAGCGTTGATCTAGTTCCCGTTGCCAAAGTTGGATTCCTTCTCGTGGACATTCTGTTCCCTCCTCCTGGTGCTCCTCATCGTTTGTAAGGCCAAGAACTTTTGCTAAATTGCTAAAAAATATTGCTAAAAAAAAAAACTTAAGAAAAGCCACTGCAGAGACTTTCCTTCTCATATAATAACCGATCACACAACTCAAAAGTAGCTCAACAAGTATTGCATAGCTTCGTGTTCTTCCCTCTCAGGGCACCTGTTCACATAGACAAACTAGAAAGATATCATACCTATGTTTTCCTCCCGATCTGGAAATTTGATCTGAACACCATAGTCACGAGTGATCTGTTGAATCTTAGAACCTTTGGGCCCCATTATAGAGCGGTGGTACTTCTGAGGAATGGTGCATTCTATTGTCACCTGGGCTTCCTACAAAACATAAGAGAAGGATAACCTTTTTGTGCGATCTCTAAGATAATTTCCCCTTCTGAAGAAACCATATACTACAGGCATTTTGCAACATAGGGGATTGCAATAATGCATATGCAGGTACAAACATACAGGTAAATCTCTTGGACCAGTACTTTATTCTACCTTAATGCACGTTGTAGTGTGATATAAAACATGAGTGAGAAGTCCAGTTTGTATGAGGAAGTCCAATCCAACACATAAAACCCTTCACATTTTTCACATACTTCAAAGAGGAACAGAGTTAAAGTTTCTTTGGAATGTCCAATATCACTTTCAATAACAAACAACAAGAAATAAAAAATGAAGTGAATTTTTATTATAATGTAACTACTTGATTTCCAAGATGTGTAATCGTGCAGACAGAATGGCTTTAGGAACTGGACACCAAGTAGACTGGGGAGCATCAGAAACCACCAGCATCATCCAAACCTCTTGTTATATGAACAAGGACATGTGCTTTTGAAAAAGAGTATTCACTGACCGATGCTCTAAAGATTTGGCTAAAATGAGGGAACTGCCATAAAATGGAACAGCAAGGGGCAGGAACTATGCAGCCATACAGATGTTACTGGACTGCAACTCCCATCATATCTCACCACTGGTTATACTGGCTAAGGATGCTGAGACTTGCAGTTCAACAACATCTGGAGGGCCACATGATACTCGCCCATGTTATAAACAGGAGTTAGATTGAACACAAGCCCCCTTCCTTTCTCTTAATTAAATATTGGAAAGTATAAATGAAAACCCTCCCTTCCCCCATAATTAAAAAAAATCTAGGCTGCAATCTGTATGTAATGGAAGAAAGTTGTTGCAAACCTAGGAAAGACATGGCAGATTTACCTAAACTAACTCAAGCAGGACAGGCTCTTCCACTTCACAGCCAGGCTGTTCTAGGAAATCTATTCCAGTTTGACTGTCATTAGAAATTAGGAATCCCTACATGAAGCCTGAAACATACCCAAGGGGCTTGTTTGTCTGGTTTTTGAGCCTTGTACATAATTTGATACACCAAAATTTATATGTCTATATGCAGCAGCACGCTAGGCAAGAAAATGAACAGTTGTCATGGAAAAGAGAAACCATCTAAGATGGAAACTTACCAAGTCGTCAATAATCTCAAGGATGCGTTTCTTTGCTGCTTCAACACAGTCCTTTGCTCCTTTAAGGGTGACCTTGTCGCTCTGTGTGCCAGGACGTGGAAAACTGACCATCACGCCTCCATACTCATCAGCAATGGTTCGTAGTACCTGCCCTTTCCGGATAACAAAGTGCCGGTGGTGTTTGGGGTCCACAGTCATGGAATCTTCAACTATATTGTCCTGTGAATGCACAAGACAAATCACTGGATGGACTTTTCCAGTACAATGATAATTACTAAGCTGATGTCAATAGAAAAAAGTAATTTTGTGTGTAATAAATGAAAGGTCCCCTCCTCACCAGGTTCTTGATGAGCACTTCCAGTTCCTTCTGGGCCTCCTTGACGGCTTCCTCCGTTCCCATGATAGTAATCAGCTCTTGATCTTTGTCCTCTGAGGTGGGGAAGATAATCCGGGCACCAGTATTATCACGGACCTTGCGAATGTTACCACCACCTTTGCCAATTAAGAACTTATGGTATTCTGGCTTGGCCCGCAAGTCAACAGTATAACTCTTTGTTTGCTACATGGAATGAATAAGTAAAAATGATATGACATTGTTACCAATTCCTTCTGCAATTTTTAGTGGAAGATACCTCTGAATTTGTGTTAGTAGAGCATAACAGTACTGCTATCTAGATGTACAAAACAAATCAGGTTGAAAGTCTTATTTTAGGACATATAGCAGTAAGCAATACGTATGTATAGGAACACAACTGTGTCTATTTTCACAAGAAGTAAATTCTCCTCTGGAAAAAGTGAAATTTAAATATCTTTACAGATCACAATACATTAAATAAGTCTGTGGTCTTTATCAACATATTCTGCTTGTCAGAGATGATTCCACTAGGCTCTAAAGCAATCCTTCCACGCATATGCAAGTGCATTCAAATCAGAAGAGATCTTGCCCTATGTTCAACCAGAATAATAAAATCATAGTGGAGAATATTGCCTCATACTGAGTCAGGTCTTTGGTACATCTAACTCAGTTATTATCTGCATTGTCTGGCAGCAGCTCTTCAGGGTTTCAGGCTGGAGTTTCTCTTAGACCCACCTGAAGATGTCAGGGATTGCATATGGAAAATTCTACATACAAAGCCTGTGTTTACCCTGAATTACAGCCCCTTCCCAAAGGATGGTATAAAGTAGTGCTACTCAAACTGATGGCTTGTGGACTGGTGCTGGTGCCCCAAGCCATTGGATATTGGTCTGCATAGAGTTTCTGGTTGTGGCCAACGAACACAAATGTGGCACCAGTCTCTGATACATAGGGAAAAAACACTGCAAGCCCCTCACATCAGAAAGTTTGAGAAGCACTAGTATAAAAGAAAGCTCAATTTTGACTAGGGAGACCTGGGTTTCAATCTCTGCTTAGCCATTACACCAGAGGACACATCAGTTTCTGATGTTCAGGCAGAACAGCCCAGATATCAACGAATTCCTATATATTCATTGTGACTGTGAGAAGAATACTTTCTTTCAACCTAACCTACCTCACACTCTTAGTCTAGCCCACCTCAAAAAATTGCTGCAACAGCCATCTTGAACTCCATAACGAAACAGAGTGATATATCAATACAAGAAAATGAAACAATCTATTTCAAGATAAAGACTATGGGAAAAGATATGCCAAAGTAAGTATACTTTAACTCATGTGTTGCATCTAAATTGGCACCCACCTAAAGCTGATATCTCCTAGTTACAGAGACAATGCTAGCCAGAGTACCCCAAATCCCAGAAAGAAACTGACAGGACCAAATGCACCAACATTAAATACAGTGAAGTTAAATCCACTTGTTCTGTAGCCTTAGAATATTGGAAGAAACAAGAACTTGCACGTAAAGGCTGTTTATTTGCATAGTTAAACAGAGAGTGTAATTCAGTGAGAAGTTCAAGCATATTAAGGTCCAGGAAGTTTTTCTGAAGGAACCAACAGAAGTCAACATTCCAGACAATCCATATGTTCTTTCAGGTGCAGTGAAAATGTCTTTGGGGAAGGGCTTTTCTGTATGCAGAAGGTCTCAGGTTCAGTTGCTGCCACCTCCAGGTAAAGATGGGGGAAAAAATCTTGTCTGAGATTTTGGAGAGTCACTGTAAATTTATCTTGGTAGTAGTAGGATACACAGACCTATCTAACTGACTCAGTACAAGCTAAGTTTCTGTGTCTGTAAGGCTGCAAGCAAAAGCAGGATAGAGGGATCAAAATCCAGGCAGCTCCTTATCTAATTTTAAATACAGTCAGCACATCAAATTTTAAAACAAAAGTCTCATTGCTCAGGCACTCCCCACCAACCCCATATTTACACAAAGATGCCAGAGAGTATTTTTCTACAGCAGACTGCTCTAGAATGACATTCTCAATAGACTTTTACAACGCTGACTTGACAATTAACCAAAAACCAGTCCACCAACCCAGGAAGAAACCACAGCTCCGTGGTAGAACTCCTACTTTACTGCAGGTTCAAGCTACGCATTTGGAATTAAACTGCACTGGTACAGCAGGTCCAGACAAGACCTCTACCTGAGACAGTGGAATGCTGACGCCAATCAGAATACACAATACTATGGCAAATGCAGCAACAGGATGTGCTCATTTGACTTAAAAGGAGGCTTCACATTCATATACTAAAAGACAAAGGCAAAGATTAAATGGGATGTGAACTTACTCCACCTCCATTCAAGACCCCAAAATATCAAAAATATCAAGTACTATAAGGCTCAATGTCCACACAGGTGGATCTAATTTCCTAGGAATGCTTCACAGGCTGATGTTCACAACTATACACAGAAAGGTGTGAGTTACATTTCATTCATTTCTTTTTCAAGTGAGAACAAAGGTCTTTTAACTGAATAGCAAAAAGCTTTTACTATGTCACTTGAGACTGAATTTGCACTCTGCTGTCATACTGAACAGCTAGCTAAAAACAACTACCTGGCTTCCTGTGTCATTAACAGCATTGCTGCCAATTACCTCAATGCATTATATATGTTTAAAAGCAACATACAGCTTCATGATCATGATGGAGACTAAACAAATTCCATATTCAGTTCTAGGGCCACCAAGCTGCCTAAAGTGCTGTTTCAAGAAGCCCCTTAGGACACTAAAATTCTACAAAAGCACACTTCTTTTTTACAAAAGCACACACACTGAACTATTCCTAGACAACATAGTTTAAAGATGTGTTGCCCATCCCAGTGCCCTCCAGAAGTTGTTGAACCACAACTCCCATCACCATTAGGTGGCATGACCACTGGAGGGTACCAGAGAAATGAGAGGAGGCTGCTTTACAGTAGGGTAACTTTACAGATGTTATACTACAACTCTTACTAGTTCCACCACTGGCTAAAGGGGTTCAGGGCAACAGCAACCCAGTAACACCTGCAGCATCTCATTTTCCCTACTGCTGCTGTAGAGACACAGCAAAATAAAATATCCAGAGGTGATCTAGGCAGAATCCTTGATGCTGACTGAAGCATGAGCCTTCCTTGAGAAAATAAAGGGAAGATAACGATGCATCCTGGCAAACAACATACAGTGTAAACTTGCAACCTTCCATTTCTCTTCCACTTTTAGCCTTCAACGTGCACTGTGGGAATTAGTCTGGCTGCAGACCGAATACCACAACATCTGGTCAGATTTCACACCTTTTGTTTCTCTCTCCATTCCCCACTGTTTTGGACTCTCTAGTCTGATGAAAAATTCTGGAGAAATTAAAATCATGCACACTTTCATAACACCTTCACAGAAGTACTACCTTTCTCTGGTTTGTCTTTCTTAAGTCAAGGACCATATATCTACGGTGCACCTGCCACATATGCAGGGGTTCTGTTCCAGGAACCCCTGTGTAAAACAAAAAAACATGAGTGCCGTATCCCACTGTAGTCAGTGGACACAATCTGTGTGCTCCCAAACCTCCTGTGTCCATTGACTATAATGGGAGCAAAGCTTTTGAGTGACCTTGCATTTATATGTGTAGAGGTCACACCAGAAGAGGGTGTACTCCATTTTCCTTTAAGAAGATGAGTGCTTGTGGATAAGGCTCAGGGAATGGAGCCCTTCTCTAGACTGGTTCCACAGTTCCAGCCCTTGGCTTTTTATCACTCACTTTGCCCTTTTAATATCTCTCACCGGATCTAGTATCAGGCCCCAGGTGACAAACATACTGGATAAATGGAGATGCTTAGTGTTGGGTTCATGCTGGTAAGACATGGCTGATTCACCCCATTAATTCATGAATGAAAATATATTCAAACAGAAATATAGAAAATAAAAATAGAAAAGATTTGTGCAACAAAACACCTAGCACTATATTAGTTCCATATATACACAATAAAATCTAACATTTTTATTTATGACAAAGCAACACTTCTCTCTGAAACTCTTTCCACATTCTCAGTTTTCATCAAACCAAAGTCCCTAATGTGATCTTATCTACTCCTGGCCCTTTCATTTCTTTATTCCTACCTGGCCCCATTTGTCAGTTTAACAGACAAGCCCTTAGTTTTAGATTTTCTCCCACAGCCTCCTCCAGGATTCCAAAAGCTGTGACTGGCTGGCTTCGCTCAGGCCATGTAGGCTAATAACTAAATTCTTCTTCACCATCAGCAATCTGTTTCTCAGAGTGGTTCGCTAGATACCTCAAAGAAGCACACACAAAGGGAACATAAGAGGACAGAGCAATTGCTGCTCAGTGGCCTTTCAGCATTGACTTCAAATACAGTCATCATGTTTGTGCACATAACCCACTCTGTCAGTAGCTGAAAACTCTTGGCTCTTTTATATGCTCCATTTGGATTATTGGTCCTGTTACTTCTGTGTGTTTCTGTTCTGTCTTTTGATCTGCTTTTATTTAACTAATTTTGCTGACTATGTTGTCATGAGTCATCTTTGAAATTGTCTTTATTTTCTTTATTGAGACTGGTCAACTGTCTTGAGAGTCTTAGATGTCAACAGGAGGACAAAAGTATTTTAATAAAACAGTATAACTCAGCCTTTGGTTTAAAAAAGCCTCCAAACTGCTAACAAAATATCCATATGAAAATTTAAAACATTTTAGATCTCCCTGGTAATAGCTAATTAGTAGCCACAGCAATAAGAGCAACTGAAACAGGGCTGGGAAAAGACAAACAGATCAACCTAACAACTTTATGGAAAACAGATGCCTCCGCCTAATGTCTAACAACAGCCATTAAGAAAGGAGCAAAGTAAACCTCCTAGAGAAGAAATTCCACAGCTTTGGCCACTCTTTCAATTCACTACAAATACAAAATACTTTTGTATTTGCATAAAGAGGTCCTCTTTATGACCTCATTCAATGTTACCACTCAACATAGTTCTGGAAAGAGGGACATGAAAAGTAGCACCTTCAAGGAAGATTTCACCATATGGGTAGGTTCACACAGCAACACACATTCCTTATAATACCCTAAGTTCAGAATTTAAAATAAATAAATGCTGTCACATTTAACTGTGATTAATGCAAATCAGTAACTTTTCCTTGCTGAAGAGAAAAAGAAAAAAGAACACCTCAATCCCTTTTGTCTGCATTCCAGTATAAAATTGTGCCCAGGCCAAAAATTCAACAGGCTTGCAACTCTTTTCTCTCCTCACATTCCTGGTTCTCACCTTTTCCTCTGCAAGCTGCAGAAGTTGTTTCTTTGCCTTTTCAACATCCTGGGCCGGTCCCCTGATGGTGACAGTATCACTACCTGAGCCTTCTGTGGGGAAGTGGATGTGAACTCCTCCACACTCCTCCATGATGGAGCGGATGAAACGACCTTTGGCACCAATGAGTGAGTTGTGCAGTTTGGAAGGAATAGAGACCTCCACCTCTGCAATGTTAGCCTGGGGATGGGACAGGAGAAGGGAAATGTTAAATCTTTCCCCACCATTTCCTCATGTAGAAAAACAGCAGGAAGGTACAAAAAAGTCCCCTCCCCAGCAATAACCTCAGGAAGTTCCCCGTTCAGTTTTATTCAAAACTCAGAGTGACGGGGATTGTGATGAAATCTGGGACATATACCAAGCAGCAGCTGGATATATCACCCAATGATAGTTGCTGTTTGCATCAAGCTATATTAACCACATGGAAACTTAACTCCTATACGCTTCCTCCCCTGCAACATTCACCTGCATTTCACCAGGGGGCACTGCCTTCCAGGTGCCCAGGTGATTGGCAACCAAATGGGACGGTACAGCTGCGTACCTGAAGAAGGTATTGCGTGTGTTTCCCTCCACCATTCACTTGCCTTATGCCCAAACATGCACGCCTTCCTTCCATGGACCCAGGCAAAATGTGAGCAAATGGAAAGGGGCAGCCACATGCCCAGAGAAGGCGAACACATGGGGCTTCCCCCTGCCATTTCCTTGCTTTTTGCCCAGGTCCATGGAAGGAGGACACGCATGCGTGGGCAAAAGGCAGGGAAACGGGAAGGGGAGAATGGCAGGGAGGCAAATGGGTGCCTCGTGGATAATCAAGTTCAACAAAAGTCAAATCCATGAATGTAGAGGAAGGACTATACTCAGAGATAGAATCTAGTTACAAGTTACTAGGAAGAAAACAGAATATGTTGCAAAATTCTGCCCCCTCACATCCTTTTAGATGTCTGTTGAGATCTCCAATTCACTACAAATCACACAAAATGGCCTGCTTGTGTTTTCTTTTCTGATGTTTATGTGAAAGAGGTGGAAAGTGGGGAGGAAAGAGGAAAAATATAATAGTTCAGTTTAATTGCATTAACCACATCTGGTTGCTCAACCCGAAAAATTACATGAATTATTCACAAAATTAGTTGGTTAGAGATGTGCCCATTTTCTACATTGCCAATCATGTAACAGCAGAGCAAGGCCAGGCAATTCTTTTCATTTGAGAGGCTTTTACATACTAAAAAAGGTACTATAAAACAGAAGGGAAATACAGACTATGACTCATCTTGAAAAGGCACTTTACATATACATTGCCATTTTTCAGCATGGGAGAAAGACTTCCACTTCAGTATTTATTCTATATATTTGCCTTAATTTATTTAATTTAACTTACTTAGCCTAATTACTTTATAATCAGATAGCAAGTGTTGCTACAGTAAAGAATGTTTAGCTATTCTTTAAAAAATCCTAGCACAAGTAGTATCAAATAAAACAAAAGTGTCTTGAGAAAAAGCTTCCATCCTTGAATCACTGTGATTCAAGGATGTAAAATGCATCTCTAAATTAATAACTGGCAAAAACTCCCCACAAAGCTCTTATCCTATATTTCTCTGCAAATAAATATATGATCTCTGGGATAGGAATAGGGAATTCCTTTCAATAGGAATGTTATCTGAGTGCAAACTTAGAATCTTCTCAGTGTACAGTATGATCCATTGATGATGTGGCTACTGTTAACTACGAATAAGCAAATGCTGTTGAGTGGGAATGAAAAGTTTTTCTAAGATGTTTATTAGTATTTATACATTTTTGGTACCTGGATGGTAGTTCACTGGGGGACCTTTGGGAATGAAAGAACCTGTCCCCCTGACAAGCAAACATTGACTTGGAGTTGCGATTCCTGGCTGATGGGTATTGGTAAAGACATCTGGAAGAAGGAGGAGGCTGCTTTAAATAAATACTAAAGAACCTGCATGATCAGGAATGTATCCAATCATACTGGACTCTAGTGGAGACACTGTAAGCAGAGGTTCTCAAAATTTTATCCTCCAGATGTTCTGACTGCCAGTTCTCGGAAGCCTCTCAGACAGCATTGTCAATGGTAAGGAATTTTGGCAAGCTGAAGTCCAAAACACCTGGAAGATCAAAGGCTTGAGAACCACCACCTTAATGCACTCAGAAAGACTGTTTCTCTCACCAATTCTTTTTGGATGGAAAGGATGCGGTTGCGAGCAGCTTCACAGTTCGCTCTTTTCCCTGTGATGACAATCATCTCTGAATTACTGTTCTCTGCAGGAAGATCAATCTTTGTGTTGCATTCTTCACGGATCTACAATGAAAATGAAAAATGTTAGAAATGACAGCTCTTGGTCGCAAAAATGAAGCTCAGTCTAGAACAGGAATGCTTAGTAGCAGTGAAAAAACAACCTCAGATCTAATTAGAACCACCAAAAAGGTCTCACCTTTTTAATATTTGCACCTCCTTTGCCAATGATGTTCTTGTGGAATTGTTTGAAGATGGGAACAGAAATAGAATAGCTGTTTTCAACCTTATAAGAAAGAAAGGAGTAAGTAAACAGTGAATGCAAAGACCTATCAGTCACTTCCCTTGCAATCACATTGCATGACTTCATTTGTGGTTTTCCCACTACTTTCTCTTTCTCTCTCTCTCTCTCATTCTCTCTCAAAAAACTTCCATAAGCACTGGGGAATCTGTAGTCCTCTGGATGTAGACAGACTACAATTTGCAAAGTCTACAGTCATTAGCCAGGTGAGCTGTCAGTGATGGGAGGTGGGCTTCAGCCACATCTGATGGACTAGAGCTTCCACACTGCAACTCTCCACAATATCAGCTGTGTACCATTCAGTTAGCATATCCCAAAGACAACACCAACCAGAGAAACACAGGTATTCAGAAGCAAAGAAAGACTGGAGTGTCTGTGATTTTTTCAGTTTAGAAAACATAACAGCAAAGTGAGGGGAAGCATTTCAAGGCTTATGGTATGAAGAAAATTGACAGTTTCTCCTCTCACTACTTTTTTACCAGTAGCTTCATGCAGACAAAAATAGTTCTTCATAAAATGCAAAACTAATGCATGCAATATGCCACTAGCTTGAGGAGGGGGCAAAATCTCTGGGACCTGAATAGTGGAAAAAAATAAACAAGGCAGTACAAAATAAATTTTAGTACCTCAGCAGACTACAGATTGGCAATAACATCTGTTGGTAAATCTGGGGAAGGGAACCCTGATCATGCATCTTGCCCTGTGCCACATGCCAGCTCCCAGCAACATTGTTTGCTACCACTTCTAAAAATGACTTTAGAAGGTGTTTAAACTAGAGCTTGGAAAGATTTCATTTTCCAAAATGCCCCAGTGAAATGGTCATGCTTGCTTGCGGGAGCAGAGGAAGGATTCTGGGAACTGTCTAAAAAAAATTTCAAGCTCTTATTAGACACATTTATGAATTACAGATTTATCAGTGGCTATTAACCATGCTATCTAAATGCAACCTTCACATTTTAAGGAAGAATACCATAGAATACCAGTTATATAGTAGAAAAACAAGAAGGAAGAAAAGAAAAGGGGCCAAGCCTCCTGCTTGTGGGGAAACAGAATGCTAGATCAAAAGAACTGTTTTTGTTTTGTTTTGCTTCATTTCGTAATCATACAGTGCTCTTGTTACATTCTCCAGCAGCCTAGAAAGTTTCCTATCAAGTGTTGCACAGTTTACTCTGGCAAACCACACTCTTGTTGCATCCTACAGTCAGCCCTCCATATCTGTGGATTCTGCATTCACAGATTCAACCAACTACCGCTTGAAAATATTTTTTTAAAAAATCCAAAAAGCAAACTTCGATTCTGTCATTTTATATAGGGGATGCCATTTTACCACACTACTGTACAAAACGGGATTTGCGTATCCATGAATTTTGGTATCCACAGCATCTGGAACCAAATCGTAGCAGAGACCAAGGGCCCGCTGTACTTTGAGGAACGTTCCCTCATTATGTGGTACTGGGATTCCCTTCCCACAGAAGCCCTCTCTTGCAATTGGTATGATCTGGGGATCTCAAGTGGCAAAAGAATGAGTAAGAAGAAGATACCTTGAAGCCCAATCAAAGCCAGTCCAGTTTCAAAAGCAGAGCTAAGAATTCTAGCCACAGAAATGGAAACAGATCAGGAAAAGGAGACCAAAAAAACCACACAATAAATGATGTAAGATGAAGAAAAGCATAAGAGAACTGTGAAAAGCAGAATAAAGAAAAGGAGAGAAAAGAACACTGGTTGTATTAAGGTCAATTAACTTTGTAGATATGTTTCAAGTTCACCATCTGTAGTTTTGAATCAACACTAATTTAGTTTTGAGGGCTGAATACAGCTTTGATGGATTGTTGTAAAACACAAAAAGAAATCTTAACCTTCAATAACGTTATTAACCATGTTAAACAGCTAACTAAATTCTCTCTATCACTTTATCTGCAAAAATTTCCTAATGTGATTAAAGAACAGTTGAAGTGTGAAAACCAAAGACATAAAAATTGTCTCCTACCAGATCTGCCACCATCTTCTGCATGTACTTCGTGCATTTTTCCACTTCATTCTTGGGTCCTCTAAGCTGAACAATATCACTTTTTTGTGATGGATCTGGGAAATTGATAACGACCTGCACGAAATATTTAAGCCAGAGCAAGATTATACAAGTTGCTGAGTTCCAGTTGGCTATTTCACACTGTGGAATCAGCAAGGTCCTATATCTGTCTTTGAGACAGAGCACTTTGATTATCTTGTTTAACATAAGTTAGCAAAGTATTACTAATGGGAAGCGGAAGGGAGAAAGCCTAAAATCTCTAGCCTATTTTCTGTCTGAAATGAGGCATCGAAAATGTCAGCACAAGGTGTTTCAACCTAGCCTATGACAGGGAGATTGTGAGCCACGTTAGCCATCAGTGACCCAGTGACCAAAATCCACTAGGATGCCAAAAGTTAAGAGCACAAACATTAAGAAATGTAACTCTTAAGTTTAAGAAAATGTCTTTTTTTACCTCTGGAAATTTATCCCGTGTATCTCGAATCCGTTCGCCCTTCTGCCCAATGATAGTTCTATGGAATTTCTGGTCAATGATTAGGTCCTTGGTGCGTTCATTTTCCTGGGGGGAAAAAGCCCCATTGTATAATACAGGCTTAAAATAATGCTATCCTCTATTTAACTGCACATTGTAGTTGGTATTGATTTACTAAGTAGTCAAATTATAATGTTTGACAACACAAGTCTCTTCATGTCCATCTATCATGCAGATGCAGAAAAAAGAAATTAGCTTCCTTCTCTGTGTGTGCAACAAAGAGAGAGAAAGAGAAAGTTGACAGAAATCTTTACTGCTGGTTAGCCCTTTTCATCTAGGACAGAGTCCAGTTCTCCATGGCTCACCATACGTGAAGCGAGTTCCAGCAGCTCTCTCTTGGCCTCTTGAACTCCCTGAGGGTCTCCTTCAATCCTGATAAGGTTGCTCTTCTCATTGTCTGGAGGAATGCGTACAGACACTTTGTACTGATCCTTAATCCTGTTGACTGCAAATATAAAAATTCTGCTAAGAATACCTATCCAATACATATCCCCTCCAATCAGCACTTCAGAACAAGAAAGGCTCTTTTTTTAAAGATTACTAAGGCTCTAAGAAACACTGACCTATTATTCCAGGCCTCCATGCTGGGAGGCAGAGTGGAAGCTCAATTTCAGCCAACTGAGTTTTGAAAACAGGAGCTATCCACTTGAAAACTTGTGTATAGTGAAATAATTGGGTGTGGTAGTGCAAAGTGACATTTCCAGAGGTGTGGTTTGTGAAGATTTCCATATATACTGCCTACACCTTTCTATATTGCACCATTTTATGTGTGTGTGCGTACATGCCTTCAAGTCATCTGTCAACTTATGGCGACACCATGAACTTCATAGGGTTTTCTTGGGCAAGGAATAATCAGAGATGGCTTTGCCAGGTCCTTCCTCTGAAATATAGCCTAAAGCTCCTGGTATTTGTTGGTTGTCTCCCATTCAAGTACTAATTAGGGCTGACCCTATTTAGCTTCCAAGATCAGAAGGATCTGGTGCCTTTAGAGTCGGGTAGGTACAAGCTTTTTCCAATAAACTAACTGTTTCTGAATGAGTATTTCTTGCAGCTGATTAACTCACCACTAAATTTCTAGATCAGCCTAGTTCTAGAAAGCTATGAATTAGAGATACACATGAATGACAAGAGGTGATATTCTGAGCCATTTATGACTGACAGGTACAAACGGAGAAAAACAATCATATATATTATACAGAGGGAGAAGTGGGGAAAAATAAACAAATAATTAACTCACTGTTGGCTCCACTTTTGCCAATTAGATGTCTGTGGAATTTATGGTCAATATTGATTTCAGCATAATCCATCCGATTGATCTGCAAAGAGCAGTCCAGTTAGCCAAAATCAGGAGCAATTGCATTATCCTCTAGCCCAAGAACAAAAGAACAAAAACAGACAGTAATATTCACCATGACACAATAGCTAACTAGCCAGCACTACACCCAGATGTTCCATTGAGCCAAGTAGCTCAAGCCTGAATAAAAAGCACACAGCTTGGGGACACTCAGCAGCTTCACCACTGCTTTACCCAGGACATGTTCTAACACAGCCTTTTGTTTTCTTCACAGCCTTGTCATCGAAAACTTAACAGTCTCCCTTTTGTCCTTAGGACTGCAGTCCTAAGCACACATAACAGATGTAAATCCTAGTGAAACACTGCACCTGGTTTGCCACAAAATATACCCTGCGTATTTATTTTAAACAGGAGGGAGAAATCCTGAAGTGGACTGTTCGAAAGAAAAAACTGATCTGAAATCTGCATCACTTAATGTCATCTTCCATTTCAGACAACGGCTACACAATAAAAGGCTTGTCAGCTCACCAGATCCTTGACCATGCTCTCAATCTGTTCTTGAGCCATATTCACATCCTCTGTGGGTCCCTCCAGAGTGATCTTATCTTCCCCTTCAGTGAATTCTATGTGAACCTTTGAATAAGGAAAAGAATTCATCATCAGGATAAAATTACTAAACGTAATCAAACTACAGTAATGGCAGGGGAGTATAGATGATTTTCTCCTATAAGCAGAGATGCTCCAATGCATTCCTTGTATTTGTGATTTCTAATGATAGGAGTTGGGGAGAACACTCTCACAGACAGAAACAAGATATCTGACTGAAAATAACTGAAATCTCAATAATTTAATATTTATTAAAATCTTCTGCCTCAACTCTTCTCTGAGTAACCACACATTTGTATTAGGGATGGCCAGCTACTTGTGAAAGAGTTTTGTTTGTGGTGGCGCATTCTTGGTGGAGTTCCTTCTTCAGCCATACTCACCCAGGGCTCTCCTTTACTAAAAGGTAGGTATCAATTGAACCGTACCCCAAAATCTGGACGGCATTTAATCTAGAGCCTTTCAGCGATAATTTGCTGTGTTTACAGTTGTTGGTTTATCAGCTGTAGCTCAGCCTTGGTTGTACTGAACTTTTTCTGCTATTTTTATAAAACACAAAAGTGTTTTTAAAAATCTACACCTATCTAAATAAAGCCAGAGATGCCAACAGAAGCAGTTTGCTTTCTCATTTCCAGTCATGCTGTGAGAGTAAGCTCTTCTGATTTCTCGGCTGTAGTTGGCAAGAATAATATTCCTCTAAATCTCTGCCTTCATGTATCAGAACCATCAGAAGGCATATTCTTTCTCAAAGGTTTCAACTTACTTTTTCTATTCCTGCTAAGGATATGTACCCTTCCCTCAAATCATAAGCTCACTTGCAGTTATAGGGCACGTACATATACACACAATAAAACCTTGCTCCAGAGCAGTTTCTCAAACGCAATGAGCCACTTTCAGAAGTTCATACCTTTGGCATTTGTTGGGTGATTTTGGCCAGGTTTTGTCCTTTTTTGCCAATGATGAAACGATGAAGCCAAGAGGGGGCAGAGACAGAGGAGACTGTGAAACTGTTGGCCTGGAAAAGACATTGTTAGCATAATGAGCTATAAAATTGCAAGAATGATAAATACTATCCCTAACTACACAAACACTGACTATTCCAGTTCCCATTCCAACCCAACATACTTCTGCTTGATTCTCAAGCCGGAAGACAAACAAGAAATGGCAGCCTCCAGCAAGCCACATCAACACAATAAGACAATCATTCCATTGATTCTGGCTACCAACTATAAACATTTTATGTTGGGTGTGTGGAGGTTTACTTTACAGCTGAATACACTGTATGCATTCTGAACCACTGCATGTGATGAATTCAAAAAACAACCTTAATGAACCACTTATTATATCAAGGATTTGTTAAATTTAGAATGGGAAGCACCAGAGCTATGCACTGTTTACCTTGGCATAGACTTCAGTCAGTGCCTGCCCAAGCTTTTCAGGTTCGCCACGCAGTATCACAGTCTCCGAGCTGCTGTCAGTGGGTGGGATCTCGACCGAGACTCCAGTTTTCTCCAAGATCTCCTGCAGGGAGTTCCCCTTGGGGCCAATAACATACTTGTGCTGGGACTTCTTCACCTCCACGGCAATAGTAGTAGTCTTCTTTTTCTGTGGGGAGAAAGGCATCCATCAAAAAGGTAGTGGTAGATAACAGCAGAGCAAGGACATACAGAAATGTATAGGTCTGCGTATATGCTTCATAAAAGAATCATGAAATATGGTAAGACTGCATCTCCTTTTCTGTTTTTCCTTCTTTCTTTGTCTTCTTCAATATGAGAGAGAGGAAAAAAAGGAGAGAGACAGGCAGAAAAGAGTGCAGTGGTATCTGTGTACAGTCTAGTACCAAATATTCACTTCCTGTGGTTTTGGTTTTATTATAACAGAGAATCCTGCCACAGCTAAATAATAAGGGTAAGTTAGCTAATCAAATGATCATTGGTTTTATGCTTGTGCTTTCATTCCAATGAACACAAAATGCCCTGATGAACTAATAACTCTGCAGTGAAACATTCAAGTCTAGTTCTTATGGAAAGTTTCAACAACAAGCTACAACAGATAGTCGTTGGGCAAGGGAGAATTGTCTGCCCCAAGACACTTCTGCAGAAGCAAAGTGAAAGCTAGACAAGGAAGACCTCTCCACAAATCAGAGGGAAGACACTGAAAAACATCATTACAATGATGATAGCATTTCTGAGTCTTCAAAGCTGCTCAATATGGTACCACACAAGGGCTACAAAGAACAATACCTTCTCCTCGTAGATCTTCTTGACACGAGCCACTGCTTGGGCCAGCTGCTCTTTCTCTCCAGTGAAGACTATCTCTGTCCTGTTGACACTAGGAGGTGGGATGTTTATCCGTGTCCCTGTCTCCTGCATGATTTCAGTCACCAGCTTATTGAAAGGGCCAGCAATGAAAGGATGGTACACCTTCTCCACTTCAAGCCTCTCTACTGCACGTTTATCCTGAGAAATAAAGTTTTATGTATATATTATTTATACACATAGACACTTTTGCAGCAATGCCTTAATCACCATTAGAAAAGTGTTCTGAGTAACCATCACCAAAAGACTGAAATTCCCGCACACCTTAGTATGAAGTCCTTGACTCTGAGGTTCACATGTCTCCAGATTTCGCAAGTCTAAATTCTGATTGCCCCCCCCACCACAACTTCATCACCCAGCAAGCGACTGATTATAACCAGACGGGGCTGGAGATAAGTTGCTGTTAAAAGTATTTGGGAATGTGAGAAAGAAATGATCTTGAAGATGGAGGCAAATTAGAACAAAGAGTCCAGAAATACAAGGAAAGGGGAGGGAGGGTGGAGAAAGAGCATGAAGCAACATAGTTAACTGAGTTCTTGCAGCTGTAGCAGTGTTTAAATGTAATTGTCCACTTGAAAGAAAATCTGAGAATGGCACAGGGGCTTTTGTTGGGTCTAGAACACTTCTGCAAGCAGCACTGCACCTTCCTCTCATATTCTGACAGCTGAAGAGGCTGAAAGTGCCAGGGCTATAATTCATTATGGAAAAGTAGTTAAATATATAAAAAGAAATATATTAAAAATCCCTATTTGAACATGTTATAGTTAGGGGGCAAAACAGCAGCATATCTTGTCTAGAGAAACTGACTCATGAGCAACCATTTGCCCCGGGAAACCTCACTGGCTAAGCCAGATCTATCTAATTAAGCAGCTCCCTGGCCTAGCGATAGTTCTATGTGTTGATGACTGCTATGGGAAACGTGGATATTATATTTCCCTTGGGTCACATACATGTACAGTGACCTAGACTTTAACTCACAAGTTACTGGAAATAGGCAAGCTTTCCAGTGCGACTAGACTTGTGTGTTTTCCTCCACAAAGTACAGGAGTGCATATACAGACTGGTCCCAAGTAGAATTCATTGCATACAAGCCATTCAGGTGCTCCAATTCATAAAATCATAGAGTTGGAAGAGACTCTATGATTATATGAATTGGAGCACCTGCATGGCTTGTATGCAATGAATTCTACTTGGGGCCAGTCTGTATATGCACTCCTGTACTTTGTGGAGGAAAACACACACATCTAGTCACATTGGAAAGCTTGCCTATTTCCAGTAACTTGTGAGTTAAAGTCTAGGTCACTGTCCTTGTATGCGACCCAAGCGAAATATAATATCCATGTTTCCTACAGCAGTCAGCATGGGACTGCATGGGACAGCCTAGGAATTCTCAGCATGGCTTGCTCCCAAGTACATTTAATTGATTTTTTGGAGCTCTCACTCAGATAAGTGTACCAATGATTGCGGCTTTAGATGGACAGGAAAAGCCAGGACCCACACTATTTGAGTTGATCAGTAAAGATGCTTATAAAACTACTGTTTCAATCATACCAACACTCCACAGAAGTCAGTACCTTATCCAGAACACTGTCTTAGAAAGATTGTTAACGGTTCTCACAGGTACTAAAAGTGAAAATCCAGTTTACCTGCTCAGCAGAGATCAGCAGGATCTCATGTCGAGCCTTCTCAATCCCTTCCTTGGTGCCGGTGATCTTGATCTGGTTGCTGGGGTCATCGGGGCGGGGGATTTGGATCTTTGTGGCAGTTTTGAGCTCAAGGTCCTGCAACTTCTCTCCATTTTTTCCAATGACAAAGCGGTGATGCTCCTTAGGAATGGCCACCGTCGCTGAAGCCTAGATCAGACAGCAAGCAGTAGTACAGGACTCTAAGCTAGTTCTTAACCTAGACACATTCCCACCAGTCTGAGATTGGACTGACACTTTAATAGGGACATTGTAGCCTTTTCAGCTACAATGAAGTGGAGAACTTGAGCAACTGCAGCTTATCCCAGCACACGCTGGAGCACGAGAACGGGGAAAAAATCCATCTGCAAGGTTAACCATTGTAAGCAACTGGCAGAGACCAGAGGCCTGTCCAAATTTTCAACACAATCTTTAAACTCAGTCGTTGAGATTTTTCTGAATTATACTATGTCAGGTAACAGGCAGTAGAAACCGCATGTTCGAGTGCTTCTGCATACTAAAAATAAATAAAAATTCCTGCCTATGTCTCTCATGGATACATCCTGGCCACTCATTTTATTAGATTTAGAATTTTTTAGGTTCTGCCTTGTTTTTTCCTAACATACATTTTCTACGTTCAAGGAAGGGTGACAGCAGGTGAGGAGAGCACTTAAGACATGGAGATTTGCAACTCTCTTTAATGAAGAAAAAAGATTTGTCCAGACTTCAACCTGAAGTGAAACAATCCAGAATAAGCTCCATCACTTCATATATGTAACTTGACTATATGATCTAGAGCATGGAAGGAGAACTTGGGACCCACCAAATGCTGCTGGAATGCAATTTCTATCACTACCAAATGATGTTATGAGACTTTTTCAAGAACTGTGTGGATAACTACCAATTTGGTCAGCTCATTGTTGCCTGCAAATTACATGAGTTCACACCTGCACCCTGATGACAACATGCCATCACAAGTTCTGCTAGCAAAAATATTTTAGGAGATGCCTGGGCCTTAGTATCCTTCTGTATTTGTGAAGACATTGCTGGTTGGAGTTTCATCTGAGGTTTATTTTCAGGGTTTTGTAATATCTTGGTTAATTCCATAAGCCTCTCTAGCATGGGAAAACTCTCACTTCAGCTCTTCACACTGACCAAGGAAATTACAGTCGTAGCTCACTCTTAATAAAATTCAATAGGTTTAGGAAGGATAGAGCAGACACCTTGCAGATGGATTCAATATAATTGTGCTTATTCTGTGTTAAAAACTGTAATCTTAAACTCAGGTTTACTTAAGGGATTGCCTTCCACATGTTGCTCAACCGCAATTTCCCTCACTCAAAGCCAGCAAAGCCAATTGTGAGGAGTCCCAACACCATTTGGAAAGCCACACTTCACCCATCCTGAATGGGAAGCCAGACAAGTCACACTGATACTACCTGTCAAGATTTTTCAGTCTCCTTTCTTCCATAATGTGTATCTTTGCAGTCAATCCCCACACACACATGAGTTATGATTTTGAAATGTATGCATGAAACACTGGAAATAGGCAAAATGTCATAACAAACAAAATGCCATAACAAACATTGATCCTAATTTTAAAAGAATGTTTAACAAGACTACATTAAAAAAGAAAAAAACATTGATGGTAGTCTTGTCTTCAGCTTCCATTCTAATGAAACTGAATGTGGAAAAAGAACTATATATACTTTTGATCAGACATCCTTGTGCTGTGCTAGTAAATTACTTTAAGAATCTGTGATTAAGATGAGTGGGAACAGGAGCATGGTTATTGTCAAACACTTGCAGCTTTTGCTTCTGGATCAAATTGCTTAAGGACACACATACACCTCCTGGTTCAGTCCCCAAGTCCATTTACTCCAATTTCCTACTTCCTTCAAAGTCCAGCCAGTTGCCTCCAAAGCCTTCCTGGACAGTGACGCCCTGGTCTCCCTGGACCATTTACTGATGACTTACTGCACCTGAACACAGAGGTTTTGTTTAATTTTCACTGCTAATAACTACAGACAGACTTATCCTCCACAAACCTAAGTTATTTTTCTTTCAAAGATAGAACAGTCTCTGTTACCCTGTCTTGGAGTAGCAAATATCAGGCGTTAATTCTGTATAAATACATTACAGTAGAGTCTCGATTATCCGTCCTTCGATTATCCGACATTCCGGATTATCCGACGTCGCGGCTGCTTGGGGGCATGGCTGTAGGCATTTCCACACCCCCAGACACGCCCCCAAACATGGCGGCCACGACGGGCAAGGAGAGAAGGGCGAGTGAAGCCTCGCCCCAAAACACGGCCCCAAGCGCCGCGGCGGCAGCAGCAGCGAGCAGGGTGAGTACCTCTAGGCCCCAAAACAAGGGCCAAAGCATGGCAACGGGGAAGGCGACGGGCATAGCCAGGCCCCCAAACACCCCCCCAAGCATTGCAACAAAAAGGAAGAAGGTCGTTGTATCAATGGAGCAGAAACTTGAGGCAATCAAGAGACTGGACACTGGAGAGACTTTGCAGAAGGTAGCAGATGACTATGGCGTTGGAAGGGTAACTGTAGGAGACTGGAGAAGGAACCGATTGGAGATAGAAAAATGGTGCTCCTCCAGAGTTACTGATGGTGCAGTGAAAGAGAGGAAAACCATGAAAAAGTGTGGCTATGAAAAGGTCAGTGAAGCTTTGTATGTTTGGTTTCTGCAGTTCAGAGACAAAGGTGTGCCTATTTCAGGGCCTATTTTACAGCAAAAGGCATTGCATTTTCGAAAGGAATTTGATGAAGGGGACCCAGATTTTACAGCCAGCGTTGGTTGAACGAAGACGATCAGTATGAAATTACTGATGAAGAAATTGTCGCTCTTGTCAATAGCGATGGCGACGAAATAGAAATTGATGAGCAAGCATCATCTATTGAACCTCTCACAATCTCGCATGGCGATGGGGTTAGGGCTCTAGAAATTGCAATGAAGTACATCGAGCAACAACAAGAAGCTACGGGGGTCGACATTATGATGCTGCAAAGATGGCGAGACTTGGCTGCGAAGAAACGGCAATCGTCGGGAAAGCAGAAAAGGATCAGTGATTTCTTTAAATTTTCAGAGGACTGAACTGTTTATACCGTACATCACAATGCTGATCAGTGATTTCTTTACATTTTCATTTGCAATTCATAGTGATTTCAAGGCTTTTCTTAGACCCTCCGGATTATCCGACATTTTCGGCTATCCGACTATCAGCCTGTCCGTTTATGTCGGATAATCGAGACTCTACTGTATTTATTTGTCCTGCATTTATAACCAATTCCTCATTATATTCAAAGAAAGACATATGAGGCAGCATATGTACACTAAAACATGTGGCAGCCCTCCTCCAATCTTAACAAGTCTGTCAAGTGAAATAACAATTTTGATTTCAGTGCATTTTTTTTTCAACAGGGAGCACTGCTTTGGGGGTGGGATCTACTTTCCATTCCTCAATGTGTCACATTTTACTATGGAACCTTAATCTAATATGGGTCCTGAAAACAAAAAAACTATTAATGAATACATCACCCATAACTCTGATGAGATTTGTGCTTCTGACAGAACATTACCTGTCTGAGACCAGCTGCTGGCAAAGTTTTCTGGGGAAGCCAAAATGGATTATAAGCTATGTAAACTAACTACTTTAAAAGTCTGGCATCTTCCCAGCTTCTCTGCAGCACTCTGAAGATGCAACGTACAGGTGAGTCAGTCCATTAAAAACTACATTTGGCTTTATGAGCATCCACACCTTGAGAGTTCCATGGCCAGAAAACACTACACAGGGGGAAAGATAGGAGGACTGGGTCATTCACCTGAGTCTGAAGTCGAGCCACAATCTCCTTCCGAGCCTTCATCACTGCTTCTAGCTTGCCAGAGACCATGATGGAGAGTCCCTGATCCTTTGCAAGAGAGAGTTCCAGGTGGGCACCTGTCTTCTGCATGATGTCCAAGCAGATTTTGCCCTGTTCCCCTTCCCCAAACTGGTTCATATCTTTGTATTTCCTCTCCTCCAGTGGTACGTGGAACACCTATTCAAGTAAAACAACGTTATTTGGACTAAATATCAAGTACTAATGAAGACATATCTAATAATTCTACTCCCATTTACCTGGGAATAAGCCCCAATAAACTAATTTATATGTACCTCTACTGTCAAGAATCAAAAGGATAGACAATCTCTGGGCAGAACATTACAGGTATGAAGAAAGGAGTTTTGCACTTTTCACAATTTTTTAAACAATTACTTTTTCAGACGGGAAATCATTTTCAGGGGTAAGTACCCATCACAGCAGAGAACAAATGTTGTGCCATCTCATTTCAGGGCCATGTCAGTTGTTCAATGGGGCCATTACCCAACCTTGCCTTGTTCTACATACCCACAGAATTTTCCAAAACAGCAGCATCAAACATATGCTGTCTTTTTTACAAACAAATGATTTTGGCCTGGTCAAGCAGTCCCCTTGCATATAGCGCTTCATTCTCCGCACGGCTATTACAGAGGGAGAAAGCATCCACCTTCAGCTTTTCTTTTGAAAAATGCTTGCCCTGTGTTGCAGACCAAGGGTGGCAAAACAAGCCAGTGGGAAGAAGAGGGGAAGCCCTCTTTGTACCAACCTGAGTGATAACAGAAGCCTTGATTGGTCGGATTTTGCTCCAGGCACCAGCAGGTTCCTGGGTTGGCTCCAAACATGCTGCTTTCTCAGGGAGAGGAGGGAAAGCATCCTTGTAAGTTGGAGGGTCATTCTCTTCTTCAGCATTTAAAGCTGTAACTAGAGTGGAGCAAACAAAGAAACAAAGAAAGATTTCATGGGCAAACAGACATCACCAGTATTCTCCTCTCCAGCACTGATAATTTTTTTTAACATACTCTGTTGCTTCATGGAAGAAAGCACAGGCCCCAAGTTACATAGCCAGAATAACTTAATTAAAATTAGACTTCTTTCAATATGCTAAGCCGTAAGTAGTTGTTTCTACCTATTAAGAGATGAGGAAGTCAGCATCTCTTCTAAAAAAATTTTCTGTCCCAAGCACATTCTGGTACCCTTGCACACTGCACCTCTTCCTGTGGCAGGTAAATTTGTCTGAAAGAACCAGTAGATGACCAGTTCAACTACTTCAAAGCTTAGACAGCCACACCTGATAAAAAATTCCAAGTTGTTGTGTAGAGACCTCAAACTGTCTGTTCAACTCGCAAGGTACTTTTCTATTGAGATAAGAACAGCAAGTACAACCAGACTAACTGACGTTCTCATGAACTTTTGTTAATATTTGCCAGTGGAGTAGGGAATTCAAGAAGGGCTCCAGTCATGCTTGCAAGCTATTCCCACTGACACAGCTATGTTGCATCATAGACTCATGAGTGTCCTTGTTCATCACTCCACCTCTTTTATGCTACTTTCAGACTGTTTCATCCATCCTCTATTGGGAACAGGGATGTGGAACACATGGCTTTAAAAATGTTGCTGCACTGCAATTATCACAATCCCTCACCAGTGACTATGCTGATTAAAGGTGATGGGAGTTCCAGCACCAGACCATCTAAAGGGACATACATTCTCCATTCCCAATTAGGATCATACCCTGACTGATAAACTACCCTTCCATTTACTAAAGACCCAGAGATAATTTAGCCTAATTGTTGCTGTGCGCTTTTAAGTTGTCTCTGGCCTATCACAGGGTTTTCTGGGATTGAGAGTGTGTGATATATCCAGCATCACCCAGTGGGTTTCCATGGCTGAACAGGGAACTGAACACCGGTCTCCAGGATCACAGCCCAATGCTCAAACCACTACACCACACGGGTTCTCTACCTTAGCCCAATCCTAAATAAGGATTCTATACCCTTTCGAGGAAAACTCTTCCAAGCCAAGGCCCCAATTAAATTTTAGAGAACTTCTCTGAGTCTGCATTCCAGTGGTGGAAGAAGACTGGGACCAGAATGCCAGCATATTTTATTTAAAACTCTTACTATAAATAACTTAGGCTTAGCGGAGGCTTGTACAGCTGTGGTTCCCAATTTTGGGATCCCAGATGTTGGATTTCAGCTTGCAGAAGGCTCAGATAGTATAAGGATTTCGGTGTTTGTAACCCAGCAACATCTGGAGATCCAGATATTGGAAAACAGGCTGAACGAATAGCTGCTGTACATACAGGAACAGCTTAGCAAAATTAGAAGAACTAATGTTAAGTTCTTCCACATTAACCTGTATTCTGAAACACTTGTACTGTTACACATTGTTATCGTCACATGAGTACGAATTTGACAGTTCCACAGAAGCATCAAGAAAATTGGCTTCTGCAAAAAGGAAAGCGATTAAGTAGCAGCATCAGCAGCAGGTATCACTTTTGTGCAGCAACTGTCAACTGGGATTTGACCATTAACTGTCTTTCCACCTTACCTTTCACCTGTTGTTGAGCAAGGCCGCTGCGATGTTCAGCGAAGCTTTCCTGGGTCAAAACTGCCACGGAGCTCATGGTCGATTTCCCACCCACACACAATCCGGGTATGCCACTATCAGTAGGAAAGAAGACAAACTCTCATGATAGTCCCTGATACGGCAAGGGCAAATGTTGCCTACCTTTTAATTTGACAAAATTCACACATCTAATGGACAAAGCTGATTGTGAGAATTGCTTCCCATTTAACCCTTTTGCCTGTTATTGTAAGAATCAGACAATATACAGCTAAATTAGGAGAAATTATAAATAAACCTTTTTTACTGTCTCTGAAATACTGCATACTTCTTTCTTAAATAATCTGGATATTTTAAGAGACTACCTAGACTTTTTATTTTCAATTCTTTTACGACCTTTCTTCTGTCTTTTTAAAACTTTAAACGTTGTTTTTAAAATAACAAGACTAGAATATTTAGGGGGTATCCTAACAAGCAAGACCTTTTGCTTTCTTTTTATCATAATGGTTGACTATCTCACGGTAGTTGTTACATGTGTTGAAATCCACTTCGAACATTTGGTAGGGAGTATAGCCCACAATTTGGGTTGTTATCCCATTCAATTCTAATTCACTATCTAAGGCATCTGATATTTGCTGTTATCATTATGCGGTTTCAAGTTCACTACAACTTATGGCAACCCTCTCATAGGGTTTTCTTGGCCATATTTAGTCAGAGGAGGTTTACCATTGCCTTTCTCTCCAAGGCTGAGAGAGTGTGACTTGCCTACGGTTGTTCACTGGGTTTCCATGGCTGAGTGAGGATTTGAAGCTTGGTCTGTCAAAATCGTAATCCAGCACTCAAAACATTACACCACGCTGGCTCTCTTCAGCATCTGACAGACTAGCTTTAAAACAAAATTGAAGAGCCAAAATTTTGTCTTTCCATTCAGTATGACAACTGAATCTCTACTTCCAGTACAGCTCGGAGAGAGTTTTTATTACAATGTTTCACATTCCACAGTTTTACCAGTCCAAAAAGGTGATATGTATAGTTTCGATATAAGCACTGAGAAAATAATGAGAATACCAAGATTCCCTGAATTATTTTCTTTAAACAAGACTATTCTATGTAAAATTGTGAAATTACGAAGGATTGATGGGCACTGTAAGAATCCATTTTAAAAATGACCACAGCACCAAAAGTCTGAAATGCCTGCATTTTTACTACACAGATCTGTAAACTTACCAGCTAAATGGTCAGTAGCCAGAAAGTCCGTCCTGTGAGCTGTCTGTTTGTCAGCCTGCCAGCTTCTGCTTTTCAGAGAGGGGAAAAAATTGATCAGCTCTTAGAGTACTAAAATTCCATTATCACAGATGTAACTTTACTGGTCAGGAAATCATTCAGATAAATTTGAGACAGGATGAGAACTATAAAGTGTTGTCTGGAATCTTCTTGAAGAACTAAGGTGACATAAAAGTAGTTGTATGAGCAGTTGCACTTTTTCAGAGATCGTGTAAGTGTGGAACTAACTTAGTCATTTCTGCACACACACACAACCCCTTCTCCTCTACTTTTGATATGGTGGGTGGAGACTCAGGGCCACAGGACTATTGCTCAACCAGTTGTGCAATTGTGGGATGCAGTGTAACTATGCTGCTGGCATATTTTTACACTATGCTAAAAGTTAATAGCATCTCAGTTTTTATCTTTTTAATGAAGTCTGTAATATCACATTTCAACGAGACTTCCTCAAGAGAATACAGTAAAAAACAAGGCTGATTTAATTTTTTAAAAAGACAATGTATCTGTTCAGTGTACGTCAGCATTTCAATGTTGCTGTTCATAGGATGGTGCAACAAGGCAAGATAATATATCATTAGCCCGCTTTAAAACAAAGGTTCTACCAATATAACTTTTTCAACAAACTAATCTTTGTTTCAATTGTTTCTTCGGTTCGCTACTACAGTAAAGAGTTATCCACATCATTCTATCAAATCCTACTGCAAAGAATAATCAAAGTCAGATTTCCTATGGACACTGGTGGAGCTACACAGGGTTTTTCCCCCCACAAAGTACCCTATGTTAGGACAGATTAGTAGCAGATGTTGGATATGAAATTTCAGGCTCTAAAAGCATCTCCAACTGTGTGGCATACACAGAGAAATCAGAAAATATTAAAACTGCCAAGAAAACTGACATCAGTCAGAAGATAGGAATGTAGTTTAGTGGAGCCTGACTGAATCAGGAAAATTCTTAAAACTAGAGATTGGGAAAAACAAAGAGCTCTATAAAGCCAGTTTCTGACAATTCTAGATTCATATATATACATACATACGCTTTCTCATTCTCTCTCTCTCTCTCTCTCCCCAATAGTGCCCAACTCATGCACATATGTATCTGCTTCATGTCCTGAATTCTAAATACTTTTGCACAAGAGCTTCCAGCTCAATCAAAGATCTTCAGAGAAAGTGGTTAACCCCCAAGACTCCATAACTAATAACACTAGTCTGTTGCAGCAAAGCCACCAAAGAGTCCTGTGATGCTTTAAGGACTAACACATTTATTACAGCATTTCACTGGGAGTCAAACTGCACATACCTGTGCCACTGGGACAACCTGTTCAAACAACTAATCAAACAGCCACAGCAATGGAGAGAGCCTACTCAGTATTTATTGGTAGGGCTTCTATCAACTTGGAACATTATACCAGGAGTCTTTTCTCAGGTTGAAAGAAACTGAAGCATTCACCTTCACCTTTAAAACTAACTCTGAAATGTGTAATTTTGTCACCTAAGTGCTATGCCCTCAGTACTCAAAAAAAAGGGGGGGGGCAAAGTCAAGAGTTTAAAACAGTCATGGGGTGGGGAGAGAACAAAAATTTAATTCAAATCCAGGCTGGGCCAACATTATTTGCCACAAAGATGGCAAAGATGTACAGCCAGCCTTCCACATTCAATAGGGTTAGGGGTGCAGGGCACCAGCAAATATAGAAAAATTGCAAATATTAAAATGTCTGTGGGAAGGGGCAGAAAGGCACGGTGGTAAGAGTGGGCACGTATGGTCCAAAATAAGTCAAAGAAAGGAGATGGAAAGCAGTGGGTTGGCATGGTGTCCCTATACTTCCTCTCTCACTCATCTCCTTCTTTGGATGTGTAGGGGGCACTGAGAGAAATTGGGCTGCAATCTGTCTGGCCAGACAGCAGCTGGAAGAGGAGGAGGACCAGAAGGAAGTTTTTAAAGGGCTGTGTGGCCTGATTAGAGGTGCCAAGAGGGAAGGTTCCCCTGGAAAAATAGTACTTGAGGTGTGAGAGGGCAGGGGCTTGAGAAACTGGCAAATAATCAAATCCATGAAAGTTAAACCTGCAAATGTGGAGGGCCAACTGTACATGGATAAGGCATGGTTCTATGACATAAAGATGGACATAAAGACACAAAGATTGGTAAAGAGAAGTAGATTTTAAATAGCAATTGAGAAGATATACTGTTCTTCACTGAAATTGTGACCAAGCACAAAAATGAGGGTAATTTGTGTTCTTACCTGTGGTCAGTCCAGTATAGATAAAAATAATACGTGCTTTGTCAATCTGCAAGACAGGTTACTGTCTCAAAGAAAAGGGTTCATCTGGAAATTGTAGTAGCACTTAAACTTGTTGTTGTTTTGTGTCTTCAAGTTGTTTCCAACATATAGTGACCCTAAGGGAAACCTATCATAGGGTTTTCTGGGGCTGAAAGTATATGACACACCCAGTGTTATACAGTCTGGTCTCCAGGATCCAAGTGAAAACACCAAGTGTTTTCTGTTCAGTTAATTTAGATTGTTATGGAATGTAAAATACTATTTTTTGTGCATATGGCCAATGCCAAGACTTGTATCATATAATCTCTACTCTATAACCTTGAGTGGAACAACACAGTCAATGAGCAGCACTTTAACTATACTACAGGCTTTCTAATGGATTTTAATGAAACTCTTTATGGAAGTTCAGGGAAATGGTCCCGGTACTTCTGACTTAGCCATGATCAACAAAATGAAAGTTATCATGCAGCATTCTCTTTACTGTTATGAGCAGCTGCACACCAATGGGCCATGCGTCGTTCCACACTTCTTCATACACGGTATGATGCACATAGACAGCAGCAGTTTCTTCTTCTCTGACTTCTCTTCTTGGAACTTCTTGATAACTGGGTATGAGTTTAATGCTTTGTTCCAGGAAGGCCAAACTTGAGTCAAAATGTTTGGGTACTGTCACCTGATTTAGAGCTTGCCCAACAGGAATTTAACCTTGTTGCACAGCTGCTAGTTTCACTGTACAGCCTACAGAAGCCGCAGAGATTTGCATGGTAATCAACACCAGACACTAGAGACAACATATTTACGAACAAAATAAAAATCTCTCAGGAGTGAATTACTGCTGCATCATTAACAAAGGAAATAAGAGTATCCTCAAAAGTTCATGGCAGGTCAAAAGGAGCTGTTGCTATCAGACTAATAATGTATTACAAGTTTACTAGATATCTTTTTAGTAACAAACTCAGAGAAAACCTCATTAAGAAGTAACAAATCCTAAAAAGTGACTTAATGAACAATCCTTTTTTCAAAAAAAATGGTTATAAAGTTACAAAAGGTTATACATGGGAAAATAAAAACCTAGTGGCAATTACTAAGACTGAGAAGTAATACAGTAGAAGGAATAAATGACAAAAGACATAAACAGTCACAAACAGTGCATGTAAGTGCTTGCAGTGAAACTACTCTGTCAAGTCAATTTGGGACAACCAACATGCTTCCCACACTCCACACCACAATTTAGGCTAGACTAAGCAAAATGTCAGAGCCCCACACTTCTGATCTTGCTGTGACCCAAAAAAGATGGTATAGTAACTAAAGACAGAAAAGTAACTGAGCTAGGTTCTGATGGCATCTTCATTTTTCTCTTAACTTACAGTCTTAAGTATCTTTGACTATATAAGCAGGCATACAGAGTTGTGAAAAGCTGAAGTATTAAAAAAAATCAAGTATGTAAAGGAGACTGAAGGCACGTCTGATTTTTCAGGTGTATTAATCTTTATAAGCAAAACATACAATGGCAGAAAAGCAAGAGAACTGCCAGGATATTCATCAAAAAACCATGACAGTAGAATGGTGTAGTGACACATAACACGATAACCATGCTAATCCAATAAAACTATAGAACAAATTGCTGGAATGGAGGAGGAAGTGGAAAGATAGAGGTATCTTAACAATACTTGTTTCTTCACATAACTAGGCAGAAAAGGTTTTGGGCGTACAGAGAACAGTTGTGGGAATTGGGAAAAAAAACAGCTATTTTGCACCAAAAGAAAAACCACCCTGACTCAAGATTTCCTATAATGGAGAAAATAAATCCAAGGATGATGTAAGGGGGGGAAATGCTTAAAAAGTACCATATTCATTTAAAATATTTATATGTCATAATTCAAAGTCTCCAGTGGTTTACAAAGGCTAATTAGTTTTACATACAGAGGAAAATTTAGCTTCATATATGTAACAGCACTACAGTACAATCCAATTCCAGCACTTGGTTGTGGCCTTCTTCATGAAATTCTGGACAATAAACACACCGGGCAGAAGAATACAGATAAAAGGGAAGTAGGGAACAACAGCTGCAGTACTGAACAATACAATAGCAGGAAACTAGTTTTTCACTGGATCAAGGAAAACAATTTGAAACCAAAGATGCAAGGAGGGGAAAGCAATGCGCCATCATATGCCACACAGTTGGTCAAAGGAAGCCACAATATTTCAAAACTTGAGAAGACCTGATATCTAAAATGCCAGTGTATCTTAGGTAAACTAAAATGATACACTGTTCTGAAAGAGTTTAATCAACCAATACTGTGGAAAGGGAATTAAGATCTTAGTAGAATTTGCCTGGCCGTGAATGACAAATTTATGCCTGGAGATTCTAGTAGTAGAAAAATTCCTATCTTCAGTCACTTATGTTCTTCTTGCTTTCTTGCATACATCTTAAAGCCAAGAACCGCTAGGGAGCAGGAGAACAATGTTGTTGTCAATGTGTGCCTTCACGTCATTTCTGAATTATTGCAATCCTAAAGTGACCCTGTTATAGGGACTGATAGGCAAAAGTTGTTCAAAAGGGGTTTGCTTTTGTACTGAGAGAATGTGAATGTGAATGTGTGTCAGTCAGAGAGCTTCCATGGCCAAGCGGGGATTCAAACCCTGGTCTCCAGAGTTGTAGTCCAGTCCTCAAACTACTACATCACACTGGCTCAAAACCATGCTAGTTTCACCTTATATTTGTGTTTGAATTATGATATGACACTGCTGAGTATGTCTCACATTTTAAAGAGGATGTTAGCAAAAAAACATTTCATGAAGTTAAAAAGCAACCTTCAGTGAAGTCAAATAATCAATGATTTCACTTGTATTATCTGCCAGAGAAAGTCTAGTATGGTTAATGGGGGGGTGGGGGCAGGGACATGGAAGAGTCACAATAATGGTATATTTTGTATCCACAAAAGAACATAGCTTGATCTCATGCTAAGTAACATTTGGAATGGATGGCCAGTCTACAACAGACTACTGGAACCCACAATTAGAATACAGTATAACTTCATGTTCCTGTTAACTATTCTGCATTAAAACCTCACTGACATACAGCATGTCAAGCCACAATTAATGAAAATGTTGATCTCTTCAGTCACATTACTTTCTCAATACAATGCCATGTACAAGTAACTATTCTTTATGATACTTTCACTGATCAAGTTGCCAATAGGATTTAGCAAGGAAACACCTGCTTTCAAAATGCATGCAAATACTGGCAAATGTGTTAGAGGATGGACTGATTTGATTTCTGAGCAGCAGTGCACAGGACTGTAGTGTACTAATAATGTAGCATAAGCAACTGATATTAGTTACTGATGATCCGTGTCTTCTTTTAATTAGATAAAAAGTAAATATTCAGTTGGCTAGATCCAATCTTACACTTGCCATAGCATCAGGACTCTACTATTCTCTTCTGCTTTGGTGAAATCTGGAATACTATGCCCAGTTCCTGGCACCGTAGCTCAAGAAGGATACTGATGCTAGAACATATTCAGAGGAGGACAGTCAAGATGGAGAAAAGTCTGGAAACCAAGTCCTAAGAAGAATGGTTTAGGAAGCAAGTATGTTTAGTTTAAAGAAGTGAAAAACTAAGAGGTGACATGACAGCCATCTTTAAATGTGTAAAGGAATGTCATGCAGAAGATGTAGAAAGTTTGTTTTTGATGCTTCAGAGACGAAGACATGACCTAATGGGTTCAAAATGCAGGAGAGATTCCATCCAAACTTTAGGAAGAACTTTCCAATAGTAAGAAAGTGTTCCCACAGTACAATAGCCTGCCTCACTGTACTCAATGGTAGATTCTTCTTCTTTCGACATCTTTAAACAGAGTTTGGATGGTCATCCCACAGTGATAATTTGGTTATGTATTCCACATGGCAGAGGGTTGGATTAGATGGCTCTTGAGGTCCCTTGTAACTCTATTATTCTATCAATTGGCCTCTGCTGCAATTCATGGGTACCATCCCTGCTGCAGAGGGTATGTTAGCCCTCTAGAACAAATTTGTAGAGTGCAAGAGAGAATATAAAAGGGTGGGGCACCACCTCTCTTCCACTTCTACTCACTAAAGTTTCTTGTGCTCACAGAAGCATACTACTAGATTCTGGCTACACTGTTTACTTGGAAGACTTATTACCAACACTGATAATTTGGAACTGAAGACACTGCAAAGAACAAGTTGCTGAAAGGCAAAAAGCAAGGGCACAAGACCAATGTGAGGCTCTGTGAATAATCCTGGTAATCCATAGTCACAAAACTTCTAGATTCCTGCCAGTCCCTAGGACCAGTAGAATATTCATAACAATACAATGTACAACTTGCACTATGCCACATAATCAAAGACTTCCCTGAGACTGCTTTATACACTGAAACTCAGCCTTTAAGTCAAAGTAGGAGATAGCCATATCATTTTAAGTGATTACAAGAAACAATCTTAACAATGGTTCTATTTGTTTCAGATCCTTTCATTTTTAAAGATCACTTCAAAAAACAATTTACTAGACTTTCATTCTACTTAAAAGAAAAATTTAAAATCTTCATTTGTTTTTGGTCAGTATTTTGTTTTGTCCTAAGATTGGTAGAGGAGATTCTTAGGTATACAACATTATCTTGACTAGCAGGGCAGGTCAAATATCTCTTCACTTCCAAATCCTCAGGTGACATAGCAAAAAAGTAAATAATAGATAACATTGTTTATCTCTCAGCTAAACCATCCATTCAGCAATACTTCTGCAACAGGATCATGTAATCTCTAACTCTGCGCCTTGTCTGTTTATTTTTTTGGGAAGAGAACACTGTGCTTCAGCACAAGCCTTTTCTCCCAAAACTATTTTTTTCCCAGCCAGTTCAGGTGAACAAGAGTGTCGGTAGTACCAATAGTATTAAACATGGTTGTAGCAGCTACAAAACTTTGATAATTCATAGACAAATATTTGCTATTTCTAATCCTATTACAGTGTCAGATTTCTGTTTGCAAACTGTGAAAGCAACACCTTTCATTGGTTTAAGAGCAGATCTTTAAAAATGTTCTACTAAAACCCTAAGTTAAACAAGGCTTTTTTAATAATTAGAACACTGTAGGAGTGCCCCCACCCACCAAAACTTACAGGCATGAAACCAACCATTAATCCAACAAGAAAAAATGCACTGAATTAATGGAATTTACATACTTACCAGCTTACCAAATTCCCATCAATTCAATTGGTCTAGTCTACTTGGGATGAACAACTAGATTTTCAGTCATAGTATACTAGACGGAGCAACTGTTCCCACCCTAACATACTTCACAATGTGTTAGACTTCAACTCTCATCATTCTCAGACAGAATCCCCAACGCTAGAGATGAAGGGAGTTTCAGTGAGGAAGGCTGAGCTAGAGGCTTGCTACCCCTAGAAATTAGGCTATTGAGATGTATGGGAAGCATATATTTAAAAATTAGCCAGCAGAAAGTGAACCTGCTCAAGAATCAGGAACGCAAATCATCTCACAATTCAAATGTATCTCATCTACTGAAGGGTTGGATCCCTGAGGCTTGAGACAAGATAACATACAAATCTCATTTATTAATCATTGTGGCTAAAAGAAGTAGAAAACAGGAAGAATTACTAGTAAGCCTACAGAAAGTGAAATATGCTATCTAGTGCAGAATTCAACATAATATTCTTCTGGGAAAGATCCAATAAAATTAACAGGTAGTAATGCTTTTTATATTCTTTGCTTTCATCAATTATAGTTGGCATGTGCTAGAAAATACTATGGCAGATTATTCCCATGTTACATTCACTAAAGACAGGAAAAGCAAGTGCATGACCTTCCTTCTTCTGACATGGAATAGGAGAGGCTCTCAAAGGCAGAGATACAGGTGCTGGATAAAGACAACATGAGGGATACCAAACAAGAGCAGCCAAAGATGGATGAGGATACTGTATCAAGAACATTCACTACTGGCAGTCCTCAAATCCACTTTCTTTGTTATCTGCCATGTCACAGAGCTAAACCTGTACCACCAAAAAGGGATCAGAAAGATCAGGAGCAAGGCTATAGAGGAACAGCAAAGAAAAGCTGACAGGGGTGAAGAACTGGGCATCAAATTGCAAAAGCTTCAATAGAAGCAAGGAGGAGTAAGCGATTATGCATGTCTGGCCCCACAGAAACAGGAAAAACCAACAAGGGAGATCTGCATTGCTACAAAAAATAACATGGAAGAAAATAGGAATTTTAGAGGGGAGACCAGATATGCCATAAACAAAGACTTTAATTTTTCCCCCTAAAAAATGACTTTGAGTAAATGACAGACTCTTCGTTATTTTCATACAAAAGATGCACATTCATACACATTACACATCTAGCCATAATTTAGACTTTCAACAGGACCTGTGCTTTCAAACAAGAGTTAATCATGTGCCATTTTAATCTATTTTAATTTAAATGGTTAGTCTTTGGTTAACAGAAGTCTTTATATATATAATTAAATGAACTAGAAGAGGGCTAAACCAACACAGTGACACACTTTGAAGTTCTGCTGCTTACCACAAGGTCAAAGAGAACAAGTACGGGCAATCCCCTCCACATAGCCAAAAGATCCAAGACAGATTAACTCATTTTCCCCCAGCAGCACTGCATTAAGGTCATTTAGGCTGTAATCTGAAACACACATGCTAGTAAGTGCCACTGACAGAGTAGGACTTCGTATTCATGCACAGGATGGTATTGTTAAAAGCTTCAGGATAGTATTGTTAGAAGCCTGAGCTATAATATCTCAGGACAGTACACAGGATTGCTCCTCAGACATCACTTTTTGTCTGTCAAATTTAACCCCTAAAAGACTGGTATGTCAAACCAGAGACCAGTTACTCAAAGTGAATGTTATGCATTTTGCTCCCCTCACCCTGTTTCTGCAACTTTTTAACCTTTACTGTCTCCTTTTCATACAAAAGATACATCAAAAGTTTACCCTGGCTTTTTTATTTCATGGGCCATCCCATTCTTTTTATTTTATGAGCCATACCATTTACCAAATGACAATTTTATTCACTAAAAAAAGAGCTGATCCACTGGAACTCAATTGTTGGCAGAAAAGTCCAACCCAAATTATCAAAAGGAAAATCCCATAGTATTTTGCTAAAAACACTATCAGCTGAGTGTCTCTGGAGTGCTTACTACAGTCCTGAGAAGGCACCTTTCATCTGTCATTTGGAATAAAGTCGAAATGTTGGACAGTTTTTAGATACATTCACCAATGGTAGAAGTAAAATTCTTGAAGACATCTAAAATAAAAGCTATGCATTAGAATTCAATTTATGGTACAACCTAACTCAATGGTGTGCCTACCTTGGGGGATAAGGCTTTAGGCACAAATTTCTTCGGAAAGCAGAAATGACTTTTTGCTGACAGAACTGCTCAACTGGTTAAGCACTGTTGACAGAAAAAACACACCCTCCTCCAATCCAAGAATATATCCATAATTCTAACACAGTGTCAAACCAGGCCTAAGTCATTCCACTACTCCTAGGTTCAGGAGGATTTTAGATTCAGCACAGCTTGAAGTGGCTTAGTGATGTGTCAATGATCATCTTTCTACCTTGCTGATAACTGTTCTCTTAACTGTCGTGAGCATCAAAATGTACAACAATAAATGGAGATGGAAAGGGCAAACGCAGGTAGGCCATCATATGATAAAATGAAAGTGTCATACAATCACAACAAGTTTTTCGTATTACTTTGCTAATTCAGTGGTAATGAAAGCAGTTATTCTTTTTTCAGAACTTTCATCCTTCACTTTTTGGCCCAGGCTCAAAACTGCACCTGCCTACCCATCATAGAAACAATGTGTATAACATTATCTTACACATATCAATATGAATTAAGCAATGATTCCAATCACATGTCCTTGGCTCCTCGTTTTCCTAACTGCATACAGAGACCAAATGAGCTCAAAGGACAAAGTAAAAGATACATGGAGAAAGAATGGTTAGGAAAACAGCAGCAGAATCAAGCAGAGGTCTGATGCAGGTTAGTGTGAAGGCAGGAAACAGTACATGACTGATTTATGTGAACAACAGAAGCAATTAAGAGGCAGCTTTGAGGAAAAATAATAGTAAAAACAGAAGAGATTTCAAGGAGGCTAAGGTCAGAATATGGAAAGCCCAGGGCCAAATCTGTCCACTTCATCCAGAAGCAGAAATGGTCCTCCACTTACAATCTAGGCCATTTCCGCACTAGCCTGTTATAGCACTATTATTCCACTTTCAACATCCTATGGAATCCTGAGGTTTGCAATTTAGACTGCAAAAGGGAAGAAGGTTTGGAAGGAGTAGAAGTTGTGGGAATGGAAATGCTGAACACCTCCTTTAGAAGGGTGCCTGGGCTCTGGCCTATCAAGCTGAATTCAGCATCTTTCATGTAAACTTAGCTGTAGGCAAGGACTGTAAACATGGGAATGGGGAGAGAGAAACATGGAAGAGAGCTATGACACTATGACATAGATGACCATTTTATTTTGCTCAGTCTTCAGCTTAGGAACTCTGACCATTCTCACACCAAAAGTTTACTCAAGACTTTAAAAACATCACTGCAAGAAAAGAAAACAAGCTCAAAATTTGTGCAAATTTGACTTGTCAATGCCATTTAGTTAAACTGAGAGCCAGCATGGAACAGTGGTTTCAGTGTCAGACTACGACTCTAGAGATCAGAGTTCAAATCCCCACTCGGCCACTGAAACCCACTGGGTAACCTTGGGCAAGTCACTCTCTCTCAACCTCAGAGGAAGGCAAAGATAAATCCCTTCTCAATAAATCTTGTCAAGAAAACCCCATGACAGATTCGCCTTAGAGTCACTATAAGTCAGAAGCAACAACAACAACAAGGAAAAAAGCAACCAATGCTAAAGATCATGTCCCTTTATGCAATCTCACAGGTATGGACATTTCCCCTATTAGATTTGCTATTAAAGCCCGGTGTTTTATTACTTACAGAGTTTTGTCCCCTCATTAGCATAACAGCTAGGCAAGATAGTCTCCATTCCAGAAAGTCACAGCTTTAAGATCTATAGGTGTCAGTCACATCTTTACTATCTGTCTAACACAGTTTCTCCCAAACCAGGTGTTTTGAATTCTCTCTCCTGACTTTGTATGCAATCTTACCAACCAAAAATGTCAACAGAGCTAGATGCCAACTCAGCATCACTCTCTAAGAGCTAATAGTGCTTAAATATGTGTAAGAATTAGGTTGCAGGCTTTTTATCACATTAATAAAATAGCTGCTCTCCTTACTCTGCTCCAAGATTTGGCTTGTTAGCCACTGTAGTCTTACGGGGTTAAATAAGGATCAATAAATCACAGTATCAGTCCTAAACCACAACCCAGAAATTGACCATTTTCCTCTTGTGAAAGCCTATGGGGAAAACAGAGAATTTATGGCAGATATTGTGAAAATAGAAGCTTTGATTAAGGAACACATCAATTATAAGCAAAAAGAAAACAGGGAAAGAATTTGATCATGGAATTATAGAATCTTATAGAGTTGGAAAGCACAAGGGGCATCTTTTCCAACCGTCTGCCATGCAGAAATACTCAATTACAGCATTCCTAAAAGATGTGTATCCAAACTCTGCTTAAAGACCTCCAAAAATGAAGAGCCCACCCCCCAAGGCAGTCTGCTCCACTGTTGAATAGCTCTTGCATTTAAAAAAAGTTCTTCCTAATGTTTAGGTGGAACCTCTTTTCTGCCATTTGAATTCACTGGTTTGTGTTCTAGTCTCTGGAGCAGTAGAAAAGCTTACTCCATCTTCTACATGGCAACCCTTCAGATAGCTAAAGAGAGCTATCATGTCAGTGCTCAGTTTTCTCTTCTCCAGGCTAAACATACCCAGCTCTTCATAAGGCTTGATATCGAAACCTTTGACCATCTTGGTCATTCTTTTCTGGATACCTTTCAGCTTGCCGATATCCTTTTTGAACTGTGGTGCCCAAAACTGGACGCAGCATTCCAGCTGAGGTCTAGCCAATGCAGAATAAAGTGGGACTGCTACTTCCCTTGGTCTGGACTCTATACTCCTCTTGATGCAATCAAGAATTACATTGGTTTCTTTGGCTTTCACATCACATGCTTAGCTTGTAGTCTAAGACCCCTAAATCTTTTTCATATGTACTGCTTGCAAGCCTCTGAGCCACCTGTTCACTTATGGTGACCCCATGAATTATTTTTCACGGGGTTTTCTTAGGCAAGGAATACTCAAAAGGTGGTTTTGCCATTTCCTTTCTCTGAAATATAGCCTACAGCACCTGGTATTCACTGGCAGTCTCCCACCCAAGTACTAAGCAGGGCTGACCCTCCATAGCTTCTGAGATCAAACAGGATCTGGTGCCTTTAGGGTATGCAATACCTTACATTTGCCTCTGCTGAAATTCATTGTGTTGGTTTTGGCCCAGTTCTCTAATCCGTCAAGGTCATTTTGAATTCTATTCCTATCCTTTGGGGTAGTAGCTACTCCCTGTAATTCTGTGTCATCTGCAAATTTGATAAGCATGCCTTCTATTCCACCATCTAAGTCATGTCTAAAAATGTTAAACACCAGGCTCAGGACAAAACCCTGGGGCTCCCTACTAATTACTTCCTCTCTAGGAAGAACAGTACTGTGTTCTGTCTCTCAGTCAATTATAGATCCTCCTAACTATAACACTGTCTAGCCCACAGTTCACCAGGTGGCTTACCAGAATAGCATGGGGGATCTAGTCAAAAGCCTTACTGAAATCAAGATATACGATATCCACAGTACTCCCCTGATCTACCAAGTTTGTAACTCTATCAAAAAAGAGTTTAGTCTGGTATGACTTGTTTTTGAAGAACTCATGCTAGCTCTTAGTAATAACAGCATTCCTTTTCAAATACACAGACTGACTGTTTAATGATCTAAAGACTTTCCTGGTATCAACATCAAGCTGACTGGCTGGTAGTTGCTCAGGTCCTCTTTCTCTCCCTTTTTAATTATGAGAACAACATTTGCTCTTCTCCAATCTTCAGGGACTTCTCCTGTTCTCCCAGAATTCTCAATGATAATTTACAGTGGCTCTGAGATTGCATCTGCAAGTTCCCTTAGCACTCTTAGATGTAGTTCATCTGGCCTTTGAGACCTGAATTCATTTAGAGTAGTTAGATACTCCCTTATTATCTTCTTTATCTATTCTGGGCTGTTGTCCCCCTACTGCTTATTTATTCCATTTTCACCAATTACAGCAGTTTTCCTCTTGAGAGAAGACTGAGGCAAAGAAGATATTAGACAGTACAGCCTTCTCTCTGTGTCTTGTTAGCATGTCACCATCTTATCCACGCAGTGGCTCTATTATTTCCTTATTATTCCTGTTGCTCCAAATATAACCAAAAAAGTATTTTCATTATTTTTAACCTCCCTAGCAAGCCTGACCTCATTCTGAGCTTTAGCTTTTTTAACTTTTACTTTACAGGTCTTGGCTATTTGTTTGCATTCCTCTTTGGTGGCTTGTCCCTTCTTCCATTTCTTTTACAGTGTGACCTCAATGTCTGCTAGGGTTTGGTTCCAAGATCCCTCCCTCACTGATATCAAAGTTCATGGATGCTCAAGTCCCATTATGTACAACAGTGTAATAAAATGGCACCTCTTATATCAATGACAAAATCAAAGTTTGATTTTGGATTTTATTCTTTGCTTTTTGAATATTTTCAAGTCATAGATGGTTATGAACCCATGGATACACAATCTGCAGATATGTAGATATCTCTGTTAAATCTCAGTTCATCTGAAAATTCTTTGCACTCCTGGTTTCTTTAGACACCTCCCAGTTTTCCTCCTCATTGGAATTGTTTGCAGTTGTGTCTTCAGTGTTTCACCTTTAACAAAACCCTGTGTACCATGAACCTCCTTTAAGCATTTATGACCATGCAATTTCACAGTTATTTCCCTAAGCTTATCAAAATTGACTTCACTGAAGTCCAGTCCATCTGACTATATTTGGCTTTCCCTTTCTTCTGTACAACAAATCCTGAGAGGACATGGTCACTCCCAACCAAGGATCCCACTATTTCTACCACATTGACTAATTAGCCTGTTGGTGAGAATCACATTCAAAAGAGGTGACCAGTCTGGTCGCTTCTTCCACATTTTATACAATGAAATTGTCTGCACAGCTAGTGAGAAATCTGTTGGACCTTATACTCTTGGCACAGCACGACTTCCAACAAATATCAGAGTGACTGAAGTATCCCATTACTACTCTATTTTTTCTTTTTGAATATGTGGTTGTTTGTTGTAAGAAGGCATCATCCAAATCAATGGCTGGGGTGGGAGCTACAGCAGACGCCTACCAATGAGGACCGAAAGGCTCTCACCCTGTTTTCTATGCTCTAAGTCATGAATCTCCTCACAGGTGTATACATCCTTGACATACAATGCTACTCCTCCTTCTCATTTCCTATCTGGTCTATTTCACTGGAATAATTTATACTCTTCCATTACTATGTTCCAATCATAAGGCTCAACCCACCTGGTTACAGTGATGCCTATGAAAACATATTTGACTGTGCTAAGAATTCAGTTTCATCTTGTTTATTTCTCATTCTCTATGCATTAGTGTAGAGACATCTAATACCATGATTCTTCAACTGATTCTTTGTTGTTGTTGTTTTTCTGACCACTCTTGGATACTTGTACTATTGGCCCAATCCCCCATTATCATTAATGTCATTTTCCCTAGTACTTCGTGTCTCCATGCTCTCTGGAATATCATATCCCTCCTCCAAGTAACTCATTTTAAAGCCCTCCTGTTCAGACTTGCAAGACTCCTAGCAAATATATTCTTTCCAACTGATGTGAGGTTCAATCTATCTCCTGCCAGAAGTTCCTTTTTATAAAAGCGCAGACCACGTTCCATGAAGCCCAATCATTCCTGATGGCACCATCTGAGGAGATAGTCATTCACTTCTGGTATTCTTCGCCCACTTCCTGGGTTCTGTCCTTCAACAGGAAAGACTAATGAAAAAACAACCTGTGCTCCAAGGTCCTTTAGCTTCCTCCCTAGACCCTCACAAAGTCTTGCAATAGACTGAATGCTGTATCTTGCTGTATCATTAGATCCAACAAGGATCAGAAAGAATGGGTAATGTCAGTGAGCTTGATGAGTCTTGTCAATCTCTCTGTTACAACACAGACTTTTGCCCCGTGCACATGTCTCACGACCACTACATGTCTCCTTTCACTCTCCTCCTCCTCCTCCTCCTCCTTCTTCTTGCAATTGATAGTAGCTCTTCCATCCACAGAACCCTCCAAGGTTACCTTCAGAGCTGTGAGGGTCTTGCTCTGTTTCTGTGCCTCATAATTGCCTATAAGGGGTAGGCTTAGAACTGATGCTTACTTCCAAGACTAAACCATGATTCTCAATAGTTTTGCTTCTGTGTGTCACAATCCTCCAAGAATCTTCTTCCTATGCTTCAGAATTCTCACCTTCTCCATTTCTTGTCCTTCAGGAACTCTCCCTGATACATCAAAGTGTAGATACATGAGCCCTAAGCTACTTCACCTTTTCCTCCAACAGGAAAACCAGCTTGCACTTGTTGAAGGTATAGTACAGGAGATCCTCTGGCAAGGAAACAAACATGGCACAAATGTTGCAGGTCACTGCAACAACTCCATCACCATCTGTGTGTATATATATATATATATATATATATATATATTGTGGCACAGACATCTAAAATTCTCAGTTAAATGCCCTTGAAATGCCTGTTCTTCTCTCTGCCTTCTCCACCTATATGGTCAGGAAAAGTCCACAGCCAAAAACAAACAAAAAACCCTCACAGGCCTCCAAGCAGTTCAGGCAAACACTCAACATTGACCCGCTAGACAAAAGTTCATCTCCTCAAAGACCTCCCCGCAGGAAACAAACACAAAGCTTTCCGTCTTCTCCCAAATAGAAGGACAGGCCCTTATGCTTCCATGAAGTGGCTCCCAAAGGGGTGACACCCCCACTTTCCTGTTGTCCCCTTCAGTGGATCAGCCTTTGCTGGACTGCAGCCTTTTTTCTGCCATCATTCCCACATGCCCCAGCTGGGTTGGGCAGAACCTGCTGAATTAACTTGATGAGCCTGCGTCTGAAAAGTAGTTCCATCTAGAACTCTTCAGAAGTAACCACTTGAGAAACCAAATGTATGATGTATAATCATCAATTCTGAACAGTTCATAAAAAGATACAGTCCTCCTTCCATATTTGCAGGTTTGACCTTCGCGAATTTGATTATTCAAGAGTGCACACATGCCTTCCCCTCTCATTACCTTCCTCCAATGGTGTTGCTTTTTGTTGGGTGCAGAGAAGGCAGGCAAGTACACCCAAACAGGAAGGTATGGGAATGACCAGGGAAAGCATGCACAGACCTTCCTTCTCCCCTCTGGAGCTTCCCCCTCCCATTCCCTTATCTTTTGCCCTGGTGCAGAGAACACATGCCAAGGCAAAAAGCAAGGGAAGGGTGGGGGGGGAGGCACACATGTGCCTTCCTTCTCCTCTCCAGAGCTCCCCCCATTCCCCTGTCTTTTGTGCTGGTACAGAGAAAGAAGGCTCATGTGCTAGGGCAAATGGCAAGGGAACAGGAAAGGGGAGCCCCAGAAGGAAATGGGAGGGGGAGCGCAGGAGGGGAGTTATTTGAAGTTCTTCCACCTTCATGAGAGTTCTGCACCAAAAATACTTGCAAAAGTGGAGGGGTCACTGTAGAATTAAGTTTGCCACCATAAGCGCAGACAAACTTGCTCAGAAGAAAAAAGCCTGTATGTTTCTGTTCAGCTGATCAAATTTATGCCCAAACAATCGTACTTAGGGTTGCAATCCAAGTTATATATTGCTGGCATTTTACTTCAAAAGGGTACAATGCATATTTATAAAGAAACAATGGATTCTAAACAAAAGGCAGAGCAACATAGAGAACAAGAAACTGACTTGCACATCTGTAGATATGCTCCGTCATCCAGAACTTCTGGAAACAGATTCATCAATAAGCAAAACATAAATTTCCTGTAGAATTTCATCCTCTTGCAAAAGAGATATATTGACAAAGATAAGGATTCATGGAAGTTATTTAAAAATCACTGAAGTTATGGTGATTACTACACATATGTTGATTGCTCATCTCTGGAAAGATCACATTTAAAATATTGGCATGGATATACAAATCCTGGGAAACTCCTGAAAAACAAAGTTTCCCAACACATAATGTTCCCAACACATAAGTTCACAAAATGAAAAATGGGATCTTATCAGACAGTTTCTCTACTCAGGCAAATAATGGTTAACTGAACCCACAAAGAAGAGACTGCAGTATCCCATACTATACCTCATCACTTTTGCTCATATGAAAGGAAATAAATATGTATGGATCTCTCATAACTCTAAACCTAGCTTTCTGGATTGTATAGAAACAGAAAAAGCTCCTCAGACTCATATTCACATGAGAAAAGTGCCAGTGGAAGGGGCTAAGCTAACATGTGCCTCTCCTCATAGTTTAGAATGCCTGATATAAGGGGCAATTTCATTTGGTTACATATCTTCAAAAGAATATATACTTACTAACTGAAATAAACCATGCTTTTTCATTACAGCAGTGTAAATATCATTACGCAAAGAACAGTGAGAGTATGCGATAATTTTGTTCTGATACATGGAAAAGCAATACCTCTTTCCCTAATTAGCGAAATTTTAAAAGAAAATGGACCTTTCTTCCCAAAGCGCACTGAAAAATTAGTATACATTTACATCCAGAAATATGTACATGTATCTCCCTAATCATTCTATTATTTAGAGGGGGAAACTTCAGAAGTGTTCAGTTGAGTATCAGTGTCAGCAGAGAGCTGAGTGTAATTTTCACAAATGCCACCTCAGCACTGCCTGCACCAGCAACCATTCACAGCTTTTGAGGGGGAAGGGAAAAGATAATCTTAAAGGGCTAGCAACCTTTTGAGAGAAATTAAGAATTATGAAGTAAACTGTATGCTGAAGAGTTCTATAGAAAACACACAAAAACAATCTTCATATGTTCATTGCTACAGGCTTTACCCATTGGAAAAAAACCCAAAGCTTTATACTACAAAATCAATGTCTGCCAGAGATTTGAAATTTGTTGATTAGCCAACAAAAGTTGCATGTCAGCATTAGGAAGGCCCAAACAGAGTACTATTTTTTGATGTGCAGTACTTTAACCAACAATTTCAAACTGCACTCAGGCATCCAACCCTGACCGAAGGGTTCTCAGTTCCATAACCAGCTTCCATTTATGCGCTAATATTGACTTGGGCAACAATGGTAATATTGTACGTATAATACTTACTTCAAACAAGGTGAAAAAATATAAAAGCTCTAGCAGCTGTACAAAGGGAAAGCAGCACTGTACACACCACACATACACACAGAGAAGACATTTATCACACAATCACAGTGGAATACAATAGAAAGCTTAAAGTTGAGTGATACAAATGGCTTTTACAAGAGAACAGCATTCTTCCATGTATCACTTATCCAAAGAATAAGTTCCATCCATCACTAGAAACACTTGTTTAATCTTTTTTTATGATTATGTTGCAAACAAGGTTGTTTAACTTTTTCAGGCGCAAATAACAATGGCGTCACTTAATAGAAATATCTATATAAAATGTACATGCATGAATGTACGTGTAATCCAAATTCAAAAACATTTACAGAAGACTAAAGAATGAAGTCCTTGCTAAGGTTCAGTAAAATATAATGTAGACATAAGAAACAGCAACCATCTATTGCTACAATATAATTGATGAACATCAGAACTAAATATTTAGGCTTATACCAAGAGCTTCTCAAAACTGTTTGGCTTCAAAAGAAGCCAAATATTTTCAGAAATTGAGAAAAGTTTCAAATGCTTCAATATATTGCATTAGATAATAAGCATTTTACGAGACAGATCTAGCAGATATCATAAAGCAAAAGAATCAAGTTTCTTTTAACTCAAATGCCAAGTCAATTATCAACCAGAGGTTTTTCACTGGGTTCTACATGGTATCTGAAACTTTAGCACTGATTCTACCACCCTTAGAAGGTGAAGAACACACATGCGTACTCATCTCTTCCCTATCCAGGAGGAAAGTCAAACAGCTTCTCATCCCCAAATTAACCCTTGGTTACATTTAAGAAGCTAATTCTATTAATTCTGAACAAATTTAAATATGCCTTCAGTATCATGAGTAGTTCATATTTACCAAAACACTGCCAGACATGTGAATAACCACAAATACATGCAAAACTCTATGAGATCAGGGTCAAGACATTTTCCACCACATCCAATTTATTTGTAATGACTCTCGAACTCTTAATTGCCACACACACTCGCTCTTACTAGATAACTCCAAGTCAAGAACTTCAGCAGCACAGCAAGGTCTCCCCAACATACAAAATTTTTTTGAATAAGAAGACTTACTTTGCGGGTCAACTTCCCTTATTCTCATGCTTAGGGGGAGAACAGAATACATATTCTGCTAACTCTCACTCTTATTTCCTTGGGCCTTACTATTATTCCTGACTATTACTGCACTATTTCTTACATGTGATGAGAAACAAGGTCAAGGTAAGTAATTAAAGCCTGCCCTACCCTGACAGGCCTAACCTCCCACAAACAGAACCACTGCCTTCCTGGGAAGGTACCGCTGTACAGTCTATGAAAGAACTGTGGGCAAAGGCAATCTCAAAAGATCAGGGCAGAGACAAAAGAGAAGTTTTCATGAATTCTGCAGTGTGCTTTGAATGCTTCAAAATACTTGGCTCCAGTAGAGGAATTCGCAATAATCTTTGGAAAAGTGCCCATATAAACTCAAGAGCAGCAGGCAGCCCATAGAAAGTTACAGTTTTTCCATAGCAAGGCAGTTCTGTTCGTTTTAGATTTAGAGTTGGCCATAGGTATGGAAGCCCACATAAAGGGGGCAAGGAGCCAGAAGAAACAGTATCTGAATTCCAGGCACTATTGGTTCTACCTCCTCAGCCCCAAAATGTTGATTGACACCAATCATGTTGCAGAAGGACAGTTGCTGATTCTTGACCCCACAACATAGGTGAGTGGTAACCTCAGGGCTACCACTGCCCTCTCACACTGGGAGTGCAACAATAAAAGCAGGCTCTGCTAGCCATACCAAGAATGCATGAAACAAGGGGAGGCACCATCTGCCCCCTTTGCATCTCTCACTTCCTCTCTTTCTATCTCTCTATGTGGCATAACAGAGAAGCTGAGCCAACAAAGCTTCCCAAAGAGTGTGTGTGTGTATGTGAATTAGAGCTGGCTTATTCCTCTTCTCTTTCTGGGCAGCTGGGAGAATTGGGCCCCATGATACTGTCCAATGGTTGCACACAGGCTAGAGCCTTTTCCCACTTGCCCCAGCCTCCTCCTTAAGTCTCTCGCAAAAGGACTGGACAGGAAGAGGGGACAACGGAGAAAACAGTGTTTCAGGGTGCCCTGAACACCTGAAAGCCAAAAAAATAAAACTCTTTTCCATGTTGGGGAGGGAATGCCAGTTAGGCTTGCCAAGCTTCTTTGCCAGCTTGGCCACACGGCAAAAGAATCTACACAACTGTGAGGAAGTCCCTTGCCCAGTGTGCAGTTGCAAGGTAGCAGATCACTTTTATACTATGGCAAGTGTGGTAACCAACACTGAGTCCAGGCACTAGGGACAACCTGTCTGCCTCAATGAAAGAAGCAGCAACTGCTCTTGCCTCTCCTCTCTCCTTCCTTGAGTTACGGAATTAGAAGGAGTTTCCATTCTTGTGTTGTCCAGAGAAAGAATGCAGGCACGCACACTCGGGCAGAATGCTGTTTTTCCTGACAAGAGCAGCCACCTCTGCCCACTTACATGCCAACACTTTCCCTCTGGGAAACGGTAGACATTGGACTCAGAGAGAGAACAAACATGCAGAGGCACGCAGCTGCCAGCCTCTGGGCCCTGTGGCACTGCCCAGGTCTTTCCACCTACTTGCCTTTTCTCTCCCTCTCCCTCCCTCCTAGGTCACCACTAAGCTGAGGGGAGAGGACAGTGAAGATGGACCCCCCCCCCCCGTCCTTGGAATCGGTCCTGGAGAAGACTGCCTTCTCTTTTCAGCCTTCGCCACGTCCATACTACTCAAAAGATTGAGAATGCTGCCTTGGGCTCTTCTCCAAGTTGGAGGGTAGGTACTGAAAGTCCACACAACACGTTTTTCGCCTTGGCGGAGTCTCCCCCCTCCCCGGGTTCCTTACGGTCAGAAGTCTAGACCACGTCTGGCCCGGAGCGGGGGTGGCGGAGACTGGGAACGGGAAGCCTTCAGCCGCTCCCCGGGAGGAGCAAAAAGAACCCGGCCAGGAAAAGTTGGTTCAAAGTTTTGGGGCTGAGTCGGGGAAGCGCGGGGCGGGGGAGGAGATCCGGCTGGTGCGCGCCTGTGACACGTAGCCCGATCCGTTCCCCCGCCCCCTCTCCTCGCCTCTCCGCCGAGACAGAGCGCGGGGCGCCCAGAACGTGCCCTCCGCTCCCACCAGCCGCCGCCTGCCATGGAGAGGCGTCGGCGGGAAAGGGCAGCCCCGTGCAGCGGGGGGGAGGGGGCAGAGGAGACCAGGAAAGGGCGGGCAGAGCCCCTTCGCTGCCTCCACGTCGGCAATCGCCCCCCCGTCTCTCCCCCCCCCCCCCGAGCACCGACCAGGTTCCCTCTGCTGTTCTCTCCGTCTTCCCCAGTCCCGTGGGGGCCGTCGGCCCTATTCCCTCTCCTCCAGCGACCCGAGCCACCCTCCCCCTCTCCCCCCGGCGTGGCCCGCCCAACTGCCCCGTACGTGGCACTCACTCCGGCCCGTGCCTGCTCAGCTCGCTCTGCTGGAGAAAGCCCCGAAGCGCTCCCGGGAAAGCAGCGAGGCACCTTCCCGTCGGTTATATGGGGGAGAGAGGCTGCCAATCCCAGGCTCCCACGTCAGAAGAGCCGGGCCCCTTTCCTTTCCCTTCCTGGGAAGGCCCGGCCCAGCCAAGCCGAGCCACCAGCCAGCCCAGCGCTTCCTAACGCTACGCCACCGCCTGACCGAGTCCCGAGCCGGGCTGAGAAGCACGCCGGAGGAGGAGGAGGCGCCGCCGCCGCCGCCGCTTCGGCTCAGACAGATTCTCCCATTCACACATAAGCAGGCATTGAGAACTGCCCGAAATGACAGCCGCTCCTTCATTACACCCAGCGACCCGATCTTGTGGGTGTCTCTTCGGAAAGAAACGCTGGGAGGGAGGAGCTCAGCGGGACTCGATAGGAGTAACTTTCTAATAAACGGCGAAAAGACCGGGCCGCTGATACAACCATAAACTCTCCAGCAAAGGAGTAAGTCCTACAGAATTCAGCAGGACTTACTTCTGAGTAGACATGCTCTAGGAGAGTCACAAATGCACAAGCGTCCGATTTAATCGTGGGTCACCGAGTGCCTCTCCAAATTTAAGTACTTTTCCTAGAATCTCAAGGCACTCGGGCAAGCAGAAACCTAGATAGTTACTCTGGAATGCCATGTCAGCACATCCCAGCCATTTGTGCGAAACACACACGGAGGCTCCATTTCACCGCCTGCTCAGTCCTAAGTGGGGTTAGAAATCAGTGCTCTTTAAAAGAAAGGGGGGGGGGCATACTGGTAGGCCATATTATGCCAAACACTAGTAGATTTTAGGCGGTGGATTTTCTCCTGTTTTATTCCTCCCCCACACACTTTTTAATATCCTGCCTCCCCCACCCCCAAATTGGGACTTAAGGCAGCTTAACAATTAAACCAGATACAGATAAAAACAAAAAGATCATTAAGCTATAATTAAACTACCATTAAAAACTACTTAAAGCACATATTAAAAGAATAAAAAGCTTTAAGAGTACAGCATCCTATTAAAGCCTAGTCAATTCCCAAAGTCTATTGAAATAAAAAGAGCCTTCACCTTTCCACAAAAGGATAGGGAAAATTCTAACCTCTCTATTAAGGGAATTCCAGAGTACATGAACAGCCAATGACAGACCTGTGAGAGTTGTGGGACCATGAAAAGGACTCCTCATTCCAGACCAGAGCTGTACAGTTGGTAATAACCAACCCTGGATTTATACCCAGAAAGAGACCACTTTTCTGTCAGTGCTTAAGAAGCAATGCTACATAGCCCAAGAACCACATCATTCAACACATTAATAAATTAAATGTACCCTGTCTTTGAAAATCATTGCTTCAGTAACTGAGTATCAACAATTTACCTTCTCCTCCAACAGCTGTTAAGAACTATCACTATTTCAGCTCCTGCCAACAGTCTTTTAATTACCATATTTGCTGGCATATAAGACGCACCAGTGTATAAGATGCATCCCATTTATACACCGGCAAATACTATTTGCCAGCCTGTAAGACATATCAGCATATAAGGTGCACTCCATTTCCAAACAGTATTTTTCAGGGAAAAAGTGAGTCTTATATGCTAGCAAATACAGTAAGCTGTATGCTCTACCTAGTTGTTCAGTCTTTCCTCCTACAAATACACAAACTCCTTGGCTTTGAAAGTCTCTCACTGGAAGTTAGGCTGGTCCTCTTTCTGTTGTCCTGCTGCAGGTAAACAAAGACCTTTTTATTTAAGACAGACTTTTGGCTATCAATTGGTTGCTGTAGAAAGGTCTCTTAATAAAAGCTGCTGTGCTTTTATGCTTGCTGACATGTTTTAAATGCTTTTAAATTCTTTTAAATGATTGTTGTTTTTAAGAGGATAATTTAAATGTTTTTCAACTGTTTTACTCTCATTATTGTTTTTAGCTGTATTAAACTGTCCTGTGAACAGTCTTGGTCCCATATTGAGGGAAAAGCAAGATATCAAAAAAAATATATTTCCGCAAAATCTTTTGATTTATGTGGCTGTCACTTTTTTCAAATTTGACATCTTCTTGAACTGAAATAGAGCTGAACACAAGTTTATAACTAGAGCCAAGGTGAACAGTGCTATTACTCTTGGTCAACAGAAGAATATTTTCCTCCTAAATCTCTTGGATTTCAGAAGAAAAAGGTTTTGGCTTTATGCACTATTACATCACAAAAGAGATCTAAGTGGCCATTGAGAAGAGTTCTTATTTTTAATTTCTACTGCTCCCAAGACTTTCTGGATCAATCCAGTCTACTGTAAGCTGAATTATGGCAGCACAGCTAATATCCTATCCTACTGCCAAAACCATCTATTAGTCCTTGATGACAGACTCCTGAAGTATATCAGAACAATATATCAAAGCTCTGAATCCCACTGAACAGTAAAGATAGGCCCACAATAAAAAGATGATGTTCCTTTGGAGGCTCTTTCCACCTGAGAACACTACCTGATCCCACTTGGATTCTGCTGAGTCCTGTTTCTCTCAGTATGTTTGGTGATATTTGAATTCAGCAAGGAAAATATATCTAGTAAATACCTACAGACTCCAGATCCCCTTTGATCTTGGAAGCTAAGCAGGGTCAGTCCTCGTTAATATGTGCATGGGAGTCAGCCAACGAATACCAGGTGCTGTACACTGTATTTCAGAGGAAGGAACAGGCAACACCACCTTTCAGTATTCCTTGCCTAAGAAAACCCTATGAAATTCATGGGGTCACCACAAATCAACAAGCAACCTGAAGTCACATACACAAACATGTAATCTGGACTTGTTCTGTGTCACCTTTGACATCCAGCACAATCTTAAACATACTCCTAAATAAACCTTGGTTAATTTCATAGTATAAATTCATTCATTCATTTATTTCATGAGATTTATATTTATTATTTAATACACTTAGCCTTAGTCTCATTCAGTATTCTCCAAAAAAACCCAGTAAATGCTGTCAAGCTGAAAATAAGAAACAATATTATTGTAGTTGAGCAGGTAAGTGAATAGCATTTAAGAGCAGAAATTGGCAACAAAGAGGTCAGTACTGGATTCAGGAGAGGAATCAAACACTGTTCTGAGGTGGTGCTGAGCTGGTTACATTTCACTAGCTTCCTGCAACCAGTGAACTATACTTACCAAATCCACAAAAGCTATAAAGCTAGGAAGAACTGAGAATAGGAAGAGATACTGGACAGCCAGATATAGTAGCTTTATGAAGAACTAATTCATTTTTAGGAGCTAGTAAATAGATCATCTTTGATAATGCTTAGCACATAGCATATATTCCTCCTAATGGCTTAGTTTTTCCTGCTGTTAGGCCAATGTCCTCGACAGAATACCAAGAGAAACAGTCTGATGTTAGGGTACATTCAAAGTAAGATAATCTCAGAAACTTGAATCTCTGCCTTAAAACCAATCCATCACAAGTCCACAGAATAGTAGTTCACAACTCCACAGTCTGACTTTTATTACTTGTTGTTGTTGTTGTGTGCCTTCAGGTTACTTCTAATTTAAGGCAACACTGTCATGGGGTTTTCTTGGCAAGACTTTTGGGGATGCCTTCGCTTTCCTATGAGGCTGAGAGAATATGATGTGCCTAAGATCACCCAATGGGTTTCCACAGCCAAGCAGGGATTCAAACCCTGGTCTCCAGAGTTGTAGTCTAACATTCAAAGCACTATGCCACACCGGCTCTCTTCCTAATTCATACAACATAGTATTTTCAATTTGGCAAACTGTCTCAGAGTCTATCCTACCTGGTGGTTTGTGGTCTGAGTAAGGAGGTGCCCCTGCTGACCACCCATTTTCCTCCTTATAATCAAACAACTGAGAACACAGTTCTATCAATCTAAATAAAACTGGCTATGAGAAAGAGAAAAGCACCATACTAACTATAACTGTAGTTAATCTTACATCACTACTTTTAATCAAAACTATGATAAAACAGTAACTGTAGTAATATTTAACATTTGCATAGCACTTTGAAATTTCAAAAGAAATTCATAGGCATTATATAATACCCAACACATTAATAAAACAAAATCCAAAATCCATGAAAGACTGATACCTTTACTGGTCAACAAAAATGCATAATATACACCATGTAAGCTTTCAAAGTTCCACTGGTTTCTTTAACAGGAAAAGATGTTAAAATTATACACAAGATTAAAGTGACAATGTTAGAGTCACAGTTGAATCAGATATTGTTTCTGTTGTAGTTCAGTTGATTTTAAGAGATCTCAGTGGAGGCAGAGGCCACTCCCCTCTTGACCCTGTGGGGACTGAGACAAAGGACAATAAAATTTAAAGTCCGTTGGCAGCAGTAAAGTGCTTTTGGGATCCAGGGTGTCTCTCTCCTTTGTGAAGCCACTGGTCCCTTTCTTAGGCAGAGAATATTGATTTTATGCAGAAATCACTGTACTGTACTGTATTTTGGTTGGCCAATAAAAATATACCCTTTTATGGATTTAGTTTTATTTTGCTACATGACCAACATAGCTACCCCAAATATGTATATACATACATGGACACACACTTTTAGTGTAAAGACCACAAACAAGTATGGGGGACAAAGGTGGGGCTAGATATGCAGACATGTCACCAGGATCTTCAGTCCATACTGGACCCTTGCTGATCTGTACTGGAAATAGAGCCATCTTGGGATCTGTGCTGTTGCAATGAAGGGTTTTCCAATACTACTTCACAAGATTGTCTTCTTCAGTTTGGTTCTGCTAGCCCGGTAATAGTCACATCAGTAATTATGACCATCTTTCTAGAGAGCTGACTTCACAACAGCAGCTGTAGTCTCTTTTTGTCAAAGAGCTAAGACTTTTGCCACTATTTTCAATACAAGAATCCAGGTATTCTTTTTGAACTTCTGCCGGCATTCAACCACCAGATAGCCATTTCCCTGGCCATATTCAGACAGTCCAAGGCTATGGACAAACACAGTAGTTGTGTGTTCTTCCTTCATCTCTCCTTCTCTCCCTCCTGTCACATGCTACCTTATTGCAAGGTACCAGGCTTGCACTACCACCTAAACTAGGAAATTGGATGAATGCCATTAACAAACCACGCAAGCAAACTGCATCCTGGTTTATTTTCCTAGTTTGTGAATCACCCTTAAGGTAAATCTCCTCAATATTAAGCCAAAGCCTGAATCTTTGTGCCCATGCCAGCATATAAAAGGAAGAAGAAAGGCTAAGGGAACACCGTTAGGGCTCAGTACTTGTTCCCAGGTTCATACACCGTGATATCTAGAACAGACTAAACCAGGGCACTGTGGTTCTTTCTAATACCTAAACTTTCTAAAGGGAAATCTATGTATCTATATAACCCATTACACTATACTGTTAACAGATATATCCAACCTACTGTTATACAACAAAGTGGAAAAGCTTAGTGTCTACACTGTATAACAAATACTTCTGATATACAAATAAGTATTTTACTTTCTTCAAAACGTATGATTTTAGTAAAAATATGACTGAATGTGCCACCAAACTCATACTAGGCAAAAAATCTGGAAATGTTCCATCACATCCCATTGTTGCTAGTCCTAAACTAGAAATATCTGGTTGTGTGAACATGTCACAGCATGTTTTCAATAGAAATTGGTTTCCAAAAGGGGAGGGTGACCTGTCCTAACATGTGCCTCCCACACATATCACAATCAGACACATCCTGTAGGAGGTTAAAAGGAAAAAAATCTCAGGAAGGGAAGGAGGGAGGTCTACCTTGACCTGTTTATCTTCCCTTTGGATGCAAGAACTTCAGTGACAAAATCAGTAAGAAGAATGTGATTGTTTACTCCAATTTTCTCTTCACAGGAAAAGCTGTTTAGTTATGTTGTCCCATAACATTCCAAGAGAGAGAGAGAAGATATTTTATATAAAACAAAGAACAAAACTCAATTTATCAAAAGGCAATCACGATGCATTTAGTCCAATTAAAGAACAGTTCCTCAAGATAGCCCTCTTAGTCTGCTGCCACAAAAGGTGACACATTTGTGACACCTTTAAAAAAGGGGTCTGCCTAAATACCCTAAAGGCACCAGATCCTGTCCGATTTTGGAAGCTAAGCAAGGTCAGCCCTGGTTAGGGCTTGGATGAAAGACAGCCAATGAATACCAGGTGTTATAGGCTATATTTCAGAGGAAAAAAATGACAAAACCACCTCTGAGTATTCCTGGCCTAAAAACCTCACGAAATTCATGGGGTCATCATTAAGTTGACAGGCAACCTGAAGGCACATACACACACATACACACACAAAGAATGAGTGCAAGTGTTCTGGGGGCAGGACACCCACACTCACTAAATTTCAATGCTTCCAGAGGGCCACAGCTATACTTTTGGTGACCAGAAGACCAAGTACCTTTTTGGGAATATTTTTTGGGGGAACGTGCTGTATTTTTCCCAGAACAGCATTTTTAAATAATCTGGACTATTTTAAAGTGATTTTCAGCCCCCAAAAAATGGTGAGTTGGGCAGAAAAACTGAGGGAGGGTGCAGTGCAGAGTTCAGTGAGAATCCCAAGAGCTGCACAGTTCCCACCTCTGCCTGAAAGACAAATTCATTATGACCTAACCCAGTGCTCCCTAACCAGCATCCTCCAGATATGTTAGACTACAATTTTCCTCAATGTTCAGTCTACTCTCCTATGATATATAACATCTACATGAAACCGCTGGGAGACGTTGTCAAGAGTTTAGGGTTCAGGTGTCACCAGATCTATTACTCCTTTCCACCTAAATTCAAGGAAGCTGTTCCTGTGCTAAACCAGTGCTTGGCAGCAATAATAGATTGGATGAGGGCAAACAAATTGACACTTAATCCAGACAAGACAGAAATGCTCCTCAACAGTTGAAAGACAGATCTGGGAATAAGCATTCAGCCTGTGTTAGAGGGGTTTATACTCTCCCTGAAAATTCATGTTCACTATCCTGGATTCAGCTCTGACTCTTGGAGGCATAGGTTTCAGCAGTGACCATGACTAACTTTGCACAGTTAAAGCTAGTACACCAATTGCATCTGTTCCTGGAGAAGTCAGATCTGGTCACACTGGTACATGTTACATCCCATTTGGATTACTGTAAAGTCTTCTATATGCGCTGCCTCTGAAAAGTGCTCAGAAAGTTCAGTTGGCCCAAAGAGCTGCAGGCAGGTTGTTAACTGGGGCTGGCTTACAGGGAGCACACAACTCTCTTGTTGCAACAGCTTCAACAGCTGCCCGTCTATTTCTGGGCACAATTTAAAGTGCTGATTTTCACCTCTAAAACCTATATGGCTGACCCCCAAATTATTTGAAGGTCCATATCTCCCTTTATGAGCCTATTAGACTTCTAAGATTATTTGGAAAGGCCCTCTTTTTGCCTCACTACTTTCCCATGCTCATTTGGTGGAAACAAAGGAGACGGCATTCTTGCTGCTTGCTCCCAGATTTTGCAACTCCTTCCCAAGAGAAGCTAGGATGGCCCCATCCTTGCTATCATTCCATCTGCAGGTCAAAACATTTTTGTGCCGTCAGGCTTTTACAGACCTGACTAGGCTTGGGCTTTTAATGCTGTATGCCGCTGTTTTCAAGGCTTGCATATAGTCTTTTAATGCATTCTAATATTTTTCATGGCTAACATTTAACTTCATAAATCATAGAATCATAGAAATGTAGAGTTGGAAGAGACCACACGGGCCATCCAGTCCAACCCCCTGCCATGCAGGAACACCCTCAAAGCACTCCCAACAGATGGCCATCTAGCCTCTGCTTAAATTACTTGTTCAATCTTATATTTATATTTTTATTCATGTTTTTGTATTGCTTTTAATTTGTATTGTTTTAAATATGTTGTCAACTGCCGTGAGTCCCATTATTGGGAGAAAGGCAGGATATGAATGAATAAAATAAATAAACTTTCATCATCCCACTAAATATCTGTTCTGGCTTGGTGATGGGCACTGTAGTCCCCAAAATTTTCAGGATGTTGGTTTGGGGAAGAATGGCATAATCTTGACCGGTCTGCAGTTCCTTTAACCAAATACACAAGCGTTATACTATACTATAGTATAGTGTATACTATACTATACATAAAGCACTATACAGAGTTACAAGTAAGGATACACATCTACAAATAAACAGTGAACTTATAGGGAAGTTAAATGGAGATGGTGACAATTACCTCATTAACACAACCCCAATAACGTTATTAAATTCTAGTTTTCAAAGACAGTAATTAAAATCCTTGTACTTAATGCCTTGTCTGCTTCTTCCCAAACACAATCATTGCCAAAAGCAGTTCTTGAGGTCCCCTAGCACGTGGCATGTTAAATGAAAGACTACAGAACTGTTGGTCTGCACTTCAACTGCAACACATCCCGCCTCTTATCCCTAACACCATGTAGCATAACTCAGACTGAAAAGAACAGTGACAGTTCTCAATTAACTATCTGTATCAGAGTGAAAAATGTGCAGACCTTCTGATGTTCCATCTCCCAGCATTCCTCACTAACAGCTATGCTAGCTAGGGCTTGTGGGAGCTGCGGTTCAGTAACATCTGCAGGATGCACGATTCCCACCCTGAACTACATGCAGGACAAACATAATCAGCAATGTTTCTCCCAAGTTATCAAACCTTGTCATTCTTGTTCACTACAGTCTCAAAAAGCTTAGTTTTGAAACCACCAACATGAATATAACTACTGGCATATATTGGTGAACAAAGCCTCTGACAAAGAAGCTCCTTTTTACAAAGTCTTTTTATGTTCTCCTGGCCCCCATTTTTTTCTCCTTGTCATCTGTCTTGCTGGAAATTTTTCAGAAGCATCAGCATTGGCAGGATAGTGAAGAAAGGTTGTAGAAATACAGACTTGAAAAGAAGAGAGCAGATTAACCTGCCTCCTCAGCATGTTTTAAAAATCATGGGGCCTTGCTTTAGCAAATGTCGAGGAGCATTTCTGTCTTTAGCTTTTTAAAGTGCTTTTAAGCAGGAAATGAACTACTAGTTACCCTGATTTTTAAAAAGACTGAAAATAAATTTTCAGCAGTGTTGTAACCCACTATAGACTTGGAATCAAGGCCATTTCTACCCTGCGCCGTTACAGTGCTATGATTCTACTTTTAATAGCCTGTGGAATTCTGGGGTTTGTAGTTTACTGAGGCCAAAGAGCTCTCTGGCTGAGCATTCTAAATGTTCCTCCCTAAACGGAAAACCCCAGGATTCCATAAGATGTTGAAAGTGGAATAGCAGCACCATAACAGTGTAGGGCAGAAATGGTCCAGAACTTGACTCCAAGATCTACTAGAGTTTCCTACGCCTGCTGTAAAGGAGAAGTTGCAGGGCTGCATGTATAAGCAAAAGAACAGTCATATCTCACTTAAAAGGGTAAGATATGATTGCCCACATTAGACACTATCTATACAGTTACAATATTAGAATGCTTCCTGAATTTGAAATATGATTACTGATAAACGTTTGAACTACATGCATTGCGTAAGTGGAAAGCTAAAACTGACAAAGCTTGTATTTCGGGGGCAAATCAGCTCTCTCTCAACCTTCTTCAACAAGAGATAACAACAAATGAGATAATACAAATTCAGCTGTCTCCTTAGGAAGCATACTGAATTATCTAAGAAGCCACAGTATACTATGAAGTTTACATAAGAGGTTTTCTCTGTTCTGTGAAATACATACCACTTGCATTTTGAATGAAATGAATGCTATGCAAGCAGCTCAATCTCATGTGTTTTTACTAGGAAGTGCCATCAAACTCAGTAATACAAATATAAATTCTTAATTCATTTGCATTAAATTGCAACTCAGTGAGACAGAAGCACCCTGTTAATGGAGATTACGTGTGATCAACTGAGATCAAACACATTTTGAAGTAGAATTTGGACAACATCAGGGGATATAGAAGTAAAAGAAATCACAGCTTTCTGGAGGAACTATACTACTAAGCTCATAAAAGGAGTTTTATTTTTTTGTTTTGTTTTTTTGAAAGAAAAGCCTTCTAATACAGTCTGTTCTGCTTCATAGTACGCTGGATTTTATCCACAGACCAGGCAAGGCCGTCCATCTGTCGCAAGCAAGTGACTGATCATAGGCAGCAAACTGACTCCCTCATACGTACACAGTGGCAAAGAAGAGAGAGACAAACATAGCTTCTATTCTTACAACGTAAAGATGAGGTTTTCCCCCCAAATATTACAATCTGCATGTTGACAATGGGACAAGCAGCAAGGGGTAAGATAAGACAGGAATGGGTGAAAGGAGTTAAACATGAGCAAATGCAGCAACACATATAATCTAATTTCTGATAGAGACAAATAACCCATATTAAGAATAGTAAAATAATACCAAGTATACTTATTAAGCAGTATACCTCTTTGAATTCAGGAGTAGTTACCATATCTGCCAGTGTATAAAGCACACTTGTGTATAAGATGCACCCCATTTATACACTGGGAAATACTATTTGCCAGTGTATAAGACACACCCCATTTTCAAACAGTATTTTTTTTTGTTTGGAAAAACAGCGAGTCTTATACACTAACAAATACAGTACTAACTATATATATAAATATAAGCATAAACTCACACAGTATCTAAAGGTCGAAATACCCTAAAGGCACCAGATTCTGTCTAACATACCAGGTGTTGTAGGTTATATTTCAGAGGAAGGAACTGTCAAAATCACCCCTGAGTATTCCTTTCCTAAGAAAGCCCTTTGAAATTCTTGTGGTCTCCAGAAGTTGATATGCAACCTGAAGGCATGTATACGCACACACAGGAGACTAGGCTGCATGTCCCACAACTTGTCAATTTATGCTTGATATGAATAAGAATTTCCGTTTATTGTCTTTAGTAAGAATACTTTTGATAAATGTTACCAAAGAATAAAATCCAAAGTTCATAGTGCATCAGGAAGCTGTATCAATACTTCCAATCATCCTGTGCCAATTTCAGCATTACAAGAACACCTCTTCTTTGTTAGTAACTTCAACATAGCCCAAAATTGAGGCGAGAGTTTTCAGTGCTAAAGCTAAGACACATCCATCCGACAGAGAAGATTACAAACAGCAGGGTGGCAAGACGCAGAGGAGAACAGTACTTGTATGTCTTTAGCAACTGAATAGAAAACATTATTTTACTGAGTGGTTTAGCAAGAGATGCGAAAAGCTCCAATTCTATTTTAGGCAACCATTAAAGGTACTCCAGCCTGGTCTTCCTTTGAGTATGGCCACGACGGAGTGCGAAATAATACACAGTTGATATGATGGAGCTAGCAAACACAGGGTGAATTTTTCACTCTTTTTTGGCGAATAACAGAAGAAGGGGAAAGGGTAAGCTTCCATGGCAGCAATGGAATCAGAAAATGTCCCTCCGGCTGATCACTTCGCCAATCTCCCTGGGACCTCTCATTCCCAGACTCTCTATGGTACTGGTTGAACTTGCCCAACAGCACACCACGTGTCCTTCAGAAGCCAATTGAAAGGGAAAACACCATAGAGTTACGGGTAAGGGAGGGGTCGAGCTCCCGCGCTCGAGGCCCTGTTCTGGTAATTCAGTCCCGCAATGATCGCAACGCCTTCCTTAAAAACGGTTTCAAAGTAAACAACGCTTCCATCTTTGCCCTAGTGGCTCATTCCCAACGCCCCACGCAGACGACGAGACCTAGACAACCTTACCTCGCATGGGCTCGCTACGCAGCTATGCCGAATACGAAGGGCCAGCTGCCATCTTGGTAAAGGAAAGGGGCTATGCGTGACCCGCCAAGATAAGGGAAGAAAGCTCCTCCCCCATCGTTACTCTCTAGTATCGCTATGGCAACCAGAGGAGGAGGAGGAGGGATGTTGGGGGGGTGCTTACGCACGCGGTTTTGTTACCAGCAGCTTTGACGGTTTGGTCGCGTGCGAAAGCCCGGAGGATTGGCGGGGGAGGGGCTGAGCGTGAGTTTGGGGAGATCTTTGCCTCATGGTGTGGGCGGAGAAGAGATATCGGGGGGGGGGGAGAGAGCAAGAGAAGCTGGGGCGCATGCGCTACGGCATTCTGTGACGGGGTTGGGCGGGTTCGAAGACTGGCGGCGGCGGTTTCAGCGAGGCGCTCGGGGTGGCCACCAGGTAAGGCGTTGTCCCGTCGGGCGGTTTTTTTCCTTGGGCTGGGCAAGCCGCCGGTGGCCGCCGTTGCCAGTTCTCCCTGGGGGGAAAAAGAGGCGGCGTGTGAGGCACCAGTGTCAGAGAGACGGTGGGCGGGGAGAAGCGCTCGGGGCCTCGGCAGGTTTTTCTCCTGTGCGCGCGCGCGCACCCCGCAACCCTCTTCTGGGGGGGATAACGGGCCCCTTCTGATCGCCTGTTCTCGTCGAAACCATCCCCTGCCTCCTTTGCCACAGCCTGTGGCGTTGCCCACGAAATGCAGAGAAGCGCTGAGAAAAGGGTCGAGTGAACCGCGAGGCTGAGCGGGGGTGGGCGAAAGGGGATCGGAGGCGTTTGTGACATCCTTAGTTAGCAGATGAATAGCTGCTGCTTCACGAAACGCGTAGGAAAGCCCTTCATCCCCCCCCCCCTCCAGCCCCGGAAGTCAACCTCAGAATGGAGGGGAGGGAGATGATGCTGCCATTTGGAGGCGTTTCGTCAGGAACGACTCGTGCGGTTTTTGCACCCCGCGGTGGAGATGCGTAGCTTTGCTGCATCGGGGGCTGCGGTGATGCGGGGGTTGGAGAGGGGGAGAAGGCTTATTAATGGCAGTCCTGGTGCCTCGGGTGGGGACCTCCCACGCGCGCCCTCCTCCTCCTCCCCGCTCCGCGGAGTGTCTCTTGGGGTTCTGTGGAATTCCGGCGATGATCCCTACACGGTGGGCGTTTCTCGTTAGCGACATGAAGATGAAGAGGCGAAGGCCTTGTCAACCTCGTGTGGAGAAGTCGAAAATGCCCTTTCATTGAAAAGCAGAACAGCTGTTGTCGCTCTTTTTACATATGACAGATTTCCGGCCGGACGTTCGGAATGTGTTGGCGGTGGACGAGAAGGAGCAGAGATACTCAGGCTATATTTTTAAATATACAGGATGGGGAGGGGAGGGAGGATCTGCAGTGGAGGGAAGCGTTTCCCAACTCTTAAACCGTGGACAGAGTGTGGCCTCAAAGACCCCTGCTGTTTTTGCAGCCCTCAACCCCTCTAGCCTCCCCAGGCCACTCTTTTCTGTAAAAGAAGCCTCCAGGAGCAGCAAGTATGTTGCAGGGCCACATCTCACTACTTAAACAAAAATGCCTTTTTTACATAACCAGTTGTGGATTTTCATCCACTACCATTTTGGGGCAGTTGTGTTAGTCCATGGGAACACTGGAGGGTCCCAAGGGGCAGAAAATTGTCTGCTGGAGCGGCCACTGTTGCCTACCCTTGACTTTTGTAATGCTGGAGAAAGTGGCAGTTCTTCCACTGCAATGTATAGCAGCCTTTGGGTTCCAGCCAAATGTTTTGGATTTTATCTGCCATCATCTGCAGCAATCAGAATGCGTGGTCAGAAGTTCTGGAACTCGTCTGCATCTGGAGAGCAGTAGAACAGGAAACTGCTCAAGGGCATGGATGGGTAACTGACCATCCAGATGTTGTCAGACTGCAACTGCCATCCTTTGAGGCCAGTGTTGTTGTTGTTATGTGCCTTCAAGTCTTTTTTTGACTTATAGCAACCCTAAGGTGAACATACCACAGGATTTTCTGGGGCTAAGAGTGTATGACTCAGTGGGTTTCTATGGCCAAACAGGGAATCAAACGCTGGTCTCCAGGCTTGTATCCCAACACGCAAGACCATTATACCATACTGGCTCTGAGGCCAGCATAGCCAGTAAAAGAATTATGGGTGTTGTAGTCCACTAACATCTGAAAGCAGGCAGTTACCGAAACCTCGGGAGTTGCATGCATCTAGGGTAAGAAGTGTTACAGCTACTCAGTTCTGTATCTACTTGTGCCATTTTAAATGACTTTTGAGAGGAAAAATGCTTCTTGCTTTGGGAGACAATTCTTCTTGCATCCAGCTTTGGAGCGTGCTGTTTTCTATGGTGCAGAATTTTAAGGAGAGGGGGAAGCTCTTCAGAGGCAACAAAGCTGTCTCTTTTTGTTCTGTTACACAGGGATAAAAGGCTATATTAAGACAGAAGGCATTGTCTCTTTTTAAAAAAAACCCTTGAAAAGGACTGCATTGTTCCAAACGTGGTTCATCACAAATCATCTCCTTTGATTTGACCCATAAGCCCTTTTTTCTTTTTTAGCTTCAATTGTTTCCAATACCATTTCTTTGAGTAATTAATTAGTAATTTTAGATTTGCCATCTAGAGCATAGCCTGAAGATCTCCCATTCTATTCTGTGTTTTGATCTTTTTTAAAAATATTACAGTATCATTCTGTTCTGTCATGTGAGATTTTAATTTAGTGATGGTCTTTAGCCTGGCAAGAATTCGAACTGTTTTCAAAATCACAGACATGTAGTTTACATTTCAGACTCTTAAAAATGAAATGGCATGTAAACTAGAGTTGAATTGTTCCTTGGAATTATAGAAGTAGTTCAAACTCGCAAATGGGATAGTTCTCAAAGGGCTGGATTAATTTGCAACATAGCCTAATGTTTTCAGTTCTTAGTTATTTCTAATATTTAATGTAGTTAAATTGAGTTATACCTTAGAAAGACACACTGGAGAGCCAGCATGATATAGTGATTTAAGTGTTGGACTAGGACTCTGGAGACCAGCATTCAGATCCTCACTCAGCCATGAAAAACCATTAAGTGACCTTGGGTAAGTCACACACGCCCAGACTCAGAGGAAGGCAGTGGCAACCCCACTTCTGAATAAACCTTACTAAGGAAACTTTTTGATAGGTTTACCTTAGCATCATCATAAATCAGAAACAATTTGAAAGCTCAGAACCATAATATAGTTAAGCTATAATTTGACATGTGAGCTTTGGGTTGGTAGGATTAATTGATTTAATCTGTCAATCTGTTAAGGAGGAAGGGAAGTAAATTGCTGATTTAAATAAAAATACATTATTAATTGATGAATAAAACTCCTTTCAAGTCCTTTCCAACTTATGGCAACCCTAAGGAGAACCTATTATGGAGTTTTCTTGGCAAAATTTGTTCAGGGGAGTTCATACTCTAGAATTACAGTCTAATGCTCAAGCTACTGCATCATGCTGGCTTTCAAAAGTGTATACTCATTAATTTCTATGATCATGAAATCATTTTGATTTGAAACTGAATAAAGACTTTGTACCTCCTTCATGGTGTGCTAAAAACATCTGCACCAAAAGTTCATAATATCAAAGCCATTATAGCTACATGAAATGCTTTTCTGTATGAAGTCTAAAATATTTTCTCCCAAACGATAGCCTTTCATAAATTCATAAGTTTTGTATAATTAAATAGACTTTAAAAGAGAAGCCTAAGTAGTGGAAACCTAAAGTTGACCATTTTAAATGTAAAAGACGAATTTATGAAACAGAACTTTTTAAAAATGTCAGTGTTTATTACTGAGATCCACCCTAGATCTAAATTCTTTTTTTTCTTATCTTCTTGTGTGGAACACTTCCCAATCTTTGATGTTTTGAGACAAATCATAGTTTGCAGTTTCCTATGAGATGGCAAAATTAAGCTTGTATTTAATCTGCCAATTGTAATTGGAAATCATTTATCTATCTATGCAGTGTGCCTTTTTCCCATCTCATATCCTAAGGTTAAGCACAACAAATATACCTTTTCCAATGGCTTACAATTTCAAATCTTACTATAGCTAGCTTTTTGAACTGAACTCAATTAAGTCCTCTGTAATCCCACTCTTTCTTTCTTTGAATGTATTTTAAAAGAGTTTTGAAATAATTTTCACAAATAATGACTTACAAATAATTACTTGAACACAAAACACTAAGTCCTTGCACCTCATTATTGTCAATCATTTGTGACCCTGTAGAAAAACAACATACACCCTTGTCAGTTTCATGGAACAATTCTTATTCACTATAGCTACAAGCCAAGTACTTATCCTGTTTTTAAAACTATGTAGCAAGCTCAATGAAAGAGGTCAAGTATACCCCTATTTATTCTCTGTGACAATTACAATGACATATTGCTGGCTCAGGGAGAGACTGAGAGAATTTGTACCATTTGATGAATATGGTTGAGTTTTGGTGAACTTTCAGGGGTCTGATTTACAAAGTGGAAGGTATTTTTGCTGCTAAACAGGTAATTCTGCCAAACTTGATTTCTTCTGGGCAAGTTGTCCATGATAATATGATGCTCCCTTGTGCTTTACGTACATTTCATGATCCTGCTTTCCCAGTTCCCACTGTGCAGGCTACAGTGACAAAGACTATGACAGCCTAGTCCTAAGGATGTCTGATCAGAAGTCCTTATGTGGTCAATAAGACTTACTCCTAGGAAGGTGTAAAGTGTTGCAGCTTGTGTGTTCTGTAAGCTTGGAAAGATCAGGGTTGTAGAGCAAAAGCTAAGCATTTTATTGTGAAGATTTCTTCCTTTGAAGACTACTTATCTCACATATTCATAATATATGTTCTAGCTGATAATGTTCTGACTTTTTTTTTTAGCAGATTGAGTGAACTTCCATAAAGATGGCTAAGGTAAATAGTGATGACTAAATGTTTTGTATCTTGGTTGATTTCAGAATATATATTTATTCCAATTATTTATAACCCACCATTCAGAATTCTTAAGTGTCTTATAAATAACATAAAGATACATTAACTAACTACTATAAACACTATTAAAATGTGTATTGTGTATGTATGAATCAGTGGTGCCATGTGTTGCCTTCAATTTTCCTGTTAACTTATAGCAACCCTATGAATTTTGGACGCCAGGCATTTGGAAACAGGCCACTCAGAACTGGCTGCTGCTGCCGCCACTTCACTATGAGGAGAGAGAGTGTGTGTAACAGCTACTGTAATGGACTTGTTGTTCTAGCTTAGGACTTCAGTCATGTTCTACCTTGAACTGAAACTGTTCGAAGTTAATTCTAGCCTTTAAATATATAACATTAAAATGCTAATTAGTTATTAATATAAGTATTATCAGCATTGAGGGCCTCACACATGATGAAACCAAAGGGAAAAGCAAGGGAGATTGATGTGGAGGAGAGGGCAGGAAACATGAAAAATATTTACATCTTTCATTTGATGTATGTAATAGTACATAATTTCGAATAAGGTTGAATTTAATCTTTTGTATATTTTTAGCAACAGTCTACTGAAAAGTTTACAAATCCCGAAACTCCTGGTTATGTCGGATTTGCAAACCTTCCAAATCAGGTGCATCGGAAGTCTGTGAAAAAAGGCTTTGAATTTACCCTTATGGTGGTTGGTAAGAGCTGTTTTTTTTCTTAATCTTTCTCTGTCCAATAAAAATGACAAAAAAAGGATCATCAGCTTTTTGACAGTGCAATATAAATATATGTAAGTTAGTCACCCCTAGCAGAAGTGTATCTAGTATTGGCGAGCTCTGTACTTGGCCATTGTAATTTGAGCAACAACAAAAAAACTCTGTTACATGATGAAGTATCTATCACAGTTTCCTGATGAATTACAATTACCCCCCCCCGCCCCCCCACTGTGCTTCTAGCAATCCCCCTTCCCAGATGGGAGTTTCTGCTTGAAACTCAGGACTGCACTTTGAATAAAAATGCAGATCTCACCCTTTCAAATGTTGAGGTACAGAATGATATCCGGATGAGCTATGGCTGCCACAAACAGACGCAGACATATTCAGATAGACATTCTTCTTATAAAATCAGAAACTAGCAAACATGAGTCTGAACCTGTGAAATATCTGTAGCTGCATCACATTGTGTCAGTCTGAGCTATACGTTCCACTTTTGTAGTCTGGCTGTATTTCTGGGTTCATCCCCAGACCTTGATGTCCAGGGTTCAGCAATGGCCAGGAATGTATTTGTTGAGTTAAGGTTAGCATGCTAACTGTGCCTGTTCTTAGAGATGATGGATATAGCTATGGTGATACATGCTTTAGTTACATATGTTTTGCACTGGTTTAATATTCTCCACAGGGGGCTGCCCTAGAAGAGTATTTGAAAATTCAGTTAGTTAAGAATGCTTCAGTTTTCTTCTCCATGTCATTCTCTCTTATTTGTAGAAAGGCCTCCAACTGGTCTGGTGCTATGTATTTTTACACATACATTTTTAATTATATTTTAATCACTTTTTATGTTTTAATTGTATTAAGTTAATTTACTAGTGCTAGCTGCTTGAGTGAATGTGGTGTATAGAAACAAAATAAGCTGAACCAATGCCCCCTTCTATCGTAAGATCTCCAGAGTAATTTGCGTATTTCCTTCTAAAGGCTCATCCAGATTAGTCTAAAAAAGCATGAATCAGAATATAACTCCTTGGGTTTTCCCAGTTGTCCCCTCCACATCTGTTCATTCTGTGCAAGTGTATGCAGGGGTGGGGGGACAATTTCTTGGATCTTTATCTCTTCCAACTCTTTTTTTAAACTAGGGATGTGGATTTTAAGTGCTACTGCTATGATTTGAAGGACATATTTCTCTGGATTTATTTTTTTGCTTAGAGTTAACAGCCATAATGTAAAAGTTTCATTTCATCAATGCACTGATGCAGTTTAATGCTTTAATTAAAAAAGTGAATAGAGAGGAACAAAAGAAGGACTCTTCTTAATTCCCAGACGTATTGGAACAAAAAAGTAACCTCCTAAGGGTAGTAATAAAATGGTGCAACAAATACTGGGAATTGCCAGAAAATAATCCAGGACAATAGAAACAGGAATAGATAGAGATGATAACATGTACCTAGGAGATAAATGGTGAAATAATTTGCAGTGCTTTCTCTTGTAGTAAATATATTCTCAGTTATATTTATACAAAACAAATAATCTAATTTTCTATAAACAAAGCTCCTTTAAACTTAGTAGACACGTACAGGATTACCTTGCAAGATGCCTAATACTTGAGAGGCCCCTGGTGCTATGCCTTCTTAGTTGGGAGTTAATTAAACAAGCTAGGGATGGTCTCCACAGCTTGTTTAGCTTAGCATCTGAACCAGAATATGTGGCTTCTTTCTCTGAATCAGCCAAAATTATAAGGTGAGGTTTGTTCTTTGTTTATAATGGTGGTGAGAGAAGAATAAATGAAGGATTTTGTTTGAGATGTCACAATAAATCATTACTAGGAAGTCCCCAGCGTGTTTAGTCACTCCCACAGCAGGAGAAACCAAGTTGAAGCAATGGAGTTGCATGTGCCACTCATTTATGATAAGCCAAAATTATTAAGAATTTTAGTCAGAGGAGAATTCTGAACCTGGACAGTATTGCAGAGTGAAAGAACTTGCAGAAGACAGAAGACTCTTGAAGCAAACATTCTTTCATGTAAAAAAATGCTTTAAGCATTCTGAGGGATCAGAAATTCAGAAATATGTAATAAAGAATGATATGGCAACCCTGAATTCTTAATTACTTTAGATGTTCACTGTAAACTCTTTCCTTGCGAACTTAATTTTAGTATTGGCAGTTAGCAACAATGGATAGAGAGACAGATGTAATCCCATCTAGCCATGAACTAACATCTTTTTTTAAAAAGTTAACCAGAATAACATTGTTAACAATTGTGTTAACAGTTGATAATGATTGCTTTCATATTGATTCATAGGTGAATCTGGACTTGGAAAATCTACTTTGATAAACAGCCTGTTCTTAACAGATCTCTACCCAGAAAGGATAATCCCAGGAGCAGCTGGTAAAATTGAGAGTTTTTTGTATTTTGTCATTCTAATTCTGTATAATTCTTTCTGAGCACTAACATAGCTGATTTATAATATATGTTATCCATTAATGATGTGGGGTTGAGGCATTTAGACATGGCTGCTTCATTCGATTTTGTTTTGTTTTAAATAATTTCTTGGTCCTTATTCTACTATAATGGAAACAGTTACAGCTTTTAGCAGGATTTTGTATATTTGAAAACTGTTTCATGTATGCTTCTGTATCCCTATTCAATACAGTGTGCCCTGCTTACCCAACAGTCTCTGAACATGCAAATTTGAACATCTTTGACGGTGTTGCTTCCTATACCTAAAATGGCAGTAACATGCACAGTTGTTGCCACTGTTGAATATAACATTTGCAGATTTAACTTTCACAGATTTGATTATTTGTGAGTTTCTGCAACCCTTGCCCCCCTACCTCAGGTGCTTCTTTTCTGGGAGAACCTTCCATCTTGGCAGCTCCAATTAGGCCATGTAGCCCTTGCTCTTTAAAAATCTACCCCTGGTCCTCCTCCTCCTCCTATGCTAGCTGCTGTCTGGCTAGCTAAGGACAGTTTGCAGTCCAGTTTCTCAGCACCACAAACCCTCTCCCAGTGCCCTACACACACACAAGGAAGAAGATGGGCCAGATAGAGGAAGTAAAGGGCCACTCTGCTGACCTACCCCTTTTCTCTTTCCTTTTCCTAACCTGGTTTGGATCCTGGATGCCTGTTTTCCTGATCATGCCTCAAACCTCCTTTGTACAGACATACACATCTTGGTTTTTGTGATTTTTCCACTTTTGCAGGATTTCTGTGCCCTGGTCCTAGCCCTGGAGGGCTGACCGTAATTTATAATGTTTTCCACCAGTCTTTTTAGCACACTAATTTTTCCTCATTGGAATGTAATGCAGTATTCCAGATGAGGGGTGGCAGTTGTCCCACTAATTTTGATTGTTTTTAAGTCTTGATTGCTCTTGATCTTTCCCATGTTTCTTTTGTAGTTTAATGCTGTCTTGCTTTTGTTCTTTTAATGTATTTGCTCTACAACAACAACAACGGTGGTCTTAAGGCATGGTGTTATAATAATTAGTCTGTTATTTTCCTGCGTTTTTATCAGATTAGGTGGAGTTATAATTACTATTTATTTCTCATTTTGCTTCAGAGTTTCACCTTCATCTATCTTCTGAGATTAGATTTTATTGTTTTCCAGAGAAAATTGAAAGAACTGTGCAGATTGAAGCTTCAACAGTTGAAATTGAAGAACGAGGTGTGAAACTCCGTCTTACTGTAGTAGACACACCAGGATATGGCGATGCCATCAATTGTCGAGATTGGTATGTATTTGGTGAACATCTTTTATAAGCCTTCAACTTTCATGTGTGTGCTTTGTGGAAGTGCTGCAACTGATCAGAATATAAAATAGTGTTTTGCAATACATTCTTGTTTTAGGCAGGAACAGAAAAAAAATCCAGTTCTGTTTTTTCCCCCTCCAAACTCTTTCCAAAAGTGATTTCTCAATCTGCTTTGGAAATAAGGACTTGCCACTAGACATTGCAGTGTACTTCCTGTAAACAGGTTTATTTATATTCTGCTTTTCCTGACTAAACTTTGATTTATGGGTTTTCTGTTTATACTGATTTCTCATTACCACACATAGAGTTGAATATACAGCTCTTACCATTCTCTAGCTCTGTTGGATGTAGGAATATATTTTTTTTACTCTTGGATACATGTGCACTCCTAACACTACAGCCTTTGTATAACCATAATACTCATAAAGGCTTCATTATCTCCTTTCCTTTGGCATCCTTGGAGATGTATTGTACTGCAGGAATAATGTTGAAGTTCCTTTGTTCAAATGCTGCCTGGTTGACAGATGAGCATGCCAAATGAGCTGGCTTTGGAAGATCAGGGTATTTGATCCACTAGTATCCATCACCACTTACATGTACTGCTTCAAGGTGTGATGGGACCATAAGAAAGAGCAATGAGGGTTGCTAAAGTGAGTTAGGATGGGCTAAGTTCAGAGGGTTCATTAAAGCATCAGTAACAAATATGCTTTCATATATATCAGCTGGATGGTTTTGAAATGATGCATGACTTTCCCATAGATTATTCTTAGTCTGACTGCTGCAGTTGCCCCACATTAAGTTGTAAACATGGTTAATATTAACTATGAATGTTTAGAGCTGGGGCAAGTTTAAATGAATTTAGTTTAGATATCAGGAGAGGATTCATAATTACAGGTATAATTCTGAAAATTTTTCCTGAGCAGTAATTAGAGCAAAGGACTATAATTGTTAAAATGTGGCTGGGTTTCTGCATGAAGATTTCACTTTTCCTTGGGTGCTTCATTATGACACACTGAGGTCAAAAAGACTTACTGTTTTAGTGGATGGGAACCGCAGCTCCTTCCAATTTGGTATCAGGCTACTTCACATGACCTAACATCCTATCTGTAGCTGAATTTTGAGCTAGTAGTATTTCATGATGTGTGTGTGTGTGTGTGTGTGTGTGTGTGTGTGTGTGTAAACATAGAGTACTCTTTTATTGGCATAAAATTAAAATGTACACAAAACTCTTTAGTAAAGAGCTAGGAAGCTTGAAATTTATTGGAATTAGATGTGTTAAATTCTTGTTGTCACAACACATGTAGATGATGTCATGAAGGAATTTCTCTTCTGCCCTCAGTTCTTTTTGGTCAGTGATCCCAGAGGGCAATACTTGCATCTGTGCCTTCCTTCTAAAATCTGGCTATTCCTTTTTTGGCTGAAAACAAAGCAGCTGTTTAATCTTCCCTATACTGGACTCTGATAATGTGGCATTGAAAACTTTGTGCTGTGTTTTTTCACAGAGCATTTCACCTTACTGAGCTACTTTGTTTCATAAGCTTAATAATGTAACAAACACACACAAGTTAAATGATGCAGCCAGAATCGTACAGAGCTTGTAAGCTCTAAAGATATAATGGACTTTTTCATGTGATTAACTCTAAAAGCACATACAGGTTTCTGCACAGCTTTGCAGGCATACTTTAAATAAACATATTAAGAGTTTTCTTCACCTTCATTTCCCCACACCTTAAATTCTAAATATATGTGCTGTTGAGTTGTCATGTCTTAAAATATTTATAAGTATTCCAAAAAATAATACTCAAATAGAGTTTAAATCTTGTTGGAATATACTATTTAGACAACACTGAATGTATCTTACTGACCCCCACCCCACCCCCACACTGCTTTTGGTTACTTGCAAAAAACTTAGTTTTTCATGCTACAAGAATACCTAACAGGGCAAGCTTTTTTGTTTTGTTCATTCAGTCAAAGTTAAATGGTAAATCAAATTTCCATTAATTTAGAGTAGTGCACAGATTTTGATTCAAAGTTTTTTAGAAACCCGACATTTGTTCTGTGATTGGAATTCTGTTGCGTTCTCTGAATTTTGTAGGATAATCTGAAGAATCACTGTGATGTAATTGGGATCTTATTTTCTTGGGAAAAGTTGCTCTAAAGAACTTTCTGGGTTTTTTCTCTCCTAAGGTAGAGTAAGGGTTTATACACATTCTTGATCTGCAAATTTTAATTGAGCTTTAGAAAGACAGTGGAAGGGGGACGTTGTCTCCCCTTCTCATTGGAGCCCATGTGCACCATAAAAACCTGTTCTTGAGGAAGTCTTGAAAACAGTTTTTTGGGAAGCTTAAGGGCTGCAAGGGGTAATAGGAAAGACATTCTGTCACCCATACTCTGCTGGATTTAAGCTAGTGGCTATTTGTAGGTCTGTGATACTTTCCAAACAGCTAGAACAGCATATTGGGGTGGCTTGAACAATTGTTACCCTTTTTGTTGTTTTAAACAACAATTGTTTAACAACTGTTTCTAAGAATTTCGGATGAGGAATGTTTTAATAAGTTGAGTTCATATTTTATAATAGTTTCAGGACTATTATTTCCTATATTGATGAGCAGTTCGAGCGCTATCTTCATGATGAGAGTGGTTTGAACAGACGACACATTGTAGATAATCGAGTTCACTGCTGCTTCTATTTCATTTCACCATTTGGCCATGGGTAGGTATTATGCTACTTGTGAATTTCATGCAAAAATATTCATTTTGTATAGTGGCCTACTTTTGTAAACTTTTTAAAAAAATGATTAACCAATACTTGAAAATGTCTACTATTTTTATTTCCTCTACTTATATATGTTACATTGAATAGAATTAAATGGTGAGTGATAATTTTATCTGACAGTTTTTACATGTTTTTAAGAAGTATAGGTTCCTGTGTTGATTGTGTGGGTAAATCCATAGTTTGTGAAGAAATGGATTCAAATACCTTGATCTTTTCTTTTTTTTAGACTCAAGCCCCTAGATGTTGAGTTTATGAAAGCCATACACAACAAAGTAAACATTGTACCTGTGATTGCAAAAGCTGACACTCTTACCCTGAAGGAGCGGGAACGGCTGAAGAAAAGGGTGAGCTTTTATTTTCACAGAAGTGTGGAAAAACATATGACACTAATGAATAATATCTGAGACAATCACACAGACATGAAATAAACCTGTTACATCTGAAGGGTCTCTATAGATGGTTTGATGCTACTTGGTGAACCTAGTGTGCCCTTTGACCTTATTTTGGTGCTTTCATCCTGTCCCCTTCTCCTCTGTTTATCTTGAAAACAGAATTGGTGTAGTATGGATTTTGAAATTGAAACTGCCTTCCACACATATTGAAAAGCGTTTTTGTGAAATAAGAGGTTACTAGCCTTTCCAGCTACAGACCTGTGTTTACTATTGACATGCCTGTTCTTTAGGAGCTGCTCTGAAGAAAGAAGGCAGGCAGAGAAGCCTTACTGGTTTTATAGCCTTTGAATCTCAGTCCATATTACCCTGGATTTTTTTCCCCCTCAGATTCTGGATGAAATTGAAGAGCACAGCATTAAGATTTATCACTTGCCTGATGCTGAATCAGATGAGGATGAGGACTTTAAGGAACAGACCAGGCTTTTGAAGGTAGGGTTGTTAACAAAGTAGAAAACAGTGATGATTTTCTTTACACATATCGGATGCTTTATGTTATGCTTTTATTAAGCTGTACTCTTTTGTCTTCAGAATGTAAATGAAAAATCTTGAGCTGTGATTTTTGCTCTGCCACAGGCCTAAATTCAGCATCATACTAATGTCCATCTGTTAGCACAATTTTTTCTCGTCCCTTAAAGCTGTATGCACCACCCAAAAATCTGCTTTGGAGCATTTCCCAACACTCTGGAGCAGGTTTTCAACCAGGTTTTCAGTACATAAGAGAGATTCTTCTTGATGGTGTGCCTAGATTATGGAATTCTTTTCCAAAGGATACCAGTCTGAGCTTCCTGTTGTTCTTTCACCAGATACATTTCTTCAGGCTGTTAAGGAAAGGACTTTTAATGGGGAGTGCTATACTTTTTCCCCTTGTGTGCAACTTACTCATTTTTAATTTACTCTTTAGATTTTTTTTTATCCATGAGACTTTGGGTTCTAGTTTTCGGAGAAGGGTGGGATACACATACAGTAAATAAAATCATGAGAGGGTGCTGCAAAAGAGAAGTAGAATTATCCTCCTTCGTGTTTTGCTAACGAAGACAATTCCATCAGTGGAAAAACACTGTTGGATCCTGGCTATTATCTCCTTATCCTTGGTTACATTCCAGAATTCCCATCTCTAACAAAGTAGTTGCTTCCCTTTAAATGCTTTAGATGGTGATGATTTCTGTAAAACTTTTCACTGCTTCAAGATAATATAATACTGTTAAACTTTTTTTATTGACTTCAATTCCAGACCAGCATTCCGTTTTGTGTAGTGGGATCTAATCAGCTAATTGAGGCCAAAGGTAAAAAGGTTAGAGGTCGTCTCTATCCTTGGGGAGTTGTTGAAGTGGAAAACCCTGAACATAATGACTTCTTGAAACTAAGAACCATGCTAATGTAAGCATATTGCCTTTACCTAAATACTTTATCCAGTGTAGTTCATCCCATGTTCTGTCTCCCAATGAAAAGGGATAATAGTCTTTTTTGTTGTTGTTGTTGAACATTCAAAGATGAAGAGTACCATTCCCTCATGGTTTGTGTGATTGAAAGAATTTAGCACAAAACTATTCAAAATCATTAAGTATTAACCCTACTTGAAAATCCTAGAAAGGATTTACTGAAAATTTTGAAGGCACATTCAACTTTTGACTTGGCGGTTAAATCAGTTACTTTAACCTGATGTAGATATGTAAAAGCTGAAATTCCCTGCACAGTTAGCTCAAACTGTATCAAGGAAATACGTTGCTCTTTGAGCATACTGAATTTTATTGCTTTAGTTTATTTTTTCCCGTTGTGGTAATCAACTGATAACAAATGTGGGCTTGTTGTCATTTTAGCACTCACATGCAGGATCTCCAGGAAGTGACTCAAGACCTTCACTATGAAAACTTCCGTTCTGAAAGACTTAAAAAAGGTGGCAGGTGGGTACCTGAACTGATCCCTCTGCATATTCTGACCTCCAGCCCTTTGCATACATGTAGAATGTGTGGAATACTAAACTAACAAACAAACAAAAAAATATCCAAGTTTAACTTGTTTATCAGGTTTTTCTGACACTTTGTTTGAAAGTGGAGTATCTATATTCAGTCTCTGGTCTGCTCTACCTTTAGGGATCAAAGTAGGTTAAATTTTAAAATAATACCTAGATATAGTCATGGAAGAAAATCATAATCACAAAAGACCATGAGAAGAAGATATGATTAATATAAAGATGTATTCTGTGATCAGACTTCATCTGTTGGGTCAGAACTTTATTTTTTAAAGTGTATTTTCAATGTGTTTAAAATTTAAAATATTTAATTTTAAAAAATTAAAAACTAAAATGAAGATGTTTTTCGTAAAAAAAATAGTAGCTAGTGAAATGCTCTTAATGGCTGTGTGTTGCAAGCAGATACTCCTCTTTCAAAAAAGAATTGAAAGGGTATTCCTATTATAATTATGCTTCATCTTTCCTCCCTCCCCAATACAGGAAGGTAGAAGATGAGGAAGTTAATAAAGACCAAATCTTACTGGAAAAAGAAGCCGAAGTAAGGATTTTACTTTTACTTCAGATATGTTTAATACTTCACAACAGATGCTTTTCTTTGTTTCTCCTCAAGAGAACAAGAGAAAAAAAATGTCATGGGGGCATGACCTGCGAACCACATCCCATCCATACACAGCCTGTTTCATTCTCAGCACATAAACACAGAAGAAAATAGTAACTTGTCAATTTATCTGGGACTACATGTCAACCTTGAATTCCAAAACTTATCACCTTCTGTTCCCCATCTGGTTTCAAATGACCAAATAGCAATCTGCCAAATCCTTTCATCCGTATTTCCATTACTACAACCAACACATCTTCTTAATATAGTTGTAGGTTGCTATATTTTGGATTTGGCTCTCCTAGAATAAGTAGTAAGAAATCAAAATTAAGACAGATAAGGATATTTGGACAAACTGTAACTATGTGACCTTGTTGAGAACCATAAAATATGCTGTTGAAGTAAAGGTAATCACTGAGGAGAATCAGATGGTTTAAAAAGCTGCATATGTTCTCTCCAATGCTTAACAATGATCTTGTCATACATAATGCCAAAATATACTCTTGTATTATAAGAATGGACTACAGGAAGGCTTGGGCTTGTGTTCACCCTATTATCCCCTTCTCATCTCGTCTGGAAGCAAGATTAACTGCCACTTGCCATCACATCCAAACCTGGCAAACTGTGGTTAATATTAAATTATGGTTTGTTGGGGGAAAAAAAACCTTGAGTATTCAAACTACAGTTTATGGCATATCTTGTTTTTAGGGTTTTTATGACACCAGCCTGCAGCTAATGTAAAACAGAAGCAGACATTTCTAAATTTCTCACAGCTACATCATAAGAAGGACATGAAGGAGATAATGAGCATGTAAGCCTACTTGTGGCTTGTTCTTGCAGTGCTAAAACAATGGTTTAATAGTATGTGTAAATCCTTCCAATCTGTCTGGCAGCTTTCATTTTGGTGAATCCAAAACACTGAACATGCACTGATCGCTGAATATTATCCTGTTACTTGTTTAATGTTAAAAGAAATCTTAATTACATTTGTTGTGGTCTTTGTGCAGTCACACGCATCTGAGGTCTGCACCTACACAAAGCATAAATGAGATCTTTCTTATTTATGTTTCGATAGTATTTGGAGTGGCAAGCCTTAAGCAGTAGATTTAAGTTAATTAAGGCTGTAGTTCTATACTTGCATTATTTCATTCCATTTGACTCCATGGAATTTGCTGGAGTTTCAGAGCAAGTATTTTAAGATGGCACAATGAGAAGAGAGGTTTAGTCGGTTTGCTGTAAGTTATTGTTCTGCTGTATTCATTCTGGCTCTTTTGGTATGTTAATAACAGAGAATAGGAGAAAAGTAGCATGTTGTGTCTTTTCTTGTAACATACTGTAGAGAAGCCATGTTTTCAGAAGAAATACAATGGTAACAGTTTGTTTGTCTTTTTAGCTCCGTCGCATGCAGGAGATGATTGCCAGGATGCAAGCCCAGATGCAGATGCAGAGGCAGGGTGGTGAGGGAGACAGCGCCGTGACTCATGGGCATAAAGTTTAAATTATTTGGTAAGATTACTTTTTATAGAGAGCCTCATATGTATAACATTATCTCACGTAAGTTTTTATTTATTTATTGCATTTTAAAGCATGTTCATGATTAAAAGTGGGGGAAAGGAGAGAGAAAAAGAAAAAAGTAGCGCATGTGATATGAATGTGGTCTGGGCATACTTAACATAAGATGATCTTATTTCCAAGAATACATTTTCTTGAATTTGTCAGGTATAAAAACGTGTTTATGCATAGATAAAGCAGAAAAATCCTCTAACCATGGAGCAACAGATTGTTTTCACCCTAAGAGATTTTTACAGAAAAGTCTGAATCCATTTCAGAAATTCTTATGGGAAGCCAAATTCTTTAAAGTAATAAAAATAACCTAAACTGTCACATCCTTTTCCAGAATCAAGTGAAATAAATGCAGGATCAAGTCTTCTAGTAACATTTAAAGCAGCCTTTCCCAACCTTTTTACTTTGGAGCAACCCTTGAAATAGGTCTCAAGGAATTCTTGCAGAAAAATTGTTATATCTATAGCTCGAAAATGTTTCTTCTTTTATTCATGGTCTCTTACAGAACCATAGTGACCTCTGAAAGAACCCTAGGGTTCCATGGAACCCTGATTGAGAATCTCTGATTTAAAGCAATAAGATTTGTGACTAATCTTAAATTATGAAGTTATGATTAAAACCTAACTGGGACAGGTAAATTAATATTGTTACACTTGGGAGAAAGATGGGATGTAAATACATATATGTATATGTGTATGTATGTTACATTTGGAATACTATTCCCTGATACCGCAGCTGGTATTTTGACTTCAGCATTTAATAAGATTGATCTATAACGTATATACCTAGTATGTTCTTTGTGTGGTTTAAGAATGACAGAAATAAGGGCATCATTAAAGGTGTTGCATAGAAGCCTGTCTCAAAATTTTTGGATATAAACAGAAAATCAAGACTCAAGATGTCTTGAGTGTGTTTTATACCACTAGGTAGGGAAACCATGTAGTCTTGAAGTGTTTACATTTGTCATTGATACAATAACTGTTTTAATAGCTTCCATTTGCAAGGGAGCTGCCAGAGATTCTTTATTCCATACATCTAATTGTGACAGGGTTTAGCTTGAGGAAATAAAATGCTGAGATCCAGATCATTACGATACTCACCTTTTGCAGAATATGAATAAAAAAACTGAAATTCCAGGTTATCTTTCAGTGTAGTACAAAGATTGTTCTGTGCGCCTTTAATCACTGGAGTAAATTGCAGTTGTTATTTATGTAGTAACAACTGGCCTGGTCTCACTCTCTCAATACCTTTGACACAAAACTGTTCCAATGCAAATTCTCCTTTGGATAACATTCAAGTCATACTTGATGTGATAAAGATTTGGGAGTAACAAGATGCGGTTTGGTTTAGTTACATTTTTACTATAGGTCCCAAATCTTTTTCCTTTTCAGTCCTAAACATATTCCCTTGGGATGCATATGCTATAATTTCCTTTTGCATATAGATTTTATATCCATCCCATTCAATAACGCATGAAAAAGTAGAACCTTCATTAGCATAAACTTACAGGTGAGAGGCCAGCTGCACTTCAACTTATCAAATGTCAAACCTGAGATGGCATGAGAAGATCAAGAAAGCTAATACTACAGTCTGTTGAATCATGGTCCAAAACAGCAGTCTTATGCATATAAGATAGTGTCACATACTGGTAAGATCAGAAAATAATCCACATAAAAACAGTTTTATGTATGGATGAAAAAAGTATAGTCAGCCCTCCACTTTCGTGGGAGTTAGGTGTGCAAGACCCCTGCAAAAGTGGAAGAAATGCAAATAAAAATAAAAGTCATGAATGCCGGTTTTTACCTGAGAACATCTCTAGCAATCTCTGAGTCCTCCAGTGCAACTTTATGGTCTACTTCTGGCAGAAGTAGACCATAGAACCATGCCAGAGGACCTAGAGATTCCTAGAGAGAACATTTTTTTTCTGTGGCAGGGGCACATATAGTAAGAATTTTTAATAAAAAAACCTGCAAATAATCAAATCCATGAATGCTGAACCCACAAAAGTGGATGGTTGACTGTAATTTTTCTGTGAGATGCAAAATAGGGCACACATCTATAAACCTAACTGAGACATGTAGCCCTTAATTGTAGCACTAAGGAATTTAATTTATGAGGGAGAATATTCCTATGTAGAATTTGGGGGCTGATTTAGAATGAGGTGCCATGATATGTAGATTTTTATGCTTGCTTTATCAACTAAAAGCTTTGGCCAAAATGCAGCATGGGAAGTTAATAGAAGAATTGACGAACAAAGATCTTTCTTGACGGGATATTCATATAATGGGAAATCTGTACTGTTAATAAAAAGCTGCATTGAAATTTGTACATTATGTGACAGAGGACATGAAAATGCAAAGAGGCATATGATAAGAATATATGCTTTCATCATTGTTTTCAGTTTGTCTCCCAGGAATATTTTTTTAAAGACGCTTGATGATTTAGATGGTGTTTTCATGATTAATGGAGAGATCAGAAACAATTTCTGATACGCCGATAATCTTGTTTGGAGACAACTTAGATTATCTACAAATATACTCAGTACAATGAGCTCTCTCCTTTTTGGGTTCAGCACTGATGGGTTTTATTATTCATGGTTTATTTTTATTTTATTTATTTAAAAAATTCTTATTTTATTCTTACTCTTCTCTGGGAATCTATAGGTCCTCCAGTGTGATTCTATGTCCACTTCTGATAGAGGTGGACCATAGAATCATATTAGAGATTCCTAGAGAGAACACTTCTCTGAGTATAGCTAGGTCATCCAGGATGATTCTGTGGCCCACTTCCACCAGATCACCGCAGTCTGAAAATAAATGTTAAGAGAACCAAGTGTATGGTAATTAGCCAAAAATAAGCAACCTAAAAACTGTAATTGAATGTTCAAAATGAAAGTGAGGGCCCTATTTACACATATAAATATTTGAGCAGTGAGATTATGATCATATAATGTTAGAACACAGATGGCCCAGTGTAGCTTTTTAAAGATGAGAAATGTAAAGTGCAACAAAACGTTCAAAGCAGCCTTAAGAATGTGCAGTGTATAGGGTTGTATGTTCTCAGTTCCACTGTATGGCATAGAATTAAGGATTTACAGGATAGGGGACTCCCCTGTAAGAAAAGATAGAACCATTTGAAATAGAAAATTATTATAGGATGTTGAGAATTTCAGTTTCTAAAACTAGTATATTTTAGTCATATGAGTATTAATTAAGAAATAAAATAATACAGAATTCACAGCTAATTATTCAAGGCAAATTAAATAGGAAAAGAAATATAGTAAAAAAAATTATAGCTGAAAAACTTTGACAAATGGTTTTGATCTGGTGCAATATCTTTGTTTACAATAACAATATCCATAGACAGTTTTGCCATTATGATGTCTCGCCTCTGTGGACGAAGAAACAAATGATAGCATAGGGACTGTTTTGGCTTCCCTTCTCCCTTAATAAAGGACCAAATGAGACAAGTGTAATAAACATGCAATATCTTATATATGGGGAGCCAGCATGGTATAGTGGTTTGAGCATTAGACTACAACCCTGAAGAGCAGGGTTCAGTTCTCTGCTCAGCCATGGAGACCTCCTGGGTGACTCTGGACACATCACATACACCCAGAAAACCTTGTGATAGAGTCACCATAAGTTGGAAATGACTTGAAAGCACACAACAATATGTTATGTGTCATTGGCTCTGAAACCATGCCAAATCACATCCTGCATGTGGAGGCAGGCTTTAATTGAAATCGGAAAGACATGATGCACAGAGTACGTAAACTAGAGGAAAATTTAAGGTTGCAGAAAATTAGTGTCTCTTCCTTTACTATATTACAATAAATTCCAAGGAGAAGGGGATTCAGTAACTCTACAGATTTCTCTACTGCTGACTAAAACTTAAATCCAATTATTACTCCTAACTGGAGTAGACCCATTAAATCAATAAGAACTAGGTAAGGCAACACTTAAGTTACTTCCATCAGTTGAGTGATTCTGCTCCAGTTCAGACTAACAATTAAATTTAGGTTGAAGATTGAGCAAATACTTTTTGTTTTGTTTTCAGACAATGGAATAAACACAATTATATTGGACTATTGGTTCATCCAAGTAAATAAAGTAATAGTCATAGACTCCTTGTTATGACAAAAAGTAGCTATACACTTTATTCTTATGAAGAGTCCTATGGCTGTGTCACTTTTAAGTTGTCTTACATACAGAGCATCAGTGTGGTGTAGTGTTGAACTAGGACTTCAGGACACCAGGGTTCAAATCCAGCTCAATCATGGGTGCAGTGGGTGACCTTGGACAAGTTGCACTCCCTCCGCACCAAATCTTGCCAAGAAAATCTTGTGATAAGTTCACCTTAGATTTGCTATAAGTTGAAAACAACTCAAAGGCATATAAGAACAGTGCTGTTTTCTAAATTAAGCCATGTTGGAAAATGATGAATGTGGAAACTGCAGCTTCATAGATCTGTGGCTGAGAAGCTGAATCATTGTTCTTGCCTAAATTCATATTTGCTTTACATCTTGTTTTCAAATTCTAAACATGGTTTGTTCAATATTAGTGTGTTAACATTTTCCTTTCTGCAGATACCATCATTAAATGAAGCCATCTGAGGTGTGAGGCAGTGGCATATTTTATGGTGAGAGATGCTCCTTATCCCAGTGTGAGTCAGAAGATTATTTGCATTCATCACAAAAGTACATTGTGGTCATTTTTATAATGCCTACTTTGTAAACAACTGACCTGGTCAATATTTTAATGTTACAATGTTGCTTGGTGATTTATTAACTTTGATAGTGTACTCTTTTATTGAACTTTTTAAAACTTATCCTAGTTACACAAATACTCCAGATGTTTCTTAACTTGATACTATTCATGTAAAGATGTGGATTACTACCATTATTTTGTGTTTCTTTGTTTGCACTGACGGGATCACTGATTTTGACCACAGTCAGAAAGGTCCAAAATCTGCATGTGTGCTTTGCATTTCCTCTGTAGCTTTTCTTGATAACCTAATTGTCTATTTTGTGTGCACATGCAACAACAAAACAACAGAAACACTTTAAACCATTATCTCCAGAAATACCAAATTTGTTTGTTCACATGATTGTTCAATATTAGCCACTTTTGCTGCAGAAAACTATAAGGAAGGTCAGAAGTGAGCATTTGGGCCTTGGAACAGAGTCTTTGGTTGTAGGCTATCCAGCAACAATGCAAGGGAAAAATGTAATTTTTTTCTAGTGCCATTCTTCTTACATTTAATGATATTAGTCCTGTGTGCCTCTAAACTCCCCTGAGCTGCTCTACATTTCCATTGTTGTAGTGTCATTTTACCAGATTGCTACCACGCATACAATATTTTGTGTCTTAACTAAAGAAAAGAAAAAGTCATAACTTTTAAAGGCATGGTACAACTTAGGAAGCAATTTCTGTCATATCTTCAGGGATATATATTTTTGTATACTTGACCTTTTAAAAAGTTAGACCAAAAGACACCCTCAGGCATATGTTGCTCTGGGAGAGCAGATTTTGCCCTAGTCAGAAAATGGGTACTACTAGTTGGCTCCATCATACTCGGGCACTGGCATTTGCACTGTGGGGAAAGAGAGTGACTCTAACTCTCAGGTTGTTTAGTCTTCCATCTTCAGTAACACACAGAATACTTGGGAGTACAGGTTGTGTGCTGATGTCCTTCTCCTGGTCAGTGTTACATACTGATTGTTTTCTGATAATGTTTTATGTCTTTATATTTTGACAACTATTCTGGAAAATAAAGGAAGCGTGTGCTTCTTCCTTCAGTCTGCGACAAACCAAGTTAATGGTAGTTCATACAGAATAAGACCTAAGGACTTACTTTTTAAACAAATAGCAGTAACTTTAATTCTAAAAGAATTGCCATTTAAATGTTGCTCCTGAATACACTGCAAATACACACACACACACACACACACACACACAAATATCTATATCCATCTATCTCAAAAGTGAAAAACAGTTTGTGAAGTGACCCTGCTTAATCATTACGTTACTTTTTTCTTTAGAAGTGTAATAATTATCCTAAATGTCACAGGTGTGTGTTTGCCATTTAAGACATGCTTCATTTTTCATTTTCTTTGTGGCAGTAAAAACCACTTGTTGTGGGCAAAGCTCATATTGCCATAAGTAAAGTAGCATTAAAGTTAAACATTGATCATACAGTAGAGCTGAAATAAGGAGAGGTTCCTAACATGCTAGCAGTTTTATTTTTTAATGTTTGCCTATTTTTCAAGTGTCTGTTTGACTCTATCATTGCTATTGCAGAATTTGTAGCTAAAACGGTTTACAACTCAGTGCCAAAAAAACTGAACATGGGTACTCAGAGCATGACCCCATATCTAATATTTTACTATGTAGACTTTCTTTTATGTACTAAATCCTCACTTCCATAAACTGTTATTTGAGTTTCTAATTACTGTGACTTGAAACTTAAAAATAAGCAAAGCCTAAAGCTCAGATAATTGCTCTGGGCTTTAGTTTCTGAGCTTGCCTCAGAAGCTGTCATAGCTGACTCTCCTTTTTTATTCATAGAAAAAATTCTTTCTAATATAGAATTCATAGTAAAGATAATAGAAATGTAATAACAAATGAAGTTGGACCCAGATGGGGTTGTGGCAGAGATGGCTATCAAGCAAAGGCTTTGAGGCAGACAAGATAACCATCTTTACTAATTGCCCATTTCCCTAGTTGTCTCTCATGTCAGATCACACACTGTCCAAGCAAGTCTCAAACCTTCCAGAACAGATTTTTAGTAGGCACGTGGACCTCTAGGGAGAAGGGAATTGGTACAAACTTCCAGCCCAGAGTGTTCAGTGACTGCAGTTCTGCTCACTGATCTCTGGAATTTAACTCCGAATTTTCATACACTTGGCAGAAACAGTAAAACTTGTATTAAAGTTTTCCAAACTATTACAAAAGCAGATCATGAATGGAATGAAGTGTTTATATCTTTATCTTCCTCATTTCCTCAAAAATAGCCACTACAATCTTTTTGTGCCCTACATCAAATCACATATACATAGAAGGGTTAAGTTATGCTACTTGTTTTGAACACACTTCTAGAACCTCTCATTTGTCAGGACCATACAGCACTGGTTTAATTTGCTAATCGTAGGAAAACTGTGAAAACCAAATGTGTGTACCCAATTATTAGTAGAAATGTAGCCCTATGTTATATCTGTTTTCACTGAATATCTAAGAGACTCCTACACACATTCTGGACTAATACGTACCTCTGCATGTGTATCTTGGTTGTTGTGATTAGACCTTCATTGCATACAACGGTCTTTGCCTGTGGAATTGTATTTTGAAATGTCTTGGCTTTTTATGTTAGCTTGTAACTGTCCAAACGGTTTAAAGATACTAAACATTTATGAATTGTTCCTTTGAATTTCTCTTGATTTAAAGTTTTAAGATATTTTTAACAAAGTGAGGCTTAAGTTCAGTGGGACTGATCAATATTTCTCTACTCTGTGCCTGGCATAGCGCTGAAAACCTGTTTGTACCTTTTCTCTGCAGTGAGCTGCATTCTAATATTTAGCATTGAAGAAAAGTAGAAACAACTGTTTTTTTTTCAGGTGTTCTTCAACTTTAACAAACATAGTTGGTATCAGAATAGCTTCATTCCTCCTGCAGGATACTTGCCAGTCTACAGAGAAGTCCAAACACTTTTCTTTCATAAAAGTTAACATAGTCACAATTTTAAGAGTATATTATTAACACTTTTACTATTTTGTATTGGGATACTCAAAAGGGCTAATTTTGTATAAGATAATATTACTATAAAATTGGTTTCTTGTACTCTCAACATTAGCCAAGACTATTAATAAACATAAGATAATATAATGAGCGTGTCTGCTGAATTCCTTTGGACAGCTACTAGCAGATAAAATGTGAAAAATATGCTTCTAATTCAGTTAAAAGGTGGCTTTTTGTAAATAATACTGATGAGAATGTGAGATAAGGTAATTCATTCTCAGTTTCAGAATGCAACATTTACCTGTATCTTCAAAAAAAAAAACTGTATCAAAATGTCAGTGTATTTAATGGATTTTGAAACACGGGTCTGTCACATTCTAAGATGTCCCTTTTATTCAACGTATTGCTACTGCCTTACCCTGTATTATCAAACATGATGCATTTCAACTGTACTACAAAGAAACTTCCTCATTATCTTTGATTTGGCAGTAAGTAGGCATAGCTTTTAGCTGAGGTGCCAATGTCAAGCCTAACATGGAAATGTAACGGGTACCTTTCCCAACCCACCTTGCCTTGGTCTAGAGATCTGCACAACCAAGGTGGTTTCCCTCTTCCAGGAACAAAATGTGCATGCATAATGTATGTTTTCTGCAGTGGAAGGAGGACCTCCTCCCATAAGAAGAAACAACTCACTTGTGGATGTGTTCCAACCACTGCTGAAAAAGAGCATATTACAATAAGAACCAGCATTCCTTTCAGCTTAGGTCTAGACGGAACAAGAATTTTTTTTAAAAAAATCATTGCCTTTTTTTTCAGTGGATCAATATCTTTAAAGTGTGACTTCAGTTCTTTACCTTAGGTATCACCTATGCCTTGTTGCAAGAGGAGATTTGCAGTCACATGATACAGTTTTCCCATCTTCTCTTTGCCCTGAAAAATGTGCTCTGGAGCAGATTTTGAGGGAGTATAGGAGGCTGCAGGAGGAAGACAGAATCTGTTCTGCTGGAAGATAGTGTTTTGCTATTGGGTGGATTCCTTTGGATATTACCCCACATTCACTAGTCAATGTGACCACCTGTTTCTATTCAGCAACTGAGTCAGTGACTCAGCTCTATTTAGGACTAGAATTTACGTGCATGCCTGAGTCTCAAAGCATCCAGTCTCCTTCAGACACAATACGTATCAAATTCCTATTGATCTTTAATAAACACCTGATCTAAAATATTTCTAATTTTGATTTCATTCTTCACAGTTTCATCAATAATCAAGAAACCAACTACAATGTATTAAAAATCAGTGAACTCCCAATCAGTACAGAATTATGACATTGAAAAGCCACTTAACAGCTCAAACAGGTATATTTACTGAAAAGGTAAATAACCACATATTTCATGGGATTCAATACAAATAAACATAATTTCTTTACCTTGGTCTATGCATCACACACATATCAGCAAACAGTTCTGTTTCAGACGCTACTGGTTAGAGCTTTGGCAGTAGCCCTTGGATTTCCCTTCATCCAAACCTCAAACCTGTTCCTGGTGATGCCAATGAAAAAAACCAAAGAGACCAGAATTTTACATATTGCCATGAAAGACATCTAGAGCAGTGATGCTCAACCTTTCATCCTCCAGCTTCAGCTGCCAGAAGTTGAAGCCAGTATAGCCAGTGCACAGGAATTCTGGGAGCTCAAATATCTGGAGGTTAAGAATCATTGATCTTGAATGATTGTCCATAGACCAAAGAATTCTTTCTGGATAGCACGGAGGAATGATCCACTCGTTCATGGGCAATCTTGGCAAATCTCCTATACTTTGTATCTGAGCAAAGGATTTCCTTTTGCTTCCCTCTCATATGAAACGTATTTCTTGAAAACAAAATATCAACCTCAAAAAGATTTCAGGGCAGTTTGCAAATAAAATTATTTTTTTATTTATTTTACAAATAAAATTATTTTTTTATTTTATTTATTTCATTTGTATGTCTCCTTTCTCCTAGAGTGGCTAGATGGCTACCAGAGACAGTCAAAAAAACTTCCACAATAAAATTTATAAACAACTGAAATTGCCACATAAAACAGTTCAAAATCACTTAAAAGACATACAACAGGTTTAAAAATAAATAAAACACCCTTGTAATAAGAAGCTTCTCTGCTTACTCAATTAAAAGCTGGCTTAAACAAAAAGGTCTGTGCTGGTAAAAGGAAAGCAGGGAGGAAGCTAGCCTAGCCTCCTACAGAAGGTAATTCCAGAGGGTGGGAGCAGCCACTCTCCCATGTCTGCACCATGTGAGCCTGTGATGGTTATGGGACTCAGAGACAGCCTTCCCCTGTAGATCTGAGAACTTTGACAGGTTCATATGGGGAGATGCAATCTTTCAGACAGTCTGGTCCTAAGCTGTATAGGGCTTTATAGGTCATGACTAGCACTTTGAATTGTGCCTAAAAAAGAACTGGTAGCCAGTGAAGCTTCTTTAACAAGGGAGTTATAAGCTTCCTAAAACTGGCCTTGGCCAGCATGCTGGCCACAGCAGTTTGAACTTGTTGAAGTTTCCGATCAGTTTCCAAAGACAGCTCCATGTACGATGTTTTACAATAGTCCAAACAAGATGTAATCAAGGCATGTTTCATTGTAGCCAGATCTGACTTCTCAAGGGATGGACACAGCTAGCACACTAGCTTTACCTGTGCAAATACAGTGGCCCTTCGACTTTCGCAAGGGTTTGGGGCACAGAACCCTCGCAAAAGACAAAAAATACCATGAATAATTACCTCCCCCAGTGAGCATTCTCCCCTCCCTCTTCCTTTCTGCAGCTGGCTGGGCGGAAAGGCAGGAGAGTGCAGGGGGAAAACCTTTCCCCTCCAGTCTGGTGCCTGTCACCAGCGCAGGCTTCTTTCTTCCTGTGGCCTGCACAGGCAAGTGGCAGGAGAGGGGAGGGGACAAGAGGTCTTTCCCCCTGCACTCTCCTGCCTGCCAATACCAGTGCAGGCTTCCTTACTTCTCCATGCCCACGTGGGTGGGGGCAGGAGAGGGGAGGGAAGGTCTTTCCCCATGCACTTTCCTGCCTGCCAACCCCAGCAGGGGCTTCCTTCTTTCTGTGCATGGGCAAGGGGCAGGAGAGTAGAGGGAAGATTTTTAAGCCTGCACTCTCCTGCCTGCTAACCATGCGGGCAACGGGCACAAAACTGGAGGGAAGGAAGATCTTTCCCCCTGCATTCTCCTGCATTTTGCCCACACACACTGCCTTCTTTCCGTGCACCCATGAGGCAATAGGCTGGAGAGTTAAGGGGAAAGTCTTGCTTGCCCAGGAAAATTCCCCCTCCCATTCACTTGCTTTTTGCCAAAGTAGTGCACCTGGGCAAAAGGCCAGGGAATGGGAGCGGGAGAATGGAGTGGAGGCAAGCAGGCACCTCGCAAATAATCAGCCTCACAAAGGTCAAACCCACAAATGTGTGAGGAGGACTATATAGTCCTGGCCACTGCTGAAACCTCGGCATCCAGTTTCAGAGTTCAGTCCAGGAGAACACTCAAGCAATAAGACTGAGATTTCAGAGGATTTCAGAGATTTTTAGCACAGGTGGAATCCCTAATCCCTTTGACTGACCAGGAGTACCTCTGCCTTGTCTGGATTAAATTTCAATCTCTTTGCCCACCAGAGGGTTCAGTACCGAGGCCGCTTCCTTGGACCAGTACACTGGTTCAGTAGTGAGACAGCTTCCTTGAAATCGATGGAAACAAAAAATTGAGTTGGGCGTCATCAGCATATTGGTGACATCAAACCCCAAAACTTCAGTTTCATGTAGATGTGAAACAGCATGGGGTACAACATGGAACCCTGAGGGACATCACATATCAGTAGCCAGGACTTCAAACAGGAGTCTCTAAGAAAGACCAGAAACACTGCATAGCAGTACCCCAGATTCCCATTCCAGAAAGGCAGCCTAGAAGAATACCATGGTCGATGGTACTGAAAGCCACTGAGAAGTCCAACAGAACCAATAGTGACACACTCCCCATCCAGCTCCCTGCATCCACCAAAGTGACCAAAACTATCTCCATCTCCTAACCAGGCCTGAAGCCAGATTAAAATGGATCTAGATAATCCATTTTATCCAGAAATCCCTGGAGCTAGAAGGCTACCACACTTTGTCCAAAACCTTGTCAGAACCTTGCCCAAAAATGGAATGTTAGAGACTGCCCAATTATTCAGAGGGATGGGTTACAGGGAGGCCTTTTTTAGTAATGGCGTCCCCACAGTCTCTTTTAAGCAGGATGGAAACTTCTCTTGTTGCAGTGAGGCATTCACTATTTGCCTTATCCACTTAGCAAATCCCTTTCTAGCTGCTTTCATAAGCCAGGAAGGGCAAAGATCCAGGATACATATGGTAGCTCTCCCTCTCCAAAGATTCTCAGGCTGCACAAACTGAAATATATCCAATAATAAAGGACAAGGACAAGTAGGCGTCGAGATTACATTCACTGGACTTGTTTAAATGGAGCATCCAAGTCAGAACAGATCTGAACAATTCTGTCTGCAAAGTGTCTTGCAAATTCACAGTGGGAGGTTAAATGGTCTTTGTTTTCTTCTTGTGGCCCAGAGTGTAAAAGGCCATTTCCACACTACACTGTTATAGTGCTATTATTTCACTTTCAAATCCTATGGAATCCTGACCACTCAAGACAGTTTTGCTGGATGACACTGTGCAGATATAACAATGACAGAGAAGTATAATTGTTTTGCTGCCACTGTCACCACAACATAGGCCTTCCAATGAGTTCTTGCCTGTGTTCAGTCAGGCTCACTCCAATTCTTCTGCCATCATCGCTTCAGTCTCCATCCCACTTGTTTCATTACTGCCAGCCCCCTGGTGAATCAAGAGGTTTGCTTGACTCCACTTCATAGGAGAGGATACTTAGGGACAATCATGTTCACCACCCTGGTCATTTCCCTATTACAGAAATAAGCCAGGGCTTTGACAGGATTGCCTGCTAAGGCAACAGGGAAGTTCCCAAGAGCTGTCAAGAATCCATCTAGATCCATAAGTCTCCTGGGGTGGACCATCTTAATCAGCCCACCACCCTTGCAAAGGCTTGAACTCCTAATGAGTCTAAATCCCACTAGGTACTGATCAGTCCATGACAACAGAACTACAGAAAGCTCCTCCACATGCAAATCACTGTCATTCCACCCAGAACAAAAAAACAGGTCCAGAGTGTGTCCTGCAGCATGGGTGGTGTCAGATATTACTTGAGACAGACCATGGTTGTCAGGGTGGCATGAAGGCCTGAGCCGCTCCCGACAGAGTAGTCTCCACATGAATGTTGAAGTCTCTCAGTACAACAAGTCCAACTCAGCCAGTTCAAGAAATCTTGAGCAGGAGCATGGGTGGTACACCAACAGAATCCCTATTCTCTCTGGCCACTTACCTCTAAAAACACAAACTTGCACCCAGCAGACTATGGAACAGGGCACCTGTGGGGGAGATGAATCCCAAGAGGCCACAGCAGCTCCACCTGTCCACTCCCAAGTTCTTGTCTGCTCCTGTACAGAGAACCTAGGTGGACAAAACTGGGAGAGGTTGATCCCTCAGCTTCAGCCAGCCAGGTCTCCATAATACAAGCCAGGTCTGCATGCTTGTCCAGAATCAAGGACATTTTCCCATTCAATGACCTGGCATTGAGCAGCAGCATTTTCAGCCCAGGGGTCCTATTGCCAAGTCTATCCAAACTATTTGAAGTGGGGAACAGCTTGGAGGTAACCAACATCCTCTAGGTCTCCCTTATACCATGATAATAGGACTGTCATACCATGCCTTACCTTCTGCCCACTGTTGTTGCAATGGCTGCTCCCTGGACAGCTTCCCCTCCCATGCTCTCCACTTAACTTTTTCTTTTGCCAGCAAGCAGGTTGTTTTTTTAAAAAAATAACTCGCTTGCAGGCTTGTTGGTCCAGCAAAATACCAAGGTTAGTGGTATTAAAAACCACTGAGAGGTCCAGGAAAATCAACAAGGTAGCATTCCACTGGAGTATGTCATCAATCAGAGCAATTAACCCTTTTGCAGTACCATACCCTGGCATGAAACAAGAATGAAATGGGTCAAGATAATCTCTTCCTTAAAAAAAAAGAAAAAGCATGCAGTTCCCCAGCCATCAAACACTGAAGCTCCTTGCTAAAAAGGGGATATTTGTAATAGGACGGTAGTTCTCATATACTTCTGTGTCCTGGGAGGTCCTTATCCTGCTCAGCCATTTGTAATCCTATCTAGGTTATTTAATATTAAGCCCTTGCTTTCCCTGGATTCTAATATTAAAGAGTCAAACAAATGTTTACAGAATCCTTAAGCACTTTTTTTAAAAAATTTAAGAATGTGTTTAATTTTATCTAGATACAGATGAGATAATCTTGTGCAAACTTGCAGTAATGGAAAAATTAATTCCAATGTTGCAATATTTTTAGGCCTCCCTCTCTTGTAACACAGGGAAACATTCTATCAGGGAAACCTTTTCCTCAGATAGCAAATAACTGCATATGGCTCCATTTATTTATTTTAAATTAAATTAAATTATTTTTACACTGAGACCCTCTGGGGGCTGCATGGACTTCCAAATATTTCAAAGATACAGAAGTTACAAAAAGCCCACTTCTGGTTTTGAGAAACAGATGCCCTTTTTAGTGTTAAGTAGTGTAGGAAGACCCTGCAACCTATTTAAAAGGTGACTTGTTGCTCCAGGAAACTTCCAAGATGGACCATTCACTCCCTTTTACCAGAAAAAAGGAGCAGCCTGGGAGATTCTGGGAGGCATAAAAATAGCTGGACGGGGGAGGCTGTATGCTAGCATGATGAAGTGATTTGACAATGGCCCTGGAGAGCAGGATTCAATTCCCTACTCAGTCATGGAAACCCAGTGGGTGAGCTTGGGTGCAACACACACTTTCAGCCCCAGAAACCCTGTGATATGTTCGCCTTAGGGTCACCATAAGTCAGAAATGACTTGAAGACACACAACAACAACAAGCTGCATGCAGCCTCAGGACAACACTTTGTCCATCCCTACTATATAGTGTATGCACATATCTAAGAGATCTCAATGGGACTGTTGAACTCAATGGAACCTCTAAATAGACATAACTAGAATTGCATTGTAAAAAGTCATTTGGGTATAGAGCTCTTTAACAGATAGTTGTAGTTATACAGATATATACCTCAGTTTAAAGTAGATGTATTCTCAGGCTTTATTTCTTTAACAGAAACTTTGGTACCAGAGGTAGAAATAACAGAAAGAACAGAGATAAGATTCCTACGCCATAAAAAAAAAGACCAATTTAACATCTTTCATCAAACTTTCTATTCAAAACTAACATACACATATGAAATAAAACCACCAGGTAAGCCCTGCATAAGTAAACAAAAACATTTTGAATCTTCTAGAGACCCCTTGAAGTCTTCTTCTAAAAAGTGTTCTGGGGTAGTTTTTTTTCCGCCAACAGTCTCCCCCCCCCCCTTTTTTTTCATGATTTCCATTTTGGTGGTGAAACTTATAGAGCTATGCTTTTTCAGTATGCCAGGGATAGCCAGTGAGGCAGACTGTCTTCCCATTTTCTTTATGTTTTGCTGTTCACAAATGCTCAGTAAATGATTCTGTAAGCAGCTGTTTACCTTGACTGTTGTATGTAAATACACATAGCCACAGTAGGATCACCTAAAATAGAATCCCACTTTTTCCCAGGTCAAGCTTTATTGCATTGTTTACTGTAGCCACACTGCTACAATTCAACACTGAAAGCCTCTCTTTCTCCAGCCTTCTTTCACCATCCTCCCAATATCAACACTGGAAAAAAAAAAAACCTTCCAGCTGGACAGATGACAAGAAAAGAAGAGGCTAGGCTGGATTTTTGCAAAACAACTGGGTAAAAAGGAGCTTTTTTGTCAGAAGCTTTGTTAATCAAGATACGCCTATATTTATACAGAATAGCCAATTCCTACTCCCTTGCTTTACTGTGAAAACTGTCTGAGGATGCTCTTAAACATACATTCAAAACAGGAGAGAAACATGAGAAAACAACAGAATTTGCAAACAATTTCATTTGGTTTAAAAGCCTGGGAAAGTAAGAGAAATCCTTTCTCTAACACTAAGAAATCCCTTACCTAGCACTAAGAATCCAGGTTCTAGATGAACTTCCATAGTGAGAGCATTCTGCAAGTGAAGTGCTGCAACCGAGAACTTCATCTCTACAGTCATCACTATGCTCACTTTAGATGGTCTGGAAATTCGAGGAAGAGCTTTCAAAGATGTTCAAGGCTCATAATGGAATAGGTGTTTAGATGTATGTATAGTAATGGGGACACAAGTATAGGAAATACTGAATTGCATCCACAGTGGAGCAAGTCAGAATTTCAATATAGACAACAGGGCCCACAATAAAAGAAGGGAAGCCAGGCACTCCAATGGGGTGGAAGAGCTCAATACTGACTTGAGAAAAATACTGGTACAGGGAAGGCCACTTCATTTTGGTCATTTGTGGTACTCAGTAACATCAGACAAATGGGTTCTTGAAGTGGTATCAGAGTGTTACCATACTGAAAGGAAGATATCTTCCATTATCAATATCAGAAGATGTGGTGAAAAAAAAAAGGGAAAAATATTTCAGCAAGAGATTCATCATTTGCTAGAACTAGGAACTGTACAGAATGTATATTAGAATTTTTAAAAAAATCAAGGATATTAATTTAATATTTTTCATGTGCCCAATCAGACCAGTTCTGGATCTGAAATACCCAAATAGGTTTGTTCAATATCACAAATTCAAGATAAGAGACATTGCAAACTATTTTAGACAACTTGGAGTTACAGGACTATTTACTTTCAAAAGAAGCTTACCTGCATGTTCCTTTGAATGCAATATGCAAGAAATACCTCAGATTGAAACATGACAGCCATCACTGTCAGTTCAGAGCCCTCCCTTTTGTTTAGCATCTAGGAGTGTTCACCAAGGTGTTAGTGCCAATAATAGCTTATCTAAGACACCAAGAAATTTAATTGTTCCCATATGTGGACAACATCTTGATAAAAGCAGGAAGCAGAATGTAGGCTGAGCCAGATCTCAGAATAATACTGAATTCTTTAGAACACTATATAGATTTTGAATAAAGTACAAAGGAGTCACCTACAGGCAACAAGGACTCTAACTTATTTAGGAGCACAGAGAAGAACGGTGTATTTTTTTTACCAGGAAAGAAAAGGAACAATAAAAGAAGTCATATCAAAAGTACTTGAAACAAATTTGCCTCTAGTAAAAGTATTAGGAATGATAATATCCAAAGTTCTGCTAGTTCTTTGGGTAAGGTTCAATAGAAGAGCCTTACAACTTTTCTTAAGGCATCATCAAAGCTCCATAATGAAAGAGTTACTTTACAATTTGACTTTACCAGTCCAAGTAAAAGAAGCTTTAAAATAGTGCATCAAAAACAAAGCATTGAACAAAGGCATTTCGTCCATTCGTAACAGATGTGAGCCTTTATGGTTGGGGAACGCATTGCAATGGCTAGTCCTTACAGGACAAAATCAGAGAGAAAACGCAGTATCATTTTTGGGGGGAGATGAGAGCTGTCAGGCCAGCATTAGTAGAGTTCAGACCAATGACAGAGAATCAGAATATTCAGATCTGCACAGAAAACATGTCAGTGAAGCCATACCTCTCCAACCAAGGGGAACATTGTTGTTAGCAACTGATGAAAGAATCAACCACAACCAGTAATTCTCTAGAACTGCCCACTTTTTTTGTCCAAACTGAGTATACCTTCTAGAGAGAAAGTGGCATTCTCTAGATGTGAGAAAAGGGACAAAACTGTATATACAAAGAACAAAGGCCCTTAGGCATACAGACGCCTTGTTTCTTTTCACCCAAGGACACTGGCTCACAAAGCTTCAAAGTTAATGTTATCCACTTGGAAAAAAGGTTGCATTTATTTATGTTATGACTATGCTAATACACTGGGGTCACAGCATGTCTAGTTACCTTTCAAGATCTGTGGCAATGACCACAGCATTCAAAGTAGCTGCATCATTAGAAGCGATTTGTAGGGCTACAAGATAGAAGGAACCATCAACATTTATTAGGCACTATATAGTTGATAAATTCAAGTTAGGACAAGCAGAATTTGGGGGAACTGTCCTGCAAACAGTGCTACAAGAAAATAGCAGCCAGTCCCACCCTTGAGACAGAAGCTTGGCTATATCCCACTTGTTGTGGATTGCTCCTTCAGTCTGAGAAAGACAGCCTGATATCTACCATGAACTGCCATTCTAGGAAGGCTGAAGGAGCATTCCAACCCCACCCAGGGAAAGCATTTTTTAAAAATCTACTTTCTTCTCCTGCTTTGTCTGTCTTTTGAGTCTAATGTGCTATGTAATGGTCAGGAAGGCTATCTAATTAAACTGAGGAGGGAGACAAAGAAGTCAATGGACGAAAAAGATTTAGAAGTCTGGGTCTCCTGCCTCAATCAGCTGGCACAAACGAAGAACCCACTACTTGTGGATTGCTCCTTCAGCCCTGCTAGAATTCACAGTAGGTATCAACCTCTCCATCTCCTACTTGTTCAAGTAGAATAATTGTGAAGTATGCCTGCAGTAGAGCTGCCCCTGTTGCCAGTCTGTGATAGGATGCTGAGAGAAGTTAGTAACAGTTGGGGCTGAGCTACTCAGGCTTGCTGCTCTTTTAAATACCCAGTTGGAATGGTCCTATTATCACACATTACACTGACAACATAAATTTCAACAGGGATAGATATAAGGTACATGTGAAAAGCTTCTAAGCTAAATGTTAAGTCAACAGTGTGATGTGACAGCAAGAAGTGTCAACACAATTCTAGGCTGCATCAGCAGGACTATAGTCTCCATATCAAGGGAAATAATGGTATCATTCTATTCAGCTTTGGTCAAACCTCACCTGCAATATTGAGCCCAGTTTTGAGTACCACAGTTCAAGAAGGGTATGGACAAACCAGATTATGTCCAGAGGAGACAAACAAGTTGGTAAAAAGTATAGAAACCAAGCCCTGTGATGAACAGTTTAGGGAGATGGGTATGTTTAGCCTGGACAATACAAGGTAGAAAGCTGATATGATAGCTATCTTTACATTTTTGGAGTGAAATGTAGAAGATATAGCAAGCTTGTTTCCTGCTGCTCCAGAGATTAGAATGCAAACTAGTGCATTTAAACTGTAAGGAAAAAAAAAAGATTTCAGATGGCAAGAGCTGTTCAACAGTATAACAGACCCCATCAGAGGGTGGTGGACTCTCCTTGGAGGTCTTTAAACAGGGGTTGGGTTCTGTCTTTCAAGAGCATTTTACAGTCCTCCCTCCACATTCATGTGTTTTGATCTTTGTGAACTTGGTTATTCATGAGATGCCCACTTACCTCCCCACCATTCTCCCTCTCTCATTCCCCTGCCTTTTACCTGGGCACGTATGTCTTCCTTCCACAGACCTGGGCAAATGGCAAACGAATGAGAGGGGGCAGCCCCATGCACATTCCTTCTCTGGTTGGATTGCTGCCCCTCCCATTTATTTGTCTGTCACTCAGGTGCCTGGAAGGTAGTGTGCCTGGGAGAAACACAACGGAAGGCACACATGCACACCTTCTCTGGGCATGTGGCTGCCCCCTCCCATTTACTTGTCAACTGCCTGAGCACCTGGAAGGAAGGCGGCACAACCAAGGAAAATGCAAGCAAATGGGGGGGGGGAGCCCTGGAAAGGAATGGGAGGGGGAGCACTGTCTTGGGGGGAGTTATTTGTGCTTTCTTTTTTACTTTCGCAAGGGTTCTGCACCCTCGCAAAAGTCGAGAGGCCACTGCACTTCTGTTTTTCTGCGGGGGTTGGACTAGATGAGCTTTCTTGTCCCTTCTGATTCTATGATTCTACACATGTTCCATCTGCTTAATAAAATTAAACAAATGAAGCAAATTAATCAGAGGAAAACTATTGAGATACTAATTATGTTAATCATGGACCAAACAGGTAAATTCTCATTCTATATAGTGTTTCATTTTCGTACACTGAACAGACAATTGCATATAAATCTGATGCAATAGTCAAATTCTTTCATAGTTTGCGTTTGATCAACAGTGAAAAAAGAGATTCAGCTGCAGATCTATCTACCTCTCCAGATTAGTGATGTCTGACTGTTGATCTACCACCAAAAACACACAAATTGCACTTCTCATGAGCATTATTCCCTTTTAAATGCAGCATCTTTCGCATACGTCCTAGCAACACTTGGATAAGTTAATGCCAGTTAAGTGTCCTCAAACTTGGACCTAATGTAATTTACACAAATGACAGCAAAAGAAAGAAAATGAAATGGAGGAAGACACTATAAGGTTTTTAAAATTTTGTTTGTAGACAAAACAAGGAAAAAATCCTACCATTCTGAACATTGTGGCGTGTTTGGGAACCTGTATAATACACTAAAACAAATATAAAATTTAAAACAAATACAAAATTTAGAGCCCTAGTGGCACAGTGGTTAAATGCCAGTACTGCAGCCACAATGTTGTGAGTTTGATCCTGCAGGGCTCCAGGTTGACTCAGCCTTCCATCCTTCCATAGGTTGGTAAAGTGAGTACCCAGCTTGTTGGGGGCAATTAGCTAAACACATTGTAAACCGCTTAGGGCGTGCTTAACACTGATAAGTGGTATAGAAATGCAACTGCTACTGCTATTGCTCTAACTGCTATATATAAGTACACGTACAAATATGTAGCAATCCAATTTCAAATCAGGAATTTCTTGCTTTGGGTTTGGTTTTTCCAACTTGTGGTACATATTTGTCATATACAGGGAAGTGTGGGTAGGAAGAACTGAAACAAATATAGGTAATTTATATATCTCCAGAACTAAAATTTAGCTGTGCACATATATAGTTAGCCTTAGTTCTGAGTAGTTTTGCACCTTTTTGTTTGACCTAATAAGGGCATTATTGTTGTATGGATTTCAGAATCAGGTCTGAGAAAACATGCTTGGGATTGCACAGATAATCTAATATGTTGCAGTAAGGGATCCTTCCCACTAGATGGCAACATATTCTTGCATTTCTTTGCCTTTGATTTGCAACAAGTCTTTTTTTTTAATTCCACTCTATTTTTATTGTTGAATAAGCTTCAGTATAAAAACTTTATGCATTATTAACTCTCTTTGGGTTGGATTACTTTGGGGGGTATCTGCATTGTTTGCTTAGTTTCATCTGCTGTAAATTGATCCTTTAGGGGTGTAACTACCTGCTTGAACTAGCAAACTGTTGAAAGACAAGTGGTAGAGCAAGTATGTGCATAAACATGTTTGAAAATGTCTTTAATCCTGTATAATTGAAGAGTCATATTTTTTTCTCTGTAAACTAGCTGAAACTGCAAATTTGTTTCTATGTGGTCGAAATATACGATTAAACTAACAAATTAATTTGCAGTAATGCAATCAGTAATGTGACAGGAATAGTGCTCTCCATATTTAACCATATTTTAAAAACAGAATTCTACATTGTCCTAAAATACATGCATATGCATATGATTTTGAGTCACTAAATGAAAGCAGAAGGTGCAGTTATCATCACGCCATTCAAAATAACTTTTTTATAAGGCCTTTTATGTCATTGTATAATGTCAGCTTAAAAGGGATAAGCAGTATTTTTTTACAACTATAAAGAAGTTCTATACTAGTCAGAATCTTTTCTATCTCTCCCATCTTTACAAGTTAGATTTTGTTCCTTAATCATGTTGTTTTCACCTTCCCTTTTCCATAGTCTCAGTTTATTATCTTTGCAGTTGCGTCCGTGGGTGACTCAGAGGTCTACCTGCAATGACAGTGCCTCTGTGAAATAGTGGGAAATATTAGCTCAAAGGGGACGCCTGTGAGAGGGGAATAACCTAGCAGGATCTTTAATGCCTGTATATGTTGGTACTAACGCAGGAACACCAGCCAGAGATTTCAAAGAATATTTGTTTCATTGGAGGAAGTTAACAATTTCACACATACAAGATCCACATAGTGGATCCACACAGATCCACTCATACAAGGCTAACTGAAGGAAAAGGGAGGAGAAATTGGATAGTGAGAAGTCAAGGCAAAGTGGATGATATTTACTTATCTGGAGAGAAGAGACAAAGTGATGTGGCTCAGACTATGGTTCGAGGGTAGTGCAAGAATGGGAACTGGAGCATCAGAGTGACTGCCTGTATCTAGAATACTATGAGCTATCTGGTTCAGAGCTAGAATTTAAATACTCTTTTTCCACGCTGAGGAAATACGGTTCTCTGGCAGACTAGACAATGGGGTCTGGAATGAGCTAGTGACCTTAGCATCAGGTGACAAAGGACTGATGGGAGTCGTGATAACTCTGTAATGGTGGGACAGGTGAGAGGACAAAAGGGGAGTTTCAGTGAACAGAGGAAGAGGGTCAAAAACAATTTGTCAGTCTGTGGACGCAGTTTCAGGCACTATTGTTTCTAAAGATCAAGTCATTGAGGGATATTTGCAAATCCATTACCACTGGGGCTTCCCTGACTATGACCTGTCACGCCCTGAGGTCCAGTCTGACCTACTTTGTATCACACATGTTCAGCCAGTCCTCTCTCACCAGCATGGCACTGCAGCCACAGCAGTGTATAATTTATATTTGCTGATTAAACCACATCATGGAGCGGGAGGGGGGTACAGTGAGTAACACATCCTCTCTCATTTTAGAGACAGATTCTTTCAACTGTTCCTATCCTGTTCCTGATAGGCTTGTGTAAAAATATGTTTGTTTATGGCAACCTTTATTTTCGATGTTGTCTTTGGTGTAATTTGAAGTAAATCACCAATTGTTTATTCATTACACAGGAAGCCCCCATCTTTTGATGCCCTGTTATCTGACAGATCACTCTTTTGACTCTTCCAAATTAAGGACAAGTTCCATTAATTCAACAGGGGTTCTGCTCTTTCATCAGTTCTTCTTGCCCATGGAAGCTTACTTGGAAATGCTTGCACGTGTGTGCTATTTGCAAAGTGAACTGAGGGGTGTGTGGGAAGGTGCTAAGCAGGCTGAGACACTTTGCAAGCAGTATGTGCATGGTCAGTCCCAAGTGAGCCTCCATAAGTCCTTCATGCTCTCTACAGTATAGCACATGGGTTCCACATTTCTACCAATTCTGTTTCCAGACAGTGCTCCAGTCCCTAAGCTGTCAGATCAGTGGGGGAAGCCTGTAACCGTGTATTGCTAAGGCTATGGCAGTGGATCTGGGATTTCTTGGTTTAGATGCTAGACTAGTGAATGCAAGCATTGAGCCATTTGTGAATAAAAGAGGTTCTCATCCACTAATTCCCTGTTATACACTGAAAATACCTTTAAAGGACCATAGTTTCTACAAACTGACAATACAGATGTCTGTGGTTAGAGAAGGGGTGGACAACTGTGGAAGACTAAGGGGTCACATTAGCCCTTCAGGGGAACTTTGAGAGCTGCACTCCCCCACTTCACCTGCTCCTGCCAAAAAAAGAAAAAGAAAGAAAGAATATTTGCTCCCCAGTGTCCTCAACTCTCCCCTAGTAGACATCACTCACTCTCAGTAATTGCAGTGAGCACTGTGAAAATCTTTACATTTGGCACATTAAAGAGTAGAAATCCCACATATGGCCACAGTGGTGGGACTGCCTGAGAGGAATCCTCACAGTTGGTGGCACTGGTGGGATTGTTGTGTGTGCCTTCAAGTCATTTCTGATTTATGGCAACTTATGGCAAACCTAAGGCAAATCTATCACAGGCTCTTCTGGGGCTGAGAGTATATGAGTCATCTAAGGTCACCCAATGGCTTTTCATGGCCAAGTAGGGCATTGAACCCTAGTCTCCAGGGTCATAGTCCAATGCTCAAACTACTATACCGCTCTGATTGTCACTGGTAGGACTGCCCAGGTGTATACCCTACTACTGGTGGGGTAAGGGTCGCAAAACCCCTACATTTGGTGACCACAGCAGTGGAATGAAGGGTAGAGACCTCCTACAAAAGGTGGAAACCCTACATGGCCCACCACAGGTGGTCGCTGCCACAGTGGCCTACCCTGCTATTATAGAGCCTTGTGACTTGCTTTCTTTGGCGAGTCAAAATAAATTGAAAAGGAAGCAAATGGACAATAAGAGACCACGATATGGACCATGGAGCCATTAATACTTGTTGCTTATCTTAATTGCCTCTGGCACTGAAGTCTAACATGAACTATTCAAAGACATAGCCATGTTAGTCTGGATCAGTACGCAATATGCAAAAGGATCTTGTAGCACCTTTGAGACTAACTGAAAGAAAGAAGTTGGTAGCATAAGCTTTTGTAGATTTAAGTATGCTTTAATGAAGTAGACTTAATTCTATGAATGCTTATGCTACCAGTTTCTCTTGTGTGACTTATGCTACATTTCTGTGGATGCATAAAATAGTCCCACAGCTACTTTGACTGCTCTCTGTGCCTCGAAATGAAGAACCTTCAGATTACAAAGAAACTGAAATACAGATATAATCCCTACTGTGTCTTAATCAAAAACTGCCCTAGAAGAATGGATATATAATAATAAAGAGAGAGGGAGGAAGAGGGAGAATAAATAGGCCTGCTTATTTAAAATAAAAACAAATCTTTAAAACATTGCTGAAGAATCCTCAACCTGAGCAAAACAAACATTTTTACTCTTGGTCATTCCACAAGAATTAATGTTTCTGTGTTAGGGAAGGCAAGCAGCCACTACAAGTAGAACAGTTGTACACATGGGTCGTTAGAAAATACTAAATTAGACATTTGGGCACAAACAATGTTAACTTCAGTTAACTTCAGTTAACATTGTGCTCACATGTCCAATTTAGTATTTTTATGATACTGTTTGAACTAAGAAAATTATATTGGTTCATTTGGGCAGGACCACTAAGGCATTTCCTCAAATAGCACAAATTATAGGACGTTGATGCTTCTATATTAGGATGGGGGGGGACTTTTGATAACCCATATGCCATTTTATTTTCAGATACTACAACAATACAAGACATGAGGCTTCTTTTCTTTCCTATCAATTGTCTGAAATTTAGCACCTTCTTGTAAAATCACAGGCAAACCAGTTGGCATGTCAAGAATCAATATTGCCAAGTGAAATAGCAAGTTTGGTCATAATGTCTATTCAAAATAAATTTTGGCTATGGCCAGAAAATATACATCAGAGATCTCATTCTCTATCAGGGTACCTGAAGTAAAAGGGTCAGAACCAACTATTTATTTCTAGACTATTTCACTGCTATCCTATCCCACTACTATGGCATTTTTCTTTCTAATTCTTAGAAAGAATTTCTTTCTTTTTAATTCTAATTCTTTCACCTTCTCAAATAGATACTGTAAGTATGCCTACCCCCCCCCCACACACACACCCCACATTATTGCTTTAAAAGGAACTGTATTTAAATACTAAAAGAAACTGAAGTGTTTGTATCCCTGGTAAAATTAAAAACAATCTTACCCATCATGACTCTTCAACCTATCAACCTGAGTGCAGCTTGTGTACTATGACAAGAACATTTTGGTTCTTGCCATCTGTACGGGATTACATCTTGTAGTCCACAGCAATAGGTTGTTTTGGGCTTGGTGGTTCACAAGTTGCCTGAGAATGTAGACTCAGCACTTCGCAAGTTATTATTACTCAAGCTGCTGTATCAGCCAGGAACCACAGGTTACAGCAAAGCAAATATCCTACTGCCAGCTGAAGCCAGCCAAGAGGCTTTAGGTACTAATTATTTAAGGGGAGAGAATGGCTAAGGAAAACATTAGCATTATAACGATTGCTGTCTGATCAAGGGAAATTATTAAAAATAAGTGCCAAGTGCTCAAAAATTAATTATCCCAGCATGCTGAAATTGACTAGCCATGATACACAAGACGAAGAGCAGACTTCCGAGTATCTTTTCAGCAGTTGAACAGAATAGAGCTGGAAAACTTTCTCTTACATTTTGGGAAAAAATGTTAAAAGCCTTGAAGATATTTTTGCAAACAGAGAGAGAAGGAGAGAGACAGAGAAACAGTATGATAATAGGAAAAAGTGGCAGTAATATGCCTGCCACTATCAACACCCAGTACCCATGGTCTGGTCTTAAGCTGTGATCATCTTAGATTACATCTCTCTAAGATGTTAACGGAACTGAAATACAAAATTATTGATCTAGCAAAAATATATAACTTTTAAACTCAGTCATTGTTTGCCAAGTCTCCATACCAGAGTAGAAGAAAACAGCCTATACACCAGTATTTAAAAAGGGATTGAGAAAGAAGAGAGGCTCAAGGAAACTACCAATTAGCTTAGTGCTGGTAATATGTTTATTACTGTTCATATGTTTAGGTTCTATTACCCCCAATCCTTGAGCTTTCTTAAAATTAAAATATACAAAAGTTAAATATATATATACCACCTGCTCCCAAGAACAAAGTATCATCAACTTGCCTAATATTAATACATAAGTAATAGGCAATTGCAACCCATCAAATGCCTGGCAGTAGGGAAAGGTTATAATCTAGTGAATAAAATAATGTTGAAGCCAGGTGGGCATCACTGAGGAGAGACTTCCATAGATAGTAGAGGGGGCTTCGTTAACACCCTCTGCCATGACACTACCTTTTCACAGTGGTGGAACTGCATGTTCCTGTGAGGCAAGAGGCTATGCTAATAGTAGCAACGCTGCTGGTAACATCTCTCATGTCAGACAGGCTTTTGCTGAGGAGCCAGACTAAACGTACCAAACAGCCTCTGAACAGGTGCAGTGATTGTGGGGAGTGACACTGGCAGAGAGTCTCTCAAAGACAACAGCAGTGACAACATAGCTAACACTTATTAATACTGTGCAAAGGAAGCACGGTAAACCCCCTTTGAATATCCTTTACCATAAAAAACCCTATGACAAGACAATCCAAAAGGAAACAAGAGACAGTGCCAGAAGACAACACTTCCAGGTCATATGGCACTCAATGAACTACTGGGGTACAGCAGAAGACAACTATGAGTAGTGCTGTGTCTAACGATATAGCTAGACTCAAGTAGAAAGGACGTTCAACTGTCAATATACTCAGAGATGAATTGAAAGTCCAAATTTGCACAACACATATTATAGCAGCATGGAATTTGAGAAACATGATTCAGAGGAAGCTAGACCTAGTAAAATAACATACAAACATTGCAATACTTGAGGCGAGCAAGCTAAAGTGGACAGAAATGGGACATTTTGAGTCAGATAGTTACACAGTGCTTTACTTAGGAAATAAAAATCTAAGCAAAATGGAATGGCATCAATATTAAGGGCAAATATAGCAAAATCAAAGGAAATCATGTGCAGACTGACCATATCCATAAGAGTTCAGGGAAAACCCATCAATATAATCCAAGTTTGTACTCCAGTGAAGGGAAATTTAAACCAGGAGTGAGGATACACTATGACCAGCAGGAGAACACATTATATGACCAAGTAGAAGTAAAAAGATGATGGAAACAATACACTAAAAAACTATATAAAAGAGATGAAAGGTGACAGATTTATTCAAGGAAGAAGTATTTGAAGACAAACCTAAAATTTTAGAAAGTGAAATGGAAGCTGCACACAGAGTATTTTGGAGAAATAAATCACCAGGAACAGACGATATACCAATAGAGCTGCTTCAAGTGACACAGACAGAATCTATTGTACTTCTCACTAAAATCTATCAAGAAATGTGGAAAATAAAAAAATGGAAGATTGGAAATGCTCAATATACTGTCCAGTCCCCAAGAAAGGAGACACCAGAGATTACAGTAATCACAAGACCAATTCTCATGCAAGCAAAGTGATGCTCAAAATTCTACAACAAAGACTTTTACCATATATGGAGAGAGAAATGGTAAGAAATCTCCAAGCTGGGTTCAGGAAAGGAAGAGCCACTGGGGATAATATTGCAAACATATACAGAATACAGAGAAATGGAGTGGTTTTCAATTGGCAAGGGGGTCAAGCAGTGCTGCTCTTTATCATCCTGTCTGTTTAAATCAGGATTATATTCAGAGGAACAGGATATTAAAATTGGAGGAAGTTTAATTTAACAATTTAAGTTATGCAGATGACACCGTAGCACTAGCAGAAAATAACAAAGACTTGGAATGATTACTGAAGAAAGTCAAAGAAGAAAGTGCAAAGGCAGGTTTACAGTTGAACATTAAGAAAAAAAAGAATGACCATCAATGATTTACATAACTTAAAAGTAGATTGTGAAGACATTGAAATAGGTCAACATTTTCCATACCTTGTCATTAGTTAGTCATTAATCAGAATGGAGACTGTAGTCAAGAAATCAGAAGAAGGCTAGGACTTTGAAGGGCAGCTATGAAAGAATTGACAATGACCCTGGAGACCAGTGTTTGATTCCCCACCTCGCCATGGAAATCCACTGGGTGATCTTGGGTATATCATACACTCTCTGTCCCATAAAATCCTGTGATAGGGTTGGTTCAAGGTAGCCATAAGTTGGAAATGACTTGAAGGAACACAAGAGCAAATCAAGCCTGAACTCTCCCTAGAAACCAAGATGACTAAACTGAGACTGTCTTACTTTGGACATATCTTAAGAAGCCTTTCACAGAAAAGGAAATAATGCTTGGTAAGGTAGGAGGCAGTAGGAAAACAGGAAGACTGTATTCCAGATGGACGGACTCAGTAAGTGAAGCCACAGCCCTGAATCTGCAAGACCTGAGCTTGTTGATGATAACATGTCCTGGAGGTCTCATTCATAGGGTCACCGTAAGTCGAAGTCAACTTTACGGCTGTTAACAACAACAAAGCCAAGAATAAGCAACAGCCAGGAGTTGGAAGTCACATTGCCCCCCCACCCCTCACAAGGCCCTGTTAGGACAACACCCTTCATGTTCCCAAATTTGGAGTAGGGGATGAAAATACCCTCATAGTATCTTTCCCAGCCTTTGGGAGATTGCTACTAACTCATTTCACCATATTTCTAAACCCTCCTTCACTTTCACATCCTATGCCAATAAAGGATTGTACAGGCCTTAAAAGTTCTGCAACACTTGAAAAGTGGCAACATGAACAATAGCATCCTGCAAAAGGCTGGGAGGATATTATGGCTAGTGGGGTGTTTACAGGCCACAAAAACATCCTTGGAGCTGCATAAGACATGCAGGATGCATTTTGCCTGCCCCTACTCCAATGCCTGTCATAGACGGCATACAAAGAAAAGTCTCACACATTGATCTCAGGGAGTGGGGTGATTTATGACAGGAGAGGCATTCCATCAAGTAATAGGGCCTGGAGCAGTATAAGGCTTTATGAGTTAAAAAATAGCACTTTGATTGGGGCCAGACAGCTAGCGCAGCCAGGCCAGAATAGGTGTTATATGACCACACCTTCTGGTTGCTATGATAAATCCAGCTGCTATATTTTTATACTAGTTGCATTTTCTGGTTTATCTTCAAAGGCAACACCCCAGATAGTGAATTTCAGTAATTTAACTTGGAAGTTTCTAGAGCATAGACCTCAGGAGCCAGCTCTCCCTTGTCTGTAAAGGGACATAGCTGGGCTACTAACTAAAGAGTTCAGAGAAGACACTCTGCACCACTGAAGCCACCTCCAGTGATGATAATGGATCCAGAACCCTTGAGCTATTAGCTCACTGTTTCAGAGTGAGTGCAACCCCACGTAAAACTTTTTGAACACTACTTATTTGATTAGAAGACTCACCTACTAACAGTATCTTAAACTTAACTTTAATGGTCTTTCAATGTATTGGCCATCATCCACTATTGTGGTCAGGTATTTCCACTGCCTCCTCTGCTGAAAATGTCAAGCAGCATTAGAGTTGTGTGTCCCCAGCACACTGAAGAATTAGATTCCAGAATTCTGCATGATCCAGCTCAGCAGTTTCATGGAAGATATTAAAGAGCTTGATGGATAAATCCAATACCTGCAGAACCCTAAGTTGAAGCATATATTGGGCTGATCATCCGTCACCACCATCACCACCACCTTTCTCCCAAAAACTTACCTTCTGGAGTGAACCATCCATCTAGAAGACGAACCACTGTAGTGCAGTACCTCCTAATTCCAGTGCAGACAGTCTCTCCAACTGTATGTAATGATTAATGGTAGAGTTGCCAGATAGAAAAATATAGATGGCCCAAGAATCCTTTAATAGCTGTACAGAGGAGGGAATGTCACCAGGTGTTGCTTGTCACATAACCAGATGCAAAGCTGCATTTGCTAAAGTTCCCTCTTCTGCACAGCCATTAAAGCAGAGCTTTCCAAACTTTTCATGTTGGTGACACACTTTGTAGACATGCATCATTTCATGACATAGTAATTTAGTAAGTAATTCAGTAAGTGATGGTAGCCCTTCCACCTGAGCCTGGCCTGCTGCTACCCTCACCAGGGTCTTCCTTGGCCTGTGGCAACAGAGGCAGTGGGAGATGCAGCCCATTCACCCATTATGTTTGCGCGACACACCTACACACTGCAGCTGACACATTAAGGTGTTACAACACACAGTTTGGAAAACCCTGCTTTAAAGGGACAGGAGATATCTTCAGTTTTTACTCTGGCAGCCCTAATTGGTGGTTTTGAGATTATCAACAACAAGCCACGGGGTTATACTCTCTCAGTTCCTCTTCCAACATAAGTCATCACGCACAGAGATCAATACAGTTTGTGTGTTAAAACTGGATCTGAGGAACTCTGACCAAAATGGATCCAGAAAGTCTGCTTCCTCCAGGAGTGTCTGGATGTAGCTGGCAATCACTCACTCAAGGACCTTACCCTGGAAGGGAGAATTTGCCAGTGGCCTGAAACTATCAGCTGGGCCCAGGAAGGCCTTCTTTAGGAGTTGTCTTATCACATCTTTTTAACGTTACCTGGGTCTAACCCCTTCCACAAGGAGACTTTAACCACCTCCTTGGCCCAGCTGGCTACATCCTCGTTAATGTTAATGAACCTGAGGAGAAACAAATAAATTCACAATGGCACAAGCCTGCACAAGCACCTTATCCATGCCCTTTGGTTCTTGTTTTGCCAAGGGTAAATTATTAGGTTACAAAGGTAAAGACTACACAAATAGGAAAGATTCTATCTTTTTTATTAGGTTCTAGGCAAAGGATACAAGAAGCACATCTTTATCTTATTTCTAATGCCAGGAGCTCCGAACATGTTACAACAGAAAGATTTGAGCTGCTGGTCAACAGATAAACAGCACCATAGGAGTCAAAATCTGTGTCAAAGCTCACCATTCAGAGTATATTTACAAAAAATTTCCTTGACCTACGTGTATGTTAATTACGTGTATCTTAATTAATCACACCTATTTTGATGGTCTGACTCTGGATTCTTATCAGTGTTTATGAACAGCTTCTTAAGTCACCAGTGCCTTATTAGCGGCAGCTGTCTTGCCTAGCCAGATATCCCAAAATGTCAAGGTCCTATCCTCCTGTGTTACATAAACACAGTAGGGAAACAAGCTGAAAGGCCCACCTGCCCAAAGATATAGAGGCCTAAGCTTGGAAAAGAATTGGGTATACTATTGTTTCTCCTCACTGCAATAACTTCCAGCCATTTCCCACACAGTCCTACCAACTGAAACTCATCCAGCAAAACTGGACAATACAGCTTTCTGGATACATTGCTCGCTTTATAGAATCATAGAATCATAGAAATGTAGAGTTGGAAGAGACCACACGGGCCATCCAGTCCAACCCCCTGCCATGCAGGAACACCCTCAAAGCACTCCCGACAGATGGCCATCCAGCCTCTGCTTAAAAACCTCCAAGGAAGGAGACTCCACTACACTCTGAGGCAGCATATTCCATTGCCGGACAGCCCTGACTGTCAGGAAGGTCTTCCTGAGGTTCAGGTGGAATCTCCTTTCCTGCAGCTTGAATCCATTGCTCCTTGTCCTGGTCTCTGGAGCAGCAGAAAACAAGCCCTCTCCCTCCTCTACATGGCATCCCTTCAAATATTTAAACATAGCTATCATGTCCCCTCTTAACCTTCTCTTCTGCAGACATTACCTGCTGTTATGGTGGCCTCCAGTTTCTGCTAAGTGCAAGCATTTTAATTCTCCAAAGGTCATGCAAATAAATCACAGTGGGCACTAGAAAGCTCCATATCCTCATTCTGGACGGCATGTAATAGCCCCAAACTGACCCACAGAAATTCCATTGGGGAGCATGGAGAGTATGCAATAGAGTAGAGATGTAAGATTTATTCACTCCCTTCACCATCAACAAGCAGATTTAAATGTGAGCCTATAGTAATATTTGACTGCATGCAGTGGAAGATTTTACTGCCTCTGCACAAGCTATAAAAGGGAACAAGTGGAAAACATGGGTGAGAAAAGTCATAGATGGAACTTTTCAGTTTCTTTCTGATAAGGCTTAATATTCTAACATTAAAGTAAATGTGCCTCCGTAACTGATAACATTAATGTTCTAGTATTAATGTAAATGGAACTTAATTCATCTGTTACTGCACCCCACCAGTGTTAACAAATCCATTAGATTGTTGAGCTTGCTAATAATGAACAACACATGATAAGCCCTTTCTGCTAATGTTTCAAACTATTATTCACATGTGTGGCCTGATTACACTTGGAATGCTCCAACAAATCCTGGGGCCCTTTCACACTATGCAGTTAAAGTGCTATGATTCCACCTAACTACCATAGCACCACCCTAAGGAATCTTGCGGTTTGCAGTTTACAGAATTCTCTAAATTTGGAATTATCTCCCAGAGAGTTTTAGTGGTCTTATCTGAGAGTTCTTTGGTCTGATCTGGGAGGATCTTACACTATTTCAAAAGCAACAGAAGATAATAAAACTTAAAACAAATCATCTGTCCTTTTAGAACATTGTTCACTGTCTCTCTAAATATTTATAGGTGATGATATACTACTCCAAATGATACACAACATTGACCTCAGTGTTTTGGATGCCTGCTGACTGATCAGTCCTGAAAACAAACTATTTTTGTAAGATATGAATATGAATAGTACCTTTATTTTGGTCTGGACATAACTGTGTTTTAACAATAAAAATAAAAGACAGCATTCATGAAAACTGACTCCAACTGTATTGTTGGAACCTAATTATGTATTTGAGTCATAAATTGTTTCTCAGAGTAAAGCAATTTTTTCCCAAATTATTGTACTGTATATTAACTGTTTGAATAAGACATGCATGATTGTATCTCTTCAAAACAAGGCTAATAGTCATACAGTTTATACTTGCTTGGTTTTTATCTGGGATTTCTGCCCTTCCCTTTTTGGAGCACACATTGGGCTACACCCTTCACAGCTTGCTTATGGCTTTTTAACACTATCAGCAATGGAAACAGCAAGCATTAAAAAATATATACCAAGCCACCACCCTGGAAAAGTGAAAATTCCCTATGCAACAGGAAGAGGAAAATACATTGTCAGACACCTAGAGAAAATGGCAGTACCCAGCCACAACAGAAGAAACGTTCCAAATCATTTTTAATGCTAACCATTACTCCCCCATGCTTATTTGTCAGGTATGGACTGTTATCGGGCTGTACACTCCCACTCCATGACGGCTTAATCGGCAAAAATCATTTAACTGGCATAAGATATAAACTATACTCTGAAAGAGCTGCAATGCAATGCTGGTGAAAGAGGACTGGCTGAACACATGCGATGCAAAAGTAGATCAGATGGGACCTCAAGGCACGCCCAGGTCATAGTCAGGAAAGCTCCGGTGATAATGGACTCACAAACCTCCCTCAATGACTTACCTTTAGATACGCTAGCACCCAAGACTGCCTCCACAGAGCAACTTCAGCCCCCTTCCTCTGTCACCAAAACTCCCCTTTTGTCCTCTCACCTGTCCCACCATTAAAAAACTACCACGATTGCCATCAGTCCTTTGTTATGTAATGCTAAGACCATTACCTTGTTCTGGACCCCACTGTCTACTCTGCCAGAGAGCCATTAACACCTTCCCCTTCAGCGTGGAAAGAGAGTATTCAAACTTTGGCTTTGAGACAGCTCCTGGTCCTCTGGATAGAGGCTGTAACTTCGCTCCTCCAGCTGCCCTTCTTGTACTACCCTTGGACTCTAGTCTGAGCCACATCACTTCTGGCCTTTCCACACTAGACTGTTATAGTGCTATTATTCCACTTTCAACATTTGCTGGATGGCAGTACGTGTGAAAGGGATCTAGGAGTCTTAATAGACCACAAGCTGAACATGAGTCAGCAATGTGATGCGGCAGCCAAGAAAGCCAATGCAATTCTCGGCTGCATCAATAGGAGTATGGTGTCTAAATTGAGGCAGGTACTGGTACCACTCTACTCTGCTTTGGTTAGACCTCATCTTGAATACTGTGTCCAGTTCTGGGCACCCCAATTCAAGAAGGACATGGTCAAGCTGGAGCAGGTCCAGAGGAGGGCGACCAAAATGGTGAAGGGCCTGGAAGCCAAGCCCTATGAGGATAGACTTAGAGAGCTGGGTATGTTCAGTCTGCAGAAGAGAAGGTTAAGAGGGGACATGATAGCTATGTTTAAATATTTGAAGGGATGCCATGTAGAGGAGGGAGAGGGCTTGTTTTCTGCCACTCCAGAAACCAGGACAAGGAGCAATGGATTCAAGCTGCAGGAAAGGAGATTCCACCTGAACCTCAGGAAGAACTTCCTGACAGTCAGGGCTGTCCGGCAGTGGAATATGCTGCCTCGGAGTGTGGTGGAGTCTCCTTCTTTGGAAGTTTTTTAAGCAGAGGCTGGATGGCCATCTGTCGGGAGTGCTTTGAGGGTGTTCCTGCAGGGCAGGGGGTTGGACTGGATGGCCCGTGTGGTCTCTTCCAACTCTACATTTCTATGATTCTATGATTCTACCATCCTGTGGAATTCTGGGGTTTGCAGTTTTACTGAGGCCCAAGAGCTCTCCGGCTGAGCATTCCAAATGCCCCTCCCTAAACTGCAAACCGCAGGGTTCCACAGGATGTTGAAAGTGGAATAACAGCACTGTAACAGTCTAGCGCAGAAATGGCCAAAATTACACCTGCGGGGTCGTTGGCATCCAAGGCGAGCACCAGACGAGGACGACAGCACAGGCCTCCCTCCGACCCAGGCTAGCCTGTTGGGAAGGGTGTCTTTCCACGCGCACCAGCTGGAGTGGGTGTGGTGACATTTAAAATAGGAACACAGCGAAGCGCTAATTAAAGGCTTTAAACAGCTTTGCGGCCACGGTGCGTCCACTGGTCGCAAGAGACTCCCCCCCCCCGTCTCCTGCAGGAGCAGCATTCAGTCACAACCGACGGGCGCACCACGCCCAGCTAAATACCACTCTCACTGTCACTGGGGAAAACGCCCTCGGCTTGTTGTCGCTCCGGCTCTCCTCAGTGCGCAGGCGGGGGCGGGGGCGCCGCTGGGACAGGGACTCGCAGAAATCACGATCCCGGCGCCACGCACGGCTTGAGCCACCCCGACTGGCACCGCCCCACTCCCGCTGCCGCCCCCGCCCCCCTGCCGTGGTACTTTGAATATTTGGCCCCTCCCACCACCGAAGAATGCCGAGTGTAGGCTCGTGGAAAAGTGCGACCGAAGCCCCGCCCCGGGAAGCTTGGGTTATCCAATGAGAGAAGCGTGCCTGGCAAGAGGGGGTGGGGGTGACGGCGCTGGTCCCTGGAGGCGGGCGAAGGTGGTGGGGGGGAGGTGAGCGGTAAGCGTAGAAGGCGCGAGCGAGCGTGGAGTTTGGGCGCGAGGCGGTGGCGTCGTCGTTGCCGACCCCCGAGGCGTCGGTCTGAGGTGAGGGCGCGAGTGGGGAGGGGGACAGAGCGAAAGAACTGTAGGGTGGGAAGGGGATGCCGCCTTTCTGTATCCCGGACGGGGACCTGTGGAGGTCGGAAACTGGCGCCTAGTTCTTCAGAGCCACCCTGATGGCCTCCGCAAGTAGCCCTGTCGCTTTGTAGGATTCACGGCTTGAACCTGGGGGGGGGGGGGCCGCGGGTAGGTTAGGGTGGGGATTTAGCAATGAATATCCGAGGCTTTGTATGAGGTTAAGTGCGATTTTTCTCTCTCGCCCCCCCCCCCGCCTCCGTCGCGGCCAGGGCAGGGGAGGCGACTTAGGCTCCCGTCCGGATAGGGGCTGAATGGAGTTTCTGTAGCTCCTGGCTGTGTGTCCGTTGCTGCTAAAAACTTGCTGGCGTTTCAGAAGTGTACTGAGCAACCCGAAGTTTGGTAGGAACCCTTTAAAGAGCGCTTCGTAGGACTAATATTTCTGCCTCCCTGTAACTTTCTGTCAGTCTGAATCTTAGGCCGTTCCGCACTAGACTGTTGTAGCGCTATTATTCCACTTTGAACATCCTATGGAATCCTGGGGTTTGCGGTTTAGGGAGTAGTCAGGATTCCATGGGATGTCGAAAGTGGAATACTCGCACTATAGCGGTCTAGTGCGGAAATGGCCGCAGTCTCTGGAGCCGTTCAAATATGTTTCCAAATTACTGTGTAAAGCCAGATCGCTCTTTCCCAATTGCGGTTTGTTGACAAATCTGGCGCACGCGGTTATCATTACCATGGATTTGGTTTCAGCACATCATTTTTTCCAAGAAGTTGATTTTAAACGACATACTTGAATTCATCCCCCTTCCCATTGCAGAAGCTTTGGAAAGCATTTACACAATAGGCTTAAAGATTGCACTTGGGGAACTGTATACGCAAAATCTTTTGTCCTAATGATTCGTGCCATTTTGCTCATACAAGCCATCCTTTTATGCTGTATAGCTGTAGTAAAGATCCTGTGGGAGTTTTGCATGTATGGTTGATTAACGGACACATCGTGGATCAGGGGTTTACTACTTGGAAAATATTTGTGCGTAGCAATATAGAATATAAGCTGTTTATTCATTCCCATGAATATTGTAGTACTATAAAGCTGTGGGTTGTTCGTGCAATACTGATGTGTAACTTGTGTGACTGGGTGTGTAATTCATGGTGATCCTCATATGAATTATGTACTCTTCTTAAGTAGAAAATAATGTGTGGAACATTGTGGAGAGATTGCCCAAAGTAGCTTTTCTCGTATGATATTTCGTATTATTAAATTGTTAAACTGTTAAGTTCAAGCTGGAGAAAGGTGCAATAAAAACATTCCTGTGTCATGGGTATCTGCAGAGATTTAGAGCAAAGGGACTGCACAGTGCTATATGCTGCCAGTTAACATGCATAATGTGCTGCTGTAACACGTGTATTTTCCTGGTCTATGCCTGTCTGTGCTATATTCCTTAGCGTCATGATCCGTGACCGTTAGAGGCCTACACATTGTACCAAAAAATGATGAGAATGTTGACAGCACTTATGTAGAAAAGTGCTATATTCTAGTTTCACATGGGTTATAATGAACTCTTAATAAAACATTATTTCAAGAGAGAAACATTAAAAAAAATTAAGAGAAGGAAAAAATCCAGATGAACAACGTCTTAATGGATATACTGAGAGAGAGAGAGTGTGTGTGCTGACATCACTGACTTTAATATAATGTTGATGACATCATGTGGCTTGTCAAGAAAAGGGTCCCCAGGTTCTTGAATGATTTCTTTTATCTTGGATACATTGATGACTGTTCTGTAAAAAGTAGCAGTTGAGTTTGGCACTTAATTGGAGCTTGAAGTTCTAAAGGAGCCTTAACTGATTGTTTTGCTTTTCACGTTGCTGTCAGCCCCTTTTTACATCACTGGAAATAAGAGAACTTTAGCATTACTTGGTTTTTTGATTGTACAAACATCTACAGCTTGTGTTGGGGGAAAAGCCCTAATATTGTCAGAAACCTGTTCTACCATATCTGAGAAATCTGGAAATGTCACCACCAAAGTCAAAATCCTTGTCCCAACAAGAATAGATCCAGTGAATCAAGTGCTGAATGGTAGGTCAACACTGATGTAAATTTCAACTAGTTACTCTAGTTGGAACTAGCAATTGGATTAGACCCAGATCTGCCAAGATAGGTTGATCTGGCCTGCTGAGAAACTATACAGGTTTTTCACCTAGGCCTGAAATTCTTTCCTTCAATTTCCTTTTACTAAACATAACGATCCTTAGGCATTGTTAATACAGTAATAAGGTAGGTGAGCTTCTGACTCAGCTTATAATCCATCCCAGCTTCTGTTATCTAGGCAAGAAACAAAAGGCCAAAGTACAGTTCTAACAGAAAGTAATGGTAAGTCATGTTTTTAAGAAAAAATCCAAAATCTACATTAGAACAATAGCATTTTTAGGTCAGTTTGGATCATTATGCAAACTTTTGAGAGATGTTACAGCAACAATAACATGATGTTACTCTTGCAACGTTTGACTCATTTTCATTTTGAAATGTGAAAGGGAGGAATGATAGATTCTCTTCAAACTATATACATAATGGTTACCAGGTGTTCCAATTTGTAGAGGATATCTAGTATTTGAGGACTTGAAATCCAGTTCCATATGAGGGCAATATGGGAAGCCTCAAATCCCATATTCATTTATTTGTTTAATGTGGATGCCATTGGTGCTCCCCACAGACCAACCCATCAGCATTTGGTATACAGCAAGATATCCATATATACCAAATGCTGGTAGTTACCCAGTGGGATAGGGGCTGATAAGGTGCTACACTTTTTGTTCTTCCCCAGCTGGTCATGCGGAGCAGCCAAAATCATGCCTCATGTTCTCCTTTTTAAAAGTCATCTGTAGAGCTTAGAGAAGAAAGAGTGGGCACCAGCCATGTTTGCAGTACACACTTAACCCATCTGAAACCATTCTGCTGCATACTAAATGCTTTGGTGTGTTGTGCATGCCATCTGCTCTTCACAAAAATGGGCGCCCACCATTCTCATAAAAGATTGACCCTGGTGCATTTGGTAGGCAGTAAAATATCCTCAGTTGAGGGTGGATCTGTCTGTTGTGAAGCTGTCCAGTACCTGCTTTTCCTGTTCTCAGTTCTACAGGTAACTGAGAAGATTACGTGATGCAGGCCTGTTTAAGGCCCACCTGAAATTTTGTGAGATCTCTAATGTCATGAGGCCCTGGAACTCCCTTGAGACAAACTATAGAGAGGCCTGTCTCTTATGTACTAGTCAGCCTTTATCTGACTGGGCAACAGAGAGGTTTGTCCAGTGTTGAGGTCTGAAAAGCCTGACAACCCTAACATACATGTAACAACTCCCTCTATCCATTAAGAGTTTTCACTGCTGCTACAGTCAGTGCCATGGTGCCTACCCTTCTCTCAAAAACGCATGCACCATATAATCAGATTACACAAAATAGACTACAGCTATGATGGATGTTACCTACATAAGTTTGTAATTTTAAAATTTCAATAAAGGAAGAAAATTGCAAAATTTCAACTGCAACTAGAATTAGAGAGCTTATGAACTTTGTAAGCTGCTGCCTCCCTCTGGGAGGGAGATTGGTGCACAGCTTCCCGATTACATCTACAACTGAAGTCTTGAATTTATGTTCTGTTTAAAAAATATGGGGCAGCAGTCACTTCTCATTTCAGAAGATAGAAAGAGATGATCTTAAAATGAACCAGGAATTTCCTTCTCTATACAAAGTGTGGGTTAATCATTTCTCTCACTTAATGCTTTGGCTAAAAATACTGAGACATTGTGGGAAATAGCTAGCTACATACAAAACAGATGGGCAGAATAGTGGTTGCACATTGACATCTTTTTATCACCTGGAAAAGACTTGTTTATTCTCCTGGAGTTTTAAATATACTAATGTCTTAATGCTTGCAGTGTTTTAAATCAGGTGAAATTAATGGAGTATTGTTAAATTATGGACTGCTTATATTGATGTTTTCATTTTATGAGACTGTTTGTGAGTGTGCTGGTTTTTTTGTGACATTAATATTATTGCGTGCAAACTTGCTTTAAGTTGCCTGTCAGCTTCTGGTGACTCCATGAATTTTATAGGGTTTTCTTAGGCAGGGAATACTGAAAGGTGGTTTTGCCAGTTCCTTCCTATGAACTAGTACTTACAGCACCCGATGTTCATTGGTAATCTCCCATCCAAGTACTAATCATGGCTGACCCTGCTTAGCTTCCACGATTAGATGGAATCTGGTGCCTTTAGGCTATCTAGGCCCTGTTAATATTAATATGTCCTGCTTTTTGCATGTAGCTAATATATAGATTTTTTTAAAAAAAATTGCGTACTGTGTATCAATCTGAGAATATTTTTAATTTGGAACAATTCATGAATATAATAAAAATATCTCTGAGTACAATCCAAACCACTTGACAAACCTGCTGGAGAAGGATAAGACTGGACAGGATTTCTGTTGGCAGGAAGGGCACCATGCATCTGAGGCCTTTTCGCTCTGTTAGCCTGGAACTGTTGTAGCACAACACACAAACTCCACAACTACTCTCTCATTTGTTCTGGCTAGCTGCTTGAGCTTGGGATGCAGCAGTGGATCCTCAACTCAATCACTCTGCAACCCCACTTTTGACTGCTGTTCTCATCTTCAAGGGAGGTGCTTGATTATGTGTGTTCTGTACTTTCTCTCCCTTTTTAAAATAGGTTTGGAGACTGAATTGGTGTTCTGAACATGTAAACCAAACCTTATTTTGATATCTCAATTTCAAGTTGTTACTCTGTGACAGACTTGTGTAACTAGTTGTATGTTGACAGGAATTAACATTTCACCAATGAGTGAACTACTTCATTAATGGGGGGGAAATCCACAAGCTATATACCAGCATTACCATTTTTCCTGCATACTGTGTTCATTTTTTTCAAAACACTTAAAATTGATTTATATCTTTCCCTGTTAGGTCATTGGATTATTGTTTGAAGGTGAAAATGGGGGAGATAGAAGGCACTTACAGAGTACTGCAAACTCCGGGTTCTCGTTTGGGAGTCCAGAAAAATTCTGGAGTGAGTACTTTGGAACCAGGACAAAACCTGTCCTCTGCCATAGCATCGGCACCAGCTAAAGCACATGAAAGGTCTCTGCAGATCAAAATAAAGCTTTTGGACAACACTGTGGAGGTGCTTGATGTTGAGGTAAGCTTCTAATAAAGCTTGGGATATATTTTAATTATTCTAAGTCCATTTTTTGTTTTGTTTTCCATCTCTGTCAGAGGAAATTCTCCATGTAGAATATAGAATCCAGATACAACAAATAAAAATGGCTTGCTTAGTATTTGATCTGAAATGTTTTGCTGTTAACTTGGATTGGAATATTCAGATGTTTTTGTGTTGGTATGGATTTTGTGCAACTTCAGCAGAACATGACATAAAATGCTGTGCTCTTAGATACAATTGTTTTAAATCAATACAAAGCCATCTGATTTACTTGAAATCTAAACTGTGTATGACTTACTGTATTTTGAGTCCTAGCAATCAGAAACTGTTTTTGGATTTTAGAGGATTTTTGAACGTTGGCTCTACAGGAAGTAATCTGGAAGTTTTACACTACCCTGTTATTTCCTGTGGTTTTACAAAGAAATTCAGCTGTTACTACAGGGAATATAAAAGCTATATACACACAAAACTGTGCAGTTAGACAGCAACAGCAGCAAGCTTTGCTGTACAAAGGAATAACAGAAAGAAAAAAAGTCATAAAGATAATTTCATCAACAGTCTACTTGGAGACTTCCATGAATCAGTTGTGTTGGAATATCACTATTTGACAATGTGTGTTTTCTACATATAGTAGCTTTTGGACAGCATTTGGCAGATTCCCAGTGTTTCTAACCACTTCCAAAGAAGGAAGAAAACCTATTTTTTTAATTTCAGAAAAAAATGCTTGTTTTAAAAATTCTGATGCTTTTTCTTTTTTTTTCTTTTTTTCTGTTTTTGGCCTTTCTTCTGCAATGCATTACTTGTATTTCATAGAGTTTTCTCACTGTGAAAAGTATTAACAGCTTTTAAAATGCAGGATGTGGGAGGATGGGCTCTTTCAAATCCTATTAAACACTATACTACAAGAATCTAAATACTGTTCAACATAGTCAGTGTCTTGTGTCCTAAGGAAAAAAAATCCAGAAAGAATCACTGCCAGATGTTTCTCATGACACTCATGACTCTGAATACTCTAAATATGGCCAGTAAACTGTCTTAAGCTTATTTTTATCTGCCCTCAGACAAGAGTTAGTAATTCATGGCTGTGGATATTGCAGGTTCTTCTAAAAAGCAATTTAGGCTTTCCATTCTCCCTGTTATTCGGTCTACTATATTGTTAAACCTGTTATTTTTCTTAATGGCCTGACGTTCCTTTGAAACAGATTTTGAGGTCAGACATTTTACCTCCTATGAACTACTAGTCATCACAAGTAGCATGTGGACTTTGGCTAGTTCTTGCCTTAAGAAATAAGTTCTGTTTTTTTGAGAAAGAAATTACCTTGTTCTGGGTAATAGAACTCATTTTTTCAGTGTAACAATAATAGCATGGTTTCTGGCTAATTCAAACTGTTCTCTATGACAGAGATACTTAAAACTGTAATCAGTTACTAGATTGGCAAGTGGGTTAACAGATAATTTGGTTTAGGTGGATGGTAGGGTACAAGTTTTTCTTCCTGCTGAAAGAAGAAGCAGTGGCACCATGACCTTCCAGTTTCATACTGCTTAAGAGCAGGAAGGAGTTTTATGAGAGCAAAAAGGGAGATAGATGGACTTCTCTCTCCTTACATTCTTACTCAAGATTAAAACTTTCTGTGTTTAGCTGGCATTAATGGTATCTCCAGAGATACGCTGCTGTTGCCACTGCCTGTTAAAGATATGATGGTAACAGAGGCATATTATCTTGGGCTGTCTGATAGTCTTTTGTAGACCACATTGCAACTGCTAGCCGACAATTGTCTTTCTGTAGCATAGTGGTACATTGTCCTAATTGGTATGCATTTATTGATTACACTTCTCTGAAAAAAGAATATCTTGATGTAAAACTTCAAAAGAAAGTATCACTTAAACCTCTTTAGTTTCTGAAAATGTGAATGCTAGTTACATTTCCCATATTGTATTTTCTGTTACCCTTCTGCTCTTAACACTGTCCTGCCCTTTGTGCCGTTTTTCCCCTCCAGGCTAGTTACGTAAAATTTAGGAAACTATTCTATGTCAAGTCAAACTACTGGTCTATCTAGCTCAATATTTTTGGGGCTCTGCAGGGTTCAGATAGGAATACTTCCTTGCCCAACATGGATATTGAACTAAATTGTGTACTCTACCCTGAAGCTACAACCCTTCACCTCTTTCTATTACTTTTTTACTCTTTCTCTGTTGTATTTCATCATTGCCCTGTAATAATCTAGTCTGCAGCAGTCAAGGTCATGCCATCCTGGTTCATTTAAACGATATTAATAGAAACACCTTAGAGAAATGCCAGCTTTCTGTATGACGAGGTCTAGTATCAAAGCTCATGAAACACATACATGATTGCTTTTGCAAGTTTGTACTGTCTTTTTCATAATGGATCAGACTGTATGTACTTGGCAGAGCAGTAACATAAAGTCAAAGGCTGTATTTCCATTCTGATATTCCAGCAACATTGATAAATTAAACATTAGTATAATACACATGTTGAAAGTACTTATTTTCCCTTTCCATTCTTACCTTTAGCAGTTTCCATTTTTCCATGACCCCTTTAATCTAATGAGCATGTCTGTTCTTTATTGGTCTATGGTGTGTGTGTTGGGGAGGTTCAGTTTCTTTCTAGTTCAATAAACTTAGGGTTCTTCCACGGAATGCTGGCACAGCCTGTTCTGCTTCAGCTCCATTTCTGTTGGCAATGAGGAACTCAGTTCACTACTCCTGGGGAAAATGATATAATCTGGGGCAGAGATGTATGGTGCATTTTTTTGTGGAAACTTCTGGAAAATTGTCTGATGTTCTGTTTTTCTGTGGAAATTTTACACACACACAGGGAGATATCTGTGCATGTTTGTGTTTATCAGTTGCCTGGGTCATTATACTGTTCATCATGTTAGATGGGCTAAACTGTAGGATAAGAAGTTACAGTTATTCTTCTGAGGAGACAAATATTGACAAACACTAGTGCTCAGAGGAATAGATTAACAAATATACTGCTAAATTTATTTGTTTTACAACATCTTTTGCTTCTCAGTCAATCACAAGTACAAGTAGTCAAGACAAAATGTAAATTGTCTATACCCATAGGTTTACATATATCGTTTAGTGAAACAAAAGGTTCAACTAGTTGTACTGAATCAAGTTTTTTTTCTCAGCTTGAAATGGAACTGATAAATAGTGCAGAGAGTGAATGAGTGAAATCGAAGGTACTATAGTTATACCTCTGAAAATAAAATTAAACTGTTGATATAAGATATGTCAGATACAGCTCTCTTTAGGTGTGTGATCTATTTCCACACCTATTTGAACCTGTTTGAATAGAATGTTTAAACTAAATGTGCTAAATCAGATAATATTATTTAGCACACAGGAATTTTTTCCCACATCACTGATCACATCACATCGCAGGGCTCAGCTAGATAGAGAAAAGGTCAGAATTTAGAACACACGGAAGGACTTATACAAATGTAATTTATCTCTCTGATCCCAGGAATTGACAATATGACTATATCATACTAGACAGATTTGTAATACACTAGTTACAAGGTTATAAGCTTGGTTTGACTGTTCCTGGATGAAAATGGGAAACAAAGGAGTGGGAGAATGAACTGGTTTGCTTCAGCCCTTAAATGATATAGAACTGGCGGGACACATGGCTGGCTGGAATTCTCTGGTGCACTCTGGAACCCTCTGTTATGGTCAAGCGTAGAGAATCTGTAGCCCTCCAGAGGTTTGGATTTCAGCTCCAGCAAGCCCTAGCCTGTGTGTCCAGTAGTAAGAAATTGTGGAAATTATCTTTGAAAACATCCATGTGGTCGACAGGTTCCCAGCCCTGTGACATTTGGTAAAGATACACTGCAGAATATCAATATCATTTCTGTGGTTATTTTCACAAGGATACATGTGTTTGTGCAGACACAGCATCTATAGATATATGTGTGGCAAAGGCTGATTCTTGGAGTTATGGATGCTTTTCCAAATATACCATTGTAGTTTGTAGTGTCGTTGTGTGCCTTCAAGTCATTTCCAATTTATGTCACTCCTAAGGTGAACTCCTCATGGGATTTTCTTTACAATATCTGGTCAGCAGAAGAGGGTTGTAATTGCCTTCTTCTGTGGCTGAGAGAGTGTGACTTGCGCATGGTCACCTTGTGGGTTTCCATGGTGAAGCAGGGATTCAGACCCTGGTCACTCAGAGTCCAAATAGGTTACTCAAACCACTACACTACAGCAATCCTCTTACTTTTATACCCTTCCCAAATATATGTATATACATATTTTGCTGGAAGAAATTTACATGGATGAAGTTGCACATTTATTTAAATAATTTATTCTGCAGGGACTGAAGTTGAGTCATAACTTCTTAGGACCTTGTCATTTTGAATAGGAACACTGAGAACTAATTTGTATCACTGTCTAATTCCAAGACTCTTCAGTATAAATCCTCCTTTAATTTCAAGCATGACTGTCCTTTTTGTAGCAAGCAGCATATGTCTTGAGTCCCGTTCAGCAGAAAAACTGAGATAGAAATCAGATAAATAAATCAAGTAAATAAATTGCTCATGGTAGCATTGAAGCATTTATTCCCAAATGTTCATCCATCTAGGGTTTTTATTTGTTTTGTTTGTGCTGGAGACAGTGTTGCTTGGTGGAGTCCTTGATGGTCTGACTTTGTGATTTAAATTAAGAAGATAAAATAGTTCAATTACGCCTCTGATTTCAATTAAGTTTTCCATTGATGCATCATATTTTCTGAACAATAGTTCAGATATTACAACTAGGTCATGTTCAATTATAGTTAAGTGGAGTATAATGAATCCTATTCAATTTTTACAACCAAATATTGCATCTCTTTGTGGTGCTGCGTCCATTTTCCATACTTTCCCTTTTTTAAACTGTGATTAGGGAGCCTGTGAAAAGGGACTATCCCCCTTGAACTGTGGTGCCCAGAACTGGACATGTTAGTCCAAGCGAAGTCTGGCCAAAACAGAATAAAATGGCACTATGATTTCCTTTAGTTTGTACACTATGCTCCTATTGATGCAGGCCACAATTGCATTTGCTGCATCATACTGTTGACTCATGTTTAGCTTGTGGTCTACTAAGACTGCTATATCCTTTTTGATACATCCTAGATGTGCTGCTTTCAAACCAAATATCCGTCATCCTATATTGGTTACATTTTATTTTTCCTGACTAGATGTAGTACCTTACAGTTGAAATTCTTTTGTTTTTGTTTAGTTTTTTTCCCCAGCTCTCCAAACTGTCAAAATCATTTTGCATTCTGTTCCTCTCCTCTCATTCATTAGCTACCCCCTTCCCATTTGATGTTATCTGCAAATTTGATAGACATGCCTTCCATTTCATCATCTATGTGATTTGTAAAGATGCTAAATAAACTGGACTTATGAAAGAACCCTGAGGCACCCCATTAGTCACTTCTCTGCAGGATGAACAGCAACCATTTGTGAGTAGTCTTTGGGTTCAGACTGTCCACTAATTACAGATCCACCTAATTATAACAATGTCTAACTCACAGTTCAGCAGCTTGTCTGCAAGAGTATCATGGTGTACTCTGTCAAAAGCTTTACAGAAAACAAGATGCACAGTGAGCCCTTGATACAGATATACAGTGCCGCAGAACTCTCACAAAAGTCAAAAAACCATGAATTATTTCCCTCTGCCAGAGTGAGCACTCCCCCTCCCCCTTTCCCATTCCCTTGGTTTTTGGCTGAGCAGATGTGCCTTCCTCTCTCTGTGCCCAGGCAAAGAACAAGTAAATGGGAGGAGGCAGTCCCATGGGCAGAGAAGGTGGACGCAAGCTTTTCCCGCTCCATTCACTTGCCTTTGCTGGGGCAGAGAAGGAAGGCAGGGTGCCTGGGGAAACAACAAGTGAATAGAGAGGGAAGATGCGCATGCGTGTGAGCCTTGTCCCCTTCATTTGCTTGTCCAGTTGTGAATCATAGAATCATAGAAATGTAGAGTTGGAAGAGACCACACGGGCCATCTAGTCCAACCCCCTGCCATGCAGGAATACCCTCAAAGCACTCCCGACAGATGGCCATCCAGCCTCTGCTTAAAAACCTCCAAGGAAGGAGACTCCACTACACTCCAAGGCAGCATATTCCACTGCCGGACAGCCCTGACTGTCAGGAAGTTCTTCCTGAGGTTCAGGTGGAATCTCCTTTCCTGCAGCTTGAATCCATTGCTCCTTGTCCTAGTCTCTGGAGCGGCAGAAAACAAGCCCTCTCCCTCCTCTACATGGCATCCCTTCAAATATTTAAACATAGCTATCATGTCCCCTCTTAACCTTCTCTTCTGCAGACTAAACATATCCAGCTCTCTAAGTCTGTCCTCATAGGGCTTGGCTTCCAGGCCCCTCACCATTTTGGTTGCCCTCCTCTGGACCTGCTCCAGCCTGACCATGTCCTTCTTGAATTGGGGTGCCTAGAACTGGACACAGTATTCAAGATGAGGTCTAACCAAAGCAGAGTAGAGTGGTACCAGTACCTCCCTCGATCTGGATACCATACTCCTATTGATGCAGCCGAGAATTGCGTTGGCTTTCTTGGCTGCCGCGTCACACTGCTGACTCATGTTCAGCTTGTGGTCTATTAAGACTCCTAGATCCCTTTCACACGTACTGCCATCCAGCCACGTGTCCCCCATCCTATATTTCTGTATTCCATTTTTTCTACCTAAGTGTAAGACCTTACACTTCTCTCTGTTGAATTTCATTTTGTTAGCCTTGGCCCAGCTCTCCAATGTGTCCAAGTCATTTTGAATTTTGATCCTGTCCTCTGGCATATTAGCAACCCCTCCCAATTTGGTGTCATCTGCAGATTTGATGAGCATGCCCTCTATTCCTTCATCCAAGTCATTGACGAAAATATTGAACAGCACGGGGCCCAGGACAGAACCCTGTGGCACCCCGCTAGTCACTTCTCTCCAGGGTGAAAAGCAGCAGTGAAGAAAAAAGTTAGGGCACCTGGGCAAATGGCAAACAGGGGAAGGTGAGCCTTTCCCTCTCCATTTGCTTGTCTTTTGCCCAGGCATGGAGAAAGAAGGCAGGGTACCCAGGCAAATGTCAAGTGACTGGAGTGGGGAAGCAAACACATGTGCGTTTCCCCCTCCATTCCCTTGCCTTTTGCCAGGGTGTAGAGAAGGAAGGCAGCACACCTGGGCAAAAAACAAGAGAATGGCAGGGAGAGAATGGAGGGGAGGCAAGCAGGAACCTCACAAATAATCAAATTCACGAAGGTCAAACATGCAAACATGAGGGGAGGACTGTACTACCTCCACAGCACTTTCTTGATCTACCAAGCTTGTAACTTTTTCAAAAAAAAAATAGGGAGATAAGATTAATTTGGCATAACTTATTTTTGAGAAACCCATGCTGGCTCTTAATAATCACAGCATTCTTTTCTAAGTGCATACAGACTGATTGTTTAGTGATCTCTTCTAGAACCTTTCCTAGTATTGATGTCAAGCTGACTGGTCAGTAGTAGTTCAGGTCTTCTTTTCCCCCCTTTTTAAAGACAACATTTGACCTCCAGTCTGCTGTAACTTCTTCCATCCTCTAGAAATCTTCAAAAATGTTTGACAGTGGTCCTGAGATTACATTTGCAAGTTCCTTTAGTATTATTAGATGTAACTCACCTGGCACTGGAGACTTGAATTCATTTAAAGTAGCTAAGTATTTCTTTACTACCCTTTTGCTTGTTCTAGGCTGCAGTCTTCCTACTGCATGATTATTCCATGTTCACCAGTTAGAGCACTGTTTTCCTTTTGAGAGAAAACTGAGACAAGACGTTGAAAGTTTGTCCTTCTCTTTGTCTCCTGTTAGCATTTCACCATCTTTAATGTGCAGTGGCCCTGACATTTCCTTGTTCTTCCTCTTGCTCGGAACATAGTCAACCCCCCGCCCCCTTTTACTATTTTTAACCTCTGTAGTGAGCCTGAGCTCATTCTATGCTTTATCTTTTTTGACTTTCACTGTACGAGTATAGAATATTTGTTTGTATTTCTCTTTAGTGGTTTTCTTCTTCTTCCATTTTTTGTACATGTCCCTTTTATAGCTCAACTCATCTGAAAGTTCTTTGTGTGTCCACCCTGTACAAAGAATGCAGAGAGCTACTTCAGAAGCTCCCACAGACTTGGGAGACATATTTTTATTTTTTCCCTCTTTGAATGGCAGATCCTTCTGTCATATCATAAACTGCTTAGGAAACTCCCCTCAGTTTCAGTGAGGTTTTCCATGTAGTATGAGAGTTAGCAGTTCAAGAAACATGCCTAGTCTTCACATGCAGAACTAATCAGGCAATTCTTAGGGCCCAAGCCAGTAGACATTTGTGTTCCTCATGCTTACGAGAGCAAGGAGAAAAATGGTTTATTTATGATAAATCTCTGATGTGTTTCACTTGTGTGTAGTTGTTTTGACTGATGCTTATTTAGTAGTGAGCCTATGTAAAAAAATATGGCTAGTAATTTTCTTACACTTACGGCTTGATCCCATTTAAAATATCTTTCAGTAAAAACTGTTAACTCCTAAACAAGGTAAAGTGCAACCACAAATTCCATTACACGTTCAGATTAATTGCATGGTTCAGTTTGCTTGACTTACTTTTGATGGCAAAAAGATCTTTTAAATTATGGGGCACACAACTTATTAGTTATCTGAATTTATGCTGGAAGCAATGTGAGGACACTGCTAATTTGCTGTTTAATTTTTACTGAGAAATGTTACTTTCAAAATAAAACAGTAGAAACCAGATAACATCTGGTGCTAGTTAGTGTTATTTACAGAAGTGTAGGTTCTTCTTGGAAAGCCAGCATGGTGCAGTGGTTTGAGCATTGGACTACACCTGTGGAGACCAGGGTTCAGTTCCCTGCTTTGCTGTGGAAACCCACTGAGGATCTTGGGCACATCACATACTCTCAACCCCAGGAAACTCCATGATAGGTTCACATTAGGGTTGCCATAAGTTGGAAGCAACTTGAAGGCACACAACAACAGCAAGGTTCTTCTTTGTGGTCTCTATGACTCAAATGGGTTATCCTGTGCAGCTGTGTCCTCAGATACCTATAGTGCTAGGCTGTCCTTTAGGAAGGAGATGCACCTACTACACTGCTCATGCTTCCAGTTCTTTCCTGCCTAAACTCCTCAGTTCCTTTTCAACCACTGTGGTAATACCAGCATCAGGCACTCACTCTTTGGAGCATGAACTAGTTTCATGAGAATACCTTTGTTCTTTTTTCTTTTATGTTTTCGCTTTCTTCTTCTTCTGGGAAGACAGTTGTTCCTGCCCACTCACAAGTTTATGGCCTTCTTGAACCTCTTTAAGAAGATTCCTCATTCTGATGGCTACTCTCATTGGCTCCTTTGTTTAGGAGAGGCACACATAGTGGATGGTTGCCCTTGCAAGCCCAAGATGACTCTGTTTGTGGAACTTCACAGATAATCACACATAGAAGTACAGTAACAGCTAAGCACTCTGTCCTTCCAGATGCAGAAACAAACTTTCAGTTAACCTTCTCAAACAAAGACATAAGTTACCAATTTAGATTTGAAGTCATTGCAAATACTAGTTATATTCTTGCTCCCTTTCTGCCAAAGCTATCAAATCACTTTACAGTTTAAAATAGTACTTTAATACTTAGTACAACAGGAAAAGGGATGGGAGGAACAGTATAGATACATTTTTAACTAAAAAGACAAGCAGTTTGATAATGCTATCTCAATCTATAAAGTTTGGAGTTAATGTGTCCTGCATGTCAGTCAGTTGTTCATTTTGAGTCTTTGTTTGTGAACATCAGGCTACATTCCTTTAGTATGAAAGCAATAACAATTTACAGCTGTGGAGATATTTGGGTCACTGATAAAGAATGCAAAATGTGCTTGGAATGCATGAAGGTGTATTTAGAAAAGAACTTCATACCTTGAGCTAGATATATACGAGTGTGTGGTCGTGCAGTTAGAGAAGTAAATTATATGTATGTCCTTTTACTATACTCCTGTTTGTAACATTGATTCAGAAGCTATCTCATGATTTATATAACTTTATTTATTTAATATCCCACCTTTCTCCAAATGTAGGTCCCAATGTGGCTCAAACATAGATTGAAACAAAATAAAGTTTTTTTTTTAAAAAAATAAGCACTAATTTAAAATAATTTAAACAATTAAAATAAAACACTGGAAATAAAAATATAGCCCTCCCCGCTTAACCTTAACTATAGTAGTCATTTTAATTTTTCATTTGGTTCATGGGGTGAATCCTTTTGTGAATGTGTTTTAAATTTTGCTTCTTATAAGGATATATTCAACTCAAAATGAAGTATGCAAGTGGCTGAAAAGAAAACTTGTTTTAGGAAACCTGCATTCCAATCATTTTTCGTCTCTTGAAATGTGAAAGCATATCTTGGTCATTTACTTATTCCTTACTTTATTAAATTTGAAGTACAATCTATGGAATGTTATGGGCAGAACTGTAATAATATTGTGAACTAACTGTACAATGGTGGAACAGTACAAAGTATACTTGGCAGCAGATTGGGAAATGAGCCAAAATGGGAAATTCCTGTTGAAATGTGACCTTTAAAGAAGCTTCTAGACTTTCAGCATTTTCATCAAAATTATAACCATTTAGTAGAATATATGACTTGGTTTGTGTAGCTGGGGTGCAAATAAATACAGCATTAAACTGAGAGTATAAAATTTGCTTTCCTGGCTTGTAAAAGGACAGTAGCCCTTTACATGAGATTATTACATCTTGGCAAGAGAAGCAGAAACTTTAAGAATGCAACAAACAACTTGTGCTGAATATAATTGCTGAAATGAATAATTTTCTTACCACTCTGGAGAGTCCTGAAACATTCTTGTGTATGTGTGTGTTCCATCAAGTCGCCTGTCAACTTATGGTGAACCCATGTATTTCGTAGGGTTTTCATAGGCAAGGAATACTCAGAGATGCTTTTGCTAGTTCCTTCCTCTGAAATGTAATCTACAGCACCTGACTTTCTTATCAATAGACGTTTAATTTCACTCTTCATAAATACACCAATCTTATGATGGCATTTTATCTTTAAAACTATGCCTGTTAATTTGAGAAAAAAATATTAAATGTATATATGGGGAATGTATATGTACATTTTTATACACACACAAACACACACACACACACACACACATTAGTTTTGGCATATTTATCATAGTAGATGGTTCTGTAGGCTGAACTCTTTTAAGTTTTACTGCTCATGTCTTAGATTTGTGAAGTCTGTTAGTCACTTCTCATGACTTAGATTTGTGAAACCTATTTTAAAATAGACTATTTAAAATGTTAAATATTAAATATTTAAATTAATTTATTAATTTATTAATTTAAATTAATAAAATAAAATATTTTAATTAATTAATTAATTTAAAATTAATTAGTAATTTAAAATTAATATTAAATTTAATATTATTAAATTAAATATTTAAATTAAATATTAAATATTTAAATATATTAAATTAATATTTAAAATAGACATTCTACAGCAGTTAAAGATAATAGGGAGGTGGTATAGAACACTGCTTCAATTTTCGTATATAAATAAAAATTTATCCCCAGAATGTTGGCATGACTGCAGGGGAAAAGGACTTATATCCGTATGTGGTGGGATTGTGGTAAAATGCAAACTGCCATATTCTTTTTCCAGAAAAAAATCTGTTAAGAGCCTCCATTAGCACTTCAGTCCCGCAGCTGTCTTAGTGCAGAACCGTAATAGCACTTGATGGCACTTTGTTATTACAGATCCAGGAGTGGGTGGGCTGTGGGCATGCCCAGGTTGTCCCTCCCTCTGTGAGTTTCATGGTGTGGTAACTTCAAAATTTATCACCTCTCTGTGTTTGTTTTAAATTTCTCCTTTGAGTTAAAACTTTTTTTTAAAATACATTTTTAAGCATCTTAGTGTAAAAATACAATAGTGTACTAGCATGTCCTACCCTTACGACGTTGCTTTGCTAGTATGACTTCCAAACGACAACAAAGACCAATCAAGGGCAGTGGGGTGGGGTGAAGGCAGGGGCAGCAATGACCAAGGACGCTGTGGTGCAGAAGGAACACCGGTGGCAAAACTGCTACTCATCCACTTAAGATGGAAGGGTGTGGAAAAGAGCATTCTCTGAATGATAGGAGAAGCAATCCACTACACATGGGTTGTGATCCTCGCGCCAGCTGATGCAGGAGCCGTCCTTGTGCCAACAGTAAAAAACTGTTTAACCGCTCCAGTCCCTCTCTAGTTAGTTTTTTTTTACTCCTGCGAACCAGCTAGGTACATTTCTGTCCCTCTCCGGTTGTCAGACGTTAGATTATTTTGCTGAGGGGTACAGGACTAGGTAGTAGGAGGGGGGAAATGTGTGTGTGTGTGTGTGTGTGTGTGTGTGTGTGTATGTACTGGAGGTGAATTAAAATGTCCACAGAGAAAAATTCCGTTACGAAGCAGCGCTCAACCCAGTCCACTAACTCACTCTTTGAACAATTGAAGCTAACGCCAGAGTTCAAACACTTCCTATCTGGTTGGTTAGAAACTGCGCCTGTGCGGAGTTATGAGATGGACTGCGAGCTATGTGAGTCGCAGTGACCCTCACGAAGTGACCCGCGACCGAACACCAGAGATGAGTATAAGGGGGAATTGTATCAATTCATTAATGAGGCTGTATGTGCACAGTTTCAAGCGTTTTTAAATTCTCAGCTGCAACCAATGAATTTCAATAACAGTGATTTACAGAACCAAATAGCAATGTACAATTTAATGAATTTATTTAAAACAAATTTACAGAATCAATTTCCGGTTTTTAATCCAATGAATTTACAAATGAGGCCCAGGGTGCATGAATTCGACATGGGGGAAAATGTAACTAGCCAGCCACCCTCAAAGAAGAGGAGAGTAGAACAGGAGGAAAATCCAAGTATTAGCAATATAAGGAGCAGTAGCAACAAGCAAGATTCTACTGCTAAGAAAGACAAGAATAGCAAGGATAAGGAAGTGTTACCGGAACAGAGAAATTTAAAAAGAGTAATGCAGCATGAAGTAGAAGACAGTGAGGAAGAGATTGAGCCACAGGAGGAGATTGCAGATATGGAGGAAAAGGATTTTATGTGCACTGATGATGAGGAGGAGGAAAAGATAGACTCTGATAGGATGTTTGAAGCGGAGGTTTTCAGGAGTACTTTGTGGAGAGTGTTGCAAACATTGGGATTGGACATCTATAAGGAACAGGATGGTGACATTGGTAGTAAGGAGAGTAAGCTAGCTTCTGTAATTAGAAGGAAAGAGGCTAGAGGCATGGAAATGCCAATGCCAGATTTTTTCAAGGATGTGATACCATAGCTATCATATCCCCTCTTAACCTTCTCTTCTGCAGACTAAACATACCCAGCTCTCTAAGTCTATCCTCATAGGGCATGGCTTCCAGACCTCTCACCATTTTGGTTGCCCTCCTCTGGACCTGCTCCAGCCTGACCATGTCCTTCTTGAATTTTGGTGCCCAGAACTGGACACAGTATTCAAGATGAGGTCTAACCAAAGCAGAGTAGAGTGGTACCAGTGCCTCCCTCGATCTAGACACCATACTGCTACTGATGCAGCCGAGAATTGCATTGGCTTTCTTGGCTGCCGCATCACACTGCTGACTCATGTTCAGCTTGTGGTCTATTAAAACTCCTAGATCCCTTTCACACGTACTGCCATCCAGCCATGTGTCCCCCATCCTATATTTCTATATTCCATTTTTTCTACCTAAGTGTAGGACCTTATACTTCTCTCTGTTGAATTTCATTTTGTTAGCCTTGGCCCAGCTCTCCAATCTGTCCAGGTCATTTTGAATTTTGATCCTGTCCTCTGGCATATTAGCAACCCCTCCCAATTTGGTGTCATCTGCGGATTTGATGAGCATGCCCTCTATTCCTTCATCCAAGTCGTTGATGAAAATATTGAACAGCACGGGACCCAGAACAGAACCCTGTGGCGCCCCGCTAGTCACTTCTCTCCAGGACGAAAAGCAGCCATTCGTGATCACCCTTTGGGTTCGGTCGGTCAACCAATTACAAATCCAACTAACAGTAGCCCTGTCCAGCCCGCATTTTACTAGCTTCTTTGCAAGAATGTCATGGGGAACTTTGTCAAAGACCTTACTGAAATCGAGATATGCTGCATCCACAGCATTCCCTTCATCTATCAAGCTAGTAACTCTATCATAAAAAGAGATAAGATTAGTCTGGCATGACTATTTTTGAGAAATCCGTGTTGACTTCTCGTGATTACCGTGTTGCTTTCTAAGTGATTAGAAACTGACTGCTTAATGATCTGCTCCAGAATCTTTCCGGGTACTTACGTCAGGCTGACTGGGCGATAATTATTTGGGTCCTCTTTTTTTCCCTTCTTGAAGATGGGGACAACATTTGCCCTCCTCCAGTCTGCTGGAACTTCTCAAAGATTACAGCAAGCGGTTCCGAAATGACCTCTGCCAGTTCTTTTAATATCCTAGGATGCAATTCATCTGGCCCTGGAGACTTGAATTCATTCAGTGTGGCCAGGTATTCTTGTACCACCTCTCTACCTATTATGTGCCTCACTTCCCCTGCTTCCTCACCTGCTCCCCGACCGCCAGGTTGAGTGCTTGTATCCTTCTGGGAAAAAACTGAGGCAAAGAAGGTGTTAAGTAGTTCTGCCTTTTCTCTTCCCCCTGTTAGTAATTCGCCATCTTCTCTGCGCAGCGACCCTATCGTCTCCTTCTTTTTCCTTTTGCTACGGACATATTTTGAAAAGCCCTTTTTATTGTTTTTGATGTCTCTGGCCAGCCTAAGTTCATTCTGTGCTTTAGCCTTTCTGACCTCCTCCCTACATCTCCTAGCTGCTTGCTTAAATTCTTCTTTGGTGGTTTCCCACTTCTTCATTTCTTCATTTATTGGAGTTAAAGTTCAAAAAGTTGAAGAATATTTAAAATTTCTGTTATCTCTGTGTTGCCCTGCTTCTTATTACTCTCTTTTCCTATAATGGGTGGTTTTGTAAGAAAATAGAGCATTTTCAAAATCAGGCAGTCTGTGCAACATACCAGTATCAAAGTATTCCACAATTGCGTTGTTATTGGGGACAACATTATCTGCCCTGTCAACCAGTAGAGAGAGAATTCTTTTCTTAGTATTCAATAGGAAAGAACTTTTTGAGAGTCAACAATACTTTAGAGTACATCAAATTCTCACTTCAGTGTTGACTGCTTTGGTCCCAAAGTTACAGTTTCTGCCATAGAGATGTTGGAGGCTACTTCCTTCACTGCTTCTAACCCCAAAGTTGAGCTGTTCCCTGACTCAGATGCTAGTTCAGATACCCAAGTCAGTTATTATTTTGGATTCCACACTCTTGATACCATCTTTGATTAGAAGATTTGATACATGCAGTAGCGTACCGAAGCTCAACAGTGCCCAGGGCGAGGGTTGGGACAAGCGAGGATGGGGTGAGCGGCGGACAGGGGTGGTTGGGAGAGGGGTGGGCAAGGGAGGTGAGGGCAAGTGGCGGTGAGAACAGGTAGGAGGGTTCCTCTTTTTGCGTTCCCCCTGACATTGGCACCCAGGGCACTCACTCCAGTTGCCCCACCCTAGATCTGCCTCTGGATACATGACTGCATTTTTTTTCGTCTATGCCCCCTTCCATTTGTTTAGCAAACATGAATGATAGGGACCAAAATCATGTTGCTGTAGAAACCACAAGGCCATACATTACAAGAACTTGTAAACAGCCAAGTATGCTGTGCTTTACTTTTCATTCTGACACGCTGGTACCGCCTAGCAGTCACAGGTTACTGGTTATGTTAAAGAGTCACAGAAAGTTCCTGTGCAAAGCCTTCTCTCTACCACCGCAGTCAAAGAGGACTGAAAACCTACCAAGACTGAGTTTTTTCTTAAATATCCTATGCCAGATGCTCACCATAGTAATGATGTAATCAAAGTCCAGTCAGAAACTGCATTTTGATCCTGAAATTAAGGAAGGTCATAGACTTAATATCCTGTGTTGTAAAATTTACCCCACACCCAGTTTGTATCTTAAGGTAGCTAATTACCAAACCTTCATGCTCAGGTGTTAACATCTTTTGTGGGAAAAAGCTACTCCCTCTATTAAGAAATTCTTTGGAGTCTCAGCATACAGCCTCTTTTTTGGCTGAAGAGTATATTAACACACCTGTCCTAGGTGAATTGGAGTTCCAAATCAGTAGCAGCTACTTTAGCTTTGAGACTTGATTAGCTACCATCTAGCTTTTACCTAAGTTATGATAATCATGATCTACAGTTTAATGGGAAAGACCTTTTTAGTGCATCCATTGATGATAGTCTGCGCTGCAAATAGAAATGATGTAAGACTGCTTGTTTGATGTCATCTGTTTCTATCAACCTGTGGGGTAAACATTTTGTGAAAGGACTGTGTAAACTAAATCCACCCTATGTCCCACCAGCGCATTACCTTCTTGGAGACTTTTGTGATTCTATGAAGCTACAAGTCAGGTTGCTGAACACATGCATTTTTTTGCTTCTATCTTATAAGGTTAATTTTTTGTTTTCTTTACAGTTTACAAAATGGACTAATAAGCTATACATCTTCTCATATAATCTACCATTCTTGCTCAAACATAGCAACAAAATAGTTGTGAGACCAAAAATGATGTCCCTTTTCCATCTTAGAGTGTTCCATCTTAGAGTGTCTTGGCCATCTTTGCTAGATTTAGAGGAGGAAGTAGTAAAAGGACTGATAGGCCACTTCACAGTATGTTAGTAGACTTACACTCTTCCCTTATAGCTAGGGTGAGAGTGAGTGGGCTGAGGTCTGTATCTGGCCCTATTCTGTGGAAGGTGGATGTTAATCAGGGCTGTGTGCTGGCTCTCTTTTCTTTTAAATTTTTTATTAGTGTTATTATTCAGTCCATGGAGTTGCAGAATTTTGTCTTTTGTCTTTCACTTAATGGGCACAAAAGTTTTGACACTGGTGCATGCTGATGACATGTCACTTATTTCTTACTGGAAAATAGGGTGTGGAAGATAGATGATTGGATTGATAGCGGGATCAACCATACAAGTACACAGTCAATGTTGATAATGTGTATTGTGTTGTTGTTGATTGTTGTATGCCTTCAAGTTGTTTCTGACTTATGGTGACCCTGTCACGGGGTTTTCTTGGCAAACACAGAGGGTGTTTGCTTTTGCCATCCTCTGAGCCTGAGAGAGTGTGACTTGCTCAAGATCACTCAGTGGGCTTCTATGGCAAAGCCGTAATTCAGAGCTTAAACCACTACATTGCTTTGGTTCTATATCTGATTAAATTGTAATTTTAATGGCCTTAGTATTTGGATTGTTTTTATAGTTGCAACTATTGTTGGGCATTTTGGATTTTATCATTTCAGTTATATTTCATGGATATGTTTGAATTTGCTGAGTTACAAAAATAAATTTACATCCTATTTGCCACAGCTTAATCTGCCATTAGTTCACTGTTAGAAACTGCTTTTTTTGTAAAAAAAATTTTTTGTAGGTATTGCCCTTTGAACTGCCCTCAGCATGGACAAACTTAAAGTATTAGCAAGTTGTCTCTGTTTCCCTGTAATAAGGGCCCTACAGATCAAAAGCCAGCCTCTATCTAGAAGTTTTCCTGGTGGCATTTCTTGACTGTTTGCCTCTTTTATCAGCTGGCAAAGATTCCAGTCCCAGAGCATGTTCACTGGAGATGTTGTGACGTGTAAAGTCTTCTTTCAGGGAGCTATGGTGATGAACCTTTATTCTATGCTTATGCATGATCTCTGACCTCTGTAATTTTTTCTGTCACTATCAGTTGGATTTCTGATCCTGGACAGATATCTCTTTTGGAACAACTGTGCTTGATTTCTGACTTCATAGCACCAGGCTTGCCTCTGATCAATAATCTTTCTATTCTACCAGTCCATGAGGTTGCACAGATTCTGCAAAGAATGATGGCAGGTTATTTGCCTTTAATCATAGATCTATGGGTGATCATCTGTACAATCATGCAGGTCATTGTTCCTGCCTGCTGCGGGTGCTGTTATGCCTGTTTATTTGTTTATTTTTATTTCCATTTTTGTAAGCAGAGGCTGTAGTGATAGAAGTTTTGTAGTTAGTTGAAAAGGAGGAGCCATGCTCCCTTAATTGGACATTAGTGGTGGAGCATCTATCAAAACTGTACAAGAATGGGGAATCTCTATAGCCTGTGGGCAAAGAACAGTCCAAGGAAGTTCTCACCTAGGCTCTCACTCTTCTTCCAGCACTAAAGAAGAGTGGCCTTTCTACATTAATAGTAGAGGAAATCCAACTTTTATCTTCTGTCACTAATTGGAGATGACTGGGGTTTCCTTTTCCATTACTACAGAAAGCCTTCTTCTAGTATTTAGCAGAGAGAGACTGTCTTTTTCTAGCACTGAAGGGGATTACCTATGCTGTTCTCTACATAGCAGTCACCTTGTTCTTTTCTTTGCCGAGGGGAAGAGACAATCCCATTTTCTTACGTAAAGAGACATGGAGGGATTGTTTTCTCTCTTTTCACAGAGAAGGTTACCCTTATCATATAGGTGGGGGACAAAACTTTGGAGAAGGTTTCTACCTCCAGGCATCATCCAGTATCTTAAAGGGTTACTAGGAACACAGTCAAACCCTTGGTCTGGAAGCCATAGAAACTTCCTGAAGTAGGCCCTAAACAGAGGCACCCTCATATGTGTAACTGCACAGATGACCAGTGAAATACAAATAGAAGAAAGTGAACTGGTCTTAGGAAGGTAAGCAACATAGAAATGGCAAATAATATAATGAACGAAAATTTCTTGTGTATTATGGTGATACATACTTTTACTGAAATAGTTTTAATTGGCATTAATTGTTTGGAGTTTTTGTTTATTTCATGATGAAACTTTAAAACTAGCACCAGTCATTGCTTTTCAAGAGTTAATATATTGTGTTTGTGAGTTGTGACAAACTGTAGTTCACATTTTTACTTATCTTTATTTTTCCAGTCAAAATGTTATGGCCAGAAACTGCTGACAGAAGTATTTAATCGTCTGAATTTGGTTGAGTCTGACTACTTTGGAATTGAGTTCCAGAATATGCAGTCATATTGGGTATGTAATATGTATTTATCTCACTGTAAAACCTTTTTAATAGATTTCTTTTCTGTATGTGTTTTTGGAAGAAGAACTTTGACTTCTAGAGGTACATCAAGATATCATTTAGTGTGTGAAAACTATATTATAAGCAAGAGAAGTTGTACCATGGCAGCTTCGCTGTTGTTGTATAAATCACAGCCTCTCACAACTGCTGAATATATTCCTTGCATTTTTGATGATGGGAATTTAACATATGTGTGGTTTTAAATGCATACATCTGTTAGATTTGCTTCCAGCCCAACATCTTACAAAGAAATAAAAGTTTGAAGTTTGTAGGATTTTAAGAAATCTTCTCAACAGTGTATGTTACATAGATTCTCACAAATGTAGACAGTGTACTTGCTTTGATGGCAGAAGTTGCAGGTTCAGGTGTAATTGTTTACAATGTACGTAGTTTTCTACTCATACTATAAATTTTTCAAGTTGTATAGCTGAGAGTTATGTGACTGGTGATATGCCAGCTGCTTTTACAGTGGGTGAAAAAGCCTCTGAATTTGATTGTGAAGTTTGCATGTATACATCGATATATGCATTAAAAAGGACCCAAAGAATTATTTCTTCTGGTCTTTGCCACTATCTGAACACCCTGTATCCTAATTATTGTGGATATATTTCACCCTGACTGCTGTTTGACACTTATGGATAGAGTGTCAAACAGGAGCCATGGATTTTATCGCACAAGTGTCTGTATAGATAATTCCTCTTCCCAGAATCATACAAAATATGCTATGCAAAGAATATGGAATCTAGTGCCTTTCACCTTATTGACTTCAGGAAACAATTCTTCCATCCCTATGTCAAATTTTCAGTATATTTTTGTAATGACTTGTTCGCAGACTGATGTTGGGGATTACTGCTTAGGCAAAATAGTGGTTGAAACCACTGACAGGGGAAGTATTGCTTTATAGCAGTCAAAACAACTTAAGTTGTCTGATTTTCTGTTTTGCTGTAAAGTTTACCTAATTATTTTTCTTTTTTCTTCAGATTTGGCTTGAGCCTATGAAACCTACAATTAAGCAAATACGAAGTAAGCATATACAGTATCTTTCTGAAATGAATTTCTTTTTAGAATTAAAATGAAAATGGGCAGTACAGCTATTTAGTGCTGTTTATTAATAGAGCTTTTTTCCAAAAACTTAAAAGTAGGTAACTCAATATACATTTTGTGAGTAGTGTAGTGAATGGCTGGAGGTGTTATTTCCACAGATAGAAAGTAAAAAAAGACTTAAGCTATTTTAAGGTAGTTTGCAAATACCCACTCACTAATTCAACAATTCAGACCCATATTTTAGGATTTGGGGGTAACTTGTTATACTTTTTATTCTAAAAATAGAGTTACCCACAATGAAAATAAAAACACAACAAAATTTAAGATAATATTTAAACATACATAGTAAATAAAGAAAAGAAATAAAATATCTGTTTATATTTCTTCATGTGTTTCATAAAGTCACATTTGTGCACACATGCACCTCCTACACTTTTTACTTCTTTTTGATCTTGTATTCCTGTGACTAGCTTTTGAAAATTCTGGAGTACACGTGTGTGTCATGGGCTGAACACAAGCCTCAAGGACCATTCTGAGACACTCCCTCCGCCCCGCCAAGCTCCTGGATAAAATATTAAAAAAAAAAAAGTTTCCAAACATCCTATAGAGGGTATGAGGTAAATTTAACCAAGTTTTTGGTCCTTCCTTCTGCCCTCTTAGGCCCAGGAGAGGCTTTTTGGAAAAAGGAAAACAGTCCAGAGGAGGGGAAAATTGCGGCAAAATGGCTCTCTTGAAGGGCATTGGAGGCAATTCAGGTGCAAAAATTTTTTTAAAAAAAATTTCATAGTGGTGTATGCAGTAAAGAGGGCAACCCTACAAGGTCTTCTGGGCTCCTCAACTGCTAACAGTTGCCCACTCTATTTTAATCCTTTATTTTCTGTCACTTTTTAAAATCCTTTGCCTCCAGCCAGTTGGCAGTTTCCAACATTCACATGCTACTGGAAGCTTGGATAATATATGCTCCAGTGTTTCAGATCTCCTGTGTAGTGTAACGCATGCATGGGCAACAGCCAAGAGTGGCAAGAGTTAATTAGTCCCCTGATGGACCCTGGAAAACCACACCTACTCCTGTGCTTTCCCTCTCCTGATTGTTTTTAACTTGCAAAACAGTTGTTAAAATGGCCTATGTTCTTTAGGGTCATTTTCTGTTTTATTTCCTGATATAACAAAAGGTGTCTCCCAGTTTTAAAACTTCCCAGAGGAGGAGAGTACATAGTGAAATTAACCTCATATTCTTTGGAAGCATGGGGAGTGTTTTGGAAGGAGCCCTTGAGATCTTCAAAAATGACTTGGGGAACTACATGAGACCTGTAGGCCACATTTTACTACCCATGCTGTAAACATCTGGCCAGGAATTGGTTATATATATATGTGTTGATGGCTGTGTTTATCAGTGTGGAAAACGTTTGATGCATGTCAGTTAACAATTATAGTACAGTTGGCTCGCCATATTCACGGATTCTGTACCCATGGATTCAATCAACCATGGTTTGAAAATATTCCCCCCCTCCAAAAATTTTTTTAAAAAATCCAAAATGTGAACTTTGATTTTGCCATTTTATACAAGGAATGCCATTTTACTGTACCATTGTATGTAATGGGACTTGAGCATCTATGAATTTTTGTGTCCATGGGGGGTCCTGGAACTAAACCCTAGTAGATACTGAGGGCTGACTGGACAGCTATATCTTTAGGATTTAATCAGTATTCCTTTAATTCTGGAAAAGTAACATTCATTCTGAAAAATGGAGATTGAAATGTTTAGGGTTCAAAGCTGACTTTAATTTCATAAATGTTCCTACAGTGATCTCATACTAAGGCAATTTTTTTTCCATTATTTGATTTACCAATTTAAAGATTTACTCTATTAAGCTATTAATTTTTTTAGTATAAGTATCTTGATGGTTTGCTTCTTTTACTGGAAGATTGAGGGGTGTTTCATATTGAACAGATCATTTGTTTCTTGTAAGGGATTGTAAGATGTGCTAAGAACCCTCAGCTTCATTTGCCTAAGTGAGAGCTGTCAGTACACAAACTCAATCTCTCTGTATGTTTTATTTTCTTAATTTTAGCATGTGATTGGCTTTGACTTAGTTGTACATAGCATCTGACTATGGGATGATAGAGACTTCAAGAGCATCCCTTGTAGGAACCCACAGTAACTGAATTTATATGATGCGGTTCTTGTATGTCAAAGGAATTTATTGTTACAAGTTCTTGGGAATTTCGTTGTTGTTTTTTTTAAAGAAGAGGCCATTACCAATAGGCAATATAACTGAAAGGTGAACGCTGTTGCTGTGCTATGCCTGCTGGTAACTTAAAGTGTACATACCCTTTTTATACAATACAGGGAACCAACCACATATTGTATTGACTAAAACAGTCTTTCCTATCCTGGCAGCCTCCAGATGTTTTAGACAACAAGTCCCAGCGCTCCTGACTTTTGGCCATGCTAGCATGGTTGACAGCAGTTGCCTTCAAAACACTGAGAGAATACTATCAGGGATTCCAGGCAGGGAACCCTGGGAAAATGATCAGCCCACTGCAAAGATGTTGCATCATGCCCCAGCTGTGGGTAGTTGCAAGGTTGCATAAGAAACTGGGGTCGTGTGTGGACGGTAGAGGGAGGTGTGCAGACCTCTACCTGATTGGTTGTAGATATGTATATAACAAAACAACGCCAGTATGTATTTGTCTGTTGACCAAACCTGGTGCCTGGCGCAAGCTTTTGTCCGTCTGTCCTATGTTTTGTATATAACGGAACTTTGCTGCAAGATAAAGTGCCTCCTGTTTTGGAAGAAACTCCCCTGTGTGTGAGTATCCTTACTGGGGAATAAGGCTGCTGCTGTTGGCTTGCTGAACTCTGGTTTTTCTGCTGCGTTTCTGTGGGGCTGAAACTCCTATCATCCCCAACAAATACTGGGTTGGAAATATTTATTTTATTTACTAAAATACTTATATACTGTCTTTTATCTGAAGATCTCAGGGTGGCTTATAATAAAATCAATTTAAGAAAATAAATAATAACAATAATTTTAAAAGATTAAAATATATCCATGAAAAACCAGACAATTTAAAAGTGGTTAAAACAATAGTGTAACTGTAGCACATGCACAGCCTGGGTAAAATCAATTAGGCCCAAAAGCTGTAATTATAAGCCAAGTTTTGGCTTGGCACTGAAATGATACCAGTGTTGGTGCCAATCAGGCCTCCAAGGGGAGGGCATTCCACAGCTACTAAACAAATACAACACTACTTCATTTTTGGTGCTTATTCACAGTTTATAGCTCAATGAAAATCTTCCTGTTGATCATATTTGATGAACAAGTGGGATGCAAGTACTTAAAGCTGAGGTGTTCAGTACAGAGGTCTCTCAAGCTGTGGCCAGCCTATGGAAGAAATCTGGCTGTAGTGGGTGTGGCCCCTGCCACCAGTTAGGTGGGTTCTGGAATCTTTATTGGCATCATGGCCACAAATTTAGAATATGTGCAGAGGCATAAGGGTTGTTTCATATTTAGTAGGTCCTGCTACATAGTTTATCCTTCAGTCTGGCAGTTGAAGGGTATTGGATCGGAACAGAGGAGTAAACCTTCCTCTTGACAACTTGCTTGTACTCTATACATTTCTGTTAGGATGAGAGGTAAATGACACCTGTGTGATTTAGTTTCCTTTGTTTGCTTCTGCTTTGCGTAGCGCTGGAAATCTATCTTCTGTTTGCCTCACCATGCCTCACCCCAGCCCAAGGGACCTGTTGTCTAGTAATGCAGGTTTCCAGTCTTGGTCCTGGAATGCTTTGGATAGAACTTGTTATTTGGGGGCCCAATTCTACCACTCGCTGTGAAGAGATTCTGGAACCCATTAGCGAAAGGATGTGATTGTTTTCATTGTTGTAGACCAGCTGCTGCATTGATTTACCACTTGTAAAGCTTAACTCACAGCAGTGATATGTCAGTTTCTGGTACTACACAGAGTCTTGGGGAGGCCCAAAGTTGCAACCAGTTCCAGGTCAGAACATTTGATCAGCAGCAACCCATTGACAACATAAATGCCTAATTCTCACGATTTTCTTTGAAATTTATTAGATATAATACATTGTGAACTCTTAAAATATGAAGATAAAAAATAATAAAATGTATTGACCTTCCCATAGGACCAAAGAATGCAATGCTTCGTCTAGCTGTAAAATTCTTTCCTCCTGATCCTGGTCAATTGCAAGAAGAGTATACCAGGTATGGAATAACTGTTAATTTCTAAATTATTTTGAGTAGAAACACAGCTAGGATGTATGGGGTAGCAATAGCAATAGCATGTGTATTTCTATACCGGTTATCACCTAAGTGCTCTCTAAGCGGTTTACAATGTGTTAGCTAATTGCCCCCAACAAGCTGAGTACTCATTTTACTGACCTGCGAAAGGATGGAAGGCTGAGTCAACCTGGAGCCCTGCAGGATTGAACTCACAACTTTGTGGCTGCAGTACCAGCATTTAACCACTGCACCACCAGGGCTCCTTAGTTGGAATATGATGTTACTTATTTCTTCTTAAACCAGCACTGATCTTGATAGTTCCTAGCAGTAGTTCTATGTGATAGCTAAACATGAATATATGTTATTCTGTTATGTCACTTCATGAAAGACCAATTCTGTGTTGGTTTATCTAAGTTCCGCCCTCCCCCCTCAGTTTATCTTGTTAGGTCATTGTTTTCCTATGCATGCTGTGAGCAGGAAGTGTCTAAGAAATGATTTTATGTTCTGTGTTCTTCTTGAGACTTACTGAAACATACTTGAGATCTATGTACCTCCAAGCTGCTCATACTAGATTTTCTGTCAAGCCATGCTTTTTTGTTTCTAGAATTCTTTGCTTCACCACACCTGCAATGAATCTTATCAATGAATTTCAGTCTTTGCCAGTTTTTCTACCTGGTTGTACTTATTGGTTTTCCATTGTTTTCAAATTTGTTTCAGTTTGTTGACACTCCTAAATGACTTCTGTAGATAACTTCAGGATCTATGGGAGATGATGGTGTGTTAAGAAGAAAGTGTCTCTTCCATAGTTGCTGTCAAGGCAAGGAAGACAAAGGAGTGTGTGTGTTCTGTAGAGTACTTCGTAGAGTATTTTGACTATGGGTCTTTCTACACTGTACTGTTACAGTGCTATTATTCCACTTTCAACATCCTGTGGAATTCTGGGTTTGTAGTTTACTGAGTCTGAAGAGCTGTCTGGCTGAGAATTCTAAATGCCTCTCCCTACACTGAAAACCCCGGGATTCCATAGGATGTTGAAACTGGAATAATAGCACTGTAACAGTATAGTGCAGAAAGGCCGTACGTGTTCCATGATACATTCTGTATAGGATGGAGTCTGAACATGTATAGCAGGGATGGGGAGCCTCTGTCCCTCTAGTTCTTATAGAATTCCAACTCTTAACCACTTTGGTTTAAAGCTCAACACCCCTAGACATAACACAGTTATATGACTTGATGTGAATTTTTCCCCAAAGCGTTACTGGCCATGCCAGGCATGTTGACCAGCAAAAACCAGTGAGAGGATATAATTGTAGTAGATTACTGTCGCTGAATACCAACTTCCAGGTTGATGGTGGTGGTACACTCTTCCTGTTGGTTATCAGTGTGAGACATTGGAAGCAGTGTCATCACTGTGTAGATACACAGCCATGACATACTTCACAGACCATAACTAATCATGTGCTTCTGCTGGCCTTTGCTACAGTTAATGTTTAAACTCTTTTTTCTGCCAAAATGAATAGTTTGCCACATTTCAATTGACAGAACATTATACTATTGATTCTTATTTTTTAGGTATCTATTTGCATTGCAAATCAAGAGAGACCTAGCAGAGGAACGCCTCACCTGCAATGATAACACAGCAGCACTCCTCATATCTCATCTTCTGCAATGTTAGTATCCAGTGTAGCCTATGGGGTCATAAAGTTACTACATTTTAATATAATCAACTTGAACATATCCACACACACCCCAAAAAAACCCACAAAAAAACAAATTTTAATTTTACTTTTTATATAAGAGATGCCATTTTACTACACCATTGTACATAATGGGATGTGAACAGCCATGAATTTTGGTATCCATGGTGGGTCCTAGAACCAAACTCTAGAAGATACCAAGAGCCCACTGCTTAGTATATCAGAAACGCTAAGAAATTAAGATTCTGCAATTATATTTGACACAGACTCTGACTGTATTTGATTCAGCCAGTCTTTACTGAGGCAGAGCACATCTTCCTCACAAGAGTTTGAGTCAACAGAAGTTAGAAATTACTTCCTGTTCCTATTCACCTAGAAGTAATTTCCTGACATTTCCTGTTGTGAAAAAGTAATTTCCTATACACTTCTTGTTGTGAAAATAATGGCTCGTGGGGACCCAAAAATGTAGCAAAAGGCCCTCCATGCTCACTACAGCCCATTTTGGGGGATATTTTTTTTTAATTTTATGCCTGGAGAGTCCTGGTAATGACCCTAGACATCACACAGAGCTTGTATACCAACTGTGACTCTGACCTGAAGTAGTTGGATTTTGCCTCAGAAACTTGTTCACTGATTACCTCTAAAATGGACTACAGTGTGACCTCTGTATATGCAGGGGTTCCATTCCAGGAAAACAAAAAATGCAAAGTGTCATATCCCATCATAATCAATGGATGTGATGGATGTGCAGGCACATGCCCATTGCATCCGTTAACTATAATGGGACATGATGATTCATGCAACCTCATCTTCGTATGTGTGGAGGTTGCAGTAAGGGAGGGACCACTGTACTGCAGTGAACTTTTCTTGGCACTGCCTCTCTGAGAACTGTTTGGAAGTTTCATCTAATACAAAATGTTGGTGTTTGTATGTTAGTACAAACTAGGAAGTCTGAAAAAATAACTTGACTCTTTGTCAGCTGTACTGTTATTAAGCTTCTGGACTGAATTCAGAGTTGTGGTTTTAACCTTTAAACCCTAAGTAGCTTGGGATCATGTTGCTGTAGGGATCACATACAATCTAGCCCATACATGTGTCAGAAGTCCTTCTTGAGTGTCATTAAGATTGGTCCAGCTGATATTCACAAGAGGGAATCCTTTCTTGGTGATAGATCTAAAACTACGGACAAAACCATTTAATCAATGCCTTGCCCATACTGTGTTGGCAGTCAGTGAGGCATCTCAGTGCTTCTTTTAATCAGAGGTTGTAATTCATTTCTGAGAGCAGCTTCTCAGTGTATCCTATCCATTTACTTATGTAGCAGATTTTATCTTATTGCCTTTCTTTGTTATTGGATGTTGCTTTGTGAAGATGTAACCCTTAGAACCTGCTGAAACCAATAGAAATTAAATTGTTTTCACAAATTCAAATAATCATCACGTAGAATCATAGAGTGTAAAGGGACTCATGGGTCATCAAGTCCAATCACTTGCTCAATGCAGGTACTCCAGCTAAAGCATCTCTAACATATGGCTGTCCAGCCATTTTTAGAAGACATCTGGAGAAGGAGACCCTACCACCCCTCTAGGTAATTGCTTCCACTGCCAAACTGCTCTTACTGTTGAGAAGATCCTTCTAATGTTCGGTTCAAATCTACCCTCCTGTAATTTAAAATTGTTAGACGTGGTCTTACCCTCTGAGGCCGCAGAGAACAAACCTGCACCCTCCTCTCTGTGACAGCCTTTGAGGTATTTAAAGAGTGCAGTCATGTCTTCCCTCAGTTTTCTCTTCACCATGCAGAACATGCCTAGCTCTTTCAACATTTCCTTTTATGTTTTATTCTCCTTAACTGTTATCATTCTTGTTGCCCTTCTCTGAACCTGCTCCAACTTGTCTCTATCCTTAAAATAGGGTGCCCAGAACTGAATGCAGTACTCCAGATGAGACCTGACCAGTGCATAATATAGAGGAACTATTATTTCCCTTGGCTTGGAAACTATGTTTCTATTAGTGCAGGCCTAAATAGCATTTGCTTTCTTGAAGAGATTTGGGTTTATTTTATGTCTTTCAAACCATTTTACATTTGTTTCTCATGTTGTATAAAAATCCATCTTATTTAATCAGATATTGTTATCTAGGACCTTTTGGGCAACTTAACCATCACACTAAATTGACAGCACTGTGGTTGCAGTTCCTGCATGGTTCAGCAACATTTCATTACTAGCCAGATTGTGGGCACCAATAGGAACCATGTCACCATGATTCCACATCAAATAACCATGCCCTAGAAAATTTAATCACATCTTTAAATTATGTGTAGTGAAGATTTTAATACAGCAAGTTGCTTTATAATGAATCAGAGAAGTAGTTGACACAACAATGGCAGCATCTCTCCTATGTTTCAGGCAGGATTTTTTCCTCTTCCTCTTTTGAAGAGGCCTTTGGCTTGCAATGCATGTATACAGCCACTGAGCTAAAGTTTTCCCTTCTTTTAAAGACATCATCAGTAAGAGTGATTGGAAAAACTGTTAGGGAGATGGCTGCATGAATATGTGAACAAACCAGAATCACATTGAAACATAGACCATATAAATAGTCTAGAAACCTTTCTGCTATTTGTCTCACAAAGTTTGTTCATTTACTTACTTAATTCCTGCCTTTGTCTTAGTATGAAACCCAAGGTGTCTCGTGACATAGACTAAATCAGAATGTACTTAGTTTTATGAAATGAAAATTCTGTAAGAATGTAGTAGTCCTGTCCCTTAAGAAAGCCAAGAAATGAGGACTGGTTGATGTAATAAATAGTTGTTGGAAATTGAAAGTGCCTTCAAAGGTTTGCTTGTTGAGCCAATGCAATTGTAGTATTAAGGAACAGTTTCTTTTATATATATATTTTTCTCTTCTACCACAGCGGAGATTGGAGACTTTGATGAATCAGGAGACAGAGAACACCTTAAAAATAATCAATATTTTCCAAACCAGGATAGATTGCAAGGAAAAATACTTGAATTTCACAGGAAACACATGTAAGTGAAAAAAAACACTTTATTTCTGTTATTGAGTACATTGCTATGCATTATGGGAAAATTAACCTTACAGTAATGCTGTAAGGAAGATGTTCTTGCTTAAGTTGCCTTATTTTTGATAAACTGCAATGAAAACAAATTGCTGCGTGAAATTTGGCATATATAATTTTAACCTAATGAATGGTATGGTCATCCTCTTCATGGCCTCTGTGACTCATACATATGGTATAATCTGCACCTGTCCTGTCCTTCCTTGCGAACTTCTATAACTAAGCAGCCTTCTGTTCTCTTCCTGCCAACTTGCAGGCTTATGGCATCCAGGGCCTTCTTTAGAAAGTGCCTTGAGTGCAGGAAGAAAATTCTCAAGATTGATGTCCATTCTAGGTGCTTACTGTCTTGGGAGGTCTGCATCATAGAGAAGTGTACCCATTGCTGGGCCTTCCCTCAGCAAACCCTCCTCAACTGAGTTTTCAGACTTAAAGCCCTTCTTTGGGAGTTATTAACACCTCTGTGTTCACTGTGCAGAATAAGCCGCTTCTATGTACCATCTGTGCTGTACCATCCAGATCAATGGAACGTGGTACCAAATGCCTGGCATAAATAAAGGATGATCCTGCGTCACATTCTTCAAGATGCCCTGCCAACCTGGTGTCCATCTTTGGTCAGGTATAGAAACCTGCCTAGTGCTTTGTCTTTCGTAGCTCCTGCGGCTTGGCTAAGTCAACACATCCTTCAAGGGAAAGAAGGCCAAGGAGGCTTCCTTGGGACTGACAAGGAGGAAACAGAAGCCTGTAACCTCACTGGTAACAATTCAGTCACTCCACACTGTGGACTTGGCTAATCCATTTGTCCCTGTTCTATCCAAGACACTTCAGTCCTCACCATCCATCATGATCTTAGGATCCCGTGGCCCCATAGACCTCAACTGTTCAACTATATTTGTCTTATAAGATCTGGAATCAGTTTTGAAGGAGGTTCCATCTGCACCACTAACACTAATGCCTTCCTGTTTTGATTTGTCCAGAGACTAAAACTTGGATTCATCTACCATCAACCCAGAGCCCCATTTGTCCCCATGGGAGATCAAGACCACTTTCTCTATCTAACAACATTCAACCATGCACAGAACAGATCATACAGATGGCTCAAGTTTGGAGCTTCAGCAACCTTAACCCTTTGTCACCAGTCTAGTTTTCAATAGGGTTGAGTCTAGTTCTTAACTATCATCAGCAATTCCCTTCTTGCCTTCCTTACTAGAGGTTGCCAGACAATCTTGGAAATCCCCATTCTTGGGCTGACAGGAGGAGCAATCCACTACACATGGGTTGTATCCCTCGTGCCAGCCTGAAGCAGGAGCTGTCAACATTCCATTTCAGAATGACCGTTAACTGCTCCTCGTCCCCCTCTGTCAGTTCCTTTTTCTCCTGCGACCAGCGGGAAGCATTTTCCGTCCCTCTCGGAAACAATCACTTATTTACAGGTTTTTTTAGGTTTTTCCTGACAGGTTTGAGTTCAGAATGGCGGAAAAGCCAGGCGATGAAAAGCCTAATGTGCCCTTGAGCCGAAGCAGCGCAGTAGCGCAGAGCTCGGTCAAGGAAAAAATACAACCCGTCCAGAAAACTGCTGTACAGCAAGTTGCGGATGAGGGTTTGAATAAAGAGAAACAACTTACCATCCAGAAAATCGCAAATACGTAGGTCGCGGACAAGGACAATGGCTCCCCTGGCAAAGGCAAGGTTAAACTGCCTTCCAATTCCATCCAGAAAACGGTGGTTGCGCGGGTCACAGACGAGGTGGGTACTGATGTGCCCAGAGTAAAGCCTCAAAAGCTGGCTTCTGATGACCAAGCGGGGGACTTGAGGAAAAATTTTCAAAGCTCCAGTGAGAGCGAACCTGAGGAAGCTAAATTGGGGGCTGGCGCTGCAAGCGTTAAAAAGCCTTTGGTGAAGGCAAAGCTAGATAAGGTTAAAAAGGGAAGGCGTTCAGACATAACAGGAGCAGGGAAGAAAGACCCAAAAAGGTCGGAAACTACGAAGGTACTTATCAACGAGACTTCGAGCCGCCATCTTGATTTACAGAATTCCACAGCGACTCAGCGTAGTTCCTCCAGGGCCTCAGAGGCCTCTGAGGCAAGTGCAGGGGGCGGGGCGTTGGCTGAGGGGGCCTTCTCAGCTCGCCCAATCAGAGATGTACCCGTGGCGCTAGAGCGGGGGCAAGCCTCCACCATTTTACACCAATGCCAGGCTGAGTGGAGGGCCGCAGCTCATGAGCCAGGCCTAATGCCGGAGATGAAAAGCTTCCTAGCCGTTTGGATGCAGGCGGCTCTCACTCAACCCAAGGAGACGGAGGCCGCAGTTTGTGAGTCTCAATGGGCCACAGATAATGTCGCCCTGCCGGGTCAAACTAATGAGCTATTACTAAATATACAGCAAATGATTAATGAAGCGGTGCGTACGCAAGTGCAATCAGCTGTTTCAGCGCAACTACCGGCAATGAATTATAACCAAATGCACTTTAACCCAATGAATTCTGCCTTGTGTGATTTTCAAAATCAGTTTATGATATCCCAGCTACTGAATTTTTTAAATGCGAAAGGTCTTAACCAATTACCTTGTGTACCTTCCATGAATTTGAATAACAAAACAACAGTTCAGGAGTCTATTGTTAATGAATTAGATCAGCCACCAACCAAGAAGAGGCGAGTTCAGTGCACAGAAGATCACAGTGTGGACCAAGTTAAAAATGCAACCAGTACCCAAACCATGTCTTCGGCTGGAGGGGCTGGAAAAGTAAATAGAAAGGAGAAAGGTGGTGAACAGCAGAGAATGATGAGTAGTGACATAGAGGATGAGATACAAGGGGAGTGTGACTTTGACAAGGAGTTTGTTGGTAGTGATTAGGAAGAGGAAGACCAGTTAGAATCAGACAGGTTGTTTGAGGTATAGGTGTTCCATTAACACCCTTAAAAGAGTGCTGCAAACATTGGGTTTGGAGAATATCAAAGACACAGGTAGTGAACATAACCATAAGGAAAATCTGGTAGCATCTGTTATTAAAAGGAAAGAGGCAAAGGCATTAGAGATTCCAATGCCAGACTTTTTTAAGGATGTGATTATGGGTGAGTGGTCTGCACAGTGGTCAACTAAAAGATTACTGACTTACTCTCAGAAATTGTACTCTTTTGTAAAGTCTGAGGTTGAATTCCTTAAAATTCCTCAGGTGGACGCCCCGGTTGCCGGGCTAATTTTGGGGGCCATTGCCCCTAGAGAGGGTGACACACAGTTAAAGGGGGTAGATGAGCGGAGAGCAGAAACCTCCCTAAAAAGGGCACATAAGGCATCATCTTGGACTATAAAGGCTTCTGTAGCCGCCTCCCTATTTGCCAGAGCAGGGGTTCTCTGGACTCAGGATATTCTGGATAACCGGGATTTGAGTGTGCAAGACCTTGTGAGGGCTGTTGACAGAGTACAGAGAGTATTAAAATATGTAGGAGATGCTGCACATGATGCCACTGCGTTTGCAGCAAGGAATATAAATTTGTTAACAATCGCGAGGCACTCTCTGTAGCTAAGGCATTGGGAGGCAGACCAAAAGTCTCACAATAATCTGGCCTTTGTCCCTTTTCAAGGGGAACTCCTGTTTGGAGATAAAGCACTGGAGAAGGTCTTGATTGAGACTAAAGAGAAAAAACAGGTAATGCCCACCTTACAGAAAAAGAAGGTGGATAAAAAGGTTTTCCAAGGCTCCAACTGCTCCTTTCGTGGAGGCAGATCATATGGGTTTTCAGCAAGAGAATCCGAATACAGGTCTAACAGTTTCCAATGAAATAGACAGAGGAGTCAGAATAGCAGACAATTTCAGTACTCACGACAAGGTCAGGGAAGGCTTGGAGGTAACTCCAAGCGAGGTAAACCTCAATACTGACTCGCAACATCAAGCAGTGGGAGGAAGACTTCTCCCTTTCGGTCACAGATGGCCTCAGATAACATCAGATCATTGGGTTCTGCAAGTAGTAACCCAGGGGTACAAAATACGTTTCCATACCAGTCCGAGGGACAGATTTCTTCGCTCTCCAGTAGCAAAGGACAAGGTAAAGCAGCAAATAGTTTTGCAAGAGATTCTACACTTACTACAAATAGGTGCAATCGAGAGAATCCCAAGGGGACAGGAATTTCTGGGGGTGTGTTCAACGTTTTTTGTCTTTCCCAAACCAAATGGCAAATACAGACCGGTTTTGAATTTAAGGTACCTCAACGCCTTCGTGGAATACAGGAAATTCAAAATGGAGACTGTTCAGACGATCAGAGAGAATCTTTCATTGGGGGATTATATGGCTTTCGTAGACCTCAAGGATGCTTGCTTGCATATTCCAATGAGCGAGGAGGACAAGAGGTACCTAAGATTCAATTACCAGAACAGTCACTTCCAATTCAAAGCTCTGCCTTTCGGTTTGGCATCAGCACCTCGGGTGTTCACGAAGGTGCTGGTTCCACTGATAGCATTCCTCAGAGTTCGGGGGGTTCAACTTTACCCCTACTTAGACGACATATTGTTAAAAGCGGCCTCAGAGGTCAGACTGAGGAAGGATGTGCAGCTAACCATTCGCACATTGGGAGAGTATGAGTTCCTTGTCAATCTAGAGAAAAGTCCCTTGCTACCGATCATGATGCTCACACATTTGGGGGCACGAATAGACACGTCGAAGGGGAGACTTTACCTTTCCCAAGAGAGGTTAGCCAAGTTAAGGCAGGAAACTGCAGAGTTAGTGAAGTGCAGATCAGCAGATTTAATGAGGCTAGCAAGGCTGCTAGGAATTCTGGTGTCAGCCACACAGCTGGTGCAGTGGGGAAGTTTCCATGTAAAATCTCTGCAAGGACTTCTCGGGCCTCATCAGTTGGCGATATCACTAAAAAGACATTACCAGGTGGCTCTGACACAGCAGGTTCGGGAAGAACTCGGCTGGTGGTTGAAGGACAGCAAGGTGGCGTCGAGGATTCCGATCCAGATTTCCAACATGGTCCATGTAGCAACGGATGCCAGCCTCACCGGCCGGGGGGTACACTGCGAAGGATATTCAGTGCAAGGCATTTGGACATACTTAGACAGGCGGCGCAACATAAACTACCTAGAGTTGAAAGCCGTTCGTCTGGCGCTGCTGCGGTTTCGGCACCTGGTGAGACTCCACTATGTGAAAGTATTCACAGACAATATGAGAGCCAAAGCCTATATGTGCAAACAGGGCGGTTTACATTCAGTGCCTTTGATGGCAGAGTCAACCAGGCTGTTTCGATGGGCGGCGAAAAATCTAAGCTCACTCACGGCGGTGAACGTGAAGGGAGAGACGAATGTGCAGGCGGGTTACCTGAGCAGGAATTGGCTGCACCCTGGAGAGTGGTCTCTCAATTCAGAGGTGTTCGAGACCATAGCCACTGTTTTTGGTCAGCTGCTAGTAGAGTTGCTCGCTTCTGCTGGGAACGCCAAATTACAAAGATATTTTTCAATAGATGGAAGCAGAGGTACAGAGGCACACGATGCTCTGTCAGTGAAGTGGCCACTGGGCCTACTCTGTGCATTTCGGCTGATACGGATCTTGCAGAGGGTTCTGTCAAAGATCCGTTTAGAAAAGGCGACAGTTGTTCTGATAGCGCCTTACTGGCCAGGAAGGCCATGGTTCCCAATGCTGCTGCAAATGGCTCAGATTCCTCCGTGGAAGTTACCAGTGAGGGAGGACTTACTCACCCAGGGCCCAGTGTTCCATCTGGACCCCAAATGGTTGACTCTGGCAGCATGGAAATTGAACGGAAGTTTCTGAGGCATCAGGGGTACACCGATAGTGTAGTTCGCACCATGTTGGGATCGAGAAGAGAGTCCACTCAGAGGACATATGATAGAACTTGGAAGTCTTTCCAGAAGTGGTGTAGAACCAGTCAGTTGGCAGAGGAAGATGTGCAGGTCTCCCGCATTTTACATTTCCTTCAAGATGGCTTGGAGAAGGGATTGCGCCCGAACACCTTGAAGCGGCAGGTGGCGGCATCGTCGGTTTTCCTGGCTGCAGATAGGGAGTCCTTCTTTGAGCATCCCCATATAAAGAGATTTCTCAGAGGTGCAACCTTGACTTCTTTCAAGGAAGATTGATTCTGTTCTATGCTGTTTAAGTATCCCCAACTCAACTTGGTCATTGTTGGAGCAGCCCTGGCTAAACCATTAAGAAAGCCCCAATTTACTTCCTCAAATAAGGAGAGTACAAAGCTGGATGCTCTGGCTTATAAGGCTTGTCCTATAGCATCTTTTGTCAGTCCATATCTCAGATTCTGAAGCTTACCAGGCATCTATCAGCAGTATCTGTGGGAGAGGGTAACTCTGCTGCTGAATTGTTTGCCAGAGGAAGACAGGAAAACTGTAAACCTCTTCCATGCAGAGGCACAGTGATTCATCAAAGAACTACTGCTCAGCATGCAGCTGACTGTGTTGCCAAATCTCTAGCTGGTAGAGTATCTCTTCAATGTTATGCTTGGCTTAGGTCTTCTGGTCTGTCTTCTGAAGTCAAGGACATGATTTAAGACCTCCTCTTTAACGAAGACAGCCTCTTTAATAGCATGACCAACAACAAATTGGAGTATAATCAAAAGATGTGCTCCAGTGCTAAAAAGTATGGGTTGTAGGGACATTCCCTCTAGCACCAACAAAAGCAGTCATGGTCTCATCATTTCCTCTTCAGTTCAGTCTTCTTACTCTCCCTCTTTCTTCAAGAAATGGTTGTATAATGTCTCTTCATCATTCATGCATTCCCATTCTTCAGATAAGTGCTGTTCCTCCTATAGGAAGAAACAATATGATTCTTCCAGGCATCATCTCTGACTATCTCTGGACAATTTCCTCTTCCCACCTCTCACCTACCTTTTGGAGGTTTCCTCTCCTGTTCTTTCCATCAGTGGGATTCAATCATGATGGATTCGTGCATTCTCTGTTTCATAACTGGAAGTTGTGCAGTCGAGTTTGGCAGTCTACCACAAGTGGACATCTTCCAATCAACCCAATCATCATCATTTCTACAGGAGACGTTTGCCCTGCCAAGGAAAGGTGCTATTGAAAGAGTACCATAAGCCAACATTTCTCAATGTCTCTTGAGGTACTTCATGGTCCTGAAATGGGACAGAGGCCTCTATCCCAATTTGGATCTAAGAAGTGTCAACATGTATATCACATGTTGGAAATTCTGAATGGCAACTCTTTCCTCCATTCAGCACCACCTTTGCTTCAAAGACTGGTTTGCCAGTCAACTCTTAAGATGCGTATTTTCCTGTTTCATTACAATACTTCCATTGTCACTTTCTGTGTTTGCACTGGGGCAAAATTGCTACTGATTTTAGGTTCTATTTTTTGACCTCTCCACAGCCCTGCACATGTTTGCTAATTGCATGGCATTTGTTTGGTAGTCTCTCTTCAAAGAAAGGGAATCTCCATCTTCCCCTATATAGATGACTCGCTTCTGATTGCTCCATTTCAACAGATTCTCCATTGGCACCTCCTCAACATGTTGTCCCTTCTCCAAGACATGAGACTCCTGGTCAATCCAGGCAAGTGAAATTTATACCTAGCCCAATGAATCCAATACATAGGGGTTATCCAGATTTCATGGACACAGATGACTCATCTTTCTTGAAGTGGGACAAAGCAGCTTGTAACTTCAGTGAGATCTGTGAGACAGCATAACTGGATCAACAGAGTCTTTTCTTTAGTTTCCTTGATTCGTTATCCTCCACACTATAAGAATTAAGTGGAGGTCGGAGTATACATGGCTACATATTAGCCCAGTACATATTAGCCCAGTACATCTGTCTTCTGCATGGGCATGTGTGTCTGTGTGTGTCTTGTAGATCTGTACAAGTGGATTCACTGCCTTTTAGGAATCCTGACTGAGAAGCCACTGTCCATCACAGCAGAAGCCTACATTGATAACACAGGCTCCCTCTGCTGATGTGGTCTCAGCATATGGGGGCAGGGACCGAAAGTTTTCTGCCCATTGCTCGTATGAAAGGCTAATCTCTTTTTCTGCATGTTTCTTGATTATAATTTATGCAAGTGATCTACTGTGTATGTGTTCTGAGACTTCATTCTTGGATTCACTTGAATTACTGTCTCAGAAAACAATTGACTATAATCCATGGTTGTCCCAGGCCACTGCATCTCAGTTTTAGTGCTTTAACTTCAGTTGGAAACCAAGGCCAAGGTTTCTTTAAGACCCTACAAGAGCTCTTTCAGGTCATTTTTCATCACCAGATCATTTAAAATGGATGAAAAACATTAAATAGCTGCTCCTGGAACATCATTTTACCCTTACTTAGAACTATCCCATCCCACTCACCAAATTTATGCAACACAGTTTCATAAGCAGAAGTGATTTTGGGTTGCAGTTATTAGGTGGCAAGGCGTATTTTGAGAGAAAATATTGGACCTCACCTTGGCTGGAGTTGTCGCCCTCTGTAGTAGACAAATGTGGGATAATAAAGCACAACAGAGAGTGTACTATCTAAATAAATTTTGATAAAACCAACTAGACATTTCAAACATTAAAACCTTCATGTCTTTTCAAAGTAATTTGAATTATGACTTTTCTGATGCATCCTGAGGATGTTTTGTATTTTGTTTGCAAGTACTCACTTGTCCACAAGTGTACATTTTCCTAGTTATACTTTAAGACAGGAATGAGGGATCTTTTTTTCCTGCTGAAAGCTAGATTTCCTCAGGAATAATTTGTCAGGGGATGCATGGTGATTGCACCCAGAATGAAAGTAGGTGGGACTACCACTTTCAAACCCTCCCACGTTGTTGTTGCAGAGGTCTCAAATTATCACATATGGAGGGCTTTCAAAATTGCTCTAAAGACAGGATGGTCCAATTATTTCATGAATAGTGTGTGGGTTTCACAAGTAGTTAGTTGACTCTGTAATTAGTATTTAGCTTGCCTTTAAGTATGAATTTTAAATTTAGTCAAGAATTGACCACTGGTAACACTTTCATCTGTTTCTTTATCTGACGCTTATATCTGACAGACTTTGGAGTTCTGTCAAATCAGTCGCTGGGTACAAATCTTTTTTAAAAAATTCTATCATGGTATATAAATATGATATGCAGTTCAGATTGGTGTAACACACACACACACACACACACACACACATGTATATGTATATACAGTCAGCCCTCCACATTTGTGGGTTTCACTTTTGCGGATTTGATTGTTCACAGATTATTTGCTGTCACCTCTGCTGCCTCCTTGTACCATTTTTAATAGGGACTGCAAGCCTTGCGACACTGAGAAACTATGAACAAGGTTTATAAGTCCCTATTAAAAATGCTGTGGGGCAGCAGTGGAGGTGGCAGTAAGTCCCACCAGCCATGCACTTCTGCCTTGTGAAGGAATTGATACCTCAGAGGAATCCATGGTGGATTGAATGTGGTGTTCATACTTTTTGTGTGTGTTAAATATGGTTTGGGAGGGCCTATTCACGGTTTTTCCACTTTCACGGGGGTCCTGTGCCCCTAGACCTAGTGAATGTGGAGGGATGACTGTATAAAAGCCTTGGACAAGATAAGCAAGATGCTACTTAAACCATATCACTTGGACATATCAGTCAATAGTTAATATCAGTGCCCTTTGTTTTCCTTCTGAGCCTTGAGAAATAAATAAAGAAATAAATAAAAACATCTAAATGAGGTGCTAGAGCAAAGAACATCATTTTTTTTTGTTAAATCGGAAACAATTCATAATCAAAATAACAATGAAGTTAAGGGTGTTGTGTATTTTTTGTTTAATACAAGGTATCCTTTCTTGTGGGCATAATAAAATTCTCTGTTTACATAGAAGCTGGTCTTGCCCAATGGGAAAACAGATCTGGGGAAGGGCATTGATTTTCTATAATAATATGTATGAACCTCTAAGAATACCTGTAGAGCAGTTGTATTCTGCTCACCTGTTTGCTTTACAAAATGTGATTTTCTGTTTGTCCAGGAACAGCAAAATGGCCAGTTGACTCCAATGGTATGCTCATGGTTTCTGGCATCTGTTTGCTCCTCATTATTGATAGAATATTGCAGTAATGCTCACATACTTGCTTTCCATTAAAGAACAGAACTCAGTTTAAAAACAACAGTGTTTGATCTATTAAAATCTATTGCAGGAATATATATCTCCTTGTGAAAATTCTCTAAATGGCAATGTGCTGCCAGTAGGATGGCTAAGCAGATTTATCTGCTTAACGGATAACGAAATTAGACCAGATTGTTTTCAAGCCAGTCTGTGAGGATTAGTTAGCTGAAAACATCTGAAGATAATTGCTCCGAAACTTCTTTATGCTTGTAAACATTTGTTTGCATAGTGTGGGTAAGCTAGAATAATTCATGTTTTTCTCCCCATTTCAGGAAGACAGTATCTTTTGAAGATTCAAAAAAAGATTAAAGTGAAACCACTTTGCTGTTTGGCAAGCATTGTGTTCTGAATTCTTTTTTATCACAAAAGTAGGATAGAAATGTCAATAAATAGTTATGCAACTTAGGAAAGTGTTATTTACGGCCACATATTGGCACAACTCAAATATAGTGAGAAATCATGAATATCTACCTTGTGTGTTCCCCTCTTCCCTTTAGCAAGTCAGAGAGAGGAAGTGGAATGTTTTTGTTCTCACTTTTAAACTAACTTTGATGAGTATGATAGGAGATGAAGTCAAAGGCTTCACCCCACAATAAAGGAACAGTAGAAGGCAACAAGAAATCTGTAAAAGTATTTGCTGTGGATGCCAAGACAGGAAAAAAAAACACCTGACAGAGACTGCATGTAATTGATCAATCAAAAACTGCATTGCTCAGGTGTTACCGGATGTTGCTACATGTTACCTAGCATATTGTAGGAGAACCTGATGCGTACAAACCACGAGGGTTAGGGTATGTCTTTGTCCTTCAGAAGATAGGCAGACATCTATCAGTGTTAAGTATGATGGCACTGAAGTACAGGTGATGGAGTGTGAATGTGAGATAAGATTTTTCTCTGCTGTTGTGTACTTCCGGAGGCTATAAAACATATCAAGTGACTTTCAGATGGAATAAACCAAGGACGTGCCACTTTGCCAGGGATTGGGGTCTTTTTTCCTCTCAGACCCCACCATAGGCCGCAGCCCCCTCCCAGTGTGCCAAAATAACTCTGGGTTTCTCCAGAGTTCCTGTCACAATGATCTCAAATCATTTACTGACACATTTTGAGAGGCACTGTGATGAGGTATCAGGAGTCCTGGGTGGATGGGGCAGAGTGGGGCATATTTCTGTGTGTTTTGTGCATTTAAGATTTTCTGTGTGGTTTTCAGGCAAAAAAATTGCCCCCAAATGGCACTTTTAAAAAAAGGGGGGGTTGAGGGGCTCTGAAGGACGGGTAGATGGCTTCAGGGGCCAGAGAAGTGAGATCCGAGGATCTTGTGTGCTTTGTGCGTGAGTTGCACTTTCTGAAATAAACGGATGTCTCTGGAGCTACCAACAGCCATTTTTTTTCCTGTATCTTTAACATACATAATCTTTTGGGGCTACTGTATTTTATATATATAAATAGAATCAGTTTTTAGCTTACCTCATCTTACAGACTTTGTCTTCTGTTTCCAGAGACTAGCTGGTGACATAAGAACATTTATGGAATTATTGGGTGCAGTATTTGCTTTTAGAATTGTAAAAGGAAGTATAAAATGTATCCAGACAAGACTGGAGAAAATAAAGATGCACTGCTTGTAAAGAATAATTATTACTGGATTTGAATCTCATTATGACTTCGCCTTAGGTTATTCTATAGAGTGGAACAATGGCACAGTCTGGGTTTTTTCAAGTGCCAGGAGACCAAGGATCATGGGAGTTTGCACCCCCTCCTTAGTGATGAGAGGGATGCCAACCTGGTTGCATCAGTTAGCAGAAAAAGCGGCATGTTCTGCAAGTTTTCTTCCTTTCTCTTCCAGCCATAAGGAGCATTTAATCCCAACTCCCAGTTACTCTGGGACTGCAGAACCTAAGTGAAACATACTCTTTCGTCAGGGGTTGCTGAGTTACTTGGGTGTATGTCTTGAGTTTTGTGTTTCTTTGGTTGTTATATGTTGCTTGAAACCCATTTGGAGAATAATTTGAACGAAGGGTAGGATATCAGTCCTCAAGCTAAATGAACAGATTGCCCTGTGCTTTGTTGTTTGTATTTTATTTATATATAAGATTGTAAAGGGTTTCTTCTGCTGTCTGGCACAGTGAATTTAAAATACTATACTATGTTATTCAGTGGTGGCTGGCTTTGTTGGTTCAGTATGTCAGAGTTTTCCTTTATAATTTTCCAGCTTTCAGTATGTTACTAAGTCATTAATAGTTTATTTATTTTTATTCTGATTACCATAGTGGCCAAACTCCTGCTGAATCAGATTTCCAAGTACTTGAAATAGCTCGGAAATTAGAGATGTACGGCATGAGATTTCACCTGGCATCTGACCGTGAGGGAACAAAAATTAACTTGGCTGTTTCACACATGGGTGTTCTGGTATTCCAGGTAGGAAAGAAATATTTAATATGATAACCTTTTGGTAGTTAATGCCAACAAAACTTTTGATTTATCTCAGAGGTATGAATGGCCACATACCTGATCTAGATCTAACAAGTGTGTAAATGGTCTGATCTCCTCCTTCCTACCATGGTCGCTACAACCCAGAGAGAGGCATAATTCCTAGATGGAGCCTTAAAGGCAGCTGCTCTGGGATGCCATTGCATTTTCTCCTCCTGGCCCTTTTATATTCTCTTTCTGACCCTGAAAGGCCAAGGAACAATGTCAGAGTACCTGTTGGTCCTCCATCTCCATCTAAGAGAATTCAAAGTGAGATGCAGCCAGGCCCCCTCTGCCTCTCTCGGATGAGGAGGGAGTTTCTTTTCCTCCCTAGTCAAGAGAGGTGCATGGCTCCTCTGCGTCTCTCTTGGCCAAGGAAGTAGATGGACACTCCTTCTTCATCCAAGGAGCACCTCTGAGCAGCCAGGTCTCCTGACAGATTTGGCATTAAGGGAGGGGGCTGCTTGGTGAGCCTCGTTGAAAGGACGAACAGAAGGAAGGAAGGTGGAGCCAGGTGATGGAGCTGCCTCCTTCCCTCACTGCCTTGGCTGGCTTGGGGGCCAAAATTCAGTATTATCTGCATTTTTCACCATTTGTGGTAAGTTCGTGAACATATTCCACTGTGGATATGGGGGACCTACTGTATATCAGTCTAGGATTTGGCAGGATTCTTAGTGTGTGGAAAAGTTTCTTGTCAGATTGAACCAGCAAAAGCAAGAGCAGTATAAAAATTCCTGTTTTTCTAGAATTTTTACCCCTGTAACCACTGGTGTCACAAGGAATGCGACTACTGACTGAACACCTAAATCATCCTCTTTTATCATGAAATTAAACCTACAGCAGAAGAGACCCAATGGATTGTTAGCTTCCACCACATACTATGTTCAGAACTATAGTTTGGATAAGAGGCCTAAGAGGATGAGATATTTCAGATTGTTCTAAATCCCTTGGATGATTACAGCTGAACTTTAATGACATGGTTTGATTTATTAAAAAAATATACAGGGCATGATACTGTAGCCAGTTCAGATAAACAAGAAACATTACTTTGAGTTCTGAAATTGGCCTAACCACAAATATGGGCTAGTGCTTTATCTTATCTCTTACATTTATCATAGCCTTTGAAAACTATGTACTTCTCAAAGACTGTTCGTAGTTTGGGACTTGTTCTGCACCAAATTCTCAGTTGAAGTTTTAATATAGATATTTAATATAATATAATATACATTTAATATAATGTGCAGAAAACCACTTTTTTTTTTTGCACAGGAAATAGCATTTTCCACACAGGAAGAAATACTTCTGTGCAGTGGTGGTTCCTGTGCAGAAAATGCTATTTTCTGCACAAAACAACCATGTGTGAATTTTGCATAGAATAAGACTTGAACTGCAGTAACTCTCATCAGTCCAGGATTCTGTTCATCTGGATTTCTTGGCATTTGAGGAACACATTTTTCAACCAATTTCCAAATATTTTGAATACACTTTCCATCTCTGGCAGGAAGTAACTTTGTAGTCTTTAAGTGTTATAAGAGGTCAGACCAGCAACTTCTAGGCATTTTTTGTAATATAACTTAAACTTCTCCTCTCTGACACTTTCCTTGAATACATTGTAAGCTTCTTGAAATATATTAATTACAAAGAACCAAAAAGTGTGTTATAAGTTGGATTCAAAGCATAGAAGGTATTTAGAATTTAGGTTTTATAATTGATAATGTAAATTCTTTTATTTTGTTCAAATCATGCGTATTAGGTATATTTTTCCAGTTATTTCATGTTTTCTTTAATATAGGGTAATACAAAAATCAATACTTTTAACTGGTCCAAAATTCGAAAGATAAGCTTCAAGAGAAAACGGTTCCTCATCAAGCTTCACCCAGAAGTTCATGTAAGTAAAATACCAGTATGTCTGTTCCTTGGTTTTTGACTGTGAGTGGAAATGCACACAGCCTTGTTTGCATAACTCACTAGGCCTTGCAGTTTTTCATATTAATAAAGGATGCATACCTAAGGTTGTGACCTTGATCCTTTCATAAGTACAGTGCTATACTATAAATTCTTAAAACATGAGATTGTTGTAGACACATCAATATTAGAGTGGAATGCCTAGAATGGAAAAAAATAAACAAATGCAGAGTAAGATCAGCACAAGGACTAGTTCAATTGAAGAGGAGTGAGAGTTACATTACTTTTAGAATTTTAGAAGCTATATATTTTCTGGCAGTCTTAGTAGAGATTTTCTATTTGACAGAATTGTTTCATTGTGTAATTAATGATAGCTGCTGTCTTTCTGCATGGACTTTTAAAACCTAGAAGCATTAGATGTATTGCTTGCGCTTTTTTTTGGATGAACCAGATAGTCCTTCAATGTCTGCTATGTGTATAATGGTATTCTTTGTTTCACAATGCAAAAACATGGTAGTTCTTTACAGAGACATGTTATGCAAATTATGGATATCTTGGTAGGAAAAAACCCTCCCATTTCATTCTCATCCTAGAGATTTACAAACTTCCTCACTCCCTATCTCATTGGGATTGAGAAATTTAGCACAACTTCTTCACATCCCTACTTCTAATAGAGTTCCTTGAAATGGTAGTTCTTAGTTTGTATGCCAGTTGACATTATTCAAGGGTGGCTATGTTATAAATACAACTCAGTGGTTAGAGCAGTCTTGACTGAAGTTGTATGTGGTGTCCCCTTGCCTTTCTTTAGTGGCTTCAAGTAATTTCTGACTTACAGTGACCATAAAGTGAATGTATACCAGAAGCAGATGAAGGGCGCTCTCTCCATCCCAACCACCGCTGCTGTGGCCTTAGATGGAGAGAATAAGGCCATTTCCCCACGAGACTGTTATAGTGCTATGATTCCACTTTCAACATCCTATGGAATCCTGGGGTTTGCAGTTTAGGCAGGGGCCGGCCGGCTCCTCCCTAAACTGCAAACCCCAGGATTCCATTGGATGTTGAAAGTGGAATCATAGTGCTATAACAGTCTTGCGCAGAAATGGTCTAAGAGGCAGTTTCTGCTGAACTGAATCCCCTCCCTTGCTGCCGTCATCTTTCTGTATGTATAGTGTCTTCAGATTGTAGTCTGGGGGCAAGGAGCTGTTTTTTTCTTGTTCTTTTTTTTGTAAAGAACCATATACAATGATGGTGCTATATAAATAAATCATCATCATCATCATCATCATCATCATGGGGTTTTCTTGGCAAGATTTATTCAGAAGAGGTTTGCTTTTGCCTTCTGAGGCTGAGAGAATGTGACCTGCCCAAAGTCATCCAGTGGGTTTCCGTGGATGAGCAAGGATTCAGACTGTTGCCTTCCAGAGTCCTAGTCCAGCACTCAACTAGCTGGACCACACTGGCTCTCAGTAACTGTTACTTTTCACTTAATCTTCACCTCAGTATTTGCAGTGGGCTTTCTGTTCACCACGTTGAATAGACACAAATGCTTTCATGCTCTTTACTCTTTGGCTTATTCTTAATCTTTAAATAAATGCAACTCTCAATATTAGCAGCTCATGAGGTCTGTTGTAGTACTTTTGACTGTTAAGCTCTACTCATGTGTCTCCTGTAATAGTGACCATACTGTAGGCGTGGTATTTCAGAGGTAATGAAGTATATTTTATTCCATCTCTAGAGGTGATATATTTATATCTGATTATTCACAATCCCTTAGCACAAAAATATTTGATTACCTGGTTGTATTAAAGTAAACAACTACAGATGTATATATTCTGTGTACGAGATACTAATCCCGAATATTCAGTCTTAATGCTATCACTCTTAACTATTGCTTTCTTTCTACTGTCACAGTCATTTTCAACAGTCTTTTTCTAATTGTTCTCTCCAGACCCCAGTTCCTATCTGTCTCGGGCCATTTCCACACTATACTGTTAACAGTGTTATTATTCCACTTTCAACATCCTATGGAATCCTGGGGTTTGCAGTTTAGGGAGGAGCATTTAGAATTCTCAGTGAGAGAGCTCTTTGGCCTCAGTAAACTACAAACCCCAGAATTCCACAGGCTATTAAAAGTAGAATAATAGCACTGTAACAGTGCAGTGTGGAAATAACCTTTGTCATCCTCACTTATACCATTCCAAACTATACTTGCCCCTTATACTCTCTCTTTCATTCTTTCCATTCATATGTCAGTGTCCACTCTGTCAGTCATTTCACACTTGTCACTTACTCTGCACATCTACTCTGGAATGATTTAACACATTAACATATTGTACAAAGATACAAACCCACATTATGTCATATTACAGTTTGTGTTACATCACACAGATTGACTGGTGTGAAAGTCAGTTTCTGATAGTTGTAACACAGTGTGTCTTAAAATACTATTGCATTTGGTGCAGCCAAGCATGTATGTAGCATAAGAACATAAGGAGAGTCAAGCTGGTTGGAGATCTTATCTAATACAGCATTCAGTTCACACAGTGGCTAGTGCCTTTGCTGGAAGTCATAGGTAGCCATAGTGATTAGAAGCCATTGATAGTCCTGACCTCCACGAATTTATCTAATCTCCCTCAAAACTCTCCAGATTGGCATTCATCACTATATCTTGGGCAATGTATTCCACATTTTAACTGTACTATATGAAGTACTCACTTTTACCTCTCCTCAGTCTCCCACCATTTAGCTTTGGTGTATGATGCTGGGTTCTAATACTCTAAGAGAGGGAAGAAGCTCCTTCTCATCTATTTTCACTACACCATACATAATTTTACACATCTCTATCATGTGTTTCCTTATTTACCTTTTTTCTAAAATAAACAGACCCAGTTATTATACCTGTTTCTCGTAGAGGAATAGCTCTAGTTTCTTGATAATTTTTTTTCAATGTTTTCTGAACCTTTTCTTTTATCCGAACATCTGGTCAGAATCATTTCAGAGCAACCAAATAGACAAGCTTTTATAAAGTGGAAGAGTGTTGTTGTTCTCCCAGAGCACCATGGTCAAATAAAGGAAGTGTGAATGAACTGGTGGGCTAATAAGAATGGGCAAATAACTTGTGTGAACTCATTTGCAAAGCTAAGACATAATTTGTTTCAACTCTTGCTGTTATTCAGTTCACATACTGGTCAATACTTTTCTCTTTTTATATTCTGTATTAATTTTTGTCCAGTAGCCCTCTATATGTTCTAGTCCAGACTATTCCATTTTATCTAACTTGTGATATAAATAAATGAGAGAAAGAGTTGATCACTATATCTAATGTTTTTTCTTCTTGGTAGTGATTTACTGTGTGTTCTAAAAGAGATTTTCAAGACTTGTGTTGAATCATGATAGTTATGTTCTCTGTCCTTAATGTGAGTGGTAATAGCATGTTTGAGTCTCATTGTATTTCTGTTCTAGGGCCCATATCAGGATACTCTGGAATTTCTTTTAGGCAGTAGAGATGAGTGCAAGAACTTCTGGAAAATATGTGTTGAATATCATACTTTCTTCAGACTGTTTGATCAGCCAAAACCAAAATCAAAAGCAGTCTTCTTCAGCAGAGGGTCATCTTTCAGATACAGGTATGATATAACCATGTTCATATTGCTGCAGGAAAATGGAATAAAGAAAAGCTTTTCAAGTAATTCCTTTTAAATTAAAGATCTAGGATCTTATTTCTTGAATACAAAATATCTTTGCTAAGAGCCCAGACTTATATGTATTTCTCATGAAGATATTTTGGTAACAATTCTACTTTCTTCTTCTTTTTGGCTTTACAGTGGGCGTACACAGAAACAATTGGTGGATTATGTTAAAGAGAGTGGGTTGAAAAAAATTCCATATGAAAGGTAACAAAGCATTTTATGAATGAAGAACTTTTATTGTTCTTCTGTAGGTCATCCTGTGCTTTTAAATCTATTCTGTTATAATGAATTTTTGTTTTGTTCAGGATAAGTCCTTGTTGTGCAGATCAAACTACTCCACCTCACTCCAAGGCTTAAACTATTACATTCTTTCTACTTTATTTCACTTCAGATTGATTCTTGATCCTTGATTGTTGACACTGGAAGGAGCTATAATTTGCTGCCAAACCATTTTGTGCTTCTTAAAAATCCAGGTTATTTAGTTAAACGACAAGAGAACCAAAGGATTTAAACTCCACTTTTAATCCAATTAATAACAGTTGAAGGCATCTCCTGGTGGGCCCCTTTCTCTATTTCATAAAGGGGCTTGGATTATCTCATAAATTTGAGACCACAATATTGGAAAGACTATCTCCTCCTATATAACCTGCCCGTAACTGACAATTTTAGAACAGGGCTGGGAAACTCTGGTGGATTCAGGGACAGATTTTTTGCTCCTTTCCAGAGCCTACATGGACTGCCAAAAGTGGCCCAAAAAACAAAAATGGAAGTGGACAGAAAATGTGGTTTTGAAAAATGGACATTATCTGATGTTTAAACAGTGCAGAGAGAGCCTGCAACCTTTGGGGGCCCCTTGCAACTTCATGCGAACACTGTGCTTACCCTGTGTAAGGCAGGAGGCAGTAAGAAAAGAGGAAGACCATATTGCGGATGGATAGACTCAGTCGAGGCAGCCATAGCCCTAGGATAACTTGGATGTCTCTCATTTGTAGTTTTCGCTGTAAGTTGAAATTGACTTGATGGCAGGCAGTTAACAGCAACTTAAGAGACTTTTTTAAGTGGGTAAGAACACAGGAGAGACATTTCTGCAACAACAACTCTGTTATGAAACTCTCTCCCTGAAGAGGTGAGATTATACCCATCTTTGCATATTTTTAGACAGGTGGTAAATACATTTGTTTTGGGTTTCAGAGCTTTACTCTGCTTTTTGGATGTTTTAATTATTGTTTGCTCTGTTTTTAATTTCATTGTTAATGCTTTTGAGTTACTCACCTTCACCTTTTGGACAGATGAGCAGCTGATAAATATTTTTATAAATAAATACATTTGACATATTTAAAGTGTAGCCAGCATGGTGCAGTGGATGAGATTTGGACTATGATTCTAGAGACCAGGGTCTGAATCCCACTTGGCCATGGAAACCCACTGGGTGACCTTGGGTGAGTCACACTTTTTCAGCCTCAGAGGAAGATAGGAATAAACCTCTGAATAAATCTTGCCAAGAAAACCTCATGATAGGTTCATCTCAGGTTCTCCATAAGTTGGAAGTGACATGAAGGCACATAACAACAGCAGTAACAGCAGTATAGCCAGTGTCTGTCTGAAAATATGTATTGAGAAACGTTATTCTTTTTAGTTACAATTCAGATATGAAATCAAGACTTGCTTCTAGTAGATGGAATCATTGATGACACAGTTCTGAGATTCATCTACTTTTGTCACTAATTTTTATACACTTATTAATTTGAACCTGCAGTAGCCTGTGAAGTAGGTGAGGCTGAGGGTTAACATCTTGCAAAAAGCCCCCCTTTAAATATTTAGATTATTTCTTAGTAGTTACACCATGTTCTTTGTTTACAGGAGGCACAGCAAAACCAGAATGTCTGCTCACACCTTGAATGCTGATGCACCCAAACAAGTTAGTCCTGAAATGGAATGATTTAATTATCATGATTATAAAGATAAGGAAAAGTCAACTTGTTTGAAGATATCTTTTTGCATTTTTAATAATGTACTGTTTTTAAATCAGTATTTTCCACTTCGGATTGTTATGTTACTGAACTGACTCAGTTTTATACTTTGTGCATGACTATAAAGGAAGCTTGCTTTGGAAGCACGACCAGTGGAATGTTCTAAGTCTCTTTTCCCTGTTCTCAGTGACAGACCTCTATGCCATATTACAAACTGCTTATGAAACTCCCCTTACTTTCAGAATTTTCTCATTTTAGAAGTACAAGCTTCTTTAAAAAAATAAACTCCTTTTGACACGTGGAACTATGCCATTGTTTGGATCCAGATCAAGACTTAATCTTAAATATTTCATGGTACCTTTTATTAGTGAAACTTTTGGTTTATTCCATATGGGCAGGACTTATCAGTGTATGTCAAATAAAGCTTTTCTCTGCTATAATGGCAGACTTTCCTCTAAACACACTTTTAGAGAGCAAATACTGTCTGCAGGATTACTGTGTTAAAATAAGCCCAGATGTATAATTAATCAACTTTGTTAATTCCCGAGTATTTAATTTTTAACCATTTTAGTTCCTCATGTATGCCTTAGCAGGAAGGCTTGACTTCCTAACCTGGAATGGCTACCAGTGGCTCTTGCAACAGGGACACAAGACAACCACTCCACCCAACTCCAATGCCAGCTCTTCCCATTTGTCTGCTATGGCAGCATTATTTGTGGGTGAATTTCACTAGTCCTGCTATGAAAGGACCATTCACCTCTGTATCATCATCATCATCATCTCTTAAAAATATCCTCTACTTCTTCATAAAATTCAGCCAGAGATGCTTCCAATTAAATTAATGTATGGAGAAAAACAGATCTAGAATTAAATGTACCCAGAAGCTAATGGCTAAGCTACCCAAACTGCTTGGCAGTCTCCAGTTTAATATTATTTGATGGTTTAAGCAAGGAATGTAGGTGTTTCTCAATAGAATGATTGTACCTCACTTAGTGTTAGAATATTTTGACAGATAAGCAGATGGAAGTCATGTATGGAGTTCCCATTGAGCAAGGAAATTATTGGAATCTGTTTGCGTTTATAATCATTCATCACTGTATATCATTTGTCGTGTGCATATTCACACAGTATAAATATAAAACATTTTCTGTCCCAGAAACAGTTGAAAAAATAGGCACTTCCTATGAAAGACCATGATCTAATAAAGCAGTTATTAAATGGCATTTCAAATGATGGAAATGCTGTTGCCCTCCAGATGTTCCTGAAATTCTTCACCATTAGCCAGGCTGACTAGGTCTGGTGGGAGTTGCAGTTCATTATTGATGCTCTTTTAAAAAGAAAGTGGACTTTTATTTTTTTTTTAATTCAGATCACAAGATTAAGGGGATTATTAGCAGATACTGGAGAAGGCTGGCTTAGTCCAGGTTAGGGAAATCAGATTGTCTCCTTTGGGCCAGATTACCTCATGAAACCAATTCAAAGGGCTAGATATCAGGGGCTGCATCCTTTACTAAAAGTTCCATCTTCTGACCCCAACCTATTTTGCATTTTTCCTTGCAGAAAGTAGCAGAAAGTAGACACTTTGTCTCTATCTGAATGGAGGAAGGTGCTCAGCTAAATGTCTGGAGGATTTGTTCCTCCAGGATCTTATTGTATCATTGAGTGGCTTTATCTGCAATTCATTGTCCTAATCTGGATTGTCCTGACCTGGCATGGGACTCCAGAGATACCTCCAAGACCCACTTCCCCAGGTGATGGCAGAGCTTCACTCCTCTTGCATCTTCCTTGATCAAGAGAGGCAGGAAAAGAGCAAAGCTTTCTCAAGGATTATGTCAGGGTGCAGTGCATGGGGAAAGTAATCTGTCCCCTGGCATCATCCAGCCTTCCTGGATTGGTTCCAGAAGGTAAGCCAGTCTCCAGGAGCCAAACCATTTTCCCATCCTGGACTAAGCCTTTTCTTGCCTTGTATCTCTTAATAATTAGAACATTAGATTAAATGTGATTAAGTGATGGTGATTGGGAATGATAGGGTCCAGCACATGTGGAAGATGCCAGTTTGGAGGAGGCTGGTGTAAGTGAAATATCTAAAGCAGAAACCATATGACTAACTTGGTCTTGAGTTGCGACTTTTGCCTATCATTAGAAATGCATTCTCAAGTAAATATACATATGTGAATGGAAACTTGCAAATTGCTGAAATGAAACTTGGTACTTGGTGTAATAATTTAGGTGCTACTGCACCATAAATTTGTAACCTACCCAAGTAGCCATGTTGTGTCTTTCACATTGAAGATTCTCTAATAGTCTTAAGTCACAGACATTTTAAAATATAAATATTAGGTGTATGAAAATCATTTTTAAAAAAATCAACTAATACCATGTGACCTTGGGTTTCACAATACTGATACATAATAAAAACACATATTCAACTAAGATGCAATAGATTAGGACACTGAACCGCTCAGCTATTGTTATCTGCCCTTGTTTTGATGGCTACATCAAGAATCTTGACATAATTTAGGTGGCAATACTGCTGTGAGGCTAGAGATGCAAGAGTCATCTGTATTACCTAAATACAGGGGGAATACTAGAATGATAAAACCAGCTGTTAAATTTCTGTAGAAAATACAAGGTAATGTATAATAGCATTTCCACTGACCACTTCTACAAGGGCAGATATGCAAAAGCCAATGCAGGCATGCAAGTCTTGGAAAAAGGGCAAGGATGAATCTTCAGGTCTTCACTGTTGTTTCACACTGGGCATCTTGGTCAAATTCCTGACTCAAGTTTCACCAAGTATGTTTTGTAGACACAGTATTAAGATCTTGTGGACCCAATATCTGAACTTACTTGCATAGACCATGTTTACATGCCATTTCCTGCTGGTATGCTTAGGTAATTGCTAAAATAATTATCTAATATAAAACCTCTCTTTTTGTTTTCTCCCCAGAGTCTCTCGTTTACAGATGGGTTGAGAACCCCTGGGTCTAATACATGTACATATGCCTCTTTACATTCAGATAATGCATTGTCCACAAATGTTGCCAGCTTACCCACTTTCACAGAGAGCAGTTCTTACTTTTTGGAGCCCAGAACATCACATACTAGGAGCTTATCAGGAGGAAACAGTGGAATATCAGAAGAAACTGTGAAGAAAGTGATACAGGAGCCTGGATCGCCAGTACTCCAGTCATTCCAAGGTGTTGGGTTTTGTAATGTTGCAGAAGACCACAGCTCCTCTTGTGCTGGTATTGAGAGTAGCTGTGGTTTAGGTGTAGTTGTAGAAAAGTGTGGCAAAGAAAGTAAGATTATTTGTAAAAATGACAATGATGAGGATGATTTTACCACAGGTATGACCATTGCTGCCAAATCTCATCAGCCTCAAGGTAGGGGTGCCCCACTTTTGAAACTGGTTGGTTCCCAGCTCCAAGTTTCAGAAGAGTTCATTGATGATGATCCAGCTGAAATTTCCTTTTATGGTGGAGGATCTGAAGCATTTTCTTATTTGTATGGGGATTTAAATTTACAAGAGTCAGATCTATCTAAGTGTCTCTCAAATTCAACTGCTTTAACTAAAGAAATTTTGCAGCAAAATGCTGAGTCTTGCCAGTCAAGCCCTGACAGATACTCCATAGAAGCAGTAGATATGAACATGGATGATGAGTTTGAATTTGAACGAGAAAGTGATTTCAATGGAAATGAGCAGCCATCAGATACCTCAGAACTGTTTGAAGTTAAAGCTCAGGCAAGCAGAATACAAAGTCTTCTGAGTCCTTCTGAAACTAGTTCACTAATTAACAATCGATCTGAAAGTAGTTCTCTGAATAATTTAACCTTAAATGGTACGCCATTTTTGCACACTTATGGTTCTGCTAATCATTCAGAAGCTAGCTCTATGGTGAATTTCCCAGCATATTCTGTTCGCTCTGAGTCAAGCTCAGCTTTTCAGTTCACTGACATTATTGATCAGTTGGAACAATTGAGCTATCCTCCAACCACTACAGAAGACTCTAGTAGTAGTGATGACTCTTGGGATTCTGAAACTGTAGCCCCATTAGATGTAAGCCTGTTTTTCAACAATCCTTTTGCTCAGGCTGCTGGAGAGAATTTCACTCTTGACTTTCAGAATAATCTGAAAAATCTCACCCAAGAAGACAAAACAGAAAACACACACACAAGCCATTAATGTATATGCTGATGTGGCATATTCATTTATGTGTGTACATACTGTTTCTGACCTCATTCATTCTCGTGATTGGATTTTAAAGTTGCATACTGTAGCTCACTTTCTCTTTATACTCTTATTTTCTAATTTTTCTCAAGGCATCATAAGTTTTTATGTTGAATTGTAGGTGTCAATGGTACAAAGAAGCCACTGTGATATTATTTATGTACTATATGTTTTTAGTTAGACTATCTATAATAATGGATAATACACCACAGCTTATGTTTAGTGCACCTAGCTTCATTGAACACAATCTGTCATAGCCAACTGTTGCATCTGACACCATATGACAAGTATTCTGTGGGTTGATTTCAAATACCATGAAACACAAATGGCTGTCCTGCAGAGTGGCCATGTTTGAAATCAAGACAGATGTAAATTGAGTAGAGGGGACTCTGAAATATATCAGTGATGTGCAAGAGCTTGTATACAGGAACCCATTGCATTTAGGACATCATTTTGAGTTCTGAACTTAGGTACAGGACTTTGTAAATAACAAACTTACTTTCTTCAATAAGTGGGCAGCCAATGCCTAGGAAAGGCACTTAGTTTATTTTGTAGTTGTGAAGAGAAGCCAATAACTTTACTGAATCTGTACAATATATTTGTGAGATCCTTTGGGAGATTTGGGAGAAATTATAGGGAGAAATGATAGCTGTGGTTTTGATTTGAAAATTATGCTTTGTCAGAAAATGACATTATGACTACTGGAAGAATTTAAATAAACAATTTCTGGTCCAGGGGAAGCACATAAAATGATTAGGACTAAAGTAGTACTAGAAAACTATATTACAGTGATAAACAGTTGGCTACCTGGTCTCCTGTTAAAAATGTGTGAATGGATTCTGTGTTTCAAGGCATGAATGCAAGTTCTTATAGAATAAGAAAACTAGAATATTGTTGCAGATAAATCTGAAAGGATTGCATTTAAGGTTAATTAGGCTTTGTATTTTTGATCTTTATTCTTATCTGTAAAAAAGGAAAAACAGGACAATATATGAATTTGTCAGATTTCCTTTAAGATAAACAGAACATTGCTGATTTTTATACCCTGTGATAAATTGAGTAATACTCTGGACTTGTTACTATATTTTTAAACCACTACTATAGTCCTCCTGACCAATTTTTTTAGATGAATCTTGTGTATGTACTGCTTGATTGATTATCTTTGGGCTGCCTATTAGTTTGCTTTTTGTTTCTGAGTTTTCCAAATACTTCCTTTTTCTCACTAGTGTTTTTCTAGTATCTGTAGTTATAGTCTAAGGCTTGAAATATTATCAGCAAAAATTATATTAGCTTGAAATAGTAAGCACCTTAAATAATATATATCATAGAGTGCAATCTCAGATATATTTCTTTAAATTGAACATGTTTGGCTCTTCAATAGTTTCTCAAGAAATGCCAGGTCTCTGTAAAGCAAGCCTGAGCTATGTATGGGAGAGCAAAAATGTGCTCTGTACATGACTTTTCATAGTCTCTGTTGAGCATATACTTTAATTCTTGGATTGCTTCTTCTATATCTGTATTAGTAATACCATAACATTGTCAGATACCACCAGAAAAAATATTTTAAAAGTTGTATTACTAGACTGGAGCTAGTCATTTATTCTTATTTATTTTTGGCCAATCATTATTTGTAAAGGGCTTGCGTATTGGAGGAATATGTGCAGCTTTGATTATGGAGATTAGGAATTCTTAAAGGTAGGGGCTGTGACCCACAAGATGATGATACATACTTAACTCCTATAAATAGCTCAGTTGCTAAATGAAAACATGAGACAGTTGTATTTCTTCTCACAAATGACATGTATATAACAACTCACTTATTCTTGGTATCAGAGAGCTATTTGCCTGTTACTTTTTTAAAAGACTTCTGATCAATTTAGTTGGTTCATTTGATAGGATCAAATGAGCCATCTTTTTTCCATTTGAACCATATCCTCCATATGTTGTTCAGTATCTGTGTAAAAACTTCACCTAAAATAGCACTTCTGAAATTTATGTCCTTGGATACATTTTCCAAATTGGCCCAATACTATTAACCTTTGCAAACTTTTCTTAAGTTCTTTCTGAAGACAATTTAGGTTTAAATTTATGACCTTCTAATAGAATTCTCTGATCTCAACATGTTAAAAGAAGCAACAGAGACAGTCTAGGGCTGTTTCTTCTTCCATGGGACTTCCTCCCCCTTTTTAATCAAACAAAGCCCTCCTATTACAGAGATAGATGTATTGTCTAAATTTATTTTCATTTTGGCAATGTAGTCAGTGACTCTAGTGGATCCACCTCCAACACACTTTTTTGATTCTTTGTTAGGCTGAAGATCCTAGCTTCAGAAGAAAGCACAGTAACCCTTCACGATGGTTAAGCAGGGCTTGAAGGGATCCAGGATCAGATCTAACCCTCTTGACTTTAGCAGTGACCTCATCAAGATGGGGGATTTCTGATTGGCCACAGGAATGTGTCCTCGGAACCATTTTATTTGAGACTACTTTGTCTTGAATTCCTATGAATTTCTGGTGTTTAAAATTTTTGCATTTTTTGCATAGTTTTTATTGTTAATGTATCAGATACTCCCACCATAAGGCAGAAGCTGACTTCTGAGCTCCTAAGGTTTATGCAAGAGTGATTCTTTTTTGTACTACCTTGTAAAACATTATTAAAATACTACTTTCATAACATGTTACCCAGTTTCTATCCAATCTCAAAAGCTATGAAACTATGTATTAGCAAGATCATTTTGATCCAAACCAAGACTGCAGAACTGAAAGGAAATGTATTGGACAAACTTTTTTGTTTTCATTCTGGCTTTTTTTTTTTTTAAAGATCAGAGGATGTGGCTAGGGGATTGGGCAATAAATTACTGAACTGGATGATGCAAAGAAGCAGAGAATCAGTTCCTCTCGTGAACAGACATCATGAAGGCCTTCAACGTGTATGGTTATATAGAAATCTGCTGCTTTTATTCTGTGCCAAGTGGAGGACTGGGGAAGCTTGGTTCTGAGAGAGTAATTTCTGTGAAATTTATACTTCAATAGCTGTTTAAGTCTTAAGCCTTTTATGTCACCAAAGTGATGTCCGTTCATCCCAGTAGCATCTTGCAATATTCTCATTAATTCTGCTAAGATTTTAAGATGCTGAAACTTATTTTGCTTATTTGCAACTTTTTAAAAGTAAAGAATGTTTACTGGTTTTCAAAAGGAAAAGCTGGTGTAGAATCCCTGTTTTATAGCAACCCTCTGAATGTCAGCAGCAGGTTATGGTAAGTGGTGGCTGGTTGCCTCAAGGTCAATAATCAGGCAAGAAGAAAATTAGCATTGAGCACTCTTCAGACATGAAGAAACATGAGGTAGCCAGGGAGATGAATAATCTGTTTGTTTTTATAGATACAGCAACAGTCATAGGAATGAGTTTTGCTCCACTATATGATGATAAAGTATTCAGCTGCACTTTATAGTACATAGGAAGGTGATTATTCAATACTCCAGAATTTAATCAGATATACCTTATGCAATATTTTTCAAACATTATTTTAGGTCTGTATTAATTCTGTACATAAACATATTTATTTGGACCCTCTTAAAAGCATTCTAAGAGGAGCTGATTGATGAAATTAGTAAGTTCTGGAACTGTAAACCATTAAGCATCAGTGGAACTGCCTGCATATAACTGTAGTAGTACACTCTGTAGAATTTATTAATTATTAATTATTACAATAATCTCATTTTCTAATAATTATTTATATTTACCACTTGAACTGATCAGTTATTTTGGACAGGTACTTACTTTGCATTCAAGTTGACCCCATCAGGAATATTCTTAATAGGTGCTATATATGGCTATACTTTATAGGAGGGCATTAGCTAAAAACCTGTTGGTAATTCATTCCCATTGTTGTCATTTCTCAAAGTCTTTGTTTTACAAGAATGACATTCAGTAGTAAAACTTCCACATCAAAAGTCTTAATATTGTTTCCCACTTTGGTTACTCATTTTTTAAATACTAAACCTCTTTCCCAGGAAATTTAAGATATAGATATGTGGTGAACCAGTTAATATTGTGAGCTTTTTGCAGTTTTTTATGCTTGCCTTATGAGATGTTGAAGGGCTCATCCACTTTATAACAAAGAACCATCTTAGGTGTCAGATCTACAATAATATATCAATAATTAAAAGGAATATGGGTGAAATAAACATGACCTGCAAAAGTGTCATATTCAGGGTCAGGTTAGCACATCAGAAAATACAGATTGTCTATATTGGTAGCAAATTATGAAGGATTACCTTCAGAACATATTAGACATATATATTGAAGTTTTATATGCCAATGTTTTGTGCCTTGATATTAGGAGTTTCTGCATTAGCAACTTAGTGCATACATATTCAAGAGAGAAGTATATTTCTTGGACTGGAAGTACATCATTCTATCATTTTCATACTCAAACTGTTTGTTTTTTATACAGTTTTGTTTTCTGATGAAATTATCTCGATATATCTATGAATTTGTACTAATAGTTTTGAAATTGTTTATACAATAAAATGAGGAAGTATTCATTATGAATGATACTATATGCTTTTAGCTTTTTTTTCTTGTTTGTATTTTGTTTCAAAAAATGCTGCCCTTTTCCAGTTTCCTGTGTGATATTTAGAAAACTAGGAGCCATTTCAATCAGCATAACATGGAATACAACACAGACTTTTTTCCTCGAGTCAGTTTATTGAGTCAATTTATTATGTGATAATTCTTTTTGTAAGAAACCAGCTTTGATTCTAAATCATTATTTTTCTGTTGTGTTAAAATCTGTACATGTACACTTGTAAAAAATATTACTTGCCTTGGTTGGCATCCTTTTAGTCAGTTATGATGTCCTAAGTTAGACTTAGGACATCATGACTGTTTCATGTTTTCATTTGCAATTATGACACTGTTGCCATAACTGCAAATGACCCTGAAACCCACCTTAAAAGCCAGTCAGGCTTCTGGAGCAACAGAGGTCTGTGGTACTGCTGCTGAGTGAGGTGCTTAAGGATGACACTAGCTTACTATGGATCATCTTGGAGTCCCTGCTTCTGCTCCTACCAGCGTCACTAGCTGGTGGTAGGGGGCTGCTGACATCATCCTGAAGCACTCCACTCAGCATTGCATCTCCATCAGCATCTGCATCACTCAGGATGGCTGGCTGGCTGGCTTTTAAGGTAGGTTTCAGGGGTTGGGTAGGAAGTTAAATGGTAGCTACAATGTGATAGCTGTGTGTTTGATGCCTGATCTGAGGCCTCACTACTGCAGATAGGTCTCTGAAACTGGTCTGCATTTTACTTAGCTGGTAGATTCCCCCAAAATTCTAAATAGGTTCTCCAAATGATTGTACCAGTAAGAGGTTCTGTAGATCCAGTCATTTTTGTGGCCTCTCTTATTTAAAGTGGCTCCTTTTGTTCTCCATACTGATTATCATTTTGCATTTAATTTGCATAGAAAACCACATGCCTTGGTGCCCTGTTTCTTACTAGTAAATCTTTGAAATCAAGGCAGGACCCACACAGTTCTACTGCTAAAGAGAGACAGATGACAGATGACACCTCTGTCCCCAAGGTGCATAATAATAACCAAGGCTGCTCAATTTATTGAGGCAGATCTTTCAAGGGATCTCTCCATGGGAATAAGAAAACAATTACAATAAATACATTTATTTAATTCAGGCCTCAGTCTGAATTGACTTTGTTTCATTTCACTGACATCATCACCTAACCAAGTCTGGCTACCATTTTTGTCATTCAAGAGCACAATTTTCTTGCCTACTTAAAATTATATTCTTAAAGTGTATCCTGGTTTAAGAAAGCATGTTGCTACACTAATGAATTGTGTTGCCTGAAGATGTGATTCCCCAGAAGTTGAATCCTTAGGGGAGAATCAGAAGTTATTGTGCGCAGCTGATTTCACTGTCAGTCATACCATCGAGAACCTTTCATAGTTTTAGGTAGCTTTATATGTAACTCCATAAATTGAAAAAAAAATGTTTGTGTTGGTTGGGAAGATGAAATACACCATAAGTTCTCTTTATAACATGAAGTTCCACTTTCAAAAATAGCAGTTCTCCTTAACACAATCTTAGTTCTTTTGAGAACTTATATGAAAGCTTTTGTTAAGATGTAAAACCATATTGCATGTCTGTATTCTGTGAATATTTGAGGCACAGAATAAATTCTTGAGAAACTACTACTACAGGTAAGTAAAATATTTACCATAGCATTTTTCATACACCATATATTTTATTTAAGTTTTCTAATGTATGATGAACATATACCACTTGGATACAAAGGAATTATGTAGCACCTTTGAGACTGAGAAAAACATTTCTAGCATAAGCTTTTATGGATTCCAGTCCACTTCATTAGATACTGCTTAGGTGAGAAATCAAATGACTGAGAGGTTACAATTCCACCTTTTTTTTTTTTTGCAAGGGTGTTAAGATATTTATGACTAAAAGTAATAAATTCTGAATTAATCATTTATTGTAAAGATTAATTCTTTATTGAAAAGAACTAATCGGAACTTAAAACTACTACTTGTAGAGCCGGTGGGACCTTTGAATTTTTTTCAGGAGAGTAAAATTCGTATATAAAATTTGTATATCCGCTCTTCCAAAAGCAGCAGTGCTTTCGTATTCCTGGACTTTGAAATTTCATTCAATTTGAAGGTTAACATGACATTAAAGTTTTGGCTGAAAAGTAGAATAAAATACTTCAGTAATACAGCCATATCTTAGTTAACAAAGCCTCTGATAAAACATTCCTTTTTACAAAACCTTTTAGGCCTACCCAGCCCCTTTTCCCTCCTTGTCCACTGACTAGCTGGAGATTTTTTAGTAGAATCAGCATTGGGATGATGGTGAAGGAGGGCTGTAGAAACATAGACTTGCAGTATGTTTGCAATGAATGATGCAATAAAACTTGAACTAGGAAATAATGGGATTCTGGTGTAGCCAAACTTACTGTCTGCCTGCCAGCAACGGTCAAGGTAAACAGCAGCTGCCTACAGAATCGCCTGCTAAGTGCATGAACAAAAAAGCAGAGAAATGAGAAAACAGCCTGCCTCACCAGCTAGAACCAGCATGATAAGGAGCTATAAGTTTGGCCATCAAAATAGAAAGCATAAGACAAGTAAAAAAAAAAAAGATACCTGGATGCATTTTGAAAGATTCTTTCAAATATTCTCTGAAGATTCTAAAAGTTTTTGCTGGTGCAAGGCTTACCTGATTGGTTTCATTTTGCATGCACATATTGCTAGTTTAAATAAAAAATTGGTTGAAACATGTTGAATTGCTGTGATGTAGGAACTTGTCACTATTCTTTCCATGTTTTTTCTGCCTGTGGTACTAAATTTTCTCTTAAAGAAGTAATATCCAGGAACACATTTACTTGATTGACTGAGATACTGTACTACCTAAATGTTAATTTTGTAAAATTAAAATTGTAAACTTAAAAATGTTAATTTTTAGAGATGTAATAGTGTTGACTGCAAGCCATTTCAGTCCTGTTTTTAGGCATATAAACATGCCAAATATAGTAGCATATAGTAGCAATAGGACTGGCTAATATTTAAATTTTTTTTTCTCCTGTGTCACCTCAAAGCATTTTGTGTCATACCGTAGTCATCCTTCAAAATATACAGCAAGTAGGTCAATATTATCCCTGCTTCACAGTTAGAGGCTGAAGCTATGAGAAGATGAGTTTGATAAGGTAATGTGGTAAAGTTAATGGTTAGGCTAAGTTTCATGCAGAGGTTTAGAGACTTCTAATGAGTATGTCCCAACAGCACTTCATTAAGTTCTGTGCTTCTAGTACAGACAGAATTTAATATTCATTATGAATTTAAAAGATGTTCAAAATGTTTAAATTCAGGCATCTCTGTGTCTCCTTACTTTTCCATACAAAATACAGCTTCAGCTAAACTTTTAGAAAATAGATTTTTTGTTCAAGATGGAGCACAGAAACATCTTAGAATCTAGATTCTTCATCTGTTCTTCAGTTGTTCATATCTGGAACATGGGATATGGTTTGATATTTTTAAAGTAATGTGTGGGTCTGGAATGCTAGCTCTGTATTTTTTGGCAAGCTATTACATTTCATTTTGAAAGAGGAAATTGTACATATATAATGAACAGCTACCCACCTTCTCTTTTCAGAAACATCTAGCGATTGTGGGTACATTGTTTGTGCAGCTGTAGTAGAGATATGCCAAGAAGTCTTATACAGTATTCTAAAGTAATTTGTATTGTCTAACATGATCTCCTTCTATCTGATAGAATTCTCACAAATTCACTGCTTTTGCCAAAGTCTGACTCTACGTTCTGTGAAGTTTTCAGCCAAAGTTAATTGATTTCAGTTGAGTTTTATGAAATCTTCTGGTGTTTGTCTGCCAGTAGAATAGACACCACTGCTAGAATGGATTCCTCTCCCCTTGGTCAACCCCCCAAACCCCTAAACTACTCTAGACTGTTGTGCAGCTCTTTGGGACAAATTTGGAAGGAGGAGAGGAGTGGGGAAGATATGTTGCTTAAGGATTCAGCACTGGGTGTATCCATAATGATGCGTATATATTAATGTCAGCTCTTGAGAACGTAGTATTGATTTTGAAAATAAAATGTGCTTTACTGCAGCTTTTAATACAGAAGTGTTCTCGGTCCCTGGTTTAATAGAAGAGCAAGGTTTCAGGAGTGTTCCCCTCCCATGGGGTGGGGAAGGGATTTTTAATCTTTTGTGACCTGAACTAATGTAGGAAATGTGTTGTTAGTCTGTTTTATGACTGAACTTCACCAGCTTTAAAAGATGAGTGGTTTAGTTAGCAAAAGTTTGCCTTCCCCGAGCATTTTAGTGTGGAAAAGTTTGGTAAGGATATATGTTGTGAAAAAGAGAACCAAGACATTTGGTTCTCTTTGTTCCTTTTAACTTTGGAGAGATGTATGTTAAATTGAAGGTAGTGCACTCTAAAATCCCTTTTTACATTAATATTTTCTCACTTCTCTGATGCTGTTTGTTTTTATAAACATGTGCCTGAAAAACTACATGAAACACCTGCTTCAAAGTACAGTCTTCTTTGAAAGGATAGACACTGGATTTAGTGACAAAGGCACTTTTTCACACAGACATTACTAGAGACACATGAAAAAGGCCCACCAAATTGTGAGACTGAAGCATCAAGCAGAAAGACCAGCTTCTGTACATAACAGCTAGTGGTCCTCACATCAGGTGGATTACAAGCACACTTCTTCCCTTTGAAAATAGACCTGTGGGGCATATCAAAACTAAAAAAAATGACATCCCTTCTAAATCTCCTTCAGAATTCTTTCATATTCAGTTTCTGGCAAGATAGGCTGCAAAATATTTCCGTCTGTTGGCTCTCTTGTAACATTTGACGGTATCTGATTAGTTCTGAGAATATACATTATTAATCGAGTTAAACTTCCATGTTGATTTGCATCAGATTTCAAAATTGTCCTTTGTTACAAAGTGGAGTGGTATTCAACTGGCATACAAGCAGTAAAACTTCAATACAGCTGGTATGAAATGTATACTACAGCTTTTAGTAGCAGAATTAGTGCACTTTGAAGAGGATAAGAGTGTACCGCTGCAAGACTTCCAACCATTATAGCAACAATATACAACATGCTATACTATGTTCCATCTCCTCACATACACGTGTACATTCAAAAATTTAGATATCATTTGAAAGCGAAATATCTTCTTTTGGAAAGATCAGAAAATGCTGAATGCTGAGATAGTGTCAAAATGTTGGGCATTCCTTTGTTTCCACCTTTTCGTTGTATTTAAATTGCATGTCAAAACTGATTTAACACTTTTCCCTGTAAGGGACAAATGCCAACAAATTCTTGCGCTGTGGGTCATACGAATACCAAAAAGTCAGAAGTGGGGCGGGGACTACATCAACTGATACAAGATTTAGTTGTTTGGCCTGTTAATAGTTAACTTCATCCTCGATAGGCCGAATCTCTTCCAGGTGACTAAGTGTAACAATGTTTAGCTTCCTGAGTAAGTCACTCTGGACATATGCACTAAAACTTCCTTTCCTTTTTCATGCTACCTCCCCCTTCTTTGCTGCATTCATGATTTTTTAAAAGACTTTGCTTCCTGCGTCAAAAGACCAGCACTGAATGCCTGTCGATAGTGCACCAGAAAGCTTGCAACTGGCTCTCTTCCAGCTTCGTAATCTCTGCTTGTAAAATAAGCATCAAAATCTTCTATGTCTGTTTATTACTATGTCCATAAGATCACTTTGGGTGGACATTTCTGGACAGTTCGGTGTAAGTTTTTAAAAAATAATAAATTGTGGAATGAAGAATAAATGTTGGCAAGACCACAAAGGTTTTTGCTTTTTCTTGAGACTGCAGAGAATGGAATTTGGAGTGGGAGTGGCAATGTAGGAGCATTTGCTAGTGTCAGTGTAGGAGCCATCTGTGGTACGGTCCTTTGCAAAACAGTTTCATAAGTAAGTTTCAAAATTCATCTGTAACGAAGCTGTTCTGTTTTGAAAGTGAGTGACAGTGAGAGGAACAGCCTGAGACAGAAACTTGTGCTCTAGGAAGCAGATAGCACTGTCAGGGAATCAGAAATATTTAAAATGGCACTTTTGATCTGTATCACTGGTTTGCTGTTTTGTAGAAGATATTTGTAGCACCAGTATGTCAAACTGTGTATTATATTTAATTGCAAAAAGGGCTTCAGAAGTTATTGCTCCACACATTAAAGCTGAGGAGTTGCTTGTGTAAAGAAAAGCGCTTTGTATTTTACTCAATAGACTTGTTTATTCCAGAGGAAAGCTACAAAAGAAATCCAACACTTTATCCTGAGCTAAAATATTGTCTTGACAATCTCCTTGGCTCTCCTCCTGTGATCTTTGCTAATGACAATTACCTTGATGCCATGACTGTCTAAACACGTTTGCAAAAGCTTCTTGACAAACAGAAAACCTGTCTTCACTAAATGAATAATACAATATAGTTTTTAGTCAGTGGGGAAAATAATATGTAATGTGGATAATTTAGCTCCTACGTGGCTAGGAACTCTGGGCTCCTGTACATTGTCAGGCAGGGAATTCAGCATGTACTCTGTATTTCTAGAAAAAATTTTGCTGTCCGTGAACACGTAGCTTTTGAAATCTGTAGCTTTTTTACTCTGAAAACTTGGCTTTGTGATCTCTGTGACTCAGACACATGGGTTTTGTGCATCTGCTCACTTGCAGCCTCATGAGGAACTTTCAGACTTAAACTGAGCTTTTCTATATTCTGTTAGTTTTTTTTTTATAAATTGATTACTTTAATACTGACTTTTCTTGCCCCTTCACAGAAGTTAAAAGACAACTGTACTTATCCAGTGGAATTATATTAAAGCAGTATAATGTTCTCTTGATAGATTTAAGGAGAGTAGAGGAAATTGGATTATAGCTATTACCTTATAGTACTTTTTGTTCAAAGGTCTGAATTGTCAGCTAATACCAGGTTGAACTGCAGGAAGTTCTGGCTTTGTTCAAAGACTGTTAATCAGTCTTTGAACAATTGAATGTGATTGACAGAAAATATTTAAAAAGTGCAGTGTGGATTTAGTATGTATCAAGTATGCTGCTAAAAGCTAAAAACAACTAGTATTTAATCATTCCTTCCTCATTTCTTTTCTTATGTGGTATTTAGGTTCTCAGTTGGCTTCTTTTAAAATGAAGAGTCCAATGACCTTGAACCCTCCATTTCAAGTGAATATGAATACATCTGGGCAGGGCTCATCTCCTCTTTTGAGTCCTGTCCTGAGTGATGTTGGTGGTGCCAGAGTAGAAGAAGAGGATGAAACAAGGCGGAAGGTAAAGCAGAAAGAAATGAACTCTCATTAATAAAGGATGCAATTTCTATTTCTGCACATGGTTCTAAGCTTCTCTTGCTATTTTCTACATTGTATATTAGCACAATGTAAGCACTTCTGTGCCATATTGTAGTTTTCTTCCCAAAGAATCATACCATTTTAGGACCACTTCATAAATAATACTTTTCCTGAATGGCCTTCCAACCAATTCTTTTTTTTTTTTTTTGGTCATAAAATAATTGCACCACACTGTACAGACTGTTAAACTGCTAAGAAACTAGACCCCTGTTGTATCCATGTCGCAACTAAATGCGAATTAAATGTTATCCCAAGTACATCAACTGTATCCTGAATAACTTGGGGCATGGTAAATTTTAAAAATTTAGATGCTTACCATTCTTTCTTAATATAAAGAAAACTCTCAGGTTGGCTTTTGTGGCACAAATGCCATAATCATAAAATGAGTATGCAAAGGACTTTTCTGTTAAAAATCATATATTACATTCTGAAGCTGTGGTCTGATACCTTATTGAAAAATAGTTATATATTGAAAATTCTCACATTGTGGAATCCAGTGTCGATGTTATTCCTGTTTCTGCAGGCTCTCTCTATGTGTGTGTGTTTGTGTGTCTGTGTTTATTTATAGAAATGAAAGGCATTGTAAGCAATATGACTTTGCACAGATATACACTGAGATAGGAAGTACAGCCGTGGGGCCTCAGGTGGTTCCCCCGGTTGTTTTTCTGGTCCACATCTTCTCCAGACTCCCCCCCACCAATAGAATAAACTGGCTTTCTTGAGAACTTCTGGGAATGGAAATGCACTTTTTAAATAGGCTGAAGGACCTCCCCTGCATTGTTTAACATACAGAAAGAGCTATTTTTCAAAACCTAAAGTGGACTTCTGATTATTTCTACTTTTGCTGCTTTTTCAGCATTTCTGGTAGTCTGTGCAGCCCCTGGGAGGCCTGTGGGACAGAATATTAATCTCCAAACCCACTGCAGTTATCCATACCAGTCTAGACAATCTTTTTAAGAGCAGTGCTCCCACAGTACTGCCATCCACCCCATTGTGTACAGCAGAAGCAAGAAATCTGTGGCCCTCCAAATGTTGTTAGTCATCAGTTCCCGTCAGCCCTAGTTAGCCTGATCACTTTTCATGGGTGGTAGGAGCTGTAGTTGCAGCAGCATCGGGAGGGCCACAGGTCCTCACAAGTCTCTCATACACAAATAGTATTACTCCTCAAATTCCCCCTCCTCTTCCTCATGCAGCATGAGAACAGAGGGAAGGAGAAAGGTTCTGCTTTACCAGGCTACCTAACTAGATCAGTAATGTTTCAGGCAAATTTCAAATGGATGGAGCTTGGATCCACATTCAGATGCAGTCAGCCTGGTTTGGTTCCCATCTGTATGCTTAATTTGAGGATTCCTATTCATATCACTGCCTGAAATGTGCACTCCCATTTTACCCCATCTGTGAACTAGGGCCAATCATAGGCTGTTCTTATGATACTTATTACTTGGTCATAGAAAACTGTGTGGCACAGAGCTAGATCTGGTTCAGGACCAAACTGTGATTTGGTAACTCCTTTTTTTTTTAACACAATTTAAAACCATTCACAGCAGGAGATCATGGTTTCAGCTGTCTGCATTATTGCTGCATCTGGATATTTCAAGAAGTCTTACTATAGCTTAGCGAAGTTCATGGTTAATAAGAAACGTTTTCTATTTCATTTATTTGGGATTTGCTTTTATCTTGTAGAGATATCCAGCAGACAAAGCATATTTCATTGCAAAAGAAATTCTTGCTACTGAACGGACTTATTTGAAGGACCTAGAAGTACTAACTGTAGTAAGTAATTTAAAGCTCCTGTGGCCCCTTGTTCTTGCTAAAGAGTTGTCTTAATCAGTTTACAAGTCTTTGTCTTAATCAGCTGTGTTTTCATACTACCTTATGCTGTTTTACTTGCAAGGAGAGGATCAAAATTTCCTGTTTCTCCTTCTTTGAGTTCGCCCCTTCATCTTCCCAGCAGCTTTTGTTTTGCTTTAGTATTTTGTTTTGGTGTACACTTTCACCAAGAAAAATCACAGAACTTGCTACTGCAAACATGGCTATTTCATCATCTCATATTAGGATCTTCTCTGCCTAATGATTATTTGGCACCTGCACTTTAATTTGAAAAAAAGACCTATGAATTCTGCGTAACTCCAAAAGATGCCAGTAACACAGAGCTCTCTGAAGGTCACCCTGCAGAAACATTTTATGACCCAAGTTCTTCATCTTTAATTCTAAACTGTTCCTTTTTGTGAGTAAACATGTCTTTTGGAACTCTGTTAGGTTCCAGTAATCCAATGCAGGTCTAGAACTGTGGGTGTTTTTGCATTGGAAGCATCATACCAGGACCATGATATATCATAGAGGACAATTAACCCACACTTATGTGTGTTTATCTACAGGGAGGGATTTAAGTTGGGAAAACCATGTTAATAGAGATCACTGAAATCTTTCTTTTCCTAGCATTGCAATCCAAATCCAAATTACAGTCTCTAGTGGTTGCTTTAAAATTTGAAACAAACACACTCTTGAAAGACCTTGTACTCAGACATCTTGTGTCACCTCCAGGTTGGCTGGATGTGGCAAATTATTTCTTAGGTTACTCACATTTAGATGCTCAAGGTCTTAGTTTAATAAGCCAAGATAGGCACATGTTTCAGGCATCCAAGTGCAACAGCTCCACTCCTCCTTTCATTCAAGTGAGCAAACAAGCCAAAAATTGCAGTTGAACATAGGTCCCTGGTACATTCAAACAGAGAAGCCATAATTTATGGCTTCCAAGCAAGCCAGCATACAGAAGTCAAATTTAAGTAGTGACTTCATATTTAGATTTGTCAGTCATTCACCAAAATTTCCCAGTTCAGTGTTCAGAGGAAGCTCTGCTTTTCTGTGTTCCTTGATTGTTCAAGAATGTGCATGAAGAACAGAATTGGCTAAGGCAGGTGCCTGAAGTGTGTATGTGTATCTTGTTTTTTTTATCCCAAGTACATACCAATAGAACTTGCTTGAATTTTTCACTCTGTTTCCAGTCTGTAACATGGAAGTGGTCATGACCCCCTCATAGAAGAATTTTAAGAGTTAGAGATCCATTTTGTTGCATTCTCTTAGCCTTTGGGTAAATTTTGCTATAAATGGAAATTTCCAAGTCAACATGACTATGATCAATCTCTTATGCATCCTATTGAATGTGGCTGGTGACAAAAGATTTTTTGAATTTTTTTAAATTTGCTTCCATGACTTTTCTGGGTTCTTTGATCATTTTCATGTTGGTTATAGTAGGAAGAGAAACCCTTATTTATCTTATTACTTATCTTTCCTCTGCAGTGGTTCCGCAGTGCAGTTGTTAAGGAGAATGCCATGCCAGAAGGACTCATGTCCTTATTCTTCTCTAACATAGACCCTATCTATGAGTTTCACAGTGGTTTCCTGAAAGAGCTTGAACAGCGTCTAGCACTGTGGTGAGTTTTAACAGCATCATGAACATTTGATTGAGGGAATTATCTTGATAGCTGATGGAACTTCTTGTCTTTCATGCGGAGTAGCTTAAGTTTGTACCTTATCTGCCAAATATTCAGACTTTTCTGTATGTAGAAGATTTGCATATCGGCAGATACAGGAAATGGAGATTTCCCACCTTACATAGCACTCACATGCCCCCAAACTAAACATTCTCTTCTTTTCCCTGCCTCCTACTTTCTGTGCCACTCAGAACTCTGCTCTAGAAGGTTTCCCAGGCTTCTGAAGCAGATATGGAGGATACACGAAGACTAAAGGAAGGGCAACTAGATCCTCTGACAGCATTAATGGATGTTCCTAGCTCAGTCCTAGCCATTGTTATTGGGCATATTTGGATGTTATGACAAGTCAGAATTTAAATAATAATCTGGCTTCCTATGAGTAAGCAGGCATACTGGTACACTCTTCTAGACTCCTGCTACTTTCCTCCTGCCAGTGGGAACAGCTAGAAAAAACCCTGTCCATACCCAAAACTTTGGCTTGTTGCTCTTGTTTGAAGAAGATGACAGAGATCAAGATCAGAACGTCATGCTAAACAAACCATGAGTGGAGAGTCCCAGCTTATTTAGACACTTCCGCTGGGCAGAGGAGCCCAGTGGGAGTTATGTCTGTCTGTCTGTTTATTTTATCTTACCTTTTCAGGGCTCAAAGTGGCTTACAATAAATTAAAAATATTTTGGTCGAATTCACAACATACAAAAGTTAAAATGAAATTAATCAGAAAGTTAAAACCAGATTAAAACATATGTCATTAAACACACACACACACCAGCACAATGGTTTGCAAGATTTAGTGCAGGGTTTAGGCGAGACAGGCCTAATAGAGTCATTCAGCAAATACCTGTCTAAATAGAAAAGTCTATTTTCTATTTAGAAAAGGAGAGTGCCAGTCTAATTTCCCTGGGAAGGTCCTTTAAATAATCTGGAGTTGAGCCATATAAAGCTTTATAGGTCAAACCCAACACTTCGAATTGTGCATAGAAATGGACCAGCACCTAGTGGAGCTGTTGCAACAAGGGAGTTGCGTGTTCCCTTTAGCCAGCTCCGATTTGCAATCTGGTTGCAGCTTGTTGGACAATTTGAAGTTTTCAAACATTCTTCAAAGGCAGCTCTGCATAGAGTGTGTTAAAATAATCCAGCCAGGATGTAACTAAGACGTGTTACCATGGCCAGATCTGACATCTCAAGGAATGGGTCCTGTTGGTGCACAAGCTTTAACTGTGCAAATGCATTCCTAGTTGCTGCTGAAAGCTGAGCCTCTAGGCTCAGTGTTGCATCCAGGAGCACACCCAGGCTGCAGATCTGTGTCTTTTGAGGGAGTGTAACCCCATCCAGCACAGACTGGATCCCTGTTCTCTGATCTGCCTTTCTAGAAATATGCAACAGCATGGGAGTTGGTGTATGCTTGTAGAAGTGTTGTGTGTGTTTTAATTACAGTTCTGGTTTACCATAATGTACATGCTTTGGAAACATATGCCTTCTGCAAAAGAGCTTTTGGTGGGGCCTGCCTCTGGAAAATAATTTTAGGGATCAGTTTTCCATAGAGCATAACTTCTCACTCTTTTAATTTTAGGGAGGGACGTTCCAGTGCTTCCACAAAAGGAGATTATCAACGGATTGGTGATGTCATGCTCAAAAACATGCATACACTAAAGGTATGGAAATATAAAGAACTCCCCAAAACCTTTAAGTTCTTCCATTTTCAGTCATTCACTAATATATACCTAATATTTTTATCTGAAGTATATTTCCTTTATTTACCTTTTGTAGTGATAAAGATCATGTGCATCCTGTCTCGGCCACAAGTGATTGCCAGTTTCTCTGTGTGGAAGTTCTGGCTTAAGTTTCTCTTAAGAGTCAAAGAATGCTACCAACTGACAAAACTGTCGAAAGACTGATTATCAAATGACTGCACATATTCTAGTGTGTGCAGAACAACATTGTTAATAGTCTTATTTAGGTGCCAGCCAAGCAGCAGCAGCATTTATTTATATAGTATCATCATGTCCTGTAAGGATCATATCATCATCATCATATTATTATTATTATTGTTATTGTTATTACTATTATTTATTATGTTTCTCTATAATGTAAGCTGAACCTGGTTGGAAAGGAGTTTCTGTCACTGTTACAATTATATCTTTCTTTCAACTCTTTCTGAGTGGTGGTCTTGAGACTAAGTGCCGGTCCATGAATCATCAGTAGCAGTGATTTTCCACAAAAGAAAAACAGTTGTAGCCAATAGACTACATCATCATCATCATCAAAATATTTCTACGCTGCCTTATATTAAAGCTCTCAGGGCAGCTTACAAAACAAGTCACACAGCTTAAAACAATAGAATAATTAAATAAGCTTAAAACATACTAAAACAACAATAAGTAAACAGATTTAAAAGATTTAAAAATTTTTAAAACTATGTACACCTGTATTTGAATTGCTGTTCATCTAAGCCTTTGGGTCTCATCAAATTTTTTAACTTGGCACCTAAATTACATGAGTGCAGGTTTCTGTCTGGCCCCTAGGGGGAAGGCATTCCCCAGTTGGGGTGCCACAGCTGATAAGGCCCTCTCCCATGTCCCAACAGTGTATTGATTGTACTGCTGGAACTCAGAGGAGCCCCACTTAACAGACCTTAATCCTCAGGTAGGCACACCTGTGAAGAGGCTCAAGCTGTTTAGTGCTTTAAATGTCATCTCAAGCACCTTGAATTCAGACCAGAGCTGTATTTGCAGCCAGTGTGATTTTTTTTAAAGATTGGCATGATATGCTATCTCTCTTGTATACCAGTCAGCAGTCCAACTGCTGCATTTTGCACTAGTTGTAGCTTCCAAGCCTTCTTCAAGGACAGTCCCAAATAGAGTGCATTACAATCAGGAGGTGACCAGTGCATGGACTACTGTGGCTAGGTGATCTCTGTCCAGGAAAGGCCTCACTGGTGGATCAGTCAAAGCTGGCATGAAGCACTCCGAGCAACAGAGTCTACTTGGGCTTCCAATGACAGGGAGGGATCTAAGAATACTTCCAAGCTACATACCTGCTCCTTCTAGGGGCAGAGGTGCAACTCCACTCAGGACAAGCTGTTTACCCAGTTTCCAGACGTAAGAACTACCAGTCCACTCAGCTGCCATCTTACCAGGATGCAGCTTCAGTTCATTGGCCCTCATCTGGCCCATTACTGCATCAGGGCACTGGTCCAGCACCTGCACCACCCTAGCTGCCTTTGATGACGAGGACAAATAGAGCTGAGTGTCATCAGCATACAAATGGTGCACCACTTATGATTTCCCACAACAGCTTCATGTAGATATTGAACAACATACAAGAAGAGATGGAAACCTGTGGCAGACCACAGCTTAATCACCATGGGGCTGACCAGGAATTCCCCAGTGCTACTCTCTGTAGAACAGTGCCTCTTACTCTCATCACACAGAGCTGGTCCAATAAAAAACCATGACCAATGTATCAAGAGTCGCTGAGAGATCCAAGGAGATCAACAAGGGTAGCACTCTCCCTGTCCCCCCACCCTGTCCAAGTAGGTCATCAGTCAGAACACCTGAGACCTTTTCAGTGCTATGCCGTGGTCTGAATCCAGACAGAAATAGGTCAAGATAATGGTTCTTCCAAGAACACCTGAAGTTGTCCAACCACCACTCCCTCAAGCACCTTGCCCAAGAAGGGGATATTTGCAATCGGGTGATAGTTCTCATATGCCTCTAGGGCGGTCCTCTACAGGAAAGGGTACACCATTGTCTCCTTCAGGGCAGCAGGCACCTGCACCTGGCAAAACAAAGCATTTACCACCCTCTGGACCCACCCAGTCAGTCCAGCCCTGTTAGATTTTATCAGCTAAGATAGGCAAGGGTCAAGCTTACGTGTGGTAGGCTGAAGCGCTTCAGGTGTCTTGTCCACATCGTTAGGCTTAATAACCAAATCTGATCCCATAAACAGTGACCAGATGGTGCACTGGACACCTCCCTAGAAAAAAATTAGCCTCTGAAGCACTGCTTTAAACTTCTTCTTATTCCATTCTTTCCTTCAGATGGCCAAATTTTCCATTAAAATATACATTACATTTTCATTGTATTTGTTATATTTCTTAACTCTTTCTGCTCAGCTATAACCTTTACGCAGTTCCCAATACAGTTTACACATCTTTTCCTTAACTGGTCTAAACCTGTACTCCATCTAACTAATTACAGTCCATTCCCTTCCTGACCTTAAACCTTCACTAACTATATTTCAACCTTCACTTTTTAAGTGACATATGCTTTCAAACTCCTCCCCCTTTCTTCAGCCCCTCCCTTGCCCACATTCCAAGAGCTGTGATAGGCTAATCTCTGCAGCTTCTCTGTCTGTCACAGGAGCATTTGATTTTCCTCAGAAATTGGTCCAGTCTTACAGGTAACTTAAGACTGAATTAACAGTTTATCTCATTGGAAAATAGTATGTAAAATATTAAACAAGAATGTGTGTAAAACATTTTTATATCTCTGCTCCTGAACATATCTTCTATGATCCACAGGAGTTTACCAGCTACCTGCAGAAGCATGATGAAGTCTTGACAGAATTAGAGAAAGCAACTAAGCGTATTAAGAAACTGGAAATGGTTTATAAGGAGTTTGAACTCCAGAAAGTTTGTTATTTGCCACTCAACACCTTCTTGCTGAAACCCATCCAGAGATTAATGCACTACAAACTGATCCTGGGGAGACTTTGCAAACACTACACGCCAGATCACCGGGACTATGCAGACTGCAGGAGTGAGTAGTAGATCAAGCAAATAGCTACACAGCCTTCAGCTGGCTTTTTTATCTTCTCATTTTCTGTTGTTGTTTTAACAGCACTTGAGTTGTCTTGGGGCATTTCCGCACTAGACTGTTATAGTGCTATTATTCCACTTTCAACATCCTATGGAATCCTAGATTCCACTTGCATTTTGGATATGCAAGTGGTAATTCCTGAGTAATAAAGCTGTATCACATCTCCAACTTGAGTTAGGTTTCTCAGCTTTCATCTCATATCCTTTATAAGTGGATGTGACCATAATTTGGGATAATATCTGAACTCTTTCAACATTTCTGTAAAATTTAAGTGGTAGTAAACTGAAGTCTGCAGTTTTGTCAGTGCTACTTTGATCTGTTGGGTTTGTGTATTGTTTTGTAATTCTGTTTTGCAGATGCACTGAAGGAAATCACAGAAGTGACATCACATCTTCAAAACAGCTTGATCCGCTTGGAAAATTTCCAGAAGCTGACAGAATTACAGCATGACCTGCTTGGCATTGATAACCTTGTAGCAGCTGGCAGAGTAAGCAGTTCTTTTTCAGTTTAGATTTAAGCCTTTTGTGCTTTAAACATTTCTAAACTTTCATATCATTTGTTTTGCTTGTTTGATCCTGTCATAGGATGATGGTTTTCAAGGTTTTATTGCTTTACTTGAGGACTAGCAAAAACTACACTACTCTTGCCAAAAATGTATATCATCACTGAACATATGCAAAACAAGACATGCATGGATTTTAAAACCTAGTATGAAAAGTGGTTCTTTTAAGGGCTATTATTTTATTGTTTCACTGTTAATTATGCTGGCCCACACAAGTGATAAGTATCAGGACAATACTGTACAGTCTTTCCTCACTGAGGGAATCCCAGCACCTGTTTCCTTATGGGAATACTCCTAGCACTCCTACATCTGTACTACATCAATAAAGAAGATAGAGCTCACATAATCTATGATGACTTTAGTGATTCTTAGGGATAATAAAGCAGAAGTTTAGTAGCTAGCTTGCTAAATTCTAGCAATGTTAAATAGCCATACTCTGTTGGTATACAGCCTTTTCTAACTGAATGTCAAATTAATTGCTTAAAATCATGGAACTGTTTCATTCTGTGACAGGCCAGGATCCTTTTGGGGACTAACCCCGATATAAGTGTTGCAGAAGGAGGAAGCCTGTATATCCTTGTGCAGTCATTCATCCTGGGTGTGCAAGGACAACCAGATGGCTGCTGAATACAGCTGCCTCAGCCACTCATTGGCTCCATGGGTGCACCTGGGCATCATCCAGATTCTGTTTTGCACCAAGGAAGAAAGAGTACCCTGGACGGCTACAGTAGTGCTTCCTACCACAGATGCACAACAGCACTTGGATCATGCCCAGGTGCATTACAACAGCTAGTTAGTGGTTGGGGAGGAAGTGTGCCCAGGAGCTGTCTGGGTGGTGTTGTGCACCTGGGGAAGGGAGCACTGCTGTTACCCTCCAGACTAGCAGCATGGCTAATGTGGCCAAAATCTGTGGTCCAGTACCAGTCAAATTAGGACTTAGCTGTAGTGTTACTTGACTGACTGACTGATGCTGATGGTGATGGCAGAAGCTGGAGGGTGCTGTAATTTCTAGAAGATCAAGGAGCCATCAAATCTGATTTTTCTTGTAAGTCACCTTGGGAAATAAAAAGGCATGACAGAAACAAATAAGGAAACACTCTGAGAAAAGAAACTACTTTTTATAATTTCTCCACAGGAATTTATCCGGGAAGGCTGCTTATACAAGTTAACAAAAAAGGGTTTACAGCAAAGGATGTTCTTTCTGGTGAGTTTAATCTTTGTTCAAGATTGTGATTCATGATAATGCTACCTTATTACACCAGAGTGAGTGCTGGTATTTCTAAAAGCAGTTTCCTGTAGATTCTCTCCTATACTGAGCTTATGAGGACAGGGTTGTTTTATGTGAACCTGCTGTTGTTTTATAGCAGAGAGATTCTTTTGAATAGAATGTGAGCTGTTTTCTGATGTGGACAATTAAATGAATGGGCCACAAGCACTAAATTCTCCAAGCACAGAATGCTCTGAGGGGGGCTGGAAGAGACAGGATGGCACTTCCTCAGTCTACTGTGTGGGTAACTACTTTGTGTGTGTGTTTTTTTTTATCAGTTGTCAATGTCCCTTTGTTAAGGGGCTTCCAGGAAAACCATTGTGGATACCCTGACAAAGTGATTAGTGCCAGCTATTTTAGTCGCCTTGTTTTTAATTACAAACTAATAAACACAATTACTTTTTCTTGTTCAGAGAGATCTTCTTGACTGTGTTTGAATTAAATACTGGATGAAGATCGTTTTGTTAACCTAGTACTATTGTAGTGAAAAATCATTGTATTGTTAGCAAAATGCTGGGTTACCTTAGAGGAGTGAGGTTGATTTTTAAAACCTGTATTAATGCTGAATTACATTGAGGAAATAATGCAGATGGCTCGATGAGAACTAAGCAAATACTTTTTTTTTAATGGCGATTGTACAGATAGTGAACAATGATGTACTTTTTAATTTTTTTTGTCACTGAATGTTATGGAACATTTTATGTGAAGTGTAGATGGAAAAACAGTATACAAATAAAGTGACAGTGACAGGAGAGGTTTGTGTAAATATCCAAAAGATGTTGTAAACATGAATTCGACAATCTTTCTGTGTCTCAGTTTTCAGATATGTTGCTCTACACAAGCAAAGGAGTCACAGGAACCAATCAGTTCAAAATTCATGGTCATCTCCCACTGCATGGGATGCTGGTAGGTAGTTCTTTATATAGGAGCCAGGTATTAACACAATAAAAAAAATACCAATCATCTTAACTTGAATGTTTATGTGTATAAATATTCAACAGGTGACTTGCTAGTGGGTACTTCTGGTGGCTCTGAAGTTTTTCTTTGGATGTTTATATGCATAATTGTCTGTGTTAAAGATAGCTGGAAAATCAAGTATTCTCAGTTATCTGGCATCAAAGTACTTGACAACAAGACTGAACTTGTGTTGTTGCTATTTCCAAGGCCAGCTAGATGTTCTAATTGATGTTGTTCCACCCAAAACACTGCAGGTACTCTCACTCCTTAATGAATTTTTTTATGTATGTGTTTAATTTTCAGCTAATAGTGCTGGATCCTCCGGTGAGTATTAAGCTTAGTGAGCACATGGCTACTCTACCACCTATTGAAGTGGCAATGTAATTGTAGTTGATAGTTTTCCCACTAGAGCTAATTAGATATGGATTGCCAATACTTTTAAAAGTAGCTGATGTGCAGATTTGTCACTGTTGTCAGGCTGTTACTTTCCACTCACAGTTATAGATGTATGCACTGTTGCTCACTGAGTGATGAAGCAAGTTGCTCTTGTTGCAGGTGGAAGAGAGCGAAAATGAATGGTCTGTACCTCATTGCTTTACAGTCTATTCAGCTCAGAAGACCATAGTGGTGGCAGCAAGGTAAGCAGTTTCTGAGCCCTCAGTGGTGAAAAGATGGGGGTGAAGCAGGGTGGTAAAATCAGTCTTTGAATCATGCTGACCATGTCATCACACATGCATCACCCCACCTCTGCTGCAGGCTAGGCAGAAGAAGAACTAGAGACGATGTACCGGAGTCTGTACCCTTTTGTCTGCTGGCTTCCTTCTTTGCTTTAACACTTTTTGCCTGTTGTACGGCTCCCAACCAATGTTAGGAAAAGACCATGGCACCATGCAGTCTCGTTGTTAAGATACATCAGTGTATAACAGTGTGTTGTGTCCTTTTATCCTCATGGAGCTTCAGATTTAAAAAATGATGGAAGTTTCTGCTCTGTTTTAAATTTGAATTTATGTAGAATATAAAATTTCTTGAGACTAGCTTCCACACTTGCCAGACTGCTGAATCTGATTGCAGACTGTAGGGTATCTGTACTACATAATTATGTCAGTTCTTGAACATCACTTCCCATGCTACCATGATTTAATCCTCAGTCCCTCTTCTCAGGGTACCTTGGGAAGAATTCAGGGGGAGTGTACTAGAGCTCTCCAGCTAAGAACAGTAAGTACCTCACTAAGTTATAAATCTCTGGATTCCTTAAGATGGAGCCATCACAGTTAAAGTAGTATCACATATAAATATATAGGAGAGATATAGAAATGCAGGGGATTGGTCTGAATATTTGTGAAGCAGTGCTTTCTTTGCTCCATAAATCATACACAGCTCTGGAAATACTAGGCTTACCTGTCATTCCTGTTTGTTTTTCAGCACTCGCCTGGAAATGGGGAAGTGGATGGAAGATCTCAACCTGGCAATTGAAATGGCAAAGAAAACCACTGAGAAATCAGACATGGTTCTGGAAAATTCCCTCTGCAGTCGTTCTAACAGTAAGTAGCAGCTGTCACTTGTGTTTTGTGACTCTTGGTTAATTATTCATTCTGCATGTTTCTATGGGAAAGAAAAAGTATAGCTCACATAGCTGATCAGTGTTCTGGCTTCATAAACTCCCATACGTTCTCTGATGCTCCAGATACTTCAGGCTTGGCAAATAGAAACCTCAGCTGTTAAAAATATTAGTAGCAAATTTTGCATTGTGTTATCCTCCCTCTTCCATTCTGTACACTGGGAAATATCCATCCCTGTAAACCACTGTTCATGTTCCAGTCTAGGGAAGCCATTAAATGAAATTTCAAATTATGTGTTCTCCTGACTGGCTTCCTGTACCTATGTGGCTCTCCTCTGCCACATGGCCTCTAGACCACCCTGTAGTTCTTCTGGTTATATTTTTTCCTAGGTGCCTGCTTGCTTCCTCATTGCAAATCAGATCCATCTGGGATCTTCCAGACAGAATTTATACAGTAGTTATGTAGTGGCTGTGAAACACTATAACCATAGAAGTTGCACATTGTGCAGACCATGGATGCCAAAAACAGAATAATCTATGCATGCTGTTTACTTTTTTGAGAGGGAGGTGCTCATATGCTTGAAGGATCCATGCCACTAGCACTGTCCATATACCACAGTCTGTTAAATGTTTGCTCCCTTCTCCTCCCTCAGGATCCTCAGATGAGGTTTCTCTAGAACAGGAGTCCGAAGAGGACATACATTCTTCTCGTAGCTCCCTGGACAGGCAGAGCCACCACCGTGCCAACACTACCATGCATGTCTGCTGGTACCGCAACACCAGTGTCTCCATGACTGATCACAATGTGGCCGTCGAGGTACCCAGCAGCAGAACACACACCACTTTCACTTACCACTCTGTCTGTCTTGGTTGCTGGTTTCTTTGCACTCTATACATCTGTGCGGTTTTCATCCCCATCTCCGTCATTGCCTTCATTGATTTCGCTGGCTGTGTGAGAGAGAGAGCAAATGAATGAGTGACTACAAGATGTCTGCACATATTCTTTATGTGTCACCTGCATGTTTCCATCATTTTCTCAACTGGGGATGTTTTGATGAAATAAGACAAAGAAAGTCTCCAAATCTCTTTTAGTCCCCAAGATCCTAAATTTCTCCACTGGAGAAATGCGATTTCTCCATTTCTGTGCCATTTCTGCATATTATTCTTCTGTCTTATGGCTTATGCTTGGACTGTAAAACCTGCATTTACTTGGGGTTCTCCTCTCTCATGTTACTCACATTCTTGTTATTTTAAAGAGGCGATTCCTACAAGGTAGCATTTACATGGTGCCATTTTGGAGGATGTAACATTATTGAACCTGGCATTATTCCAGACAGTCTGGTCCCAATTGTGCCTCCTCACCTTTTTGCAGGCTGGTCCACGCACCCATACACACAGTGTCTGCTCATTTTGATAGGCTCTTCTTCAAAGGTTTTTAAATGAGATAGGAACTGTGACATGGTCTCCAGAAACAGAAGATACAGAGCTAGAATCTGCTACAAGGAGGAAGCTACCTCAAACCCTCTCTGTCAGACTGATGCTAATGGAGGACACCTATTTGTGTACACTTGCATTCACCAAAGGAATACACTTGTGTGTACAAAGATGGGTTCAATAGTGTAGCACTTAGGGTAAAAGCATGCACTTGGTCAGTGATTTATCAGTGTCTCCATGCATCACTGTATTGGCTTTGAAGGGCTTAATCAGCTGTGTGATTTATATAGTATCATTACGTTTGGCTGTGTTCACTAAAGAAGCACTGAATCTAAATGTAGCCTTCTAATCACCAGTGATATCATTGTGGCTTTGCTAATTCTGTGTGTAACAAAATTTATTATTACTACTATCTTTATCATCTTTAATTATACCTAACTTTTTTTCCCAGGTTGGGACTCAAAACAGCTTACAACAATTAAAAAGACATAGTTAAAACTCACAGAATACAAAAGTTAAAACAAATAATCAAAAAAAATTAAACAATGTTAAAATACATAATTGAAAACTCACCCATCAGCAACATAATTATAAGGGATGTGCCTCATTTAAGGTATTCCTTATTACAAGAGATCCATCCAATTGGAGGGTTGGAAAGGTTTCCCTTTTGTACATACCAAATGAGATACCAAAAAAAAATCCTCTAATTTTGAGTGCAGCCCCTTCCTAAAGACAGAAATGTGTTACATTAATTTTACACAGAAATGCATGACTAGGATAACTGAAACCAAGACTTCTGTTTGGTATTTCAGTTGAATGTTGTTGTGTGCCTTCAAATCTTTTCCGACTTACAGTGACCCTAAGGCAAATCTATCATGGGGTTTTGCTGGGGCTGAGAGTGTGTGACACAACCAAGATCACCCAGTGGGTTTCCGTGATTTCCAGTGGGGAATCAATCCTTGGTCTTCAGTGTTGTAGTCCAGTGCTCAAACCATTACATTACGCTGGCTCTTTTCAGCAGAATACAAACTTATTAACAGCTGCGCAAAGGGGTCTTGTAGTGCCTTTGAGACCAATGGAGAGGAAGACAGTTATACCAGAATAAACTTTCATAGTCTGAGTCTTCTTCATCTTGCATCTGATAAAGTGGACCCTTTCAAGGAAAGCTTATGCTACAAACCTCTTCCTCTCCATTCTCAGAAGTCAGGCAGAAAAAGAATAGGACAGAATGCACAGTGCATGGAAGTGTGTTCCACTGATTAGGCTAGTACATTCTGGTACATTCTGCTACTATGAACATATAGCCTTGTACTCCATGCAGAATTCTGTTTTCTTTCATTTTGGGATTAGAAGCTCACAGGTATATTGGTTTACCGTCAAGGTTTGGTTTTTAACCCTGCTGAGCTAAGTGAGAAAAGAATTCCTAAAACTGGAGAACACTTAAAACTGCCGTAGAAGTAATGCCTTCCTCTGCCTTCATTCTTTTCTTAACTTCTAATTATGCCTTCATAAGTCAGAATAAACACAAGAAACTGAAGGTTCCCACTTGCCTAGACTTTACTTATGAAAGACTTGGGGCAATCTTTTCACACAGCAAACTCAGGAAAACAATTGATTCTTAGCAGGTGAATCTGCTTGACATCCCCGGCAGCCGTTTTAGCATCAGAAAGCTAATGGAAGACATTAGCTTTGGGCTATGAAGCCAAACATTTGTGTTCTTGTCTGTAATTAATTCCTGTGTAATGATCCCTGCCTTCGTTAAAAAATTTAATCTTTCCCACTTTCTTCCCAAAGCATTGTGGTCCCTTGCACTGCTGATCTTAGGCTGTACAAATCATGGACCTTATGGCATCTACACATCTTTTTGTCACTGCTACTGCTTTTTTCATGCTGTTTCTTTTAACAAACCTTTTCAAGTACTGTCCCTTCTTGCTCTAAATCTCTTTTTTCTTTCTCTTTCTGCCCTATACTCTCTTCTTCTGCTCAGTTTTCTACTCCCTTGCTGTTTCTCCAGAGCTTCCTCCACGCTATTTGCTGGGCCAGACTCAACGGCCCAACACTATCACCCATGTTTGCTGGTACCGGAATCAGAGCCTATCCTTGTCTGATTATCTGTGTATGATTCAGGTAAAGCTGCCTCTTCCACTCTCAATATTGATAGGCAGATCTGTGTAAACCAGGGTGGGAAAAATGTGGCCCAAGAGATGTTCTTGAACTGCAACTCGCAACGTTCCTCATCGTGGGCTATGATAGCTAGGGCTGCTGGGATTTCCAGTTTAGCAATATCTAGGGGACTGCACTTTGTCCATCACTTGCTACTTGTTATCTCCAGCACAGTGCTGTCTGGAACATGGTTCTGGTGTGCAGAAACAAGGATGTGATATAACAAAACCTGTCATGTCTAAAAGACAACAACAACAAAAACAAACCCTGGATACACAGTGACATTTTTATCATTTAAATCAGGGGGGAATTGTTTGGCTATCCATGTGTTATTGAATGGCAGTTCTCAGCAGTCTTAAGTCAGTAGAGCTAATGAGGAGTGCTGGGAGCTACCATTCAACAATATCTGGATAGCCAGACAATTTTCACACCTCGTTTAAATGCATTTAATTTACCCTATAAAGTTGATCATAGCAGACTCCTCGCCCCCAAAAGTGCTAAAGCTACAGTTTATCAGATGTTCAGTGTGGCATTATTGCTAAATGCTTGTCAGATCCTTGTCCTTACTTGCTATTTTGACCCTGCATTTTTCTTTGTATTTTTCTTCTGCTGATTTTTCTCATTAATGAAATTCAAGCTTTCTGTGTTGCGTACTAATTGTTACCATGTTGTGGAGACCAGATGACACACTTAAAATGAGTTGGGGAATTTAACTAACAAGTTTATAAAGGGCTGTGATTTCACCAGAGAAGTAATCTCTTGGGGAAGAACTACATCCATAATTGCTCTACCTTAACTGAGGGGCTTTCTGCACTACCCTGTTAAAGTGCTGCTATTCCACTTTCAACATCCTGTGGAATTCTGGGGTTTGTAGTTTACTGAGACCAAAGAGCTCTCTGGCTGAGAATTCTAAATACCCCTTCCTAAACTGCGAACCCCAGGATCCCATATGATGTTGAAAGTGGAATAATAGCACTATAACAGTCTACTGCAGAAAGGCCGCATGGAAAAATGTCAAGTGCAGGTACTTACAGGGAAATTGATCGCTCTGAAAAAGGAGAATAAACAGTGTGTGTGACTTTGGCATTACCTGAGAAATCTTTAGAGTCTTAATGATCAAATAAAGCATGACTCAAGACTACATTTTATCCTTTGTGTATACTTCAACAGGCCTGTATTTGAATAGTGAAATACTATTTGAACTATACATATTGGGAAAAGGGTACCTTCCTCGGATTGGAGACAGGTTTGCTGTTGTCTCAGTCCTCCTCTTTCCTTTTAAAAACCTGGATAGATATTAATTCTGCATCCAAAAAACCTGAGCAAATTCTTAGAAAACTGAACAATGAATTAAAATGGGCAAGATGGCTCAACCTGATTCTGTAATTTTTTTCAAAAAAATTCTGGATGACCATTCCATTGTGAAAGCTTCATGGTAGAGAGCACAAAGCTGAAAAGAGTTGAGGAAGAGATTATTCAAAATGATGCCATTATTGGGAGTGGGGAGAGTTCAATTATTTTGCTGTATCGTTAATTCCATAAGAGGGATTATCCACAAAGTTTCTGTAAAACACCCACGCTCTGCATGGCATATAGGCATATGTGGAAAAAAAACTATGAGATATTTTACTTCAATGAACTAGTAAAGTGTTGCCAGTAGAGCTACATAGTTTGGGTATTTATTACGCAAAACATATAATCATATTATCCCACTTTGAAACAGCAAATGTCATACAGTATTTCCCAACTTAGTGTCACACTCTAGGCACAGCGATCTGTTTTTAAATATGTAGTACCAACAGATGTTTGTTGAGCTTTGAGGGAAAAATGATCTCAACTTCTTACACGGTATTTCTCCCAATTCTGTGTAGAACCAGCTATCAGGATATCTATTGAGGAAATTCAAAAACAGCAACGGTTGGCAGAAATTATGGGTGGTTTTCACAAACTTCTGTCTGTTCTTCTACAAAACACACCAGGTAATAACAAGTGCCCCTTTATACGACCTTGGCAAACTGCATGTGGTAAGTATAACTTTCATCTGAAGTGAGGGTTCTTTCCAGTGCCAGACCAACAGAAAACAAATATTGATCATAGTGTGAACAGTATACTTTCTTTTAACTGATGATTTAAAGCTAATTCTTCAAAGGTACCTAATTGGACAAAATTGCCAGTAGTATGTTGCACTCGTCCAAGGAAAGATGGGGGATTTCTTTGTTGTAGCTTGAGCTGGGCTAACTGGTTGGCTCCGTGGCTGACAGATGTGCAGGCTGGTCGAGAATACATGGTATATGGTAATACAGGAACAGTTTAAAACAATGTAATAATGTCATGTAGTGAGATCTTTTTAAATTGATGTTTATTTGTAACTTTAGAAACATCTGTCAAAAGATAGTGTAGTCATCTACTAAATTAGAAACTTTGCTGTTCCCAGGATGATTATCCATTGGCTAGTTTACCACTTCTTGGCTATGCAGTCAGCATCCCTGTGGAAGCAGATGGAATTCAGAAGGATTATGTCTTCAAACTGCAGTTTAAGTCCCATGTGTATTTCTTCAGGGCTGAAAGCAAGTACACCTTTGAGAGGTAATTTGCTCCACAGACCCAATTTGTGAAATGGACTGGTTTCCCCAAGCTGTTTGGAGGTATTTTGTTCATTGACTGGTAACCTATTAAAAAAAACGTCATGGAATTTGAGTGAAGTTAGGCTTTCTCTGGCCACATCACTTCTCTGATGAGCAAAGTAGTTGGTGAACTCAAACAATGTCAAAATTTATCTCAAACCAATTAATGCGTGAGCTTTATGCAAAAATAGTTCACACAAAAGTTTTCCACATATGAAAATTTGCAGTTCACAGGTCGAACAGGGATGGTGTTGGAGCAGGCATATAGAAAGATGGGGTACACACATTTTTTTCCCAAGACCTTTTCTCAGTTTTTTTCAGTAGGCAGTACTGTGGTGGTGGTGGAATTATATCAAACAGGGTAAGTTTATATGTTACACATGATGAACTTTGTTTTCAAAGTAGTAATATAAGCTGAGAATTGATAAGGACAAAATTTCCATTTATTTCTGAAAAAACTGAGGAAGAAACGTCCTGCCTTAGTGATGTCCATCATTTTTTGAAATGTCAACAGGACTATTCATGAGTAAATTTGAATTATTACATCTTTACAGTAAGAGACCATTACGTTCAGATGTTAAGATCTCTTTTCAAAGAAACTGCCACACAGGCCAGGCAGAATCCAACCAATGGCATTATTTTCACAGGCAACACAAGCATCTTGTTCAAGCTTTATTGTTATGAAGATGTAGGATAAATACCAGGAACAATATCTTTTGATATTGATAACAGAAGTAGGAAGGGAAAAACATGACGAACAGTTTTTGAATGGTGTATAGATTAGTTTTCAATGTATGTCTTCCAGATGGACTACAGCTCCACAGTTCTTGTCTTCAGGTTATTCCCATCTCTGCCAGCTTTAATGACCATGTTTTTTTATAGGTGCAATCAAACTTTAGCCATCTGGATGTTGTTGGCCTGCAGTTCCTTAGCACTGGATATGCTAGCTAAGACTGCTGCGAGTACAGCATCTGGAAGGCTGCATTTTGCCTATTCTTTCTAGCACATTGATGCATAAACAGAACCTATCTGAAGAACACATTTTGAGCTGGGTCTTACTGATGATAAAATCAACTGACAAGACTGTTGTTTTCGTATTTGAAGAGGGATGTGAACTAAGTATTTTCACATTGTGGTCGTTATGCAACTGAGATTCTTGGAAGGATACATTTGATTGATACGTCAGACTTAAAGGGTGATTCACCATAAATACACTGCTGTGCAAATTCACTAATAAGCAGTTTGTTGACTTACCTGTTCTTTCTGGGTGGTGAGGCAGTAAAACTGTGTGATGCTTACAAAAAACCAGGAGGAATTTTAAAATGGGCCCCCAGTACGGCAGCTTCGCTTTATTCTATGACTCCTTTTTGGGGGGTGATCTGGTACATACTTTACACTAAGCAGTGGAAGAGAAGGGTATTAATTGACAGTCTCCTGGCTTATGGATAAGAATTATTCCCATTTTTAATGGTTCACTTGCATCATGAACACAGCAAAATATGAATTTTTATTGTACCAAAAAGCTTTAGTAGAAGGAGTTAATATCCTTACCAAAAACAATTTTGTGTAACTTATTCAAAGAAGTGGTGGGTAGCTAAGCCCCTGAGTGTTGTTTTCTCTTATCAGGTGGATGGAAGTGATAAAGAGAGCCACAAGTTCTCCTGGAAGATCCAGTCTCCTCATCCCAAAGGATGAAAAAGAAAAAAGCACAAACTGAAAGAAGCAGAGCTGGGCCTCTGTTACATGTTAATTTTCTGTAGCATGGCAGAAAGAAGGCAGGAGTCTGAGTCTGAGAGTAATAAAAAGAGAAGCCATCTGCTACTACTGCGGCCAAGTTAGATGCCTCACGGAAGCTGCTGAATTTTTCTGCAGTCACCCAAAGGGACTATAGAATCACAGAAGAACTCCATTAATGGAAGAACTGTGGCTGGTGAATATATGTACAACATGTGTCTTTAAAGCCTAAATGAATAGCATTTGATGGTGGTGTCTGGCTGATTGTAAAGTCTTATAGCTTTCAAATGGCTTCCTAGGTTAATGCTCAACTCTGGCTAAACAATCCCTTGCAACTTGTTCTGTCAGCCCACCAGTCAGCCATGCCTTGCATGCTGCAATCAGCATTCACATTAATATTAAAGTTGGAATTCCTACTTCCGTGGAATGGAGTCTCTTGAAAGCTGCTATATAGCACCATCACCCTTCTCATTTTCCCAAAGTAGACAAATACACTATTCAGTAATTAGCATGGCTTGTCTAAATCAGTTTTTAAGGCACTGCAAGGCAGGGATAACTGAAATTCTGGTCATATCAATCTCTCCTATAACTTAGGGCAGTGACACCAAGCATGATGGAAGACCCTATACTAGGTTTTTCTTAATGAAGATGTGAAACCTTCCATGGCACGGATCAACATATATCATCATTAAAAAACAAAACAAAAAACAAACAGCTGCATCAGCACTTGAAGAAGAAATCCAGAATCCACCTTCGGACAATACCTTTATTAGGACAATGTTGCCCTCGGATAGCAGTGGAAAGTAGTTTGCTGGTCTGATGATGGGTGATCGTAAATCAAAGTTTACTTAACATGTTATGTAAAGATTGAACAACAATGTGGTGATGGGTAGTGTATTTTAAAGGAAACAGGCTGGGATGAAAAGATATTTATATATTTAACATTGTTTCTTGTAGTATGAATAACTTAGGGTGAGATGGGAGAAGTTCAGATACAGGTCCCTTCATTACTCCTGAAATTGCTTCAAACATTGTGTGGGGATAAATCAGTCTTCAAGATAAAAGGTTAGAGGTGAGTACCCACAGAGAACTTAAAAGGGAAGACAGTATTTTTTTTGTTTGACATCTTCACTGATAAGCTGCAAAGTGCTAAAGACCTCTATTATAATGGCCATTCAATGTAACTTAAATGTATTTTTTTATTTATTAGTGTCTGTTTTTGAAAATAAAACTATTGTAGATCTTTATGTATGGCTCTCTAGTAATTGTCATATACAGAGAAACAATGGTCGTGCTCTCTCAAAAAATGCCTACCCTCATCCACTTTAGTCAGCTTGTTCCTAACTCTTCTTGCTCATAACCCTAAGAGATCACACCACAATAAATTCTCTTTAATTTGCCTATAGCTCCAAGTGTGCCATGAGTGATCTGCAGTTGAATCCAGGTTATATCCTGAGCAAAACATCACTCTCGGGAGAGATGTATATGTGAGCCCTGTAGAAGATACCACTGGCCTTTAATCAGTGTAATTAAAATCTTGCAATATGTTAGGTCAAACCAATAACAGTCAGTGCCTATTTCTTTGAAATAACATTATTCTTGCTTTGATGTTTCTAATGTTAATGCATAAATAAGCACAATGTCATATTTTTACTTGACAAGTTAATTTTATTGGAAGTGGAAGATCCCTTTCACTGCTGATTTTAAAATTAAGCCTTTGTTGCTCTAATTATTGGAGACATTTTTGATAACTTTCTGGTGATACTATGTAAGCTAATGTAAGGTACCTTTTATGAACAGTACAAAGTAGCAACTTTTTTTCCTTTTCTACAATATTCCCATCTAGTTTGTAAGCAGTCCTGGGGATAATGGTAAAGAAAAATGATTCTTGATTTTCCTGCCTGTTTTGCTCTCTTCAACTATCCATTAACCAGACTGGGAAGCAACAGCTACAATTCTTAAGATACTGCTCCAGCATACTCTATAAATACCACAAATACAGTCTTTTCTGTTAACATTCCCCATACTATAAATGGAAGATAGACCAAAAAGTCTTCCTTTAACCCGCAATTAACCAGCCACATGCTTTTCTTAGAGCCAGTCCTCAAAACCACTGTCAGCACTAAATAGCTCTACACTTTCAGAAACTGACAATTCAAAATGGCAGTCTTCAATATGTATAACTGCTCTAGATATACTACAATAGCACTGGTGAGGAAGAGCTAGTTGGAATCTGACATGTTTAATATATCAGTTCTGAGCTGGAACTAGAGATAACAGCCATTAACAACTTAGATGCTGTTCCTGTTTAAGTTTAAAATGGAATGAACAGTTGAGGAAAAACACAGACTATGTTTGGGGAATGTTATCTAGGAGTTCTTCCAGCTGTTGGCACCACACATTTTTAAAATTAACTGAACACCTCAAACCAAATTTAATACAATCACAAACCTCTACAAAACTTGAAGACTTTGTGTAGACCTGCACTCCTTCACTAACCTACAGGAGCAAATAAGCATTTAGTTTCCCTTCATTTTTTTTGAAAGTACGTATTACTCTGCCAAAATATTTGAACTGAGTGAGTGTTCATACTTAAGATACACAGTAGCAGCAGAAGGCCTTAGTAGAATAGGAGAACATCTATTCCACATTGTTTTCAGTGAAACATGGGCTAGTGCAGAGTACACTAGCAGTCAAGCCTATCCACCAAAAGGAACAAGCAGACAGACAGGAAGAGGGCAAACTTCACCTCTCAGCAACTGCTAGCCCAATCTTCTCTTAGCTAAGGAGGAACACATTACAAGGTTCTCTTGATTAGCACCAGCATGTATGCCCATCTCACTGTATGGTGATAGTCCTTCCTCACTTATCAACATCCTCATGTATACTTTACCTCTAGCATGGGCAAGGGAACTACCACAGTCCTACTTCCCTTTTGGAATGTGTTTGTCTATGAACTTCCATTTTCCAGCAGTCAGGATTTTGCTTTGAAACAAGTTCTGACCTGAGAAAAATTGGATACAATTAAAAACCTCCATGAAATATACGGTAGAAATTACCCTTCCAGGGCTCTGTAAAGTAGTCCATTATCATTTGTCATTTGTGTTGCGAATCCCATCCTGGGTGGTCATGAAAACACACACGTACAAAGGCTCTGAAATGTCTGGGAATCCATAGCACAATGTTAACATCCAACAGCAGAGATGGTGATGGATTCAAGACACAGTTCTTATGGAGCTGGGGGGGGGAGCCACCCTTCCTCCTATGAGCAACAAAGAGCGGAGTCTTCAGCGTGCTGAAGTCAGATGGTTCCTACTGTGTGAGAACCTGAGTGAGAGAGAGAGCAAACGAGATTTTTCTGGTGTTATAATGAAACTCAGAGCCATCCTCCTATCCGTTTTCTTCAAATTCAACCAGGAAAAAATGAATTAAACAATAGTCTCAGGCCAAATATTCAACTCTAGGGATGGGACGAATCCAGAATTTTCTGCATCCGGATCCGAATCCCTGGAAGGTTCTGGGAATCCACAAATCTCGTGAATGTCAAATCTTCCGAATCCTTTTTTTTTTTAAAGGGTTTAAAAAGCAAGGGAAAGAAGGACAATTTTGGGCAAGACATGCTCTCTCAGTCTTAACAAAAGCCTAGGCAAAGGTAAACCTCCCTCTCAAGAAATCTCGCCAGGACAATTGTCATAGTTTTGCGTCAGGCTCTACCCAGACTGAAAATGTCATGAAGGCCCTTTGTACAGGGACAGTAAAATGTGGATTAATCCCACATTTTCCTGCCTGTGTACACAGGACCACTACAGTACAGAGATAATCTAGGTCAAAACTGGCTTTTCTTTGCATAGCTCCTTCTGGCATCCTGGGGTTTGTAGTTTGATGATGCACCAGCACACTTGGGCAGAGAAGGCTGTGACAACCAGAAACCCCAGAACTGTACAACTAGAAACCCCAGAATTGTGTCTGAAAGAGGTTTGCAAGGGAGCTCTGCAAAGGAATCTTTCAGCTGTCCTTGAAATGTCAAGCCTGTAGCTTCCAGTCAAATGCTGAACTTAAATATGAAATGTTCAATTTAAATATCTTAGAATACAACCCTAGATGTAATTTGTGAAATTGTTAGCAAAGGCCATTATCACTCCATAATTCACCTACTTGCCATCTCCCCTTGTGTAGTCTCCCAAGTTTTCAGGCGTCCCAGTCTCCAACAAACTGTTTGAGTGGCAGATTTGAAAGATTCCGTTTGCCTATTTTGGCACAGGGATTTGGATTCCCGAATCTCGAATCCCTGCCAAGGATTCAAGGATTCGGTTGGCCCATCCCTATTAAAAACTATGTTTAACTTAAATGGCCCAGAATAATGGCTACTCCTTGGTTCCGCATGCAGTTCCCAGTGTAAATTTAGATTTCACTATTCCATCCAACCACCAATCAAAGGACTAGAATTCCTACTAACTGACTTTAAGAGAGAGCCTGAGGTTCAGAACGTGTAGCTATACACTGGCTCCGAGCTTATAGCAGGCTTATAAGAAGAACACGTACTGAGCAAAGGAGCAGACCTAGTTTTATTATTGCACCACCCTGCACCAAAAATAAATCTAGTCAGTTTAGCAGACATAACCTCTTTTACCTTTGCACTCGCTCCACCATGTGTGCAATTAATTTGTCAGAGATTCCTGGACAAGATTCCTCAGCTAGGCCAAAGGCATTCTCCAGTTCCTCCATGGCTCCTACATTCCCTCCAGTCTGCTTATGCTTGTCTTTGAGCTGCCAAGAAGTTATTAGCAAATTGTTTGGAAGATCAGAACAGTCTAAGTAGGAGTAACACAGAATTACTGTTTTTGCTTGAGGTAATAGCATTAACTGGCACTTTGATAAAGTATTATTTTTTCCCCTGTACAGTAACACTGGAACAGAGGCAAGTAATGCAGTCTAAGGCTGTAATATTAAACATAATTAATTTGACATCATTGAGAATTATTTCCAGACAAAAGAGTTAAGGAAGAGGGTGTAAGTTCTCATTTCTCTTAGCCTCATGTATTCTGGAAGCACTTGTCAGATTAAGCAGTCAACCATCCTACACTGTTCTCTAGCATATTCAGTTGTTTGCTTCATTTAAGAGTGTACGCAACAGCCAGTATCCATGAGAAGCTGGTGGCCCCATCCAAGCAGCATATTGCTTTAATAAAACACTGAAGGGATTTCTTGCACACGACTTAGCAAATTCAAAGCAACAGCTAGAGAAGACAACTATATCCATTGTCTTAGCAATATATATAGGGGTTAAGCAGCCCTTTTTGTAATATGAAGAATCTTAACACTCATTTACTCCTTACTTCATCCTTATTCAGTACACCATAACATTATCTACTTCATAGGCTAAAACAATTGTCAAACATTTTGAAACCAAGTTTGAAACCACTAACGCTTAGACAAAATTTTGAATGCAGCACTTTGACGTTTTGGGTTACAAGTATAGACCAACCTGCGTATAAAAGTGCAAGCACTGCACACATTAGCTAATGCAAAGCTAAGCAACCTTGTTCCATTGAAAAATGACACCGTCCTTCATCAACTGCACAAATTACATCACTCTGATCTGTCCTCATAGAGCCTAGCCTGTAATCCAAGGATCAAGCTAGTTGCCCTCTGCTGAGTTCAGGCTGCCTCCCACGTTGTCAAGATGTGGAACAGAGCAAGTCTTAATAATACTCTGAGAACAACAAGGTCTATTCCAGTCCCCCTGGTGGAAGGAAACAGGTTCTGCTAGATTATAGAGAGCACCATCTAGGCTACAGTCAAACCCTCGGAGCTTAGCCTATTGTGTGAATTGCCTAATACCAACTGCTTAATTTAGTTCTGTCTTTTCTCTTTGAAAAAGAGTTACTTCGTATTATGTTCCACACATCACAATCTAGAAGGATAATGGGCAAAGCCCAGATAATTCCACTTTATTGGACAGATACGGAAAAATGGTATGTGAAATTCAGTTCTTTGCTAGAAACCACTGATTTACATACATGCACATCCAACGTAACACTTAGCATTTTCTTACATCCTTACTTCCAAATGCTGAACACTCAAGAGCCCAAACAGGCATGATGGAGCAACCATATGCATTCAAGTCTCTGCCCACACAGGGAGGGGGAGGAGAGGCGTCTTGTTTTCTTTAAACAAAGAGAGGACAAACCCTGTCTCCTCCCTTGCACTCCTTTGTTTCAGGCAATTTTCTCCCAAAGAGTGGGACTGAAGAGAACACTGCTCAAAAAGAATGCATGAAGGTAAGACAGGGGAGAGCTTCTCCTCACCTGTATATACTATTTCTTGTGAAAAGGTAACCTCCCTGCCCCCATTTCACATGTGAATGGAGCACACATGGGGAAAAAACTGTCCATGGCTGCTCCACGACATAAAGCTTGCCTCCAATTCAGTATCATGAGCCACAACTGCTTGCTATTTACATGCACAAAGGTGGGGAGGTGCAAAAGGTAGGAGCAGCTGTAGCATCACCTTGTATGTCCAGGCAAAACTGAAGCCACTGCAGTCAGCGAACAAATACATCACTATGCAATCACACACCACATCACCTACTCTTAAGCTTCTGATTCCACTCTTTCCTAACTCAATGCTTTAACTACCTCAACAAAACCCTTCAGGTGTCAAAGGTAAATATATGAAAAAAGTCAAATCCTGCCCTGCCTCACCTCTCCAAAGACAGGACGAACAAGAGTGGAGAGAGACTGAGACCGCGGCTGCCGCTTGATGGGTTCAGCAGGCTAGAAAGGAAAAAAAAAGGTTGCCAGTTAATGTTTGCCTGTGCAGTCATGTCAATTTGTCATTTGCACTTTAACCACAAAAATTCTTTGTGTTGGCAAGGAATATTAATGCACTTGCCACGGCAGGAAGAGGGGAAAATAAATGGGAAAAACATCCATTTAAACCTTATAGTTTCTGCTCTCAAGAGGAGCCTAAGGGAAATGTATGGCACTGGCAGGAACAGAAACATATATGCCAAGGCCCCAGTCTTGTTACACAATTTTTTTGAAGCCGTATTGCCACTCTTGGCAAAAATCCTATATTCCTGTTGTAGTGCTTAAAGCTGACTCCTCTAAGGTAGGGGGCACCTGTAGCTTTCAATATGTTGGTGGTCTAAAATCCTCAATGGCCATGTGGTCACTCATCAAGGATGACTGGAGTCATGGTCTGACATCTTTAGGGCCATAGGCTCCCTTGGCCTAGTCAGCACCTCCAAATAACCCCAAAACAAAACAATCAGAGCAGAGTAAACACAAATCACAAATAGAAAATAAAGCTGTGTTCAGCTAATTTGACTTCGAGGCCATGGAAAAAATGCTGCAGATCTGCCAGACCTACCACCAGTGGTTTGGATAGCTGTTCCCTCAGCTACCCTGAACACCAAACTGACCTTTTGGCACCCATGATGAGCCATCCCTTTGTGCAGTTTGTTCAGCGAATTGGGGCGCATGGTTGGTGGGAAAGTCCAAGTGGGTACTTGATCGCTTTCATCTGCATCTCCATCACTAGAAAAAGCGAGATACAATGCCAGATAGAAAAGTTTTACACAGATGAAGATTTGGGAAAAAAGCTTCCCAGATAGCTACTGTGTCTACTGTAATCCCTCTTTCTTACCATTAGTTCAGAGTCTGCCATTTCCTATCAGGATGTAGTTCCCAGGCTACTTCCTATCCAGGCCACAAAGGACTTGGGGCCAAATACACTGAACTCCCATTTTGTCAAGCAGATGCCCAGCTCACTCCTTGGAACTAGGTATTCCTGTGTTCTATTCCTCTCTTCTTCTGATGGAAGCAACCATCAAAACAAATCATAGGTTTGCTCCCATCACTTCTTCTTCGTGGTCTCTGTGCCTCACACACTAGAAGCTTTCGCGCATGTGCGGTAGCGTTCGGAAAATTCTAGAGCTTAGTAGCTTGGCGGGAACCCCTCCCCCATGCCGGTACAGAGCATGCTCAGCCCACCAAGCAACGGTCTCTCCTCAGTTCTTTCTCATCCGCCGTCGCATACGGAAGGTTCTTTGCTTAGCAGCGCCCTTTGACTTTTCGGATCATTTTCTCTCTGGTTTTTGACTTGGATTTGACTATCGGACTTTGTTTTTTGGATTTCGGACTTGGTTTGGTGACTTTCGGATCTTTTCAACCCCTCCTTTAGCTTCTACCCCCCGTCTTCCGTCTTCTCCGACATCGTCTTCTCTGCCATCTTCTCCGCCACCCCTTGTGAGTCTTCCTTCCTTGGACTTCTATGTCTTCTCTCTTTAAGCCTTGCAACACTTGTGGTCGCAAGGTTGCGCTGACAGACGATCATAGTGACTGCCTCTTCTGCTTGGGAGAGACTCACAACGTTAAGGCTTGTCTTATCTGCCGCGACTCCATCGCCCAGACTCTGCAGAACCGCTTGGCCCGCTTGAAATCTCACTGCTGGGAAGAGTCTCTCCGAGCAAGGGATCAGCTGTCTGTTCAGCCCGCGATGTCTAAACCATCGACATTGAGCTGACCTGTGACCACTCCCTCGTCGGTTCCGGCAGCTGCCGCTCCGACAACATCGATGGTACCGGAATCGGTACCGTCATCTCGGCCCCGGATATCAGCCTTGCCGAGAATTCCGAAGATTTCTTTGGTGGCGTCGACTTCGAGGGAGGCTCCTGCGGGCTCGCAGGCAGCTAAGTCACCTAGGCCGCTTACTGCTGCTCAGCGTAAGCGTCCTGCCCCTCAAGAAGCCAGGAAAGAGAAGGAGAAAAAGAAGAAAAGGAAGGAGAAGCGGCACTCTCCTCCCAAGAGGCCTTCCCCTCCTATGCCTCCTCCGACCCAGCAGCCTGAAGACCCAGGCGAAGACTCGGAACCCCAGGAAATTCTGGAGGTCTCCGATGAGGAGGTGACCGCTGGCTCGGCTGTGCCTTCCGGCCCGCCACTACTTACTGCCGCGGTGTCTCCGCTCGGTCACCCTGAAGTGATGGACCGCCCAGAGGATGTTCCGGTCTCACCCCACTGTCGGGAGTCTTCCGCCAGGAGTGAGTCATGTTCCCCTGAACGAAGGGTGAGACGTCGGTCCCCGCGCCGTCGGAACACCAACTGGAAAAGGCCGTCTTGGCCCCCATTTGATTCGCCGTATTCCTCCGCATCCCATATCGCGAGGTACGGTTGAGAACACTCCTGGCAGGAGTATCCATGATTGTACTGGTCCTATTCCCCAGCATATAGGGACCAGTACCACCCTGATATGAGACAGTGGTCGCCTTATCGCCACTCGCGCTCTCCATCGCATGCTGCATTCCATCCACGATATCGGTGATCACCTTCCCGCTCCTTTTCGAGATCACCACGTCATCAGAGATCCCGTGAGCGCTCGCCCCATTATCGGGCTATCTCCCCACCACCAAGGGTCACCTCGACAGTGTCACGCCCAACTTCAGAGTCTGCTCCTGTGCAACCTTTGGCTCCCACCACTACAGTCACCCAGGCGATCCAGCGCCCGCGGCCTACGGTGGTGCCGATTACTACGACCCCACAGGCAACAGTTGCTCCACTGACTATGACGACTGTGCCCACAGTTACCCTGGCGCTGCCTTCTCAGCAGCCGAGAGAGAGGTCTCCTGAGAAATCTCCTTCTGAGTCTTCCCAGACCTACGAGTCTGACTCGGAATCCGACGAGTCAACACCCACATCCCACGAGTCGCCTCCCTTGGTTTTTGGAGATCCTGCACCAGAGTCGGCACCAGAGGATGTGAAGCAATTCTCTGATATCCTCCTCCGGATGGCGACGGCATTGGGATTAAAGGTCACGGACCCGGCTCCGGCCGTGCAGGATCCGGTTTTCCATTATGTGGATACCCGTCCACCATCGACGGCACTACTACCGTTCCTGCTGGCCTTGATGGAGGCCCTTAAACATCCATGGGCCCAGCCGGCGTCCGCCCAGCTGATCCCTCACCGGTTAGAACATCTATACTGGACCCAAAAGGAGGGGGCCGAGTTCTTGTTCGCACACCCGGTACCGAACTCTGTTGTTGTTGAATCCGCCCAGACCAAGGGTGGTGGGAGAGCGCACACCACCCCGTCAGACTGAGAGGGCCGCAGGCTGGACACCTTCGGCAGGAGATTTTACTCAGCTTTGTCTCTGATTGGCAGGGTGTCCAACACCCAAGCCTGCCTCGCAGCCTACCTGAGGAGCCTGCTGAACAGATTCTGTCCTCTCCTGCCCAACCTCCCCGAGGAGAATCAGGCGAGTGCTACGCAGTTCTTTAACGAGGCGGTAGCACTTGCCAACCAGCAGATCATCTCATCCAGGCACTCCGTGGAGGTTGCGGCACGGGTGATGGTGGGCTCCGTAGCTTTACGCCGCTACGCGTGGTTGCGCTCGTTGGGTCTGCAGGAGGACACCAGAAGGAGAATTGAAGACCTCCCTTTCAACGGCCAGGGCTTGTTCAATGTGACAACTGATGAGGTGATGGACCACATCGTCAAAGCCCGCCTGATGGCTAAGAAGATGGGCATACACCAGCCCTCACAGTCCCGCCGTAGCTTCGCTTCATGGTCCTCGTGGCGCAGGTCGTCAGCATCAACATTCCAACCGCAATCGCCTCGTTCGGTCCTGTCCCGCCCTTCGACCTCGTCCTCAGCACGGAGGCCTCTTCGGAGACGCCCGGCCTCCTCTTCGAAGAAGTCTTCATCTGGGACGAAGTCTCGATTTTGACTGCCTTTGCAGGACGCCACCACAGCCACTCTTCCACCTGCCAGCAGCCCTAGAAGATCATCCGAACCTGGCCAGACATCTCGCCGAATGGTGCCACATCACCTCGGACTCTTGGGTTCTCTCCATCGTCCGTCTTGGTTACACCATTGAGTTTGCAAGTATACCTCCACAAGGCGTCTACTATTCCACCCCGGCCAGCTTGGCTTTGCTGGAAGAGATCCAGTCCCTGTTGGAAAAAGGAGCGATCGAAGAACTCCCGTCCTTGGCCAGTACCACTGGCTTCTTTTCCCAGTACTTCACGGTACCGAAATCGGACGGTATCCTGCGACCAATCTTGGACCTCAGAGGTGTGAACGAGTACATCCGCCCCAAAAGGTTCGAGATGGTAACCTTGTCTTCGATCCTCCCCTTCCTTCGACAAGGGGACTGGTTCGCCTCCATCGATCTTCGGGATGCCTACTTCCACATCTCCATTCGCCCGCAGCACAGACGGTACCTTCGATTCGCGGTCGACGGCACCTGTTACCAATACAAGGTGCTGCCATTTGGACTCTCCACCGCTCCCAGGGTCTTTACCAAGTGCATGGCCCTTGTGGTATCCTACCTGCAGATGAAGGGCGTCTCCATCTACCCTTACCTCGACAACTGGCTGTTGGTGGCTTCCTGCAGACAGAAACTCTACAAGGACATCCACCAGACTCTTTCTCTTCTGACCCGTCTTGGCCTCCGGGTCAATCCGAAGAAGTCATACCTTGAGCCGGCGAGAGTTCTCAACTTCATCAGAGCGACCCTGGACTAGGTCTCCGCCAGGGCATACCTGCCCATGGAGTGTGCACGTACTCTTCGTCGGGCCGCATCTGCCACTTTCGATGCCCCGACGGTATCAGCGAGGACGATTCAGCAGCTTCTTGGGTACATGGCCTTGACCACGTCAGTCACCTACCTATCTCGACTCCGTGTGCACCCGCTCCAGCACTGGTTCGTCAGGGCCTTCAACCCGCTCCTAGATGACCAGAAGCTCCGCCTGCGGATTCCTCCACAGGTGCGTCGCTCTCTGCTTTGGTGGCTGTCTTACCATCACCTGCTGTCAGGGATGCCATTCCGAGAGCCGATCCCCCAGCTCACGGTAACGATGGACGCCTCCCTGTTCGGGTGGGGAGTGCACTGCAGCGATCTCAGAGTCCGGGGACGCTGGATCAACGACGAGATCAGCCTTCAGATTAACGCCCTCGAGCTGCTCGCCATCTGGAAGGCTCTGAGGGCATTTCGCAACCTGGTCGCTGGCCGCACAATTCTGATCTTAACAGACAACATGACAGCCATCTGTTATGTCAACAGACAAGGGGGGACCCATTCGACCACCCTTCTCACTATCGCCCTTCAGCTGTGGGACTGGTGCGTGTCGCTTCGGGTCCACCCGATCACCGTACACCTAGCTGGCCAAAAGAACACCACGGCAGACATCTCCTGCCACCACGAGTGGTACCTTTCGAGGGCAGGGTTCCAGATGATACGAGACCGGTGGGGTAAGCCGACGACCGAACTTTTCGCCACCAGCCGGAACAGGAAGTGTCGCTTGTACTGCTCGAGAGCTGGCCGGGGCCAGGGCTCTCTCGGCGATGCTTTCCAGTTCGAGTGGAGTGACGGGTTCCTCTATGCATTCCCGCCGTTCCCGCTCTTGGGTCGAGTGGTCGCCAAGATCCTCGCGGACCGAGCTGACGTTGTCCTCGTAGCCCCGTACTGGCTGAGGCAGCACTGGTTCGGGCCCCTGTTCGAGGCCGCTAGCGGTCGACTCCTCAGGTTCCCGACGGCATCAGATCTCCTGTCACACTCCGATGGTCTCATTCTCCATCCGGACCTGCCCCTCCTGGCCCTCCACGCGTGGAGGATAACACCTTAGAGGATCCGACCATCCAGGACATCCTGAGCGCGGTCAGGAAAGAGTTGACACGCCGCAACTGTCACTACAAGTGGCAGAAGTTCGTTGCCTTTGCTGAGGCACGAGGTGAGTCGGTATTGCCTGTTGGCCTGCGTACCGTGCTCCACTTCCTTCTCCACTTTCGGCAGCAATGACTTGCATTCCCGTCCCTGAAGGTCTACCTTGCTGCTATTGTGGCCTACCAACCTCGAGGCTCTCCATCGGCAGCTCTCTTCCGGGACGCTACCATGAAGCAGTTCATGAAGTGCTTACAACATCTCTACCCACCGGTATCGCTGCCGGTACCGCCCTGGTCGCTGTCCCTGGTACCATCGGAAACTGACGTGACCACCCATCGAGCCCATGGCTACTGCAGATGACAGACTTCTGACCATCAAAACTGCTTTTCTGGTAGCTGTCACCTCAGCTAGGCGAGTGAGTGAGCTGACAGCGCTGCGGGCTGATGAGCCTTTCCTTGTCTTCCATAGGGACAAGGTAGTCTTTGCCCTGATATTTCCTTCCTGTCCAAGGTGGTCTCACACTTCCACCTCAGTCAGGACATCATTTTGCCGACCTTCTAACCTGACCCGACGACTCCTCTGGAGCGGTCCCTCCACTCCCTTGATGTTCATCGGGCCTTGGCTTTTTACACAAACTGGACTGCGTCTTTTTGCCAGACTCTGCACCTCTTCGTGTGTTACGGCCGGCATCGGAGAGGCCACAAGATGTCCACCCAGAGGTTCTCCAAATGGGTGGCCCAGACCATCCTGCTGGCATACGAACTCGCCAAGCAGCCTCCGCCAGCCTTGCTCCGGGCTCATTCCACCAGAGCCGTGGCGTCTTCAGCAGCTCTCCTGCAAGGAGTGGACCTGCAAGAACTCTGCCGTGTGGCAACCTGGTCTCGACCATCGACCTTCGTGTGCCACTACACACTGGACTGCCGGTCCCGTAGAGATGCCCATTTTGGACGAGCGGCGTTGGCTTCCATACTCTAGGACCTGACCCACCGTCCTACTGGTAAGCTACAAAATCTCCTAGTCTGTGAGGCCCAGAGACCACGAAGAAGAAGAACGGGTTACTTACCTGTAACTGTGGTTCTTCGAGTGGTCATCTGTGCCCTCACACACACCCGCCCAGCCATCCCCTCTTTCTCAGGTCCCTTATCGGCGGACTCTAGAACTGAGGAGAGACCGTTGCTTGGCGGGCTGAGCATGCTCAGTACTGGCATGGGGGAGGGGTTCCCGCCAAGCTACTAAGCTCTAGAATTTTCCGAACGCTACCGCACATGCGCGAAAGCTCGTAGTGTGTGAGGGCACAGATGACCACTCGAAAAACCACAGTTACAGGTAAGTAACCAGTTCTTTTTCCTCTCCCCAAGAAGCTGCAAAAAATTATTATTGGGTTAATCTAAAAACAAATTACAGGAGTTATTTGTCCAAATTTACAGTGTACAAAGGCCTTTCTTAGCAGCAATTGAAACTTGAGTGATCATAATATGAGGGCGATGATGGCTACAAAGGGGAGAATAGGAATGAGGGAAAACTGAAGAAATACATACATGTCAGAGTCATCTGAGCTTGAATCCTCACCATGCCCCTCTGACTTCCAGCGTTTGTAACGATCAATGAGCTCCATGAGAAATGATGTTTTCTTGGTGTAACGTGTAATAAATTTGTGCTTTAGCAGTTCCTTTGCAGGGGGTCTCTGTAAAGCGGAGAAGACAAGACACAGTTTGCTTACAGTGGCCAAAGTCAAAACCACTTTGGGCCTTTGGGAAAGACTTTTCATTTTGAAAATGACTCAGGCCTGATTTGGCCCTTTCTTGGCTCATCTCCACCATGAAAAAGCATTAAGAGCTCTTTAACTGATCGTTGTCAGATAACCTGACCTTCAGGAAGTCTCTTTGACCCAACACTCAGGGCTCTATTTATAAGAAGAAGCAAGAACATCACTTACAAATCTAGGGTCTTTGTTAAGGCAGGCTTCCACAAATTCCTTAAAGGGCTTACTGTGGTGTCCCTCCAATGTTGGAGGGTTGTTTTTGGGAATCAGGAAGAGAACCCTCATAGGATGTAGGTCAGAATTTGGAGGTTCTCCCTTTGCCAGTTCAATAGCAGTAATGCCAAGGGACCAAATATCTGCCTGGGAACAGAAGGAAAGACAACATAATCAGAATATACTCCCACAGTACTTCACATGGAGAGCAACACTGCACCAACTTCAACCTTTATCTCAGTTCACAGGAAAAGTCCAGAGATGTAATCATTCAGTAGGCAGTATTATCCTGCTTCTTAATATGTCCTACTTCCACATGCAAGTGAATGACAACTGTGTGACGTCACACTGCCACCTCTCTAATCAGGGCCTAACTAGAAATTACTTATAATGAAAATAATTCATGATTGTCAGATTCACAGGATCACAAATATGTGCAGCTTAGCATGAAGCATTTTCACTAAGTCAAAGTTTACTTTTTAAAAAAGGCAATCTTGATGATTGGGGCATTAGATGGAAGATAGCAAGAAGAAATGAAGAGCTGTTCCACACTTCCACATCCTCTTCTTGTTCATTATTCAGCAGGTCTGAATAATGAATAAGGCTTGAATAAAGGCCAGCTCTTTGACTGAAATCTTGCAGCCTACACATAATGCTTTGTGGTCTCCATCCTCAACAGCAACATTTGGTCAATATACTTGTTATCAGTCTATAGTACTGAAAAGCTTAAGTCTGTAGAAGTGAAAGATCTTAACTGTCATATTCTCAGCAGTTTTTTGTATAAAGTCTCATAAAAGCAACAACCAGATGTACATTTGACCAAATTAACATGCCCAACAAAATTCAAACAGATCTTTTTTACTGAAGTATGCTAACAGGAAGGTGCCCCCCCCCTTTGCAGTGAGTGCAGCTAATTTTTTTTAAAATCACAAATTGTGACCAACCAATGATTTGGACTATGGCAAGGTAGAGTGAGGAATTTTTTTCACCTTGAGGTGCACATTTCTTCTGGAGCAGGGTGGAGGAACAGAACATGACAGTTGCAGAAAGAACCAAACCCAAAAGTGGGTAGGGCCAAAGTGACAAACACAACTTATTCACACTCTCTCTCATGCTCCCATACACCCATTCCCAACAAAGCAAATAGGTGTGAATGTCCTCTCACTGTGCCAGTTTCTCAGCCACGTACACATATCTGCACCCTTGGCTTGTTCATAACACTACAATGACCTGCTGGGAAAACATGTCATGCCTTCTAAGTAATCAGCTGATAGTTGCAAGTTTCTGCCTTCTCCCCTTAGCTCACCTTAAAGTCATAGGCTGACTGTTTGATGACTTCTGGTGCCATCCAAAAAGGTGTCCCAACGAAGGTGTTTCTCTTGATCTGAGTGTCTGTCAGTTGGCCAGCCACACCAAAATCAGCTAGTTTCACATCTCCTTGCTCGGAAAGTAGCACATTGGCTGCTGTTTATGAAAAAAAAAAGCCACAGAAGTACCTCTGAATCTAATAGTCACACAATGTTCTCTCTCTTTCAATAAGAATTCATGCTTTTTTGAGACTCTTGTGAACAGTTTTGTGTTCATTATCCAGGCTGGCAGAGGAGACAGGACACAACTGGCAATCTGATTCAACCCTCTCTCTCTCTCTCAGTCTAACCTCATAAGACAGGAAAGGTCAGATTCTGGTTGTCAGGAGGGCACATGAGCAGCACCTCCCCAAACCCACTGAGGATCACATGCACATGCTCACTGCTGAATTTGCTGCATGATGGCAAGAAGGTGACCTTTTACCTTGATAAGTGGTATTTTACCTCTGCAGCAAACAGCACACTCCCAATGTATTTTGTTTACAACCTTCCAGCAGGAAGGAACCCTTGAGCAGGGCATAAAATGGAAAGTGACCACATGTGACTCATGGTCCATCCTTGCTTTATACCCTCAGAAGCAGGACAATAAGGTTATGTTGCTCTCTTACCTGAAATATTGAATCTCATTTAACCCTACTCCCTCCCCCCACCATTTCCAGTTTCTTCTCTGCTTTACTTGGTTGTTTTTCTATATTATCTTGGAAATGGCACTGCAAGCATTTAAGAGAGCTTGACTATGACTCATGTTTTACTTCAAGACCTTAAATGATCACAAACCACAAGAACTATAAGAAGCATGCTTATATACTCATGAGCTACAATTGAGCTACAAGTTCCAGCAATTTTTTAAAAGGTGATTAATTTAAGTCTGCCCCTTAAAGCAGCCTCTGTATGAAGCTAAATCCCAGTCCCTATTAAAAAGAAATGCAGGATATAAAATAAACAAACAATAATTATTTTAGTATAGTAAATGGATTTGCAACTGTGATCCTGAGTGCTGTCATGCTGATTTAAAGTAATTTGCACACATTATTTTACTACTGGTTCAAACACCCCTACAGATTTCATAATTTGGGCAAATATTCATAGATGGTAGGCAGAGCCTGGGATTTCTGCAGAATGATGACATCTCATTAACTTATCTAACAACTGGAAGCCAGATTTCCTCTTGTCCCCACCCCTGTAGAGCAGACATCAGTTTCACCAAAGCCTTTTCCTCCTTTCATAACCACAAAACTTGTTCTTAAAAAAAAAAAACTCTGAAAGTAGTATTTTTCTGGCTCCTCTGATAGGTGCAGAGATCTGCACCAAAAAGCAGACTCCTTGATCCCAGATTTCTCAGCTAGATTTGTTTCTCCTGAGGATATTGCTACTGAGCCAACAGCAATCATGACCTCACTGGTCTGATAAGAAAACTGCCAGGAAAGCAACAGAGGAATGTATTTTGTGAGCCTGACCTTTGATGTCTCTGTGAATTTTCCTCTCGGAATGAAGATAATCCAGACCCTTTAGAATTTCTCGCAGGATGGTGGCAATGTAGGTCTCTTCTAAGGGACCAGGTTTGAGCTGCAAGAAAAGGTAGAAAGATGTCTAGGTGGTTGACACTGGGAATGAAATATTGTCCAGCCTCTCCTGCTTAATAAAGCTTTAACTTGGATAAGGGAAATTTTCCTTCATTGTAAGGGTGGAGAAAAAGAGAGAAGAATGCAGTAACAGTCAATATCATATCCATGAATTCATATAGAAACATAAGCCAAAAGAAGGAATTCCAATTGGGCTTGAATTGCTGAACAACACAGAGGTGTTCCTTCATAAACAAATTGGACAAACTGTATTTTGTTGAGCAGTATGAAGAATCTGCACAATGCACAAGTTCTGTACAAGAACTTGAGATTATGCTTCCTGGAGCCAAGGCTGCATTCACTTGACATCTGTGTTCCAGGCTGAAAGTCAAAACAGTATCAGAAACAAAAAGGAATACTTACTAGATCCAATGCTGAGCCACCTCCCAAGTACTCCATGATTATCCAAAGTTTGGTGCCCTGTGAGTTGAACAGACAGACATGTTTTTATTGGTTTTTTTTCAAAAAGATTTTACTGGAAATCTTTACTGAAATGTAACCAACAAACAATGCATCTTAGATCCAGTACAATGAAGCATAATGAATCGATGTTTCCTCACTATCCAAACAAGAAATCATTAGCTGACATGACAACAATTATGACAAAGTATCTTTCCAAAAATCAACATATGAGGAAGGGGAAGTAAGAAGACTGGCATTTTCATTTGCATAACTGAAACCTGTACCAAGTCTCTTAGAATTTAGCATGGTCTTGGTTATCCCTGACAGCCCTCATTTTTTCAGTTAATTTCTCCACCAGCATCATGTTCCAGATTCTATCTAACCATCAAGAAAGTGGCAGGGCATTTAAACCTTTCCAATTATGTGCAATCTCTAAACATGCTGTCAAACATAAATATTCAATAAATTCTTTACGAGAAAGAGGCTCATTTCATTATAGAAAAGAGGTAACAGTACCAATTCTGGTGGAAAGAAACTGTTTACAATTTAATTTTACTGATTTCTGTAAATATCAGAACCAAGAAATGAAGTACTCATGGGCATGATCACCAAATATGGTGCCAACTATTCCCACTGGAGCCTTCAGAAAATATTTTCAATTTCATGGGGGTTAAATGCTACCAATTTATTAATTTTATACACAACCCTTTGATATTTGAGGAGAGAAGTTTCATTTAACCACAGCTTTTCTCACAGAAGCTGGAATGGTTATACTCAGATCTTTTCCTCAGATTGAATTTTGTTCCTAGGTAACTAGAAAAAGTACCAAGATTAGAAATCTAAATAGCCTAGAGGCTATGCCTTTAAGCTCTGTTTCACTTAGTAATATGAACTGCTCAAATGGCAGTAATTTCCTTGTTGCCTATTTCTGAATGTCAGACAAAGAAGTAAAATGAGTTATTCGCAGAATTTGGAACCAAGGGAAAAGTATGTTCCCTAATTGTTCTTGCAACTGATTACCAATCTTCAGAAGAGTTCTATTAAACAAGTTAATCAGTCTGTAAAACCCTGTTTCCACAATTTAATTTTTTTTATTCATCTATGTCAACAAATAAAGGATGACACAGAAACGGTATTAAAGGCAACAGAGTAAAAATTAATTTTCTGTGCCAGATTCACACAGGGAAATATGTGAAAGCAATTTTAAGATTTAAATCAGCTCAAAGTGCATCTGGATTTCCCTTAGAAGTAGTGGGAGAAATAAGAATCATTTGTTCGACTGAATCTCTGATCTCAAATACCAGAATGGGGCTTGGAGGCCCAAAGACATCATGAACCACATTCCTGGGGTAGTTTTTGTTATCTCACATGTCATCACATGTGACAGCTCTAGAGAGACTGTACCATTTCAGACTACAGGTAGTACTGATGACATCCAAAGCTTGAATGCCTTCCTATACAGCTCTCCTTCTACATATAGAGAAGGTGCATTGTCAGACAAAAGGGTTCTAGAAGGGTGTTTAGCCATATCAGAAATATAGTTTTACATGACAGATCAAAAAGCTGCACAGTTATTTAAAGGAAACTTATGGTAAAGGCCTGCTCTGGAATTAACAGACTGGGAGAAAGGAAGAGGAGTGATTTGCATAAGTTTTCTGTTTCCTCTTTTGCATGTGGATTTTGAACTTCACTTAGCTTAGAAAAATGTCTGGTGAGTTAAATATATGCTCACAATAGCTACTGATATTTTTCTTATTGCAAAATTGCTTACTGCTAATTGTGCAGAGATCTGTGAAGGTGGCCTTGTTAGCATACCAATGTGCTTGCTACAAAATTCATGAGAAGAGGAACCTGGGAAACGCCTCATGAGGACTGTGAACAAATTTCTTACGAGGGAAGTTATCACACTGCTCAGATATCATCAGTTGGTTTGTCTTCCATTTCCATCCTCAAACATATTTTCCCTGCAAAACCCACATATTATTAAACTAACAATCCAAACACACAAACGAACTATCCTGTAACAAATTTTGCATTTTCCCATTTTGGTATATAAATTCCATTTTGTTATATTTGTAACTTCCAACCCAAGCTCTGCCTTTGTAACTTTGGTTACCTTCAAGTAGGAACCATAGTAACGGGTGATGTAGGGGCTGTCACACTGACTAAGCACTGTTATCTCTTGCTGGATGTCTTCAATCTCATCCTCAGCCTCCTCAAGGTCAATGATCTTGATAGCTACCACCTCCTTAGTGCGGTTGTCAATTCCTTTGTACACCTCTCCAAAGGATCCTTTACCGATCCTCTCCAACTTGGTGAACAGTTCCTCTGGATCCACCCGAGAGTGCTGAGACAGCCGAAACAAACAGGAATGGGAACAGGAGTGAAGAGAAGACAGAGATTAGAAACAAATCCTCAGTGCTTGCAACAGCAATGCAAATGTTTCACTGTCTAACAGGATGTTAAAACTATCCTATTATTTCGTATCACATAGAAGTGTCCAACTGTTGAAGTACACAAGGCATGAAGGAAACAAAGCGAACATTCACCTTCCAGAGATTTTACACCACAATTACCACAGTCCCTTATCACCGACCAGGCTGAGTGGGCCTCATGGGAATTGCAGGCCAAAATGTCTGAGGGAAGCAACAGTCCAGCACAAAGAAAGCAACGTTTCAAATGAAAAATGACCAAGTGCACAAAAGAGTTACAACAAAGTACATCTTCCAATAATCTATGGTGAATTTATGGAAGATGCTTGATAAAAGTGAGAGTCCTTAATTAGGTGGCTTTAGAGCAGGATTAGAGAGGATTTTTGGAACACTGATCTATAAACAGTTATTAGTCATGACAACTGAACAAAACACCTTCATGCTCAACTTCTGGACTTCCTGGAAGTATCTGGTTGACTACCAATGGAAAACAGGACATTAGGCTAGATTGGTCTTGTAAATTTATCTGATTCAGCAGGGCTCTTCTTAAATTGTCGAACTTGCTTCTTAGTAAGTAGGTTGGGTACTGCAGCTCTAGTGCTGCAGGCCAACCCTAAGCTGATTCCCATACTAACATAGCACAAAGTTTAACTATGTATTAACCATGGGAGCACTCAAATTGCATGCTATTTTATTCAAAGTTTGTGCAACAAGGAAAAGCTTGGGCTATTATCAACACTATCCATTCAGCTTTAAGATGCTGAATTCTAACCTTTGGTGGAGAAATACAGATTTATTAGGGATTCTGCAAATTTCTGGAAAAACTCAGAATTCAATAGCAAATTTGCAGTTTCACCTACATCTGAATCACACTAGAATACATTTCAGACGTCTTTTGAAAGGTGGTGGCTTCCAATGCAGCAATGCACCTTCGGGAATACAGCAGGCCTCACCCCATAGACACAAAGGCTTCCTCTGACAACATGACACGATTACTTTCTTGTGTTTTTATATAATACTTTCCACTTGTTAGGGCTGAGGGGCTTTCCTCCAGGATCAGCCTGAGAGCTGAGAGGGAAGACCATTTTTTTGATGTAATTTGTCTTTTTCTTTCAACCAAGATGAGGCAATTCCTAAAATGTAGTTCTCATCCTGGAACCACTGAGCCTTTTCATTTACAGCACATTTACATTTACGGCAAGTTCAAATTTTCCTGTCTCATTCTATCAACATATGTATTTGAACAAAAGATGAGTTGTTGGAACAATGTGATTTGGTAAGCACTTTTAACATTAGAGCAAAGGCTTCCAAGGAAAGCATTGCTGTTTAAAATAGGAACAATTATAACTTTCCGTTACAGGAAGGGAGAGAAAGCTAGAAAAATACACAGCTATTTGCATCTCCTATAAGAGAAGCTCTGATTGACTGCAAAATCCATTCTTCTGGATCCTCAGCTTTGAGATGTTAAAAAGAAGGCTTATAATTTTTAGGGCAGAAAGGTCTCTGAAGTCCCAGCCCAACACTCGAACCATTACACCATAGTTCTCTTTACCCAAGGCTTGCCGCGGGCCATGTAAGTATGACAGCAACATGAACACAAGGACGCAGAGGAGAAACTTTAATATCCCTCTCATACATAGATACACTCTCTTAATTGCCCAGTCACAAGAGAAAAGGCAGGCACTGTAGTCTATCCAGCCATGATAGAAGGGGAAGCATCACTCTTTGGTGTTAGTTATACACAGAGCTGCCTACTAGCCCACTTTAGGGTGGAAACTGCTGCTTCTATTTGTCAAAAGGCCCATGAGAACATTGGTAGGAGCAGGAATATGACAGCAGTAGGGAGAGGCCTTCACACCCATCTACACATTTCTTGTCACAGTCCTACCAAGATAATCTCCTGCAAATCACATCTGTGAAATCATCTGATCGAAAGGAACAAATCTTAAAGGAGAAGAGACAGAATTACACTGAAATATGCAAATCAGCTTTCTGAATAATTTATACTAATTTAACTCTTCTTGTAGCAACAGTATTTTGGGGGGGGGGGGCGAGCACAGACTATGCACATCTCTGTATATAAAAGTTTTCCACACCTGACACATGTGCTGTTGTAAAAAGCTACCCATGCAGACTCAGCCATAAAACCATCAACAATGGCCACACCTGTTTTTGTTCCTGCACTATCTGAGATTTTAATCTGAGGCAAAGGAACCACCTCTTATCATAAGTAATTAAGCTGACAAGGTACCATTAAGAAACTTTTGGATACAGTAATAAAGATAAAAAGCCTCTCCTACAATGATGCAAGGACCATATGGGCCTTCAGAGAGTAGGCCTCACACTTAAGTTCCGCATCACTTTAACACAGTTCTCTCTCCACAGAAAACAAGAGGACAAATGAAATGTCCTCATACCTCCACAGCACACCCAAACACCACAGGCCAGTATTTCTAGCATGAACAAATCCATGCTAAAAATACTGATGTCAACAATACACATATCAACAACCTGGGGGGGGGGAGAGTAAGGGTGACAGAACAAAAGCACAAAAGTGAAGAGAGAAAGTGATTCGACATATCATACACTTCAGAAGAGACAACAGCAGAATCTAAGGAAGAGTCATAGACTCAGAGTTGGAAGACACCACAGATGGCCATCCAGCTTCTGCTTAAAAACCTCCAAAGAAGGAGACTCCACCACACTCCAAGGCAGCATATTCCACTGCCAGACAGCTCTGACCATCAGGAAGTTCTTCCTGAGGTTCAGGTGGAATCTCCTTTCCTGCAGCTTGAATCCGTTGCTTTTTGTCCTAGTTTCTGGAGCAGCAGAGTACAAGCCCACTCCCTCATCAACATGACATCCCTTCAAATATTTAAACATGGCTACCATGTCCCCTCTTAACCTTCTCTTCTGCAGACTAAACATACCCAGCTCCCTAAGCTGCTCCTCATAGGGCATGGCTTCCAGACCCTTCGCCATTTTGGTCGCCCTCCTCTGGACATGCTCCAGCTTGTCGATATCTTTCTTGAAATGAGGTGCCCAGAACTGGACACAGTATTCCAGATGAGGTCTAACCAAAGCAGAATAGAGTGGTACCATTTATCTCCCTTGATCTAGACACCATACTCCTATTGATGCAACCAAGAATCGCATTTGCTTAGAGATGACTATCTGTTATTTAAAAAAATGGCAGGGAAAAAGGTGGAGATGGGCATGTATAGAAGGAGCCAGAACATGATAAAACCTTGCAAAGTGACTAGGTGAAATATCAAGAGAATATGTCTTGATCTTTCAAGAGCCTTTAAAAATACTCTGTTCAGCAGTGATTTCAACAGTTCTGTCTAACACTCCTCAGAAGCCTTTTTTGCAAAGATGCTTCTAGGTCCCTTCTAACTCACAGGTTACCCATTACCTCTCATCTTTAACACAAGTACTATGGTAGTTAAAAAAAAAAACCACAGAAGAGTGGGAGGAGACATTATACAGCAGGGTAGTTAAACCTAACACAATCTTTCACACAGTCTAAACTTCACATTCCACCCTTCGTCAGCCAATTCCATTCCTAGGCATAAAGAGAGGTACAAGTAAAGAACTTAACATGGTTCCCAGGACAGACAGGTATCATTTAGTATCTGCAGTATATGCCAGGAATCAAATGCAAATATACTCATCCTTTGCTGTGTGAATAACTGTCTGCTTCTCTGCCAGTTATAGGAGGGCACACAATGTTGCTATACTAAGTTAGATGTGTGATTCAATTAAAGCGGTAAGGCAAGCGCACAGCCTGCAGAAATACAATGCTCTGCTTTCCTGAGATTCACAAGCACTCCACTTGGCACACTCAAGAATCAAAACGAGCAGAACTGAAGAACTAACAAGGACAATCAAAAGAACTGGACTCATGTGGTACAGTATTTCATCTTTTAAAACCTGGATGTTTCAGAGTAAGAAACAGAACTACTTAAACGCTGAAACATTGAAAAAAAACAAAGATATCTTTTGCAACAGATCTCAGGGCCACAAGGCACCCAACATTTTTAGAAAACAAGAAGGTTCCAGAAACAAAGAAAAGCTGGCATGACAGAACCATCGCACAAAATGCCTTTCTGAAATTGGCCTCGTGTTGGATCAAGCCAAAATGAACTATTCTTTTCACAGTGTTGTCAGGGAGATAGTTCTAGTACAACTGGATTTAACTATAAGGTGCTAAAGGAGACCCAATGCTAGCCAATATCAACTAAGGAATATGCTATTAAAAGCACACAGAGTGCACACTATAAACTTAATTATGACAGGAAAACCAACTGTTAACTAGATTTCGTTTACACCACTGCTCATTGCCTTGAAGAAAAGTCAATTTTTTTCTACATTAGGATCACCTAGATTCTCTGCTCTGTATGACTTTTTAGGGCATCTAATATGTGGTTTGAGTGTTGGATTAGGACTCCAGGAGACTGGGATTCAAATACTGGCTCAGCCACAGAAACCCACTGTGGGTGACCTCGGACAACTCACAATCTCACAGCCTCAGGAGGCAATGACAGATCTCCTCTGAACAAATCCTGCCAAGAAAACTTTATGATAGGATCACCTTAGGGTTGCCACAAGTCAGAAACATTTTGAAAGCAAACAACAATGTATTCATGTCCATTTATACATGTACCTCCATGTACTTATGCTGTATAAGGTGACTGTGTTTCAATCATAAGGAAGGAGAAATCTTTCTGCCCTCCTCCAGCTTCTGAAAGGCTACCAAAATGAAAGAACCAGGAATGTAAAGAAAGCTGAGGCTGCCAACTTCTGCAAGTTCCCTACATTCCTTACATTTCTATAAAAAAGCAAGCTCTACTGATTGCAAGAGGAGCATTACATCTGTGCAATTCTAATTTTAAAAGAGATGATCCTGGTTTATCGAAAAAGGCATTATCAGGAAATGTGTTAGTCATCAAGCACAAGGCACAGGCACCGTATTTATTTGGGTGCTTCCATTCCATTTTATCAGGTTTAGGAATGAAGACTCTTCTCACTTACCTGATTGGCAAATTCCCTCAGATGAGCCATGGCTGAAGATTGGCACAAGACCCATGCACCAGTCTTTTCAAACAACAGAACGTTCTCTTTCGTATGGATTGCTCAAACTATGAAGAAAACACACAAAAATACAACCAAATACTGTTGCAAGGCTCCTGTTAACCTGATACCACAACACCATAAAAGATTACTAATATGCCAACAGCCAGCCCTACCCTCTACCAGGCAATGAGATTCAGGCTAATTTACACCCTAGGCAACAGTGTCACATGACTGGGTAACCTGGGACCAGCCTACATTTCTCCTCCAGAGGCCCTCTCTGACTACATAATTATGCCACTATGATTCCACTTTAACTGCCAATGGCAACATCCTATGGAGTCACAGGGTTATAATTTGCTGAGATCCTAGAGCTCTCTGGCAGAGAATTCCAAATATCCTTCTCAAACTGCAAACCCGGGCTTCCATAGGATGGAACCATGGCAATTAAAGTGGGATCATAGCACTGTAACTGTGGATTGTGAAAGGGCTCCAGGTTGCTGTGAGGATAAAATCGGACTACCCATATCCAGGTATACCTCCTTGAAAAGCAGGACAAACATGCAAATTCCAATTTATTTATTTATTGAGTACTACTGTGATGCCAAGCAGATACCACTACACAGACCTGGCAGGTCATGATAACATCATGTACAGCTTCTACAGTAGTGGTTATTTTAGCACTGGGAGTCAAGCCCAAAGCAGGATGTAGAGTTCATCTCTCACCTCTAAACCTAGTGTTAACTTAAAAAAAAAAAATCTCCCCAGCCAAAAAACAGTGAAACCAAAATCCTGCTCAGGGAAGGGCCCTCCCTCCTCTAGACCATGACAGATCTCCCCTGCCCACCAGGAACATCTGCTTACTATCCAGCCTGACACAAGCTACAGTTCACAAACGTGACTCTTAGGAGACTGCACAGGGGAAAAGGGGCGCTTCTGCTACAAGTCCGTGAAAGATCTTTCTAAGGAGATGGGAGCCTAGTCCTGAGCAAATTATGGGTCGCTGCTGCAAGTACGGTCCGGTTTCCAGGGCCATTTCCGCACTAGCCTGTTATAGCGCTATGATCCCACTTTCAACATCCTATGGAAGCCTGGGGTTTGCAGTTTAGGGAGGGGCCGCATGGCCCCTCCCTAAACTGCAAACCCCAGGCTTCCATAGGATGTTGAAAGTGGGATCATAGCGCTATAACAGGCTAGTGCGGAAACGGCCCAGGTGTGCAGCCAACAAGCACAGAGAGACGCAGAAGCTGCTGCTGCTGCCCCCACCCCACCCCCCCAACCACCCGCCCCGCTGCCCCAGAGAGAGAAGAGCTCCACCCAGCCCCTCTGGATACACCTGCCATGGCAACGGGCTGCCGCCACCCGCTCTCCCCGCAGGCCCAGCCCCGCTCCGGGGCTTTTCGCCCCTCACCTGCGCCCCGTGGCTCCGCGCCGCCCCGCCGCCCCATCCTCCCTCCGCGCGCACCAGCCCGGGACACTGAACTCGGTAACAGTACCAGCAAGGGCGGCAGGGAGGGGGACGACAACAACCATGCGCAGGACTCTACGGCACCGCCGAGTCTTCTGGGAAAGGTAGTTCTCTTCTCCCGAGCTTCGCTAGGAAGTAGTGCGAGAAAGGGACTCTACTAACCATCATGCATCCCGAGCATTCGCGGCAGGCGGCTGTGAGCGCGTGGGCTTCTGGGAAAGAGAGTTTGTTAGCTTTGGGTCTCCGCTCCCGGGGGAAAATAAAGGCGATCGTTTGCATACAGCCTGATCGATGCTTGATTTCTTTTTTTCCGTCTTGTGGTGGGGATGAGCAATGTAGCTTCTGCGTAAAGCAAAATGGCATATGATGTCTTCTGATAAATCCTGGGTTTCAGAAGAATAAAATCTGGATAAAATAAAACATAATAAAACATAAAATATTGATGATGATGACGACGACCTTTTCTGCTTGGCTCTCTCAACTTGCCTGTGTTAGATCTCAAGTAATGTGTGTCTTTTTTTACTGGCTGGCCCCAGACTGTTGGGCCATTCATACAACTGCTACCAACATCTTTTCTGAATTCGTTAGGGGTTCTGAAAGTTTGGGTCAGCCTTCCACAGCCTGGTATCCCCCAAATGTTTTGAACTACAGTTTCTATCATCACACACCATGCAAGATAGTTCTGGTGGGAGTTGTAGTCCAAAACTTTTGGAGGATACCAGGTTGTTGGAAAGATTGGTCTGAATCATCCCTCCACTTTTTCGTAGATGAAAACGAGGGCATATGCGGCCAAGCAACATCAAAGCCTGAGCAAGATAGCAAGCCTTGTTCCTGAGGAGGAACAGACAGGTTAGGAGAGGCCACAGCAGTTTGCTTTGGCCAGAACCTACTGGAATGGGCAAGGTTCCTCTCTCCCCCCTTGCTAAGTGAGTGCAAACTGCTTTTGCAGTTTGAACTCAAGATTGCAGCAACCGAAGTAAGCTGAGGACAAAGCGGGAAAGTAGGAGAAGGAGAAAGAAACTGGAACATTTTAAAAGCAGCTGAAAAAGTGAGATGATAGAGAAGTAATCAGGACTGTCCCTGCCAAATCGGGACAGTTGGAAAGTGCGGTCATTTCCGCACTACACTCTTATAGTGCGATTATTCCACTTTCAACATCTTACGGAATCCTGGGGTTTGCAGTTTCGGGAGGGGCCGCTTGGCCCCTCCCGAAACTGCAAACCCCGGATTCCATAGGATGTTGAAAGTGGAATAATCGCACTATAAGTGTGTAGTGCGGAAATGGCCATAAAACAGGCTAGTGTGGAAATGGCCTACATCAGGGAAGTAAAACAGGGAATAGTGTCCTTTTTGTTGTTGTTGTTTTTTAACATCATAGACTATAAATTATAGAATGTTAATACTGCATTTTTAATTAAGTTTTCCAACATAGGCCCTTTCCGCATGGGGGGGGAATGGCCGAAAACAGAGCTTACAGGCTTTGTTTTCCGGCCGGCCGAGTCCGTCGCCACGAGGAGCAGCGCGAGTTCGCTGCTCCGCAGTCCTCCGCGTCCCAAATGGCGGCTTCCGGTTGGTTCCGGTTCCACCAACCAGAGAAGCTCGCCAGCCGGAAGGCCGCCCCGGGCAGATATGCAGGCACGCACTTGCGCACTTGCGCGCGCCTGCAAATCTGCTCCGGAGCCGGGCGACGGAGCGGCATGGGGTTGCACGCTCCATGATTTTTAAAAACCTCTAAAAAGAGGTTTTTAAAAAACACGCCGTGCGACCAGTTCCGGTCGCTCTGGAGTGGACTGAGGTATGGAACTACAGAATGTAGTCCGCCCCAGTCCACTCTACGGTGCAGAAGACCTCCATGGGAGATCGCTCTGCACCGTTTTACTAGCCCGGTGCAGAAATGGCCATACTCTTTGCTGGTCCTTTCCAGTTTATTCTAAATCTCCCATTAATATGGTGTGAAATTTATGAGGTCACTCTGATAATTAATGTTTTATTTGTTCTCAAAATCCATGTGTGCATATGTATATGTTGGCTTATGGCAACTCCATGAATTTCATAGGGTTTTCTTAGACTGGACATACTCAGAGGTGGTTTGCCATTGCCCTCTTCTGAAATGTAGCCCACAGCACCTTTTATTCCTTGGTGGTCACCCTGCACTAACTGCGTTTGATCCTGCTTAGCTTCCAAGGTCACATGGGATCTGGCTCCTTCTAGGTATTTAAGCCATTCTGGACTTTTACATCTTGTCTCTCTAACAATACCTGGGGCAGCTTATATAGTAAAACTAAAGGCAATTCACCACCACTACTACCATTACAACAACAAAAATATTAAAAGAAGTATTATTCAAGCAACTTCTGTGCAGTGAATGGAAACAATGTTAACACTGCACTCCCATAGGGATTATGTGGACATCAATAGGCTTTATTCCAGAGTAACCAGATTTAGGATTGCAATCTAACAGATTAGGATGTTTCACCAGCATCATCAGGGAGCACAAATAATTGCTGAAAGTGTAAGTTCAGGTTGGCCCTTAGCATTTCTTAGACCTACATATTCCAAGATTATTTCTTTCCTGCCTGCCTGAAAAACACTGTTGTCCTCTTTGTCCTGCAGCAATTAGCAGTTATAAAACAACACAAACAGAAGCGCATCAACTACATCTTCTTAAGAATGCCTCCTCCAGCCCAGAGGCCCAACAAAACCTGAGCCTGAGAATATTCTAGATGTCATTTCCAATAATCCTTTTCAAAAATATTTATGCCCCAGCTCTAAACATTCTCTTGGAAGTAAGTAAAATTATTTTAAGCAGAACTTGGTCTGAAGTATGTATGTGCAGGCTGTAGTCTTAAACTCATTTACACATTTGCAAAGTATTTGGTGAACTCCCCTGTGATATTATGACTGTTAAACTAATGAAATGCAGAATAGATGGAAACACCATCAGATGTATTTGTAATTGGTTGGAAAACCTTGTTCAAACAGTCATCACCATGGCTGCACTTCAAAGTGGAAGGAAGTCTCTAGTGGAACGCCTCAGGGTTCTGTCCTAGGGCCATCACTCTTCAGCACTTTTATCAGTGACTTAGACGAGGGAGGCCATGTCCGCACTAGACTGTTATAATGCTATTGTTCCACTTTCAACATCCTATGGAATCCTGGGGTTTGCAGTTTAGAAAGGGGCCCGAAGGATGTTGAAAGTGGAATAATAGCACTATAACAGTCTAATGCAGAAATGGCTGGAGTAAAGGGAATCCTTATCAAGTCTGCAGATGATAGAGGTAACAAGCATGTTGGAAAATAGGAACAGAATTAAAAGGACCTTGATAAGCTATAAAACTGGGCTGAAATCAATAGAATTAAATTCAACAAATACTAATGAAAAATTCTACATTTTAGCTACAAAAACTTAATGTTCAGGAACAGAATGGGGGATGCTTGGCTTAGCAGTAGTACCCATGAAAAGGACCTTGGGATTATTGTTTATCATAAATTGAACATGACCCAGCAGTGTGATGCTGCAGCAAAAAAGGCAAATAATATTAATGCATTCATAGTTCTCAAATCAAGAGTAATAGTGGGTTTTCATGGCCAACTGGGGAATCAAACCCTGGTCTCCAGACTATGACCCTGGAGACCAGGGTGCAATTTCCTCCTTGGCCATGGAAACCTACATACTCTCAGTCCTAGGAAATGCCATGATAAGTTCATGTTAAGTTCACTATAAGTCAGAAACAAAGGCACACAACAACAACGATAACCATTACCATATCCTGTCCTAGTCAGGCCTCATCTGGAGTACTATGTTCAGTTTTGGGCACCTCAGAAGTTGGAGCAGATTCAGAAAAGTTTGACAAGGATGATTAGAGGTATGGAGAATAAAATACATGAAGAGAGGCTGAGGGAGCTGGGCATGTTCAGCCTGGTGAAGAGAAGACTGAGAGGTGACATGACTGCACTCTTTAACTATCTCAAGGGCTGTGACAAAGAGGAGCAGGCAGGCACATTCTCTGCTGCCCCAGAGGGTAGGACCACATCTAGCAGTTTTAAGGTACAGGAAGGTAGATTTTTATTGAACATTAGAAAGAACTTCTGGATTGTAAGAGCAGTTCAGCAATGGAACCAATTGTCTAGAATGTGGGTTACATCTCCTCTGAACATCTGCAAAAAGAGGCTGGACAACTATTTGCTAGACATATTCTAACTGAGTTCCTGCACTGAGCAGGAGGTTGGATTCAGTGGCTTGCGGGGCCCTTCTGTGATTCTATTATTCTACGTAGGAGTAATCCCCACTGAACAAAGCCTACACCCACATAGCAGTACTAATAACCAAGAATGAATATAGATTTGAATCTGTATTTAGTGCAGGCAACTGTACTGAGAGAGCTGAACTTTCCACCTCTCCATGGCAGCCCCTTTAAGCCCCTGAAAATGCTGCAGAGAGGATTGGAGAACTCAGCTGAATGGGGTGAACTATGGTACAGGGAGCGATAGAAGCAGAAACCCTTTAGGTAACACCCTCCATAAACGGAGTTCCACAGAACTCCACAGAAATTAGGTCTTGGACCCAACCCATATTGTTTTAGGTGCATAAAATAGGTAAGAGTACATATTCTATTGAACTAACCAGCACTAAAGCATTGCTGTAAGTATATGAATTACCCAACCAAGCAGGTAGTTTTTATGTATAGGTACAGCTTCAGAAAAGAAAACTTTGATTATGCTCAGTTTGGTTTAGATAAAACCCAAAAGGATAGATACAGCTCCTTTGGCGAGCCTTGCTGGTTCTTAGTTTATAGAAGTTTACAGAAGGAGTAGGGTGGGGTCAGTTTGCTCAAGTGGATGAAAGAAATTGCATGAATATTCCCCAAATGTCAACACTATAATAGTCCACATAGTTAAGTAATCAGAATGCATTTATGTTTAACTTAACTTCCGTTAACTGCTTGTTGCCTATAGTAGCCTGTGTTTTGTGTGAGTGGGGAGAGGGAAGTATAATACGCATTTTACACAATAAAATCTTCTTTTTTTTACCTTTTAGGGCAGGAATTATAGCACCAAAGTATGTCCTTTCTTTAATCACAGACACTTGGCCATGGTGCTACTGACCCTTTGTGGGTCTGTTTCTGATCCCACCTTTCTCTTCCAGTGATCCATATGGTGCCAGGTATGCAAGATGAGACTGTGGGAGAAGACCTTCTCTGATGTGGAACCATAGTTATGGAATACTCTTCCCTAAGAGATCTGATTGGTGCTAGTATTGCTGTCATTCTAGTGCTAAATAGACTTGCCAGATCTCAAGGCTTGCTCCTGAGTCTCCAGTTTTCATGAGTCATCTCTAGGCAGGAGACAACAGTGTCAGTTCTCCAGTTTTGGTGGGCTCAGCTCCAGGCAAGCAGAAAGAGCTGTGTACAAATCTCAAGCTCCGCTAGAAGAGCAAAAGCTTGCTACCATTTTGCAAGACTTAACAGATTGGTTCCTGCAACTTGTGAAAACTTTCCAAGGGGTCTACATAGCTACTTATGTTAGCTTCCTCCTTCCCTTTCATTTCTTGTGGCATCTGGGTTCACTCACTGCTCTGCTCTGCTCTTCCTCTGCCTCTGCCTTCAGGCTAGAATCACAGAGGCTAGAATAAATGTACTTATCCCTAAGTAGGTTAGAAAGAGCAGTCCCCACATTTCAACTTGATCTGGGAACATTCCCTTTAGCTATGATTTCTGTCTTAATGTTCAAACAAAAAATACAGAGTGCCCTCTGTTTGCTGACGCAACCTCTACACACATAAATGCACAAAGCTTCCTGTCCTACTGTCATCAATGGGCAGAACGGGTACATGCCCATGCCAGCACACCTCCATGCAGGTTGCGTCCTTTGACGATAAGGGTACAGAGCATTCACATTTTTTTGTTTTATGTGAGGGTTCCTGGAACAGAACCACCACATATAGAATCATAGAGCTGGAAGAAACCACAAGGTCCATCAAGTCCATGCAGGAGTACACAATCAAAGCACTCCCAACAGATGGCCATCCAACCGCTGTTTAAAAACCTCCAAACAAGGTGACTCCACCATACTCTGAGGCAGCATATTGCACTGCCAAACAGCTCTGACTGTCAGGAAGTATATTTACCGAGGGTGCACGGTATGTTTTCTGTGTATGTGTTTGATTGACAAGTTGTGAGCAACTGTGATTGGTATTTAATGCATAAGACTGAATAACATTACCGGGAATCATCCCTAGGTCTCAAGTTCTGGCCCAGAAACCTGAGGGCCTGGGTGGATCCTGAAGTGGCAGCTCTTGTGCCAAGTGAACAGATGCTTGTTTACTAAAACATTTGAGGTCTAATTCGCCTTACACAAATCTGCATATATGCATAGTTTTAAACTCTCTTGAAGTTTTTCAATCTCTTTTCTTTTAACTTGCTAAAGTGTTTCATATGTTTTCAGCCTCTTAAAATAATTTTAATTGTTTACATTGTTTTGACTTTGTCAAGTTGATTGTATTGTACATTAAACTGAGATCTTTAGACAGAAGGTGGAATATAAACAAATAGACAAATAATACTATCCAGATAGCATTGTGTGTGCTTAGATGTGGTTCTCTTTTGGTAGTGATCTACTGATAAATAGAGATGAAAAGTTTTTATTAAAATATAATTTGTTATGTTATAAATTTCAAAGCTCAGCAAAGTAATTCATTATCATAACTGCTGCAAAATTAGTAATTTCTTGTTTATTATTCATGTTTGAAGGAAACACACAGTTTAGGATTTATACAAGAAGCATGCTTTCTTATACAAGAAAATGCTTCTAAAATGCCTGTAAATGTAATTAAAAAATTATTATAAAGTATCTAGACAACATCTGATTATATTTTAAAAAGTAATCTAATTAGTATGTGTTATATTAATTTTCAAATGTAACTGAATTAGGTCTTCATTACAAAAAAAGAATGAGTTACAAGTAAATGCATTACTTGTAACTTTTTTACATCCAGTGTTTGGCTACAAGGAGCTACTACAGATGTTGCTTTGGTAGAGAGCTCTCCTTGCACTGACTTCAATGGGATGATCTCTTCACAGAAGCTCAAATCTCATAGAATCATAGAGCTAAAAGAGACCACAACAGCCATCAAGTCCACCCTCCTTCTGTGCAGGAGTACACACTCAAAGCACCCCCAGAAAATGGCCATCCAGTCTCTGTTTAAAAACCTCTGAAGAAGGTGACTCCACCACACTCCGAGGCAATGTATTCCACTGTCAAACAGCTCTTACCATCAGTTCTTCCTGACGTTTAGGTAAAATCTCTTTTCTAGTAGTTTGAATCCATTGCTTTGTGTCCTGGTCTCTGGAGCAGCAGCAAACATGCTTGCTCCATCTTCAATATGACATCCCTTCAAATATTTCAAATTTTAATCCTAATTTTAATCCATTTATACTTCTGGAATATTCCAAACATTCTATGAGCAATGTATGTAGAAAGTCTTCTCTTACTTACAATATAAATTACCAAATCAATATATGTAGTGTAATCTATAGTATTCATTTTACATAATGGCTGGCACATAATGGCCAGTATTCACTTGGAGACTTCCATCTTCGTAAGTGGGCTTCTTTCTGTGGAAAACAGAATTCTGCAATGTCTGCATTCAGCAAGGGGCTGCTGTTACATTACTATGCAGGGAAGCCTGCAAAGTGACTACTGTGCATCCGGACTGACTCACAGTGGCACCCAAAGCACAATAGCACCCCAATATGCATCGGGACACCAGCTAGGAAGGGCAAATATGCATTCGGATACTCCTGCCAGTGTCCCATACGCATCTTCACAATTCTCTTACAGGATTCCATAGGATGTTGCAAGTGGAATAATAGCGCTATAGCAGTCTAGTGTGGAAATGGCCCCAGTCTGCACAAAGTTACACAATACAGACTGCAAATTCTGGCCTGTGTTTTCAAGCAAACCAGTGGGGTATAACGGTCTGAGTGTTGGACCAGGGCCTTGGGGAAGTCACACACTCTCTCAGCTTAAGGAGAAGACAACGGCACACTTCTTCTGAAAATTCCTGGCAAGAAAATCATAGGATAGAGTTGTACATCAGAACTGATCTGAAAGTGCATATCCTCATTTTCATATCTTCATTGTTGTACGCTTTCAAGTCATTTCTAGTGGTGACCCTAGGATGAACTTATCATGGAGTTTTCTGGGGCTGAGAGTGTGTGACACATCCAAGGTCAGGCAGTGGGTTTCCATGGCTGAGGGAGATTTGAACCTTCATCTCCAGGGTTGTAATCCAACATTCAAACCACTACACGATACTGGCTCTTATTTTCATATTAGGATGTCGTTATTTGTAGCCACCTCAAGAGGGCATACAAACTCTTTTTGCTAGATACAGAGCCCGAAGAGTTTGACTACTGAATTTGATGCTCCTTACCAAATAGTCAGCTTTGGAGAACTGTTAATAATATATAGTCCCATGTAGTAGAAAATATACAGCCCTGCAAAAGGTGATTTTCTAAACTGGGAAAGGAAACTGGCAAGGCTTCATAACAGAGGCCATTTCCGCACTAGAGTGTTATAGCGCTGTGATTCCACTTTCAACATCCCAGGAAAACCCCAGGATTCCATAGGATGTTGAAAGTGGAATCATAGCGCTATAACACTCTAGTGCGGAAATGGCCAGAGAAAGGAAGATGTGAACAGGGAAATGAGAAGCAGTACAAACCTGTGATAGGTTTGCCTTAGGGTTGCCATATGTCAAAAGTGACTTGAAGACACACAACAATTGTAATAGAATTAAGTGTTATAGAATTAAATGTTAATAACTTTTGTCGGCTTGACCACAGTCTGATGTTGCTGGGCCACGTCTGTCCATTTTCGTCTGCGAAATGTCGGAGGGGGCAGCTGTCAGGACAGCCAGTGTGGTGTAGTGGTTTGAGCATTGGACTATGATGTTCAGTTCCTCACTTGGCCATGGAAATCCATTGGGTGATCATGGGTGCATCACACATTCTCAGATCCAGAAAGCCCCATGATAGGCTCACCTTAGGATCACCATAAGTTGGAAACAATTTGAAGGCACACAACGACAACAACTGTGCAGTTATCAGCAACTGCTGACCACTGCCTTGTGTGGTGAGCCATGTTAACTACAGCCTTTCCACATCTGCCTCTGTTGCTAATGATAGCTATTTCCAGGGACAAAAAAAAAGTATAAAGCCCTTCTTTTTCTACCTAACATGGAGCAGCAATATTGTTATATGGCTAATCTTGCTCTCAATCCTGATTTCTGGATTTTCTCTTGGATCTTGATAGCTCCTTAGTCATGTCTTGCTAGCTCTTGGCTTCTAAGCCTTTTGAGTCTGCTACCTGTGGCTTAGGTCAGTAAAAAATAAGTAAATAAAATAAGAAAAATGAAATTAAATCTTTGCCTTTCAGACTCCACTTCCAAGGCCCAAACCCATGAGTTCTAGTGATGCTAAAAATTGCTTGCATGGTTGCTGTGGCAACTTAATTAGCTTCCCACTCTCCATGCAACCAGTTTGCCCCTTGGTTGTGTTAAATCAATCCTTACCAAAACTACCAGTCTTAAAGGAGACATTTACAAAAGGAACTGTAGAGGAAGATGTGGTTCGTAAGTCAACGTGATATGTTTTATAGCACAGACTGACTCCTTCTATGCTATACTGGCTGCCTTACGCTACTGAGAAATATGAAACTGGCTGGACTTGGTCCTATACCAGAGATGGGCAACTATACAGGAGATGAGAGTCATTTTTCTTCCCTGTGGCCATCTGGCAGGCTGCACCAGCAAGGTTCAGCATGCCTGAAGCGATGCGATGTCACTTCTGGCTGCCATTTTGGTAGATTTTTGGCCAACTTTTTTTTCTCTCTCTCTCTCTCTCTTTTTTTTTTGGTGGTTTGGCATGGATGGCTTTGCACGGTTGGGGGAAGAAAAAATACTTCACATTTAGGCAGTTTTGGCCAATTGGGGGGCAAAAATTGCCTGAAAATTGCCCCCCAAGATAAAAAATTTGGGAGTGGGGTGGGGTTGGGGGCTGCAGAGGCCTTCCCGAGATCCCGAGGGCCTCACTTTGCCCACCCTACCCTAGATCTTTAATATCTGTAACAGCAATCTTGATTTTCACAGTGGCAGTTCTTATATAATATAAACCAAAACATCAGTCCCAGTGAACATGAGAGAGGTATCAATGGACATGGCAGAATCAAAAGGTCTGCAAAAATACAAATATATACATATATTTGTATTTGTATTCTATATATGTATGTATACGTGTGTGTGTGTGAATATACATATATACACACACACATACACACACATAGATACATACACACACATATACATACATACATACATGCATACATATAATACAAAAAGAACTGATGTGTGTGAAAGAGAGGATGTGTGTGTGTGCAGGGTTTTTCCTGTCTTCCTATCTCAGAGAGATTAAAAATTCTGAAGTCTGACCATTTGGGCAGTCTGGCCTTTATGTATGATGAGGTGAGGGCTTGAATTTCTGCTAATGTTTGTCACAGATGCTCAATAAAGTTACTTCAGACACATAGCAATCGTCTATGGAGCATCAGCCTATAAAGCAGAGCAGGAGAATATGTGGCCCTACAAGAATTCATTGGACTGCAAATCCATCACCCAACCTAGCACAGCTAGTTGGGAAGGATAATGGGAGGTGTAATCCATCATCATCTGGAGGGCCAGACATCCCCCAGCTCTGCCGTATCCTATTGGCAAATTCCATGTCTGAGTGTGGATCTCTGTCCAGCTAACACAGCACTATGTATATATACAAAAATTAGGTATCAGCAAGCTTGAGGAAGCTCTAAGATTTTCAGAAGTACAAAATATTTTAGCAGGAAAGATATTATATTGGCTTTAAATATTTAAATATTCAGCAGCTGGAGATCTGGCCTCCTTAAGGAAAGTAATACAAGTCCGTTATGGCTCAGATGGGGAGTGCTCCAGATGTAAGTGACCCACCACACCTACCATCTCTCATCCTGGACCAAGCTGGCTAGAGGTGATAGGAAATGGAAATCAATAACATCTGGTATATCAGAGACTCCTAATTCCCACCCTAGGTCTTTAGACACGGGAGTGGGATAGTAGACTTCTAGTGTACGGTTTTATAATGTTGTGTTCAAACACACTAAAATGAAACAGTAATATTATTCATCCACTAGTCCTCAGAAAAATAATTTGGTTGCAGATAATTTGTAACTGGTTTCACCCAGGCCCCAGGTGGCAGTAATTGCTCACCAGATCTCACCACGGTCTCAGATCTTTGACAGTTTAAGTTCCCTTGGTCTGTGGTCATTTCCACACTAGACTGTTATCGTGCTAATACTCCACTTTCAACCTCCTGTGGAATTCTGAAGTTCATAGTTTACTGAGGCCAAAGAGCTCTCTGGGTGAGAATCCTAAATGCCCCTCCCTAAACTGCAAACACCAGGATTCCATAGGATGTTGAAAGTGGAATAAGAGCACTATAACAGCCTAGTGCAGAAATGGCCTGTGTCTTTCGGAATGGAGGCTGCCACATTGGTCATCGACAAATCAAAAGTTCAGAATAAAATCATTTTTGTATTATGATAGATGGTTGTTAAATTAGAATGTGAGGAGTTAATTTGTTTAGCCTTATTTAGGGGCAGAGTAATACTGTAGTAATTTTTGTTAAAGAATATTAACCCTTAACGACTTTCTGTAGCAAATATATTTAAGAATTTATAAAGTTGGATTTAGATATTAATAGATACAGGCTATAGAAAGGAGGATGAGGAATTACTCTGACAGATGACATATTTATTATGTACTTTAGTAATTGCAGAAGAGAAAACTGGAAGTCATTTTTACTTTTTCTTTGTTTTTATCTTTTCTTCTTCTATCCCTCCCCACCCCCATTTTTATCTATTTCTTTTGTCTTTTTCTTTTTTCTTTTATGTGGTTATATAAATTTTTACTCTATGTGAAAAATTTTAATAAAAATTGTAAAAACTAAAAAAAACTTCAGAACAAAATCACAGCATTTTGTGTGTTTGCCTAATATTTTTATTTAGACACAGGAAAAAATTAATTAACAACACAAAATAAATTCATACAGAAACAGTCACTTCTAGAACACAGGTCACTCTGAGAATTACTGTCGACATACTAATAGAATGGGGATTTTTGGAAGCAAGATTCCTTATGAAGGGGGCACGGCAAGACAATATGTCTTTCCATAAATCATTATTAGGTTGTCAAATAAGAAAATGAAATCTCATAGTCAGTTTCTTCCATGGTTCTAAAGTAATAAGTTTAATATCTCCATGACAGCTAAATTCCATAGCCTATTTTTCCTGCTCATTAAAAATAATTCATTAGTGTCTTCCTGATTAGTAGTAGTTTCTAACCTTGTGGCTAGACATCCAAAATTAATTAAATCTTTCTTCTGTAGTAAATTATTGTTTCCATTATATAGAGATAGTAAAACTCATTTTGAATTTGAGGTTATGGATGGATTGGTGAACTTTATGATTTTTTTAAAAACTTTCTTCCAAAACCTAATGTTTATTGGACAAGTTGCCCATAAACACAGATCCGAGTTGGTATTTCTTCAATAGTTCTGTGACATTTCATCAATAAACTTATGGCTCCTCATAAACTTTAGTAGGGTCAAGTACCACTGATTAATTATATTAAAACCATGTTTTTGAATGTTAACTGGAATTTATGTGAACACTGCCCCCTTCCAAATGTTGTCCCAGTATTGTCTGAAAACTCAACTCCTAGGGATTTCTACAGCAAAGTTTGCCTAAGAGAGAAGTGTTTGAAGCCAAGAGTAGTGGCAAGATGGGAAATGAAGAGAATGGAGCACAATCCATCTAAACTTCTCTTTACAACTCATCCAGTAGAAATGGTTGTTTGTTATCGTTGTTGTCGTCATCTTTTTCATAATCTTCTTCTTTATATCTCACCTCTTCCCCAAGATTGGGACTCAAGGTGGCTTACAAATTAAAATAATTGCAATATAATTAAAAACATGCAATACAAGAAGCCAACATTAAAATAGAATTAAACTATTAACCTTACTAAAATAATTTAAAACATATTTTATGTATAAAAAGGTTATTTTAAAAACCACACACCAAACTCTTACAACCGTAAAAGTTATCAATTTTAAACGCCAGCCTGAATTTTAAAATGTCTTTATCAGCCCATAGAAGGACAACAAGCAGGTGCTATTCTGGCCTTCCTAGAGAGGGAGTTCCAAAGTCTAGGGCAGCTACTGAGGAGACACAGACCATTTCCGCACTAGACAGTTATAGCGCTATGATTCCACTTTCAACATCCTATGGAATCCTGGGGTTTGCAGTTTAGGGAGGGGCCATCCGGCCCCTCCCTAAACTGCAAACCCCAGGATTCCATAGGATGTTGAAAGTGGAATCATAGCGCTATAACTGTCTAGTGCGGAAATAGCCACAATCTCATGTTCAGAGCAGCCGTACCTGTGAAGGTCATGGGACTGAAAGAAGGGCATCTCCTGCAGATCTCAGGGTATGGACAAGATCATGAGGGTCATTGAGTCTGTCAGATAGCCTAGACCTAGGATGTATTGGGTGCTATAGGTCATAACCATAAAGGTTCTAGAGCCTGATGTTGAAGATATGAGGAGATATGGGGATAGGATTTAAGTTAGCTAGCATGGTGTGGTGGTTTGGATGTTGATCTGTGACCCTGGAGCCCAGGGATTGTTTCCATGCTCAGCCATGGAAACCCATTGTGTGACCTTGGGCATTTCACACACTCTCATTCCCAGAAAACCCTGTGATGGATATGTGTTAGGATTGCCATAAGTCAGAAATGACTTAAAGGCACACAACAACAACAAAGTTTTCTTCCCAGAACATCAGTTTCAGTGATGCAGCATTATCAACTATACTGCACATCACTGCAGCCTTGATGATGCAAATCTTCAAGTGGAAAAAAAATCACAGCAACTATTAGAACAGAGCTAAATCTTGTACAATAGTTCCTAGGTAGCCAATTTTTTTTTTTTTTTGGTGCCCCTTTAATTAGGTTGGTTATGCAACAAACTTTCCCATTCAACCAGTAATGCAACAGGGTTTGTCTGCCTTTCTTGTATGGAAGCCCCACTGGTTGCACAACTGTTCAGTGACCTTTTGAAAATGCCCTTAAGGCATTGCTTGAAAATCTATTCAGCTAGAAAAATTAATACTATAATTACCCAACTTCAGATTGCCAAAAAGCAAAGAACATCAGGATAGCTGCTATAACTGCCGCTCCTTTCCCTCAGGCTGCTGCTCATGCAGACAGGAGAGGGATGAGTCTGAGGCTGGTTCCTCATTCTCCGTCTCTCAGACTGGTTTCGCACATTCAACTTTCCTCTTGTTTCTCTCTGTAATGCAAATTAATGTGCCAGTGAAGAAGAGGAAGGAAATTTCAATAAACTTCCCAGATACTTGTCACACCTGTTTTTTTTTAAAGACTTTCACAGATAAACTGATGTTTATATATTTAGTTTCCTTAAACTTTTATTTATAATAATTGGTGTAACAATTCATCAATAGTGAGAGGCACCAATGTGAAATTTCATCAATAAAACAGTAAATCAAGAAATACATGGATATGAATTATACATACTGCCAAGGTGATAAGCATTTGATATTCCCATGGTTGTCCCACCAACAGTCTGTCTAGGTAAGCAATTTGCTTTCTGAAAGGACTAAGAAGTCTTATTGCAAAGTATCATACCATGGTTTCAGATGCTGAGCTGACACCTTGAGCTTCTGGGGAGTTGTTAACACAATCAGTTATAAAAAATTCAACACATACCTCATGTTTTATTTGTCTTTGTGACTGTTCCATTTTATCCAAAGCTTCTCCATTAACCATAAGTTCCACACTCTTTTTCAGCAGTTTTCTATTGAGACATCACTTGTTTTCCAGTTCCTAGCAATTTAGCAATAATAATGGTTCTTATGTTTCAGCTTCTTGTTCTCTGCTAAAAATACAGAGAGCAATAAGAGTCCAGGGTAAAATCTGACTTTTTTGCTTTGTGATTTTTGAAACTGTGTCAAGTATCTCAAGCCAGAACTTATGAATTTTTGGACATTCCGGGCACACACGTAAGTATGTTCTGCAGCAACTACATCCCCTCCAGCAAGTTGATGGTATATTGTTTGCAATTATAGCTAACCTTAGTGGTGTAATAACTTGTATATTATTTTGAGTGTATCTTCTCTTGAGAGGTCTGACTTTGACTTAAATGGAGAAGACCAGCTTTGGGCCCAATCTCAATTTGATAACTTCAATTCCAGGTCCATCTCTCAATCTAACCTATATTTTATGCTCCTCCTGTAGATTTTTTTCAATTACCCATTTGTAAATTTTTGCTGATTGGACTTTGCAGAGCTGCTCCATCTGATCTCACATGTTTTCAAACAATTTTAAGAAGCATGGAGATTCTCCAGTTCATGCTAGTCACCTTGTAAAAAAGGGCAGCTTGGGAAAGTGAGGGGTGTGAGGTTTTGGGACAGTTCTTCCATGGTTTTAAGTTTGCCTTTTGCTAAAGAGGTTTCTTATAGTGTAAATCCCTTTGTTTCTCCATCAGTTGAACTGAATGAATTTCTCTGAATCTCTGATGAATGATTGAAGGAGGAAAGGACTTACATGGGATGAATCAGGAGCTGGTGTGGATTTCCATTTCCTCCATATTGTTAGAGAGGACCACAGGAATGGGTTAAATATTTCCTCAATCAATTTTATGGTACATTTTGAGAATAGCAGATGTAAAGATCCCTGCTAACATGTTGTTTTCTATTTCTAAACTTGACCAGTTGTTGGAAGTATCTAGATTTATAAATTGTGTAAGCTGAGTTGAGTGGAAAGTGGTGAAATATAGCTCAATGGCAAAGACACCATCATGAAATTCTATGTGTCTGTCAGGTTTGATAAATCTGGATCTATGATGGTCAGAGATGAAGTTATTTATTTGTGGACTGGCAACTCCTAAAACTTAGAACAGAGGGGCACAAGAGAATGGTTTGAAAGAGAATAGGAGTTTTGGGAGCAAAAACATTATTCAAGAGGGTTATTTTGCCCAGTAAGGACAATTTGCATATTTTCCATAAGTTTATCTTTCTTTTTATGAATTTGGTGATGGGCCTGTAGTTGCATAGTAGGATTTGTGATAAATCCTTAGTGATCATAACCCTTAGGTACAGAAACACAGAGTGCTGCAGGTTTAAATTAATCTTTGCCATCTCTTCTGTTGATCTAGAAAGGTGTTCAGATACAGCATTTTGGATTTTTGCAAATTAACATTAAAACTGTCATGGATTTCAGAAGCGCGTAGAATTTCTGGAAGTGCTGGAAAAGAGACCTCAGGAATCTTAAGATATTAAGGTACCCTCTGCATATATATTTACTTTCTGCTGCTTTTTATTGATTGTTGACCCTTCAGTTTCTGAATTCATTCTTCCCCAAGGGCTCAACTGCTAAGATAAAAAGCAAAGGTAAAAAGGGGCAATCCTGCATAGTGCCACAGTTTAAGCTAACAGAGCTCAATCCATTCTGTTCACACTGATTGCTTCTGAATCTTCAGATAAATTTCTTAAAACTCCAATTAACTTTTCCCCAAAGTTCATCTAATTTAGGATAGCAAATACGTATTTCCATTCCAACCTGCTGAATGCTTTTAATGCATCAAGTAAGATTAGCATGATTGATGATTTGAAGTGGTATATCAGATTTAGAACCCTTCTAACAGCCTCTGCTAGTTTGTACCTTGGCATAAAAGCTACTTGGTTAGTTGTAATGTATTCTGTTATGAAGATGTTAATCCTACTAGCTAAAACAGATGTTAGAATTTTAGCATCCTGATTAATCAAAGTAATGGGTCTAAATGATTTCACTGATTGTCATCCATCATCTTGGGAATGGGAATAATCTTCATTCTTTACTAACTAATGGGTGGGATATCGTGCTTCACAAGCTCTTTAATTAAATTGTTCATATATGAAATTAATTGATTAGATAATCATTTATAAAACTCCCTGGACATTCCATCAGGATTGGGGGATTAATCCAGTTTATGTTTTTGTACAGCCAATTCGATTTCATCATCATTAATAGGTTTATTAAGAAGTAAGCTGTGCTTTATGGAAAGTTTATTATGCCTGAGTGATCAAATCAATTTATCTAAATTTAAATCATTAAATATCTCAGATGAGTATAAATCTAACTAAAAGTCTTAAAATTCCTGAACAATTCCATTTGGATTAGCTGTAACATTACTTTGCTGTAAGCAGTTACTTGGTATAAATTTCCTGGCTACATTTTTTTTACTAGCTTAGTCAACACTCTGGAGTTTTTGTTATTGTTTTCATAGTCATATGCTTTCACAAATTGTAAAGAGGGTAGGATCTTTTCAATGTCAAGTTCTGTGATCTCAGAGTTTTTCAACAATAATTTTTTAAGTTTGTCTGTATTCTGGCTTAATTTATGTGAATGTGTCAGTGTGGCAATTTCTGCTAACAGTGAGACTCTTTTAGCGCCTCTAATTCTTTTCTGGTTCACTCCTTCCTAAATGAAAAGTCCCCTCAACACTGCCTTTGGTATATCCCACAATAAATCCTCTGTAATGCTGCAGGATTTATTCTCCTTATTGAATAATTTATCTGAGTCTCAAATAATTTTTTTAAACTGCCCATTGAGAAACAAGTGAGAGCTAAATCACCAGATCTTGGTGGGATGTGTGCCTGGGTTCAAGATCCAGTCAAAGATAAGGGTGAATGATCTGAGTGTAGAACAGGTTCTATGGTCACATCCCTAATATGTTGTAGAAGGGATTTAGAGATGAAAAAACCCGATCAATTCTAGAGTAGGAAGTGCGAGACATGATTTACCATGGCAGCGCCATTGTATGTCAAAGTGCGAGCACATGGCTGGCAGCCTTTTCCAGCTTGTTGCATCATCAACAGGCAGTTCCTGGTGGCTGGCACAGAGTTTTCCTTTTGCTTGGGGAGCAGCCAATGAATTCAAAGTTGCTGCTTTTAATTCATTGGCTGTTGAGATGGGTTCAAGTGAAGGCTTCACTCAGGTCCATCTATTTGGTATTTAAACAGTTGTCTCTGGTCTCTCTGCCAGTCTTCTTCCAGCAGCATCCCACCTCTTCCACCCTGATTTGATTATCTGTTGTGTTGTTATATGCTGGTACTTTGTATTCTTGTCACAACTTGTTAGGTGATTGCGTGGGCATTGGATCCAGGACAGCAGGCACCAAATGCCACATGGCAGGGGATGATGGGGTACCCATCTGGTTCAGGGGTTGCAGTGGAGTGGAAGTCATGCCCAGCGCATGCACCCCCTGATGGCAGGAGGGATAAGCCTGGGCAATGCCCTCCTGTCATTCATGGCAGTTGGCTATGGGCCAGATTATCAGGTTCATCTGTCGACAGGCGGGTTGATCGATGCTTGGATCCATACTCATGCGTACACCAACCTTATCTGTATCTGTAACCAATAAAAGTTATGGCCTTTTTTCCTTCCAATCCGATGTTTGTTGTTTTTATTAGGAGGGGATGTCGCCCTTAATTATGCAATTGTGGTGAAAAAATGTGTAACATCTCTCATTGGGATGTAGTGTTCTCCAAACCTCTGTTAAAACAAGTTTGATTTATATTGCCTAGAAGCAGGAAGGGAGGCATAATATCCTTATGTTTTTGATGGTAAGATCTGTCTACAGAATGGTTTAAGACTTTGTTCAAATCCCTTCTGGGGAATATGGCCCTTTCCACAACTCACCTTTTCTCGGTGTTGGGGTGCAGTGCTCACGCGAGCAGCCTCCAGAGAGAGGCTCTTGCGTCCGGGGTCCTTTGGCTCCGCACGAGCTGCCTGCTCACGCGAGAGCCCCACCTCTTCCTTTCGCAGTGCAGCCTGGGACCTTCCCAGGCTGCACTGAGACAGGAAGCGTGACTGGCCCGGCTCCCGAGGCTCCGCACGCACAGCAAGTGCACGCAGGGCCCCAGAGCGATGTACGACTGCGCACCATTTTCGGCTTAAAGCTGAAAATTAAGAAGTGCGTGAGCGGTGCCTGCCAGGCCCTGGAGCATTGCACAAATGTGAGTGCATTGTGTGGACTGCTCCTCACATTTGTGCGATGCTCAAGGGGCCCTTTCGCATGCAAAATGCCATGCAAAAAGGGCGCTACAACTCCCACTGTCATGCCCCTGTCCCAAAACCCAGACAGGATCCTTCCCAACAGCCACAATGCAGAGACATGAGAGGGACAATATTTATGGCCGACAGTGTAAGGCCATTTCTGCACTACACTCTTATAGTGTGATTATTCCACTTTCAACATCCTTTGGAATCCTGGGGTTTGCAGTTTAAGGAGGGGCCATGCAGCCCCTACCTAAACTGCAAACCCCAAGATTCCATAGGATGTTGAAAGTGAAATAATCGCACTATAAGAGTGTAGTGCAGAAATGGCCCATTGGAAAAGGGAGAGCCCAGGCGTCTCAGAGCATTTATATAATAAGAACTCATTAATTAGGCCGCCAGCTGTGGAAGACTCTGAGCCCATATAAAGGTGGAACAGAATGGGAAGAAGCTGTTGCAGCCAACTGATCTATCGGTGGAAGCAGCCCAGCTTACATTCAGATTCCTTGTTTGCACTCCTAGAACCCTTGACCTTTGCCTTAACTACGGATTTTGCCATCAGACTGCAAACTTGTACTGCAAAATGACTAAGACAAACTTTGTTCACCAGCTCCTGATAACAGCCTCTAATTAGACAGCTATAAGTCTTTGCTGTCTGCCAGCACAGGACACCCACTGCCATATCAGTCAATATTTGAAGAAACAAATCCATGAATTTAGATTGCTCTGAATTGGCTGTTTAAAAATTGCCCAGCGTGATTGGACAATTCATTAGTGTTCCTTGGAGTACTAAGAATCTACCCATTGGGTCGTCCTTTATATTTTGTAACTGAAAGGAACATGTCATATAAAATATTGTAATGATCTCCTTTGCTTCCCCCAAATCCCCTCCTGCAAATTGTTCTCTAAAGCAGGATGCTGGGAACACTGATTTTGAACCTTGATTGTGGGTCTCCTGTAGAAAAAAATTTTTGGACAGAAATATTACATAATAGGCTTTGAAATTTTAGCTGTTTTTAGAACTGAGCCCAGTCCTTTGATGTTATATGAAAGTATTCTGAGCTTATACATTAGGTTTTATTTTTAAAAATTGTGCATATAGCCCCAAAGGGGGTGTTCTTCTTAATGTACCATAGGGTTGAATGGAGAGAGAGTTGATTTTATTATCCATTTGATAAATCAGACAATGAAAGGAAGTTTTTACTATTCAATAATATCCATGTAAAGCAACATTCCAAAACATATTTGAACAAATAAGACACAGAGAGAAAAAAACAGTGGCAACAGCAACAATTTTAAATCCAAGAGGAAGAAGAGCAGACTAACACCAGTCTCTCAATCAAATCAAAATGGACTAAAATCCTCCAGAAAGTGTGGAGAAGGATCTGTCAGAATGTAGCCTCTCATAAGTGACTGAAATATTAAGCTGGAATGGTGTTACCCTGATTTCTGGGGGTCCCGGGAGGGACACCTTAATGTGCTCAAACAATGGGGAGGGAATTAGCAAAGAGCACTAGTTTGCAATGTGAGAGGCAGGGCAACGTAGCAAGATCTTGAACCCTATGTCTACGGGGTCAGGCCAAGTCAATGATAAGGCCGAAGTTAATAATAATAAATGTTTTATTGAAATACAGTCAAACACATGTATGCAACACACTCACACGAAGAACTATAGAAAGAAAAGGTAGGAGTTGGATAGAGGGATTTTGAGAGGAGGTCTGGTATGGGAAATACTATACCTGTCCTGAAGCCCGGTAATAGCAAAGAAGCTGGGGAGTGTGGATTCTCAGCACGTGGAGCTGAGGGGAGGCTCGTCAAACGGAGAGACGGCAAGTCGGGAGGCAAGTCACGAGCGATCCAACGAGACGTTCAAAGTCAGGGGTTTTTATAGGGAAAATTGTGGCCGCAGACTAGTCCGTACTTGGGGATAACAATGAGTTTCGGGCTGGAGACAAAGCCTCCGAAAGGTCAGTACTTTAGATGATTGAGTTATGACCAGATTGTCAATAGAGTAGCCAGTATGCAAACGCGGAGTGCTTGAGAGTTGTATAGTCCGCTCATCAAGCTGCCTGCGCGGGGCAGGGGATCTTTTGTAAGTTGCGTGCATACATAATGTGGTACTTGCCTTGAAGTCTCCTGAAGCTGCATTCGGCAATGACTGGCCTGCCTGGATTGGGATTTGAACGGTTCGGCTATTGTCGGCCGCGCCTGTGTGCGTGCTTGTCCGGGGGCCTCGAAAGCACGTGGAGAGGAATGGGTAAAGAAGGCCAAATTATTGATATCGAATGATATCTAATATCCCACAAGCTCAGGCTAGAAACAGCGGTAACAATGGAGATTTGCATATATACATTGTAAGTACGGTTAAGCATAAAGAAAAGGTTTTTTGCAATTCAACATAAGGAATGACCTAAGCCTTGTAAATAAAAAGCAGAAAATATTAAGTGTTCTCCCTGTTATATTAGATACGCCCTGAACAAAACGGTGGACATAGGAGTAAAAGAACACAGGCGTAAAAGAAGCATCAAAATGGTGTTGTCTGCAGTCATCAAGGAGTATAATGATGCTGATTGTATGGAAAATGTAGCCACGTTTAAAACGATTCATCAAAAGATTCTTGTTCATGCTGCAGTCTCGCAATTCCTTTTTTGTTGTATCAATTTCCATTCTGACATCTGTCGAGTCACATTTCCTCTGGCCAAAGATGAATTCTCCTGTCTTACTTCTGCCTCTAGCTCTCTAGGAACAGGAACATCCAGAGCCGTACATAGGTCTAACATTTATATTACTAACAGACATTGTATCAGCTTTTAATGATCAAAAGGAATTCCCTATCTGCATTTGATGCCTTCTCTTTGGAGCAGGGACGTATAGGGTTTAAAAGCATATCTATCTTTTACTCAGTGTCTCTGACATGAGGTCCTACAAAACTAAAACTTTGCTGTGTTCACATTTAGATTCAGAATGTTGTATTGTAAGCTTGTCCACAACTAGGGTTTTCTTTGGATAGAAAGCAAATCCAAGGAGGATATCTCACAGTAGCTTGTTTGCATTCTGATTGATAGTGGTTGTTCTGTGAATGTACTCAACAGTTGATTCCCACAGATCAGTCTCTGAGCACGTGCTGCTTAGCCAAGTAATTGTGATTTCAGAACATCTATTTATTCAATCTTCTCTGGGACTCCTCTAAAGCGGAAACTTAAACACCTCCCCCTGTTTTCAAGGTCCTGTCTTGCTGTGGATGGTCATTTTCTGCCTCTGAGTGTTGTAGTCTATCCTCATGGGAGAACTCTGCTGAAGGGCTTCTTTGGCTGTGTCCTTGATGTCATGGATGCATCTCAATGGCTTCAAGGCTGAGGACCAGTCCTTTTGGAAATTTAACTAAGGCCATTTCCACACTAGACTGTTATGGTGCTATTATTCCACTTTCAACATGGAATCCTGGGGTTTGTAGTTTAGGGAGGGGCCTCAAAGGCCTCTCCCTAAACTGCAAACCCCAGGATTCCATAGGATGTTGACAGTAGAATTAATAGCACCATAACAGTCTAGTGTGGAAATGGCCTAAATTCTTCTGCAGCTTTTCTATTAGCTTTGGGAATGGTCCATCAGTAGCTGATTGAGGTCCATTTCCCTCCTTTACTTCTCCTGTGCAGGCAGTGCATCGTGTTAGATTCAAGGGTGTCATCATCCTCTTCCACTAGCAATTCCAATTATTTTGCTTTTGTGTAGAATTCTGTGATCAATCAATCTGCCAACATCCCATGCATCAGGTACTTCTGTTTATATGTCTTTTTAAATGCTGCTTCCACTCCAATTTTGAAAGAAATTACAAGGCATTATTCTTCTTGTTCTGTATATGCCTGTCACACCCCCATATTTATTTTAATTTTATGTATTTAAGGGCAGTTTTAGGTCCCACCTTCGAATCTATAGAAATGTTCACAAGAAACATATTTTTAAAAAATCCATTTTAAATTATCAGTATGTATACATGTGGATGGGAAATTAAAGAAGATACAGTAGGGACTTGGTATCCACTAGGGTTTGGTTCCAGGTCCCTCCATGAATACCAAAATTCATGGATGCTCAACTCCCATTATGTGCAATGGTGTAGTAAAATGGTGTCCCTTATATAAAATGGCAAAATGAACGTTTGCTTTTGTGGAGGGATATTTTCAGTCCGTAACTGGTTGAATCTGTGAATACAGATCTGCAGATATGGAGAGCTGACTGTATAAGCTAATTGAGTAAAAGCATAAATTCCAAAGCCACTTGGAAGTATCAGCGTGTATTTTCTCTTCACATGCCAAAATACATATGTGTATTAATTGTTTCCCAGTCTTCAGGCATGTGTATGATCCATACACTGTGATGCCCCTGTACCTTTAAGAGGCAGTGAGAGAAACTGCCCAGAGCTGAAGCTGATTTATCTGATCTATCTGGTCACATTCTTAGGAATCCTGAAGACTTTGCACTTAATTAGCAGAAGGGATGGGGAGGGCAAGCTTTCTCCCTCCAGCTTGGAATTCCTACACATGACATGGGGAGCAGTTCAACTATGTTATACAATGGGAACAGCATTAATGTAGTGTTTACCAATCAGAGGGAACCCCTCCTTTATAACGTATCTTACAAACAAAGAAAGTCTCTGTTATGGCCTTTCTCCCCAGCCTCTCTCTCTCTCTCTCTCTCTCTCTCTCTCTGTAAACAAGAAAATAGCAGTCTTCTTGTCAGTCTCGTATGTTCAGAGCAGGGCTGGACTGAGACATTTTATTGCCTTGAGACGAAGCATGTTTGGCATACAGAAGTCTACTAGAGTGATACTTACTCAGCTTTGGAGATGCAGATGGCACAGTATCCTCCAGTATATGAAAAGCAAAGTAGTTTAGTTGCTAGCAGAACAGACTACTCAGCATTCCTAGCACCTCATTAGTGCTCACTTGCATCTGCTGGGGAGAGGGCGCTGGTTCATAATGCAGGCAGGGAGTGAGGACACAGGGAAGGGACAAGAATTTTTACAATGGGAGAAAGAGATGCTGTTGATAACAGTGACTTACTTACTTTTATTCCCCACTATCACCATCTGGGATGCAACGGGCGTATAAAAATTAGAACGTACAGATAAAATTGCATACAAAGACATAAGCAAGTCTTGTATATATAAATCATTTTTGCTAGAATGCAATTACGCTATCTAAAAATCAGTTAAGATAAATCAGTTAAAAAGACAAGTGATAAAAAGCAACAACAATAGAACAACATACATGTCCATTCCTGAAAGTTTTTGCCTGCTGACATAATGACAGCAAGAAGGGAGCCATTCTTGCCTCTGGAAGGAAGGAGTTCCAAATCCTAGGAGCAGCCACCAAGACATGTCATAGCCCAGCTATTATACTTCACCAGTTTCAGGCCCTGAAAGCTAGCTATTAAAAATAAATGAGTTAGGAGTGGTTGTAATGGACAGTAAATTTGTGGGGTAAAAGGCATTAATTCTTTTAGAGAAACTGTTTACCACAACTGTCTGAACATAGTTCCTGCAAACTACAAACATAGATAACATCAGTATAAATAAATGAAGCCTACAGGAGAAACTAAGAACTCATCTTGGACTTATGAAATGTAGCCAATTTCTCTAGGTGCAAACCACCTCTGAAATTAAGCCTTAATTGGGTTCAAGGTCAGTAGTCAGACCAAAAGTGAATTCTAATTCTGAGCTTGTTTGAGATACAGTAAAACCTGGCTCCTTACTGACTGATGGCCAGATAAGAAGATATGAGCCACATGTATAAAAACTACCTCAAGCCAATTAGAGTGGAACAGTCTCATGAACTGCCTCTTCTGGATGCTTCCTAGGGTGCTCTTCACATAGCCTGGACCCAAAGCATATAGAGTTTTATAAGTTATAACCAATATTATGAATTTTCACAAGGACCAGTAGTTAGCTGAACTGTTGTAACAAAGGAGTTATATATTCTTCAGAATGTGCTCCATTCTCTACTCTTTGGACCAATGGAAGTTTCTGAGCACTGTTCAAAGGCAGTGCCATGCAGAGTGTGTTACAATAATCCATATGGGATGTAATTAGGGCATGTACCACTATGGCCAGATCAGACATTTCCAGAAATGGGCATAGCTGGCATGCTAGCTTTAACTATGCAGATGGACTCTAGAAAACCACAGAAATCTGGACATACAGTTTTAGGACTGAATCCAAGAATACATCCAAACTGCAAAACTGTGTCTTCTGAGAAAGTGTAAACATATTCAACTCAGGCTGACTCTGTATTCCCTGATAAGCTTTTCAGCTGATCAAAAACACCTCTGCTTTGTCTGGATTAAGCTTCAATTTGTTTGCTCTCAACCAAGCCCTTACTGATGACAGACAGGAGTTCAGAACTGAAACAACTTCCTTGGAGTTATATAGAAAGGGGAAATAGAGCAGGATGCCACCAGCACACTGATGTCATCAGAAGATGATGCCAAATTCCTCCCTTTCTGCTCCTGTTCTTTCTATTTGTGATTAAATAAACAGGGATCCTGGTCATCACCATGCTCTTTCGGTGATAAATCAGAAGCAAAATATAATCAATATATGCATCTACAATCCCTATGCCAGATGGCATCCACTTTTGAAGTCTCGCAGATCTGTGACATTTGATTTAAACAGCAGCCTAAGTGTCTGATTCTGAATCAAAATTTCTCTACAGAACAAACTAGACAGTAAGTTTAGCAGACATTGGATAAGGATGCTCTTCCAAGTGATGAAAAACATTTGTGTATCATAGCATATGATTTTTCTCTCTTACATATTTTGCAGTAAGTGCTTTTGAGTTTACTCACTAGAAGGTAGACACAGGCTTAATTTGTGAGTGTGACAATGAGGCATCTATTTCTGAGGAAACCCCATTGTGGGAGGGGAAATGAGTTATTTTAGGAACTAATCATTCCCCTTAACCTCTAATTTGATGTTGTTAGAATAGGCTAACCTCTTATTTAACTCATATTTAAATAACGAATTCCAGCTAAACCAATAGTTTCCTTCCCCAAAGCCTTCTGAAGTCCCCCAAATATATAAGTGGCCTTCTTTACTAGAAGATACTTGCTACTTTTCCAGGGGAGTTTTTAAAAAGTTAGTGGAAAATCGGTAATTTACAAGGAACCATCAGAAACATTTATAACTCTGCAGCCAACCTGTTTCTAGAAACTGTTAGGATTAGAAATTTCTAAACCACTTAAGCGGATTTATTTCTATCAGCTCAGAATCTTTTTTACATAATCAAAAGGAACACTTTCCATAAATAAACCAGTTTTGCTATAAAAGAAAAAATAATGAAAGGAAATAGCTAATTAAAATCTTCCCGTTTGGGAAACAGCTAATTCACCAGCCATATTAAACAGGAAAAACAAACAAACATGCAGCATCTGGAAAAAGGAAGCTTTTAATTAAAGGGCCATAGTGCTAGAACTAGTAGTTGGTCAATGTAGCCTGTCTACATTGGCTCATCTGGATAAGACTGGTCTGCAAGTGGGTTTTATTGCAAAAGTAAATTGCTACAAATCAGATACAAAACACAGAAGAAAACAACACAGAAAATGCTAGAATGCAAAGATTTATCATCAGAATTCTCTGTAAAAAATTAACAAGAGATGACAGTTCCAGAGATCAGAGCTAACGTGGAAGCAATCTTTGCCTCCAAACATCCATTATCAGCAAATCAGTTTCTTGTGTAATTTAATTTAATTTCTTCACAGTTGTGCCTGGGGGGAGGAAAGAGACCCTAGAGATAGGGGGTGATGGAAGAGATCTAGGAGTGGGGATTATTTGTGAATCACCTTTTTTTTTTGTGGCAAATCTTGAGGTAATCCAAGCAAACTCTTGGGAAATAAGCTGTTTTTCAGATAAGTGCACTGTTTTCCAATATTATTTCAAATCCATGACCAAAAACATACTTCATATGGTGACAGAAATCTATTTCCAGACACTGCAAAAGACTGAGTATGCCCAGGCATGTAGTCCAGTCTGGAAAACTGCCAAGCGTATTCCTCCTTCATCATGATGGTAAGGCATTTGATCAACCCCTGACTCCATTCCTTCCTCATTTAATGATAAGGAGATCTGCATTCAGGTTCTAAATCCCCAAAATAAAACTTTCCTTTTGTTTACTACAGCGTTAATGATTTCCATTTTCAGCATGAATTCCTGTTTCCCAGCTGGCAGACACTGCTATGTACTTAGGCACATTAGAGTGCAGCAGCTTTCTATATATCAATAATTTTGTTTGACTGGAATGGAGAAATATAGGCTGTGGTCATAAACACTCGGAGGTCAGACTCATTTAACACAGAAGGACTTTGTTCCATGCACGCACGGCACTGTACTGCACATTTCGTGAACATATGAGCAGGTCATTCCCAAGGAAGGTGCTAGAGCACTCGAGTGTTCAATGTATCCAGTACCTTGCCAGGCTCTGGTTGGTAGAGCAAATGGGAAAGAAGAACTATGTTTACTGCCTTTCCGCCCACTGTTTTTTAATGAAAGCAATTAATACATTTAGAAAAACCGTGTCAGAGGTGTGGATGAGGACTGGAATCCTACATATCCAAACTTCCCCATTCCACTCACATCATGCTCTTCATTCTCCCTTTCCCCACCCTCCGGTCATTTCTGCACTAGCCTGTTATAGTGATATTATTCCACTTTCAACATCCTATGGAATCCTGGGGTTGGCAGTTTAGGGAGGGGCCTTTGAGGCTAGTGCAGAAATGACGTCTGATGAAGAGGGGATCCAAATGGGAATTATGTCCTATCAGATACTTTAATTATTACATTTCTAGGGAATGTAGATTATAATCCATACAATTATATTGTAAACAGTATTATTTTCTGCACTAAAGTAATGCATGTGAAATGCCTAACAGTATTAAAAAAAACTCAACAAGAAAGTAAGTATTCCACTATTTATACATTTAACAACATAACACTGTCCATTCCCATATTTAAAAAGCTGCCCCCCCCGTTTTAACATTTTCAGAAATTTTATATTCCTTGTCATACCTTTTAAAGCATACAGATCTATAAACAGATCTAGAAAGATCTTCCCTGCTAGAATACATCAAAGCAAGCTGTCATCAAAAGAATGAAGGGAACAGGAGACAGGAAAAGAGAAGGAAAAGTAGCAGCAGTCACTTGAGGACAGGGAGAAACTGTTCAGAAGGCAAATCAGGCCACTCTGGCTGCAGGCATGTTCGAAACAGAGAATGTAAAAGCTGTGAATGAGCCTAATGATGAACAAAAGACAGGGAAATCAAATAAACTGACACCAATATGATGGCTGTGGTCAGTGTTTCAGCACATGTTGTATTTGCCAGTGTCTCTGCTTAACAAGCCCTTTCCCTAGAAAATCTAATTAAATTTGTAGGACTGGACAGTTCTCCTTGATGATTAAATCTTCTACTTTTCACAAAGATGATGACCAGCTTGCACCTTGGGTTACCAAAAACACACACCAAATTAGGCTGACAACTGGCAATTTTGATTATGTTCAGAATACCGTAGACTTTGTGGAAAACACACAACATTGTAATAAAACAAGTCATATGTAGACTATTGACTTCCTGGACCCACAACCACTAAACATGCAACATATATAAAGGATGTCGTGAAGAAATTACTACAACTGAATATTTACATCAGCAGTCCAGTGAGAATCATCACAAACAAGTCAGTACAGCCAAGTCAGGACATAGGATTGCCAGATATCAGGGTCTGGCCCTGAGTCCCCAGTTTTTCTAGGTCATATCCAAGCAGGAGATAAGGGTTCAAATTCTCCAGTTTTGGTAGGCTCATCTCCAGGCAAGAAGGTCTATGTGGAAATCTCAAGATCAGATAACAGAGCAGCAGCTCACTGTAGTTTGCCAGGCTTAATTGATCGGTTCCTGTAACTTGCAGAAACTCTCCAGAGGATCGAATGTATTTACACGGTTAGTTTCCTCCTTCCCTCCCAGTCATTGTGGCACCAAGGCTCATCCCCCATTCTGCTCTGTATTTAACTTCTGACTAGAAGCAAGCAGGCTAAATTAATTTTTCCTTACTCTATTTCCCTAAATAAGTGAGAAGGCCTTTCTTATTGTTCTGTGCTTTTAAGTTGTTGCTGACTTAATGGTAACTCTAAGGTGAGCTTATCATGGGATTTCTTGGCAAGATTTGTTAGCAGGGGTTTCTCTTTTTCTTCCCTCTAAGGCTGAGAGGATATGACTTGCCTAAAGGCACCCTGTGGGTTTTCATAACCAAGCAGAGATTTGAACCTGGGTCTCCAGAGTGACAGTCCAGTGTTCAAACTACTATACCGTGCTGGCTCTCACTGGCTATTTCCGCAGTAGACTGTCATAGCGCTATTGTTCCACTTGCAATGTCCTATGGAATCTTGGGGTTTGCCGTTTCGGGAGAACTGCAAACCCCAGGATTCCATAGGATGTTGCAAGTGGAACAATAGCACTATAACAGTCTAGTGTGGAAATGGCCACTGTTGAGAAGGAATAATCCCCTCAATTCACCTTAGTCTGGGAATAGTCCCTTTAGCTAGGATTTCTGTCTCTATTTCTGATTAGGAAAACATGTTCTCTTTGTGTGTGCGTGCTTGAATGACAAGCTGTGAGCAACTGTGGTTGGTATTTCGTGCATAATGCTTATTAACATCATCAGGAGCTATCTCTAAGTCTCAGGTTTTGGCCTGGAAACCTCAAGGCCTGGGATGATCCTGAACTGGCAGTCCTAATTGCCCATAGAAGGAATATTGGGCTGTGGGTCTTCCACTGTGGAAGTTTTGAATTCAGATTCGGATTAGAGGGAGTAGCACTTTTGGTTGCAACCAAAAACATGCATTGATGTTTGCAGAAGACAAGTTTGCAGGGCATTCCTAAGCATATTTAGTCATAAATCCATTTGAGTTCTGTAGTGTTTATACTGTCATAAGTGTTCTTGGATCTGCAATCTTAGGCCATTTCCACACTACACTGTTATAGTGCCTTTACTCCACTTTCAACATCTTCTCTGTGCAGCGACCCTATCATTTCCTTCTTCTTCCTTTTCCTGCGGACATATCTAAAAAAGCCCGTTTTATTGTTTTTAATGTCTCTGGCAAACCTGAGTTCATTCTGTGCTTTAGCTTTTCTGACCTTCTTCCTACATATCCTGGCTATTTGCTTTAATTCCGCTTTGATGGTTTCACCGTTTTTCCATTTCCTGTACATGTTTCTTTTAACACTTAGCTCAGCTGAGAGTTCCTTCGTCAACCATTCTGGTTTCTTTGGACACCTGCCATTTTTCCTCCTTATTGGCACAGTTTTAAATTGTGCCTTCAGTAAATCACGTTTAAACTCCCATCAGTCATGAACTCCTTTCTCTTTCAGTATTCTTGACCACGGAATTTCAGCAAGTGACTCCCTACGCTTTCAGAAATCAGCTTTTTTAAAGTCTAGAATGCAGGTCTGGCTACACTTCGCTTCTCCTTCCCACTGAATGACAAATTCCAATAGAACATGGTCACTTTCCCCTAAGAATTCCACTACCTCCACCTCATCAACAAGGTCATCCCTGTTGGACAGGATCAGATCTAAAATGGTTGATCCTCTTGTCGCCCCTTCCACCTTCTGCACCATGAAATTGTCTGCAAGGCAAGCAAGGAACCTGTTGGACCTTGCAGTCTTGGCAGAGTTTGACTGCCAACATATATTTCAGGCAAAAGCAAACTGCTGCAGCTTCTCCTAGCTTGTGTAACCTTCCTCATTATGAACTTTTGCCATCTTGACCATACTCTGATGTTTCTTGGCCACATGTGTCCTAATTTCCAACAGTGAAATATTGGAAGGTACAGTGGACCCTTAATATCCACCATAGTTTGCTTTCAGGACCCCCTGTGGATACCAAAATTCATGGATGCTCAAGTCTCATTATATACAATGATGTAGTAAAATGGCATCACTTATACAAAATGGCAAAATCAAAGTTCGCTTTCAGGAATTTTTTTTTTAATATTTTGAAGCCATGGTTGGTTGAATCCGTGACTAGAGAATCCATGGATATGGAGGACCGACTGTATACAATAATGGCAACATTTTCACCCTGCTTCCTAAAGGATTTCTGATAATTTTGAATACAAAAGAAATTTAAGAAAACTTAAATTTAAAAAATGAGGTGGTGCTGCAGGAGTGCAGTATTTGAGGGTCCAATAAGGCATGTGTGCAGCCCCAGACGTATTTTTCATATACATATCAAATTACAGGGGAAAGAAATCCTTTTTAACTGCCTACATGTGGATATACACTCTTTTTTAACTCTCCCTGCCCTTTTCTGTGGTTTTCTGTTGTTCTGTAACATACCACTTGAAATAAGTGGTGTCTTAAATACCAGACCCAAACCAATCACCCTTTCCAACCTTGACAGAAAAGAGATTATGTCCATCAAATCCTGTGTGTCATTTAATGATAAGGAGTTTCTTAGGCTTATCTTACTGGTTCCCACAGTGCTAAAAGCCAGCAATGACAAAATACCATTCCCCTTTAATGGTTTATTACTGGCCTACTTGATAGGAGTATATATCTTGTCTGCCCTTGACACTGGTTTGGCCAGTCTTTGATTCCACTTGTAGGCCAACACTTCTTATAGCATATGATTGAAACGTATTGTGTTGAATCCTTATGCAATAAAATACATACTAATTATTCTCACCAGCTTCTAAAAGCAAAAATTAAAGTATCATTGTGAGAATATATTTTGCTGTTATGTAAGAATTTATTTTGTTTTGAAGGAACATCTCTGAAAACTTCAACACAATTCTGTGGAAGTATAGTATGACGGAACTTGAATGAGGAAGTTCCACCTCTGGAGGGTGGTTATTGCCTTATGTAAGCTACTTCACACTTGTCGGTTTCTGGAACTGTTGTAAAACTCTATATACCATGTAGGTGGTTGCAATCAGAGATGGGGATGTGATGCCCTCTGGATGTGGCTGGGCTTCATTGGAGATATTGCAACAGATGAAAATGGGCAGTGAAAGCCCATCAAGATCTCCAGGACAACTCACTCAGCAGAGAAGAGGGGTCTCTGAGCAATTAGGATCCAGCAGTAGATGACTGGCTGTAGCAATTGTTGGAATGTATGTGGGGGTGTATAAGTGGGGTCGCTCCCTGACCACACTCCAGGGCATGATGGGATACCCAAGGAAATAGCCATCAGGTCCTGTGCAAGTTACGGGAAGAGACAGCCCAGGGTGGTGTAGTGGTTAGAGTGCTGGAGTGGGATCCGAGATGTCTAGTTTGTAGACCTATGAAACCTTCTGGGTGACCTTTTAAATCTGTCACTCTCTCAGCCTGGCCTAAGTCACAGTGTGATGGTTTTAAGGACAAAGTGGAGAGAAATAGAACCTTGAAAGCTGCCTTCAGTTAATTGTAGGAAAAACAAATTATAAAGGGTTTTTGTTGTGGTTGAGGGAATTTCCCTTAATCTAATACAAATTTCTAATACAAATTAAAATATGAGAGAGTGAGAACCATTTCAGAATGCTAGCTGGGGTGCTGAAAGTCTGTGGTAGGCCATTTAGAAAGGAGCAGAATAACAGGGGCTTTCTTTACAGTTCACAGTGTTCTTCTTCAGATCTAGGCATACACAGTGACTGCGCCAGAAAAACAAAAGGAGATAAGGGAAGGAACAAAATGCACTTCTTGGTGGGTGAGCTGCATCCCATCTTGGCAGCAAAGTGCAATATCAATTTCTGTAACAACAACAACAGACTGCAAAAAGAGAGCTTAGGGGGCATGCACAATCCACGTGCCACATCCTGCCCATCTCCGACGTACCCAGATGTTAACACCGTATATAAATTCATTTGTATTATGCGCTTTGCCTATATGTGAGAGCACGTGTGGCAAAGCAGCATTGAGTATTAGATTCCAGGAGGTCAGGGTTCGAATCCCTACTCAGCCATGGAAACACACCGGGTGATCTTGGGCAAGTCACACTCTCTCAGCCTTAGCAACGGCAAACCTCCCCTGCATAAACCTTGCATAGAAAACCCTAAGACAGGGCTGCCCTAAGTCGGAGTTGGCATGAAGGCATTCCTTTGGCACGGTCACCCCTTTTAAATCATGCTTAAATCAAGCTTTACTGTGTTTTACTGTGGCTATTTCTGCACCTTAAAGGCCCCCCCCTAAACTGCAAACCCTAGGATTCCATAGGATGTTGGAAGTGGAATAATAGTACTGCAACAGCCTCGTGCGGAAATGACCTGCGCCTCTGGGAAACAGAGATCCCGGTGTGAGAAAACCGCTCCGCAGCTGACCCAGCCGGTAGGGCCTCCTTAAGACCGAGAGAAAGGGGCGGGGGAATTCTAGTCCTGCGAGGTCTAACTCCTCCTGCACCTAGTTAGTTCACTTGCCTTACAAGGCGACAGCAAAAAGGGTCCCTCCCTCGCTCCCTCCCTCCCTCCGGAGGAGCGGAGCGAGGGCTGACAGGGGCGGCAGCGCTCCGTGGGCTGAAAGCCGAGCGCGCAACTGGCTGGAGAGAACCAGACAGATTCCCCCTAATTGTGACTGTCTGGATGCAGCCCTGGGGGAAAGGCGCAAGCTGCTTTGCCTTAGACGGAAGCATCGCGCAGTAGGAATCGTCTGCGAGGCACTGCGGCGTGGAAATGCCCGGTAAGTGCTGGTAAATGTGGTGGTGTACATTTTCAGTGCTGGCTTTTATCTTGTTTAGAATAGACCAGGTGAGACTGGGAGGCCATCCATTCGAGCCCTTTTCAATACAGCGTTCACGCCCTAACAGAAAAAGTTGGGAGTCAGATTCAGATCGTTATGTGATGATCGCCCAGTAGCGTGGGTGACCCTCATCGTAGCGACTCGTGTGTACGAGGGAGTGTTTTGTCTGCCCGCGGTTGCACGGATTGGTCGCGAGGGAAAATAGAATTTTACAAACATGCCACAATCTTTCTTGTAATCTGTGACTGTTAGAGCGCTGTTATTCCACTTACAACATCCTATGGAATCCTCAAGACCCTTTCCTAAACTGCAAACCCCAGGATTCCACAGGATGTTGAAAGTGGAATAATAGCGGTATAACAGTTTTAGTGCGGAAATGGCTTATGATGTTGCTCGCTGCAAAAGACACCTTGTTCTTTGTCTTACAGAAGCCGTTGTTGTTACCCAGTCCTCTCCTAACTGGGTCCTTAGGGTTTCAGGCAGGGGTTTGTCTGGGTCTGCATATTTTCACTGAGGCTCCCAGGGACTGAGTCTGAGACTTCATCCTCCTAGGGTATATGCTCTGCCTGCCAGCCTGTTGCTCTTCTCTGTGTTTTAAACCAGCATCTCAGATCACATGGGTTGTTCTGTTTGGAGTGTTTGGGGTATGCTAAACGAATTACACCATGGTGCTAAGAATCAGTAGAAATACTGTACTGTAATTTTACAATGAATAACACCTGAGAAAAAGCAAAAGGCATAATGACTTAGTACTTTCTATCAAGATTAAGGACTCACTTACTTTTGCACCAAGGAAAAGGTTTGGGATCTGTCTCCTCCCCAATGCTGCAGACTGAAGTCTGGTACCCCTGTGTCTCTTTTGTGAAGGTCTGCGTAGATAAAGCATGTTGTGATCTGTGTCTCCCAGACAGCCATGTTTTGGCTGAATGGACAATGTGATTTGATTTGTTCATTTCTTACTGGTCTTGCTGCTGCTTGGATTTAGTGTTTCTTTGTGCTTGTGTTACAGAAAACATGATCAGAGTGTCTCCCTCTGAATGTTACTTCCAGATTCTAGTTGCCTGGTCTTGTGAAAATTTAGTCTCACTCTTGCTTATTTTTAAATGGACTGGGGGAAAGAGAATTTGGAGTTGTAAAACTTATGTTGAAATCCCTGAATTGTTCTTGCAGCAGATTATTATTTGGGTTCTGGCATATTTCTGTTTTGTTTTTGTTTGGTTTGGTTTTGCTTTTTTTTTTTTGTAAGAGGCAGTAAAGCTGTAATTCTAGCTATACTTATGTCAAAGAGAATCCCAGGAAACACAGAGAAGACTTCCTTTGAATGAAGATGGCTGGGATTTTGCTGTAAGCCAACTTTCTGTCATAAAAGAAAGCGTTAACTGCTAAAGTTGGCATCACCTGCTGTTGATAAGTAATGAAGATCAGATTTCTCTCCCTGCCCCCCCCCCGGCCCCTCTTAATTCACACATTTCTTGGTGTTCTTCATCAACTAGGTGGCTGAAAACAGCATCTGTGGCAGAGGAGACGCAGCACTGAAATCACAGTGAATCGCTCTCCAGCCGTAGGTTCTACTTGAGGCATCCCCACCAAGGAATTCCTCATGACTGCTCTGCCATACATGTTGGGAACCAGGTGATGAGGATGGATGTACTGCGCCGTTCTTCTGTTTTTGCTGCAGAGGTGATGGAGGTATTTGACCGGACTCCCACTGACAAGGAGCTTGTATCTCAGGCCAAGGTACTCTGCAGAGACTATATCCATTCCAGGCTCATTCAGGCGGGCATTGGCTGGAACAAGCCTGAACACAGTGTACCTGTTCCTGGGGGCAAGTTAGCAGAGGTATCAAACATACTTCTAAGATTAGGTAAGTGCAAAACTGTCAAAGACAGAACAATTCTAACCTGAAGTCATAGGATGTGTGTGAGAGTATGAGATGGAGGCTGTTTCCTACTGTATCTCAGAAACGTTGCCTTTTTAAAACCGCAGCTCCCAGAATCGTTCATTGGCTAGGCTACTTTAGGTATTCTGGGAGTCTTAGTCCAAAAACAAGTAACTTTTCTGAGCTCTGACTCAACTTTGCTGACTAAGGGTTTTTGTGTTCCAGCCACTCCAGTTCTTCTCATGGAAAGCTGCTGCTGTAGGGCCGGCATAAATGCCTACGACAGGCGTTTATTGCAAAGACAGGGTACAGGTGGCTTTGCATCCACTAGAGCCAAAGCTAATCCAGTTCCCTGAGGACTCTCAGAATCTGGCCGCTGAGCTACACTCAGAAATTGGAATGAAATTTTCCCTCCTTTCAACTTCTGCTTCTTGAGATTTGAATTCTTTCTTGCTTGGTTTATGTTATTATTCTCCTATGCTCTTGGGAGAGCCAGCGTGGTGTAGTGATTTGAGCATTGGACTATGACCCTGAAGACCAGGTTTCGATTCCCTGCCCAGCCACGGAAACCCACAGTCAGCCCCAGAAAACCCCATGTTAGGTTCATCTCAGAACTGCCATAGGTCGAAATGACTTGAAAGCACACAACGACAACAACAGCTTTTGCCCCACAGGGTTGCTGTTTTCTCCTCCATCTCCTTCCTCCATTCTTGGTTCTCTGTCTATTATTCTGCTTTGCTTTTTGTTTTTCCTTTTCCCCTCATTTCCTGGCCAGGAGTGAAGCCTTATTTCCCTAAGACAGTGGGTGGCAATTGTTTACAATGGCTAACAAGTGTTGGTGTGAATTTTGAAGGTGTCTCCTTGACAACTCTCCTGGTTGTTATATTATGATTAGACTTTAGCTGATAGAATTCCATATTATTGCACCTAAAACCACCACGGAACCTTTGGGAGACACAGAACATCTTGCTGTCCTTCCCTCTACCATTTTCTTCCTTCTGTCTCTAATCATAAATGACTTTATATGACTACAGAAACCATTGCTTTTTTGTCTCGGTATTGATTTCTGAGAACCAGTGTGCTGTAGTTGTTTGAGTGTTGAACTAGAATTCTAGAAAGACCAGGGTTGAAATGCCAACTCCACCATGAAATCCCATTAGGAGATCTTAGGCAAGTCACATTCGCTCAGCCTTGGAGAACAATGACACAAACACCCCCGAAAAATCTTGCCAAGAAAACTCTGTGATAAGGTCTCTCTAGGGTTGCTACAAGTCAGAAATAAAGGCACAGAATAACATTAACAAGAAGAATTGCTAAGTATAATTTGATCACCTACTGGTGGATGGCTACAACTTTGCATGGATCCATGTAAGGTAGTAGTTCTGCATGCATGCATGTCTCTACAGCCAGACACAAAACAATTATCTGCTGAAGTCCACGAGCATCCTCCAGGCTGCTCAGTGGCTGATTTGAGAGCAATCCCCCTCCTGCTCTCAATTAGGAATAAAGCTTCATGGAAGGAGGGTTCAGCATTTTGTGGTAGGTCTGAGGGAGGGAGGTTTTGGTTGTTATAGAAGAAAGAAGGGAATAATGTCCACAGCTATTAAAATAAAAATATACAAATGTAGGGCTAATTTATTTCTACATATGCCACCAACAAGATGCTAGCCATTGAAGTCTGCGACTTCCATCTAGAGACTGAGTTTAACAGCAGCTCATGGTCTCAACACCTGGCTTAACTTTTGGAGTTTTCTGTTTCTTTTCTGACAACTCATTTTTTTGATGGCACCTAGGCTGTAAGGCTTTGAGCATTGGACTACAACCCTGGAGACCAGAGTTCGGTCCCCTGCTTGGCCATGGAAGCCTATTGGGTGACCTTGGATGTGTAACACGCTCTCACCCCCAGAAAACCCTGTGATAGGTTCACTTTATGGTCACCATAAGTTGGAAATGACTTGAAGGCACACAACAACAATAACAAGGGCAATTAACAGTTCTGAAGAATTTGAACTCTTTCACACTTATGTAATATTTTGATTGTTCCTAATTAAGTGTCTTGAAGTGTGACGGCTAGCCCTTGGCCTGCCGGGGCCACACATCATGCCATTCTGCTGAAACTCAGTGGCAGGGTAAAAGCCTTCAAACAAGACCGTTTTGCTTTAAAACAGGTTGTATGGAGAGCATGTATCTAGTTTTGAATCTGATTAGCACTTCTGTGTGGATACAGAATACAAAGTGAATATTTTCGGAGTGCCTTGTTTCAAAGCAAAATTTCTTTGTTCAGTGATGGGGCATTTGGCTTCCACATTGCTCAATTTCATGGTACAGAAGCAAAATTGAAAGATTGTCACCACTGCCAAGCAAGGACCTGTGGATGCTGCAAAACAGTGAGTGGGGGGATGCATGCTGCTCATAGGTCTTCGGCTGGCCACCCCCTGAAATAAAGGAATTGCTGAACTGGGAATGCTGTTCTTTTTTCCTCTTTAAAGACCTGGTTCTGGTTTGTCTGGGGGTATTTTGTTTTTTTGCTGTTTATATCCTTCCTGTTTCCCAACATGTGTCAGGAGCATTGGAGGCCCAAGTTTTTGTAGCCCCTGTCAACCGGCACAACAAGTCAGACCTGTTTAGCCTCAGTGAGAGTGGCTGGGAAACACCTTAAGTGCCTGGAGTCAAGCATGATCCCTAAGTGCTTAACTCCACCAAGATTACTTCAGCAGGCTTGGTACCAAATCAGCATTTCTGAATGTCTTTATTATTAGTCAGTGGAAGGGCAATTATGTGGAGGCATTCCAGTGCTGACGTGTACAGGTAGGTGAAGGACTAACCCTAAACTTGTGAGTCCGTTGTAGAAATCTCCCAGCATCAGCTGCTCTTTGGGATGTGAGAGGGGTGGGTGGATAAGGAATGTTCAGTCCATTTTGAGATGAGCATCCTAGTATATCCAGCACCTTGTGTGTAAGAAAAGCCCTTCTAGAGCAGACCTAAAGACAATCAAGTTCAGCATACTGTTTTTCCCCCACAGTGGCCACCTACGTGTTGCTTGAAAAGCTCAGAAGCAACTTCTTTTTTTATGGTTCTTACCAAGCTATATTATCTCTGATCCTAGCAGTACCTATCAGATAGCCATCCTGATAAGCAACCATTTATAGCCCTGTCTTTCGTGAAATATGGCTGCTTTTATCACATCTTGCAACAGCAAATTTTATAGACTAATTATAAATTGAGAACCTGTGTGATGTAGCTGTTTGAGTGTTGGACTAGGACTGTAGGATATCATGGAAACCCACTGGATGACCTTAGAGAAGTCACACTCTCTCTGCCTAAGAGGAAAGCAGTGGCAAATGTCTTCTAAGTAAACCTTGCCAAGAAAACCCTGGGATAGGGTTGCTATAAGCTGGCATCAACTTAGGCATACAACAGCTATAAACTACTATTTGCTTTTACGTGTTCTTGATCTCTCTTCATCCAGTTTGACTAGATAGGATGCTGAATTACAGTGTTGGGGGCCCCTCCCTAAACTGCAAACCCCAGGATTCCATGGGATGTTGAAATTGGAATGGTAGCACTATGACACTCTACTGCAGAAATGGCCACAGAAAAGCGTCTGCGTGCCAGAAGAATGGAAGAGGATCATGTTCTCTCTGTCCATTTTCTCCACATTATGCTACTTTTATAAACCTTGGTTATTCCCCCTGCCCCGCATTTTTGAGGTTCAGAGAGCTGAACTTAACATACTATTCAAAATGTAGTCATACAGTGCACCACAGATTTGTGTGAAAGGGTTATAGTATGTTTAGACCCTTTCCTAACAGTCTCTTATATATCACTGTTTCTTTTCACAGCAGTAATACATTGATCACTGAAAACATCATGCGAATCTACCACAGCGCCAAGAGTGCTTTCCTGATTAGCCATTAGCTGAGACTCATTGATGTATATGTGAAGTGAGGATTTTGTTGCTGTTGCCACATATAATCCATTTTATCCTTTAACAGGCTGAATGGCATTTTTGTTGTCTATTCTTCCATTTTAGAATTACCTTATAAGGGTTGTGGATCATACTGATCTTTAGATGGATAGACAGAAAGAAAGAGAGGGAGATTTAGTGCTTGAAATTTCCATGGTAAAGATAAAAATTATTTCAAGAAGCAGGACAGCAACCTGAGCATTGTGCCATAATTTGAGCTGATCATCTTTGTGGTTAGGAGTATGTACTGAGAGCTTCTATACCTCAAGTGAAGTTAAAAACACCCATTCATTTTGGGATCATTGGTTACATGTATATTTTCCTTTCTTCCAGTTAACTAAAGGTGATGTACACCACTCTCCTACTCTAATCTTACAAAATCCCACTGAGGTAGGTCAGGCTGAGACAGTGTGGCTGGCTCAAGATTACTCAGTAAGCTGCATGGATAAGTCTGGATCCACCAAGTCCCAGTGCTACACTCCAACCACTTTTACCATACTGGCTGTCTAAATAATATATAGCTTGTGATATGCTCTGTTGGTCTTCACTCCAAATGTGTTTTTCTGTTCGGAAGCAGTTATCCTTGGCTCCTTCCGTTCTCTGCTTTTTTCTCAGAAGGAATTGTACATTCCTTGTGTTTAGAGCCTCCTCCCTTGCAAATGGGTAATATTCCTTCTTATCAGACCTCTGCATGTATACACAAGATTTCCTTTCTGCGTTTTTAAAAATCAGATTGCATGGAACAATTCAGCCCTTCAGAGGGTCAAATGTTTTCCTTGCAGGATTCTCAATGAAATATTGTTGGCTTAATTGAGACTGCCTGATAATTTCATGCAGTGGATCATCATTGTTTCAAGCAGAAACTGGATGAGATTAGTAAATACAGGCTTTCACTGATCAGAGATTTAATGAAACTGGATGGGATTAATAAATTTAGGCTTTCACATCCTAATTTCACAGTGTTAACAGTGTGTGCGTGCGCGTATGAATATATCTACTAATCAAATGTATCAATTGCCATTCATCCACAAGGGAGGCTAGGATGTGTATATAATGTTACGAAAAATATACACAAAATAGAGGAACAATATAATAACAAACAAAAAAAGGCATAAACGAATCCCAAGTAGCAAGGAGACAACCAATCAATTTAAAAGATGTGTGGCTAAGTACAACAAAACATGTTATGAGGCACATGGCACCACCCCCAAAAAATCTTCAAAGTGACAAATATGCTGGCTGGGAGACTTGAAAAGTTGCCCTCCCACATTTCTGGAGGGCATCACCTCAGCGATGGCTGGGTTGCATGGACTGACAGGGCTTCTCTTCGGTTTCATACCAGAGTTTTCTCTAGCTCTGCCTGTGCATACGAGAAATTGAGGCTGACATCTTTTGCATGCAGGCATGTGTTCTATAACTAAACTGCAGCCCTTCCCATGACCTTTGCACAGCTACTGGAGACTTTTGTGAACTTCATGTTTCCTGGGAGTTTCCTTGGAGTATTCCCTCATGAGAAAGAAGGCCTAAACCTCTGGCCACTGTCCAGCATCATCTGCTTATGCTGGTTCCCCCTCCCCCCCAGCTGCTAAAATGTAAGGAAATATGGCTTGGGTTTGGCTGTGTGATAGCTTTCCCCTGCACCAGAGGGTTGGGTCGGAATGATTTGCTGAACTGAAAAACCCAACAGCTCTAGACAATGGAGTGACTAATGTTGGGGGTTGCAGTCTGACAGCGTCTGGAGAGCTGCATGATTCCTACCCTTGCTCCACACCAAGGCTGAAAAAAGTGTGACCCATAGGCTTCCAATCCCACCGCAGCCTCCCCAAACTTCCAGAACCCAGTTTTTTTTAAAAAAAATTGAGAAGAAAATCAATCAGAAATGGGTAAATTGCCTCTGGCTATTTATCTTTACATCCCTCACATCCCTCAATTTCACAAATGGTTTGAAAACTAGATGTAATTCAAGGAAGTGCAAGCCAGAAGTTGACTTTTTGGCCAAAAATGCAATGGTGTGGCCCACCATTGTGCTAAAAATAAGCCTCTGCTACAGTTTCCCACCTCTGACCTATGCTTATGCAGGAAAGTCACAAGACAGAGAAACTCTGAGCATACCTGATGCCAGAAGGATGAGGAGGGATGGGGTTGCTCATAAATTAGAGCCAGCCAGATCTGCGAAGGACCAGCAAAACAAGGAGTGCTTTGGATCTTAATCTTTCATGTCCAAGTTAGTGTAGCATAGCTGGTGACCCTTTTAAACTGCCTGATTCATGTTCTCTGGCTTCAGGCATGATATACTTTTTCTGTTTTGATATCAGCTCAACAGGGAGTTGAAGTAGGGTGTATTCGACAAAAGCAAAAGTGTTGAGACAGCCACATCTTCCATACCTTTCCAGGGATGGAAAGCACCCACCCGTCTTATTTTCCTTAATCCTCTTTGAGGCCTTAGGAAAGCATTGTTCTGATAACATTTTGAAGGCTCTGGGGCCACATATGAGGAGAGGATTTGGAGGCTGGTTGTTTTAAACAACTTTTATCCCACTCTTCAGTTTAGAAAAGATTACCAGTTTGAGCATTAATGAGAGCAATTAAAAACCTGAAGCTAAAGGAACAGTATCTTTAAATATGATATGGTACCACAGCTCTAAAGAGACCAGTATAAAATGATCATCAAACATATGTCCCATTCGTTTGTGTTGGTGCTGCCATCATTTTGCTAAATGGTAGCTAGCGCACATAGAAAAACATGGGAACAGATTGAGAATTATGATTTACATATTCTCTGTTGGTCTTCTAATAATTTAGAAAATGGTGAACAGGCAGGTCTCTGCTCATGCTGTCTATCATCCTGATCCCAGCTTTAATATACAGGTTAAAGGCTGTGCTCATCTACTTCTTGCTTTTCAGTGTTTTAATTATGTGTTGCTTTCTATATATGTATATGTGTATATATTTAGTCTCTGATCAATTTTGTTCACTGTTCTTGAGCTAGGCAATGTTTTAGGGATTCCAGTTAGTAGTTTCCATGCAAATGATGGATAATTACAGAGGTATTTACAAGCTTCTATGCCTGGAACATGTACGTGAACATACCTGCCAAGATAATTCAAAAGAAAGAATTTGTATTCGGAGGTGGCCGTGTTAACCATACAGCAAAATAAAACACAATCCAAAATCTACAAAAGAGCGATACCTTGATTAGCCAACCAAAATGCACAAAACACATTGTGACAGCTTTCGAAGCTCCACTGGCTTCTCCATCAGGCAAAAGATGTTTATAAATCACACAGGAGAAATTTTTAAAAAGGTGACAGTGTTGAAGTCACAGACCTACGTTTAGTATCAGCTGTTGTCTCTGCTGTCGCTGGTCTGGCGAAGGAATTGTGCGTCTTGCCACCACAGTGAGCCTCCATGTTATTCTCACTTGAAGTTCTTGTTCTAGGTCCTGCCATCAGAAATCAGGCTGGTGGTCGTGGAAGATAGGCAGAGAAAGAGAAGAAATTCTCATTAACTGAGATTCTTAATGAGTGTATTCAATTCATGGTTTTGAGACTATATATGAATGTGCACATAAGTGTATACATAAATATATAAATGTGCACATACCCTGTGACTGGCAGGAACAAGTGAGTGTCAGACTTTTTTTTCTGTTTCTTTTTCTTTTAGATTACACACAAGTGAATTTGCACAATTAAAAATGCATATATTTGGACAATCTTCAGAAATGTATGTTAGCCAATGGGAACATATGTGAAAATGCATACGTTTAGAAAACAGTTATAAAATATGTACATTAGAAAGTGCATACCAAAATATACACACTTGTCTGTGTGGAGGGAGAGGGAGAGAAAGTCACTGAGCCTCATACAACCCTTAAAAAGAATGAGAATGCTGATGGGATTCTGAGGGTTAAGCTACATGCTGTGTTAAATGCATACTGTAGAGCAAAAGAGTATTTTTTTTCTTTTTTATCTGAAGAAGCTGCTGGACTGGACTGAGGGATATCTTGGGGAAGGCTCAGCCTTCTTTCTGAAAAAAATTGGATTTTTTGAGGAGGAGGAAGAGTCTCTCCTTCACGCCAACATGAGGACTGAAACAAAACTCTTAATGGTTTTAGTATTTTTAGCCCCATTGTAAATGAGGAATTTACTTCCTTAAAAAAAAAAGTGGTTTGGAAGGGAGGTTTAAGTCTCCCGTAGTGATATTGTGGGCCCAATCCAGGAGGACAGGCCAAGCACTTACTTCTAAATAAAAAAAGAGAAGAGCTTTTAGCTATGTGAGACCCATTTCACCTAACTTTTAGTTTAACCTTGTGACACTGAACAGATAAATTTTCACATCCCCGCAGATGGGGATTTTCCAATATGTGGCATACTGTCTTCTTAGCACTGTGCCTGATTTCAGGTGTGTAGTCCTGCCTCTTCTGAAGTTTAAGCACTAGCTTAAGAATATTTGTAACCTCTGTTATGACAGTAAGCGGTGTGCTTTAGCTTGACTCTATCAAGGTTATGTAATGCTGCTTTATTTTACTATTTTAACCATTGCTGTATTCTAAGAAATATGTATTTTGTTGTGTGCCCACTTGGAATGCTGGTAGTTTGGGTAGGGCTCAAACTATTAAATATCCCTTGTGTTTTGTTTGTTTTGTTAGGTGATGAGCTGGAATATATTAGGCCCAACCTTTACCGGAACGTTGCACGGCAGCTGAACATTTCGCTACACTCAGAAACAGTTGTGACGGATGCTTTCCTGGCAGTGGCAACTCAGATCTTTTCTTCAGGTGCGGTACTAGCCAATCTGCAGTGTGGGTGAGGGAAGCAGACATGAAACAAAGCAAGATGTGTAAGCAGAGGCATGTTTTAGGCTAGCCCATAAGGTGGGGCGTATTTGGCGAAGGATCCTGATTGTAAGCAGTTTGGCAGTGAACACAGCTGTAATGATTTAACACAAATCTGTGTGTGTGCATGTGCGCACGCATGCGCATATTATATCACATCAGTTGAGGGGATTGTTCAGCCTGTTTCTTTTCTCCCACTAGGGAAGTCCCTTTGATTTCAGGCTCTGGGGTGCTACAAACTTTGGGCAATCAGCGACTGTACTTTGAAAGAGGAATGGGGAATCTTTGGCTCTGCAGATATTTTGGATATCAACTCCTAAAGTCCTTTACCCTTGGCCCTGCTGACTGGGCCTTTTAGGAGCCGAAGTTCAAAATTTTTGGTGAGTCAAAAGTTCTCCACCTCTTGTTTCTATTTTTTCTTCCTCTCTTTGAGTCCTGGGATTGAAGGCTCTCTTTGACTGCCAAATTAATTTTCTCCCCAGACTCTCCTGTTCTGGAGGGCAGCAGCAAAAGGCCTGAGCACTGGAATTAGGTAGAACTGGAATTAGCTTGTGATCAAGGTGAGGACTCTAAAACTATTTTTAAGGCGTGGGGACTCAACATTGGCAGGCAGCTTGTTATTAGTTTTTCCTAATTACAGGTACATTTCAACAAAGCAATGAGAACTCAGAATACATTGCATTAAAACAGCAACAACACTACATCCTAACTAAAAAAAGGAAAGAAAAATTGTTAAGATGCCCCAAAAAAAAAAAATCACACCCCCTGTCAACACACTTCACAAGTACAGTATGTATTTGGAAGTCTCCGTGATGTGCTCAGTGTAGCTTACTCTCCGGTAAGTGCGCATAGTCGTGCAGCTTTTCTGTTCCTGGAAAGACTGCCTATTAAGGCAATTAATGTCTTATTAGGAATATATGGTGGACCATCCATTCCTGTGCAGATTGAGTTCTAGGATCCTCCCATAGCCGATAAATAAATAATAAGTCCCATATTATTAAATAGCAGCCACATACATGTGAACACTTCAGCATGTCTGTGTTCATGTCGCTGTGATTTTATGTATAGGATATGGTGCTCTGCACTCCCTGGAAATTGCAGATGGAGATGGATGCTTTACTGTATGTATATTCCTTGGAGGGCGCAATTAAAGTAGATCTCATTCTTTTTTCCCCCTTGATATCTATTGTGGTTGAGCTCTCCCAGGAATATATGTGGTGCTTGATCATTTAGTACACTTCTGACTGATAACTCCTAAGGGGCCCAACTGCATAGAAGTTGTGGTGAGCTAATTTTGCCTGGTAGGGGGTCAGCCCACCTCTATTCTGGAGTCCATGGATCAAAGGGGATTATTTTGTCAGTTTGGAACAGATACTTCATGTGTTTCCACTCCAGAATTCCTCAACTAGTTTGTGGATTCTGGATTATATAGTTCCCAAAGTACATTTTGGGACTATAGTAGTAAAATGTTCTGAGTATATCGATTTGCCATTACTTAATTAAATCTTGAAAGAAAGTGCTCTGATTTATTAAGCATAAATTCTAAGTTACAAGGTCGCTGATCAGAGAAACTGAAGTACAGTCTGTTTTTTTAAAAAGTTAAAAATCTCTAAAAAAAATAGAGAAAGATTAGTTTTGCTTTCTCACTTACCAATCAGAGGCTTTGATTGCCTGTGAAAGAAAGGTGCAAAATGTGCCTGGCAATGGTAGAAAATTCCTTTGGATGGGTGATTGGATAAGTGGAGAAGCTGTGTTTCTTCTCAAGAGTGGAGACATACCTTTGCCTGGAATTAAGTTCAGGTGAGCACACTGGGGCTTTCTTCTGAATAAATTTGATTAATATTGTGATGAAAATGGCATTGAAAGCTCCTTCAGGAAATAACAAGTTCAGAAATTGTTGGCAAAGAAGCGAAACACCTGTTATTTCCTAAACGAAATTGCTCAGGCTGATATGGCAGCTGCTCCTGTGTCCTTGCAGATGTCTCAGTCATTCCCTCTCCAGCAACAGGAAGCTCGAGCTTTCTAAGGGTTGGGACTGCTCTGCAGTCTTGTTTTCTATGAGACACATGCCTGCTTTTGAAAGGGCCTGTGGCACAATGTATGCTGCTGGAAAGAAAAAAAAATCTGGGAGAGAAGATGTACAAGTAGTGCAATAGTTTCTGCGTATGGTTCCCAAATTAGATACACAGGTATAGCCTTTGAATAAACACATGTGCCTCTGCATCTTAAAAAGTACAAACTTCTTGAGGTGCACCTATCTTGTAACAGTATCATGATTGCCATTCCCAGGATTTCTGTTAGTCGTGTAACTCAAAATACTTATGCTCCAGCTAGAAGTGAGGCAGCTGCAGTGGGAAGGGAAGGAATATTCATCGTTTAGACATCTGGCATGAAGACTGAAGTGTGGGACTGGTATCACTTTTGTTTATATGGGGCTGATGACATGTCCTGCATGTAAGCTGCATTTTCCAGGGATTTGCAGTGCAAAATAGATTGAGATGGGTCAGTGTTGCAGACTTTGAAGGTGGTGGTGCGTAGAGCTTGGGAAATTTACTTTTGGGACTATAATTCTGAGAATCCACTAGCCAGCGTGGCTGTTGTCCATGCTGAGAGATGCTGGGAGTCATAGTCCAAAAAAGTTAGGCTTATGAACTCTGGTCAAGTGTGAGGCACACACATCTGCTGCAGAGCCGAGCCTTTAAAGATGGTCAGAGCAAACAGTGCCTGCTTCCTACTGTGTGTAGGCATGGGATTAGAAACAGAAGGAGTGCAGTACAATGATTTTTATCCACTGTATGTATGCAGCTCTTTACACTTTTCTTGATCTTGTACCCTTGATATAGATGCATTGCTCAAAAATGAAGTACGGTGCTACATATAAAGATATGATATCCCATAATATAGATTATTTTGGGATCGTGGGGCTGTCATTTGCAATGGCATGTTACTTAGTTTGGGGAATATAAAGCCCTTTGTTCCTGAGCAGAACTTGGAAGCATCATGCATTCAGGTGTTAAACATAAATCATATATTTAATCCATTAATTATGTAATTAATAATCAGATGGTACTTTGGAGCAGAGAGAATGCTGTTGCATTCCAAAGCCAACAGTGAGTCTCAAGACTGATTCTCAGTTCATGCATGCATGAGATACAGGTAACTTAAACCTGAAAGATGGGTGCATACTGGCTTCATTTCTTTAGTTAGACTGCTTATGCACCTCTGTGTCTAACAAGGAATCAGGAATAAATCCCACTGTATTAATTTCTGAGGATGAATCGACCACCCATTAATTGGCCTAACTAGTTTTCGGTCAGAAATGTTCCAAGTTCTCTTTCCATCTGCTTGGAAATTTTCAGAAATGCAAAATGCAATAGTCATTCTAAACTGACATTGTGACTCAGGCTTATCTTCCATCCTCTAGTACCAAATTTACCATCTTTTAAAAATGATTAGTACTTGCCATCTCACTCATTATGAGTCAAATGACCCATGTGGGATTTTAAAGACACACTAGATATAGGGTGGAAAGATGCCAAAGAGGACAAGGCTGCTGCACGTTGCAAGTATAATGTGCAGGCTGAGATTCCCTCTTCTATATTACTATGTAAAGGTGCACAAGTCCTGTCCTCTTTTTGTATGTAGTTAACCCAGCAAGAGGGAATATAACTCTTCTGAGAAGATGTTAGGTCCTTATTAACAAGATCCAAGTAACAGTTGGAAGGCTTAATGCTAAAGCTAGCAAAATAAAGGCCAGCTGTTCCTGAGCCAGACATTCCACCCTTTGCAAAAAATCAAGGTCAGATTCAGTGACAGAGGACAAAAAGCAGCTGCTGGGAGTGTTTTTTAAATCTGACTTGAATGTTAAAAGTTCTGTATTGGAACTGATATTTGTACTCTGTTTTGTAGCTGGCTATAAAATCCATGCGGGGCATGTTTGTTAGATAAAAAGAGTTCATGCATGCTTTTTATTTCTTGGCATTTGGTGTGTGTGTGTGTGTGTGTGCGTGCGTGTGTGTGTGTTAAAACAGATGAGAGCAAGTGTGAGGTGCCCAAGTTTTTTCTTGATTATTACTTGCTCGTTTGTATGGTAGTGTTGCTAGGTGAATGTAATGGTTGTTTCATAGAAGGAATTTCTGCAGGTTTTGTTTGCTGTTTGCGTGATAAGCAAAACCTGCAGGAATTTGCTCTTCTACATAACTATTAAAGGTACAGAAGCCCTGTCCCTTATTTTACCTGGCAACCCTAATGTATGGGCATCTGCATGCACACATTAAAGTTTTGAGAATTACAAAATATGCATGTGTCTGCATCATATTTGATAACCTCATAATCTTCTGGCGGGGTTAGACCCAAGGCATTTCCTGTTTGTATTACCTGCATTCAGTAGCAGCTGCTGTGTCCCAACATTGATGGGTTAAAGAGTAGAGTTGTGGACAATTCCACTCTAGTTTCTAAAACTGCTGTTTCTTATCTGCAAAGTGTAGAACCACAGGAGTGCCACCATAAATCCTGAGAAGAAAGTTCTTTCTGTGGCCATATTTGCCTTTTCCATGTGGCTATCCCAGCTTGCTGCTTTCCCCCCTAGGTAGCAAAATCAGTGGTCAGAAATGATGGGAATTATAGTCTAAAATGATTGGGCAAAAGGCTGTGTGCAGACTTTCGAGGCAGGTTGTGCAGCACTCCAGACTTCCTGGACTGGCCAAAGGAAGGGTGATTTGCCTCTCCTGGAAGCCTCCATGAGCAACAGTTTGCCTTAAATAGATTGCAAGACTTCGCTTCACTGTTTATTGTTTTAAAAAAAAATAGAAAGAGACTTCTGGCTACTTGCAGAGGTTTTTTTGTGGGGGGTTGGTTGGACATTTTTGGCAAGCTGTGCACTCCCTAAATGTTCCAACAGCAGAACATTGGCATCTGGATCCTCCACAGTTATCCAGTCTCAGTCCAAAGCAGATGGAGACCCTCAACTGGGCATGGCTGCTTTTTAATCAGAAGGTAGACTAACAGGAATTGCTTCCATTTCATGATGTTCCAGATAAGCTGTCTGGCAGCTGCCTCACCCAGCCTAACAGTAGGTTCAATTACTGTTTTAGTGGTACAGAGAGCTCTTAAAGCAAAGGCACCATCACTAGGCAAGAACTTAGAAACCTGAGAGCTGAGACTGAAGTACAGATGGCTCCCCAATAACAATCTTCTTAACATGCTGTCAGGTCTACTGACTGTATAATTAGAAGAGTGTTACAAAATGGGAATCTGACCATTTTCTTTTTTTCTCTTTTTTTTATTTTTCAATGAATATTAAATGCATGGAATTGTGATTCAAAAACCATGCTGATGATTTTGACTATAAAGTTAGGGGTGGCGGCAGTTCTCTTCCTGTGTTTGTACTGCATATTTCGGACACCAGGCTTGCTTTAAAGCTTCTAAGTAAATTTTGTTTGAGCTGCTGGCTTTAGAAGCCGTAAACTCTGGGTAAGGTGTTTGTTTAGGCTGGATAGACTTAAACAAGCTGAAGCACTGCTAAAAAGGAAAGCTTTCACCATCCAAAAGAACAAGTGGAAAATATCTTTTAAAAAGAGCTTCCAGATTTCCATTTGGCAATGTCTGGAGCTATGTTTCTTCTCTGTGGAAGGGAAGCTACCATTGTCGAGCCTTTCCATAACATTGTGTTTTCCCAGAGAGATTGAACTACAAAAAACACCATTCATATCCAGACTGGCCATACTAATTGGGGCGATGGAAACTGTAACCGAACTCATCCGTTTGAGTAGCAGACTGGGGAAGAATGTGCCCTTCATGTGGCTTCTTCATGTGTCCTGGGACAGGGAAGACAGTGAAGATTCTCTGTCTTGGAGCAATGGCAAAATAGTTCCCCAAACTTCTTTTGTAGCCCTTTGAGGATATTTCTTATTTTGACTGACAGTGTGCCCAGGAAAAGATTTGCCAAGTAATACTGGGATGTTTCAAGCTCTAAATTTTGATTCAGCTGTTGTAGTAGTTTGGGCATTAGAATACAGTCCTGGAAACCAGGATTCAGTTCCCTGCTCAACCATGGAGATCCAGTGGGTGACCTTGGGCAAGTCACATTCTCTTAGCCTCAGAGGAGGGCAAAGGCAAGCCCCCTCTGAACAAATTTTGCCAAGAAAATCCTGTGATAGATTCACCTTAGGGTCGCTGTTAAGTCAGGAATGACTTGAAGGGACACAACAACAATAAACTGCCTGCTACAAATGGAGGAAAAAAGTAGCACTGAAAGATTAGGCGAAGGTAGCTGTGCTGGCGATGCAGCAAAATACAACAAAATCCAAAATGTGCGTCAGTGCCAGACTAATGCACAAGCTAAGTAAGGTACAATAAAGTTGTCTTACGAATCTGAAGAATATTATACATCTTCGAGGGTAATGCTGCGTCTTAAGCTTAATATAGCATGTGGGGCTTCAGAGAATCTTTATTTTGTCGTTGGATGGCTGGGTTATGCATGTATTATCTTGGTTCCATTTCCCCCCCATCCTCTTTTGCTGCAGGATGGCTCATTAGAGGTTTGCTTTGTGGTCTGGAGTGAGTCCTGTGCACTTTGATAATCAAGAAAGGGAGGTTTATTTATCTAGCTAAAGGATGTGTGGTTTTGTGAGCTCAGAAACTGACCAGACGCTTTGCACCACATGGCTTCCTGGAAGCTTTCCAGCTGCTAGGAGGCTGACGCAGGGGGCCTGTGGCTGGTTGGCAAAGCGGCTGGCTGATCTCCGTTTGTTCTCTCCCTTCTGTGCCATTCAGTATTTACATACCTCTGGTCTACAGCTGGCTTCCATCTGGCTGCTCAAACAAAAACACACCCATCTCAGAGATGGCTTTTTTTTAAAAAAATTGTATATCAACTTTGAAATAAGGATTTGTTTTTAACTTCAGCTCCATTGGATGATTGGATGATATGTAGAGACAGGTCCTCCACCGCACCCTCTGTTGGTTTCCCTCAGTGGCTTAATTCCTTCTTTATGGTTTTTAAAATGTCATGCATATATTAAGATTAAAAAGTGATGGTGTTCTTGAGTGTCTTTGTAAAAAAAGAACAGCTTGTTTTTGCCCAACCGTAATCAGAAGTGGTGGTTTTTCATTTGAAGTGGGTGGACTAAGTGAACATGAAGAAAAAAGCAATCTGCCTATCTACTTATCTCTGAGTTCCCATGTCCTGAGTCTCCTTCACACTACACAGTTATGGCATTTGGATAGCACTTTAACTCCCATGGCTGCATCCTATGGAATCCTGGGATTTGTAGATTGGTGAACCAGTAGAGTTCTCTGACAGAAAACTATAAGTCTTTCACAAAATTAGACAATATGCTTTCAGTGCTTTCAGGTGCGATGTGACGTAAGAGATGATGAGGGCCAAATTTGATGTAATACCATTCATGGAATGAACAATCGAATGAATGGCTTTTTGGAAGTAAATTCCAAGAATTTTTGCGGGCAGTAATGATCCAAAATTGGACCTGTTTAGTATGCCATAAGAAGGATTTCCCCTTGGGTCTTTTGTTGCAGCTCTGAGCCAGATCTGAAGCTGGGGATGTCTGCTATTTGTATTGAGGTGGGAAAGAGTTAATTTCTCCCCCAATGAACATAGCATATGTGGGGAAGCCACTGGATTGGGACCAGAACATAGTGCAGAGGTCTCATTATCGCCATCCCAGTATGTTAGCTGAGATGGAGGTATACCTGCATGTTCCATTTTAAAAGCCATTCTTAAATTGCTAATTTTTTACATGGTATCTTGTCTATTTTGGTCTTTGCAAGGATCCTCTTTAAGGTTGGCTGACCATTGCTAATTACTCTCCTGTGCCAGTCACCCTCTGGGCAGTAACTGCAAATTAGGAAATGGCAGATATATCAGAAATTACTGGGTGAATGAAAACATTTATATCATTCATATATCTAGGCCAGACTGCTTGTATATGAACCACACAATTATGCATAGATACTACGTTTGCCTGGACATCATCTGCCTTTATTTGGGATGAAAGGGGGAAGGAGATAATCTTATTAGCAGTCATGAAAGTTACAGTTACAGGGACAAAAATACATGTCCTGAAAGGTTACCAAATGGTACAGGATGCTGTTGCTTATATCAAGACTTGTCTCCTACTAGTGTCATACCGGACATGTGCTAAAACCTTATTTTTATTCCTACAGGCATCACATGGGGTAAGATTGTGTCTCTCTATGCTGTAGCAGCTGGCCTTGCTGTGGACTGTGTAAGACATGCTCAGCCAGCCATGGTCCATACCATTGTGGATTGCTTGGGAGAGTTTGTACGCAAGACATTGGTGACCTGGATGAAGAGGAGAGGAGGCTGGGTAAGAAGTAGCACTGCCTATCAGGCATGGAGAATATGAAACCCTCCCTGATGTTGCGAGAACCGCATGATATCTAGACATCCTTGATATCTGTTAGCTGTGCCAGCCAGGGATGATGGGAGTTGCAGTCCAACAAGAGCTGGAAGCCACACATTCTCCATCCATCCCAAGCTGTAGTCTCTAAAATTGGAGGTTCAAACTGTGGAAATATTTTTGACCTGAATAAAAACACAGTGATCTCAGGAACTACCAGCAGTCATACTGCAAGCAAACTCTGGGCAAAGTTCTCTGTTGTGGAGTTTTGCCAGTCAACTCTTCTTCTATCCACCCCTGCCCCTCAATGATCCCAGGTTATACTGGCTTTGCGTGTCTCTCTAGCAGCTTTGCAGCTTACCTATGGCAGCCCTGAGACTATATTTGCCATTGACGTTCCTGCCCATATTTGTCATTGACGTTCCTGTTCCATTCATCTAATTGGCTCTCGACCTGCTACCATCTTTTTCATAAGTCTAGTCCTCATGCCTTAGAGGCTCGCTCAGAGCTTCTGTTGAACATGTTGTGATTGGGATGCCACTTGGCTTTGAGGTCTCTGTGAGAGAACTAGGGCATGGCTGTCTAGGCCACCTGCATAGACCTGCAAGCTATTAGGGAATGGACAGAAATATCTTGTGTGGCCTTACCTGATACAGTTTTACTATGTCTTGTGTCAGATGGGGGAAGTCTGTGCCTCTTCAGATGTTTGGCATTGAGTTGCACCATCCCTGACCATTGTGATGCTGCCAGTGAGAGCAGGAGTCTGAAGGGATAGGGGATCTTGTCTTATATGAATACAGAGGAGCAATCCTCTAAGTCAGGAACAGGCAGTTGTGAATATCCAGACTTTGTGGGGGAGTGGGCTATAACTCTCATCAGCCTGAGGCAACAATGCCAGTCCTCAGGGATGGTGTCACTCAGTGCCAAACATTTGGAGGGCCACAAGGTGTTTCAGAATGGTGAGCTGACAGTTTTCTTTCTCCCTATCTTGTGCATCTTTCAGTGAATGTTAAATGCATGGAATTGTGATTCAGAAACCATGCTGATCATCTTGACTGTTAACTCCTGTCAGTTCTAGCCAATGGTGAGGGATTATGTGGCTTGAAGTTTCAAAAACATAGGGATGGTTACAATTGGTTACCCCTACTCTAATTGTAAAGGAACGCATCTCATAGAGCTGTGTGCCAGCACTGAAATGCCCCAAAAGGATGATGTGCAATCATCCTGTAGCCTTGTGTGTGTTAGTGTTATGACAGGAAGGCTCAGGCTAGTTAAGAACATTCAGGCAGCATTTGACCTCCTACTGTAGGCCTTAGGAGTTATGATTGTAAGACAAGCAGTATGTGGATCTCATGGTATTCAAAAGTGGTGATTATATGGGGGAAGCTTTAAGGAGGTATTTAGGATTCTTGACAGTGTCATAGAGTAATGTTTCTCAAGTCATCTGCCAGGTGAACCTTATTAGATCTCAGGTTTGTGGTACTGAATATTACATGGAAAACACAGCTCTGAGAAAAGTACACTTCTCATTCTTTTTTCCTTTCTAGACTGACATAACGAAGTGTGTGGTGAATACGGATCCCAACCTCCGCTCCCATTGGCTTGTGGCTGCCATTTGTAGCTTTGGCCACTTCCTGAAGGCCATCTTCTTCGTGCTGTTACCAGAGAGATGAAGTCACATAGCCCATGGAAGCTCCCATCTTCTTCTCATAGGCATAGCTGGCAAAGAGAGAAGGGGGAAGAAATTAAATGAAGGGAGCTGGGCAAACTTTCATTCTTCTGACTCTCCCAGCTGCCAGACTGCAAAGACTGTCTTCATCCATGATGGGGAAAAAAATTCTTCAGCTCACTTCTTGCAGCAATTACCCTGTTCACTTTCAGAGTGGCTTAGGATTATGTTCACTGGTTTGGGAGAATGATGGGTTTGTAGCTGTTATTTATTTGTTTCCTTGTGCTCCATTTTTATGCAGGAAAAAAAAGAGGTAAGAATCATAGTTAGAGCTGCTGTCAAGAAGAAAACTGCACCCTTCATTTGTAATGTATCAACTATTTCTTCGTTTTTGGTTACTCAACTTCTCCAGCCTTTCCTGAGTCTTGGCTAAAGGTGTAAAATGGAGGGTTTCTTCAAAAGCATGATTTTTTAATGATTCTCTTATAATATAGAATCATCCCAGCTGTGGTACCCTTTCCCAAAGGGGGAGCCAGACAAAGATTGAGTAACTTGGACAGCAGATCTGGCTTAGTAGATTTTTCTTACTTACATGGAGTATCAAGGAAAGAAGATCAGGAGTCAATTAAAAAAAAACAACTTCTGCTCTTTACCTAGTGGAACAGAAGAAAACAAACTGCAGCACCTTTTAAAGTATACTAACAAAAGAGATTTAACTGGAGCATGAGAAAGTGAATGTGGGATGCAGGAGATCCCATTAGGAAAACATGCTGTATGAATAGGGGAAAAGACTTATCTGTGAATTGTATCCACTGCAGTGCATTTACCATGTGCAGTGTATGACTTTTATTTCTGTTGTGGTAAATAATAAATGCTGATGGAATATTTCGTTTTGTGAACCTGGGACTGTTTCTAAAGTCTGGAAGCAACCCCAAAATGACAGAGGATGCTCAGTGGTTGTAGAATACTGACTGTGAAGTAGGGGTAAGATGAAAATATGGGTGATGGACTGCAACAGTTATTCTCCAGGCTAATAAACATGTATGCAGACCTTTGTTAAAAGGCAAGGAAGTTCTGTCACTTTAAGGTAGGGATGAGATTAATCTGGCCTTCCAGAAGTTATTGGACTACCATGCCTAACTTCCCAGACCATTGGCTAGGCTGGCTAAGAATGTTGGGACTTTCAGTCCAACATTATTTGGAGACTGCATAATTCCCGTTCTGACTTTACCTGTAAGAAACACTAGTCTACCATGGAAGGGGTAACTAAACAAGCAGCTCTCCTGAGCTGAGATCCCAAGAACAATTTTACATCCTCTTTGAACTCTTGAACGGTGAAGTGGTTGGATTACAGTTCAAAGGGAATGTTAGAAAGGAGAACTAACTCAACAGAACCTTAATTCTTTAGAACACACAGACTGTTACATGTGCCATGTGCTCCTAGAAATGGGGAAGCAGAAGTAGGAGTGACATTAGTCAACTGCAATGGACAAGATAGGGTCTGTTTCTGTGAAAGCCACAGCCTCCTGCTGACATGAAAACCTGGATGCAATGCTGGAATCAAGGCTCAACTTTCACAGGATCTTGCAGAAATGAAGCACAAGTAGGACAGTCTTTCACTTTGCAAAGAAATACATTTCTGTCACTCCATTCCTGCAGCACCTGAAAAAGGGCAACTATAGGCACATCCATATTATTCCCATGTACCAATAGTCCTCTTCAATTGAGTGTTCATTAATTCTCAAAGTGTAAATGGTAATGAGTTTCATGTAACCTCTTATCCTCAAAGTTTGTATGTTTCTCCCTGAAGGTTGCAATTTGAATGGAAAATTTAACTAAGTGGTGGGGAATCTTAAAAAAATGTTCACTTGGTGCAGTTGTTTTTGTGGAAAATTGCCTCTTTCTACTTATTTTCCTCCCTGCAGAATGGGAAAAGATGCAGGTATTCCATAATCCACAAAGTTAGGCTGTGTGTACAGTTTTCAGAGAGAGGAGTAGAAGGAGGGAGGAGTATAGAGGTCCCTTCCCTTCCCATTCACTACTTTCCACATTAGAGTGCAGCATTTTGGAGAAAGACGGTAGTGGCAAGAACTCAAAAACTATGCAACACCAGATACAATTTTACACTTTAAAAAGCTAGCGCTCCTGCTTTCTACATGGCAATAGAAGCAGAAAGACAAAGGAAGGCCCAAAGATTCATAAATATCCAAGCACAAGGAAAACAGTTTTCAGCAGACCATCCATGGACTCTGTTGAAACCAATATGATATGATGGTTCAGTGTTTCTAAACCAAAAGAAGAGCTAGAAGCAAGGCACATATCAACTGGGGCTTCTCTTTTATATTTGCTATCCCTTCCATAGAATTATACAGGGGTGGGTGGGCCATTATCAGTGTGAAACAACCCATTGTTTTCCTACCGCTGCTTCCTTTGCTATTTTTTTTTTTTAAAGATTAAGGAGAAAGGTTGAATAGCTACCCACAATACTCCTTTTTATTGGTTGCGTTAGAATAGGGGTAAGAAACTGCAAAGGGGTCGGGGGGCATCTTCCCAGCCTGCACCCAGCCAGCAGGTTGCACAAGCACATTTTGGCGCACACAAAGTGACACAGGGTCACTTCTGGCCTCCATTTTCGGCTGATTATTATTTTTTGTTATCAGAGGAGGGGAGGGGAAGCAGAGCACTGCATTTTCAGGCAGTTTGGTGCCTTTTGGCTGGGTTTTGGGCAAAAAATCAGTTGACAATTGGTCCCCCCAAAATTAATTTGGGGGGTAGTTTGGGGGTTTGGTGTAGGTATTGGGGCTGCACTTAGGGCTTTCAAGGGTTGCATGTAGCTTGTAGGCTGCACTTTGCCCATTGATTACCATGAGTTATCCATCTAGAAGTACCCATGATCTCTTTTGATAGACTACTGATTGAACAGCTGCTGTAAGCACTCTTTGTTTTGTCTTGAGTATAAAGTCCAAACTATATATATGATACAAAGGGTTAATTACTGGATCTTCCAGGTTGCTTTGCATTTCTCAAAAGTAGCCATAAGGCACACCTGGAATTTGAGAGGTGTGCTGTTTGTTCAATCACAGAACTCCTACTTGGCATTAGCAGCAAAAGATAAAACATGCAGGCCCAATTCAAGTGCCTTTACATTTTTTCCTGCATAGCTTTTGTAGAATGGGACAGGCCATTGTTTCACCAAGAAAATCAATACTAAAGATGGATTAAGATCTCCCATACCAAATCAGGAGATCAATCCTATTGCTTTTAGGAAAGAAAAAAAAATTAGTCAGGGATCTCCTGTATTCTAATGTAGCTTGGCCACAACGTATTAAAATGTTCAGTATGATTTATCAGCCTAACATCCTCTCTACATTTTTTTGGCTGCTAACCCCTACCGTACTGATTTTCAAGTAGTTTTAATGAAATATACCAACATTTCCTGTTCCGTTAAAGAAATGAGAGTATAATCATTTGTCACTATTAAGTTTCCTATTTAGCAGTGACCTGCGTGGTGTAGGGGATGGGAGTGAAGCACAGAGGCCTGAAGGTCAAAATCCAGCAGAAAATTAAGTTTCCAGAATTTCCATTGAATGTGTTAAGACATTTCTGGCCAAGTATTTCACTGGTAACCATCTTGTATAGCGGCACAGGCTGCATGAGACAGAAGGTGAGGCCACATTATAAGCTGCTCTGTCACACAAAATAATACAAAGTACTGGATTAATATAAATATTTTGGGAAAGCAAGTGAAAAGATGTCTCTAGGGTAACCTGATCCCACCTGGGATGTTTTAACTGCAACCCTTCAAACAGGTTGTCTTCACTGGGGATGATGCAATTGCAGTCCAGCACATCTGGAGAAAACCAGGTTGAAGAAGTTTTCCCCTGGGCTAAAGAAGAAACTTGTCTTCCTACACAATCTGTCATCCGGCACACATGGGTTCTGAGTTTGTTAGGAGATTACAGGCAATGACAGGTTTGTGTGCACTTCCCAGATACTAATGTTTACCCATCCTCTCACCTGTCACTTGACAGTGGACCAGAGTGGCGCACCACAGACCTGACATCCCTTGCAATGGCCTCATACAGCAACTGCTCATGTACTAAGGAACTCCCTTGTTGGGAAGCTGCACCAAGGATCACACTCATAATACTTTAAGCTTTCTTATCGGTACAAAAACACTTATGTTCAGCATTATGTTCCAGCGCTTTAATTGCATCAGTATTGTTAAGCATAAAGTGCTTGGAAGGTCTAATTATTCCTATTGATGATCATAAAAGATCAGCTGGATTAAGCAACACAAAAGGTTTTTTTTCCCTATTGTCAATGTCTCAATTTGGCAGCCATTAATTCATTCTTAAATGTTTTAAGAAGAACACTGAGCGACAGAGGTGGTTAGTCCATGTGGTAAAACCAACATGTGGACATATAAGTTGACCTACAGTACAACTGGATGTATTGAGTGATCATGTGACCATGGATGGCTTAAAGCATACTCTGTAGTGTACTCTCTGTGCTTCTGCCTACCTACTTTGGGAATCTCAGTAGTACCTACAGGGCAACGACACAGACACCACGCAAGGCAACTGAACAATATCCTGTCTTTTCAGGTCAGTTTATGACTTTAACTGGAGATCAGATTAGTCATACTCTGAGTATTACAGGAAGGTACTATAATAAGGACAAAGGGCATGTGGTTGACCAGAGTTTATCTGCTAATCTACTATGCTATATAAAAAGTGTGGTTCAGCTTCCACAGCTGAACACTTCAGTTGATGAGGCAATAAAATACTAAGCAACAGAATAAGCAAATTAAGTACATTGACAGAACCTTATAATATGTTAGCATTTACAGAGACTGGTTTAAAAGTTACCTCCAAAGAATCTAACTTGCTCAGTTTTGGTGTACGCTATCAAACTGGTACTGAAACTTATGTTAAGCTTTGAAACAACAGCTTAAAAAACAGAGAGAATAAACTGGGTGTGTATGCTCGTGCTCCCTCATCTATTCTAATTGCTCCCTTATCGTCCTGTACTTCCTCTTCTTAAACAGATTTGTTGTGGCATGCCCAAAAGCAGGGGGAGAGCAACCTTGAGATTGTATAGTGAAGTATCCGGTACTGTAAGCATCACAAACATCCCAGAGATGTTAAAAGAAACTAGTGATGGGTAGTGGATAAATATTTTTGCTACACTATTAAGGAAAGGAAGTGCAATTGCAGAAGACAGTGTTGAGGAAAAGGGATGCTATGAGAAGTATTTGATTTTGATATTGCCTCATTGTGGTGTTGTACATTATGTTAAAAGCTTCTTTCATCGATAAATGGATAGGGTTGATTTTATTATAGGTGGCAATAAAATGCCTTGGACATTTTTAATGCAAACAGTGGGTATCAATGTAAAAACCATATCCACTGTTCCAAATCCCTGATGTTATTTCTTCAGTGATCTTCCTCATATGTGATATTTTTTTGATAATATGGCACGTAGATGATTTTTTTTCTCCATTGGTACCTCCGTTATATATCTGTGGATCAAGTGTACATTATTCCCCCCCCCGCTCCAAAAAAGGCAGAAAGATTTAATTGTCTTATTCAACAGGACTTTGAAGACACTGCTATAAACAAAATCATCACCCAAAGCATTAGTAAAAACAGGAAAGGCACTATTCATAGGCACTGCTCAGCCCATTGCACATTTTTGGTCCTTCTACTCTGCCAGTTTCAAACAACCATTAATACTTTCTCGGTTTAGTTTGCATTTCCATCAAAGCCAGGATGGGCAAGTACATGAGAGGGGCAGGGGAAATTTTTTGCAATAGCACAATACTATCAGGTGCACCAGGGTGTTCAGGCACATTGGAAGGGAGTGTTCTGGGTGACGGGATGGGCAAACTGCTGGTTTTGGGCAGTCTGGGGATGAACGTTACCTGAATATCATGGCAAAAATGGGAGGAGGCTCAGGGGGTTCAGGCATGGAATTCAGGGGCCACATGTAGCCCAGGCCCCACACTTTCCACTACTCTGGATTAGATAAATGCATAACCATTTATCATAAAGCACCATGCTTGTAAACTGTTAAAATTGCTAAAAGAAAACTCAAAAGACTGGAAGCCCCCCCATCATGGCCACATTCCATAAAGAATAAACTTTGGAAGCTTCTTTAATGAGTGCCCACATAGTTGTTTCTAATGCAACACCACACCATTTAAAGCTACACCCTTAAAAATAAAGGCTTTTTTTTTATTGGCTTTGTTTGCTTTAAGTCTAACATTACAGAAACTTCAGAATAGACTCCTTCAGCAACTGTAACTTCTGTTGTCAAGTATGAACTGGGTCATGAAGATGTAAAGTCACCGTGGTTTTCTTCCAAGCTGCTTCTGTTCTCTGTTTCTTGGCCTCAATGCCTCTATCGTGAAACAACTTCCCTTTGTTTCAAGGAGTCACTTTCTTGTAGGTAATGTGAAGGTGCTGAGTCATTGGCTGTGTAGTGGTTGCCATGGAGACTGTCTGTTCTAGCTTCCCATCAGAATTGAGCCTGAATTTTCTAGTAATCTAAGAGGGGGGGAATAGAAAACACATGGCTTATTATCTGATCCTGTTTATAATTCAAGAAATAAAACAACAGTAAAGTAAACCATGATGAAAGGGCCTGAACAAATCCAGCTATTTCCTCAGTAATGCAACTCTTGCAAAATTCTGCAAAGTATTCAGACATGTTTAATTCTTCCTGTTCTCCAAAATACAGAATAGTATTAGAAAGGGACAGATAATATATTCCATAAAATCAGCAAAAAGTAAATTTTTGGAAATAAAGATCTTTTCAGAAGTTTTGGTTCCATGGTGGACATCTGTATCCATCCTCTTCTGGAATCTGCATTCAAAGAAAGAACATGAAGGAGAACTTGTAATACAGAAAGACTACAGATGATGGGCCCTTATCACCCCTTTTTTGTGCTCCACCCAATGAAGAACCACAACAAAAAACCACAGCAATTCAGCAGCTCATTCTCTTTGTGGCAAACTGCTGAATTATCTTGCGAGTACAGCCAAAGTTATTAGGCTAGAAGATCCTTCTTCCCCAAGTTACTAAAATACAATCAGCTTCCCAACCCATGGCTAGTGGCCATGCTGGCTGAGGGGTTCTGGTTGTTATAGTCCAAAAGAGTAACCTTTTCAAGCCCTGCTCTGAAGGCACAAGTGTGCATCCTGAAAAAAACAGAGATGGTTTAACTTTTCCACAAAATTGGAAATGGGAACAAAAAAACACACACGCATGCCAAGCAGTCAAAGAAAACAAATACACTGATAAATAATTGTGACCTCCTTAGCGCTGTGCCTCATCTGACCACTGTTTTTGTCAAGCCATATATAAGCCAAGTATCAATATTCAAAGCCAAACGTAATAGAATAGAAAGGATGGACTACAAGCTGTCAGGAACATCATTCCAGATGAACCACAGCAGACCTAATCACCAAGGTTTGCCACTTTGTTCTCACACACAACTACTACACTTTTGGTAATAACATATACCTTCAAGTTAACAATTCTGCCATGGCCACATGCATGGCACCACAATATGCCAACATCTTCATGGCTGACGTGGAATAAGGCTTCCTTAACTCCTGCATCCAGAAACTTCTCCTCTGCCTGAGGCACATTGATGATATCTTCATAATTTGGACTCATGGAGAAGACTCACTCAAGACATTTCACCAGAATTTCAACAACTTCCATCCTACCATCAGTCTCAGCCTAGAACTATCAAAAGAACAAGTTCACTTTCTGGACACCACTGTACACCTATACAATCAACATCTAAGCACCACACTATATCACAAACCCAATGACTGCCTCCAGTTTTCCCCTCAACACATACCAAATCCATACTTTATAGTAAAGCCCTCCAATACAATCACATCTGCTTGGGCTCATAAGACAGAGATGCCAAACTCATGGAATTACAACAAACATTCCTCAAACTACAGTACCCACCATATGAAATTAAGAAAAACAAACAAAAACAAAAACAAAACAAGATCAAAACAAGGAAAGACTTGTACTCAGGATTAATCTATTACAGAACAAAATAAAGACAGGAAATGGCAGGACCTCACTAGTGGTCACATATACCTCCCAGCTGAGATCACTCTCATGTATCATCAATGAACTACAATTTATTCTGGACAATAATGCTGTCCTCTCAAGGGCTCTTTGTGGCAGGCCTTTACTTGCCTACACACAGCCTCCCAATCTCAAACAATTCCAGTGTGTCTGCCATATTTGCAGGGGTTCTGCTCCAGGAATCTCTGCATAAAACAAAAAAAATGCAAAGCATGGCATCCCATTATCAATGTCAATGGATGCATATCAATGTCAATGTACACATGCCTGGAGCAGCATGGGTGTGCATCTGCCATGTCCACTGACTATAAGGAGACGTGATGCTTTGCGTGACCTCGCACATCTGCATGTGGAGATCACATGAAAGATAGGCCAACTGTACTTATCTACAAGAGGACACACAACATGGATGGGGAAATGAGTACAAGACCAGATGCTAACTCTGGCCACACATCTATCTGAGAAATGTCTTCACTGAACCTAATCACATAGCCTCTAGATTTTCCTCTAATGTGATATATGCCATCCTCTGCCAACAATGTCCTTCAGCACTCTACACTGGGAAAACAAGACAATCTCTGGACATAAATCAGATTTAGGAATGGGAATACACAAAAAACAGTTACAGAACACTTCAGTCTTTCTGAACATTCCATCTTGGACCTCAAAATAGCAGTCCTTGAACAACAACAACAACAACAACAACAACAACAACAACAACAACAACAACAGAAGAAGAAGAAGAAGAAGAAAAGAAAGAGAAACAGCAGAACTGGAATATATCCACAAACACCAGTCCACAAACAGTGGGTTGAACAAAGACAATGGTTAGCTGGCCCATTACATATATAGTAACGCTAGGTAACACTCCAGCCTCTTGAGAGCTATCTTGCCCACTTTATCACACATCTCTTTCTGGTTCTCAGCCAACATCACTATATTCGAATAATTCCCTCCATATGGTTATCTACTCACCTTGGCTTTAGGTAATATCTTTCCTCTTGCCTTTGTTCCCTAATGACCATTGTTAAAATCAAACTTTTCACTTCATCACAATACCCACAAATTTTGCATTTCTATTGCTATTCCCACATGCCACCTTAATCCTTCATGGCTACAAAGGTCTATTCCTAGGCACTTCATTCTAAGCAGCTGATGACGTAGACTTACGTCTATGAAAGCTTACACTACCAATTTCTTTCCCTCTGTTAGTCTCAAAGATGCTGCAAGATCCCTCTGCAAATGGATCCAAATTAATACAGCTGTATCTTTGAATGACAGAACAGAATTGAATTTCTCTCAAAAATGAGGACAAAATGAATACCGTACTATTCAGCAGCCAGGCTTTGCACCCAACAATTTAAGATTGGACATCAAGCCAACACATTCAGAGCACAACGTGGCAATGCCCTCCAGCAAAGTCCATCCACTTATTTCAGTAAAAGATTTAGCCACATAATCCAAGGTTTTGTGTATGTTAGTCAATGCCCTTTGTTTATCTGCCATTCTTGTAAATGGAAAAAGTGGCAACAACCAGGACTGCAGGAACTCGGCCGAAGAAACATGGTCAAAGTTTGTTTCACTGAGCAAAAAAATTTATTTAGTATAAAGCAATCAAAAAAGGAAAAACTTGATTAGTTCAGACTAATGGCTCAAGCATATTGAAGCATACCTTGTGAGGAAACATACACACAAATGCATTTCTTATCCACACATCAAAATATCAAATATCAAAATATCTATGAGTAAAATACTTTGCCTTTTAAAAACAAACTGCTTGAACATTATCATTTTTTACATGCCCAGGAATAGTCAAGTGAAGATAAAATGGTGAAGATGAAAAGGAAAGGCATATATTGTTTTACTGGGATGCCTCTCCACAGGAAAGACCAACAGCTGCTGGAAGTTGGCTTCTTTCTCAAACCCAGCACAAACTGCAGAGTAACCCTTTGCCTATAGCTATCCTCAAGGGATAAGGCCTCAGTCACCAGCTAAAGAGGGAGAGATGCCGGGAATTCAACCCACTCTCGTCCATGTAAAATACCCAAGTGTCTCTGTAAGCCACTCAAAGCCTTTGGGATAGAATAGGATATAAACCAAACAAACAAACATTGGTCACTATGGAGTTTATTTATTTCAGTGTCAGGAATAGATTACAATTGAACTGTTCATAGTTTATTGGGATCTTGTTATTTAATACATAAATGTTTAACCAACACTGACATTTGCCATGCTTTTCAGATAATTTGTTTTTAAGGTGAACTCAGACTTTGCGTCTGCTTTTGGGTGTTTCACTTGATGGATAAACCTGAGCACCTTCATCCTTATGTAAAGTTTATCATAAATTACTTTGATTTATATTGCATTATAAGGATTTATAAACAGGAATCATTGGGTATGTCTATATGTGTGTGCATGTATCTCTTTCTGTCTTTCTCTGTGTACACAAATATATATATATATTCTTGGTGGTACAATAGAAGAGTGGATCTTCTGCCAAACACAAAAGAATAATCATTTCTGACTGGAATAGAAAGGCTTTTATTAGGAAACTTGCCTCAAGGCGCCTCAAAGGCTCCTCCCTAAACTTCAAACCCCAGGATTCCATAGGATGTTGAAAATGGAATAATAGTGTTATAACAGTCTAGAGCAGAAATGGCCTAAGGATCATCATAAGTCAGAAACTACTTGAAGGCAAACAACAACAACAACAAAATCTGGTCGTAATAAGCAATAAGGACAGAAGAAGATCAGGGTTCTTGTAAGTGGCCAGTGAACCACAAGAAGGCCGAGTATACAAAAGGCCTTAGGGAGATATGTGTAACTTTGCATGTTATGGGTTTGTGTGGAGGCAGCTGCTATGAACAATGAGCAGCATGAGAGATCAGTACACATTAGGCTATGCAGGGCATCTAAGGAATCTGGTCCACGACATTTTTTAATAGTACCTAATTAATGCATTATCTATTGTTGTCCAAAAATCATCAAGACACCAATACATACTTCCCCTACTCCCCTACTGAAGAATCACCAGACTATAGTCACAGCTGCACATGAATGTTTCTGTGCATAATAAGCTCAGCTATCACCTAGCACCAAAGCTGAGATGAAAGAAGAAAAAAAAAAGGAAGGAAACTCAAGAATAGCTTAAGCTGGTAACAGACATAGTAGCAGCACTTGATACTGGCTGGGTCTGGGGCTTCTTCTGTAATACTATTGTGCATCTGACAGAAAATGCAATGTGGAACACTGGAATTACATACTACTACAGCCCAGCAATACATCAAAACACTCAGACTTCTACCAGAGTCAAGCTTCTCTCTTCTCACCAGACAACTCTGGTGTCCTACAGTGCCTGGCTTCATTACAGCCTTTAAAAAAAAACACCCTGCAACGTTGAACAATTGTTAGATGGGTGCACAGACTAGCAATCAATCTCAATAGACTTGCCAGCCTCTAGAATCCCCAGAGGTTACAAACTGTGGCCACCAGTTTCCTTAGTATTTGTTTTGCATTCTGTTTCACTCACTTGAGCTCTTTGAATCTAGAGATGCTGCCATGGGATCACACAGGATTCCACCTTTTAAAACAATTCTCATATTTCTAGCTAGTGCTCATAAGACTTCTAAAGCCAGACTTCCATCTTTGGATTATCCACAGATTTTTTTTTTAAAAAGCACCTGTCTCTTCCCCTTCACAAAGTCCTATTCTGCCATTTGATCATGTACAGAAGTGACACCGACTATGTTAGCGCAGCTCAAGATCTCGCAGACTGTACCAGGTTTGTAAGGCTATGAGTGCAATCCCAAAAGCAGGCCTGTCATCCAAGAACAATCTTAGGATAAGCTAAGTATAAAGATGCTTGTCACGAGAAGGATGGCCACAGTGTGATGAATTAATCATTGCAATTATGCATGGAAACAGCTGTAATCTGCATTGGTGGAGAGACTGCCTACACTAAGCCAATCACAGATCTTCACTTTAAGGTATATTTTAGGCTCTTAATACAAGTTTTGGCCATCTTGTTGCACTGCTGAAGGTCTAAAGTATTATTCCTCAACCAGGAAGTCTTGCCTCTTTTTGTAGGGCTCAGTAGAACAAACACATTCTTTGATAAGAAGACAGAGAACACACTCAAAGCAGAAAGGCGCAGTCCACAGAATTTAAGTAGGATCTATTTTCCACATATTCCCTGCTGCTTTGAGATCTGCGTCTTTTAAAATAAGCAGGAAAACCGAGCAACAGCAGAGCCTCTGAACAACAAAAATTCAAAGGGCATATATACGACAAAGAAACATATGTGAGGGCCACTACCATCATCTTCTCTAATGGTGAACTTAAAACAGTGAGTGCATCACACTCTTTCAGCCCCAGAAAACCCTGTGATAGGTTTACCTTAGCGTAGCTGTAAGTCAGAAATAACTTAAAAGAACACAACAAAAACAAAATGTGCCTAAAGGAGCAACTTAAATGCTGCAAAGAACAGCCAAAACCGTTTGAGTGGCTCTAGGCTTCCTGAAATCATATTATTTTACTCAAACTTTAAACATAGATAATGTCCTCTCAGTTTCTCTTTTAGAACTAAACAAAAGGAAGTCTGTAGCTAGTACACCAAGTATTCATTTTCATTTTTCACCCTTGCAATAACTGGATGAACGGATGAACTTCAATTTCTTTAATACATGCAATGGACTTGGTTTAAATAAATGTCATTATAGTTTGGTAGAAATGTATTTACATATGATGCTTTATCTGTATTATAATGGTAACTCATATTCTGTAAACTTAACAAAGCAATAGTGGTAATTACAATAAAAGAGGAAAATAAAAATTATAATAGATAAAATATTTCATATATGTATATAGTTCTCAAGTATTGAAGGCACCTAACAAACATTCTCTCAATAACTCTTATTAAGAGCTTACATAATGTAGATTACCCAAAGTTATCTTACTGGCTGGACATATTGCATAAGTATCAGAGGGTGTGCAGTGGCACTGATTTTTGCAGAGTTTGTTGTGTTACAATCTGGGACTAAATGGATTCCATTGGGACTGTTGTCACTTGATGTATACAAGACATTCAGCACTGTGAAGGTTAAAAGTATTTTTTATCGTGGCACAAAAGCTAAGCAAAAACAAATTGGCATTTCTTGTTTGCACACGTGCTTTGCTGTGACCTGCCTAAATAAGCTCTGGTACAATCCTTCCAGAAGTCATAGAAGTAGTTGAATGGGCTGACCTATACAAAATTCCAATGCAACATGATCTCAAATGAAATATACCTGCTTCTCAATGGCTCCAGAGTTTGTTGGAGAGCATTTCAAAATAAACAGTATCATGAACACCAAAAAGCTATCAAAACAATTCTGGGATAAAGCTGTGCAGAAAATCTGATCAGGGTTCGGTTATCTCAGCTATAAAAATCTCATAGAGACTACTGAATCCATTATCACAAAATGGAAAGACTCAGTGAATGACAGCTGTTAATCTGCTTAGAAAAATGCTATTTACCAAGTCTTAATGATTTGAATAAGGACTGGGTTGGTCAGAGAAACAATCAAGAGGTAACTCTGAAGGAGTTGGAAATACCAGCTACTAAGATGTGACAAACTGTCCATGGGACAACTATCACACAGACTTTACACAGAGCCAGTGAGATGTAGTGGTTTGAGTGCTGGACTACAGCTCTGAAGACCAGGGTTCAGATCCTCACTCAGGCATGAAAACCTACTGGGTGACCTTGAACAAACCACAATCCTTCAGCCTCATTGGGAGGCAAAGGCAAACCCCCTATGAACAACGATGCCACGAAAACCCCATGATAGGTTTGCCTCAGGGTTGCCCTAAGTTGGAAATGATTTGAAGGCGCACAACAACAACAAGGCTATATAGAAAAGTGGCAAAAGGAAAGCCATTGCTGAAACAAACATATATCAAAGCCCATATAAAATTTACAGAAATCCATTGGAAGACAGAACAAACACGTGAGGAAAAGGTTCACTGGTCTGATGAAACCAAAATGGAACTTTGGTTTTTCTAAAAAACCTTATGCATTGCACACATCCGACAGTGTTCACTGCCCTGAAAATACCATTACCACAGTTAAACCATGGTGGTGGAGGCATTATGTTGAGGGGAAAGCTTTCCTCAGCAGAAACTAGGAAACTGAGGGAAAGGATAGAACCACACTTGGGGCAATTCTAGAGGAAAACCTATTTCCGTGTACAATGGACATGGGTCTGGGCAGAGGTTCACCTACTAACTGACAATGGCTTTAAATGCACAGCCAAAGCAATGCTGGAGTGGTCTAAAAACAACAACAACGATCCGGTCAAAGCTGAGACTTCAACCTGACTGAGGGAAGGCTTGGAAATTCCCCTGCACCAACAGTCCCCATCTAACCTGACAGAATTGGAGCAACTGTAGGACAAAGAAATAGACAAAAAATGAAGGATCGAGGGGAGCAAAACTGATAGAATTTTACCCAAGAATATTCACAGCTTCCTCTGTAATTTTTGCCAAATTTGCTCCTACCACATTTTGATTCAAGAGAGTGAACACTTACACTACCAAGAAGTGGCAATTTGTTTTTATATGCTTATTTACTTTACTTGTGTACTATAATAAAAATATTTTGCACCTGCAGCGTTAAAGATCTTGTGCATGTTGAGTGGTAACAATGCCAATTAGAGAGAGGTGCTCCTGAAGACTGATCAGGGAACAAGGATTCAACTTGCACTAGACAGGGTTACACTCTCACTGAAATGGGTCACACTCCCATTGAAATTGCAGCTTTGTTGCTTGGACATACTCTTGGATCCAGCCTGAAGGCCCAGGTTTCAGCTGTAACCAGGAATATACAGTAGTTGCAAAATTAAAACTAGTGCACCAGCTTGCCATTCCTGGAAATGTGAAATCTGGCCAGGGTAACACATGCCTTGATTTCTCTAACTTAGGTCATTTCTGCACTATACTGTTACAGTGCTATTATTCCACTTTCAACATCCTGTAGGAATTCTGGGCTTTGTAGTTCACTGAATCCAAAGAGCTCTCTAGCAAGAATTTTAAATGGCCCTCCCTAAACTGCAAATCCCAGAATTTCATGGGATGCTGAAAGTGGAATAGTAGCACTATAACAGTGCAGTGCAGAAATGGCCTTACTTCACATAAGGCTGTCTGTAGAAACTGTTCAGAAAGCTAGGCAGATCCAAAGTGGTCAGGCTGGGCAGGTAATTGGGGTTGGTTATAGGCACTATATCATTCCTTTGTTGAAAAACCTTAACTGGTCTGTTGCTGAGCATAACTGAAAGTGCTGATTATAACCTATGATTATGAGCTATAAAGCCCATGTGTCTTAGGTCCTGGCTACCTGAAACCTTGTATCTCCCCTTATGAGTCTGCCTCTAACACTGGCTTTCTCTCTGTCCCACTAGCCTCATAGTCTTGTCTGGTGAGGATACGGGAGACAGTCATCTTGGTACCTGCTCCTAGGCTATGGAACTGGCTCAACTGGCCCTTTCTCTGCTCTCTCTCTCTCTCTCTCTTTTTTTTTTGCCAGCAGGCAGGCAGGATTGTTTAATGCTTTTTAAACTTTTGTACCACATATTCTTTTTGCTATTTTGTTTTCATTCATATTGGTCTATATGCTATTGTTAGTCCTAACCAGAGTAGACCCACTGAGTCAATTAGATTTACCTACATGCTGACTCACCATTCAACAACCAATTCAATAAGTTTACTCTAATTGGGACTAACCCACAGAATTCCAGCTGTTGCAAGCTGCTTTAGATCCCATAATGGGAGAAAAATGAGATATAAAATCAAACAAATAAATAGAATGAATAGAATAAATATTTCAATTCCAGACTGGAATGCAACAAAATGTCGAAAAGTTAAAGGGGATGAATACTTCTGCAGAGCACTGTGAGTCCTGCCAAGTAAGCTGAACCTGAGCCAAACTTTATAAAAATACAAACTGGTAGATAGATAAATGTAAAAGAAAGTAAGAATGGAAAGGGGACTGAAATTATATCTTTCATCTGCTCTTAAATTTTGGTTTTATTTTTGCTTGCTTACACAGATTATTTTTATTGTAACAAACTCCTTAATGGAGAAACTAGGCACAAACGTATTAAACAAATGACCCAGTCGAGCTCCTAAAATTTTTGTATCCTGAAGGAGATGGCTGGCTGAAACTTTGAACAGAAGCTCTTCTGACTGGAGGTGAGTTGCAAGGTCACATTTTGTTGCCCCCCCCTCCCAACATCAAATGTTGACACCCTTCTTTACAAAGTATATAACAAGGTTGGATTAGTATTTTACATTTCCAGTTCTTCTGGTCTAGATAACAGATAATCTCATACTTTTCCTTTTTGCATCTAGGCTATTGACTGCTAAAAAGGGGTCCTCACTTTAAGTAAATGAAGCTGTGGCACCTCGGTATCATAGACAGCTGTTGGTATTTTCCTCAAGTTCTCCATTTTAAGTTTTAATAAATGAGGTGTAGTTGCTGACAACTAATTTTATCTTATATTTTGGTTTAAGCACTAAGCTATGCATTTATTTTCTGAACTGACTTAAAAGTTTTAGCTAATCATGTTGGAGTTTCAGTGGAACAATTATTTGATTTCTATGATCCTGATTTCCACTAGAGGGAGCAATGTGGGGACCAACAAAGCATGAACAGCCTGCAAGTCAGCAGGCACTGCATCAATATAGCATTTTTCTGCAGTACCTTCTAATACAAAGAATGGAAAGTAGTGGCAAATGACAAGATGAATGTAATTTTGTCATTATCTTTTATCCAAGCTTGAACTGTGCTTAACAGAATAAAATAGCTTAAGAACAGAATAGTTTTGTTGTAAATCTGACAATGAAGGGGCCACCCACAGACACTGTCAGGATGTTTTTATAGGGTTGTCTCAAAAAGTTTTTGGAAGTCTAATATGGGTTCAGCTTAGACCAACCACAGGTCCTCTTCAGCCATGTTTCTGAAGTCTTTCACAGATGGATTAACTGAATGTAGGAATGGCTAATGCCCCATTATTAGTGGTGGCAATAGTAGTATTTATGGCCAATCACTTTAAGGGAGGAGGCAGTGGTGCACTGTCTCTTACAGTGGCCTTCTCAAGTATTTTAGATCTTCATTTGTTGTTATGTGCTTTCAAGCTGACTCCAGCTTATGGTGATCCTATTCATTCCCCTTCCATCCCCCCTACGCCATCACTAATACTCAGTATTGCATCCATTCAAACTGAATGAAGAGAGATCCAGGACAGGGAAAAAGAAGTTAATACTTTAAAGCTGTTGTATTCCAGTCAATGCTGACTCCCAGGGTTGCCCCATCCCAAGGTTTTCTCGGCAAGATTTACTCAGAGGAGGCTTGCCAATGCCCTCCTCTTAGGTTGACAGAGTGCGACTTGCCCAGTGTTATTTGGTAGGTTTCCATGGCCAAGCAGGGATTTGAACCCCGGTCTTCCAGAGTCTAAATCACTACATCATGCTGGCTGTCGCTGCTTAGATACAAACACATCTTTCTGGGCGAGAAACAGATGTTCTGGCATGAAGTGGATCATGTACACCGCTGCTGAAGAACATCCAGCCCCCCAGGTGTTTTGACTTATAAATCCTCCCTAGCTCTTCCCAGGATAGCTAATGATAAGATACTGAGGGAGTTGTAGCCCATAACATAAATAAGGACAAAGGGTCCCCATCGCTGATCTAGACCGATTTCAGTTTGACTTCAGGCCCAGTCATGGCACTGATAATCTTCCCTGGTACCTTCTTTTGTGTTTATTCTTCTGACTTTCATTCAGCTTTCAGTATTCTTAACACAGCATCCTGGAGTGGTTCACCAAACTGGGTACAGCAGGCATTTTATTAACAACTCTGTATCTTATTAACATGACCAAGTGCTTTCCAGATAAAGGAGTCTTCTAGAGAGAACTAAAACCAGCTATGGAATATTGACTGTAGACCAACACATAGGAGAACCCTAAATTATCCTTAGAGAACAGAAAAGTGAATCTGAATTTTCTCTAGTCCAAGCTGCATAACCATCACATAATCATTTTGGAGTCAGTTTATCTCAGCAAGGGAATGTTATATCATAAACAAAAGAGGATGCTGCTTGTTCTGGTGTACAGCCTCATCCTTTCCTAGTTTGCTGGTACCAATTCAAGAAGGAAAAGGTCTATGGCATAGAACAATGAATAGGACTGCCACTGAATAGAGGTTTAAACCTGGAATGCTACACCACCATTAAACAAATTTTGCATCAGAGCTGTGTTACAGCTGGCCACAAGGCCAACATACACAGGCGAAACAGCTGATGGAGCAGAAGAAAGGAATCTTATGCTCTTTGAGGGCTCAGCAATGACAAAAAAGCCTGCAATGCCTGCAAAAAAGCTGGTGTCACTTATGATATTTCTATGAAAGTGAACAAGACTGCTGGGTAAGTGTCTTGCTATCATCTCCCACTTAATCCCTAGCCTCTGAAAAGATAGCAAGATTTCAACTAGATCTGTATCAAACAAAGGCACTTAATTGGGGTATATAATGTCTCCATGGAATACAGATGTAGTATTTCAAGAAATGTAGCCTGAGACTGAAATCCCTCTGCTCCCACTTCTAGAAAATATGCATGGGAAAAGGGAAATTGGTATATCCCAGGTACAAGTGCACACTAAGCATCCTTGCAGCTGAAGCTAAAAGGATAGCCAGGCCAGAGAGGGTGATCCCATTTCCCCAAAAGTGAGATTTGGAAATGCACTTCACCCTCATCCTGAATACCCTACGTTATACAAGACATTCATGTATCTATGGCCACAGGATGTCCCCACCCTCAGAATCTACATCTCATGTTTCTCTATTGCAGTGTTCTTCTCTGTTGAGCTACCAAACAGTTCCTAATGCTGAGTACTTTTTGTGCGGCTTTAGATTTTAGGGATTAAGTGGGAGATGTTAGCTTGGGTATAATGGCCACCCAGGATAGAGAGAGACAATAAATTTCCCATGTGTGCTCACAAGAAGGAAGAGATACAAATTAAGTTCAATATACCATATTCAGGTGGAGAGGACAAAGAGCAAGATTCAAAGACAAACCCTTAAAGACTGTGGATATTACGTATACAAATGAAGATGCCTCTTACTGGCTTCTAAAACAAAGAATTGTACTCTTGCATTTATATTTAGTTTACAGAACTATATCATTTCTTATAATAATAGTTATATACAGTTAATAATTAATAATAGTTACATGTGGAGTCACAGACGGAAATATAAAAGCTCTTGAGGAAACTTGGTTGAAAGGATGCCTCCCCCTCTTTCTTAAATGGCTCAATAAACTGCATCACTTTATTAGAGAATCTTATATAATAATTTATTAAAGAAAGAGAGATCTACCTATCTCTTCAGACAGGTAATAGGATGCTGAGTATCTGTTTATCACAGTTATCAACCACCAAGACCACACTTAAGCATACTCACTTGCTCTACATGAGGTTTCTTGGCAAATGAGATCCTTGCTACTGAGTGGGAAGCTAAAGAAAGTTCCTGCCCATTTACTTCTCCTTCCTCCACCTCTACCAAACCTGGATCAAGAAGAGAAGTTATCAGTACTATTGAAGTCTACAAAACTGTAATAGCAAACAAGACCAAACACAAAACTATTGGTTTATAGAACAAACAGGGAGGAAAGGCAGCAGAGTACTTTAACTCCTTTCAGTCCAGTGAGATTTAAAACTGAATTTAAAAGACCTAATATAATTAGAGTATTACCTGTGTTCTGAGCACTGATGAAGGCCACCTTATTAGTGTCAGGTTTGATACGGATAAATCCACATTCTCTGTGCATCGGCTTCCTGGTGTCTGGATGGAAGGCGTTGAATCTGTTACAATACGAGGATATCAACATTATCATGTTTCTATAAACAAACTCTCCACAGAAACTGGGTATCATCCAGATGTACTTTTAGCCTCCTTTTTGTGAAAGAAATATGGGCTGTATACTCATGGATGTTCCCTCAAATCCAAGCACAGTCTCTATCTAGTTTTCTGAAGCCCTGTTTAAGAACGCTATTTACAGGAAGGTTATTGCCATAAAATTACTGGCTCTGAAAACAAAGCCTTGAAAATATTTTTCCATCCCTGATACTTGGGATCATTCTTTTAGCTATGCCTTTGTATGTTGAGATAAAGAACTGCAGAACTGTAATAGACAATACAGTGCAATGTGACAGTGTCATTCCTACTAAACACAAAGTTCTCCACTTAACCTATTCTTAAATGATTAAATTGGTAAAATGTGCTGGTTCTACACATCTGATCCAAATTTCATCTCCACACATAAGCACATTCTGCTATAACTACCCTATTACCTCTGTCACATATAGTATTATTAAATAACTTCCTACATTGTATTTCCTTATACAACGCAAGAAGGCTGTCTACTTCTGACCTAGAAAGTCCCTAATCTGCTAAGAGAGTAATATTTTAAAACGCATTTTTGCCTACAATCTAATCTACAGGAGTTCAAAATGATCAAATTAATGAAAATCTATCCCTCAGCTGGGCAACTCAATAGCAGGATTTCTATACATGTAGAGTAGTTATGTTGCAAACTAATTTTCAGAGCACATTGAACTTGCTACATTTTAAACTTAGTTTATATAACACACAATTATGAAAAGAAATAGCTTTGCGAAAATAATTGCCTGTACTATTGGAAACTTCAGGGAGATGTTTATGGACTTACAGAATATTGTAATTTAAACACCATCCCAACCCTTTCTGCAGTTTTTAAACATTATAATCCACCACATAAAATTCCAAGAAACATGTTTTTTTCTAAAACCAAAACAGAAAACAGTATTATATTCACAATTTTCTTTTTCTGTTTATACACAAATGGCTTTTCCTCAAGATCAGAGGAGATGGAAAACAACTATTTCAAAAATTCTTTGACAGGCTTAGAAGGAAATAAATCACATTTATGATCACATGTTATCTTGCTTGGTTTTGACCAAAGCTTGTTTGAAAGATTAGTAGATGGACCAAAAAGTTAACAGAAGGTTGTCCAAAACTCTTTTATCACAACACTCTCCACAACTGCTACTACTCCAAGCACGTACACACATAGCCTCAGCTCTTTCATTCTGCTGTTCTCAAATCCATCCTACAGCCACTGTTGTTTTTCATGTTGGTCTACGATATTTAAATTTGCATATAAAAACATTTGATAGTTTTTAAATTTGGTAGCCAAGAATTTCATGCTAGCTAATGAATAGGCTAATATGGAAAGCATCGCTTGCTGCTAGTTTGCTTGGCAGAAACCCAACCTCCTAGTCACTCTAAGAGTTTACCTCTTACCAAGGTTGTAATACTTTTTCCATCATTGCTTTTTGGAGCTTATTTATAAGCCCCATGGTCCTTAGATCTCCCCTCATCCTTGTTGACCTTGACCTAATGCAGTGTGGCTGTTACCTCCTCTACCATTTGTCCTACTCTTAAGTTTTCCATAGTGCAGGCTGGGAGCATTTGAAAGGGAATGGCAAGCTGCAGGAAAAAGTAAAACTACAGGAACTTTTAAAAAAAACTTTTTTGCCTATTCACTTACTTAAACTGTCTAGGAACCTAAATCTGGGTATTCTGCAACAAAATTATGGGGAACCTCTGAAGGTTTTTTCCCCTCCCACTTATATTTGAGGATGCTAAATATTTAGGGCTAATTGCATTGCTAGTAAAAACAATTACATTGATTGTTCCTGAACTTTATTTCCTATTTTACTCTATGGCATTAACCTTCTATCTATTACATTTGAATTAATGCCTGTCTTTGTACCTCATTGGCAACTAGACAGATATTCTGTGGAGCAATCGCAAATGAATCAGAGACTCTCATAATGACAACCATGGATTATTTTAAGGAACAGCCCTCTCAAACATGCTCCAAAATAAGAAAACTCACGAGAAATTCAGCATGGGTTGCCCCACATGAGAGATGTGTACTTCTTCAAGGTAATGAAAAGGCTTCATTGTTGGGAAGGTACCATCTCCTGGTGGGTCTGACAGCCAGGTGCCTAGCATCCAGGAGAGAGGCTCAATCACAGGGTTCAGCTGTGGGGCTTCTATGGAAAGAAACAGACTGAGAACATCAGACTGCACCAGATTTCCTGAAAACCAAAATTAGATCTGCTGCATCACGTCTGGCCATTAGGTCAAACCACATGGGATTTGGCGGCCATGGTTGCCACTGCTTTGGGTAATAGCTTTCATTTTGGCTGTTTTTGTATCATTTTACATAGCTACTAACTCTGCTTCCCAACACACTATTAACTTATGTTTGCGCACATACAAGCTTTGGGGTGAGACAAATTAAAAATTTAAAGATTACAAATCACACGGGGGGGGGGGGAGAAATGAAGGATAAATAACAACAACAACAACAAGAACAAAAATAGTTCTGACCAGACAGCTGCATGTTGACTCTTTGACTTCTGTTAACCAGAATATGCTACAGAGAACATTTGTGACTAGAGCAGTGGCACTGGGGAATAGGATGTCCACTCTGCCTTTCCCATTAATCTCAGCTGCAAAACAAAACATCACCAGTCTGTTGTCTAAACTCCTGAAAGGCAGCAGTGGGGGGGGGGGAGGGATACAGGCTTCCCTTAAATAGGGTTCATGAGGTTTTTAACGCAAGTACAGTGGTTTGAGCATTGGACAACGACCCTGGAGATCAGGTTTCGATTCCCTCCTTGGCTACAGAAACCCACTGGATGACCTTAGGCATGTTGCACAATCTCAGCCCCAGAAAACCCCACAACAGGTTCGCCTTAGGGTCGCCATAAGTTGGAAACAATCTGAAAGTAAACAACTTCAGTTGAGAAAACAGCATTGAGAACACGGCCAAATTATGGTGCCCGCTTAGATATTAGGGGAAAAAAATACAAAGAATGGCACTGATTTATAGGAAACTGTATATACTGACTTAGGTATACAATTGCAAATCTAAACATTATGTTTATAGTTTAAAACCAAATTATAACTTATTTCACTTGAGTGAACACTAAGATTGCCAAACTGGCTGTGTGAATACTAATTTTAAGTAAGTCTTTAAATAAGACTTGTACTGGACAACTCTTGAATTAAATCACACTTTTACAAATATGGCTGTCTTCTGGCAGATCTTCAAACAGAAGACTGTCCTTTGTACAAGAAGACATGTGGCCTCTGTACATCAAAACCACTCAATGCTGCTGCTCTGATTAAATTTGTAACCCCATCCCTATTCTCCTGCCTTTAAATAAAGACCTATCAAATAGTCAGAGCCTGGAGATCTGATTAGAGATTACAAATACTCAGTAACATGTAGCTTGGCCCTTGGTCACAATGAATCTGATTGGCATAGCACTTAAGTATCTGAGCTCAGTATCAGTACTAGTGGAACATAAATACAATTGGCCCTCCATGTTCACTAGGGCTACGGGCACAGGACCCTCACAAAAGTGGAAAAACTACAAAATGTATGTGTGTATGCGCATGTGCACATGTGTGTTTGTGTGGGAAGAGGTCCAAGGCATGGTAGAAAAAGTGGGCATCCAGGGTCCAAATCAGGTCAGGGAAAGGAGAGCGAAAGGAGGTGGGTTGGCATGGTGGCCCTATACTTTCTCTCTTTTGCCCATTTCCTTCCTTTGGTATGTTTATCAGGAAAGGGTTTGTGGTGCTGAAAAATCAGGCTGTGAGCGGTCCTTAGCTGGCCAGGCAGCAGCTGGTGGAGGAGGATCACAAGTGGGGTTTTAAAGGGCTGTGCAGTGTGATCCAAGCTGCTGAGAGAGACGGTTTGCCTGGAAAAGCAGCACTTGAGGTGGGAGAGGGCATGGCTTGGAGAAATGCCCAAATATTCAAATCTGTGAAAGTGAAACCCACAAATGCGCAGGGCCAACTGTAATCATTATATGCAGGACACAAAAATCACTAACTTTCCAGACCACCCACAGAATTTGTTTGCAAGAGACCCCAAGTCCTCACCTCTCCTATTACCTTGCACAGCAGTTGTGACTACTTTGCAAACTCAGAAGCATATACGTTAATGTACTATTCTTCCACTTTGTGCAAGATCTGGCTCTATTCACAGGAGATTAACAAAGACAATTAAAAGTGCAGAAAGCATGCCATATGACAAGGAACTGGGTATGTTTTGTTTAGAGAGATTAGGGACAGGCTTGATAATAATCTTCAAATATGAAAAATGTTTCTAGAGACAGAACAAACCATTGTCTCCCATTTCCACATACCAGAGACTATACACTTAAATTGCTAGTAGACAGGCTTAGATTAGCTAAAATGCTCCACTTAATTATAGAAGTTGGTTGGTAGAGACAGAGGAAGTTGTAATCACAATTGTGAAGCCTGATACAATTTATTAAGTTCTGCCTCTGTTGAATGGATTGGGCCATAAGCCTAAAACAACTTTCTATACCAAACACTGAGGATTAGTTCACACATAAATACAAAACCATGATTTGATGCAATGAAAGGCCTTAGGCCCTCATCATGCAATCCCTCCTTTCATACTGAAACACTAACCCTTCGCTATCTTACTGGTTGAGGTATCTACACAAACCAGCCATGACTTAACATTACATCTAGCCATACAAACAGCAATAAAAAAAGAGATATGATCCCACTGTGGACAGAAACCTCCTGCACTAATGCCAAATGCAGTGTTACAAATGCAAATCAGAAAGTCTAAATGATGGATACTTTCTCATTCTTCCACAACACTGCACCTTCAGTATGGAGATAAGGGATGTGAAAGGGAAAAATTTGCCAAAAGTGGAGGAAGTCCCTTTTTCCCTCCTCATGAGGAATTTAACAAATTCTGATTAAATACCATGATCTGGGAAAAAACAGAAATAAAGACCTTAAAAGATCTCTTTAAGGATGAAGTAATGAAAACTGTATTCTCAGATTCAACGTGAAATTAATGAGAAATATCTCTTTCTTTCAATATTTGCACATGTAGTATATGATCAATCAGTTGTTCAGAAAACACACTTGTATAATAAACAGAATGAAATTTGAGAAACTGCTTTTTAAAGAATGATCAAATAGCAATATAGAGTAATTTGCACATGTTATTATGGAAACTGGAAGAAACTCTTAACTAAACCAACTGGGAAACTAAGGCTGAGAAAGTTGGAAGCTGGAAACATATACTTTTGACTTCACCGTGTCAGAATTTAAGAGAAAGTTTTATAAATTCCAGCATAGATGGTAACTCAGTTGATGAAGAGTGAATAAAAATCTACCCAATACTTATTGATAATTGCTGAAGGTATTAAGTGGCAGGTTTAGATATTTACCACACAGTTTGGTCATGTCCATTGAAATTGCAATATTTGTATTTATACTTTGCCCTTTCCTAATCTGGGACTCAAGGTAGATTACAAAGATTAAAACAGATACAGCTAAAAAATTAACATCATGTCCAAATTATAAATATAATTAAAGTAACAATTTTGGATTTCCATTTTCATAGAAATTGAAAATATGAAACATTAAATATTTTGACATATTATCTCTTAAAATACTATTTTGTTATATAAAGGGATGCTAAAATCAAAAGATATAGACACAATTACACATTTACTAATTGCTGAACAAACCTGCATTTCTAATAACTGGGAAAAATCTTTTTTCCTCCAACAATGACAGGCTAGATATAGAGGATATGAAATATGGTGTATCTGGTCAAGTCAATTAAAGTCCCAAAATGTAGACCACAAGACAATATTTATAAAAAAAGTAGTATTTATTTATACACCATCAGATGAAATCAATCCAAACAGTATAATAGGAAAGATTCAGAAATTCTGATTAAATTTGTTTATGTGAAAATGTGTATTAACTTTGAAAATAAGATTTTTTTAAAATTTTGAAGGGAACAATGAAAAAAGTCTAATGACATATGTTTTGTTTTGGGTTGAATGGAATGGTTTTTTTCCAGCACTTTTCAATGAAATAATCATGCAGTCTATTTCAGCATAAAAGGGAAAGAGGAGGAGATAAGAAGAATTCTTTAGGCACCTTTGAGACAAATTGATTTATTTTAGCATGAGCATTGATGGTCTTCAATCCACTGGATGGAAATGGGATGGAGTGCTTTATTTAATGCTCCAGTTATTTAAATAGGCAGTAGTTGTGGGCTTGGAATTTAAATGTAATGGGACACCGGATGACACAAATTGTTAGAAGAGTCGTAAACCTTTAGAAAGTTGCGTAAGATAATACAGGTTTGGCAAGTAGCTGGCTGGCCTGTTAGTCTTGAGGTGTTAATTCTGATTACCCAAAGTTCCCTTGAAGTAGGAAAATTTTCTAGGAATTCTTCTGCTAGACATGTAACTGCAGTGAAGACTGTTTGCCAAGAAATCATGGTCTCTGTTCATCCTCCAGTCTACATTTATTTATAGTGATGTTTTATTTACTGTTTTTGTATTCTAACATTGTTTAGTTATAAAATTCTTTCTTCCACAAGTTTTCAAATTTTTTTTTAAAAAGAACATTTCTGATTAACTTCATTTCATAGAGAACAACCAAAACAATCATTCAACAGTAGCCTTGATCATAAATGAGCTATTCTGAGAAACACCCTTCATCAGGGACGATTAAATAACTCTGTTTTTTTATCATCTAAAGTATCAACTTGTGTTGAGATTTATGGCAAAGTTCCATTTCCATGAGATTAGTAAAAACTCACCCTGAAGTCTGAGCAATCTCTCCTTATAGTAGTTTATAATCTTATGGCAGCTTAAATTCTAACAGACTGATTTTACGATACTCCTTCATGGACTAAAGTTCAGTAGTTAAAAAGGCTCCAACAACAAAAGCAAGCCCTGTAAATGGAGAGGTAGAAGATTTGTTTTTTACTACCATCTAGTGGTTAAAGTCATACTACAGCAAATCCCTATAAATGTCCCTGAGCTTCATAAAAAAAATTCTGCGAGAGAGTGTAAGACTCATCCATACTATTTGCTCTTTGTACTACTATATATATTATGTAAAACTATCATCTATAAGAATGTTGAGTCTTCTCATGCTCATAGAGCTGTGACCAAAACAGTGAAAGTCACAAAAGAGAGCTAAGCAAATTTGAGACAACCTTGAAGTTTACGGTCAGCCCAAAAATCTTTAGAAAAAAACCCTACAGAAATAACCAGCCTCATAATATACAGTCTTCCCTCCACATTTGTGGGTTTGACCTTCACAAATTTGACTGTTTGCGAGGTGTGCATGTTCTTTCCCTCCCCATTCTCCTTCTCTCATTCCCTTGCATTTTGCTGGGCATGGAGAAGGAAAGCAAGCGCCTGGACAAAACGCAAGGAAATAGGGAAGGGGAAGCACACCTCCACCTGCCTTCTCCCCTCTGGACCCCATCTTCCCATTCCTTTGCCTCTGGCCTTGGCAATGAGAACTTGCACTGAAGCAACAGGTAAAGGAATATGAGGGGGAAGGGGTGTGTGAGCCTTCCTTCTCCCCTTGGGGCTCCCTCCTCCCGTTCCCTTGCATCTGGCCCCAGGGCATGAGAACTCATACCAAGGCGGAAGGGAAGGGAAGGGGAGGAAGACTCACTTGAGCTTCCTTTCTCCCCTCCAAAGCATTCCCCCGCAATTCCCTTGCCTCTGGCCCCAGCATGCAAAAGGCAAGGGAATGGGAGAGAGATTGTGTGTGTGGGGGGGTGTTATTACGGTCTTTCCATTTTTGCAAGGGTTCTGTGCCCCAGATCCTCACAAAAATGGAAGGGCCACTGTACAGTGGCCTGGAATGCTGAAGAAATAGAAGGGGTGCTAACCAGGAGTGGGGACAGAACACAAAATTCAAACAAGATGACAAACAGATATATATGGTAAAAGCAACCATTTCATTGGATAAGTCAACTGCTCTTTTACACTAATGGACAAACTACATGACAATTTAAGCACACATCCTGCAATTAAGAACTCTTTTTGCTTAAAGCAAGTGTGCACAGCTGTAATCCATACCGGGGGCCAGGGACCAGTATGGATTAAACCTTCCCTAACATCTGTTTTTTAATATAAAACTTGGGGACCCTGTATCTACATTTTTCAAAAAAACTCAGATGCAACTGAACTTCTTTCTTTTACTAACTTTCTTATCAGGATGGTGGCAAATTTTTATATAACAACTAACAGGCAGAAGAGTTAAACCCTCCCTGCATCAGTAAGTCTTGATTCAGACTGGGGCCACACGCATTGACCCTACTGTAAGCAAAACAGGTATGTGTTTAATATTCCCAAGGACAGAACAGAAAGTTGCCAATAGACCTCTGAAGAAAGAAAGAATTTAATCTAACTGAAACTGGACACATCTTCCCCAAAAACAAAAGAGAAAAGTAAGGAACAAAAAACAAACAAAGCCCCTCCACACAAAATAGCTCAATGATGACTCGATACAGAATGCTGCTCCTCAGGTTGAAGAATGGAGAATTCAAATTTTCTAGCCTGTGCAATAGAGTCGAAACCCCAAATACTGACAGATAGAAGGGGAAAATGACAGCTGCATTGGAGGTAAAATTGCATGATGTGAATTGACTAGGGAGAAAAGGTTACACAAAAATAAAAAAGAGAGATAGAACCTTTGTCTGGATTAGCAATTTTTTGGTTCACAATGAGAAGCTATTCTGAAATATTCCTAGGAATGGAACTGAGAGCTGTCCACAGACATCAACAGAAAAGCCAAAGATTTTAATGGAGCTAAGCAAAGGGGTATTCACTGTAGTGACTGTCATAAAATAAAACACCAAAATACAGAAAACCAAAAATCCGAGGTGGAGGAGGAAAATGAACAGAACCCTGAATGGAAGCACTGCACATGGTAATATTTTGTATCAAGGCCATTTGTAGAAACCTTACATGAGAATAAACCAGGATTGAGTGGCCACTGCTAGAACTTCCACTTGTTTTACAGCAATAGAAGAGTGCAAAACCTGAGACCTTTCAGTTGCTGTTGGAGTCCAATTACGTTTGGAGGGCCACAGGTTCTCTGCCCTTTACTATTTCATAGAATACACTCACAAAGTTTCCACTATCATGTAATGCTTTGTAACTAGCTTATGACAATGTCTACTGCAGCACAAGCAATTTGAAAAGCAAAACTAGATTGCAAAAAGTTGGCATCCTTCCTGTCAGATCTGAACTAAACACTTGGTCTGAGACATCACCTGCACAAATATACAATGAAATATATTAAAAAGTTATTGACCAGTCATCAACTACTCTGTGTGTGTGTGTGTGTGTGTGTGTGTGTGTGTTGCATGCCCTTAAGTTGTTTCTGACTTATGGCAACCCTAAGGTGAACCTATCATGCATTTTCTTAGCAAGATTTATTCAGAGGGGGTTTGCTTTTGCCTTTCCCTGAGGCTGAGAGTGTGTGAGTTGTTCATGGTGACTCAATGGGTTTCCATGCCCAAGTGGGGATTCAAACTCTGGTTCCCCAGAGTCATAGTCCAATGTTCAAATCATAATATCATGCTGGTTCTCATCAACTACTAATCCCCTCTTTTAACACAGACAGAGGGGAAATGGAGGGTGTTGAAGTTATATCTTCTTGATAATTCTCAGCCCCTTTTTACAGTATGTGCCAAATGCCATCTCATGCCTTTTCAAAGCATCCATACTGCATCACTGATACAGCTGAAGTACTATGTATATTTTATTGAAACAGTTAATCCTGTTTTAATGAGCAAACATGGTCAGGGTCCAGAAATATTATCATTTTACTAATACCCTTGACCTCTCCCAGAGTTTTCTAATATCTTGTTTCATCTTGGCTGTATGCTTTGAGTGAAAGCAAGATCTATAGAACAGCACACATTGATATGGTTAAAAATTAACATATTACAGGTACAGCATAAGCAGTCTGAGTCATCAACTTTACGCACTTATGTGAATGTTTCATCTGCAAACATTATACTCAGCACTAACTACTAAAAAAAGGGAGCGTTACAAACCTGATCAATATATTCTTTTGGCAGATCTTAGGGAAAATTGGGATGGAAGACACACGTCCTGAAAGCCCTCAAAATTCTATACTTGAGTAACCTAAAGGACAGCTCAAATGCACTGAACCTGAAAGTGGACTGTAATGCTAGGTAACCAAGTTCCTTTCTTGTTTATATGTTAACTTTTCTATTTCAGATAAGCTGTCTACAGCTGTCTCATACATTGTGCCACTATTTCACCTTTCTCTCCTCAGTGTTTTCTTAGACAAAAGAAGAAACAGTGGGAGAGCATGGGAGTATTGCAAATAGAAGACAGTAACATAGGATACTGCCTCCCTCAATTAAAATTCCATGAATGGCAAAAGATTATTGTATAATAAAAGCCAAATCTAGTTCAACCACTGATGAAGACTGTTAAAGAGAGAATACATAATTCTGGATAAAATCCTAGGAGCAAATTGGACACTGAAATCTGCCAAGTGTGCATACAACATTCTCTGTTGAAAAAAATATCTTTAACAACAGAAGGTAAGAGAATAGCACCCTGCAGAATCATTCAAAAAGCACAAAAGAGAAGCTCGGATGAAACCTAACTTTCCTCTTTCAGAATATCTTAGTACCTTTGTTAAAATGGTAACCATTGTAGACTGTACCTGAATTTCTTTCACTGTCAGCCATATCTTGGATAACTATTTTTAGCTTATTCGCTCTTGAATCCCTTCTGTCTCCCTAGTCTCCAGGAAACACTATGCACTAGCCTAGCAAGACAAAACAGGAAACTATCTGAGACTCTGTATAGAGGTTACCCCAGTGTTTTCTGGGACTTGTAGTTTAGCTCAAGCAAGTTGCACAGAAGTGACATACAACTATGGGACAAATTGCTATTCTGCCTTAATTCTTTTTTTGGCTCCTATTGGCTTTTACAGGCCAAGGATAACTTACATACTCACATATAATAAAAGATAAACCTTCAGCTTTAGTTTCGAGTATTATAAGCCCTGAAATCCAAGGTGGAGGCAAAGGGGGAATAATATAAAAGTCAAATCGGTTAATCTGAATGTTTAAAAAGTCAGTACAGTTTACTAGAAAAATCTGACTTGCTAGCTTTTTTTCCTTTCTTTAGCAACTGTGGAGGCAGGGAAGCTTCTTGTCAATAATACTGCAGACAGACAAATTCCAGTCAGTAAACAATAATGATACCTCTGTGTTCAATCCTGTTTTATTTTGAAAAAAAAAAAGAAAGAAATTCAGTTTTAACTACTAGCTTCCCAACCTATTAGTTGCAACCCTTTATGTAACTGATTAACCAAAAACATTGAATTCTATGTTAAAGATGTGCCCATTTTTCTCAAAAACATGAACCAAAGCAACTCATAACAGATCAGTAATACAAAGCAGTTAAACACATATTAAAGTTAAACTATGCCTTGCATAAAAACTGCAATTAAAACAAACAAGAAGACAACAACAATCAAGCAGAAAAAAAGAAACATGCAAAACACCAACAGATATTAGATAAATCTGCCCCAAAAGCCTCCCTTGAAGAATCATTTTTGGTGGCCCTCCGAAAGAGATGTAAGATTGGTACCACGACCCAAAAGGCTGTATTCTAGCGCATGCATGCTTAGAGTCAGCAAGAACAAAAGCAACGCCTCTTTCACTGAACAGAGTATGTGAGCTGGTCCAAAAAATCAGACATTTATCCCACAAAGAGAGAGTATGGCATGGTGGTTTGAGTGCTGGATTAGAACTCTGGGAGACTAAGGTTCAAATGTCCACATGGCCACAGAAACCAAGTGGGTGACCCTGGGCAAGTTATATTCCTTCAGCCTCCCATGAAGGCAGCAGCAACCCCCCTCTCAATATATCTTGTCAAGAAAATGCCATTTCTCATCTTAAAGACTCCAGATGCTGGAAATGACTTAAAGGCACACAGCAACAACAGTAAAGGAAAGCACACTATCAGTTAGGGGCAAAGTAATACCTTACATATACACCTTATAATATGCAACACATCTCTTCTCTTTCATTCTCATAAGCAATCGCTAAGATGTGTCATGGTATGGATGAAGAAATATGTGTTCTGATCTTTTTTTTTTTGTTCAGCACACATAACATAACTAAAGCTGTGTCTTATTGAATTGTTCAAAGCTTCCATCAGTCAATAGGATTATTTTGTTGTAATGGTCTAAGCCATTGCAACAGTTTATAATCCACTGGTGGTTAATGCATTATGCATTTTGCATATGTATTCTACATGTCTTCAGCTTGATCCAATCTGGTATTAAATATAACAATGGGGTATTGTTATTCACCCCAAGAGAGATGGGGTGGGGAATCATATACATGAATGAGAGGACATGAGAAATTAGCCTAGTTTCTAAGCATTTTCAAACAAGATGAAGAGACTTTGCATATTTATAGACTGTCTAGAACAGGGATGAGGAACAGTAATGGTCCTGGGTGCCAGACTGATGTGACAACATGTTGCTGTCTCATGCATGGGCTTTAAGACCACTCCCTTCTCTGATATTTCATGGCACTCTCTGTTCCTCTGACATCGAATTCTGCTTCTCCATCCAGACAGAACCATGGAGTTCCATGCTTTTCTTTATGAGGAGAATACTGTCTTATCTCCAATCACTGACTGAATGTTGCTCATATTCCTCACTAGGAACACAAACAGGGTGGCATCTTAGTGTAACTTATAAAATTGAGAAGCATGCAGAATATGAAGGAATCTCCACCCACTTCAGAGGTAGAATTCTAGGAAGGGGCATGTCTGAACCCTTTGTGGGCCAGAGGTTTCCTTACCCTCAAATAAACAAAACCTCCCCTGAACTCCCCTCGCCTTCACAGTTTCAGAGAACTGAAGCATGGGATGTGTGGGGGTAGTCAAAGGAGGAATATTTCTCTAACATGAATATGAGTCTATAATAATACTTTTACATGTTCCAAAGCATGGACTATACCTGACTAATCCGATGTAAATATGAAAGTAACAGCTAAACTACCTTGAAAAGGTCCTTAGAGACAATATAATATTTCTCTAGACAATTCCATATTATGATATCAGTTTGCCTAAGCTGTGAGAGTGCAGAAGATACTGACCACAGTCCTGAGACAATAAGTTGCTCAGGAATGGGAAATTGATCCTCTTCAGTTCATCTAGTTTTTCCTTCAGTTTTCGAACTTGGCTGTCAGAGCGGCTGATCTTTTGCCTCAATTGCTTCAGTTCTCCATTCTTCTTCTCTACCTGCTCTCTCAGACAGCACACTTGGCTTTTGTTTTGCCTAGAGGAGAAACAGTACGAATGGAGGGAGTCAATGAGTTTGCAGGCTCCTGAGGCAGACATGATGACCTCATTGATTGACATGGGATTGGCATCAGTCTCTCCCTTTTCACCTACAACAGCTTCTGTTGCTGGTTTAGGAGTCAGATCAGCCGGGGATGCGGAAATGCTTTGGGGAGGTTTCTGGGGTACAGCCGTAAGAGAGGAAGTAGAAGTGGTTTCAGTTAAATTAGTGTCCTGCTCCACAGTGTTGCTACTACAGCGTGGTTCCACACTTCTCCTTAACCGTTTCCTTTCTACTTGCTCCTTTGGCAAAGATGACCTTTCTCTAGTGTGCTTGGAGAAAAAGCTGTAAGAGTGAAGGGAGCCAATAAATTTGCATGCACCAGAAACAGAAGGTGTGAAGTCATCCTCTGATATCCCACTTTTGTCCATTTTCAAACTCCCAGAATTGATAACAGTTTCAGAACACTCACCTACAGAATGCTTTTCTGGCTTATTTTGGCTTACTCTTGGGACTAAATTATCTGTCAACATCCTTCTAAGCGAACCTTCAAGTTGGACCTGGAAATTTTCTCCCTGCTCAGACATTGACCCGATTTCAGCTTGAAGAGTGACTTGTTCCATTTCTTTAGTCCCTTCCACTGTCAGGTCTTGGTCAGATGATATGATTCCCTCAACTACCTCACCGCTTCCTTCCTTTGCTTGATTGCCATCTCTTTCTAGAGTATGGCTTACTATCTTTCTCCTCCTCTTGACATAATCCCTGCTATTGCCTCTTTTTTCCGAAAGCTGGAAAATGGTTGGCACAGCTGTGGGTTTCAACAGTCGATGCTGGTCTTCTAGCCGTTTTGAAAAGCTGTCTTTAGTGAAGTGCTCGCTGCAGAGAAAGGAATATTTGGTGGGAGTCCAGTTGTCTCTCTGAACTGCTTTCAACCATTGGATCAGTCGCTTTGAGTCCTTTAATGGAAACCTTGAAAACAGCACAGAAAAAAAAAATTACTATGCATGCTTTTTTTTCTTAGAAACGTAACAGTGTGGCGTTAAGTTTAAGAAAACAGAATTTTCTAGAAGACACTCTTATGTACTGTTTCCTGTATTACAAAGATATACTGTATATACTCATGCAGAAGTCTAAAAATGTTAGTCAGAAAATTGACTAATAAAGCCAAAAGTTTAGTCTATCCCAGAAGACCCTAAAAGAAGCACCAATCCCCTCCACTCTTTCCGCTGTGGCACTGCTTCTGGTCTTTTTGAATGCCTGGGTGGGAAAATGGCACCTCCCCTCAAAGGAACACCAAGACAGTAGCTTTTCTTAGGCTTTCCTGGGATGGACTAAGCTCTCACCTTTTGCCACTCTACTCAGGGAAGGAGCTGTCTCCTTTTTGGATAAGAGTTAATACTGTATTTTACCTTTAATCAAAAAGGAATCATCCCTTTCTCTGAGTAGAGAGGCAAAGGCCTTTTTGAATGCTTGGTTGGGAAAACAGTAGCCGGTGGCGGCTGGCCCCAGGGTTATACTGGCATTTTCCTCTCTTCATAGAATGACCCTCAGCATCTATGGGTCATATCAAAATCCATAATTTTGGCCCCAAAACCTGCACTCAATTTATACGTGAGGTCAACTTATACACAGGTATATATGGAACTGCATCTTCCAGACTTACTGAATCTTCCAGAATCAAAACTCTTCAACAATCTTGGACTAGTTTGACTGAGTTAACATATTCATTCATTTTAAAAATGGATTTTTTACTAGCCTCCAAAGGTTCTATATAGATAGATATAGATACACTTGTTTCAACAAAATCAATGACAATTGACATAGTCACTTGCAAACAGGCTTTATAATTCAACCTGTGATTTTAAGTAAAAAGCTTCAGAAATCTGATGGGCTTCCAACAGGAAGAGTTGAGTTTTACAGTAAAGGAACCGCCACTAAGGAAACACTGACACTGGTAATCTTTCCCTGAATTTTAGATGGCAAAGGTCACCATAACCATGAAATCCCCAAGCAGATCTCAAGGCATGGGGGATCAGCAACCAACCATACTGCAGCCCATTTTCATAAATCAGAAATATGTGCCAGTCCATTCAGAGAGCTGTAACTGAAAGCCAGATATCCATATCTTTCTTCTAACATGAACAATGATACCCTGGTCTCTCATCATTTCAATTTTTAATTTTTTTTATCATGTACTATATTAAAAGATATCAGTTGGTGTATAATAAAATCAGTTTATTTTATGTATCTCTATAGCTTTCTTTTGGGCCCAAACACAACAGACTTTTTATCCCCTGTCCCAATGCAGTGTGAACAGCAATAGAAGCTCTTTAGAGTTCTCCTCTCATATACCTGAACTGTTCATTCATGTGTGTATGTGAGCATAGGAGATAGTGTGATGCAGACAGTATGTGTTAGCAAGAGAATGGGATTAGAGGGAGACTGGGAAAGACTGACACTGTTGTTTAGTCTCAAGAAGTTACTAGTTGTTTGCCTGATAAATGAGAAAGTCTGTGTCTGACTTCACTATAGTCATTATGCCCAATGAAAGTAACATTTTCTAATAATATGCCCTGTAAAACAGACTGTCACAAATTATAAATGGAGGATAATTAGGCAACATACAGAACACTCTAAAATTCCTGTACTGTCATAAATATAATTTCAGGCAGAGTTTTCAATAGTCAAGCTTAACAATTGAACACACCTGGCACTGTCAAACCAGACAGAAACTATGCCAATGTCCTGGGCTGATCACTAGCAGGTCCAATAAAGTGCCACAAATAAATACGTCTGCCTACAATACAAAATGCTCATGCTAGCTGGCAGCATTTCCAGCTTAGTGGTATTTCATTTACAACAGAAGCTTCTGTCAGAATGCAGAACCAGTAAATGTTACAAACTTTTTCGTTGGCTCTACACAGATGTCACACCAAATGATTCTCTGGGAGTTACAATGCAATCCTATGAATGTTTTCACTGTATTCAGTGGGACTTAGTGCCTAATATGTTCCCCATAGCAACTGGTTTTCATTGTCTCTAATACTGGAGGAAGGGAATATCTAGCATCTTGTCTACCTTTAATAGGCCTATCTACCATTAATTTGTCTAATCCCCTTTAAAAGCAGTCCAGTGTGCCAGCCACCACCATATCCTACAGGTAGTGAATGCGAGAGTTTAACTTTTCACTGTGTAAAGAAGTGACAAGCTACAGTTATGACCACTGCTACACCATCTCTGGAAAGTTTGGCATCATGGAAACGTTGAATAGATAAAAAATAAAGCAGACAAGCAGCTTTAAACCATGATTTCCCTATAGTTTTAGAAGATCAAACTTTCATCTGGGTTTAAACAATAATATAGAGCAAACTATGGTTGGTATGATGCAATGTCTGAATTAATCATTTGTTTTCTTAGAAACAGTTTTAAAGCATCATCATTTTCACTTAAGGAAGCAGTATAATGCAGTGTCTTGGTTATTTTTTACAACTTTGTGATATTTACATATGCTAAACTTGTTTAGCATAAGTTTATTACTTATTATAAATAAGTTTATTTTTAATACAAAATAGATACAGTGTGGGCTCAGGCAGAATAATATGAACAGATTAATATTAAAAGATCAGATTGTTTTAAGTAAATGGGCTTCTATGGCTACTGGTTTCTAAATATCAACAGTACGCTAACAGGCAGTCTCAGAACTGATACCATAGTGCCAATTTTTAAAATAAGAAATCCCCATGGGAGGACAGGTTTCTCAAAAGCAATTGCCCATAAGAGTTGAATGGAGTGATTACCTATGATAACTTTACCTTCTAAATCAGAAATGCTACGTGCAAACACGGCATAAACATTGCCTCTGTGCCCTACTTGGAAGTTTTCAAAAGCATCTAGCTGGTCGCTATTCCATGAACAAGAATGTTGGACTAAGTGGATCCTGCTCTCTCAGTTGGCAATACAATTTCCTGGTTTTATGTAAAGTTCACCTACAGCTCCTTATTTCCTCAGTGTAGTCACAGGAAGCTTTTGCATATTCTCACCATTAAGCAATTTTCGCTAACTGAACAGATGTGCATACTTCTTGAGTTTAGCTGAGATTTCTCATCAAGATTGCTCCCCTTTTCAACAATTATCAGAAAGGGGCATTTTTTCTACCTGTTCTGGGAGTTCCAAAGTAGAATTAACCCACAGCAAGCACGCCTCATCTCTCTTTAGAGGATCTAGTTCTCCAGCTACACCCCTCCTTACCACACTTGACAGGAAAAGCAGCACCCAGCAGGCCTCTCCCTAGGAAAGGTAAGCCTCCACTGACAGGTTTGCTACACACCTGAGTGCAAACTGTTTTCTCTGCTAGGCGCATATACCCCGTGTCCTAAACCTGGATGGAGAGGCAGGCAGCCCGGGCAGCGACAGGACTGTTACACACCGACACCCCTGCCTCCCACCACACCTGAGGGCAAGGCTTACTTCTGGGGCAGGACTCCCCCCCAGAACCTGGCGTGTCGCCACAACGAAGCAACACACAAACTCCCTTCCTTTCCCTGAGAAGTCCTGAGCAACTCCCAGCCCAGAAGGTGCGACTTTCAGGGAATTCGCAGGCTGTCCCCCTCTCGTTTAAAATTAAAACTCTGATTGAGTGTGTGGAAGGCTGCAGGTGGGGGGGGGGCGGGCGACAGACCGCCTTTGCGGGGGAAAGGCTCCCCGCTTTCGGCCAGGGGAGAGGTTTCCCTGGACGAGGCGATACGTGAGAGAAGGTGGCGCGGGGGCCGGGGAGTGCGAGCGTCGTGAGGTACGTGAGGAAGGGGCGGCCCGCGCTGCTCCTCGGCGGGGCGTCAGCCTGGTCGGGACGGCACTGCGGGCAGGGCCGGGGGGCCGGGAGGGCTCCGCGCCCGCCTGAGAAGGTGCCAGAAGAGGAAGGGGTGGGCAGGGCTGGCTCGGTCCGCTCGCCGGGTGCGAGCGTGCTCCCCCTGCCCCAGGTTACCTGTGGAAGGAGATGGCCGCTCGGCCCCGGGAAGCCTTGCCCTGCCGGTTGGAGCAATTCAGCGCCGCGCAACAGATCACCATCTCCGGAGGCCGCGCGGGCGGCCCTGCCTCTCCCTCCCCCCGCAACTTCACTCCCCTCGGCTCCAGCCGTACAACAAGATGGCGAAGCCAGCCGAGTCACCACAGCTGTCTCGCCCCACCCCGGAGGGCAACTTCCGTACGGCAAAAGCTGCCATTCCCGTAGGGCGGCCCTCGTGTGAGGTAGTACGTCATATCGGCGGCGCCGTCCCTAAGCGAGCACGGCCCACCCCTTTTTTTTTCAACTTGGTCCCTCACCGACCAACTCGCTCTCGGAAGAATGAGAAAGCGAGAGTTGAAACAGCTGATCTCGGTTAGCGCCTATACAAGGATAGGGAAGCTCTGACGTATTGAGGACGCCATATCGGGGAAAGGGGATGGTCCTTTAATGATCCGTACACAAATATGGCAGCGCCCTATTCTCTACACTTTTTAGGCACTCTGATACTTCTACGGCTCCAAGGAGTCAGGGATATAAACTGGGGATTATAGAAGTTCTCTCCAGTTTAGCAGGGTGAAAAGTCTGACCTTAACGTGCCTCTTTGACGGCCACTCTCTCCGTACAGCAAAATGGTGGCCTCCGAAAGAGAGGAGGAAGCGCTGTGGTGCAGAACAGCTTGCTGACCTTACAAACTGGCCTATCCGATACTCTGAGGGGCGGTGAAGAGCCTCGTGATTGGTGAAGAAGAGCCCATTCGGGACCAGTGGACTAGAGTGAGCCGTGGTAGTGGTGGTCTGGGGCTGTAAAGGAGAGAGCCGTGGCCGCCCCTGAAGTCTGAGCGGGGGCCAGGATGGACGCGGGTAAGACGGCTGGGGGATTGGAGGGGAAAGGCGAGAGGAGAGGGCGGGGGGGGCAGAGGTGGGGCTTTCTTTATGTTTTGGGCTGAGGGTGATGCGTGTGCACGGAGGGAAGGAAGGAAGGAGGGTCGGTGTGTTTTTCAGGGGAGAGTTAGACCGAGGGGTGGGCTGGAGAAAGGACTCCTGGCTGGCTGAGGGGGCTGTTCCGAAGAGAAGGGATGCTGAAGGGTCTGGCCCGTGAGACTGAGGGGTTCGGTGGAAAAAGACACGCTTCTTGGATGAAAGTTGGCGAAAGGAGTGCCCCCTTCTTTTTTTCCTCCCCCTGACAGTCGCCTTTACAACCAGAGACATGCTGCTGCCATGGCATTGTGTGCTAATCTGGGTATTCAGTACCCAAGACAGCCTGTTCCTCCATTCTCTTTCCTGACACGAGCAAACAGTACCCCTCACAGACACGAGTGCTGCTGCTTCATCACCACTTGCTGGCCTGGGCTGTTGACGTGTCTGTCAGGGGAAGTTTATAAAGTTTATAAGAACTGAACTACCGGTGGACGCTCTTGAACGTTTCTTATTTCAGGACTTGTAAGTGAAAATGAACGTTCGGGTGGGTTTCCTACATAAATTTGGTTTATACGTGGGATGTTCATCTCTTCACAACGACCGTTTATAACTTACTTGGGAAAAGTACCATAGTCAACACAGAAAAATTTTAGTAAAAATGATCAAGAATAAGATTGGGAAATGGGATCATACCCTTGTTCCCCATCTGAGCTCACATTTGGCTCAGTGGGTGAAAAAAATATATGGTGTTCTTTAGTTAGTAGCTGTTGACTGTTTTCTAAATAAGGTAACAAGGATTAGAAATTGTGGAATTGTGTTGTGTAGTAGTAAATCTGTACTTAAACAATTACCAAAAGACCCAAGATGAATCATAGATAACGAATAGTTTGCTTATATTTGACAGAATTGAAAGAGTTGATCACATGCTACTAAAGGACATGGAAACTCTTTCAATTCTGTGTGAACCAATCATGGTGCAAATACATGGTTATTAAATAATTGTTGCAGAAAAATGTGTGCTCCTTGCTTCAGAATATTCTGCCTTCATGATATCCTCATCTTTTGGAATTTTCCTGTTCCTCCTTTTTACATCAGGAATTTTAGCTGAAGTACCTCAGAGCCAGCTTCATGTGATGGTTTGAGAATTGGACTAGGACTCTGAAAGACCAGGATTTAAATCCCCACTCTTCCATGAAAACCCATTGGGTGATTTTGAGCAAGTCATACTCTCAGCCTCAAAGGATGACAAATGCAAACCTCCTCTGAAGAAATCTTGCCAAGAAAACCTCATGATAGGGTTGCTGTGAGTTGGAAACAACTTGAAGGTGCACAACAATGAAGAATAAATCCACTTAAATCAATAGAATTTACATGAGTGTTGAATTACCAATTGGATTTAAGCCAGAATGTCTTCCTAAAAACCAAGATTTCATCAGCTTTTGAAAGGTCATTAATGATATTATGCAAAACAAAAAGGCAGGTGCGTTCCCCTCCCGTTCCAGCTGAGACAGAGGCTTAAAGCCCTCCACTCCTCAAACCATATTCTCATCTAGCTAAGCATACTTGCTGCTGTGCTGACTGTTCTGTTCTTCTTCTGTTTTTTTTGTAGCAACAACAACAAAATCCAATGTAGACACATTAGGGCTAAATGCATGGATAACATCATGTCTAGTGTGATACTAAATCAGTTGTTGATGTCCAGTGTTCTGCCTGTTGGAGTTTCTGTAGAAAGTTGCTTTATAGATCTTTGCTCTCCCCAGCTTTCTGTTGGCTGCTGACATTTTGAAGTCATTGTTAAAAGGCATTTAACAAGATTTGATTTTGTTTTACATTCTTCTGGTTTTATCTTTATTGTATTTTACAACATTTATAATGTGGGTTATATCTTCAGCATTTATCTTGAGACTAACACCATGATGTACATTCTATTTAACACTGGTGGCTAAGGATGAGTTGCTTTTTGTTGTTAAAGCAGTGGAATTGTGTGTCAATAATTGGGGTTGCTTGGTTCACTGGATTTGTCATTGCAGACACTAAAGTTTTGCTCTGATGTTTGACTATATTCGTTAAGGTATGATTAAAATTGTTATAAGAGACTTTATTCTATCAACTTTAGGGAAGGAAGTTCAAAAAGCGGGTAGAACAAAGGCATTGAAATTTGTTTTTATTGATTTGCTGATGGTTCACAATGTCTTACTGATGTACCAGTTCTAGTAGTGTGGTAGCAATTCTTTCTTATAGGTCATCGTTTCTTCGACATGCATTGTATCAATGTAACAGTAGAAGTGCTGTCTGTTTGAATATCCAGTACAAGCACTACTGCTTCAGCCAGTTCAAATAGCTTGTGTGTGACTTTTTGCTGCTTTATGCTACTAGTGCACATGTGTAGTTGAGTCATGTTGACTGACTTCTGAGTCCCTTTTTCCTTTCCATAATCATTTCATATGAACTCTTCATGTTCTTTACACTTGTTGAACTAAGGCTGTTACATGTTCCTTGTTCCAGAACAGCCACAGAGAAAGCAAAATAGTTTGTTGGTCTGTAATCCTGGTACAGAGTACTTCACGTGTTTTAATCACAGTGGGAAAGAAAACTTTTATATCTGAACTGTGTATCTGTAATTCCTGAGGTCATCTAAGCACTCTCTGCTTAACAGCATAGTACCTTCTTAGTACTAGTACTGTCTGAGTGGCTGATACATTTTATTGGAGAACAGTTATTTTAATGTGGCTTTTAATGAGCTTGACAATAGACTGGGAACAAAATAAGGCCGTGTATTTCTAAATGTTGGCTTAGTCATTAATCAAAATGAAAATTGTAGTCAAGAAATTAGAAGAAGACTATGAATTGAAGGAAGAGCTATGAAGGAACTAGATAAGATCCTCAAGTATAAAGATACATCATTGAATACAAGTCAGGATCATCTATGCCATAATATTTCTCAATTCTTTGTATGGATATGAAAGCTAGGCAGTGAAGAAAGCTGGCAGCGAACAGAACTGTTTCTGAAATGTGCTGGAAGAACATTCTGCTAATACCATGGATCTTCAAAAAACAAATAAATGGATGAAGCACAAAGCAAGCCTGAATTCTCCACAGAAGCCAAAATGACTAAACAAAGGTTATTGTATTTTGGGCAACTCATGAAACAACAAAATTCATTGGAAAAGACATTAAAGCACAGTAAAGTTGAAAGTATGGAAAGATGCAGACCACATTACAATTGATTGGATCAAGGAATCCAAGATCCTGGGTTTGCAAGTCCTGAGGAGGACTGTTAGCGACATGGTCTTTCGGGGTCTTTCATTCATAGTGTTGCCATAAGTTGAACTTGATGTCACATAAGAGCAGCAGCAACAATAGCATAATGTATGTAAGGCTAATTTGTCTATAAGGAATGTAGAGAAGAGTCAAAGTTTCAAGACGTTAAAAACAATGATTTTATTCTTCCAATTAGCTCAATGCATTACGGCCTAATAATATTTAATAACCTTCTTCAGGGGAATGCAACTGGAAAACTTCCTGCAAAGCTTCCAAAAATTGGGTTTTCTGAGCTTATGCCTGGCAACTTTTTCACAGAACTGTACTATAAGGTAGTATATTTGGTTGCGATATGATTTTAAAGAGCCAGCATGGTATAGTGGTTTGAGTGTTGGACCAGGATTCTGAGAGACCAGGATCTAAATCCCCATTCAGCCATGGAAATGCACTGAGTGACCTTGGGCAAGTCACATTCTTGCAGCCTCAGAGGAAGGCAATGGCAAATTGTCTCTGACAAAATCTTGTCAAGAAAACCCCATGATAGATTTGCTGTAGGGTCACCATAAGTCAGAAACAACTTGAAGGTACACAGCAACAAATGATTTTAGATCAATATATTTTGCATTACGTTGCCACATCAATTCATCTTACTTTATAGTTGTTTCCTATGTCATCTTCTTTAGGAGGGAAAGAAATGGCAGAACATCTAGCTGATCTGTGCTTTGGTTTATGTTAAGTACACAGCAAGCTTATAGCTAAGCGATGCTCTTTTTACCTGTGATAAGAAGAGACTGATGGTTCTTAGCTTTACTGCTTAGCAGCTGTGTAGAGCTTACTTACCTCAGCCCCTGAATTACTTTGTTTACATAGGTAGTTTCCTTAGGCTAGCTATCTTAACTTGATTGCTTCATTAGCAGATGGATGATTAGTTGTTCCAGGGCCTAAAGCACGTAATCATTGTCTTCCTTCTTCACTTAGCTGATCACTGCAGATCAGTGAACAATTGAAGGAGCTGGCTCATCATTTGGAATACATGAGGAAAGGTGGAAGCATATGTAGAACAATACATGTAAAACAGAGTGTTGAGATCATTGGTAGCATTACATGAAATAAATTGAAACATTTTCAGAAATTAGAATCACTCAGAAGTGCTTTTCCTCCTTAACAAACAGGCTGTGGTAACTTTTAAGTAAGTAGAATATTAGCATACTGCTTAGAGGTATATTGCTGTCTCTCAATATGTATTTATGTAATCTGGGTTATTGTTAACGTTGAATAAGCCAATCCTTTTTCTTTCTCTTAAAAGTTTTCCAATGCAGAGATGGGCAGTTGTGGACCTCTAGGTTGTTTCCAGCAGTAGTTTACATGATCCTTCACCCAAAGGCTATGTTGGCTGGGGTTGCAGATCAACATCACAGCAGGGATGGCTATCAGTCACCTTCTAAATGTGTCTTTAGCTATTGTTCCTTTTAGAGAGATTCCATCTGGTCTCCGTGTTGATCTTGGTATTTGGCAGTGTAACTGTAGATGTGTGACTTGTATGTTGAAACATGACCTAATATGTAGTTGTATGAAATGTGGCATAATTACTACAGTGAGGGTCAGGTGGGTCTGACTCTATCTTATTGAAAAGTGAACTGCGTCTTCACTCACTTGTGTGTATTTGTAGGTGTCCTAAAAAGGACTCAGCAATCTTTTCTCAGAACTTGTCACATTAAATGCTTGTCAGAATCACACAGCCTCCAGGGCATGATGTCCTCTAAGGCAAGGTTGCAGAGCATGTGAAATTTGAACTGAATGTGTGATCTGGAGATCTATTGATTTTAGTATCCACAAAAGAGACTAAATTGCAAAGGAGAAAGGAATGTAATGCTAACCTGCAAATTTACTTCCAAGTCTGACTTATTCTTTTTAACCAGTTCATACTTATAACAAAGGAGTACATATTGCACTAGTTCATTGTCTATTAAAAAAAATTCTTCTTGCAGTGCATTTGTCTGTACTAGGAGGTGCTGCTTGGCAATATGTTTTAAAACAGAGCTGTAATACATTGGGAAGGAAGTCAAACATAATGCAAGAAGTACTGTGGGAGTGGTGATTTTCCTAATAAGTGACATATATGCTGGCTTCTTAACTTGTGTATCCAGTTGTAAAGTTACATCCCATGCAGTTAATTTTCTCATTACGTTTTATACTGCTTTTCCTAACATGCCCTGACCAGTGAGAGTTAAGATAGAGGGTGGATCTCAAGCAAGAGTTATTTGTCAAGTGACAGTATATTGTGAAGCAGGAGAACAGGAGAGAACACAGTGAAGTTTGCTAGAAGCTGGTGTGGATTGCTTGCCCTGCAGAAGGTCCCAAAGAAGCTGAACCTGTCAGTGTGTTGAGAAACTGGTTCCGTCAGGGAAATTTGGTCTTGGGAGATGTAAAAACATAAGAATATTGGTGGAGCAACATAGATAGGAATAGAAAGGGTTGCTAATGTTTTGTTCTTCATGTCCATGGTTGCTCTGAAACAGAAGCACTTATGATCCTCTAGGAAGGGACCACATGAAACTTGAGAAGTGCTGCACAGGCTGGGATTAATTTAAATTCCACATGAATAGTTTTTCCCTTACAGTTCAGAACTTTCCAGATACATGGATCCAGACTATGTGTGCACACTGGAAGAAAAATCAGTTTTTATTTTGGGATAAGGAAGCTTTTCTTGCTGCCTGAATCCCAAAAGGACAGGAGAAGACAGATGTGAAGATACGAAACGACATATTTATTCTTGTTTTATACTTCAAGGAAAGTTGCAGTCTTCAGCCATTTTTTTCCTTTGATCTAAGTATGTAATGTGAAACCCACTTTCATTTTTACAATAGGTTCCTCTCCCCCTGCCCCATCTTCCTTACTCTTTAAATTTCTCCACTCATCCTATGACTCCTAGTATGATTATCCCACTTTCCTTTAAATAAACAACAAACAAAGATGCAGGGTTGGCCTTACTGGTGGAACACCAGTAGATTCCACTTGAAAGTATACAGTGAAGGACCATAGTCTAGATGCGAACAGAAAGTGTCTTGAGTCCAATAGGGTGTTTAACTTGGCAGGCAGTGAATGGAAGATTCAGCTCAAGTTAGAGCAATCTGTTTGATCTGTTTATCACTTGGTTGCTGGCCCTAAAGGTAGAATAGAACCAGAAGCTCTATTGAGGCAATTTTTTTGTATGCTGTTTGCTGACAGCTTCCCGTCATCCTTATAGCTAGCTAGAGGTACACATGGAAGCACATGTAGGAGCCAGTGAGGTTTGTGCATCTTTATGATTTGGTCCTTATAGAGTATTGCTAAAAACCTCTTAGGGAACAGAATGATGCTTCCTATAGGAAGTCTGTTCATGTTGTTGTCATGTGCTTTGAGTAAAATGTGGTGAGATCCTCTAATCCACTTTATAACAGAAGGACCAGATAATTAAGTGCTGAATGGAATAGAAACAAAATGAAATGATTGTGCCCAATACACTTTCATAGAATCATAGAGTTGGAAAGGGCCTCATGTGCCATCAACTGCTTGCTCAGTGCAGGATCTCCAACTAAAGCATCTTTAGTAGGTAGTTGTCCAGCCTCTTTTTGAAGGCATACAGAGAAGGAGATCCCACCACCCCTCTAGGCAATTGGTTCCGCTGTTGAACCACTCTTACTGTCAAGAAGTTCCTTCTAGTGTTCAGTTGAGATCTACTCTTCTGTAACTGAAAACCATTGACCTCGTCCTACCCAATGGGGCAGCAGAGAACGTGCCTGTCACCTCCTCTCTGTGATAGCTCTTGAGATATTTAAAAAGTCACCCCTCAGGCTTCTCTTCACCAAGCTGAACATGTCCAGCTCCTTCAACTTTTCTTCGTATGTTTTCTTCTCCATACATCTTATCATCTTTGTTACCCTTTTCTTAACCTGCTCCAACTTGTCTATATCCTTCTTAAAATGAGGGACCCAGAACAAAACACAGAGCCAAAGGAATGTGTATTGTTCTGCAAAAGAAAAAGTCATTGTGTTGTTCTAAAGCATTGTTGTAAGGGGCTATCATCTGTGTATGTGGGGGTCACATACTTGAGACAGTCTGTCCCATTTAGAACACTTCCACAAATTTCTCTTTATTAAGACAAGGATTGTGTGGGTTCAGTTCTAGGTTAAACTACAGTGTGCAGGTGCCCTGTAACACAGAAAGTTGGTCCTTTCTCAGCATTGCTTTGTTTAGCATCCCAGAGACTTAAGTATTATTGTGTTAATTCTCTGAATTAAATGTTCTGATCCAGAACATTTGCTAAGGGATGTCTAACTGTCTTTTGTGTGTTTCGTTTTGGAACAGCTACCCTCACATATGATACACTCAGGTTTGAGTATGAAGACTTCCCAGAGACCAAAGAGCCTGTTTGGATCCTGGGGAGAAAATACAGTGTATTAACAGGTATTGATTTTGCAAGTATTTGAAATATTTTGGAGTGTTCTAAGTATTTCATTCTACCATCTTGAACGACGTTGTCTGGCACTTTCTGGTAGTAGGCTTTAACACAGGATAGGTGTATGTAATTTTGATCTCACTATAATTCCAATAGCCTTGCTCTAATAGCCTTTTCTAAGTTTCTTAACAACTTCCATGTGTTGTACTGAATACTTTTAGAGAAAACAATAATGCTTTTGGAATTAATGTCAGAGTGTATCCCACTTCTCTGTTTTCCTACATGATTCTGATTTCTAGAAGCTACGGATTGTGCAAGAAGGATATCCAAGAGAAGCCGAAATGTTAAAAAGCAGTATCTCACACCCATGCCATCATAATTTTGGTTTGTTTGTCCTGTGCTTCTTCTAGTCTGAAGTCCAGTTCTTTAATGGTTCTGTAGTTTAAAAAAAACACTCGCATCTTCTTGATGCCTTGACTTGTAATTCAGTAACAGTACTGTTGAAGTCTCTTTCATACTACACAATTATAGCAGTTTGATAGGACTTTAAGTACCACATCCACATCCTATGGAATCCTGGGATTTTGAGAGGTAGTAGAGTTCACTGGCAGAGAATTCTAAATACCTCATGAAGCTACAAATCCCAGGATGCCATAGGATGGAGCTGTGGCAGTTGAAATGGCACAAAGTGCTATAATTGTGTAGTGTGAAGGAGACCTCTGTTAGCATTATACTGTTTTCTAGAAGGATGATGACATGTTGTCTTCAATCTTTTAGAGAAAGAAGAGATTCTATTGGATGTGACTTCTCGCCTCTGGTTCACATACAGAAAAAACTTTCCAGCGATTGGTAAGAAGCAGTCTTTGTGTCCCCAATCATATCATGAAATGAGGCTTGTTTATTTTTGAGTACTTTGATCTACCTACAACCTGGTGAGATGAACAAGAATTCCGTGATGGCTTGTGTCACCAGTATTTCCTAGGAATAGTTTGACAGGACTATTTTGCCATTTGGAATATGGAGCAGAAATGTTTCTGAGCTTAGCTGTCTAGATTCTAGAATGTAAGTTTACATTTGTTTTTGGTTTGGTTCTGATATTTTATTACATTTCTGGCATTCCTAGAAAAGAAGTATATTCCCATTTTGAAAATAGGAAACACTGAAAAGTACAGAAATGTCAGAATACAAAGGCTGAGATCTCCCATGATCGTAATTGTATCTGATGATGCCATCCCCCCAAAACCTACCTTTTCAGACTGGTAGGCCCCCAGTTGGAGGGCTTCCTCTCCTGCTTGCAGGGCTTGTTGAGAGCAGGCAGCTGGGGGGATGTCATTGGGGTCCTACTACAGCTGCTTGTCTTAATGCACCCCGTGACTGTAGGCATCATTTCCCAGTGCCCTGATTTGCGGTGCCTCGGAATCCCTTTGATTGGCACTTTGGGTGGTCATGTTTGGTTGTAATTGTGAATCCCCAGCAGTTACGAGATAGTAAGCCCAGCTTACGGTCTTGTAATTACTGAACAGGATGCCATCCAAAGTATAGTGGGGGGAAGGGGCATGTCGGTGGTATCGTGTGCTGTTTTGAAGCTTATCTTTACTTCTCTTGTTTGTTGCATGTCTACATATGAGCTAAAAGAGGACTGTCCACAAAAAAATGTACAATTCCTCAGTTAAATATTTTGGCATCTGCCTTCTTCTGTAGCACAACTGTTAGATTCTTAAAAAGCAATGGAAGCCAAAGTTGTAGTTACGAAAATGCTGAAAACAGAATTTTCAAGAAAGTGAAATCCCCTATGTGCATGTTGTAAATGTACATTTTTTTTAAGAATTCAAAAACAAAGGTAAAAATCCATATATTCTTTTCCTAAGTTAAGACTCTGGAATATTTGAATGTTGTATGGTTATATCAGAAACTGTTGTCATCTTATAGCTCAGGATTGTGCAGTTTTTTGGAAATAGATATGGTTGTAGTTGTTTAAGCTTAAACCGCTGGCAACAGATTATTCAAGGTTTTTGTTGTGATTCCTGAAATAGTTACAGATATGTATAGTTGTTTTCTCAACATACACTATAGAGCATCCAACACACCTATGTTCATTAAGAATCTTTTTGTAAAATTTATTTATATTAGGGGTGGAAAAAGTGTAGCCCTCCAGAAGATGTTGCACTGTCACTCCCATCAGGAACACAGACAATAGTGAGGAATCTTGGGTGTTGCAATTCAACGCCATCTTCGAGGCCACACTTTGTTCATTCCTGATGTACAACTTAATTTCCCCATTCCTCTGATTTTTGCCTCTCCTCCACCAAACTGAAGAGTAGACAGCAGCACAGTACTGGAAAAGTAGGCAAGAATATATAAGCCTGACTCAGTGTGGTAGAGCATAATCTTGTGACTGTTTATGTGGGAGCATGTCACATTGTGTTTAATAGGGCTTTATCTCGGATAAATTTGTGTATGAGTGCAAACCATAACTTGGCTTTTTCATCATCCTAATCCAGGAATAACATGATCATCTCTTGTTTTACACTGTTTTTGACACACTTGCTAAACATTTTTTCTCTGCTTTCTTCATGACTGCAGGGGGAACGGGTCCTACCTCTGACACTGGTTGGGGCTGCATGTTAAGGTGTGGCCAGATGATCTTTGCTCAAGCGTTGATCTGCAGACACTTAGGCAGGGGTATGTCAGATGTCAATCGTTATGATGGTGGGACAGTATGATGCACTCATCCATATAGATAGTATATGGCGTGTCAAAAATACTTTAGTTGTTGAGAACTGCATGATTAAATAAGCCCACTGGAAAATACTTCACTTCACTCTTGATAGTTGTATCTCTCTCAGAAGACATACAATGGCTTGTGTTGTCTGAAAGTCAGTTTGCAAGAATAACAAACACAGTTTCTTCTGCTGGTGGATCAGCTTGTTTTTTGCTTGCAATGGGAATTGAATTGGAAGTTGCAGTGGGACTTGATAATGCTACATGAGAGCAGTCCAAGTAAACAATTAGTTGTCACGTTTTAAAGAGATTTAAGGTGTTTTACAGAGGATAGTATTTTAAGCTTTTCATGTTTGAACTAGGCTGATAGTCTTAAGTTTTTTTTTAAAAAAAGTTATTTTGTTTATCTACATCAGTTAACAAACATTTAAGCAAAATACAAGAATACATAAGATATAATGTTATTGTTTTAGTTAAATTAAACTATTTAAATTGTTGTTATTAAGGTAATGGTTATTTTTCTCATTCCAATAAAGTACAGCAGAAAAGTTGTCCAAATATGGTTGATTAATCTATTAAACTGGAGATAGTTCACTTCACAATAATTTCAAAATTATCCAGCTATGATGTGTTTCTAATAGTATAACCAAATCAGTATTTTTTTATGTAACTGTACAACTGATCTGAAAAGTTGTTATTCTAAAAATGAAAGCTTCATCTGGTTGTAAATATTAAGATTCTACCAGCAAGAATGAGTCTTCGGTAACTCTGAGTTGTGTTGTGGTAAGCCAGAGAATTGAGACCAGCAGATCAGAGAACAAAGTTTATTTTACTGCGCAGGGATCTCAGTGGAATCAACTTCCAAAAGACTGAGAGCCTCGTTTTAGGTTTCAGCATACACTTATATGTTTTTAAAAAACAGGTACAGGAAATGATTACCATAAGTGAAAAGGGTACAGGTTACAAAAGTTTAAGTTTCGAAATGATGTATTACAGTTTCAAAAATGAAGTATCTCTGTAGCAGGGAGTATTCTCCCTGGGTCGCATCGACTCCCAAACTCCCTATATTCCATGCATTGCTAAGCCGCATACCTAAGCCCTTGATAAGATAAGAGACGCACCTGCCTGACTTATTTTTCTCTATTTTTCTACTTAAGCAAGCAGTTTCTACAATTTAACCCCTTCAATGTAAAATATGTATTAAGCTTACAGTGAGGAAGAGTACCCTTTTTTGGGGGGGGGGATCACATGATTAAATTGAGTCTTTCTGAGTAATGATTTAAATCTTGGTCTTGATTTAAATCATGATTTAATCATGATTAAATCAGATTGATTTAAATCAAATCTATGCTGGCATGACCCAGATTTCATTGGAAGAAGAAAAGGTCTGGAAAGTGTTGATATTACTTCTTTTCTGGCTAAGTAACCTTCATGAATAATTTGGGATTGTATTCAGTTGTCCTATTCCTTTGTAGTATTTAGATACCAAACCATGATTTTGAAGTAGATTTTGTAGTCTTGTGGAAATTAATCTGTTAACTGTGAGTACACAGAGAAAATAATACACTGATATAAAGCATCTCCTTTGCTGTCCTAGATTGGAGGTGGGTGAAAGGGAAGAAACAGACAGACAACTATTACAATGTCCTTAATGCCTTCATTGACAAAAAAGACAGCTACTACTCAATTCACCAAATAGGTAAGATTTTTACCTGCACCAAGTTCTTTCAAGTGTCCCACTTTCATCTGTCTTTAATATTGTAGTCGATATCAGGCAGCAGTCTCATGATTTTATTTTTCAAAGTGGGCACTGTTTCAACATGAAAAGCATACAGGCTGTGTTCAGGTATAAATTTTTACTTATGAACACCTGTGTTCGTATGCTGTTAATTTGGGAGCTTCCCCATCTAGCCCAGTCCGTTTCTTCCCTGGCTTTTCTTCCACAACTTTTGCTCTCAGCTGCAGCCACTTTTCCCTTCTTCTCACCTGTTTCCTACCAATCGGCTGAGCAGTGAGGAGAGGACCATTATGGAAAGGGTGAGGTTTAAGTGTTCTTTTGTCTTACCCATCTCCACTGCCTGTTCAGTGAATTTCATGCAGTGTGGCTAGTGAGTAGGACTTCATCTTCCACCTATTCTGTACTATTAAGCTAAGCAGCAAGGAACGGAGCGTAGGAGTGAGGAGTTAAAGCATTTCTTCTTCTGTTATCCCACACTGTACAGGTTGCTGGAGCGTTTTGCTTTCATTAGCCAACCCAGCCACCAAATGTCAGTTCCATTTGCCAAATGAGAATTTGTCCCTTGAGTTCAAGCACAAAAGTCAAAGCCAAACCAATCTCAATAGTATATTGCTAAGAATGCTATCAGCTGGATGATTCCACCACCACCACCACCACCACATGACCTAGAAGCTGGAGGCAGCTGGGCAGCATTGGGCAGGAGAGGTCTGTGAAGTGATGCATGTGTGCAAATAATCTCTATGTTAAAGACGGAGATGGCAGAAGAGAGAAAATAAAGTGGTGTCCTTGGCCATTTTGGCAGAGAGTAGGCCAGAAAACAACGTGTGGCTTCTTGATACCTTGCCTGAGGAAGTGCATCCCTTGAATTAATGTTTCTCACCCCTGCTTTAAATGAACAAACATGCAGTTAAAAACAATGGAGAAAAAAGATTACAATGTAACTTTTGAAAGAGAAAGAAGCATGGCAATAATTCAGATTTTGTATTTTATCCAATTAGGTGTTTGAGGCATGGGCCTTTGCAGAAAACAACAACACTTAATTCTGCAACAGTATAATCTCATATATATTTGCCTAGAAATAAACCCCAATGAATTCATTTGAATTTGCCACTGAATAAGTGTGCTGATTCAAGAGGTTATATTCTACAGAAGAGTATACTCTCTAATGAACTGACTCTTCAACTTGTCTGTAAACAGTATAAGTGAGAATTCCTGAAATATCTCCTTTACAGAATGTAGAGTAAACACTCTGAGTAAAACTTTTATTCATGTTCACCGCTTTAAATTCCTCCTCTTTTCACAATTCCCCTAGTGTTCAGATTAATGCAAAACTCAGCCTTGAGAAAGGGCCTATTAGGCATTTAGCTCATTTCAGTTCATTATGGTAACAACATGATTTTTAAAAATTGGGTGTTTTATGTCAGAACAGTGAACAGCTGTTGAATGTGTACATGAGAATGAATTCTTCATATGCTTTCTCCACTGTGGGAGCTGCATGGAAATAAATGGTCTTTTGAATCTACCTTTTGATGTACCTCTGCTATATCTAATGATCATCTGACCAGAATACAGTCACCTTCAGTAAGAATTAGAACAAATGGAAATTATTGAAATGGCTTCAAAGCCAAAAAGTTAGCATTTCTTTTTAAGGAATAAAATGGAGAATAGAGCAGAACATGCTGTAGGTTTTATGTCAGCACATTCTGTGCTGCTGCATTTTTGTTTAGTGATAAGTATGTGTTCCTGAGATTTCCCAAAGTGAGGTGTCATCCTACATCAGTAAAGTGTTTTCTATAAAACATCAAAGAACTAGAACAGGTTCATATGGTAACTCCTTTGGAAGCCCTGTGTTTGTCCTTCTTTTGATGTCTTTTAAAACCTCATCTCCCTTATAGAGTGCCAGACTTTTCCACATTTTTCATATGTGTTCTCCAATATATACAGAATATGCATATATTTTTCGCAACGTGTAAGAAGTACATTTCTCCAAAGCTTACCAATATGCTTCTTTTCCAAGTAAAGAGGTGGTTGGTCTTTGAGATATAATTATTCTTAATAAGTCTTTGTCACCGGAGTTTTAGGAAACCCCAAGTTTCTGTTATTTTAATTAAGAATCTGTAGTGGCCAGAGGAATTCTTGAGTGATACTATGGAACAATTCTGATTTGCTTGTTGCAGCCCAGATGGGAGTTGGAGAGGGGAAATCCATAGGCCAGTGGTATGGACCAAATACAGTTGCACAAGTACTCAGGTAAGTGCACCGTGGTTCCAACTGTCATGGATGGTTTTAGTCCACAGAATTGTTATGAACTATCCATGCTTCTGAATAATAATCACCTCAGCAAGTCAAAAGGGACTCAGGCATTTCAGGTGTTCTGATCAAAATATGTCTTGAGAACATCATTTCTTTAGAACACTGAGAATAGGTGGGTCTTGGGCCTTGTCCTACAGAGATGGGCTGTGTCAGATGAACTCAGGTATAGATAATCAGATTTTCTGTCTCCATTCCCAAGAAATTAAAGCCAAACTTTCACAATTAGTACTAGCTATTTTCAGTATTTATATAACATATAGTAAAAAATTATTTGCATGACTCACAAGCAAAAATTAGAAGCATAATATATAACTTTTCAGAAACTTGGTTGTATTTTCAGTAACTATTTCTGTAAAGGCTTTATTCCCATAGCTCTCCTGTAACTAGGGCAAAGTACAGGTAACTGAAATATGTGCACATTTTTGTTACATAGGAAGACAAAAGGCCCACCTAGCGTAAGATTCTGTTCCAGTGATGGCCAACCAGATATCTGTAGGAACATGCTCCTTGTCATTGGTGTCCTATGTGGCTATCCATAGATTATTAGCAGCGTGAAATGATAAATTCCTACCCCATTCTTTTCTAAAGCTGTAGAATCTGGCACTATAAATATGCTAGTTATTAAAATCTAAAACAGAATGAAATTAACAGTAGAGAACATAAGTACACTAATACATTCAACAGATCTTAAGACTAAAAAGCCTGGGAAAGTAAAAAGCTTTTCACCTGGTGTAGGAAAGACTATAATGTAGGTTCCAGGCAAGCCATCTTGGGGGACAGCATTCTAAAACTGGGGTGCCAACATTAAGAAGACCTAAGGAGTGAAGAATGCAGCTGACCTTTCACATCTCCATGAGGGGAATGACTGTTGAGTGATAAATGCCATCAATTGATACTGTGGCACAGTCTGCCTGTGGATCTATACAGGGTTTTTTCTGTGATAACCTGCTATTTACAAGAGTTGAGGAACAAACTCTTCCTTAGCTTGTGAATACCATTTCTCGTGAGGTGCTGCCTTCTGTCTTTGTTTAGAATGCAAGTACAATTGCACAATGGAACTTAAGTTTGCACTGAATCATTGGGCCTGTTCCAGTAGGTGCTAACAATAATTGGATTTCATCCTTGAGCTAAATAACAAAGGAAAATGGAATGAAATTGACTACATGAGTATTATCATCAGTGTAGTTGTAAACTAGGGACTATATCATGATGCTAAGAGTATCTGGGAACTAGAAACTTTTGAATCCATTATTAAAAATCCATTTTCCCAAACTGGTACTCATACAATCTGGTTTATTTTTAGGTCAACATCTGTCTCTTGATCAGTGGTCCATATCTGTATAGAGGAAGGACACTTTGACTGTTCTTCTTTCTTGGCTGATGGGAGACAAACATAGCCACTTTCTGATTTCAGACTCTTAAGCTGTGTTTATAGTTCTGTAGTTGTACACTTATATAGTGGGTATATCTCGCACTCATTATGCTCAGATATCAGCTCCTGAAAATAATATGAAAGCTAAGACTTGAGATGCTGCACTGAGACAGCTACATTCTGACCTGTGCAGCATGATCATTCATGCAGCTTTGGAGACCTCATACAAGTTTTATATCCCTGATGAAGCTTTTGAAATGTTTGCCACTAACATTTCTTCCCTTGTCTCCTAGAAAACTTGCCAGTTTTGATACATGGAGCTCCTTGGCAGTGCACATAGCCATGGACAATACTGTTGTGATGGAGGAGATAAGTGAGTATCATTGTGCTGTGTGAATGTGCTTGATAAAAAAAACAGTGAAGAAACGAAAACACTTAACCCCTTAGGCAGGAGCCAGGGCAGTAACACTTAACACCTGATTCCTAACTAAAAGAGCATACAGGTTTGAAATTATAGGATAAAGCCATCCTTGCATTTAGTGTTTGTTTTAGCTCATAAGTAACAGTGGTTTTTGAAGCTGAGGATTACATGCAATGGGTTCTGGGCTCAGTCCACACTTTCTCAGGCTGAAGGAAATCTCTGGAAACAAGATCAGAAAAGACCTCTGCCTGAAACCTTATAGAGCTCCTTCCATTTGCTGCACATAGGACCAAATTGACTGGACCAGTGGTTTGGCGTATTATAAAGCAATTACATCTTTTTACATCCAAGCTTCTGTTTGAATGTATGACTTTTTATACTGTCTCAAATTTGGATATACAGGCATACCGAAGTTAAGAAAAGAAGATTCTTTATAAGTGCCCAGTTCAGCTTTCCTTTTTCTTGTCTTCTCTTTAGCTGGAAGTTTTTTTGCAGGTTTGGTAGTCGAGGATGGTGAAGGAAGGCTGAAGAAAGACAGACTTTCAGTGTTGGGTTGCAGCAGCATGTCTGCATCAAACAATGCAAGAAAGCTTTTGCTGGGAAAGAATGGGATTTTACTCTAGGTGATCCTCCTGTAGCTGTGTGTCCTTATATACAACAGGCAAGATAAACAGATGCCCCCAGAGTCACTTACTGAGCAAAACAGAAAGAAAAGGGAAAAGCCAATTAATATATCTCAGTAGGTCCTCTACAATGTTGAAAAAGCACAGATCTATAATTTCCATTACGGAAATGGAGATCATAAGAAAAGTGGAGGCTGTTGAAAGAAAATAGTAATCCTGGGATGCATTTTGGAGGAAGCTTCCAGGTGGTCTCTAGAAGATTGAAAATGTTTTCCTTCCGGTCGCATGGCGGGCCCGAGTCGCAGCTCGGAATGAAGCTGCGCAATGGCGCGGCTCCGAGCAGCCACCCGCTGGATTCCAGCCGCTTCTTTTGCCATCTTAGAGGCGGCTAAACACCCCTCCGGTACAAGGGGTGCGGAACGGGTCCGAAGGGGACCCCACAACCGGCGTTTGGCTCTGCCCGGCTGGGGGAGCGGAAAGCACCAGGGGTGTCGAAGGACCATGACGGAGCCAGCGGGATCGCCGCTTGAGCGGCACAAGCGCCGCCATCGACTTTTAATAAAGAAATCAAGTAACAAGTAAGAATTTAATAAATCATGTAACCTGTTCTGGTATCGATTCCGGTAATATCGCAGCAGTTTTGGCAGGCAACGGAGCGCAGGAGCGAAGGAATGGAGGGGATCCAGAGGCAAAGTGAGTTTGTTATGGCCGAGAGTTCTTCTTAAAGGGGCGGTGTGAATTTAAAGAAAAGGCTAGTTGGATTTTCTGCTTTCTCACGAGGATTGAAGTTAATATTTTTTAAAGAAAAAAGAAAGATTTTTGATTTATAATTGGGACTTACACTATAAGATGTCAAATAATTGAACATTTGGACTGATGGACTATACAAGAGTTATAATCTCCATTTGGACATTGAACTCTCTATACTATATTATTTTAATATTTTGGTGGAACTGAGACGATCGGGTATCTGGCTTATTGACTACGGATTTTGGATTTTTGAGGAATACTTCGGGAGCAAAAAGTTATGGAGTTGTATGTTTCCTTTCTTTTTTACTCTTGTGGTGTGATTCTTGTTTCCTGATTTTTTTGGATTGTTGAGACTGCTGAGACTGTGCTGGAAGGTGATTTGAGCTAAATATCCTCATTCCCACGAATGGAGCAGCTTGGAATTTAAGCGACTATGAGAGTACAGTGAATCTTCAGAAATGAACTCCGGGCAGCTCCAAGAGGGGAGGGGGGAAGAGAAGGCGGATAAAGGCACAGGGCTCTAAATTTGATAAGGGAAATGTACTTCAGCAATGTCAGTTAAGCTTACTATTTGAATGATATATTGTCATTAATATAAACAATGTGATGTCAAGGGTTGAAGGGGACTTTGAGACTGGGAAGCCTGTGATGGAAGTGATTCGACTGGAAGATCCCCACCCCCCATGGACTGAGCCGCTTGGAACTTAAGCGACGATGAGAATACAGATAATCTTCAGAAATAGACTCTGGGCAGCAAAGTCCAAGATGGGAGGGGGAAACGGAAGGAACAAGCATAGGTGTAGGTCAGTAATCTTAAGAGTGATATATGGAGACTGTGAGATTGCGATGGAAGATAGTTAAGTAAATACCCTCACTCTTTTGGACGGAGCAGCTCGGAATTTAAGCGACTATGAGAATACAGGAAACTTTCAGAAATAGATTCGGGGTGGCAAAGTCCAAGAAGGGAGGGGGGAACAGGAGGTGGATATAGTCACAGGACTCTGATCTGACAAGGGGTAATATCTCAGTAACTTTAAATAAGCTAATGTACTAGAATAAATATTGGGATATTGTTTAAGGGGGGGTGAGCCTGTGAGGGAGACTATACAGGTAAAATACCCTCACTCTTAGGGACGGAGCAGCTTGGAATATAAGCGACTAAAAGAATACAGAGAATTTTCAAATGAATCTCCAGGCTGCAAAGCCCCAAATGAGAGAGGGGAACGGGATGTGGATGGAAACACAGGGCTCTGGACTACATAAATTGATCTTTACTTTGGCATGGTCAATTAAGCTTGCAATTGATGATATATCGATATATTTTTATGAATATGAACATTGAGATATTGCTGAAGGGATGAAGGGGATTGAATAGGACTTAAATAGAAGAGAGAAACAAGACATTTTAGCATAATGGAATTTAAGGGTAAGAAGATGAGGGATCGTTGCAGTAATAATAGCTCAGACTGCCAGATATACAATGACAGATATATTTAAAAACTATAAGATTTTGTGGTATAAGTAATGGAGAGTTAAATAAATGAGGAGATAGCAGAAGTTTAAAGAGATAAGAGAAACGAGAACATCTTGGAACAGGACGATTTGAGTAAAGCAGAAGGGAGTGATGGCTGGGAACTGACTAGCTAGAACGACTTAATTATGATTGTGTAGGAGGGGGAAATGTCTGTTCGAACAGTTGAGAAAACCATTATATTGTGATGCATTAATGTAATAAGTGGAGTAAACTGCGGGAAAAGTTGACCAGAACAGTGTGGAAGATCAGAAACAATTCATGTAATAAGTACAAGTTAAAGAATCCTTTTTTTATTCGTGAAATTTAATAAAATTATATATATATATAAAAAAGAAGATTGAAAATGTTTTGTTTTTAATGCAAGCCTTACATGACCTGGTTATTTCAGTTCACATGTGCACAGTGTTCATTTTGATTAAAACATTTGCAGAAACACATCAAGCTCTTTGTGGTGTAGGAATCTATCCTTGTTCTTTCCATGTTATTTCTACCTCTGGTACCAAAGTTTCCATTAAAGAATTAAAGCCCAGGAACTCATCTACCTTGTTAACCGAGGTGTGCCTGTGATGTTCTCATGTTTTTAAAAGTCTTTATAAATGATACTTGGAAGTAGAGAAAGTATTGACAAATAGGAGAATATTTATCATGGGCAGGTAGGACCTCCATGAGCAGTTTCTGTTTTCAGCACTCTAGGTGGCTGTACAGCCAAGTCTATTGTGTGAGATTGTGTTAAGGGTGTTTCTGCTTATGTCTTTTTCTCTGTAGGGAGGTTGTGCAGACTCAGCAGTCCATGTCCTGGAGCTTCAGCATTTCCTGCTGCAGAATCAGACTTACTTTCCAATGGGTATCCTGATGGAGCAGAATGTACAGACAGGCTATTGCTCTGGAAACCTTTAGTGTTGCTGATACCTCTTCGTCTTGGGCTCACAGATATCAATGAAGCCTATATTGAAACACTGAAGGTAGGAAATGATAATGTGAATTATATATGCAGTCTATTACTGTTTGTGCATTGTAAATAACTTTCCTTGTTAAATCTGTCTTATTGATAGCTAGACCATAGTGTTTTACACTGTCGTCAGTGCTAATTTACTTGAAGAAGCATTCTAAGACTACATTTTAATGCCAAATATATGTGCCACTTCAGTTGGAATATGAAAGATAATTACAGATGGAGGGACTGTGTATGTAGTCCCAGCGTGAACTCTGTGGAATGTGCAGCTCAAGTTGGATGAAGAGAATTCCTGGAACTAGCTGTGGTGTTCTGTGTTTATCACATATTTGATTATAGGGAATTAAGTATACTTAATAATCAGGTGTTTGCTTTTCCCCTTTGTGATCACTCTGCTTTTTTGCAAACCCACTAAAAAATGACCTAGGCTGTGATCCTGTGTATACTTAATCTGAGACTTAGCTCTATCAAAGACAATGGGACTTACTGCTGAATAAATATACCTAGGATTGTGCTTTCCAGTTCTGTATCTGTGGAGATTGTTGTCATTATTAGTATTTGTCAGTTGTCTTTCATCAGAGGTAGTGGTACTCAAAGGATACTTTGAAAGCTTTTTAACTTTGCTACATCTTGTAAACATTCTGCATGGTGACAGGGCTTTTATCCTAAAAATAGGTGTTCTAGCTGTTCTTGATATACAGCAAGCAAGCATGTATCTTTATTTTTCTAACACTATATTATTATTGTTCACTTGTTCGGATGCTTCATTTTCTGCTGGCTGCTATGTGACACACTGCATGTTTGTTTTCCAGCACTGTTTTATGATGCCTCAGTCTTTAGGAGTCATTGGAGGAAAACCTAATAGTGCTCATTATTTCATTGGATATGTAGGTGAGTAACAGTCATCCCAACCAGATGTGCAGTGAATATCTTCCATAATGTATGAGTTTGAGCATCTTAAACAACCTTCCCTCATCTGGTGCCCTGTAGATGTTTTGGACTACATCTCCTATAATTCCAGACCATTGGTCCTGTTGACTAGGAAGTAACTGATTTGTATTTCTCAGTAAAATTTGCTAAAGGAGAGAAAGTCTTCATTAAAACAAAAAGAAGCTAACATCCTGCTAACTAACTCTAATCCGTCACTAACAGCACTGTACATGTGCTTTGCTCTCTTCCCCTGAGAAGTTAAGTATTGTGTTTCATTTTATAATTTCTTCTGTTGTATTTCTGTCCAGGTGAAGAACTAATCTATCTTGACCCACACACTACTCAACCTGCAGTGGAGCCCATGGACAGTTGTCAGATCCCTGATGAGAGTTTCCATTGCCAACATCCACCCTGTAGAATGAGCATTGCAGAGCTTGATCCTTCTATTGCAGTGGTGAGTGTACATCTGCAGTTCTTTTTCATTCTGGCTGGGGACTAGGATCTGAGGCCATCTTCCAGCTGATTCTGCTCCCTGCATAGTGCTGGGCTCTTTCTTCTTTATCTAGTTGTCTTGATAGCACAGATATATTGCTGTACTAATCTTTTAATATTCAAAAATTGGCTGTTACTCAAAGCATGTTTAAAATATACAGACTTCCTCCACTTATTTGACAGGTTAGGGACCAGAGCACTTGTCAGAGAAGAGAATTGGTTAAAAAATAGAACCCTCGTACTGTGCTGTAGGGGGCATGAAGGACTTATGGAAGCTAACTTGTGACTGACAGACTGCTGCATGCAAAGTCTCTCGGCCAGCTTAGCACCACCCCATCCCCTGCTCACTTTGCAAACAGTGTGCATGTGCAAACAGTTCTAAGTGAGCTTCTGTAGTTGAGAAGAACTAATGAAAGAGCAGAACCCCCATTGAATTAATGGAACTTTTCCTTAATTTGGAAGTCTCAAAAGAGACTTCTTGTGTCAGATTAACATGGCATCAAAAAAATTTGCTTCCATAACTTATGTCATGATAATATCCAAGTATCTTCAGTCTGTGTATTCTATCTACGTACAAATTGTTGCCTTTCTTTTACAGGGCTTCTTCTGCAACAAAGAGGAAGACTTCAATGACTGGTGCCAGCAAATAAAAAAGGTTTGTATGTAGCCAGTTCTTCGTCAAAAAGAACAGGAACCTATGGTCACTACTGTAAAATTGAACTGAGCTTTGAAAAGTACTAATGATACACCATTAATGTCAACAGTTGTATTGACATTAATGCTCTAACCATTACCATCCTAGCTTGACTTGTTTAAGGCTAGGACCTTTCCTGATAGCCAGATGATTAGTCTTTGATTTAGGATATATGACTTTCAAGGAGATGTCTTTTAGCTCCTCTTGCTTCTGCTTTCAGTGTGAAGATGCTCTTCACACACACACACACACTACACACACACACACACGGAAAAAGAGAGAGAGTATACATGTTTATATGTATACGACTTTAAAAAATCAAGGCAGCTAGCAAACTAAGGCTACAATCCTATACATGCTTACCTGGAACAAGCCCCACCCAGCGCAAATAAAGTTCACTTCACTTTTAAGCAAACATGCATTTTAACAGCTTTAATATATGCAGATTCTTAAAATGTCAGCATACAAAAAAGAAGAGTAGCAATAAACATAAAATAGCAGCAGTGACTTTACTAAATATTAATTCAAATTCCAAGAGAGTTAATCACAATGTTCCAATGAAACTAGTGAGACAGAAATTCAGTGTAACTAAGTTGTCCTTTTGATCTCAATGGGACTCAAGCTTTCATTAGGATTTGGGCTATTTAAAACTTGAGCAAATTTTTAAATAAGATCTTGGCCTCGCACATTTGAGTCATCAAACTGGGTACCTGGCAAGCAGATTGATGAGATTGTTCTACAGTGGTGGTGGGGGGTTTACCTTCAAGAAAGCCCTAGAAACTATAGACTCATAATAAGCCTACAAACTGACAAGTGTTCTGTTGGGTCTATTAGGGAAGAATCCAAATAGGTGATGCCTTTATTGCAAGAGTGGGCAAAGTGTGGCCCCAGGCCCTTCTTTTGCAGCCTGTGAAGCTTCCCCCATCAGTTCCACAAAGCCCTTCCACTCATCCCATTTTTTAAACAAAAAAATCAGCATAACTTCAAGGCAATTTTGTCCTAAAAATCATACAGAGCCCCCCTCACCATGCACAAAAACATGCAGAAATACTGTACTCCATGCCCACAAGCTCTTCAGAACTCCATACTATCCAAAATACCTGTTTTCTTTTGCACCTCCTCTTAAAAGTGGTGACAGAAGGAGACACACCTTCACTTCCTGTCACCATTTTGAAAGTGTTTGAAGAAGAAAACAGATATTTGATATCAGATATTTGGGTTTGGTGGAGGTATATGGCCAGTGGGAGGCATGGAGGAGAATTGGCCCCTAGTTCCTATGCAGTTGCCCATCTCTGTTTTATTGGAACCAGTTGATTCACAAAGTGTGAATGAGCTTCAAAGCTCCCCAGAACTGTTCTTCAAGCTGCACATGAAATGTACAAGCAAACTACACTGGACCAGACTAGACAAGATACAAGGGTAAGAAGGCAGAGTTGGGTATGACTTTTTTAAAAAGTGCTCAGAATCTTTTTATTGTGGAAGGCTGGTAGTATGACTGGTTCTGCTAGATGCAAAACAAGATTTCAGGTAGCATGAAGGGCTCCTGGGACAAAAACTGTGACATCAAAGTATAGCACTGTGTAAAATTACATGACAGTGTTGGTTCTTTGGATGTCTAATTTATGGGGACCAGGAGCACTTTTACCTGTTCTTAATTTTATGTATTTGCAGTATAAGAAACAGGTTGCCTAGCACTTAGAAAAGATTGACACTATATTGGTATCTTCTAGTGCTGTGTTTCAAGGTTACATTTTATCTTGGTTGTTCTGTGACTTGCATCTGGTACTGTTTTAAGGAATTGTTGCCTTCTCCTTTCTTCAAGACATCAGATAAACAGGACAAAATGCAAAAGGGTGAACAAACCAGGAAGGAAAAGAAATATAAATCTGGGAGTTCAAATGTCATTTAAATGGTTATCTCTATCCAGCTAGGATGCTGCAAGTGCTTGATCGAATTGCTGGTTGTGTCACTTGTTCACATTCCATAGGCAGAACTGTGTATGTTCAGTGCTAAAATCAGTGGTTTTCTTACCTTTTGTTCAGGGTATCTACAAATCTGAAACAGCAGATCATCCAATTTTTTGTATATTGCCAATCAGTACACATACACACGCTTCCAAGCATACTTCTGCATCTTGAGGGCTGGTTACATAAAAAGAAAAGCCACTAAATCCTCTTACACATACCACCTTAAGATTCTAAGGAAGTTGAATTTTGAAGCTACTCCTACGGAATTGAGTGGATATCTAATTTCAGGACTACCTCTATTGATGAGTGGAATAATATTAAAGGTGTGTCATCCGGCATTAGCAAGGTGTACCGAACACTTTCATTATGAAGTCACTTCTAATACTCCTTGTTAAAATTCTTTCCACAGTTGTCACTAATTAGAGGAGCCCTGCCAATGTTTGAATTAGTAGAACATCAGCCTTCGCATTTCTCTAGCCCTGATGTTTTGAATCTCACTCCAGGTACTGCGTATGTTTGCCCATTTTTATAGGTCAATAGTAAGAGTTATTTTTGCTACTTATGTTTTTTGTTACTCCAAATACATTGCTATTGTGGCAGTAAGCCTCGGGTTTCTTTCAGGATTTGTGTTAGATGTGAGCTAGATAAGGCATTGGGTATTTCATGCCCCAATGAAATTATTGCTAATTTCAGCTATATTTCTGGGAAATATGTGTATGTTCTTCACTGACAAAATGAAATGTTCTGTTTATGCAAATACAAAATAGTGGTTGATAGAATTAGTGTATGAACTGGTCTAAATAGAGCCAGATTTAAATTCTGGGTGCAACCTCTCTCTTTTTTTTAATCTTGTCTTGCAGACTCTTCTGATGCAGATAGACTGGAAAGATTCTTTGATTCAGAGGATGAAGATTTTGAAATCTTATCTCTTTAAAAGAAATATAAGAAGCTAACTCTGCCAATTTGTGTTGTGGGGGGGAGGGGAGCTTCTTGGAGAGCCTAGGGCTACCAGCTTACATAGGTGCTTGTTGACATCCCTGCCTCCCATCCACCTCAGTGTTCTGTGCAGCCTTGAAGCAGAGTAGATTTTCTGCAGTGGGATCAAGAAACAGGTCATCATTAAGGCCTTAATAGCTTTAGTCAGGCTTTTTCAGCATAAGAGTACCTGCAGGAAAGGGATGCAGTGTTCTAGGAACTGAAGATTATTTTTATGTTAGTGGGCCCAAAGGCTCAGCAAAAATAGTGAAAGCCCTTTTAGGTGCTTGGTTCTTACAATGTCTCTCTGTTAGGGAGAATTTAATCTTGTTTGCTTCTGTCCATTCCCTGCCCCCCCCACAGTGTGAAGTGGAAAGCAGTGTAAAATAATGCAGGCACCTGTCTAGTACTTGTCTCTTAGCCCAGTAGAACGTGTTCTATGTCACCTTGGGGTACAAGCTCTAACAAGACGGAATACAATACAAATTGGTACACATGCTTTATCTCCCGTGATCGTGCTTCCACACACAATACTCCTCTTGAGTTTCAAAACTGTCTTTTAAAAACACATCTGCTCTGTAGTATCACTGAAGAAACTGCAGCAGCACATTGTGGACAGCAGATGTTAATAGTACAGGATGGTGTGAAAATAACAGATTTTTCAAGAGTAGAACTAGGTGAGCTCAAGAGGTCAGCAGCAGTTGTATAAGGATGAAAGGAAAAGTTAGCTAGGAAATGGTTTTGTTAAACTTAACCTTTATTTTGGGGTATTTTTCTAATCCATATTAAGAATATGGTGGCTGCTATTTAATATGACGGTGCTGGACATATCTGCCAGCTTGCTTGAACTGAAAGTACCTCTGATTCTCCTTTTGATGTCATTTCCCTCTATTTAGACTTTAATCATGAAATCTAAGCTGTGTTTTGCTTTGATACAAAAACTACTACTTTTAATATTCTGGTTTGCTAAAATGCCAGATGCTATCCCCTCTTGAACACTACACAAAACCATGCTTTTGTTATGTAGTGTTTACTTGTTCGTTTTTTTTCACTTAAGTTGCTCTTAATAAGAGGTTCTGAAGGAACACTCCGCAGATTCTGGCTGCCCCAGGAAGGATGATTATTGGCTTACCTAGGCTGGAAAATCTGGTGGGTTGTACTCTAAAACTATAGCAGAATTCCTGTGTCCAGAAGAGGTAGGAATATGTGGAGAGGATCCACCACCCCCATGTTATGTTCTTGCAAATCTTTAGCACCATTGATGGATGCTGCAGGTGGCAAATGTTTACAAGGCATTATTTTCTGTATTATCAGCAGCATTCTCAGCCTAAAGGCGGTAGTATAACCATCTGTAAAGTTACTGCATAGAAGAATAACTAGCCTACAAATAGTAGGTAGTAGGTTTGATTATCCCTTAAGCTGCCAGAAAACAGAACGTCTGAACCATGATGCTTATCTTTCATTGTTATAACTTGCTGTTTTTCTCTGCTGCTTCTCCTCTTGATTGTAGACTTTTTGAAGGCGAGGAGATAGAAGAAGTGGGGCTGTGCTCCATTCATCCATTGCTTTGAATTTGTATATGAATAAAACAAATTAAGAGAAATATATTTGTAGTATTAATTTCTGCAGAGCCAAATGTTCAACTAGCTGAAAATTATACTCTTACAACTTATTTTCAAATCAGTGTGAACCTGACAAGCAACTACAGAAGTTATGGCCAACATACATGTTTGTGTGTTTCTTTTTAGATCCAGTCTTGGCTCCTCCCCCATGAGAACAAGATCTTTCTTGCTCCGAAAGAGCATTAAGCCTACTTTATTTTTAGTGTAATATCCTCTCCTCTTTTAATAATTAAAGGACACAGAGGAAGGAAGGGAAACAATGAATTTGTGTCTGCTATAAAACCCCATAATACTGCCTCTCCAATCCAGTGTTCCAGAGCTACAGTACTCTAAACCTTGGGAACCAGAGCTACAATCTGTACGTGAACAGAAAGCTCTCTGTACTGCCAGGAATCCTCACTCAAACTGTTCCCCCAGTGTCTGGGAAGCTGCAGTTGCTGATTCAGAGGAGACAATCCCACCCCTGGGACTTAACAGACTCAATTCTGGCATCCCAACCACAGTGCTTCTGAGATAGCTTTTCTGCTAGACACTTGGTATTCTTCTTTCAGTAGTCTCCACTATTTTTTCCAGTGAGCAGAGTTCAGTTCCATTCTCAGGTTTTAGTTTGTCAAGCAGCACCCCCTCAACCTTGTCTTTGCCTGCTGCACCCAGAATGTGCTCATGGCAGCAATGTTTTCATTTTTCCCTTAGTGGGTCCCATCTTCTCCCCACAAATCAGAAATGTTTCATAGTTCAACCAGTCTCTGTGTGTCAGCTAATGATGGGGATGAAGAATCTTACTGAGAGATGGTCATTTTATCAGTCCTAGCCCTGTTGGCTCTTTCTCAGTCCTATCCTTTGCTAAGAAACCCACCTGGAAGTCTGATCATTAGATGATCCCATAGTCACACTCATTTCCAAGGGCCACGATCATTACTGAGTGAAGTGACTAACATCAGGAACCCATGAAAATAGATCCACCAAACACACCACCACCTACATACCTTCCACTATCAAGGCATCCATAACAAGTTTCCTTATTTGGCAGGACTTGGTAGTTTGGGCCCAACCGCCTCCCACAGGTTCCTCTTGAAGTTTAGCACTTTCAAGAACACTTAAAACTAACCAGGGGTGCTGAGTTTCTAAGAGATCAGTGAACACTATCCAATTTTCTTCTGGTATTCAGAAGACTTCCCCTGAAATACTGGGAGGTCCAAAGTTTATTGCCAAAGAGGAGGAACACAAAGCTAAATGGAAGAGCTAGTTCATCTTGGTCACCCAAGAGTGTGGGTTGCTCTTTCTTACCCATGCAGAGAATGGAAAAGGTGAAACTTTGCAATCCCATGTCAACAAACAGCAGTATTCATTTGCAGTCTATTTGGGGACCAGTCTGATCCTATGGGTGGATACTCACCTATCATTACCTCCAAATGGACAAAGACAGAAATGAATGTTGATGGTTTGGTTGAGCACGCTAATCACAATGGAAAAAACCTCTCAACCCATTTTTTGTTGAACTGGCAGCTAATGATGAATCCTGGTGATAGTTGTATTGGCTACCATGACTAGCTGACAGGTGCTAAGACTCTCTTGTAGGTACTTGAATTTCTGGGCAGCAGCTTTGGGTGTCCTGGCTTCCCTGTGGCCACTGACCTTTATACACATTCCCCCTTCCCCCATCCCATGAGGATGGTGAAGAAAATGCCAGCCCTAGCAACCATGGTGACTATTGTTGTTCTATAGGAACCTCAGCTCCTGACAGTTGCATGCCCCTGTTCTTGTCATGGCAATCCTCGGAGACTATTATTTCTTCTGTAATAGGGACAAGTTTTTGTAGTCATGTTTGTGTGGAAGATTTCCTTTGGTTCCTAATGTGTTCTTGACTCTTGTTTCCATGAGTTAATACTGAATCAAGTTCTGTCACTGAAGGGATTGCCTCCTCCTGGGTAGAACTGGTGCTTTCCTGGCCCTGCATTTTAAGTTGGCAGAGTTAACCACCGGCTGTTGGGTCCACTCTCTCCTGACAACTTTCTATTCACTTTTCATGCACATTCTCCTGCTTATAAAAAGGGCCAAACTGTATATCTCTAATGTCTTAACATGCCCAGGGCAAATTGCACACTGGCATTCACTGGTAAAAAAAATAAAGCTGTCTTATATGGAATCTGTCCATTAGTTATCTTGCCCAATAATAGCTACTACTGTAATAGGTCTTCCCAAGCCCTGCTACCTAAGATCCTTCTTAACTGGTGATGTCATATACTGCAATGTAAGGCTATACTATTCATCTAATTTGTTATGTAACAATTACTGGTGCTCTATCCACAGAATGATATGGACAGTTCCATACTTTATGTCCCTGCAGCTCTCAATTTAGGCACTATTATCTTCAGCATCAGGAAAGCACCTACATTAAAAAAAAACTGCACATTATCTTAACTGCACAGGCCAACAAACTTGATAACAGCCCTTTTGGTCAAAACATTCCATACAGAGATTTGAACTAGACATGTATGCAAGCAACATAGCATGACAAACAGATCCCAAAAGATATTGAGGATCAGGTGTAAAGTGCTAGCTAGGCTTACTTTATTTAATAAGATTATGGGTAGAACTTGTCCTGGCATCCAGCATAGTTCCCCCCTCTCTTTTAGGTGAATTACTCACAATTGATAAGATCAAAGGGAAGGTGAAACATGCAGCTAGAAGTTTCAGGAACCTTAGAGAATACCAGATTAGGAAAGGCGCATAGAACTTCAGGAAACTATCTCTGTGATTAAACGAAAGAGTCTTGACTATAACAGGCAAAATCACTTCCTTTAAAAATACAAAGATTATAGAGTCTGGCAATTAGTTAACATATATATCCTGCAATTTGAAGAGAATGCAGCAAACCACATATCTGTTAATTTCTTTAAATAACAAAGTTGAAACTATAGAAAGGGTAGATAATCTGGCACCTTCCAGATGTTTTAGACTGCAATTCCCATTAAGGCCCAATGCGCTTAGCCAAGGACCAGGATTATAGGAATTGCAGTGTCCCCCCCCCCCTCACAAAAAGAGAAACCATATTGCCTCTCCTTGCTATAGATCCATAATCCGTCTACAAGCAATATGGTGAAAATACAGGGACAAATTCATTCTTTACACATCTTGAGACTACGATACGAGGATGAAAAAATGTTTTTGAATAATGCTCTAACGAATTGTCAGTTGAAGTTTTAGCATTAAAGAAAATGAGCCCCACAGAAAATAGCCTGCAAGACCTTCACTCAAGAGTTCTTCAGGAACTCAAAATATGAATTTAAAATGCGTGTTATAATCTATTAAAAGGGCTTTAATACATATTTTCTGTAAAAAGAAATTTCAAGCCGACTGTACCTTAACTTTATCAGACTTGAACAACTCCCTGAGTCATGCACAAGGTCCCAGCAAGGCTTCAGATGTTGTTTTCCAATTCATCTGACATCAGGAACAACAACTGATAGTTTCAAAATAAGCCAGGATATTAAACTATCTTTAGACCATGGTGGAATATTCTGGCTTGTTCCAAACCCATTTACCATAGAGTCAATTTGAGAAGTCCCATCAATTTGTTAAGTCATTCATCTGCACAGCCAGAAGATTCTCAGTTTATTAAACCTGATACATGATCATCCCAATGTGAACATCATGTGCTGAGGAACTGAGGAAAGACATTATTGATTTAGCCACTTTAAAAAACTGTCTATAAAACAGCAACAATTTTATGTCCTGAAGTGTAAGTTTCTGTGAATAGAATAAAGAAATCTCAGCACTATACTTCTTTTATGCACCTAGTCCAGTACAAGTCCCTGTAGACCAGCTTCCAAGGGAAGACCAGGCTCTCCTCTTCTGAAGTACAACAGTTTATAGAAGAGTGTTACACAAACAGCAACACTAAAAAAAATCCTACTTGGCCTGTTAAAATGGTTATAAATACTGAGGTGTTTACAAATGCATAGTTCAGGTTCTGGCAAGATGAACAATGACCCAAGGAGATGATATAAACCAGTTCTATTTCCACAGCTCTCCTATAGGACTGTGCTGAGCTTCTTGCATGGCCTCTTCTGCAAATGATTTAATTTCATTGTGTAAATCTTCTATGCTCTTTGAAGCATCAATCACCTGTGCCCAAAAAGAAACAAAAACACATGAAAATAAATGTTTAAATCAACATGACAACTAAAGAAGATGTTGTCAGTGGGGAACCCCCCCCCCTAGAAGTTTCAGAATATAAAAAAGGGAATAACAGCCTGATGTCTACGTCCTCTTCTAACTTTTCTAGCTGCTGTTGTTTTTACCTCTTCATTATTTATGTCAGAGGCAACTATACTCACTGATGCTGTGAGCTCATTTCTCAGAGCTGAAATGCTTGTACAGTGGGCCCTCCTCTTGTGTGATCACCACACACATAAATGCAAGGTTCCCATGAAGCACTGTGTCCCATTATAATCAATGGATGCAGGCAGGAGTGTTCCTGTGATATTGAGGGCATGTGCATGTCACATCTATTGACTATAATGGGATGCAAGGTTTCACATTTTTTGTTTTATGTGGGGGTGCCTGGAACAGGAAAGAAACCTCCATCTGTTAAACAAAGTATGGAGATTTAAGTTATCTTTGCAATTTTCTGTGCTTTTTTCCCCCCCAAGGAAGTTTTATTGCTTAAGTTTTATCAAGGAAGTTCTTTATTGCTTTCCCATTCAATCAAGCAGCAAGTCATACTGGTGGCATTCCAACACGCTGTCATTTGATTTACCACTCCTCCTCTTTTGGTTACTTAGATTCGTCCAATATGATATTTCCCTTCAAATTATACTATGAATATTCAAATCTTCTACAAGATTTTGTTCGTTGATTTGAAGGATCATTTGAATCCCATGCACTTCAAGGCAGTTTTCTTCTTACCTTCCAGTTCAAGGTCTTGTCTTTCATTAAATTATGGAAGCACTGCAGAACCTTCTCTTGAAAAGAGCTGTTCTCATATCGCTCATTTCCAAAGTCTCCTCGCTTGGCTGCTTCAGATGTACTCAGATTAAGAAAAAGGATCAAGTCTGGTTTTGGAAGTCCCACATCAGGTTGCTTACACCATTCCAAAGAGAAGTTCTACCAAAAAAAAAAAAAAAAAGTGGGGGGGACATGCAGTGAATAGAAAAATGAAGCTAATGAGCATTTTGATAGGAACATAGAATGTCAGAATATAGGTCCATCTACTTCAGTATCGCATATGCTGAAAGGCAGTACTTTTTCAATATATAAGGTTAGTGGTCTGTCTGAATTCAATATGGTAATGCCAAAGAATGACCATAAGGCTTCTTGCATAAAAACCTACACATTGTAGACTTTCTCAAAAGACAGCCTTCTGCAGGTTTAAACACCAGGTACTTAAATACTACTGAAGCCAATGGAAATTCAAATGGTCAGTGTAAACAAAAGATCAACACAAGACCCTAGAAGTAATATGGGCAAAAAACACAATTAAGATCTCACCAATTTGGGTCCGATTCATAACTACTATAGCACAGCATACTTTCATTTCAGATTAACTTAACAAATTCAAATTGGTTAAGATCAGTGCAGCAGAGTATATATGTATTAACAGTATCTAGAAACACTAGACCTTAACAAGCTATGCTTTGTGCATATATAAACTTTGGACTTTGTCAAACTTAGAACAGCCTTACTCAAATCAATGCGACTGGTTAGGTGTTAGCTGGTCTCTACTAAGTGAAACTACAATTGCATCCAACTTTTTGTAACTAAGAAGCAAATTATGCAAACAATGGCACACTTATTTTTGATCTGGACTCAAACATCTGTTCCACAAGAGACCTAGGCAATTCACCACCATTTTAATGGCACTTCTGCATTGGTACAAACAGTAGTATCCATTTTAAAAGATGAATAAAGATTGCAAAGCCACAGAAGATACATTTAAGACAGGGATGGGTACACCTGCCCCATTTTAATCCACTGAGCTTCCTATAAATTTCAGTGCTGGTAATGCTGGATATCCAATGTGCGTAATTTCCACAGTAAGCATAAGCTGTCTTCTGCCTAATAGCACTTTCAAAAATATCATTTTCATAGTAGCCTAAAGAACCCTTTTTTACTCACCTCTTTAGCACCTGTGAAGGCAGCCCCAGAAAAGGCATATCTGTCTACTACCAGAGTTATACCCTGGTTTAACTTCTCTTTAATCAATGGCCTGAACAACAGAGAGATATATCACCATTAGCCAAAGCTGAAATGTAAACAACCTGAAACAAAACTGGGATGCAACATGGAACATTTTCCATGCTACACTTTCTCTGCATGTTAATTTTTAAAAATGAGTTGCTTCATAAGAATTAATGTTACATTGAACAGATTATATACCAGTTGAATCAGAAGATTCAGGGATCTCTGGAAAGCATATGTAATCATACAGCTCTTTATGCTAAAATGTGATCATCAACTGTTTTCAGTGTCTTATTTTTCTTTCAGTTTAAACAATGCAAACTTAACATTAGTCCTACCTAAAACACACCCACTGAAATGAATGAGACTAATCAGTCTCAACTAACTTAGATCAATCTATTTAAAATGGACGTACTCTGTATAGAGCTAATGAAGGATGTGGCCCTATATTTGCTTTATTAAAAATCATTTTGATGTAAAGATTCATATTTGTTTGAAATGTGACACTACAATTATATATACGTCTACTGAGAACCATGTCCCACTGTACTCAACAGGACTGTAGTGCAGCAGTCTGAGAGCGCAATCCTACATGTGTCTATTTAGGAGTAAGACCCATTAAGTTCTGGTAAATGTGTTTAAGACTGCAAACTAAATGTTCTCTATTTCTCATCCACCCCACAGCTACTTCGAGTTGGCAGGGGGAATCTGATGTTTATACTGATAATGTCAGCTTATTTTACTTCTGAGGTTACTGTCACTCCCTAACTTTTAGACATCATTTAAATTACTGCACTGTTGCACATTTGGGTTTATAAACAGTTAACTAAAATTCCTAAGAAACAATATCCTAAGTGTTTGATTATTATATTTCATTAATAAAAGGAAATATAGATAATGTTTGGTAAAGTGGGAGACACAGACAAAAGAGGAGGAACACACTACAGGTGCACACAGTTTGCAAGGCCTGAGCATGACTGTTCATAACAGTGTCCTGGAGGCTTTACTTTCATATATGCCATAACTCAAAGCTGACTTGATGGTAAGTAACAATAATGTGACTTGAAAGTTCTTCCTTCCTGTTAGTGGATCAAGAGATAGGCTGTAAATGAGAAAACTTCTTGAACAAGTGTAGCATTGGAAAAATTATCTAATTCAGCCACAACTGTCCTTCTGCTTTTGGTACCCTATAATTATGTTACCAACTGGGCAATATTTTTATACCTGATTAATTACAATGGGTTACATCCTATAGTATCCTTTCCATAGTGGAAACAACACTGCTGACAGATCAAATTCTTCTTCCACACCCTGCTATAGCCCTAAATCTGAACCAGAGTTTCATGGACTCTTCAGAGCAGACTGGAGAAGGGGAAGGGAAACTCCAACTAAATGAGTGGGAGTCTATTTCCACATCATAGGTTTTAACCTGCTGTTCTGTAGGTTTTCTTCAATGTAACTCTGAGAATATGCCTGAATTTTGACCATAGACAAACCTTCTCAGTATAGAAGTTCTTTCCTCTTCAACAAAGATTATCAATTTCACAGGATAGCGGTTACTTCACCTACTTTCTGCTTTGACAGATATGATTAAATTCTTAATTGAGTCCTGTAAATCTGTAACTCTCCCTGAGCAAAAGGACAGCATTAAACAGGTGTTAACTGTGCCTCTAGATTCATTTGTGTACACTTAACAAAAATTCTTTTTACATTTGTTCCCAGCGATTAGCAGAAAACAGCAAATGCACTGTGTGATCTTCCAAGTTGTTTTTTTTCTCCAAATAGGAACTTATCAGTCGTCCAATTTCTGTTGTTCTTTCTGAAATAAAAAGTAGAAAAGAGTGTAATAAATATACACTTTCAGCTTCCCTAAGATCTGTTTAAAATGTACATCACATCCATAAATCTAAATACTCTTTTATTAATTTTAATATAGCAGACAAGCAAGTATTGCTATAACATTCACAGTATAGCAAAAAATTTTTCCATAATATATAAAATAACTATATTTCTTTCACGTTCGCATTCTTATATTTCCCACATTTTGTATTCCCCCTTCTCCCCCCTGATCTATTTGTAACCCTATTGATATATTGTTTGGGTTGTTCCCATAGTTCTTTCCCTTCCCCTCCCTACTCACCCTGGTTTCAACCTCCCTCCCAACCCAGCCTACTATCCTTATTTTGCATTTTCCCCAAGTCCAATCCCAATATTGAATTTATTTTAAACTAAACCTCTATATTGCGAATTGTCTTTTTGTTTCTGTGTTCTTATACCAATATTTACCTACCCATATATAATTTTGTCTATTATTTCTTAGTCTTATAAATCTAAATACTCTAAAGGGACCAGATCCTGGCTGATCTCAGAAGCCAAGCAGGGTCAGCCCTGGTTAATACTTGGATGGGAGGTTGCCAATAAATACCAGATGCTGTAAGCTGTATTTCAGAGAAACGAACTGGTGAACCATCTCTTGAGTATTCCTTTTCCAAGAAAACTCTATTGAAAAATGTATGGGGCGACTATAAGTCAACAGGTAACTTGAAGGCACATGCACAAACTGTGGAACAGAGGGAGAGCTAGGGTACCTATGAGTGAAGCCAAGGACTCTGCCTAAAACTGTTAAAATGCAGATACAACTCTTTCCCCGCCACTGGTAACGCCAACACCCCTCTCCCCTTCTCCGCCGTCAGGCAGTATCAACTGGGCAGTGAATCAGCTTCGGTGCCTCCAGGGGCTGAACTTCTACAGGGGGCGTGGTCCCAGCCTTGTACCTAAGTCCAGTACTGCGAAATGTCCCTGTCGCCTTTCAACCCACCACCAAGTTCTTAAGGATCTACAGACCTTCTTCGAGGGAGGGGAGGAACGCCTTTAGCTAAGGCCATTTTGAGGAGAAGGACTCTTCTCTACGTTGCAAGTACCCCGCCTTCCAAATACCTGGGAACCGGAGTAGTTCTGCCCGGTGGCCCTTCGTCCCCAGGGCCTCCACCAGCTTCCGGCTCTGAGTGCTTTTGCCGGCTCGATCCACCCCCTCCAGCACAATCAGCGCCCCCCGCCTGCCGGCCATGGCGCTCCCCGGGCGGGAAGCCGAGAGAGCCGCCGTTTCCCGCCCTTGGGGCAGTCATAAAAAACCAAACTCCCGGCGTGCACAGCGGCCCCAGCGTCACCATAGTAAACAAACAGGAAAGGGTCCTGCGCGTACCCGACCCTGCGCATGCTCTGTTTCTGAAAGCATGGCGAGTCCCAACAGACACACTTTTAAGAAAAAATCCCGCCAAGAGAGAACGAACGGCTGTTCTCTCAGAGGCCGAGGGGGGGCGCTCAATTAGCCCTTAAAGTGAGGCAACAGGAACCGGAAGCCAAATTAAAAGCAGCCCGGTCGCGAAATCCCGACCACAACTTCCGCCTCCTGGTTGGACTTTCCTAAATTTGGCGGATAATGAAGCTTGGGGAGCCTCTCTCTTTCTCCCCGCCTCCATTTCAGTGGGGCTGCCTTCCTAGGACCCGTGAATAATTACAGAATACGGGAGATGAAGCTCTGAGTAAACTACGGCATTGCCATTTAGAAACGGAAGCTGCCGCAGGGGGCTCTCTTGTCTTCCTCCATCCACAAGAAGCTCCCTCCCGTGTTCTATTGGCGTCACTGCTGTAGGGCCTACGCCCGCTTCCCGCCACCGGTGGGGCATTCGTGCTTTATTAGTACTGTTTAGATGTTATTAAATGTACTTTAGGCGGAGAGATCGTCCTCAGCATACACGCAGATTTTTAAAGGTGGAGATTGTTAGGGGTGCAATCCTGCACACACTTCTCTGGGTGCAGAAGCCACTGAATTCAAGCGAGGCTTACTTCTGAGTAAGTATGCCTAGGATTATACTACTGAAAGCCCTTCCCGACAATAGTCCCGTTTTGTCAGTCGTTGGAAGGGACTTCCGAGAGGTGCAACCATTTCTTCGCAATACAGGTCCTTGTGCCTACTTATCGCAAGTTGTCTTTACTTCTGCTGGCTGACAGAAAAAGTATCATGCAGACTGTTCTAATGCCAGGTGAAAAGAGTAGATTTCAGTAGCAAAAAGCGAGGCGGTCCATTTTCTCCCTTGCTGCTGACTCTAACGTTAAGGCACTGTCCCTCCTGGAGATTCTGGGACACGTTATTTGCCTGTAACATCTGAGCGGATCCAAGCGGGAAGGGCAATCCATGCACACACTTCCTTGGAAATAAATCGGGCGCACAGCGCAGGGTAAGAGATACGAGCCGCGTGACGCCCACACGGTGTACAAAGGACGGAGCTGGCCCTGAGAGGAGAAAAACGCGCTTGAAAAAGGGTCGTCTTGGGAAGCTCCTCTTCGCCTCAGGCCCAAACGTTCCTGCGCGCGCTCAGAAACAAACAGCCAGGTCGCCCCGCCCACTTATTTATAAGCGTCGCGGAGGCCGCTCGACCAATCGGTGGCGGCATCTCATGACTATGCAATGAGGGCTCGACCGGCCATTGCGAAGCCGCCTGGGTGACAGCGCCGCGCGCGCGCGCGGGGCCCCGGGGTGGGCGTTGGCTGACGGGCAGTCGCGAGATGGCGGCGGCGGCCTTGTACCTGGAACACTACCTGGACAGTGAGTGAGTGCGGCGTCGGCCGGGGGTGAAGGGGTAGCGGGCCGAACTAAACCAGGTGGAGGCCACGCCGGCAATTCCGCCTGCGTCACAGGTCTTGGCGCGTGGGTGTATGGCGCGGGGAAGGGGGGGGGGAGAGCACGACAAACGGACGAAGTTTCTTGCTGCGTCATTGCTGTGCGTAGGGAGGGGCGTCCGCGGCTGCAGTTCCAGCCCTCGATCACAAGGGGGCGTTTTTGCTTTAACGCTGTTCGAGGGACTTCGGAAACCTGCGCAAACGCCCCCCACGCCCCCTCCCTAGGGTTGCCGTTTAGCCCGCCCTTCCAGGGGTGATTGACGTTTCTTAACGGCGGAGCCTTTCTTCTCTCTTAAAAGCTGCTTAGCCAGTAGGAGGAACGGAGAGCTTCACCTTTTGTATTGCTGCCCCCCAAAACTGTTAAAAGGGAGGGGAATCAAGGTCACTTTAAAGTTTAAATGCTAATATTTTAAACACTTCCGTGCTTTCAAACCCGCAGGGTAGCACTTCATTAGCAAAACTGCGACTTTTCTAAGTGAGAAGGTGTCAGCATAGCCCTAACCCTTTCACTGTCTGATAACAACGAGAGTGAATTGCACAAACTTAATGCAGAATTTGTGGCCGTTTCCGCACGAAACTGTTATAGTGCTATGATTCCACTTTCAGCATTCTACGGAATCCTGGGGTTTGCAGGTTAGGGAGGGGCCTGAGGATGCAGAGGGAGCAGAGAGGATGCCTCTTCAGACCAGTCATTTCAGGCGTGAGGCCCCTCCTTAAACTGCGAAGCCCAGGATTCCGTAGGACGTTGAAAGTGGAATCATAGCACTGCAACAGTGTAGTGCAGACATTTGTGTGGGAAACTTCAAGCCCAAAGTTGCCCAAGAAATTGGAAAGGAAGGGGTAGCAGAAGAGGTTCCCCAATCCCCTCTGCTTGCTTACTGGTGAACTCCTCTGTTTCCTGTACCCTTGGCCCTCCAGTTCGCTAGGGTTAGGGGCACAGGACCTTCACAGAAGTGAAAAATTCGCAAATAACAAAATTTTTGTGTCTGTGGGAGGGGGGCTGAGGCATGGGTGGGAGGGTGGGTGCCCAGCGTCTAAACTAGGTCAGGGAAAGGAGATGGTTGGCATGGTGGTCCTATAGGTCCTCTCTCTTGCCCATCTCCTTCCTTGGGTATATGGAGAGCTTTGGGAGAGGGCTTGTGGTGCCGAGAAATCAGGCTTTGGGTTGTCCTTGACTGGCCGGGCAGTGGCTGGTGGAGGAGGAGGAGGAGGAGGAAGAAGACTGGAGGGAGGTTTTTAAAAAGCTGTGCAGCCTGATTGGAGCCACCAAGAGGGAAAGTTCCCTCTCAAAAGTAGTACCTGAGGTGGGGGAGCAGGGGTTGGAGAAACTCGCAGATAATCAAATCTGTGAATGTCACAGATGTGGCGGGCTGACTGTACAGTGTGTCCCAAGCTATCTGATGGGGATGAGCAATATTTTCCCCCAGGTGCTTGGGACCAGCACCATATTTGTGACTATTGGCTACAGTTATTCTTTTTTTTCTGGAAGCCCTCCAGGAACTAGCTGTAGATGGCTTGGGTACTAGCAGTGTAAGCCACTTTGAGTTGTATTGCCTTAGCTGGCTAGTAGGGTTTTCTGCACTCATAAGGGCTCCCTTCTGTTAGAAGAATCTTACCCACCTGTTGAAGAATGTTATTCACCTGTTGAAAGGCTATTTTATTGTTTGATGCTTGATCATGGAGCCCTCTTTGAGAAAAATTAACGTGGAGGTTTGTTTAAACTATATAGGTCATGTTCTTTAGAGAGAGCAAGATATTGTGGTCGCTTACCTACTGTGGACTCCTTAAACAAAAACTTAATTTAGTGTTTGTTCATTTAATCTAATTCTTGTGTTTATTCTTCTCAAAATGAAGTCACACCATGAGAAAGTGAAACATACTAAGACTCTGACTGTAAGAATTTATAGGAATAACGGAAATCTTTGTTGAGATATAAGGAGAGAACTAGAGTGCATTTTTTTTAAGAAATGAAAGTTTTATCCTGCTCTGTGTACAGGGGGAGTGAACATGTGGCTGTCCCAGTGTTGTGCATTCGTGGACTCCAACTCACATCAACCCCAGCCAGCATAGCCAATGATGAGAGATCATAGGAGCTGTAGTCCAATAACCCGGAGGTGGTCCATTCCTCCATCCCATTTTCATTTATTAGCTCTTGTGTTCATAATATCAGCCTCCAGTTTCGTTGGGAAATACTTGAGCTCTTTGCTTGTAATAACAGCAAAATAGTTGACAGAATTCTTAGCAGTTTGTGCTGTCACCTGTGATATTAAACTGTAGGACAGCCACCTAATCATGTGGGTGGACTAATTCTAAGCAGAGAGGGTGCTTCTTCAGATCAGTCATTTTTTTTTCTCATACTCTGGCTCAAGAGCCGGTAGGAAGAGTCAGCGCAGTATGGTATTGTGGTCAGGTGTGGTCAGAGCATTTAATCACGATAGCTAGCAAGGGTTGTAAATTTTTCTTCATATCTATATTTTTTTTTTAAAAAAGTTCTTATATTAAAATGTTAATGGTGTAGAAGAAATTGCAGTTTTTCTCTTGTTTTGTTTCAGGCATCGAAAACCTTCCCTGTGAGCTGCAGAGGAACTTCCAGCTCATGCGTGAGCTGGATCAGAGAACAGAAGGTATACTGAGATGCTTTGGTTAAACTGTTTTTTTCACTGAAAAGAATTTAATAAGCAACCACTTTAGAAGTAATTTTATAAATAATGACCGTGTGTTCATCTAAGAATATAGGTATATGATTCAGTATATGATTCAGGTATATGATTTTGGTTAAACTTCTTTTTCGCTGAAAAGAATTTGATAAGCAACCACTTGGAAATAATTTTATAAATAATGACCGTGCGTTCATCTAAGGACATAGGTATATGATTCAGTTATTGTATAGTTTTAAGGGCAGCAGATCACAATAGAGATCCTCAGCTTTTGAGTCTTGTAAACCTCACTGCACCTTAGAGTTGAACATTTAATTGTTGGTGACAGAGCTTGTAAATCAGCAGAATTAACTAAGACTGTATTTTGAATCTGCTAGAGGCTTGCTAAAGACGCTAAGCATTGATGGATAGACCTCAAAAGAGATATGAGTATCTGACAGTACTGGTTTTGTTATGATTTTGACTATGGCACTGTACTCTTGGGCCTCAGTGGTGTGGTGCATATTTATTGGGCTGTTTCAATCTATGGGGTTGCCCCCCTAGGAACAGAGGGGACTTGGAAGTTCCAGGTAAGTAATGGATCCTGCAACAAGGAGAAACTGTGTTCCAGCATAATGTAAACCGTAATTAACTGCAGCAGTGGAAATAGTGTTATGCTGAAAATCACAGTTGTTGACCTGCAAATCACATTGTTCCTTGACTACTGGTTAACCTAATTAGAGCAACTGGGAGTTTCAGTTCAGCAACATCTGGAGAGCTGTGTGGTTTTCACACCTGCTTTCTTATGACAGGAGTAAGCCACATGCTCCTCTGCTTCCCTCTTCTCTGGCACAGCTGCAGGGATCCTGAAAATGTTCACTTCTTAATTATCCACTGTTTGCCATTATGTCTGAACTACAGTTAGTTTTAACTGTGGTTATTTGAAACAATCCAGCTTCATAAACTGTGGTTTGACATTGGCTTATTTCAAACAAACCATAGTTGAGGTTCATATTGGACTGTATGGCACCATACAGTTAATTAGATATAGAAGTGAAAGCTTCTGAACTTTTCTTTAGAGGTGTACCAAAGGAAGGGGGAGCAGAGTGTGATAACTTAAGGCCAAGGGTAGCCCAAATTCTCTCACTGCTTGAGGCAGAAGTGAAAGGCTGCCTTTCACTGCAGGAGGAAAGCTGCAGCTTTATTTGCCTCCCCATCCCTGCTTGCTTGCCCACCAGCCAGCCCATTGTCCAGGCATCACCAGGAGAAAAAAAAGGAAGAGTGTGAAAATAGTGGTGGTGGCAGAGGGAGCAGTAGAGCCTATGACAGAGCAGGAAGAGGCAACAAAAAGCCCTCACCCCCTGCCACTGCAGGCTGTATGAGTTTACAGGTTCTCGGTTGCCTGACTCACAGTTTGAAAAGCCATGCTCTGTGGGAGGGGCAAAAACATTTAGAAGAATGCTAGACCCTCTCATGCACAGGTCATGTCCCATTTACTTGCAGACAAGAAAGCAGAAATTGACACTCTTGCTGCTCAGTACATTTCAACTGTGAGGAGTCTATCGTCAGAAGAACGGGTAGAAATCCTGCAGAAGATCCAGAATGCCTACACAAAGTGCAAGGAGTACAGTGATGACAAAGTGCAGCTGGCCATGCAGACTTATGAGATGGTAAGACTAGATAAGTGTACTCTTGCTGCACAATAGATAAGCTGCTTCTCTCTGTTTCACACTTTTGCCTTGTAGATTATGTCACAGACTGGGGTATGTAGTTGTTGACAGATGCTAGTGGCTGTTGGCTTCCATGTTATGGGGCAGTGAAGCTGCTGAAGTTTTATTCTGAACTTTAAAGGAACTATCCAAAATGCCAATCCTATTTTATGAGTATTTTTTGCCACTTGGATAAGCTCACTTTAAATGTTGGATTAAAACTTAGTGCAGATTCACTGTTCCAGTGACAGGGAACCCACAAGCTTCCATAGCTGACAAAAGTATGGAAACTGATTCAAATTCAGGAAGATAACAGGCAGACTTGCCTTACACATTCTCTAATTCAAAATGTTTTGAGTTGAGGTTGTGTATAAGATTGTGATTGTTCTATGTTTAATCTTTTTCAGTTTGGGAGCAAAGAAAAATCTGGTTTATTTTAAAATGCTGAATATTGGCAAGCTGCTGGATTTGTTAGTAGGGGATATATTGATGTTCTCTCTCTCTCTCTCTCTTTTATAAAGCAAGGATATCCTGGGAAGTAAGGTAATTATTGTGAAGCAGTTCAGGAAGTTCTCAGTACTTCAAGATTCCAACAGAAACTCTGGCCGTGCTAGCTGGGACATTCTGGGAGTTGTAATCCAAAGAAGTAACTTTTCCAAGCCATGGAATTGTAGTTCTGGAGAAGCAGGATAGCTAGACCAGCTACAAGGGTCGTGCCATTTGACTGATGATGAGACCATGATGTGTTCCAGGACCAGCCATGTTATGTTAATCTGTGTTTACTCAGCTGGCCAAGAAAGTGTATTGGGCAAAGGTTGCCTGGGTGAAAGAGGGTCTGTACAAGTGCTAGAAAAACAGTACTGGAGGTTTTTCTAACCTCTTCCCCCAGTCTCTAACTGGCATATGGATAGGATCTGCAAAAGCTAGCTACAAAGGGTAACACACATATTATCCATGGGCAAGCAGGTGAGACATGTAAGGGGCTGTATTGGAGTGACTAATACAGGAAAAGGGGTCTGTAGATTTAAATTCCTCAGTTGAATCCTACAGTTGCTAGAGATACTAGTCAGAAATACTAGATGGTATTATTTTCTTCAGCTGTGTGGTCTCTCTTTAATGTAGGTAGATAAACACATTCGACGGTTGGATGCTGACTTGGCACGATTTGAAGCTGATTTGAAGGACAAGCTGGAAGGCAGTGACTTTGAAAACCCTGCAACACAAAATCTGAAAAGTGTGTATATTATAAACAGTATGGTCTCACTTTCAAGAAGCTCTTATGACCTGAAATTATTTTTTTGTATACTATATACACCAAAGCATACTCTATCTGTTTTTTCCAACAGAAACTTTTCCTCATGCATGAGGAGAATCTGTTGTAAAAAAAAAAAAATTTGCAGTAGAGTAGCCGAGTGTCCTACCGTGCAAGAGGCAGTTCTCCAACCCACCTTCAAGTACCAAAAGAAGGGAAAACAGGAATTTTAAAGCTGCCTGTCAAGCAAGCAGGCACACATATTACCACTCATAGTCTTTCTAGCCATGATGAAGTATGTGATATTTCTAAACGAATTGAAAAAATTTAAATTTATGCTGTATAGAACATGCTAGGCAAATTATATACAAGCTGGTATCTTAACTGCAGATAACAGGAACTGAACCCAGAAACTTTTGCATATAAAGGAGGTATTCAACCACTGAACGATGACTGTCTTTCGTAACATGTAACCTGCCTGTTGGGAGAAACTGCGACCCACTTATGCAGTAGGTTACTCATACTGCTTCTAACCTCCACTTGAAGTGTGTGTATTTGTTAGCCAGTCGTGGTGGTGGGGTAGGAATCATGACGTTCCAGGTATTACTGGGCTGCAGTGCCCAGTAGCCCTTGTTAGTGTAGCTGGTGTGACAGATGTTGGGAACTGCAGGGAATGCCATGGGATTCCCACCTTGCAATATATTGAGCATTAGTCATGTTCTAAAATAATGGTTGTAAAAAAAAAATCGTAAGTTTTTTCTTCACTTATAAGGTTTAGCTAACTGGAAATAACTGTATTTCAGAGGGACGAATTCCAAAGGAAAAGAAAAGCTCCCGAGGTCGAGGCCGGAGAACATCTGAGGAAGAGGCGCCGGTAAAAAAGAAACCAAAACGAAGGTAAGCACCAGCAGTCAACAGGCTGCTTGTTTCAGAACTGCTTTAGAGTTTTATGTGTATTGTAGTACAGTACTGATCACAAGAAGAGTGTTGCAGTCATTCAGTTTCATATGAATTGAAAAATCAGATTCATAGTATTTTATTTGTTCCTGCAAGTAGACCTGTCTTAGTACATGTCTGGAGCATATCTCAACTGCTTGTCCCCTGTTGAGCAGGCTCATTTAAAAACCAAAGCAAAACAGTAAGTACCTTATCTTCCGCCGTGTAGGACGCACCGGCACATGAGGCATACCCCATTTATACACTAGCAAATACTATTTGCTGGCGTATAAGACACACCACCATATAAGATGAACCCCATCTTCAAACAGTATTTCCCAGGAAGGAAAGTGAGTCTTATATGCCAGCAAATAAAGTACTTTCTAGTACAAGGAGGGGAAATACATGATCCTCCAGATATTGTTGGAGTGTAACTGGCTTGATTTGTCACCATTTGCTGTGCTGATGGAGATTGTTATCTGGCATGATTTGAAGGGAATCCTCATGTTACCCATTCTTGCTTTAGAATATTCTAGCTACTCTCTGCATTCAGCAGACATACTGTAAATACTCTGAGGGAGAAGCAAGTCCGTATAATCTGATGGTGACTATTTCTCATTTTGCAAAGCTTGGCTAGTGAGATGCCCCTGTGTAGTATTGATAGTTCTGTCTCTTTTCGTTTTTGAAAGTTAGGTGAATCGCAGTAGCTTTCTCTTTGTTCATTCTTTGGTACAGGTTAAACCGCCTTTCTTTTTAATTTTGCCAGTATTTTGTAGAAACTTGATCCATTGGCACGATTAACTTCACATGTTTTCATACTCTTCATGTTAAATTATTTATTTGTGTACAACCCTAACATTTTATGATATAAGGGAGAGATAAACATTTTAATGAATTAGTGAATGAAATTTGATCTCATGAGTAATTCTAGTTAGTTGCAAAATCAAAAACTTTGAACTGCCCAAAGTAGTGGCAGTTTCAAAGTTAAGCAGTTATTGTGATTAACTTAATACTCATTTGCATTGCTTCTGTTGAAGGTCTGAATTAGCTGATACCATCCTGTCAGTTCATCCTTCAGACGTCCTGGACATGCCAGTGGATCCAAATGAACCCACGTATTGTCTGTGCCACCAAGTATCCTATGGGGAAATGATTGGCTGTGACAATCCTGATGTATGTACTGAAATAACCAAAAGTATCTCCCTGCATTTCAGATTATATAGCAAAGCATTTTCTTTAAGGCAAAGAAAACCCTGCATTTATAGAAGAAATGGATGGCATTAATCTTAGCTGCAGAACAGCAGACCAGAATGAGCCATCTAATACATAATTTTAGGCTGGGAAAAGAGCCAGCATGGTGTAGTTGTTTTGAGTATTGGACTAGAACACGAAGAGACTAGGGTTTGAATCCCCACTTGGCCATGGAAACCCGCTGGGTGACGTTGGGTATGTGACATTTTCTCAGCCTCAGAGGAAGATAAAGTAAACCCTTTCTGAACAAATTCTACAAGAAAACCCCATGATAGATTTGCCATAGGAATACCGTTAGTCAGAAATGGGTTGAAGGCATACAGTGACAGACTGGGAAAGAGTTGTAGTGTTTTCCAAGATTATTTCACCCGTGGCTTTGCTGTAGAACCATCCCATCACAGCTCCCAAGCCCCAACCACCTATTTATCCCTCCAGAGACAACATATGGAGATTGTCTTGGGCCTGATTCCCTCTGTGTCCTATCAGTGCCATGTAAGTGCAGGATTTTTTATCTGCAGGAGATAGGAAACTGCTAAGGCTGCATCCTGAGGTTTGGTGTGTGTGTGTGTGTGTGTTGTTACTCAGACTCTTGTAGCCTGTGTCTGCTGGGCCATTCTGAGAGTGGTAGTCCAAAAAAGTGGTTTTTCTAAGCTCTGACTGCAGTGTAGAGCTACAGTAAGTATCCAGTATTAGAGCTCAAAATCTCAAGCATTCAGGGTTGGAAAATAGGATCACGTTGCACATTTTTTACAAGAAAGTGCATTATACTGCCCCCCCCCCCCGAACATGTATCTGGAAAATGTATGAAAGGCAGATTTGCAGTAGTTGTGTGAGGACATAGGGATTTGACAGTGTAGAAGAGGGAGAGCTAAGTTTGCAATGCAAAGTACCTCTTTCAAATGACCACTAGGAATTTCTGTTGAATGTTCTCTGGTTTGAAATTGTTCATAGAACATACACATGGAAGCAATTTTTTACAACAAAAAATTTTAGAAGTATGTCAGATAATGTCAAACTCTACCAGAAACAGTTACCATATCTTTACCTTCCCAATATTTAGTGTCCGATTGAATGGTTTCATTTTGCTTGTGTGGACCTTACGACAAAACCCAAAGGGAAATGGTAAGTGCCATGAATCATTGTTTTCTGCAACTTTTTTTACATATTTCTTTACCTCAAGAGTGTTGAAAATTGAATGCAGTTGTTGCAATATTTCTTGATTGATATTGCAGAGTTTTAATCTTTATCTTGAGAATTAAGGTTAGAACCTCACATTATTGTTCCAAACTAACTCCCATTGAACTTACTGTGGCATGGGCATCTGTAGGAATAGGGTAGAGTTCCAAGAACATTTTAGCTTAAAGTCTTACTTATTGAAATCAGTGAGCCTTTTATAATTAAAGTTGTTAAGGACTATGGTGCAAGTCTTCATTTCTGGAGAATAAATCTTTAATTGTCAAAAACGTGCTACCAAAACTATAAAAATGTCAGCAGAGTGTCTGGCCTGCCTTCTTGTGCAAGCTGACTTTGTTTGTTTGTATGTTTTTTAAACCTGGCATTTTAGGATAATACAGTATTATGAATCCATTCTAAACTTCTATCTACAAGCCTTTCTGTTTCTAAAATCTTTGATGTCAATAAATCAAAAGAAAGTGGTGCATTTTTTGTATTCTAGACTGATAGTTAGAAAATAAATTTGTGCAGTTTGGTACCTTTGACATGGAGTTTGTATATTAGTACAAAACTAATTTTGTGTCACTTGATTTGGTTACTAAGTTCATGCTACAACTGTCTAATTCCCGGTCATATTTTAAATGAAATAACAGTGGCAGCAGTAGTGATTCTGCAATAAATTGTTAGTCTGGAAGCAGTCCAGGTCTTAAAAGCTATGTTAACAGAAGGTTGGATAGAGGACAGAAGCTACTGTAAGGTTCTGCAATAAAAGCTGTGATTCCAAAAGACTAACAAGATAAATAGCAAGAGGCAGATGTAGTGTGGAAAGTAAAGACGTTTTCTGTTACTTCAGCACTAGGGGTGGGCTGTATTAAGAAACTACAGATTCCAGTACTGCAAAATTTACTGAGGAGGTTGAGAGTCATCTACTTTTTTCAGTTCTTGGCTGTGCAAATATTGGGCATAGCCTGGTGAGATAATGTCCAGTTAATCTGAGGGAGAGGATGAAGCACTTCCTTAACTTTTCCAGTGAAATTAGTGGGACTTAATGTATGTTTAGTTTGGGCTGTATAAGACCCATTTGTTTTAAAACTGGTAAGATTAATGTCAATAAAGTGTTGATCATTTTGATGTATTTTTTTATTTTACTGCCTACATCAAGGCACTTTATAGTTACAAAAGACCCTAGCTAAAGGCTTATAGTCTGAAAGAGATGACAGGGAGAATGAAGTGGAAGAAACAGGGAATTAAATGTTTCAGTGTTCCACTGTTTATTGCTTAGTTTTTCCCATCCGCAAAATGCTTCTGAAGTGCTAGGGGGCTAAATATTGTGCTTTGCTTTCCCTAGGTTTTGTCCTCGCTGTGCTCAGGAGAAAAAGAAGAAGTAGATGGGACTGTATAATCTAAAAAGAGAAGTTTCATATTCATATTCATACATGTTGCAATATTTTATCATTTTTTTGTCACTGACCTATGTGTTTGATCTGGTATTTATCAGTGGCCAGTTGTAGTTCTCTTTATCATAGAGGGAGCCATCCTAATTGGAAAAGGGGTGTGTGGAAGAAGTTCATTAGTGATGTTTACCCAGGTTACATTTCCATGGCACTGTAAATCAATGTTAGGAAGTAGCCCTGCACTGGAATTTCTGTTCACGTTAACTGAAGTCTGTGAAATTGCCTATGGCCTTGCATGTGAAGATGATATCATTTGTTGTTATCAGATGTGTAATCACACTGCACTGCGCAGTATTTATGAAGGAATTCAAAAACTAATTGTATCTTTCCAAAACCATATTAAATTCTGAAAAGGAGGGAATTCTGTTTTTAAATGGGCAGTTCTGCACCTTTGGAGGCAAGCTGCGAAACAATGAAGGCTTACTTGGAAAGGTAGAAGAATAGTGAGAGTATTATTTTGTTAAGGTCTGTTTAATGAGAAGGAGTCATACACTTTCCTTCGCTTTTTCTGATTTATGTGCTACTTGCTTTGGACTTCATTCTGGTCTTGCTGATACTATACAGTAAAGACAGAAGAAGTCCTGAAGATGCAGATGAGATCAGTAAAGTCTGATTCACTCATGAAACAAAAATTAGTGAAATTATTTTTCACTAATCATTGTGGAATGTCAATAATTAACAGTAAAGATTAATGGATAAATCACCATTTAAACTAGCTTTAAAGGTCTCCAGTTTTAAGAAAGTAGATTCCCTTGCCTGTGTAACAGCCAAGCTATTGATGTGAAATAGCTGTACTCTGAATACAGTCAGCTGCCTTCTAGTATAAAGAAGGATCTCTGATTGGAGATAGACAATAGTATGTGTTTTTTCTTACCAGAAAATTGATAGTGGCATGACAGAACCATAATTGTTTATAATGTCCCCTGTCTGGTAATACAACGTTTGCCAGCTTCAAAAACTGTAAATTCTCTTTGGATAGCATAGCAGAAAAAAAAGATACACTTCTTTGCTTCCTAGATAATGATGGTTTTCTGCCTGTCACTTTCGTATGAAAAGGCAATTGAGATGAGAAAGAAGGATAAATAATATTCTTTATAAATGGGCAGTTCTCATTTCTTTTTACGTGTATTATGAAGTAATATGGGTGTAAATACATGGTTTTTAAAATTCTTCCAAATATAACACACATAAGTATTCTCTGTTATAGGAATGTGGAATTTGTTAAGAATTTCTTTGTAGAAATTCTTAAGATTCCCCACCCTTAAAACAACTGGTACGACAAAATGGCTGTAGTATCACAGTGAATCTTGCTTTCATTCTGGAAGATAAAGAGAAGAATGTCAAAAAACAACAGTTCTAGCTTTAAAATAAGGGGACAAAGTGTTACTGAAATAAATTCATTTGCTTCTTGTTATGAAATAATGTTAAGTTCTAACTTCATTTCATGTCCCGCTTTTGTATACTGCTTAGTAGGCTGGGATGAGGAACTTTTTTCCCTCCAGATGTTTTGGATTTTATCTCTCAGAAGCCCAAACTGGTATGGCCAGTTGCAGTTGATTATGAGAACTATAATCCAAAGCATCTGGAGGAACACCAAAGGTTCCACATGCCTGTTGAAGGCAGTAATAGAATTCAGTGTCAGAGTTCTTTTCTTCACTTTAGAGTTTCTATGACTGCATTTATTTTTCGGTGTTCATACACACACTTTCATTGTAGAGAGGGAAATAATGATGTAGGGAGGGAAATAATTTTTGAGTCTTAGTACCCTCTTGTCATAATTTGTTCCTAAAATGTTGCATCACTGCATAATATTTTTGCTGTTTACAGGAGCCAAGTGTTCATTCTGGAAAAGCTGCCCTCTCAATATTGTATGCACAAGTATGGAGCAATTTACAAGGGAGGCATTAGACTTCCTAAGCTGTTAAGAATTATACTGAGGAGCATTTTCCTGTAAAGCTGAAGTGCGGGAAGCCATTACCTTCCTTTATGTAACATACGTCTGCAGAAGCCGTGGTCTGCAAAGCTGAAAATTGCCTATCAGGCTGTATGGTCTACCTGTTCTGCCAGATACTTGACAGGTCCTTTAGTTTTAGCAATCCCATTCAAATAAAGAGAAGAAGGAAGATTTACTGAGTACCTGATAGCGTTATCGAGCAGCAATACATAGTTGCTTGCATACAGGCTGTGCTGGTGGGTCATCGTGTTTTCAGCCCATGTTACACAGAGTATTTAAGACTCTACAATTCAATAATTGAGTAACATTCATGGCTTTTAACCCACCTTTTTGGACCATAAGACAAGCTGGGATTAGTTTCTACTATAATATATCTCATTATCTGTTTCCCCTTCTTTTCAATTAAATTATGATTAGGCAACAGAGGGGTAGTGCTGTAAGCTACCATAAATCTTGAAATCCCTTGAGATGTTTTTCTGCATAGGCAGTGCTGCTATGTAGCTACTAAAGTTAACTAGACTGTTACTTTACAGTAAACTAGAACTGAGATCATGTATGATTCCAAAGATTTAAGACTTTTTTCCTCTTTGGGAGGCACCAGAACAGTAGTGAAGATGTGTAGAAAATATATTTTATAATCCAGATTTTGGAATATAGTCTTGGACTGAGCAATAAAGGTGTTCCACGTAAAATGTTGCCCTCTTGAAGTAGAGCTCCAAGCTGATTGTTCGTCAACTGCGTCATTTTGTTCAGGATTGTACGATTTACATAGATTGCAAGCATCTGTCATCTTGATTCTGATCTGCAGAGAATGTATTCTCTTGAATTTTGAATGTATGCTTTCCCATAATAGTTTCTTTTTATTGTCAGGATTTGAACACAGGGAAAAATAGAGAATAGTTCCCCTCTCTCTTTAAAAGATAACTTACATTATTTTATGGTAGTCATTTTTTTCCATAGTTTCTCGTAAATAAACAAATGTCACAGCCTAAACTTCATTGTCAAGGAATTAGATTTGTTTCCTTTGTAAATTGAAGAGAATATTAGAAATCTTTTTATTAAAATGTGAAAATGTTTATCTGTATTTTTGATCATGTTATAGATATGATAGGTATATTGTTATAAATAAAGTATTTTTGGGAACAAATGTCTAAACGTTTCATTTCTGAAGCAGAACACAGTGCAGATGGCAGTTTCAAATACTGCCAACAAAAATGTGTATGCATACTTCTAGTATATAATTTGGTCTCATGAAAATACTCAACATTAATTGCATGGTTGATACCTGAGAATGTGGAAGAGGAACCAGTGCAGTGCAAACAAAACCCTAGATCATATGAAACATTAAGGTAGACTATGGATGACAACATTGAAAATGTCATTTGATCTGTGAGGAAATCTCTGGAAAAATATTCAAAAATCCACAATGGGGCACAGTACCTTTATTTGGGTCAATTGCAGTGATACAAAATTGTGAGCAAGTGTTCAGACTTTCAGAATTCTTCAGTGGAGGATGGGAAGAGAAGTGTTAGAAAGGCAATATAAAAATAAAAAACCAAGTGTGGAAGCCACAATCCGTTTTGCTTTGCGTTTAATGGAATTCTATTACTCCACATGTTACCCTGTGTACTGGGGGTCCCGGGAGGGACACCAAAATGTGCTCAATTAAAGGTGGGGAAGGTTAGCTCAGAGCACTGCTTAGCGTTACGAGAGGCAGGGTAACTTAGCGAGATCTTGAACCCTATGTCTACGGGTCAAGGAGCACACAGAAGTTGAAACAATAAATGATGTTTTATTAAACGCAAGCAAAACAGTGTATGTGACACATTCACACAAGATAACTAAAGAAATAAGGGTTGGAGTGGTATAGAGGGATTTTTAGAGGAGTTGCTGGTTTGGGTGATACTTCACCTGTCCTGAAGCCCGGAAAAATGGAGAGCGAGGCTGGGGTGCGATGTAGCTCAGCACGTGGAGCTGAGGGGAGGCTCGCCAAGCAAAGCGGCCGCAAGGCGGGATGAAACTCGGGAGCGTGCTGAGGAAGGTCTCGGAATCAAAGGTTTTTATAAGGAGAAGGTGACTGCAGGCTACGCCATACTTGGGGGAAAACAATAGATTTGGAGTTGGAGACAAAGCCTCCGAAAGGTCAGAATCTGAATGATTGAGTTATCGTAGAGGTTCTCAATAGAGTAGCCAGTATGCAAACGCAGAGTACTTGGGTATTGCATGGTTTACCCATCAAGCTGCCAGCACGGGGCAGAGGATCTTTTGTAGGTTGCGTGCATACCTAATTAGAATACTTGCCTGGAGGTCTCCTAAAGCAGCGAGTCAGCTATTTTCTGGCCTGCTTGTATTGTCTAGGAATATTACGGCGAATAACGGCCGAGCCTGTATGCGTGCTTGTCCGGGGACCTCGCAAGCATGTGGAAGGGAATAGAGAAGTGAAGCCGAATTGCGAAATCAAAAGGATATCTTTTAATATCCCCAAAGCTCGGACTAGCCAGGGCAGTAACACACAGCAAACTCCTGGTGCAAAACTGGCTAAATCTGATGTCCTACTATTAGGGTGATATAAATACAGCACTACATACTACAGCTGCATCTTCTGTTAGGCAGGGCGACTTCCAGTCTGTTCCCTGGAACATACATACTGCTTATGACCTTTAAAGTCCTCTATGGCTTAGGTTCAGGCTATGTGACAGGCCAGTCTCTTTATGGGAGCCTGCCTGGAGATTCACAAGTTACTTAATTTGCAGTTGCTGCCTTTTTACTGGTATGGTTGGGGACGGGCAACTGTAGGATTTGCTACCTCACATAGGAAGAATGAGGGCCAGTATAGTGGTTTGAGTACTGCACTATGACTGTGGGAGATCAGTGTTCCAACCTGCACTCAGCCACAGAAACCACTAGATGACCTTGAGCAGGTCATACTCAGCCTCAGAGGAATGCAATGGTAAACTCCCTCTGAATAAATCCTCCATGAAAACCCTGTGATAGGGTGGCCATAAGTCATACAAGACTTGAAGGCACACAAATAATAAATGCTAAAATAACTTGGCTAAGTAGTAGGTGCCTTGACTTGTGTGAGACAGTGGTGGGGGCAGGATTCACTGTTCTTCCCCAGGTATTCAGATGTCTTAGGCCATCCCTGAATCCACTAGAAAAAAGTTAAATAAAAACTATTCTTTTTCTCCTACACTGGGTCTTGCCCTGTCGTGCTCACCTGTGTTCCTATACTGGCAACAGAGATGCTATCATTATTTCCGCACTAGACTTACAGTGCTATTATTCCACTTTCAACATCCTATGGCATCCTGGGGTTTGCAGTTTAGAGAGGGGCCTCAAAGGCCCCTCTCTAAACTGCAAACCCCAGGATGCCATAGGATGTTGAAAGTGGAATAATAGCACAATAACAGTCTAGTGCAGAAATGGCCATTACCTCTTAACAGCGCGAAGCTCCATTTTCAGAGCCCCAGCGGGGAGAGAGACGGAACCTTATTGCTTTCTCTCCTCTGTAGAAAGGAGCAGGGGGCTGTGGAGGACAGGCTTAAGGATCCCCCGCTGGGAGGCCGCACACTGGAAGGTCATTTTAATGAGTACGATGGACAGCCTGAAGGCGGGGGTTCACCGCGCCACGGAGCTCCTCTCCTCGTGAGAACGGGGACCTTGGGGATCCCCCGCGCCAGGCGCTCCAACGCCGGCCGGCTGCGGCCAGGCTTCCGTGCCTCTTGGCTCCGCCCATGTGGCGTCTCAGTCTCCGTTGTTTGGTCCGGAAAAGACGAGGAGGAGCGATCGACAGACCGCCCGGGTCGGCCGGGGAGGAACGGAGTGCGCGGGAGGTCTTCGGCGCCCTCAAAGGTGAGTGGATAGGAAGGACAACTTGGCAAAGGGCGCGCGGGACGCGTCTTGTGTGTCGCATTTGGGCCTGTTTCTTGCTAATGCTCCTGCGAGGAGTCAATATTGCCTGGTATTGCCAAATCCTGCCTTTTTGCACCCCCTCCAGGCGCCTGATTCCTGGCGCTCCCAAGAGGAGGAGCGCCTGGTTTCGCCCATCGCGCCCCTGCTTTGATCTCCAGTTTACAAGACCAGTAGATTTATTGTGATGATAAACGTTTGTGGACTACAGCCTGCTTCATCAGAGGCTTAGAATAGTATCCTGAGAATCAAGTGTGTGTGTGTGTTCATATGCATTCACGTGGTTTTGGAGCGAGGGACTGTAAACAGTGAGGTCAGGAAAAAATAAATAAAAGTAGAAAGGCCAGATAGTGCCTATCACATGCTCAACATTTATTACGCGGTTGTCACCAATGGCATTAAGACTATTAATCTGTAAAATGAGATTAAAAAAAAAGAACTTTTGCTCCTGTTCGTTCTCCAGGTGATAGAACGGAATGTATTGGTTAGGTTAGGTTAGGAATGTATTGGTTAGGCTACTAGTTAAGTTAAATTCAACAGGCTCCAGTTGTAATCTCTCTTTGAAGTTTCTTTGCTTAAAAGTGGCTGCCCTGAAGTCAGTGACATTGGCCATTTCCACACTAGCCTGTTAAAGAGCTATGATTCCATTTTCAACATCCTATGGATTCCCGGGGTTTGCGGTTTCAGCAGGGGCCAGGAGGCCCCTCCCGAAACTGCAAACCCCAGGATTCCATAGGATGTTGAAAGTGGAATCATAGTGCTATAACAGGCTAGTGCAGAAATAGCCATTGTGACTGAAATGTTCTGCCATTCTTTTTGAGTACTGCATTGCCATTGGCTGTTTGATGTCAGCTTTGTGTCCATTTTTTTCTGTTCTGCATAGAGATTAATAAAGTTGTACCTCTGAGTATTCCTTGCCTGAGAAATCTCTATGAAAAATTCATGGAGTTGCTGTAAGTTGACAGGCTGGTTAAAGGCTTGCGTGGGCGCGTGCACACACACACACACACACACACACTACACAGAATGCAGAAGGGCATTGTTTGCAGACTTGCTTCAGACATTGTAGGCGACATTATAACATCCTGTAGGAATATTGCTGAAGTGGGTACAGAGGGAGGCTTGGCACCTGAGTTTGTTGCAGGGTCTGGTCCTTGTGTTATATTTTTTCCTTGTCATGTAACCTCTTGTTGCACTTCATCAGCCATGTTAAATCCTCTCACACATGACCACATTACAGCACAACCATAATTCTAGGCCATTTTTCCCCCCATAAGCTTTCTAGGTCAGTCATAATCATTTGGAAGATGAGGTCATTTACAATATCAGTTTGATGAACTCAGATAGCAGGGAAAAGATCAATTTGCCTGGATTTCTTCAGGCTGTTGGTGATAATAGTAGTAGTAGTAGTAGTAGTAGTAGTAGTAGTAGTAGTAATAATAAATTTAAAACACTAGTTGCAGGCAAAGAGCCCTTGTATAAATATACTATTCTGTCTCACCCTTGTATCCCATACCTTCAAGGCTCTGTCCATGGTTACATGGTTTTCTTCCCAAGTAAAATCATACCTTGTAATTTTTTTATTTTTTATTTTTTTTAATGGGGAGGATTTTTGGATTAGAGGATTCTGGGTGTAGTAGTTTTACAAGTTCCAAACTGAAAGGCAAAAGCAGCTGGCCAAGATGGTTGGATAGGATGGGAGTTGCAGGAAGGAATATTGCTTGATACTTGGATTGAGATGAAAGTGATATAAAAATTGACCAAGGAGTAAATACTGAGTTGTAAATACATCACGTACATTACATCCTAGCATTAGCCTAGCATTAACCCATGTACCATCCAGTCTGAATATCTGTTCTTGATTCACTATTTAAATTGTATTTGTCCATTTGTCCATTTATCTCCATAAGCTGGGACTGAGTGTCTATTTGTTCATGTGAAGTGCCTTGGGTTGCAGTCATTATATTGTCTGGAGGTACTAGGGTGGGGAAGACTTAAGCTTAGAATCATGGAGCTGAAAGGGACCTCAAGGATTGTCCAGTTCAGCTCTGCTGTCAGTGCAGGAATCCACAGCTATAGCATCTCTGACAGGTGACCATCTAATTTGTTTAAAAAGCTTCCAGTGAAGGAGTGCACCTTCCAAGAAAGTTTATTCGATTGTCAAAATCTCTTTAAGACTGAAAAGTTAGAGAGAGATCTATGCTATCTATGTGGGGCAGCCCACGTCCATGTGGCTAGGCCTCTTGCTCTGCAGGATGCAATGAGGGTACCTGTGTGTTGTATGTTAAGGCCAAGGATGATGAACAGATACTCTCAGGTATTGTTGGGCTACAACTTCCAGCAACCCTTACCCGTGGTATGCTGGCTAGGACTTAAATGGAGTTGCAGACATAACAACATACAGAAGGTCTTTCATTCCACATTCGTGGTTTAGACAGATGTTGGGAAAAATCTCATGTAGAATGCCTCACTGATTGATGTTTGTGAGAGAAATATTGGGGGAGGGCCATGTAGGCCATCCTGAAGTTCTTGGAGGAAAAACAGAATATTAATGCAATTAACTAATTAACGCTAAATATATGTATCTATGTACTTTGCATTTTCTTAGGTATGCTGTCCCCAGGAATACTTCGTCAATACTTATAGTGTGATCCTGAAGCTCTCCTACCCATGGCTATGATCCATCACTGCCTTGCGGAGTTCTCTTTGATGGTTACTTCTCCTACTTTTTAAATAAACAGTCTAAAAATAAGTATCAGAAGTTGTGTGCCTTTCGGAGGGAAATGATAAAACCAGATTAATCTTCCTTTTTGCACTTCAGAGTAATCATGGCTACTTCCAGCCTTACCCGATACTGTTATTTTGGATACCATAGGACCTTACAAAGGAGGCAATTTGGATGCCAAAGAAAAGCCTTGAGTGTGTGGATCAATGCTAGTTCCTCTTGCAAAAGTACAACAAAGATAGTAAGGCCACTGACAAGACCGATGTTTATGCCACCTGCCGTCAGTGCCTTGACCGCAAGAAGTCTCCATGCTACCCAGTTGCACCTCCAGGACGTGATACTTACCAGTGAGCGATATGGGGTGCAGAGACTGCCCTTTGCCCACGTGGCCGATGTTGACTTATCTTTCTTTGAACGTCTTATGCCTGGCAGAGTTGTCACAGATGTAGATGAACTGAAACTCTTTAATGTGGATTGGTTGAAGTCAGTAAGAGGTTGGTTGTTTTTAAGAATTTGATTTTACCAATACCTGCTCTAGGAGCTACCATTGTTAAAGTGTAATTTGTAAATTGCAGGGCTCTTTTTCAAAACTGCCCCTCAGTAATTACTCTGCAATCCAGTTTATTACACCTGTATATGATGTCTTAAACCTTCTTAATTCCAGCTAATTCAGAAGTCTAGCATGGGTGTTCTGAGGGGAATGGTAGTGGTTGGTCAGCCATGGTGTGAACCTCAAGCAGATACCTTCACATCTTGTTTACATGACAGGCTGCAGTCAAGTGTTGCTGAAACCACGGACAACGGTGGAAGTATCCGAGATTCTCAGGTAACATGAATTGCGTTTATATGATCATAAGGAACAATTTTAATAGTATCTGTATTCAAGAGAATATGGTTTACTTCTGTATAGTGCACACACATTTTAGGATCAGAAATATGGGTGTCGTCATTCCTAGTATAATGTTGTGATGATATCCCAGAGTTCTCTTTCTCTGGACAGAAGAACATGGGAGGGTATAGAATGAGCCAGCTTCTGATATCTTTACACAAATCAGGGTAGGAAACATTTTCAGTTCTAGTTTGGAGAAGGTCTCTGGGGCAGGGCAGCTTTGAGCAACGAGTAAAGCTAAGGCCATTGGGCAGGGTCAAAGGAAAGCAGATTAGATAATGCCAGGTGTAATTCTTTGGACATTTGGACATTTCTCATCAACCATATGAAGCAGAGCTAAGTTTTATGAATATCTACTCAGCAGTAAGACTGAGTGTAACAGTTTTTCTGTCTGCAAAACAGGCTTACTTTCTGCTAGGATAGTTAAGCTAAGTTCCGTGCAACATGTTTCTTGCCTGTAAAGTTTTTCTCAGGTCTGTGTGCAGTATTTAAAATTTATATTCCTTCTTACTGCCAATCGTTGATTGAAGAAAGGACTCTAAATAGTTTGTGGGCCACATGAGAAATCCTTGAAGCTCAGATGTTCTCCATTCATGCCAGAAAGACAAAATGGAAAAGTTAGGGATTGTATTCTTTAAAAAGAAACCCATACTTCCTTACTTTACTCTCACAAGAAACAGTAGCTAAAAAAATACTGATCACTGTGGCCTAAATCTAATTGTTTGTCTCAGCCAGGGTAATCCTATGAATCAAAAGGAACTGCTTAAGTAAACAGTTATTTAAGTTCCACTGATTCAGTGGGTCTACACTAGCTGGGAGTTAACAGTTGTCTTAGGCTAGGGTGAACAGTATGGCTCGGGGGCCATATGTGCCCTCCCAGAATGTTTTTCTCGTTCTCAGTCCCTCCAGACTCCCTGTTGTTGCTGTGTGTCTTCAAGATGTTTCTGATGTATGACAGCCCTAGGTTGATCCTATCATGTTTTTTTTCTGGGGCTGAGAGTGTGTGACATGCCCAAGGTTATCCATTGGGTTTCCATGGCTGAGTTGAGGAATCGAACCCTGGTCTCCAGGGTTGTAACCCAATGCTCAAACAACTACACCATGCAGACTCCTCACCAGACTCCTTACTGTGTTCTTTTTCTTGCAAAAAAAGTGAATTGATGCTCCTGGGGAAACCTCCAGCAGCAGCAACTCAGCTTTTAAATGGGTTGAAGCCCCCCCCCACATTTTTTAACGTAAGAAACACCATTTTTTCAAAACCAGAAGTGGATTTTGGGTCACTTCCAGTTTTCTGAGGAGGGGGCTATTTTTGGCAGTACAGTCAGCCCTCCACATTTGCGGGTTTCACTTTTGCAGATTTGATTATTCATGGATTATTTGCTGTCACCTCCGGTGCCTCCCTGTGCCATTTTTCAAAGAGACTGCAAGCCTCCTGAGACTGAGAAACTTCAAACAAGGCTTTTAAGTCCCTCTTAAAAATGGTGTGGGGCAGCAGTGGAGGTGAGAGTAAGCCCCACCAGCCCCCCACTTCTGCCTTGTGAAGGAACCCTGATGCATCAAAGCAATCCACAGTGGGTTGAATTTGGTGATCATAGTTTTTTGTGTGTTAAACGTGGTTTGGGAGGGCCTAGAGTTATTCACAGTTTTTCCACTTTCACGAGGGTCTTGTGCCCCTAACCCTAGTGAATGTGGAGGGATGACTGTACATGTGGCCCCCAGAGGTTCCCAGGTGCAGAATATTGGTTTCTGGACCTTCTCACCCATAGTTTGTATTAAACCAAAAAAAGTCTGTGCAGATATGATCTTGGGTTTTTATCATTGAAGAAAATCAGTATTAGATGAACTAGTTTGAAACAGAACAGATGGTAATTATACTTTCTCTCATTGCTGCCACTGAAGGAATTGCTATGGTTGTAGCATTAAGAATTGTGCTGGTTAGATGTGTCCACAGGATAGATTGAACAGAAGCCATCAAGCTTATTCTGAATCATTTTAGAATTTAGGATTGCCTTTTGGTCTTGAGTTGTTTTTAATTTCCCAAGTGCAGCATTTTCGAAAACTTATAATGTGCCCTTGGGACAGAGGTTTTTAACTTTTTTGGGTCGTCTGCCCCTTTTAGAATTTGATGAAAGCCCAAGAAAAATACACATAAACATATACACACAAAGATATTTGCATACAATTTTTTTTATTGTATTGAAAATTGATTTCTTCACATAGTCTAATTTGGAATGATAATAAACTTAAAGTGAACACTTGACAAGGTATATTTTTACCTTAGAATTCACTATGACAAGAAAAATTCAAAATAACAAGAAGGAAATGGAATTTTTTTTTCAACCAGTTCAGGAAATTTATCTAGGGATTGTGAACCTGAGGTTAAGAGCCCTTGCCTCAGGAGAAAATTTCATGGGCAAAATGTTTTTTCTTTCAGGTATTGCAATGAGAGGAACTTGGCTGTGAATCCCCAGGGGGGTAACACTGGCCTCGTTGGGGGTAGCGTCCCTGTCTTCGATGAGATCATTCTCTCCACAGCTCTCATGAATCAAATTATCAGCTTCGACAATGTTTCAGGTAAATATATTTTTCTAGGAGAAAATGGTTTATCTAGGAATCACTTAAACCCTCCCCTCCCCTGAAGTATTTTGTACAGAGGAAACAAAAGGTTCCTTAATCCAAAAAGTCTGAAAAAGTTCTTTTCCCCTGCTTAGAGCAGTGGCAGACAAGATTCAGATAAAGTGGAGGGATGAAAGAAAAGTGAGAGGGAGGTTATCTGTTCAGAAGCGTTATTAGGGCACTTTCTGCTAGCAAAGAATGAGCCAAAATTAACTGGAAAAAATGCAGCATCTGTAGTGCTGGGTGTACTGTTAACAGCAAATGTGGAACCAATGGAACAATGATACTAAGTGCAGACTTAGAAAAGCTATTTTTGGAATACCAGAATCCCTTAGCCAGCTTGCAGTTTTGTGGTTCAAAGAAATAACGCTTCCGTCTTGTGAATATGGAAAACAAGAAAACTTCTCAGGCTCTGTTTTAAGGAATATTTCCCAAGCATCTCATTCTTCCCAGACAAAAAGGAAGGCAAAAAGATAGATTTGGACTTCCAAAGTAGAGCTGTTTTTCTCGTTATATCGTTTATATCCCACCTTTCCTCCAAGAAGCTCAGAGTGACATACATGGCTTTTTTCCCATTTCTTGTTTTGTCCTCATAGTAACTCCATGAGGTAGGATAGAGTGAGAGATAGTCAGTAACTGGAACATGGTAATCCACTGATCTTCGTGGCTGAAAATGGCAACGATAGCAAAAGGAAGTTTGCATTCATTTATCAAGTGGGTCTCTTTCTTTGGATGTCTTCAAAAAGTAGCTGGACAGATAACTGCTGAGAATGCCCTGGCTGGGTTCTTGCATTAAGTGGGGGGTGGGAGTCAATGGCGTATGGTGACCTTTCCAACTCTATGGTTACTCAGGTTGTAACCTGATGCTTATGTTTCAGGGATCTTGGTTTGTCAAGCTGGCTGCATTTTAGAAAACCTCAACCAGTATCTGGAGGAGTTGGACTTCATCATGCCACTTGACCTAGGAGCAAAGGGCAGTTGCCACATTGGAGGAAATGTAGCAACAAATGCTGGTGGTTTGCGACTCCTGAGGTATGGCTCTCTCCGGGGGACAGTCCTGGGACTAGAAGTGGTAAGAGGAAATTGAGAAAGATGCTTCCTGTGTTTTAATCTTCTTATCCCTTATAATTTTGCCACCACTCAAGATGTAATGTCATTGTTGTAACCTTGAGCATAAATACATAAGAGATATCTGTAAGTTTGTCCTCTTTCCAGGTATTGGCGGATGGCTCACTTCTGAATTGTTTGACATCTTTGCGGAAGGACAATACTGGCTATGACTTGAAGCAGCTTTTCATTGGATCAGAGGGGACATTGGGGATCATTACTGCTGTGTCCATCCTCTGCCCACGGAAACCCAAGGCTGTGAATCTTGCCCTTCTTGGTAAGATCCACTCTCATTTCTAGGTACCATAATGATACACAGGAAGACTAGACTTGAATGCAATTCTGCTAGAGGCAAAACTGTTCTGTCCTCCAATTCCTCCTACTGGGTTATATTTAGTTTTTCTGTAGTAACTGGTTCTATGAAATCATGATCAGGGCAGAGAAGTTGGTTCACATAACCAGAAGGTTGTTTTGCTCAACAGCTCAAAGACTGTATGTATGGAACCATTCTGGATACTGCATTAAGATAGTATATAAGTGTACAAAGGAACTATAAATAATACAATGTTATTTATTGATTTATTTTTTAAGCAGCCATTGTTACTCCAAAAGGTGGGAGACCTTGAGGTCCTCTAGCAGTACCCCTGCCTCCATGAAAAGGTGGGCAATTATAGCTCAGAAGGGAGGCCTGTGAGAGGTGGGGCAACCTTACAGGATCTTTTCGCCTTTGTATACCAGTACTAATTGTAGGACACCAGCTGGAAATCAAAAAGAATGTCTTTATTGGAGGAATTCACGTACATGCAGACAATCAAACAATCTGATGACTCACAGAAGGCTAGCAAAGGTAAAAGAGAGAAAGGTTGGATAGTGACAGTTTGGGATGAAGTGAGCTATAGTTACTGTTCCTGATGCAGCAGAGGATCAAGGTGAGCTATTTCAGATTGGGAGAGCCTGAGGGCAGTACAATGAATGGAATCTGGGGGCCCTTGTGCAGTGTAACACACCAATGTGTGTCCAAAGTACTAGCAAGGAGCCATGGCTGAGCCAGGCTTTAAATATCTTTTTTCTGTCCCGAGGGTAGTGTGTTAATATTGCTCTCTGGCAGAGCCATCAAAGGGTCTGGAAGGTTCTGATTGTCTTTGCAGCAGGTGACAAAGTATTGGGGGAAGTCACGATAGCCTCTTAATGACTGGGAAGGTTCTGTGGGAAAAGGTAGCAGGATGTCAACCCTTTGGTTGTTCTTTCTAACAGCTTTGCTTGCTATTGTTCCCTAGGCTTGGGTATTTTAGACGACCATCTAAAACTTATCAAGTTGAGCTCTCTGACTGATCCTTCCAAACTTATCACCTGGCCGTGCTGAGGTCTTTTGTCCTGGCTTCAGGAAACTTCCAGTCAGAGTCCTCCACTTTCCACACAGCTTTCAGCCATAAGTGCAAGATTCATATTTATTTCATGTCAATTAAACAGTATTTATAGCCAATCATACTGTATCACAGATTGGGCGTGTACAGCATGGTAACACTATTACTGAATCATAATAATGATGAATAGGACTCATTAAAGCTATGTACTGCCCTATGACCTAAACCCTCTGGGTGACTTGATAATGTCTAGCATTGATGTAGAACAATTAACTTTGCTCCTGCTTGAAGATGCATGGGGAAATGGGGCCCATGGTGCTTTGAGCATGGTTGCATATGTAGTCATCTTCCCAGAAAACATTGTGGACATTAATAGTTGGAGCATCTTTTTCATGATCTTGTAACCATAATATCTAATGGTCTCCTTAGTAGTGGCAGCAAGACATGAAACTGTGTTATGTTGAAAGACCAATCAGCATTCCATTGAACATGGGCATCCAGGTCTATGGACCTTGGCATTAATGGAAAAGCTCACATATAGAATTTGCTTGATGATATTAATAATGGAGCCTTATTATTCTCCTTGGCATGGTTTTATTAATGTTATTAATTAATGGGCATCAAAATAGATAAGATGAGCACTGCCTCTTCAGCCACGATCATTTTGGAAAACCACAGCTTGTTTGAGATATGAATAAATTACATTCCACTTTTCAAACATCATAATACAGTAAGGTGCATATGATGTAAACCCTCCTTAGGTATAATTTTTGGGACTGTATTGACCACTTTCCTAGTTTTCTTTAAAACGAAATGTCCTCGTGTGTATGTTGTCATATTCAGTTCATTCATGTTGCAATGATCAATCAGTTTATTAAAAAATGGAATAAGATAACTTAAAAGGAGAAGAAAGCCCAAATGGAGGATGACAGCATGTTTTAATTACTTCACCTTGCAATTCTTTAATTTCCTTCTTACCTAATTATTTCCTTTGGTATTTGCTTTCTTCATGAAGGTTGTCCAGGTTTTTCACAGGTCCTGCAAACTTTCACCACCTGCAAGGGTATGCTAGGTGAGATCTTGTCTGCCTATGAGTTCATGGACAGTGAATGCATGAAGCTGGTAGCGGGACACCTGAAGCTGGCCAACCCTGTGGCAGGTATCAGCTGCATGAATAAAACCCACTGACAGGATCCTAGTGTTTATTGTGCTTAACAAAACAATGGATTTCTACCAAAATGCTAATGACTCAGTTGAAATTTGATGATTCCCTTGCTTTCTTAGTCCTCTGCTACTCAGCTATGCAGGGTCGAGTTGAGCTGAGTTATTGTGTGTGGTGACACCAAAATGTTGGTGATGTTAAAGATGTACAGGACTTGTGCACAAATATATATCTGATGTTACTATACATCAGGATACTCATTTTTAAAAGAACTTCCTGTTGAACATGTTACGCATTTTTAACAAACATTCCAAAATCTGCATTTTTTACACAATATATTATAATAATTTCGCTTCCATTTTCACTGATTTATACTTTCAAAATTGACATGGAACGTCTGAGGACCACAGAAAGGAATTTGTAGATTTCAGTTTAAATGAATTTAATTTTAAATTTAAAGTGATGGTAATGCAGGCAGGTCATTTTAGACTCTGGATATAATGGATTAAGTCCAAAGATAGTACATTTATGGAAAGAATGGGACTCACATTAGTTGAGCTAATCTGTAAATGGGGTAAAAAGTGCCTTAACTTACTTCAAAATGTGGTGCGCATCTGGGAGTTGGCCCCCGCATATGTGCTGGGTTCTGGACCCTGGGCAAGTGCTTTCCTGAACATACCACTGATAACTGAGTCAGAATAAAAGATGAATGTCAAGGAAGCTATTCTATGAATTCAGACATTGTGTGTTCCTATTACTTTTTGATGTGTGTGTGGAAAAACAAACATTTCCTGGGCCAGAGTTTGTGGTGGATTTGTTAAAAGCATGACAGATTTCAAAATGACTGCCAGATTTTTCAGAACATCAAAACAGGAGTGCAGGAAAGGTACTGTCCAACAGAGCAAAAAAGTGAGGAAGGCAATAAATACTTACTAGACAATATAATATGATGATAGTAGTAACTCTGTTTCTGAATAAAAAGATAAAAATGACAATACATTTATCAGTATCAAAGGAAAACAGTTTCTCAAATGGTAGTTTCAATGTTAGAGTAGGACTCTGGGAAACCAGAGATTGAATCTCTGCTCAGTCATGGAAACCCACTGAGTGACTTTGGGCAGGTTATTACCTCTCAGACTTAAAGGACGGCAACCTACTATATAAAAGTCAAAGTTCATCTGTTTGTGAGTTTGTCTGTGTGTCTGTGTCAGGCAGGTGAAGATCTCATATGATTGGCTGTGTGAGACTAGAAGACCTCATATGATTGGCTGGCTGTAAAGATTCTGTGAAATCCTGGGGTTGGGCAGTTCAGGGAAGGACCTTTAGAATTTTCAGCCAGATTGCTCAGGCCATTTGCTATTGAGGTGACGCCTTGCAGCAAGAAGGAGGGCAGTGTATTGCCTCTGGAAACCAAACTTTGTATGTTACTAACTTTGAATACAGATTGGATTGGGGAATATGGGGGAAAGTTACAGGTACTGGACAAAGCAGTTTGGGGAATTAGAGACATAGGATTTCAAATCTGTGCATTTCAATCGCATCTAATTCCTAAGGTAAGCTAAGGTAATTTCTAAGATATTTCTAACAAGTGTTGCCTATGAGAAAATAAAATCCCAGGCAATGCTTGGTAAATATGCTAGTATGAGAGAAAACTTTTTTATCTTAGGCACCCTATGAAAATTGTTGTAGATCAACATTTATAGATATATAGATATTCCACTCCGTAGGAAATTGCTGTTGATCAAAGTATAATTATTTTTATGTCTTCAACAAAATGTTACAAATACATCCCCCATATGCATGGGGGAGGACGTTTATGGACTGACCATGGATAACAAAAAACACTGGCTTCTGATGATAAAAAATAGTGAACACTATTTTTTCCAATGAGATGAACAATGTAGGTATTGAGACGAGTATGCAGCTTGGAGAGAAGTCCCTGAAACTGGACAGAACTTTAGAATCTAAGAGAAAGAAGGCTTTCTAGCCATTATTTGTAGTCCAAAGCCAATGCACAAGTGATAAAAACATAAAAATTAACATGTGGTCAGAAAAAAGATAGGAACAAGGTATTTTTTGGACTGCATTTCAGTGCAGATAAGTGAAATTGTGTATACCAGTCACATAGATATGGGGGACATACTATATTTATATTGTACTTTTAAACTGTATATTGTGCATTCTTTATTTTCTGAATGACTTTTTTGTTTTATTGATCAGTACCTTTAGAACCAGACTTTCAATTGTGTTATTTTGGTTTTGCCACGCTTTTCAGGTCTAGATTCAGATTTACTGGAAACATCGTGTTTTATCCAAAGGGCCACTTTCTGTGAATGTTGGCTGCAAGTTTAATAGTAATGGAATATACAGGGAACCTGTGCCAGCAGTTAAACGTATTGCTGGCTTGTTGTTTTTGTTTTAGTAAAAAAATGTTCTTGTCTCGGGGATTCTTTTAGGTTCCGTCCTTCCGTCCGTCCTTCCGTCCGTCCTTCCGTCCGTCCTTCCTTCCTTCCTTCCTTCCTTCCTTCCTTCCTTCCTTCCTTCCTTCCTTCCTTCCTTAGTGAAAAATAACATGGATTTCAGTGTGACTCAGGACAGGCCCCTTCTGCTTCTCCTTGAGCCTAATTCCTTTGGGCAAGTTGGCAAGATACGTTGAAAGTGTGTTTTAAAACATGGAAAATGTGCGAGAAATAGCATTTCCAACATCTGCCAGGCAGATCTGCAGTCCGTTGTTTGAGTCAATATAGTTTGATTTTTAACTGCAGTAGTTAAGGTCTCTTATCTGTGTAAAGCTGCTGATTGTGACTGCTTGCTCTCTAATTCTGCTCTTCCATTTCCAGAAAGCCCCTTCTATGTGTTAATTGAGACATCAGGCTCCAATTCATCCCATGATGAAGAAAAACTGAACCACTTCCTGGAACATGTAATGGCCTCTGATTTGGTCATAGAGGGAACTCTGGCTTCTGATGATAAAAAGATAAAGGTACATTCCTCTTCTCTCCAGTAATGCTTGGCTTAGGGTTCAGATGTGATTGCATACTAGGTGTTGATTGGATATGCAACTATTTGCTCATGGGGTAATCATCCCAAATTGCCAGGTATCCCAAATTAGCAGGTATACAAGGAGACATAGCTCAATTACTATTCTCCCAGAGTTTTTCACAGCATTTGCCTCCAATGCTACATTAAATATTCAAAATTTGCTCTCTTTTTTTCATTTGCAGCCTCTTCTGTCATATTATGAGTCAGATTATTTCAAATTAATTAGAAGGTTAGTTAGAAATTTTGCAATAGTTTGGAGCAGCAGGGAAATGCCTTCACTTATTGCCCAGACTGAATTGCCACTGGAACTTTTTCATACTGAAAAAAAGCAGTGTGAGGGGCAAACACAAGATATGATGGTGGAAAGATACGTATGCATATCATACGCTCTTTGAAAAGCTTTTCTATCTAATGATCATTGTTTCAAAATAAAGAGCAGTTTACTATTTTGAGGATCATGTCTTAGTAGCCCAGGAGAATAATTAGGTATGCATATGCAACCCTTTCAATTTCGAGTGTAGCATTTTTTAAGCCACGTGCACTGAAAGATTTGTATTGTGCAGGGCATTTTGTACCTCATTTTGAATGACATGCAACCTCAAGTGGGAGAACCAGTACTGTGTACATAAAGTTACATTACAATCTTTTTCTGAGTGGCTCTTGCATTTGTTACACATATGGGTGTCAGTCAGGCAGAAGCCAGAACTTTGAAACATTGTCTTTTTTGGTTGAGTTTTTGGACTACTGTTTCTGTATCAGGCACATGCTGGCTGAGTGATTCTGAGATTTGTAGTCCAAAAAAGTAGCATTCTGAAGCTCTGACAGAAATGAAGTATTGAAACATAAAGAGTATATTGACATGTTGTCTGCTTTGTTTGTCCACTACAACAGAGACAAGGCAGTAGTGAAGCAGAGTAGGAACTGTTGCAAAGCAAGATGGGACTAAAGATTTAGCTGATTTCATTGGTGCTAAACTAAAGGAAATGCTGCAACAAAAGGTTTCCGCTACATTGGAATCAGGCATTGCAGGCAAAATAATTTAGGCTTACCCTAAATACATTTCTGGCAGTCCACTGACTTCAGGGTAAATGCACTGTCCTTTGAATATTTTGTTCTTATGTGCCTCAACTCTGGCTTATGGAAACCATGTTATATGGTTTTCTTGGCAATATTTATTGAAAGAAATTTTGCCATTGCCTTCCCTTTAGGCTGAGAGTGTGTGACTAGCCCAAGGTCATCCAGTGGATTTCTGTGGCTGAGCAGGGTTCTGAACCATGACCTCCTGGAATCCAAGATTGCTGGCACTTAATGTGTGTGCTATTGGACAATAATATATTTGATACATTTGCACAGGTAGCACAGTGTACTTTTGCATAGCCATCCACATTTCATGGTTTTTGTCAATTGCAGGCACTGTGGGCTTTACGGGAACGGATCACAGAGGCCCTGACGTGTGATGGATTTGTTTACAAATATGACGTTTCACTCCCTGTGGAGAGACTCTATGATCTTGTGACCGACATGCGGGCCCGCCTGGGCAGATGTGCCAAGAATGTGGTGGGCTATGGCCATCTGGGTAAGCGAGAAAAAGCTTAATCTGAAATAAGGTAGTGTTAATTGGGAAGAGGACTTTTTTTGCTCAGAGAAGCCCATCTTTTGAATGACCTCCTCAGGCTTTTGCTATGAACTACCTGGTCTTTTTGGTAGTGGCCTGACATTTCTGTTTACCCAGGCCTTTATACCACATTGTGTGAACTGATCTGTTCTGCTGAAACACTACTGCTCTTTTGATTTGTTCTGCCTTTTGTTTTTTGCTTGTAATATTTTATCTTTATTACTCTTTTAGCATTTTTATGATAACAGGTGGTCAAAAAATCCCTTAGAGAAATACATGTGATAAAAAAAACCCCTCACTTCTCTTCGGAATAAAGAATTGTATGCCACAACCTGTGAATGAATATATTGTCCACTTTCTCGTATCAGATTAATTCCTGCCTCTGATTTGCCTTTGACAGGGGATGGAAACTTGCACCTGAACATCACAGCAGAATCGTATAGTCATTCTCTCCTAGATGCCATTGAACCGTATGTGTATGAGTGGACTTCCAAATATCGTGGAAGTATCAGTGCAGAACATGGCCTCGGTTTCAAGAAGAAGCATTATATTCACTACAGTAAGCCTCAGGAGGCTGTTCTTCTTATGCAGCAGTTCAAGGCCATGTTGGACCCCAAAGGAATACTAAACCCTTACAAGATGTTACCAGCCAAGGCCACTTGATCTTATCTCTGCCTAAGGACAGAACCATCTGTAACTTCTAATGTTGAGATTTTCCAGCTATAAACAAATTGTGAAAACACATTTGGAAAGGGGGATATGCATTTTTTCCAGAGTGAAGAAAGTTGAATTGTCTCCTTGTTATTATCTACCACCTGTTCTAAGTTGTCTAGAAAGGAAGGAGCATTTGTAGCCTCAGGTTCCCAATTTTCTGAGCATTTTACCATTAAGGCCTCAGATTTGTTGTTATTTTTCAGATGGGGAATCTGTGGTCCTCCAAATGTTACTGGACTTCAACATCCATCAGCCACAGCCATGCCTTACAGTCAAGAGTGGTGTGAGTTGTAGTATACATGTTCTTTACCCCTGCTATAGGACTGGAAATTGATAGACTGATCCAATAAGGAATGTGTGACAGGAAGTATCTGAAGGACATTACTGACTTTTGCACAATAGCTTTTCCTGCCTTTTTTCATGATCTCACATACCCAAAATGTAACCAGTGGCAGCAATATTGTACAAGATTCTTGAAAAAGGGAAATGGCTGTTTATTCTATGCTTTAAACTGATGGAAGAAAATAAACATTTTACTTCTCTTTTCTGTTGCAAAATAAAACATGTAAGGAAAATATGATGCATAAGCAAAATATGAACATGACCTATATTGTTACACATTGCTCACACAAGTATATTATCTAGATTCTGCCTCACACTTTCCAGAATTAACATTAGAAGATGTCATTTCTGGTACACCGGAGTGGGGCAAATGCTGGTCCCAGGCCACATGCAGCTCCCCAGGGCAATGTTTGTGATTGCACTGGGTTCTACAGGGGTCGGTTTTTTTGCCCTAATTGCCCTCTTCACAGTGTGGGGGACGCAAGGCTTTTAGGCTACCCTGTTGTTACCCTGTGAACTGGGGGTCCCGGGAGGGACACCGAAATGTGCTCAACTAAAGTTGGGGAAAATTAGCTCAGAGCACTGCTTAGCGTTACGAGAGGCAGGGTAACTTAGCGAGATCTTGAACCCTATGTCTACGGGGTCGGGTCGAGTCAAGGAGAACACAGAAGTTGAAATAATAAATGATGTTTATTAAATACAAGCAAAACAGTGTATGCGACACACTCATACAAGATAACTAAAGAAAATAAAGGTTGGAGTGGTATAGAGGGATTTTTAGAGGGGTTGCTGGTTTGGGTGGTACTTCAGCTGTCCTGAAGCCCAGGAAAAATAGAGAGCAGAGCTGGGGTGCGATGTAGCTCAGCACATGGAGCTGAGGGGAGGCTCACCAAGCAAAGCGGCAGCAAGGCGGGATGAAACTCGGGAGCGTTCCGAGGAAGGTCTCGGAATCAAGGGTTTTTATAAAGAGAATTGTGACTGCAGGCTATGCCGTACTTGGGGGAAAACAATAGATTTGGAGTTGGAGGCAAAGCCTCCAAAAGGTCAGAATCTGAATGATTGAGTTATCGTAGCGGTTCTCAGTAGAGTAGCCAGTATGCAAACGCAGAGTACTTGGGTATTGCATAGTTTACCCATCAAGCTGCCATCGCGGGGCAGAGGCTCTTTTGTAAGTGGCGTGCATACTTAATTAGAGTACTTGCCTGGAGGTTTCCTAAAGCAGTGAGTCAGCTATTTCTGGCCGAGCCTGTATTGTAGTTTGAATATTACGGCTATTAACGGCTGAGCTTGTCTATGTGCTTGTCCAGTGGCCTTGCAAGCACGTGGAGAGGAATAGAGGAGTGCAGCCGAATTGCGATATCAAGGGATATTTTTAATATCCCCAAAGCTTGGACTAGCCAGGGCAGTAACACTGTGCCATTTAAGAAGAAGAAGAAGAAGAAGAAGAAGAAGAAGAACGAAAGACTATTTAAGACTGTTCAAGTTTCTGTGCCCTCACAGGGCTGTTTCTAGAGCTCTACTTAGAGTTGAAAAAAAAAAGCATTCCAAAGGGTTCCTTCGAAAAAATCTGGAAGTCCAAAAGTTGTTATTTTCCCTATCAAGCTTGGACAGTGTTGCTTGAACTACATAACTCAGATTATGAATTGCCTACCCCGATACAGAATATTTGGTGCAGTGAAATTATGTTCGTTGGATAAGCAGGTTTGGGAATAAAGGAATCACATTCTTTATATGCAGAAGATACTAGGGGCTCTTTCACACTACAATTGTCCCTCCACCTTTGTGGGGTTTCGGGCCACAGAACCCTTGTGAAAGTGGAAAAAAGGTAAATAACTCCCTCCTGCTCTCTCTCCCATTCCCTTCTGGGGCTCCCCCCTCCCCATTCCCATGCCAAAGGGAATGGAATGGGGGGGTTATGAGGGTGTTTAGGTTTACACAAGCCTTCATTTCCCCCCTCTGGAGCTCCCTCCTTCCCCTTCCCATGCAAAATGGAAGGGAAAAGGAGCTGGGGGAAAGCTCGGGTGAGTCTTCCCCCCTCTGGAGTTTCCTCCGCCATTCCTATGCATTTTGCCCTGGCACAGAGAACTCACACAAGCCATCTCCCCCACCCCCCATTCCTTTACATTTTGCCTCATCACAAGTTCTCCATGCTGGGGCAAAAAGGGGAGAAAAGGAAGGCTCACACACCCCTTTCTCTTCTGTTTTGCACTGGAGGGGGAAGGAGGGAGCTCCGATGGCGGGGAGAGAAAGCTCGTGTGAGCTTTCCCCCACCCTCCATTCCCTTCTGGTTTGCCTGTGCACAAGTTCATTGTGCTGGGGCAAAATGCATGGGAGTGGGAGGAGAAGGAAAAGGGGGGGCATACACACTCATGAATAATAAAATTCATGAACATCAAACCTGTGAATGTGGAGGGATAACTGCATACAATTATAACACTATGGTTCTGCTTGCCACAGCTGCATCCTATAGAATCCTAAAGCTTGTAGTTTGGTGAGGCACTAGAATATTCTGCCTGGAAATTCTAAACACTTCTCCCTAAAATGCAAATTTAGCCAGTGGTGGTTTGAGCATTGGACTACAACCCTGGAGACCATGGGTGGCCTTGGATGTGTCACACAGTCTCAGCCCCAGAAAACCCTCTGATAGGGTCACCAAAAATTGGAAGTGAGCTGAAGGAATGCAGCAACAAGAACAACAATCCAGGATCCCATAAGAAGGAGCCATGGAGTAATAGTATTAAAGTGGAATTGTAGTGCTAAAATGGAATTATGGCATTGTAACTATAGTGTGACAGGGCCCTGTCCTTGACATCCCCGGTTAAAAATACCAGATGTTGTTCTTGGGAAAGATCTTTCTGTGCCTTACAAGTAACTGTCAGAGAGATAACACTGAATATCCTGGTTTGGTTAAAGGAGTTTGTCTTGCTCGCATGTTGTTATTTTGTCTTGCTCGCCTGTGGTAGATTGAAAGAAGAAGAGCACTCTGTGTGTTGACTTGTGGATGCCAAGTTCTGTTGGCCACCGTGGGGGAGCAGTTGTGCCCACGCTGCTTACCAATTCCCATCAGTCTAAGCTAGCCTGGCCCATGGTGAGGCATTATGGGAGAATACTTTATCAACATTTGGAGGAGCACAGGTTTTCCAACAATTATAAACTTATTAGAGGATTATTGGACAATGGACACTGCGTGGCTTACGTCAGCATATATTTGCATATGCTAGCACCACATTTTAAATAAATAAACTATTTGGAAGTAATGTAGATTAATTTATTGATTTATTGATACATTTATTAATTTATTGACATTATTAATTTATCAACGATTATTTATTAATTTATAAAGGGATGTGCTAGTGAGAAAATGTCCCATTACTGAAATAATATAAGCTAAATGTTATAATTTGGTTTTGTATTCTATTAACTGTGCCTGTGTTAGGGATCCAATCCAAGATTATAATTTTAGTGCAGAAACTGTAGAGTGTATAGTAGGGGCTGATTTTGTTAGAAGAGAACAGATAAGAGTTTTTAGACAAATTTCTTCATACATTTATTGGCATTCTGCTGGTGGCATATGCTGGCGTAAGCTCCCATTATGCCAGTGTCTATAGTTTTTTAAGTTTGTAAGAGAAGAACGCATTCCATACCCCCTTACACTTTGACAGCCCCCCTGACCAACCCTAACTGATCTATCAGTGGTCGGTGAGGCTGAGAGTCCCAGGCATGATCCAACTGAAGTTTCGCAATAGGTGAAAAAAGAGAAAGAAGTAGTCTGGAAAGAGAACAGCTCTTCTTTATTCCCTGTTTGGTGCCCAGGGCCTTCCCTGCCCCTACTAGTCACTGATGGACCACAGGCAGGTATCTCAACACCATTAGCTGAGGTTGCACAGGGAGGCAGAAGGGGAAGTCTGCTTACATTAAAAAAATACAGATAAAAACAAATATTTAAAAAAATCAGTAAAAATGTATAAATAACTACTATTACAATGCAATTAAACTTCCAGTAAAAAATTAAAATCCAATTAAAAAAATGGAAGATAAAGATCAACAAGATTGCAAAAAGATCTTGCGATCTGTTGAAACGGAAAAACGTTCGCTTGGTTACGCCCTCTGTGCACAGAGGGAAGACTGAATTGTTCAATTAATTGTTTGCCTCAGATTTTTCCCCGAAAGGAGAACAGTGCTCTAACTGGTGAAAACAGAATAACTCATGCAGCAAGGGGACTACAACTCAGAAAAGATAACAAGATAGTAAAGGAATATCTAGCTACTCTAAATGAATTCAAGTCTCCAGGGCTGGATGAGCTGCATCCATGAGCGGTAAAGGAACATGCAGATGTAATCTCACAGCCACTGTCAATAATCTTTGAAAATTCTAGGAGAAAAGTCCAAGCAGATTGGAGGAGAGCAAATGTTGTCTCCAATCTTCAAAAATGGAAAAAAAGAGAACCCAAGGAACTACCGACCAGTGAGCATGATGCTAATACCAGGAAAGGTTGTAGAACAAATTATTAAAACAGCTTAGGCGCACTGGGAAAGGAATGCTGTGATTACTATGAGGCAGCACGAATGACCATAGCTTCCAGATCAGGGAAGTGGTAGTCCCCCTCTATTCCGCTTTGCTTAGACCTCATCTGGAATACTGCGTCGAGTTCTGGGTACCACAGATTTGTCTATGAAGCAGTAATGAAAAAATAATGTAAGCTGATATTGGTTCCTGAATGATGCTTAAAAAAAATATGTCACAAGAGGCAGGAAGTTCATCATGAGTTCTTCTGATTACAGATTTCACAATTCTCCCAGATGTGAAAACTTCTCCTGCAGATGGAAGGGCAACTGAGGTGGATTTTGATGTAGGATCATTCAAGACCAATCAAAGACACTGTGTTGTGTGGAGCAAAAGCTAGATGGCACATCCTCTTCCAAGGTCAAAAGATGACCAGACTGGCATTTGAATCTGCTTTCAATGCTGGCAGCAAACCTTTGTAAGCCATCTTGAGTCCTATGCTGAAAGAAAGCATATTAAATTAATAGCTAAATTAATAAATAGAACCTTCTATTGCACCCGAAGGCAGTAAACTAATTCAGCAGATGCAGGCCATGTGACAACCAGATGTGCCTTCAGAAACCTCCCTAACACTTCCCTCCACCTAAGTTCAACTTCCCTAAACACAACAAAGACAACATTGTCTGGATTTTCTGTAACATTTTGCAAGGCAATTTTATACAATGAAAGAACCCTATTTTTAAAATTACTTTTCCCATATTGAAACAATCATACTCAAATTCCACAGATCTCTAAAATATGTCACTACAGTTTGACTTTGAAGATTTTCCACCATCTTCTGATTGTCCACACCAATAGTCTGAAGACTTATTCAGTAAAGACGTGTGTGTGTGTGTGTCTGTGTGTCTGTATGTGTGTGAGATTTCCCACACCAGGCACTGTACAATATCTGTATTATCTCCAATTTAATCAGTTTTTGATTTTGCAGTGACGGTGATCAGTGACGGCTGGTGTCTTTTGTTAGATGGGATGGATCATGAGACATAAATATTGAAATGGAAAGCCTGTTAGAGTCTTTATTCCGGTCATAGTGGAGGTGCCCATCTTAGGATGGCGAGTTTGAAAGAACCAAATTGCAGGCAGAAGATAAATTTCAAATTCTCAACAGGAGGAATGTTTATCAAGGAAATACAGTTGGTCCTCCACGTTCTTTAGGGTTGGGATGCAGGACCCCTGCAAAAGTGGAAACACCGCAAATATCAGAATGTGTGTGTCTATGGGAAGGAGGCAGAGGCATGGTGGACAGAGCATGCACCCAGGGCCCATATCAGGTCAGGGAAACGAAAGGGAAAGAGAGTGGGTTGGCATGGTGGCCCTGTGTTTCCTCTCTTGCCCGTCTCCTCCCCTAGATATGTGTGTGTGAGAGGGCATTGGGAGAGGGTTTGTGGTTCTGAGAAACTGGGCTGTGATTTGTCTTTAGCTGGCCAGACAACCACTGGTGGGGGGGGGGGGAGGAAACACAAAACTGGTGGGAAAGTTTATCTGGAATTTTGGGGTTTGGGGTGAGCTGTAACTTAAGGACACCCAACTCCAAATCTCAGGTTCTCAGCTTGAGTATATTCCTGGACTCAGATTTGAACCTGGGTGCCCAGGATTTGGTGATGGCCAGGGGTCTATTTGCACGGTTAAAATCAGTGCAGCAGCTGCGCCTGTTCCTTCCTCACTGTCTATGGTAACAAATAACTTCATTCCATCCCAGCTGGATTACTGTAACCCACCCTACACGGGGCTGGCTTTTGTAAGTGTTTGGAAACTTCAGCAGGTCCAAAATGCTGTGGCCAGATTGCTGAGTGGGGCAGGTCGTAGGGAGCATTTAACCCCACTGCTGAAACAGTTCCACTGGTTGCTGATCTGTTTCTGGGCAGAACTCAAATTGGTGGTTATGACCTGCATGACTAGTGTCCAGATTATTTAAAAGACTATATCTCCCTGTATGAGCTGGCCTGAGGTCTGAGATTCTCGAGCGAGGGCTTTATTTCAGTGCCACCATCATCACACACTTATTTGGTGAAGACTTGGAAGAGAGCTTTCTCACCAGCTCTCTCAGACTGTGGAACTCCCTTCCACAGGAGAGCCAATGAGCCCCTCCTTGCTCTCTTTAACCAACAAGTTAAGACTTTCATTTCGGTTAGGCATCTGATTGTATGGTGGAAGAGTTTTAACAGCGGTGTGTTGTATTTTTATCCTGTTTGTTTTTAAATTATGTTGTAAGTATATTTTAAACTGTTAACTTTTTCTTTTTAATAACATTGTTGTTGTTGTTGTTCAATTGTTCTTTTAATTTTCGTAATTTATATTTTAGTCAATTTGTATTTTAAATTTTGTAAGCCACCTTGGGTCCCTTGGTGGGAGAAAGGTGGGCTATAAATTGAATAAATAAGCAACTGGAGGAGGAGGAACCTGGTCTGCATCTGATGGAATCTCTAGTCATTGAAATAAATGTGTTGACTCTTAGTAGTTCATGTAGTAGAAGACTTTTCTCAAGGTTGCATTTCTGTATATGGTTCTCCATCCCTTTTCCACAGTGGGCCTGCTTTGTCACAGCTCAGACCCCGAAGGTGGATTCCTGACTGCCTCTGTATGTGTCTGTGCATTCAAGCCCATCTGTTGACTTATGGAGAGCCCATGAATTTCACAGGGTCTCCTGAATCAATGTATCTTCCCTTTCCCCCATATGCTATTAAAGGCATTAATAATGTTAATAATCAGTCAACAACAACAACAACAACAACAACAATTTATATAATATAATAATATAATAATTAATAACTGTTAATAGTGTTCTGTTTGTCCTCTGAAAGCATATAGTCTTGGATCTGTTCTTTACTCTTCTTTGTCTTTTATTCCTCACATTGAGGCTATAGCAAAGTCATGTCACCTTTTCCTTTATAACATTGTCAAAACTGAACCTTTTCTTTCTGCTTCCTCTGCTAAGACCTTAGGTCTTACCTTGGTCATTTTCCACCTTGATTGTTGCAATCTTCTTTTGACTCATCTTCCATGATCTCACCTTAGTCCTTTGGTTTCCTTTCAACATTCTGCTGCTAAGATTATCTTTTTGGCCCATCATTTTAATCATGTTATCCCACTTTTGGTATGTCTTCATTGGTTACCCATTCTTTCTAAGACTGAGTATAAGCTTCTTGTTTTAAACATTCAAAACCTTACACAAACCCCTCCCATCTTTCAGCCCTTATTCCTTTTTACCAACCTGCTCCAGGTCTGCACTCTAGAAACTCTAGGCTTCTCACTTAACCAAAGGTTTCCTTTTTCTAGGCTCGGCTTCATCCTTTTTATCGCATGCTACTCCACACTCTTGGAATTGTCTTCCTGAACATTTGCAGACTGCTACTTCTGTTGTTATTTTTAAATCAAAGTTAAAAACTTTCTTCTTTCCCAAAGGTTTTGAAATTTGAGTTTAATATTGTTTTATAATCTTGTATATTTTGATTATATGTATTTTTCAGTTTGCTTTGTATTACATTGCATTTCCCCCCCCGTATTCTATCTGGATGATTTGTTTTACAATTGTATTCTATAGTTTATGTTTCTATTATTCCTTATAATAAAAAATCTCCATCATTAAAACTGAACTTACCTACAAGTTTTGTAGGAACTCACTATACCTACAAGTTTTGCATTTCTATTGCTGTTTATGTTACAACCTGCTTATAAAGGTGTATTCCTAGGCCCTCATTCCATATGTCTGATGAAGCAGACTTAAGTCTATGAAAACTTATGCTATGAGCTTCTTTCTCTCAGTTATTTTCAAAGGTGCTACAACATCTTTAGTCTACCTGTTGTTCATCGTAATTCCTGCACAATAAACACCACAGCCAAATATGTATGTGTTAATGTATTTAGAGTATTTTTAACTTTTTAATATCAGCAACAAATTCAAAAAAATGCATGACATGGTTTTTAGTTAAAATAGATCACATAAAAATATGCAAAAATACAGTATAAACAATATAAATTTAAACCAAACATTGTAAAAAAGCAGTACAGAACAATGAAACGGTTCAATAAAACTACCAAAGGTCAGCAGAAAGCAATTCAATATCATAGTTATAAAACTGAGAACAGAAACAAACTGTTTAAGATTATATAAAGCCAACGACAAATAAAATAGGCTTTTTTTCAAAATGCTAAGCAACTTGCCTGGAGTAACATTGTGCAATGTTATGATTGTTTTCCAAAGTAAGGGCCATTTCCTATTATCACAATTATAGCACTATGATTCCACTTTAATTTCCATAGCTACATCCTATGGAATCCTGGGATTTGTTGGTCAGAGAGACGCTAGAGGCACTCTATGCCTGAGAGTTCTGATACCCGACCTAAACTGCAAATCCTGGAACTCCATAGGATGGAGCCGTGGCGGTTAAAGTGGGTTCACAGTGCTGTAATTGTATCCCGTAAAACGAAGAGTGGGAAGAAGGGTGGAATCCAATAACAGACAGGCCATTTTCTCTAAGAGAGATACTTCACTCTCTTCTTTAATATGCCCGTTTATGTTTCTTGCATATGTTCTGCATGTACTTGCACAGACACTAACATCTTATTAAGTTGTATCCTAATTCCTGTACATTTGTACAGATTTTGAAAAGAAATGTGGAGTTCTCTATGTTAATAACCTAATTTTGCTTTAATTGTTCCCAAGGATAACATTGCTCACATAATATATGATATCACAAGACAGTCTCTAAATTATATGGTTGTTGTGTACCTTCAAGTTGTTTCCTGCTCATGGAGACGCTAAGGTGAATCTATCAGAGGGTTTTCTGGAACTGAGAGTAAGCCAGTGGGTTTCCATATTTGAGAGGGGAATCAAACCCTGGTCTCTAGGGTCACAGTCCAACATTTAAACCACTATACCATGTTGGCTCTCTCTAAATAGTATACTAAGACTAAAAGATAAAATAAATAGATAATTCATAATTACACGAGCCAGCATGGTTTAGTAGTTTGAATATTGGAACAGGACACTAGGAGACCAGAGTTTGAATCCCGCTTGGACATGGGAACCCCTGGGTGACCTTGGGCAAATCACACTCTCTCAGCCTCAGAGGACGGCAAAGGCAAACTGCCTCTGAACAAATTCTGCCAATAAAACTATTTAGGATCGCCATAAATCAGAATGACTTGAAGGCGTACAGCAACAACAAATACTTACATCCAGAGCTTGGAAATAATTGGTTAAAAATTAATTTGTTAACCCGAACTTATTCAGTTTTCAAGAACAATTTTAAAAAATGCTGTTCTGTTCCTCAAATGTTAAACTGACCTGGGGAGTGTGAAAGAAAAAAACTTGGTAATGCCAGGAGTTCCCCGAGAACGCTTCAGGATGGGGAAAACATCAGGTAGATCTCCCAAATAAAATTGCTTTTTACAGGAACAAAGTGTGGGACTTTCAGAGACATTGTTCTTGTCTGGAGAGGCTCTCTTTTCACCCTTTGGCATTAGGAGAAAAAAACTCCTCCTGCACTAGGACCAAACTGAAGCTATTGTACTTAGGACGCATCACGGAGGTATCACGATTCATTGAAAAGATGATAATGCGAAGGCAAAGTAGAAGGCTGTAGAAAAAAGAGGAAGAGTGCATTATCTGCAGATTGACTCAATCAAAGAAGCCATGCCCCAGATTTTTGCAAGAGCTGAGCATGGCAGTTGAGAAGGACTGGGACTCAGATCTCTCATTCATAAGCATTTTTATAAGCTGAGGTCAAGTTGACAGTGAATGACAATGTCACCAACAGGGTTTTGGCAGTGTACAGCGGCCCCTCCACATTTGTGGGGTTCGGGGTGCAGAACCCTTGCAAAAGTGGGGGGGGAAGCAAATAACCCCCCGTTCCCCTTCCTATTCCCTTCTGGGGCTCCCTCTTTCCCATTCCCATGCAAAATAGAAGCGGAAGGGGGTGGGAGAAGCCTTGTGTGAACCTTCCTTTCACACCTCCAGAGCTCCTCTTCCCATTCCTATGCATTTTGCCCCAACACAGAGAACTCACACGAGCCTTCCTCCACCCTCCCTTCCTTTCCATTTTGCATGGGAGTGGGAAGGGGGAAGATCTGGAGGGGAAACGGAAGGCTTGTGTGAGGCTTTTCCCACCCTCCATTCCTTCCGTTTTGCCTCGGCGTCAGTTCTCTGCTCTGGGGCAGGATGCATAGGGATGGGAGGGGGTGCTCTTGGGGGGGGGGAGGCTCCTGTGAGCCTTTCAACCCAATTCCCTTCTGGTTGCCTTGGCATGTGTTCTCCTCACAGGGGCAAAATGCAGGGGAATGAGAGGAGAAGAATGGGCAAAGGGAAGGCACACACGCTGTTTAATCAAATTTCCAGAGGTCAAACCTGGGAATGTGGAGGGAAGACTGTAGTCCGAAAAAGTAACTTTTCCAGGTTCTGCCCACATCCACCTGAGCAATACTGACAGAGATTGCGTTCCTGGTGCTACTAGAAGTAGTGCTGAAAGAGCGGTCTTTTCCCCACTGCCCACTGGAGGGCTGATGGCAGGGGACAGGATGCAGACTGGGCAGCGTGGACTCCGCCCAATGAAGTTTGCTCTACAAAGGAATCATTCTTGGTTGAAATGGTGTTTCTTCTAAGTAAATAAACATTTTCTTGTGTGCATAAGAAGTGCATACGTATTTAATGGGATCAAATATGAGATGTGGCTCAGATACAACACAAGATACGTGCACAAGATAAGATAAGCATATTGAACTGGAAAAGATATGACGTGTTGACATGATATGTGCCCAAGATATGACAATCCTATTTAAGTGGAAACAGACAGAAAGGCTTGAAACATAGTACTTTATTGTTTAAGATATGTTCAAAAGGCAGTTGAACGCAATGATGTTGTTAGAGTCTTTTCTTGACTTAAACTCATGAACTGGATTGAGATGCCAATAAAAACAACGGCTGTTGATTGGTTCAGTTGACTCACAAGTTAGAAATGTTTCCCAGCCTCATTAGCTGTAAGCCCATAATTCAGCAGAGTGTTAGGGACAGTAAATAGGTGGGGATTGGTTCTTGCCTGCAATTTGTTCACAGTAACACTGTAAATGTAGTGTACATTGCATACATAATAACATCTCGTCAGGAAAAATGTGTCATTTAAAACTATCTGCAGATGTAGGTTGGCATCCTGTTAGTGACATAGGCAGGTATAAGTACATTTTATGCTGTTTACATCTCTCTTGTTTGTTGTGGAGGTTAGCATTCTCTTACACCTTCCACAATGACCAGATCCATCCTGGTTCACCTGGTTCACTTCAGTCTCTGCAGCCACCGCTCCCCCCAGCTATACAGTGGCTAGTGGAGAGGCGTGGGGAAGCACATCTGGCTCGTCCTCAGCATCTGACTGCAACACTATCTACCAGGACCTCTAGAAACCACTGGAGGATCCTTCCCCAGACATTTAATATCCATGAGGGGCTGCAGTGGCTAAACAATGATGCTCGAATCGAGAGGAGAGGAGTAATGTACAGTTGGCCCCCCACATTCATGAGAGTTAGGGGAGCAGGATCCTCACAATAGTGAAAAAATCACAAATACCAGAATGTGTGAGTAAGTCTGTGGGAAGGGGGCTGAGGCGTGATGGGGAGAATGGGCACCTGGGGTCCAAACCAGATCAGGAAAAGGAGAAAGGAGTGGGAGGGAGGTCAGCACAGTAGCCCTACACTACCTCTCTTACCCACCAGCTTCCTTGACTGTGTGCAAGGCATTGGGAGACAGTTTGTGGTGCTGAGAATGTGGACCGCAAACTGGCCTTAGCTGGCCAGACAGTTACCGGTGGAGGAGGAAGAGGACCAGGGGTGGGTTTTTAAAGGGCTGCATGGCCTGAATGAAGCTGCTGAGAGAGAAAATTCCTCCAGAAACTAAGTGCCTGGGATGTGGGGGTGAGCAGGAGCTGGAGAAACTCACAAATAATCAAATCCGTGAAAGTGAAACCCACAAATGTGGAGGGCCAACTGTAGTTCCACTAGCAGAACCTACAGGAATTAAAGGCTCTTGGCCCATAAAGTTTTAAATGTTTCTGAAAAAATCTATTCTGGCATGTAAAACAATGATCTGGAATGCAGCAAATGTACATTTACAACATTTTCACTAACTTTAGATTTAACACATATTCTAATTACTCCTGAGCTCTCCTGAGGAACCAAGTGACTGAACCAGGACCTGTGGTTTGACAGTGGAACATGCTGCCTTGGAGTGTTGGAGTCTCCTTCTTTGGAGGTTTTTAAGCAGAGGCTGGATGGCCATCTGTTGGGAGTGCTCTGATGTGTGTTCCTGCATGGCAGGGGGTTGGACTGGATGGCTCCCTGTGATCTCTTCCAACTCTATGATTCTATGATTCTATGACCTTGGTTGTTTTCCTACACTTTCTCTCCTTTGGGAGCAGGCAAAAATTCAGGGAGAGAGAAGAAGAGCAATCTAGCCTGTCTTAATTTGGCCTGTGGGCCAGAGGTTCCCCATTCTTGTTTAGGAAAAAAAGTGTTTCTGTTTGCACATCAGAGCACTGACATTTTGCTAATCTCCCCAATCCATTTATGCCCTCTGGCAAAGTTGTATCTGAGAGTTCATGAAAATGGGAACTTCCTAGACAGAACAGAATGAAATATGGTCTGGAAAGATTGTTGAAAATCAGGTGAAGTGGTTTGATTAAGTGGGAGCGCTACCACTAAGGCAAATTCATGACTCGATGCACGTTAATAAAACTACTCTGTGGCCTGTGTAGTCAAATGCTATTTCTGAATTAACGAATGGTCCAACATAACACCAATCTAATTTCTTTGCAGAACAGAAAATAAGTCTGATGGGAAGAAGTATCTACGTGGCTTTCTGTTTCCAGAATTTGAGGAGGGAGTACAAAAGAGATTGATGGATGGTTTGGCAATTCTGCTCTTATGTATCTTTTGACTGGGCCAGAACCTTCTACACAATTTGATTTGTTGCATGCAGGGATTTTATTTTCCCCTCCTCTTGGATCTGCGGTCAGGTCTGCGGTCAGAAATCAGTGCTGAGGGGTTCTAAGTAAGCAGGTAATCATTGTAGAACAGATAGAAAATAAATACAGGGAACTCTATCTATTGGCAGAACAATCCTATACTTATTTGCTTGGAATGAAATCACATTTGTTTTTATGGAGGCTTACTTCAGCTAAGTATGGATAGAGTTTTTAACCTTAATTGTAATATATTTAGCAATCATTTAGGTGCAGTAGTGCAACAAGCTTCCCCTTATATTTCCACAAGTAAAATTGTAGAAACACTGGCCATAATCTTGTATCAGTTAACTAAGTACTTAACTGTAAGTTGATAACGAGATTCCGGCCATTTTTAAACAATGTATTTAATGAAAGTTAAACATAGAGGCAGGGGGAGCTTAGAGACAGGAAAGAAAGTTATTAAGCTTAAAATGTCTAATTCAATTCCAGTTATATTAGCACTGGAGGAATAAACTATTTTGTTTCTGCTGAATTGCCATTCAAATGTAAGTTAAATGCTTGTTCTAATCTTACCAGAATGGAGTTGAAAAATACCATCTATGATTTCACCACCCCTCCCCAGTCCCTGTTTTGAACTTTGTAGAGAAGGAAATAGTTGTATGAATTTTTGAAAACCCCATTTCTTATTCACGCTAACAAAACTCTTCTCTTGCTTTCCATTACTCCTTCCCTAATGTTTTCTCCTTAACACCTCCACTTTCTTTAGAATACTGATGTGGATGCCAGCAAAAGTCTTGGGGCTGAGAGCTCCAAATATTATTTTCCTGAGACATATGGGCATCCTTTAAGTCTAGTGTAGAACACAGGGGAATAATCTGGATATAAAGAAGCTCTTACCATTAAAATCTTTCAGTCTTGGAATTAACTAAATTATGATCAAGAATGAGAGCAAGAATGGTATAGTGGTTTGAGTATTGGACTAAAGCCATTTCCGCACTAGGCTGTTATAGTGCTATTATTCCACTTTCAACATCCTATGGAATCCTGGGGTTTGCAGTTTAAAGAGGGGCTGGGTGGCCCCTCCCAAAACCCCAAACCCCAGGATTGCATAGGATGTTGAAAGTGGAATAATAGTGCTATAACAGTCTAGTGTGGAAATGGCCTAAGACTCTAGGAGACCAGGGGTCAGATCCCAGCTTGCCCATGGAAACCCACCGGGTGACCTTGGCCAAGTTGCACTCTGTCGGCCTCAGAAGAAGGCATAGGCAAACCTCCTCTGAAGAAATCTTGCCAAGAAAACCCCACAATAGCTTCGCTGGATGGTTGCCATAAGTCAGAATGACTTGAAAGCATGTAATAATAGTTCATAATCATGAACTAAGATAAGTGCTTTGGAATTTGTCTTATAGTTCCTTAATCTTGAGGTACTAGCAACAACAAAAAAAGAAGTAGTTTTGCAAAAATCTAACAGCCTTAGGCTGGGTAAAGAAGCAGGTAGGGAATTTAAGATTTGTTAACTTTACCATTGTCTCTCGTTTAATCGATGAATAACCTCAATAATAGCTTAATTCTAAAAGTATGTTAATGGAAAAACCCAACCTAAACAACTTTCGTTAAAAATAAATTTGTGTTGCCCCTTTACGTTAGTCAATTTCCAATTTAACTGATGATTTAATTTAAGTACCTGTCTTGTAGGAGAGGAGGGGCTAGAACAATGTTAAGGGAAGGAGGCTTCTCCGTGGCTTTAGCCCTGGGAAAGGAGCCCCTTATCATTCTGTAATGTTTCATTGTTTCACTGGAGGCTGACTAGCTCAGTTTGGCCACCGATTCCATTAATATACATTTTTAGATCACCAAGATTGTTCCTCAGCTGATTTTTACAAAGGCCTTTCATATAGACATTGTGTTTTTTACTCCCCCCCCCCAAATCACTGGGGTGCTAAAGGTACACACATGTGCGAACACAAATGTGTGGATACAACTGTATCAGATTGCAGGCTCTGCTTTCCTAGCAAGACATGACATTGTATCTTTGATACTGGAAAGTAAAGGAATCATATCCACAACCTATACATGGCTGCTCAGTTTTCAATGATAGGAACTAATAAAAAACAATTAAGTCAGAAATTTTCTAACAAAAAGGGACAACTGGATTACACTTATTTTTAACTTTATTGACTGACACATCAGACTTTCAGCATTAACTTAATTCCAGAATCAAGTTATTAATTAATTAAAAGATTTTACATTTCCTAGCTGGCTCTCTGCAAGCAGCTATAGCTGTCTTTGTTTAGCGTTGTTTAGGATTAACAGCTTAAAAGGAATGCTTTTCTTTGCATCCACATCGTCCTCCCATTTTCTACATTTGATACCAGATGGAGGCTCCTCATTCATCCCAAGAAAATGAAAGTTTCAGTTTTTAACCCTGAGACTTTTGCTGAAATTCTCATGTGAATTAGTAAGCTAAAGAAAGAGGGAAGTTAAGGAGAGGAGACTATAAAAAAGGGAGAAAGGGAGAGGAAGAAAAGGGGTTTTGGTGGGGAAGATGAGAAACAAGGTTTTTTAAAAAATATACAACCTTTTCATTCTCTCTCAAGCTCAAATCAACAAAGGGGATGAGGAGTAAAATCACAGATAGTGTTTTTCAGTGCCATTTTAGTAAGGTTTTTAGGGTGGGCTTTTAACCTAAACTTAAATAAAAATTCAACATAAATGTAGTAGCTAAAAACCCTCTTTTTAATGTAAATATAATGTAATTAGCTTATTAGTGATTAACTGATACTAACCTTCCTAAGTCAATTGATTTTACTTGTAATGGAGCAGTAAGACTAATGATTAATGAATATATCTATACAGGAAGCCCAGTGGTGGGTTTTCAAAGGGCCATGTGGCCTGATGGGAGCTGCCAAGAAGGAAGGTTCCCTTGGAAAAGGAGCGCCTGAGGTGGAGCGAACAGGGGTTGGGGACACTCATAAATAATCAGATCCATGAAAGTCAAACCCACAAATGTAGAGGGCCAGCTGTAGACTTAATTACACAACCAGAAATTGGTATCTCACCCACTCACCCACATATCCCTGTTTTTATCCCAGTGGTTTTAATGTTACTGATGTTTGACTTTTAGTTTATATTAACAATATATTTTTATTTAAACACACTTAAACAAAAAGAAGAAGAAGGATCTAAGCATGCCTGGAATGTTATGCCCCAGATACGGTCTCCAAGAAGATTCAGAAACTATTTAATTACTATCAAAAAAAAAGCCTGAGTCATTCTTTGTAAACAAAAGATGGCCCCTGTACGTACGTGCAATTCCAGAGTCTTGGTAAAGGGAAGAAATGCAAAGCACATTTTGAGTCAGACCAACTTTCTTCACAAAATTTTTTAAAAAATGGTCAAAGGTAGAAAAAAAATATCTACCAGGCTGTTTTCAAAAGAGGGAAATGAGCAGGAGATTTTCTAAGTTTTTCCAAATGTCCTGAAGGATTTTAATTTCCTTAGATGAATACTAGCCTTTTGATCATCCAAATGGATTTTTTAAGACTGAAAATGCTGAAGTGAGGATGAATATGGATTTTATTCCAGATTTTTATAGCAAGCATATTTTTCTTTATAAAAGTGCTATTGCAGCTATATCAGTAAGTCTAAGCTTGGCTGATCCATTTATAGAAAAAGCAATGGCCAGAACACTTTCAGTGACACTTGCATAGTGCAACTTACACTCAAGTGTAAGTTGCACTATGCAGAGTGCCTTTTTTGAATAATGCAGAATGGATATACCCAGCTGATGGGGGTGGGAGAAGAGCTCTCCGTGTGGAACTGTTGCAGATGTGCAAGAAAGCACCTAGAGTAGTGTATCGAAGTGCATTTTGCATTGCATATTTTATCATAGAATCATAGAATTGGAAGAGACCACAGGGCCATCCAGTCCAACCTTCTGCTATAGGGGAACGTACATCAAAGCATTCCCAATAGATGGCCATCCAGTCTCTGCTTAAAAATCTCCAAAGAAGGAGACTCCACCACACTCCAAGGCAGCATATTCCATTGCTGGACAGCTCTGACCATCAGGAAGTTCTTCCTCAGGTTCAGGTGGAATCTCCTTTCCTGCAGCTTACATCCATTGCTCCTTGTCCTAGTCTCCAGAGCAGCGGAAAACAAGCCCGCTCCCTCCTTGACATGACATCCCTTCAAATATTTAAACATGGCTATCATGTCCCCTTTTAACCTTCTCTTCTGCAGACTAAACATACCCAGTTCCCTAAGCCGTTCCTCATAGGGCAAGGCTTCCAGACCCTTCACCATTTTGGTCGCCCTCCTCTGGACACGTTCCAGCTTGTTGATATCCTTCTTGAATTGAGGTGCCCAGAACTGGACACAGTATTCCAAATGAGATCTAACCAGTGCAGAATAGAGTGGTACCATTACCTCCCTTGATCTAGAAAAAAGAAAAAGACGCTCCTCTAATTCTTTGACCCTGTATAGACACTCTTTTACTGCATTAAAACTGGTGTATGCTTCAGTAGCAGCATGTCGGCTGTGCCATTAAAATTTGCGTATCATCCCTCTTCTGACAACTAAGAGACTTCCTTCTTTCCTGCCTGGACTTTTGAGACTGAGCCTCTAAACAGGAACAGCAGTGTGTCCAGCTGACTAGTGAGAAACCCACGTGTCTGCGGTAGAACAAAGGCAGAATGAAAAGTACTTGGAGGTAAGCAACAAGTCCCAGTAATTAACCTGCAGAAAGCTTTGATGCGTACATACTGCTACTGCCTCAGGGAGTAATATTTCTATGAACTGAATGCCAGTGTATTCTTCTGATGGAGATTTAATTCAGGGTAGGTTTTTCTAGCTTTGGACTTTTACGCTAAAACGAAGCACCTGAAGAAAGCCTGATGGACGGGGTGTTTTTCCAAAATTCCTGTAAGGTCATATGGGAATCAGTGATGAATTTTGCTCAGAAATTCCACACAATTTTGCTTTTATTTCATGCCTGTCTGTGCTCATCATATGGATTCTTTTTTCCCCTCAAAATTGCTCAGAATGTTTTTTTTTCTTCCCATAATAATTTGTACTCTCTTAAACTTGAACTAATAGGTTTTTCTGTTTAATATAAGAATATGGGAATTTTGGCATTGTGCAAGCATTGTGCAAATTCTGTGCGCAGTATGATTCACTGATATACCTTTCCCTAGCTAATAATTGTTGCCTATGTAACTAGATTATCCATCAGCTTAGATTCATTTATGTGTATGTCTGTGGCATAGTGGAAGCAAAACTCCCAATTTTGACGCATGGCAAGGCAGTCTCTTCGAGAAACAGTTGGTCCCCTAGGAAGCAAGTACTCTCTGAATGAACTGTAAACCTTCAGCTTATTCTGAGAACCCTTGTACACCTCCCACTCAGACCCATGTTCAGGGTTCTGCAAGATAAGATCTCAGCAGTTTTTCTTCCTTAGACTATAAGTTTCTGGCACCTGTCTCAATCCATGCTTGTTCCCATTTTCTCTCCATTCCCTTCTGGGGATTGCAAATCATGCAAGAGGAAACTCCCTGCATGTGTGCAAACATGCACATACACATTGTGTGTAATCTGTGAATTAGAAAAGAGAGAGTCTTTGAATTAGAAAAAAGAAACATTGTATCTGTCATTGCAGTGCAATTCATAAAGATCTGTATGGTGCTCCAACTGCTGCCTAATTGCTATTTTTTGATTACTTTTACCGCCTGCAACTTTGACTCCCATATGAGGGGCATACAAGGGGCACTTACGCCCCCCAACTTTCAGAGCAAATATCTAGTAAAGGCAGTGCATCAGGTAGTCCAGCGGTTCTTAGCTAGAGTCGCCAGATTTTCAAAATATGGAACAACTGAAATTCATGACATGCAGAGTTGACGGTCATGAAGTAGTTATTATGCTCCACCTCAATAACAAATGAAAGTATTGATTTCCATTAGCTTAGCCATATGTTTCTCTATAAAATTAACATATTGTCCACATTCGTATATTACAGGAGGCAGACAGTTCTCTATGTTTTTTTATCTTTCTTTTTATTAATACAAACATTTTATCTGTACATATTCCACTGCGGCATTACCTTATTCAATTTGTTCCCTACATAGAGAAATAATATACATAAAAAAGAGATAAATTATCTTTGTACAGTTGTTATCATTATAATCTTTTACTATGTATATTATAATGTATAAAACCCCTATTTCCCCATTTCCCTCTCTCCCACACTATATTAAGCATATTTTATCTTGTATCAATATTGTAATTTCTCCCTTCCTCTCTCCCTACCCATTTTCCTCTCCCCCCCCTTCCCTCTACCCACTATTCCTTTTTGTGTGCTTTCCTGAAGTCCAAACCATTTTCAAATGTTCTTACTGAACCTACAGTTTATGAAATATCCTTTTGTTATTGCATATTTTGTTATTGCATTCTTCACTTTATACTTAAGAGTTCCTAGTGTTGAAAGTTTTTTTTTGTCTGAATATATTTTATCTAATTTTAATTATCTAAAACACATTACCTAGCTAAATTCTATAATCCCCCCCCCCCCAATTCAGAACTAGTATAGTGAGTCTGATCTTGCTGTCTTTCTTCTTTGCGGTAATTAACTTCCTTTTACCCACTCTAGTTCTGGGATTTCCAGTTCCTTTCAAACTTTTGATTTGATGCTTCCTTCATTGAATTTGACAGCTTCTCCATTTCCAAAAGGTCTGCAACTTTTAATTTCCACTCTTTCACCGAGGGTTCTTCTTTCCTTTTCCAACATTGCGCGTAACATAATCTTGCTGCTATAACCAAACACAATATAATTTTCTTTTTTATTCTTCACTCTTCTTATCTACCAATTAGATTTAGAAAATATATTTCTGGGGATGTTTGATATTTTATATCCAGGATCTTTCTGACTGAATCATGTATTTTCTTCCAATATTTCTTCGCCAGTTGGCAAGTCCACCACATGTGAAAATGTGTTCTGGTCACTTTCCCACATTTCCAACACAAACCACTTCCTTTTTGTGTTATCTTTTGTGTTTTGTGTTATCTTCTTTAATTTCTGGGGAGTCATGTACCATCAGTTCTCTCTTCATGAAAGATCCACACCCCTCAAATGAGAGGGATTTTTTAGCATCTCATTCAGTCTATATGAAAGGAAAAGCTCTTCAACTCTTAAGTAAGGGACATCCCTTAAAATAAGGTACACTTGCCAGCCCTAAAAGGGACAAGCTTTCTGACCCCCAAATAGGAGACATCCCTTATAACTAACTAAGGGGCACTTGACAACCTTATATATAGTGACTTATGTATGCTGGTGAAACACAGTAACAGTTGGGGGGGATGCAAAGATTTGACAACAATAACTTAGCGTTCCTTCTTCTTTAATCCCCAACTTCTCCTGCAATTGTGATGTGATATCTCCTACTGATCCTACCTGCCATGGATTACCCATCTTCAAGCTTTTTGGTATACTAGTAGAAAATTTGGGCAGTTAATGTTTCTCCAAATACCTTGTTCTTCTTGTCCACAAATTTACCATAAATGACAAAATATAACAACAGAACGCCTGTAAACACACAAAGTCCTTCTCAGAAGAAAAAGTAGCCTTTCCCCCACTGTTATGTTGGGACTCAAATTTTTTGACAGAGTAGTAGCGTTGGCAATAAACTCTGGAGAAAACGTTAGGGCACCAAGCCTTACACTGTCAGGACACCAACCCTGAAGACTGGGCGACAACCCAGAAAATGATCAGCGCACCAACCCTGAGAACTGTTGGGCAACAACCCAGGAAAAATGGTCCGAGCACCAACCCTGCCAACTGTGAGGGAAAACTGTCAGGGCACCAACCCTGAAAAATGTTTGGGCAATAACCCAGAGAAACGGTCAGAGCACCAACCCTGAAACCTGTTAGAAACTGTTAGGAAAAAACCCCCCACACAGAGCCAGACCTAAAGTATGAGGTCAGCACAGACTACCTCGGGTAGTCTACGTGATTGTGGGTGAGCTCTGAGTCAGCCCGGAAAGATCCCCAACTTGGAATCCCTCGGCAAGAAAACAGTCCAAACTACCTCTTACATGACCAAAGGGAAGAACATTTTATTGAAAGAAGAGAAAGGTTCAATAGGTTTGGGACGACAGTGATCTCATAAATCATACAGCTCATGTGCAAGAATATTTGCTTTCCCAGGACTAAAATTCTGATAAATGGTTAATAATGCAATAACTTCTGGTTAACAATCAACAACGAACCTTGATTCACACATGTATTCGTTCAGCAATGAAGGGTAAGCAATATTGTTACAGAAAGTGCCATGGAATCGATGCTGAGAACCTAGGAATTTGCTAAGTAATGTCAGCCTAATTTTAAGTAGGCCATGGGGCTAACAACAGGAACAACCTTTAAAGTCAACTAGAATTCAAAATGGAGGACTTTAGTTAAACAAACACGAAAAGATAGTTTCTTTAGCATAGACTTTAAGCAGGCAACACCTTCTATGAATTACACTGTCCAGGGTGCTAAATCTCCTAACAGCTCTGCAGAGTAGACCAGGGAAAAAGATGGGAAACACCGTCTATTTTGTCTGTACTCTTTTACTGCTAACAGTAGAACGTAAAATTTGAAAGTTGAACAGCACTGAGTTAGTGTATTTCATAATAGGATTATTACTATCATTATTTATCGACATTTATACTGTTGTATGTAGAGACAGTGGCCATTTCTACACTACATTATTATAGCGCTATTATTCCACTTTCAACATCCTATGGAATCCTGGGGTTTGCAGTTTAGGGAGAGGCATTGAGACTTCTCAGCCAGCGGGCCCTTTGGCCTCAGTAAACTACAACCCTCAGAATTCCACAGGAGGTTTAAAGTGGAATAATAGCACTATAACAATGTAGTGCAGAAATGACCAGTGTGATGTAGTGGTATGAAAATATAGCAAATAGCAAATTTAATTTTTCCAATTAACATTCCAAATTCTGGTTCAGAGCATGTGATACATCTGTTCTATGTCCAGTAAGATATCATGGATAGACTGCTGGACTTGTACTTGGAAGAACCTTGTTCAAGTTACCCCTGAACAGTTATACTCATGGGTCACTTTGGGCGTGTTACTCTTTCAGACTGATCTACCTCATAGCATTGTTGTGAGGACAAAGAGGAAAGGAAGAGAATGATTTATGCCATCTTGTGTAACCTGGACGTAAGGGGATATAGTAATCGAACGGGCTGCAGTTGGCACATCTGGAGGTTCCAGTGAAAAACGGAAGTAGATTATGCAAATAGATTTACACATCCATTTTTCAAATACAGGAGCCCTCTCAAAGCCTGAAATATTTTAGGGAGATGCTTTTTGCTGAAAAGTTGACCAATCAACATTTTAAAAAAAAAAAATCTTGAGAGCCCTAATGCTAATGGGGATTTCATTCCAAGCAGCTGACTTTTCATTTATTCATGTTTGTTTTGATTGTAAAAGTAAGATCTTGATCATGCCAAATACTTTAAATGTTTAACTTAACTTTACCCCAGGCAAACTGCAGTGTACTGGCATTAACAGCTGTTTCACAAATATCTGGCTGTATAAAGCAAGAACTTCAGGCCAGTGTGTAGCTCAGTCTGCTCCTTCAAATACGTTTGCGTAAATGGCCTTCGGACCTCTTGGCTCATATAGTATAACCTATACATGTTTTTAATATATCCCTTAAAACTTTGATGATGTTTGCATTACAGCTGTTTCTGGGCTGTGAAAAACATACAAACACACAAAATCCTTTAGCATTTCTTGTGCAAGTTAATTTATGCAATTCTTTAAAACAGTAGCAGGCCACACAGTTCTTGTAAGACAGGGTGGAACTTGGCCATTTACCTGCAATGAAAATTCAGTCAGTCCTCCACATTTGCAGGTTTAACCTTCATGGATTTGGTTATTTACAAATTTCTTCAACCCCTGCCCCTCCACCTCAAACACTTCTTTTCTTGGGGAAACCTTCTCTCTCAGCAGATCTGATCAGGCTACACAGCCTTTTAAAAAGCCACCTCTGTTCCTTCTCCTTCTCCTTCTCCTTCTCCTTCTCCACCAGCTGCTGTTTGCCAGCTAAGGACGGATCACACTCTGATTTCTCACCACCACGAACTCTCTTCCAATGCCCCCCACACACCCAAGCAAGGAGATGGGTCAGAGAATGAAGGAACAGGGCCACCATACTGACCCACCCCTTCCCCTCTCCTTTCTCTGACCTGGTTTGGACCCCGGGTGCCTGTTCTCCCCACCATGACCCCTTCCCACAGCCACACACATGCATTTTGATACTTTCAGTTTTTCCACTTTTTGTGAGGTCCTGCATCCCTAATCCTAGTGAATACGGAGAACCGGCTCTACACTATAAATATTCTATCTAATAACAAGAATACGTTAGGAGTGCAGGAAAAGAAGACATAAATACGCGTGTAGTATGAGTAAAGACATAGATCAGGATGCTTCTTGATGTAATGTTTTATAGCAATTGGTTTTCTGATTCATAATACCTGGCACTCAAGATGTACATGGGGATTCTGTTAATCCCCCTGTGGTGCTGATTGTTGCTGGGACAAAGAGATGAGGGAAGAAAAACTCTGCTTCTTATAAGACCAAATTCCTGTATTCCAGTACTGGAAGAACAACTGTTCAGAAACCTTCCTGGGGCAATTCTGAATAATGGAAGCCTATGTATGCTATGAGCAACAGAGTTGTTTTAGAAATGTTTAATTTAGCTTATGCGTTAGCTTATGCATTAGTCTTCAAGGCGTCACAGGATTAGTTCTCATTTTATATAATTGTCCTGTAACATTGTTTTTTATTCCTCACTAGCGTATTTACCCGGTGTTGCCTGGGATTTTATTTTCTCATTGGTAATGCTCGTTAGAAATACCCTAGGAATTACCTTACCTTACAGTAGGAATTAAATGTGGTTGAAATACACAGATTTGAGATCCTACATCTCTAATTCCCCAAACTGTCTTGTCCAGTACCTGTAACTTTTCCCCATATTCCCCAATCCAATCTCTATTCAGAGTTGTTAACATACAGAGATTTGGTTTCTGAGGGAATACACTACCCTCCTTCTTACTGCTAGGCCTCATCTCCATAGCGGCCAGCCTATTCTCTGGCTAAAAATTCTAAGGGCCCCTCCCTAAACTGCCAACCCCAGTATTCCATAGACTCTTCCCAGGCAGCCAATCATATGAGGTCTTCTTGCCTCACACAGCCAATCACAAGAGGTCTTCGCCTGCCTGACACAGACAAACTCACAAACTTTGACTTTTATATATTAGATATACTACAGTAGCGGCTGGTGACTCCCGCATCAGTTGAACAGTGAGTCCTCTCTGACATCACTCTGGATTTTTAAGGAGTTATCCAAGGTGATGAATCTGTTTTAGGGGTCGGTTTCAGCATCTTGAATAACTCGTTTAGCATTCAGACTTAAAGTCAGAGCAGATTCACCAGCCTATTGACGTGAAAGCCACCAGCAGCCTCTGATGCAATACTTAATTACCTTGCAATAACTGTTCACACTTCCCATGTTCCTATTGCAGGGGTGAATCAAAGTTTCAAGGAAAAGCTACTGGAGGTATATTTGACCATTTTTTTTCTACCCATGATAACTACAATATTAGAACCTGGGCATAGGTAGTATAAAAGGATGTACATTAATAACAAGGAGAGTATTTATTTGCAGGACATCTCAACCAGGCTGATGCGTTCATAAATGTTATTATTCCTGGCATATGTCTTAATAATAAGGGTACACTCTGCAGTGATAATGTCAATCGTGCAATGCTTATTCAGAGGCAGATCTTGGAAAACAACTTCCCTTCTAGTCAATTTGAATCCTAAGGATTAGCAATCAAGGAATCTTTGGCACCAGGGCAAGGACTCTGTGGCCCTCCAGATGTTGCAGATCTTCAGCCTCTATCAGCCTCAGTCAGCACAGGATGAGAGTCAGGGATGACGGCAGCTTCAATCCAACAATATTTGAAGAGTCCCAGGTTTCCCAGCCCTGCACTACCAGTTTTCTGTCTTTGGGCATAACTAGCTGAAACAAAAGCTTGCTGTTTTCCGGTTTGATGGGTCAAACTTGCACACCAAGGGAGAAGCCTTTCCAACAGGTGGATACACTCATAAGTGAGCCCCTTTGAACTCTTTGTAAATGTGGGTTGTCGGTGCATGAAAAGAAATCCGTCACTCCTGGAACACCGAGAAGTAGGAAAAAGAAAAATGGGGAAGGCAGTGTAAACACAGAAGACGCTACCATACCTGGCTGAGGCAGTGCCTGTTCAGAAGCCTTGCCTTCACCCCACACTCTTAGCCTTAGCCTTCTTTAATTTCCTTCACCCTGAAAGTAAACTCTCTGGAATCTACTTAATTTCTGGTTTTCATTCTATTTTCCCCCCTTAAGTTAACAATGCCCTTTCTTAAAGATCTCTCTGCACATTTAGAACAAGTCCCTTCATCATGCTCAGGTTTCCCAGCTGTACAGCTGTTCACAGATAGCAAATGGGCCCTTTATGCTTCTCAGAGATATCTAATGAAGCATTTTTAAAATCGCAGAACAGATCTTTTGTTGCCACAAAGTTGAATGAAATGAATAATTCCTACATCACTAATATGCATATGTCCCCTCAGGCATAAAGACAGAATCATGCAGGCTTATATGTGATAAAATCACTAAAAATTATTTTTGAGGTGGAACTTGATATTGGAAGCTAGCCTTGTAAACTCAGAGCAAAAATGACTGAGTCAACAGTAGGCCAAGCAAAACTTCCTTCACAGTTATTCTGGGATTCACAATACTAAATCTCTCATACTAGAGACTCTCTAAATATCTACATGTTTTCATCACTTGAAGACTGCACTGAACAGAGGGCTGTTTGAAACAGTTCTAAGATATTTCTGGGAGCTTTATTTTTTGTTTCAGACTGCAAAGTAGGTGAACCAATAACCATGAGTCATACAGAGCTTGGAAATGTTATATTTTGCACTATAACTTTTGCCCATAGTTGAAAAGGTAGTTTCAAGGCTGATCATTCAGCACATAGAAAGGCAAGCCCAGAAACCTTGGAAGTCTCTATATTTATGCTCTTAGGGCTGCAATCTCTATATTGATGCTTTTAGGGCTGCAATCCCATGGTTTAGAATTAAGCACCACTGAACCACATGTACACATGACTGTACTGTGTGCTAAGACGGTTCCAGCCGCACCAGAATGGAGTGAACGATCTTAGCTGCACAGAGAGAAATACCAAGCCTTTGGGTCTCTAATTTGTTGAAAACAACAGGGTTGAAAACTCTCTCTCACAGAAGATTCCTTTTGTTATAAGTACAGTAGCATGGACTCTTGTATTAATATACACAGTGTGCCATGAAGCCATCGTCTTTGTTCACACCTCTGCTAATGTACTGTAATTTGTGAATATAATTCAATTCAGTGGTTTCTCTTTGTATCCTTCCTTTGTAATTGATTTGTTCAAGGAGCGCAACCTGTAAATCTCTCACTGTGTGTCCAAGAATGTTGAAATCTTCTGCAACTGGTTTTTTGGCATTGCCATTCCTAATGTCAGATTTGTGTTCATTAATGCTCTTGTGTAGAGATTGTCCTGTTTGTCCAATGTAGAGTGTCGAGGGACAATGTTGGGATAGGATGGGGTTGTGTGGGAGGGCTTGGCTGTAAACAACATATTTGGTAGTGGGTGGAAATCGCAGGCATGTAAATATGAGTAGCAATCAGTGGGTTTTTGATAAGGTTTCGTGCTTAGAGGTCCGTTGTGCAGTTACCAGTGGTGTCAAGAAAGTGAATTTGTCATGTGGATTGTTGTGTGGATTTCTCTTTATTTTTTTTTTATTATTATTATAAAGAAAAAGGAACAATACATAACAGGATAAAACAAAAACACCACGTGAATGACAGAAAGGTGAAAAAGAGAAAAATTACAACACAAATAGCTTACATTACTATTTCTCTCCAGATCTTTTATCATCATATACTTATTCGACATATTATATACCATATTGATTATATTTTTATTTCATATATCTAAATCTCATTCTCCTTGTACTCATTATTGCTATAGTAATTTTGTTCTTAAATCTATTTTTTTAAACTATATTTAACCCATTGCTAATACTATAGATGATACTGTTATTAACCATAAACCCTAACCCTAAATGTGAAGCCATTCTCAGAGCCAATTATATTCCAGCTTACTCTGCTTTCCAAAATCGTAATTCTTCTTGTGGAGATGTGACACTTCCCTCTTTTGTTAAAGCCTTTTCCACAAATATTTTCCATATTGCTTCAAAGTTATTCCTTTTCATTATTCCTTTTTTAACCTTAATTTTTGACATGTTAACTTATTGATCACCATTTTTCACACTTCTTTATACCAATCCTTTATTTGAAAATCTTCTTGAGTTTTCCATTTTCTCGATATAATTAGCCTTGCTGCGGTTAATAAATTTGTAATTAACTCCTTCATTGTCTGGGTACAATTAACCTTATCAAATATAGATAATAATGCTATACTTGGACATATTTGTAAATCAATTCCTGTTATCCTTTTACCTCTTTAAACATCATTTGCCAAAATTTCTGTACAGCCTCACAATTCTACCACATATGAATGTATGTGCCAATCTCTTGGCAACCCCTCCATCACAACCTTGAATGATTCTTGTCTATGTGGTTTAACTTTACTGGTGTTAGGTACTGTTACCCTGAAAATCTGGGAGTCCCAGAGGGACACCTCGACATGCTACAAGCGATGGGGAAAGTAAGCTCAATGGAGCACGAGCAATAGCAGTGCAAGAGGCAGGGTAACCTAGTGAGATCTTTTACCCAGTTTTAACGGGGTCAGGCCCAATCAGAAATCACACAAAAATGTCCAATGAATGACTTTATTAAACAGTAATAGATCTCATCAACGCAAACACTCACACACACCCAAGGGCTAAAGAGAAATAAAGAGTGGAAATAAGATAGAGGGATTGTTGAAGGATTCATAGTTTGGGTGATACTGCACCTTTTCCTGAAGTCCTTGGTCCGAGAAGCAGTGAAAGAAAAGGAACTCAGCGGAGAGACACTGAGGGGATCACGCGGCTATCGGGAGGAGGAACGGTCAGTTGGTATGACCGGGAGGCATCCAAAGAACTAGTCAAAAACGGAGACTATTTGTAGGAACGATTTACCTTGAGGGCAAATCCTCTCCCGGGGAGAACAAAGGTGACAGCAACGGAGAACAACTTCACACCGGCACCTTCTTTGATATTGGAAGATGACAAGGTGTTATCCAAGTGTCAGGATCTTCTGCCGCTTTGGGTTGCAGTGTGAGTTTGTGTAGATGGATTTTACCTGATAAGATTTTATTGCTTCCAGTGCCCAACTTTGTGGGAAAACTCTTAATCCCTTCAAGTTGGCTCCTTAAAGGCTGATGATCTTTTGTCCACCATGGGTTGGCACAGCTTGAGGTCTCCTGTGGCTAAGTGACTGGGGAATTTACTGGCCTGGCCTTGTTCTTTCGATTGTATGCCCGTTGTTGCCTACGTGCTCATCTGGGTGACCTCTCTGGTGGGTTAGATTAATTTTATATCAGAGTTGGAGACCCCGGGACAGGGTTTAGCAAGGGGGCAACAGTAGCATCTCCAAACCAATTTATAATCATTCTTTTTTTATCCTTATGGATAATTTTTTTAAATGACGCTGATTCCAAATTTCCCCCCAGTCTTGAATGTCAATTTTTTGTACTGATTTTTCCTCCCATATTTTTCTAAGATATTCATCTTCCTCTTCATCTTTTGACAATATTTTATATATTTCTCTTTTGGTACCCTTCAATATTTCATTTTCTTCCATATCATCTCTTTGCTTAATCATTTGTTCAAATTTAGTGTATTCTCTAAAAGCTTTATTATTGCTTTTCCAATTCCTCCTCCACTGCTCCAGCTGAATGCAATTAAGCCATGACATCTTAGTACGCTACAATCTCTCCTTTATTCTATCTTTATTCATTATTATGTTCATCCAATCTTTTCACTTAGATATTCCCTGCTTTTTTAAATTCCTTCTCTAATTCATCGCTCAAATTTATTGGAAATTTTTCAATCATCACTGCTGGAGTTAAGAGTGAGGTGGCTGGCATTAGTTTTGCCTTGTTTTTCTTCCAAATTTCTAACATATTCTTTAAAAGGGGGTTTTCTATTTTTTCTATTTCTCTCTTGACCAGATTCCAAAAAAAGATATTCCCTAATCTCCTCTCAATTTCTATTGTTTCCATCTCTAATGATTCTAAATTCCCTTTTCCTGAGACTCCATCTATAATATATCTCAACTGATTTGCACTATGATACCATTTTAAGTTTGGGAGGCCCAGTCCGCCTTCTTTTTGGGATCTGTACCAAAATTTCTTATTGATCCTCACTTTCTTATCCCCATTACAAAAATTGTTCAATAATAACTACCAATTTTTCAATTCTATTTCTGATACTTTTATTGGTAACATCCTAAAAAAAAATTAATCTTAGGTAATATTTTCATTTTTACTAACGCAGTTCTTCCAAACCATGATAACTTGATATTTTAACATTCCCCTAATTTTCCATTTCACTTCTTGTCTTAATTTATTATATTTTTTTTCCTCTAATCTTTGTAAATTTTTTGCAATGTTTATTCCTAAATATTTAATTATTTCTTTTATTTTAATGTCTATTTTTCTTTCCTTTAAAAAGTCTTGCTCTTCTGTCTTAATATAGTTAAACAACATTAGCTCTGATTTTGCCCAGTTTATTTGTAACCCTGTCATTTCCCCAAATTCTTTTAATTGTTCATTTACTCTGTCCATTTTCTTTATCGGATCTTGGATTGGATTTCTCTTTATGAATTATGTTTCCTTGCAAGTGGGTGAAGGGTTGGGACCCCCTCAGAGTGTCTTCTAGCTGTGCTGTCTGTTAGAGCGAAATGAAGAAAAAGCCTTATGGCATACTAAGAGATAATAAATTTATTGTAACATAAGCAAAAGTATATGGATCCCCATAAACAGGTGCATGAAGTATTATTCTCTGCAACATGACTTATTATTCTCCATACACATGGATAAAATGAGGGGGGGATTAAATAAAAGAGGCGAATGGGAGTCGAATACGAAGGAAAAAAACCGAACATCTGGGGCATATAAAAGACTACTGTTTGTTATAGCATAATGATATATTATGATGTCTTTCATATAGAAGATAAGCACAGTGGTCATGCGCAAGAACCCAAGCTTCCTTGTTTTACCATGCTCGTATAATGCCTGCAATGGTAGAAAAACAGAAACCTAAAGTAACGAAGTTATACTGCAGTAATAAAATCTAACCCATTGCTGTCATTATGGAGTCCCCACTGGCAATTCCCTAGAGTTCCTTGAAGAATGGTGAATCATCCCTTCCTGGGAATCCGATCTTCTTGTTTTGCTTTTGTTGCCTGCATCTCAGTGTCCATTTATTCACTTATGCATTTATATATTTCTTTGTTCATTTTCAGACAAACAAATTTTGATCTGATATGGTTGTCCTCTGTAGATATCGGAGGGCAAAAGGACATTGTTGCTTAGCAGTAGCATTTAATTGGTTTTAATTATAATTTCATTGTTTAATCCGTATTTTAACTGACTTGTTTTGACCATTAGTTTTAACGCAAAATCAGGATGATTTATAAACAAAGAAATAGGCAGGAAGTGAGCAAATTGGGGTGAGGTGGTGAAAGAGTTATGAGAATTCTCCATGGGAAGCCATGACAATTTGTGGTATTGCATTAGAACAGACCAACTATTATCTTGATTCTTTTGCAGGTATATTAATCAATTTGCATGGTTCACCCTTTGGCTGGGAGTTGTTGCCATGATAGGATTTGTACAACATCGTATTTTAAAAGCCACCAAGTAAGTTAATCTTCTAAAATGACTATACCAGGACAACTACGACTGGAGAATTCAAGCAGTTCCAAAAATCTTGCAATGGAATTCCATAGTCCCTGGGATGGTGTTAAAAATTCTCCTCTGAGGCTGGCGACAGAGTTTGAGTCTAAAGGATGAAAAATGAAATTTCAGACCCATTCTTTCCTGATTCCACCTTCCCCCACCCCAAAAAGATCCGTGCCACTCATCTCTCTGACTTCAGAGAGGAGGGAAGAGGCCGGAGTTGCAGAAGAAGACAAAAAACATTTGGCTACAGAGAATTTAAAGTACTCCCTCCCATCATGCTCCAAGTGAGCTGAGGACTTAGGTCATTTCCACACTACCATGTTTTAGTGCTGTTATTCCGCTTCCAACATCGTATGGAATCCTGGAGTTTGCAGTTTCGGGAGGGGCATTTAGAATTCTCAGCCGGAGAGCTCTTTGGCCTCAGTAAACTGCAAACCCCAGAATTCCACAGTATGTTGAAAATGGAATAATAGCACTATAACAGTGTAGTGCAGAAATGGCCTTGGACTGAAACCGACGGAATGGAATTAATCTATAGAGGCATGCCTCCTTTAAGAAAGCCTTTGGCAAAGCAGCTCATTTTTAGAAAGTCTTTTTATGCCTGTACAGCCTCCCCCTTCCTCCTGGTCCTCTGTCTAGCCGGAAGGTTTTTTTTAACAGGACCAGTGTTGAGAGAATGATGGAGTGCTGAATATACAGACTTTGGATGTCAGATTGCAGCAGTAGGTATATAGTAATTGAATAAAGCTTCAGCCAGTCCTACTGTAGTTTTGTGCACAGACATATAACAGACAAGGTCAAAAACATCTACCTCCAGAATCCCTTATTCAACATGTTTGAACAGCAAAACAGAGAAAGGGAGACCAGCCTGCCTTCCCAGGTACTCTCCAGCGTGTTAACAAAGCATGGACCTCTGTTTTTGGGCTCCAAAACGGAAATAATAAAAAAAAGTGGAGTTTGGTGAAAGGAAAAGCCATCCTTAGATGCATTTTTGATGAAGCCTTCAAGTGATCTCAAGAAGTTTAAAAATATTTTTCCTTACTTGTACAAGATTTACTTGACATGGTTGTTTCATATTGCATATTGTTAGTTTTGAATGAAAAAAATGTTGGAACGTGTTGAACTCCTCTTTTTTTTGTGTGGTGTAGGAAGGACTTGAAGGTATGTGCGTGCATGCATGTGTACACAGAGGAACCAATTCCAATTTGTTCCATGTTATTTCTGTCCCTGCTACCACGGTTTCTGTTAAAGAAGTAACAGGAACACATCTGTTTTGTTAACCGAGGTATACCTGCAGCAGACTCCAGGGCTGGTGTAAGTCAGTGCTATTCAAAATGGTGGTCCCTGGACTGGTGCTGGTCCCTCAGCAATTAGCTGCCAGTCCTTGGTAAGTTTCCAGGGAAGAAGGAAATAATTGTAGCCAATGGTCACCAATATTGTACTAAGAGCAAAATTGCTGGTCCCCCACAGGAAACCCAAGAAGCCAAGGTGAGAACATTTCTGGATGCCAGAAAAACTGTAGAAGCCTTGGATCTAATGCCCCTTCTGCCCCACTTACACACACTCAGGATGCCTGATCCCAGTCTTAATATCAGAGAAGTTAACGACTGTGGATGTTTCTCTTACCATGCTCCCAAGAATCTTCATGGAATTCTGTTGAAGTACTGAGATAACGCACTCCTACTAGTGCCTAGTAACTGGAAGGGAACACTTCTTGTTGCAGCAAAATTCTCAATAAGAAATAAAAAAGGAAACATAATGAGCCCCAAAATGAATGGAGAATTTGCAACAACAATAACAACAACAGTTTGGTTGCCTTCTGGTGATGAATAAAATATTCCATTCAATGAAACTGACATATTCATGTCCACAGAGAAAGAAACCAGCATATTCATACCAACAGGATTTCCTATTGGAGCAAATATGCTGAAAAGGCTAGTATTCAGGCTACTCAGTTGTCCAATAAGTATTTAAGTACATAAGTATAAATAATTACAATCTGATTGCCTTTAGGTATACAGATCGCAGAATATCTGCCATTTTTATTTTATTTTTCCTCTCTTCACTAACCCCCTTTGATTTCCCTAAATGATTTCTTATGTTAACCAAAATAAAAGCTGGTGCACCTTTGGCAGAAAGTATATAAAAACAATAAATGAAGGCCAGCATCCTATTCAATGGTTAACAAGATAGTAAACTGGATTTACTATCTTGTAAGTGCTGGGGATTCATATTTACGAGAGTTAAAAAATTGAATATGACCCCCATGTTCTACCTTTTCAGTCTAGCAGTGGAAGAGTTTCTGAGGTGCTGTAGATCAGGGACCCAGGAAATGACATCTGCAGTACTCTCTCAGCAACCGGTGTCTTGAGAGGCATCATGGTGTCAGAACCTCACAGGGTCTCTCCAGCTGCCTGTTATCAACATGTAGTGAAACATATGGAAAGAATCCTCTGCTTACTAGATAAATTATCTGTAACATGAGGGAAGCTAGATAATCAGCAAAGGGTTGGAGTTTTGTTGGGATCTCTTGTTGTTGTGTGCATTCAAGTCATTTCCAACTTGACAACTCTAAGGTACATCTATAACACAGGGTTTTCTGAGGCTGTGTGTGTGTGACATACTCCGGTGATCCAGTGGCTTTCCACGCCTGAGTAGGGAATTGAACCCTGTTGTAGTCCAACACTCAAACCACTACACCACAATGGCTCTCCACTGGGATCTCTGCTAAAGGAATCTTCTTCCTGTATTTCTGGGATTAATGCAATGAAACAACCCCTATTCATAGAGGTAATGGTGAGATGTGAAAAGGAGGCTGACCAGTTGCTGTTACATGAGAAAAGAACATCTGCTTCTTCTCAGAGGGCTCTCTCTCACACTCGCTCAAATTGCACTGCTAGAGAAGAACAAAGGAATAGGAGATTGCATGTGAACCTAGAGACCAATTGCCAAGGAGGGATGGACTTGAAAACTATAACTGGGGTGAGAAAGGACATTCTCAAGAAGACAACTAATAAGTTCTGAAAAACGGTAGCTCTTGCTATAAATAGACTGTTTACAAACAGCTCAAAGGATGAACAGACATAATTTCCCATCTGCAGTGCCTTGGAATTCTTAGGTTGGGGTCCTGCCAGGCTGAAAAGGTTAGTTACGCTATCTTATTTTACAGAGCAGAATTTTGGCAAAATTCTTATTGTGGAAATTGTGAAAAGATAGATCGCTTGGAATGTATAAATGCTAAGGGTAAAAAGGTGGAAGAAACAATGGAAAAGGAAGTGATGGTTATGAGGTAAGGACAAGAACCTGTAAAATTCTGTGAATGAGACCAGCTGATGTGTGTCAAAGGCCTTGCTTGGAACTGCTCACGGAGACTATGAAATCCTGAATCACTCCCAGCACTAGTGTTGAAATTTCCTGGCACAACAAACCGTGGGGGTTCCAACACTCTCCCTGGTACTATCCTCAGGAGGCAGTGTGTTGGGCAGCAGAGTAGATGGGACATCAGCAGAATCCCAATTCTGGTTCAAGTACCCATCCATTAGATTAGGGGAGGGCAACTGCAGCAGGAGCCCACGTTTGTCCCTCCAGCAGGTTGCAGTGCCTTCAAATCAACTGAAAATTGGTTTTGTTTTGTATTTCAGTTGAGGGTTAAATTAGCTAATCTACCAGTCATGGAGCCCTACAGACGCAGAGTCCTGCAGAAGCAGCAGCTGATCTGATTTTGGTGATTCTACCTTTAAAAAAAAGGTTTTCTTGGGGTGTGGTTGCTTTTTGGATTCCAGAGGAGGATGGAGGTATGAAAAAGGGGTTGGGGCTACCTGCTCAGTGGCCATGCTTTCCTGACTTCTGCTTAAGATATACACTCAACATATATGAAAGCCTATAGAACAAACCACTTGATGAGAAGAACTGGACCTTCGCTTTGCCTCTGCTTTCCTACATCTTCCACCTCCCTAGTGTTGCCAGGTCAGGAGTATCTCAGGCCCTTAGTGCTGTCATTAACCATGATATATGGGGACATACATTTTCCCAAGCTCTCTTTTAACACTGCTTCAAGCTCTGCCTTTAGAGACACTTGGGAGTTGCAGTCCAGCCAAAGAACATCTTCCAAGCTTGGCTTTGAACTATACACCATAGCTGGGGAGGGGGCAAGTATATAGAGTATACCTACTGGATCAGTTATTGAATAGGGAGCAATACGGAGGTAAATTCCATCAATTCAGTGGGTCTAGCCTAGTTGGACCTTTCAACAGGATTCAGACCAAAATGAATGTGCATACAAAATGTGTGTTTGTGTATGTGCATGTATCTCATTCAAAGCAATGCTTTCATCCTGAAGTGGAGAAGAAGCTCCAGACCTATAGGATGTGGGATCCTACATAAGTCTCACCTGCTGCTGAACAGAGAATCCAGGTGGGGAAAGCTTGGAGGTATACACTGCCCCTGCTTTCATTCATAATTCAAAGGGGCTCTACCAAATGACAGAGCAGTGGCAGGCACTATATTATCATCAGATGGGAAGGATGGTTTCTAAAGATGATCTCTGTTCTGTTTTTTTGTTCATCTTAATATAGGCAGCAGCAGCAGCCTATTTTCAAAGCTTGCCAACCTACCACAAATGTCATGTTCCTTAAGACACACAAAACTGCCAGCAGCACTATCCTCAACATCCTCTTCCGTTTCTCAGAGAAGCACAACCTCACTGTGGCTCTTCCAGATGGCAGTGGCTTCCACCTGGGCTACCCTCAGCTTTTCAGGGCAAGATTTGTTGAGGAGTTCAAAACGACTGGACGAAACTTCAATGTCATGTGCAACCATTTGAGGTTTAACGCCCAAGAGGTAAGGACAAGCAAGGAAGGCCTGTACAACTTTACTCTTTAGTTACTGCTTTGGATGTACCCATTTTTTCCCCTTGTCTGTAAAGTTAAATAATTTAGGATGCATTTCTGCAGAGACTTTAAGGAAGGGGTGGGGAACCTCAGACTCTTGGAAAAAATCCATCCCTCTTGGGAACCCAATTTGGGTCTGTCTGGACGGCCATACTCCCTTAACCCAAGACGCTGTTGTTATTGTTGTTTTCCCAGAACTTGCTCATTCTCCCTCCTTCACTGAAAAAGGCTGAAAGGGCTGACCTAATGCTAAAATTTATTGGTATTTGTGGTCCTTATCTGTTTGTCTTTGGCCTCCCCGCAACACTGGCTCCTGAGAACTTCTCTGGAATTGAAAGGTGTCTCCTGCCTGTACTTTAGAAGAAATGTGCACGTTCAGTATAACAGACCGTACAGAAGTTAGACAATTTCAGCACGTAACAAGAGGAAGGATCTGTCTATTAGACTAGCTCACAGTTTTGGAAAGTTACTTGTTTGGACTACAGCTCCCAGAATCCTTCTGCCAGTTATAATGTAGAAGAAGTAATTTTTCTATATTGTGCACTAGAATTCTCCTCTCCGACAGGCTAGTTTTTCAGGTAGGTGATCTTCTTTTAGTCTAGAGAAAACATGCTAACACGTCGTCCTTCGTCTGCAGTTACAGTCTGTATCGTACAGTCCAGGAAGGGTTGTAGCGTTCATTTTCTCTAACAGGAAACTTGTGTGTCTGAACGTCTATCAGTTTAGAAGAAATATAGGGCCATCATAAAATAAGAAAGGGATTTCTATATACTTGAATCAGTTGTTCTTCTTGTTGTGTGCCTTCAAGTCATTTCCGACTTATGGCAATCGTGTCACAGGGTTTTCTGGGGCTGAGAGTGTGTGCTACATCCAAAGTCACCTAGTGGGTTTCCATTGCCATGTGGGAAATTGAACCCTGTTCTCCATAGTCCAATGCTCAAACCACTACACCACACTGGCTCTCATATAGTTGAATAGCTCCCTACATAAACTACAGTGTAGTATAATTGGGACTACCGTATAGTAAATCTGGGAAGCTGGGAACAAAATGCCTTCACGAGGACCTGTGGCTGAGTGCTACTCAAAGCATTTTGCTACTCGAGGCAAAGCAGCAAATGTTGAGCAAGATTGGCTCCAGGTTATCATAGAATCAAAGAGCTGGAAGAGACCACAGGGGCCATCCAATCCAACCCCCTGCCATGCAGGAATACACATCAAAGCACTCCAACAGATGGCCATCCAGCCTCTGCTTAAAAACCTCCAAAGGAGGAGACTCCACCACACTCTGAGGCAGCATATTCCACTGCCGGACAGCTCTGACCGTCAGGAAGTTCTTCCTGAGGTACAGGTGCAAACTCCTTTCCTGCAGCTTGAATCCATTGCTCCTTGTCCTAGTCTCCAGAGCAGCGGAAAACAAGCCCGCTCCCTCCTCGACATGACATCTCTTCAAATATTTAAACATGGCTATCATGTTCCCTCTTAACCTTCTCTTCTGCAGACTAAACATCCCCGGCTCCCTAAGCCGCTCCTCACAGGGCTTGGCTTCCAGACCCTTCACCATTTTGGTCACCCTCCTCTGGACACGTTCCAACTTGTCAATATCCTTCTTGAACTGAGGTGCCCAGAACTGGATACAGTATTCCAGAGGAGGTCTAACCAAAGCAGAATAGAGTGGCACCATTACCTCCCTTGATCTAGACACCATGCTCCTATTGATGCAACCAAGAATTGCGTTGGCTTTCTTGGCTGCTGCATCACACTGCTGACTCATGTTCAGGGGGAGGGGAATCGAGCTAAGACAATGCTAGAATTAACTCATCTAATTAAAGAAGGACCTTCCAGACTCATACTGAATGACAAAGACAGGAACGTCTGTCTTTGCTGCCATGCTGCTTACATTTTGTCCAGAGCACCTACATATTCTTGCTTAACACCAAGCTGGCTTTGACTTACAGTGACTCTATTCATGAGAGACTTCCAAGACATCCTGTCATTAACAGCCCAGCTCAGGTCCTGCAAACTCAGGGCTATACCTTCCTTGAATGAGTCTATTATCTGCAGTGTAGGCTTCCTCTTTTCCTATTCCCTCTGACTTTATCAAGCATTATCTTCTTTTCTAATGAGTCGTGTTGTCTTCCTGATACGGCCAAAGTACGATAGCCTCAGTTTTGCCCTTTTGACCTCTAGGCAGAGTTCAGGCTTGATCTGATTCTCTTCTTTTGAGCTTCCTTTACTGTCCAGGTTTCAAAGCCATACACAGAAACAGGAAATACTATGACATGGACAGTCCTGACTTTGATATTCAATGATACCAAATTTTCCTCTCAGTCAGGCTCAGTCAACTGGAAGTGAATCTGAATGAAGGAAAATATAATGAGAGAAATATTTGCAAGAAAGAGTTAGTGGGCACAAAAGGTATCTCTTCCACTTGTCTAGTGATCTGTCCCTGGAATTGGCTCCCAACCTTTGCAGTGGTGTTGTTTCAGTCGAAGCACAGTTGAGACCATGTGTTTTGAGCTATCCTATTTAAAACAGCATTGGCCTGGAAGATGTCGGCAGGGGGTGGGGGGAGCAACCTGATACGGGTCCAGCTGATGCCAGGGTCACTATGTGACAACCTGCTCAGCCTACCATGGGTGATAACACTTCAACCCTGGAACAATCCAAATTGCTTTCATTGCTCCCCGATCCAGCATCTTGGAAGGTAACCCAGGGACTCCCACCCAAACTGCAGAGCTCTAAAAGTAAGAGCGCTATTCCCAGGTTAACTTCAAGGGTAGCCTCGTTCCCCAACCCCCGGGAGGCAGGGCCCTGAAAAGAGGGTTCCAGAACCCTACCTGACACCAAAGGAAGTCAAGAGGTGATCACTGAAATGTTATTCTCCCCCATCACCCACCAGAGGGCAACCTGTTTAACGACACCAGTCGGAGCCAATTTCCTCAATGCCATCACATACAGTATGGGTTGAGAAAAAGGGGAAAAATTCCTGTTGAGCCCCGAAGCGACCAGATTCAGATGGGTCAGATCAGATGGGTCATGTTGAAAGTCAAATGGCATGCGTAGGGCCCAGACTGCTTCCTGTCTCACTTGCCCCTATCATGAGCCTTGATCTGGTGCTTAGCGCCGATCAAACCTCACTCTCTGGTCTCATTCCGTGGAGACCATCAAAAGCTTACTCTCCTCTGTAGTGATGTTCGCCATGAAAGTCCAGGTAAGTGTTTTGTTTTGTTTTGTTCTTCTGCATTTTGGTAGTCTGTGTGGCATCCACAGAGTCCCAGGAACAGAAAATTTATCTGTGGACTTTTGACAGTTGCCTAGCCTTGGTTTAGATAGGATTAACCACAGTTTCTCGGTATTGGACTGCATGGTAAACAATGCTTAATTTTTTTAAAAAGTGACATTTTCCAGATTCTTCCTTGTGTTGGGATGGATGGGCCAAAAATAGAGGGCACAAGCCCAGGGAAGCTAGGCTATGCTTGTTCCTATCACTGTAAACCATGGTGTATCAGGATTTTCAATGCAATTAATATTCTTGACCTTGCATTAAGATGAAAGAGTTGGATCTCTCAAGTACAGACCTTGCATCAAAATTTCCTAAATATCCCAAAGCCCAGCTGAGATCTGCAACAGACCCTTGTGTATCAGCTGCCTTCATTTTAGAATGCAGGAACTCTTTACTGATGATTCAGCAAGGGCTGTGCTTACTATATTCAATTTTTGTTTTTGTTTTATTTAAAAGGTAAGAAGAGTAATGCCGAATGACACCTTCTATTTTTCCATCCTGAGAGACCCAGCTCCATTGCTGGAATCTTCCTACGTTTATTACAAAACTTTTGCACCAGCTTTTAGAAACTCCAAGAATGTGAATGAGTTTCTTTCATCTCCATGGACTTACTATAATTTAAGTGAAAAGAACTGGAACATTTACGCCAAAAACCACATGTGGTTTGACTTGGGCTATGACAACAATGCATTGTATGATGAGCACTATGTACAGTCTGTAATACAGGATATTGAGCAGAATTTCCATTTGATGCTAATTGCTGACTACTTTGATGAGTCCATGATCCTTCTGAAGGATACTTTATGCTGGGATTTGGATGATGTGGTTTATTTCAAGCTGAATGCCAGGAGCCCAAACACTGTTCAAGCTATGACTACAGAAAGCAGAGAAAAGGTGAAAGAGTGGTGCGCTTTGGACTGGAAACTTTACAAGCACTTCAACGACACTTTCTGGACCAAGATTCAGGAGAGGATGGACCTCAAGACTTTGTACAAGGAGGTTGACCTTTTGCGAAAGAGACAGGAAGAACTGATGGAAATGTGCCTCGTGGGGGAAACTGCGATTGAGGGAAACAAAATCAAAGACGAACGTCTGAAGCCCTACCAGTCAGGGTCTGCTAAAATACTGGGCTATAACCTCAAACAAGATTTGAACAATGAGATTCTGAACGTGTGCAAAAAGATGGTCATACCTGAGCTTCAATATATGGCATACATGTACAGTCGCCAGTTCCCAAACAAGGAGAGAAAACCCATAAAATTTAGATGAGATCTAATAATAAGGATATGCCATTCTATAAAATCTCAACAAGTTGAGCAGCAGCCAGAGTTTATGACATGCAAGGATTTATTTAGTGAGGGTGTTCCTTTCCAGATGGAAAACCTGGTTCCTCTCTCTCTCTCTGTAATGCCACTGCTATAATATGCCAACCCCACCTTAAGCTGCTGACATTCCCGGAACAATTGATAACCAAACCATGACCCACACAAATGCCAATCATCTAACTAGGACTGAGCAACTGCAACGAATCTAGGGCCCAGTTTTCTGCTCCTAGTACCCTCCAGAGGCTGCATGGACAGCCATAATCCCCCAAAACAAGACAAAATATTCAAACAGATGGGAGAATAAATCTACTCTTGGTTTTGGAAAGCAGTGCTGGTTTTTGTTTCGTTTTGTTTTGGTAACGTTAAAACATGCAGTAGGGGGAACATCTGCTACTTATTCAAAAGGTGAATTATCACTCCTGAAAACTTTCAGAAGAGGCACTTCACTCTTTTTGGCCAGGAAAAAAGGCAGTCCAGGGAGTTGGGCATGCTAAAGTGTGGTAACAATAGTCTTGGGGGATACAAAAGGCCTTGGGTCCCAAACTTGAATGAAAAGACAAAATAATAGGTCTCCTGAATGAAAAGAGACAGAAACCTGTTTTAACCAAAACAAAACAAAACAAAAAAACAAAAAAATTAAGAAAACAATATCTTCATTGTAAGCCTGGTGTACAATGAGAATAGATGTAATATGATGCCGTCAAAAATGGGGGGGGAGAGCCTCTCATGGGAGAAAGTGGACCAATTAAGCTACTGAAACGTAATGTAAGAAGTGAGTAGAGCAATGGCACAGAAAGTCTAGACATCAGGGACTCTTTCACACTACACAATGATAGCATTTTACTTCCATTTTAACTAGTGTGCTTCCATCCTATTAAATTCTGGAATTTCTAGTTTGGTGAGATGCTAGAAGTCTCTGGCAGATAGTTCCAAATACCCCCGCCCAACCCACAGATCACAAGATTTGACTGGATGCGGCAACAGCAGTCAAAGTGAGCTCAGAGTAGTGTTACCGCACAATGAGAAAAAGAACCAAGATATTAGAAGAAGCAAAGAGAATGCCCGACTTCACACAAAACAGAAGAAGCTCTCTAAATGAGCTACAACGCTTGTCCCCAAGGCTGAAACTTAAAACAACAACATAATTATCTCAACCTTTTATGGAAGCAAACAAGGGCAGCTAATGCTTCTTTATGTTAAAAGAGTTCAAAAGATTAACATAGAGCAGGATGGGGTGAAGAGATCAATCCCTTCCTTTCCTCTGAAGATTCAAGGCTGTCTCTTCTGTCACTGTCACTAACAATACAGTCTCAAGGCAAATTGCAGAAGAGAGGGACTTTGGATCTTCACAAATGGGTGGAAAAGATTATTTTATTTCAGGGAGCATTCTCACAGTTAGGCCGAATTTACTGCTGCTTTTACTGTTTTGTTATTTTACTACTATTGTGCTCTTTTTTTTTTTTAATGCAATCCTTATTAACTATACTTTAGTGTACAATTGGTTCTGTAATCTCAGAGAATGCGATGCTGCTGACCTGGCAGGGCTCTGTACTGCTATCCTAAAGATGTTGCCAACATAACATCAAGTTTGCAGAAGATGCAAAACTGGGAGGGGTGGCTAACACACTGGGAGACAGAAACAGAATTCAAAAGGGCCTAGATAAACTAGAAAATTGGGCAGAAATTAATAAAATGAAATTCAGTAGAGACGAATGCAAAATTCTACACTGAGGCCACAAAAACCAAATCCACAGCTATAAGATGGGGGATACATGGGACAGCAGTACTACATCTGAAAAGGACCTTGGGATTATTGTTGATCATAAGTTGAACACGAGCCAATAGTGTGATGCTGAAACCAAGAAGGCAAATGCTATTTTTGCTTGTATTAATAGAAGCATAGTTTCCAAGTTGAGGGAAGCAATAGTCCCACTATATTCTGTGCCGGTCAAGCTTCATCTGGAATACTGCATTCAGTTCTGGGTGCTTCATTCTCAGAAGAGTATAGACAAGTTGGAGCAGGTTCAGCGACAGGCAATAAGTATGATAAGAGGTAAGGAAGGTTGAAGGAGCTGGGCATGTTTAGCTTGGTGAAAAGAAGACTGAGGCCATTTCTGCACTAGACTGTTATAGCGCTATGATTCCACTTTCAACATCCTGTGGAATCCTGGGGTTTGCAGTTTCGAGAGAGGCCGGATGGCATGATTGCATTCTTCAAATACTCCAAGGGCTGTCAAGGAGACAAGGGACAGGCCTGTTTTCTGCTGCCCCAGGTGCAATGGATCTAATTTAAAAGAGAGTAGATTTTGATTGAACATTAGAAGGAACTTCTTGCTACGAAGAATGGTTTGGCAATGGAACCAATTGCTTAGTGAGGTGGTGGGATCCCCTTTCTCTGGATGTCTTTGAAAAGGGGCTGGACAGCTACTTGCTGGAGATGCTTGAGCTGGAGAAAGCTGCATTGAGCAGGAGGTTGGACTTGATGGCCCACAAAACCCCTTCCAACTCATAGAATGATAGACACACCGACCTCTTCCTTCATGCACAGGAAATAGTCTTTTAAACATACAGATAACAGGCCTGATCCTGCTTATAATTTTCACTATTTTTTAAAATTTAAAAATCATGATTCTACAGAATGCATCGGATTGTGAATATGATCAAATTTACTCTCTGCCTTATAGAGGGCACAATGCGTACTCTCCTACTCTCTTGGTCCAGAAGGGACAAACCTGATTAATCCTCTGCCATCTCACTTTTCCAGCTGCTTTTAAAATGACCCAGTTTCTTTCTCCTCCTCCCACTGTTCTCAACTTACTTCAGTTACTGCGAACTGAGCTCAAACTGCAAAGGTAGTTTGTACTAAATTAACCGAGCAGAGAACAGAGGAGAGGAGAGGGAGGAGAGGACAAGTAAGGCGGTGGTGGCACAGTCTTGCCCTTCCCAGTAGATTCAGGCAAAAGCAAAGTGCTGCAGCCTCTCTTTTCCCATCTGTTCTTCCTCATTGGAAGACCACACCTTTAAAGATGTTGCTGGGCCATATGTGTCCTAATTTTAATCTGTGAAATGTCTCAGGGGATGACCATGTTGATAATTGCTTGCAGATTTTCAGGCCTGTTTTAATTTGATTGTTGAACCTAGAAATTGATTGTGCCAGGGTTTGGCAGTTTAAAAAAACCCACACCATCTACTGGAGCTCTTATTTTACTAAGAAGGATACCAAAGCAGATGTTTCAAAGTTTATATTTTGATAATACCTTTATTAGGCCAACCAAAAAGAAAAGAAATTCTATGTGTGAACTATTGAAACGACTCTTTTCTTTCCGGGGCAACAATCGTAAAACAAAAGCTCCACAAGGGAAAGAGGTGGAGTGCTGATGTCACAGGTATGCCATCTGTGTGTTGTTTTGAGATGGAGTGGAGATAGACAGCCATCATGGTGTGCTGGTTGGGGTGTTGGACTAGGACGCTAGAGACCGGGGTTTAAATCTCTGCACTTCCATGGAACCTACTGAGTGACCTTGGGAACATCATGTTCTCTTAGCCTCAGATGAGTGATCAGTAAACCCCCTTTGAACTAGTTTTGCAAAGAAAACCACATGATAGGTTTGCATTAGGGTTGCCATAAGTCAGAAGTGGCTAGGAAGCACACAAGAACAAAAACAACAACAGCCTGTAGGCATCACCAGGCCACACCCTCAGTGGATTTTTGCCCACTGGGAACAACAAGGCAACCAAAGAAGAGCAGTAAAATTTGCTCCTCCATTTAAGAATATGAAAAAACTCTTTGTCTATGCAGTGCAAAGTTCACTTGCTCTTCTGTAGGAAGAGGAAGTGTGTACATTGTCAAGAGTGGAAATAAATTTAGGTACTAGGCTAGGCAAAGCATGTGAATAGGAGTCAAAGGGGACATCTTTGGCTGGAGAGAATAAACCAAAACTGCTTGCATTGCCAATGGCTTCCAGTTTGTTTAACTGCTTGTAGGATACCATCCTGTTCTGTATTCTGTTGCATTGCTTCAACAAGACTCTTGGAGATAATCTTTACTCTTACAGTCTTTGATGGTTTATGGTCTGATTGTATATCTATTTTGTGTACAAAGGTCCAACTGATGGAATAAATAAACAAATCAACAAACTACTCTAGTCCAGCACTACTGCTAGCAACTTTTTTTCTAATTGTTTCTGTGTCATCCATTGCACGGCCAGCAAAAGCTATGTGCTATGTGCTCCAAGGCCTCTTTTTGAAGCGTCAAACTGCAGTGTCAGTTGCTCACCTGGGAGGAAGCACTTCAATGCTGGAGCTTTGCTGACAATTTCTTTAATGCTTTGGAATGTCTCCCTTTTCCCACTTCCAGGCTACTTTCTTGCATATTAGCAACCTCAGTGGAACACAAGCACCTGGCAGGTATACCCTAAATCTGTACAGAAAATTGACCACCCCAATCGGGTACTCGACTTCTTTGACATCCTGTGACCTGAGTGTCTCCGTAACAGTTCTCACCTCCTCTTCGTCCTCTTGAGATCAATAGGTGTCCAATATAGAGTACATCTGGGTTGTTGCCATTCAGTTTTCCTGGCATATTTGGACAAGTTGCTGTTGTTTGGTAGGATCTTGAATTGTTTCTTCCTTATCATTTTCTCCCATAATTGGAATATAAGCCGCAATCTTAATTTCTGGCAACCCCTTAACATCTGTTAACTGGAAAATTTCTGCAGAAGGACTGATCCACACTGGCATCCTAAACCAGCCGTATCTCCTAAGCAATGTACTGAAGGTCGTCAGGTTACTGAAAGCTTCATTTAGCACCACATGCTAAAATTCATTCTTCACCACAAACTGTAGCACCTTTGCCCAAGACAGATCTGGTGATATAGCCTCAGTAGTTAGCAGTGGGTAGTGGCTTTCTCTGAGTGCCTTCTTAATTGGTTTAGGATCAACATAGGTTCTCAGTTTGCCTTATGGCTTCCTTACCACCTCAAGGCTACTGATCCGTTCAGTGCTTGTTTCAACTGATCCAGTGATGCTTCTCCACCCCTGCAAGTTTGCCAGTTGCTTCTTCATTGTCTCCAGTAGGGCCAATGGAATTCTGTGTTTTGGTCCCCATACTGGTTGTACCCATGGGCCTATCGCTAACCTCAGTTTGCCCTCCAAGCACCTTGTTCCCTGCAATGTGTCTTCTGCTTTTGATTAAGTGTTAGGTAAGATACCTAGTGATCTTATTCTTTTATAAACGGAGCATACAGTGTGCCCTTCGTATGTGCAGGGGTTCCGTTCCAGAACCCTCAGACAGAACAAGAAAAGCGGAGTGTTGCATCCCATTCTAGTCAATGGATGGGATGTTCACACACCTGCGGCAGTGTCATGACAGCTGCATCCATTGACTAGAATGGGATGAAGTGCTTTGCATGACCTCGCGTTTGTGTGTGTGGAGGTTGTAGTAAGGGAGGGTCCACTGTATTGTGGTATTGCGGTCTAATTAAATCCATGGCTTCTGCTGCAATGTCGCCCAGAAGTCTGTCAATAATTATAAATTTCAGTAGACATTGTCCCTTGTTGCATGCTTTTATGACAGAGAGCTGGCACTTTCCTAGTGATCTCACAATCATTGTATTGTATATTACCAGCCTTTGGTGACATTTTGCATTGTGACTCTGCTATGCAGTAGATCAGAGTGGGACCCATAGGCTGTGTGTAACCCAGTGGCGGAGGTTGGAGTGTGGGGCGGGGGACGGGAGGGAGCATGGCCACTGCATGTGGCGGCATGGCCAGGGTGTGTGGGGGTGTGGCTACAGGCCGAGACATCCCCAAAACATTGCTGCCTGGGGCAAACTGCTTCTACACCCCCCCATCTCTACGCGACTAGTGTGACCCCCCTGGGGCCCCACTTTTACAGCTCCCCCAAAGTTGCAATTCTCCCACATGCAGTTGTACCCTTCTGTAGCAGATTAACTGGTATGACATTGCAAGTGTCCAAAATCCACCTCATTTTGCTCTTTTGGCATTGTTGCAAATATGACTGAACTTTTGATCTTTATTTCCTGTGTTGTGTATATCTTGTAAAGATTTGCTTCTCTCAAACTTACGCTAAATATCTCCTGTTTGTTTGCAATATCCTGGTCCTTCTTCACTGCATTGTCTCTTTTTTGCTTCTTTGGTCACCTACAATATTAAATCGTTATAAAATCATTAACTGTTTCTCTCCAAAAAAGATCATTAATTAAAAGCGAACAAATTTTATGGGCTGAAGAGAAACCAGACTAATATTAGCCTTCAAAGCTGTTCTTTTCTGCATATTTTTTGTATTCCTTCTCACGGTTGAGCATTTGTCTTTTCCCTAGCCTTCCACATCACATGTGCTGAATTACATGTGATGCAAGTGGTTGCAAGTGGTTTCTTTTTGAGTCTTGTTTCCCAGGATTCCTTAGGCCAGTGCTTCTTAAGCTATAGGAAGTGGCAAGCTGGCAAGGGTATATTACCCAATGTGCCAGGGACCAGCGCATATTTGTTCCAACGGCTACAACTTTCTCCTCTGGAAATATGATGTGAACAGGTCATCAGTGGCTAGCAATGATCTACAGACTACTGCTTCAAACTGTTCTTCCTTAGGCTAAACTTACACAATAGCTTAATATTTATGGCTGATATGATAATGTTGAACCTTGGTTTACACAGGTCTGCTGCCCTTACAATTTGATCACATTTTTTTATAGTGAAATTTGTTTCTTTTAGCATTCCCTCCCTCAAGGCAGAGTCCCACGTGCCACACGTAATGTCGGGTTGCCCTCCATATTATAGTAATGGGATATATAGTAGGTTTTGACTTAGCTGCTTGCTTGTAACAAAGGTATGGGAACCAGAGACCGTTAGGTAAACAAAAGCTAGGAATGTACTGATAAGCGCTGCCAGGTTTTCACGGCTTCAAGGTCTTTTGCGAGCGGGAGGGAAAAGTCTTGGTATTTTATGCTTTTGAATTTGCTAATTGCCTTTAGTTCCTTCACTGAAGTCCTGCACGATGTATCTCACTCCAAATACATAGTGTTTAGGTACTGTACTATTTGTGTGTAGATTCAGTTCCTGACACATAATCCCTGACAAATTGTTATGAGTTATAACAACCTAGTTCATAAAACCCTATTTTTAACACCAGCATTCATTGGGGAACCTGGAAAATTAGGTGGAACTGTTAGAGGGAAATAGTGAATTAATATCATAATGAGTTAATCCCAAGCTCTGCGTTGGGAGGACTGACCGGGGCAAGTGGTAGATATCAGGGAAAGCTTTAGGGGAGATGTTACAGGATGAGCTATAAGTGTTTTCTAGCCTGTCTTTCTTGCTCTAAGCTAGTTTCCTGTCCTCAAGTGTGGTATAGGACTCTGCTGAATTCCCACTGTTGAAATAGAATTCAGCTGTCCCTCTGGGCAAAGGTTGTGTGTGGAACAGAGAAGAAGTTTTATTCATCACCACAGGCAGCAAAATGTGTTATGCCATCACTTGTTACTGGATAACCATTATGGCTCTGAACTGAGACAGCAGTCCCCTGCAACAGACTGGAAACTTGTTCTGGGATTTCATTCCATCTTCTAGGTCTGCCTTTCAGTTGTCCTAGTCCCCTTGTCCTCAATTTGCTGCTCCTTGCTTTGTTTGTTTCTTAATGGGAACATTTGGACTCAGCTCACTGAACTGCAAATCACTCTGCCAGCACACATCCTAATCCTCCAGCATGGCAATAGCACTGTGAATAAAATTAAAATAAAAGAAATGATAACATATTAACAATTGTTGTCATACAGGAAAATGGGAATGAAGTCCCTGGCTATATGGTGATATAGGTTTTCTGGGGGCAAAACGAGTGTTTTAGCAGAAGCAAAGAGTACAGCTCTGGTGGATTGCCAGCTCCATCCCCTCAACACACTTAGAACACATCTAGTGCCAGAGTCTGGAAAAATTACTTTTTGGACTACAGCTGCTAAAATCCCTCAACCAGTATGATAGCCATGCTGGTTGGGGAATTCTAACAATTGTATTTCTTTAAAAAATCCAGCTGATTCTAATACCTCTGCTTCATCTGTTCCTTAGGTCACCATCAGCAGAGAAAGATAAAATAACTTTGTATTCAGCAGAGGTAGGATTAGTGTCACATGCACAAAGATCAGGTAGAAAGGGCTTGACATTATTCTTATTGATGGGATGCACATAAATTATTGTCATATTTTGTTTTTGTATTATGTACATAGCCTGAAGGCACATTTTCTACATCCCCCCCCCCCAGTGTCACCCTGTCCAAATCCTATTTGGAGGGTATGATTGTGAAAGAGACACACTTGCTTTGTGGGGTCATGGGGTAGCCAGGAATTGTACAAGACGAAAGAAAGTGATAGGGACTGTTTTAATGATTTGTCCTTATATAAAATCACAGAACCATAGAGAAAGGACTACAAGGGCTGCCTACTCCAGTGCCCTGTCCTATTAGGAATGTGCTTTTTATTCAATATAATATTTATTTATTTATGATATGTACTCTACCATTCTTCCAAAGAGTAACCCTATGAACTATGTCAGGCTGAAAACTAATATTTGGTCCAGAATCACCTGAGCTTGGTGGTTGAAGAGGAATTTGAAGTAGAGTCTCTCCAGACCTATTCTGACTTTTCAGCCACTCCCGTCGTTGTTTCTTGGGCAGAGCTTTGTTTGAACCCCTCCTACAACTCTCCAGCCAGTATGACCATCTAACAGGCATCAGAATCTGCTCTTGCACATAGAGTGTCCGACGACTATTCCAAATCAGATCAGCAGCAAACCCTTATATTTAGGTCCTGCTTCGTTCAAGGAGGCAACTGTGCATAAGCCTGTTTCCTAGGATTATTTTTAAACATTAGAAAAGACTTCAATGAATGCAGAAGATGAGTTTCAGGTGGAAGGCACTGCCTAGTGTTTATCCACACAACATTTGTTAGTCTGCAAGATTATGGATCCATGTTTTGCAAAGCTCCAATTTTTTTTAAAAAAGGAGATGTTGATTATAGGACATGGAAATGTGGAACTCATTTATAAAATGCACATGTTTCTTCTGGCGTTTATGGGGAAAAGCAACACAATAGATGCCTGATTAAAAATGCGTTTAGTGACATGAGCACCTCAGTTCACCAAAAGCTTTTCATTCCTGAACTTGTTGCCCTCTGTTCCAGAAAATTCCACCTTGTGTTCCAGGTAAGAGAAAAAAAAAAGTGGCCGTGCTTTATAAATGCCAAAACAATATTCATCAGGTTGCCCTTCAGTTTGTATGGGGCTGAGGGTGAATGAGGTTGGTAATAATAAGAATGGAACTAATGGTGTAGAAGCAGTTTTCTGCTTCATTGCTTATCAAATCTGTCTGACAAGCAGTCATGGTGGAAATTTCTGTCTGTGGAAAGGAAGTTTATTCAGGTCCCCAACAGTAGAATAAATCTAAATAATGTGGCTACTTAATGCATTACAAGCAAAAGGTGGAGGGGATCCCAATGAATTCCAATGTGTCTTCCCAAACATGGAAGAAATTTTGATTTTCTCTGAATAGGGCCAACTCCGGAACGGAGGATACTACCTCCGCTTTACGACATCATGCATCATCAAAAATACTATGTGACGTCACAGTATATTATACTAGCTTGGACAAAAACTGACTCCAATGGCAGAAATCAAGAGATTTGTTGGGACATCTTTTGTACTAGATTTTTTTGGGGGGGGGGTAGGAAAAAAATTGTGCATGGAAAATGACTGAAATTGGAACAAATTGTTTGTAATTATGTCCTTCTTTCAATAACAGAGTACAAATGGATTACATTTGTCATAACTTTCTGATGGATAACTTCACTTTTTTTGTGTTGCAAAAGTAACTGTTAAATTTCCTGTTATAGATATGGCACTGCCCCCCCCCCCCGAAATGATAGAGGAGAAATATCACATCTGAAATGGGAAAGTAAAGAACTATGGCCAGAATCCTGTTCATAGAATCATAGAATCATAGAGTTGGAAGAGACCCCAGGGGCCATCCAGTCCAACCCCCTGCTTTGCAGGAACACCCATGGAAGCATTCCCAACAGGTGGCCATCCAGCTTCTGCTGAAAAACCTCCAAAGAAGAAGACTCTACCACACTCCGAGGCAGCATATTCCACTGCCAGACAGCTCTGACCGTCAGGAAGTTCTTCCTGAGGTTCAGGTGAAATCTCCTTTCCTGCATCTTGAACCCATTTCTCCTTGTCGTTGCCTCTGGAGCAGCAGTAAACAAGTCTGCTCGCTCCTCAACGTGACATCCCTTCAAATATTTAAACATGGCTATCATGTCCCCTCTTAACCTTCTCTTCTGCAGACTAAACATCCCCAGTTGCCTAAACTGTTCCTCATAGGGCATGGCTTCCAAACCCTTCACCATTTTGTTCACCCTTAGGGGGCCACGTTCCAGCTTGTTGTATCCTTCTTGAATTGAGGTGCCCAGAACTGGACACAGTATTCCAAATGAGGCCTAACCAATGCAGAATAGAGTGGTACCATTACCTCCCTCGATCTGGACACCATACTTCTATTGATGCAACCAAGAATCGCATTGGCTTTCTTGGCTGCTGCATCACACTGCTGACTCATGTTCAGCTTGTGATCTACCAAGAGTCCTAGATCCCTTTCGCATGTACTGCTATCCAGCCACACGTCCCCCGTCCTGTATTTGTGCATTCCATTTTTTCTGCCTAAGTGTAGGACTTTACATTTCTCTCTGTTGACAATCATTTTGTTAGCTTTGGCCCAGCTCTCTAATCTGTCAAGGTCATTTTGAATTTTGATCCTGTCCCCTGAGGTATTAGCAACGCCTCCCAATTTGGTGTCATCTGCAAATTTGATCAGCATACCCCCCCATTCCTTCATCCAAGTCATTGATGAAGATGTTCAACAGCACTGGGCCCAGGACAGAACCCTGTGGCACCCCACTAGTCACTTCTCTCCAGGATGAAAAGCAGCCATTGGTGATCACCCTTTGGGTTCAGTCGGTCAACCTAACAGCAGCCCTGTTCAGCCCACATTTTACTAGCTTCTTTGCAAGAATGTCACGGGGAACTTTATCAAAGGCCTTACTGAAGTCAAGATATGCTACGTCTAAAGCATTCCCTTCATCTATCAAGCTTATAACCCTGTCATAAAAAGAGATAAGATTAGTCTGGCATGACTTATTTCTGAGAAATCCATGCTGGCTTTTAGTGATTACGACATTGCTTTCTAAGTAATTACAAAGTGACTATTTAATGATCTGCTCTAGGATCTTGGGCATTGTGTCTTCATAAATGGACTTACCTCTGCAGGAATTAGAATTGCACAGTTGCAAAACATCTATATCCAATACAGGGCTGCTGCTATGTTACCATGTAGCAGAACCAGCAAAGTGCCCAATGCACATAAATGCCTGATGCACAATGGGACCAATGTGCATTGGGACCAAGCTGCATCACAGCAGTCCCAGTGAGTACAGGGCATTCTTGATGGTGTCCCAATACACACCTTCAAAATTCGGTAACCAGGTTTCTTAGCACCTCTGCTACTTAGCTAGATATGTGCAAACTTGCACTATGTAAAAGGTCATACAGGATTGCAGTAAAATTCTTTAAAATTATACCTTTAAAGTTAAGAACTACTTTTTGTGTCCTGGAACTACCACTGTTACTGATTACTTTTTAAAAGTAATTTTCCAAATTACCGAATTTTGAAGGTGTGTATTGAGACACCGTGAAGAAAGCCCTGTGCTCACTGGGACTGCTGTGATGCTCCTTGGTCCCAATGCACCTTGGTTCCATTGCAATGTGTGGAACAACTCTTACACATCAGATGTAGTTCACCAGATGAACAGATGCACATTGGCTTAAGATACTTGCCAGTCCATAGTTGTATGTGACTCAAGCAGGCAAATATTGGATCAGAACATTGCTTCTGTCCTGTGTCCTGCAGTTCTTAAATAATTAGAATATGATTTAATTTCCTAGTACCTGATGCTCTTGAACCCTGAGGTAGGAAGACCAGTTCTTTTCTGCTATTTCCAGGATCAAATGAAATGTTGGGAAAATGATATGGAACCTGAGCACAATCTCGCCTTTTCCATTGTGAGCAAAGGCCTGTTCACTGTACCAGAATTGGGTATAGTTTCAAGCTTCCCCAAGAATGCAGTTCAGGCCACCAGACAGCTGTTAACATTAGGCCACGGACTCCAAAACTCATTTGCCTGGTGGCAGAGGCCCACCTCACTACAGCATGACCTGTACCTGTTCTCTCTTCTCTCACAAATTTTGCTGAACAATTCTTTAGCATAACATTGCACAAAATATTCTAGCAGAATGCACATTAAGGGTGAGATCATGGAACTCTTACTTCATTATCGTAGTATTATCAGGAGTGCAGTTCTGATTCTGCAGATGTGTAGCTGTGATGTTTGAAATACATGTGCATGCAATTAGAGATGGACAAAATCACTTCCTCCTTCATTCAAAGTTTTTCCATTTAAAGTATTTTCAATTCAATTTATGAGCAAAATATAAATTATAATTAATTCCTTATCAAAGGTAAATGAAATGAAATTCTTAACTGTCTGCATGGGCCAAATTCTAAGGGGACAACTATCCCTTCTAAGAAGAAGAGTGCATGGTACTTACTTGCCATAGAGCATAGGGTTGGACCCTCCTGAAACTGCAAACCCCAGGATTCCATAGGATGTTGAAAGCGGAATCATAGTGCTATAACAATCTCATGCGGAAATGGCCATAGAAAAAGGTACAATGACCCTAATTCATTAGAACCTTAAACATACACAAGGATTCAAAGCCAGACTTTTAAGAGCTCATTCTGCAAAAGTTTTGTGGATGAGTTAATCAGTTTGTCTTTTTGTTTTCCCCTTCAAACTTATGAAGAAATGAGTGAATTAGGGAAAGCTCTTACAGAATAACATACTGAGCGAAATTCTCCATCCTTGTCTTGCACCGTGTGATCTGCCAGCTAGTTGATGAATGGCTGAATGGGTGAAAGAAAGGGAAAGGAATTGCCACGGGCACCTGCATATCGACACTGTGGCCGTGTCCTCACAGTGCTCTAACAATGGAGTCTTTGTCCCTCCTTTGTTGACTGAGTTACTGCCTGCTGGCTCCGTGCTTTTCCCCAGTCGTGGAACGTCTAGCAAGCCCACTGGGTCAGAGGGAAAGGGAAGGTGGCGATGGGGGATTCGACAGTGGGAAAGGACACATGAAATAAAGCATCACAAAAGTGGAGAAGGAAGCTGCTGAGACTGCATCAGTGAGCAAAGGGACATTTGTGTGAGGGCACAAACAGCATTCAGATGAAGACAGATCAACACGGACAACTATAAGTGGCATTGAGGACAAAATACAGCACACCAGCCAGAAAGAGGGACCAGGTTTGTGGCTTCACACTCTTTTCTTTACTTCTGCAGCCATTGTCTTGGTGTAAATTTCCTTCTTACTGCCATTGGGGCACTCCTGGGGGACTGTGGTTCACCTCCTTAATTCCTAATATCCTCTGGAAAGGAAGGAAGAAGATAAGATTATGCAGTGAAGGGTGCTATCCTGGATCGCCTCTTCTTCCTCCAACCCCTTCCACTCAGCTTCTACCGTTTCTCCCCCCGCCCCGCCCCGCTTTTCCCTGGCCATGTAGTGGAGAGTAGAGTTACATTCACCCACTTCCCTTGTGGTTATGTAGATTTTTCAGAAAAAGTAGAACATTTTCCAGAAAAATTTCCAGTGCTGTAAATAAGTTATCCGTTATACAGTAGGCCCTTCACATTCCCTAGGATTAGGGACCCCGGACCCTCACAAAAGTGGGAAAACTGTAAATATCAAAATGTGTGTGTGTGTGCGTGTGAGAAGAGGACTAAGGCATGATGGGAAGCATGGGCACCCAGGGTCCAGACCAGTTCAGGGAAAGGAGAGGGAAAGGGAGTGGGTCAGCACGGTGGTCCTATACTTCCCCTCTCCCCCCCCATCTCTTTCCTTGAGTGTGAGGGAGACATTGGGAAAGTGTTTGGGGTGCTTAGAAATTGGGCTGCCAGCCATCCTTAGCTGGACAGGCAGTGGCTGGCGGTGGTGGAGGAGGACGAGGCCCAGAGGCAAGTTTTTAAAGGGCTGCACAGCCTGATCAGAGCTGCTGAGAGAGAAAGTTCCCCCAGAAAAGAAGCACCTGGCATGTGGGCAGGGGTGGAGAAACTTGCAGATAATCAAATCCATGAAAGTCAAACCCACATGTGGAAGGCTGACTGTAGTTTGGTTTAAATGTTGTATTCTAACACATTCAAAGCTCAGTGTGGAAATTATTTTTGGAACACTTGTAATAAAGTAAAGAAAATGGCATATACGTCCCTTACATTTAACAAAAAATTACTATACCTGAAAGAATGCTATTTGTTTAAGGACATGTGCCAAAAGAGTTTTGTGCCTGATACATCTGATATCAATAATTTAACTTTCTATTGCTGAAGTATAGCTGTAGTACTTCAGCTTCACTCATCTGTAGGTTCCATTTCAAGCTGAGGAACGTCTGATCCAATTCTACTTCAGTAAAGGATAGATGTGAGTCTGTGGGTGCAGGCAACTTACCATATTTTGTTTTGACCACTTGTACTTGCAACTGACTGAGAAGCAAGAGATTTTCAGAAACAGAAACAAAATTAGCAGTACATTCATCTATTACTATTCATGTGAGCACTAAAATTTGTCAGTGCTTGTCTCCTTAGAAGAATATCTAGAAATTCATATCCTATATTTGTGGTATAACAGCTCAGATAGCTGTGTATGAACACATAGACAGAGACAGACAGACACATATGGAAGTAGAAAATTTTCCATGGAAAAGCATAACATCAGAAAATTTTCCATGGAAATGTTGCACTCTACATCTGTTTTTCTTGAGCTGTCCTAGCTAATACAGCAAGGTGCAGAACTCAACCTGATGTTAGTTGTCACTGGAGAGTGGTCACAGTACACTTACTGGAGAGCTGGTATGATTTTATGTGTTATTCAGCTTATTTACAGATACATAGATGGAACAAAGATTGAGCCAGAAGACCTAAACATTCCAATAGTAAACTCAACTAACCCACATCTGACCTGGAAAGAAAGATAGCTCTCTGAAAAAGCACTTTTCAGAATTCAGCACTGGGAAGCTGAAAAGAAAAAATTATACTTTTCCTTGCAAAGCTCAATCTAACTTTCCAGATGTATCTCCTGCTATTTTCTCGTACTTGCAAACTTTTTACCTGAAATTTCCCTAACAAAAGATGTGTTAGGAATATGTTGCTTCTGACCTTTAAGAACATTTTCAGTGGTCTTTCTTCTGGGCCCTTCGATCCCCTTCTGATCAAGATTTGTGTTCAATTTCCATATATGTAAATAAGCCAATCTGGCCGACCCTGCTGGCAGGATTTTTTAACAGAAGCTTGCAGCCTTGTTGCTTCCTGGGCAAAGGAAGATAGGAAATGAGGGTGTTGGAAGCTGAAAGGTACTTAAGAGGACTGTGTGCACTGAAACATAACACCGCGTTTTACAAAGTTCCCAGGATTTCATGAAAGAATATTTGGTATGCCTGCTAGCAGAGTACAGCAGAGGCTAGTATTTGAACTTATGGCTAGTAAATAAGACTAGTGAGGAGAAACAGAAAACTTAACGTATTGTTTCAAGAAATTCATTCAAACATAAATCGGGGGTAAGGGAATCTAGACTCGGTTACAGAAACCCCTAAAGCCAGCTTCCATGTGTGCAAGTCTGCTCAGGCAGCCATAATGGAGACCCCCTACGCTACCTACCTCTCATTACCTTGGAGGAGAAAAATGAGGATGTAACCTCAGGAAATGAAGAAGGATGTAAAATCTTGCTTTTGTATGCCCTCAAGTCATTTTTGGCTTATGGCAACCTACCACGGTTTTATTGGCAATATTTGCTCAGGGGGTGTTTGCCATTGCCTTTCTCTGAGGCTGAGAGAGTGTGGTTTGTACAAGGTCACTCAGTGACTTTCCATGGCTCAGTGAGGATTCAAACCCTGGTCTCCAGAGCCCTAGACCAACACTCTAACCGCTACAACATGCTGGCTCTTGATGATGTAAAGCCTAAGTGTAGCAAATTACACATAGATCTAGAAGAGATATGAAGGGAAAGCATCAGAGACCATTCGCTTATCCATTGGTTCAGGTTATTTCCTACAGCATTGTGGCTTAATTCCAAAATCCTGTCTAGACAGAATGATTGTTAAACCAGTTAGATACATCCAGCAACCAGTCTCTTTGTTTGATGTGTTTGGGCTTTCTTTCTTGTTGCAGTTGCAATGGGATCTCGCCATTTCCCTTCCCGGACTGTCCTGTTTGAAAGAGAGACAAGTGGAGTGACATACCGAGTACCAGCATTACTCCACATCCCCTGTGTAGCCAAGCTGTTGGTTTTTGCAGAGGAGCGTCTGAGTGTTGACGACGCTCACGCCAACCTACTGGTACTGAGGCGGGGCACATTCTACAAGAATTTTGTGGAGGTAAAGCAGAACAAAAGCTCTTCTGTTGAAACTGTTGGTTAAAACTGAAAATTGTAGAGAAGAAATATGGGAAATTCACTGTTATCTGTATTGTTCTTTCTTTGCTGGTTCTTTTGTTGTTAGAGACAATATAACTGGTGCCTCCAGATGCTTTGTACAACATTGGTATACAGCAAACAGAGTGTTTCAGACTGAACAGCTGGACTGATAAAGAACAGTCTTCCCACTCCCCATGTTTAGATCCTGCTGCAACCTGCCCCTTTTGGCTTCTTATAGTTTAGGGATATCATCATCATCATCATCATCATCATCACCATCATCATCATCATCATCTTTATTTATATCCCACTTTTCTCCTTGAAAGGAATCAAAGCAGTTTAAAAAGAAAACATGGTTAAAATTGTGACATATAAAAGTTAAAACACACATTAACAGGCAAGCAAATTGTGGCCTTGGACAGATCAAGGGCTGGCTAGGTCAAGGCCTAGGCAGACTTCCCAAGCCATTTTGGCACTAGCCTTTTATAGCGCTGTTATTCCACTTTCAACATCCTATGGAATCCTGGGGTTTACAGTTTCCCTCCCGTAATTGCAAGCCCCAGGATTCCATAGGATGTTGAAAGTGGACTAACAGTGCTGTAACGGGCTAGAGCGGAAATGGCCTGAAACAGTCTGTTTTCTCGGGAAATAGTGAATTGTCTCCCATGGAAGTCTCCAAGAATTTAAAAGGTAACTGTAGGGCCCCGCTTTGGGGGTCCCCGGTATCAGTATGGTTTGGATGGGCACCATACCTAATTGGCATCATATGTAATTGGCAACACATTTTATTGGCTCTGATATCAAATTCAAGCCTGAAAGGTGACAGAGAGGTCAAATCGAACGAGGGAAAGAATTTGACTGTAAATGTGAGAAGCATAGGTCAACTCCAAAATTCCTCCAGGTAAGACTTGAGTCATTTGTCAGGCAAATACACACCATTCCTGTGGATAATAGGCTTAAATAGAAGCTGGACTTTTCCAGGGAATCCAACTGTGAGAAGCCCACCAGGACACTGATTGACAGATATCCATCCCTTGTACCCCTGGATTCTTTCCTCTGTCCTAACAGTACCCACAATAGACAACTATTACAACATTCATCATGTCTTTGTCAATCAAAGCAGTAAGCCCATCAACAGGCGAAAGACTCATTGTCCACAACAGATTCCCTTTGTCTTGCATCTGGAACTTTCACAGCCACAAGCCATTTTCAGGTTATAAATACCCCTAATTTGAAGAGGCCCGGTGCAGTCTCCCGTCACTCTGTCCGTCTGGCTCCTGAATGAGAACTGCCCTTAGGTCCTACCTAAGCCAAAATACACTGCTACTCTTCACTACGCTTCTGTACTGGTAATTATAAATCCCCCCAAATCCCTCAGCCTCTCTATAATTTTTCCTCCCTTTCTCTTTCAGCTAGCTCTTGTGTGAATGTGTGATTGTGTGTATCTTGTGTGCATGCATGAGTGAATTCCCCTCAATAAAATCATTTTATTAGACAATTTTGCTTGGTTTTTGGCTTGACCTGACCCCGTAAAATTTGGGCTTAAAGATCTCACTAGGTTACCCTGCCTCTTGTAGTGCTACAGCTTGTGCTCTGGCTAATTCCCATTCCCCATTATTTGAAGCACATTGAGGTGTCCTCCACCGGACCCCAGAAATCAGGGTAACAGAGTGGTGGAGTAACGCGGGCAACCCCTGTACCCCTAAGTTGAGTGGAAGTCGCGACCCACTCAAGTCAGGCTGGTACAGACGTAGGGAACGGCCAAATCAAATTCCTAAAGTGATAGGAACACGTGCGAGTGAGATCTGTGTGTCTGATCTCCAGGAACCATTCTATCCGGTTTGGAAATCTTTCTCACCATTTTCTCTCTCTTGGTTTGTGTGTGGCAGCAGCCCTGGCTTGGTCACTAGCTCCTGGGCAGTGAATCAAGTCCGATAGCAAGGGTTGTGCACAAACTATCCCGGGAATCACCTCCCTAACTTGAGGACTATCGTGGGCTGGGATCCTAAGCGCTAGGACTGCTAGGCTAGGTTCAGCTCACACATTCACACACATAGTAGGCACACATTTTAGAAGGGGAGATTCCCCTAAAGTAACACGGGTGCATCTTGTCTAGCAGATCGCGGGTGCGTCCCAGGCTGCATTTAAAGACTAGGTGCATCCTACATCAGGGATTTAGAAGGTTTCCCTGTGGTAGAGGAAGGGTCCCCCTCACCCAAAAAACTATTTTAGGAACAACAGAGGAAGAAAGGAAGAATACAAGTGAAGTTCCTAACCTCTTTTGGTATCTTTCTTTGCCAGTGGGAGGACATGCGGGCCCTTGAAACTGCAACTCTGGCGCACCACCGCTCTATGAACCCTTGCCCCATCTATGATGAGCTTACTGGCATGGTATTCCTGTTTTTCATTGCTGTCCTGGGCAGGACCCCTGAAGCCTTTCAGATCATCACAGGCCAAAATGCTGCCCGTCTCTGCTACGTGTCTAGTTCTGACCAAGGCATCAGCTGGAGCCATGTGACTGACCTCACCCAGCGTGTTATTGGCACAGCCGTTGATGGTACAGAAGCATTGGTAGTAGTAGTAGCTGACATAAGAGTTGGTGGGGGTATGGATATTTTCTTTGCACATTTCTCTGAGATCTTGTGGTATAGGGCAGGGAATAAACATTTTAAGAAATATAAAATAACAGGGGAAGATTGGTCCTGACACAAGTTCTGGAGGCATGGCTGTAACAATCTGTTGCAACAAAAATGACAGGAAGTGTTTTGGCACTTTAAAGCCTAACATGTGTGCTTGTTTATCAAGTTTGATCACATCTGTTTGGTCTATAATCAATATCAGTGCTAAGCACTCCCAAGAGATTTACAATGTGTTTAGCTAATTGCCCCCAACAAGCCGGGTACTCATTTTACTGACCTACGGAAGGGTGGAAGGCCGAGGCAACCGGGAGCCCTGCAGGATCAAACTCACAACGTTGTGGCTGCAGTACTAGCATTTAACCAGTGCGCCACCAGGGCAATCAAGACAATGGTTTACAGTCCCACTACATATGTTAACATAACAAGACTAAAATAACTGTTTTACTTCCACTGTGCAATTTTTGTTTTTAAATATAGTCTTTACTAGTTAAAATTAAAAGAAAAATAATAACATACATTATAACAGAAGTAAAAGCATCCAAAAAGTAAAGAAAAAAAGAGAAAAAAAGGGAAGGGAAAGAAAAAAGCAACAAGGCATTCTGACAACGACCAGGAACTGCCCTGTAAGAAAAAAAAAAGGTAAAACAAAAAGAAGATAGAAAGATAGATGGAAAGGAAAAAAAAAAGAAAAAAGGGGAACAAAAACACTTAATTCAGTTTAAAAATATAGCGTAGAAAGATCTTTCTATTCTCCCACCACTGTGCAATTTTTAAAATATATTCAATTGAATTGTCACTAGCTGGGTTCCTTCCTTCCGTCCTTCCGTCCTTCCTTCCTTTTTTTCCCCTCTATGCCCATGTGTATAATATAACTGCCAAATTCAGGGATAACGCTTCATATTTCTGATGAAGTGGACTCTAATTCACAAAAGCTTCTGCCTAATAAATCTTTGGACTTTGCAGTTCTATCAGAGTCTTTCTTGTAGAGGTTGTTCCTGACTTTGCTTTTTCGTTCCAATACAGATTGGGCCACTTTTGCTCTAGGCCCCGGCCATGGCATTCAGCTCAAATCAGGTCGCCTCTTATTGCCTGCCTACGCATACCACATTGACTGCAGAGAGTGTTTTGGAAAGCTCTGCAAAACAACCCCACATGCTTTCACTTTCTACAGTGATGACCATGGACAGAGTTGGCACTACGGTGAGTTCATCCCAAACCTGCAGACTGTTGAATGTCAGATGGTGTCAGTAGACGAGGAAGACGGAACCAATGTGTTATACTGTAATGCCAGAAGCCCTCTGGGTTTCCGGGTGCAGGCGCTCAGCACGGATGACGGAGCAGTATTTCACTCAGGACGGCTGGTGCAGCGGCTTGTGGAACCCCCTCACGGTTGCCATGGCAGCATCATCGGGTTCCCGGCTCCACTTTACTATATGCATCATGATGTCGGCAGATTCCAGACAGCAACATGGCCGGCTAAGGGTGGAGGCCACCTACAGCAGTCTGAAACTGATGAGCGACCCCAGCCTTTTTGCAGCCCATCTTCCGCTTCTCTCTGCAACCGGTCTTTATGTGACCAAGAGCAGCAGCAGAACTTTGCATCATCCAGAACCTCTAGTCCCCAACACAGCAGATTTCTTGGTCACATCACCTCAGATACAGCAGACACCAATGAAGAACAACATGAAGACAGAACTATTTCAAAAACAGACATTTATTTCCAAATCCCCACATGGGTACTTTATTCCCACCCAACGAGCTCCAGATCCCGAGTCAACCTGGGAGTTTACCTCAGCACATTTCCCAGGGATGCGGACAGCTGGTCTGAACCCTGGATTATTTACGAAGGGCCCAGTGCCTACTCAGACTTGGCTTACGTTGAGCTGCCTTACTCAGAGTTTTCCATAACTGGGATCCCAGCCATAGCCTTTGCCTGCCTTTATGAGAATGGGGTGAGGTCCCCCTATGAGCAGATTTCCTTCAGCATGTTTACATTGCATGAAGTTCTTCAGAACATTCCTTTGGCAACATCTGCTGCGCAATTGAGACAACCAGCGAGTGGAAAAAGAAAAAGAAGACAAAGGAGCTGCATACTTTTTTAAAGCACAGGTCTGAGAACCGGGTTCATGAGTGCACAGATTTAAACAGATTGTTAGAAAGTAAGCTGGCGGTTCTTTGCTCCCGTTTGATAATTGGCATGGAGAGAGAGGAGATGTTCACAGGGACTGCAACATGTAGAGGGGGGGACGTTAATGTTTCCTTTTTCAGTTGTGATTCTAGCAAAAATCCTCTCAATCCATTGTAGCTGTGAGTCTTAATAAAAAGCTCCAGTGGGTGCTGATGAGAGCCCCTCTGCCTTGCAACAAAGCTCATGACTGTGTGCAGGTGGATTTTGCTGTTACTTTCTTAAAAATCATGTTGTGCTTTCTAATGATGCATTTTGTCTCACAATTAGGTTGGCCTGAAAATGTCACAGTATACGAAGGAAATACACAAAAGAAAAATGACACCAGATTGCTAATAGCAGCTGCACTGGCCAGTGAGTGGCACCACCACCAAGAGGATGTAGAGGATGGGAAGAGCACATGTTTTGTAGGGAGAAGATGCCAGGCATCCTGTGTTTAGGGAAAGCAAACTTCAGTAGGATGAGGTAGTTACAGAGGAGTCAGTCTAGTCCAGGTCATATATGTGTAGTCCAGATTACCCAAAAACTGTGGAAAGGCATAGTAGGAAGGTCTCAGATGCGCTAAAGACAGTCCCTGGAAGCAAGCAGCCATCATTAATAAAGCTGAAGAAGGGAAAACAAAAAGATGTGCCATGTAAAGTCGGTCTTGGGGTCAGGAATTCCCGGTAATCAAGAGCACACAAAAGGGTACGCCTGGATGCCTATCCACTTATGTTTCTGAGGTAGGAATTTCACTTTTCTGAGAATGTGCATCCTTCTTCATGCAAGAATTTAAATTTCTAGTTTACTGTTAGTGTAAACCGCCACTGAATAAGTCTCACAAGCACGTGCTGGCTGTCAGCATAGCTGATGACAACCTACTTTTATTTCTACCCCTTATCTGACTATCGTGAACTCTTTTTGCCATTCTCTTTTTATAATGTTGGCAGCGATACCTTTCCCAGTGAATTGTAATCTTGTCCAATACTCTTTTACAAGGGTCACTGGTGACGCTTGCTTTGGACCTTTACCAACTTATTGTCATAAAAGTCATATTTTACTAGTAACACTAGCTAGAGGCTCGCGGCCAATGCTTTGGCTAATAAATTCTTCCACACACCACCTTTACCTCCGCTTGCCATCTCTCTGTTTCAGGGACAGAGTACAATGTTTCCATTAAGGGCCACATTCCCCTAGGGATAATCTGGCACAGGCTACGTGGCAGCAATGGGGTATGGCCGGGGAGTCAAGCCCAACAGGGCCGTTCCTTTCGCTCCCTCTCTCTCTCATCTCTCTCTCTCTCCCTCTCAGACTCTGACAAGCCTTGCCCAGGCCTCTCCGTCTCTCTCTGTCTCCCTCTTCCCAGGAAGCTGCCAAGGGAGAGAAATATCATCTTGTGCCACAGATATGCAGTAACAAAAAGGCTTATGAAATTAGGCTGCGAACCACAGGTTGCCCACTCTTGATGTGCTGAAAGAAACATGGGAGACTCTCTTCTGTGGCTTTCTTTTGCTCCCCCCACTCCGCATTCTTACACCTCTTCCCTAATGAAATGTACTCACTATGGTGAGGCTTCCCTGCCACGAGTGTGGCATAGGACATGATCACAGGAATGAGAATGAACTTTAGTTGTCTACAAAAGGCACACCAATTGGCTTTGAGATTTAATCACAAACCTCAGGGTATTTTTTTTAAAAAAAAAACATCAAAAATATTGTCAGTGGATATCAACATTTACCCAGTTTCTGAAATTCACGTAGTGCAGTCCATTCCAAAAATGTCAAAAGGGATCCATCCTACCTTTAAATATAAACGAAGGGCTTGCCATATTGATCATAATCCAAAGTTCATATTCTCATAATACCTTACCAGGCCAACCATAAAGACACAGAATTCTTTGTGCATGCTTCTGAAGCACACAGGCTTCTTTGTTAGGCAAAGCTGGTAATGAAAAAGACAAAGAAAAAGCATGCAGGAGAGGAAAGTATGAATATCAGTCTAGTCATCTATACCTTTCTCTGAGGTGGTATGGAGGTCTTTAGTGTCTTTAGACTCTTCAAGGCCTTTTCCACATGGAGTTTTTGAAATGGTGCAGTCCATCCTCCAAGGAGGAGGTCTGCACCTCGGACCGGACTGGGTCGGACCTATTTAAGGTAGATTCATACCTCAGTCCGGTCCGGAACAACCCCAAGTGGTCCTCCAGAGTACTTTTGAAAGAACTGATTTTTCCACCGCTCCGGAGCGCCATGGACTGGACCGGGGAGACGAAAGGTCCAGTGAGTAGTGGCGTGGGGCGATTCTCTCGCCCGGTGTGGAAAAGGCCCAAGTTGAGTCATCAGGCCACATCTCCAGTGGCCATGTACTGACTGGAAACTAAAGGCAGTAAAAGAAAGGCAAGAACATTGACCTTTCTATTTGAAAACACAAAACACTCTGCTTGAAGATTAAACCTGTCCCTGCTCAGTGTGAGATTTAAAGGCCCCTCTATGGGAAGGATGCAGTGAGTTTTTCTGGAAAGCGATGTAATGTCACTGGCGATAAATGGTTTTTTACATATCAGTATGTTGTTACCCTGTGAACTGGGGGTCCCGGGAGGGACACCAAAATGTGCTCAACTAAAGGTGGGGAAAATTAGCTCAGAGCACTGCTTAGCGTTACGAGAGGCAGGGTAATGTAGCGAGATCTTGAACCCTATGTCTACGGGGTCGGGTCGAGTCAAGGAGCACACAAAAGTTGAAATAATAAATGATGTTTATTAAATACAAGCAAAACGGTGTATGCGACACACTCACGCAAGATAACTAAAGAAAATAAAGGTTGGAGTGGTATAGAGGGATTTTTAGAGGGATCCTGGTTTGGGTGATACTTCACCTGTCCTGAAGCCCGGAAAAATGGAGAGCGAGGCTGGGGTGCAATGTAGCTCAGCACGTGGAGCTGAGGGGAGGCTCGCCAAGCAAAGCAGGAGCAAGGCGGGATGAAACTAGGGAGCGATCCGAGGAAGGTCTCGGAATCAAGGGTTTTTATAAGGAGAATTGTGACTGCAGGCTATGCCGTACTTGGGGGAAAACAATAGATTTGGAGTTGGAGACAAAGCCTCCGAAAGGTCAGAATCTGAATGATTGTTAGCGTAGCGGTTCTCAATAGAGTAGGCAGTATGCAAACGCAGAGTACTTGGGTATTGTATAGGTTACCCATCAAGGTGCCATCGCGGGGCAGAGGCTCTTTTGTAAGTATCGTGCATACTTATTTAGAGTACTTGCCTGGAGGTCTCCTAAGCAGTGTGTCAGCTATTTCTGGCCTGCCTGTATTATCCAGGAATATTGCGGCAATTAACGGCCGAGCTTGTTTACGTGCTTATCCAGTGGCCTTGCAAGCACGTGGAGAAGAATAGAGAAGTGAAGCCGAATTATGATATCAAGAGGATATCTTTAATATCCCCAAAGATCGGACTAGCCAGGGCAGTAACAATGTATAAGGCAGCTATTGACTTTTAGATTAAGGAAAATGCAGGCAGAGCCGAGCCCATGGGATTCTCTTCAAGCTATGCTAGAAATGAACAGACACTGAATTATTTTTGTGTAAATTTTGCACGCATATATCCACACGTCTATTTCATTTCTACATGAAGGTACATTCTTTTAAAGTCCACATGAAAATGTATACAGCGATACATGTTTTCATAAAATATGCATTTGTAAACATTTTGTTCTAAACTATAAATTTTGAAATAAATATTGGTACATTCTTTTGACCAGAGAACTGCATTGCAAAATTCAGAATAAAGCAAAATGTGAACTATATTGACATTCTGATCCACACAGTAGCCTGGGGGATCTCTTTGTTTCAGAATTCCTGATAAATAAATTCCTCAAAGATCCTCCGATGATCCAGATCTTTCCTAAGAAATCCACTCAGTCTTCAGCTCCCACAATATCACCGCTAGACCAATTTCAATGACTGAAACACAGCTGTATGAATATGGAAAGTGACCTATTTCCTAGAACAGTTTCTAGTTACTGCTTAGTGGAGATAAATTCTTTATTGACACTGATTGTAGAGCTTCTCTGAATCCAAATACAGTTGGACCTCCACATTCACTGAGGTTAGGGGTGCAGACCCTTGCAAAAGTAGAAAAATGGTAAATATCAATATCAAATGTGTGTGTGTGTGTGTGTGTGCGTGTGCGTGTGTGTGAAGGGGACAAAGGCATGGTGGGGAGAACAGGCACTGAGAGTCCAAACCAGGTCAGGGAAAGGGGTGGGGTCGGTATGGTGGCCCAATACTTCCTCCCTCTCACCCATCTCCTTCCTTGGCTGCATGGGGGAAATCAGGAGAATTTGCGGTGCTGAGAAATAGGCCTGCTATCTGTCTTTTGCTATCCAGGCAATGGCTGCTAGTGGTAAAGGAGGACCAGAGTCAGCTTTTTAAAGGACAATGTGGCTTGATCGGAGCCACGGAGGGGGAAGGTTCTCCTGGAAAAGAAGCACCTACGGTAGGGGGGCAGGGATTTGGGAAGTTCACAAATAACCAGATCCGTGAAAGTTTAAACCCACAAATGTGGACAGCCAGATATAGTAACTTCAGTGAAGGATTTTCCTCAGAAGTGCATCTAGATTCTCCCTCCCTGCTCAGCTCCCATGAGATCCCATCCTCATCTTCAGCTAACGTAACTTGAGCGGGCCAGAGAAATGTGTCTTTCACAGGTGTGTTTCTGAACATCCAGGAAACGGCTAGCTTGAGCCTGCCACCTGCTGGCCAATACCTGTTAATTCTGATTAGCAGGAATTCCCTACTAAACTAAATACAGTAATCCCTCCACATTCATTAGGGTTAGGGGCACAGAACCCCCCTGAAAGTGAAGGAAAAAAGTGAATAACTCTAGGCCCTCCCAAATCATATTTAACACAGAAAAAAAGTATGATCATCATATTCAACCCACCATGGGCCCTTTCCGCACGAGGCGAGGGAATTGCTCCGTGCCGTTACCTACCGCTTCTTCTGGGGTCCAAAGCAACGTGGACTGTCCCTGAAGTCCTTCTGCAGGGCTCCGCCTTGGTCAAGGGTGAATCGGAGCAGTGTGAGGTCTGTAGATCCGCACTGCTCCCACTTCCAAAATTGCAGCTTCCAGCTTCTAAAATGGCGGCTTCCGGTTTCCAAAATGGCGGCTTCCGGTTGCTTGTGGGTCCCTACCAACCGCTGAAGCTCACCACGCCTAAAGCCCGCCCTCCGCAGATCACAGGCTCACATTGGTGCGAGCCTGCGAATCTGCACAAGGGAGCAGGAACGCAATGGCGTGTTCCCGGAAAATAAAGACTTGTTTTTTGCGATCTTTAGAAAACACGCTGGAGGACCACTTGGGGTCATTTTGGAGCGGACTGAGGTGCGGGTCTCCAGTAAGTAGTCTGCTCCTAGTCCACTCCAAGGTGCAGATGACCTCCGTGAGAGGACGCACTGCCCCATTCTAATTGCCTGGTGCGGAAAGGGCCATGGTTTCCTTTGAGGCGTCAGGGTTCCTTCGCAAGGCAGAAGGGTGGCTGGTGGGGCTTACTGCCACCTTCACTGCTGCCCCACACAATTTTTAACAGGGACTTGCAAGCCTCATTCACAGTTTCTCAGTCTCACGAGGCTTGCAGTCCCTATTAAAAATGGCACAGGGAGGCAGCAGAGGTGACGTCAAATATCCCGTGAATAATCAAATCCGCAAAAGTGAAACCCGCAAATGTGGACAGCTGACTGGACTTGGAAAAGTTATTTCTTAGATTTGCCACTTTGTATCCTTGTAAGCAATGGACTATCAAGTAGTTATCCTCTACCTTTGTAGGGCACACATAATATCATTGTGACCACATTATAATTATGGGAATAGTCTCACATTGTTTTAACTATTTTATGAATTGTTAATTATTTTCATTACTTAAATAATGGCCCTGTTATTTTCCTTCACACTTGTAGTTTCTGGGGTAGTCACAGAAGAGAACATGATTCATTACACTTCCGTACTTCTGTTTAGTCGGCTTCTGTTTGGCAAAAGCATTTGCCACTGTTCTTTGTTGCACCTAGAAACCCACCAATAAACAGCAGAGGCCATTGGCTTCTGTGACAGAGGGGTGATGAATTCATTGGCTTCAAATATACATGAGGGAGGTTAGAAGCAGTGATGTAGACAGACTAGGACTCAAGTTGGACTTAAGTCGCTTCAGTAACTTGACTCAGACTTGACTCAGCAATAAGTGATGCGCTAACTTGACTCAAGTGACTGACTTGCTGCCCTTGGTTCAGCAACATAACACATTCATCCAGAAACCTTATGACTTTGAACAACGCCTCCATCTCTTTTTGACTACTGGCCACATGACAGTGTGTCTCAAGCCCAAAGTGTGGGTGCATTTCTCAAAGGGGAACAGCAAATGGGTTAGGCAGAGGGCTTGAGTTCTGCTCATCAGCCTGTCCCTGCTGCATATCAGAGGAGCCTTCTAAAACGTTTCCCAAGATAAAAGATAAGACTTGCCCCCAGAGTACAGGGTGCCTTTCTCAGAAGGGAACAGCAAATGTCTTAGACAACACACTCGAGGAGGAAGCATTCTTCCTTCTAAAGCTTTTGAAGCTTCAGTAATGAGGAGTAAGAAGGTTCCTATTCCCCACTTCCAAAGCTGCAGATGGCAAAATTGCAAATGTGGAGGGCCAACTCTGCTTAAATTAGTAAAACTGACTTTATTTGACTCTCTCCAATAATTCTGGAATTTTGGTTGGGATATAAAGTTGGCTTCCAGACGTGAGACTTGACTTGAGACTTAAAGGTAGAGACTTAAATACATCACTGGTAGAAGATTCTCAATTGACCTCTCATTAGTATGATTAAGAAGAATATTGACTAACTGCTTCTATTGACATATTATATTGCTAACCTCTGATTTGTTAATGTCTGTATGCAATTACTATTGCAGAAATCAGGAGTACATTTGTTCTATCAGGCATAGCCTTGTTTGTGAACGTTATGATAATTACGTACTGTTCCAGTCATCCAGACAGCGGACAGAAGAGTTAGGTAAGAAGTAACAAGTAGTCAGTCTGGAGCGAAATACTAACCTTGCTGATGTATGTTTTATTCTACTTTCCTAATCAAGAAAAATAGTATAAAAATGAGAAACTTCAAGAATAAAGTTATCTTTCTGGATCACCACTGCTACTAGGCTGGACTGAATACAGTTCTGATTATCAGTAGGATCCTTTGGCCAAAGAAAACTCTCGTGCTTGTTTTATTGCACTGCATACTTTACATTCTGTGTTGCTGTCTCACTTCCTACCAGGTTTCAGAGCTCATTCCAGCTCCATGTCCAACCCAGTCAGATACGGTGAGGATGAGATTTTGTCCCACTCACAACTGGGGGCTTATCTCGGGATTTGCGCGTGGCTCCCTTTCTTGCTTGCTTGCTTTCTCCCACCCACCGCCACATCTAAATGCAGCTTTGGTGTGCACAACAGGGTGAGTTTACGCTCTGCCTTCATTTGAGGTGAGGGTGGTGTGGCGGAAGGGATAAGTGTCAGCTGTAGAGCTCCCGGATGGGAAGAATGGGGCCCTTTGGGCATTACGTGCAAACTTTAGGAGGAAAGGGAAGATTCCTCGCTGTAGTTGGCATGAAGAAAACACACATGATTCAGTTGTGTACTAGTGTATGGCCCAGATATGCTGCGGAAAAATAGCCCATGTGGGGTCCTTTTGAGGCAGGACCCTCTAGGGAGCATGAGGACAAATCTTAGATACTAAACTTGAAAAAATTAAACTATTCAGACTTACAGGAAGGCACGGCTTCCCAAAACTCTAAATGCTTCATTTGTTGTCTGTACTCTCCTATTCCTAACAGTGATTGCTAACTAATCCCAATTTAACCACACTTCCACTCTATTTTACTAACCCTCCCAACACAATTTGCTGCCTCTTTCCCCCTCACTGCTGCCGCTGCTACCACTACCACTTCTGCTGTCCTTGCCATTCCCAAACTGGTTGTTATTCCTCCTGATCTTAATTCTGATTCCTTCTCTGAAATTCCCCACAAGACTGAAACCCAAGCGAAAGCACTCCTCTTTGGCCCTTTCCACACGTGGGGTGTGAATCGGGCAGAAACGGGACTCACCGGATTTCTCCTCCGTCCGATCGAGTCCGTCGGGAGGAGGAGCAGTGCGAGCTCGTCTCTCTGCACTGCTCCGGCGTCCAAAATGGCGGCTTCCGGTTGGTGGAGGCTCTCCACCAACCGGAGAAGCTCGCCAGCCTAAAGCCCGCCCCCGGCAGATCTGCAGGCACGCACTAGTGCGCGCTTGCAAATCTGCACCGGAGCACGGCAACGGAGCTACACGGAGTCAGGTACTCCGTGCTTTTGAAAAACCTCTTAAAAGAGGTTTTTAAAAAGCATGCTGCGCAACTAGTTCCGGTCACTCTGGGGCGGACTGAGGTGCGGAACTATGAAAAGTAGTCCGACCCAGTCCACTCCACGGTGCAGAAGACCTCCGTCGGAGGTCGCTCTGCACCGTTTTAATAGCCCGGTGCGGAAATGGCCTTTGACTTGCTTAAATGGATCAAGGAACAGTCGGATCCTCATCATGTTGAAGAAGACTCAGGCCATTTCTGCACTATGCTGTTATAGTGCTACTATTCCATTTTCAACATCCTATGAAATCCTGGGGTTTGCAGTTTAGAGAGAGGCATTTAGAATTCTCAGCCAGAGATCTCTTTGGCCTCAGTAAACAACAAAACCCCAGAATTCCACAGGATGTTAAAAGTGGAATAATAACACTATAACAGTGTAGGGCAGAAATGGCCTCAGTTTTAGATGTGTGTGTGTGTGTGTGTGAGAGAGAGAGAGAGAGAGAGAGAGAGAGAGAGAACCCTCGTAACACAGATTGCTTGCCACAGTCACCAGTGGCAGGAGCCTCACTGGATTCTCTTACCTAATATATAGACCCTGCCAAAGAGAGAGAGAGCAGAAACAAGCACCTGAAACTGGTGTACGTGTGTGTGTAACTGTATGTGTATGTGTATATGGTCTCTTTCGTTTGCGGTGTGCAAAAAGGCTGTCTTTCAGTGTGTATGCATGCAAAAAGAACTGCCGGTTCTGCTCTAGCAGGAGACCGACAGAACCTACCCAGTTTCAGAGCTCATCCCAGTTCCGTGTACAACCCATTCAGATATGTTGGGTACGAAATTTCATCCCATTCACAAATCCACTCTGGGGTTTAATCCAGACTATAAAGGAGCTATCCAAGGTGCCAAACTGCTTCATTGTAACAGCTCCTTTCAAGTTAAAACTAAAGCCCAGGATGGATTCACTGCTCCACAGATGTGCAAACCAACAGCTGCCACCGCCAATAAGTATGTTTTTCTGTTTGTTTGTTTCAAATTCCTTCAGATGCCTACGTCTGCCATTCACAGAAAGAAGGGGGGAAATTTGCTGCAAATATTACATTCAGAATTTTCAAGAGATAGAGATAACATTTGTGAATGAGTAGTATCGCAGCAACTATCAGATCTCCAGTTCAAGAGAACATGGACTACTTCAACCACAGAAATAAAATAGACACATTAAATATGTTCAATGTTGAAATCTGCCTTTAAAAAATACAACATTTTAAAACCAAAGTAGTTTGTTTCAGAGTTCCGGGGTTACTAATACAGTTTGCATCAACTGTTTTGGACATAAGGAACAGTTGCATAGGAATGGGGGGTGGGAAGGTGCTTCACCCCGGGTGGCAATGTTTTTGGGGTGTCCCAGCTTATAGCCATGCCCCCCCATGCCCTGGCCATGCCCCCACGCCCACACCCCACACACTGCAGCCGCGCCCCCGTGCACTGTAGCCCTGCCCCCTCCTGCCCCCTCCACATACTTCAAGCTCCGCCACGGATAAGGAAACTGAGTTGCCTTACGACAATATTAAAAGGCAATGTGGAACTTGGAAGAAGTGTTTTTTTGGGGGGATGGGTGGGACTACAATTCCTATGATCCTCCACCCCACCATGACCAGTGGCTGGGGAATCTCCTATGGGTTGGCTGGGGAATTCTGTGTATTGTAGTAAAAAGAAAAAAGGAGTCTTCCAAGCTGCTTGATATTACCACTCACACATGAAATTGCAAGGGGTTTCTCTTACTTCTTCAGTCTTGATAAATAAAGCCTGTCAGGTTCACTGAAATTCTCCAGTCTTGCAAATAAGATTCGGTATGAGGCCTTTGGTAGTTTTACCACCATATTTTGGAATGCTAGTGATAGCGGCAGGGGATAGACTTAAGCTATGGGAAGGTATGGGATCATATACAGACACCAACAATGGCCCCTGCCATTGCGCCAACCAAGATGATACAGCAGAGCTACAGTCGGTCCACACCTGTAAGAACCTTTTTCTTTCTAAACAGTGAAAAAAAGAAACACCTGAGGGAATGCAAAACTGGACTGCTAATGGGGAAAACATGGAAATACTATGGTTCAGGATAAAAACTGGTAGATAAATATTATTTATTTATTAGTTTTAAAACAGTGAAATTCACAGTTAAAATCACAGTCATAATAAAAAAAATATAGGTTCAAAAGAAAGAAAAAGAACTAAAACTAAAACAGAAAACCAACACACTAAATTAGAACACTGTACAGTAACTAAAACACTAAACATAACTTACCTCCCAAGTCAAACTGTAATGAAAGAAAAAAAAAGAAAGAAAAAAAGTGTTATTCTATCATCACAAATCCAACTACATAATCCTACGAAAATTACTAGTGACCATAGCCACAAATTATTGCATCGTTAGATTTCTTATTGCTCATAATGTCCGTAAATGGTTTCCAACCTTTAAAAAAAATCTTCAGTTGACTTATTCTAGAGCTGGAAGATTTCTTAGATATCAAGAAGCGAGTGAATGTTATCCTGGATCCCTGGTATCTTCTAAAGCACACTGCAAATGTTATTGGCTTAGATTTCCTTTAAAAGGGTCAAGCAGCTTTATTTGAAATTTTACTAAATTTATTTATTTATTAAACTGTTTTATCCCACACTTTATCATGGGATCTCAGTGCCACACATATATTCATTCATTTTTAAAATGTATTTATAACATTTACAATAAAGTATGAAATAATGTGTTAATTTGATTAGAAAGACACTAAATAAGAATATACCTCTTTTGAAAAAGAAATAAATGTGCACAACCAATTACAGAACTCAGTTTCCACTGCAGCAGAAAATCAGAGCCACCCCAAAAGTCTGCTTAGGTGAAAACAATTCTTTTGCTGGCTGATGGAAGGATAGTAGGGATAGATTAAACCTGGCTTTTTCTAGGAAGGAAGTTCAGAAAGATATGTGTGCACATTTTCAAGTTGCCTGTATGGTATCCCCAAGAATTTCATAGGGTTTTCTTAGGTAAGGAATATTTGGAAGTGATTTTGCCAGTTCCTTCCTCTGAAACACAGCCAATAGCACCTGGTATTCATTGGCAGCCTCCCATCCAACCCTTCTTGAATCTCCTGAGTCCACTCTCATGAAGGAAGGTTTTAAAAAAAAATCCTGAAAATACCATCTTCAATGGTCTTGTAGCTTGTTTGAATACCTGCCACTATTGTTGTCCTATATATTTCAGAATTGCTCTGTTTTTTTTAATAATCATTTTATTCAAATTCACATATAAAACAAACAATTATAACTGTCAGCTTAATTGAAATATTTCTGATCTTCCACACTGATCTAGATTTCATTATCAGTATTTTTTAACATGCTTAAAATATTGTGCTACATTTTACTGCTAATATTCCTTGTTGATTCTTGCATTTCTATCTCCATATTCCCGCTTCCTGATATATATCCTGTAGCCCCCTCATAATTTATCTTAAATCATGAATTACAGATTTCCATCTGATAGTACCCAGCAATTACCCGTTACAATTTGCCATTCTTTTTGTATCTCATTGTCTGATTTCCCTTTTAATCTCGGAGAGACCACGTCAGCATTTTTGTTTTCAATAAGTGTACCCCACCATTGTTCTATTGTGGGTATTTGCTGAGTTTGCCACATCTTTGCATATTCAATACGAGCTGTTGTTATCACATACAGTAATATTCTCCAATACTTCTTTATACCGGTACCTTCTAATATATCAGTCATATTTAACAAATACAATTCTGGTGTCTTAGCAAACTGAACTTTCATTAATGCACAAATTTTGTTATGTATTTCACTCCAGCATTTCTTAGTTTTTGGACATGTCCACCACATGTGATATACCGTACTGACCTCATTCTGACATTTCCAACAATGTCCAGTGCCTGTATTATAAATCTTTTTTAATTTGTCTGGTGTCATGTACCATTTATGAAATACCTTGTAATAGTTCTCTTTCAAATTCTGAGCTACAAATTTCTGTGTTTTTTTCCAGCTCTGCTCCCAAGACTCTGGTTGAATTGAATGTCCGATGTTTTGAGCCCATGAAATCATTGTTGCCTTTACTGTTTCTTCTTGCCTCTCCTGGTGTAGTATTTCTTGATGCATTTGGACTAGTAAATGAGGCGGATTTTCGAACAGCCATTTAATTACTCCAGTTTTCTCTTTTAGTTTAATTCCGTATGTTTTTATGTCCATCTGAAACCTTTCTGCTAACTGTCTGTAAGGGAACCAGCTTAATGTTATTCCCTCTTGTTCTAATTTTTCTCTTGTTTTAATCTTAAGATTGTTGGACGTTGATCTCTCAATTATATCATCATATTGGAACCATTTATCTGTATCTGTCCATCTGCCAAAAAAAGCCTCTTGTGGTGAGACCCAGGTGGGGAGCTGCCATATGTTTTTAGTTTTATAATCATCCCAAATTTTCAAAAGCGATTTTCTGATATAATGATGTGTTAAGTCTTTATCTATTTTTGCTTTATCATAAAACATATAGGCATGCCACCCCATCCTCAGGTCTGCTCCCTCCAATGCCAACATTCTCGTATCTTGTAGGTCTACCCAATCTTTTATCCACGTAAAAGCGGCTGCCTTATAGTATATTTGAAAGTCTGGTAGTCTCATTCCTCCTCTACTTTTTAGGTCTGTCATAGTATTCTATTTTATCCTAGGTTTTTTCCCTTGTCATATAAATTTGGTTAGTTCTCTCTTCCATTGTATGAAAGGTTTCATGTTTGTTATTATGGGAAGATTTTGGAACAAAAAGTTCATTTTTGGCAAAACATTCATCTTTATTGCAGCTATCTTCCCCATCATTGACAAAAGCATAGAAGTCCAACTTTCCAAGTCTTTTGTTATTTCTTTCCATTTTTTTTCATAATTATTTTGAAATAACTCATTGTTTCTTTTGGCTATCCAAATACCTAGATATTTTACCTTTTGTCCTCTGTTAAATCCTGTTTTTTGTACTAATTCCATCTCTCCTCTTTCAGTCATATTTTTGGTTAAGAAGACTGTTTTTTCCTTATTAACTTTAAAACCAGAGAATTCTCCATATTCTTGAACTGTAGTAATCAATTTTTCAATACATTTCCCTGAGTCATCCAATAATAAGACCAAATCGTCAGCGAAAGCTTTTAACTTGTATTGATATTTCTTAATTTGGACTCTTCTTATATCTTTATCTTCTCTTATAGCATTGTTAAGTATTTCCATTGTCATAATAAACAGCAGAGGAGACAAGGGACACCCTTGTCTCGTCCCTCTGTGCAGTTCTATCGTTCGTGTTCTTTCACCGTTTATGACCAATTGAGCTTGTTGTTGGCTATAAATTGCTTCAATCCATGCAACAAATTTTTCTTCTCCCTGAATCTGTTTAACCGCCGTCTTCATGAATGGCCAGCTGATCAAGTCAAAAGCTTTCTCTGCATCTACAAATATCATGGCCATTTTCCGTTCATTATGCTTTTCATAGTATTCAATTACACTTAAGACCGTTCTGATGTTATTTCTCAAAGATCTTTTTGGTAGAAAGCCATTCTGGTTCTCATCAATTACCTCTAAGAGCACTTTTCAAAGCCTCGCTGCTGGAATTGAAGCAAAAATCGTGTAGTCTGTGTTCAAAAGTGATATTGGTCTATAATTCTTTACGTCTCTCAGATCTCTTCCTTCTTTCAGGATCAGCACAACATTGGCTTCTTTCCAGGTATCTGGTATTCCTTCCTTTATTATTTCATTTATAGTACTTTGCAAAGGTATTGAAATCTCATGTTCCATAATCTTATAATATCTTGCAGTAAAGCTGTCGGGTCCTGGAGCTTTGTCGTTCTTCAGATTCCTACTAGCCTCAACTACTTCCATCATAGTAATAGATTTGTTCAAGATTGATCTTTGGTCTTCATTAAATCTCATTTTATTCATTTTCTCCAGATATTCTTCCACTTCTTGTTGTTTTTTCACCTTTGAGATCTTACTCATCAGCTTCACTTAGTAATTATAAAAAGCTTGTTTTATTCCCTCTTGTTTTGTATTTCTTTCTTCTCCTGTTCTAATCTCGGTTATGATATTTCTGGTCCTTCTTTTATGCAGCAAACCAGCCAAAAGTTTTGAAGGTTTATTAGCTTGTTCGAAGAAATTATATTTTGCTCTCCTTATCTGTTGCTCTATTTCTTCCAAATTAAGTTGATTTAATTCAGCTTGCTGTACCTTCATCTGTAATCTAATCTGTTTATCCAACGGATTTTTTCTCATCTGTTGTTCAGTTTCTTTCATCTTTTCCAAAATTCGCTGCTCAGTGTTTCTCTTTTCTTTTCTAATCTCTGCAGTCCATCTGATAAAGTTACCATGCATCACAGCTTTACTTGTAGTTGTTCTCTTTCCTCCTCTGGAGGAGGTAGCTGTTCGTGATCTTTCTCTCCTTCAGAGGTGTCTTTTTGTAAGTCTTTCTTCAATCTGTCCGTCATTTCTTTTGCTTTGTGTACTGAGTTAATCCTATATGTCTGCTGTTTATAAGTAAAGGACAAGCCTTCAACCTTTTCCCATCAATAATTGATCTGATGCTTTTGCAGAAGGTTAGCCAATGGTTTATATTCTTGTCTTTTCTTTAGGATTTGAAAAGGTATATCTTTAAAAATTCTGACATCTTTGTCTTCAATCTTCAGTAGTCCATCGTAGCTTCATTGTAATATTTTGTCTCTAACCATGGTCCACGTGAAAGTTATAATAATGTCTTTTGGTAATTTCCTCTCTCTTGCTACTCTGGAGGAAACTCTGAACATTCTGTCAATATATGTCTCCATCTTTTCTTCTTCAGTATCAATGAAATCTGCCAAAGCTGGTACAATTTTTTCTTACAAATTCTCTGCTGAAGCCTCTGGAACACTTTTAAATCGAAGACATCTTTCCCGATATCGTAACTCCTGCTGAGTAATTTGAAATTCATCTTCTTGTTGCTTCCCCTTCATCTCAGTCATCTCCTTTTCGACTTGTTTAACTTGTTGTTTTATCTCCTTTGTTTCTGTTTTTAACTTTGTCACATCCTTTGCTATATTTTCCAATTTCTTCCCCAGTTTGTCTATTTCTTGTTTCATGTCAGCTCTGATCTCTTTCCTTGTTTCTTTTATATCACTTCTTATGTCATCTTTCATACTTTTAAACTCTTCCATCATCTGTAACATGAAATCTTGAGGTTTCTGGGGTATATCCACTGATGTCCGTCTGGTTGTCTGGGAAGTTGTTGTTGTCGCCGCTACCGCCGCTCCTCTTCTTGTCTTTTGGTTCATTTTTTATTATTTGTAGTACCTAATACTGAATGCTTATTGTTTAGCTTAATCAATGTTCAATATAAAGTTCAATTCATTATACATATGTTTTTTACAGTTACCACATAACAATGCTTACTATTTATAACCTTGTAATTTTCAAATTCTTATAAAGTTCAAATTATTATATCTATAATTCCTTCGCATTAAATCCAAATTATTTCGTGTAAAACTCAATCACATATATCCTTAGCTTGAATTAATTACTTTAAATTGAAATTAGCACTACCCAGTCACTATACCAATGAAATAAAAATGAAAATAGCTGTATATATGTAAATTATGCAAATATCTTATGTATCAATTTATATATGTACAATTTATATAGATATATGGATTTATTCTATAAGATTGTATATAGCTAACTAAGAAAGACCACTTATATTGAAATCTAGTACATTGTATTCAATTCATTCAGCAAATTCATTCAATAAAATCATACAGTGAGTTCATTCAATAAAATCAGTGGGCTGTGCCTAGGCCCAATTCTTTCACTACCCCCTCCCAGTGAATGCTGTATCTCCTCTCTCTTCTGAAACTGTTCCCAGACCTTGACTGTGAGAACTTCTCCTCCGATGTTGATAACAGAAATCTGAGCTGCTCCGCTGCGTGGGGGCAAGAGTCTCTCTGTCTTTCCTGTCCTTCCAGCACAACCTCAAAAAACACTCCCTTGTGAATATTTTTAAATCCTCGAATTGTTCTCAAAAGCCAAACGGACAAAAAATAAAGAGAACAAACATAGTTACAAAGCAAAGTTCACAGTTTTAAAAATCATACCACAATCCAAATGTCACAGTCCCGAATTTCAATATTCAATGTTTCATTGTTCCTAGTTCAATGTTCAATGTTCAATAGTCCAAAAGGAAAAAAAATCCAAAAGGAAATACCGATGTCCTGTCTCGTCACGAAAAAAGCACTATAATCCACGAGACTCCAGTACTCCCGAAAACACAGATGTAGGGTCCCAAACAAACACAGACCAATTATGTACCAAAATTCCAAAATTCCAAGTCAGTTCAGTCAAAGCGGAGGGTAAGGAAAACCGAAAGGCAAAAACTTAGGTTTGAACCAAGGATAACCATGTTCTCAGTCTCTTCATACCAAGCAAAGACAAAAAAAGCACAAACTTCAATACTGTCTCTGTAACTCTCCGCTTATGCTCTTTTAATCAAAACAAGTCTCATCAAATGTCATTTACCATGTCTTCTTAGAAAAACCGCTAGTGAAATCCATTACGTTCTTAGTATACAGTTATCTTCAGAATGTTATAGTCTTTTAAAAAAAATAATTATCCACCATTTCATACTCACAGTCTGCTGGGTCACTTCATATTGCCACTCCTGTTCACCGCTGCTAGTTCCAAATTGTTGCAGTATCAACGGAATAAAAACTAGATCAAATGCTTACCGTCTCAAATCGTGTCTTCTTTTTTAAAAATACGGTTTCCCTGCTGGATCCGTCGTAGCCCTTCGGCCCCCCTGACGCCTCCCGCTCCTTCTTGTCAGAAGGAGCTCGGCACCAGTTACGGATCCCCCTTTGAGCAATCTTCCGCACCCCATTTACCGGGGGGGGGGGTGTCTAGCCGCTTATCCGATGGAAAAAAGCGGCTGGATTCCAGCAGGAGATAGCACGGAGTTGCGGAGCTCACTCCGTGCGACCTCTCACGCGCGCTATGCAACTGGAAGTCAGAATTGCTCTGTGTTTTTGTTAAGGAATAGCCTTTTTAACCCACAACTTATTGATGAAATAAAGGAATGTGTGCAGAATTGCCTTGTTCTTCACACAGTTGCATCTAATTCCTCTGATGAATTGCGAGGCACTGTGGCAGGCAGCTCCTCCTTCCAGTTGTCAGTCTGCTTTTTACTTCTGGACTGTAATAGTGGTCAGCTTCCAAGTGTGCTACAGAGTATGTAGGGAAGGGGGCAGGATAAATGGATGGAGAAGCTGGGACTGTTCATTCTCCAGCATCATCAAGGCATTAAAAGATCTGGCTCTTGGTAAAAGTTTGGTCAACTTCAGATGTATCTGTTCATGCAAATGAGTGCGAATGTGCTGTTTCTAGTGGCTATTAGTGTCTCTTTCTCAGTTGCCTTCCCCCGCCATGCAAAGGACAGTAAACAACACATACTGGTGGAGACTGCCTCACAATTTGATCAAGTAAAACTACTATAGAGTCTTTTGCACAAATGGGAAATTCAGTACAAGGGAGAATTCCTTTGAAAGCACCTGTATCCCAGAGGGATCATTATCACAATTTGCAATTCTCTTTTGCTGCCATGATTCTGAACTTCTTGGCAGGTGATTTTCAAGTTTTCATCACTTGTGTTGAAAGTCTCAGCTCCTCCTAGAACCCTCATCCAGTAGACAAGCAAACAGACAGACTTCTCTAATGTGGGGTATTTTTGACCTCAAGGGGAATTCTAATGTGAAGTTTAAAATGCATCACATCCAACTGAGTGCTTGTAGGTGAGGAATTAAGGGTATTCCAAAATTCCCAAACTTCCAAAGCCTTCATTTCCCCCCTCTGGAGCTCCCTCCTTCCCCTTCCCATGCAAAATGGAAGGGAAAAGGAGCTGGGGGAAAGCTCAGGTGAGTCTTCCCCCCTCTGGAGTTTCCTCCGCCATTCCTATGCATTTTGCCCTGGCACAGAGAACTCACACAAGCCATCTCCCCTGCTCCCCATTCCTTTACATTTTGCCTCGTCACAAGTTCTCCATGCTGGGGCAAAAAGGGGAGAAAAGGAAGGCTCACACACCCCTTTCTCTTCTGTTTTGCACTGGAGGGGGAAGGAGGGAGCTCCGGTGGCGGGGAAAGAAAGCTCGTGTGAGCTTTCCCCCACCCTCCATTCCCTTCTGGTTTGCCTGTGCACAAGTGCTTTGTGTTGGGGCAAAATGCATGGGAGTGGGAGGAGAAGGAAAAGGGGGGGGCATACACACTCATGAAAATTAAAATTCATGAACATCAAACCTGTGAATGTGGAGGGATAACTGCATACAATTATAACACTATGGTTCTGCTTGCCACAGCTGCATCCTGTAGAATCCTAAACCTTGTAGTTTGGTGAGGCACTAGAATATTCTGCCTGGAAATTCTAAACACTTGTCCCTAAAATGCAAATTTAACCAGTGGTGGTTTGAGCATTGGACTACAACCCTGGAGACCATGGGTGGCCTTGGATGTGTCACACAGTCTCAGCCCCAGAAAACCCTCTGATAGGGTCACCAAAAATTGGAAGTGAGCTGAAGGAATACAACAACAACAATCCAGGATCCCATAAGAAGGAGCCATGGAGTAATAATATTAAAGTGGAATTGTAGTGCTAAAATGGAATTATAGCATTGTAACTATAGTGTGACAGGACCCTGTCCTTGACATCCCTGGTTAAAAATACCAGATGTTTTTAGAAAAGATCTTTCTGTGCCTTACAGGTAACTGTCAGAGCAGATAACACTGAATATCCTGGCTTGGTTAAAGGAATTTGTCTTGCTCGCATGCTGTTAGTTTGTCTTGCTCGCCTGTGGTAGATCGAAAGAAGAAGAGCACTCTGTGTGTTGACTTGTGGATGCCAAGTTCTGTTGGCCACCGTGGGGGAGCAGTTGTGCCCACGCTGCTTACCAATTCCCATCAGTCTAAGCTAGGCTGGCCCATGGTGAGGCATTATGGGAGAATACTTTATCAACATTTGGAGGAGCACAGGTTTTCCAACAATTATAAACTTATAAAATTATAAACAATCTTAAGATGAAAACAAGGGAAAAACTAGAATGGGAGGGAATAAGACTGAGTTGTTTCCCTTACAGACAATTAATAGAAAGGTTTCATATGGACATAAAAACTTATGGAATTGAACTAAAAGAGAAAGTTGGAGTAATTAAATGGCTTTTTGAAAATCCGCCTCACCTTCTTGCTCAAATCCATCAAGAGATATTACAGCAGGAGAGACAAGAAGAAACAGTAAAGGAAACTATGATTTTATGGGCTCAAAATATTGGACATTTAATTCAATTAGAGTCTTGGGAGCAGAGTTGGAAAAAAACGCAGAAATTTACAGTAGCCCAGAATTTGAGAGAGAACTATTACAAATTATTTCACAGATGGTATATGACACCAGATAAACTGAAAAGGATTTATAATACAGGTACCGGACAGTACTGGAAATGTCAGAAGGGGGTCAGTACGATATATCATATGTGGTGGAGATGCTCAAAAGCTAAGAAGTATTGGAATGGAGTACATAATGTAATTTGTAAATTAGTGAAAGGCCAGTTTGCTAAGACACCTGAATTGTATTTGTTAAATATGACTGATATACTAGAGGGTATTGGTATTAAGAAGCATTGGAGAATATTATTGTACATGATAACAACAGTTCGTATTGAATATGCAAAGTTATGGAAAACTCAGCAAATACCCACAATAGAACAATGGTGGGCTACACTTATTGAAAATAAAAATGCGGACATGGTCTCCCAGAGATTAACGGGGAAATCAGACAACGAGATACAGAAAGAATGGCAAATTGTAACAGGTAGTTGCTGGGTTTTAACAGCTGGAAATACGTAATTCATGATTAAAGTTATATTACGTGGGGGCGAGAGGATATAAATCAAGAAGCGGAAGTATGAAGAATGAAATGTAAGAACTATCAGATAAACTAACAGTATAATGTTGTACAGTACCTAAAGCTTGTAGAAATCTGGAAAATGAAATCTAGATCAATGTGGAAGATCAGATATATTTCAATGAAGCTGACAATCAAATATGTATGTTTTATAATGAGAATTTTTGAATAAAATGATTTAAAAAAAACAATTATAAACTTATTAGAGGATTATTGGACAATGGACACTGCGTGGCTTACGCCAGCATATATTTGCATATGCTAGCACCACATTTTAAATAAATAAACTATTTGGAAGTAATGTAGATTAATTTATTGATTTATTGATACATTTATTAATTTATTGACATTATTAATTTATCAATGGTTATTTATTAATTTATAAAGGGATGTGCTAGTGAGAAAATGCTGTACCAGTCCCATTACTGAAATAATATAAGCTAAATGTTATAATTTGGTTTTGCATTCTATTAACTGTGCCTGTGTCAGGGATCCAATCCAAGATTATAATTTTAGTGCAGAAACTGTAGAGTGTATAGTAGGGGCTGATTTTGTTAGAAGAGAACAGATAAGAGTTTTTAGACAGATTTCTTCATACGTTTATTGGCATTCTGCTGGTGGCATATGCTGGCGTAAGCTCCCATTATGCCAGAGTCTATAGTTTTAAGTTTGTAAGAGAAGAACGCATTCCATACCCCCTTACACATTGACACCCCCCTGACCAACCCTGACTGATCTATCAGTGGTCGGTGAGGCTGAGAGTCCCAGGTATGATCCAACTGAAGTTTCGCAATAGGTGAAAAAAGAGAAAGAAGTAGTCTGGAAAGAGAACAGCTCTTCTTTATTCCCTGTTTGGTGCCCAGGGCCTTCCCTGCCCCTACTAGTCACTGATGGACCACAGGCAGGTATCTCAACACCATTAGCTGAGGTTGCACAGGGAGGCAGAAGAGGAAGTCTGCTTACATTAAAAAAAAATACAGATAAAAACAAATATTTAAAAAAATCAGTAAAAATGTATAAATAACTACTATTACAATGCAATTAAACTTCCAGTAAAAAAATTAAATCCAATTAAAAAAATGGAAGATAAAGATCAACAAGATTGCAAAAAGATCTTGCGATCTGTTGAAACGGAAAAACGTTCGCTTGGTTACGCCCTCTGTGCACAGAGGGAAGACTGAATTGTTCAATTAATTGTTTGCCTCAGATTTTTTCCCAAAAGGAGAGCAGTGCTCTAACTGGTGAAAATAGGATAGCTCATGCAGCAAGGGGACTACAACTCAGAAAAGATAACAAGATAGTAAAGGAATATCTAGCTACTCTAAATGAATTCAAATCTCCAGGGCTGGATGAGCTGCATCCATGAGCAGTAAAGGAACATGCAGATGTAATCTCACAGCCACTGTCAATAATCTTTGAAAATTCTTGCAAAAAAGTCCAAGCAGATTGGAAGAGAACAAATGTTGTCCCCAATCTTCAAAAATGGAAAAAAAAGAGGACCCAAGGAACTACCGACCAGTGAGCATGATGCTAATACCAGGAAAGGTTGTAGAACAAATTATTAAAACAGTCAGCTTAGGCGCACTGGGAAAGGAATGCTGTGATTACTATGAGGCAGCACGAATGACCATAGCTTCCAGATCAGGGAAGTGGTAGTCCCCCTCTATTCCGCTTTGCTTAGACCTCATCTGGAATACTGCGTCGAGTTCTGGGTACCACAGATTTGTCTATGAAGCAGTAATGAAAAAATAATGTAAGCTGATATTGGTTCCTGAATGATGCTTAAAAAAAATATGTCACAAGAGGCAGGAAGTTCATCATGAGTTCTTCTGATTACAGATTTCACAATTCTCTCAGATGTGAAAACTTCTCCTGCAGATGGAAGGGCAACTGAGACGGATTTTGATGTAGGATCATTCAAGACCAATCAAAGACACTGTGTTGTGTGGAGCAAAAGCTAGATGGCACATCCTCTTCCATGGTCAAAAGATGACCACACTGGCATTTGAATCTGCTTTCAATGCTGGCAGCAAACTTTTGTAAGCCATCTTGAGTCCTATGCTGAAAGAAAGCATATTAAATTAATAGCTAAATTAATAAATAGAACCTTCTACTGCACCTGAAGGCAGTAAACTAATTCAGCAGATGCAGGCCATGTAACAACCAGATGTGCCTTCAGAAACCTCCCTAACACTTCCCTCCACCTAAGTTCAGCTTCCCTAAACACAACAAAGACAACATTGTCTGGATTTTCTGTAACATTTTGCAAGGCAATTTTATACAATGAAAGAACCCTATTTTTAAAATTACTTTTCCCATATTGAAACAATCATACTCAAATTCCACAGATCTCTAAAATATGTCACTACGGTTTGACTTTGAAGATTTTCCAGCGTCTTCTGATTGTCCACACCAATAGTCTGAAGACTTATTCAGTAAAGACGTGTGTGTGTGTGTGTCTCTGTGTGTCTGTATGTGTGTGTGAGATTGCCCACACCAGGCACTGTACAATATCTGTATCATCTCCAATTTAATCAGTTTTTGATTTTGCAGTGACGGTGATCAGTGATGGCTGGTGTCTTTTGTTAGATGGGATGGATGATGAGACATAAATATTGAAATGGAAAGCCTGTTAGAGTCTTTATTCCGGTCATAGTGGAGGTGCCCATCTTAGGATGGCGAGTTTGAAAGAACCAAATTGCAGGCAGAAGATAAATTTCAAATTCTCAACAGGAGGAATGTTTATCAAGGAAATACAGTTGGTCCTCCACGTTCTTTAGGGTTGGGATGCAGGACCCCTGCAAAAGTGGAAACACCGCAAATATCAGAATGTGTGTGTCTATGGGAAGGAGGCAGAGGCATGGTGGACAGAGCATTCACCCAGGGCCCATATCAGGTCAGGGAAACGAAAGGGAAAGAGAGTGGGTTGGCATGGTGGCCCTGTGTTTCCTCTCTTGCCCATCTCCTCCCCTAGATATGTGTGTGTGAGAGGGCATTGGGAGAAGGTTTGTGGTTCTGAGAAACTGGGCTGTGATTTGTCTTTAGCTGGCCAGACAACCACTGGTGGGGGGGGGGAGGAAACACAAAACTGGTGGGAAAGTTTATCTGGAATTTTGGGGTTTGGGGTGAGCTGTAACTTAAGGACACCCAACTCCAAATCTCAGGTTCTCAGCTTGAGTATATTCCTGGACTCAGATTTGAACCTGGGTGCCCAGGATTTGGTGAAGGCCAGGGGTCTATTTGCACGGTTAAAATCAGTGCAGCAGCTGCGCCTGTTCCTTCCTCACTGTCTATGGTAACAAATAACTTCATTCCATCCCAGCTGGATTACTGTAACCCACCCTACACGGGGCTGGCTTTTGTAAGTGTTTGGAAACTTCAGCAGGTCCAAAATGCTGTGGCCAGACTGCTGAGTGGGGCAGGTCGTAGGGAGCATTTAACCCCACTGCTGAAACAGTTCCACCTGTTTCTGTGCAGAACTCAAATTGGTGGTTATGACCTTGCATGACTAGTGTCCAGATTATTTAAAAGACTGTATCTCCCTGTAGGAGCTGGCCTGAGGTCTGAGATTCTCGAGCGAGGGCTTTATTTCAGTGCCACCATCATCACACACTTATTTGGTGAAGACTTGGAAGAGAGCTTTCTCACCAGCTCTCTCAGACTGTGGAACTCCCTTCCACAGGAGAGCCAATGAGCCCCTCCTTGCTCTCTTTAACCAACAAGTTAAGACTTTCATTTCGGTTAGGCATCTGATTGTATGGTGGAAGAGTTTTAATAGTGGTGTGTTGTATTTTTATCCTGTTTGTTTTTAAATTATGCTGTACGTATATTTTAAACTGTTACCTTTTTCTTTTTAATAACATTGTTGTTGTTGTTGTTCAATTGTTCTTTTAATTTTCGTAATTTATATCTTAGTCAATTTGTACTTTAAATTTTGTAAGCCACCTTGGGTCCCTTGGTGGGAGAAAGGTGGGCTATAAATTGAATAAATAAGCAATTGGAGGAGGAGGAGCCTGGTCTGCATCTGATGGAATCTCTAGTCATTGAAATAAATGTATTGACTCTTAGTAGTTCATGTGGTAGAAGACTTTTCTCAAGGTTGCATTTCTGTATATGGTTCTCCATCCCTTTTCCACAGTGGGCCTGCTTTGTCACAGCTCAGACCCCGAAGGTGGATTCCTGACTGCCTCTGTATGTGTCTGTGCTTTCAAGCCCATCTGTTGACTTATGGAGAGCCCATGAATTTCACAGGGTCTCCTGAATCAATGTATCTTCCCTTTCCCCCATATGCTATTAAAGGTATTAATAATGTTAATAATCAGTCAACAACAACAACAACAACAATAATAATTTATATAATATAATAATATAATAATTAATAACTGTTACTAGTGTTCCGTTTGTCCTCTGAAAGCATATAGTCTTGGCTCTATTCTTTACTCTTCTTTGTCTTTTATTCCTCACATTGAGGCTATAGCAAAGTCATGTCACCTTTTCCTTTATAACATTGTCAAAATTGAACCTTTTCTTTCTGCTTCCTCTGCTAAGACCTTAGGTCTTACCTTGGTCATTTTCCATCTTGATTATTGCAATCTTCTTTTGACTCGTCTTCCATGATCTCACCTTAGTCCTTTGGTTTCCATTCAACCTTCTGTTGCTAAGATTATCTTTTTGGCCCATCATTTTAATCATGTTATCCCACTTTTGGTATGTCTTCATTGATTACCCATTCTTTCTAAGACTGAGTATAAGCTTCTTGTTTTAAACATTCAAAACCCTACACAAACCCCTCCCATCTTTCAGCCCTGATTTCTTTTTACCAACCTGCTCCAGGCCTGCACTCTAGAAACTCTAGGTTTCTTACTTAACCAAAGGTTTCCTTTTTCTAGGCTCGGCTTCATCCTTTTTATCACATGCTACTCCACACTCTTGGAGTTGTCTTCCTGAACATTTGCAGACTGCTACTTCTGTTGTTACTTTTAAATCAAAGTTAAAAACTTTCTTCTTTCCCAAAGGTTTTGAAATTTGAGTTTAATATTGTTTTATAATCTTGTATATTTTGATTATATGTATTTTTCAGTTTGCTTTGTATTACTTTGCATTTTCACCCCCGTATTCTATCTGGACGATTTGTTTTATAATTGTATTCTATAGTTTATGTTTCTATTATTCCTTATAATAAAAGATCTCCATCATTAAAACTGAACTTACCTACAAGTTTTGTAGGAACTCACTATACCTACAAGTTTTGCATTTCTATTGCTGTTTATGTTACAACCTGCTTATAAAGGTGTGTTCTAGGCCCTTCATTCCATATGTCTGATGAAGCAGACTTAAGTCTATGAAAACTTATGCTATGAGCTTCTTTCTCTCAGTTATTTTCAAAGGTGCTACAACATCTTTAGTCTAACTTTTGTTCATCGTAATTCCTGCACAATAAACACCACAACCAAATATGTATGTGTTAATGTATTTAGAGTATTTTTAACTTTTTAATATCAGCAACAAATTCAAAAAAATGCATGACATGGTTTTTAGTTAAAATAGATCACATAAAAATATGCAAAAATACAGTATAAACAATATAAATTTAAACCAAACATTGTAAAATACCAGTACAGAACAATGAAACGGTTCAATAAAACTACTAAAGGTCAGCAGAAAGCAATTCAATATCATAGTTATAAAACTGAGAACAGAAACAAACTGTTTAAGATTATATAAAGCCAACGACAAATAAAATAGGCTTTTTTTCAAAATGCTAAGCAACTTGCCTGGAGTAACATTGTGCAATGTTATGATTGTTTTCCAAAGTAAGGGCCATTTCCTATTATCACAATTATAGCACTATGATTCCACTTTAATTTCCATAGCTACATCCTACGGAATCCTGGGATTTGTTGGTCAGAGAGATGCTAGAGGCACTCTATGCCTGAGAGTTCTGATACCCGACCTAAACTGCAAATCCTGGAACTCCATAGGATGGAGCCGTGGCGGTTAAAGTGGGTTCACAGTGCTGTAATTGTATCCCGTAAAACGAAGAGTGGGAAGAAGGGTGGAATCCAATAACAGACAGGCCATTTTCTCTAAGAGAGATACTTCACTCTCTTCTTTAATATGCCCGTTTATGTTTCTTGCATATGTACTGCACGTACTTGCACAGACACTAACATCTTATTAAGTTGTATTCTAATTCCTGTACATTTGTACAGATTTTGAAAAGAAATGTGGAGTTCTCTATGTTAATAATCTAATTTTGCTTTAATTGTTCCCAAGGATAACATTGCTCACGTAATATATGATATCACAAGACAGTCTCTAAATTATATGGTTGTTGTGTACCTTCAAGTTGTTTGCTACTCATGGAGACGCTAAGGTGAATCTATCAGAGGGTTTTCTGGAACTGAGAGTAAGCCAGTGGGTTTCCATATTTGAGAGGGGAATCAAACCCTGGTCTCTAGGGTCACAGTCCAACGTTTAAACCACTACACCATGTTGGCTCTCTCTAAATAGTATACTAAGACTAAAAGATAAAATAAATAGATGATTCATAATTACACGAGCCAGCATGGTTTAGTAGTTTGAATATTGGAACAGGACACTAGGAGACCAGAGTTTGAATCCCCACTTGGACATGGGAACCCCTGGGTGACCTTGGGCAAATCACACTCTCTCAGCCTCAGAGGAAGGCAAAGGCAAACTGCCTCTGAACAAATTCTGCCAATAAAACTCTTTAGGATCGCCATAAATCAGAAATGACTTGAAGGCACACAGCAACAACAAATAATTACATCCAGGGCTTGGAAATAATTGGTTAAAAATTAATTTGTTAACCCGAACTTATTCAGTTTTCAAGAACAATTTTAAAAAATGCTATTCTGTTCCTCAAATGTTAAACTGACCTGGGGAGTGTGAAAGAAAAAAACTTGGTAATGCCAGGAGTTCCCCGAGAACGCTTCAGGATGGGGAAAACATCAGGTAGATCTCCCAAATAAAATTGCTTTTTACAGGAACAAAGTGTGGGACTTTCAGAGACATTGTTCTTGTCTGGAGAGGCTCTCTTTTCACCCTTTGGCATTAGGACAAAAAAACTCCTCCTGCACTAGGACCAAACTGAAGCTATTGTACTTAGGAAGCATCACGGAGGTATCACGATTCATTGAAAAGATGATAATGCGAAGGCAAAGTAGAAGGCTGTAGAAAAAAGAGGAAGAGTGCATTATCTGCAGATTGACTCAATCAAAGAAGCCATGCCCCAGATTTTTGCAAGAGCTGAGCATGGCAGTTGAGAAGGACTGGGACTCAGATCTCTCATTCATAAGCATTTTTATAAGCTGAGGTCAAGTTGACGGTGAATGACAATGTCACCAACAGGGTTTTGGCAGTGTACAGTGGCCCCTCCACATTTGTGGGGTTCGGGGTGCAGAACCCTTGCAAAAGTGGGGGGGAGCAAATAACCCCCCGTTCCCCTTCCTATTCTCTTCTGGGGCTCCCTCTTTCCCATTCCCATGCAAAATAGAAGCAAAAGGGGGTGGGAGAAGCCTTGTGTGAACCTTCCTTTCACACCTCCAGAGCTCCTCTTCCCATTCCTATGCATTTTGCCCCAACACAGAGAACTCACACGAGCCTTCCTCCACCCTCCCTTCCTTTCCATTTTGCACGGGAGTGAGAAGGGGGAAGATCTGGAGGGGAAACGGAAGGCTTGTGTGAGGCTTTTCCCACCCTCCATTCCTTCCGTTTTGCCTCGGCGTCAGTTCTCTGCTCTGGGGCAGGATGCATAGGGATGGGAGGGGGTGCTCTTGGGGGGGGGAGGCTCCTGTGAGCCTTTCAACCCAATTCCCTTCTGGTTGCCTTGGTATGTGTTCTCCTCACAGGGGCAAAATGCAGGGGAATGAGAGGAGAAGAATGGGCAAAGGGAAGGCACACGTGCTGTTTAATCAAATTTCCAAAGGTCAAACCTGGGAATGTGGAGGGAAGACTGTAGTTCGAAAAAGTAACTTTTCCAGGTTCTGCCCACATCCACCTGAGCAATACTGACAGAGATTGCGTTCCTGGTGCTACTAGAAGTAGTGCTGAAAGAGCGGTCTTTTCCCCACTGCCCACTGGAGGGCTGATGGCAGGGGACAGGATGCAGACTGGGCAGCGTGGACTCCGCCCAATGAAGTTTGCTCTACAAAGGAATCATTCTTGGTTGAAATGGTGTTTCTTCTAAGTAAATAAACATTTTCTTGTGTGCATAAGAAGTGCATACGTATTTAATGGGATCAAATATGAGATGCGGCTCAGATACAACACAAGATACGTGCACAAGATAAGATAAGCATATTGAACTGGAAAAGATATGACGTGTTGACATGATATGTGCCCAAGATATGACAATCCTATTTAAGTGGAAATAGACAGAAAGGCTTGAAACATAGTACTTTAAGATGTGTTCAAATGGCAGTTGAACGCAATGATGTTGTTAGAGTCTTTTCTTGACTTAAACTCATGAGCTGGATTGAGATTCCAATAAAAACAACGGCTGTTGATTGGTTCAGTTGACTCACAAGTTAGAAATGTTTCCCAGCCTCATTAGCTGTAAGCCCATAATTCAGCAGAGTGTTAGGGACAGTAAATAGGTGGGGATTGGTTCTTGCCTGCAATTTGTTCATAGTAACACTGTAAACGTAGTGTACATTGCATACATAATAACATCTCGTCAGGAAAAATGTGTCATTTAAAACTATTTGCAGATGTAGGTTGGCATCCTGTTAGTGACATAGGCAGGTATAAGTACACTTTATGCTGTTTACATCTCTCTTCTTTGATTGTGGTGGAGGTTAGCAGTCTCTTACACCCTTCCACAATGACCAGATCCATCCTGGTTCACCAGGTTCACTTCAGAGCCATCCTGGTTCACCTGATAATATATTTAGCAATCATTTAGGTGCACTACTGCAACAAGCTTCCCCTTATATTTCCACAAGTAAAATTGTAGAGACACTGGCCATAATCTTGTATCAGTTTATATTTAACTAAGTACTTAACTGTGAGTTGATAACAAGATTCCAGCCATTTTTAAACAATGTATTTAATGAAAGTTAATCATACAGGCAGGGAGAGCTTAGAGACAGGAAAGAAAGTTATTAAGCTTAAAACGTCTAATTCAATTTTGGTTATATTAGCATTGGAAGAAAAAACCGTTGTGTTTCTGTTGAATTACCATTCAAGTGTAAGTCAAATGCTTGTTCTAACCTTACCAGAATGGAGCTGAAAAATACCATCTATGATTTCACCACCCCTCCCCAGTCCCTGTTTTGAACTTTGTAGAGAAGGAAATAGTTGTCGAATTTTTGAAAACCCCATTTCTTATCCGCCCTGACAAAACTCTTCTCTTGCTTTCCATTACTCCTTCCCTAATGTTTTCTCCTTAACACCTCCACTTTCTTTAGAATACTGATGTGGATACCAGCAAAAGTCTTGGGGCCGAGAGCTCCAAATATTATTTTCCTGAGACATATGGGCAAGTCTAGTGTAGAACACAGGGGTATAATCTGGATATAAAGAAGTTCTTACTATTAATCTTTAATGTTACTGATGTTTGACTCTTAGGCCATCGCCCTGTGCCGGTACTTACCAGACTTCTTGGCTCCATGCTTGGGTCCAGGCTGGTCCCGAGCAGTGCGTGGCCGCCGCTCCACACTGCTCCGGGGATGAAAATGGCGGCTTCCAGTTGGTCGAGGCTCTCCACCAACTGCTGAAGCTTGCCAGCCTAAAGCCCGCCCCCAGCAGATCGCAGGCTCGCACTGGTGTGAGCCTGCAAATCTGCACTGGAGCACGGGCACAGAGTGGCACGCTCCGTGCTTTTGAAAGACCTATTTCAAGCGGTCTGTCAAAAGCACGCTGGACGACCACTTTGGGTCATTCCGGAGCAGGCTGAGGTGCGGAACTTCACTAAGTAGGTCCAACCCAGTCCGCTCCCTGATGCAGACGTCCTCCCTGGAGGGCGCTCTGCACCGTTTCTTTAAGCCCATGTGGAAATGGTCTTAGTTTATATTAACGGTATATTTTTATTTAAACACATTTAAACAAAAAGAGGAAGAAGGATCTAGGCATACCTGGAATGTTATGCCCCAGCTATGGTCTCCAAGAAGATTCAGAAACTATTTAATCACTATCAAAAAAAAAAAACCTGAGTCATTCTTTGCAAACAAAAGATGGCCACTGTATATACATGCAATTCTGCAGTTGTAAAAGTAAGACAGGAGTCTTGGTAAAGGCAAGAAATGCAAAGTATATTATGAGTCAGAGGACCTTTCTTCACAAAATTAAAAAAAAAAAGGTCAAAGGTAGAAAAAAAAATCTACCAGGCTGTTTTCAAAAGAGGGAAATGAGCAGGAGATTTTCTAAGTTTTTCCAAATGTCCTGAAGGATTTTAATTTCCTTAGATGAATACTAGCCTTTTGGTCATCCAAATGGATTTTTTAAGACTGAAAATGCTGAAGTGAGGATGAATATGGATTTTATTCCAGATTTTTATAGCAAGCATATTTTTCTTTACAAAGTGCTATTGCAGATATATCAGTAAGTCTAAGCTTGGCTGATCCATTTATAGAAAAAGCAACGGCCAGAACCCTTGGCTAATCCATTTACAGAAAAAGCAATGGCCAGAACACTTTCAGTGACACTTGCATAGTGCAACTTACACTCAGGTGTAAGTTGCACTATGCAGAGTGCCTTTTTTGAACAATTCAGAATGGATATACCCAGCTGATGGGGGTGGGAGAGGAGCTCTCCGTGTGGAACTGTTGCAGATGTGCAAGAAATCACCCAGAGTAGTGTATCAATGTGCATTTTGCATCGCATATTTTATCATAGAAGCATAGAATTGGAAGAGACCACAGGGGCCATCCAGTCCAACCTTCTGCTGTGCAGGAACGTACATCAAAGCATTCCCAATAGATGGCCATCCAGTCTCTGCCTAAAAATCTCCAAAGAAGGAGACTCCACCATACTCCGAGGCAGCATATTCCATTGCTGGACAGCTCTGACCATCAGGAAGTTCTTCCTCAGGTTCAGGTGGAATCTCCTTTCCTGCAGCTTACATCCATTGCTCCTTGTCCTAGTCTCCAGAGCAGCGGAAAACAAGCCCGCTCCCTCCTTGACATGACATCCCTTCAAATATTTAAACATGGCTATCATGTCCCCTTTTAACCTTCTCTTCTGCAGACTAAACGTACCCAGTTCCCTAAGCCGTTCCTCATAGGGCATGGCTTCCAGACCCTTCACCATTTTGGTCACCCTCCTCTGGACACGTTCCAGCTTGTCGATATCCTTCTTGAATTGAGGTGCCCAGAACTGGACACAGTATTCCAAATGAGATCTAACCAGTGCAGAATAGAGTGGTACCATAATCTCCCTTGATCTTGTGTATTGCCTCTGTGCATTGTACATTGTGCAATGAGGTGACAGCAAAGAGCATTTACTATTTTTCATTGGTTGCACCATGGAGGCATTTGGTAGAAGGACTGTGTTGAGGTATCATGAGAGCCAGCCTGATTGCATTTTGAGTGTTGGACTACAACCCTGGAGATCAGAGTCTGATTCTCCGCTTGACCACGGAAACTAACTAGGTGATCTTGGCTGTTTCACACACTCTCAGCCACCAGAAACCCCATGATAGGTTCACCTTAGGCTCCCTATAAGTGAGAAATAACTTGAAGGCACACAAGAAAGTGGTAGCGTATTGTAACTCCGCCAGCAGATATTTACACAATGTTGAAACAATGTAGGCTCTTTGCCAATGTGTGCTATATTGTGAAACTGAAATCTTCAGGAACGATCACCCCAGTCCCCCATAACCGATCTGAACACACATAAAGAATGATCCAGTGAAGAATTTTGTTATTCCCCAGGTACCTGAAAGACTACTCTGGCATGTGAAAATCAAGGTGTAACTCATTGTTCTCCCAGCAAAGAACTTTGTTCTCTGTCACAGGTGAACTTTTTTTCCTCATGTTCAGGTTTTCTGCAGCTTGTGCTCTGCCTTTGTGAATTACGATTAATCTAAATAGAAGATCCTTTTGATAGTAGATCTCTGCCGCAGTTAGATGATCAATGAATTGGCAAGGAGCTTTGCATTTATTGAGACTCTAAGGCTAGATCTTGGCATATTGGAACTTTTTGTTTTTACATTCAAGCTTTTTAATATTGCTGAATGTCTGAATTACTTGAGGATTCTCTTGGGGTGGAGTACCTTCTAAACTGTATTATGGTTTCTCATTAAATATGAGGCTTTTGTGTTCTTTGAGCTCTTTCAGTGTACTTGCCATAATACTGCAGACTTCATTAAATCAACAAACCAGAAGTGCAATTCCATTTCCTCCCTCATATCTCCAGACCTCTTGAGCATAAATTGAGCCTTCAGTTTTCTAGATTCTCTGGTTTGTTTTGCAGAACTTGTGTGATTTTGGATTGTCTATGATAACGCTCCGGGCTGTGCATTAGCATCTCCTTTTGATGTGGAGCATCTGTCATTTTGCATACTTTTGGTTTTGTGTTTTCTACTCCTTCCACAGGAAAAATAAAGATGAAATCCCAAAGTCACCGGGGTACATGAAATGGGGAAAGGCAGAAGAAGTGCCATCCCTTGGCAAGTGTGGATAGGGACAACAAATATTCTTCCATTTGAATGCCACAAGTTTCTTGAAGTATCATGGACCGTGATGAAGGGAAAAATGACATTTGAGATGCAAGTGAAATGGAAATGAGTGAAAAATGATTACTATTGGGCTATCCCCTTTGATCCATTATTTTGTCAGTGGGACCTTCAATTCTTGTCTGTTTCAAAGTTAAGTTAGTCATTTCTGGTCTAGAGGTTTCAGAGCTGTCTTCCAGTCTCCTTGTAGTTTGGATCTCAGTTTTTGAAAAGAAAGCCTTTAATATTATCTTCACTAGGAGCATCTTCAGTTCGTTATGTCCTTTAGGTTATTGTGAAACTGTTGGCAGCCTTTTATAGTTCAATGATATCTAACTAGGCTGCTGGGTGTCAAAATACTGTTTAATAGGCAAACTATCTGATGGTTTTGTTGGTGATCGCAGCAAAGATTCCTCTGTCACTTCACTCAAACAGGAGCTGGGGGAGACACAAGGAAAGGTCAGGTTAGATTAGATCTATAAGCCAGAATTTCCCCTCTCATGTCCAGTGTAGCACCTTTTGTGCACCTGTAGATTCTGCTATGTAACATCCCACACTAGTGAGCATTACAAAGATGTGTGGATGAGGAAGTGACAGTTCACCTGAGCATGCCAAAGCTTTAAGTGTTTTGTGGCAGACTGGAAGATTGGGTGGAGAAATGTTTTTCTAAAAAAACTCTATTTTCCATTAAACCTCTTCTTCATTTTGTTTAAGTTGTTGTTTGTCTTCCAGTCACTTCCAGCTTATGGCGACTGCATCACAGGGTTTTCTTGGTAAGAGATTTGCCTTTGCTCTGAGGCCGAGAGAATGTGACTCGCCCAAGGTCACCCAGTGGGTTTCCGTGGTACACTGGGGATTCAAACCCTGGTCTCCAACAATGTACTCCAACACTCAAGCCACTATACCGCTCTGGTTCCCATTTACTCTTAAGTGGTGCTACACAAATTTTTCAGTATGTTAAGCTAAAAATGCAGGGGAAATCATAAAAAACCTGGAGTAAAATAGATTCAACAGTTTGTCCAGATTTAGTTTCCCTGTTCTCACTTTGCACCGACAATAGAATTTCCTTCACTGCCTACAGACATGAGAGAAAGGAATTATTTCTCTCCGTGCTAACATATAAAATGAAACTCTACATATAGCCTGATGTACCGTGAGAGCCTCACTAACAGAAATGAACTGGCTTCTTTCAGTAGACACTGATGCCATGTGTTTCTTATTGAAAAAAGGCATTGGTGCATGGCTTCTAAAGAAAAAGACGCTCCTCTAATTCTTTGACCCTGTATAGACACTCTTTTACTGCATTAAAACTGGTGTATGCTTCAGTAGCAGCATGTCGGCTGTACCATTAAAATTTGCGTATCATCCCTCTTCTAACAACTAAGAGACTTCCTTTTTTCCTGCCTGGACTTTTGAGACTGAGCCTCTAAACAGGAACAGCAGTGTGTCCAGCTGACTAGTGAGAAACCCACGTGTCTGCGGTAGAACAAAGGCAGAATGAAAAGTACTTGGAGGTAAGCAACAAGTCCCAGTAATTCACCTGTAGAAAGCTTTGATGCGTACGTACTGCAACTGCCTCAGGGAGTAATATTTCTATGAACTGAATGCCAGTGTATTCTTCTGATGGAGATTTAATTCAGGGTAGGTTTTTCTAACTTTGGACTTTTACGCTAAAATGAAGCACCCAAAGAAAGCCTGATGGACGGGGTGTTTTTCCAGAATTCCTGTAAGGTCATATGGGAATCAGTGATGAATTTTGCTCAGAAATTCCACACAATTTTACTTTTATTCCATGCCTGTCTGTGCTCATCATATGGATTCTTTTTTCCCCTCAAAATTGCTCAGAATGTTTTTTTTTCTTCCCATAATAATTTGTACTCTCTTAAACTTGAACTGATAGGTTTTTCTGTTTAATATAAGAATATGGGAATTTTGGCATTGTGCAAGCAGGACAAATTCTGTGCGCAGTATGATTCACTGATATACCTTTCCCTAGCTAATAATTGTTGCCTATGTAACTAGATTATCCATCAGCTTAGATTCATTTATGTGTATGTCTGTGGCATAGTGGAAGCAAAACTCCCAATTTTGATGCATGGCAAGGCAGTCTCTTTGAGAAACAGTTGGTCCCCTAGGAAGCAAATACTCTCTGAATGAACTGTAAACCTTCAGCTTATTCTGAGAACCCTTGTACACCTCCCACTCAGACCCATGTTCAGGGTTCTGCAAGATAAGATCTCAGCAGTTTTTCTTCCTTAGACTATAAGTTTCTGGCACCTGTCTCAATCCATGCTTGTTCCCATTTTCTCTCCATTCCCTTCTGGGGATTGCAAATTATGCAAGAGGAAACTCCCTGCATATGTGCAAACATGCACATACACATTTTGTGTGTGTGTGTGTGTGTGTGTAATCTGTGAATTAGAAAAGAGAGAATCTTTGAATTAGAAAAAAGAAACATTGTATCTGTCATTGCAGTGTAATTCATAAAGATCTGTATGGTGCTCCAACTGCTGCCTAATTGCTATTTTTTTATTACATTTACCTCCTGCAACTTTGATTCCCATATGAGGGGCATACAAGGGGCACTTACCCGCCCCGCAACTTTCAGAGCAAATATCTATTAAAGGCAGTGCATCAGGTAGTTCAGCGGTTCTTAGTTAGAGTTGCCAGATTTTCAAAACAGCAATATGGAACAACTAAAATTCATGACATGCAGAGTTGATGGTCATGAAGTAGTTATTATGCTCCACCTCAATAACAAATGAAAGTATTGATTTCCATTAGCTTAGCCATATGTTTCTCTGTAAAATTAATATATTGTCCGCATTTGTATATTACAGGAGGCAGACAGTTTTCTCTTTACGTTTTTTTATCTTTTTTTTATTAATACAAACATTTTATCCGTACATATTCCACTGTTGCATTATGTTATTCAATTTGTTCCCTTACATAGAGAAATAGTATACATAAAAAAGAGATAAATTATTTATGTTCAGTTGTTTACCATTATAATCTTTTACCATGTATATTATAATGTACAAAACCCCTATTTCCCCATTTCCCTCTCTCCCACCCTATATTAAGCATATTTTATCTTTATCAATATTGTAATTTCTCCCTTCCTCCCTCCCTACCCATTTCCCCCTTTCCTTCCCTTCCCTCTACCCACTACCCTTTTTTTGTGCTTTCCTCAAGTCCAAACCATTTCCAAATGTTCTTACTGAACCTACAGTTTATGAAATATCCTTTTGTTATTGCATGTCTAGATTCCTCACTTTATACTTAGAGTTCCTAGTGTTGAAAGTTTTTTTTTGTCTGAATATACTTTTATCTAATTTTAATTATCTAAAACACATTACTGAGAGAAGTGGAATCTATTTTAGCTTCTGCACTGGGTATACAGTATTAATAACATGTATTAGAAGTATATATATTAGCTTATATGTATAACACATATTCTAGATATATTTACACATATATTTCAGTGTATTTTATTTTTTAAGCTTCTGTAGTACACTAAGTCTAAGAAGACAGCTTTCTAAAATTGGCAGCTGACCAAAAGAGGGCCTCCAAGACCTTGGACCTGTAGGGTAGCAGGTGTGTTTCAGATAACAACAGGACAAGACCGTCTATCTTGGCCTTGAATCTCCAGATGTAGAACCAGACTGTTAAGATAGTCTTCAGTGACAGGACAAGGCTGTCTGTAAGGAGTAAACTGATTGATAGGGACATACCAGAACGCGCTGATAAGAAACCTTGATAAGACACCTGCTGCTAAGATATCTTGAATGTAACATGAGAAACAAAGGCCCTTTCCACATGTGGGGGGGAAACGGGTGAAAACGCCAAAAAACGGAGCTTACTGGCAGCCAGGTAAGTCCGTCGTGACGCGGAACAGTGCGAGCTCGCTGCTCCGCAGTCCTCCGGCATTCCAAATGGCGGCTTCTGGTTGGTGGAGGCTCTCCACCAACTGGAGAAGCTCGCTAGCCTAAAGCCCACCCCCGGCAGATCTGCAGGCACGCACTTGCACACGCCTGCAAATCCGCGTCGGAGCCAGGCGACGGAGTGGCACGGGGCTGAGCGCTCCATGCTTTTTAAAAACCTCTCGAAAGAGGTTTTTAAAAAACACACCGTGCGGCTAGTTCCGGCCGCTCCTGAGTGGATTCTGGTGTGGAACTACAAAAAGTAGTCCACGCCAGTCCACTCTACAGTGCAGAAGACCTCCGTCAGAGGTCACTCAGCACCATTTCAGAAGCCCGGTGCGGAAATGGTCAAAGAGACATGAGGGGAAGACATGGGCAGCTCATGATCATTCCTTTTAAGGAAACTGTAAATAGTGGGGAGGGGGAAATGTAACTTCTTAGGCGATCCTGATAGGCTGTAACCTTTGGGGTCCTATGCAATGGGATCCCAGGGGAGGGAAAACCTGTGACGGGGACAGGAGATAAAATATGAGATGTTCAATACCGGGGGTGTCCTTCTCTCTGGGGAGCACCTGCTTCTGCAGAAACGTACTTTTAAATAAACATTAATGCTTCAGCCGATCCTGTGCTAAATTGTTTTATGAGTCTTTTCAGCTATTTCTCACAATTACCTAGCTAAATTCTATAATTCTTGCCCCCCTTAATTCAGAACTACTATAGTGAGACTGATCTCATTGTCTTTCTTCTTTGCGGTAATTACCTTCCTTTTACCCACTCTAGTTCCAGGATTTCCAGTTCCTTTCAAACTTTTGATTTGATGCTTCTTTCATCAAATTCGACAGCTTCTCCATTTCCAAAAGGTCTGCAACTTTTAATTTCCAGTCTTTCATCGAGGGTTCTTCTTTCCTTTTCCAACATTGCACATAACATAATCTTGCTGCTATAACCAAATACAATGTAATTTTCTTTTTTATTCTTCATTCTTCTTATCTACCAATTAGATTTAGCAAATATATTTCTGGGGACGTTTGATATTTTATATCCAGGATCTTTCTGACTGAATCATGTATTTTCTTCCAATATCTCTTTGCCAGTTGGCATGTCCACCACATGTGAAAATGTGTTCTGGTCACTTTCCCACATTTCACCACATTTCCAACACAAAGCCATCAGTTCTGTCTTCATGAAAGATCCACACCCCTCAAATGAGAGGGGTTTTTTAACATCTCATTCAGTCTATATGAAAGGAAAAGCTCTTCAACTCTTAAATAAGGGACATCCCTTAAAATAAGGTACACTTGCCAGCCCTAAAAGGGACAAGCTTTCTGACCCTCAAATAAGAGACATCCCTTATAACTAACTAAGGGGCACTTGACAACCCTATAGATAGTGACTTATGTATGCTGGTGGAACATAGTAACAGTTGAGAGAGGATGCAAAGATTTGACAACAATAACTTAGTGTTCCTTCTTCTTTAATCCCCACCTTCTCCTGCAATTGTGATGTGATATCTCCTACTGATCCTATTTGCCATGGATTACCATCTTCAAGCTTTTTGGTATACTAGTAGAAAATTTGGGCAGTTAATGTTTCTCCAAATACCTTGTCCTTCTTGTCCACAAATTTACCATAAATGATAAAATATAATAACAGAATGCTTGTAAACACACAAAGTCCTTCTCAGAGGAAAAAGTAGCCTTTCCCCCACTGTTCTGTTGGGACTCAAATTCTTTGACAGAGTAGTAGCGTTGGCAATAAACTCTGGAGAAAACGTTAGGGCACCAAGCCTTACACTGTCAGGACACCAACCCTGAAGACTGGGCGACAACCCAGAAAATGATCAGCGCACCAACCCTGAGAACTGTTGGGCAACAACCCAGGAAAAATGGTCCGAGCACCAACCCTGCCAACTGTGAGGGAAAACTGTCAGGGCATCAACCCTGAAAAATGTTTGGGCAATAACCCAGAGAAACGGTCAGAGCACCAACCCTGAAACCTGTTAGAAACTGTTAGGAAAAAACCCCCCACACAGAGCCAGACCTAAAGTATGAGGTCAGCACAGACTACCTCGGGTAGTCTACGTGATTGTGGGAGAGCTCTGAGTCAGCCCGGAAAGATCCCCAACTTGGAATCCCTCGGCAAGAAAACAGTCCAAACTACCTCTTACATGACCAAAGGGAAGAACATTTTATTGAAAGAAGAGAAAGGTTCAATAGGTTTGGGACGACAGTGATCTCATAAATCATACAGCGCATGTGCAAGAATATTTGCTTTCCCAGGACTAAAATTCTGATACCTGGTTGATAATACAGTAACTTCTGGTTAACAATCAACAACGAACCTTGATTCACACATGTATTCATTCAGCAATGAAGGGTAAGCAATATTGTTACAGAAAGTGCCATGGAATCGATGCTGAGAACCTAGGAATTTGCTAAGTAATGTCAGCATAATTTCAAGTAGACCATGGGGCTAACAACAGGAACAACCTTTAAAGTCAACTAGAATTCAAAATGGAGGACTTTAGTTAAACAAACACGAAAAGATAGTTTCTTTAGCATAGACTTTAAGCAGGCAATACCTTCTATGAATTACACTGTCCAGGGTGCTAAATCTCCTAACAGCCCTGCAGAGTAGACCAGGGAAAAAGATGGGAAACACCGTCTATTTTGTCTGTACTCTTTTACTGCTAACAGTAGAATGTAAAATTTGAAAGTTGAACAACACTGAGTTAGTGTATTTCATAATAGGATTATTACTATCATTATTTATCGACATTTATACTGTTGTATGTAGAGACAGTGTGATGTAGTGGTCTGAACACTGGACTATGAAAATATAGCAAATAGCAAATTTAATTTTTCCAATTTAACATTCCAAATTCTGGTTCAGAGCATGTGATACCTCTCTTCTATGTCCAGTAAGATATCGTGGATAGACTGTTGGACTTGTACTTGGAAGAGCCTTATTCAAGTTACCCCTGAACAGTTATACTCATGGGTCACTTTGGGCGTGTTACTCTTTCAGACTGGTCTACCTCATAGCATTGTTGTGAGGACAAAGAGGAAAGGAAGAGAATGATTTATGCCATCTTGTGTAACCTGGACGTAAGGGGATATAGTAATCGAACGGGCTGCAGTTGGCACATCTGGAGGTTTCAGTGAAAAACGGAAGTAGATTATGCAAATAGATTTACACACCCATTTTTCAAATACAGGAGCCTTCTCAAAGCCTGGAAATATTTTAGAGAGATGCTTTTTGCTGAAAAGTTGACCAATCAACATTTAAAAAAAAAATATCTTGAGAGCCCTAATGCTAATGGGGATTTCATTCCAAAGCAGCTGACTTTTCATTTATTCATGTTTGTTTTGATTGTAAAAGTAAAATCTTGATCATGCCAAATACTTTAAATGTTTAACTTAACTTTGCTCCAGGCAAACTGCAGTGTACTGGCATTAACAGCTGTTTCACAAATATCTGGCTGTATAAAGCAAGAACTTCAGGCCAGTGTGTAGCTCAGCACAGCAGTCTGCTCCTTCAAATACGTTTGCGTAAATGGCCTTTGGACCTCTTGGCTCATATAATATAACCTATACATGTTTTTAATATATCCCTTAAAACTTTCATGATGTTTGCATTACAGCTGCTTCTGGGCTGTGAAAAACACACAAACACACAAAATCCTTTAGCATTTCCTATGCAAGTTAATTTATGCAATTCTTTAAAACAGTAGCAGGCCACACAGTTCTTGTAAGACAGGGTGGAACTTGGCCATTTACCTGCAATGAAAATTCAGTCAGTCTCTTACCCTGTGTACTGGGGGTCCCAGGAGGGACACCAAAATGTGCTCAACTAAAGGTAGGGAAAATTAGCTCAGAGCACTGCTTAGCGTTACGAGAGGCAGAGTAACGTAGCGAGATCTTGAACCCTATGTCTACGGGGTCGGGTCGAGTCAAGGAGAACACAGAAGTTGAAATAATAAATGATGTTTTATTAAATACACAGCAAAACAGTGTATGAGACACACTCATACAAGATAACTAAAGAAAATAAAGGTTGGAGTGATATAGAGGGATTTGTAGAGGGATTGCTGGTTTGGGTGATACTTCACCTGTCTTGAAGCCCAGAAAAATAGAGAGCGAGGCTGGGTGTGATGTAGCTCAGCACGTGGAGCTGAAGGGAGGCTCGCCAAGCAAAGTGGCAGCAAGGCGGGATGAAACTCAGAAGAGTTCCGAGGAAGGTCTCGGAATCAAGGGTTTTTATAAGGAGAATTGTGACTTCAGGCTATGCCATACTTGGGGGAAAACAATAGATTTGGAGTTGGAGACAAAGCCTCCGAAAGGTCAGAATCTGAATGATTGAGTTATCGTAGCAGTTCTCAATAGAGTAGCCAGTATGCAAATGCAAAGTACTTGGGTATTGTATAGGTTACCCATCAAGCTGCCATCACGGGGCAGAGGCTCTTTTGTAAGTAGCGTGCATACTTAATTAGAATACTTGCCTGGAGGTCTCCTAAAGCAGTGAGTCAGCTATTTCTGGCCTGCCTGTATTGTAGTTTGAATATTATGGCTATTAAAGGCCGAGCTTGTTTATGTGCTTGTCCGGTGGCCTCGCAAGCACGTGGAGAGGAATAGAGAAGTGAAACCGAATTATGATATCAAGAGGATATCTTTAATATCCTCAAAGCTCGAACTAGCCAGGGCAGTAACAAGTCCTCCATATTTGCAGGTTTAACCTTCATGGATTTGGTTATTTGCAAATTTCTTCAACCCCTGCCCCTCCACCTCAAGCACTTCTTTTCTTGGGGAAACCTTCTCTCTCAGCAGATCTGATCAGGCTACACAGCCTTTTAAAAACCCATCTCTAGTCCTTCTCCTTCTCCTTCTCCACCACCTGCTGTTTGCCAGCTAAGGACGGATCACACTCTGGTTTCTCACCACCACGAACTCTCTTCCAATGCCCCCCACACACCCAAGCAAGGAGATGGGTCAGAGAATGAAGGAACAGGGCCACCATACTGACCCACCCCTTCCCCTCTCCTTTCTCTGACCTGGTTTGGACCCCGGGTGCCTGTTCTCCCCACCATGACCCCTTCCCACAGCCACACACACGCATTTTGATACTTTCAGTTTTTCTACTTTTTGTGAGGTCCTGCATCCCTAATCTTAGTGAATAGGGAGAACCGGCTCTACACTATAATTATTCTATCCAATAACAAGAATACCTTAGGAGTGCAGGAAAACAAGACACATACACACGTGTAGTATGAGTAAAGACATAGATCAGGATGCTTCTGGATGTAATGTTTTATAGCAATTGGTTTTCTGATTCATAATACCTGGCATTCAAGATGTACATGGGGATTCTGTTAATCCCCCCGTGGTGCTGATTGTTGCTGGGACAAAGAGATGAGGGAAGAAAAACTCTGCTTCTTATAAGACCAAATTCCTGTATTCCAGTACTGGAAGAACAACTGTTCAGAAACCTTCCTGGGACAATTCTGAATAATGGAAGCCTACGTATACTATGAGCAACAGAGTTGTTTTAGAAATGTTTAATTTAGCTTATGCGTTAGCTTATGCATTACTCTTCAAGGAGTCACAGGATTATTTGTCATTTTATATAATTGTCCTGTAACATTGTTTTTTATTCCTCACTAGCGTATCTACCTGGTGTTGCCTGGGATTTTATTTTCTCATTGGTAATACTTGTTAGAAATACCCTAGGAATTACCTTACCTTACAGTAGGAATTAAATGTGGTTGAAACACACAGATTTGAGATCCTATGGCCATTTCTGCACCGGGTGAGGGAATCGCCCCATGAAGCTACTTACCGGACTTTAAGGCACCCTGGTCCGGTCCACGCCACTCCGGAGCAGTGCGTGCTCGTCGCTCCTCACTGCTCCAGTGTCGAAAATGTCGGCTTCTGGTTGGTCGAGGGTCTCGACCAACTCGCCAGCCTAAAGCCCGCTCCTGGCAGATCGCAGGCTCACACCAATGTGAGCCTGCAAATCAGCATAAGGGAGCAAGCTCGCAGTGGCGCGCTCCGTGCTTTTGAAAGACCTGTTTTTAGTGGTCTTTCAAAAGCACGCTGGACAACCACTTGGGGTCGTTCCGGAGCAGGCTGGGGTGTGGATCTACGTTAAGTAGGTCCGACCCAGTCCACTCTCAGGTGCAGACGTCCTCCCTGGAGGACACTCTGCCCCGTTTTAAAAACCCTGTGTGAAAATGGCCTATGTCTCTAATTCCCCAAATTGTCTTGTCCAGTACCTGTAACTTTTCCCCATATTCCCCAATCCAATCTCTATTCAGAGTTGTTAACATACAGAGGTTTGGTTTCTGAGGGAATACACTACCCTCCTTCTTACTGCTAGGCCTCATCTCCATAGTGGCCAGCCTATTCTCTGGCTAAAAATTCTAAGGGCTCCTCCCTAAACTGTCAACCCCAGTATTCCATAGACTCTTCCCAGGCAGCCAATCATATGAGGTCTTCTTGCCTCACACAGCCAATCATAAGAGGTCTTCGCCTGCCTGACACAGACAAACTCACAAACTTTGACTTTTATATATTAGATATACTACAGTAGCAGCTGGTGACTCCCGCATCAGTTGAACAGTGAGTCCTCTCTGACATCACTCTGGATTTTTAAGGAGTTATCCAAGGTGATGAATCTGTTTTAGGGGTCGGTTTCAGCATCTTGAATAACTCGTTTAGCATTCAGACTTAAAGTCAGAGCAGATTCACCAGCCTATTGACATGAAAGCCACCAGCAGCCTCTGATGCAATACTTAATTACCTTGCAATAACTATTCACACTTCCCATGTTCCTATTGCAGGGGTGAATCATAGTTTCAAGGAAAGGCTATTGGAGGTGTATTTGACCATTTTTTTTCTACCCATGATAACTACAATATTAGAACCTGGGCATAGGTAGTATAAAAGGATGTACATTAATAACAAGGAGAGTATTTATTTGCAGGACATCTCAACCAGGCTGATGCGTTCATAAATGTTATTATTCCTGGCATACATCTTAATAATATGGGGTACACTCTGCAGTGATAATTAATGTCAATCGTGCAATGCTTGTTCAGAGGCAGATCTTGGAAAACAACTTCCCTTCTAGTCAATTTGAATCCTAAGGATTAGCAATCAAGAAATCTTTGGTACCAGGGCAAGGACTCTGTGGCCCTCCAGATGTTGCAGATCTTCAGCCTCTATCAGCCTCAGTCAGCACAGGATGAGAGTCAGGGATGACGGCAGCTTCAATCCAACAATATTTGAAGAGTCCCAGGTTTCCCAGCCCTGCACTACCAGTTTTCTGTCTTTGGGCATAACTAGCTGAAACAGAAGCTTGCTGTTTTCCGGTTTGATGGGTCAAACTTGCACACCAAGGGAGAAGCCTTTCCAACAGGCGGATACACTCATAAGTGAGCCCCTTTGAACTCTTTGTAAATGTGGGTTGTCGGTGCATGAAAAGAAATCCGTCACTCCTGGAACACCGAGAAGTAGGAAAAAGAAAAATGGGGAAGGCAGTGTAAACACAGAAGACGCTACCATACCTGGCTGAGGCAGTGCCTGTTCAGAAGCCTTGCCTTCACCCCACACTCTTAGCCTTAGCCTTCTTTAATTTCCTTCACCCTGAAAGTAAACTCTCTGGAATCTACTTAATTTCTGGTTTTCATTCTATTTCCCCCCCTTAAGTTAACAATGCCCTTTCTTAAAGATCTCTCTGCACATTTAGAACAAGTCCCTTCATCATGCTCAGGTTTCCCAGCTGTACAGCTGTTCACAGATAGCAAATGGGCCCTTTATGCTTCTCAGAGATATCTAATGAAGCATTTTTAAAATCGCAGAACAGATCTTTTGTTGCCACAAAGTTGAATGAAATGAATAATTCCTACATCACTAATATGCATATGTCCCCTCAGGCATAAAGACAGAATCATGCAGGCTTATATGTGATAAAATCACTAAAAATTATTTTTGAGGTGGAACTTGATATTGGAAGCTAGCCTTGTAAACTCAGAGCAAAAATGACTGAGTCAACAGTAGGCCAAGCAAAACTTCCTTCACAGTTATTCTAGGATTCACAATACGTAATCTCTCATGCTAGGGACTCTCTAAATATCTACATGTTTTCATCACTTGAAGACTGCACTGAACAGAGGGCTGTTTGAAACAGTTCTAAGATATTTCTGGGAGCTTTATTTTTTGTTTCAGACTGCAAAGTAGGTGAACCAATAACCATGAGTCATACAGAGCTTGGAAATGTTATATTTTGCACTATAACTTTTGCCCATAGTTGAAAAGGTAGTTTCAAGGCTGATCATTCAGCACATAGAAAGGCAAGCCCAGAAACCTTGGAAGTCTCTATATTTATGCTCTTAGGGCTGCAATCTCTATATTGATGCTTTTAGGGCTGCAATCCCATGGTTTAGAATTAAGCACCACTGAACCACATGTACACATGACTGTACTGTGTGCTAAGACGGTTCCAGCCGCATCAGAATGGAGTGAACGATCTTAGCTGCACAGAGAGAAATACCAAGCCTTTGGGTCTCTAATTTGTTGAAAACAACAGGGTTGAAAACTCTCTCTCACAGAAGATTCCTTTTGTTATAAGTACAGTAGCATGGACTCTTGTATTAATATACACAGTGCGCCATGAAGCCATCGTCTTTGTTCACACCTCTGCTAATGTACTGTAATTTGTGAATATAATTCAATTCAGTGGTTTCTCTTTGTATCCTTCCTTTGTAATTGATTTGTTCAAGGAGCGCAACCTGTAAATCTCTCACTGTGTGTCCAAGAATGTTGAAATCTTCTGCAACTGGTTTTTTGGCATTGCCATTCCTAATGTCAGATTTGTGTTCATTAATGCTCTTGTGTAGAGATTGTCCTGTTTGTCCAATGTAGAGTGTCGAGGGACAATGTTGGGATAGGATGGGGTTGTGTGGGAGGGCTTGGCTGTAAACAACATATTTGGTAGTGGGTGGAAATCGCAGGCATGTAAATATGAGTAGCAATCAGTGGGTTTTTGATAAGGTTTCGTGCTTAGAGGTCCGTTGTGCAGTTACCAGTGGTGTCAAGAAAGTGAATTTGTCGTGTGGATTGTTGTGTGGATTTCTCTTTATTTTTTTTTATTATTATTATAAAGAAAAAGGAACAATACATAACAGGATAAAACAAAAACACCACGTGAATGACAGAAAGGTGAAAAAGAAAAAAATTACAACACAAATAGCTTACATTACTATTTCTCTCCGGATCTGTTATCATCATATACTTATTCAACATATTACATATCATATTGATTATACATTTTTATTTCATGTATCTAACTCTCATTCTCCTTGTATTCATTATTGCTATAGTAATTTTGTTCTTAAATCTATTTTTTTCAACTATATTTAACCTATTGCTAATACTATAGATGATACTGTTATTAACCATAAACCCTAACTCTAAATATGAAGCCATCCCCAGAGCCAATTATATTCCAGCTTACTCTGCTTTCTAAAATTGTAATTCTTCTTGTGGAGGTGTGACACTTCCCTCTTTTGTTAAAGCCTTTTCCACAAATATTTTCCATATTGCTTCAAAGTTATTCCTTTTCATTATTCCTTTTTTGGTCTTAATTCGACATGTTAACTTATCATTGATCACAATTTTCCACACTTCTTTGTACCAATCCTTTATTTGAAAATCTTCTTGAGTTTTCCATTTTCTCGATATAATTCACCTTGCTACAGTTAATAAATTTGTAATTAACTCCTTCATTGTCTGGGTACAATTAACCTTATCAAATATAGATAATAATGCTGTACTCGGACATATTTGTAAATCAATTCCTGTTATCTCTTTTATCTCTTTAAACACCATTTGCCAAAATTTCTGTACAGCTTCACAATTCTACCACATATGAATATATGTGCAACCCCTCCAACATAACCTTGAATGATTCTTGTCTATGTGGTTTAACTTTACTGGTGTTAGGTACTGTTACCCTGAAAATCTGGGGGTCCCAGAGGGACACCTCGACATGCTACAAGCGATGGGGAAAGTAAGCTCAATGGAGCACGAGCAATAGCAGTGCAAGAGGCAGGGTAACCTAGTGAGATCTTTTACCCAGTTTTAACGGGGTCAGGCCCAATCAGAAATCACACAAAAATGTCCAATGAATGACTTTATTAAACAGTAATAGATCTCATCAACGCAAACACTCACACACACCCAAGGGCTAAAGAGAAATAAAGAGTGGAAATAAGATAGAGGGATTGTTGAAGGATTCATAGTTTGGGTGATACTGCACCTTTTCCTGAAGTCCTTGGTCCGAGAAGCAGTGAAAGAAAAGGAACTCAGCGGAGAGACACTGAGGGGATCACGCGGCTATCGGGAGGAGGAACGGTCAGTTGGTATGACCGGGAGGCATCCAAAGAACTAGTCAAAAACGGAGACTATTTGTAGGAACGATTTACCTTGAGGGCAAATCCTCTCCCGGGGAGAACAAAGGTGACAGCAACGGAGAACAACTTCACACCGGCACCTTCTTTGATATTGGAAGATGACAAGGTGTTATCCAAGTGTCAGGATCTTCTGCCGCTTTGGGTTGCAGTGTGAGTTTGTGTAGATGGATTTTGCCTGATAAGATTTTATTGCTTCCAGTGCCCAACTTTGTGGGAAAACTCTTAATCCCTTCAAGTTGGCTCCTTAAAGGCTGATGATCTTTTGTCCACCATGGGTTGGCACAGCTTGAGGTCTCCTGTGGCTAAGTGACTGGGGAATTTACTGGCCTGGCCTTGTTCTTTCGATTGTATGCCCGTTGTTGCCTACGTGCTCATCTGGGTGACCTCTCTGGTGGGTTAGATTAATTTTATATCAGAGTTGGAGACCCCGGGACAGGGTTTAGCAAGGGGGCAACAGTAGCATCTCCAAACCAATTTATAATCATTCTTTTTTTATCCTTATGGATAATTTTTTTAAATGACGCTGATTCCAAATTTCCCCCCAGTCTTGAATGTCAATTTTTTGTACTGATTTTTCCTCCCATATTTTTCTAAGATATTCATCTTCCTCTTCATCTTTTGACAATATTTTATATATTTCTCTTTTGGTACCCTTCAATATTTCATTTTCTTCCATATCATCTCTTTGCTTAATCATTTGTTCAAATTTAGTGTATTCTCTAAAAGCTTTATTATTGCTTTTCCAATTCCTCCTCCACTGCTCCAGCTGAATACAATTAAGCCATGACATCTTAGTACGCTACAATCTCTCCTTTATTCTATCTTTATTCATTATTATGTTCATCCAATCTTTTCACTTAGATATTCCCTGCTTTTTTAAATTCCTTCTCTAATTCATCGCTCAAATTTATTGGAAATTTTTCAATCAACACTGCTGGAGTTAAGAGTGAGGTGGCTGGCATTAGTTTTGCCTTGTTTTTCTTCCAAATTTCTAACATATTCTTTAAAAGGGGGCTTTCTATTTTTTCTATTTCTCTCTTGACCAGATTCCAAAAAAAGATATTCCCTAATCTCCTCTCAATTTCTATTGTTTCCATCTCTAATGATTCTAAATTCCCTTTTCCTGAGACTCCATCTATAATATATCTCAACTGATTTGCACTATGATACCATTTTAAGTTTGGGAGGCCCAGTCCGCCTTCTTTTTGGGATCTGTACCAAAATTTCTTATTGATCCTCACTTTCTTATCCCCATTACAAAAATTGTTCAATAATAACTACCAATTTTTCAATTCTATTTCTGATACTTTTATTGGTAACATACTAAAAAAAATTAATCTTAGGTAATATTTTCATTTTTACTAATGCAATTCTTCCAAACCATGATAACTTAATATTTTTATATTCCTCTAATTTTCCATTTCACTTCTTGTCTTAATTTATTATAATTTTTCTCCTCTAATCTTTGTAAATTTTTTGCAATGTTTATTCCTAAATATGTAATTATTTCTTTTATTTTAATGTCTATTTTTCTTTCCTTTAAAAAGTCTTGCTCTTCTGTCTTAGTATAGTTAAACAACATTAGCTCTGATTTTGCCCAGTTTATTTGTAACCCTGTCATTTCCCCAAATTCTTTTAATTGTTCATTTACTCTGTCCATTTTCTTTATCGGATCTTGGATTGGATTTCTCTTTATGAATTATGTTTCCTTGCAAGTGAGTGAAGGGTTGGGACCCCCTCAGAGTGTCTTCTAGCTGTGCTGTCTGTTAGAGCGGAATGAAGAAAAAGCCTTATGGCATACTAAGAGATAATAAATTTATTGTAACATAAGCAAAAGTATATGGATCCCCATAAACAGGTGCATGAAGTATTATTCTCTGCAACATGACGTATTATTCTCCATACACATGGATAAAATGAGGGGGGGATTAAATAAAAGAGGCGAATGGGAGTCGAATACGAAGGAAAAAACCCGAACATCTGGGGCATATAAAAGACTACTGTTTGTTGTAACATAATGATATATTATGATGTCTTTCATATAGAAGATAAGCACAGTGGTCATGCGCAAGAACCCAAGCTTCCTTGTTTTACCATGCTCGTATAATGCCTGCAATGGTAGAAAAACAGAAACCTAAAGTAACGAAGTTATACTGCAGTAATAAAATCTAACCCATTGCTGTCATTATGGAGTCCCCATCGGCAATTCCCTAGAGTTCCTTGAAGAATGGTGAATCATCCCTTCCTGGGAATCCGATCTTCTTGTTTTGCTTTTGTTGCCTGCATCTCAGTGTCCATTTATTCACTTATGCATTTTTATATTTCTTTGTTCATTTTCAGACAAACAAATTTTGATCTGATATGGTTGTCCTCTGTAGATATCGGAGGGCAAAAGGACATTGTTGCTCAGCAGTAGCCTTTAATTGGTTTTAATTATGATTTCATTCTTTAATCTGTATTTTAACTGACTTGTTTTGACCATTAGTTTTAACGCAAAATCAGGATGATTTATAAACAAAGAAATAGGCAGGAAGTGAGCAAATTGGGGTGAGGTGGTGAAAGAGTTATGAGAATTCTCTATGGGAAGCCATGACAATTTGTGGTATTGCATTAGAACAGGCCAACTATTATCTTGATTCTTTTGCAGGTATATTAATCAATTTGCATGGTTCACCCTTTGGCTGGGAGTTGTTGCCATGATAGGATTTGTACAACATCGTATTTTAAAAGCCACCAAGTAAGTTAATCTTCTAAAATGACTATACCAGGACAACTACGACTGGAGAATTCAAGCAGTTCCAAAAATCTTGCAGTGGAATTCCGTAGTCCCTGGGATGGTGTTAAAAATTCTCCTATTAGGCTGGCGACAGAGTTTGAGTCTAAAGGATGAAAAATGAAATTTCAGACCCATTCTTTCCTGATTCCACCTTCCCCCACCCCGAAAAGATCCGTGCCACTCATCTCTCTGACTTCAGAGAGGAGGGAAGAGGCCGGAGTTGCAGAAGAAGACAAAAAACATTTGGCTACAGAGAATTTAAAGTACTCCCTCCCATCATGCTCCAAGTGAGCTGAGGACTTAGGTCATTTCCACACTACCATGTTTTAGTGCTATTATTCCGCTTCCAACATCCTATGGAATCCTGGAGTTTGCAGTTTCGGGAGGGGCATTTAGAATTCTCGGCCGGAGAGCTCTTTGGCCTCAGTAAACTACAAACCCCAGAATTCCACAGGATGTTGAAAATGGAATAATAGCACTATAACAGTGTAGTGCAGAAATGGCCTTGGACTGAAACCGACGGAATGGAATTAATCTATAGAGGCATGCCTCCTTTAAGAAAGCCTTTGGCAAAGCAGCTCATTTTTAGAAAGTCTTTTTATGCCTGTACAGCCTCCCCCTTCCTCCTGGTCCTCTGTCTAGCCGGAAGGTTTTTTTTAACAGGACCAGTGTTGAGAGAATGATGGAGTGCTGAATATACAGACTTTGGATGTCAGATTGCAGCAGTAGGTATATAGTAATTGAATAAAGCTTCAGCCAGTCCTACTGTAGTTTTGTGCACCTGTGTATAACAGACAAGGTCAAAAACATCTACCTCCAGAATCCCTTATTCAACATGTTTGAACAGCAAAACAGAGAAAGGGAGACCAGCCTGCCTTCCCAGGTACTCTCCAGCGTGTTAACAAAGCATGGACCTCTGTTTTTGGGCTCCAAAACAGAAATAATAAAAAAAGTGGAGTTTGGTGAAAGGAAAAGCCATCTTTAGATGCATTTTTGATGAAACCTTCAAGTGATCTCAAGAAGTTTAAAAATCTTTTTCCTTACTTGTACAAGATTTACTTGACATGGTTGTTTCATATTGCATATTGTTAGTTTTGAATGAAAAAAATGTTGGAACGTGTTGAACTCCTCTTTTTTTTGTGTGGTGTAGGAAGGACTTGAAGGTATGTGCGTGCATGCATGTGTACACAGAGGAACCAATTCCAATTTGTTCCATGTTATTTCTGTCCCTGCTACCACGGTTTCTGTTAAAGAAGTAACAGGAACACATCTGTTTTGTTAACCGAGGTATACCTGCAGCAGACTCCAGGGCTGGTGTAAGTCAGTGCTATTCAAAATGGTGGTCCCTGGACTGGTGCTGGTCCCTCAGCAATTAGCTGCCAGTCCTTGGTAAGTTTCCAGGGAAGAAGGAAATAATTGTAGCCAATGGTCACCAATATTGTACTAAGAGCAAAATTGCTGGTCCCCCACAGGAAACCCAAGAAGCCAAGGTGAGAACATTTCTGGATGCCAGAAAAACTGTAGAAGCCTTGGATCTAATGCCCCTTCTGCCCCACTTACACACACTCAGGATGCCTGATCCCAGTCTTAATATCAGAGAAGTTAACGACTGTGGATGTTTCTCTTACCATGCTCCCAAGAATCTTCATGGAATTCTGTTGAAGTACTGAGATAACGCACTCCTACTAGTGCCTAGTAACTGGAAGGGAACACTTCTTGTTGCAGCAAAATTCTCAATAAGAAATAAAAAAGGAAACATAATGAGCCCCAAAATGAATGGAGAATTTGCAACAACAATAACAACAACAGTTTGGTTGCCTTCTGGTGATGAATAAAATATTCCATTCAATGAAACTGACATATTCATGTCCACAGAGAAAGAAACCAGCATATTCATACCAACAGGATTTCCTATTGGAGCAAATATGCTGAAAAGGCTAGTATTCAGGCTACTCAGTTGTCCAATAAGTATTTAAGTACATAAGTATAAATAATTACAATCTGATTGCCTTTAGGTATACACATCGCAGAATATCTACCTTTTTTTTTTCCCTCTCTTCACTAACCCCCTTTGATTTCCCTAAATGATTTCTTATGTTAACCAAAATAAAAGCTGGTGCACCTTTGGCAGAAAGTATATAAAAACAATAAATGAAGGCCAGCATCCTATTCAATGGTTAACAAGATAGTAAACTGGATTTACTATCTTGTAAGTGCTGGGGATTCATATTTACAGGAGTTAAAAAATTGAATATGACCCCCATGTTCTACCTTTTCAGTCTAGCAGTGGAAGAGTTTCCGAGGTGCTGTAGATCAGGGACCCAGGAAATGACATCTGCAGTACTCTCTCAGCAACCGGTGTCTTGAGAGGCATCATGGTGTCAGAACCTCAAAGGGTCTCTCCAGCTGCCTGTTATCAACATGTAGTGAAACATATGGAAAGAATCCTCTGCTTACTAGATAAATTATCTATAACATGAGGGAAGCTAGATAATCAGTAAAGGGTTGGAGTTTTGTTGGGATCTCTTGTTGTTGTGTGCATTCAAGTCATTTCCAACTTGGCAACCCTAAGGTAAATCTATCACAGGGTTTTCTGAGGCTGAGTGTGTGTGACATGCTCCGGTGATCCAGTGGGTTTCCATGCCTGAGTAGGGAATTGAACCCTGTTGTAGTCCAACACTCAAATCACTACACCACAATGGCTCTCCACTGGGATCTCTGCTAAAGGAATCTTCTTCCTGTATTTCTGGGATTAATGCAATGAAACAACCCCTATTCATAGAGGTAATGGTGAGATGTGAAAAGGAGGCTGACCAGTTGCTGTTACATCAGAAAAGAACATCTGCTTCTTCTCAGAGGGCTCTCTCTCACACTCGCTCAAATTGCACTGCTAGAGAAGAACAAAGGAATAGGAGATTGCATGTGAACCTAGAGACCAACTGCCAAGGAGGGATGGACTTGAAAACTATAACTGGGGTGAGAAAGGACATTCTCAAGAAGACAACTAATAAGTTCTGAAAAATGGTAGCTCTTGCTATAAATAGACTGTTTACAAACAGCTCAAAAGATGAACAGACATAGGCCATTTCCGCACAAGGTAAGTAAAACGGTGCAGTGCGTCCTCCACGGAGGATGTCTGTATCTTGGAGCAGACTGGGTCCGGACTACTTATCGTAGACCCGCACCTCAGTCCGCTCCGGTCTTTCAAAATGCCGGCGCGTGCCATTGCGTGCCTGCTCTCCGATGCAGATTCGCAGGCTCTCCGATGCAGATTCGCAGGCTCGCACCAATGCGAAACTGCAATCTGCGGAGGGCGAGCTTTAGGCTGGCGAGCTTCAGCAGTTGGTCGAGACCCACAACCAACCAGAAGCCACCATTTTGGACGCCGGAGCAGTGCACATCTACGACCACGCACTGCTCCACCTCACCCCGGACCGGACCAGACCGCCAGAAGATCCGGTGAGTAGCGGCAGGGAGCGATTCCCTCGCCGCGTGTGGAAATGGCCATAATTTCCCAGGGCTCCCATCTGCAGTGCCTTGGAATTCTTAGCTTGGGGTCCTGCCAGGCTGAAAAGGCAAGGGTATTTTAGTTACGCGATCTTATTTTACAGTGCAGAATTTTGCCAAAATTCTTATTGTGGAAATTGTGAAAAGATAGATCGCTTGGAATGTATAAATGCTGAGGGAAAAAAGGTGGAAGAAACAATGGAAAAGGAAGTGATGGTTATGAGGTAAGGACAAGAACCTGTAAAATTCTGTGAACGAGACCAGCTGATGTGTGTCAAAGGCCTTGTTTGGAACTGCTCACGGAGACTATGAAATCCTGAATCACTCCCAGCACCAGTGTTGAAATTCCCTGGCACAACAAACTGTGGGGGTTCCAACACTCTCCCTGGTACCATCCTACCTAGCTCAGGAGGCAGTGTGTTGGGCAGCAGAGTAGATGGAACATCAGCAGAATCCCAATTCTGGCTCAAGTACCCATCCATTAGATTAGGGGAGGGCAACTGCAGCAGGAGCACATGTTTGTCCCTCCAGCAGGTTGCAGTGCCTCCAAATCAACTGAAAATTGGTTTTGTTTTGTATTTCAGTTGAGGGTTAAATTAGCTAATCTACCAGTCATGGAGCCCTACAGACGCAGAGTCCTGCAGAAGCAGCAGCTGATCTGATTTTGGTGATTCTACCTTTTAAAAAAAAAGATTTTCTTGGGGCGTGGTTGCTTTTTGGGTTCCAGAGGAGGATGGAGGTATGAAAAAGGGGTTGGGGCTACCTGCTTGGTGGCCATGCTTTCCTGACTTCTGCTTTAGATATACACTCAACATATATGAAAGCCTATAGAACAAACCACTTGATGAGAAGAACTGGACCTTCGCTTTGCCTCTGCTTTCCTACATCTTCCACTTCCGTAGTGTTGCCGGGTCAGGAGTATCTCAGGCCCTTAGTGCTGTCATTAACCATTAACCTTATCAACTTCTGTAAAAAATCTCCCCCTCTCACTTAGAGCAACAAAAATATCGGCCATGTTCTGCAAATGCTCACTAATTGACATGCCTGGCCTGAACCTTGCTCCAAAAAGCCTCTTCATGAGAGAGGGCTTGCTGCCTGCAGTCGCGTGTACGTACACGGCCCGTAGGGCGTCCCAGCAAGCACGGGCTGTATTCTGGCCTCTGATGCGCACCAGCTGGCTGTCTTCCACAGCGAGAAAAATGCAGGACATAGCTTTCTCTTGCAGTCTGGCAGCATCATCCGCGTCCTCAGGGAGGGCCGGAGGAACAGAAACGGCTCCCCAGACACCTTCCCTCCGGAGGTACATCTCCATCTTGACAGCCCATGTAAGATAATTACGACCATTCAGCCTGGTCAAAGGCAAACCTCCCTCTGAACCCGTCGCCACGGCTGCAGCTCTCAGCCCCCGACACCAGCCGTTCCAGCACTCACCAGAACGAAGCCTCGGGGATCACTTGCAGACGAACTGCAGCTGCAGACAGACACCAGCAGATGAACTTGGCCTCAGGACCACACAGGCGGCACAGCGGGAGCCGGCTGGGCTCATAACCTGTTGGAGTATCTCCAGGGGGCCATGTTGTACTCCGCGTGCATCAAGGAAGAAGCATGACCCACTCAAAAAGAGCAGCCACAAAACTTCAGGGCTTCAGGTCAGGCAGATACCAAAAAACCGGCAGAGTCGAAGAACAGAGTCCAGACGAAGTCATAGTGTCAAACTCTATACTACTGTTTATTGCATACAGAATATAGAAGCATACAGGTATCAGGAAGACAGGAAAAAATCCATTATGCTTCTCTCTGTGTTCAGGCGTGACACACAGAGAGGCTATAAAAATGCAGACTGTGCGAAGGAGAAGGGGGAGTGAAAGCAGAGAGAAGGCAAGCAATTTCTCACAGCAATTATAGACTTCTGTGTGATCCGCTTAACCCAAACATTCCAACTTTCTCACAGCTGAGAGACACGCCAGGTGTTCCTTATCACTAATGTCTGGGTCAAGCTGCCCAGCTGATTCCGATGTTGCCAGGCAATGTAGAGACAAGATAAACACGTACAACTCTTAGACAGAGTACCAAAAGGCCTAGAAATTTAACAGATATATGGACACATACATTTTCCCAAGCTCTCTTTTAACACTGCTTCAAGCTCTGCCTTTGAAGACACTTGGGAGGTGCAGTCCAGCCAAAGAACATCTTCCAAGCTTGGCTTTGAACTATACACCATAGCTGGGGAGGGGGCAAGTATATAGAGTATACCTATTGGATCAGTTATTGAATAGGGAGCAATACAGAGGTAAATTCCATCAATTCAGTGGGTCTAGCCTAGTTGGACCTTTCAACAGGATTCAGACCAAAATGAATGTGCATACAAAATGTGTGCTTGTGTTTGTGTATGTGCATGTATCTCATTCAAAGCAATGCTTTCATCCTGAAGTGGAGAAGAAGCTCCAGACCTATAGGACGTGGGATCCTACATAAGTCTCACCTGCTGCTGAACAGAGAATCCAGGTGGGGAAAGCTTGGAGGTATACACTGCCCCTGCTTTCATTCATAATTCAAAGGGGCTCTACCAAATGACAGAGCAGTGGCAGGCACTATATTATCATCAGATGGGAAGGATGGTTTCTAAAGATGATCTCTGTTCTGTTTTTTTGTTCATCTTAATATAGGCAGCAGCAGCAGCCTATTTTCAAAGCTTGCCAACCTACCACAAATGTCATGTTCCTTAAGACACACAAAACTGCCAGCAGCACTATCCTCAACATCCTCTTCCGTTTCTCAGAGAAGCACAACCTCACTGTGGCTCTTCCAGATGGCAGTGGCTTCCACTTGGGCTACCCTCAGCTTTTCAGGGCAAGATTTGTTGAGGAGTTCAAAACGATTGGACGAAACTTCAATGTCATGTGCAACCATTTGAGGTTTAACGCCCAAGAGGTAAGGACAAGCAAGGAAGGCCTGTACAACTTTACTCTTTAGTTACTGCTTTGGATGTACTCATTTTTTGCCCTTGTCTGTAAAGTTAAATAATTTAGGATGCATTTCTGCAGAGACTTTAAGGAAGGGGTGGGGAACCTCAGACTCTTGGAAAAAATCCATCCCTCTTGGGAACCCAATTTGGGTCTGTCTGGACGGCCATACTCCCTTAACCCAAGACGCTGTTGTTATTGTTGTTTTCCCAGAACTTGCTCATTCTCCCTCCTTCACTGAAAAAGGTTGAAAGGGCTGACCTAATGCTAAAATTTATTGGTATTTGTGGTCCTTATCTGTTTACCTTTGGCCTCCCCGCAACACTGGCTCCTGAGAACTTCTCTGGAATTGAAAGGTGTCTCCTGCCTGTACTTTAGAAGAAATGTGCACATTCAGTATAACAGACCGTACAGAAGTTAGACGATTTCAGCACGTAACAAGAGGAGGGATCTGTCTATTAGACTAGCTCACAGTTTTGGAAAGTTACTTGTTTGGACTACAGCTCCCAGAATCCTTCTGTCAGTTATAATGTAGAAGAAGTAATTTTTCTATATTGTGCACTAGAATTCTCTTCTCCGACAGGCTAGTTTTTCAGGTAGGTGATATTCTTTTAGTCTAGAGAAAACATGCTAGCACGTCGTCCTTCGTCTGCAGTTACAGTCTGTATCGTACAGTCCAGGAAGGGTTGTAGCGTTCATTTTCTCTAACAGGAAACTTGTGTGTCTGAACGTCTGTCAGTTTAGAAGAAATATAGGGCCATCATAAAATAAGAAAGGGATTTCTATATACTTGAATCAGTTGTTCTTCTTGTTGTGTGCCTTCAAGTCATTTCTGACTTATGGCAATTATGTCACAGGGTTTTCTGGGGCTGAGAGTGTGTGCTACATCCAAAGTCACCTAGTGGGTTTCCATTGCCATGTGGGAAATTGAACCCTGTTCTCCATAGTCCAATGCTCAAACCACTACACCACACTGGCTCTCATATAGTTGAATAGCTCCCTACATAAACTACAGTGTAGTATAATTGGGACTACCGTATAGTAAATCTGGGAAGCTGGGAACAAAATGCCTTCACGAGGACCTGTGGCTGAGTGCTACTCAAAGCATTTTGCTACTCGAGGCAAAGCAGCAAATGTTGAGCAAGATTGGCTCCAGGTTATCATAGAATCAAAGAGCTGGAAGAGACCACAGGGGCCATCCAATCCAACCCCCTGCTATGCGGGAATACACATCAAAGCACTCCAACAGATGGCCATCCAGCCTCTGCTTAAAAACCTCCAAAGGAGGAGACTCCACCACACTCTGAGGCAGCATATTCCACTGCCGGACAGCTCTGACCGTCAGGAAGTTCTTCCTGAGGTACAGGTGCAAACTCCTTTCCTGCAGCTTGAATCCATTGCTCCTTGTCCTAGTCTCCAGAGCAGCGGAAAACAAGCCCGCTCCCTCCTCGACATGACATCTCTTCAAATATTTAAACATGGCTATCATGTTCCCTCTTAACCTTCTCTTCTGCAGACTAAACATCCCCGGCTCCCTAAGCCGCTCCTCACAGGGCTTGGCTTCCAGACCCTTCACCATTTTGGTCACCCTCCTCTGGACACGTTCCAACTTGTCAATATCCTTCTTGAACTGAGGTGCCCAGAACTGGATACAGTATTCCAGAGGAGGTCTAACCAAAGCAGAATAGAGTGGCACCATTACCTCCCTTGATCTAGATACCATGCTCCTATTGATGCAACCAAGAATTGCGTTGGCTTTCTTGGCTGCTGCATCACACTGCTGACTCATGTTCAGGGGGAGGGGAATCGAGCTAAGACAATGCTAGAATTAACTCATCTAATTAAAGAAGGACCTTCCAGACTCACACTGAATGACAAAGACAGGAACGTCTGTCTTTGCTGCCATGCTGCTTACATTTTGTCCAGAGCACCTACATATTCTTGCTTAACACCAAGCTGGCTTTGACTTACAGTGACTCTATTCATGAGAGACATCCAAGACATCCTGTCATTAACAGCCCAGCTCAGGTCCTGCAAACTCAGGGCTATACCTTCCTTGAATGAGTCTATTATCTGCAGTGTAGGCTTCCTCTTTTCCTACTCCCTCTGACTTTATCAAGCATTATCTTCTTTTCTAATGAGTCGTGTTGTCTTCCTGATACGGCCAAAGTACGATAGCCTCAGTTTTGCCCTTTTGGCCACTAGGCAGAGTTCAGGCTTGATCTGATTCTCTTCTTTTGAGCTTCCTTTACTGTCCAGGTTTCAAAGCCATACACAGAAACAGGAAATACTATGACATGGACAGTCCTGACTTTGATATTCAATGATACCAAATTTTCCTCTCAGTCAGGCTCAGTCAACTGGAAGTGAATCTGAATGAAGGAAAATATAATGAGAGAAATATTTGCAAGAAAGAGTTAGTGGGCACAAAAGGTATCTCTTTCACTTGTCTAGTGATCTGTCCCTGGAATTGGCTCCCAGCCTTTGCAGTGGTGTTGTTTCAGTCGAAGCACAGTTGAGACCATGTGTTTTGAGCTATCCTGTTTAAAACTGCATTGGCCTGGAAGATGTCGGTAGGGGGTGGGGGGAGCAACCTGATACGGGTCCAGCTGATGCCAGGGTCACTATGTGACAACCTGCTCAGCCTACCATGGGTGATAACACTTCAACCCTGGAACAATCCAAATTGTTTTCATTGCTCCCCGATCCAGCATCTTGGAAGGTAACCCAGGGACTCCCACCCAAACTGCAGAGCTCTAAAAGTAAGAGCGCTATTCCCAGGTTAACTTCAAGGGTAGCCTCGTTCCCCAACCCCCGGGAGGCAGGGCCCTGAAAAGAGGGTTCCAGAACCCTACCTGACACCAAAGGAAGTCAAGAGGTGATCACTGAAATGTTATTCTCCCCCATCACGCACCAGAGGGCAACCTGTTTAACGACACCAGCCGGAGCCAATTTCCTCAATGCCATCACATACAGTATGGGTTGAGAAAAAGGGGAAAAATTCCTGTTGAGCCCCGAAGCGACCAGATTCAGATGGGTCAGATCAGATGGGTCATGTTGAAAGTCAAATGGCATGCGTAGGGCCCAGACTGCTTCCTGTCTCACTTGCCCCTATCACGAGCCTTGATCTGGTGCTTAGCGCCGATCAAACCTCACTCTCTGGTCTCATTCTGTGGAGACCATCAAAAACTTACTCTCCTCTGTAGTGATGTTCGCCATGAAAGTCCAGGTAAGTGTTTTGTTTTGTTTTGTTCTTCTGCATTTTGGCAGTCTGTGTGGCATCCACAGAGTCCCATGAACAGAAAATTTATCTGTGGACTTTTGACAGTTGCCTAGCCTTGGTTTAGATAGGATTAACCACAGTTTCTCGGTATTGGACTGCATGGTAAGCAATGCTTAATTTTTTTATAAAGTGACGTTTTCCAGATTCTTCCTTGTGTTGGGATGGATGGGCCAAAAATAGAGGACACAAGCCCAGGGAAGCTAGGCTATGCTTGTTCCTATCACTGTAAACCATGGTGTATCAGGATTTTCAATGCAATTAATATTCTTGACCTTGCATTAAGATGAAAGAGTTGGATCTCTCAAGTACAGACCTTGCATCAAAATTTCCTAAATATCCCAAAGCCCAGCTGAGATCTGCAACAGACCCTTGTGTATCAGCTGCCTTCATTTTAGAATGCAGGAACTCTTTACTGATGATTCAGCTAGGGCTGTGCCTACTATGTTCTGTTTTTGTTTTTGTTTTTATTTAAAAGGTAAGAAGAGTAATGCCGAATGACACCTTCTATTTTTCCATCCTGAGAGACCCAGCTCCATTGCTGGAATCTTCCTACGTTTATCACAAAACTTTTGCGCCAGCTTTTAGAAACTCCAAGAATGTGAATGAGTTTCTTTCATCTCCATGGACTTACTATAATTTAAGTGAAAAGAACTGGAACATTTATGCCAAAAACTACATGTGGTTTGACTTGGGCTATGACAACAATGCATTGTATGATGAGCACTATGTACAGTCTGTAATACAGGATATTGAGCAGAATTTCCATTTGATGCTAATTGCTGACTACTTTGATGAGTCCATGATCCTTCTGAAGGATACTTTATGCTGGGATTTGGATGATGTGGTTTATTTCAAGCTGAATGCCAGGAGCCCAAACACTGTTCAAGCTTTGACTACAGAAAGCAGAGAAAAGGTGAAAGAGTGGTGCGCTTTGGACTGGAAACTTTACAAGCACTTCAACGACACTTTCTGGACCAAGATTCAGGAGAGGATGGACCTCAAGACTTTGTACAAGGAGGTTGACCTTTTGCGAAAGAGACAGGAAGAACTGATGGAAATGTGCCTCGTGGGGGAAACTGCGATTGAGGGAAACAAAATCAAAGACGAGCATCTGAAGCCCTACCAGTCAGGGTCTGCTAAAATACTGGGCTATAACCTCAAACAAGATTTGAACAATGAGATTCTGAACGTGTGTAAAAAGATGGTCATACCTGAGCTTCAATATGTGGCATACATGTACAGTCGCCAGTTCCCAAACAAGAAGAGAAAACCCATAAAATTTAGATGAGATCTAATAATATGGATATGCCATTCTATAAAATCTCAACGAGTTGAGCAGCAGCCAGAGTTTATGACATGCAAGGATTTATTTAGTGAGGGTGTTCCTTTCCAGATGGAAAACCTGGTCCCTCTCTCTCTTTCTCTCTTTCTCTCTCTCTCTGTAATGCCACTGCTATAATATGCCAACCCCACCTGAAGCTGCTGACATTCCCGGAACAATTAATAACCAAACCACAACCCACACAAATGCCAATCATCTAACTAGGACTGAGCAACTGCAACGAATCTAGGGCCCAGTTTTCTGCCCCTAGTACCCTCCAGAGGCTGCATGGACAGCCATAATCCCCCAAAACAAAACAAAATATTCAAACAGATGGGAGAATAAATCTACTCTTGGTTTTGGAAAGCAGTGCTGGTTTTTGTTTCGTTTTGTTTTGGTAACGTTAAAACATGCAGCAGGGGGAGCATCTGCTACTTATTCAAAAGGTGAATTATCACTCCTGAAAACTTCCAGAAGAGGCACTTCACTCTTTTTGGCCAGGAAAAAAGGCAGTCCAGGGAGTCGGGCATGCTAAAGCGTGGTAACAATAGTCTTGCGGGATGCAAAAGGCCTTGGGTCCCAAACTTGAATGAAAAGACAAAATAATAGGTTGCCTGACTGAAAAGAGACAGAAACCTGTTTTAACCAAAAAAAAAAAAAAAGGGTAAGAAAACAATATCTTCATTGTAAGCCTGGTGTACAATGAGAATAGATGTAATATGATGCTGTCGACAATGGTGGGGGGGAAGCCTCTCGTGGGAGAAAGTGGACCAATTAAGCTACTGAAACGTAATGTAAGAAGTGAATAGAGCAATGGCACAGAAGTTCTAGACATCAGGTACCCTTTTCCCATGGCAGTTTGCAAGCGAAAGGGCCCCTTGAGTGTCGCGTAAATGTGAGGAGCGGTCTGCATGACGCACTCCCATTTACGCACTGCTCAACGCCCTTACGCTCAGCGAACATGCATTTTTTTTATTTTCGGCTTTTAGCCGAAAATGACCTGTGCTTGTGCAACACTCACGGGCCTGGGTCACACTCACCTGCAGTGCGGAGCCTCTGGAGCTGGGCCGGTCATGCGTCCTCTCTTCAATGGAGCCTCCAACTCCCAGGCTGCACTGCAGAAGAAAGAGATGGGGTGCGGGCAGGGCTCTCGCGCGAGCAGGAAGGAGCTGTGGAGCTGAAGCAGGAGGCTTGCAAAAACCTTCCTGCCCAGGCTTCTCGCGCGAGGACCCCAACCCAGCAGCGTTAAAAGGTAAGGTGCGAAAAGGGCCAGGGACTCTTTCACACTACACAATTATAGCATTTTAATTCCATTTTAACTAGTGCGCTTCCATCCCATTAAATCCTGGAATTTCTAGTTTGGTGAGATGCTAGAAGTCTCTGGCACATAGTTCTAAACACCCCCGCCCAACCCACAAATCACAAGATTTGACTGGATGCAGCAATAGCAGTCAAAGGCCATTTCCACACGGGGTAATAAAAACGGTGCAATGTGTCCTCCACGGAGGACCTCTGCACCTTGGAGCAGACTGGTTCCGGACTACTTACTGTAGATCCACACCTCAATCTGCTCCAGAACGACCCCAAGTGGTCCTCCAGTGTGCTTTTGAAAGACCAGATTTTTCCAGTCTTTCAAAAGCACGGAGCACACCACCGCGACCTGCTCCCTTGTGCAGATTTGCAGGCTTGCACCAATAAGCAAGCCTGCGATCTGCGGAGGGCGGGCTTTAGGCTGGCGAGCTTCAGCGGTTGGTCGAAACCCACGACCAACTGGAAGCTGCCATTTTGGACATGGGAGCAGAGTGGATCGATGACCACGCACTGCTCTGGAGCAGCCTGGACCAGACCGGGGAGCCAGAAGATCCGGTAAGTAGTGGCGTGAGGCGATTCCCTGTGCTGAAATGGCCAAGTGAGCTCAGAGTAGTCTTATCGCACAATGAGAAAAAGAACCAAGATATTAGAAGAAGCAAAGAAAATGCCAGACCTGACCCAAAACAGGAGAAGAAGCTCTCTAAATGAGCTGCAACACTTGTCTCCAACACTTAAACGTAAAACAACAACATAATTATCTGGACCTTTTATAGAAGCAAACAAGGGCAGCAAATACCTCTTTATGTTAAGAGAGTTCAAAAGATTAACATAGAGCAGGGTGGGATGCAGAGATCAATCCCTTCCTTTCCTCTGAAGATCCAAGGCCGTCTCTTCTGTCACTGTCACTAGCAATATAGCCTCAAGCCAAGTTACAGAAGAGAGGGACTTTGGACCTTCGCAAATGGGTGGAAAAGATTATTTTGTTTCAGGGAGCATTCTCACAGTTAGGCCAAATTTACTGCTGCTTTTTGCTGTTTTATTATTTTATTACTATTATGCTCTTGTTTGTTTGTTTTTCTAATGCAATCCCTATTAACTATACTTTAGTGTACAATTGGTTCTGTAATCTCAGAGAATGCGATGCTGCTGACCTGGCAGGGCTCTGTACTACTATCCTAAAGATGTTGCCAACATAACATCAAGTTTATAGAAGATACAAAACTAGAAGGGATGGCTAACACACTGGGTGACAGAATTCAAAAGGGCCTAGATAAACTAGAAAATTGGGCAGAAATTAATAAAATGAAATTCAGTAGAGACAAATGCAAAATTCTACACTAAGGCCACAAAAACCAAATCCACAGCTATAAGATGGGGGATACATGGGACGGCAGTACTACATCTGAAAAGGACCTTAGGATTATTGTTGATCGTAAGTTGAACGTGAGCCAATAGTGTGATGCTGCAGCAAAGAAAACAAATGCTATTTTTGCTTGTATTAATAGAAGCATAGTTTCCAAGTTGAGGGAAGCAATAGTCTCACTAAATTCTGTACTGGTCAAGCTTCATCTGGAATACTGCATTCAGTTCTGGGTGCTTCATTCTCAGAAGAGTATAGACAAGTTGGAGCAGGTTCAGAGACAGGCAACATGTATGGTGAGAGGTAAGGAGAACAAAACTTTTGAAGAAAGGTTGAAGGAGCTGGGCATGCTTAGCTTGGTGAAAAGAAGACTGAGGCCATTTCTGCACTAGACTGTTATAGCGCTATGATTCCACTTTCAACATCCTATGGAATCCTGGGGTTTGCAGTTTCGAGAGGGGCCAGATGGCCCTTCCCGAAACTGCAAACCCCAGGATTCCATAAGATGTTGAAAGTGGAATCATAGCACTATAACAGTCTAGTGCGGAAATGGCCTCATGATTGCATTCTTTAAATACTCCAAGGGCTGTCAAAGAGACAAGGCACAGGCCTGTTTTCTGCTGCCCCAGGTTCAATGGATCTAATTTAAAAGAGAGTAGATTTTGATTGAACATTAGAAGGAACTTCTTGCTACGAAGAGTGGTTTGGCAATGGAACCAATTGCTTAGTGAGGTGGTGGGATCCCCTTTCTCTGGATGTCTTTGAAAAGGGGCTGGACAGCTACTTGCTGGAGATGCTTGAGCTGGAGATAACTGCATTGAGCAGGAGGTTGGACTTGATGGCCCACAAAGCCCCTTCCAACTCATAGAATCATAGACACACCGACCTCTTCCTTCATGCACAGGAAATAGTCTTTTAAACATACAGATAACAGGCCTGATCCTGCTTATAATTTTCACCATTTTTTAAAATTTAAAAATCATGATCCTATGGAATGCTTCGGATTGTGAATACGATCAAATTTACTCTCTGTCTTATAGAGGGCACAATGCGTACTCTCCTACTCTCTTGGTCCAGAAGGGACAAACCTAATTAATCCTCTGCCATCTCACTTTTCCAGCTGCTTTTAAAATGACCCAGTTTCTCTCTCCTCCTCCCACTGTTCTCAGCTTACTTCAGTTGCTGCGAACTGAGCTCAAACTGCAAAGGTAGTTTGTACTAAATTAACCGAGCAGAGAACAGAGGAGAGGAGAGGGAGGAGAGGAGAAGTAAGGCGGTGGTGGCACAGTCTTGCCCTTCCCAGTAGATTCAGGCAAAAGCAAAGTGCTGCAGCCTCTCTTTTCCCATCTGTTCTTCCTCATTGGAAGACCACACCTTTAAAGATGTTGCTGGGCCATATGTGTCCTAATTTTAATCTGTGAAATGTCTCAGGGGATGACCATGTTGATAATTGCTTGCAGATTTTCAGGCCTGTTTTAATTTGATTGTTGAACCTAGAAATTGATTGTGCCAGGGTTTGGCAGTTAAAAAACCCCCACACCATCTACTGGAGCTCTTATTTTACTAAGAAGGATACCAAAGCAGATGTTTCAAAGTTCATATTTTGATAATACCTTTATTAGGCCAACCAAAAAGAAAAGAAATTCTATGTGTGAACTTTTGAAACGACTCTTTTCTTTCCGAGGCAACAATCGTAAAACAAAAGCTCCACAAGGGAAAGAGGTGGAGTGCTGATGTCACAGGTATGCCATCTGTGTGTTGTTTTGAGATGGAGTGGAGGTAGACAGCCATCATGGTGTGCTGGTTGGGGTGTTGGACTAGGACGCTAGAGACCGAGGTTTAAATCTCTGCACTTCCATGGAACCTACTGAGTGACCTTGGGAACATCATGTTCTCTTAGCCTCAGATGAGTGATCAGTAAACCCCCTTTGAACTAGTTTTGCAAAGAAAACCACATGATAGGTTTGCTTTAGGGTTGCCATAAGTCAGAAGTGACTTAGAGGCACACAAGAACAAAAACAACAACAGTCTGTAGGCATCACCAGGCCACACCCTCAGTGGTTTTTTGCCCACTGGGAACAACAAGGCAATCAAAGGCCATTTCTGCATGAGGGAATTAAAACGGCACAGTGCATCCTCTCACGGAGGTCGTCTGCACCTTGGAGCAGACTAGGTCCGGACTACTTATCTCAGATCTGCACCTCAGTCCGCTCCGAAATGCCCCCAGCTGGTCCCCCAGCACGCTTTTTAAAGAACGGAAAAAACAGGTTTTCCATTTTTCCAGAGCGTGCCTTTTCGTACCTGCTCCTTTGTGCTGATTCGCAGGCTCGCACCAATGCGATCCTGCGATCTGCGGAGGGCGGACTTTAGGTGTTGTGAGCTTCACGGTTGGTCGGGACTCATGAACAACCGGAAGGGCTTAAGGGACAGTCCACGTTGGTCCGTGCCCAGAAAGATCTGGTAAGTACCGTCATGGAGCGATTCCCTCACCTGGTGCGGAAATGGCCAGTGAAGAGCAGTAAAATTTGCTCCTCCGTTTGAGAATATGAAAAAACTCTTTGTCTATCCAGTGCAAAGTTCATTTGCTCTTCTGTAGGAAGAGGAAGTGTGTACATTGCCAAGAGTGGAAATAAATGTAGGTACTAGGCTAGGCAAAGCATGTGAATAGGAGTCAAAGGGGACATCTTTGGCTGGGGAGAATAAACCAGAACTGTTTGCATTGCCAACAGCAGTTTGTTTTGTTGTATTGCTTCAACAAGACTCTTGGAGATAATCTTTACTCTTACAGTCTTTGATGGTTTATGGTATGATTGTATATCTATTTTGTGAACAAAGGTCCAACTGATGGAATAAATAAACAAAGAAACAAACCACTCTAGTCCAATGCTACTGCTAGCAACTCCTTTTCTAATTGTTTCTGTGTCAGCCATTGCACGGCTAGCAAAAGCTATGTGCTATGTGCTCCAAGACCTCTTTTTGAAGCATCAAACTGCAGTGTCAGTTGCTCACCTGGGAGGAAGCACTTCAGTGCTGGAGCTTTGCTGACAGTTTCTTTAATACTTTGGAATGTCTCCCTTTTCCCACTTCCAGGCTACCTTCATGCATATTAGCAACCTCAGTGGAGCACAAGCACCTGGCAGGTATGCCCTAAATCTGTACAGAAAATTGACCACCCCAATCGGGTACTCGACTTCTTTGACATCCTGTGACCTGAGTGTCTCCGTAACAGTTCTCACCTCCTCTTCGTCCTCTTGAGATCAATAGGTGTCCAATATAGAGTACATCTGGGTTGTCGCCATTCAGTTTTCCTGGCATATTTGGACAAGTTGCTGTTGTTTGGTAGGATCTTGAATTGTTTCTTCCTTATCATTTTCTCCCATAATTGGAATATGAGCCACAATCTTAATTTCTGGCAGCCCCTTAACATCTGTTAACCGGAAAATTTCTGCAGAAGGACTGATCCACACTGGCATCCTTAACCAGCCGTATCTCCTAAGCAATGTACTGAAGGTCGTCAGGTTACTGAAAGCTTCATTTAGCACCACATGCTAAAATTCATTCTTCACCACAAACTGTAGCACCTTTGCCCAAGACAGATCTGGTGATATAGCCTCAGTAGTTAGCAGTGGGTAGTGGCTTTCTCTGAGTGCCTTCTTAATTGGTTTAGGATCAACATAGGTTCTCAGTTTGCTTTATGGTTTCCTTACCACCTCAAGGCTACTGATCCGTTCAGTGCTTGTTTCAACTGATCCAGTGATGCTTCTCCACCCCTGCAAGTTTGCCAGTTGCTTCTTCATTGTCTCCAGTAGGGCCAATGGAATTCTGTGTTTTGGTCCCCATACTGGTTGTACCCATGGGCCTATCGCTAACCTCAGTTTGCCCTCCAAGTACCTTGTTCCCTGCAATGTGCCTTCTGCTTTTGATTAAGTGTTAAGTAAGATACCTAGTGATCTTATTCTTTTATAAACAGAGCATACAGTGTGCCCTTCGTATATGCAGGGGTTCCGTTCCAGAACCCTCAGAAAGAACAAGAAAAGCGGAGTGTTGCATCCCATTCTAGTCAATGGATGGGATGTTCACACACCTGCGGCAGTGTCATGACAGCTGCATCCATTGACTAGAATGGGATGAAGTGCTTTGCATGACCTCGCGTTTGTGTGTGTGGAGGTTGTAGTAAGGGAGGGTCCACTGTATTGTGGTACTGCGGTCTAATTAAATCCATGGCTTCTGCTGCAATGTCGCCCAGAAGTCTGTCAATAATTATAAATTCCAGTAGACATTGTCCCTTGTTGCATGCTTTTATGACAGAGAGCTGGCACTTTCCTAGTGATCTCACAATCATTGTATTGTACATTACCAGCCTTTGGTGACATTTTGCATTGTGACTCTGCTATGCAGTAGATCAGAGTGGGACCCATAGGCTGTGTGTAACCCAGTGGCGGAGGTTGGAGTGTGGGGCGGGGGACGGGAGGGAGCATGGCCACTGCACTTGGGGGCATGGTCAGGGTGTGTGCGGCCGTGGCTACAGGCCGAGACACCCCCAAAACATTGCTGCCTGGTGCAAACTGCTCCTACACCCCCCCATCTCTACACGACTGGTGTGACCCCCCGGGGCCCCACTTTTACTGCTCCCCCAAAGTTGCAATTCTCCCACATGCAGTTGTACCCTTCTGAAGCAGATTAACTGGTATGACATTGCAAGTGTCCAAAATCCACCTCATTTTGCTCTTTTGGCATTGTTGCAAATATGACTGAACTTTTGATCTTTATTTCCTGTGTTATGTATATCTTGTAAAGATTTGCTTCTCTCAAACTTACACTAAATATCTCCTGTTTGTTTGCAATATCCAGGTCCTTCTTCACTGCATTGAATCTTTTTCCCTTCTTTGGTCACCTATAATATTAAATCATTATAAAATCATTGACTGTTTCTCTCCAAAAAAGATCATTAATTAAAAGCGAACAAATTTTATGGGCTGGAGAGAAACCAGACTAATATTAGCCTTCAAAGCTGTTCTTTTCTGCAGATTTTTTGTATTCCTTCTCATGGTTGAGCATTTGTCTTTTCCCTAGCCTTCCACATCACATGTGCTGAATTACATGTGATGCAAGTGGTTGCAAGTGGTTTCTTTTTGAGTCTTGTTTCCCAGGATTCCTTAGGCCAGTGCTTCTTAAGCTATAGGAAGTGGCAAGCTGGCAAGGGTATATTACCCAATGTGCCAGGGACCAGCACATATTTGTGCCAACGGCTACAACTTTCTTCTCTGGAAATATGATGTGAACAGGTCATCAATGGCTAGCAATAATCTACAGACTACTGCTTCAAACTGTTCTTCCTTAGGCTAAACTTACACAATAGCTTAATATTTATGGCTGATATGATAATGTTGAACCTTGGTTTACACAGTTCTGCTGCCCTTACAATTTGATGACATTTTTTTATAGTGAAATTTGTTTCTTTTAGCATTCTCTCCCTCAAGGCAGAGTCCCACGTGCCACACGTAATGTCGGGTTGCCCTCCATATTATAGTAATGGGATATGTAGTAGGTTTTGAGTTAGCTGCTTGCTTGTAACAAAGATATGGGAACCAGAGACCGCTAGGTAAACAAAAGCTAGGAATGTACTGATAAGCGCTGCCAGGCTTTCACGGCTTCAAGGTCTCTTGCGAGCGGGAGGGAAAAGTCTTGGTATTTTATGCTTTTGAATTTGCTAATTGCCTTTAGTTCCTTCACTGAAGTCCTGCACGATGTATCTCACTCCAAATACATAGGCTATTTCCACACCGGACTTCTGTAATGGTGCAGAGCGACCTCTCACTGAGGTCTTCTACACCGTAGAGTGGACTGGGGTGGACTACTTTTTGTAGTTCCACACCAGAATCCACTCAGGAGCAGCCGGAACTAGCCGCACTGCGTGTTTTTTAAAAACCTCTTTTTCGAGGTTTTTAAAAAGCACGGAGCGTGCAGCCCTGTGCCGCTCCGTCACCCGGCTCCGACGTGGATTTGCAGGCGCACGCAAGTGCATGCCTGCAGATCTGCCTGGGGTGGGCTTCCAGCTGGCGAGCTTCTCCGGTTGGTGGAGAGCCTCCACCAACCGGAAGCCGCCATTTGGGATGCTGGAGGACTGCGGAGCAGTGAGCTCGCGCTGCTCCGCGTGGCGACGGACTTACCTGGCTGCCGGTAAGCTCCGTTTTTGGGCGTTTTTACCCGTTTCCCCCCCACATGTGGAAAGGGCCATAGTGTTTATGCACTGTACTATTTGTGTGTGTGGATTCAGTTCCTGACATATAATCCCTGACAAATTGTTATGAGTTATAACAACCTAGTTCATAAAACCCTATTTTTAACACCGGCATTCATTGGGGAACCTGGAAAATTAGGTGGAACTGGTAGAGGGAAATAGTGAATTAATATCATAATGAGTTAATCCCAAGCTCTGCATTGGGAGGACTGACAGGGACAAGTGGTAGATATCAGGGAAAGCCTTAGGGGAGATGTTACAGGATGAGCTATGAGTGTTTTCTAGCCTGTCTTTCTTGCTCTAAGCTAGTTTCCTGTCCTCAAGTGTGGTATAGGACTCTGCTGAATTCCCACTGTTGAAATAGAATTCAGCTGTCCCTCTGGGCAAAGGTTGTGTGTGAAACAGAGAAGAAGTTTTATTCATCACCACAGGCAGCAAAATGTGTTATGCCATCACTTGTTACTGGATAACCATTATGGTTCTGAACTGAGACAGTAGTCACCTGCAACAGACTGGAAACTTAGGGAGAAATATGAAATGGGAAAGTAAAGAACTATGGCCAGAATCCTGTTTCCGGCTGGCCCCTCCTGAAACTGCAAACCCCAGGATTCCATAGGATGTTGAAAGTGGAATCATAGCGCTATAACAGTCTTGCGCGGAAATGGCCATAGAAAAAGGCACAATGACACTAATTCATTAGAACCCTAAACATACACAGGGATTCAAAGCCAGACTTTTAAGAGCTCATCCTGCAAAAGTTTTGTGGATGAGTTAATCAGTTTGTCTTTTTGTTTTCCCCTTCAAACTTATGAAGAAATGAGTGGATTAGGGAAAGCTCTTACAGAATAACATACTGAGCGAAATTCTCCATCCTTGTCTTGCACCGTGTGATCTGCCAGCTAGTTGATGAATGGCTGAATGGGTGAAAGAAAGGGAAAGGAATTGCCACGGGCACCTGCATATGGACACTGTGGCCGTGTCCTCACAGTGCTCTAACAATGGAGTCTTTGTCCCTCCTTTGTTGACTGAGTTACTGCCTGCTGGCTCCGTGCTTTTCCCCAGTCGTGGAACGTCTAGCAAGCCCACTGGGTCAGAGGGAAAGGGAAGGTGGCGATGGGGGATTCGACAGTGGGAAAGGACACATGAAATAAAGCATCACAAAAGTGGAGAAGGAAGCTGCTGAGACTGCATCAGTGAGCAAAGGGACATTTGTGTGAGGGCACAAACAGCATTCAGATGAAGACAGATCAACACGGACAACTATAAGTGGCATTGAGGACAAAATACAGCACACCAGCCAGAAAGAGGGACCAGGTTTGTGGCTTCACACTCTTTTCTTTACTTCTGCAGCCATTGTCTTGGTGTAAATTTCCTTCTTACTGCCATTGGGGCACTCCTGGGGGACTGTTGTTCACCTCCTTAATTCCTAATATCCTCTGGAAAGGGAGGAAGAAGATAAGATTATGCAGTGAAGGGTGCTATCCTGGATCGCCTCTTCTTCCTCCAACCCCTTCCACTCAGCTTCTACCGTTTTTCCCCCCGCCCCGCCATGCTTTTCCCTGGCCATGTAGTGGAGAGTAGAGTTACATTCACCCACTTCCCTTGTGGTTATGTAGATTTTTCAGAAAAAGTAGAACATTTTCCAGAAAAATTTCCAGTGCTGTAAATAAGTTATCCGTTATACAGTAGGCCCTTCACATTCCCTAGGATTAGGGACCCCGGACCCTCACAAAAGTGGGAAAACTGTAAATATCAAAATGTGTGTGTGTGTGTGCGCGTGCGTGCGCGTGCGTGCGAAGAGGACTAAGGCATGGTGGGGAGCATGGGCACCCAGGGTCCAGACCAGCTCAGGGAAAGGAAAGGGAAAGGGAGTGGGTCAGCATGGTGGTCTTATACTTCCCCTCTCTCCCCCATCTCCTTCCTTGAGTGTGAGGGGGACATTGGGAAAATGTTTGGGGTGCTTAGAAATTGGGCTGCCAGCCATCCTTAGCTGGACAGGCAGTGGCTGGCGGTGGTGGAGGAGGACGAGGCCCAGAGGCAAGTTTTTAAAGGGCTGCACAGCCTGATCAGAGCTGCTGAGAGAGAAAGTTCCCCCAGAAAAGAAGCACCTGGCATGTGGGCAGGGGTGGAGAAACTTGCAGATAATCAAATCCATGAAAGTCAAACCCACATGTGGAAGGCTGACTGTAGTTTGGTTTAAATGTTGTATTCTAACACATTCAAAGCTCAGTGTGGAAATTATTTTTGGAACACTTGTAATAAAGTAAAGAAAATGGCATATACGTCCCTTACATTTAACAAAAAATTACTATACCTGAAAGAATGCTATTTGTTTAAGGACATGTGCCAAAAGAGTTTTGTGCCTGATACATCTGATATCAACAATTTAACTTTCTATTGCTGAAGTATAGCTGTAGTACTTCAGCTTCACTCATCTGTAGGTTCCATTTCAAGCTGAGGAACGTCAGATCCAATTCTACTTCAGTAAAGGATAGATGTGAGTCTGTGGGTGCAGACAACTTACCATATTTTGTTTTGACCACTTGTACTTGCAACTGACTGAGAAGCAAGAGACTTTCAGAAACAGAAACAAAATTAGCAGTACATTCATCTATTACTATTCATGTGAGCACTAAAATTTGTCAGTGCTTGTCTCCTTAGAAGAATATCTAGAAATTCATATCCTATATTTGTGGTATAACAGCTCAGATAGCTGTGTATGAACACATAGACAGAGACAGACAGACACATATGGAAGTAGAAAATTTTCCATGGAAAAGCATAACATCAGAAAATTTTCCATGGAAATGTTACACTCTACATCTGTTTTTCCCTGAGCTGTCCTAGCTAATAGAGCAAGGTGCAGAACTTAACCTGATGTTAGTTGTCACTGGAGAGTGGTCACAGCACACTTACTGGAGAGCTGGTATGATTTTATGTGTTATTCAGATTATTTACAGATGACATAGATGGAACAAAGATTGAGCCAGAAGACCTAAACATTCCAATAGTAAACTCAATCCACATCTGACCTGAAAAGAAAGATAGCTCTCTGAAAAAGCACTTTTCAGAATTCAGCACTGGGAAGCTGAAAAGAAAAAATTATACTTTTCCTTGCAAAGCTCAATCTAACTTTCCAGATGTGTCTCCTGCTATTTTCCTGCTATACATCCAGCAACCATCTCTTTGTTTGATGTGTTTGGGCTTTCTTTCTTGTTGCAGTTGCAATGGGATCTCGCCATTTCCCTTCCCGGACTGTCCTGTTTGAAAGAGAGACAAGTGGAGTGACATACCGAGTACCAGCATTACTCCACATCCCCTGTGTAGCCAAGCTGTTGGCTTTTGCAGAGGAGCGTCTGAGTGTTGACGACGCTCACGCCAACCTACTGGTACTGAGGCGGGGCACATTCTACAAGAATTTTGTGGAGGTAAAGCAGAACAAAAGAAACTGTTGGTTGAAACTGAAAATTGTAGAGAAGAAATATGGGAAATTCACTGTTATCTGTACTGTTGTTTCTTTGCTGGTTCTTTTGTTGTTAGAGACAATGTAACTGGTGCCTCCAGATGCTTTGTACAACATTGGCATACAGCAAACAGAGTGTTTCAGACTGAACAGCTGGACTGATAAAGAACAGTCTTCCCACTCCCCGTGTTTAGATCCTGCTGCAACCTGCCCCTTTTGGCTTCTTATAGTTTAGGGATATCATCATCATCATCATCATCACCATCATCATCATCTTTATTTATATCCCACTTTTCTCCTTGAAAGGAATCAAAGAAGCTTACAACAGTTTAAAAAGAAAACATAGTTAAAACTGTATAAACATATAAAAGTTAAAACACACATTAACAGGCAAGCAAATTGTGGCCTTGGACAGATCAAGGGCTGGATAGGTCAAGGCCTAAACGGACTTCCCACGCCATTTCAGCACTAGCCTGTTATAGCGCTGTTATTCCACTTTCAACATCCTATGGAATCCTGGGGTTTGCAGTTTCCCTCCTGTAATCGCCCCCAGGATTCCATAGGATGTAATTTCCCCCAGGATTCCATAGGATGTTGAAAGTGGAATAACAGCGCTGTAACGGGCTAGTACGGAAATAGCCTCAAATAGTCTGTTTTCTGGGGAAATAGTGAATTGTCTCCCATGGAAGCCTCCAAGAATTTAAAAGGTAACTCACCTTTTAAATAACTTGTCAGACCTCATTGTGGTGTTCAATTGTTTTTTAAAACTTGCAGTTTTGTTTTGTTCTTCATCTTTTTAGCATTTCTGGCAGAATCTTGAGACTGAAAAGTTACCTTATACCTGCGGTAGAACTTTTGGAATGGGTTCAGAGAGTCAGCACTGTATGTATAGTGATGAGTTAACCAATCTTTACAGACAGCATTGCCAGGGCCCTGAGCCCTGAATATTCAGGGCCAAAATCTGAGAACTAAGAATGACCTCTTGCAATGTCACAGGCAAGGAGGGTGTTACAAGGCATGGCCCTTGGTGACATCATTAAGGACAACACATTAACCAAAATTACACAGAGGATACCATTCAATAAGAAAATAACTAATGAGGAACACATACCTGTGCACACAGTACTGTTCAAGGCAATGTTCTCACCTTGAGATTTCTCACCCTGACTCTGAGGACTGGTGAAGAAGGTCCAGGGCCTGAGACTTAGGATAGGACCTGAGATTTTGGAACATTAATTACAGATAATAGGCAGGGTTTTCTGTTCAACCTACCAGGACTCATGCTTTTCACTGGAGCTTGTGCATGTGCTCAGATGCTAATAATTAAATGATGGATAATCAAGAGATCAGGACTATGACAGAGAGACACTGCATGTATGTTTCAATCAGCTCTATTAGTGCAGGAGTGTCTTTCAAGACAGAACTTGCTCTCAGTGGTACTATTAATTTAAACTCTACCCCATCCACAATCCCTACTGCTCACTGTTTAATCTCCTTTATATTTCTCATAGCTATTGCAGAAGTTGTTGCTAAGATGCTGAGCCTAGTGCTTAACTACTGTAATACCGCTAATCACTTTAATACTTTGACTAAAACTCTTGATGTGTAGGTGTTTTTTCAACCTCAGTAGAAATTGGTGAAAATCAATTTATGAATGTAGCATGAGAGTGGATGTGACATGTGATGAGTGGGAGAGGGAAGGCATACAATGTAGGAAGAGAAGGAGGGAAATGTTTCAAGAGAGGACTAGCTGCAAACCCGTAAATATGCAGATGCAATCAAAACAAAGAGAATTGGAAACTGTTGATATGTTGGGGTACTGTGGTTGAAAACAGTTTCAAAGTATCTTGAAAAATGCAAACATCATTTTGTTTTAGTGCTAACATTTCTCATTCTCTTGTTCCATCACTGTTGATTGTGCAGCTGGGAATGATGGCCAGAACTCTTTATCAGCTACGTAGCTATGTAACCACCATGGTTCAGTAACCAACATTGTTTCATAGCTACAGAGTATCTCCCGGCTCAACCCCCTCCCCAATCCCCACTTACTGGGTAGCAGCCACTATGATATGATGATTTGTTCTGCTATTGAATGAGAAGATTAAATATATGTTTTAAAAATCCATGTAACATAAGCAGCTAATTACCATAACTATATGCATGGCTCATTGGAGATGTCTGATAAATGATCTAAGAAAATTATGAGAAGAAACTCAAAGAAATGAGAGGAATCTTCATTCATCTCTTATGCCTTCTTGGGTAATTGCAGGTCACACTAAAAACGTCAGAAGAATGTGTTTTACCAGCCATCAGCAATCCACTGTTAAAATTTTGAGCAGTATTACTCAACACTTACACCAAGCTTTTAGAGTACTGAAAGCATTTCATGTTGGTCAGTTCTGTAACCCTGAAAACAACAATCCTATAAAGCAGTGGTTCATAATCTTTTCTTTACCAGGGATCCCCAAAAATGTAATTTGTTGCCGGGAACTCCCAAGACTTAACTCAATATTTAAACATTTAAATTTAGATTTAAATATTAAAATATTTATTTAAATATTCAAATGTTTCTTTCTTTCTTTATGGCTTCTGGAGAATAAGATTCAAATCCTTGCTCAGACACCAGGTGACCTTGGGCAAGTCACATTCTGAGTCTCAGGCCATTTCCATACCGGGCCTCTGAAACGGTGCAGAGCGACCTCTCACTGAGGTCTTCTACACCATAGAGTGGACTGACATGGACTACTTTTTGTAGTTCCACACCAGAATCCACTCAGGAGCGGCCAGAACTAGCCGTGCTGCGTGTTTTTTAAAAACCTCTTTTTCGAGGTTTTTAAAAAGCACGGAGCGCGCAGCCCCGTGGCTCTCCGTCGCCCGGCTCCAAAGTGGATTTGCAGGCGCACGCAAGTGCGTGCCTGCAGATCTGCCGGGGGTGGGCTTCCGGCTGGCGAGCTTCTCCGGTTGGTGGAGAGCCTCCACCAACCGGAAGCTGCCATCTGGGATGCCGGAGGACTGTGGAGCAGCGAGCTTGCGCTGCTCCGCATGGCGACAGACTTACCCGGCTGTGGGTAAGCTCCGTTTTAGCGTGTTTTCGCCCGTTTCCCCCCCCCACATGTGGAAACGGCCCCAGAGACAGGCAATGGCAAACACCCTCCGAACAAATCTTGCCCCAAAAACCCCCTGTGATAGGTTCACCTTGGGGCCGCCGTAAGTCAGAAGTTACTTGAAGGCACATGACAAAAAAGTGCCACTGACACGGGGAAGCTCTTTCTAGCCATCATGACTCTCTTCTTTGAAAACTGATTTGTGGTGACCCTAAGACTAAACTATCATGGGAGTTTTCTTGGCAAGATTTGTTGGCACAGACCTCAGGTTAAGAACCACTGCTATAAAGTAAATCAGTAGTATTACCAATGTTACAACACAGGGAATCAAAAGTTGAGATAACAGTAACTTACTTAAAACCATTGTACAGGGATATTTAAACAACCTTGGTATCACAGGCATCCAGTGATCTGCATGTAAAGAAACAGAATCCTGAGAAACTCCTCCATGCCCCTGAAACATCTTATCACTTGGAAGCAGGAATACTTAGGCCTTTTATCCTAAGATAAAATAAGCGTATCCAGTTTTCTAGGGATTCTCTCCTCTGTTTTCAACTGACTTCAGCTTTGGATTCTTGGTTGGGTAAGTAAGATTATGCGTTAATGGGATTTCTTGCAAAATAAGCTCTGTAAGCGAGTTGTAAACCAACAATAGAGGAAGAAAGGAAGAACACAAGTGAAGTTCCTAACCTCTTTTGGTATCTTTCTTTGCCAGTGGGAGGACATGCGGGCCCTTGAAACTGCAACTCTGGCACACCACCGCTCTATGAACCCTTGCCCCATCTATGATGAGCTTACTGGCATGGTATTCCTGTTTTTCATTGCTGTCCTGGGCAGGACCCCTGAAGCCTTTCAGATCATCACAGGCCAAAATGCTGCCCGTCTCTGCTACGTGTCTAGTTCTGACCAAGGCATCAGCTGGAGCCATGTGACTGACCTCACCCAGCGTGTTATTGGCACAGCCGTTGATGGTACAGAAGCATTGGTAGTAGTAGTAGCTGACATAAGAGTTGGTGGGGGTATGGATATTTTCTTTGCACATTTCTCTGAGATCTTGTGGTATAGGGCAGGGAATAAACATTTTAAGAAATATAAAATAACAGGGGAAGATTGGTCCTGACACAAGTTCTGGAGGCATGGCTGTAACAATCTGTTGCAACAAAAATGACAGGAAGTGTTTTGGCACTCTAAAGTCTAACATGTTTGCTTGTTTGTTTATCAAGTTTGATCACATCTGTTTGGTCTATAATCAATAACAATAGCACTTATAGCAATAAGTGCTATACCACCTATCAGTGCTAAGCACTCCCAAGAGATTTACAATGTGTTTAGCTAATTGCCCCGAACAAGCCGGGTACTCATTTTACTGACCTACGGAAGGGTGGAAGGCCGAGGCAACCGGGAGCCCTGCAGGATCAAACTCACAACGTTGTGGCTGCAGTACTAGCATTTAACCAGTGCGCCACCAGGGCAATCAAGACAATGGTTTACAGTCCCACTACACGTGTTAACATAACAAGACTAAAATAACTGCTTTACTACCACTGTGCAATTTTTTTTTTAAATACAGTCTTCATTAGTTAAAATTAAAAGAAAAACAACAACAACATGCATTATAACAGAAGTAAAAGCACCCAAAAAGTAAAGAAGAAGAGAAGAAAAAAAAGGAAAAGGGAAAAAAAAAAGCAACAAGGCATTCTGACAATGACCAGGAACCGCCCTGTAAGGGGGAAAAAAAAAAAAAGAACAAAAAGAAGATAGAAAGATAGATGGAAAGAAAAAAAAGGGAACAAAAACACAATTCAGTTTAAAAATATAGCGTAGAAAGATCTTTCTATTCTCCCACCACTGTGCAATTTTTAAAATATATCCAATTGAATTGTCACCAGCTGGGTCCCTCCCTCCCTCCCTCCCTCCCTCCTTTTTTCCCCCTCTATGCCCATGTGTATAATATAACTGCCAAATTCAGGGATAATGCTTCATATTTCTGATGAAGTGGACTCTAATTCACAAAAGCTTCTGCCTAATAAATCTTTGGACTTGGCAGTTCTATCAGAGTCTTTCTTGTAGAGGTTGTTCCTGACTTTGCTTTTTCGTTCCAATACAGATTGGGCCACTTTTGCTCTAGGCCCCGGCCATGGTATTCAGCTCAAATCAGGTCGCCTCTTATTGCCTGCCTACGCATACCACATTGACTGCAGAGAGTGTTTTGGAAAGCTCTGCAAAACAACCCCACATGCTTTCACTTTCTACAGTGATGACCATGGACAGAGTTGGCACTACGGTGAGTTCATCCCAAACCTGCAGACTGTTGAATGTCAGATGGTGTCAGTAGACGAGGAAGACGGAACCAATGTGTTATACTGTAATGCCAGAAGCCCTCTGGGTTTCCGGGTGCAGGCGCTCAGCACGGATGACGGAGCAGTATTTCACTCAGGACGGCTGGTGCAGCGGCTTGTGGAACCCCCTCACGGTTGCCATGGCAGCATCATCGGGTTCCCGGCTCCACTTTACTATATGCATCATGATGTCGGCAGATTCCGGACAGCAACATGGCCGGCTAAGGGTGGAGGCCACCTACAGCAGTCTGAAACTGATGAGCGACCCCAGCCTTTTTGCAGCCCATCTTCCGCTTCTCTCTGCAACCGGTCTTTATGTGACCAAGAGCAGCAGCAGAACTTTGCATCATCCAGAACCTCTAGTCCCCAACACAGCAGATTTCTTAGTCACATCACCTCAGATACAGCAGACACCAATGAAGAACAACATGAAGACAGAACTATTTCAAAAACAGACATTTATTTCCAAATCCCCACATGGGTACTTTATTCCCACCCAACGAGCTCCAGATCCCGAGTCAACCTGGGAGTTTACCTCAGCACATTTCCCAGGGATGCGGACAGCTGGTCTGAACCCTGGATTATTTACGAAGGGCCCAGTGCGTACTCAGACTTGGCTTACGTTGAGCTGCCTTACTCAGAGTTTTCCATAACTGGGATCCCAGCCATAGCCTTTGCCTGCCTTTATGAGAATGGGGTGAGGTCCCCCTATGAGCAGATTTCCTTCAGCATGTTTACACTGCATGAAGTTCTTCAGAACATTCCTTTGGCAACATCTGCTGCGCAATTGAGACAACCAGCGAGTGGAAAAAGAAAAAGAAAACAAAGGAGCTGCATACTTTTTTAAAGCACAGGTCTGAGAACCGGGTTCATGAGTGCACAGATTTAAACAGATTGTTAGAAAGTAAGCTGGCGGTTCTTTGCTCCCGTTTGATAATTGGCATGGAGAGAGAGGAGATGTTCACAGGGACTGCAACATGTAGAGGGGGGGACGTTAATGTTTCCTTTTTCAGTTGTGATTCTAGCAAAAATCCTCTCAATCCATTGTAGCTGTGAGTCTTAATAAAAAGCTCCAGTGGGTGCTGATGAGAGCCCCTCTGCCTTGCAACAAAGCTCATGACTGTGTGCAGGTGGATTTTGCTGTTACTTTCTTAAAAATCATGTTGTGCTTTCTAATGATGCATTTTGTCTCACAATTAGGTTGGCCTGAAAATGTCACAGTATACGAAGGAAATACACAGAAGAAAAATGACACCAGATTGCTAATAGCAGCTGCACTGGCCAGTGAGTGGCACCACCACCAAGAGGATGTAGAGGATGGGAAGAGCACATGTTTTGTAGGGAGAAGATGCCAGGCATCCTGTGTTTAGGGAAAGCAAACTTCAGTAGGATGAGGTAGTTACAGAGGAGTCAGTCTAGTCCAGGTCATATATGTGTAGTCCAGATTACCCAAAAACTGTGGAAAGGCATAGTAGGAAGGTCTCAGATGCGCTAAAGACAGTCCCTGGAAGCAAGCAGCCATCATTAATAAAGCTGAAGAAGGGAAAACAAAAAGATGTGCCATGTAAAGTCGGTCTTGGGGTCAGGAATTCCCGGTAATCAAGAGCACACAAAAGGGTACGCCTGGATGCCTATCCACTTATGTTTCTGAGGTAGGAATTTCACTTTTCTGAGAATGTGCATCCTTCTTCATGCAAGAATTTAAATTTCTAGTTTACTGTTAGTGTAAACCGCCACTGAATAAGTCTCACAAGCACGTGCTGGCTGTCAGCATGGCTGATGACAACCTACTTTTATTTCTATCCCTTATCTGACTATCGTGAACTCTTTTTGCCATTCTCTTTTTATAATGTTGGCAGCGATACCTTTCCCAGTGAATTGTAATCTTGTCCAATACTCTTTTACAAGGGTCACTGGCGAAGCTTGCTTTGGACCTTTACCAACTTATTGTCATAAAAGTCATATTTTACTAGTAACGCTAGCTAGAGGCTCGCGGCCAATGCTTTGGCTAATAAATTCTTCCACACACCACCTTTACCTCCGCTTGCCATCTCCCTGTTTCAGGGACAGAGTACAATGTTTCCGTTAAGGGCCACATTCCCCTAGGGATAATCTGGCACAGGCTACGTGGCAGCAATGGGGTATGGCCGGGGAGTCAAGCCCAACAGGGCCGTTCCTTTCGCTCCCTCTCTCTCTCATCTCTCTCTCTCTCCCTCTCAGACTCTGACAAGCCTTGCCCAGGCCTCTCCGTCTCTCTCTGTCTCCCTCTTCCCAGGAAGCTGCCAAGGGAGAGAAATATCATCTTGTGCCACAGATATGCAGTAACAAAAAGGCTTATGAAATTAGGCTGCGAACCACAGGTTGCCCACTCTTGATGTGCTGAAAGAAACATGGGAGACTCTCTTCTGTGGCTTTCTTTTGCTCCCCCCACTCCGCATTCTTACACCTCTTCCCTAATGAAATGTACTCACTATGGTGAGGCTTCCCTGCCACGAGTGTGGCGCAGGACATGATCACAGGAATGAGAATGAACTTTAGTTGTCTACAAAAGGCACACCAATTAGCTTTGAGATTTAATCACAAACCTCAGGGTATTTTTTTTAAAAAAAACATCAAAAATACTTGTCAGTGGATATCAACATTTACCCAGTTTCTGAAATTCACGTAGTGCAGTCCATTCCAAAAATGTCAAAAGGGATCCATCCTACCTTTAAATATAAATGAAGGGCTTGCCACATTGATCATAATCCAACGTTCATATTCTCATAATACCTTACCAGGCCATCCATAAAGACGCAGAATTCTTTGTGCATGCTTCTGAAGCACACATGCTTCTTTGTTAGGCAAAGCTGGTAATGAAAAAGACAAAGAAAAAGCATGCAGGAGAGGAAAGTATGAATATCAGTCTAGTCATCTATACCTTTCTCTGAGGTGGTATGGAGGTCTTTAGTGTCTTTAGACTCTTCAAGGCCTTTTCCACATGGAGTTTTTGAAATGGTGCAGTCCGTCCTCCAAGGAGGAGGTCTGCACCTCGGACCGGACTGGGTCGGACCTATTTAAGGTAGATTCATACCTCAGTCCGGTCCGGAACAACCCCAAGTGGTCCTCCAGAGTACTTTTGAAAGAACTGATTTTTCCACTGCTCCGGAGCGCCATGGACCGGACTGGGGAGACGAAAGGTCCAGTGAGTAGTGGCGTGGGGCGATTCTCTCGCCCGGTGTGGAAAAGGCCCAAGTTGAGTTATCAGGCCACATCTCCAGTGGCCATGAACTGACTGGAAACTAAAGGCAGTAAAAGAAAGGCAAGAACATTGACCTTTCTATTTGAAAACACAAAACACTCTGCTTGAAGATTAAACCTGTCCCTGCTCAGTGTGAGATTTAAAGGCCCCTCTATGGGAAGGATGCAGTGAGTTTTTCTGGAAAGCGATGTAATGTCACTGGCGATAAATGGTTTTTTACATAACAGTATGTATAAGGCAGCTATTGACTTTTAGATTAAGGAAAATGCAGGCAGAGCAGAGCCCGTGGATTCTTTTCAAGCTATGCTAGAAATCAACAGACACTGAATTATTTTTGTATAAATTTTGCATGCATACATCCACACATCTGTTTCATTTCTACATGAAGGTACATTCTTTTAAAGTCCACATGAAAATGTATACAGTGATACATGTTTTCATAAAATATGCATTTGTAAACATTTTGTTCTAAACTATAAATTTTGAAATAAATATTGGTACATTCTTTTGACCAGGGAAATGCATTGCAAAATTCAGAATAAAGCAAAATGTGAACTATATTGACATTCTGATCCACACAGTAGCCTGGGAGATCTCTTTGTTTCAGAATTCCTCATAAATAAATTCCTCAAAGATCCCCCAATGATCCAGATCTTTCCTAAGAAATCCACTCAGTCTTCAGCTCCCACAATATCACCGCTAGACCAATTTCAATGACTGAAACACAGCTGTATGAATATGGAAAGTGACCTATTTCCTAGAACAGTTTCTAGTTACTGCTTAGTGGAGATAAATTCTTTATTGACACTGATTGTAGAGCTTCTCTGAATCCAAATACAGTTGGACCTCCACATTCACTGAGGTTAGGGGTGCAGACCCTTGCAAAAGCAGAAAAATGGTAAATATCAATATCAAATGTGTGTGCGGGAAGGGGACAAAGGCATGGTGGGGAGAACAGGCACTGAGAGTCCAAACCAGGTCAGGGGAAGGGGTAGGGTCGGTATGGTGGCCCAATACTTCCTCTCTCTCGCCCATCTCCTTCCTTGGCTGCATGGGGGAAATCAGGAGAATTTGTGGTGCTGAGAAATAGGCCTGCTGTCTGTCTTTTGCTATCCAGGCAATGGCTGCTAGTGGTAAAGGAGGACCAGAGTCAGCTTTTTAAAGGACCGTATGGCTTGATCGGAGCCACGGAGGGGGAAGGTTCTCCTGGAAAAGAAGCACCTACAGTAGGGGGGCAGGGATTTGGGAAGTTCACAAATAATCAGATCCATGAAAGTTTAAACCCACAAATGTGGACAGCCAGATATAGTAACTTCAGTGAAGGATTTTCCTCAGAAGTGCATCTAGATTCTCCCTCCCTGCTCAGCTCCCATGAGATCCCATCCTCATCTTCAGCTAACGTAATTTGAGCGGGCCAGAGAAATGTGTCTTTCACAGGTGTGTTTCTGAACATCCAGGAAACGGCTAGCTTGAGCCTGCCACCTGCTGGCCAATGCCTGTTAATTCTGTTTAGCAGGAATTCCCTACTAAACTAAATACAGTAATCCCTCCACATCCATTAGGGTTAGGGGCACAGAATCTCCCTGAAAGTGAAGAAAAAAGTGAATAACTCTAGGCCCTCCCAAATCATATTTAACACAGAAAAAAAAGTATGATCATCATATTCAACCCACCATGCTTTCGTTTCAGGCATCAGGGTTCCTTCGCAAGGCAGAAGGGTGGCTGGTGGGGCTTACTGCCACCTTCACTACTGCCCCACACAATTTTTAACAGGGACTTACAAGCCTCGTTCACAGTTTCTCAGTCTCACGAGGCTTGCAGTCCCTATTAAAAATGGCACAGGGAGGCAGCAGAGGTGAATCAAATATCCCGTGAATAATCAAATCCGCAAAAGTGAAAACCGCAAATGTGGAGGGCTGACTGGACTTGGAAAAGTTATTTCTTAGATTTGCCACTTTGTATCCTTGTAAGCAATGGACTATCAAGTAGTTATCCTCTACCTTTGTGGGGCACACATAATATCATTGTGACCACATTATAGTTATAGGAATAGTCTCACATTGTTTTAACTATTTTATGAATTGTTAATTATTTTCATTACTTAAATAATGGCCCTGTTATTTTCTTTCACACTTGTAGTTTCTGGGGTAGTCACAGAAGAGAACATGATTCATTACACTTCCGTACTTCTGTTTAGTCGGCTTCTGTTTGGCAAAAGCATTTGCCACTGTTCTTTGTTGCACCTAGAAACCCACCAATAAACAGCAGAGGCCATTGGCTTCTGTGACAGAGGGGTGATGAATCCATTGGCTTCAAATATACATGAGGGAGGTTAGAAGCAGTGATGTAGACAGACTCGGACTCAAGTTGGACTTAAGTCGCTTCAGTAACTTGACTCAGACTTGACTCAGCAATAAGTGATGCACTAACTTGACTCAAGTGACTGACTTGCTGCCCTTGGTTCAGCAACATAACACATTCATCCAGAAACCTTATGACTTTGAACAACGCCTCCATCTCTTTTTGACTACTGGCCACATGACAGTGTGTCTCAAGCCCAAAGTGTGGGTGCATTCCACAAAGGGGAACAGCAAATGGGTTAGGCAGAGGGCTTGAGTTCTGCTCATCAGCCTGTCCCTGCTGCATATCAGAGGAGCCTTCTAAAACGTTTCCCAAGATAAAAGATAAGACTTGCCCCCAGAGTGCAGGGTGCCTTTCTCAGAAGGGAACAGCAAATGTCTTAGACAACACACTCGAGGAGGAAGCATTCTTCCTTCTAAAGCTTTTGAAGCTTCAGTAATGAGGAGTAAGAAGGTTCCTATTCCCCACTTCCAAAGCTGCAGATGGCAAAATTGCAAATGTGGAGGGCCAACTCTGCTTAAATTAGTAAAACTGACTTTATTTGACTCTCTCCAATAATTCTGGAATTTTGGTTGGGATATAAAGTTGGCTTCCAGACGTGAGACTTGACTTGAAAATATCTTCAAGGACTTGAGACTTGACTTGAGACTTGAAGGTAGAGACTTAAATGCATCACTGGTAGAAGATTCTCAATTGACCTCTCATTAGTATGATTAACAAGAATATTGATTAACTGCTTCTATTGACGTATTATATTACTAACCTCTGATTTGTTAATGTCTGTATACAAGTATTATTGCAGAAATCAGGAGTACATTTGTTCCATCAGGCATAGCCTTGTTTGTGAACATTATAACAATTACATATTGCTCCAGTCATCCAGATAGCAGACAGAAGAGTTAGGTAAGAAATAACAAGTAGTCAGTCTCAAGAGAAATACTAACCTTGCTGATGTATGTTTTATTCTACTTTCCTAATCAAGAAAAATAGTATAAAAATGAGAACCTTGAAGAATAAAATTATCCTTCTGGATCACCACTGCTACTAGGCTGGACTGAATGCAGTTCTGATTGTCAGTAGGATCTTTTGGCCAAAGAAAACTCCCGTGTGTGTTTTATTGCACTGCATACTTTACATTCTGTGTTGCTATCCCACTTCCTACCAGGTTTTAGAGCTCATTCCAGCTCCATGTCCAACCCATTCAGATACGGTGGGTATGAGATTTTGTCCCACTCACAACTGGGGGCTTGTGTCGGGATTTGCGCGTGGCTCCCTTTCTTGCTTGCTTGCTTGCTTTCTCCCACCCACCACCACATCTAAATGCAGCTTTGGTGTGCACAACAGGGTGAGTTTACGCTCTGCCTTCATTTGAGGTGAGGGTGGTGTGGCGGAAGGGATAAGTGTCAGCTGTAGAGCTCCCCGATGGGAAGAATGGGGCCCTTTGGGCATTACGTGCAAACTTTAGGAGGAAAGGGAAGATTCCTCGCTGTAGTTGGCATGAAGAAAACACACATGATTCCATTGTGTACTAGTGTATGGCCCAGATATACTGCAGAAAAATAGCCCATGTGGGGTCCTTTTGAGGCAGGACCCTCTAGGGAGCATGAGGACAAATCTTAGATACTAAACTTGAAAAAATTAAACTATTTAGACTTACAGGAAGGCACGGCTTCCCAAAACTCTAAATGCTTCATTTGTTGTCTGTACTCCCTTATTCCTAACAGCGATTGCTAACGAATCCCTATTTGACCACACTTCCACTTGAGAGAAATGAAATCTATTTTAGGTTCTGCACTGGGTAACTCAGTGGGTAGAATGGACAGACCCATAGCATCCCCTCATTGCTTCTTGGGTTCAACACTAAGTAGTGTCAGCATAGCCCTCATTGAGCTGAATAGCCTACCACTTTGTTCTGTTAAAGGGTTAACATGCTTTTTAAAAAACAGATTTTTAGAGTTGGCAGCTGAGAGAGGGAGGGCCTCCCAAAACCTTGGAGGATGGCTGGAGTATTCCAGATAACACAGTAGACAAGACAAGGTCACCATCTGTAAAGGAGTAAACTGATTTATGGGGACATACCAGAACACAAAGGGGTACTGTGAAACTACTGATAAAGACACCTGGGATGCACGAGGGAAATGCATGATCAAGTGCGTGATCACTCATACTGTAAATATGGGGAAGGGGGAATGTAACTTCTTAGGCGATCCTGATAGGCTGTAACTTTTGGGGTCCTGTCCAATGAGACCCAAGGGGGAGGGAAACCTGCATGGGGCAGGGGGATAAAATATGAGGTATTCCATAGTGGGGGTGTCCTCCTCTCTAGGGAGCACCCGCTTCTGCAGAGAAGTATTTTAAATAAACATTTAATGCTTCAGTCGATCCTGTGCTAAATTGTTTTATGAGTCTTATCAGCTATTTCTTACACACTCTATTTTACTAACCCCCCCAACACAATTTGCTGCCTCTTTCCCCCTCACTGCTGCCGCTGCTACCACTACCACTCCTGCTGTCCCCGCTGTCCCCAAACTGGTTGTTATTCCTCCTGATCTTAATTCTGATTCCTTCTCTGAAATTTCCCACAAGACTGACAACCAAGCCAAAGCACTCCTCTTTGACTTGCTTAAATGGATCAAGGAACAGCCAGATCCTCATGATGTTGAAGGAGACTCAGGCCATTTCTGCACTATGCTGTTATAGTGCTACTATTCCACTTTCAACATCCTATGGAATCCTGGGGTTTGAGGTTTAGAGAAGGGCATTTAGAATTCTCAGCCAGAGAGCTCTTTGGCCTCAGTAAACAACAAAACCCTAGAATTCCACAGGATGTTAAAAGTGGAATAATAACACTATAACAGTGTAGGGCAGAAATGGCCTCAGTTTTAGATGTGTGTGTGAGAGAGAGGGAGAGAAAACCCTCCTAACATAGATTACTTGCAACAATCGCCAGTGGCGGGAGCCTCACTGGATTCTCTTACCTAATATATAGACTCTGCCAAAGAGAGAGAGAGCAGAAACAAGCATCTGAAACTGGTGAGTGTACGTGTGTGTGTAACTGTATGTGTATATGGTCTCTTTCATTTGCGGTGTGCAAAAAGGCTGTCTTTCAGTGTGTTTGCATGCAAAAAGAACTGCCGGTTCTGCTCTAGCAGGAGACCGACAGAACCTACCCAGTTTCAGAGCTCATCCCAGTTCCATGTACAACCCATTCAGATATGTTGGGTGCGAGATTTCATCCCATTCACAAATCCACTCTGGGGTTTAATCCAGACTATAAAGGAGCTATCCAAGGTGCCAAACTGCTTCATTCTAACAGCTCCTTTCAAGTTAAAACTAAAGCCCAGGATGGATTCACTGCTCCACAGATGTGCAAACCAACAGCTGCCACCGCCAATAAGTATGTTTTTCTGTTTGTTTGTTTCAAATTCCTTCAGATGCCTACGTCTGCCATTCACAGAAAGAAGGGGGGAAATTTACTGCAAATATTACATTCAGAATTTTCAAGAGATAGAGATAACATTTGTGAATGAGTAGTATCGCAGCAACTATCAGATCTCCAGTTCAAGAGAACATGGACTACTTCAACCACAGAAATAAAATAGACACATTAAATATGTTGAATGTTGAAATCTGTCTTTAAAAAATACAACATTTTAAAACCAAAGTAGTTTTTTTTCAGAGTTCTGGGGTTACTAATACAGTTTGCATCAACTGTTTTGGACATAAGGAACAGTTGCATAGGAATGGGGGGTGGGAAGGTGCTTCACCCCGGGCGGCAATGTTTTTGGGGTGTCCCAGCTTATAGCCATGCCCACCCATGCCCTGGCCATGCCCCCACGCCCACACCCCACACACTGCAGCCGCGCCCCCGTGCACTGTAGCCCTGCCCCCTCCTGCCCCCCTCCACACACTTCAAGCTCCGCCACGGATAAGGAAACTGAGTTGCCTTACGACAATATTAAAAGGCAATGTGGAACTTGGAAGAAGTGTTTTTTGGGGGGGATGGGTGGGACTACAATTCCTATGATCCTCCACCCCACCATGACCAGTGGCTGGGGAATCTCCTATGGGTTGGCTGGGGAATTCCGTGTATTGTAGTAAAAAGAAAAAAAGAGTCTTCCAAGCTGCTTGATATTACCACTCACACATGAAATTGCAAGGGGTTTCTCTTACTTCTTCAGTCTTGATAAATAAAGCCTGTCAGGTTCACTGCAATTCTCCAGTCTTGCAAATAAGATTCGGTTTGAGGCCTTTGGTAGTTTTACCACCATATTTTGGAATGCTAGTGATAGCGGCAGGGGATAGACTTAAGCTATGGGAAGGTATGGGATCATATACAGACACCAACAATGGCCCCTGCCATTGCGCCAACCAAGATGATACAGCAGAGCTACAGTCGGTCCACACCTGTAAGAACCTTTTTCTTTCTAAACAGTGAAAAAAAGAAACACCTGAGGGAATGCAAAACTGGACTGCTAATGGGGAAAACATGGAAATACTATGGTTCAGGATAAAAGCTGGTAGATAAATATTATTTATTTATTAGTTTTAAAACAGTGAAATTCACAGTTAAAATCACAGTCATAATAAAAAAAAAAATATAGGTTCAAAAGAAAGAAAAAGAACTAAAACTAAAACAGAAAACCAACACATTAAAACACTGTACAGTAACTAAAACACTAAAAATAACTTACCCCCCCAAGCCAAACTGTAATGAAATTTTTAAAAAAGGTGTTATTCTACCATCACAAATCCAACTACATAATCCTACCAAAATTACCAGTGACCATAGCCACAAATTATTGCATCGTTAGATTTCTTATTGCTCATAATGTCCATAAATGGTTTCCAACCTTTTAAAAGAAAATCTTCAGTTGACTTATTCTAAAGCTGGAAGATTTCTTAGATATCAAGAAGCGAGTGAATGTTATCCTGGATCCCTGGTATCCTCTAGAACACAAGTGTTATTGGCTGAGAAGATTTCCTTTAAAAGGGTCAAGTAGCTTTATTTGAAATTTTACTAAATTTATTTATTTATTAAACTATTTTATCCCACACTTTATCATGGGATCTCAGTGCCACACATGTATTCATTCATTCATTTTTAAAACGTATTTATAACATTTACAATAAAATATGATATAATGTGTTAATTTGATTAGAAAGACACTAAATAAGAATATATCTCTTTTGAAAAAGAAATAAATGTGCGCAACCAATTACAGAACTCAGTCCCCACTGCAGCAGAAAATCAGAGCCACACCAAAAGTCTGCTTAGGTAAAACCAATTCTTTTGCTGGCTGATGGAAGGATAGTAGGGATAGATTAAACCTGGCTTTTTCTAGGAAGGAAGTTCAGAAAGGTATGTGTGCACACTTTCAAGTTGCCTGTATGGTGTCCCCAAGAATTTCACAGGAATCTCTTAGGCAAGGAATATTTGGAAGTGATTTTGCCAGTTCCTTCCTCTGAAACACAGCCAAAAGCACCTGGTATTCATTGGCAGCCTCCCATCCAACCCTTCTTGAACCTCCTGAGTCCACTCTCATGAAGGAAGGTTTAAAAAAAAATCCTGAAAATACCATCTTCAATGGTCTTGTAGCTTGTTTGAATACCTGCCACTATTGTTGTCCTATATATTTCAGAATTGCTCTGTGTTTTTGTTAAGGAATAGCCTTTTTAACCCACAACTTATTGATGAAATAAAGGAATGTGTGCAGAATTGCCTTGTTCTTCACACAGTGCATCTAATTCCTCTGATGAATTGCGAGGCACTGTGGCAGGCACACTTCTAAGTGTGCTACAGAGTATGTGGGGAAGAGAGCAGGATAAATGGATGGAGAAGCTGTGACTGTTCATTCTCCAGCATCATCAAGGCATTAAAAGATCTGGCTCTTGGTAAAAGTTTGGTCAACTTCAGATATATCTGTTCATGCAAATGAGTGCGAATGTACATTTATGTGCAGTGAAAGCAATAGAACTGCATCCCAACCAGCTACAAAGTATTTCTCAGTGTGTGTGTGTAGTTTCCTAGAAAATATTTCAGAGCTATTCTGCCTGGACCTTTTAGCAGAATGAAAGCAGGGTTTTATTCACACATCACAGTGTGTTGGCCATTCCTTCCAGATTGATCCTTTACCTATGGAGAACTTGGACATAACAGGTTACAAGTAATGAGGGAATGCCTACTTTTTGTGTCATGACAACCTTCTTAATTTTTGAAAGTGACATGCAATGTCACTATGACTTGCAATGTCACTATTTTTCTTTTAGTTTAGCAAGCATGGTTTCCTTTTTACTTTAAAAGTGTTGTTTAGGGAGTTTTATTTGCAGAGATTGTTTCCAAAGGATGCAGATTCCTTGCCTTCAGATCACAGCACAGTATGAAGTGGCTTTCATTGACTCTTCTTTCCCTTTGGGAAAACTTGGTATATGCCTGTGCAAAAATTGCAAAAACTCAGAAGGACACTGAACACACTGTGGGGTAGAAAGTGGAGCCCTAAAACCAGACAACCTGGTGCAATTTGGGTGTGGCTGGAGCAGACCCTTCCCATTCATGCCTCCTCTATGTAACTCTTTCCCCCCTGGAAACTAAAAAGTGCTTTCTGCCTTGATATCATGCATCAAGCGTTTGAAACCAATCCTTTTGCACAAGAATTAAGGCTCTGAGGTGCTTAGGAAGTATAAATAAATAAATAAATAGTCATTACTCCTTGCAAAGATCCCTTAAGCAATAACCTCAAGTCAGCTTTTAGCTCTGTGGCACAGTAAGAGCTCCTTTAGAGGCTGTGATTCCAGTCTGCATTTCCTGACAGTGGCTGGCATACATTCCCAATGAAGGCGGGAAGGCAATCAGCTATACCTTGTGTTGAAGGATGGACTGATGACCATCTGGAAAGCAGTGCCTCTTTTTCATCACGACAACACAGGAATGAGATATGAACTGAGCCTGCAAAGAAAGTGATTGCAGACAACCAGTTAATGCATATTTTTATATTCGTACAGATGTTTGTTATATAGTGTCTGTCAGGATAGCCCCAAAGAACTGGAAAAATAAAATAATTGAGTGTCTCTATAGCAAATGCTTGCAATAATATCTATATATGGAAATGTTTGAACTTCCCAGGACACCTAATCAATTTGACAAAGGATGCTATGAAATGCATACATATATATTTTCCAGAACAGCTTGAGCTGATCCAGTAGAAAATATTGCAGTGATGCTTTGCAAAGCATGTCGGAAGATATTTGGCAGCCATAAGCTAGAATCAGGTAAGTGAAGAGCTAGAGATATCTGGGTGGACAGATTGTCTGGAACGTAGGCATGAATTATGAGCAAACAATTAGGAGAATGTCACAGCTTTGAGACAATCAGCCTGAGTGAGTGAGTGAGCGAGTGAGTGAGTGACAATAATCACTATAATCATCCCTCCACATTTACTAGGGTTAGGGGTTCAAGACCCCTGTGAAAGTGAAAAAAATGTGAATAACTCTAGGCCCTCCCAAACCATCTTTAACACACACAAAAAAGTAAGATCACCATATTCAACCCATCATGGATTCCTTTGAGTCATCAGGGTTCACAAGACAGAAGTGGGCAGCTGGTGGGGCTTACTGCCACCTCCACTGCTGCTCCACACCATTTTTAACAAGGACTTACTAGCCTTGTTTCCAGTTTCTCTGTCTCACGAGGCTTGAAGTCCCGTTAAAAATGGCATAAGGCAGCAGCAGAGCTGATAACAAATAATCCGTGAATAATCAAATCCACAAAAGTGAAACCTGCAAATGTGGAGGGATGACTGCATTTACATGTAACATGTATCTAAAGCATGTACAGAATCAATGACTGCAGTGATTAAGTGACTCAGTGAGATGATAATGCTCCGTAAAGTTGAAGGCAGAAGGGAAAGAGGAAGTCTGCATCGCTGGAGGCGTGACTCAATCAAGGAAGCCACAGCCCTGAGTCTGCAAGTCCTGAGCAAGACGGTTAACCAAAGAAGCTCATAGTATAACGTATTCACCCGGATCACCCTAAGTCAAAGGCAGCTTGACAGAATGTAGCAGTCTCAGGAAATAAATTGGATATAACAAAGGAAAGTTTTTTTGTCTCTAATCTTCTGGGGCACAGGGAGAATGTTTCTGTCTTGCTTAGGTTATGTGAGAGAGTTCCCATATGTAAGAGACATTTATAAGCTTTGTTGTTTATTTTGGAACACATTGCCAATTTTTACTTACTTCAAGTTTTAGCCTGAATTAAATTAATTATCTCATAGAAGCTGAACCATTGGAAATCTGGATTATTCTAAAATTTAAGAATTTTTAAAATCTTTTTTTTAAATTATTTTCATTTTTATTTTGGTGCTTAGTCCTAGGACTGAGCAGTCCTTAGTAGGTCTGGGGATTTACCCAGTCTGGGCTGTGACAGGAGAAGGAGTGAGTGTGGTAGTGCATAATTGGCAGGTATGGTATTCTCTCTGGCCCATCTAATATGAAAGGAAAGGTGGAAAGAATAGTAGTCATTTGACCAGACTGGGGCGATTTCCACACTAGACTGTTATAGAGCTATTATTCCACTTGCAACATCCTATGAAATCCTGGGGTTTTCAAGTGGAATAATAGCGCTGTCACAGTCTAGTGCAGAAACGGCCTGGGTTTCCCCCTCCCTAACCCTGGTAAAGATAAAACAAAATTATTTTTTTAGTGTGTGTACATGAGTAGAAGAGCTGAACTACAATTATTTTCCATACCACCAGAGGGTACACAGTTTTCCAACATCAATCAGCAACCAGAGAGGTGGAATGATTTCTAATGTTGGTTCTCCTTATTTCCTGCCTTGACACTGATTCACTTCACCTTCTTCCACAAAGTTGTTCCCCTTCTAACCTGCATCTATCCTGCTTATCTACCACTTTATACTGGGGGTGGCAGAGTGCAACCTGTGGCCACATGTAGCTCTCAGGGCCATTTTTATACTCCCCAGAGCCCCCCTGGGGTAATTTCTTTTTTTTTTAAGAAACGTTTTGCCTCCAAATGTATGCACTTGTGTGTATTACAATCTATGTAATCAGAGACACAGAGTGTATCTGAGAGGTTCAGATTTATGGCCTTTGGCCACATTGACTGGAAGACTCAGGGAAGTATAGTTTGATCAAGTAACTTTTCTAAGCTCTGGATTTTCATGGCAGTCCCTGGGTAAGTGGTTAACCTGGAAACTTTTTTTGGTCAACCTGCATGCAAGAGACCTTCAGCAATTCATACTCTGTTTTTACTGCACTACCCCCCAAATCATAAAAGCAATTACTGTGGTTAGATGCTACCAGAACCAGCACAAGACATTCTGCTGCCTGAAGCAGAGCAGCAAATGGTATCGCAAGCCCACAAACAGTAAGGTGAAGCTAGGTTAAGTTATTTTAGCACATAAAGCTGAAAATCCCATGTGTTTGTTCCTCCTCTCTGAAAGTAAAAATGCAACACTAATGAATTCAATAACTAATAAATTGCTTTTTTTCCCCCCAATTACACCCAAAGTTTCCTGCCTGAGGTGGCTGTTTCACTTTACCTAATGGTAAAGCTAACCAGTGGCAGCTGGCTGGCTGTTAGCTCCCATGTCAATGGGGCAGTGATTCTTCAAGTCTGAACTATAAAAGAACTATCCAAGGTGCTGAGTTCTTTTTTTAAAAAAAGGTCAGCACCTTGGATAATGTTTTTAAGAACTGAATTCAAATCTGGAGCAGATTTTGTCCTTGGAGCCACTCTGGCTTCTACCCTCCCAGTAAGCGGTCTGGCCTGAGAAGGGTGGAACATATTTTTAACACCCACCACCACTTGTTTCACATCCTCTCTTGTTGGAATGGAGGTGGAAATGGAGGAAAGAGCACCATTTATCTGACAGATAGGAAGATGTCAAAGGCAGAAAATCAGATTACACAATGCTGCTGAATCCACATTACCTATTTTTTCTCACATAAACCACAGACACATCCAAAAAGGCTATTGAGGATGAGGATAGCAGTCAAGACCATCTCCACCATGCTGATGATTAGGAGGGAAGAGAAGAAATAGACATTCCAGCCCACAACATTCTGTGGCTCGATGCAAACAGAATTCCAGAGGGACGGGTCGTACAAGTAATTCTGAGCCCTTAAAGAAGCAGATTTTGCATGAGAAACTTGCTTGGAGCAGACAGCAGATTTTTTTTTCTAAGAGTTCAACAGGGAGATGTTCTTTTGTTTGCTTTTAAAATAGTAAATGCAGGTTCTGTTTTATGTAAGTATGTAGGTCTTTTATTTTATATTCTACCTTTCTCCCACATCTGGAATCCACACTGTCTCGTAGCGTGATTAAAAACAAGTACAAATAAGAATAGAGGAAGTTATAATATCAAAACATATGACAATATTATAATGGGCTTAGAAACAGGTTGCTAGATTGATTGTGTTATTGAACGTGTAGGCCAAAATCTTAGACTGAAAAAAATATTCTAGAGTTCCACGTGGGTGGAATGGTGAAACATCTCTCCTCCCATCACAACAATACAGGTCAGGTCAAAGGGTGGGTGCATTTCTCAGAGGAGAACAGCAGACAGGTTAGGCAATGGGCTTGAGGTGGGCTTGAGGTTTGTCAGCAGCCTGTCTCTGCTGCATATTGGAGGAGCCTTCTAAAACTTTTCCTAAGAGCAGAAGGCAAGGCTTGTCCCCAAAGCACAGGGCAAGCTTATTAGAGAATAGCAGGTGTATTAGGCAGCGGGCTTAAGGAGGGAGCCTTCCTTCTACAGCTTTTGAAGCTTTAGTAATGAGGAGTAAGAAGGATCCTATTCCCTACTTCTGAAAAAATCTCCAGCTTTGGAAATGGGAAGTTAGAAGGATCCTATTCCCCACTTCCAAAGCTGCATACTCTTTTATGCCCATTGGCACAAAAGCCTCCAGCTTCAGGAACGGGGAGCAAGAAGGATCCTATTCCTCACCTCTGAAGCTGCAGATGGCAAAATCACCAATGCAGAGGGCCAGCTCTGTTTAAATAGTTAAAACTGACTTTATTCGACTCTGTCCAGAATTCTGGAATATAGGTTGGGGTATGAAGTTGGCTTCCAGACTTGAAACTTGACTTGAAACTAGCTTCAGTGACTTGAGACTTGAAGGTAAAGACTTGAGACCTGACTTGAGACTTGGAGTAAAAAACTTAAATACATCACTATAATTCATTAGGAGATACAATTTCTGTGATTTAGGATTCCTTGTACCCATCACTGTCCTTGGTTTATATTCCAGTTCCTCTCATCACCTGTCACCATCAATGGGTAATCAAGAAGGGCATACTGATGTTGGGGGATGTAAATCCTTCATTCTACATCCCTCAGCATCATTGTTCTTGCACTATTCTGTGCTGTTTCTAGTGGCTATTAGTGCCCCTTTCTCGGTTGCCTTCCCCCGCCATGCAAAGGACAGTAAACAACACATACTGGTGGAGACTGCCTCACAATTTGATCAAGTAAACTACTATAGAGTCTCTTGCACAAATGGGAAATTCAGTACAAGGGAGAATTCCTTTGAAAGCAATGTCTATCTTATAGATCTTGTTCTGGGTAAATTCAACAATAAAACATGATTGGGGGGGGGGGTGTTAAAATGTCCTGTCTACATGGAGGAAAGGTAAAACTCTTTCTGGTGAAAGGATCAGAGCAAAATAGGCTTGGCTTTTTATAAGATAGCCATGAATTTCAAGCTCCTTACCCATTGTTCAGAGCCTCAATGTCCATGTTAATAAATGGGTACCCCCATTGTTTCATCTTCCCTTGTGCGGTGGTGAGAACATAGAGGCAGAAAGGTCCCTCTGTCAAGCCCACACCAGATGCAACAAAGCAAGCAGCTGATCCAAGCAAAGCCAGTCCTGATAACACAACGGAGAGAAACATCTGTGGGCAAAAGAGTCACAGAAATTAATCCTAATTATATGATTTTGAAGACACCCAAACTACTTGTGATGCTAAGTTTGATGTTTCCAAGGACTCTACAGAACCTCATCACTACCATGAACAAGAGCCTCATATAGGCACCCACTTCAGGTATCATACTTATTGGTTTAGGGCTTTAAAGACTCTGATAAATACCGCAGCCAAGTTTAGTTGTGCTCATGGAGGAATGAGCACATTTTTGCCTAAAACAGCATTTTTGCCTGAAGGGGTTCCACACAGTAGTGGAGTGTGAGAACACAATGGTTACTTACGCTCTGACTGGTTTATTATCTTTGTTTTGGTTTATTCAGGGTCTGGGGAAGCAAAACTTTGGGCTGTGAAGCCATACCTTCCAACATTTAACAGATGAAAAGCAGGATGGCTATGGTTAGCAACATCAGACTGTGCTCAAGATGGCAAAACTTATTACTAAGGAAAGACACACAGGCTTGGAAAGGCTACAGAAGTTTGCTTTTGTCCGTACTCACTGGGAAAGGCAAAATTTGACCTCATCTTCTCCCCACTGCTCAGTTGACTGAGTACAAACTACTTGTGCCTTTAAGCTCACTTTGTAGCTATTGAGGTAAATTGCCAAAGGGGGAAAGTGGAAGGAGGAGAGAGAAACTGGGACATTTTGAAGAAGCTGAAAAAACGGACAATAGAGAATTAATCAAGACTGTCTCTGCCCCATTGGGATAGTCTGAGGATACTTAAAGCCTGCCCTTGCCTTTCCTATTTCTCATTTTATTCTTGTTCATTTCATGTTACTTTGATCACAGATCCTGTTCTAAGGCAGAATGTTACTTTAGTATATATACAGTAGCGATTGAATTACACTTTTTCCCCCCTCTTGCACCGTTTCTAAACTCTACATTTTTCCTTGTGGTAGAATAAGGCCAACTTCTCTGAAATACTGTGCATGCTAGTTATTCCCTTAAGCCTACTGCCCTGTGGGCCTCTTAACACACTGCAACTGAAGAACAGGTTTGCCTAGTGCTCAATACTGTAAATGGTTGCTCCCTTGTTTTGATCGACTCTCAGTAAGATTTGGGTACCCTCTGACCCAGACTGAGTTGGGCAGAAGGACTGAGAGCCATCTGTGACTGCTTGGCACGGCTGGTGTTGACTCTAAGGCCCTTTCCGCACCAGGCAAATTAGAACAGGGCAGTGTGTCCTCGCACGGAGGTTGTCTGCACCTTGGAGTGAACTAGGAGCGGACTACTTATCGGAGATCCACACCTCAGTCTGCTCCAAGATGACCCCAAGTGGTTCTCCAGCGTGTTTTTGAAAGACCGGAAAAAACAGGTCTTTATTTTCCTGGAACGCGCCATTGCGTTCCTGCTCTCTTGTGCAGATTTGCAGGCTCGCACCAATGTGAGCCTGCCATCTGCGGAGGGCGGGCTTTAGGCGTGGCAAGCTTCAGCGGTTGGTCAGGAACCACGACCAACTGGAAGCCGGAAGCCGCCATTTTGGAAGCCGGAGCAGTGCAGATCTACAGACCTCGCACTGCTCCGATTCGCCCTGGACCAAGGAGAAGCCCTACAGAAGGGCTTCAGGGACAGTCCGCGTTGTTTCGGACCCCAGAAGAAGTGTTGAGTAACGGCACGGAGCGATTCCCTCGCCTCGTGCGGAAAGGGCCTAAAAACCAACTTGCATGATTGGGGAACTTGAAACTGGAAAAAGTGGTGAAGGCTTGGTCAGGCTTTGTTTCCCTTTATCCAGCCACAGGCCCTTTACATGTAGGTTCTCTTCAATTGTACCAATTAACCTCAAGGTTGTAGAACAGCAAATGTAGAATCTTTTGCTTACTTCACTTCAAGTTCCTGTTTTTCTCAAGCTCCAGCAATTGAGGTCAGAGATCCTTGCTGCAGCAAGGCCAGCTCTACTATTAGGCAGAGTGAGGCAGTTCCCCAGAACCTTACCATTCCTCCTGAGACCCATGGACATTCAGTTGCCAGTGAAATTAAGATTCTACTTCCAGCCCAATCATTTTCTAGGTATGAAATAGTCAAGGGCACCATTTTGAGTTTAGGCTCAAGCAGTAAAATATCTTGAGCTGGAGAATACATGCTAGCAGAGATAGGAATGGTGTAGCTTTTCAGATTTTGTTGGACTGCAACCCCCAGCATTCTTATCATACTGTTTCTTCTCTCAGAAACTCAAGCCAATCCTTCTTTAGTCTTAGTGTGGAGATGTTTGAGCTCCCACCAGCAACAGCCTGACACTTTTGCCTGGTATGGAAATGCTGAAATATCTACAGCTCAGAATGGGAAATCCCTGAGAAATCTGAATGACTCTGCCATTAAACTCTTTCTTCACTGCAATGAGTCATTGAGCCTCATACCTTTTGACAGTTTCCAGAGCTGCTATAGCAGCTCCACCTCCATCCAGTGCCTGTGATTTGAATTGCAGCAGGGAAAACCTATGAGAGAGAAGTGATTCAGAGTGAACATCATTGTCCAGTGACCCACAGTCAGAACTCATGAAGGATCCTTCTGTCATGCCCCTATTTCTAATCTCTCTTTCCTCCCCAATGACCTCTCAGCATTCTTAGTTAATTGCCCATGGTTTATTTCTTGTGTATCCTTAATATTCTCTGTTTTCCCTTAAATCAGGGTGGGGAACATACCCAGCTTAAACATACCTAGGTAAATATACCTAGCTTAGGGAGCTAGGCATGTTTAGCCTGATGAAAAGAAGGTTAAGAGATGACATGATAGCCATATTTAAATATTTGAAGGGATGTCATGTTGAAGATGGAGCAAACTTGTTTCAGAGACTAGGGCCATTTCAGCACTAGACTGTTATAGCGCTATAATTCCAGTTTCAATATCCGATGGAATCCTGGGGTTTGCAGTTTTGGGAGGTGTCAGCGGGCCCCTCTCGAAACTGCAAATGCCAGGATTCCATAGGATGTTGAAACTGGAATCATAGTGCTATAACAATGTACTGCAGAAATGGCCTAGGACACGGAGCATTAGATTCAAACTGCAGGAAAAGAGATTTCACCTAAACATCAGGAAGAATCTCCTGACAATAAGAGCTGTTTGACAATGGAATATGCTGCCTCGGAGTGTGGTGGAGTCACCTTCTTTGGAGATTTTTAAGCAGAGGCAGGATGGCCATTTGCTGGGGGCGCTTTCAGTGTGTATTCCTGCATGGCAGGGGGTTGGACTCGATGGCCATTGTGGTCTCTTCTCATTCTAAGATTCTATGATTCTAGTAATATAAGGCTCCTCCCAGATGTTGTATTACAACTCCTATTCTCTCTTACCTTTTTCCATGCTGGCTGGGGCTGACAGCAGATGAAATTTAACATCCTCAGAAGAGTCATGGGCAGAACTTGACTATAATTACCTTTTGAAGCCTCAGCTTTCAGAATCCCACAGCCATCATGCTCACTTGGGAAGGATTCTTGAGAAGCATAGATTGGAGAAATATCCACTTACCAACAGGCCTCCTCCCCACAGCCCTGGCATGTACATCGCCTTCTTAGAGATCAGGCCTCTGTTTAAATAATGGCTTTCCCAGTTGGGAAAGAGTAGGAAAAGGTTGGCAATGATGGAGAGAAGGCCCAGAATCAGGAGACCTGGACCCAGGATCCGAGCACATGTCCCCACACACATTCTCAGCAGGCAACCCTGCAAAGACAGAGAAAAGAAACAGAAGAAAATGAATGATCTGTTTAAATTCAGAACAGATTTACATCAATAAGCCTAGGTCAACCTCCCTAACCCAGACCCCCCCCAATGTTTTGGACTACAGTTCCCATCATTCCATCTATTGGACGTGCTGGCTGGGGCTGACATGAAGTATAGTCCAAAACCTCTGGGGGTTTCTGGTTATGAGTGAATGGTCCTGGATTTGTTTTTAACATCATCCATTGCAAATACTTCTCTCCATGAGAAACCATTTTCCTGATCTACATTTCATCTCCAAAGCGGCATCTAAAATTTCCTTATCTAAATGGCATCTCATCTACAAAGAAAGTACAGGTATTTCCAGATGAGATGATACTAATAAAGAGATAATACTATGCAGCTCTTCCATGTTTTTCTCAAAAGCTTTTTCCTTGGTTAAAATAAATGGAAAAGTTAGTGGAAATTCAGTGAATGAAACAGTACAGTGGTGAGATAGAAACCTTGTTTGGAACTGCTGTAGATACCTGTATGATTGCCCCCTCTCAGGGAGGTTATGGCAACTTTGGGGTCTGCAAATTAAATAAGGATAATCGTAGAGGAAGAGCTTAGAATCATAGAATCATAAAGTTGGAAGAGATCACAGGGGCCATCCAGTCTAACCCCTGCTATGCAGGAACACACATCAAAGCACTCCCAACAGATGGCCATCCAGCCTCTACTTAAAAACCTCCAAAGAAGGAGACTCCACCACACTCTGAGGCAGCATATTTCACTGCCAGACAGCTCTGACCGTCTGGAAGTTCTTCCTGAGGTTCAGGTGGAATCTCCTTTCCTGCAGCTTGAATCCATTGCTCCTTGTCCTAGTCTCTGGAGCAGCGGAAAACAAGCCCGCTCCCTCCTCAACGTGACATCCCTTCAAATATTTAAACATGGCTGTCACTTCCCCTCTTAACCTTCTCTTCTGCAGACTAAACATACCCAGCTGCCTAAGCCATTCCTCATAGGGCATGGCTTCCAGACTCTTCACCATTTTGGTCACCCTCCTCTGGACATGTTCCAGCTTGTTGATATCCTTCTTGAATTGAGGTGCCCAGAACTGGACACAGTATTCCAAATGAGGTCTAACCAAAGCAGAATAGAGGGGTACCATTACCTCCCTCGATCTAGACACCACACTCCTATTGATGCAACCAAGAATCGTGTTGGCTTTCTTGGCTGCCGCATCACACTGCTGACTCATGTTCAGCTTGTGATCCACCAGGACTCCAGATCCCTTTCACACGTACTGCTATCCAGCCATGAATCCCCTATCCTATATTTGTGCATTCCATTTTTTTCTGCCTCAGTGTAGGACCTCATATTTCTCTCTGTTGAAATTCATTTTGTTAAGTTTGGCCCAGCTCTCCAATCTGTCAAAGTCATTTTGAAATTTGATCCTGTCCTCTGGAGTATTAGCAACCCCTCCAAATTTGGTGTCATCTGCAAATTTGATCAGTGTGTCCTCTAATTCTTCATCCAAGTCATTGATGAAGATGTTGAATAGCACTGGGCCCAGGACAGAACCCTGTGGCACCCCACTAGTCACTTCTCTCCAGGATGAAAAGCAGCCATTGGTGAGCACCCTTTGAGTTTGGTCAGTCAACCAATTACAAATCCACCTAACAATAGCCCTGCCCAGCCCACATTTTACTAGCTTCTTTGCAAGAATGTCGTGGGGAACTTTGTCAAAGCCCTTACTAAAGTCAAGATATGCTACATCTACAGCATTCCCTTCATCTATCAAGCTTGTAACCTATCGTAAAAAGAGATAAGATTAGTCTGGCATGACTTATTTCTGAGAAATCCATGCTGACTTTTAGTGATTACGGCATTGCTTTCTAAGTAATTACAAACTGACTGTTTAACGATCTGCTCTAGGATCTTTGCTGGTATTGATGTCAGGCTAACTGGGCTCCATCTCCCATTACCGATTCTCTAGCCAAGATAGATGCTTCCCGCAGCAATCCTTTTAAAGTTATATTTTTCTTCACCTTAACATCATCATTAAGAAAAGGAGACATCCATTTGATAGTTCCATAATCAATTTTTTTCCCCTAATGACGTCACCCTAGTAGAAACCATGCAACATAATATTTTCTAATTTAAACTTCCAGGATCCCAAAAGTTCTGTTATAACACTGTAAGGATGCTTCATTGCTGTTACTGGGGGTCCTTTCACATTGCTCCATTACAGTGCTACGATTACATTTTAACTGTCATGGCAACATCCTATGGAATGTTGGGATTTTGCAATTTATGGAGGGCTGTTTAGAAGGAAGTATGGAGGGGTGGTCTGAGTGTTGGGCTATGACCCTGGAAACCACGGTTCAGTTGTGTGCTCAGCCAGAGAAACCCACTGGATGACCTTGGGTGCATCACATACCCTCCACCCCAGAGACTCCCTTGATAGGTTAGCCTTAGGGTTGCCGTAAGTTGTCGTGTGTTGAAGGCACACAACAACAATAAATTTAGAATTCTCAGCCAGGTTTTGCTGTAGTGCCCCACCAAACCATAAACAATGAGATCCCATAAAATGCACCCATGGCAGTGAAAGCGGAATCACAGTACTGTACTGTGCTATAATTGCATAATGTGAAAGGACCCTGGGAGTATATTGATTAGTCAGAGACACAAGACTGTCAGAGCACAAGGATGCTATGCAGAATCTAGGTTATGTATTCTATTGCTTGGGTAGCCGAAAATGGTATCACCCACTCTCACACAAGGGAGGTATCAGAAGGCTGGAGAAAAACCTAGAGTTTGCAGAATTACACAGAAATCTTTAGAAAAATAAACATAAGCTAATCACTGTAATTGCTCAATGAAAACTTAACTATGCACAGTGGCTACAGAGAGTGGACTGGCTGTGCTGGGCAGGAAGGAAGAGTAGCAAAAGACATGGACCACAGAACCCCAAACAGGATTAAGGGCCACACGTGGATCTATTGTGTGGAAGGAATCTTCTTTTGGTTCTACCTTTCCTTCTCCTGCATCTGCTCTGAGTTGTATGGTTGCTGTCCTGTTCCTGCACCCTACTGCTGAGAAATCCAGCACTGGGAAAACACATGCAGAACTCAGAACAGCTAGATGTGCACACGTGTCTCTGTGCACTTAAAACTAAGAGTGGATTTGTGGGCAATAGATCTGCTGGCCATCCCTGGAAAGACTGAATGCTGCAATGCAGTCATCCCTCCACATTTGCTAGGGTTAGGGGTACAGGACCCCTGTGAAAGTGGAAAAACCGTGAATAACTCTAGGCCATCCCAAACCATATTTAACACACAAAAAAGTATCATCACCATAGTCAACCCACCATGGATTCCATTGAGGCATCAAGGTTTCTTCCTAGGGCAGAAGTGGGTGGCTGGTGGGTCTTACTGCCACTTCCACTGCTGTACCACATCACTTTTAATAGTGGCCTTGTTTGCAGTTTTTCAGTCTCATAAGGCTTGCAGTCTCTATTAAAAATGGTATAGGGAGGCAGCAGAGGTGACAGCAAATAATCCATAAATAATCGAAGCCACAAAAGTGAAATCTGCAAATGTGGAGGGGCTGACTGTATATTGTTGTGTTATGCGATCACCACCTTTAAGCCAAGATATACCTTGTGCCAATGACACATAGAGAGTGTTTCTGCCCTGTTCTTTTCCTATCACCTGCCTAGAAACCCTGTTCTTGGCTAGCCTTCTCCTGCAAGAAGAAAAAGTCTCTTCCATTTACTGCAAAGAATAGTGCCCAGTGCAACACTTCTCTTGAGGCTACACAATCAGCAGATGATTCCATTTATGAAAAAAAGCTCATCTTCCATCTCTCACCACATCTACAATCTCTGCTAGCTTTTTAAACATAGACTCCCAAAACACATGCAAGTTTGATTAAAAACAGTGGCCTGCCTCAGGGGTAGAAATTCAACATCCTGCATTCATTGCCACCTCCTATACTGGTGGCTGGGGCTACTGGGGACTGCAGTTTAACCACATCTGCAGGACTGCCCAATTCCTACCCCTGATGTAAACCCAGTTGCCAGCCCCAGCTAGAGTAAACCTGCTAAATCAATTGCTAGATGTAAAGTCAACATCTATGCAAATCCCATACTCTTGTTGGAATTACTCTTGTTGGAATTAGCTATTGGATTAGGCTAATAATCTGTACCAAATACTCTGTCCTCTAGTACAACTCAGAGATTAGGGTTATATCCTTTGTTCTATCTACCTCTGAGGTCACCTAATGATGCACATACAGTTTAGCAATATTGCACAGTCCATTGTATTGCTGCACCGTCCATCTAGGTTCACATAGAAGATACAGAGCAAGTGTCTCTTCTGAGAAGTGAAATATGAGAAGTATGTATAAAAGGAATGATGCTGAACATGCCCGCATGAAGGAGATGCAGTCTAAATTTATGATCAAGAAGTTATGCCTAGGTTGTCCTATGACACCTTTTTCCAAAATTGGGATAACCAAAAGCATATTGTGCATTGATTGTGGAGTCCACAACCATGTGCAACCACACAATCAATGCACAATGTGCAACAATGCATAATGGCATTACATGCATTCATAACAGAATATGATTGTTATGCATTGACCAGAATTATCCACTCACTGGTACAGTTATGCATGTGTGAGATACCAACAGAATGCAGCCATGCTTGTGATGCTCATGCAACTAGCAATCATTGTCAACATTCTAACTGGCATGGCATGTTCCCAGTGACAGAAGAGCGCAGTCTGGCAAGAGAGAAAGACAATATATTACTAATCAAAAGGCAGCACTGAAGAAAGGTCTCAATACTGTCCACAGAAACTGGGTTATAGCTGTACAATGAAGTATTCTGAACCTGCCTCAGCAAGGAAGTAACAATGTATATCACTGATGCAGTCTTAGTTTCAGTTCCCTGTGGCTGAGATTCCATGACTTGTCACCTCAGCAAGCCACTATCTGGTGGACCCCAGATCATTTATTCCTCAGACCATCAACTCCACTTACCTTTGAAAAAAATAGAGTGCAGCAATACAGAAGAGAAGAGCTGGTGGTGTCACTTTGTCCCCACTACAAAGCACAGTTTGCACCATCAACAGCTAGTGCTGGTATTGTGACAAACAGGTTTCTCTAACCAAGGCAGCAGAAGTTGATGGCTATTTAAAGTCTTCTGGCTGTGGCAAAGTGTCTGCATCCACTTCTTTTCCCCCTAGATGGTCATAGACATGACACTCATTTAGTTTTTACACATCGGTCATATGCCCCATCTTCCCATGACAGGCAACTCCAGTAACTCAGTTTATGGGAAAAAATAGTCCACAAAAGGAAATGAGTAATTCAAAAAGAAAGCTGTTTCTATAAGGAAGTGAACTTATGGGTAGTTGCATAAGGTAGAACTTTAAATTGACCCATGCTCAAGCAAAACAAGACTGTCAATCTAAGAGGACAACTGTGGTGTTTGGTTGCAACAAAAACAACAAAAGATCCTTAGGCCTTTTCTGCATGGTGTTGCTAAAATGTAGTAGCTACGGGTTGTATTTGTCTCGGGGGCACGGTTCCACATGACTTCGTAGCAATCCAGTAGCTGTCACATCTAAAAGTGGTAGCTAGGATGCATTATTTGAACTATGGAAGAAATCTGTTTTGTGCCGCCTCATCCACATATATCCCATATGCTGCCTCAATGTAGAAAATGTTAAATGCGTTTTACTGTGCATTAAGAAAATGGTGACACTGGCAGGAGGCCAATCAGGGCTGGGAGACAGGGCAAAATGCAGAAGAGACACTCCACTTCAATTTGCATTAATGCCAAGAGGTGCGGAATGTGGCATCGGTACTGCATTTCAAGAGAATTCACCTTAACTATGGAAAAAATCCATTTATGGCGTCTCATGTGGAAAAGGTCTTAGACTTATCAGCTTTTTTGTTTCCTACATGTTCATGATAAGATGATGTCCAGATGAATGGCTCTCAATTTTCATCTCTTCAGATGATTTGGATTTCAGCTTCTAGAATCCCTTATCAATGGCCAGGCTGGCTGGGTCTCCTGGGAGATGCAGTCAAAAACATCTGAAGGACCAAAGGTTGAGAATCATGCTTTAGTCCATGAAAACTTAGGCTCCAATCCTCTACTACTCAATGTAGAAATAAATCCAGTTGGACTTAGTGGGGAATTACATCTGAGCAGATATACGTAGGATTCGTAATGTCACTTTGTAAGGTGCTGCAAGAATCTTTGCTGTTTGTTTGTCACAGTGTGAATGCATCATCAAAGAAAATATGAGAAGGTGGTAGTCCATATAGAATTTTGGTGCCTCTGCCTGTTTTGACTTTGTGTTTCTTTGGCCCAAGGGGACAAATGGGATGATGAGTTGTGTTGCTCATTAACAGACTCACAAGTGGGACGCACAACACCATGGAATGCCCTTGTGCTCCACTAATCTTTTTTTATTCATCTATTAACAGCTATTACAACTTTTACAATATATTGCAACAACATTAATATATCCCCTAATATATTTAATATATTCCATAGTCTAATCAATTATTTAATTTAGCTGTAAATCCTCAAATGTTTCCATTATATTTTTTTATATCTCCTCCCTCCCAGGACTTGGTCTAATTATTTATTATAAATCTCATTTATCTTTCATGTGGAATATTGCTTTCATTGTTTTATTTACATCCTCATACTCCCCTTCTCTTTTAAATTTTTAAAGATTGAAAAAATAAATACAGAAATGAAAACAATGAAAACAGACATAAAAGCGTTGGAGGAGAAGACAAAGCAGTGCGAAAGAGAAGGAAAGACCATGAAAGACATGCAGAAAAGAAGTGAGAATGAACTGGAGAAGTATGAGGTGAGATATCGAGACAAATTTATTAAAATTAGAGGAATTTTAGAGAAGTCGGGGGAGGATTTATATCAAAGAATAATTTCAGAACTAGCGGTGTATTTGGAAATAACTGAAGAGAAGATGGAAACGGAAATTGACAGAATTTTTAGGCTGGAGTCAAGAATAGCAAAAGAGAGAAATAGTCCAAGGGACATTATTGTTTCTTTTACAAGAACTCGGGTGAGAGATAAAATTTTGCGGAAAAATTATGATGAAAAATTAATGGTGGAAGGAAAAGAAGCAAAACTATTTAAAGATGTTCCATATCAAGTATTTAAACGAAGACAAGAATAAAAAAGTTTGACTCAACTATTACAACAACATAAGATATAAATGGGAAAGGACTGAAGGGGTGTCCTTTACCTATAAGTTAAGAAGATATAAGGTAACAACATCAACACAAGCATATGAATTGCAGAAAAAGCTGAGAGAGATATTGGAAAACTCAAAGAAGAGAGAGGATACAGTACATGACCATGACAGAGAAAGAAAGGGACAAGAGGAGTCTCAAGAAGAAGTAGAGATGGAAGGAGAGGAACTGCAAGAAAGACCAGAAGAGGAACAAGAAGAAGAACTAACAGAATTAGAATCAGAAGAGAAGTTAAGTGAAACAGAAGAAATTTAAGAAAAATGGCTTTAAAAGTTTTATCGTGGAATGTACAACGTTTGAATTCAAGGTATAAACAACGACAAGTATTCCATTATTTAGACAAGATCAATTCAGATGTTACTTGTATACAAGAGACAAAAATCCGAGGTGCAGATGTACAGTACTTACGAAATCCTAAACTTGGAAAGTGTTATATTTCAGCATACAGCAAAAAGAAGAGAGGGGTAGCTATCTACGTAAATTCAAAATATTCATTGGAGGAAGTTTTCCGGGATGACCAAGGGTATTTCATTGGAGTTAAAATTCAAATCCCAGATCTTACATTATTGCTGGTCGGAATATATGTGCCACAAGAAAAGAAAAGTGAATTTTATGATAAAATAAGAGAAGAAATAATGAAATACACAACTGAAAAGAGCCAAGAAAATATTTTGGTTATGGGGGATATGAATGCGGTATTGGATCCAGTGGAAGATAGATCAAAGAAGATTGGACAAAAACAAAAACAAGGGAAATTACCAAAGACTTTCTTTAAATTAATGGAAGAGACCTCTTTGATTGATGTGTGGAAGTTAAAACATCCTGAAGAGAAAGGATTTACCTATTATTCCAATAGTCATCATACGATGTCAGGAATAGACATGTTTCTCATTTCGAAGACGATTAATATTAAAATACAAGATATGGAAATCCTACCAAAAATTACCTCAGATCATAATCCAATTCAAATGAAACAGAAATTGAGGAAAAGAAATATCTATCAAAACTGGAAGATCAATGAGCTTCTATTGCAAGATAAAGAATACATCAAAAAAGCCAAGGAGGCCTTAAAGCTCTACTTTGAAGAAAACCTGACGGAAGATATCCCTATGAAGGTAATTTGGGATGCTGGAAAAGCAGTCATGAGAGGTTTATTTATTAAGTGGAATTCTGAGTGGAAGACTAAAAGATAAGAGAAAGTGAAAGAAATGGAGAGAGAGATTAAAATAAAGGAAGATAAATTAAGAAAGGATACATGTAATGAGAAATTAAGGAAAGAAATCAGGATTCTACAAGAAAAAATAAGGAATGAAAATATGATTGAAATTGAGAGAAAATTGAAGATAATGAAACAAAAGCATTTTGAAGGAGCAGACAAACCAGGTAGATGGTTAGCTCTAAGACTGAGGGAAAGAAAGGAAAGAATCTTAATTCTTCAAGCCTATAAAGGAAAAGAAATCACAACAGATCAAGAAAAAATAAAAACTATCTTCAGGAAACATTACAAGGAGTTATACGAAAATAATTCAGTAACGGAGGGAAATAACAAGATACAAGATTATTTGGAGAAACAAGACATAATTGAATTGACAGAAGAACAAAAAAATGCTTTAAATTCAAGTATTACAATGAAGGAGATACTGGAAGCTATCAAAAAAGCAAAACCAGCAAAATCACCAGGGCTGGATGGTTTCTCTTCTTTATATTATAAAATATGCCAGGACGAATTACTAAAGCCGATGCATAGAATGCTTAATGAAATAGTTGACAAAGGAAACCTGCATCTTGGAATAAAGCAAACATTACATTGATACTGAAAGAAGGGAAGGATTCCCGAGACCCTAACAATTATCGACCGATATCCCTTTTAAATATAGATTACAAAATATTTGCAAATATATTGGCTGAAAGACCGAAAAAAATCTTAAAGGAGATAATACATGAAGATCAAAGTGGCTTCTTACCTAAAAGACAAATAAGAGATAATGTAAGAACAGTAATTAACATAATAGAATATTATGAAAAACATAACGAGAAGAAATTTGCTATGATAATTGTTGATGCCGAAAAAGCTTTCGATAACATCAAACATGAATTTATGCTACAATTACTCAGGAAGATGAATTGTGGAGAAAAATTTGGTACATGGATTGGAGAAATATACAAAAATACAAAGGCTCAAATCATAATCAATGGTGAGAAAACGAAACCAATCAGAATAAGAAAAGGTACGAGACAAGGCTGCCCTCTTTCACCATTGTTATTTATAACAGTATTGGAAGTGCTACTTAGAATCATCAGAGCTGATAAAGATATCAGAGGGACTAAAGTAAAGAGTCAAGAGTACAAATTGAGGGCGTATGCCGACGATCTTGTGATTTTTCTTGAAGATCCAAAGTCAAGTGTGGAAAAATTACTGGAAACAACTAAAAAATTTGGAGAGATGGCAGGATTTAAAATTAATAAGGGTAAAACAAAAATCATAACAAAGAATATGACTAAAAGAGAAATGGAAGAGATATTACGATTGACAGGATTTGAGACAGAAAAAAAGATAAAATATTTAGGGATTACAATAGCAAAACAAAACAATGAATTGTTTGAAAATAATTATAAAAAATTATGGACTGACATAAAGAAAGAAATTCAGAAATGGTCCAAATTGAGGTTATCTTTATTGGGAAGGATAGCAGCAATTAACATGAATATCCTTCCAAAAATTAATTATCTTTTTCAAAACCTTCCAATAATAATTAACAAAGGATGTTTTTGTGATTGGAAGAAAGATTTATCGAGATTCCTTTGGGGAGGGAAGAAGCCAAGAATAAAGTGGCAGATGTTAATAGAGAGAAAAGAAAGAGGAGGATTTGGTGTACCGGATCTTGAAATATATTACAAAGCAAATGCCCTGAGCTGGTTAAAAGAATGGATAATTCTTGAAAATGAAAGAATGTTGGAATTGGAAAGATCGGAATTGAAATTTGGCTGGCATGGATATCTTTGGTACAATAAAACCAAAGTGGATAAAGAATTCCTCAACCATTATCTTAGAAGGGCATTATTTGAAATTTGGAGGAAATTTAAAAGGAAGATGTATATTAGAATCCCGTTATGGCTATCTCCCCATGAAGCCTTATTTGGAAGATGGCGAGATGAGAAAGGAAAATGGATCAGATATGAAGATATTATAGTAGAAGAGAAGACAAGTCTAAGAATAAAAACAAGAGAGGAACTGGAGATGGAAGGTTTCACATATAAATGGTTCTTATATCATCAACTGAAAGAAAGATTTAAAATGGATAATAAATTGGAAAGATTTGAAAGTACAGGGAAACGGAATGAATTTGAGAATGTCATTCTTGAAAAAAAAGACCATTTGGTGGCTCAATTATACAAAATATTATTAAACAGAGAATTAGAGACAGAAATAATTAAAGATTCAACGATACAATGGGCGAGAAATATAGGGCATGAAATTAGCTTGGAACATTGGGAGACAGGCTGGAAGAATAGAGAAAAATTTACATTAGCCCAAAAGCTGAAAGAAAATTACTTTAAGATGCTCTATAGATGGTACTTAGACCCAGCAAAATTAAGGAAAATGTACAAGATTTCTAGCAAATGTTGGAAATGTAAGACAGAAGAAGGAACATTTTTCCATATGTGGTGGTCATACCCTGAAGCTAAAAGATATTGGAAAACTATTCAAAATAAAATATTGGAAATATTACAAATTAATATTCCTTTGTATCCTGAAATATTTCTTTTAAATACGTTACACCAAATAGAAAACGAGCATATTAGATACTGGAGAATAATACTGTATATGGTATCAAATGCAAGGATTACTTATGCAAAATACTGGAAGTGTGAACATATCCCAGATACTGAGGAATGGGAGGTTAAACTATCAGAAATGATAGCGATGGATCATTTGACAATGGCACTTAAAGGTGAAACAAAAGGGAAAAATAGGGAAGAATTGAAACCAATTAAAGAATATATACAACGAAAATGGGCGATTCAGAAGGAAACATGAAAAGAATGAAGATAAGCAAAGATATGGGAAAAAGGGAAGAGAAAAATTTATTTTCAAAATAATAAGGCAAGTCACATAAAAGGAGAAATGATCAGAAGAAACTTGGAAAAATAAGTGAGTAATCAAACTAGAAAAAGCAAAGAAGGAAGTTGAAATTGTACATTTGTATATAATCTGTATATAATTTTTATATAGGATGCTCATAAAACTCAGAACAAAGCAGAAAAAAGAATTCATATGTAAGACAAAGCAGAATATACAAGACATGTAATTGAAATATATTTAGATACATAAAAGATATAAAGGTATCTGTATATGTAGACTAAGTTAGAAGAGCAATAGAAGAAGAAGAAGAAGAAGAAGTAGAAGAAGAAGATGTTGGATAGGTATACAAATTTGATTGCATATATTTGTTTGTTTTTTGTTTCTTATATATTTATAAAAAGAAAGAATGATTATTTGTAAATATTGATTGTTATAACTTTTATAATAATAATAAAAAAAATTTCCCCAATATTCTCCAATTTCTAAACCAAAACTCCTCCTTTAATTGCCCCATATAAATCCCTCTTTTCCCCCCAATGTTCTGCTCAACCAAGCATGCCTTATTTCATGCCTTCTTCCTTCCACTACCAGGTTGTTTTTCTGCAAGCAGGTGTATCCCTGCAAGCATATCGATAGCTTCCTCTTGGTTGTGGGTGCTGTTGCTTTGGCTACAGATCTCAAGGCTCCACCAATTGTTTGGGCAGTGGGGGGAAGGATATTTTTTACTGTATCTGGCTGGCCCTTGTCGCTGCAGGATGCTTCAGAGTGTTACTGTAGAGTCTGTCAAGGCATTCGGTGTGAGTGCGGTGTGGCAGAAAAGGTTTTTCTAAATGGACAGCAGGAATGAGGTGATGTGACCTTGAGTGCAGCTGCAAGAATGTTTTGGTTAGCCAGTTTCAGAAGGTCTTGCCTTGTCAACATGAGAAGGTTGCCTGTTGTAAATGTGATTGGATCACTCCGTAGGGTCTGGGCTGATGTTAAGCCCTTAACTGTTAATCCACCATACCCACCTATCTTGGATATATCACTGTACTTTACCATTTGGGTCAATTCCTCGTGGTCATGCCACTCTGCCGACTGATTTATGGAACGTATCTAGACATGCTGCTGGTTTGTGTTTTTACCTGCTGATTTATTGTTCCTGTCTTACTTATTGCTTCCTGGCATGCTGCCAGAAGCCCTAACTTTAACCTCAATGTGCTTAACTAAATAAATAGCCCTGAATTTATCTCTCTGAGTCTCCAGAACTTTTTTAGCCTGCCTGGAGCCCCTTAGTTGCAGCTGGATGTTGCTGCCCTGTCAGCACTCTGCACATGCTCTGAGGAGCTACCCTGTGCTACCCTGACAGAGTCTCCATGGTGTCTGCCTGGGCACTTCCTTTTCTTCTCCAAGTATTCAAACCATGGCTAGCACACGCCTCAGCAGGAAGGAATGCTTACCAGGGAAATAGTGAGCTGTATCAGGAGTCACTGAACACGATATTACGAGATTGCTAATTTGTGGCATCCCCTAACTTATTGTTAACTTTTCCACTTTCTGCTTCAGTACACATACAACCCTAACTGGTTGAAACTGCAGTACAATTTCCTTTCTTGGTCTGAGGGACACTGTTTTTAGCAAAAAGCATGATGTGAGTCTTCCTTCTTCAGCTCTGTGCAGGCACTTGATCAAATTCTTGATTCCGCTTTCTTTCTATGTTCATCCTCTTTCTCCGCCTCTGCTGACAACTGCTTACACTCATCTTCACTTTCATTTCTTCTTGTTCTCTTTCTCCTCCCCTACTCCAAGCCCACCCTTTCTTTCCTCACTTCTCCTTTCTCCTTCTCCCACCTACAGGTCCTGGCTAAGTATCTTATCCATTCATTTTCTTGCTTTCTCTTCCTTCCCTCTTCCTTCCCTTGCACTCATGCTTTCCCTCCATCTCTCCTCACCCTTCCTCTCTCTCATCCTTTGTTCTTTTCATCTCTCTCCAGTTCGCCTGGGTACAATTGTCTTCTTTCTCACTGCCCCCATCCTTTCTCCTTCTCGTCTATCCTCCTCACCTTTCCTCTACTTCTCTCCTCATGCTCTCTCCAATTCTCTCCTTTGCTGCCACCCTGAAAGAAAACCAAGTCATCATTACAGGGTAATGTTAAATTTTCAGCACTGGAAAGTCCATCATCATCATCATCACCATCACCACCATCCCCCCCCCTCATGTGTTCTTAAAAGTAGCCATTGCAACAGTGTTAAAACAGAGCTTAGACAAATTGTGTTTTGTTTCTCTGTTCAGTACAGAGCTTAGAAAACTTAATTTCCAGCTAGAGGCTTGCTTTGAACAATAGTGGCTGATACTTAACTTGTCATGCTTAAGGACATCACCAGGAGTCATTCCTAGGTCTCGGATTTTGGTCTCAGAGCCTAGGATGCTCTTGACCTGCTAACTCTTCATGTGACAATGGTGTCATATACATTTTCCATTACGCTTGATGAGGTGATGTCATCTGGGCAAGTCTGTCATCTTGGCATAGTTCAGTTTGTGAAAGATGAATGTGGCAACATTGATTTACAGTCAATCAGTGGTCACTGCATTTGTCCCTCAAAAGAAAAAAATCACCCAAATTTGGCAGCTCTTTCAAGTCAAAGTCGGGTTTTAAAAAAAAGTTTCCAGGTTCAGATGGAAGAAAATAAAATTTGTTTCCAAATGTTTTGAGGAATATGCAGCACCCATTAATGGTATATTTTCCTTGAGGTTTATACACAGTGTCTTTGGCTAATAGCTATTCTGAGCTTTTTTTTTTAACAGCAACTGACAATGTGTCAATGTTGTGCAACCAAATAAACTTCCAGTTCTTGGGACATCAACTGGAGAACAGGCTCTCACCCCCAGCTTCCACCTGATCATTTCTAGCACTCCTGTATTTAAAAACCACAACTTGTATCCCATTCCCATATATTCTTGCTCAATTTCTCTGCTCCTGGAAGGAGTGTGAGTGCACACTAGTTCTTGTCCTCCTCCAGATGATTTGCTTTAAACAGTACAGTAAGGTCATTTCCTCACCAGGCTAGTAAAACGGTGCAGAGCGACCTCCCACGGAGGTCTTCTGCACCGTAGAGTGGACTGGGGCAGACTACATTCAGTAGTTCCATACCTCAGTCCACTCCGGAGCGACCAGAACTGGTCGCGCGGCGTGTTTTTTAAAAACCTCTTTTCAGAGGTTTTTAAAAATAACGGAGCGCGCAACCCCGTGCCGCTCCGTCGCCCAGCTCCGGAGCAGATTTGCAGGCGCGCGCAAGTGCGTGCCTGCAGATCTGCCAGGGGTGGGCTTCCGGCTGGCGAGCTTCTCCGGTTGGTGGAGAGCCTCCACCAACTGGAAGCTGCCATTTGGGACACGGAGGACTGCGGAGCAGCGAACTCGTGCTGCTCCTCATGGCGACGGACTCGGCCAGCTGGAAAACAAAGCCGGTAAGTTCTGTTTTCGGCCATCACCCCCCCCCCCACATGCGGAAAGGGCCTAAATCTTGTAAGAGTTGCATAAGAACACCCAACGACCATAAGCGTGCCTTACTCAATCGGCATTTCTTGTTTGCTCCCACTTTTGTCATGGAAGCTATTACAATCTTATTATTAAATATGTAGGTTCCTGGACTGTGAAAAATATGATCAAGCAGCTTTAACTTTTGAAACAGGGCAACTAAACAAGGAAAACGAACAGGTTGCTTACCTGTAATTGTGGTTCTTCGAGTGGTCATCTGTGCCCTCACACATTGGGATCTTCGCGCATGTGCGGCAGCGTTCGGAAAGTTCCAGAGCTGAGCAGCTTGGCGGGAACCCCTCCCCCTTTCTGTAGTGAGCATGCTCAGCCCTCCAAGCTAACAGTCCCTCCTCAGTTTTGAAGTCTGCCGAAGCAGGACCTGAAGAGGGGAAGGCTGGGCGGGTGTGTGTGAGGGCACAGATGACCACTCGAAGAACCACAGTTACAGGTAATCAACCCGTTCTTCTTCGTGGTCTCTGTGCCTCACACACTGGGAGACTGTGTAGCTTACCAGTGGATGGTGGGTCAGGTCCTAGAGAATGGAAGACAACACCGCACAGCCAAAGCGTGCATCCCTTCGAGCCCGGCAGTCCAATCGGTAGTGGTGCACAAAGGTCATGACCAGGTAGCCACACGACAAAGCTCTTGCAGGTCAACTCCTCGAAGGAGAGCTGCTGAAGAGGCCACAGCCCTAGTGGAGTGGGCATGGAGCAGGGCTGGCAGAGGCTGTTTAGCCAGTTCATATGCCAGGAGAATGGTCTGGGCCACCCACTTGGAAAATCATTGAGTGGACACCTTATGGCCTTTACGACGACCACCATAACAGACAAACAGGTGAGGAGTCTGGCGAAAGGACAAGGTCTGATGGATGTAGGCCAGAGCCCAGCGGGCATCGAGCGAATGAAGAGATCTCTCGAGAGGCGTAGCTGGGTCAGGGTAGAAGGTAGGAAGGATAACATCCCGGTTGAGATGGCAATAGGAAACCATCTTAGATAGGAAGGAGATATCTGGACGCACGACCACCTTGTCATGATGGAAGACAAGGAAGTGCTCATCTGATCGTAACGTGGTCAGTTCGCTTGCCTGCCTAGCTGAAGTGACAGCAATGACGAAGGCTGTCTTCATGGTCCGGAGCCTGTCATCAGAAGTGGCCATAGGCTCAAAGGGCGGTTGTGTCAGTAGAGAGAGCACCAAGGACAGCGACCAAGGAGGAATCGGTGGAGCGACCGGAGAATAAAGGTGTTGCAGAGCTTTCAAGAATTGCTTGAGGGTAGCATTACGGAAAAGTGCAGCAGAAGGAGTGCCACGCAGCTGGTAGGCTACAACGGCTGAGAGGTACACCCGAAGGGATGAAAAGGCCAGGCCCTGCTCTCGAAGGTGCAGAAGGAAATGTAGCATGGTGGGCAGGACAATCGGCGATGCGGGTTTGTGACGAGCCACAGTGAATGTCAAAAACCTCTGCCACTTATAGCGGTAAGACCGATGCGTAGACTCCTTCCTGGCAGCTGTGAGGACATCCCGAATAGCTGGAACATCTAGGGGATTATCCGCCACGCATGGAGACACAGGAGTGGCAGGTCGGGATGCAGCACGAGACCACTGGAGTGCGAGAGGAGGTCTGGTGTTGACGGAAGCGCCAAGGCATGGCCGCGAGCGGCTGCGAGAAGGGGGCCGAACCAGTGTTGCCTCGGCCAATACAGGGCCACCAGGATGACACTGGTGTGATTGGAGACAATCTTCACCACCACTTGGCCTAGGAGCGGGAACGGTGGGAACACGTACAGCAGTTCCTTGTCCCGCCGGAACTGGAAGGCGTCGCCAAGGGAGTCCCGACCCAAACCAGCCCTCAAGCAATACCGGGGGCACTTTCTGTTCTGACTGCTGGTGAAGAGATCGATGGACGGACAGCCCCATCAAGACGCTATCTTCTGGAATGCGGTGTCAGAGAGGGACCACTCGTGATGGCACGAGGTGTCCCTGCTGAGCGTGTCTGCTGTGACATTGTCCCGGCCTGCCAGGTGGACGGCGACGGGGTGAATGCGGAGCAGTACACACCAGTCCCAGAGGCGAAGGGCTATGTTGAAGAGGGTGGTGGAGTGGGTGCTTCCCTGTCTGCTCACATAGCAGACGGCCGTTGTGTTGTCCAACAGGATATGCACCGTCCAGCCGACAATGAGGTTGCGGAAAGCCCGCAGTGCCTTCAGGATGGCGAGAAGCTCCAAGGCGTTGATGTGAAAGCAGGTTTCCGGGCCGATCCAGTGCCCCTGCATCTTGAGATCGTTGCAATGTGCTCCCCATCCGAAGAGAGAGGCATCTGTCGTTATCGTGACCCGAGGAAAGGGGTCGACGAATGGCATCCCCGACAGTAGGTGCCGGAGGGAGAGCCACCACAGGAGAGAGCATCGCATCTGCCGAGGAATCCGCAGAAGGAGGCTCTGGTTGTCTCGAAGAGGGTCGAAGAGCCTGATGAACCAGTGTTGCAGCAGGCGGGCGCGAAGGCGAGAGAGGTAGGTGACCGCCGTCGTTGCCGCCATGTAGCCAAGAAGTTGCTGGATCCTCCTCGCAGAGACCACCGGGGCACGGAGGACAGCGGTAGCAGCCCGGTGCAGAGTGTGGGCCCGTTTCAATGGGAGAAAGGCCCTGGCCCTGACAGAGTCCAGAGTGGCACTGACGAAGTCCAGAACATGGGTTGGCTCGAGGTGAGACTTCTTATGGTTCACCCTGAGGCCGACGCTGGACAGAAGAGACAGAGCAAGATGAATGTCCTTGTAGAGTTTCTGTTTGCAGGGCGCCACCAATAGCCTGTTGTCCAGGTAAGGGTATACCATAATGTGCTTTGTGCGGAGGTACGATACCGCCAAGGTCATACATTTGGTGAAGACCCTGGGCGCAGTCGAAAGTCCAAAAGGCAGCACCCTGTACTGGTAGTAAATGCCATCGACCACGAATCGCAGGTACCGCTGTGGTGGGGCTGAACTGCGATATGGAAGTTGGCGTCTCGTAGGTCAATAGAGGCGAACCAGTCCCAACGTCGCAGGAAGGGCAGGATGAAAAGCAAAGTGACCATCTTGAATTTCCAGGGAAGAATGTACGAATTCACCCCGCTGAGGTCCAGGATCGGTTGTAGGGTACCGTCTGATTTCTGTACCGTGAAGTACCGGGAGAAAAAGCTGGTGGAACTAGCCAAGGACGGGACCCGCTCTATGGCCCCTTTCTGCAGCAGGGACTGTATCTCCTCTAGCAACACCGGGTTGGCCAGGGTGGAATAGTAGACGCCTCGTAGTGGTATACTTTGAAATTCGATGGCACAACTGAGACGGACGATGGAGAGAACCCAAGAGTCCGTGGTGATGTGACGTCACTCGCCAAGATGACGGGTGAGACCTGGGCGATAGACAAAGGTGGTAGGCAGGTGAAAGTGTGGATGTGGTGGCAACCTGTGGTGGAAGTCAAAATCATGACTTTGCCATGGACGAAGACTTCTTGGATGACGGTTGCCGCCTTCTCAGGGTCCTGCGGGTCGAGGATGGAAGTGAGGACCAAGCTGAGGTTCAGCAGGGCAACTGAGATTGGTACGAATAAGTCAACCGATGCCAAGAGGAGCGGGAAGCAAAACTGCGATGGGATTGCGGTGTTTGATGGATCCCCATCCGCTTCGCCGTGAGACGTGCCTTTACAAGATGATCCATTGTGTCATCCGTCATCGTGTGGAACAGTCCCTGTCCATCAAAGGGTAGATCTTCGATGCGCTTCCTGCTGTCCTCTTGAAGGCCTGTCAACCGTAACCAAGAGAATTGGCAAAGGGCGACTGCGCCCACCATCACCCAGGCTGCTCCCTCGACCGCGTGCCAGGAGGACAGGATCTGCTGGTTGGACAAAGTGACCGTTTCATTATAAAATTGAATGGCGCTTGTCCTATGGTCATCTGGGAGATGGGCCAGCAGAAGATAGAACCTGTCCTAGATGTTCCATTGGTAGCGGCGAGGCAGGCCTGGGTGTTCAATATCCTCGCGATCAAGGAAGACGCAGAGTAGAAGCGCCTCCCAAACGAGTCGAGCCTGTGACCTTCCCAATCCGGTGGAGTGATATGTGCTATCTTTAGTCTGAGAGGACTTGACCACGATGGAATTGGGCACAGGGTGGTTTAATAAGAAGTTGACATCCTTCTTCTGGGCCCTATACAGGTGCTCCAGGAGATGAGGTATTGGTTGCAGTGAGGTTGGCTGGGCCCAAGGATGTTTAAATACCTCCTGCAGAACAGGTAGGAAAGGTATCGGTGCCGCCGATGGTGGACAAGTTTCCAGGTAGTGGAAAACTGGGTCTTGCACATTCGGGGCCAGTCCCGCGACATCGAGGCCAAGGGCGTTGGCCATGCGCAGTAGGATGTCCGAGAATTGTCTGACATCCTTGGGTGCTGAGTCCGGCGTGGGCTCTCCGAAAGCCAGTGGTGGAGAGGAGTGTGACTCAGATGTGGAGTCGCCCGAGTCTGAGTCCGACATGTAGGACCGCAAAGAGTGTGAAGGTGGCCCTTGGTTTGGAGGCAGTTGAGGTGGCAGAGTAGCCGCGGATGAAGGCGGAGTAGGCGCAGACGATGGTAACGCAGACGGTATCGATGGTAGGAGCACTGGCGGAGGCACCGTCGAGGTTGATGCCGGCAGAACAGTAGGGATCGGCCGCAGGATCGATTCAGTGAAGATCGGCGCCATCAATGACTGTTGAGGCAACGGATGGGCCTCTGAGGTTGGCCGAGTAGTAGTAGCCGTAACCCAAGGAGGTGGTGATACTGGCCAGTAGCATGGTGAGCGGTCCCTCAATCTCTGATGATAATATGGAGACCGCGATCTTGATCAGACGAGACCTACAGTATCGGGATGTTGGGCAGTACCGCAACACCGAGGACAACGACCGGGACCGACGGTGATATGGTGACCCGTGACGGACATCAGCATGGTACCGGTCTCTGTATGCAGGGGAGTACGAGTAGTACGATCCTGGTTGCTTCCGCCACACATGCTCGTGGCCGTACCGAGAGATATACGAAGCTGACGAGAACGGCGAATCGAGCCTCGTCCTAGACCTGCCACGATCAGAGGTGGCCTCCCGCCACCGCGGGGATTGCTGTCTGCCAACATGACCCAGAGAGTGCGCTGTACTATGACGGGCACGGGCACGGGAAGGTGCCCTGTGGCGAGACAGAGCTCATGGAGTGTCCACAGCAGGGCATGAAGGTTCCGGACGGTCCAGCCCATGGTCAGGTTGACCGTGCGGCAAGGCCGATGCAGTCAGCACAGGCGGATCGGGGTGCGCCTGAGGATCCCCCAAGGCCAATGGTAGCAGTACCACTGGGAGCTGGACATTGGCATGCTCCGTGGAAATATCCTGAGGGTTTTCCTCCTCAACCGTAGCCATCGCAGGCTGTGTTGGAGGAGGCGTTGGAAGGCAGGATGGCTGAGTAGCTGTTGAAGGTGATCACTGTTTCTCCTTCTTCTTTTTTGGAGGGTCTGAAGAAGAAGGCTGCTTTTGTTGAGCCACCATAAGGGGCTTGGAGGGTGGAGCCCCCTGCAAACCCACAGGGGCATCCCCAGATGAAGAAGAGGCAACTGGTGTCCTGGAAAGCTTCGGAATACGCAGCAAAGCGGAGACAGGAGGCAGAGACGCCGAGAACGGTACCGAGCCCACTACCGTCAAGGTCAGTATCACAGCCGTCGATACCAAGAGTGTGGTCACGGGTTGCATAACAGTGGAGGAACGCGAAGCCATGGAAGTAAAGAGGGCAGTGTTCTCGGCTGCCTGCTCCTTAATTTTTAAGGCTTGTTCCCAACAGTGGGTCTTCAACCTTGAAGACCTATTCCGCAAGCTCTGGGCTGTAAATTCCCTACAAACGGAGCAGGCCTGCACGTTGCGGGCCTCTCCGAGGCAGAAGAGGCACTCGGAGTGCCCGTCTGAAAGGGCGAGTTTTCGACCACACGAGACGCAGAGTTTAAACAATGAAGACATAAGAATAAAAAGAGGGGTTCTCACAAAAAAGTCCAAGAGGAGAAAAAACGAAGATGAGAAGGAAAAAAGCCAAGGAGAAGCTGCTCAAGCGGAAGGAACTTCCGTTCACTGCGAACACACCGGCGGATGAAAGAAAGCTGAGGAGGGACCATTAGCTCGGCGGGCTGAGCATGCTCACTATGGAAAGGGGGAGGGGTTCCTGCCAAGCTGCTCAGCTCTGGAACTTTCTGAATGCTACCGTGCATGCGCGAAGGTCCCAATGTGTGAGGCACAGAGACCATGAAGAAGAAACAACAGGCTCCACCCAAGGACTGTACTGTTTGGGGCATAACATTCTCAAACCCATTTTGTGAGCATGACACAATGAAGGAGAGAGATTTTCTGTTTTATAACATGGGTGCAATTTTTTACTCTAATACAGCTCTCACCCTGACGCAAGTTTATATCCAAATTTAAATTGTCTGATGTGTCTTAAAAGCTGACTTCTTATACCAGGGTGTCTTTATTTGGACAAGGATACAAACATCAGCTCAGGACCTTTATTCCCATCTCCCTACGGAAGGGATGGGAATCACATGGCTGTCCAGATGTACCTGAACTACAGTTCACAGCATTCCTCACCATTCTTCATACTGATTAGGACTGTTGCAGTTAACAATGTCTGTAAGGTCTCATAATTTCCACTCCTGCTCTACAGAATGAAGTCATCAGCCCAGCGCTGTACATCTTGTTTTGCCTGCTCTCATCATGCAGAGTGACTTCCACACCCAACTGGTACCAGCTTAAGCAAGCATGTAAGACAATGTATATACAGGATGGATCCAATATGTTGTGTTCAAGACAGAAAAGATGGCACTCACTCTTCCTGTCCAAGTCAAAATTCATAATACACTGGGCTGGACCAAGGTATTTCATCACATGAGGTAAAAGTTCAGGCCTGTTTTCTATCTACAGAAACTGACAGGACTATAAGTTGAATCTTGACTTCAACATTGTTGATAGTTTAGTATGCTCCTAAGGTAGCCAACTAGTCTATTGGGCAAAGGGAGGAGTGATATGTTTCACACAGCTTGTCTTCCAGAGAATGGAACAACCAGGTAGCTGTTGCTGCTTGAGGCACTCCTTACTCTACCCAATGGCAGTGCCAAACTAGTGTACATGACAGTCATTGAAGATAAGTTATTCAATCTGACATGCCCATCTATTTTGGTTTCTGTCCTTCTCATGGAAATTGTGCATTGAACGCATATTCTGTAATTTTTTCCACAACTTTTGACCTAGCACGTATGACAAAACAGTGGTGCTTCAGCCCACAAACATTCACCAAACCAGAATTACCATATTATTCAAACTTTTTAATAGCCAAAAAAGACCTACCTAAAGGGAACTGGTTTAATGCAACCATATTGGAACAAGTCTTTGGTATCATGAGCCCACAAGAAGAGGCTGGTAAAAAAAGAAGACAAAGACAAGTCTTCCAAAAATAATACTCGTATGTGGACTAACCACAACAACCTTGTAACATATACACACAAAAAAAGCCAATGTTTAACTATGGGTGTGACTTCCATCAAAACTATATGGACAGTAATGCTTCATCGTTTCCACATCCCTGCTCAAATTCACTTGCTGCTGCTCACAGAAAAAAGAGAAACAGAGAGTGCATCATGCTGCCCATTTCTTTTACCAGAAATTGGCACACAGGTGCAGTTAGGTCCTCATCTTTGTAATCTCATCTACACAAAAACACATTTCACCTTTTGTGCTACAAGAGATTTTGTTCCTTTCTAAACACACAACAAGCTAGCAATTAGTAAAAAGGTCTGCTTTATTTCCAGGATCAAAATATTACAGTAGGAAGGGCATTTACATTTATTTATAAAAATGCAGCAGTTGTATACATAGATCAGAGGTTGCCTTGAGTTTGGTCCTTCCCATCACAGTAAGCTGAAATCTTCTCTTCCCCCACTCACCACAGAATATTAATTATGAAGAAAGTGGCTTCTACTGAAAACGTAGCAGATTAATTTTTTACAGCTTCGGCTATAAAGCTTTAAAGACAACAACCCAATGTTTAAAGTCAACTCAAGGTTCTGAAAAGTACCATAATCTAGATTATAACAGCATCCCAAATATATTCCTCCCAGTTTAAACTGTGACGCTAACACCTCAGTTCCCATATACTCATAATATATCTTTCAATTTTCAGTTCCAGAAGTCCTTCTGGAAGTTGCCTTTTAATGATTCCTGCAGCTAGGCCACACATTTAAAGAAGTTTGTTTTTAAGGTAATCTCTACAGTTTTCAACATTTTCAGATGCTCTGCTGGTCAATAAATGACTAGCTTCATAATTCTTGTTTACATGGGTTGTACCAGGGACACCATCCTAAGAAATTTTCAGATTTCAGGAATGACTTGTGCGTTGGTACTAGAGATGGGGTCAACACTCGGAAGTTTCCCACATAGTCTTTTGAGTCCAACTCCATAGCATGAAGAGCAAAATCAAAACAACTGAAAAAAAAATAGGATTCCAACATGATCTACAGCACAGAATCTTGCAGACGCTGCCTCTTGATAAATAGTTTATTGGAAAAATTATTCTAGGTAACGTGGAGAGGATGGTCTGGTTAAGTCTACAGGCAATCCAACATCAGGCATTAACTGACAATATAACTTAAGTTATTTGAGAGCATATTTCTTTTTGAAAGCTAACTGCTGAAACAGAAAGTCTGTAAAATATACTATTATGCATGATTTCAAGTATGAAATTATCTTCTTTGCTTAAAAGTTGTATGCTGTTTTTATGCTCTCAAGGCACTTCTTCCAAGAACCCTGGCATAATAACTCCCCCAACACCTCTAGTGCCTTAGAGCATTCCTCTATCAATTGACTTTTAATTAATCTCCTGAACTGTTGCAAGGATAGGATAAAAAATGGAAGAAGGAAGCCGTGAAGCTTAAGTAAATGACTGAAATGCAATTCACCAGAGCAGCAAAATTAGAAAAACTGAAGAGAAAGTGATCACCCATTTCAAAAGGTAACTGAATTGCCTAGTCTCATAAATCAAGCCAAAAAAGGTCCCTCATGTCTGTTTCTGTGTTTTAATATGAACATACATGAGTATGAACATATTCAGCTACTTATGCATGCCAGCACAAGCACTGAAAGCTCTCCTTGGTCTTTTTACAATTTTGTTACATGCAGCAGCATAGCACAACTTTCTCAAATTGCCTTGCTGCCTGTCTTCTTTCTGGTCAGTTTTATAACCTATTCCAAAGCATTAGTTAAACAAAATCCATCCAAGTCATTTGTGTACCTTGCAAGAACCTGCACATGAAAGAAGTTGCTGAATAGAATTCATGATGGCAATCTTTGAGGCTAATACTTTTCCTGATTTCCAAAACCAAATTACAAACCATTTATCAAAGAGAGTGGGATGGATCCAGATGTGTGCCAATGGAGTTCACCAATGCTGGAGACAGGGATTGAGGAGGAAGGCAATAAAACTGCTGCATTGCTCCATCTCCTTCCTTCAGTAGGAAGACTTTTCTGGATCCTGGTTTTTAGTGAGTTTTATCCAATGATGGTTTTACCTTAGTGGATGATGCTTTTTTTTCACTGATCTTCCTTACCTTCCATAGTTTACCGCATCATAATTTATGAATAACTAATGAATGTAGTACTCTCTCTTTTTTAATCTGTAGAGTCCCCTAATATTAAGGTGCTGCTTGGGATAGAGAAGTCAGGGATCTTAAGTCTGTTGGGTGACACCGGTGAAAATCAGATGCTACAACATGTATGAGTAGAAGACACTTTAAAAAAAACTTAAGCAAAGCCCCTATTGAACGCAAATTATGATCCTGAACACTAGAATTCTGAGGAAATTGCTTGACTGTTTGTGTTGCTGTAAAGGGACCATGTGAGATGCTCATAAGATTATTTACACATACATGCACTCACAAATACTTATGATTTAAAAAGAAACAGCACTTCTGACAAAATTTCTTTCATATAAGGGAGAATTTCTTGATGCACATACCTAAGACTTTAACACCAAGTTGTGTCAAGCTAGAGAAAAATACACTATCATCCAATTAAAAATGCTGACAATAAAATGTTCTAAACTGCCACCTCAGATGCAGCTCATTTTTGTTTTTAGCAACCGAAGAAGGCAGAGGATAAAACGTTTTGTTAATTTATTTATAAAGTTCTGCTTGTCATTCTCTCATACATATATGCCCTTCCTGAGGATGAAGAAGGACCAGAGAATGCCTTCTTAGTCACAAAGTTTGGAAAACTGCATTGAGAGTAATGAATACAATGTTACAGGGCCCCAAGCACCATCCTATAACGGCATAAATGGCTTCAGCATGTGGACATATCCATTCTAGTTAAAAGTAAGTTTTCATGGTCCACTTAGTGGTGGTACTCAGTCTATGGAACTCCATTCCCAGAAAATAGTTAGATTTCAAATCCTAAGCAAAAACATATTTTACAGCCACTTAACGTATTATTATGTGTCTAAATTTGCAAACTACCCTGGAAGGTACACTGCGAGGGCAGTGTAGATCATTTTAAATGAAGTTGAAACAAATGGAACATTGCTGGGCATTAAGCACCAACAGCCTTGCCCTAACAATGACATACATAAATAAGTTGAAGTCGAAGTAAACTGATGTAAAACGTGGGACATTACAAGAACTCAAGGATGGTTTTGACATTTATCATGCTCTAAAATAGATTATATATGTTATATGTTGCAGTTACCGTTCCCCACAATCAAAGTAACTGTTCATGAAAAGACAGCTCTTCATGAACTATAGTGAATGTAATACTCTCCTTCTTTTACAATCCAACTAGTGTACAAGCAGCATTCCTCTCCAAAGTAACAGGTATCTTAAAATATGATCTTCTTGTCTTCTCATATCAGCTAAGAACAGTTGGAACTGTACTGGCAAAACCAATACACATCAGGAAGATTAAACTCATTCATAATTCAAGACAGTTTTACAGGGCTGAGAACTAAGGAAGTAACCTCAACCTTAACATTGCTACAACAGAAAATTCAGTATCTTGCTTCAACAGCAAAGCCTATGACACTAATTAGCTGGACTTGTGTAATATCACTGAGATGTTCACAAATATTTCAGGTGCTCAGAGGATAAAGTTCTCCAAATGTTTGCAATACACCTGCTAAATGTGACAGAGATCTACTATTATCTGTTTGACAAGGAATACAAATGTCTTTGCTATACAGACTAATGAGAGGGCTGAAGTAAGACTCCAATTCAGACAATAGACAAAGAAACAAGATTCTAAAGAAAATGTGGACAAAGAACAAAGAAGCTTGAGGGTAAGGTCAGAAAAAATAGGAAAATGAAGTAAGCAAAGATCAAGGAGTTCAATTTCAGCTAATAACCAGTTAATTAGTAGGCTGCAAGCTTCTGGTTTAGTTTCAACAGGCCATGTTGATCTTCGTTGTCCTTACCATGATCTTTGCCTAAATTATTTACTGGCAGTTTCCAAGAAAGGAGCTGTAGGGCTTTGATGTTCATGTCAAAAGCTTGATTTCTTATCTAACACACTAGCCTGTTTCCATGACCAAGCTCTAATCCTGAATTCACACACTGCCAGCTACACAATTTTTAATATAATATCAATTTTGTCCTGTATGTTCTAACATCTTTCACATCTTCCAACAAAGACACTATCTAAACCCTCAGATGTAAAATGTCAGGACAAATTTGTGCTTACAAAAAGAGATGCTTCCATTTCACAATGCAATACAAGCTTTTTTAATTTTTTAAGAACTGTCTTCTTAAAAGCTCATAATGACAACATAAAACACCCTACCATGATTTAGCCCCAAACACAATTTGTTACTAAACTCATGTAAGCCAAACCACTCCTTCATAAATTACATTTTGTGTTCAACTATACTTTTTGTGACCAATTGGAACAAGTAATGACAAACAACTTTTTTTTCCTAAACTCTAGCTGATTGAGATGAGGTTGTGGCCCCAAAACATCTTGCTTTGCTTATGCTGTTAGTGTGTCAATTAACTAAGTGATTTGATAAAAATCAATGAAAAACCACAACTTGATGCTTTTATCCTTAAGCACAGTACCTACACAAATACACCAAAGATGAACAGAATTCCAGAAAGGTGGCGTGGTGAAACAAAAACAGTTTTAGTTGTGACAGAAAAGGTTTAATCAGCTTTATATTTATAGTCAGTATCTTGCTGTATTCCACTGCTTGTAATATCCTGACAGAAGATGAGAAATGAAGAAGCCCTGCAATTCTCAACCAAGCATGGAGGATTAGAGGAAAAGGGTAAAGTTACGTTAGACCTACTGGCTACATAAACTGTTCTACAGTTGCACATTTCTTTGCCCTTTCTGGAACTATGCTTGCTGTAATTCCCAAATGGCAACAAGGCAATGGATTTGCAGCTCTTCACATGTAGGCAAGATTTAGGATTTCTTCACACAACTAATTATGCATGTGCTGTTTGTCTGAAAAGCCTGCATGTTGGCACCCATTCATAGTAATCTAGCAATATGCACCTACAACATGCAGGATTCAGCTTTCAGCATTCTTTGGCAAATGCCATGATTACTTGAAAACCAATCCTACAAATGTCAGTGGGGAGACAAAACTGCTTCCCTACAGCTAGCCCATGCTCAAGTTGCCTGAAGAAGCCCTTTAATGTCTGGTAACATGATACTTTGAAAAATAAAATATATTAACAAAAATAGACATTTTTTCTGAAGGGAAAGGAAAAAATATTTCTTGTTATGGCTGCTTACTGTCCCAGCATGCCGGATGTATAGACAGCCCTTCCTATTTTGAAAGCACAATGAATCACTGAGGCAGGTATGCCTTGAACAACTGAAGCATGGATGCTCTTCTTCAACATCAAAGCCAAGTAAAGTTATCCTGCTGTGGATCACTTGCCAAGGGAACATACATAGAAAGAGAGAAGTCAGCAAATGGATGCCTGATTTCAGCTCTGTGATCTCATGGAGCCAAACTGTGTACTTGATGAATCTGTACTGTAGGCAAAGATGACACAGGGAGAACTAATTCCTTTCTTGCACAAAGACAGTTTCTTGAGGACAAAGGCCAGCCTCCTGTAATGTGATATCATAGTCCAGATGCGAAAGTTTCCTCCGGGGAAAGTTGGTGAGGAGTTCAAAACGTTCATTAGGATATCCTTTTGACTGCACATGTTTAATGAGAGCCTTCGGAGAAAGGAAAAAGCAATGTCAATCATGAAGTGTCAACATATCGTAACTTTTTTATCACTAAGTTACAACATCAAAAGGACTGTAATCTATTCCTCTGTTACAACTGTATGCAAAGAAACTAAGAAATCCTGAAAATTTTTTAATGTTCCACATTTTGCAAAATTTTTACCTTTGAAGGAGAGAAAGCTGAGTAAGTCTTTGAAAGACCTTGACACAAAGGTCACAAGAACATCAGCACAAAATATTCTGTATGTAATCAGCACATTATTGATTTCAGCAGATAGAAGAACTTATCTCCTCACCTAATCTTACCGAACTGCACCACAGATGGTAAAGAGTATAAGATCCACAGGGGCCATGCAAATGGTACTGGATGCATTATATTTTCTGACATCATCATCATTATTATTGTTATTGTTATCATTTATATAGCATCATTTATGTACATGGTGCTTTACAAGTAAAACAACCAAAGCAGTGGGTCCTGCCAAAGGTGTACAATCTAAAATACATACGCTATACACAAACATAGAGAAAGACGGAACAATAAAATTGTACCATTCAATTGCAAAACAAATTATCCAGATAAAACATGAGGTAAAGTACCTGCGAGCCACCACGGTGGAAGGCACACACCACCACCACCACCACCACCAACAACAACAACAACAACAATGTACCTGCTCTCATTCACTCCTTACTCCACTGTTTTAATGCAAGAGCAGAAAACTGTACAATAGATTCCTACTGAAATTTTATCTTGGAAAAAGAATGGTTAATTAAAACATATACTTATATCTTGCTCAAAGCAGCTTATTTGGTACTCCTAGTTGTTATGTGAGAGCCAGCATGAGGTATGTGGTTTCAGTGTTGGACTATGACTCTGGAGATCAGGGTTTTAATCCCTGCACAGCCATGGAAACCCACTGGGTGACCTTGCACAAGTCATACCCTCTCAGTTTCAGAGAAAGGCAAAGGCAACCCCCTTTGAACAAATCTTACCAAGAAAAACTTGTGACAGGGTTCACCTTAGGGTTGCCATATGTTGGAAATAACTTGAAAAGATGCAACAACAAAGTTGTTCTCCCATCTAGATACAGGCCAGAGTTAAATTTGCTCAAAATCCTAAAGGCAGCTGCATCATGTGCCCCAGAATATATCCCAAGAAACACAACTAATTTCAACTTTTGATACAATTACTCCATCTTTTAAGATCTTTTAAGATCATTCATCATTGCCACCATAATGTTTTCAGACTTCTGGACTTAAATTCACAATCTAATAGCATCTGTCATATTAGTAAGATTACCACCATTATCCTATGAATGCTATTTAAAATCACCAGTTAGTAAAATGCAATATGAACAATTTATCTTGTAATGTATATGGCTCAATTTTGTCCAGAAAGGAACCTAATTAAAGCAGAAAACAGATAAACATTTGAGTCATGTTTTTGGATGATACCACTAAATCAGCTTTTCTCAACCTGATACCCTCCAAATGTGTTAGATTATAATTCCACTAAGCTCCTTCCAGAATGAAAACATATGAGGAGGGTATCAAGGTGGTGAAAACATAATTAGCTCTTGCCACAAAAAGATGAATGAGCTTTGACGAGCCGGCCAGAATAGCAGTCGCATATGAAATGGGAAAATAAACTATAATTTGACTATGAAGGTATATACGAAAAACAAACATCTGAAACACAGTGAAACTAGAAAGGAAATGAAGACCAAAGGAACTGTACATCCACACTCATTACTTTCACTTACCAGAAGCTTCGCTTGTTCAGGCAGTGAAATTTGTTCCCTCTTTCCATCTGGATACCTTAGCATTAGCTGTGCCTTTGGTCCTAACAGAAGAAAGGTGCACATTAAGCACACACACCTGTATTTGTGTTCAACCGTAGATACGCTGCTCACTAATAATCATCACACAGAACTCTAGTACCAAGGGATGAAGAATCAGAAGTAATTTCTTGAGTGCTTTGAGTTCATGGAAGGACCCATAGTTTATTAGCAGAGCACATGACTGGTGGGGAGACTGTGCCAGGTTAATTTCTCAGCATCTTCAATTACAGGATTTCAGAATTGGGAAAGTGTTCTGCCTGACAGTCACTGCCAGCACACGATACTGAACTAAATGGACTACCAACCCAACACAGTGTTCATACAGATTAGTTTTACAACTGTTTCCTCAATGCAACAAGAAAAACTCCACAATGGAGAGACTGGGCATACTAAACAAATATTAAATTGTCCTATATTCTGCTACAATTTTTGCAATCTCATTTAAACAGTTTATTGCTTCCCCTTTCCTAAGACAGCCCTCAGCAGATCCATTTATGCTAAGCTTCTTCAAGTGTTATTTGGTCACTAATACTAGGCCTCTGTTATCTTTTCTTTTCTCTTTTCTCCAAGTGTCCATTAGAATTTTGTTCTCTCCATTTATTATTTATGCTTTTTCTCCTGGCAGACTCTTTTGTCTTCGTTATCACTGATATGCTTACGAAATCTACTTTTCTGGGCCTTCTCTTTCTTTATCTCTTATTTATTATTCTTTATTCTCTTTTAGAGAATTTTGTGCCAACATTTTAACACTTTAACATTTTCCCTTCCTAAATGTTCTTGTTCTACTTTTATTTTGCCGAACTCTGTATTTATAAGTGATTATTCATTTCTCTCATTAAAGAAGCACTTAACTTATGCCATTTGAATTCTCTTTCAAATTCAAGATGACTCAACACATTTAAAAAATCTCAAGGAGGAGTAGGAATAAACAAGCACCTTTAAGACTAACTTATTTGTTTCAGCATAAGCTTTTATTGATACCAATTCAATTCCTGAGATGCAATGAATTCAGAAATAAGCTACCTCAATATTCACCTAGCACTAAAATATCTTGTTATCTCTCTGATTCTTTCTTTGGTTTTACACTTAAGTTGTGGCTTCATACTAGTCTAGTTCTTTTGCTCTTGTTGTCCTTCTGTTCCTAGTCTTGAGCTCTCCCTACTACTTTCTGAGGACTCTTTCTTGCTGTTTTCACTTTTGTTCAAAATGGTGTTTCTGCGAGTATCCACCATGTTTCCTTAGTTTCTTCATATGAGATGTTTCTTAACACACAGTCTTTTCCTTTGGAGTACTATCCCATTTTTCTTTTATAATAAAAACTTTAAGAAGAATATAACAACCATCTTTTGTACTGCATCTTTCACAACTTGCCATACCATGGTGTATCATTATTTAGTATAAACATATTCCTAATATACATTGTGCTGTTGTTTTTTCAAAATGTCTATCTTGATGAGCTGCTTGGGCAGGATTGAGTTTTTCACCTGATACTTCTTACATTGATACTGCACCTGATATTTCTTAGACTCTTATGGAACCATGAAATTATAATGAAACTATAAAAATAAAACTTTCCCCTCCAGAATAAATTCTATGATGCATAGACAGGTGTAATATCTGAAAGACTGGAACGATATTATTCTACGGGAATATCATATGACCAATAAAAATGCATAAACCTTATCTAATACAATGATATTAAAAGATATTAGAAAAGTAGAGTCTGTGTTGTATACAGTATTTATGATTAGTCTGCAAAGTAAATCTGCAAAGATTTACTGAGGTATTTTTTTTGAAGGCAAAGTCATGATGGTAAAATGGATGATAAAGGAAAACATTGCTAGCTGGAAACAGTGCAAATTATAATTAAAGATCAGGTTGCAATGAATTTAGTGGGATCAGCTTTCAACCTACAGTATCCTAACTGGCTGGTTCACTTATCAGCATGGCTCTCTGGGAGAACATGCTTCTTTTGAATAGCTATTTTGTAACCCTCAATATCAATATACAAGTATTGACTTTAAGACAAAAATTTAAATTTAGGAAATAACATACAAGTAATTATGCAAAATTATGCAAAAATGTGGAACTTAATGTTGCAAACTGATCAGCCATTTACAATGTAAGGAGCAAAAGAGGAGGAAGATTTTTTCTTCCGTAGTTGTTTTTATGGTTATCTTGCAGTCTAAATTGATAGGCCGCTCTTCTCTATTTTCTTTACTTTACATAGAAGGCACGTAAAGCCAGTAAATTATTATGAATACTGTCCAGGTACTAATTAGAACAGTTACCAAGACAGATGTGATCAAAACGCAGTTAGGTTTTTTAAAAACGTTATTGACATCTTCATTTACCACACTGGAATAATTTGGTATTTTTATCCGGAATAGGTAGATAGTGGTTCTGAGAACCAGTTTGCCAACTACACTGAAAAGACGTGAGTGATGCTAGGGAATAAACTATGTTCCATATAGTAAAGTGTGTCTGGATAACTATCAACAAAGCAATTTTGTGTCTCTAAATCAGTTTAGTCCATTTAAAGCTTTAGGAAAAACAGTAGGATCCATTCAGCTGCCATACTTACCATTAACATTCACCTCCTTCACAGCAGTTTCTGGCTTAGGCCCTGTCTCCTCTAGCACCCCAGAATCCATGCAAGACAGTTCTCGGTGGTTTGTTATCACTTCAGGTTCAGTCCTTGCTGTGGGCTCAGACTGGGGCCTTCTGATTTCTTCTTTCCTGCACCCCAAGTCTTTATGTGGAGACTTTCTAGACTTGGCAGAATTGTCTGGCTCATCATCATCAGAACCACAAACAGAAATAAACTCTTCACTTCCAGAAAAAAGCTCTGATTCAGATTCTTCATCTGATCTGCTCTCCTGCTTCACTTGGTCAGAGTCAAAATGTGTCTCCTGTAAGGATGCTCTAATGGCTGCTTCCAACTGGCTATCTTCACTTGCATCAATGAGACTCTCCTAATCAAAACAAGCATAAAACAAAGGAGAAAGAAAAGCTACACTAATACATACATCAAAAAGTACAAGGAAACACAAGAGAGGTCAAACAGTCTGTCTATGCAATTATATTTTGCCTAAAGTAATGTACTGTCTATTCTTTTTTCTTCATACATTTGAACCTGGATCATGTTAGTAGAATGTAATTAAACATTTTTACAATAATAAATTTAAAATGCACTCAATTTATCTCTCCCAGCCATCATGTAAGATTATACTTACAGAGCGTGTGCGTTTCTGGGGAGGACTGGTAGAATGTCCATCTAGTTGTCCATGCTCCCCTAGAAACCCAGTCACTTGGTCCAAAAAAGAGGTTACATCTAGCTGATGCCACTCCACTAGCTTCTGCCCTGTTTAAAATAGTAATAAACCATATATCAACAACAGGAATCTCAAATCATCACCAGGTAGCAGACAATAAAAAAAAAATCTTAAAACTTTTTACAGAATTCTCTTTCACACTGTAACACAATGAATGTGTAATGATCAGTATTATTTTAACAGGACTCCTAATATATCTATAAAATGATTCTGCAAAGAAAGAAGCAGCAAAATAGTTAACAAGTCACTGGAATACTAAGCTTTCTATTCCTGCATATAAAATAGCCAACCATTGCATAATGGGCTTAAAATGGACATTACAGTTATATCCCATATATCCCATATATGAGGAGGAAGGGGAGAGAAATAACTGCAGAAATGGAGGCAGAAGGATCCTTAGCTGTCTGCTACAATGTATGGGCAATGTTTGTCTGCTTGCCAGAAAACCTCAGCAAGCGCAAATTGTTGGCTGTCTTGGAAGAGAAGGTCAGTGCACTACAGCTACACGTTGAGTCTAACCAAAGCACCACAGAATCATGAGGACAGAACACAGGGAGAACTGGTCCTACAGAACCAACAGGAAGAAACTGCCAAGAAAAAATCAAGAGGCCTGTACCAGTGAGAAACAATGTGGAGGACAGTCACTGTCATTGTCAAGAGCAGAACATACAGAAGGGATTCAGAACCTCTCCATCTAAGGAATCATCTCCTACATCTTCATGCGGATAGCATCAATGAAGATGCTCAAACAATAAATCAGCAACAATGTGATACCGTATGCACGAAAGGAGTCGAGGTAACTGCCAAGCATAACAAGAAGAAAGGTACCGATGGTTGGCTCAGGGGTACAGAAACACCTGTGTATCAGCATGACTAGATGATTCAGAAAATTTGCTGTTTTCCTGGTGCAGGTAGCCAGAATGCTACTTAAAATTTGCCAAAAAACATTAAGAACACAGATCAGTACTCTTTCTCCTTATTTATGTGTGCACCAATGATGTGGCAAAGAACATGTCTGAGCAGATCACCTCTGACTACAAAGCTTTGAGCAGGAAGCTGAAGGGATCTTCACTTGTCAACTCTACTAGTGAAGGATAGAGGACAAAGAATTTCAAAATAAAATTATCCTGTGCTTCGTAGATTATAGCAAAACTTTTGATTGTGTAGACCATGAGAACCTATCGATCACTCTTTTAAAGAAATGGGTGTGCCACAACATTTGATTGCCCTGAGGAACAACTCATACACAGGACAAGAGGCTACTGCCAGGACAGAATATGGAGAAACAGAATGGTTTCCAGTTGGGAAGGGGGTCAGACAAAGTTGCATTTTATCACTCTATCTGTTTAACCTGTATGCTGAACACATCATATGTAACGCAAGATTAGATTCAGAGGAAGGAGGTGTGAACACTGGAGAAGGAACATCAATATTTTAATAGATACAGATGACACCATACTAGTTACAGAAAACTGCAAGGACTTGGATGACTATAGAGTCAAGAATGAAAGTGTAAAGTTTGGCCTACAGCTGAACATTAAGAAAACAAAAATAATGATCACAGACAATTTACATAACCTTAAAGCAGATGATGAAGACATTGAAATAGTTCAAGATTTTCCATACTTTGGCTCAGTCACTAATCAGAAGACTGTAGTCAAGAAAACAGAAGAAGACTAGGACTTGGAAGGACAGCTATGAAGAAACTAGTCAAGATCCTCAAGTGTAAAGATATATCATTGAATACTAAAATTAGGATTGCCTATGCCATCCCATTTCTATGCACAGTTGTGAAAACTGGACAGTGAAGGAAGCTGACAGGAAGAAAATCAACTTATTTGAAATGAGATGCTGGAGAACAGTTTTATGCATATCCTAGACTGCTAAAGAGACAAATAAATGAGTCCTAGAGCAAATCAAGCCTGAACTCTCTCTAGAAACCAAGCTGACCAAATTGAGGCTATTGCACTTTGGCCATATCATGAGAAGACAAACTCGTGTGCCTGCTATAAATACCGTATTTGCTGGCATGTAAAATGCACCAGCATATAAGATCCACCCCATTTTCAAAGGTTATTTTTTGGAAAAAAGATTTTTAGTATCAGTATTTCTTATACGTCAGTGAGGCTTCTCCTACTCCCTTCCCTTCCATTTTGCCTCAAGCGGAGTTCTCCCCACTAAGGCAAAATGCATAGGAAAGAGAGGGAGAGCTCTAGAGAAGTCTTGAGTGAACATTCCTTTTGCCCCCTAAACCTCCCCCTCCCTTTCCTATGCAAAGGCAAAATGCACAGGAAAGGGAGGAGGGGTTCTAGAGGAGGAGCCAGTGCTGGCACAGGGCTTCCCCATTCCCTCCTACCCATTTCCTAGGCAAAGGCAAAATGCATAGGAAAGGATGGAGGGGTCTAGGGGCAGAGCCAGCCCTGGTACAGGGCTTCCCTAGACCCTCCTGTTTCTTTCCTATGCATAAGAAAAATGCATAGAAAGGGAGGGTGGGTCTAGGGGGTGGAGCCAGTGCTGCCAGTTCTCGCCACTGAGGCAAAACGGAAGGGAAGAGAGTGAGGGAAGCCTCATGGGAGTCCTCCCTTCACCTCCTCCTTTTCCTATGCATTTTGCCTTGGCATGGGGGGGGCAAAAGGAGGGCTCATATTGATGCACCTGATGTGTAAGATGCACTTTATTGGTGGGGTGGGGAATGCATTTTATATGCCGGCAAATATGGTACATTTCCACTCAGGCCTTCAACCCTTTCTTCTCAGTAAAATGGGCTGGCTTTTCCTCTGCAGTGGCCATTCTGGTTACCTAGCAACCTGTTGCTGGGTGACTCTTCTACCACTCAGGATACCACTTCTCCTATACTCCATCTCAGGAACCTTAGGATTATTGTTGATGATAAGTTTAACATGAACCAACAATGTGATCCTATAGCAAAGAAAGTAAATTCTGTTTTAGCCTTCAGCAATAGAAGCACAGTTTCCAAGCTGAAAGAAGTAATAGTTCCAGTATACTCTTCACTTGTCACGCCTCATCTGGAGTACAGTGTCCATTTCTGGATATCTCATTTTAAGATACAGCAAGCTGGACAATTTGGAGCAAGTTTTGAGAAGGGCAACAAGGATGATAAAAGAGATGCAGAACAAAATAAATGAGGAAAGGCTGAAGGAGCTGAGCTTCATCAGCTTGGTGAACAGAAGGCTGAGGGGTGACATGATTGTACTCTTTAAATATGTTCAGCGTTGTAATAGAGAGTAAGGGACAAGTTTGTTTGCTGTTGCCCCAGAGGACAGGACCAGGTCTAATGGTTTGAAGTTACAGAAGAGTAAATTTCAACTGAACATTAGAAGGAATTTTTTGATAGCAAGATCAGTTTGGCAATGGAACCAATTACCTAGACAGGTGGTGTGGTCTTCTTCTCTGGATGTCTCCAAAAACAGGCTGGACAGCTAAATGCTGGGGATGCTTTAGCTAGAGATTCTCCACTGAGCAGGGGGTTGGACTTGATGTCCCAAGAGGCCCCTTCAAATCTATGTTTCTATGATTCTAACATGTACCACATAAAATGAAATATTACACTGTACCACATAAAATGAGTTATTATAAAATCCACAGTCCATCTAGTCTAGCAAGCTAAGAGTTATAAGACAGCTAGCTACCTCTGGCACACTCAAGGGCAGGACATAAAAGCAACAGCTTTCCTCTGTCTGAGCTATACATAATAAATTATCTTGACAGACAAGAAGCTGCCAACCAAAAATACCTTACCAACTTTAGAAACTAAAGGAAAACAAAGGTGTTTATTCCATAGTAGCATAGATATATAAATCTACTTTCCTTCTTACCTGTCCTAGGGTCCAGAATAGACACATAAGGGAAGTCTGCCAGCTTGTAGAATTGTATGTATCTTTGTCCTTCCTCACTGTCATGATACACCTATCAAACAGTCAAAAATGTAACACTCAAGAACATTTCACAATTAAAGGACGCACCAGCATTCAAGAGTACAATCTGTTATATATACTATTCTTTTGTTCCCCTGAGCATGATTTGGGTGAGAAGGTCAAGTCAAGCTGAAATACAAAATATTGGCTCTATTATCAATCTTCATTATTTCTGAAGAACAATCTTCCCACCTGCCAAAAAATGAAGTGCTCCCGGATAATATTTTTCACAGCTTCATTGCTCCAAACGTCACGGTTAAGACACTGACAGGCAAAATCCTGCACATTCTGTATGTTAATCATGAGCCATTTGTTCTGCATCTGACCACACTCCTTGGCCTGGAAGCAGAAACAACATTAAGAGCATTAGACAGAAATGGAGATCCAGCAAGAAATAATGCCAGCAATGATGGTTTCTACTTTTTGTTCCAAGATTCATTAAAGCTTCTTTGTACTGGAAAACACTATCAGGTCTCAAAAAGATTATCTGCAACAAGCCTGACAAGCAGCGTGCACAGTCAGAGAACTCTGCAGGTCAACTTGTTATCACACAGTGGTAATCCCAAAGTGGTGGTTGTTTACATGCCAAGCACAAGAAAGGTGGGGAAGCAGCATGTATTTATTCCAAATTTGGGGAAAACTAAATAAAATATTTTAGAGTTTACTATAAAGTTAATAATATGGATCTGACTGCAAGACACATTGGCTGGTTCAAGAGGCAAAGTTCTGGTATATTTGCATTATCGACAGACTTGCAGTTTCCTTTTCCACTATTCTTTCTCTTTACTTCTCTATTCAGTCTTAAATACTATATTTTGATATTATCAGAGGAGTACTTTTTGGGGATTGTTTAGACTGCAAGTGGGGGATATGGTAAAGTTTGAAGTTGCAGGAAGAAATCTTACTGGTTTGAGTCACAAAGCTGGCATTGCCTGATTGGTTGGCTGCAAGTTAATGTAGGAGTTTGATCAAGAATGTAATTCTGATCGCTGAATTGCCATACCTGTTGAAAAAAAGAGTGCTTTATCAAAAATTGAAAGCTCATATGTCCTGAATATACAGGGGGAAATGTATGGATTTCCTTAAAGGAGATTTACCAGTGAGTTTGCACCAGTTGAATTATTCATGAAAGGACATATGAACCCAAAGCCATTCTGAGAGCTAATTTTGCTTCTCAGAAACCAAGATTTCATTTTTTAAAAGTACCCAATCTGCTAGCTACTGAGTGAGCAACACAATGGAAGCAGAAACACTAATTTAAACTGAACAGAACACCACCAAACCGACCTAACTCTTTACTACAGTATTGCATCAAAACAATTTTCTCAAGTCAATCACTACAATGATATTCCAAAGAAGACACTTTAATGCTAAAAATACAACTCTTGGAATAAAAGGTGATTTGAACATCAAGTTTGGCTTAAGGAAGAAGCTACAAAACCTTATAATAACCCTAGCCCTCTAACCATTCTTCAGAAGAAATAAAGATTGAATGGGTGTGGATAATACACACTCTCTGTTCAAAGTTTCTTTTATAGCTATAGCTTGGAATCCATAATGCATTAAGTAATGACAAGGACATTTTAATCAAACATATGAAAGACTGAAAAGACTTGTATGGAAATTTCCATACCAAAAAAAAAAAAGAAAAAAAAAAGGAGGGGCTAGAATTTAAACATATGCTATCAAAGATTTTAAAAAACAAACCTTTGGTCCTATTCTTGTTCAGGAACATTTGTTTATTTGTTGATGGGTTTACAGTATTTTACAAAATATCTGCAATAGTATATTTATAATTTCAATGATGTGTATGCTGTATACTGTATTTTAAATTGTTAGCCACTGTGGGAGAGGGAATAAAAGTAAAATGAATAAATTTGTTCTAAAGTAAGTCTGTATTAGTAATAATGTAGCAATATCACTGGCCATATGATAAGTTAGTCTGTTTTTATATTTTGATGCAGATATTAGGCATTTAGTAAAGTGGCCATATATCCTATTTTAAAGAGAACAGATTTCAGTTTGAAGGTCTGTTCAAACAAATTTAAAGATAGTATCAGAAGGGAGCCCTCAAAGTTGCCTATTAAAAGTAGACTTTAACTGCACAGGAACTGAGGTCATCTGGTCACATTCTCTTCCTCAGTATAGTGAAATGTACTATATAGGTAAAGCACGCACGTGCGCACACACACACACACACACCCCCTATAACTAAATAAATTTTTTATGGAAATCAGACCCATTTTACTGTCTTTTTAATCTGAAATCCATTTATCCACTCCAGAATTAAATAGGTCTTATTTCAAAGTAAATATATCCAAAATTGAAGCCTGTATTTGCAAATGATAACTACAGCAACAATTAAATATGTGCATACAAACAAACTGAAAATTGAGTCTGTGCCTTCCAGAAGTACTTTTTAAAAAGCTGTGCCAAAATAATCTAGACTACAGTGCAGATGCAAATTCCTGGACTGAAACTATACTAGAACTTAAAAAGGTCTCACTCTGTTTCCCCAAACAAATGCAACTAAATGTTCTGATCAGTTCATTGTTAAAATATACAAATTTTTTCAAAGTGAGCAAATCTAAAAAATTCACATGATGCAAACTCAGTATTTTCTTTAAATTAATAAATTACGTTTTCAAATTGCAAAGGGCCTATATAAATTATGAACCTGACAATTCACGAATTCAGGGTAATGCATCTTGTTTTTAGTGAATGGGCAAGTATATTTTATCTACTTCAATTTTAGCCAACGTGTCTGTGCAGAAAGTCATTCAAAACCTTGCAGAATTTAGTTCAAATATCCATCAAAGCCAGTGGATAATTATTTCTGCAATTTGTTTTAACACTGTAATATCCTTCTCACATTTACAGTTTTCTAGTTCTTCTGTTTACACAAAACTAATTTTAATACGCGTATGAGACCTTGAACATAGTAATATATATTAGCATATGTTTCAGAGGTAGAAAAGAGCAATTACATCATTATTTTACAATAAAATAATCACAGAACTTTAGCCTTTTCTCATTTCAAATTAAGTTTGTGACAGAAAAAAATAAGAGCACTCCCACAGTTGTCACAAAAATTCATCACTAAGGGGCAGTGGTAGAAATAAAAGTATGATTACGGTGTATGCTATTCTCTTCTATGAGGGCCTTGAAAACTGGAGTCAAGAGTTGCTTTCTAAGGTCTTTACCTAACAGAGAATGCAGTAGGGGAAACTTAGAAGGTACCAAATTGTAGAAAAATGCAAGTAGGTATTATGAGTATTTTGCACTGCACAGCTTCAATTACATTTTTTTGCCTCTAGCCTCTCAACAGTCTTATAGAATAGGCTAAGCTGACTGATACTGACATAGCCCAAGCTACCTGACTCAGCCCATATTTGAGCAAAGATTGAAAATTATTAACCAACATGTGAATACGCTTTGTGCTGATCACACTGGCTGTTGACAAAATGTACTGCCAATAGGTTTGAAAGAGGAAAAAAGGATGGTAAGCAACTCCAATTCAAAATACAGAATCATAAAGTTGGTCTGGACAAAAGGCCATCCACTCCAGGAAGATGCCACCTTCCATGTGCCAGGCTGATTGCACATTCTCATATCAGTCAAAACAATCCAGGTTTATCACGTAGCACAGACTTGTTTTTAAGAACTTTACATGGCTGTAGTTCCAAGTTCCAAGCTATTTAGGACAACAATCATTAACTACATAATTAAAATAATGGAAAGCTCATCCCCTCATGAAGAGCTACAGTATGATCTTGGAAAGCCTTCAAGAACTGCAGCTGGACGGTCAAATTACACTTTAGTTCAGGGTAAGCAACATACAGGCAGCTTCCCTGCTGTTGCATCCTACCATCAATTTCCTAATGCTATCCACTGAAGAAAAAGTGGATTTTTATCTCTAAATCAAAGGATACAGCAAGTGGGACCTGTCTCTAAGCTGTACAGCACTCCTGTAAGCTTCCTGGAAGAGCCAATCAGCTTGGAATCAGGGTACACACATCCTTTGCTACAGAGATAAAGTTTTCTTTGTGCTACTGGGACACTACAACAAATCTGTGTGGGAGAGAGGTTGCTTGCCTCTGTTTTAATTAAATACAACAGTGCATCTCCAGCTATTTCAGATATAGAACTGGCAATTTCTTTTTTTAGTGTGCTAGGCATTAGTACCTGCTTCTTTCTTTTGTGGAAAGTTTTCTGGAAAATCACCAGGGACAGGCAGCTGATGGGTCATGGACTGCCACTGGTCCATGAACTACAACTCTGAACAGCACTGAAATAAAATTCCATGGACCTGCATTTTCTAAATCAGTCTTTAACTTCAGAGCTCACTGAGCTTTGGAAAAGTCATCTATACCTGTGTGAGCAATTTAAGGTTCTCAATCAACTGGCAAGGCAGGAGGAAAAAAAACTGAAGGAGGGAGAGAAAGGAGTAAGAGATGAAAACACTTTGGAACATTAGTCCCCTCTTTGATCAGCTGGCACGAGGGAATCACTTAGTGGTTTGGGTTGCTCCTTTAGCCTTCCTGAGAAGGGAACTTCTAACATCTATATGGTCCCTCTTCTGTGATTAGGAACTTTCTTTTTCACACATGGAGAAGCCATTTCTCTAACTTTCATCATACACAAAGTAACAACACTGCAAGAAGGATGTATTTTCTAAAACCAGAAAAACCATTTCACTCTTATTTTGTCCAAAGCAATTTAAGACTTTTTGTCAATAAAATCCCAGAAAAGTTTGGCACACAACATACAGTTAACTGATTGGGGAAAAAATAGAGATATGCATTGAGTCTAGAATCACCATTACAATTAAGGAGGAAAATGGACTCTAAGGAGCGATAAAAATTGATAAGATTACAAAGTACTGTAATATAATATAAACATAGATTTTATTCTTGAAAAGCTTAACAAACTCTTTCTCTTTTCTCTATAGCTACAACAGAAGAATTTCTTGCAACCGAAGAATAAAAAGCCATTATATCTGTTCGGTCATTCTGCATGTTCTGCTACAGAAGATTACATGCAAGGGTGCTTATTTAATATACATGAATGCTAGCAAATATAAACTGGAAAAGAAGTGATCTTTTAATGGTCCCTCTTCAATGGGTATAAGATGAATAATTAATAAAAGAATCCCCTCATGTGCTTTTAGTACAATAAAGATTTTTTTTTCAGTTTATAAAATGGGTAACAGAACAGACACAATGTTCTTCATCTAACAAAAGTTTTCTAAGCACATTTATCTGGAAATAAATTCTGATGAAAACTAACTGATCTAAGAAACTGTTTTAAAATGAAGCAGACAGTAAGTTGGGAGCGCTCATTACTGTTACAACAGCAGTAACCCAACCCTAACAGAGTCCTTTTCAACTTACAGTGTTGGAACTTAAAGTGGGGTATTTTATATATAGTATGTTCCCTGTGACCAGTTTATTAGAAGGACCTTTTTGGTACAGGTACAGAGAAAAAGAAATTCTCTGTTTATGTACACAGCTTGATAATGAATGGAACAAGGATATATCTGCATCCAATTACAATGTGTATACATACTGCATAAATAGTGACACCTATTAAATATGTCTTAAGAAAAGTGGAGGGAGACAACAATGGTCAAACAGCTACCATGATGGATAATAAAACACTGCGCATATTGAATTGTCATGACACAATATTACACACTAACCTGTGCCCAAGTCAATACACAACCATTTATAGCAAAAATTAGCAACTTACTGTTTCAAAACTCCCTTTATGCATTAGATCAATTGGAGGCCTGAAAAGATCTGCAAGGGTGGTAAGTTTCTTGTCTATTGCTCCTCCATTTCTCAATTCTTGCTCTTGACGAACTGGAGGGGGAGGCAGAAGAAAGAAAGAGTGTTAAAGTAATTTCTTCATAAATTGATGGTGTTTTTCATCACTTAATCAGATCTTTGAAAATACCTTTTCTTCTTTACCTGCCAAAATTCCAAACTATTTCTATCCAGTGCAAAGTTCACAGGCCTCTCTGTAGACCATGAGTAGAAAACTGGACAGTTTTGAGTTGTGTGGGGACAGGGATTTTCAAAACAGAGAATCGAAGAGCACAGAACTTGGCAGAAACAGTTAGGAGTTTTCATCGTATGGGGTCTTACCTTTTCAAAATGGAGAATCAAAGGTTTTGTTTTGTTTGCCTTTCCTGCTCCCAGAAAACCTAGGGGCCAATGAAGTATAATCTAATGAACCTAATTTGGTAGTCTGCCTCCCTTTGCACCGTAACATCTCAATACAATATACAGACTACATGACTTTAATTTAGTGAAGTTAAAACAATATTGGGCATACAGTCTCATATCAGTATATCACTATTGACTCAGTTATCTCTGGCTCCCGTAATGTTGTACCCATGTGCACCACTGTGCCTGAAGACATCTCCCTTGGAATGTGGTAGCTCTCTACCCTTCCTAATTTTACTTATTTTTTTTAAAAGAGAGAGTGTTGAAAATAATGATCTGGCCTGTGGCACTATCTTAATTTTCAAAAATTGCTTTGAGCCCCACACAGTACTCAGAGGCATTCGCATAAAGGTAAAATGGTGGTTAGCTTCCCACTTCATTTCAAAGTATACCCATACATTCAGAATAGAAGGAAAAGAGAAACAAGGGTGGGGGAGCGTATAGCATCTTGGAGGGCAGGGGCTGGGAGAAGCACACTGGGGAGCTAGAGAGGATAACACAGAACAAGGGAGCTTATTTTGCCTGCTTTGTATTTTGTCTTTTCACCTCATTTTTTCCCCAGTGGGGTTAATGTTAGATGTTTGTCTGCTTAAGTGTGTTTTACTTGGGGAAGAATGTGTATGTGAGCATACCAATTTGACAGGTATTTTGCCTATGAAATCCTGTGAACTTCTTCCTGCGAAATATGTATTTTCCTGTGCTTTATGATGCCAAAAAGGTGATTTGACATTTGAAGCTTTGACCCCATCCCTGCCCTGTACTGAACTTCTTGGTCAAGTCACGTGTCTCTGAGTATTATCAATTTGTTTTCCGTAAAGTGGGTTGCTGAAGCAGGAAACTGGGTTCAAAAGAGAGGTCTGATGTTTGAAGCTTAGAACCCATTTCTGCCTCATATTCAGATCCCTGAGCAAGTCACTGTCCTTTTAGCCACACAAGTTTGCCTTCTGGGAAATTAGTTTTGTCAACAGTCATGACCACATTGGCAGGAATTTTGTGAATATATCCAGGAAACTGTTGTGCCCACTAGCCAAAAGAAACTGAGGAAGACATGGTTACAGAACGCACGGATGAGTAACCTATGTTTCCCTAGATACTGCTGGACTCTTAACTCACGATATCCCTGACTACTTGCTGTGCTGACTGAGTCTACTCAGATTCTAAGATTATCTAGTGGACCACATGTTCCTCACACTTGCTTTAAGACGTGCATATTAGTAAACACAGACACAGGCAATGAACAAAATGAAAATGGTCTGCAGATACTTACTAGTTTCTGTCTGGAAATCACGGAAACCATCAAATATTGAACGAGCAGGTCTGCGTCTTTTTGGAGCTTCAAAAGAACAGAATTTAAAACACAGATTAGGTATCAGAAATATTCTGATGTAACTGCACTACTGTGTTGTTGCAGAAAAGTCTGAAACTTCAGAGCAGTTTTTTTACTCAAGGTGATAAGGTCACCTTAGAATGCCAATAATACACTATGATATTTGTGCACATTCATTAGTACATGGGTTTTATCTTCTAAGTCTTTGGAAGATTGTAGGTTGATGCAATTTTATTTTCTATTTATTGGATACTGTTCAACTTTAAGGTTTTCAAAGTGACTTCTAGATGAAAAACATAAACGAGAAAAATAAAATCTAAACATATATAACACAACTTTAAAAAGGAATAAACCAACAACAGCAAGGCACAATAACAAAGCAGTAACAATAAAAAATAAAAACTAAGGCAGTAAAAAAAAACAAAGCTGAAGGACTATGCAAAATAAGTCTTCACAGATCAGTGAAAATGTGTGTCTGTGTGTGTGTGTGCGTGTAGGGGGTATCGCACAAAATTTTAGGATAGAAGTGTGAAACCACTGACCCATAGGTCAGATATAGATATGAGCCACAATGCTTTCTTGTACTGTCAATATTCTAACCTTCTATCCCTAACTTGTTTTCTCCATTGCCAAATGTTTCTCAAATCTTCCCCTTCTCTTTTCCCAACGAAAGGGTGGAAGAAGTGTAGTTCCTTGGGGTGTTAGGATGTATCTGTCCAACTCAATGTAGCAACACTTCAGGCCAGACAACTTGCAGCATTAAGATAGGTTACTGCCATCATTCAGCATAAGGCTGAAGAAAGTACCAATTTAGAAGCAGCAGAGGGCAAAATTATGCTCACAAATCTTTATGTCACCATTACAGCTCATCAGTCAGATAAAAGGTACAGGGAAATAGAGGATTCAGTTCAATCATTTTTAGCATGACAAAACATCAGCATTTTGTTTCCATTTTGGCTACTACAAAGATAGACAAATGTGAGGTCCTGTCGTGCTCAAGGCTGTTTCTGTGGGCTGTGACTGCTGTTCTTCTGTTCTCCTCAAGAAAGTCAATTGCCCCTTTTTGAAGTATCTAAAAGTGGCCATTTACATTTTAAATACACTGCAGCACCCTTCCCCCTGTGCTGTTTAACCTAAGTGAGCAGTGAATTTTGGCCACTTCTGGCTTTCATATTATTATTTTCATTTTCTGGTGATTTTAGCACTCCAAGCAGCCATCAAGACTCTCCACTACTCCCCACAACATTAAATTGTTATATACGCCCCAAGTAAAATAGCCAACATCTCACAAGAAAGTCACTGCTCAACTGGCACATTAGCACTGTGGGGAGAAACTACTTAATTTTCCCACTGAAGGTTCTTTTTCCACAATATCTTACTAACTACCCCACTTGTCTTGGAGCAAAGAAGTAAACGCCGCAGGGTAAATGGGATTTAAATTAGGGTACCCAGGAATCTCTCTAGCTGTACTAAGGGCCTAATCCTAGCTATGTTTCTCAGACATACACCCTGCTGACTTTAATGCATCTTTACTGTATCTGTCTATAGGCTTATGCCTCACTTTGTTTGCAGGGATTAATTATGATTCATTAGCCAAGGGAACTGGAAATGTTCCAGATATCATAGAATCATAGAAATGTAGAGTTGGAAGAGACCACATGGGCCATCCAGTCCAACCCCCTACCATGCAGGAATACCCTCAAAGCACTCCCGACAGATGGCCATCCAGCCTCTACTTAAAAACCTCCAAGGAAGGAGACTCCACTACACTCCGAGGCAGCATATTCCACTGCCGGACAGCCCTGACTGTCAGGAAGTTCTTCCTGAGGTTCAGGTGGAATCTCCTTTCCTGCAGCTTGAATCCATTGCTCCTTGTCCTGGTCTCTGGAGTGGCAGAAAACAAGCCCTCTCCCTCCTCTACATGGCATTCCTTCAAATATTTAAACATAGCTATCATGGCCCCTCTTAACCTTCTCTTCTGCAGACCAAACATACCCAGCTCTCTAAGTCTATCCTCATAGGGCTTGGCTTCCAGGCCTCTCACCATTTTGGTCGCCCTCCTCTGGACCTGCTCCAGCTTGACCATGTCCTTCTTGAATTGGGGTGCCCAGAACTGGACACAGTATTCAAGATGAGGTCTAACCAAAGCAGATTAGAGTGGTAATGGGTTAAAATTATACCTAGGATGGGGGTCAGTGGTGTAAAAAAAAAAGTGGGAAAGAATTACTTGCAAATAATGTAGGAGTAGCCTTACATTTCTTTAAGAGAAAATGGACGGAGTGTGTACATATGGCTGATGTAGCGTGCATGCAGGGGGTCTGACTCTCAGAAAGGATTGGTAAAGATCTTGAGAGAGTTCTAGCCCCTCCAACTACTTGTATGATGCCCTCAGCATAATATGGTCCTCCTCACCTTTGCTCTGGCTGTTGTTGTTCTTGAAGATTCCACATTATGAGTGCCATGGCCGAACATTATATGCTATCTGTCCTTTTCTCAATATATTTACTGACAGAGGAATGACCACAAAAAGGTATAAGCAAAAAAACCCAGTTGTACTTTGGCAAGAAATAACATGCTAAGTCCACAACTTCCTTTTTTATATATATTAAAGTTATGTCTTTGACAGGGGGATGTAATGTAAAGTTAACTATATCCAAATGACAGAATGTGTAATACTCTTTTGGTTTTCAAAAATGGCAGAAAATAACTTTTCAGAATCCTTGAAGTCAGTTCACCAACATAAAGCAGTGGTTCTTCACCTTTGGTCTGCAGACTCTCAGGGGGCTACAATGTCCTCACAAAGGCTTCAAGAAATGTTATGAGTGTTTACAATTAAAATGGAAAGAAAGAATGAAAGAAAGAAAGTAAGAAAGAGAAATGGTCAGACTGACGGAAAGTCATACATCAGTCTCAAAGTTCTGGTGTCTTTTGTTGGTGATAGACATCATTTGCACAAAGTTTCATTACAATATGTCAACCATTCAAAAGCTATCAAAGTAACTGTTAGATAGCAAAAAAACCCAAACAAAAGTACTAAGCGCTTATTACTTCTGCACGCTATGAGAACATGCAAGTGAATGACACTGAGTGACTGAAAGAAAGTGCATGAAATTTTTTACTCCCTTCACAGCTGCACCAAATTTGAAGACCCTTGATGAACAACTTTAAATAAATATTTGATGCACTTTAGGGTTTTCAATCTAGACTTAAATCTTGGTGATCAGCAGGAAGAAAATATATTTAAAGGGGGTCCGTGGTAATCACAAAGTTAAGAACTGCTGGCCTAAAGCATATCACTCATTTACTAGTTAACACTGAATACTGCTGCTGTTCCATTTCAGGTGAACAGCACACACTAACCAGACCATTAACACAGATTATAAGAGGCCTGTGGCTTTTGAAAATCATAGTATTGCATATTGCACTTAACTGTTCTAGATGTTTTCTAAATTAAGGACTAACATATTTATTACCACAAATCCTTAAGGGTCACAAATCACTTGCCATTTTTGTAGGAACAAATTAATATAACTATCTCTGAAATTTATCAGTACATTATATTATAACAAATAAGAAAATCCGATGAAATTCATGGGAGTCACCCTTAAGTCAACAGATAACTTGAAGACCCTGCACCCACTCACACTTTTATCTGTAAAATTGAGGTGTATCTTACGTAAAAAATTCTCATAAGCTAGTCACCTCCAGCAAGTCATTGTCCACTGACTTTCCTATGGCTGAGTAAGCAGTTTCATGAATCTCTGGGGACAAGCCTTATGCTATCTTGTTACTTTAATTACACTTTTCAGTGTGGAATCTCACCACAAGACATTTAGTCATCAGTCTCAATTGACCTGCAGAATCTGTATCTCTCAATATATCTCACAGCAGCAGCCTTTCATTGAAGAAAGGCGGACAACATTTGGCCCTCTTGATGTTTTTGGACTCCAGCTCCCATCAAAGTACCATAACCAATGCCATGAAGGACACAGGTTGACATCCCAGTGATAGGCCTTCAATATAGGGACAGCATAGATTGCCCACTGCTGCCACAGAGAGCTCCTAGAACTATAGTTCTCAAGCTATCTGATGTTGGGGACTGGCAAGATTTTTTTCACTAGTGTGCCAAGGACTTGTACCATTAACTACAATTCTTTCTTTCTTTTCTGGAAACTTGTGGCTGACCAGCAGCCAATAACTTCCACTCCAGCACTGGTCCACACACCACAATTGTGAGTTGCACTTGCCTAGCAAGCCCTCATCATTACCTCACCCTGTTTTAAGAATAAATCAAAAACTGCTTCCATTAATTTTCAACTTAATGATGAACATCTATGGAAACAGAAACAAAGAAACTTTATTTACTCAGAAACCAAAACATAGTCATGTAATTAATTTTCCCACTATCTTAAAAAAACTTTAGTTTCTAAACTCTCACACTACCAAAATATTCAACTGCACAAATTCTACAACTACTATTACCATGTAAGTACACATCACAGTACTATAGCTATTTATGTGGAGCCCACATCACATAGTATTATACAAGAAACTGACTTTATAGGTGAGTATTATACTCTTGCCTGAGTTCTCCATCTTTAAAAAGTGGAAATAAAAGCAACATACTTCAGAATACATGAAATATCATATTCCCTAGACTGCCAATTAAGTCTGAAAGGTTGTACTTTATGCATAATTAACACTGCTGAGAAATGAAAGTAGTATAAACTTCAATACTGCAAGGTCACATGCTACTATTATAAATAGGGGCAACATATAATGTCAAGGGGGACTGGAGGAAATCTGTTAAAGCTTATTCTTAGTTACTACCACACTTAGAGGGAAAAACATGACAATGAAGCTCACTTACCCCCAAATAATGGTTCAGGTTCTACCAGAATTTCCTGCTTTTGAGGAATTGGTGCTCTTACCTCATCTCTGTAAAGATTAAAAACACGTTATCAGTTTGACCATGACATTAAGCACTACAGTGCATTTCAAGGAGAAAAAAGCTATCTACATCTATCCAGTCAAGATGAATACTTGATGCCTACAAAATCTATACTTGATGTCTAGTTCAGTGTAGTTTCAAACACCAATCAAATGGTACAACACCGTAGTCATAATGTTGGAATAAACAAATTCTAGGTACAGAGCAAAACAGGATTTTCTGTAGCACAGACAAATGGCATGCCACACAGAAAGTAAATTAAAGTGAGTAGAATGAGAAGGTTGATAGCAGCACTTCATTCCTGAAATCACACTCTTTGTGGTTCTCCACATACTGTGGGGGTAGAAGATTTGGACAAAGTGGCCATAAACTAAGTAAATGAACTAACCAAACTCCAGTAATATTTATACACGTTAGCATACACATTAAACAATTCATTATATTATATTGCAAATGTACATGGGAACTAAAACAACCACATACAACTATCACCGCCACCACCACCACCATACCATCCGGCTAATTTGTATTTTAATCAATAAAACTAGAGGTGAATGTTTACACAATGCTCAAATCTTTACCTCCCATTCTGACATATATTCTTTCATTATGACAAAGCAGCAAGCAAGTTGCTCAAGGAATTCAGAAACTGATACAATAGTTGTTATCTAGATATGACAGGCATAGAGGTTCAGTGCTGATACCAAGTAGGGGAAGAGAAATGTGACAAAGGTGCAGTTGCGATAGCACAAATGTAAATGCACAAATGTAAATGACTTAGTTCTTAACATCTCTGTTTCTTCTCAGCAGTCAGTGCCACTCGTGTAGTCACATTTACACATCCATCTTAATAAAGATGACGACCTAAATCCAACTGGTAGTCTCAACAAGTGTAAACCCACTCAATCAATGGAAATTACAGAATTCCTCACTTACAAAGTTTCCCTTGATTCCATCTTAGTAAAATTGAAGGCCTAAATCAATTTGTAGTCTCAACTAGTGTAAACTTACTCAATCAATGAAAACTACGTTAAGTCCTCACTTATCAGGTTTCCACCGATTTAATGTGTCTATTCTTGCTGATTTAATGTGTCTATTCTTGGAGTCCAAAAACATTGATTTAATGTTTCTGCTCTTGTCTACCCTATCACATAAGGGGTGGTGGTAAAATGCTTAAAGATGAGACAAATGCAGCACTGTATGAACTGCATCCTATGAAATGAGGGGAAAAAAAACCCTCTTAAGATAAACTATTAAGTAAACTCCTAGAGTGAAAGCAAAGCAGTTTAGTGACAAAACTATGAACTACTACAGTAATATCTCTTTGTTATCTATCAAAGTTAATTATTCATTATGCCATTATTAGCAAAATTACATACTCTGTATGTGGCCGAAGGTTTGATACACTTGCAGAACTAGTGCTGGGTTCCTCAGCTATCCCTCCACCATCCAGGAACATAGTAACAGCCATTTCCAGATTATTGTTGCATGCTTCAAGCATATGCTTGCCTACACTTTCAGTGGCACCTGCGACACAAAGAAAAAGAACATCAGTTCTCAAACATAGTTTTAAAAGACAGATGAAAGAAAAAAATGAGATCTCTCAGAAAAGGCAATCTTCAGTTCCCTAAAATTAGCAACACTGGACAAGATCTTCTACATCAGAGGTGGTCAACTGCAGAGAGGTGTTACCCTGAAAATCTGGGGGTCCCAGAGGGACACTTCAATATGCTCCAAGTGACGGGGAAAGTAAGCTCAATGGAGCACAAGCAACAGCAATGCAAGAGGCAGGGTAACCTAGTGAGATCTTTTACCCAGTTTTTAAGGGGTCAGGCCCAATCAGAAATCACACAAAAATGTCCAATGAATGACTTTATTAAACAATAATAGCTCTCATCAACGCAAACAGTCACAGACACAGCCAAGGGCTAAAGAGAAATAAAGGGTGGAAATAAGATAGAGGGATTGTTGAAGGATTCATAGTTTGGGTGATACTGCACCTTTTCCTGAAGTCCTTGGTCCGGGAAGCAGCAAAAGAAAAAAAAAGGAACTCAGCGAAGAGACGCTGAGGGGATCACGTGGCTATTGGGAGGAGGAACGGTCAGTTGGTATGACCGGGAGGCATCCAAAGAACTAGTCAAAAACAGGGACTATTTGTAGGAAAAATTTACCTTGAGGGCAAATCCTCTCCCGGAGAGAACAAAGGAGACAGCAACGGAAAACAACTTCACACCAGCACCTTCTTTGATATTGGAAGATAACAAGGTGTTACCCAAGTATCGGGGTCTTCCGCCACTTTGGGTTGCAGTGTGAGTTTATGTAGATGGATTTTGCCTGATAAGATTTTATTGCTTCCAGTGCCCAACTTTGTGGGAAAACTCTTAATCCCTTCAAGTTGGCTCCTTAAAGGCTGATGGAGTTTACTGGTCTGGCCTGGCTCTTTCAATCGTACGGCCGTTGTTGCCTATCTGCTCATCCGGGTGACCTCTCTGGTGGGTTAGATTACTTTTATATCAAAGTTGTAGACCCTGGGACAGGGTTTACCAAAGGGGCTACAGAGGGAAGGGGTTAATCCCCCCCTCCTGCCCGTACACTTGGCAATACCACCAGTCCCAGAGCAACAAGTGATATTCTGTCACTTCTGGTTCTGGGTACTGGCTGAAAAACAGGTAGATCAGAATGTTAGGAGGAGGCAAGGCAACCCAAGCTGCAATTTTTTGTGCAGGTTTGGTTGTTTTCTTACTGTTTATCAAGTTAGATAAATAAATGAAATTTTAAAATTGGCGGCTTCAGAGGACCCCAGAAAGGTTTCAGGGCTACAAAGTGGAGGCCCTGGCGCTCCATGCCTACTACACCCCTGCTACACATTACGTATACTGTAAATGTACGTCAACATACTTATGCTGAACTTCACAGTTGCGCAATTGTTGGCAGAACATGCAACAAGGCTTTGAGCTCACCTGTTGCACAATGATCATTTAACTCCCCACTCACCAAACCAAAACTAGAGACCTGCATGCACGCTTGCAGAATGACTAAGTACACTAGGTACTACACTTACAATAACTCTGAAAAAGTTCAGCCACTTGCACAACAATTTTACACTACTGTAGTGTCCCAACAGAATTTCAGCCAAAGTAATTTAATATGTTTACTTTGCATTTTGTGCTTTTGAAAAACTACCTGAAAGAAAAGCCTACACATGTTATCGAGACAAATAAATTGCCCTTCCCTCTTCTGCACTGAGATGACAAACATGAGAATTATGACATACATAATCAATAACAAGTAGTATTCCATTATATTTTCTCTCCTCACAAATAAACTGAAATGACTAAAATCATATGGTCAGTCTTCTACTGAACTCATAAGGACGTCAGCACGCCAGTTACCCTGGCATTCCATCATGTTCCTACCCTAGCCAAGGTCCATACTAGCACATACAGAGATCCTCACTTGAGTTTTTGCCTACTCCAGCAATCTGCAATATTTCCTTTTCCTGAAATCTTTGGCACACATAGGAGAAAGAGGAAGAGATGTGTGTGAAGCTTCTGCTTACTCCAAAGTTCAACATCATCTGTGCAGTTCACACAACATAAGTGAGTGGAAGGGTTGGAAACAATCACAAGTAGAGCCAAAATTTGTGGCCACTTGGCTTTCTACTTCATTTCATTTTGATCCACACAATCTTAGTGACAAAGAAACAAACGAACAAGAAATCCTTCCAGTTTACACATGGTTTCTCAACCTTCTCTACAAAGACCACTGCTAAACAGAATAATAAAAGTAACTGGAATAAGAGAACTGTTACTTATACCCTCAAGTAATCAAAACAAGAAACAAAATTATGAAGAACATAATCCCTCTTTCAAATAAGATGTCCCTTTATCTGGGTGAGATGAAAGATGGCAGCATGTAACCCATAATCTCCAAGCTAAGTACACAAGAGGCCTGTAGGAAAGGGAAGAAAATTGCACCAGGCAAATCTGTCAAAATTGAAGAACCAATTCAAAAATGGGACACTAAAACTCACTGTACCCCAAGTGTGCCATAATAAGAAGACAGCCTTTGTAAGGAGCCAAAGCAGATACACACACATAGTAGAAAGGAAGAATGATACAGAATGTAGGAGGAAAAATGGAAACAATTACAGTACAGCTACATCAAATCATAGACCATTTCCATTCTACACAGTTATAGTGCTATTATTCCACTTTCAACATCCTATGGAATCCTGGGGTTTGCAGTTTAAGAGGGGCATTCAGAATTCTCAGCCAGAGAACTCTTTGGCCTCAATAAACTACGAACCCCAGAATTCCACACTATAACAGTGTAGTACGGAAATGGCCCTAGATTTAAGAGACAAAGATTTTGTTGGAGTAGAAATAACTCTCTGTCCCAATATCAGAAAGGCTCAAATAATTTTTAAAATTGGGTATTGACTGAAAATTTCAGAAACTTTGCTTTAAACAAAACATTGCAAAGGCATCTGAACATGGGATGTGGAAGTCAAACTGTTAAATTCTTCAATTGTAAAACAATTTTTCCATCTATGATCTCCAAAATCAGGCAATATATGATTTATAAAACAGCAAATTATAATTCCAAAATTATTTGCAATTGAGCAATATTATTGTTTTGAGTTTTTTTCTCCTCAAATGTACTTATGAACTTTGTAAGGGAAGTTAGAGAAGTATGGCAATCCTCTCTTATCTGCAGTCTTGCTTTCCATTGTTTCACTTACCCATGGACTGAAAACACTAAATAGAAAATACCAGCATCTGGACAACAACACCCACATGGCTTATTCCAGCCATACCTGCATCTTGCCTGCCTGCTCACCCCCAACTTAGACCAACCCTACATCAACACAGGAAATGGCTCTGACATCACCAGAAATCACCAGAAGTAGCTCACTTCCCTGTATACTATAGGGTTTGGTACTTTCTGTGGTTTCAGGTATGGGGGGGGGGGGGAATGTCTTGCAATGTATTCTTTGCAGATAAGGGGGGGATTACTGTATATTTAATGCCACCAACTGTAGTTTTGTCATTCTGCATAATTTCAGCAAAATTATTTTTTACACCCTCAACAAGGACGGAGACTATCAGAAAATTCTAATTATAACCTGAGTAGCCTATAAAAAAAACTGAGTAAGATACAATATTATTTTGATAAAGGAAATACACACTGCTAATACTGCCACTTAGGAGTTCAACATCGCTTTTCAACTGGCTTCCCTTGGGCACAGTTGCTTCAGCAGTAAGGACTGAATAGCACAGACCAATTAAAATGAGGTGATTCAACTTAGTGTAATAGATTATTAAAACACTAATAACACTATGCCTCCCTCAACTGTCCCATATTTAGTTCTTCCCTCCAATGGAAAACCCTTTAGAAGCCACTTGTAGAAACCAATATCTCTGTTTCAAGGCAGAAACAGGCTGGATGTACAGAAGATAAACAGCACGGAAATGAGGCTTCTAAAATCTAAAAGAACTGTTTCTAAATGTGTATTTTACACTGTCAAGTTAAACTACCCACAAAATCTTTACAGTGCAATCCTAAGCATATCTACTTACAAGGAGGTCCTATTAAATTCAACAGAACTTAAGTAAATAGTTAAAGAAGTACAGTTGCTGTTAGTGATTCAAAGCTAGAAAACATATAGCAGATAAAAATAAGCAAAGCACTGCAGTATTTTCACTATAAGAAGGTGCTTGTATTATTGACACCTGCTTGAACAAAAAGCATATTTGCAAATCTCTTCCAGACCCTCTCAGCAGCTTATTGGCTTCACCATTCCCTCCTGTATATTTCTTTAGGGTGAGGAGGTCTTGGAACATACAAACTTCATCTTCCAGGCTACTGGGAACTTACACCACAGAATGGATAGGGATAATGACACCCTAGCTATCTTAGATGTTTCAGATATTATCAGTCATGAAATCTTTCTGTACCACCCATCTGAGTTGGGTTTAGTGGGGCACAGTATTACAGTGGCTCTAATCCTAATTGGCTAGAAGATCTCAAAAAGTGATGTTGGAAGACTTTTGCTCTGTTTAAACTCTGGGGTAACATAAAGTTCCATCTTGTTCCCCCACTTCACTTGAAAATCCTGGGAAAGCTATTTGGAGAGCTAGGACCCATATAATCACCATATAGAAAACATACAGCTCTCTGTTTTCCATTAATCCATGCTACCAAAACCATGGAATTTCTGACTCAGTGGTTGGAGGAATTTTTGGAATAGGATGGAATGGACGAAGGAGAACAAGTTGTAATAGAATTGTCAAGTCTTCCATATGTTCAAGTGTAATTCCCAGCAGCTCTTGCCAGCATAACTGATGGCAAGGGACACTGGGAGCTACAGTTCTATAACATGTGAAAGGCCATACAACCCACCTCTGATGAATCTTAATCTAGACAATGAATGGAGAAGTCTGCTGAGTTGGACAGATGGACTCAACTCATATTGGATGAAGATGCATTCCTGAAGGATTACACTTCCAGCCTGACAGTAGGAGCCCAGGTGGTAGCATTAACCAGTTTTTGGTTTGGTATGTCAGCTGTCACTCAAGTGAAAACAAACCTGGGCTGTTGTGCATGCCAATTACACTCAGGCTGGACTACTGCAATGCACATTACATGGGGCTGACTTAGTAGATGACTCAAAACCCCCAGGTGGCACATAATATGGCCGCCCACATCCTTATTTGGACTAGCAGATCACAACAATTCTGCATGAGTTGCACGGACTGCATTTTTGGTTGTGCTTCAAAGACCAGTTGTTGAAACAGCTTATGTATAAATATTTGAATGACCATCTACATGAACATCTTTTAATTTTATTTTTGGAAGCCCGAAGTTATCCCAGCATGGAGATCACTGAAGTATGTGGGCAGTAAAGCTGGCATGTGGAACATGTGGCCCTCCGGATGTTCTTGGACTCCAATTCCCATCAGCCCTAGTCAGAACAACCAGTGAAAGATAATGCAAACGGTGGCTTTAGAAACACCTGGTTTCACTGCTTTTATGTGAAATGGTTCTATTGCTCTTGTTACTGCTATACATTAGAGGCACTATTTTTATTGTATTTTATTGGCTTTTACTTTAACTGGAGCATGTTATACATTGAGAGCCAGCATGATGTAGTGGTTTGAGCACCGGACTATGACCCTGGAGACCAGGGTTCAAATCCCTCCTCAGCCATGAAAACCCACGGGCTAACCTTGGGTATGTCACACACACACAGCCCCAGAAAACCCCATGATAGGGCCACCTTAGGGTTGCCATAAGTCAGAAACAACTTGAAGGCACGCAGCAATGCTCTACATTACACAGATGCAGCTGCTGAATGCCATTTTAACTGCTATGGTTACACCTTACAAAATCTTCGATTTGTCCCTTTGGTGAAGAACTCAGAATTCTCTACTAGAAAGCTTGAGTGCTGTAGCGCAGAGGTGGAGAAACTACAGCTCCTTAAGGCTGCTTTTGTGGCCCTTCCACATTGTCTTTTTCTCTGACTGAAAAAATGTGTGTGTGGTCAACTGCCTCTTCTGGAAATCTCCAAGAGCAGCAGTTCAACTTTTAAATAGGTGGTAGAGCCCCCTGGCTTAGTTTACATCAAAAGCTACTAATTTTTCAAACCAGAAATGGATCCCTCCCCCACACACACACTTTTTGACATCTCAGGCAAACTATATCGTCCTTGGAGAGTACTAGGGACAAAAACTGACCCCCACAACCACTGCAGTTGCCCATCCCTGACTTAAGAGTTCGTTAATACAAGATTTTAAGCACCTCACCAAACTACAAATTCCAGAACACTGTTGGAAAGAGCTCTGGCAGTTAAAGTGGCATGAAACTACTTTATAGTACACAAATATCTTAGTTCAAATTGAAGGCAGTTTTGAAATTTATTAATTGAATCTTACTGTTTTGAATTGTCAGTGGGCTTGGGAAGGCTGCAGCTTTAAATACTGGCTGAGAAACATATTAAACAGATAACAGCTGAAGAGATTAAGTTTTGTAGTTTAGCTGGAAAGAATAGCTACACAGTGATCTAGCAGATACTTATAAAACTATAAAAGGCATGGAATTAATTAACAAAGAAATTCTGTTTTCTCTGAAGATCAGTATGAAAGTTCATTCCACAAAACAGACAAGCATTAGATTCAAGACAATCTAAAAATACATACAATGTATGAGAATCCAGACATTAAGCTCACTCATAAGCTCATTTACACTGGAATTTTAGTTAAGTATTGCTTTATTATCTTGTATATGTTGATAGGCATTTGTCACTTTGCATTATTTATATTGTACTGTTTCTTGTGCTATATCTGGATAATCTGTTTTATACCTGTATTGCATAGTTTTACATTTGCATTATTCCATCCTTCACCTGTGTGTATGCATGTGTATATTCTGGATTGTATACCTTCGGCAGGGCTAGCTGTTTTGTGTTGCTTTACTTGTAAAAAAATCCTGCACTTTGACGGCACTACATAAACTGCTGCTGCTGCTGCTGCTACTACTAACATGTTATCAGAAGCTGCCAAAAAATTACTTCTCCATCACCAGGTTCTATGCTGCTCCAGTGACATTTGACTGGGTTTTATGTGGGTTGGCCAGTTCATGCCATTATTTCACACTCCAGCACAGAAAGCAATTAGAAAAATGACCTGTCCTATACCAGGTCAGACCACTGGCCCAACTTGCCCACTACTGTCAACACTGACTGGCAGCGGGTCCCAAGGGGAAACATTTTAATTTTACAACTATCAGAAGTATTGTTAACAAAAACAGGCCCTTATTTGCCTTTTTACAGAAACAGCCATTTGTATGTCACCGACTAATAGTTATAACTACTGTAAACAGAACCTCCGTGTTCAGAGGCAGTACCTTTCCAGCTGTCAGGTGACAACTACTATCATATATCTAAGCTCCAGAATGGACTTGGCAGAATGCTGATCATTATTGCAGACAGAATGCTTGACATTCCTACTTCAGTTAATTTTCTCAAGTATCTAGATAAATTGGACACTTAAAAAAAAGTCTGGTGCAATTAATACTTCAAAAATACCTTCTTCTCAGAATAACACTTGTTCATCACAATGGTCATCACATCCTTATCACACTTATCACTCCAGCAGCCAATTTACATTACAGAAAGGCCAGCGAGAAGGGTTAGGAGAGAAATGCACCTGTAATGTTTAGGTATTCTAGTTAGGAGAATCTTTCTCTTACACAGAAAAAACTAGGAAGAATTTCTAGTGAAAGATCTTGTACATCGCCCTACCACGGACGGCGTTCAAGCCCCAAGACCAACACTGCCAGGAGAGTGTCACACGGCGACCCCTCAGTCCTCCCACTCTCGCTGCTTCCAAGCAATGCGTACGACTGTCCATTTTATTCCACACACCCACTCGCCGGCCCCCTTTCCACAAAGGAATTTCCCTTCAACTCCTCCTACGCATCACACCTCTAACACCAGGCATCTCATAATTACTGCCTCGGACGCTTCCACAACATCCCATTTTCGGGGCAGGCGCCTTCACCTTTTCTTTCTTCCACCCACCCACCCAAAACTTGCCGCCGCTCGCTTGAGCCCTCTTCTTTCTGTCTCCCGCCAGCCCCTTCTCCCCCTCCCTTCCTTCCAGGCACTGCCCCTCTCCTCCTGCTACCCTCACCCTCTCCCTTCCCACTCCCCGGCCTCGCAGCCTTCCCGCCCGCCCTATGGTTGAAACGGCCTCCGGCCTTCCGAGCTTATTCCGGGTTTTCGCGTGCCTCACCCGTGATGGCGGTGAATTGCTGAATTAACCCCTTCAGCGCTGAGGCGGCAGCGGAGCCCCCGGGCGCCGCCATCTTGCCGCCTCTATCACCGAACAACACCACCCGCCACCTGCCGATCCCACTGCGCAAGCGCACGGACGCCGCGCCCCGATTCGCCCCGCTCGCTTTCAATTTCAATATTAAGTTTTATTGAGAACCGGAGGTGACAAAGAAGGAAAGAGGAAAGGACGTATGCATCACCCGTCTCTCCTAGACCGTATTATCAGGGTTCCAGCTCGTGATACCCTCTAGCGGCCGGCTGATCTCATCCCCCAATTTGAGAGAGCGGGACGGCGACCGGATAGTCCGGATAGAAGGGGGAAAAGAGAAATTGGCTTCACTTTATCCCGGCCCCTCGCCGGTTTCATTGGAAGAAGGTTGTTCGTCTTCTAGTAGTACATGGCCTCTGCGTGGGGAAAGGAGTTTGCGGGCTCGCTGGCCCTGTTTTGACACCACTTGTCGCATGTGTGGCTTGGAACAGTGCAGCGGCGCAGTGCAGCGTTGAGATCCTGCCTCCCGGCATCCCGGTGATCTCTTATGAGTCCAGTGCTTTGGTAAGACCCATACAGGATAGTAAAATAAATGCTCATCACCACCATATGCGCGCCAAACGTGTAGCCCCCAAAGGAACGGGATTAAAAAGGAACGCTTGCGAGGAGGGAGCAACCATGCAAGGCAGCTCTGTTAGAAGGGACGAGGCTGATCTAAAGAAAGGCCAGTGTCACTTTCACATGTTGGAAGCTCTTGCAGTGAAAGCACCCCGCAAAGTTGACTTGTGCTTGATTCAGAACCTTCGGTTATAGCGCAATGATACCACTTTAACAGCTGTGGCTCTATCCAATGTAACTGGCATTTGCGGTTCTGTGATTTAGAATTCTCTGTCAGGGACTCTAGACCTTCACCAACCTGCAAATGCCGGGATTCTTTGGAAGCAGCCACAACCATGGCAATCAAAGTGGAACCATGCCACTATAATTTTAGAGTGTGGCCATTTCCGCCCTAGACTGTTATAGCGCTATTATTCCACTTCCAATATCCTATGGAATCCTGGGGTTTGCAGTTTAGGGAAGGGCCTCAAGGCTGCTCCCTAAACGGCAAACCCCAGAATTCCATGCGATGTTGGAAGTGGAATAATAGCACTATAACAGGCCAGTGTGGAAACGGCCGGTGAAACAGGTGTAAGTGGATTTTGCATGGTACTTTGACTGAAAGAGACAACAATCCTGTGATGGTAAAGACACTGTTATGCTCTGACATATCTGAAAGACCTCCTCCTCCCATTATGAGCCTGCCAGAAATGTGAGATCTTCAGAAGAGTCCCTGCTGCATGCCCCAACATCTCCTAAACTTAGGTTGAAGGTTGATGGTATATGTAAGAGGGCTTTCTCTGTAGCAGAGGCTTGACTGTGAAACTCCCCACTCCAGGAAATTAGGCTGGCCTCATTTTTTTTAAGTGGGCAGTCAAAACTGTGCTATTCTGCATGACATTCCATATTTTTAAACAATGTTTTTAAAGTGTTTCAAAACTGGATTTCAGGATTGTTTTTAGAATGCTTTTAGTAGTTTTTAAAAGATATTTAATGTATTTTTAAAAGGTTTTATTCTTGTATTAATTGGTTTTTATTTGTTCATCCCCCTAGGAGCCTTTTTGTGTTGGAGGTGATATAGACATACTACAAATAAATACATATTCTTTATAACTGCTGTGCTAAAATCAGTTTCAGACCTCCTGCTTCTCAGCCCTTTCACTAGCAACTAACTACACCAACTATCCATCTCTCTCCAAATTCCAGTTTCAATTACATTTAAGGTTGCTAGGTTTCCTCATAATTTCTCACAAGCACCTGATGAATAGATTCATACCTCTTCTCATTATTTTATTATGGTGGAATAGCTGGAGATTCCATCTTGATGGAATAAAAATCTGTAAATTAATTAGTTTCAAATGTAGTTCTTGCAAAAAAATAAAATAATAAAAAAATTAAAATGGGGATAAGACAAATAAGGGTGTAGGGTGTTAAGTCAGTTCAGTAGTATACACCAGAACTCCTCCAGGGAATAAAATGATATTTTCCGTAAGACCTCATACCTTACTATAAGAGCTAAGTCTTCTAACTACAAGCACGTACAGGTTCAATTACTTGCAATTCCAACAAGGATCAGGTAACAGTTCGTAAGCAAGACCTTTGTCTCGCAAGACCTCTCATTCAGTGTGATTTCGCAGAATTATTAACACACCAAAAGGGACAACCGTGTGCATCACCATATTGTAAAGCACAGGTGTCAAAACACAAGGCCTGCGGGCCAAATCTGGCCCACCAGGCCATTTCATGTGGCCCTTGCACCTTTGCTGCAGCAGTGGCACTCCCCCCGCCTGGCGAGCCTGGGGGCAGAAAGAGGCACACTTTGGATATACTGACCAATTCTATGTTACTTTACAGAGGTACAGGGACCATAAACTACGATGAAATAGTCCCCAAATGTCCAAGACAAATAAAGTTTATGCAGAGGGAAGACAGTTTAAAAACCAGTAATAATCGAATGCAGAGGCAATTATTTAATATGATAAAAGAGTAGATACATTTATATAGTCTTACAGATACGACTGGCCCTTTGAGGGCAGCCGTAATGCTGATGCGGCCCAAGATGAAATTGAGTTTGACATCCCTGTTGTAAAGGAACATTTGTTACTTCCAAAATATACCTTAACAATATTTGCATCTGAATGTAATCAAGTTAAATAATTTGGATCCAAAAGAGGGATTAAACTTTAAGATGTGAGAAGACATGGAAAATGAAAAGTGGTCAAGCATTTACTGAATTACTCACACTACTGTAAAACTACTCAAAAGCACACAGCTTGGACATCATTACAGTCCGTCCTCTGTATCCGCATATTGTGTATCCATGGACTCAGCCAACCATGGCTTGAAAATATTTTTAAAAAATTCCAAAAAGCAAACTTTGACTTTGCCTATTTATAAAAAAGACACCATTTTACTATACCATTGAACATAATGGGACTTGAGTATCCACTTTGGTCTCCACAGTGGGTCCTGGAACAAAACCCTAGCAAATACCAAGGGCTCACTGTACTTCTTTTAGATTCCCAGTGCTGTTATTTTTAAATGTTTTACTGAAAATGACGCAAAACTCAGGAGTATTTTTACATGACTAATGTTTCTTGGCCACTTTTAGTGAGGAGAGGAATACCACCAACACTAATGTGCTAATAATGCAGGGTGGAAACTATGCAGCCCTCCAGATATTGAACTTAAAACTCTCAGCATTCCTTACCACTGGATATGCTGGCTAGGACTGCTGGAAGTTGCCCATTAACAATATCTGGACACCCACACAATTATGTGCTCCTTTATCTGTAACTTATGAGCAGCATTTTACTAGTAAAAATTCATAAACTATGAATTGCTTTTTAAAATAACAGTTCCAAGTTCTACTCTAGCAGAACCCTGGAACAACAAATTGAGTTCATGTGAGTTCATGCTCAGCTGTATCAAGTGGCAAAGCTCAGAACCTCCTATGAAAGTGGAAACAACATACTAGAGACACTTTGTTCACTAACAAATATACATTTCTGATATTTGCTAGGTTCTGTAGAAATTTAATTCACACATCTATGAACATATATTTCGGTCAATAATGAGCTAACTCAGTAACTAGAATGGTATCAGGCATGTCTAGTGTGGTCAGGTTATACCAGGGAATAAGAGTAGGATTTAATTTGTTAGACTTGTAATGCATTTCTTACATGTAGACCATTTATTCTTACATAAAGTTTTACGACTGTATCACAACAGGTTAAATATGCATTCTTCTAAATCTATGCAACCCTTTTTTCTGGCACTTACAATCTTTGCTTTATTTTAAAAAACTTTTAATATTATCAGAAGGTGCTTGTAAATTTCTTTTTCCATCACTGTAGCCATGACATTTCTGAAGTGTGACTTTGTCCTTTTTGTAGTAGGTATAATGGATACTTTGTAAATCACCAATGGATATTGCTTTCTAAAATTATTTTTTAACATGGGATACAGCTCTAGGCTAGACGAGGTTGCACATAAGGCATGCATCTTGAAGTTTTTGTAAAATATCATCACTATTTCAGATTAGAATGTACTATATGCAAAACTTAAGTCTGAGTGTGATGATTACCCAGTTATTTTTCAGTGAGAAGACTCATTGTTCTTCCCTTAAGTTTGATTTGTTCAAATATGCCAGATAAGACACAGGAAGGCAAAAATGTTCATGGGGAATATTCATGTATTTATACCACATGAACTCAATTTGTTGTTCCTAAAAAATAAGCAATGCATTGTAAAAGTAACCAGACATTTGCAATTGGTTTGCTCTGCCTAGGACTGACCTATGCGCCTACTTCCATCATGTTTATTTTCTGACTACTATAAAATGTCACTCTGCCAGTGCAAATGATTATGCTCTTGCAAATACCTAGTTTTGGGTAATGTACAAAGCAAAGAATCTAAAACAGTTTTCATTTATGCAAGACCTAGCATACCTAGGCAGCATAAAAAACAAATATGCTACTGTTTAAGCAAAAGAATGTGGCAAGTCAACCCTTTTCCTGTAGAGTGTTACATTTAGAAAAAAAACTATACATGTAAATGCAGAGAAGATACACTTGATATAAAGGACATTACTGTTCGCGTTTTTTTGCATTTCAGTTCCCTCTGACCCTGTGGGATGTTCAGGAATGACTACTGCCAAATCTCCACAAAACTAGTAATACCGTTTGGCAGCCTGAGAAAGCATGCCTGGCATAAAAGCCTAGAAGAGATGAGGAATCCTGGAGGAAGACATAGCTAACTAACTGGCACAGTTGCACAGGTCTCAACTGGACAATAATAACTCAAAAAGAGAAAGCAATAGAAGTCCATATTCAAAGGCTAGAAAAATATATGGCATTCAGACTATAAGAACTGTCCAAAGCAAAACTGATATTTTTTTAAAAAAGTCAATTACTCGCAAGGAAAGCCACTTTAAAATTACCTAAAAACTGTACTTTCAACAAGTTGATTAAATGCAATGCTAGACATATGAAATACTGGACACATGCCCTTTTCTCACTCAAGGATGATTTATGCTAGAACTAGACAGGAAGAGTGCACCCCTATTGGTTCTGGTACACTTCTCATTAGCTTTTGACCCCATCAACTACAGTATCCTACTGGACTGCCCTTCTGGGACATGACCTTGGGGCACTGTTTTACAGTAGTTCCCATACTTCTTGGATAAGAAAACTCAGCTAATGCTGGGGGATTACTGTTCAATGCTGTGGTTGTTGGGACTCAAGATGCAGTTCTGTCCCCCGTACTGTTCAACATCTACATGAAACTGCTGGGAGATGTTACCCAATGTTCGGGAGTTTGACGTTAACATAACGTTGTCATCCAATCCTATCCATTTCAATTCAAGGATTTAAGGACTATTGTAACATTCAAACACAGAGGAAGAAAATGTTATTAGAACAACTAAATCACTCCACTATCACATCTTAGGATACCACTGAACATTCTGGATGATTTCATTTTTTTTGTAAATAGGAAAAATTTTGATAAAATATTGTGAGTTGAAACAAAATTACTATTAACTAAAAAAACAGTTGAAAGACTGTAGTGAACTAGGCCTCTGCTTCCAGGCAAATGGGTTTTGGAGTCCTTGTTAACATTATGGCCCCATATAGAGTGTAATGGAGAATTTGTTGTTTAGAGATAGTCTGGATAGAATTAGCTTGATGACAAATACCCCTGGCTGTGAGGGAATGCTGGATTTCTTCAGACAAAGGATTGGAATTCTTCTTTCCTGCATACCATATGATGCATCATTTCCCACCAATAAAGCTTATATTATAATGGTAATAAGTGTCACTATTCAGCACTGAAAGATCTCTTGGGAAGGTCTGAAACCATACCCAGTTCTGGAAGAGAAGAGAGACCTTCTATAGACCACTGGCTAGGAAAGCCCCATACCAATCTTAAAACTGAGTTAAATTTGTCAAGTTTGAGAAAGAAGTTTAAGCTGAATTTTTATTAGAACTGGAGCTAGATTTGTATTGTTTTCAGGCACCTTCAAATCAAATGCAACTTATGGCAATAGTATTATAGTGTTTTCTAGGCAATGTTTATGCATGAGAGGTGTAATTCCCTTACCAATTACAAATCATTACCAATGTCACCCTGTGGGTTTCCATGGTCAAGCAGAGATTCAAACCCTCGTCTCCCAGAGTCTTACTCTAACTCCCAAATTACTATGCTGCTTGGAACCACTAGTTCACTTAGAACTAGATTACTAGATGTTTTATGACAATATTGTTCAGGAGGTAATTACGAAATTCATAATATTTTGGGAGACAAAATGTATTAACTGCATAAATACACTGAGGTACAAAATTGGCAACATGTTTTTTCTATAATAAATGTATAAGTTACTTGCACTAGGTTAAAAACATGAAAATACAGATAGCTTGTTTTCCAGTAATTTCTACAGATATTATTTCAAAATTTATCAAATTTTAATTTGCTAGTGAATTTCAGAAGAAGTCCACTGACAATATGTATGTAATCTCATGAGACCTGAAAGTCATTTTAATAGATTATATTCTAAACCAATTGTAAACAGATTTATAATCTTTACAAACTGCTGCAAGCATACAATGAGGGAGGTGCAAAGAAAGGCTTCTGGAACATTTAATGTTTAACTCACCTGTAAGTGCAACAAACACAAAGAACAGTAGTGCTTATCAAATTATCATAAATTATGTTCCAATCCAAGTCAAAATCATCTGCCCTTTTCTCATTCATTTACCTGGTGGGGTAGTGGAGGAAACAAGGTGGTAGAAACAGAGGTTGGGGTCATAATGAGGAGCTGCTTTGATAACATGTTCTGACACAAACCTATGAACTATATCATATAGCACATGATGGTTTTAAACAAATATTTCTCTTGGCATTCATAACTATCTAATACCATGCATGTATTACAGAACTAAGAAGCTAAGAGAAGTCAACCCTAACGGACATAAAAGTGGCACTACTGGTTTTCAGCCAAGGAACACATACATTGTGAGTTAAAGCAGTTGATCCTGCATAAATATTTAACTCAGTCGGCCTTTCAAGAGAATGTCCATTGTTTAATTCCTATCTGTGCTACAATTCTTCACAGGTACTGTTGATTATCTAGTTTGTAGCAGGCCTCTTAAACATCTGAAGAATTGTTTTTTGTTTGTTTGGCAATAATTCTGCATCCTTTGTGTCAGAGCTATTAACGACACAGTTCAAAACATTCCCTCCTTTTGCAGATGACTTTGTCTGAAGTTTGTTAGAGGGCTTCCAGTTCTCATTTTGAGAGCTTCTGCATAGCTTTCGTTGCTCTCTTTCAGTTTGGCTGTTTGAGAACTTCAAGTTCTTTGAAGTCTTGCAATGTTTCCTGACTGTTGGAGATTCTTTTGTTGACCAAGATGTTTTAGGGCGTAAATGGTACTCATCTGGAGAGCCTTTTTTGCGGTTTAGTGTTTTCTGCTCTTTGTCTATTTCCCTCTGAAGCTTCAGTGCTAGAAGTCTGTCTTCTTCTTCTTGCTTAAACTTTTCATAAAGTTTCTGCTCCAAATATATTTGCTTTTGTATATCATTCATATCTTCTTCATCATCACTTTGTGTAAATGTTCTTCTTCTTTTCTCATTTAAAGATGAATCTACTGCTGCTTCAGAGGGTGATTCTTGAGATTTTCTCTTAGAAATCTCCATAATAGGCAGTTTTAGTGGCTTGTTTTTAGTTTCAAATGGACTGCTTTCCATTTTTGCTTGATCACAGGTTGCAATGCTACTGTTCTGCTTGTTATCAGATATCTCAGAAACAAGTGTTTCCTGAGGAGCACTATTTCTTCCATGGTTTGACAAATTCAGGTTTCCTGTAAAATTGTCATTTTTTACATCATAACCAGCTACACCTCTCTGTGCAAAAAGACACGCTGTCTCACAATCTTCCCTATATGTGATGTTGGAGCGTCCATCTGTCTTGCAAGTGGAAAAATGTGACTGATCAAGGCCAGGACGCCTGGACTTTGTTGAGGTACATATATTTGAGCCAAGCATAACTGGTTCTATATAAGAATCCTTAGTATTTCTTGTCTCACTGGTAGTCTGTGGAGACAGTTTGGGCATTTCATCCATTCTTTCTTCCTCCCCTAATGTAAAGCTATTTTTGCTACTTTCCTGAAAGAAACAAAACACAAATTAAAACTGTCAAATAGAATTTACTCTTCTTATGAGGTTCCGCATCCGCTCATTTTAAAAACATGCCTCCATGAATTGTAATTGTATGCAATATTAAAATCCACATGGTTCATGTTCACAACATGGAATCAAAATAACGCACAGTGTTGTGAGTTTGTTCTGAACATAGAAGGTACCACAGGCATTCCACAAAAATGTAAGAAATTTTTCTGCATTGACACTGTATATGGATCAGATATATTATACATTACCCCAGAAAAGCCAGTGTTTTCTTCTTTTAATTTTCTGAAGAGCAACCTGGGCGATAAGGCACTGCAGGACTTCACAGACAAATACCTTAAAGGGAACAGAAATACAGTTTTAATACCTGTAAAGAGCAGTACTTTAGGATGTACATTTAGACAAGATAGCCACAGTTTCTTGTTTCTGAGCAATGCATGGCTAGATGCTATAAAACACCGCTTTTCGCTTGGCTAGATGCAGACTAAAGCTGAATCCTATACATATTAACATGAGATTAAGAACCACTGAACTCGATGGGCTTACTTCTAAATAGACAAAGAACTACAGTGTCATACTCAAGTCTTCTTGAAATCTTGAGCAATGCATCAGCGCAGCTGTGAGAAAAACCAGAGGCTTTTACTTGTTTTTAACTAACTCCAGTTTAGTAGTATGTCCAAACACAGAGAAATTCTGATTAGTTTTAACTATGGTTAATGGAAAGTAACCAAATTTATAAGGCTAGTTTGTTTCAATAAAACAAGTAAGGTGAATCATAATTTAGGGTTTGCATGTAACCCTAAAACAACTAGCATAGTATAGCAGTTTGGTGAGCATTGGACTAGGACTCTGGAGACCAAGGTATAAATCCCTGCTCAGCCAGTGGAAACCTACTGGCTGACTTTGGGCAAGTAACTCTCAGCCTGAAGGCACACAAAGACAGCAACAACAAGTAATATTAAACTGCAGTTAATGGTAAATTGGAGAAAATATTTCCAATCTACCTTTTGCATCTATGAAAGGAGGAGAGTCAGGCACTGATGAACCCAAGGCTTGCATACCTGAGCCTAAATCCCAGTTTCATGGCACACGGGATGTAGGCCACTATTTCCAAAACCCAAAAGCAACAGTGTTCCAAAGACAACAGTGATTTATTGTATTTTATTTAGCAAGTTAAATAAAGGTACACCAATCCAAACTAAAGAATTACTAAACTTATTCCAGGGGGCAGCCATTCTAATGTGTTATAATAAATACAGTGATAAGCAAACCTGGGAAAGTTACTTTTTTTTACTACATCTCCCAGAATTCCTAGTGAGAAATTTCTCAACTACTGAAGAGTAATGCAGCACTTTAAATATACTAATATATACATTGTACGATAATTGTTCATGGGCTAGTATCCATTCTGTCACAGTCATTAGACAGTAAGCTAAATAGGTAAGTATATGTGCTGCGTTTTTGTAAGTTATAACAGTAAGGAGGAAGAAGCAGCATGTTACTAATCTCCAACCAAAACCCTGTGACCTCCCATGTGAAACCAACACATTTCACATTGTGGAATTTAATTACTTTATCACTTCATTACATAAAGAAAAACTGATTATAATAACTTTTATTTATTGGAGGAATTGGATTCAGTTTGCAAGTACAGTTGTCCCTCCTGAAAGAAACAAGCCTACCAAAGTCCACATGAATTGGTGCTGAGTGCTTGTATAACAGTAGTGTTTACAGTTTGAGGGGGGGTTTTTTAGTGCTTATCCTTCTACATTTTTTATGGATAATGATTATGAAAACAGATGTTTTGGGGCAAACTGTCAAAATCAGGGATACCACAAAACTATGATCAGATAGTTTTTTGTCCCACTGTGGTATATACATTGTAAAGCCATGCGTATCTTTTAGTAACCAATATTGGAACCACTCCCAGGATTTGACTTACTTTTTAATATCCCCGGAATTGCTTGATTTGTTTTTTGATATTCTGATGGAATCAGGTGATAGGCCAGGTGACAGATCACTGGGCATACGCTCCTCAGCAGAAGAATTCTTCAATATCAAAGACACACAGATAAAAACATCTAAATTGTATTACATTGTTACAAGTTGGTACCTTACAAATGTGCATACATAAAACACCACCACAAGGATCAACATTTATTGAGTTTAATGCAAGTGCTTTTATAAAAATCCAGACATACTTACAGATTCATATCAGGGATGCATTGATAATAGACATTAATTTCTGGGTTGGCATGCCTATATGTCCTATATGTTCTATGGGAAAGCTGTGGTTGACAAAGGCTTTGTTCATCATTTTGTAAGAAAATCACTACTTAAAATATGGACTGATTACAAGAATGAGAACATTAGACAATTACCTTCATGGGTCTCCCCCCCAAGAAGCCTTCTTTGGAAGATGGACTGACTCAGATAAATGGCTGTGTTATGACGACATATTAGAAAAGATAAATCTGAATCTTTTTAAGATGAAATCAAGAGAAAAATTGAAATCAGAAGGAACAAAGTTAAACTAGTTCCCTTACAGACAGCTAACTGAGAGATTCCAGATGGATGTGAAAATTTATGGAATAGAACAAAAAGAGCAAGGAAGAATGTTGAAGTTATTGCGGGAAAACCTGCCTCATTTATTATCACATTTATATCAGGAGATTTTAAATCAAGAAAGAGAAGATGAGACAGTCAAATCAGCAATGATATTGTGGGCTCAAAATGTTGGACATCCAATTCAATTAGAGCACTGGGAACAGAGCTGGCAAAGGACACAAAAATTTACTGCAGCTCAGAACCTAAAAGAGAACTATTATAAGCTTTTTCACAGATGGTACATGACACCAGAAAAATTAAAGAAGATATACAATACGGGAACAGGTCATTGTTGGAAGTGTCAGGAGAATGTTGGAACACTATTTCATATGTGGTGGTCATGTCCTAAGGCTAAAAAATATTGGAATGATATACACAATATGATATGTCAAATATTGAGGGTTCAAATGGATAAGAAACCTGAAATGTACTTATTAAATGTGACAGATATGTTAGATGGAACTGTTGCAAAGAAATATTGGAGAATAACGATGTATATGATTACGACAGCCCGTATTGAATATGCAAGGTTATGGAAAACTGAGCAGATACCTATAATAGAGCAATGGTGGGCAACTTTTATTGAAAATCGAAATGCAGATATAGTCTCTCAGAGATTAAAAGGAAAATCAGATGATGACATTAACAAAGAACGGCAAATCGTTCTGAAAACGGGTGGGGTGTTGACAGGTAACAATTCTTAATTCATGGTAGCATGAACAGTTAGAAGTAAAAATCAGTGGAATATCATGGAACATGTAAAGTAGGGTTGAAGAGCAGGATCTAACTTGTATGTTAACAAATGTAATGCAATGCATAATGCTGATATGTCAATGAAATAACAGTATTGAAATCCAGAGAGGAGTGGAAGAAAGCTGTAATAGTTCGGTAAAATGTACAATGAGAAATGTTGTTTTATACGATGTAATCACAATAAAATTATTAAAAAGAAAAGATAATAGACATTAATTTCTTAGCTGGAAGAATCAAAGATTTAAAAGAAAAAGCACTACCAAATTAAGCCCACTAAATTAAATCCAAAGTACATAAGCCATATATTTTGGCATGGCTTTCTATTACTCTAGTTTTAATGAAAGTATAGTTTGTTTTGAACACATACAGGAGACAGAGGTTTTGAAGCTTAGAAAAATGCTGCACAGAGACACCATGAAAGCAGCAGACTATAATTCAAGTGTGCATTTTCAGTATGCATTTGTCTGCTTTTCATGTATAAAACTCAGCTTCTAAGGAAAAATAAAAAGGCACACAATTACTGTCCTCCCTCCACCTTTGCAAATTTGACCTTCGCGAATTTGCTTATTCACAAGGCATACACATGCCTTCCCTCCTTCCCATTCTCCTCTTCCCACTCACTTGCATTTTGCTGGGCATGGAGAAGGAAGGCAAGTGCACTTGGGAAAAGGCAAGAGAAGGCGGGGGAAGCAAGCACCTTCTCTCTGGAGCTCCCCGCTCCCACTCCCACGCATTTGGCCTCATCAGGAAAACACATGCTGAGGGAAAAGTTGGACAGTAGGGGAAGGCACATGTGCCTTCTCCTCTCCAGCTATTTCTCTCAATCCCCACATCACACCTTTCATTCTGCCATCCTCCACAGAAAAGAATCATGGAGCTTTGTGCCTCTCTCTGTGAAGACAAAATGCCTAGAGAGAACTTAAAAATAGAGAACCAATTCAGATACTGATTTAGCTATCTATTACTCTGCTTCTTCTGTTTTTCCCCTAACTTGAAAAAGATGAAAAGGGACAAAAAGTAGTCTAAGTTTCAGCCTCAAGCACTCATGAAGAAACAGTTCTGAACTGGCTTCACTCCCCATTTCACCAACACACATAGCTCATTTGCTCTTCCACTTTTCACTCCCTTCTGAGGAAGTGGTGCATTGCCCCACAAGCTGAATATGGACTGCAAGCCAGTCCCCCATCCCTGAGTTAACTGCACTGAGATATTTACACCCAATTTGAGAAACTACTCATAAGTTTTTCTTGTTCAACTTACCAAACTGAAACTGAGCTCACGTGCCAACATTTCATCTTGTAATAACTGTTCTTCCATCTGCTTTTTCCTTTCCTCTGCTAACTTCTGCTCTTGTTCTTCTTCTGCTAACAGCCTTTGAATATACTCTTCACTAGCTTTGCTCTCTTCTTGTTCATGGGCACGTCGTTCCACTTCCGCCTAAACCAAACATTTTAAAAATTATTTCTGACTTACTCTTGCACTTCATAGGTCTTACATTTTACAGATATCTTAATATCTTGCTATAATTCATGCAGAAATTAACATATCTTAGCTTGACTTATCAGGCAGTATTTTGTGGCTGCCAGTAACTTTTGTCTTCCCTGGATTGAGGCCTGCGTACAGGTGTATGAGATGTCTTATAAAACAGTTAGCAGGTCCCATTCTGCTTTCCAGATTTACCTTGGTTATCTCAGCTTCATATTCCTGTCTTAATTCTCCTGGCTTACTTAAGCAGCGTACTGGTTGAGGTAAGCATGCTATAGTGAAGAAAGGGGGAAAAAAAGGAAATAATCGGTTTAAAATAATTATTTTGAGACTGCAGTATTACTATGAAAAAACATAATGATGTGAATTAATCTAAGTACTATATGAGAGAGTGCACTCAAGTCATATTGTGATACAGTTAATCATCTGTAAATACTTGCTGCCTCTTATCATTTAAGTGACTTCTTATCTCCTTTGCAGTAAGCGCTTACAGTAAAAGTCCAATATAATGAAGGACAAGTTTTCAAACCTTTTCAGAAGAAATTGGAATTCTTTGTTTAACCCTTTGACAGGATTCTCATCTTTGCAACACCTGCAATAAGACAAATTCTTGGGACAGGATCCCACCCCACCACCACTCAATTAGTTCTGTTAACTCCAAAGACTTGCCTACTATTAAAATAGAATTAAGATTTAAAGCAAGGTGGATAAAAATCAATGATTTTTTTTCAAGGTGGATTTGATTGAAATCAATTTGATTTACTGATTTAAATCATGATTCAAACTGATTTAAATCAAATCCACCTTGATTTAAAACAAATCATAACGTAATATAGCAAATGCACTCCAAGTCAATACTTGACGTCAGCCTGATGGCAGTACCCGGAAAGATCCTGCAGCAGATCATCAAGCAGTCAGTTTCTAATCACTTAGAAAGCAATGCGGTAATCACGAGAAGTCAACATGGATTTCTCAAAAATAAGTCATGCCAGACTAATCTTATCTCTTTTTATGATAGAGTTACTAGCTTGATAGATGAAGGGAATGCTGTGGATGTAGCATATCTCGATTTCAGTACGGCCTTTGACAAAGTTCCCCATGACATTCTTGCAAAGAAGCTAGTAAAATGTGGGCTGGACAGAGCTACTGTCAGGTGGATCTGTAACTGGTTGACTGACCGTTCCCAAAGGGTGCTCACCAATGGCTGCTTTTCATCCTGGAGAGAAGTGACTAGCGGGGTGCCACAGGGTTCTGTCCTGGGCCCAGTGCTGTTCAATATTTTCATCAATGACTTGGATGAAGGAATAGAGGGCATGCTCATCAAATTTGCAGACGACACCAAATTGGGAGGGGTTGCTAATACGCCAGAGGACAGGATCAAAATTCAAAATGACCTGGTCAGATTGGAGAGCTGGGCCAAGGCTAACAAAATGAAATTCAACAGAGAGAAGTGTAAGGTCCTACACTTCTGTAGAAAAAATGGAATGCAGAAATATAGGATGGGGGACACGTGGCTGGATGGCAGTACGTGTGAAAGGGATCTAGGAGTTTTAATAGACCACAAGCTGAACATGAGTCAGCAGTGTGATGTGGCAGCCAAGAAAGCCAATGCAATTCTCGGCTGCATCAATAGGAGTATGGTGTCTAGATCGAGGAAGGTACTGGTACCACTCTACTCTGCTTTGGTTAGACCTCATCTTGAATACTGTGTCCAGTTCTGGGCACCCCAATTCAAGAAGGACATGGTCAAGCTGGAGCAGGTCCAGAGGAGGGTGACCAAAATGGTGAGGGGCCTGGAAGCCAAGCCCTATGAGGATAGACTTAGAGAGCTGGGTATGTTTAGTTTGCAGAAGAGAAGGTTAAGAAGGACATGATAGCTATGTTTAAATATTTGAAGGGATGCCATGTAGAGGAGGGAGAGGGCTTGTTTTCTGCTGCTCCAGAGACCAGGACAAGGAGCAATGGATTCAAGCTGCAGGAAAGGAGAGTCCACCTGAACCTCAGGAAGAACTTCCTGACAGTCAGGGCTGTCCGGCAGTGGAATATGCTGCCTCGGAGTGTAGTGGAGTCTCCTTCCTTGGAGGTTTTTAAGCAGAGGCTGGATGGCCATCTGTTGGGAGTGCTTTGAGGGTATTCCTGCATGGTAGGGGGTTGGACTGGATGGCCCGTGTGGTCTCTTCCAACTCTACATTTCTATGATTCTAATACTTTTTAGCAGACTAGCATCCATTTTCAGAAATGGTCAGTTACAATATCCCATTATTGCAACTTTATAAATAATAATTTATAAATTTTTTTATTTATTTATATTTATAAATAATTTATAAATAATTTAACAAATTTTTTGCTCATAAACGTTTACTATTTCACTTGGCCTCCTTCAGAATTTGTAGCTCACTGCTTTTTAAAAAACTTTCAAACAATCAGACCACCAGCTGAGGGACAAGATACACACTTGTGCTTTCCCCCAAAACATAATACAGATCTTCGAAGTATCAAGAGACATTTATGTACATAATATTAAATACAATTTTACTTACTGTCATCTTCTATGTCCTGTCCATTAATTCTGCGTTGACATTCTTCTGGAAAATATTTCTGAATCTTTGCCCATAATTCTGAATTAATAAGAGTGTTCTTTCGGGCATTATACCGCGCCCAAGAAGACACTCGCCGCCGACAGAAAGGACAGCTCAAGCTGGCCTTTTCCACTGTAAACTGGAAACAGGAATTGCAGAGAGTGTGGTGGCATGGTAATGTGACTGGTTCTACAAAAATGTCCATGCAAATATTACACCGGCAATCAGATAAGGATAAAGGAGCCTCTGATTCTTTTGACATCTTCAATCCTGTAAGGGAAGGTGATTTAGTGCATCACCAGTATCTTCAAACGTGACATAACATTGTCTTAGAAGCATATATATAAAAACCAAAACAGAACTGATAAAGTAGGCCAAAGACTAATCCAACAGCTCTGTTTGTAACATCTTTTTCTAATGTCATCTCACCCCCGCCCGCTGCCATTTTTCCAAAGGCACAAGTTACTTCACTTGATGTCTGAGCTTTTACTGTGACTGTGGAGAGAAGTCTCACCACTGGTGTGCCAGTATCAGCAGATTCAGTATTCCTTAGAGCAGATTCTTCATCTTACAGTGGTCCCTTGACTATCATGAGGATTTGAGATGTAGAACCCTCACAAAAGTAAAAAAAAAAAAAGCAAATAATTCCTCCCTACCCAGTTGCGTGCTCCCTCTCCTATTCCCCTCCAGCGCGGCCCCCCCCATTTGCTTGCATTTCATTCAGGCGTGCTGCCTTCCAGGCACCTGGTCAATGGCAATGAATGGGAGGGAGCAGCCACACATCCAGAGAAGGCATGCACATGCGCCTTTCCCCCCCATTCACTTGTGTTTCGCTTGGGCACACTGCCTTCAAGGCTCCTGGGTGATGGGCAGAAGAATGGAAGGGGGCAGTGACACAAATGGAGAAGACACACCTGTGGGGCTGCCCCCTACCATTTGCTTGCCTTTTGCGCAGGTCTGTGGAAGGAAGGTACACACTTCCAGGCAAAAGGCAGAGGAATGGGAGGGGAAGAATGAGGGGGCAGACAAGTGGGTGCCTCGTGAAGGTTAAACCCACGAATGTGGAGGGAGACCTGTATTGAATAGCATCCATTGTCAAACAAGGGCCTGAGATTCCAAGTTGGCTACCAATGTCTTTACAATTGTTGCAATTCCAACAAAAGCTCCCATCACTTCTTGTGCTGCAAACTTGATTTCTAAATACAACACGGTTAAGGCTTTGTATAGCAACAGGAACACATCAGCTAGGGCAGACTTGCTTTACATTTGGAGTCAGATCTTAAAGAATGCATTGGAGAAAAAGCTGTATCTGAAGGGCAAATCCTTAAGACAGATTCAATTTATACTGCAAAGACCAACCCATGGCAGAAAAACAAAGTAACATTTTGGTTAACATAATAAAAGGAACAAAATCACACGGAAACAAACTTACAAGCAGTCCTATACGTTACTATGGAGGTCCGCACAATTTCAGTGGTTACAGACCATCACACAGCAGTTTCATAATTTAGAAATCCACTTCAGGTAAGGAATTTATTTTGAAAAGTTGTGGGTGTTACACCATTTATGGGTAACAGTTTCGTTACAAAAATAAAGACCTTTTAAGAAAAATGTATAGTTTGTTGCCATACTGGATCAGAATGTCAACTCAAACAGAAAGTGTGTGTGTGCCTTGGGGTCGTTCTCATACCAAAGCCCACTCATGGTACCTGGAAGAAAACCACGAAGAATTATCCTCCATGTTTCGTAATCTACAAACTCACCTGTATTCGATTACTATCTTAAATACTTAAGATTTCTACGAGAAGAATATTCCGAGACGTAGGGATGTGGTCCAGCGCAACAAAAACTTCAGAGTAAAACCATTATCTGTGTTTTATTCCCCTTTGGGAGCTAAAAGGCCCTTGCAAATCCTGTTCACAATGAGCATAAACACGGAAGAGGTCAGGCAAGGACGAGTCCAATTGTTATCTTGTTTCTTCCTCTCACGCGCCTTTCTGGGAGGAAAATCTGTGGAGAGCTCTTGGGCCTTCCCCGCCAAAAAAAAGGGACCAAGGTACCGTTCAACTTACACCTCCGCAAGAAACAAGGGCGACAGGTCGGACGCCACAGGAGCCTCGGCGGAGGGAAAAGGCGAAGTCCTCCTCAGCCCCTAAACGAGAAGCGCCTCGGGCGTCCCAGAGGGGATTCGCTGCCCGTGACCCCCTCTGTTAACGCGGCCGCCAGACGCTCCAAAGAAAGCGAGCGGCCCGCCCGCCCCCCGCCTTCCCACAGTCCGAAAGCGCGCGAGGCTAACTGCCTCTTCCTCGCCCCCCGCCCCCCCAGGCGCGCGAGAACAGACTACAGCCAATCCTAGGGCTGAGCAAAGCGAGGCCCTGCCCACTTCCGCTTCAGATGGCCCGCCTTTGCTTAGAGTCGCTTGGTCGTAGGGTGAAGCTCGCCTTTTTGAGAGGCGGGGCGGTGTGGGGGGCTCGAATAGCGAGCTCGGGGTTTGGCTGAGTGTGGTTCGATCCTTGCGGGGTCGGGGAAATTCACCGAGTGACCAAGGACTAGTTGCACTCTCTCAGCCTCAGAGGAAAGTAGCGGCAACCCTCCTCCGAACAAAATTTGCCAGCAAAGGCCATGATAAGTTTTCTTTAGGCTTACTATAAGTGGGAAACGGCCTGAAGGTACGTAGTAACCGCAAAACATATTCAGGGGTAGCCGTATTGGCCAGGCAGTACGAGGGGCAATAAACGACAGGCAGTAACATTTTAAATCCATTAGCAGAGGACAGAGCTTGAGTCTCAATGGAAGTTACTTGGCCGCTGCTAATGGAGTTGAAATTTTATTATGTCTCTTTTATTGCTCTTTGTCTCTCTAGTCCTCAAATGGCCAATAATGGGAGTGGCCTTTGCCTGCATTGAAATCTCTCAGTACCATTTTAGTTGACAACATCTCAGACAGCCTGTAACTCTTAACGTTGTCACCATTTTTCTCCTGTATGATTTTAGACATCTTTGCCTGATGTAGAAGCCGGTGATGCTTCAGAAGTTTGCGTGATGGGTTTTCTGCTTTTTGGGTGGCCTAATAGAGGCCACCTAAAATCCACTCTTGTGGATTTTTGATGTTGTCGCACTTAATAGCAAAGTATCTTTATTATTGTTGTGTGCCTTCAAATAGTTTTGGACCTGTGGAAATCCTAAGGCGAACCTCTCACAGGGTTTTCTGAGGCTGGGTGTGTGTGATGCACACAAGCCTTATCACACAGAACTTTTTACAGGGTTATTGTTCCAATTTAACTGTTATGGTAACATCATATGGAATCCTGGAATTTGAAGTTGAGGGAGACATACTTAGAATTCTCTGCCAGAGAGCTCTCGGGCCTCATTAAACTGCAAAGCCCAGAATTCCACAGGATGTTGCCATGGCAGCTTGTGGAATATATCAGTGTTATTGTGTGGTGTGATAAGAACCCAAGTCTACTTCTTGAGAAGGAATAACAGAGTGGAAGAGTTCAGTAATTTGACTGTATGCTGATGTGGGAATGCTAGCTTTAGTTGTAGGTATTTTTTTAATTGTTAGATTTGTTTGTTAGATTGTTAATTGTTAGATAAACTTGTAGTTATTATTGCAAATATGTAGTAATGATTGGTAATATTCTTGTGGATTATTTTGTAGCATGTACACCTTGCTTTAGAGCTGGAATGATTCTCAAAGTGACTTAACATCTCAGTTTTAAAAACCACAGTATTGCTGCCATCGGGCTTAAGAGGAAAAAGAAAAAACAAAAAATTTAATGTTGATGAATTGGGAAGAGGAAAGCAAGAACTCATTGCTCTGTGGTTGCTCAGCCTGGTGGCATTGCTCCTTGATTATGGGGAGGAGTATTAGCTTTTCAACAATGCTGCATTTACTACTTTGTCTTCTATAGCCCAAGTATTTATGTAACTGTAGGGACTGATGCTGTGGTTTTATGAAATTGATTTCCTTCACCTATCATTTATGTACATATATGAATGCTGAACTTCTGCGATGTAAACTTACTTACACTGTTCTCGTATTCCAATCCATTTCTAAAGTGCCCAAAATATACTAAGCATTGTATGGATTAAAAAGATTAATAGTGTTAGCAAGGAGGAAATTTGACAGTTGAAGCAATTTATATTGGTTCAGAACATCTGTTTGCAAATCAAGACATGCCACTTCATTGGAAAGCCCTCTCTGTGTGTTTTTCCCTCAGTTTTGTTATCAAAATTATGTTTATTATTTTTTCTTCTCCTTTGGACTAAGGCCTGATTTAAAGTATGTCATGAGGAGAACTGTAAGGACTTGCCTGTCCAGCATGTCAAGGAAAATTAGCCAGTTGTGATATCAGTGTTGCACCAGCATATAAATACTACATGCATACTGGCTATTAGTCCAGTTAAAACCAGACAGTAGTTACAGCATGCATATACACCAATAGTTTTTTTCTTACCAAACATCACATGTACAGCATGTCCATTTTAAAAAGAATTGCCGTACAAACAGAAGCATGTCTTGTATTTAAAAACAGTGAAGACTATAATCACTTGCCTGTGAATAAGCACCACTGAATTCTATAGAACTTACTTCCAAGTACATATGGATAGGATTGCACTATACAAGCTAATGCTATGCAAGCAGATTCCCACTCAAGCAACAGCAATTTTTCTTCTTCTTCCTGTAAGCTCCATAGCTTTCCCAATTCTATTGTTACTGTGTGCCTTTCACTTGTTTCCAGCTTAGGGCAACTGTAAGGTAAACTTATCATGAGGTTTTCGTAGCAAAATTGGTTCAGAGGGTAGGTTGCCTTTGCCTTCCCTTTGAGGCTGAAAGTGTGACTTGTCCAAGGTCATCCAGTGGGTTTCCATGGCTGAGGGGGAATTTGAATCTCAGTCTCCAGAATCATAGTCGAACTGCCGTACCACCCTGGCTCTCCCAATCCCATTAAGGTACTTCTAATCCTCCAGGGTAGATTTTGAAAACTGCAGAGTGAGAGGAAAATGGCTGAGCAGAAGATCAGTACTGGATATAATCCTAAATTAACTTTCCTCTCTGTAAATAAGTGCCCAGGGAGAAGATTAATGGAATTAGAAATAAATTCAGAAACAAATTAAAATGAAATACACTACCACCAAATATAGTTCACCACTGCTGAAACAAAATTGTTATGTGATATACTGTTTTTCAACCCTCACCAAGGGCCACCAAGACAGGTTATTTCTATTAAAAAAGTCTTAATACAATAAGAACTCAATGCAAAGAAATCTTTAAAGTATCTTTAATGGTTGTTTCAAAAGAAAACATGATCACAATTTTTAAAAAAGCCTGTATCTTGGCCACTTGCCTAAAAATCATCAAAGACAAGGTCAGTTGGGCTGTTTTTGCAATGCATTTTCCTTGTATCCAGATTATGGACCACAGCTTCAGAAAAAGTCTGCAATTGATGAGCAGCTTTATATGAGAGAAGATGGTCCTTCAGACGTTTTGCTGCAAGCCATTTAGGATTGTAGAGGCAAGTCCAGCATGTTGAATTGGGCTTGAAAACAAAAAGCAATGCAGACTGAACACTATTGGCCTATTATCCAAATAGGGACCATCACAAAGCATTCTAGTTACTGCATTTTGCTGTAATTACAGTTTATGTACACTCTTTAATAGCAGATACATCGAGCAAATTACAGTAATGACGTGTGACTATGATGTCCAACTGTGACCAGATCTTAAGAAAGAGACACAACTGCTGAACATAGCAACCACAACATAGCCACCAGGCTATCCTAGTGCAATACAAGCTCGAGGAGCATCCCAAGCTGCAAATGTGATCCTTCAGAGTACAAATCTGTCAAGATCTAACCATTAATATTTCTGTCTTATCTGGATTAAGTCTTACTCAACTTACAGTCCATCACTGAATGGCATACCTCTACCTGTTGTAATGTGACTGTCAATTTCCTAAGACATTTTCTCATTTTTGATATCAGTCTGAGCTCTGGCAGAAAATTCCTCCAGAACATCCAGGAATTTTACACGAATTCTTAGTTTCAAGGATAATCCATTCGTTTCCCACCACTGTAGAAGTTAGAGACACAAGTAAATCTAAACTCTTCTGGGTAGTAATTTGATGGTGATGACGAGCCTCTTTTGTATTTCTGAATCCTAAGATCACTGACTTCCTACCTTGCAAATTGTCAAATCAAGAATGGTTCTGCGAAGTGTGTAGAAGGCCTGCTGTTACCAGGGAAGCAATGACATACTGAATTGTTGCTGATCTGGAGGGTTTGGCATGGATGGTTGAAATCGCCGAACACAGTCTGCAACACCATTCCCAAAACTACCTCAGCCGAGTAGGACATGGTTTGATTGATAGGGTAAGGTAAGCCAGCACTGTGAATTCCACTTCTTGCACTACCATCAGTACAAGTGGTTATGTAATGTTAGAGTGTGTGTGTGTAGCATTGTATTGAACAGTACACACACATATATAAATGAGACAATGTTTTCCATTTCAGAATAGAACCTTTTTGTCATATGAGAAACCATGGAACAAAAGATTTAATACACGTGCTGTGCACCTGTCTACAGTAGCAATGTACAAAGGGATTCGAAAAGATGTGGAGAAAATAGGAATTGCCTAGTCATTAGTGTTGTGTTTTAGAGTGTCCAAAGTGCGTCATAAATTTTCTTCTACATCTATGCAAGAGCTTTGTAATATAGGACTGTGCTGTTTTCCCCAGTCACAGCCATATTTGAGGCTAGAATTTTTCAGTTATAAGTCGTTCAGCAATGCTTTTGAGAATGCATTTGGGAGATTTTTAGTAACATCTTCAAGCTTTGTTATTTTCTACCACACGAACAGCACACAATAGGCTGTGCTTAAAGAGTTGGTTCTTTACTGCACTGTTGATCATGGAGCAGATATTTTTGGTAAAGCCTTGCCTTTGACTAGCAGGATAGTAGCATGCATTGTGGCTATGTGTAATAAAAAATGCACAGAGGATCTTAACATCTCCTTCATGCAATCCCAGCTTCTCCAGTCCTGTCTCCAATGCCAGCCTAATTCTTGAGTTTTTCCCTCTTCGCCTCAGAACAGATGACAGAGTAGGAAGGCCTTTTGCCAGGTCTGGTAACCTCCTTATTACTTCAGAATGTAAACAATGGATAGTTTCACAGATGTAGCTGTAGAAAAAGTTTACCTCCACAGATGTGAATCTGCCAAAAGACATGGAAATATTATCCACTTCTTAGGTATAAAGTTTATTTCAGTTCAGGTAAAAGATGAAAGTACGCCTGGTTTCTAATGTTCAGTGTAACGGCTCTGATTACTGCCTAAAGGGTTAAGTGTCTTCTTCCTTCGCAAACTCGTAACTATGGTAACAGCTAAAGAATTCTTTTGCAGGCCTCTAGGTAGCTGCTAGTAGAGAACGAGATAAGCCACAGAAACTTTCTCAAAACAACAGATGTTATGACTATGAGTTCTGTATCGCATTCGCTTCTCTGTACACTGTTCTCACACAGCCTGCTTGTCTGCGTGTCTGTGCAGACACAGACTGGTGAAACGGATTTCACCTAGCTTCGCTTTCTCATGTATTCCAGCTTTGCAATAAACATACAGTTTTAGTATATTCTTTGGCCTCTCTCTCTGGTCTTTTTGGATGAAGCTGTTTTTTGGACTTTTGCTGCACTGGTGTGCTGTGGGTCATGCTCGCTTCCAGCACGCCCCCTGGAATTCCTCAACATCTGATAGCACAATTATATGCATGTCAGTTCAAAAGTAAGTCCTATTAAGTTCAACGCAACTTTTCCCTGGGAAATTGTGTCCAGATTTACAGCCTAAAGCTTGAACTCTGATCATGCAAAGACATTCTGTTATATCAGTAGAATATAATGCAAACCTAACATGTTTGTGATAATTAAGGTCAGTTCTAAAATATTTATTTGAACTAATTTCACGAAAGAATTAAATCTAGCCATGTTCTGGACATAAGGTTAAGATTGTTTTTCTCTCCAAGATTAAGGCTAAAATCCTATTTACACTTTTATAGGAGTAAGGCCCACTGAAATCAGTGGGTCTTACTTCAGACTAGACATATTTTCAGTAGATATATTCTCTGATAATCAGAAATGCCAAGAAAAGGAAGCCCCCTCTTCTTAAAAAGTTAAGTTTTCCACACTTAAACCCATCATATGTTAATACTTTGGCATTAAGTTACACTTACCATATGATACCTACAATTCATTTTTGTGTATGCAAAGATGGTAATGACTGCTAATCATTTCCTGTTACTCCACTATCAAGCACTATCCATATAGCAAAAATAGTGGCTTAAATCCAATTGATGGCCAGAATCCTATATCACAGTCAGTGTTACATAACTTTATATATACTTAACTAGGTAGCAGAGATGCTGAGAAACCCTGTTAGTGAACTGAAAGATGTGTAACAAGATGGCAGCAAGGGCATGCCAGTGTGTCTCAATAGAGCTTGATGTAAAGCTGTAGCTGGTTTCCTAGTGCACATCGGAACCCATTGTGTATTGGGATACATATGCATTTCATCCGCTTGTGCATTTGTTACTTTGCCAGCTCTGTCATATAGTGCTGTAACAGCAGCATACTACTGGATATGGGCATTGCAAATCTGCCCAATTCTAATTTTTGCATACATAAATCCACATACAAAGATATAGCTGTCATACAGAATTTTGGCCTATATTCCCAACTTGAGTAGTTGCTACTAGTAATTGGGTTTTTGTCCAGTAAGCCCTGGTTCTCATTTAGTTTCTTACCTGTCTTCTAGCAGAGATGTCCACATTTCATCCTGGTCAATTTGAAGATCCAAGGCAGTACTCCAAAGTTCAAGCTCTTCAGATAATTTCTGAATGCTAGAATCTAGTACAGTGAATTGAGCCTCTACAGTTTGCAATTTGTTCTCTACTCTGTTAAAATTTAAAAACCGGGACTAGTTGGAATGTGAGCCTCAATTTCTGTAACATACATGCATTTCATTATTTTCCCCCAATTCTGTCTTAAGAATCCTGATACCCACTGGTGGATTATAATTATTTATTGATTTAATTGGCATGTGACTTTACTCAATTCTTTTAGCTTCTTTGTGCTGCATGTCTGTTAGTATTTGCTATTACCCCATAATTCTTGCAGTGTTCTGCCAATGGAGAAACCATCACCCTTTTCTTGACTATGTTGTATATTCTGGAAAACAAAACATTTTAGAAGTATATACAATAAAAAAATTAAACAAGCCTCTAGCATTTTTAAGTTTTTAGAGCTGCAGAAACACTTCAACAAGATTTGTTTTCCAGTTTTATGTGATACAATTATAGTGGTGATGTATTTAGAATGATTTCTCTTGCCCTAAACCAGAAGAGATCAAGTTTAGCATGTCATTTGACTTACTAAGTAAAACCAAAGTTTTACTTAGTAAAGTTTTTAAAATGGATAAATATTTAAAGTAAAAATATATCATGTTAATCGTATAAACACCTGAGGTGGTTTTTTCCCCCCAACTGCTACAACAAATACTTGATCAGAGAAGTAAACAATCATTAAAGAACAATTAAGTACTTTTAAGTACGTTAAAGAGATGATTAAATGTTATATTCAGATAAATTTAAAAGATATCCTTGCTATTTCTTATTTACATTTTAAGGAATATAATAATGAAGGCACTGAAAACTGTTAAGAATTCTTGTATATCTGCTAAAGAAGGCATCTCTGTTCCATGGCCCTAATCCAGGACTTTCCAAACGGTGTGCTGTGACACGTTAGTATGTCGCCTGAAGTGTGTAGGCGTGTTGCCTACAATTTTGGAAATGTATGTTATTATTTATAAATCATATTTTTAAAAATATATGAAAGGTTTTCATGAGATATGTTGTGTCCCTGTACATTTTGTTATTACAATTTATATATGTGTCTGTATTTCTTATATGGGGTTAGTTTAACCTCGGGTTTGCTAGTAAAACTGAATTACTGCATCGCGAAATGTTGCATGTCAAAAAAGTGCATTTCCAATATGAAAAGTTGGGAGAGCTCTGCCCTAATCCATTCTGCTGATGCCTCCAAATCAGCCCATCCCTTTCCCCACAAGTCCTAGCAATATATGGCTATAGTGGGCATGAGGGTTTCTTTGTGACTGCTCTCCATCCTAACAAGAATGGCAAACAGCATGTAAATTTAGCTTAACTGCAGGAACAAGTTGAGTCCTGGGATGGAACTGGCACCTACAAATGCTGGACAAAAGCAGTCCACTCCTGTTCCTTTCCTACATCAAGCTGGGTCTCAGCAGTCTCTTCCACTAACTTCCTTTTGAAATTTACCACTTTGTAAATGGCCAATGTCACTTCTGTAACGTATTTGCTGGCATATAAGACACACTGGTGTATAAGCACACCCCATTTATATACCAGAAAGTACTATTTGCTGGCGTATAAGACACGCAGGCATATAAGATGCACCCCATTTTCAAACAATATTTTAAGGGGAAAAAAGTGAGTCTTATATGCTCGCAAATACAGTAATTGTCTCTATGAAATCCTTCTGCATTTGTTTTCTGTTTTACCTCAGTACTCTGAAATTCCTTCCCAGTTGCTGTGTATATAGCTGAAATTCTGAGTAACCTTCTATATGCCTGAAAGATAAACGCAAGAGTTGTGCTCCAGTCTTTCATCAAGTAAAGACAGAGAGTAACCTTCTGGTTTAAAGCCAGAGTTTAGCTTGTAGGACCATACACCCCAAAAGCAGGGGCTGTGTATTCTTTCCCTCCTCGCAGCAAATTTGAAACATGGGTATATTTGCAGTCCTTGCTTCCACCTGAACTTCCACCCCAGCTCAATACAGGAGGTGTATCTGAGGGGCTTTCCGCACTACACTGTTATAGTGCTATTATTCCACTTTCAACATCCTATGGAATCTTGAGGTTTGCAGTTTAGGAAGAGACATTTAGAATTCTCAGCCAGAGAGCTCTTTGGCCTTGGTAAACTACAAGCCCCCAAAATCCACAGGATGTTGAAAGTGGAATAATAGCACTATAACAGTGTAGTGCAGAAAGGCTCTTAGTGTCTGGTACTATGGACTATTCATGTTTGGTGATTTGCCATTGTTTTGGAACCAGATGAAATATGACTATATGCTTTCCAGCGTGGGGTATGCATTGGTAGGGTAGAATACTCTTTAGTCCATATTTCATTAGCCTTGTTCCCTGTGGCACAAAACTTCTTGTTTAAATGAGAATACCATTTGCAGCTAGAAACACGTACGACAGTAGCAGGATCCTTTGCATCTTTGGACAGAATCCTATCAGTGAATTATACTATCTTTACAGTAGAATCCTGTATTTAAAAGAGAGATCTTTGTTTCAAATACATATTGGTTGGAATATGCTGGTAAAGATAGTCTAACTGTCCATAGAACTGCACTGCATATTTGCTGTTACTTGATGCAGAAATTATCAAAAGCTGCGTTTCATTTCATCTCTTCTAGACTAGTGATGTGCTATGTAGGGAATGCATTGGCTAGTGGGATTGCCCTCTAGTGTCTCCTTCAGATGGAAGTAAAGATACTAGAAAGTACCTCTAGTTTGAGTTAGCAGGAAGTGCAGTAGTTGATCTGTTTCCTTAATTTTCATTGTTTGGGGGGTAGGCATAAGTCCATACTCCAAAGCCCTCACACTTTTAGAGACTTCAAATTAATTGAGTTAAACTGTGAAGCACTGTTTACTGCAGCAGTACAGTAAGTAGGTTCTGTATCTGTTCTCTTCCTTCCATTTATGCACAGGTTCATAGGAACTGAAAGATGTATTTGGATTTATGTTTTATTTTTCTTGCACAGTACTCTGGGCAGAATGTGGAAGGAAGGAATGTGAGAGACAATGTGAAAGGGTACTTTTGGAGCCAACTCATTAGCATCATGGGGATGAAGCATGTTTAACTCTCTATTGGATTATCACTGTTGTTACTACAGTGGAACACAGGAGAAGAAAGGTAATGATGTGACACCAGAAAAAGCTATTGTAATATACTTTCTAGTCTTTAAATGTGCACAAGATTTTATTTTTTGCAGCAAGTAGAAATCTTTTTAGAACAAGGCATGTATTCTTTTGGGGTACAGCACATAAAGGTTTGACTTATGTTATCACTTTAAACGGGTCTCCTCTAGCTGCGACTACCAGTGGGTTTCTGGCAATGGTTGGCTAATACCATTTTGATCAGGTGCGAGAATTATTTGGCCCTCCAGATGTTGTTGGACTGCAACTCCCAGAATCTCTCACTGTTGACCATGCTAGCTAGGGCTACTGGGATAGGCAGTTCAACAACATCTGGAGAGCACAATTTTCACATTTTATGATGGAATAATGATGCAGGGTTCAGAGCACGTCAGGTGTGTGTAAAACAGTATAGCAGTGTAGTCCTGACCGACCCAATTGGATGTGATCCTAAAAGAGCCAGGTTAAGTTTCAGGCATGATCACAGGCAAGCTGATCACTTTTTCCTCAGTATTCACCCTCCTCCTATAATACGGACACAGTCACCTAACCTTGCAAAATTGACCATTTAAGTTGCAAACACATTTACTTAAAACTTTGTTGATGGATCTGATAAAATACATCTAATGAGAATCACCTATAAGAAGTGCTGGTATAAACAAATTCATGGGCCCTTTTCCCCCCCAAAAATTATACTCTTGAGCAAAGAATAAACAAGTAAAATATTGTAAACTCTGTAATATTAATTCTGTATGATTAATATCATCAAATAATGATCTGTATAGAAAGAAAATAATGCCTAAGAATTATTCATATTATTAACTGAGAATTAATCATTAGTAATTCAGAATTATTATGCATATTATCTATTACTTTACAGTTATTTTAAGTTGAACAAGATATAAATATTTTAAGTAAATATCTAACATATAACATACAGGCAACCCAAGTAAATATTAACTCCTTCCTATAATCTTTCCCCAACAAAGAAGGTCCTTCTGCAGTTTCCCCTTTTTGACCTGTTTAATGTCTTGTTCAGAGCATGCAGAGATACAGCTTCTCTAGTCATCTTCAGGAGAGGAGAAGGTATATCTGAATGCTGCCTGGCTTCCCTTTTTGTAGCAAACAGTAACCATATGCACAGGGGATCCAACTTGAACTGAAGATCAGTTTTCACTTCAAGCTTTTTATAGCCAGGACATCCAAGTATAGCATATTAACACATGACTATAAGCACATTATTTTGTTGTTGTATTTACTGGACTGTAATAGGACAGCTGTACCAGATTTCTATTGCAACATACGAAATAAATAGGTATTAGTGTATTTTCTTGCAAAAATACACTATGGCTTGAATTCTGTTATGAGTTCCCCAACTGAATTAATGAGATTTACATAAAGGGTGACTCATGATTCAACGGATCTGTTCTAGTTGGGACTATTAACATATTTTAGGTTATAATCCTGCAAATACTATCTAGGATCAACCTGTATTGAACTCTGTGGGATTTACATCTAAAAAAGCATAGTTCGAATCATGCTATAACCTTTTGGTAGCATTTCATTAATGTATGTTAGGTCCATATTATGTTGCCTGGGGGAGGCCCAGTAGATCAGTGCTTATCAAATTATCTGATATAGGGGACCAGCAGTTATTTTCTTTCCAGTGTGCCATGGATTGGCACTAAATTTGTTTCCACTGGATATCACTGTTTCTTTCTTTCTTGGAAATATGCCAGGGACTGGCAGCCAATGATTCAGAGATTGGCACAGGTCCAGGGACCATCACTTTGAGTAGCACTGCCGTAGATTATAGCTTTCTGTAATGTAGCTTACATCCCTTTATTACTGTTGAAAATCCTGATTAATTATTTTCCTTTAGACACTTTGGCCTAAATCTAATTGGTAGTCCCAGCTAGAGCAGACCAACTGAATCAATTACTAAATAGTAAACTAACACTTGAGTAAATTCAGGTTTGTCTTGTACTGTTAATCATCTAGAGCCAGTGTGGCATAGTAGCTTCAGTGTCTGACTAGGACTGTAGGAGAATAGCGTTTGAATCCTCCCCCAGTCATGGAAACCCAGTGGATGACTTTGGGTAAGTCTCTCTCTCAGCCTCAGATGAAGGAAATGGCAAGTCCCCTCTAAATAAATCTTACCAAGAAAATCCCCTGATAAGGTCTCCTTGCCAAAAGTCAGAAATAACTTGAAGGCACACCACAGCAACATTACCATCTATGTAAACAAATGTAAAGCTAGTCATTAGGGATACACACTAGATTTGATGAGTCTGAGCAAACTGCTCTTGGACTATTTCAGATGCTTCCCAAGGGGGAACAGTTTTTTGTCAAAAGCTAAGGAAACTGAAGCCGGACCTTTGGAGAGCTTTGTACTTCAGAAAGGCAGACAGTCTGCTACTAAAATGGCATTCTTTCTAAGGAAAACACCCAGGTCTGGCAATGCTTACACCTTAGGCATAAGCAAAGGTACATTAAAAGACAGTGTTTTGACATTAGTATAATAACAAGTGCAAAGATATGCAGTCTTTATTTTTTTCTCCTTTTTTACAAGATGTTATTTACAGCCAACAATTTTTACTGCCAGTTCATCAGTAAGATCATACCAGGCTTAGCTCAAGAAATCCCATTATGGATAGAATGATTTAGGTTTATCAGCAACATAGAGAGAGCACTAGGAATATTCAGAATGTGTGCCAGTGATTTAATTTGAGGTATTACAGGTAGTGCTTCAGAAATAAAGTCTCAAACAGGTAGACCCAGTACACTATGGAACCAGTTATATACTGAGATACATTCAAGTTTCAACAATAGGATAGACAGATATACTGCTAGACTGATCAGCAACCAGCACTCTGCTAGAACCTTTAATCTCTGTGTAGGAAATCCAATTCACTTTATCTCCATGTTCAATGGTTAGTTTGGGTGAAAAAGGCACACACCCATTTGTAAGCTGTGTGTTTGTTTTGTCAACTTTCTTGGAGTTAGACATCTTAGTCTTCCTTCTTTGAATGGACTGGACTGGACTCTTCAGTTTTCCTACTTCCTTGCTGACATCCCACAACAACACTTTGCCATCATTTCCTCCTGTAATAAACTGGTAGGGTTCTGGTAAAAAGAAAACTTGTGACACACCTAAGGAGTGACCCTTAAATGCCATCTCTTGTTGAAACTTAGAACCTACTACCTGGAAGATTCTGATTTTACCATCTTCAGCTCCACAACCAAAAATATTGCCACAAACAGAAACCGACAGAGAATGGGCCAGGGGAGGGTTAAAGAGCTGGCCAGTTGACTGCTCATCTGCTTCCTCTTCTTGCAAGTTCACAATCCAAAGCGGGCGAGCTTTCCCCAAGTTCCACATCATAACCTTAAAAAAAAACAAATTTATAATTATTTCACAGTATACAGAATACACTGAAACACATTAGACGATTGTCACATATGATACTGTATGTAGAGAGTCAGAGCTCCCCTTATGCTGCCCTGTTAACATCTGAGGAACATCTCAGAAGGGATACTTCCCTCTGCTCTATAATTCAAGAGGGGAAAAGCACTATTGACCACAAGACATGTAATATTAAAAGGCTCTGATTTCATTGCTAAGTTTTGAAAAAAGGTTTCAAAAGAAATTCAAAAATACCTCTTTATAATGTTTTTATGGCATTCATTATATCCTTCCAATCTGAACAAAATATGTTTGGTAAATGAACAAAAATTCTCAGTCAGGTATGGTGATCATGGTGATCATGCCTGAGCTGATCTTGTACAACTATTTCCTACATGTATTAAATATTACAAAGCATGTAAAAGATCCAAAAAGATAAACACAGTCCTAGGAAGTCCTTATGCAAGTGAACACCCTGATGGCCATATAATGTTACGTAATCAATGTAGGTCCTTACCTGTAATGTAATATAATGAAGCTATGTTTCTCCCTAAAGGGAATGTGTATGTTATGTTGGTGTATCTATGAATACATATAATAATCTGAAATAATACGAAAGAGCCTGCTCATTTCCCGTGTAAATATCCTGAGATTCCCTCATGTAAAAACACTTATCTGGAATAATGTTAACTTGGCCTGTCTGGTTTAACCATCAACATGAACTGGGCACTCAGATGACCAGAAGCCGATAATGGAACCCCACAAAAAATCCAGATTACCGGAGAAGGACCCTCAATTCCTCAGTCTAAGAGACTTGCACTGGGAAGAAGAAGAAAGGGAAGTGATCCTGCTTCTAAGCCAGCAGTTTTAGGGGTCTCTTGGACCACTGGTTAAGAAGAGATAACTTCCCCTTCCTCTTCTTCTTCAGTCAGGGTAAAAGCTGGGGCGAGCCTCTTGCCTCCCTGAAAGTGGAGCAGGGAAGAAGAAAATGGAGAAATCCTGCCCTCTCTCATCCAAAGGGCCTAGAGATCCCTGGGACTGCCAGCTAAGAATGAACACAGAATAGGAGAGAGAATAAATATGTCTCATATCTTTCTGCCCACATTTGGCCTGTATGCATTATACATTGAGCTTTCATATGCTGCTGCTCACCTTCATATCCAGGCCACATGAAAGAAGACTTTGAGGTCTTTGAGGTCGAAACACAGCAGATGCACAAATATTTGAATGCCTTCTCAGGCTGCGGCTTAACTTCCTGCTTTCCAAGTCAATTATCTTTATTGCTCCAGAATCATCGGCAGCAGCTAAGAAACTGTCTGTTTCATTTACTGAAAGACAATTGATCTCTTCCTCATTTACATGGAAATGTTCAACTGGTTCCTTGAGATATCTGGCATCCAGAATGGTAACAGTCTCCCCATGAGAAGCATACAGTCTCCTGGAACAGGTGGGAGAAAACACAACACTAGTGACATCATCTGTTTTCTGGAGCTGTGCATGGTCTAATGGACTCCCTTCCTCACTCCAGATTGTAAGCTCCCCTCCTTCTGCTCCTGAAGCCAAGAGGCCATCTTTGCTCACATTCAAACATAATATTGAAGAAGAGTGTCCACTGGTCCATTTCTCTGCCATAGTATTTTGAGAGGCTGAAAACAAACCAAGATAGATTAGTACTGTAATAGCTGTAACCTAACACCAAAGGAGGAAGGCAGCATCAAAAGGTGGATGCATTAACTTCATTCGAAGATACTATTTTCCCTAAGATATAACACATGGTGGTTGCAAATATAAAAACATGAATACTGAGTATACCACCATAATCAGAATTAACAGATGCATTATTAAGCCAATTCCTGCTGCAATTACTAAATAAACTTCTTTTGAACTTGAGTGCATAGGTAGGTACTAATCTCTTTGGCTCCAAAAATGTAAATTAGACATGGGCATCTTTGGTGCTGTCTGAATCCAACTTCAAGCCCTGAAGCCCACTGAGCCTGCAGCCTGCCGTGGCCACATTCTACCTAAAGTTAAAAAAAAACCCTCTCTTTTTAGAAAAAAGAGTTCAAACCTTTTAAAGGAAAATAAAGTTTCCAGAAGTGTGACTCTTCTTTAAAACAAGACATATTCTCTCCCACATAATCTTTAGGAAGAAAATGTGAGTTTTTTATTTAAAGTAACTCCAACTACACCATCAAATTCAGTGGTGACACCTACAGGAACAGGCAGAGCAGTGTATCTTAGCCACCTCTGCTGTAAGTATTTAAGAACAATTTAATTTTCTAACCAGTATGTTAATTCTCTATGAGTTAAGAAAGATTGTGTGCAAGTTATAATTTGGAATGTGCCTGTATCATTTTACTACAAGCACAGAATTAAGCTATAAAATGTTTTAGAGAACATTAAATACTTGCAGGGTTTTTTTAAACAGAAAAACCTATAAAGGTTCTTTATACAAAACTAACTTATTTCATTTGTTATTGTATTTCGCAGAACAGTCAAATACAATAATAGTTGAGTGGGATAGAAAGCAGAACAACAACACATAAGGTCGTATCAAACAAAGGCTAAAAGTACTATTGCTAATTATTGGCATATTACCAAAATAAATACTGCATGCTCAAATAGCATGTGAACTATAAACCTATGGTTGCAAAGCTTTTATGCTAAGAAAACTTCTGTTCAGTCCTATGCATATTGATTGCTCATATCATATTATGCAGGCCCAAGTAAACATGTATAGATCACAACTAGTAACTAACTGGGATAAGGAAACGTAGAAAAATTTTGATTACATTTTTTCAGTTGAAGTTTTTCTACTTGTAAAGTACATAGCTTCACAAAATTAATTACAACCTAATGAACAGTTTCAACAGCAATCAACCTGCCATTTTAAGTTGTAATTAACTTTTACTAAATGCCAGTCTATCATCTTGTTTTAGTTCTGCCTGTCTATTCAGTCACTGTGGGAAAAGGGAGTAGAATCACAGTTGTTTGTCCAGTCTCTGAGAGTCACTTGGCCCCGTTCATCTTCTGGACCATCCTGGTTTCTCCTTGAATACAATGTCTAGTTCTGAATAGTACACAATTTATGGATTCATTCTTTATAGTTCTGGGCTGGGGGAAGGGATGATTTTTAATAGCCTCTCCAAACTCCTCCAATGCCAGTTTCTCTTGTTGGTGAGGGGAAAGAAGTTTAGTCTGACAGAGTTTTGATTTAATTGTTCAAAAGGGGAGTAAAGAAGAATTTAGTAAGTATTGCCTTCCCCATTCTGGAAAGAGAACCTAGCATTGGGGTAATCTAAAGAAAAAACTATTAAGTCCCACTGAATCCAGTGGGAGCTGCTAATCTAGATAAAGGTTATCCATTTGAGAACAATTTATTAAGACCAAATAAAAGGCTATTAATCATTAACCCTCCCTTCATCGAACCAACAGGAAGTAAACGGTGGAGGCTGTAGAGCAACTGATGGATTTGACAGAAGCTTCAAAAGCCTTAATAACATTGGGCCAAGCCACAGTAGGGGACCTGGAGTTTTGGGTGAGGTATATCACAAAGGAAAAGAAAGAGATAAAAAAACTAATCTAAAAATTCACAGGAAGTTTGATCCAAAAGCTCTAGAACTAAAACCAGTTAATAACATAGGGCCTTTCTGCGCTACACTGTTATAGTGCTATTATTCCACTTTCAACATCCTGGGGTTTGTAGTTCAGGGAGGGGGATTTAGAATTCTCAGCCAGAGCTCTTTAGCCTCAGTAAATTACAAACCCCAGAATTCCACAGCACGTTGAAAGTGGAATAATAGCACTATAACAGCGTAGTGCGGAAAGGCCTAGAGTGTGGATACTTCATGAAATAAGCAAAATACTATTTCAAAGAGAGGAACACTACTGTAGAAGAAGGGCACTACTTTTTTTTAACAATTCTGCTTGCTAAATATAATTCAAACACACATACTAAGCAAAACGGGGAAGCGTCACAATCCTTTAAAAATCTAAAATAAATGGAGGGAACCAGAAACACTCCAAGAGCTCAGCCCTAACTATATCAGTGCTTACCTCCAGTAACACAACAGCTTTTTAAGCGAGCGGACCCACTCCTTTCACAAATCAGAACAACGCTGCTTCTGACAGAAGGGATCGCAACTCTCTCCCCCGCGCTCCTCCAAACACCAACCCTCTCTTCCGGCGAGGAAAAATTACGTCACCGCATTACGACTCTCCTTTTATATTGACAGGTGTGAGTCTTGCGCATGTATTGAGAGAAGTCTCCTTCCCCAGCCGGCAACCAGTTTACCCTTAGCTAATATGGCGGCCTCACCTTCAGGGTTTAGGTCCTTAGGAAATTAAAAATTAAAGCAAACAACAGCTGTGTTGCCTGAGAGGCGAATGAAAGGGAGTTGCATTATTCTCGCTGCTAATCCCAATGTAAGCCCTCAGTAAGACGGGACGCCTCCCGATGCCTCCTTACGCCGAGGCAACTTTGCATTTCCGCCCTCCCTTGTTGGCATCGGGTGTGGAGGGCGTTAAGCGTCCGGCCTCTTCCTTCGCGCTGACGGCACGAGCCGGATTGGTCCGTCGGTTTGCGGCTCGGCTCGCGGCCTCGCACCGCCTTCGCTCGGGCCGGGCCGGCCGCTGCTGCCGCCGCTTCGGAGAGCGCGCGCGCTCCAAGGGTCGGCGGTGGGTCGCCTGAGGCGATGGCGGCAGCGGCAGCCGCTCCAGGCGGCGGCGGCGGCGGCGGCGGCGGCGGAGCGCCGAGCTCGGTGACCGCCGCCGCCGCCGCCGCCGCCGGCACGAGTGGGAGTGGCTGGCGGCTTCCCGGGCGGGTGCTGGAGCTCGTCTTCTCCTACCTGGAGCTGCGGGAGCTGCGGAGCTGCGCGCTGGTGTGTAAGCTCTGGTACCGCGTCCTGCACGGCGACGAGAACAGCGAGGTGTGGCGCAGCCTGGCCGCCCGCTGCCTCGCCGAGGAGGCGCTGCGCACCGACATCCTCTGCAACGTGCCCACCTACAAGGGCAAGGTCAGGCTCGGTCGGGAGGGCGGCCCTCCGCGCGAACCCCGGTCCCTTTCGGCCCCCTTCTCCGCTTTGGTGTCGGGTGGCCTCCCCTGCATGCCTGGTTTAGCTTGTAAACAGGAGACGTGGAGGCGCTGGCCTTGCGCCTCGTGATCCGGGCACACTTCATCCCCGTATGAGTGAGCGAACGAGCGGCTTCTGCACGTACTCAGATGCACTGTTTGCCTCCTGATTTGTTCTAAGGCAGATCCCGGACGCAGCCCATTTCCGTACCTTTGACGCCCCTCCCTAAACGGCAAACCCCAGGATTCCACAGGATGGTGAAGGTGGAATAATAGCACTATAACAGGCTCGTGCAGAAATGGTCACGGAAAGCAGATTTGGCTTTGGCTTTGGCCTAGAGGAAGCGTTAACTTGTATCTCACCCTTGTTGGTTTGCATGTATATCACTGGTATGGAAACACACCTTGAACACATCTGTAGATGTGGCACCTCCACCCAGCTGCTGGCTGTCATCCAGGTGCCTTTTATGTTAGGATTTGTGAGACTAAACTTCAGCCAGATATCTTGCGAATGGCTGCAGCCATTGCACTGAGATTTCTCAGTGAGCTGGAAGGAAAAGAGGGCTCCTTCTCCAGCTCTGCTGAGAGTTCAACTTCTTTTGACCCCCTCACGAGGCTGTTTCCATCCCAGCTGGCTGTTAAAAGAATTTTACAACATTATGAATTGCTGCCTCCCAATTTTCCCTTTTCTTCCTTTTGTGTGCTGTCTTTCAGATTATAGAAACAGAGTACAAGGACTACTGTGCTTTTTTAAAAAAGCAAACAATGACTCTGGGAGTCTCTTCTGATGAGCACAGTAAAGCTGCTTTGAATAAATTAAATAACCAGTAACAGTTGAAATAAAATCATTTTAGAAACTGGACTCAGGTGGCAGTGTTTCCTTTGCAGCATACTTGAGAAAGAGATCATTTTAAAATTCTTGCTTATTCTGAACATTTTTTGTTTTTCTGAAAGAGCTTGGCAGACCCTTGTCTCGGGTCAAATGGCAGTACCAATCCAGTTCTACCACTGATAAAAGCTGTGGTTGTTCATTTCTGGTACTTTCCTCTGATGCTCTTTCACATAAGTCAACTTGTCATAAAATAAAACACATTTTTTAATTTTCCACACCTCATCAAAATAGTTTATGGTGAGACTTGGTGTTGATGAGTTTTTAGTTACTGTTTTCTCTAAGTTAACTTGCCAGCTTGCATATATTTCAAAACTGTGTGATGTCTAAATCAGACTTTTAGGAGGGCTGTCTGTATCTCTCACCTTGCTTAGGCTGGTGTGTACATGTTATTAACACCAGATGAGCTGTTGTTGGCAAGAAAGAGAAGTCCCCCCCCCCAATGTATTCTTCGTGTTCTTGTTTCATGAACAGCCTTATTTCTTTCTTTTCCATCTCAATTGAAACTCTTGATGGTTGAAACTTTTATTCTTTTTGGTATATCTTCTTTGTGCCTTGAATATTTAGCCTTTAGGTCTTAGGCCATTTCCGCACTACAGTCTTATAGCGCGATTATTCCACTTTCAACATCCTATGGAATCCTGGGGTTTGCAGTTTAGGGAGGGGCTGGTTGGCCACTCCCTAAACTGCAAACCCCAGGATTCCATAGGATGTTGAAAGTGGAATAATCGCGCTAAAAGACTGTAGTACGGAAATGGCCTTAGTTTTAATTGTAGTGCTGCCAGAAAAAGAAAAAGGGAAAGGAGTAATGCTCAGATAGATTGGGAACTAAACAAATAACATTTTAAGATTTAAAGGAGCAAATAATGATACTAACTATGAAGAGAGTATATTTAAACGTTAGCATCACCTGCAGGCTTTGTATAGTTTGATAATCTTATCTCAAATTCTTTATCTTTTTTTTCCCCCAATACCCTCCTCCTCCAATATTAGGTACGTGCCTTTCAGCATGCTTTCAGTACCAATGATTGTTCAAGGAATGTCTACATTAAGAAAAATGGATTTACTTTGCACCGGAATCCCATCGCTCAAAGTACAGATGGAGCAAGAACCAAGATTGGCTTCAGTGAAGGCCGTCATGCCTGGGAGGTCTGGTGGGAAGGTCCTCTTGGCACAGTGGCAGTAATTGGAATTGCAACAAAACGAGCTCCCATGCAGTGTCAAGGGTACGTGGCCCTACTGGGCAGTGACGACCAGAGCTGGGGCTGGAATTTGGTGGACAATAACTTGTTACATAATGGTGAAGTAAATGGCAGCTTTCCCCAGTGCAACAATGCCCCAAAATATCAGGTGGGTAAACTTTGGTGTATTTCTAAAACTCTGTTGAAGTTATGAACACTTGTATCTTTAATGTCTTTGCTAGGCAGGCTATGATGGCCCAAATCCAACTGCTATTCCCAGTGTTAGAGTTGACTCTTTAAATCAACAAGATTTACAAACATTTTAACTTAACTGTTCAATAATTGCTTTATTGGGTGTACTCTAACAGAGACTACAAATTGGATATAGTCCAGTAACTTTCATTTCAGGCTTAATTATATATAGGTTTACCTGGAAACATCCCTGTGTGATCCATAGAAAGTACTCTTCTATAAATGTGTATGAGATTGAAATCTGTCCAAAGTTAAGACTTCAGTGCAGTTATTTAGAACCTCTTGTGTGAATAATGCTTGAATAGCAAAATATCTTTTGAATTGAAACAATTCCCTGTGACTTGTTTTGTATCTAACATAATTTTTCATCTTTGTCTTGTCCATTTTCCCCCAACATTTTCTGGTTTTGCTTATAGATAGGTGAAAGAATTCGTGTCATCCTGGATATGGAAGACAAAACATTGGCTTTTGAGCGAGGCTATGAGTTTCTAGGAGTTGCGTTCCGAGGACTCCCAAAGACGTGCCTGTATCCGGCAGTATCTGCTGTGTATGGTAACACTGAGGTGACATTAGTTTATCTGGGAAAACCTTTAGACGGATGATATTCTTGTTTGTTTTTTTAAACTGAGACATGAAAATTAAGTTGACACTATAGAGAAACTTACACATTGGTTAATAAGGAGGCATGGCTGAAATGTATGGATCCAGGAGAACCAAAACTTGTGATCTAGAAGACCAGCTGCCTGGAACAAGAGTGCATAAACATTTCCTTTTTCTGCCGGACCAGAAAATTCCTCAGGGGGTTGCAGTTGGTTGAATGGGCAGTTAACTGCATGCATGTTGCATAAAATTTTGTTGCCAAGGCAGCAGTATGGAATCCTGTACATATTTAAGGAAATGTTTAATAGATATGGTTGAGGAAGTTACCCAAGATGTGTGAGTATTGTGTGTCGTGGAAAAGATTTCAATTTTAGAACTGTTTGTTCCTTCCTGCCTTTAATCCAGTGTGTATTACCAAAGGTAATGGGTTAGGTTTTATTTAATATATTTGAAATGTATTTTAGGAGTGTGGTCTCCGGACTTCACTTCTCCAGGTCTAAACATTGTGCAGCTACACTGATGTGTATTTTAAAGTCTGTTTATACAGAACACTTTAAAAAGTACTGCAAAACTAATGGTTGCTTTTGCTCTAAGTGAGATGTGATTTCTTAAAAACAAAAACCACTACATGTCAAATACAGTTGGCCATTCTTATTTGCAAGGGTTAGGGGTACAAGACTGGAAAAGACACAAATATCTTACCCTGCCTCTTTCCTGCCGGCCTGAGTGAGTGAGGGAAGGTGCACACACCTTCCCTCTTCCCACTCCCTAAATCACATCCCCTTATCCCCTGCCCACCAGCTGAACATGAGGGAACACATGCCCACGCCTTCACTCCTCCACTCTCTGTCCCATCATCCTCCACCAGCCTGTGAGAGCATGAGGGAACATGAGTGCGCCTTCCCTCATCCCATTCTCTGCCCAGGCATCTGAATTAGCGTATGAGGAAAGCTGAGGCAGCAGCAAATAATCTACAGATAATCAAATTTGCAAGTCGTAAATGTGGAGCAGAAACTGTATCAATGTTTGTAGAAGAGATGGATAACATATATAAGTGCACTTCTTCTGTTTTGTTGTACATCTCTTGTGACAACAGGAGTAGTGTGAAATGGTGGAGATTTGATAGCTAGAACAGTGTGTGTGTTCATATGTGTAAGGGAAAAGCCCATTCTAACGTGAAGATTTTAAAGATTAAGTTCGCAAACTGCTACCAAAATATCTGCTTCAGATATTTTAGGAAAACTGTTTTCCGAATAATTTCTTACAAAAATAATTTTAAAAGATTTAACCATTAGCTTAAATAAGTTGAAATTTAAATTACACTTACATTTCAGGGTGATGGTCTATTCCACATATATTAAAACTTAGTTTGGAGGCTGAAAATGGTTCCTGCAAAGGTAATGGGCCAGTTCAGAGAAATTGTAAGTCAGAGTTACAGGGGAATTTTGCTTATTATTTATAAGCCATGTGTTTGCTGCCCAGTTGCTTTCAATGATAAACAAACCATGGACATTCTGATTGTAGTTTGTTCAGTGTCATGCGTGAATCAAGAATTCTAGTCTGCCTCTCTTTGATGGTCAAAGTCATAAGCCATGGTATGTTGTTGGATTATGACTGGTTAGTTAGAGATGAAACAGTCTGAACATTATGGTGAATAAACTATGTAAGAACTTCAGTATGTTCAGCTGTTCCTGGTTGCTGGGGAGGCAAGCATGAACATTAGAGCAGAATATACAGATATGTTGGCTCATTTATGATGAGCCAGAATTCTTTAGACTTCAGATTTATTATGATGTATTTATGTGGCCAATGAGTGGTTTAAAGATGAAGGTCTTGAAGTTGATGAAGCAGCTATCTTTTCGCAAGGCAGTTTTTCCTTGTCTTGTTTGATATCTCTGGCACCAATGTCCTGTACAGCTTGTATGTCTTATCCTTGTAAATCCAAATGCCAGCTTTTGGTACTAAAGTGTTATTTTATTTTAACCATATAAATATATTTATTTGAGAGTGAGTAGTAAAACACTTTCAAGGCAATCCCTATGCATATTTCTTTCAAAGTAATTTCCACTGCATTTAGTGGGACTTACTCCCAAATAAGTATGTATGGGATTGTAGCTTTGGGAGGAAAGGAGATATTGTTTACATTCTTTACTACGTCATAAAGTTATGCAGTCCTGCAAGTATCTGATAACTCCTTCAACAAGTATAAAAATGCTTAATACAGAGCAATTCTCTTAATTATTTTCATTCTTATTTAAGCCATAGAAAGCTGGCTGTGTTTTGTGGGTGCTGCTAAAGAGGTCTGTATGTTTTCGTAATTGCTTTTTAGCCTACAGCCGGAGAGTTTGCTTTTAACTGAATGAAAGCTTTAAGATTAGAGTTTTTAAGCCAGAATCTTTGATAGTGCCACTGATCCTCAATATACAGTAGTTACAGTGATTATGTTGTGACCTTCCTAGCAGCCTATCTCTCTTATTAAATGGCAGGATGGACAATAACCTGGGACTGAGGGCTTTCCCAGAACTCATGGGGGATGCTACTCTCTGCCACTGCTGCTACTACTACAAACTGCTGCTAAGTAATATGTATGATACTGCAGAAAACTCAGTGAGCTTGCTGGGAAACATAATGTGTGGGGAGCATGTGTTTTCTTTTCTAGCAGAATTACACTCCCAGCAGTCATTGGAAGTATGATTCTGCTGGAAAACAAGTGCACATTCCCCATGTGGATTTCTTCCAAACAGAAGCACTTTTATAGCAGTCAGATTCTTAATGGCAGAGACCAGAGGGGGTTTGAAAACAATCCATGGGCTGCACATTGCCCATCCCTGCTGTAGGCTTAACCAGCCTGGCATCTGTTGTACCATCTTGGCACATTAACATGTCTAGCTTTAATCTTCTTTCCAAAGCTCTGCTACTGTATCCTTATAGTAGCTGAGGAAGGAAGTCATGGCTAACAGCTGGTTTGAGGTTCTGAGTCACCTATCTGCCAGGAAAAATTTTTATAGTGCTGATAGTGATGGTGATAGCATCAAATTATGCAAACAATGACTTACTTCACAGCTCCTGAAAATGGGAGGAGTGGCTTTGCTAAGAGAGTCTGCATATTCTCAATGGTTCAGCCTTGACTTGATCAGAGCTTCACTTGTTTCCTTCTGTAGTCAGAACTATATTTGAACAGTATTTGAGGGTTGCATATATGAACTGAAGTTTTAAGATACATGTTCTGTGTGTAGTATGTTGCTCAACAGAACATTTTCCATCCTTGGTCTGTTTCTAAAACAAAGTCAGAGTGAAGCAAATCAATGCCTTTCAACATATGGTACTAAGAGGTAGTGACTTAACTGAGAAAGACTTGTACTCTCACGAAATAATAATTAACTATACAGTATATTATAACCTATATCACTACAGTAAAATCCTATGGCATGAACTGAAAAAAAGGAAAGAAACAAATTTTGTTAGATTAATCTAGTTTCCCTGCATAGCCATGGCTAGATAACCTCTACTTTTTTTATGTAGAGAGAGAGCTAGTCCTAAAAACTACACCAGGAAATTCTTTAGTTCCATTTAATCTTTACCTCTGTTTAAACGGGATATCTTCATTCTTCACCTGTGTGGCACAGCATTCTGGTTTTGCCAATTAGTCAATGACCCTTTGGGGCATAGGGGAAAGATTTATGTATATAAGGCTCCTATAACTTATGACCTGAAGACCAACTGCAAGCTGTAAAAATATGAAATAAATTGCTCAAACAAAAATACTACTTTGTGGTACTGTTTTTTTAAATAATTGAGAGTGTGAATGGGATTGAATGGTTTCTGTTATGAGCTCTCGCGTAATTTCTGTTTAAGTATGTAAACTTTTTACAATATTCTTATAACTAGCTAAGAGCAAACTGTGAATTTCTGCATAGTACAAAACCTTTACCCTGCTGCCCTATACATAGTTCACTATGTGTGTGTGTGTGTGTGTGTGTGTGTGTGTGTAGATAAAATATTGATTTTTAAAAAGTACCCTCAGAGGTTATATAAGTAATGTTAGTAGCAGTGTGTAGTATAAATCCAGAATGATATGTCTTACTCCATTGTACATATAAACTAAAAATTTATGTAACCTCAAGGATGCTGGTTCTTATTCTCAAAATAGGTTAGAAAATATTTAATAAGTTCTAGATATAGAAGTGTGTGTGTGTGTGTGTGTGTGTGTATTTTTAAGCATTTATGTATTCATTAGAAGATTTATGCTTGCTTTTTAGAGAAAATTTTCAAGAAGGTGCAGGTAATTATGCAAGAAAGCCAAATTGTATATAGGGGACCCTCTGTATCTGGGGGGGGGTCTGTTCCAGGACCCCCCCATGGGAAAAATTACAAATGCTCATGTTTCATATTAAATGGTGGCAACATGCTTACAGATGCTTCAGCTCACCTATACCAGTTTAGATATAGGATTCAGTGCTCTGCAACAACTTAAACTTGCAGATCCAGAGATTGCTTATATGGAGGGTCCAATGTATCTGCTTAACTAAGGAGCCGAACTCTGTATTTCTGCTGGTTAATAAGTGGGACTAGAGCTTGCTTTCTTTTAGCTCTACAACCTAAGGCAGAATTTACTTGTGTTTAGGGCCATTTCAAGAGCCAGTGTGGAATAGTGGTTTGAGTGTTGCACTAGGACTCTGAGAGACCAAGATTCAAGTCCCCAGTTGGCCATACACCAAGTGGGTAACATTGCACAAGTCGCACTCTATCAAGGAAGGCAAGGGAAACCTCGTCTCAATAAATCTTGCCATGAAAACCCTGTGATAGGTTTGCCTTAGGATTGTTGCAAGTCAGAAGTGGCATGAAGGCACACAACAACTAGGGCCATTTCACATATTACACAGAACCAACCCCTAGTTTGCTAAATCCATTCAGGAAACAGCTGCTGCTAGTTGCAACTTGCATATTCTTATGTCTTGTGTACCTCTGGGCACAGTTGTACTTGCATATCTGATGCATTCATATGTTATATTTAACATGGGTAAATAGGCTAGCTTAGGAATCTGTCTAAAAAAATAAGATGAGAATTGGCCTTTGAAGACTGTCAGATGCTTCAAGGACCATACATAAACTGCAGTTGTTATTTTTGAAGTACAAGAGTCCTGATGATGCCATGAGTCTGGGAATCAAAAGCAAACTGCTGGTCGTGACACATCTGAAATGAGCTGCTTTGGGGCAGCAATCTGATTGCTGTATATTAGAGGAGGAGAGTGGATTGGGAAAATTGCTGAAAAGAACACTGATTGAGGCTACAAAGGAGTGGGTGTAAATGAAAGATGCTATTGCATGCATAAAAGCAAGGATAAGGCTCCTGTTGAAAGGAAGTGCTTGTAGTATTTAACAGAAGCCTTGCTTTGATGCAATTATAAGAGCACGAGACAGTTACAGTTGCATCTGCCATATTATATTTAGGCCATATTGCAGTTGCTGGACTCCCCTGTTTCACTGTCAGTAATGGCATAAGCCTTTTTACTGATGAACCAGTAAGAAAGTTGGACTTTTGTTCTTGTACAAATATCTGAGAATGTATGTTGACAAAACTGGGGATATATTGATATCAGTCTTCTTTTAAGTAATTTTTATGTTAGAAACATAATATGAAGATGCAGAACTACAGTCTGGCAGTCTGGAACTACAGTGGGCAACTCAGAGGTCCACCTGTGATGCCAGTGCCTCTGTGTAACAGTGGGAAATATTAGCTCAAAGTGGAGGCCTGCAAGAATGGGTACCCTAAAGGATCTTTTACACCTGTGTGTATTGGAACTAATGCAGGGACACCAGTCAGAGATCCAAAGAACGTTGTGTTTTATTGGGGGAATTAATCACATGCACACAAGATCCAAGCAATCTCACAATCACATCAGGCTAACTGAAGGAAGAGGGAAGAAAAATTGGATAGCAAGGAGTTAGGGCAAAGTGGGTGATATTTACCTATCCTGCAGAGAAGAGATGAAGTGATATGGCTCAGACTAAAAGTCCAAGGGTAGTACAAGAATAGGAATTGGAGCAGCAGAATGACAGCCTATGTCCAGAGTATTATGAGCTATCTGGCTCAGAGCCAAGGTTTAAATACTCTGTTTCCACCCTGAGCGGGGAGATGCTAATGGCTCTCTGGCAGAGTAAACAGTGGGGTCTGGAATGAGCTAATAGTCTTAGCATTAGGTGATAACTGATGGAAATTCAGGTTCTTCATTTTTGTTTTAATTTTTTGTTCATTTATTCTTTCTTCTGTTTGTTAACATCTGTTCTTGTATGTCATGATGATTATTACTTATCTGGGTATCCAACTGCTCAACTATTGACTTGTAGTTTCTAAGGCTCTTCAAACACAGTTTGAAGTATGGGGGTAAATTCCCTCTCACTGACAAATACAGTAGATGTTTGTTTTGGACGAGAAATACGTCATGACTGTTTGTTGCACTTGCCTGGAATTCACTAGATAGACCTGATGTACTAGTCCTGATGACTTGAAGGCTCTTGTCTGAGAGAGAGTGATTATGGACAAACTGATTAAGATGTTAGCATAATTGATGCGGGAGTTGGCAGGAGTACTCAAAGTATTGCTTTTGGCACAAAGCAGTGTGCCTGATGATACTTAGGTGGGACAACCTTCAATACTTATTTCTGAGCTAATGTACCAGATGATGTCAGTCACTCCAGGAAGTAAAGAATAGTCCCATAAATAAATGAATACTTGTCCTACAGAAGAGCCAGATTCTAAAAACAAAACAAAAACAGGAAGTTTTTGCTAGAGCACATTTGTTTTCCTCATTCTACTCTCCACATAGAATGAGTCTGAAACCTCAGTTGAACATCTTTAACTCTGAACTTTTACTTGCTACTATTCTTGGACATATTGTTCCACCAGCGGTACAAGTGATTGTCTGTGGGTGAAATTAGTGATGAATCTGTGTCAGAGTTGGCAGTTCCATTGGGGGTTAGAAGTCAAATATTCATGATATCATGAATGTCAACAGCAATCACAAGAGAAAATATTCATCCTCTTCCTGTTCTTCAAGGGATTCAGATAGGACTTGTGGCAGAATGGGAGGCCGGTGTGTGACTGGGTTTTGCCCAGCCTTGCCCACCTCTTCCCAGTGCAGCAGAAGTGATAGTGCTGCTGTAAGCAGTAAAAGAATACAGACAAAATAAATAGTGCTTCCCAGCTTTTTCCTGGTCTACTTTGCAGGGCTGCTAGAGATTCAGTGCCCTGGACAATTCAAGTCACAGAGGGTATTGCTTGCTTACATGTCTAAGCTGAAGGAACTTTCTGTCTCTCTGCATTTGCTTAACTAAAGTTCCTCCATTTCAAATTCTAGACAACTTGAAAGGTTGCTCCTCTTGTCAGCCCCTTGTCCTACTTAAAATTATGCTGACATTAATTGGCAAAGTCCATGTCTGGGTTCCTAGTGCTCTCTGTATCAATATTTTTTCTACTTCACTGTTGAGTGAATATATGTGTGATCCAGGGTTCATTGTTGATTGTTAACCAGAAGTTACTTTATTAACAATGTATCAGAATTTTAGTCCTGGGAAAGCAAATATTCTTGCACATGCTCTGTATGGTTTATATGATAATTGTCACCCAAAAGCTATAAAAATCCCTCCTTTTAACAATAAAGGGTCTTTCTCTTTGTTCATGTAAGAAGTGGTTTTGACTTATGTTCTTCCTGAGAGGGGAGAAGTCCCTTTGGTCAAAGCTGGGAACCTTTCCAGGCTGATTTAGAGCTCACCCACAGTCGCATAGACTGCTCAGGGTAGTTGTGCAAACCTAGTATTTTAGGTCTGGTCCAGCATGTTTTTTGAGGGTTCAGGAGTAACCCTAACAATTTGGGGGGTTCATCTGGGATAGAAACTACACATACCAGTGAGAATTATCCCCCCTGCACCCAGTTCTTTGGGAAGCTCACCACTGTGCACAGGGTGCCAAGACTGGAGTAAGTTTTCTTATTGCTTCTCTGAAGGAGGGTCTTGAGGTGACTCCCACAGGGTAAGCATAAATTGTGGGCTCCAGCCTTGGAAAAATCGGGGATGCTGGGAGCATCTCCAACACTGCCACCAAGCCCTTTCTTGGCGATACAATCTACCTTTCCTTCTCTGGATCCTAGAGAATGCAAGGGCTCAGCACCCTCTCTCCTCTCTCTTGTGTTTTCTCTGAGAGAGAAAATTTTTTTTTTACAAGTTCCTGGTAGACCATGCCATCAGAGCTTCCCACTCTCCCTTAAAGCATGGAGCAGGATTTTTATAAATGAAAACTCTTTAATAAAAACAACAATAAGTAAATAGCCTACCAAGAGTTAACAAAAGGTATATCAAACAACCTGACTGGTTTAAAGCACTGGAAGAACCAAACCCATAGGCATAGATATAAAAAAATTATTTTCCAACCCCATGTCTTGCCTTCGCCATCTCTTCAATCTCTTTCAAAAGAACTGAAAACTAAAGCATCTGGCTAGACGGGTCCCTGGTTTACTTATAACCCTATCCTAGGATTCTTTTCTTTGCTCCAACATGGAATAGGTAGCCACAAGCTCACAGTACCCCCCTCTCTTTCTTCTTCCCAGAAACCTTCACTTTTCCACCTTCTCACTTCCCATTGGCTAAAAGGGTCAGTCCACTCTCTCCCTCATGATTCGTTACTCAGATCCTCTGAGTTGACCCTTTCTATATGTTACCACTGTTTCTAGCCCAAGCTTGTGGGATATTAAGATATCATTTGTTATCAATAATTTGGCCTTCTGTATCCATTCCTCTCCACGAGCTTGCGAGGCCCCCAGACAAGCACTCACGCAGGCTCGGCCGACAATAGCCGAACCATTCAAATCCCAACCTAGGCAGGCCAGTCATTGCCGAATGCAGCTTCAGGAGACCTCAAGGCAAGTACCATATTATGTATGCACGCAACTTACAAAAGATCCCCTGCCCCACGCAGGCAGCTTGATGAGCGGACTATACAACTCTCAAGCACTCCGCGTTTGCATACTGGCTACTCTATTGACAATCTGGCTATAACTCAATCATTTAAAGTACGGACCTTTCGGAGACTTTGTCTCCAGCCCCAAATTCATTGTTTTCCCCAAGTACGGACTAGCCTGCGGCCACAATTTTCCCATAAGAACCCCTGACTTTGAGTGCTTCCTTGGATCGCTCTTGGCTTCCATCCCGCTTTGCTGTCGCTTTGTCCAGCGAGCCTTCCCCTCAGCCCCACGTGCTGAGAATCCACGCTCCCCAGCTTCTTTGCTTCTAACCGGGCTTCAGGACAGGTATAGTATTTCCCATATCAAACCTCCTCTCAAAATCCCGCTATCCGCTCCTACCTTTATTTCTATAGTTCTTGTGTGAGTGTGTTGCATACATGTGTTTGAGTGTATTTCAATAAAACCATTATTATTATTTCAACCTCTGCCTTATCATTGATTCGGCCTGACCCCGTAGACATAGGGTTCAAGATCTCGCTACGTTACCCTGCCCCTCGCATTGCAAACTTGTGCTCTTGGCTAATTCCCTCCCCATTGTTGTGAGCACATTTAGGTGTCCCTCCCGGGACCCCCAGAAATCAGGGTAACATATAGCCTGGCCATTACAGGAGTGAAATGTATTATTGATATTGATACCAAGAGTTCCAATCTCATTCCAGATCTTCTAAGTTTCTCTAGAGGTGTTTGGAAGTTTATGATCCAGCACATATTTTTGATCATAGTTGATCAATGTATCACATAATCAGTTTCACGTTATAATACTGAAGGTCCAGTTGTCATTTTTATAATTGCCACTTTCCATATTACCATTGTTTGCCAGACTACTTACACCTTTAATCACCTTATGCTCACAGAATAATCAGTGTCTATTCTGCATAGCCAATTGCCCATAGAGGTCCATTTCCTTGGACCGTCATCTTTGATTTATTCAGCTTCTTCTGTGACTGAGGCTGTTTCCGCTCTACACTGTTATAGTGCTATTATTCCATTTTCAACATCCTGTGGAATTCTGGGGTTTGTAGTTTGCTGAGGCCAAAGACTTTTCTGGCTGAGAACTCTAAATGCCCCTCCCTAAACTGCAAACTCTAGGATTCCATAGGGTTTTGAAAGTAGAATGGGGTTTGGTTTCACCAATATGCTGAGACACCCAACTGTAGCTCTCTTTTCCATCTGATTCCAAGGAAGCTGTGTCAGTACTGAATTGATGTTTGTTATCAATAATGGACTGGTTGAGGGCAAACAAATTGAAGCTTAATCCAGACAAGACAGAGGTAGTCCTGGTCAGTCAAAAGGCAGATCAGGGAATAGGCCTGTGCTGGATTTCACTCCCCCCAAAATCTCAGGCTCACAGCTTGGGTGTTCTGCTGGACTCAGCTCTGAGCTTGTATGCCCAGGTTTCAGCAGTGGCCAAAAGTACATTTGTACCGCTAAAACTTTTGCATCATCTGCACCCAAGCCTTGAGACATCAGATCTGGCTACAGTGACAGATGCCTTGATTACGTTTCAGTTGGATTACTGTGACACACTCTACATGGGGCTGCCTTTGGAAACTATTTAGAAACTTCAGTGGATTTAAAATGCTGCAGCCAGAAAGCTGACTGGGGCAAGTTATAGGGAGCATATAACTTCCTTGTTAAAACAGCTTCACTGGCTGTTGGTTTGTTTCTGGGCATAATTCAAAGTGCTGCTCATGACCTATAAAGTCCTATACAGCTTAGGTCCAGACTACTTAAAAGACCGTGTCTCTCCATAGGAACCTGCCGGAGTTTTAAGATCTGCAGAGAAGGCTTTCTCTCGGTCCTGCTATCTTCACGGTCTTGCTTGGTGAGGACATGGGAGAGAACCTTCTCAGTGGTTGCTCCCACCTTCTGGAACTCCCTTCTACCGAAGGGGAGGCTGGTCCCCTCCCTGTTTTCCTTTTGCTGTTTGGTGAAGACCTTTTTGTTTAAGCAGAGTTTTAATGTATAAGCAGAGAAGCTTCTGTTGGAATGCTTTATTTATCTTTTTAGACGTTTGTATCTCTTTTAAAATGATTTCATATTGTTTTATATAGGGATTTTAATTGTTTTTAAAATTTCATTCAGTTTTTTTTTTAATGACTTTTCCTGAAAGCTGTCTTGGGTCCCACTTTGGGAGAAAGGTGGCATACAAATGAAATGAAATGAGGAAGAAATGAAAATGAAACAGCTTGGTGAGTTCCAGCTCCCATTTAGGGAAGGGGGAGAACCATTTATTTTTCTAACAGCAGAGGACAGCAGTTTACTAGAGACCAAAAAAAGGCCTCAGAGACAAATCTCTTCAGATGTAAATCAGGCTGATCAGGTGATTTGGTATGAAATTTCTTTTTTTTTTTAATATATTTTAACACAATCTAATTCACAAGCAAAGTAATATACATTCAGAAAAAGAAAAAACAGAAGAAAAGAAATTAAATTAAATTGAGCAGTAACATTTTAGTTTAGTCTTTAGTGTATTAGTATTGTATTTTAGTTTTAATTTAATTTTAGTTTTCTTTCTTGTTCTTTCTGTTTTTTCTTTCTTGTTCTTTCTGTTTTTCCTGAATATTCCTTGCCTAAGAAAATCTTGTGAAATTCATGGGGTGGTCATATGTTGACCAAGGACTTGAAGACGTACACACAGAGAAGCTTTTAGGACAGGCAATTAATCCCTTTTTTGGCCAGGAAAAGGATAGATTGGTGAGTCTGGAGAGGTCAAGCAGTTTTAAGGAGTTATATGCTGTCACTAAGCAGCACTTTGCACACTTCTGTCATAGGTGAAAGCCTGCATGCAGCAGACACTACTCCTACAGGCTTCATGTGGCACTTCTAACTTTTTTATTTATTTATTTATCTTGTGTCCTTCCTTACAGGAAACAGGATGGCTGGATGATGATGAAGATTGTCCCAAGTGCTTCACCCAAAGAAGTGGCTTTTGCCTGCCTGCCTTGCCTCCCTTCCCCTCCCCTCCCCCCCAATATAAATTAAAATAAAATAGCTAAAAAGTCAAAAAAGCGTGAAGTAACAAATCCAAATAAAACATTAATTTAAAACAAAATTCATTCACCTTGATAGCAATACATATTATAAACTGCAGCATACTCATTGAACATCTTTCTACTGTAACTAGTTAACAATTGAAGCCCTGTTTAAATAAGAAAGACTGTGCCTGCCAGCAAGAAGAGAGCAAATGGGGCCAGCCAATCCTCCCTGCAAAGGGAAATCCATAGCCTAAGAGCTGTCACTGAGAAATCTTCCTCTTGTGGCCTCACTGAATGTGGCTGTGGGGGTAGTGGAAGTGAGAGAAAGCCCTCCCCTGAAGATCACAAGACTTGGGCAGGCTCATATGGAGAGACACAGACTTTCCTATATGAGCTTGTTGAAAGCATACAGCATGCCCATTTCAGACTGTAGTAATATTTTTCCATGTGTACAGTGTGCTTGCCATTTATGCGGGGATTCCATTCCAGGACCCCTCGTGTAAAACAAAGCAAAGTGTTGTGTCCCATTATAGTCAACAGATATAATGTATGCAAGCTTGCTTTGCGCAACCTCACATTCTTATGTGCACAAATCACTTGAAAGGAGGGACCACTTTCCATTTGGAATAGTAGTTCTTCACCTGTGATCTATGGCCTGCTTGTAGGGGGAGTGCAATGTCCTCACAGTGGGACCATGAAGACTTGAACAACTTTTATGAGCTTTTACAGAAAGAAGGGAAGATGACCAGAAGGACAGTCATATGTTGATCTCAAAGAGCAGAAGTCTTTTGCTGGCCATTTGTAGTAGACACCATTTGCACACAATTTCATACCTCAAACCATTCAAAAGTTATGAAAATAACTGATAGCAAAAAAGGTACTCAACACTTGCTAGTTTTGCACACACAGTGAGAGCGTGCAAGTGAAGGATATTGAACAATTGAGGCAAAGCACATGAAATATGCATACATCCAAAAGCTGCCTTTGTAGCGGCACCAAATTCTAGATTTTCTGAACTATCAAAGAGGACTATGAAAATATTCATGTCTTTGGAATGACATGCCTGTGTGAAAAATCATTCCGTGCTATAATTTATCTTAAAAACAAATATAGAAAGTGGAAAACACACAGTCAGAACTTAGGCTTGTAAGTGAAATCAGCACCAACCTTCTAATTAATAAAAATTAACAAGTAATATTATGCCACAGTTTGCCATTCAGGTGGCATTATTATTATTATTATTATTATTATTATTATTATTATTATTATTATTTTATTAGCCCTCCGCATTTTGCGGGTTTGACATTCACGGATTTGATTATTTGCGAGTTTCTCCAACCCCTGCCTTCCCACCTCAGGTGCTTCTTTTTTGGAGGAACCTTCCCTCTTGGTGGCTCCAATCAGGCTGCATAGCCCTTTAAAAACCACCTCTGGTCCTCCTCTTCCTCTGCCAATCTCTGCCTGGTCAGATAAGGATGGCTCTCTGCCCAAATTCTCAGCACTACAAACCCTGTACCCATGCCCCACACACACCCAAGGAAGGAGATGCGCAAGAGAGAGGAAGTACAGGACCAACATGCCAACCATCTGCTTTCCCTGACCTGGTTTAGACCCTGGATGTCCACTTTCCTCACCCATGCCTCAGTCCCCTTCCCACAGACACACAAATCTTGTTATTTGCGAATTTTTCACTTTTGCGAGGGTCCTGTGTCCCTAACCCTATGTGGAGGGCCAAGTGTATTATTTTGTATGGAATCATTTCAACAAAAATATTGTAATAGGAGTGCTTTCATTTACTTGTTTCTCCCTTCTCTCCAGGTCTGAAGGCCCTTGATAACAAATTTAAATAAATATTTGATGCACTTTGGAGATTTAAATCTTAAGTCTTGGTGGTTGACAGCAATGAAAGATGTTTAAAGGGGGTCTGTGGTAAAGAAAAGGTTAAGAACTGCTGATTTAGAATTTAATTGCATAGGATTCTCTCTGCGAAGATGACCGTGCTAAAGGGCTAAATGAATTGGCCTAACTACTGAGGCAGCTTTGGAGTGGCCTCAGGTGTCTCATTATTCAGAAACTTCATATGATGTTTTCTTCCACTGACAACTCTGCCTTGCTTTTCCACCATTACTTCAACCTTTTTGCCTTACTTGTTATGTGGGGGAGATTTTCAAGCTACAGAGGCTACATTTAGTTGCAGATGGAAAATGGTAGAAGGCTGCAATCATTTAAATTAGGCTTTATGTAACGTATCTAAAGATGGTTTCAAGTTCCACCTGGGACTCTCCCAAGGGCTGTTAAGAAGAAGGAACAGACAAAAATTAATTGGTCTCCATTTTACTCAGAACAGTCTCCATCCTTATCTATATTAAGTTAGACGATAGAGGAAGAATAAAAGGAAAGACTAATAATTGTATTGACAGAAACATGTAATAATATGGTATAAAAATTGAAATTATGTAATAAGCAATAATAAAACATGTGTAAAGCAGTAGAGATATACATAAAAACATATAAATCAGTTTTGAAGTAAGATGGACATTTAGTTGAGCACCTGCATTTTGAGAGAAGGAGGTTTGTAGGGAAAGAAGATTTGTTTGATAGGAAGGTATAAAATGTTAATATTAGGAATAATATCTATGTTGTTATAATATTTTGTAATGTCAGCTTAATGGAGAGTTTTTGTAATTATTTTTTGTAAATTTATTATAAATCAATAATTGGATGTTCTTTTATCAAATTGTTAATTTTATTTTAATAATAAAAAAGAGAACAATCACCATCCTTAAACAACACAGGTTTCTTAGTAGGTGGAAAACAGAAGCTTTAGAATAAGAGAAGCCAAAGTCCAGGCATCTGGAAACGAGTTCCAGGAGTCTGGGAAACTTTGAACGCTTCCCATGCAAAAACTCAAAAAACAAACCAGAATTTCCCTTCCAGTTTTGAAAAGAGTTTTAAAGTGTAAGGAGACCCTGCAATTTATTTAAAAGGTAAATTGCTACTCCTGAAAGTTTTTCATGTTTTTTCCTGTGGGTGTTGGGGACAGAGGCAGCACCTTACATCATTGCGCACATCCAAGGTTTAGAATAGGTTACTCTTCCAGGTTTGTATACACCAACCTTATCCAACCTGATAACATCCACGTATTCTGAATTACATTTTCCATAATTCCTGACAATTCCTAACAGTAGGCTAGGGATGATTGCAACTGAAAGTCCAAAACATCTGGAGGGACAGCACACATTTTGAAAGGCTGGGTGTATACCGTATACTACATGACTGGCCATCTTGGGCAGAGAATGTGGCTTCTTTGGAATGCAGCTGGGTCTTTGGGGCTATTCATGTATTTTCACTTCTGCTAACTTTAGCTGAGCTAATTTCCCAAATTTAAGTCAAGTGGGCGGATGATTCAGATGCAAATACATTCTGCTGTTTGTTTTCCCTTGCTTATATTACTGGATTGACAATAACTTTCACCAAGGAGATAGAAAAAAACTTTTTTGGTTAGTTGTTCAGATGTGTCCCATTTTAGAACTGGCCCATGTGGGCCTTAGTGAAATGCACACATACATCTTCATTTTGTTTTATTTCCCCTTCCAACTCGTACTACGGAAAAAGTGGTTGAAGATAACTGTTGAGGAGAAAGCCACTGCTATGCAACTTAGGGAGTATGTTTCCAGATGATTTAGGCACTGGGATTGCATGAGATTGCTGGTACCAAAAATATATGTAACTGCTGTGAGGAGGTTATGTTACTACTAGTTTGCTTCCCTGTCCACAATCCTTACAGTCAAGCTGTGTAAGATTTTCACAGTGCTTCTGTTGCTGGTCTGTACTCCATTCCTGCATGTGTGGTGGCGAGCAGAATTCTAGGCTAGCTTTCACCTGAGCATGCTGGTTTTGTGCATATACAAAATCTTTTGTGAAAGTCTGTGTAAGGATCCTCAATCTTTGGGCGCTGGTGAGAACATTTAGAACGTTAAGAGCATGTTGTGGACAAACTTATAGTACAGCTGCCATGGGTGAGAGCTTGTCTGTTCACAAAATGGCTGCCACGATGGACACGGCTAGTCCCAAAACACTCATTTCCCAGAAGTGAGACAGTGAAACTAAAAGAAAAGTAACAGCCCCTCAAAACTAAGAACAACAGGGAAGGTTGTCTGTTACAGTATGTATTTCATAGAAGGCAAACAAAGCTCAAAAAGAAGTAATTTAGCTAAGAAACTTCATAGAAACAGAACTGGGATCCAAGTGTCAAATACCAAATAGCATATGTGCCACCCGAAAGCATAACATAATACCTGGTTCATAGAAAACAAACTTATAATGCTGAAAGAAACATCAATATACAAGCACACACGTACATGTACAGACATGCAGGCAAATGACCCAACTATACTGTACCCCTACTCATATACGTATCACCCCAAAATATTTAAAGCACACCACATAGGGGGAAAAAAAACTTTCAATCTGCTCCCTCCTCTAGTCCTCTAAGATTTTCTCTGTCTCACAAGTGTTCCTTTTTCTTCTTTTCTGGACACCAAGGCATACTTTAGTTTGTAGCCCTGGGTTGCATTTGGTGATGTTTTACTCTTCCAAGAATAGAAATGTGGGCCACATGGAACCCCAAAGCTTTCTTGGAAATAAAGATGGTGCTGGAAGCTGGTAGTTCATTTTGCAATACATTAGCCTCCACAATCTTTTTGTTTGTTTTTAAAAACTGGAAGGAGCAGGGAATTTGTTGGGTACTACACTGTGAACTCTGCCCCCCCCCCAACTAAAGGAAGATTAGGGTTAAGTTAATGAGGCCTATCTGTGAGAATTTTAAAAAATATCCACTGCTGCTCAGTGACCCCACCTGCTCCTTGTTGCCATCTTGCTGGCTCCACCAAGAGCTTTGCCTGGGGAAGAGACAGAGGCTGGCCCAGTGGAGCATCCAGGGATGGAGAGAGGCAGAAAGGGAGACTGACTCGGGGTAAAGGACAAGGAGAAGGAGACAAACACAGAGGGAGAAGATGAACTAGCCAAGCAAGTTGGCTGAGAGACCGTCTGGCCACACAGGAGCAACTGAACTGAGTGGCTTGGTGGAGCAGATACGGTGAATGTCAAAAGTGGCAGGGAATGGGAAAAGGGAAGGCAAAATTGTTGTTAGCTAAACACAATGAAGGGGAGGAATATATCTAGTAGCAGTTATCATTGCTTATATAGCAGGGATATTTAAAGTGAGAATCATCATAGTGATCAGAGCTTTGAAGTAGTCAGCTGGTAATTATGTCCTCCCCACCCACACCAAAAAGTAAATATAATCAATTGTTCCTCACAACAGCTCAGAGAAAGTAATTAAATTGCTGAAGCTGGAGCAACATTGGAACAGTATTGCACCTGTGTTCTACACAATGCTTGACATGTTGACAGTGTTAACTAGTATTAAAAGTAGAAACATTTAGGATATAATTGAATCTTTGAAATGGGGATTGGTCTAAAAATGAAAATAAAATGAAGTTGTCAGAAGTACTATATCCAGTCCTGAGCACCACAGTTCAAGAAGAAATCAACCAGCTGGAATGTACCTGGAGAAGGATGACCAAGATGATCAAAGATCTGGAAACCAAGCCTTATGAAGAATGACTTAGGGAGCGTTGTATATTTGGCTGAGAGAAGAGAAGGCTCAGAGTTGACATGATAGCTATCTTTAAATGTCTCAAGGAATGTCATGTAGAAGATGGAACCACCTTGTTTTCGGTTGCTCCAGAGACCAGAACATGAACCAGTGAATTTCAGTTACATGAAAAGAGATTCCACCTAAAATTCTACATTGGGAAGAACTACACTGGGAAGATTCTACACTGGGAAGAACTTATTTACTGTAAGAGCTATTCTACAGTGGAATGACCTCAGCGGGTGGTGGTGTCTCCATTTTGGAGGTCTTTAAATGAAGGTTGGATGGATATCCTTCAGGAGTACTTTAACCATCTATTTCTGCATTGCAGGGGGTTGGACCAGATGGCCTTTATGGTCCCTTCCAACTCTATGATTCTAAGATTGCATTCCCAAGCTCACTCATATAGCGACAAGCCATGGTTTCATATTACATCTTAACTGGGACAAATCCTTTGATTAGCAATTCAGCTCCTTGCTATGATACATTTCGCATAAATAATGGAAAGCCCCATATTTCCCTATTTTGCTCAATATCTTTTTCTTTTGCTTCCTGTTTGATTCTTTTTAAAAATAAATTGCAGCAATCAACTTCATCTGAAAATTTAAGAGGAACCGACACATGCAGAGTTTCCAGTAATTGTTTGAAATAAAGAATTGATGCAGATGTTTGGATCAAAATTCTTAAGGCAGTTGCTCTCTGAAAACTAGCCAACTTTCCTATGGCATATTTATTGGGGTACAGAATTTCAAGCAATATTAGCCACACTCACTATGAGAATTATTCATAAAGTACAGTGTATTCATAATGAATGTTGATAGTCATCTAACTGCATTAGCAGATATTAGCGAGGCATTTTTAATCTTCTCTGAGTCTTCAGGGTAGAGTAAGCTAAAAAATCAGCTGCATGGAGAAATATAGTTTGAGCTAGGGCATACTAGAGTTTAACATTACTCCCTTTAATACTAAACTCAAGTGGCAGGATTGGACTCAAAATAGGGCTATTGAAATAGAAAAGGGGAGGTATTTGTCTGTTCTGAAAACTCCTGAGGTTTGCAAAAGTACAGAAACATTGGAAACAACCGCACTTGAGGGAGGAATCCCTCCCCATGCAAGCAGCTCTGAGAAGACTATGTATGTTTAGGACTCACAGGATAATCAGTAGCACATGAAAAATGGGGAGAAAAAAAAAAACAGTAATCAGGCAGAGGAGGTCATGTCTGGGCCAGCCAGGAGATGAAGGTTTTTTTTCTCTCAGCTTAGCTATTGTGGTGCACCATCAAGTTGTTTCCAACTTATGGCAACCCTAAGGCGAACCTATCATGGGGTTTTCTGGGCTGAGAGTGTATGATGCACCCAAGGTCATGCAGTGGTTTCCATGGCCAAGCAGGAAATTGAACTCTGGTCTCCAGGGTTGCAGTCCAATCTTCAAACCACTACCCCATACTGGCTTAGCTATGCTGCTATCTAATTTGCCTTGCTGGGCATTAAAAGAAGTGGGGGAAGAAATAACCAGTCAGCCACCTGCCAGGATTCAAACTGTAAAGCTTGTGTTTAAATACCGAATTCTTTCAGTTTCAGGTAAACAATCAGGAAGGGTTGAATAAGGTTTTTGGAAAAAAGGAGAGTGAAGAACTACATGGAAATATTGCGTGATGTTTAAAAACTTTTATGAAGTTTCTCAAACTTTTTTTTTAAAAATTCTTGAGAGGGATAAAGGGCATGCATGAATTCTCTTAAAAATGTAAATGAGTTTAATAGCTTGAAGTCATGCTCATGCTTTCCCTCACGGCTGGCAGTCATTCTCTTTTGGTAGCAATTTCTCTGTGGGCTGATTCTCACTTTCCATTTTATATTCTCTCATGAGGTATCTTGACACAGGTGTGGTTCCATCATCCCTATTGTTTTGCAGAAGACTGACAAGTACAAGGCAATGAGCCTTCATTCTTTGTCTTGCTAGAGTTCCTTAGATTCCACCTTTTTGCTCACATAGGCTCCCAAGCTTGCAAACAGTACTGTCTCATAGGCAGATTTGTCAGGGATTCCAGGCAGGGAATCATCCCCCAACAAGATTCCCTTAAGAATATCTGCATACTTTGGAAATGTATAATAGAGGAGAATAGGTATGAGGCTTTATGAAAGGTATTTATCTTTCTTAAAAAAATTGACGGACATAGTTTCTCCTTGGAGTTTAATCTTATATAAATGTAGCTATTTCATAGTCTAGGTACAAGTACATTCCATCATTGATTACATACACTACAATATATATTTTTAATATAAGGAATTTGGCTTCTCAAATAACACATTTCTGATACTTTTCAGTATAGTTCAACATTGTAGTATGTGCACATATTTTTTCTTTATACCAGCACAGCCTACTGCCTTGCTATGTACCCTTAGCCTGAAATCTGGGATCTGTCAGGCTATTGGCAGTATTGGGAAACTGATATTCCTTACCGTTCTAGGTACTCAGATGATGGAAATTTATTGCATCTTGAAGTAAAAGAGATGTTTGGAGAATTTTAGAGAATTTTGCATTTGTCTTTGTTGAATTTCATTTTATTAATTTCTGTCCAATTGTCTAATTTATCTAGATCCTTTGAATTGTGTTCCCATCTTCCAATGTGTTAACCACTTCTCTCAGTTTTATTTCATCTGCAAACTTGGGACTTTTATTACATGAGGCAGGTAAATTGCACTTACAGTAGCATACCAGGATCATTGTCTGGGACTAATCACATTAACTCATTTGTCTTTTGTTATATTCCTGGTGGGAGACCGTTTGGATCTGTTAATGATATCCTCTGTAAAAGAAACATTTTCCAAATAATCTCTCACTGGGAGTATAGTAGAAGAGTAGCAACATAATGTGATTAGTCCCTGACAAAGACACTATTATCCTGCTGTAAGTACAGTTTACCTGCCTCATGTGATAAAGCCCCTGATAAGAATTCCATCCACCCCGACATCTAAATTATTGATAAAAATTATTGAAGAGTACTGTGTGACCTCTGTATTTGTTCTGCTCTAGGAACTCCTGCAAACAGCAAAATTCGCAAAGGCTCCCATCCCTTTATATTCAATGGCAGCAACATGTGCACAGATGTTTCAACATGTCTGCGTGCATATTGCTGCCATTTTAGGCATAGGGACATGATGGTTTGCTTGACCTGGAAACAGCACATATGGAGGTTGTGGATAAGGATGGCCCATTGCAATGACCCTAGGACAGAACCCTGAGGTACTCCAGTGGAGACCTTCTTCTAGTCTGAAGCACAGTCATTAATAATAACTCTCTGAGCATTGTGTTCCACCTAATTATGGATTCATCTGACAGTGTTCCCATCTATTCCACATTTAATCAATTTGCTAATCAAAATACTGTGGAAGACCTTATGAAATGCTTTGCTAAAGTCCAGAAAAATGACATCTGCAGCATTTCCACCATCTAGTAAATTAGTGATCCAAAAAAAAAAAAAAAAAAGGTTAGCTTGGCAGGATTTGCTCTTGACAAATCCATGCTAGCTCCTACTAATCATTGCATTGTCATCAAGATTGTTACTGCCCTGGCTAGTCTGAGCTTTGGGGATATTAAAAGATACCCTTTTGATATCATAATTCGGCTTCACTTCTCTATTCCCCTCCACGTGCTTGCGAGGCCACCGGACAAGCAAACCACCCAAGCTCAGCCATTAATTGCCGTAATATTCCTATACAATACAGGCAGGCCAGAAAATAGCTGACTCGCTGCTTTAGGAGACCTCCAGGCAAGTACTCTAATTAGGTATGCACGCAACCTATAAAAGATCCTCTGCCTCGCTCTGGCAGCTTGATGGGCTAACTATACAATACCCAAGTACTCTGCATTTGCATACTGGTTATTCTATTGAAAACCTCTGTGATAACTCAATCATTCAAATTCTGACCTTTCGGAGGCTTTGTCTCCAATTCCAAATCTATTGTTTTCCCCCAAGTATGGCATAGCCTGCAGTCACATTCTCCTTATAAAAACCCTTGATTCCAAGACCTTCCTTGGATCGCTCCCAAGTTTCATCCCACCTTGCTGCCGCTTTGCTTGGCAAGCCTCCTCTCAGCTCCACGCGCTGAGCTACATCGCACCCCAGCCTCGCTCTCTATTTTTCCAGGCTTCAGGACAGGTGAAGTATCACCCAAACCAGCAACCCCTCTAAAAATCCCTCTATACCACTCCAACCTTTATTTCTTTAGTTATCTTGTGTGAGTGTGTCGCATACACTGTTTGCTTGTGTTTTTAATAAAACATCATTTATTGCTTCAACTTCTGTGTGCTCCTTGACTCGACCCAACCCCGTAGAAATAGGGTTCAAGATCTCGCTACGTTACCCTGCCTCTCATAACACTAAGCAGTGCTCTGAGCTAATTTTCCCCACCTTTAGTTGAGCACATTTTGGTGTCCCTCCCGGGACCCGCAGTACACAGGGTAACAGAGTGGTGGAGCAACGTGGGCATCCCCGGTACCCCTAATTTGAGAAGGCATCGTGAACCTCCTCAAATCAGGCTGGTACTGACTTAGGTGACGGTCGGTCAAGTCATTAGAGCGCGGTCAGGCAGGAACACGTGTGTCTGTGAGAATTCTGGGTGTGTGAGCTCTAGGAGCTACTCTATTGGGGTTGGAATCTATCCCCCTTTCTTGCTGGGTTTGTGTTTGTCAGCTGCCCCGGCATGATCACTAGCACTAGGCGGTGAACCATCGTCCGATAGCAAGGGGTGTGCACAAGCTGACCCGGGAATCACATCCCTAACTTGGGGTCTATCATGGGCTGGGATCCGAAGTGTTAGAGTATTAGCACGCTAGGAACAGTCTACACTCATCCAACACCGTAGTGGCAAGGCAAAATAGCACTTAGGGAAGAAACCCCCCCCCCTTAGAGTAGTATACGGGTGCGTCCCATCCTTGTTAGGAGTTAGAGTGCGGGTGTGTCCTGCTGGTAGTTGTGAAACACGCGGGTGCATCCCGCTGTGTAATTTCAGGTGCATCCCGAGTGGCTAGCTGACTAGGTGCAGGTGGTGAGTCCCGACCTAGCCTAGGGTTTAGAGGTTTGGCCCGTGGTAGAGGAAGGTACCCCTCACCCAGAAATCCAGTTAGGGATGGTTCGGTTTTGGTTCCTTGCCCCTTTTTCCCTGCTGCTTGGCCAGGCGGCATAGTAAGTTCCGTAGCGTTCGTTTCCCCCCTTCAGGCAGATGGAGTACTCCTGAGGGTTCCCTGGGTCTAGGTGACCTCCCGGTGCCTGAACCGTTTCCTCGTCCTTTGGTCCCCAACACTGTCGAGGTGGAAAACCGGGCTTGGGTGTACCAAGGTGACTTTGTTTGGGCAGGCTGGAGATAGGTTCCTATCCCTCTTTCCTAGAATAGTTCTGTTGAGTTCGTTTCCCTTCAGTCCCCCAGGGGTCTAGGTTATCCTTCCCGTCACTCCAGTTCCTGGTCCCGTTTGTGGTTTGTAGTTTGTAGATTGTAGGTAGTGTTAGAGATAGTTGTGGTTTGTGTGTAAAATGGCTGAGGTTGGTAAGGTCACCATCAAGGACCTCATGTTGGAGGAAGAGGTCAGAGGTAAACTAGAAAGATGGGTGTTGAGTAAGGGGAAATGCCCCTGGAAGGACACCATCTTCCAGACGGCCGATCCTTTTACCACACTCCGAGAAGCGTATACCCTGGCACGGAAGACAAAGAACCCATTCGGGCCGTCTAAGGATGCTTGGGCCGCTTGGGGACTTTGGCTCACAGCCAGAGACGCTAGTAGTGCCCTGGTAGAGACCAGAGAGAAATTAGTGAGCGTAGAGAAGGAGAATGCCCGGCTTCAAGCCGAGGTCGAGACACTGCGTGCGGATAAGGTAACTTTTGCGTCCGTAGCTCAGGCGTCAGCACAGAAGCTTAACAACATCCAGGTAGTGGCGCAAATTTGGGAGAAGAAAGCCCATGCCTTAGAGGCTGAGCTGGATCATGCCCGGTCTGCGGCCAAGTTCATGGTGGAGCAAGTAAGAGAACGGCAGGAGGCTGTTAGCCATGTAGCTTGCCAGAAACAGATAGCTGCGCTGGAGAGCCAGCTCCAAACGTGCAAAGCCTTAATTTCGGCTGTGTGCCCGGAGCTGCTCCCAACGTTTGCAGAGGTCTTTTCTGGGGAGACACTGCTGGAGGATGCTCAGGCAACCGTTCCCCACAACCCCAACTGGAGTGACCCTAACGTCCCAGTTCACCCTGTAGAGACATGGTCCATGACGAGACAGACCACCCCCCCTTGGAGAAGGCAGTTCTGATAGGCAAGAGACACAGGAGACGCAGGTCACCGAGACTAGGGTCCCCTGGTGTGCTACTGAGGCCAAAGCAATAGCGGACCAGCTAGGTCCACTGAACAGAACCACCGGGATCATGTGGCTGAACGCGGTGATACACTCTCACCTGACAGCCAATGGTCAGGACCTGACCCAACTGGCTCGGCTTTGTATGTCCCCCTCCAAGCTTCCTACCCTTGAATCAGCTGTGGCAGCTCGAGGCTTGGTTAGGCTCAAGGTCCATGACTGGATGAGAGAGGTAGTGAGGATTTTGTGGCCTGGACAGAGTACAGGTGTGCTCTATGTCATGGAGCAACAGGGTCCTTGTGAGAACCTTGAGGCTTATGTGGCACAGAAGCAGCTCCTCGCTATTCTGGCCGAGAAGGTCCCCTTGACACCCTGTGGATATGACTTTAACGGCCTCAAGTTTAAGACGCTCTTGTATGGAGGTCTTAATCACGAGACCAAGATGGCTCGCAGTTTGGTGGATCCAGCCACTACCAACTGGGAGGAATTTGGGAATAACCTCCGACGGGTCTCCGAACTGCTGTGCGAGGCAGGTTCCCTCAAACCTCCCACTAAGACGCATAGGAAGGACACCAGGAATTGGGAACCTATAGCCGAGGTTACCTACTCGAACTATGGGCCCTATTCCCAGCATAGGAAAATGGCTCCGAATTCCATTCCACGAGGGAACTGGAACGCAAGACCGCCACCCAGACAGGACAACCAGCAGTGGCAGGGACGGGATTTCCGCAGCCAGCCCGGCAAGGCAGGAAGTCCCCTACAGCAGCCCACTGCCCCCAAACAGCCCTCTGACTGGGGCTCTCCCTGGGAGATGTCCGGGGGGTATGATCCCACGGCCCAGACGTACTCCTTGGACAGAGTGAGGGTCTGGGGGATGCTCAAAAGGTTTGGGCTGGGCATGACCCAGTTCGACAAGTGGCCAACATCGGAGCTTTTGGAAGCTCTAGATAAGCAACTTCAGGCGGGAAGTAAACAGCCGGTCCAAGCTGTGACCGATGGCCCACCTCCGGCTGGATACTACCCTAACCTGGACCTGCAAGCATAGGGGTGCCCTCGGTCCAGGAAGCTTCCCTGCAACGTGGTGGCTAGGTTGAAGCCAGATCGGTGGGGAAGGTTCTGGGTGAAGGCAGGCACTAGGACCGATAGGGAAAAGACCCCTGCCACTCCTCCTGCAGACTCCAGAGCAGTGCCAAAAGTGCTGCTCCCTAACCTAATGGGACAGGGTGAATCCACCCCTGACGCTATCTGTTTGCCCGGATATGGCGGGGGGGGGGACCCAATTCAAGCCCTTGAGAAAACCCAAGAGCCCCAGGCACACCAGAGCAAGACAGATTGCACCTCCTCCTGACTCAGCCCCAAGTGCGAATCCAGCCACCTCCGAGACCATAGTGCTTTCAGAGCACCAAGAAAGATCGCACCAGGCTAAGGTTCAGAAGGAAGCCCCCACAGAATCTGACAAGAAACCAGCAGTTTCCCCCGGGATTTACTTGAAGCCTTGGCCAGGAGAATCCTTCCTCTCTGTGCCATCTTTCAGGGGAATCTCAAAGGAGACTGGGGATTTAAACAGCAAGAGGTTCCTGCCCAGCCAGAGCACAGGATAGCACAGGCACTCACACTGGCACACTCTGACATGACCATACATACTCCCTTTTGCTGCAGTCCATCTGGGGAGATTTCAACAACTACGAGTCCCAAATGCCACACGGAGGTGGACATGGCTACTGCCTTCCCCTCCGCAAAGTTGTTCTGGTGCCAGCTCGCCTTCATGTTCAGTGGCACCCACGTTATTGTGACACTAGTGATTTTGAGAGGGGCCAAGACAGTCCTTGGCTCTGTCTCGGTCACCATTATGCCACAAAAGACATTACTTCGGGAGGCACGTGGATTAGATACCAGCCTCCACTTTGATTTGGCCGAAAGGGCCTCCAGCAATGAGTGGGCACTGCCGCTCTTGCACGTAATTTTGGAGACCCACCAACTGACACAATTGAAAGAATGGAAGGGTCAGCCGGTTGATCCTGCATTGGTGGTCATCCCCGAGCCAGAAGATCCCGGTGCCCAAAGACCCAATGTGAGCTCCATGATTTGCCAGACTTCCTTGAGTCACAAGGAAGTACCAACCGTTAACTTATCCGAGACGTTTGCTTCAATTTATGAGGTGTTTGACAATGGTTAAATTGGCATTGTCTGCGCGGGACAGAGAGAAATGGCCAACTCTCTGACCTCCCGCTTATGTACAAAGTTCCTGGTTAGTTTTGGGTGATTGGGAAGTGGTGTTATTTTTGGTATAGATTATTTTGAATTGAATGTCCCGTTTGGTTGCAAAAGCCTATCCAAAGGCGACCAATCTTCAGGTCTGCCTTCGGAGTTCAGCTATATCTGTGGGCTAGTGATACTGCTTGCTCGGGGCCAGCATCGAACCATCGATACTAGGTTGTTAAGCCGCCCCAAGCCCTCAGGAACATCATCAGGCTTGGAGCTTCGGCTCTGAGTCAGAGCAAGGAGGCTAGGGCGATTGCAGGCAGGACTTTGGTTCTTGGTCTGCTGCCTACCTTCTTCTGGAAGGGCCGGCTTGCAGATGGGAACCACAGATCCCAGTCTCGCAGGGCGAGGAGGTTAACATCGACCTCTCTAAACCCATGAGCCGATGCGGGACCTGAACCAGCAGTCTCACTGTCCCGACCAACGGCCACCCTCCGGCCAATACAGCCTTAATCTCAGTTGCTATTTATGTCCCCGTGGACTCTTAGTCTTTTCAGTCATGATGACCCAGTTTCAATTCGAATTCCCAGTAGGCTTTGAGCCAGCCATTTGCATTTATGGTATACATTGGATAATGATCCTGTCAGTTTTTCTGTTAAAGCTATAATAGGTCAATTGATCCAGAAGACTGGGAAGATCCCAAGGTCGTACCATTGCCCCCGAGTACCGTGGGGGAGGGTGATAAAGAAAGTTGCCACTCCATCTGATGGCCGATACTTGGAGATTCCCGGTTCTTCGACGACACCCATGACCGTGAGGGAAGGTGACCACGCAGCCTTCCAATTGCAAAGACGGACTTTTTGCCATTCCTGCTACCATTTGCTGATCCGAGGAAACCTATGGACTATTCCAGGCTCCAAATTCTGCAAAGACTCTTTGCTCCTGAACTTGCAGTGAGCCAAGCTGCACCAACTTGGACATTTTGTTGTTCTTCCTGCTCTGTTGCCTGGATGGACTTATGTTTTGCTCTCCTGCTCCCGCTAAAAGACTTTTCCTGTTGCGAGGGGGGGTGCCAAGACTTTTGCTTGCACCTCACCTCCCCCAGACTATGAACTTTCATTCCACATTGAACTGTTTGCTCCTTGGATTGCCTTCATTGCCAGACCATGCATTGGATTTACCGTATTTCATTGATTATTTCATTAATTGCATTTGCTATTTACTACCATTGCTCATTCTTCGACAGTTCCCTATTGACGGGACATTGGACATTGTTTATTGTTTAATTGTTTATTATTGCGTTATTGCCATTTGTGTGCTTGTGCTTAGGTTTAGGTTTTAGCTAGGACTGTCTTTATAAGATAGAGATCCTTTGCTCTTCCCGAAATTCCCTTTCCTGAGGAGTGATACAGCTACCAACCTGCAAGCCCCTATTCGGCTCTAAATTGATTTTTGCTTTTTGATTGGAAAATGTCCGATATTGTCCCCAACATCGCCCGTTTTCGGGGGGGGGGGATTGTTACTGCCCTGGCTAGTCCGAGCTTTGGGGATATTAAAAGATATCCTTTTGATATCATAATTCGGCTTCACTTCTCTATTCCCCTCCACGTGCTTGCGAGGCCACCGGACAAGCACACCACCAAGCTCGGTCGTTAATCGCCGTAATATTCCTATACAATACAGGCAGGCCAGAAAATAGCTGACTCGCTGCTTTAGGAGACCTCCAGGCAAGTACTCTAATTAGGTATGCACACAACCTACAAAAGATCCTCTGCCCCGCACTGGCAGCTTGATGGGCTAACTATACAATACCCAAGTACTCTGCGTTTGCATACTGGCTACTCTATTGAAAACCTCTGCGATAACTCAATCATTCAAATTCTGACCTTTCGGAGGCTTTGTCTCCAACTCCAAATCTATTGTTTTTCCCCAAGTACGGCATAGCCTGCAGTCACATTCTCCTTATAAAAACCCTTGATTCTGAGACCTTCCGCGGATCGCTCCTGAGTTTCATCCCACCTTGGTGCCCCTTTGCCTGGCAAGCCTCCTCTCAGCTCCACGCGCTGAGCTACATCGCACCCCAGCCTCGCTCTCTATTTTTCCAGGCTTCAGGACAGGTGAAGTATCACCCAAACCAGCAACCCCTCTAAAAATCCCTCTATATCACTCCAACCTTTATTTCTTTAGTTATCTTGTGTGAGTGTGTCGCATACACTGTTTGCTTGTGTTTTTAATAAAACATCATTTATTGCTTCAACTTCTGTGTGTTCCTTGACTCGACCCGACCCCGTAGACATAGGGTTCAAGATCTCGCTACGTTACCCTGCCTCTCGTAACGCTAAGCAGTGCTCTGAGCTAATTTTCCCCACCTTTAGTTGAGCACATTTTGGTGTCCCTCCCGGGACCCCCAGTACACAGGGTAACAAGATACTTGCAGGCAGAAACTTATAGAATCCATTCTAATATTTTTTTCCTGGTTTTGAGGTCAGGTTGACAGGCCTGTAGTTTTCTGGATCTTATTTTTTTGCCTTTTTTGAAGACAGGAACAATGTTTGCTTGTCTTAAGCCTTCTGGCACCTCACCTGTTCTCCAAGATTTCTTAAAAATAATGGTAAGTGGTTATGCGAGTATATCAGCAAGTTCCTTCAATACTTTGGGATGCAGTTCATCTAGCCCTGCAAAAGTGAACTTGGAAGTTAACTATGTGAATCCTGCATAACTCCTTATCAATCTTGATTTGTAACCTAGATTCCTTGCCAAAGTCGCTGTTGATGTATGGAAACATACAATTCTCCTTTTGGGAGAAAACTGAAGCAAAACAGGTATTCAAGTAATTCTGCCTTGTCGTTGTCATCTGTTAGCATTTTATCATCTGTACTAACAATGGCCCCACTGTCTCCTTGGTCATTCTCTTTCCTCAAATGTATCTGAAAAAAACCTTTTTGTTGCTTTTTGCTCAACTGTTTCTGAGCTTCAGCTTCCTTTATACTATTCCTGAGAACTTGGTCTACTCATCTGCATTCTTTCTTGGTGATTTGTCCTTCCTTCTGTTCTTTGTACATATTCTTTAAATTCTGTTCACTTCCTCCTTGAGTGTGCTTTTGCAGCCACATTGGCTTTTCAGATGTTTCCCGTTTTTCTTCTTCATGTGACTGTTTGTGATTCTTAGGTTTTCACTTTAAATGGGTCATGGGGCCTCCAACCACTCCTTCTTGAAAGAGCATAGACAGGACATGGACTTCTAGTTTATGGTTTTGATTTTCAATGGGTGGGCATTCCTGGGCTTAATATGGGCCACAATGAATCCTGTAGGTGAAAGAGGGACCACTGGAGTAATTAAAGCCATTTCCTCGTGAAAGTGGAGGAGCATATCACTGCGTGTCATGAGTGGTGTTTTTTACTCCGACTTACCCCAATTCCTATCTGCACACCCTCCAGTTTCTATCGAAGTAAAGCAGAGAAAATTGTTTGTAGCTTCCTCATCGTCAAGTCTCATGGAACTCCTATTCCTCTCCCTCACTCCACCTCTCAGCCACTGATTGATCAATTAAAAAAAAAAGTTGTAGAAATTGTTGTTATGTTTTAGTGCAAGTGGTGTGAATTGATGTAACGCTTCTGCATGTAGGAAAAAACACAGCAGAAACGGTTTGGGTGGTTTACATCAGACTTTCTCCATTTTTACAATATATCAGTTTAACGTCAATGTTAACAGCACTAAGACCTCAACGTGCAGAACCACGGAGGACAGAATGAAGTCAAACCAGTTTAATGTGTCGACGTAAAAGCGACAATACGACGCTAGTGCAACGTGTCAGCCTTGTGCAGAAAGGGCCTAAAGTTGTTCATGTCTGAAACAGAATTTTTCACATGAGGGTTTAAATTGGAAACTCATATTTTTTGGGATCCGACAGGTGTTTGTGTGATGCTGCATCTCCTTTCAAGGTGTGTAAATACATTTTCTCTGTGTGGGAATTGCAGAAAAACTGTCAAAACCAAGAGAACACAGAAAAGCATCAGTAGTCTTTGGGCGCAGGAGGGAAGAAGGGGAAGAATTGAGACCATTTGGGGTGGTTATGGGACAGATTATTAGTAGTTCATTTAAAGTTCAGTTGAACTATTCCCCTCACAGGCTAGGTGCCCAATGCTTGAACTACCAAAAAGATATAGTTTGCTTCCTCTTTTCCCCCAGACACTCCCTGAATCACCAATGTTTCTGATATTACCAATATTTTGTGTTACTTGAACAATTGAATAAAAATGTAGCATGCCAGCATATTAGTCTAATTGAACTTGTAGAGCTGAAAATGAGGTCACAAATCAAGATTATTGTGCAGAAAAGAAGCCCTATTTCTGAAATTGCTCCAAGGCCCCAACTGTCTTGATTTGTCCTTCTTTGGGAACATACACAGAACCTCCTGCTGCCGTTTTCCCCCTTTGAGGGGAAAACCACATTTGTTTGTGGTTGTGTAACTTGAAGTAATTTCCGACTTATCACAACCCTAAGGGAACCCTATTTTTTTTTATTATTATTTTTGTATGCTGCCTTTGTTCCGGAATGGGACCCAGCACAGGGTTTTCTTGGCATAATTTGTTCACAGAGAGTTTTCCCTTGCCTTCCTCTGAGAGTGAGAGTGTGTGTTTGCATAGTATACCACAATACCACTAAGGGCCCTGGAGGAAGAAAAGGAGGAGCAACACATCTGAGGGACTTGGATACTACCACAACTAACATCACAAGCAAGATGCCCACAAATGAACCAAAATGTGCTGCTTTTAAAAGTTTTTTTAGCTTTTTTTTTTTAAGTCAGCTAGTCTTGATGGACCTGAAAAAGTTACTGGAAAAATCCATTTGGAAGAGCTAGTTGATTATTCCTTCTTAGTGATGTGTTACAGCTGCACTGTATAGAAAAAATAAGACGGACAAATTCAATGTGAAATTATAGTGATGCTTTAACTTGCTTTGTTAAATTGATGCATTGTTGCAGCTGTTCTACTGTGTATGTCTTAAAACGCTGGATAAATAATAACAATTAAAAAAAGAATAAAATGCCTGCAAATGAGGTGGATACGTGGAAGGGTATCAAAACTACAAACACTACTGTGATTAGAAAAAACAGGGAAAGAAAAGTCCTATTACAGAATGTTTTTAAAAAATGATGAAAGAGCTCTTAGAGGGACTAAATGCATGCCATATTTGGATCATAGCATTATCATAAATCTATGTGATTTGAGGCATAATATTTTGTGCTGAAGATTCTACAGTTCCATGAAGGACATCATCAAACAAAATTATTCAGACCGTGATGAAACTTAATTCCCATCCAGCTTTCCCGGCACTCTTTCCCAAAGCTAACATTAATAAGAAACACCTTTGGTGAACCAACCAAGCTGATCTTCCACAACAAAAACAACAGTCTTGTAGCTCTTTTAAAGGCTAACATACTTATTATGGTATTGAATTTCAGAGGTTGGAATCCACTTGTGTTTTAGGACATCGACTCTAGTCCGCAAAACCATCTGCTATCATGTATTTGTCAGTTTTAAAGCTGCTACAAGAATCTGAGTGTTATTTGTTGGAAAGGAAATGAAGCCTTCTCTGAGGAGCGGTCACCATGGTTCAGCAAGCGGCTACAAATTCACCCTGCAGTATTTCCTTCCTCTCATTTCCCTTCTGGGCTCCTTCTCGTCTTCAAGTGACTTGCACATAGGCAACCTCTGTGTATGCAACCGCTAAGCCTGGGATGGGGGAGGGTGGCAGAGTGAAGCGTCTTGCAACTTCCACCGTGGTCCATGTGACGGCTGTTTCCGTTAGTTCCTTCCGCAAGTTCTAAATTAATCTGATGTTAAGTGAGAGTAAACAGCTAATTTTATTTAATTAATTTATTTAAGATACAGAGAGACCAGAAGACAGGCGCTGGTGCAGAATGACTTTCCTAAAGCTGGGCACATTGCTCCATGTGGTGAGTAACAACCTCAAAATGCATTTCCATTCTTTGCCTTAAGAAGAGATGGCAGGTGATAAGCAAAAGCGTGACTGTTGCTGTTTAGTGTTGAACATCGACACTATAAAAGGCATCTTATATTGTATGACTGAGCTAACTGAGAAACGTATACATTATTCCCACCCCATGTGCTTCATACTGTACATAATGTAGGATACTATAAGAAATCTGTATCGAGTGATACCCAGCAGTGGGGACAAGGCAAGGTGGAGGTTAGTTATTGACAACAGGAAAATTCAATATTTGCTGAGTGATGACTACTCTGGGTGTTCAACTTCTTTGAAGAGTCATAGGTGGTCAAGTATGCAAGAACTTAGAAGGTAGCAAAGGACATGGTGGTCAAAGTTTAAAACACTGAAATATGATGGCAATTTAAAAACAGAAAAGAATAGGATCTCAAGATAGACAACCTTTCTAGTCATAGGCAAAAACTATCAAGGAAGGGGAAAAAAACCTTCTTGCTTTGGATCCATTGAACTACCTTGCTTTTTAAAAAAAGATCGGTGTGTGTGTGTGTGTGTGTGTGTGCACGCGCGCACGCTCGCATGCCTTCAAGTCCCCTATTAACTTGGGTGATCTCATGAATTTCATAAGGTTTTCTTATACAGGGAATTCTCATAGGTCTTTTGCTGTTGCTACCTCTGAAATACAGCCTATAGTACTTGGCATTTTTTTTATTTATCATTTTTGTATATTATTTCAATACAAAACAAATATTTAAAAACAATTTCTCCATCATATTTTTATCTACATACGTGAAAGTTTACTGTATCTTCTTATCCACCTACACTTCTACTTAGAATCTTAGTATTAACATAAATGTTACCAGTTGATTACATACTACGACATTTGTCTTTTAATAACCTTCAGTCCAGGTCCTTATGTACTGGATATTCTATTAAGTAACCTTAACACTTTAGTACATATTTTCTTAAAACCCTTTGGAATATAATAATGTATTTTTACCCAACTACTCATTCTCAAATGCTCTTTGTATGTTAATTATATTTTGTGTTGGAGGTAGTTATCTATTGGAGCCCACTTGTTTTTTTATGCCTTCTTCTGTTTGGTTTCTTAATTTTTGTGAAAGAGCATCTGCTATTTTCATCTTTTGTATACTTTGAAACCACTGCTCAATTTTAACAGTCCCCAAACCAAATAGTAACCAGGGCTGGCCCTGCTTAACTTCCAAGATTAGACAGGATCCTGTGCTTTCAATGTATTTAGGCCTAAATATGGATTTACTGTCTTTCTAATTCTCAAATTGTCACATAAATAAAACTGACTACAAGATCACTTAAGCATAATCTGTAGGTATTGGATTAGTCTTCCCTGCCCCTTTCAGGGTTAACAGTGGTTTCAGGGAAACTTAGCTTGAGAAAACAGTGTAGAGAAAGAAGTTTTTTTCTCCTGCTTAAACCTCTCCACACAAGTACTCTCTAACTAAACTAGCATTCTCCCATCAGCTTCATTTCAGTGCCTGTGCTGGCTAGAGAATTCTGGGAACTGTAGTGCAAAAAACTAATATTTCCACATTTTAACCTACCCATAGGTCTTTAATGACATATAGAATTTGGCCTGGAGCTTTGTATCTTTGCTGTCTTTTAACTTTTGTAAAACTACTGTCTGCCATCAGACTTATCTAATTTATAGAGGTGAGTGTTTATAATCTATTATAGTCCAAGGAAGATTGCCTGCTTAAACATCAAAACAGACTGATGGTGACCCTAAAGATGTTGTGTAATGCAAAAGAGGACAGAAGGTAAACCAGGGGCCCATTCACACTACCCAGTTATAATGCTCTTTATCCCACTTTAGCTGCTGTACTTTGACCCTGAGGTTTGTAGTTTTGTGATGCACTGGAGCGCTCTGTCAGGGAATTCTAAATACCCCACCCTAAACTGCCAATCCCGAGATTCCATAGGATGGGACCATCGCAGTTAAGAGGAATAACAGCACTATAATTGTGCAGTGTGGATGCAGTCCTGGTTCTACTGATAGATCTCTGGGTAATATGCAATAGATTGATAGGGCTTGACTTTTACATCTAAATTAAGCTGCCAGGTGGAAAGAGTTTGAGGAATCCTGAAGTGAAAGAATTCTAAGTTGAGTTCAGTTCTGATACTGTGAAGACAAATTTCTAGGCTCAGGCTGTACCAAGAAACCACCTGTTCTTTTGCACTTGGCTCTGATAGAGGCATCTTGAGGTCCTTGTGGAAAACAGATCTGACATGCTGGCGCTCTGTCTATACTTAATATGCTGAACTTGTACAACAGAATGTTGTATGTGGGGAAAGCATGTGAATTGCACAAATAAAATATCTGCTGTCAGAGCTTGATTCATCTGGCAGATACGAAACGTCTGACAGCACATACTAATTTGTTGAAAATGTCCCTTAACAAGGCCTTGGAATATATGGATCCTAGGGGTGGTCTAGATCTTTCTGTAATATAAAATGCAGTAAAACGTAACTAAGGCCATTTCCGCACTAGAGTGTTATAGCGCTATGATTCCACTTTCAACATCCTACGGAATCCTGGGGTTTGCCGTTTCGGGAGGGGCTGCCCGGCCCCTCCCGAAACGGCAAACCCCAGGATTCCGTAGGATGTTGAGAGTGGAATCATAGTGCTATAACACTAGTGCAGAAATGGCCTAAGAAAAGGTAGGACATGTTTATTTAAAGGTATTTTTCCTACTTTGCTTCTCTTTCCAGGAGGTGGGCTGTTGAAATGGCGTTAATAGCTCTGAGCATCTCCCTGTGTGTAGCTTTCCTAAATACAGGATGGGGAACTGAACCTGCAGCGTATCACCATCTCTGCAAACTAGTGAGTTTTCTGGAACCCTTAACTGTTGTATTTTCATCCGGTGATTCTAAAACAAAAAAGAGAAGAATTGCTATTCAGTGTGAATTATTGATTGTAATGGTAGAGGCTGCAGCAGCATTTTAGTGCGATTGATCCATGTTTTGCCAATTCCAAGGATCTAGAAGTAACTACTCAAAAAAACTTGGGTTGTTCAACTACAATTTCTGCCTGCTAATTTTAAGGACATTCTTGCAATATATTAGTTTTTCTATGATGATTAGAGCCAGGATGGGGAATTAGTGGGCCATCAAATAGTTTTGGATGTTACTCTCCATCAGCTCCAGAAAGCATGACCTGTTGTCAAGAGTTACAGGAACTGCAGCCCAGAATTATTTACAGAACCACAAGTTCCCTACTCCTGATCTAGATGCTTTCTCTCCCCCTAATCCCATTACCTGAAATCAGAGAAACAAAGCTTCTGAGGAAAGTTCCACCGGACATTTCCATCAGTAATGCAACCTGAGACAGATGAAATCTTCTTCTCATTATAAGCCAAGATGTAGAGGGGCTGACTGCTCCTAAGAACAGGAGTCCCACTGATCCACTCTGGCTCATCATCACTAATCTAAACTGAGAAGAGTTGCTGCCATTTTGATTTTGGTGGTGTGGTTTGCATGTATGTGTAACCACATGTAAAATCAAATATGTATTCTGCTAGCAGGACTGTCTAAGAGCCAGCATAGTGTAGTGGTTTGAGTGTTGGGCTACAACTCTGGAGATCAGGATATGATCCCCCACTCAGCTATGGAAACCCACTGAGTGACCTTGGACACATCACATACTCTCAGACCCAGAAAACCCCATGATAGAAACAACTTGAAAGCACACAACAACAATAGCAGCAGAGCTGTATCAGTGTCAGTGTGCAAATTATGGTGCACAGGGGTACAAACAGACACACCCTTAACTCATTTCAGTTTTAGCTTTTTTTTTTTTAATTTAGCCTACGGGGCTGTATAATATGTGGTCCACTAGATATTGCTGGCCTGGAATACCTATAATCCATCATCATGGGTATGCTTGCTATGGATTGTGCAAGTCCAGAAACATTTGAAGAGCCATAAGCTCTTTGTTCCAGGTGTAGAAAGTGACCATCAGCTCAAGAAATTTCAAAAACACTGAAGTAATCATATGATCTTTGAGAGTACTGATGTCAAGCTCATCAAGCAAAATAACATAAAAAAATCCTAAAAATGTCACATTACGGGTTTCCCTTATATAGGACTTTCTCGTTCTGTTAATAAACACTACTTGACACATTAATGTATGTGATTATTTTTCCTGTGGATATGTTACTGTATGTGCACTATACAGAAAAGATATATGTAAAGAATACGTTAAGGCAGTCTTTGCATCATGATGAGTGTATCCAGTGTTAATTCCATGCCAAGGCATTAAGTGGTTGTATGTTCCTTAGAAGTGCTCTAGAGTTTTTTCAGAGTATCGTACAGTTAGCAAAACTTGGATTTTTCAGAGAAAATTGATACTAACATTCTTTTTGTTTCAGTTGAAAGACAGTTAAGTTTATGTTAAAAACTGCTGATCATTTTACAGATCATTATCATTGACATGTAAGTGGAATTACAAGCTTTTATAGGTCAAGCCATAGTTCAGGGTGGGCAAATTGTGACTCTCCAGATGTTTTTGGACTATAGCTCCCATCACCATTGGTTATACTGGCTATGATTTATGGGAATTGTGACCCTGTGGATGTTACTTAACTACAAGTTTTCAACCCCTGGAACAGCCCATGATAGGAGTGTATAGGTAGCTCAAAATATAGGCAAGAGAATTTTTGACTTACAAATGCTGTCAATTTTAAGTTGACATAATCAGAAGCAACTACACTCTCTTGGATGAATCTACATATGATTTCCTGTGCTGCAGTAGCAAAGCAGGGAGTCCCTCTGATAACAGCACTATATTAGTGTTATCATTTCTTCCATATTGCGTGTTTGTTCAGAATGTAAGACATCAATATAATTCTCAGATGATATGGACTTGCAATGGAGGAGGATACAGTCTTGTATTACCTCCTGTGTCTGAGCTACTATGCCTCCCAGAATTACTTGCTGGGAACATGAGCAGGAAGGTGCTATTGCACTCATGTCCTTCTTGTGGACCAAACATTGGCATCTGATTTTCCACTATGGAAAATAAATGTTGGATTAATATGAAGTAACAGGTTTTGTCTTTAGTTTTTATAACAATATCCTCCATGGTAGTTTATTTGAACATACATACAAAAATATGGATGTCTCAAAATTTGAAGACCTTTTCATACACTACTTGCATGTAGGTTGTTCATGTGGTAATGCAGGAGCAGGGCTGTACTGCTCGCATTGGTGGCACTGTGACATTCCGGACCCAGTTCTACTTCTGACATCCTGCAATCATCTATGTGATTACTAAGCAGCTGTTCATCAATAGGGACCCTGCACCATCCACTTTAAATTAAGGCTTTGCTATGGTACTCATTCCTGTTTGAACTGCTACATCACTTTTAGCAACCAAACGGCCTATGTCATTCACTTCCATGTATTTCTGTTTCTTCCTGCAGGAAGAGAGAACTGTGTATTGCAATGGGAAGAGTCTGAGCTTCATCTTAGAAGATTTGCCTGCTGGAACAGAGGAACTCTTCCTGGATGCCAATCATATACAGATGCTAAGGAATGAATCTTTAGTACGGTATGAAGCCCTGCAAAGTCTCAGCCTATGTTACAATGGGCTTGAGATAATTGAACCAGGGGCCTTCCTTGGGACTAAGAGTCTTCGTCATCTATCTGTGGCCAACAATGCCCTTGCTATGAACTATTCTGTGACAGCAGCTGCTCTGAGGACTTTGCCTGCTCTCAGAAAGCTGGATCTCTCTGGAAACCAGCTCACTGAGGTTATGATGGGTACCTTGATCCAGCACTTGTCCTCGCTAGAATCCTTGTCTCTATCAAGGAATGCCATCATGAGGCTGGATGACTCTCACTTCAAGAACCTGCCTAACTTGTGGCACCTGGATTTACAGCAAAACTACATTTTTGAGATTGAGGCTGGTGCCTTTGAAGGTGTGCAAGGGCTAAGGCAGCTTAATCTGGCCTATAATTATATCCCTTGCATTGTGGAGTTTGACTTAACCCAACTCCAGATTCTAAATGCCAGCAACAACCATATTGAGTGGTTCTTTGCAGCAGAGAATGATCATGTCTTTGAACTAGAAACACTAGATCTTTCCCACAACCAGCTCCTTTTCTTCCCACTCTTGCCTAGGCTAAATAAGCTTCAAACTCTGCTGCTAACACATAACAAAATGAACTTCTATGGAAATCTTTATAATCATTCCGAGAGCTCAGTACAGCTTCTGTTTCTGGATGGCAATATCACCAACATCACCACCCATGAACTCTGGGAAGAAAAGACCCATAGCAACCTCTCTTCTCTGACATTTCTAGACATGAGCTGGAACCAATTTGGATATGTTCCAGATGGTTTTTTTGAAGGGATGGCTTTCCTTGAGCACCTGAACCTCAGTCACAACTGCTTAAAGACACTGGACATGCGGCACAAGGAATTGCTGAAAAATCTTATTGACTTGGATCTTAGCTATAACCAGCTTTCAGATCTACAGATGAATTTGTGTGCTGGAGGCAGCTTAACCTACCTTAGGAGCCTTAATCTACACAGCAATCGACTGCATGGATTGCCTGCTAAAATCTTTACCCACACAACAAATATCACTACAGTTGACCTCAGTGAGAACCCAATAGAGATCTGTGGCTCATGTGACATTGGAAGTCCTAACTGTGTAAATATTAGTAATGTTGGCTCTTTGAGAAATCTTTTCTTGGCTGGGTGTGAATTAAAGGAACTTGTCAGTCATACCTTTAAGGGGACTTCCCTAGTACACTTAGACTTATCTAACAATCCCAAGGTGCTACTCAGTGGCTTGGAAGCTCTGGAAGATATTGCAAAATCCCTGCAGGTGCTCTCTCTCCGGAACACTGGCCTTTTTGCTTCGAGTACAAATATAGATTTTTCTGCTTTTCAGAATTTGGTCGATTTGGATCTGTCTGAAAACTCTCTGTCCAGATTCCCTGAATCTTTATCAGGTCTAAGACTGCACACTCTGGACCTTAGGAGAAATCGGCTCCGCTTTCTACCTCAGCATGCCATACAAAAGCAACTTGGGAAGAGTTTGCATGTGATCTACCTCAGCCAGAATCTCTATGACTGCTGCAAACTGGGGTGGTGGGATACTCTCCACAGCCTTGGACATATACATATTGCAGACATGAGTCAAGTCACTTGTAACTATTCCTCCAGGTTCTTAAGTGCAGCAAATCTACCTGAATCTGTCCTCCTAAACTGCAAATGGCTAACAGCAGATATGAACCTGGTGTATCTGGTGCTCACTCTTCCTACTTGCTTGGCCCTACTGGTTGCCTCTGGCATCATTTTTCTTACTTTCAGACAAAGATTTCTTCAACTGGTAAAGGGCAAGTATAGAGCATCTAACTCATATTGATTTTGGTGTGGTGAGAAGTAGTATTGAGCTTCAGGAACACGCTTGGGCAGGATGTGAAAATTAGAATAACCTGTTGGGTGTGGTAGCTAACAGATCTGGTTCCAACATGTCACAGTATGTGGCAATAAGAAGCTGTCCAACCAGCATAGAGAATTCCCTTCATGCAGTTGGAAGGGATGGTATTTAATGCAAGTTCAGTGCAGAAGAAATCTAGGCAGTAATAAGATGATTCACAATTGGAACAAAAGTAATTTCCAGGCAAGAAAGACAAGAGTGAAAGACTTATTCTGAGAATTAACTGTGATGTTTGTATACTTGGAATTCATGTTTGAATACATGGAGTTCTTAAGCAAGAAACACCCTTTTCTTGGAGGAACATTTCCTTTCCCCATGTACAATATTGTTCACACACTAAATGGAAACATTAATGGAGCAAGTGGAAAGTTGGAGAAGATGCAAGGGGTGGCTTCTCTGTTTTCCTGCGTTGCACACTTTTTCAGTTGCTCATATTTGAAGGGTAACACCATACTATTAGTTATGGCATGGCTTCACAGCTTGGGAAGACGAAGGAACAGTCATCGTATACTTTGTGCATTTAAAATTTGGAATAATGTCATATGGAGAAACTAAGACACATACAGACTAGACCAGGGTGGGGGAAAGTGTATGAGCTGCTTATTGACTGGCAATCATCTGTTGCAAAATTAACTTGAAATATTCGTGCTGGGTCAAATAAGAAGGTGGAAACAGGAGCATCAAACAACATTTTCAGGACTGGACAGAAAGGAGCAGATGGAGATGGGAGCGAAATCTGGGTTTTATTCTTGCCCAGCCATGTTGCACTCAACTACTTTCAACAAATGTTGTCTTTAAAATTAACACAGTTAGTTTGACATAAACATTTGTAGGCTACAGCCCATTTCCTTTCCTTCCCCTTTTATGCTAAAATATACTCACTTGTCTAACAGACTAGCTTCTTTGACAATGGCTCTTAAGGAGTTTTCCAAGACTGGATCTAATGCTAGAAGCAAGCCAGGCAGTAGCCTTCTTCAGTTGCATTCCTTGGGATTAGATAAAAACATGAGAAGGGGAGCATGTTAGCCCTATATGCTCTGTCTTTGCTTTACTCATGTGAAAACAGAGGATTCTGAAGTACGGAGCCCTCTATGTATGTGGAAGCTTCTCATGTGATTCTGAACCTTGAATTTCCAGGGATCTGACTTGCATGGAGGACCTTCACGGTGGCAGTGGAGAAGTCAGGGCTAGCACATTCCCTTCCTTGTGTATTACTTAACCTCAGAGAGACTGATTGAATAAGGCTAGTGTCTTGTACCTGCAGACTGTGGCACATTAAGGTAGTGGCAGGGTTGGGTGGTTCTACTCCCCTTTCATGTCTGCTCCTTTCAGTTTAAATTGGAACTAAATGTTGGATTGCAACTTTGATCTTCTCTCCACGTTAGCTATGCTGGCCAAGGCTGATGGGAGTTGCAGTATAACACCATCTCAAGGTATATGCATTTCCTACATTTTGTTTAAACTTTAAAGAGTACACCCACTGCACCCTCCACTTTTATCTGTGAGTAATAATTGCCGTATATATCTAGTGTGGCCTTCAGAGCATTCAGGCATCTTAGGCCATTTCCACACTACACTGTTAACAGTGCTGTTATTCCACTTTCAACATCCTGTGGAATTCTGGGCTTTGTAGTTTACTGAGGTCAAAGAACTCTCTGGCTGAGCATTCTAGATGCCTCTATCTAAATGCAAACCCCAGGATTCCATAGGATGTTAACAACGTAGTGTGGAAGTGGCCTTAGTGGCTATAACACAGCCAGTAATCATGTGCAGCAATTAACAAAGGTGTTCACAATATCCAAAGGCTCTTCAGGATCCCTGTTCCCTTTTAAAGCACATTTCTAAGACTATAAACATTGCTGTGAAAATGGGAAGTACAATTTGTAGTCTGTTAAGAAATCAAGAGATATGATTGAAGGCTTTTGCAGGCAGCATATCTGCCAGTTTGGTTTCTCAGCCTTACTAACCCTCTATTACTGTCTGACACTCCACGTATGAATAGTCCTCTTCCACTGAATGGTTAGTTCTGGAGGGAGTCCATAGGATAAAATATCCCTTTCTTATTATCAGGTCTTAATTAATTGTTGAACTTACCACTTAAAAAGATGTAAAAGAATCCAGGAGCATTTTTGAGACTCAGAAAAAGACATTTCTAACATATGCTTCTGTCTGCTTCATCTTCTGCCATATAGTTAGCCTCAAAGATACTGCTGGATTCATTTATGACTTTTTGTCATAAAACAGCCTAACACATTTATCTCACTGAATACTGTTATTTCTTAACAGAAACACAGCCAGATATGAGGTGGCAGCTTTCAGTTTTTGTCCTTTAAGAATGAGTTGCAGACTGGTATTTTTTTTGTTTGTATCCTAATGATAAATCTAGGAATTGTTCTGTAGAATACTCCATGTTATATGATGTAGCAGTGTAAACTGGCATTTAGCTGCTCTAATAAAAAGGAAAAGGAAAAGGAGTTTGCTTCAAAAAGAAAATGTCCTGACATCATGGACACACTATTTGAATGAGGGAAAAAGCTGAACCTAGAACATGTAAGAAGAATGGAGGCGAGACTCAAACATGGAAAAAGTTTTATTCATGTAAATAAGGTTCATGAAAAGCAATGTTTGTCAAGGGCAAAGGAATGTAACACTTTGTCTAGCAGGCTAATTTCTTTGGACCTTTTGCCAGAAACGTCTTAATCTGTTAATGAGTGTTTGGTTGATCTTTGGTTGGTTGATGTCTGTTCTTTTTTCTCACCTGATAGTATTTTTCAACTTTTTTCTAAATCATCTCTCTGGGATTTTAATATGGAGCATAAACATTTTTTATTTCTTTAATTTTACTACTTTTGCTGTCAAAAATGTGTTTGTTACATAGCATAGTGGACAACTTATATTAAATGAATGGGGTAAATCTAGCAAACTGAGGGTCTTTCCACACTACACTGTTATAGAGCTATTATTCCGCTTTCAACATCCTGTGGAATTCTAGGGTTCATAGTTTACTGAAGCCAAAGGGCTCACTGGCTGAGAATTCTAAATGCCCCTCCCTAAACTGCAAAGCCCAGGATTCCATAGGATGTTGAAAGTGGAATAATAGCACTATAACAGTGTAGTGCAGAAGGGCCCTGTGTCACAATTGTAACACAGCTACAAAATGAGTCAAAGATCTGTTCATTTGGTAAGAATATATATAGTGAGATAGTCCCATTAACTAATATCAATTATTATTTATAAATTATCAGCCAGAATCTCACATCAGTTTATTACAGTGGCCTACTACAGCTGGCTGTTTATAATGGCCTGAATTTTGGTATCTAGGGAGAGACAAATGAAAATACAGTTTGCAAAGGGGCTGAAAAGTATGGGGAACTGTGTGAAAGAATGGATCTTTCTCTATCAGACCAATTAATTGGCAACAACTACCAACCTAGACCTTCTTTCTGGAGATGCTAGTTCTCCTGCTCAGAACCTTATGGCAGCTGCTATATCAGGATAAGTGTTGTGGATAAGTATACAAGTATTCCTACTGCTTTTATTTGGCAAAGGCTCATTTCCTCCATTATCTTTAAGAAAGTCTGTCACCGTAGACATTGCTACAGCATCAGCATCCAGGAATACTAGAATTTCTGAACATTCTGCAATCTTCTGTTTTAACTTAGGAGAAAGGAACCATCTCCTTCCCTTTCAATCTGTATGTCAAGATACACAATATGTACCCTCCCCTGATATTTCCAGTTCAACCTCTTTGCTCAGGTAATTTTCAATTTCTATGTAACTTGGCTTCTGAAGGCATTAATTTAAGAGTAGGAATGTCTTAGATCAATGACTATATTTGAATTTTCCCACTAAGCTTATTGCCTGAGGCAAAACATTTCACTGAGGTGAGTGCTAAAGGGCAGGAGCAGTGCTTTTGTGTCATAGGAAACTGCCATTACCCTAGCAAATAGAAAGTAGCTGTGTCATTCATAAGTAAAAACAAAAATCAGAGTTGGGTTATACCTTTATTAGAACCATGAAAAAGTTACAAAAATGATGCATAAGTGGCTGAGTTCCCCAGAAGTCTTAATCAGGTAAGAATACACAAGAATTTCTCTGTCCTGTACCGTTTGTACCATATTGCCTGATAAACAGTTCTGGATAATTTGACAACTTATGCTACGCAGCTGCCGGTAATAACCTACAAAGTATCTAGTTTTGGTATATGTGGATCAGTGCTGAGTATCTGAGGCCTCTCTGTGGTAGAGGTTTACAGGAAGGAAAACCGCAGGTTGAGCAAACCTCAGCCCATGTTGATGCATGCACACATTGTGGTCATCTTTTCATTTTGAAAGAAAGCGGCAGGTTTCCAGTTGCCAACAAATAATACACAGTGCAAATGAAGGAGAGTGGGACAATTTTTGATGCCTCATTTGGCCTTATATTAAATAGGTGCTACAATATCCTTAAAAGTGATGTTCACAGCAGGAAAAAGGAAAATACCTGTTTGCTTCATGTATTTGAAGATGAAGGTAGCCATGAAAAGTCACGCACAGTTACACTGTACAATGGCCCTGCTACAGAAATGTTTCTAAGACTTACTCATTTTGCGTGTAGGGCATGCAGCGAACAAACTAATAGCATTATCTGTGAGGGTTGCAGTATTTAATTCATGAACTAGTTAGGTGAACCAGACTTTTATCAAACTTAAAAACTGCCTAAAAGGGAAATAGAATGTAACCTTTGGCATCTGTATTCCCGTTTTTATCATCATAGTCTTCAAAATGGTTTATGGTGCCACATTTCCTGCCTCCAAAATAGATGGAATAGTACAACATGCCATTTTTCAGCATGTGCTTAACAGTTTAATGTGACATTACTAGGAGAAGCCATAAATGGCTGTGCCTCCTTTTCCTTATTAGGCAGAAGAGTTTGCTTCCTCTACTACGTATAGGAGCAGTAAAGACTAACTGGTTCTCCTTTTACTAGGGGAAAAGCAACTTCAGTTCAGGATGTGGTTAAAGAACACGGGCATGTGGAATTGCCCAACAGCAAATCTGTAGGGGGTTAGGGAGAAAAACGAATGAACTTTACCTTCTATCTGATCAAATTATGCCAGTTGGGAAACCACATCAGTTACAATGAGAAACTGTGAAAGAAACTCTGAGAAGGCAGTGGCTGAAGCAGGTGGAGCCAAGTGCTTTGTAGGCATCTTTCTGCAGCACAAGTGCTCTCCACTTGTGGTTCATTGTGTTGATTACAGAGACTGATTTGTACGGGACTCGTGGATGGAATGTTCCTGGTTTTTGGCAGGGAGATAGGCTGGTTAGCCTCTTGGTCTCTTGTATTAATCAGGTCACACACAGGAGTGGCAATGTGCATTTGCAAATTATAATGAAGCAAACAATGCTGATTCCAGAGAACTTAACCACCATGCTTTATCAGTGGAGAGGTACCTCACAAATTCAGCTGCCGGTCAAGAACTGAGAAATGAAATACTACAAATAGCATATATATGTATATACTATATGCATGTGTGAATCACCACTGTGGTAAATGGTTTTGCTACTTAGTTTCATATCTAGATTTCTTCATTCTTGCCTCCTTATGTTGCATTTTGTGCTAGCTGGTAATTTTGAAGACAGTTTAGATTTTGCTGTTTTTGCCAGGAGTTAGTAGTTAATTGATTTGGCATAGCAGTTGGAAAAGCAGACTGTAGCAGAAAAGAAAATGGAATTTCCCTCAAGAGGGCTTCACCTGACATAGACAAACAGACAAACTTTGACTTTTATATATTACATAAGTACAGCTGATGATAGACAACAGGGAAGCAATAGTAAGACTGGACCCCCCCCCCCAAAAAAACAACAAACAACAAACTAATTCTATCCAGACTATTCCTAGCTGGTGCAAATTTCCCCTTATTGTTTTTATGTGGAGCCTGGGCTGGTGTGCAAATCCCCAAAGCTAGGTTGATGAAAGATGGTCTCACAAGGGTTATATAGTGCAGAAGCAAAGAAAGAAAATCAAAGCATGAAACCACTGCCCATCTCTCCTCTATCAGCTATGAGAAATGTGCAAACAGGCAACACAGGAGAATTCACTCCCCCAGTCCCTTCCTAGCCTTCATATCTTTTTCTATCCTCAAATTGCCAAGCTAATGCAAAAAGTATCAAATAAGGTCAGTAATACAGATTAACTCTTTTGTGCCACTGGACGGTTCTTAACATTTGGCCATGGTGCTAACAAGGACTGCAAAGGCCATCTGGTCACAGGGGCTCAACTTGCTACAGACCACAAGTCTGGCTTGTTGGTGAGTTGCGCTTCCTAGCTGGCACTAGTTTGTAGTGGAACTGAGAATGGAGACTTCCTACCACAGGAGTGGAACGGGGAAGGTAGCTTGGATCCTTCTATGTAGGTATGATCTGTTTTGTGCTATATCATCTAACAGCCTTAAAATTCCTTCATATTTAGTCCCATGTTTGTCACAGACCTCTAGAGTTTCAACAAGCAGTCACATTTGAATATAGGTGTTTTAGCCCTATTTTGTGTAAAAATGAGATTCAACCAGGTTAATGTCACCCTCTACATTTGCATTTGGCTAACCTCAGAGAGATGCCTCCGTGTGCATATATCTCAAAAGTTCTTTATATTCTCTTCCAAGGGCTTTTGCTTTGTGCCTCTCCTTAGTGCTGCAGTCATGGGATTTTTATTGTTTTATGGGGTATGTATTTCTAGGATATTTTGAAAGAGCACTGGTGAACTGGAGGGGCATGGAACATACAATTTTATTGCCCATGGAGAACAGTTAATAATACATGGTACATTACAAAATCCATATTTGTTGTTAATTGCCAACAGATTGGTTTTGACTTAGGGTATCCTTATGAATGAGACACCTCCTGATAAGAACAGCCCTGCTCAGCTCTTGCAAAGTCAAGACCACGACTTCCTTGATGTCTGCCTGTAATATGGGCTTCCTCTTTTCCTACTGCTGTCCGCTTTGCCAAGCATTATTATCTTTTCTAATGAGTTGTGTCATCTTATGAGATATGCAAAAAGTAGAATAGTCTCAATTTAGTCATTTTGGCTTCTAGGGAGGGTTCAGGTTTGATTTGCTGCTGATGGACCTATTCGCAGTCCTCCTCCCACACTTGTGGGTTTTACCTTTGTGAATTTGATTATTCAAAAGATACCAGCTTGCCTTTCCCCCCTTTTCCCCCCTCCTATTCCCCTGCCTTTTGCCTAGGCATGTATGCCTTCCTTCCATGCACCTGGGCAAAAGGTAAGCAAATGGGAGGGGGAAGCCCTGTGCTCTGAGAAGGTGTGTGCACGACTTCTTCAGGTGTGTGGCTGCCTCCTTTCAATCACTTGCCTTTTGCCCGAGTGCGTGGAAAGAAGGCAGCACACACAGGCAAAATGCAAGTGAATGAGGGGGTGCGGAAACCAATAAAGAAGAATCAACAGCATTTATCCACTTCTCATGTTTGTTAAGACAACCAAAGACTGTACATTGCACAAGGAGGGCTTTATATCTCCTTCCTAATCTGCTCTGCATGCAGTTATAGTTTTGATGATTAAGGTAAGATTTCTGTAAAGCACCAAAATTTGCCAAACCTGGCATACATTCTGCAGCCTTTACAACACTGCCCTCTGCAGACTAAATGTTAGATATGTTTTTCACTTATATTTTCAACATCTATATAATATTCCTGGTGGGATAATTTGGATGGACATGCTTAATGATATATTGATAAAAGCAGTAGCTGCATGTCTCTTCTTAGCCCACTTCTTTAACTACATGCCAAGATACTTTCAGTGGCAAAGGAGAGCTGTCTCTTTGCCTTCAAGAGACAGAACTGGGCTAAGAACTCTGTTTCCCTGTGTAGGGTGCTACAGTGCTAATTAGGCTCTCTACCTATGATAGAGACTTCCGAGTTCTGCAGAAAATTATTGGAGGGCAGGAACTGCCCCCTTTCTCAAGATTTTTATGCATCTGTGCTTCTCTTGTGTCGTAATGGAACAGAACAGTATAGATCAGTCAAATTGGGACTGCATATTGAAAAAAATGTGTTTGTGGAACAGAAGGAAGCTTGCTTTTGTCAACACAGAGAACTACTAGGAAGAATAACTATAGTGAAATTCTCGCCATGTTCTGTGAGCAACTAGCCTCTAGTATAGTATCGTCATGTTCCTCTTATCTTTTGGGGAACATGAGTCCTTTGGGTTTATAAGGGCTGTTCCTGGAATACCAAGGAGATCTCAATAGAATATGGAAATGGAATGAAGGTTCCCACTCTCCTCATGTAATGTCTCCCAACTCTTTTTCTTGTGGTGAAAAGGAAATACTCCTTCACCGCTGAAAGGACTATAAGGAAAAGAAAAAACTAGTTTCAAAGAAAGAATTCATTTCTATTGGAATTATCCTTGGTTCTTCACAAATCTGTATTATTTAGGAGGTGTGTATATACTTTGGAATCTGAGGCAATTGGTTGATTCTGTCATTTCCTCCTGTGATGAACAATACACTTAGCGGTACATGTCAGCCTTCAAGAGTGGAAAAAAAATGTGATTGTATCTTTCCACAATCTTAATTGTTTTTCTTGATAAAATCTTTCTAGATTGGAGGTATGATACATGGATACGTTTCTTTTTTTAAGTCTGCAGGGGTATTGCTCCCACCTTCTACAGTTGTTTCCAACTATGTTCTCATTAGAATGTTGTCTCCTCCCTTGTCAAAAAAGCAATGATGTAAAAACGGATCAGGTGAAATTCAATAATGTTCCCTGACAGATGAAACTGTTTCCATCACTATACCCTCAAAATCTGTTCCAGAGGCTTGAGAGAGCCTCAGACTAATTTTGAGGGGTTCAAAGGCTGCAGCGAAGAAAAGAAAGTACCATTGCACAAGTGGACCTCTGTTTGAGACATTGGGTTTTGATCATGATATACTAAAACTAATATGAATTTTTTTTAAAAAAAAGAAGAAGCAAATAAAAGGCAAGAGATTCAGCTAATGAACTCTGCTGTCCTAGCTAACTTATCAAGCAACAGGGTAAATAATAATTAAGACATAAATCAGTTGCACGATTATGCTGCACTCCAACATCTCCTCAGCACTGAATAAAGATGTAAAGTAAAAATTCCATATGTGGAAATATACTGCACCAGCATTACACAACACCCCTGAAGAACAGCAACATTCACAATACACATCAATGACTGGGTGCCATTGTCCAATGTACAGCACATAACCACAACACACATAACTGAATGTGCAACTCAGCTTCTGCCTGTCAGCAGAATACGCTTGTTGCATTATCGCAAATAATTTGTGTAGCATGACTTACATGTCACTAACAGAATGCCATTTTTAGTTTGTTAGGGATTTTTAAACCTTGATACTGACACCCACTGAAATCTTGTTGAGATGGCCTCATTCTTTATTTAGAGCAGGATGTGTTAAAATAAAGAACTAGCCCACAGCTGGTAGATCATGAATGGGTCTAGTTATTGTTAAAAATCAGGTTATCAACATTTTTACATATTAAAAAGAAAAGAAAAGCATAAGCTTTGATCTAATTTGATAGGATAAAATACAGCAGTGACTTGCAAGATCATTCAAGTTTTTGTTGCTAAAATACAAGGGGCCATTTTTTTCACAAGTTGGCCAGTCACTCTCAGGGTGACTAGACACCATAAACCCAAAGCATGGCTCTGAATCAAAATTCCTCATCTGAGTCTGTGTCCCACTCACAAGCTTCAAGCTCCTCATCCTGTGGGAATGCCACCTCAACATCATAGACAAAATCAGGGTCATCTTTCTTTTTCCTGTTCTTTTCAAACAACTCATCCATGATTTTTTTCCTCTTGGCTAGCTCCTTGTCATCCAGTTTGTTCAGGTCTTCTTCTGGATCAACTGTTTCTTCTTGCTTAATTTGCTCCAAACTCTGAGTCAAACTTTGTCCCCCCAGGTGGCATCTCAGTAAACGGTGTAACTTTTGTAGCTGTTCCAGTGAAACTCCTTCCAAATAGGCCTTGTGTCGAGGGTTATTCTTTAGCTGTTCTGCTGCCCTGCTGCAGTCTGCATCAAAGGAGAAAAATCAATCAACCAATCAATCAATCAATCAATCAGATAACAAAAACAAGTAAATACCAAAACACCTTTTGGAAATTATATGTTTAAATTTGTTTCCCAAAGCAAATCTGGAAGTGTAGGATGTTACTGAGTATTATTTCATTTCTTTGTTGTTGTGTGCCCTCAAGTCATGTCCAACTTATGGTGACCCTAAAGTAACCTGTCATGGAGTTTTCTTGGCAAGATTTGTTCAGAGGGGGTTGGCTTGCCTTTGCTTTCCTCTGAGGCTGAGAGAGTATGATTTGCCCAAGGACACCCAGTGGGTTTCCATGTCTGAGCAGGAATTCAGAGTCTGGCCTTAAGAGTTGTAGTCCGGTGCTTGAACTACTACATCACACTGGCTCCATTTAATTTCTTACTATCTGTATATTGAGAGGAGACCAAAACATTGCTACGGAAGTATATCTATGATGTGCAAACTGATCTGAGATGAATTCTGAGACAATTTCCTCATATACTACAAATATGTAACATATTAATATCCTAGGTTAAGTTTTCAAAGTACAGTCAGCTTTTGCTAGGGCTAGGACCACAGGACCCCTGCAAAAGTAGAAAAATGATACCTATCAAAATGTTTTGTGTCTCTGTAGGAAGGTGGCCAAGGTATGGTGAGGAAAACAGGCACCCAGAGTCCAAACCAGGTCAGGGAAAGGACAGGGAAAGGGGTTGGGTCAGCATGGTGGCCCTATACCTCTTCCCTCTCGCCCATCTGCTTCCTTGGGTGTGAGGGAGCATCAGGAGAGGGTTTGTGGTGCTCAGAAACTGGGCTGCAAGCCATCTTTAGCTGGACAGGCAGTGGCTGGTGGAGGAGGAAGAGGACCAGAGGTGGGTTTTCTGAAGGCACAACCTGCTCAGAGCTCCCAAGAGGGAAAGCTCCCCAAGAAAAGCAGTGCCTGAGATGTGGGGGGAGGTGTTAGGGAAACTTGCAAATAATCAGATCCGTGAAAGTTAAACCCACAAATGTGGAGGGCTGAACTATATACTTAGCTGTGAGTGTACACTTGATGGAAGGCATTAGTATTTACAAACAAGGGCTGTACAGAATTTGGAGAACTTGTTTGGTATTTAAAATCCTTAAACCAATATAGCCATTCCCCAAGTTGGCTGAGGGATTCTGAGAGCTCTGGTCCAAAAACATAATGCTTCTACTCTCTAAAATAGAATTCCAATGTGGCCATCTGTTCCTTTCTAAACTATCCTAATTCACATGTATTTTGTTCTTTACTAAATCTACATGCTGAAATTGGGCCATAGTTATTCCCCTTCTAGGCTTATAACCATTTCATTGGTGCTAACGCATTTGCCATTTGAACTTCTCAGAGGTGGTCCTGCCATAGGTTGAGTGCTAATTTGGTATATATTTTGCCAAATTCAAGCTCCTGAAGCCTGAATATTATTGAAATAAGTGTCTCTGCTAAGAGGAAAAAGTCAAATATCTGTGTTGAACAAATCAGCTTACCAGCCAGTTCCAAGCAAATATAATTTAAAACAAAGTGGAAAGGAAAAAATGGTTTGAGATAGAAAATGTAAACAAATTACTGTTGTATAAGGGGAAAAAAAGCAGAAAAAACATACTGCATTGGTAGAAAAAAGTTAGTTACTAGTATCTGGTGGCTGATGCAATCACCTGTAAAATGCTGGTAAGAGAGCAGGAGCGAGAATCTCAAACATATAGCTCTCAAACAGGCTATATGTTTTACCTAGATAGGTACACACCTGTATACACACACACACACACACGTGAAACAGATGTTGCAGTGGATAGCAATGCCCATGGAACTGTATTATTCTCCATGGATGATTCTGTCTTTGACACACACAGAACATGTAAGATGTTCAATTCCTTACAAATGTAAGACTATATAGCTGCCTTATACTGATGTGTGCTAAGATGCAAATATGATGTAAGAGTTGTGATGCTTTATAAGCAGTGTTAATGATACATTATGTGCTTAGATGATTAAAAGTCTATGTTCTTCCCCAAGAGGAACAGGTATCCACCACTTTTCAACAACTTTTTTTTTATGTTCCACTCTTTTGAGCATTGTAAGTTATAGACATGTACCATGGTTTCAATGTGGGGTCCACTCTTTCATAAGTTCTTCTCTTGCCTTCTTCCTGTAGAGAACATGAGGGAATTGCGGAGGCTTGTTTGGGACTGTTTGTGCTTGGCAAACCTCTATAGTTCTCTCATGTTTCTTTCAGGAACAAGGTTAGAGGAGAACAACTGATGAAAGAATGGGTTCTGCTTTTCAACCATAGAATCATAGAATCATAGAATCATAGAAATGTAGAGTTGGAAGAGACCACACGGGCCATCCAGTCCAACCCCCTGCCATGCAGGAACACTCTCAAAGCACTCCCGACAGATGGCCATCCAGCCTCTGCTTAAAAACCTCCAAAGAAGGAGACTCTCACCACACCATTTCCACTTTCTGACAATGCTCTGGTAAAATAAACAGGAGATGCCTGTACATGTACAGTGAACTCTCTACTTTTATGGGGGTCAGTGGCAGAAGACCCCCCCGTCCCACCAAAAGCGGAAAAAATGTGAATAAAAATAAAAATCATGAACATTGTTATTATTATTTTTTACCTGACACTTCTCTAGGAATCACTAGGTCCCCCAGTGTGATTCTGTAGTCAACTTCTGGAAGAAGTGGGCCACAGAGTCATGCTGGAGGACACAGTAATGCCTAGAGAAGTGTTTTTTCTAGGAATCTCTAGGTCCTCCAGCATGACTTCATGGTATAATTGCAATGGAGGACCTAGAGGTTCCCACAGAGAACATATTTTGTCCATGGCAGGGCAAATACAGTAAGAATTTTTTGAAATAAATAAATTCAATAAATAAAATAACTAGTGAATGATCAAATCCACAAGTGCTAAACCTGCAAAAGTGGAGTGCCAATTGTATAACTATGTCAGTTTGCTTGCTAATTCTCTCGTATGAAAAATCTCAAGATTTCAATATTTGAGTACTAAAGTGGAGTGTTGATGATAAATCTGCTTGTTCGGACTGTATTTTGACGAAATTCGTGAATGGGGAGTCCAGACAACCAGATGATGATGAGAAGAACCTTCAAATAGATGCAATCAACTGACAAATGACAAAGAACCCACAGTCCCTCAGTCTTGAAGAGACAGAGGTGAGGAACCATGCCTGTTCCAGTCAACTTCTTTCCCTCCAAAATGCCTGTCCAGAAAGACAGTTTCACAGCTGACAAATGCAATGATGGAATGGTGCAGTTGTTCCAAGTCTGTCTGACAGCACAAAAGATACAACAATCAGATAGGAGAAAAAAATCTTGCATGAATCAGATTAAAAAAAACCCCTATGCACTGTTCTTCCAGGAGTGGGGAATACAGATTGCACTATAGAGAACCCACCCACCATGGCACTACCTTTCTGTGATGCTGAGATAGTATCCTCCTGTGAGACAAGAAGCTATGTTGATGGAGGTAGTGCCGCTAGTAAGGTTTCCCATGTCAGGTTTTGTTAAGGAGCCAGACTAAATGTGCCAAACAGGTACTGGACAACAGCAGCAGCCGTGGGCGACACTGGCAGAGGATCTCTCAGAGCGAACAGCAGTGGCACCATAGCCAACACTATGGACTGGATGCCTTATTCTCAGCTATGATTAGCGACTATTTTTCAGTGTAGACTTGGATGGCTTTAAGAATAAACTGGAGTAAATTATGGAAGCTAAGTTTATCAGTGGCTTGTAGTCAGGATGGGTATATTTTCCTCCCCTATCTACAGAATGCCTCTGTACATCAGTTGCTGGGGAGCATGAACAGAAGTCTGCCATTGCTTTCATGTCCTGCTTGCGGGCTTCCCATAGTATCTGGTTGGTTGAGGTGGGAGAGAATGCTGGTCTAGGCGGGTTTTTGGTCTGATCCAGCATAGCTCTTGCATTCTGAACTGAGCAGGCCATCATTCATGAAGTTTATTTATTAGTGGTGTCTCTGTTTGCCTCTTTTGAACATAAGAAGAGCTGTTCTGGATCTGACCAAAGACCTGTCCTGTCCTGCATTGTGTTTCCCACAACAGTTAACCAAACGTGTCTGGGAAACCAACAAACAGGACATACGGGAACGTCCAGGAAACCCTCTCCCATTCCAGCAACTGGTATTCAATGGCATCAGTTCTCTGTTGCTAGGGAACATCTAGATTCTATAGACCAACAGTAGCAATTTAACAAAATAAGCATGCTGTACCTGAAAACTTGGAGAAATTCCGAACAGGCATGATGCGCTTACGCACATTACCCTTGAGCTGATCTTCATAGATTAAAATAATTGATGGAGGCTGTAACCGGACGCCACATTTCTTAGCAACAAAGGACATCTCAGCTCCTGCCCTAAGCTGAAAACATTCCCCTGATTTGTGGAACAATTGCTGAACTAGGGAAGAATTTGAACTTTATTTCAGAAAAAACACCTGAGACAAAGGAGGATTGTTTTTAAAAGAGCCACCAGGAGGGGCTTCACTCCGTATTACAGCCTTTCTGAAACTACAGGCCAACGAGAATAGCAACTGGAACCCGCAACGTCTGTATTAAAGAGTGGGATTTAGGATAGGGCTGCATCCAGCAACAGAAGCAAAGCTCCTAAGGATCAGCTGTGGGGTGAAAACGCTCGCACGGGAAGCAAAACAGAAGAGCGCCTCTCCTCCCCGATTTCCTTCCTCGGTCGGCGTGACGTTAAGCATCAGCTGATGGGGAAACGGGCCGCCTGAATGGGTAAGCCGGCAAGAGACGGGCAGGAAGGAACGTCTCTACGGCCAGCGAGCAAAGACGACGGAGGAAAGACGAGGGTCGGGACGAAGACCCGCGGCCGCGGAGTGGTTGCTGTAAGCCGAGCGCGCACTTCTCTTAAACCATCCCCGGGCGCTGGAGGCGCGCTCTTCGCCTGCCCCGGGATCCACTCCGCATTCCTACGCAGTTTGCACGAAACGAGTGTAAACAGGCATGCTGGGCTGTCCCCGCAAGCGCATAGCCGTGGCACGCGGGCAGTCTTTTTGGAATCGCTCTGCATTCGGGCCGCTTCCGCCACCAGGCAGTTATAGCGCGATGATTCCACTTTCCACCGCCTATGGAATCCTGGGCGCATATAAACCGTCCCCTCCCTAAACTGCAAACCCCGGGGTTCCATAGGAGGTGGAAAGTGGAATCATCGCGCTATAACAGCCTAGTGCGGAACTGGCCAAAGCCGCTGTCAGGAGGAGTTAATGTGGGCTTACATGGACTCACAGTATCTGTACAAAACAGTTTCCAAGGATATATTTAAGTGAGGTATTGAAGCCCGAATCCAAGCTCTGATGAGAGTGGTGGCTGAAAAATGGCAAAAACTGCGCCATTAGCTTCCCTCCTGACCCTGGCGCTTTCCTGATGTGTTCGATTTCCCCAGCTGAGGATGGCGGGTGGTGGTGGATAGTTTAACACAGTGCCATTCAAAGCTGTGATCCATGGGTCGACCCCGGTCCACGAGCCGCCAGAGACCTCGAGAGTTCTTAGGGGAACAACAATTGTAGCCAACGGCACAAATATGGTACCAGTACCTGGTGCACTCTTGCTCACCCCCTGCGTCAGACAGCTTAGGATATTTGAAGGACAGCTGGCGGGGGAAGGCGGTAGATTTGCGAGTATTTTCGAGGAGCTTTAAATCTCGTACTTTTACCCCCGGGGGAGAATCTGGATTTCCCTTTCCTGCATTTCTTTCATACGTGGGGATTATTGGCCGTAGGCCTGTTTATATGCGCATTCGGTGTTTTTCGGCCATTTCCGCACTAGACTGTTATTGCGCTATGACTCCACTTTCAACATCCTATGAAACCTTGCGGTTTGCAGTCCCGGGAGGGGTCCCTGAAACTGGAATAATAGCACTACAACAGTCTAGTGCGGAAATGGTGGAGGTGAGATTCAGGACCTCTAAGGGGAGATTTTTACAATCCGGGAATGCACGTACTTTAACAAACTGGTGGTTTAGCTCACATGAATGCCACTCTAAAAGGAGTCAATATCTGCTGTTTTACGGACAAACATCTTTACAAAGAACATTTCCGCATGACACTCTTATAGCGCGACGATTCCACTTTCAACCTCCTATGGAATCCTGGGGTTTGCAGTTCCGGGAGGGGCCGGCAGGCCCCTCCCGGAACTGCAAACCCCAGGATTCCATAGGAGGTTGAAAGTGGAATCGTCGCGCTATAAGAGTGTCATGCAGAAATGGCCAAAGTGTTTCTGTTAACGCGCCTCTTTGTCCGCTCTTCCCCGCCCCCGCAGCATCCTCTCTAAGCCCCCTTCCCTACAGTTCCTCCCAGGAACTGCCTCTAAACTACAGCGCTGACCACACGCCCCCCACGCCTTCCCGGCCCTCTTCGGCCTCCTCTCCTCCCATCACCATAACAACAGCTAGGCGCGGCCCCCTCCTCAGGTCCCTCGTTATTGCGGTCTAGGAAGATGCCTGTCACGAGGGAAAACGCTAGGAAGCGTTAGGACACTTGCTTTGCTTTTTTTCCTCTGGGCTCATTTTTATTCGTGACTCCTTCGTCTCGTCAGTTAGGCGAAGGCAGACACGTTGGCTGGGCAGGAGGTTCTTACAGTGGCGAGATTTTCTAGAGAGGCGCATGAGGTGACGCCTCTTTGTGAGGACCTAAGGCGGGAACGGAAGAGGAGACGTAGTGCGTGAGGTAAAAGGGGGCAGAGGATCGCCGCCTCGGATTAGTCGCGCTTGTCTGCCGGGGGGGGGGGGCGAACGAAATCCAAATCGCGCGTCCGTATCGCTCAGATGGGGGTGGAAGGAGGCGGAATGAACGCGGGTGAGCGGCCCGGGGAAGAGCATGAGGGGAGGCTGTTGAGGGGATGGTGGGCATACGGAAGGTAGTTTCTGTAGCCCAGAGAAGAAGATTGCCCACGTTAATGCTGGGCACTGACTGCTCTCGGTCAGCCTTCTCCAGATATCTCCACACAGCACAATTAGAGCAGGTTCATTCCCTTTTTAACTGCCAGGACTTGATCCTACAGAATCCTGGGATTTGTAGACTGGTGAAGGACGCACAAATCTGTAGCGCATTCCCATGAACGTTTAAGTTCTCTGATACAATTCTAAGTACCTCGTTAAACTACACATCCTAGTATTTCATAGGATGGGGTCAGGCCTATAAAAAATGGTATCAGTGTGTTGCAATCATGTAATATGGATGCATCCCTTTTAGTTGCCCTTAAAGTCCGTGCTGTCACTAGCTTTCAGATTATTTCCCAACTTCCTGTAGAGATAAAGTATTCTCAGATAAAGGTGTTTGGTGGAAGTTTGCAATTCTGATGTCATATCTGCAATTATTTTGAGTTGAGATGTGAAATGTTTTTGATCAATAGTTTCCCGTCTGTTGACAGAACTGCCCTTAACAGGAGAAGTAGAAGGTGCTAATTTTGAACAATGTCCAGCTCATCCTCTCATATGGAAGAAACAACTGGTAATTTCAAGCATATTAGTCAAACCCTATTGCAAATTTCGGCAGTCCTTATCAAATGTGAGTCTTAGAAAGCCCCAAATAAATATGGCAGGCAAAACTGGAAGCGCTATTACGTAGATGCTGCATATATTTTTATGTACACATGGGAGAATACATAAATGAAAACATGATAATGTTTACATGCATGGACACAACTTATAACAACTGAATATTATCAGCATATAGATTTAGAAAAGAGAAAGAGAAACGCATAATAACACAAATAAAAGAAAATAAGAAGCTTTTAGTAAAACAAGATGATATAAAGAAAGCTTTTGAAAGGTATTATGCTAATTTATTCGCAGAGCCCGATTTTAATCAATGGAAAAATGAGAAGATAAAACAATATTTACAGGAGGAGGGAAAAATAACAATTACGGAACTACAAAGAGAAGAATTAAATAAGGAAATAACTAAAGAAGAAATTCTACAGTCTATTAAGAAACAAAAAACAGGAAAAATGCCCAGTCCAGGTGGTTTCTCATCGTTATATTATAAAGTATTTAGCGAGCAATTGATAGATCCACTACACGAGATAATAAATGGTATACATAAGGAGACACGGCCACCCTCATGGGGGCAAGCTAACATTACAGTAATTCCAAAGGAAGGGAAAGACCCTCAAGAAATAGGGAATTACAGACCTATTGCGCTTCTGAATGTGGATTATAAAATATTTACCACAACATTGGCAGAAAGGTTAAAAAAAGTGTTACAGGATATACCAGGAAGGGCTATAAAGAGTAATATAAGAACATTGTTAAATATAATAGAGTATTATCATAAACATAATGAAAAGAAAATGGCTCTTTGTTTTTTAGACGCAGAAAAAGCCTTTGATAGTTAATTGGAAATTTTTGGAAGAGACAATAAAAGTGATAAATTTAGGAGAAAAATTTTCAGAGTGGACAAAAACAATTTACACAGAACAAAAAGCCCAAATAATTATAAATCGAGAAAAGACCCGAGAAATAGAAATAAAAAGAGGAGTTAGACAAGGATGCCCACTGTCACTGCTTTTATTCATTTTAATATTGGAAATAGTTAATAATAAGATTAGAACCGAGAAGAGAATACAAGGAGTTAAAATTCGGAATCAAGAATATAAATTAAATGCGTACGCCGATGATTTAGTGATTATATTGGGAGATCCATCAAATAGTATAGAAGTTTTAATAGATATATTAAGGAAATTTGGAGTAGTATCTGGATATAAAATAAAATAAAGAAAAAACAAAAATAATCACTAAAAATATAAGAGAAGAAGAGGAAGAAGATCTGATTAGATTAACCGGATTTTCAATAGTTAAAAAAGTAAAGTATTTAGGTATCACAATTACGAATAATAATGTAGATTTATAGGAAAATAATTACAATAAAATATGGAAGGGAATAAAGGAAGATCTTAAAAAATGGGAAAAATTAGAATTGTCGCTATTAGGAAGGATTTCAGTAATTAAAATGAATATACTGCCCAAATTAAATTTTTTATTTCAAAACTTACCAATAATAAGCAATGAAAATTCATTTAAAGAATGGAACAGAGACATAATGAAATTTATATGGAAAGGAAGAAGACCTAGAATAAAAACAAAGGCTTTAGAAGATACAAAAGAAAGAAGAGGAATGGATCTGCCAAACCTAAAGTTATATTATTATGAGAATAACACAGATTGGATAATAGATTGGATAACATTAAGGAATAAGAGATTGTTATATCTTGACGGAGAAGAATTATATTTTGGGTGGCACGCGTATATTTGGTACGGGAAAGCGTCAATTGATAAAAATTTTAAAAATCATATTTTGAGAAGAGCCCTAATAGCAACATGGTTGAAATACAAAAGACATTTAAAAATTTTAAACATTTAAAGACATCTAAAAAAGGTATTTAAAAATACCGTTGTGGATCTCAGTACATGAGGCATTTTATAATAAGGAAAAACCAAGAACACAAACATGGATAACATACGAAGATATATTGAAAATACAAGGGGATGTAGTAACTTTTAAAACTAAAAACAAATTAAAAATAGAAGGTTGGGATACACACTGGTTACTAATTAGACAGCTTTGGGAGAGATAAAGATAATGAGGAAGAAGGGTTTGAAATTAAAGAAAATGAATTTGATAAAGTATTAAAACCTGGAACAGAACACAGGGTAGGCCAGATATATAAAATTTTACTCTCAAGGCAAAATGAACAAGAAGTAGTTAAAACAGCAATGGTGAAATGGGCACAAGATATAAAGTGTACAATAACAATGGAACAATGGGAAAACTCCTGGAAGACTATAGGGAAATTGATAACACCTGTTAGCTTAAAAGAAAATTATTATAAAATGTTATATAAATGGTATATAACACCAGTGCAAATAGCAAAAATGCAGAAAAATGTAAGTGACACATGCTGGAAATGTGAGGAAAGGGGCACATTTTACCATATATGGTGGAAATGTAAACAAGCGAGAAAATTTTGGGAAATGATACATAATAAAATACAAGAAACACTAAAAATAAGGTTTGCATTGGTACCTCAAATCTATTTGCTTAACATGATAGCTGAATTGGGTATAAATAAATCACAAAAGAAAATAATTTGATATATGATAATAGCAGCGAGGCTTTGCTACGCCCAGGTCTGGAAACAGAAAATAACACCAAGAGTAGAAGATTGGTTATTTAAACTGTATGATATGGTTGAAGCAGATATTGTGATAGAGTCTTTAAAGGATAATAAGAAAAAGAAAATATTGGAAGAATGGAAAAAGGTACTCCCGTTATGGGAAGCTTGTTGGGGCGAAAATGCAATACTTTTTATAAGTTGAAAAATATGAACTATATAAATGAATTATATATTAGAAGGTTTAATGAAGAGAATTTTGTGTTTTAGAAATATAGAAAATATTTAAATATTTGCATATAAGTAATACGGTCTAGGATATTAAAGAAGGAATAAAAGGTGTAATAAATTTGTAAAATAAAACTAGTTTAATGAAGGAAATTATAGATAAGGTAGCATGAATACCCTGAGTTTTAGAAGGGGGGAGGGAAAGAATGAAGGGAAGATTTTAGAATATATGTTTAGTAGGGTGGAAAAATGATAGGAATTGGGTGGTGGGATTTAAATATGTATGTATGTATGTATGGGTATTAGGAATTGTAAAAATTGTGAAGAGGAGTAATGTGGAGAGGGAATGTTTGGTCTGTCACATGGGTATTGTCTTGTATAAACGTCATATTGATACGATTGGTTTGCTATAATGTTATATGTATTTTATAATGTTATATGTTATATGTTAAATGTATTTAAAAATGTATTGTGCATATTAAAAATTTTAAAAAAAAAGAATATTATCAGCGTGAAGAGTGTAGCTTTCAGGTATAGTCACAATCATGAATAAGGAAGTCTGTGTGGGAAAGGTATGTTTGTTTTTTTGTTCCAAAGAAATAAAAAGCAGAAGTACACAGGTTTCCTTACATTTATGTCTGCTGTCTATGACATTTATGGTTCAATATATCCAGGATGCTGCTAGGCCATAAATTTAAAGTGCTTGCTTCTGGTATGTTAGAAAAACAAGAGCTCTGCTAGATCAAACCAAAGGCTTATTTAGCTCAGTATTCTGTTCAAACAGTGGTCAGCCACATGCCTATGGAAGTCTACAAATGAGGTATGTTACCTGTGAATAGCGGCATTTGCTCCTCCTCCATTATCTCACTTTGTGTTATCATCACTGTTCCATTTTCTCTTCTAAGTCACAACTATTTCTTCTTCCCACTCCAGCCAACCCACCACAGTGACTTGAGCTTTGGATATGAATGAAAATTTATGCATTTTAATAATGATAGGAACTATAATCTGTATAATCAGACTAGATGTTAAATTCACAAATTTACTGGGGTGGTTGGCTTGCAGTTATTTTGATCATCGTGGTCAGAGGGACAGATGGATAAAGACTCATACTTTCCTGGAAAAAAAACAGTTCAGTTAGTCATGTCCTATTGATTTCAGTGGATCTGTTCTAAGCATGACTAAGTCTGTTTGCAGCCTAGTCTGTTCACATGACTAAGATAGGTTATGTCAAGTTAACTAATGTCATAGATCTCAGAAACATGGGGACAAGGGTAACATTGATCTTAAAGTGTTGTTCAGATGGTTTATAATAGACCCAGTTTGGATACAATAGTATATATTCTGCAATCATTTTAATTGTAATGTTCTTCATATTAGAAGGTACATTTCTGGGTCTTTGACAATGCCAGTTCCATATAAATTGAGGAATTCTGCCTATATGATCTCTCTTCCATGGAATTTAATTTGATTGCTTCATTGTTGAAGAGTTCCACACAGTTTTAGTTCGTTTGCGTATTAAAGACATACGCATATTTAGACTGGGCTAACATAATCTAGGAAGAGTTAGAAAATGCTTATATACAGAAAACAAATTTTTTCTATTTAATTTTCTCCTGTTATGGGAATTTTCATCTAAGGAGTTCTCTTAGACAGAATTTTAAACTATTCGGGGAAATCTGTTGTTCTAACGTGATGCATTTTCCTTACAGTTTTATTCTGAGATGTCTTGATAGAAAAAGAACATACTCCTTCAGATGGAACTCCTTCTATTATGGTTAATTTTCTTTATGTGCATACCAGAATACATGTGTAAGTTGAAATCCACCTCCCCTTGAAACTAGTTGGTGATTAAACTGCATAAAGCAGTATGCCAACCACTGCACTACTTCACTGGCCGCATGCTGCACCAGATGTTGCTTATCTGTCCTTTATGGATATGGTATTACATTTTGACTTAAGATATTTGTGCTATTGCGGCTGATTATATTCTAACTCATTCAGGAATCAGTAAAATTGTTTTCATGTCTTTTTTACTGATGTATCATTATTCTATAATGTTCAGCAGTCAATAAGAAAACCCCAGGGGAGTTGTGAGTGGTTGGATTCTCTTCATAAGAATAAAATAGCCTAGAAATATTCTAGAAGTAGACATCCAGTCCTTGGCCACAGGGTTTCCTGCTGAATTTGAGTGTACCCTCTTGCCCCTCCCTTGTGGGTAAAATGCAGTCAGCAGTCACAGAGTTGTTTTGCTTCCTTGGCTAATGCAACATGATGTTAATTTTTGACTCCAGTACAGTAGAGTCTCGATTATCCGACATTCGGTCATCCGACATTCTGGATTATCCGACGTCGCAGCTGCTTGGGGGCGTGGCTTTAGGCATTTCCGTGCCCCCAGACACGCCCCCAAACATGGCAGCCGCGACGGGCAAGGAGAGAAGGGCGAGTGAAACCTCGCCCCAAAACACGGCCCCGAGTGCGGCAGCGGCGGCAGCGAGCAGGGCGAGTACCTCCAGGCCCCAAAACAAGGGCCAAAGCATGGCAACAGGTGATTTCAAGGTGATTTCTTTGACCCTCCGGATTATCCGACATTTTCGACTATCCGACTATTAGCCTGCCCGTTTATGTCGGATAATTGAGACTCTACTGTAACTCTTTTCCTCACTCTGTCAAGAAGAGACAACACAGCCAGAAACTGGTTGTTGCAGTGCTCAGGGTTCTTAGGTAACAAGTATGTGACAATGCAAGCAGTATGTAGAGAATTCCATAGTCTTTCCTCTACTGGTAGGTCTAGCTGTTATGGTGGAGAGATATGGGCAGATTAGTGGATTTGTTATTTGGCTTAATTAGCTATATTTATTTATTGGATTTATACCCTGCCTTTCTTCCAATAATATGTAAGAATGCAGCTTACTGTAATACTAAGCAATAGAAGAAAATTATTAAAACACAGAACAAGATCAACTCTCAAAACAGAATTAAATTAAATTAATTAAATTAAAAACATAATTGAAAACAATTAAAAGCACTTTTAAAAAAAATATCACTAAGGCAAGAACACCTAGCTAGTAACAAATTTAACCCCAGTAGGCAGCCAGTAGCAAGCCACAACGCTATTGCAAAAGCCCAGGCCTAAATTTCATTACTAGTCTCAGCTGGAGGGGACTCATTGAATCAATGGTATTTACATAAGCATTCACGTGTTGTGTGACTCTCTACATACTTGCCATCCCTGTCTTAGTCTGGTATGGCTTCAAGAGATAATTTCCATTATACTGAGTTTGCAAATTCTCAGGATCTGGGGGCACAAATGGCCCCTGCTGGACCTCAGAGAACTGCTTTTCCAATCATCACCTTCCTTTTATTCATATTTTCTGCTGAAACATGCCCATTGTGCACTCTAGGTGCCATGGGGCAGCAACGCTGCCATTTGTATTTGGTGAATGCTTACAATATTTAAACATAGGAGAGGTCTTTTTTCAAGAATGAAAGTACTGTAACCCAAAAGCACTTGTAGTTCTGGAAGAAAACTGGACTCCTTACACAAAATAAGTTTGTCCCCCACAGACATAACAAAATTTCCCCCTTTGTGAAGGTCCTTTTTTAGTTTTAAAATAACTGAAGCGGATGCAGTTCTGCAGAGTGCACTTTGCCCATTCCTGCTTTATGTGATCTCAGTTTCTGCCTCTCCTTTAAAAGGCACCATTTTAAAGATGAAAGACTATTAAAATTTTAAGTGTGTTGATGTGGTCTCTTTGTACTGTTAAAAAATATGTCAGTGTTGTCAGAAATGCAAAATATTTCTCATGTATTTTCTGATTTTTTTTATAGATGCCCAGAACAAATGTCCAGAGGTTATGCAACAGCTTTTGAAAGATGGTTTTCACAGGTGGGTTAATCACAATCAGATACTGGGTAGCGCTTCTGTCACTTGCATATTTATAAAGCGCGTATCCTTCAAACATCTGCATCTCCGTGTGGGCAACATGGATGATGTGGTGTAATAATGACAGACTAAATGGTACAAGACTCTTTGATGTTCTTTTGAGATTATTTGTATCATTCAGCAGGAATATGTTGAAAGAGCCTTTTTTCTGTTTTCTTATTTTAAATGTTAGAGATCTGCTGATTAGGGTAAATTTTGATACATTTGATGAAGTCATAAGAAGCTGCACCGTAGCAACTATAGTACACCTTCCCAGAGGACTATATGTGGATCCCTATGAACTGATGTCTTTGCAGAAGTACAATCTCACTGAGGTATGATTTTGGGCTGATGGTGTGGTCAGGGAATGTTAATCTAGGACAGGAGAAAAAATATTTGGCAATTATCATATATGCCAAATTTGACTTCTGATGGCATCTAGGCACTGTTTTCCTTTTGAAAGCAAATAATATACATATATATATAGCTAACCACTCTATTAGTGAAAGAGCAATCCTGTAATTCCAGAAGGGAAGAAGATAGTTCTGGATCTCCTGATAAATCTCTGGGTGATTCTGAAACGATACTGTTGTCAACTATGTTTCTCGTTTTTTTTTTCCTACAGGCGTTGGTAACTTCAGATAATATAGATTTGGAAGCTCCTGAATACTTAGCCACTGACATTTCTGTCCTTGTTTACATGAAACCTGATCCTGAATGCCATTCCTGTTTTAGAGCATTATTACCTTTGCATTGCCGGTATCACCGGCCAACAAAGGATAATGGAAAAATCTTTACAGTATTGAAGATTCCGGAAATATTGATCCATTGCCAGAAATGTGAGCGACATTAACTTTCTATTTTGGGGCATAAGACATGGGAACAGTTGGAAGAGGAATAAAAAGGAGGCCTCAGTATATCACAAAATTCTTGATAAAAGAAATATGTAAACATGTATTCAGAGCTGTGGAAAATAGTGTGTAAAAACTATGAATAATCTGTTTTCTCAATGTGCATTTTATTTCATGGATTTTTTTTCTTTTCCTAGCTTTCAAGTCAGTGGAGTGCTTAAAAGAAAGTGAAATAGAAGCTCCCTGTTCCCAGAACAGTATTCATATATGCCATTGGGATAATGTGAAGCTCAAAGCTGTACGTTTGTATTTTTTTCATCTCTTGCTTATTCTTGAAATGAACCTGTTCGTAAAAACTCTTGAGATGCCTGTTGTGTTCTAGTGCCAGCACTTGGCCCCAGTAGATCAAGAAGGTTTTCCTATAATTGTGTATACATGCTTGAATTGTTTAAATTCCATTGCCTCTAGTGGGATTTCAATGTCTTAACTATAGGTAGGACCCCTGGCCAGATAGAAAGACAATTAGTAGACATGTATAGGATTGTATTACAAAAGGATGCAGCTACAAAGACCCCTTTAAAATTGAAAGTGCTGAAAGAGACTATTAAGCTTAACATTTAATTAAATAATCTCTAACACTTAAGATATTTATATGCAACTTTCCAGATAAATTTTTTCATGAACATAGGTAACATGTAGCTTATACTGGATGTCAATTTTGAACAAAGGAAATTTTATTTGACTTTTAACTTCAACTCCTTTATTGTAGGTTAACAACGAACTGAAACTGCAGATACCAGTTGGGTTCAAACATCACCTTACACTGGTATGCACAGTGACTCTTGTTGTGACAATATTATGTTCCAGTCTTATCCTTTCAGCTTTATGCAAACATGGACATTTCTCCTTTGTTCTGAGCTCACTGTGAAACCAAAACAAGATTTTACTACTGACTCATCATAGGAAAAAAAAGGTTAGACTGTCTAAATACAGTAGACAGGCAAAGGATGAGAAAAGAACAGGGTAACAAATGGCCTAACATCACAGATTGGGTGCAGGCCCACATGCTTTGCTGTATAGTGTCTGATCTATTTTTTCTCTGGAGTTTATGTAGTCTTTCTCAATAGCCTGATCAGGTGTCTGTTAAATCTCTGTTGGATATGAATATTCAATAAAGCAAATCAACCAAACCAACAAAATTGAATTCTGAGTGGCAATAACACTATAGAAGGAAGTTTTCAGTTTTCAGTTTGTAAACAATAAACTGGATGAATGTTATACCCAGAGGGGATAATACATCAGGTGGAATTATTCCAAGCACAGAGAAAACACTGGATGTAAATCATTAGCAATGAAAATACAAGGAAATACAGAGAGGAAATTGCTTCATTAATGGAAAAACTGAGCACCTCCAAGCTTTCTCAGTTTTTCTATTCTCAACAAGCCGTACATATCACCAGGGGCATTAAGTAGCTGCAAATACGTAAATAAGGTTTGAAGAGAAGAATCCAAGTTTTATGGAAAGTATTTATATGTCCGTTTCTATATGGAACAGAAGTGAAAACCTACTTTTTCCCTTTCTGAAGAAATAAAAATAACAAATATGGCCTGGAAACATATTTCTTACCTATGCAGACCATTTCTTGCTTGTATTGGTTGTCTTGTTTTTTGAAAAAAAATATATTCGGGGTACCCACGTTGACTGTGCAGCAATGCAGCAAAACCGAAAATCCATAAGCAGCGATATTTTTACTGGGCCAACTCCAAAGCATAAATACATTATTCAAGCTTTTGAAGCTTCTTTATCAGCCAAAGGTGTTAAAAATCATACAACAGAAAAATAGTGATCATGTTAGAGTTACTGGCCTACATTATGTCTGAGATGTCAGTTAAGATGGTGTTGAAAGATTTCAGTGGAGGCAGCAGCCACTCCCCTTACTGTCCATGTGACGACTAAAGATAAAGAGCAGTAGAAGACTGGTAATAAAATTTCAACTCCATTAGCAACAGGAAAGTAATTTCTCTTGAGATCTGACATGATTACCATTTTTCTCCTGTTTAATTTTTAACATTTTTGTCTGATGAAGAAACCAGTGAAGTTTTGAAAGCCTGCATGATGTATTTTATGCTTTGGAGTTGGCCCCAATAAGGGTGTCACTGATTTCAAATTTTATCTTGTCTTTTGAATTAGCCATTGTTATCTTTTGATTTCTACCAATACTTTGTAAAAAGCTTGTTTTAATGCATCTTTTACTATTGGCTGGTGTGTTGATTTAATATAGTGGTCTTTTGTTCTCCCTGTACAAAGTGCAGAGTGTTGATAGCTTCTGCTAATATTTCAGCTACTACCTCAGGCTTAGTGTAAAGACTGCATCTGTTGGGGGGAGGGGAGACAATGAATTTTTAAAAATGCTGATTTTTGTTATTCCTTTATCTGTACATGAGTTGCTATGGCACATAATGAAAGGTCAGCTATGAATGACTCTTACTTATCTTGGTTCCTTTTGGATTAATGTTGATCTGAAAGAGTTTTATTCTGTTTTTATATCTGCATCTACTTATCTGTATATTAGAAGCTGATCCATTCTTACAACTGTGTAATCATGTTTGCATTTATCTTTTCAGTAAAAGCACATTATATACCTATTCATTTGAAGTACAAATCTGGCATAGTTAATTAGATAAGCTGGATGGATAATAGAATAGAAAGAGTGCCATTCCATGTGAAAATAAAAAACTGAGGAAGTAATCATGTTTGAAAATCTGCAAAAGTGACATGAAGATAGTTCTGCAAAAACAACAACAACCAAAAAACCCAACAAAACCCTGAAAAAACTGATTTGTAGTATACTAGGAATTCATATCCAAGCAACAATCTATATTAGAATTTGTTTCATTATTTAAAGTTGTGGAGATAATTTCAGTGTACTAATCATATTCCATATAGGGGCTAAATACCCTGAAGGCACTAGATCCCATCAGATCTTGGAAGCTAAGCAGGGTCAATCCTGCTTAGTACTTGGATGAGAGACTGCTAATGAATACCAGGTGCTGTAGGCTATATTTTAGAGGAAGGAATTAGCACTTCTGAGTATTCCTTGCCTAAGAAAACCCTATGATATTCATGGGGTTGCCATAAGTTGACAGGCAACTTGAAGGCACATACAATAATGTTTTATAGCTCACTTCGCACTCTGTATATATTTCTAAAATAGAGGTAGTCTCCAGATAGTATTGCAAGATTAATGTCAAAAATGTAGAACAATTACGTTTCCTACCATGAACATTCTTAACTGCTGCATCTGTATATTTGCAGCTGGAAAATATCCCGTGCATATTTAGATGTATATTAACATATTAATGTAAATTTTACATTAATTATATTTATATTAACACATTTAGTTGTAGCTTCTTACACAAAATAATCTTAGAGATCTAGGTTGAACTCCCTCCCCCCGTCCCGGAACTCACTAGGTGGCTTTTGGCCAGTGATCACCTGTGTGACTTCACAGGGTAGTTGTGAGGACAAAATGGGAATGGTGGAGAACCATGTACATTGCCATTATTTCCTTGGATAAAAGATGGATCATGTAAGCATAATAAATACGTTAAGTATGCCAAAGAAAGTATGTTTTTAGAATGCAACAATTGTAACATACTGAAACTTTATAGACTTTCTGCATTAGTTGTGCTCATCTTTTTTATTTTTCTCTGACCCCAGACATGATAATCAAAAGCACTGTAGGCCACTCTGCCCTCAGGATGATGTTGGGCTATAACTCCTATCAGCCCTATCTAGCCAATGACAAAGGATGCTTGGAGCTACAGTCCAGCAATATCTAGAGCACTGAATTTTCCCTGTGCCAGCTGCACAGCATCTCTTGAAGCTTGAGGGCATGTCCAGTGGGGTGACAGACAGCAACATAATGGCAGTTTTTAAAAAAATTATGTGATTTGTTCAGATTACTACAAATAATAAAGAACATGGAAATGATGATGCACTGGTCTTGTGAAAGAATGCCTAAGTGATTAAGGGTGGCATTGTCTCTAGGTGGGTAATTAATTTTTTTTTTAAAGGGAAGGCAGCTGTTCTGTGGAATGTGAAGTGAAGTGAGAGGTCAGATCCTAAACAGCATGAGAGGTCAGTAGACAAATTCCAGCTGTCAGGTACTATTTCTTTAGAATGTAGAAGACAGGCGCACAACTCATGATCACTTTTTTTCTGAGGCTCCTACCCGTGCAACCTGCTCTCACCAGTACAAACATCACAGTAAGGGGTCAATTTATTTATTTTTTTACTATGAAGTGTTACAGTAAAATGTCTTGTTGGAGGATGATGGTGTTAAGGTGGTTTTTCTTCAAAAGTTCCACAAAATGAACTAAAGAAACTAGTTTAAACACACAGATGGTTCTGTAGAGCTACCTAACCAAGTGCCATTTCAAAAAATTATGTATCCCCCCATTTTCAGCAAGTAACACCTCACTGGAAGCACCAGGTGGTGCCTGGGGTTAGAAATGCTGGATGAGCAATGAAGTAAGTTATTTGCTTTGTTTTTCTTTATAGCTCAGCCTGCAAGACAGAGCTTGTCCTGTGTGAGATTCTTGTACCCCTCGGTGTTTCTATGCCACATCTGCACTCAGTGTTCATATTAGCAAATAGACACTCCACCGTTGTGAATTCTGACGTACATGTTTACACATTGTGTAGTCAGCAGGATCCACCACTAGAGAAGGGTGTGTACTCACAATGTTTCCTGACTCACAGAAGGTGATTCACTGTCAACTTTCTTTGGTTTGTCTTGCAGAAATCTCTAAGCCTAATGATGTGGCTTAGTGAAACACAATCTGTGAGGAAAGAGCCACTTGTACATGCCCTCATTTTAATATTTGGGCTTCCTCATTACTGACAAAGGAACTACTAAGTGTTTATCAACATGAGCACACACACACCTTTAAACATACAAAGTAATACAATTTTGAGTGAAACTAAACCCATTTCTGTTTTTCTTCCCCCAAACTGAAACTGCCTTGATTGCTCTGGTCAGGGCTAGTGCCAGATCTGAAGTTCTCCAGGCAAGGTGCCTTTCCACCTTCCCTGTGCCACTCTTGACAGTCCCCCAACACAAAGTGCATCAGAGGATGGAATCCTGGGCAGTGGGAACAGAGGGAGTGGCAGAAGCAGGCAGTAGTGGGAACAAGAACAGTAGATAGTCCAGTGCAGAGTAGAGAGGTTGTAGCAAAATTGGCTGCATCATACATGGATATCTGTATTTCCTCAGAATGCTTTTGAGTCCCAATGCAACATATATGGAGCCCAGAAGCATTGCAGGCAACTGAAAATGATGGCTCTAGGCACAAGGTCTAGTGCATCTTTATATAGCTCTGGATCATTAAAAAAGGTGTGTGTGGGAAAGTGAAACTGTGGTCCTCAAGGGCCCTACTATGTCAGGTGTCAACACTAGTCCTCACCCAGGGTTGATGACCTATACTAGGAGATAGATAAGAGCTCCTGCTGATTCTCCTGGGCCTTTTCACAATTTTCAGTACCACTGTGGTATCCTTTCAGATCAGCTGGTGGGGATGGAACCAATATACTCCAGGCAGACTGCCTCTCAAGATCATATAGGGTTCTGTTTCACCTATACCGCTGTTTAATCTCTACAAGTGGTCATGCAGTAACATGAAATAAGGTTGCTGTTGTTGCATGCCTTCAAGTTGTTTCCAACTTATGACTACCGTAAGGCAAACTTATCATGGGATTTTCTTGGGCTGAGAATGTGTGATGCCCCTAAGGTCATCCTTGGGTTTCCATAGTCAAGTGGGAAATTGAACCGCAGTCTCCAAGGTGTGCCTCCAGTGTTCAAACCACTATACCACACTGGCTCTCTGGTATGCAAGTGATACCTAGTTCTATTCTGGCTTGTTTTCTAATCCAGATGTAGGAATAGATATATTTAACAGGTAACGAGTTATTAATGAGCAAGGAAGATGGCTAATTAATGAAATTGTATCTGGATGAGAGAAAGGGATGAATGGATGGAATTCGAGCTGACTCTACAGATGTTATTTTGCTTGTACTGCCTGGGACTTCTCCTCCTGAAAAGGAGATTCATAGCTTGGTGTGCCTCCTGGATCCAGCACTGCTGCATAGTTACTATATGGCACCTGTAGCTCAGAATGCTTTTCTCTAGCTTTGTTATGCCAGCTCTGCCATATCCTGGAAACGAATGATCTAGTCATTCTTTTTTTTAAAATTATTTAGTTAATTATTTAATATCCTGCCTTTTTTCTAACACGGGACTGAAGACCATTCACAGCACAGAGTAAAACAAAGTTTACCTGAAAGCCATGATAAAAAGTTACAAAAAAATTAAATAAGCTATCATATTAAAACACCACCCATTTAAAACAGCATAAAACCTTCTTAAAATATAACAAAAATGATAGTACAGCATACTGATCCAACTAGAAGAGTCTTCTGCACAGCCAGCTAATTGATAAAAGTGTATTTAAATAAAAAGGCCTTCACCAAATGGCAGAGAAAAGAGCAGAGAGGGAGCAGAGCAGAGACCTGACTAGTCTCCTGTGGAAGCGTATTCCACAGAGGAGCCACCAAGAAGGTTGCCTCACGAGTCCTCACCAGATGGGTCTGTGACAGTGACGAAACCAAGAAAACATTTTTTCCCAGAGATCTCAAAACTTGCACGGGCTCATATACAGACATATGGTCTTTTGGGCAGCCTGTATATAGCCCTTTATAGGTCATTATCAGCACTTTAAATCATGCCAGAAACAAACTAGTGGACAGTGAAAGTGTTGCAACAAGGGATTTACATGTTCCCTTTAACTATTATGGATCCACTGAAGTTTCCAAGAAGTTTCTGAAGACTTTACATTACAGAATGTAATTCTGTACAGACTTCCCATTACAGAAGTCCAGGTGGGATTTGATCAAGGCACGTGTCAATTCTGATATCTCCACAGATGGGTACAGGTGGTGCGCTAATTTTCCGTGTGGAGATGCACACAAAACCTGTGTATCCAGGTTCAGGTCTGAGTCCAGGAGTATATACAAGCGATGAACCTGAGATTTCAGTGGGAGTGAATCACCATCCAGCACAGGCTGAAATTCTGCCTTTCAGCTGACCAGAAACACCATCATATCTGGCCTGAGCTTGAATTTGCTCAGTCTTATCCAGCCCATTACCACAGCAGATACCAGTTTAGCTTTGTAACAGCTGCTTTAGCATTACAGTTATCCCTCCACATTTGCTAGGGTTAGGGGCACAGGACCCCCATGAAAGTGGAAAAATAACTCTAGGCCCTCCCAAACCATATTTAACACACAAAAAATTATGAACATCATATTAAACCTACCATGGATCCCTTTGAGTCACCAGGGTTCCTTCATAAGGCAGACGTAGGTGGCTGGTGGGGCTTACCACCACCTCCACTGCTGCCCCACATCATTTTTAATAGGGACTTACAAGCCTCATTTGCAGTTTCTCAGTCTCATGAGGCTTGCAGTCTCTATTAAAAATGGCATAGGGAGACAGCAGAGGTGACAGTAAATAATCTGTGAATAATCAAATCCACCAAAGTAAAACCTGCAAATGTGGAACGCTGACTGCAGATGGAAAGAAAAGACAGAGCTAAGTGTCAATAGCATATTGGTGATCAATCTCAAAATCCCGGACATCTCTCAGCAGTTGTCTGTGTATGTTGAACGGCATGAGGGACAGAATGAGTCTTGCTTGAGTCAAGCTTGACTTCTGTAACATATTACACTATTGTAACTTTAAAAAATTGCCATTCACATAACTTGGGAGCCTTGCTTTCCAAACAAGACAGTTTCAGGAAATCAAAAATGTCAAACCTTGCTTCCTGCCACTCTCGTATGATACCACTCACTCTATATGGTGTGTGTTTTTTGGTTGTTGTTTTTTTTTGAAGAATTTAAATCGAGGCGCTCACAGCGATGACACTGGTTTGTTTCCCAGACATTCCTTAGCAAAATAGTTTTCTATCCTTTCTTTCATACAGACAGGTAATCTTTCTGACATTTGCTTTCGAAAATGTAAAGCACAAAATGCAACAGATACATTGTTACCATTGTTGGAAAATTATAACTGACTTCTTATGAGACCATGAGGTGGAGAATAAGATCCTGTATGGTACAACTTGCTGAGGACACTGCAAACTTGTAACTAGTACATTGCTCATCCAAAGATTATGAGAGCTCACCATTACTGTGCAGAAGCTATAAGGAATCCTGCAGCTACCAGAGGATCTTTTCTATTGTTTAGCTCCACTTACTGGGCTTTCTTGTAAGTAAAAATCCATCTTGCACTGCCTTTATCTTCTTTCATGCACAAGCAAAGTAGTGTTATGGTTGACATGACCTTCTGTGCATTTGGGTGTGTATTTAATTTTATTGTACAGCCTGGTTTGAATTATTCACATGGTTGTTGTTTTGAGTCTTGATGCTGGCTGCAGTTGTTTTCAACTTGGATTCTATTTGGAACTTAATTATGTGTTTACTTTTTATATGCCATTTCATTGTTTTTTCCTGGTTTAACGATTTGTTAAGAAAAACATGAATGGCAGCAAATATTTCAAGTAAAAATTTTGATTACATATAATGCTTTCTTTGCTTCAAGGTAATTGCTTTTTGGGACTTGCCACTGAGCAGTCTAAAATCTATCTGGCTGCTTTCACCAGTGAAAGCAAGCAGTGTGTGGATGGAGTCCAGCACAGAGTTACAGACCATAAATCAAAACAAGGAGTCTATACTGAGTGTTTGTTGATTCTAGTCAAGCTGCCTCCAGGTCAGAAACTGCCCTAGAATCCTGCCAATATGGGGACAGAAAACCTAAGAGAAGTGCAGGCCACTTTAGCTACTGGGGAAAAAAATAAAATAAAAATGGCTTTTAGGTGCCCTTCTTAGCAGAGCTGCCATCCAGATGCTTCTCCATTTTCTAATTTTGCTGGAAGTTTACGAAACAAACTTAAGCTCAATTTTTCAAACAAGTTGTTATAAAATAATTGTGCATATTGGTTATCTGAAAGATAATGCCATTCTGCCAATAACTTTCCATCTACCTCCTCCTCTTCCAGCTATGAGGAATAATTTAAATAAAAAAGGGAATAAGCATAGACTTTCAGCGTCCTCCACTTCCTATTACAAACGTGTTGTAAATTCAAAGTAAGAGGATAATAGCATTTTATAGATCCATGGTGAAATCATCCATAAGTTAAAAAAAAATAAAAAACTTTTAAAAACTTTTTTTAAAAAAGTTAAAAACAATAGAAGTCCATACACACCTACAAAAATGAAATAAAGCGTCGGGATAAACGGGTCATTTCCGCGTTAGACTGTTATAGCGCTACTGTTCCACTTTCAACATCCTATGGAATCCTGGGGTTTGCAGTTTAGGGAGGGGTCTTGATTCCCCAGGATTCCATAGGATGGTGAAAGTGGAATAATAACGCTGTAACACTACAGTGTGGAAAGGGCCAAGGAGACAAATTCTGTACGTGCGTGTATTTTTTTTCCACCATAATATACCTTTTCCTCATCTCCAGACTCTAAATGATACCTCCAGTGGAATGCATTTCTCCCTTTTCCACCGCCCGGTTTGCCTCTCGCTGCCAGAGCGCCCGAGCGTGGGCGGCGGCCCGCGGCGCCGCGATAGGAACTGCGGTGCGGCCGCCTCCCCGTCGCCCGCCCGGCAATCTCTGCCCCCTCCGCGCCGGCCTCCCCTTTGCCGCCGCCGCCGCCTGAGCCAGGAGCCGCGGCCTGGCTGACTCCGCCTCTTCCTTTCCCGGGCTGTGGCCACGCGCGGCGGTTCCGCTTTACTCCCTTGGCCGCCCGGTGGGCCCTCCCCGCCATTGTAGGAGGCCGCGCCCTGCCCTCAAGCCCTCGGGCCGGTAGCAAAAAGCTCGCCCGGTGCCTGCCCGGTGAGTCCGAGCGGCGTGGGGCCGGAGGAGGCTCGGGTCAGGGGAGGGGGTTCGGGGCCGAGACCTGGCCTGGAGGGGAGGGGTGGGTGGGTGCGCGCGCGGCGGGAGAGGGGGCTTCCTATCCGGGGACCGAACCCCGAGGTGGGGCTTGGCGGAGCCTTTCCGGCTCCGCGCCCCTGGTGGAAGTCTTGGAGGGGCGCGGTGGGGCCGCTGGAGGAGAAGGGAAGCGGGAAGGTTGGGCTGCGCTTCGGCTGCTTGCGGGCAGGTGGGTGAGCGGACTGGGGCGTGGAGGCGCTGGCCAGCTGGCAGACGAGCGAGGTCGCCTGGCGCCCTTCCTCCGGGAGATTTTGGGTAACCTCGGAAAGGCTGCCCTGAGTCTCCTTCCAGGCGCTTTCTGCTTTTTAAAATGTTGCTGGAAGGAGGATGTGTCCTAATCATTAAGAGGCTGGCTCGCTAACGGGACTTCCCGCTCCTTTAAGCAGTGGAAACAAATAGAGCTCTTCGTAGACCTTGAAAGCTGTTTCCTCCGAAGTGCTTTTTTGTGGGGCGGGGGGGGGAGGGTTAGTAGGGCCATTGGGGGAGCTCGCCCTGTGCCTTCGTTGCACGTTAACAGTAACACTTCCTCCTCCGGCTCCGAGGCAGGTGACGCAGGGCTGCTGTTTCTGGGCGGGCGGGCGGGCGGGCGAGAGAGAGGTGGCTTCAAAGACCGGTCGCTCCCTCGCCTCCGCTGGCCTGGGTGGTTGTCTGACACGCTGCTGGGAGGCGGACTGCCGTTGGTCTATTGTGCAGCCCTCGCCTATCCGGCCCCTTTTTTCTGAAGGCAGGGACAGTTGGAGCCGGTGGGACCGGCTGAGAAGAGTGTGTGCCGCACGGCTGCTAATCTTGATGCCTTTGTGCCTCTGACACTAGTTGCTGGGGAACTGCAGCAGGAGAATATTTGTGGGTTTCCCGTAGGCATCTGATTGGGCACCGGGGGATCAGAAAGGGCCGGACTAGACCTGCCTTCAGTGTGATCCAGCACAGCTCTACTTAACGTTTTTAAGAACTAGAGAAGGCAATGACTGCTTCTTCCTCCTCTTGTTTCCTGACTGTCTGTCTTTGCTGCATAGGAGAAGAGGGCCCTGTAGCATGGCACGCAGCATGTGTCTGTTTGTGTGGAAGTGCCGTTGCCTTTGTCTACTCACTTCCCCCTTTGGGCAGTGCAGGCATTAAGTGGGCCGAAGATGCTGCTTGTGCAAGAGAGGGTTGCCCTTTCTCTCACACGTTTGCCTGTGCTTCCTCCGGTGATGGGATTAAGCCGGTGCTCCTGCTCATTGGTATTGCGACATCCAGAAAAGGAGGATGAGCAAGCGGAGTTGCTGCTGTGCTTGGTTATCCTCATTGTGTCATGCTAGCCAAAGAAGGATGGATAGGAGAGAGAGAGAGTCTCCCAGAGGCCGTGGGGCAGTGAGTGGTCAGCAATATTGCCTGCTTAACTCTCCCTACTGTGCTACCTTATTGATTCACTTGTAGTCTTAAGGTTGGGAAGATTGGGCGAGTGATGATGGTTAAAGGGAATAGCTGTCCATGCTTCTGATCAGTTGGTTGTCATATCCCTCTGGGAGGCTCTGTGTCCTGGCTTCCCACCTTCTTTGGAAGAGTGAGGCATAGGACGGGGCCAAGGACAACTTTCCCGGTAGAGGAACAACCATTGTCTCTGCCTGCTTGGGAGCATTTGGCTTGCTAGATCCAACTGCTTCCACTGTGCTATCTGGAGACAGAGTGCTGGTGATCAAGTGAGAGGAAGAGGTGGCTCCTTTGCCAGAGGGTGAGTGAGTGGGCAGAAGCAGTGGGCAGTGCTACAAGGCCCAGTCTTCCTCTGTATGCCATCCAGGTAGCATTTGTGATCTGTCATCTCTATCAGCTTGGTCATCTCTCTTGTTGGGGTGGTGGGTAGGATTGGGCTGACAGGATGGGCCAAGGAGGGTGAGAAGGCCAAAGGCTTGTTTCTGTGATCTCCATAAACTGAAATTGTCGTTGCTTTTTAATCAGCTTCCTGCAACCTAGATATAGAACACCTTACACCATCCGTAATGTCTTTGGAAGTGTCAGAAATGCTCCTGTTCTTGGATGACAGCTGAGAAGTACCTTTCTCATTGTATCCTGAACATTAAATGATATAAAGTGGAGAATTCTTTGTTCATCCAGCCCTGTTCCAGCCTGCCGACTACAGATCATGATGCTGTGTCAAACACTCAAAAAAGAAATAGATAGTTCTGTCCTACCCAGACAGGGGCAACTGTCAGTTTTAAAAAAAAATGAACTACTGCAATTTGGCTCTCCCCCCCATATTTTGTGTTAATAGTGGACACATACAGCAGCTTTTCTATTTTCTGTGATGGTATTTCAGTTCCTGATTCAAGGAATCTTTCTCCATCATTATTTTATTTTTATCTGTTTCATCCGTAGTCTTTGTATTGTAGTATAGCCTCGGGACACAGGTGCATACTTCTGCATGTGGAAGAGGTGACAGATTCTGTACTTCAGTTATCCACTTTTATGTGAGTTACTGAGGCAATTTCTGCACCAGACTGTTATAGCGCTACCATTCCACTTTCAACATCCTATGGAATCCTGGGGTTTGCAGTTTAGGGAGGGGCGGGGTTGAAAGTGATATGATAGCGCTATAACAGTCTGGTGCAGAAATGGCCTTAGTTATTTACTTATGTAAAAGCATATACAGGAAAAAATTGAATTGTGAAAACTTTGAATGCAGAAATTGAAGCAAAACCTAGTGGTAGTATATAACAGCTGGAAGTGGCAATATTCTTATGTCTGCAGTGTTTAAAATGTGTCAGTAGTTTTTTTTCCCCTCTGAAACAGTTTGTGTGTGGGTGTATGTTTGCCTTCCAGTTACCTGTTGACCTCATTAATTTCCTGGGGTTTTCTTAGGCAAAGAATACTCAGAGGTGGTTTTGCCCGTTTCTTCCTCTGAGATATCGCCTACAGTACCTGGTATTCATTAGTGGTCTGCCATCCAAGTACTAACCAGGGCTAACGCTGCTTAGCTTCTAAGATCAGACAGGATCTGGTGCCTTTAGGGTATTTAGGCTCCCTGAAACAGCTTAGAGCACCATTTTGTAGTTGTTTCCAAATTATGCTTATAATGTGCCTTTGAAGTCCAGAAGAGTTGAAGAGATTTAAAAATTTTCCTTTGAGCATGAATAATGGCAGCTTAGCACTATTAGCTTCTTAAGTACTGAGAACGTACTGGTAATATTAATTTGGAATTTTTTCAAGCCTCATTTTATGCCAAGTGATTTGCTGAATGATGAGTGGCAGTGTTTTTCTAACCTTTTTTTCTTTTGAGGGAGCCATTTCTATGTCTACTCCATTGAAAAAAACTTCTTTGTCTGCTCTCAGACCCTTGGTGCTTGTACTTAATTTTTAATATAACATTTATCATTATATTTCCTAAGCTCAGAATAGTTTATATAATGTTAAATTCATACTTAGAATATGACAATCTCAATAAAATCGTAGAATTGTGGAGCTGGAACAGACTTCAAGGATAATCTAGTACAGGCTGTCATTAATGCAGGAATCCGTAGCTAAAATATAAAGGTCTAGCAGAGGAGGGCTCACCACCTTTTGAAGCACTCCTTTTCAGTGATGGACCTCTGTTACTATTGGGAAGCTTTTGTTAATGTTTAGTTACAATTCTTTTCTTCTGATCTGAATCTGTTGGTTTGAGTTCTACTTCTGGAGCAGCAAAATCACCTTGCTCTACTTCTGTACCTTTAGCTATCATATTGTCTGTCAGTCTTCTTGTTCTGCAGGCTGAACATACCCTACTCCCTCAGCCATATACAATTGCAAAGGCGTAATTAAGCAAACTGTATATAAAATCTGCAGCCTACCAGTATGAGCTACGTCTTTTGGCCATGATGCTTGTCTTATCTATTTTCATAGCCTTTAGCAACTGAAGATGCCACAATGCCATGAAAGACTCATTCTTGAGCTTATTCAGAAAGGTGCCTTGGAGCAATAGCAGTAAAAGCTTTGTAGCTAGTGCTGATGAACTAATGGTAATAAAAGACATAGTAGGGATTTTTTTTAACCCTGGTAACTGCAAGTGGACTGCACGATCTTTACATGAAGAGGTGATTCTATAAATATATTGAATTCAGTGTAATGGACTTCATATATCATCTTGAGGTGGCTCAAAGGGAGCCAAGTATAGATGCTGCAGAACTGATGTCTGTTTTTCCATGCACACGTGCGCACACAGATTTATGTGTTTATCTTTCTGTCTTTGAGGGCAGTTGTGATGTTTTGAACCTGCTGTACCTTCTGAGTTATCTTCATTGGAAATTCCATGCCAAATATATTACCGTAGTCAGTTCTTGAGGTTTTAGAAACTTAGGAGCCAGGAAGTTAAACACTGTTGTGTTGGGTGTTGTGTATTTGTGTGGATATGCGAATTAGGTCAAAAGGAAACATATAAGGAGTTGAGTCCTGTGGAACATAACAGGTCACTTTCTGTAGTACTAACATTCTTAGTGATCTGTGCAATCACATAGAGAAGAAGCAAACTACTGAAATGAAAGCTTGGACAGATTTGTTAAATACCCAGGCCAGTTTAAAAGAAAGGTAGCATCTCTGATGCCAGGGAGTAGTTTGTTGTTTTGCATCTTTTTGTGTTTGAAGAAGACCCCCCCCCCCAAACCATGGGTTGTTAGCCAGAACTGGTAAATACACCTACTTATGAAGTCTGGCTTGTTTGTTTAATTTGTACCTCACCTTTCTCCTTGCACTGGAGCCAAGGTGGCTTACTGACCCAAGTTTAAACTATGGCTTCTGATTATGTCTGGTTTATCCCTGACCTGTTTCCTCTGTTGCCTGCTGAAAAAAAGGCAAAGGAAGAAACAGGCTAAAAATGGGGAAATCAAACTGGTTTATTTGTGGCTTAACCAACAAATCACGACTAACATAAACCATTAATATGACCTGTGAAGATGACCGTGCATTGTAATCTTTAATAACCAAGGGCTACGTAATGTTTTTTTCAAAGGTGGACATCTGTTCATGCACCAGAAGTTTCCTTTCCCTTCTGTTCTGTTGCAATCCTCTGAATGTCCACCCACTCTTTGAAGCAGATTTGGGCGTGAACAGAGGGCTGTAGGAAGGAGAGAGATGTCTATTCTTCTAGCAAAATGACACTGGGATGTGACCCTATGTTTTGCTTTTTGCTTTTTTTTCCCCTCTGTGCTGTATTGTTGTTTTCATATTTTCATGTTCTGTGCTGGTGTTACTCTTTTCAGTTAAAGTGAGACAGTGACAAGAAGTACAGTTGTATCCGTACCCTTGCTGGCTGAATTGTTCATATGAATCCTATGAGACCAGGGGTTGCTGTCATTTGGGTTAAGAGGCTGCTTTCCTGAGTAAGCCAGATGGAGAACATTTGGCTACTATCATGTTACCTCATTGATCTAAAACAGTGCTGAGGAATGTGAACCATGTCCTCCCTTCCATGATTTTGGACTACATCTCTCATCACCCCTCACCTTTGGCTGTGCTGGATAGTATTAATGGGTGTTACAGCCTAGCAACATTTGGAAGGCCATATATTCCCTACCCCAGTCTAGAGAAAAATGATTTGGTTACTGAACACTGACTTTTAAAATGTTTTAAGACCATGCTTTCTTTATTTGACACTGAATTCTTTGGCTAGAATGCTACTGATGTATGAAAGTAGCGTAATGGCCTGTTACACAGGACTGGTTGCAATTTTACCTGGTTCTTGAAGAGTTATTGCTGTCATTGAAAAGAAAGGGCTGCTGGTTAAAAGCAGTGTATTTGTCCAGTGTCTTATTTCAGTTTTGGTGGTGATGATGTCCTTGAAGGGAAAGAGTTCTAGGAAGGCTGACTTAGGAAGTCACAGGCAATTTTCCAAGTCAACCTTCTTGGAATACCTTAGCTCTGAGGAGCCCACAAAAGTGAGGCACTGGAGAAATGGGCTACTCAGAGTCAGCACCCTTCTGTTAACAGATCTGCCTTATTTCTTCCACATGTGCTTCATCCACAGCTTTCTTGTCCTGCTGCTGTGCCTGCTTATTGCTTATAGATTTATTTTTTTTCTGGGGGCAGAGGCCTGTGCTTGTACCTGGTAGCCAGTGAGAGAAGCTCTGCTGTCTTTTTGTGCCATAGGACTAGCAGACAAGCTGTCCTCACTCCCACCATTGCTAACAAATTGCACTGGAAAGATTTTTTTTGAAAAAAGCTCTTATATGTGCCTTTGACATTATTGGAATACTAGCAATATATGAACATAGTAAAATAATAGGAAGCCAACTGACAGACTGGACTTGTCAACTGACTGTTGTGACCTGACATGGTAGCAACACACATATCTAATTCAGATTGACCTGCTGTCTGATTTTGTAGTAAATGCAGAAATGGCAGTGGAAAATAAAGTAGAAACTTGCTGTTAAAAGTGTGATATAGACAAAACATCCCAGTTTTGCGAAGTTTGAAGGAAGCATACAAATAGTTTTATAGTGTGCTGCCAGTTTTTGCAGTTTTTTTGTACACTAAGGACTCTTATTGATTCTGCTTTTCTAAAATTAAATTTAATCAATAGCTAATTTAGTCACAAGTACATCTTCAAGCGCGTCTGTTCTGTCTGCTGCAGAGGAAGTCACTGTGGCAAACCTGAAAGCAGGAAAATTATTCAGCAGTTTCCTCCTGAAATAGCTGTTACTAAGCACTAAATATATGTAATTAAATACCTTACAAAAAGGTGGGCAGGCTTTAGACTTGTAGGATCTGATCTGTTCTTCAGTTGAATGTAAAGATATACAAACTGGATTCAGGTGCAAAATAATGGCTTGAGAACGCAGAAGTTAAATTGCAGAATATAACTGTATCTGGCCAGATGCTCAATCCAGTTTTTGTTTTCAGTACCAGAAAAGAAGCTCACTACATATCTTTTAATTGCTTTCCTACAATTTTTTAAAAAATATTTTAATAGCCTAATTTAGAAAGAGGAGGAGGTTTTGTTATGTTGTTAAATAAATGTGAATTAAAAACCTTGCTACCAGTGGATCTCTGTCTACCTTCTGCTTCCTCTTTGTATCGATACGTGAGATTATATATGTGCCTTAAATGTATGCAGATTTTTTGTTAAAACCCTTGTTAATGTCATTTGGTTAGTTAAAAGCTAGGACTTGTTACAGAAGGAAGTACCTGGCTTTACATTTTCTCCAGTATGCCCCTGCTATGGATTTTCTTCCTTATAGAATTCTGTGCCTCCATTCTGATGGTGTTATTTTGAAATTTAGAACCTCTTAGCCTGCTAAATTAGTAGCATGTATTCTTGGATGCATATTAGCAAAAAAAAACCAAAATAAAGCAAAAAAGATGGATTTCCTGCACAGTAACAAAAACTGCTTTGGTATATTCACATTGTATTTGTATCCTACATCATCTCAAGGGCCTTGGACAAGCAACATGTGTTAACCCTACTGTCTGTGGGTTGTAGCTTTGCCATGGGATCAGATTGGCCTCTTAGATATGCTCAGCGTCATTGCTAACATGTTGACTTAGGCAAAGCAAATTTCTGTTCTAGCTGTAATAAGAAACCAGAGCAGTTCCTGGAACATTGGAGTAATATTTTATGAATAATACAGCCTATTAGATGTTTCCAAACTATTTTCAGGAACAGCCTCTTCTAAAACATCTAGCCTGATAATTAAGAATGAAGGCATGAATAGTGGTTATTTGGTCTGCAACTTAAAGATTAGGACCTTGATCTTCTCTACATTTGGAAGTGATACAGAAGAGATTCATGGCCACATGGCCTTGCTTGCCCTCCTTGCTATAGTGGGAGGCCAGACCGACTCTGACAAGTAAGATGAATCTGGAGCTTCTTCTAAGCACTAGATTATTCTTATCCCTACCCCCAGACCTGAGCAGAGCTCTTTGATTTGTTCTAGCCTAATTCTGGTTGGGTGTAAGAAGGAAATTGGGAAGAAAAACCCTTCTGTCTTCCAAGTCAGAGAGATACAACAGAAAGAGCCAGTATGCCTTCAACACCCCACAAGAATTCTGAGCTGGTAGAAGTGCACTGGCTGGAGTATGAGGCACCTAGAAGAGGCTCAGAAACCAGGAACAACTTACATTGCTTCTCTCAAACTCTGACGGGGGAAGGGGCTGCAAATGTGTTTTGGTTTATCCTTGACCTTGTGCTGTATTTCAAATGTGCAGCTCAATGTCAAGGGTGAAATTTTGCTTCTTGAGGAAGAGGCATATCTTGGCTCCCAGAAATTTTAGCTGCCTATAAAGCCATCCAAAATTAGTTGCTCTCCATCTGAATTTCTAGGCTTAACAATGAAGCTAGTAACATTACAAATAGAAGGCCAAAGGTCTATAAATCCAATCCATTTCAGATTTGAGGGCTTAGTTTCAGTTAGCTCCTCTGCATTTGAGGCCCTCACCAAAGTAAACTACTCTTGATTTTTATAGTGATGCTAGACATATTTCTGATGCTGGTTCTCATAAAGAGTCATGGGTTCCTAATTTAGGTCTTTCTGACGAAGAATGTTCTCACATGTTTCTTTAAAAATAATTCTGCTACCTGGTTCATAGTTTTGGAGGCTTTCTGTGTTTTGTCTGCAGGAAAAATCTTACCAGTTAAGATTTTGATGACTTGGCCATGTAAAGAAATTTGCTTTTATATGTAATGCAAAACAGTATGCAATCTTCTTCAGGGAGATGAGTCAGAAAATTAGTAGCTCTTCATCATAATCCTAATAAAGGTGACTCCCTTTCCAAGAGTATTACCTTGCTGTGAAAACTGGTCCTCTAGAACAGAAAAGAGAAAAGAAATGCTTGATATGCATCTAGTTTGTATGGTCAAGATCCAAATAGTGAAGCATAAGTCTCTGCTGGTATATTAGTGACAGTTCTCCAGGAGATCTCCATGTGTGCAACAGCAGTTGGAGGGCTCCCTCTTGCAGCTCCGTCTCCCAGGCATCCAGCAGTTGCAGGGGTGACCTGAGTATGGTTAGGCTGCCTCTGCATGCTTGGGGAAGGAAGAACAGTCTCCACCTCCAGCTTGAGGCTGCAACAAGGATGAGGATATTATGGAAGAAGCTCCTGGATACCTCATTCCACAGTGCCTCTAAAAGTACAATCTGGGATTACTCCAGTTTATGTCCCTCGGAGGATTCTAGCTTATGTCTGATGTTGCAAAATAAATAATTCTTACTTTGCTACTGACATGTGAAAGGTTTGACTTAGCAGTGTTCCTATAAAATGTTCTTGCTTTTTGACATTTATAAAATAAGGTGAGGTTGCCTCTGGTTCTCGTTGTCTTTGGGATTGTTTCTTGCTGTGTAATGGGAAACTTCGCTTTGTGTGAAGCATTTGAATAACAAAACATCAGTATTACAATACCATATACAGCTTAACTACTACTTATCTAGTGTCTAGAGCCACTGTAACCGACTCAGAGTTATCTTTAGTGTTCTAAATATAGTGTCTTTTCAAACATGTGCAGGAAAATATTTGGAGTTAAATCTTACTCTAGAGCTGGAGTAATTTTGTAGAGATAAAAGTACTAGTGAGGATAGTCTTCAGTAGGAAGATCATAAGTTAATTCTGCAGTCAAGAGGTTGTTCACTTACTACTTGGAAATATTGCGTAGAATTCAGTTAAGGCACCTGTTGATTTTAGAAGTGTATTGAAACTTTGTATGTATTACAGATGCATTTTTTTTTGTTTAGTTACTACTACTAATGGGTCATATTATGAAAAATGGTTTCTGCTTGGTTCAGCTTTAGAACATAGATGAGATTTTCTGGAGCAGACCAAAGCTTATTTAGTCCAGTGTTCTGTTCTGACTAACATGATATTTAAGGGAAGTCTACAAATAGCATGTGACAGTAATAGTGAAAAAAAAAAAGAAATTTTATCCAACTAGCATATAGTAACCTGTACACTGTAGTCAGTAATATATTTGATAGAAAAAACTTACCTGAGAATGCTTGGATGAAGAAAATCATTTTTAATATGGATTAAAGCTTGCAGTTGTTAGTACAACTACATCTTATTTCAAGAGACACTGTATTTCCTAACAGCTGGTATTCAGAGGCATATGTCATCCATTTGTCATAATGCTTTGTGATATTGTAAGTAATATCCAGGTATAAAGAATAATAGCCATTGGCTAGAATCCTGTTGGTGTCTTACACTTGTGTAAGTTCCCTTTAAGGAAATAGCTGAATGCTTTTGTCTAATCTGGAACAGCTGTGTTCAGTTCAAATTGCGAATCAAGTACCATTGTTCAAACAGTGCCATTGTGCATGCATCTGTGGATGCGCATGTGCATTTGTTTGCGCATTTGGATGTATGTTCAATTGCACAATCAAGGGCTGCAGAGCACAATCAATGTGTAACTCTCAAGTGTGGAAATTTGTGCTACACAACCCCAACATAGGATCTTGGCAGTTATCATCTTTTCATATTCCTTTAACTGTGTTGTCATTTGGCAAACCAGTTCCCCTCTAACCAGGTTTCTGCTTCTGTTACTAGTATTTTATGAGTGACATGTTTCTCAAAATACATTTTCCTGTCCCTTATTGTCTGCTTGCATTTTCTGTCTTGGAGGTAACCGTGCTTTCCCTCCATGTTTTGGTAAGACATCCAGCTTCTGAAGGAAGTCTTCTTTTCTCTAATAACTACCTTGACACTGTTAATCATGCTGGTGGCTTCTTGGGCTTGGTGCTGTGTTTTCTTTTGCTAATGTGCATAATAAACATGGGTGTTAATGTTGATTCCTGAGTCATGGTAATTATTTTATTAGCTAGAAAAAAGCTAGTTCTATCTGTGTTGAAAGTTTTATTAAGTTTAATCTTTTATAAGAACACATGTTACAAATGCTTTGGGACATGGAAGTACAAATGATGTAATAGATGCTATAATGTATTCCAACTCTGTTAAGCTTTGCTATCCCAGTGGTAGCCCACCATGGATACATTAGGATTTAGGAGATTTGGGTTTAGTCCTATTCCTTTGCTTTCCTGTATGATTGTTTGACAGACTACTTTGTGTACTTCTGTATACATTCCCACACTTGAGTATGAAGTAGATTGTAATACTTTTTAGTTCAGATACTCATTCCGTGGCTGAGGTTCAGAATTGTAAAGTGTCTTCTATTGAATACTTTTCTTCATTTTAGGCTTTTAGATTTCATTTTAGGGATTTAACTTTTACAAAAGCTTAGTCATACAGGCTTCCCCCCCATGTATCTGACAGGTTAGAGACTGGAGCACTATCACAAAATAGAATTGATTGAAAAGTGGAATCCATGTACTGTACTAAAAGGAGCATGAAAGATTTATGGAGGTTCATCTGGGAACAACCATGTGCATGCTGCTTACAAAGTCTCTCGGCCAGCTCAGCGCTGTTTTTCCCCCTCTTAGCTCATTTTGCATGCAGCACTTCCATGTTAATGGTTCCAAGCAAGGCTCTGTAGACAAGAAGAACTGATGAAAGAGCAGAACCCCTGTTAAATTAATGGAACTTGTCCTTGATTTGGAAGCATCAAAAGAGTGAGTCAACTGATAATGGGGCATCGAAAGGTGAGGGCTTCCTGTAGTGCAATAGAATTAAGCTACTATTTTCTGATTTTACATTTAGCTTATGTTTAACATGAGATACTTTCATAATTTGGGATGTTTTTTCATCAAGCATCTTTTGTATTTGGTGTTTCTGGAACTTATAGCAATATTTTGTAGAGCTATATGCTGCTACATATACATTGAGAAAGTTCTGCTAGTGCAAGAAGGTTCAACGTTAGCTAGATATGTTAGTATAGGATTGTTATATAAGGATAAATTCCTTTGGTCCACTCTTGAATTTCAGGAGCATTCTGCTGTGAATGTTATTTCATTGCTCACACCTCTTTTTTGAAAGTATGCTCTGTTGCTACTCCTTGATGAATATGTGTATCATATGTATGTTTGCAATCACGTATCTGTCACATTCACAGCTAACATTTTTATCATTACACCTAAAATAATTTAGAAATGTAACATGGCTTTAAGTGCATAGTTCTATAGCAGGAATGTGCAAAATGTGCCCTGGATATGGCAGCAAGCCCTTTCTGTTCCACACATCACCACCTCAAAAAACTGGTTTTTTTTTTAAAAAAACAACTGAGTGATTTGCCAAAATAGAAATAAAAATCGGTGGTGTTAGTTAAATGCACTGTAAAAAAGCAGTGTTGTCTAGCGTAGTAACTGAGAAGAGGAGAGATTGATTGCTTGTTTGTGTGCTAGACATTAGTGAGGAAAATCTTACATTGAATAGATTTGGAAGAGTTTTGGATCTATTCTCCTGTGTTTCTCTTCCTTGAATTCTTCTTAAACATTATCTGGCAGCATCATTAGTGATTATCTGGCACAGCATCTTCCATGTTTCTGTAGTACAGGGACTAGGCAGGAAAAAGATGAAACAGGGCCAGTGCATATCAAATACAAGGGCAAACATTTTTCATCTCACTCAGAAGCTGAGATGCCTTCTATTGTTGTTGATGATTTCAGTGTTCAGATCAACAGCACAATATTCTAGGTGCTGACTGAGAAAGTTCTATCACTGATACTGTTACCACATTTTGTAAGATTTGATTCTGTTTATTATTGTCTATAGTTGTTTCAGTGTTGGACTGTGGCTCTGTATGGCTCTGGAAATCAGGGTTTGAATCCCCACTCAACCATGGAAACTCACTTGAGCAAGTTATACTTTCTCAGCCTCAGAGGAAGGCAAAGGCAATCCCACTCCCAAACAAATCATGCCAAGAAAATTCTGTGATTTTAGGATTGCCATGAGTTGGAAATTGCAAACAACTGCAACAACAGGCACTGTTTTGTTTGGTGTTGATAGCAGTAAGGCACTGTTGGCAGATCACTGTTTTTCTTCTCCTCAAGCCAAGTTTACACATCCTATATGTCACACTGAGGATAGCACTTCATGAAACTGAAATGAGTCCTGGTCCATGAAAGATGATCCCACAGTAAGTCTCTTTATGTTTTAAGATTCCTCAAGATATGCCTGAGGGACAGCTTGCAATTTCTCTATATGATATGATAAAGAGATTTTTGTTTTTTTGATAACGTCTCCCAGATTTGCAGAAATGTCTGTCTTCCTTCCACGAAGCACTTACTACTTCTCCCACCTCCTTGTTCAGTCCACGTCTAGTTGCTCTTACTGACCAGGATGTACAAGGTACAAGTATATATTTAGTTGGATTCACCTTTTCCAGAATCCTGTCTACATCAAACTGAAAAATACCCAATTTAACTGAATAAGCAGGTGCCAAAGGTACATCTATTAGTATTGCTCTAACTGCTACATCTAAGTCAGACCATATATGAAGAAGTTCATCTGCAAGATGCCATACAAATTGCATAGCAGTTGACTGAGGAATTCTCCTACCCTGCTACCTTATGAGCTAAGGTGTAAAAGGCCACCTACCTGCATTTGGAAGAGGTTTACAGGGCAGTTCAGCAGATGCAATGCTGGTGGAAAAGTAAAGTTACTTTGCTGTCATGACACTACTACATGAGTAATAGCATGCATTCAGTGAGGGTTTTTTTTTTCCATTTCATTCTAGTCATCTTCCCTGCTGTTTCATTGCTGTTACCTTCTCAGATAGGTAATGAGTTTGTTGGCTCCATGTTTAGGGTAGGGTGTATGCAGGAGCTATTATATCAATGCCTGGGATAATTTCCTCCTTCCGAAGCTCATATAATATCTAGCAGAGGGTTTGAGGTGTCTGGGAAGTTTCTGGCTGCAGCTGGAAGGAAACAGTAACTATTTTGTTGTTTTTGTGTGCCTCCACATAGTTTCCAACCTATGGCAACCCTAAGGTGAACCTATCCCATGGGGTTTTTCTGGGGCTGATAGTATGTGATGCACCAAAAGTCACCTAGAGGGTAACCATTGCCTCCCTGGATTTATAACATATGTGCTGGAGATCTAGGAACACAATGGCTGCTACAGATCTGTGACCCCATGCTGCTCAGGGGCCCTCTGTCCTCACCCAGCCACTAAATGGCTGTGTGTGAGTGATTAGCATTGGGAAGCTGCCTTCTGCTTTAGTGGAAGTGTCAGCCCAATGCAACTGTGCAGGTAGAGCATTATGACATTAAATTTGGCCATTAAATTATTAGTTCACATTGTAACAGGGTTGATGCTTGTAGCATACTTTGAAGTTAGTGCTTTTATTTATATTAATATTTGATCATCTGATCAATTATGCTGAGCCCCACCAGTAAAAGGCATTAGATTTCAAGATTACTGGAAGCCCCTTCTGCTGTACAGATCTCTCAGATGTACCAGGTTTGTACTGACCTAAATTTGATGAACTCAGCCTAAAGATATCTTTGCTTCTATTTTGTGTGCAAGCTATCAGAGTGCCAACTTGATTTTTCCTTTGGCAGTACAAGTTATAGACAGCTAAAGCTGCCAATGGCTTATTGAAGGGATTGTATCTTTTTATCAACATCTGGCACAGTACTGATGGATTTTGAAGTTAGTTTTAAAATATGATTTTCACTTTCCTGCATTATTCTAATAAGTACTTATTCTATATGTAATAGTGAGTAGTGGTGATATCTTTTACTACACTGCAAGTTGCCGTACTGATTTTAACTGTGTCCTAGCTGTTTCTTCAGAAGACCACTTTCATGAAGGTTTAGTTTCCATGGTTTGCCCCCAGATCTTAATTTCTGTCATTTAAAAATTTCTCTTGTACTCTCTAAAAGGATGATGTCTCAGTTTTTCAAAGTATTCTGCTCCAATTTTAGTCACTTTCCTTTTACTTGTTTTTTTAAAATGTTTTACTCAACTAATAAATTACTGACTAAAACAAAGTGGAATGGCATTCAGACTTTTTGAGGAACTGAAGTGAGAGAGAGAGGCATAATCGGAAGTAAGAAGCCTGATCTTAACATTAATGTTGATGCAAATGTAACACTGTACCATTGCTAGTTCCGCATAAGCAAGAGTACGACAATTTGCATATGAGAATGTAAGGGCAATTAGTGGTGTTAGTGAGATAGAAAATAACTCAGTGCAACAGTAGTGGGAAGTGCAGGAGAGGCAAGGGGAGCATACAGTGTGCCCTCCACATTCATATGTTTAACTTTCACAGATTTGATTATCTGCAGATTTCTCCATCCTCCACCTCAAACACTTATTTTTTGGGAGTACCTTCTCTGTTGGCAGCTCTGATCAGGTTGTGCAGCCCTTTAAAAATCCACCTCTGATTCTCCTCCTCTACCACCAGCTGCTGCCTAGCCAGCTAAGGGCAGCTTGCACCCTGATTTCTTAGCACCAAAAACCCCCTCTTGATGCCCCTGCCAAGAAAGGAGATGTATGAGAGAGAGGAAGTATAGGGCCACCATGCGGACCCACCCCTTGTCCGTCTCCTTTCCCTAACCTGGTTTGGATCCTGGGTGCCCGCTTTACCCATGTCTTGGCCCTCTTCCCACAGACACACTCACGCATTTTGATATTAGCGGCTTTTCCATTTTTGTAGGAGTCCTGCAGCCCTAACCCCAGCAAGTGTAGAGGGCCGATTGTATATTAAAATGTGTGTAAAAATATTTTAGTTTTGTTTCTGGTGCAAATGAAAATTAAGGTGTTAAGAGAAGGACTCCATGGAATAGGAAAGGAGACAGATGGCATCATGTTCTGCATGTGCATTCCAACTATAAGTGCAGGAAGAGAGTGCTGGTCATGCAAGCTTTTCTGTAATTGGAAAACAGTCTTTGGTTACAATTTTGTCTTCATATGTGAATGAATGTTAATGAAAGTGCCTCTTGTTCAGCTATAAAATGTTTTGATAATACAGCAATTTTAAAATCATACTTAAGAAAAAGTCACAGTTTTTTAGCCACTTTTTGTCTGAAAACATTGGTGGTTCATTTATTTTATGGAATGTGTTGAATGATAAATACTTCAACATTAATTAGGTATTGCATTGTGGGTGGGAGAATGGAGTGGAGATAAGCTGTGGCTGGGGTTTGTATACTTCATCAATGCTGCCATATATTCTGTAGAAATTTAACTTTATTCCCCTATGAAAGGATTTTAAGTAATTCACTTCCTTTTTTAACATGACTATCAAGTACATGAGGATTTCCTCTTACACCATGGAAGAGCTTCGTAAAGGACTTTTGAGTACTAGTTTCTATAAAGCAAGTGTTCATCTTTGTGAAAGATGACAAATATGGAGAATCTGTCCCATTTTAACAAAGTAAAGTAAGCTGTTTGTCCATAAGCCTTCGTGTCTGAATGCGGGTGGCTGAAAAGGAAAAACTATTGCAGAGTTGCCTTGTTTCATAAAGTTCTTTTAAAGAAATAGTATTTTTTAAGAATCTAGAGAGAGGGCACCTAAGAAGCAGAAGTTGGCAAAAAGGCATTCTGCTTCTCCTGCTCTCCAAATGGTAAACACAATACAGGGGCCTGGTAAGAGATGTAAATGCTCATAGTTGACATGCTTGTCATAGTTTTTTATTGGAAGGTGAAGAGAAACTACTGTGTCCCTGCCTTCTCACCTTTCATAGCAGAAAGCTTCAGAGGGAAAAAGTTACGTAAACTAGCTCTGCATGCTTCCTCAGAGAGATCCACTCGTGCACTTTAAAACACAAAATAAGGATTAATTGATGCAAAGCTAGAATAGTTGTGACTTTTGATACTCAACTCTTGTTAGTGACCTAGAGCAGAAATGGGAAACATGTAGCCAAAGCTTGCTTTGGTGGCTTCTGCTGTTCCCATTTGCCACTGAAACAGTGCTGCTGAAATTGGCACTGTTGCCATGGCCACAGAGTTGCACTGCCAAAAGTTAGAGACATTTGCACTACACAAAAATGTTATGTTGGGGTTCCCTTTCCATAGTAGAATATGATAGTTTATGATAGTTCATTTCGTGTATAGAAATCTTGTGTCCCTCCAGATGCTGTTGAGCTGCAACTCCCAGCAGCCTTAGCCAGCATAGCCAATGGTGAGGTATGTCCAACAGCATCTTGAGGGCCACATGCTCTAAGCCTTAGTGGATTAGTTTTTAATTTAATTTTTGTTGGATATTTAAAAAATGAATAAACAAAATAGGAAAGAAGAGGGAAAATCGTGGGGTGGGTGAAAAGAAAAAGAGATAGGATATGATCATGGGCTGGGTGTATGAATGTATGAAAGATGACCAGAGATCCAACAAAAGCGCATATTTGGAGTTTTTATTGATAGAATGAACATTCACGCATGGTAAAGCAATAAAATATTCTGAACATTGAAGAATGGTTGCTGGATATTTGTGTTTGAACCCTGGAGTATAGGTCTTTTTGTTATTGTAAGAGCACATAGGATCCAGGCACACTGACTACAAGTTAAATTCTACATAATATCAAAGATTTTTCTGGTACAAAATTAATAAGCTAGAGTACAGGTTGCCAGAAAGGAATAACCATTGGATCTGTTCATGTCATATGCCACAAAAAGCATTATCTGTATTACATTGCCAACATTAACTGGAGTGACTGACTTCTTTCTGAAAACTTATTGTGCTGTCCAGTATGCCCAAAGTATCATTTTTTGCTGAACCATATATTTTTAAATATGAAGAGATTTTAGATATTATATCTAGAACAGTTTTTACCTTGGCTTATTTGCATAGGGTAACAACTCTATTCCAGTTCTAACTTCTTTGAAATCAAATTTAGTGATTTTCAACGAACATTTACAAAGTACATTTGCAAGGTTCATTTACTCTGAGGATACAGTTAGTAGTCACAGCACAGGAGTGACTGTGACACTGAGAAGTGGTTAGCTGTATGGACACCAAAAGCTACTGTAACTGTAGATGCCACGGTGCTGTGCTAAATGGTAAATGGTAAATACTCTGACATATTGTAAATAGCGGATCTGATCCTAACAATGCACAATAGCTGCTGTAGATTACTTCACGGTTTTCAAATCATGTTTACGCTATAGAATTAGCTTAGCATGAGTGTATAAAACAAATTGTAGTTGGTGAGAAAGTATATATCAGGCCATCCTGGCAGCAGAAACAGTAGGGATCATTATTCTTTCTTCCCTGATGAATGAAAGCTAAATTAGTCCACCAGTGAGGGGTGTTAAAATAGGCTGATCACACAATCTCCCATGGAGGAATATTTGAATCAAACCCAATGTGGCTCCTGTTTATACAAGTCAAAAGAAATGCCTGTAGTACAAACTCAGTATCTAGAAAATCTAATCCACTCTTGGAAAACAGCTGTTGTATCTTAAATAAAAAATGGGAGTACTAAAAACATCCATGTAAATCATCTAAATACAGTATTAATTTTCTGGAAATAACCCTGGAGTCTGTAAAAGAGATGCCATAAACCACCATCTCCATGGTAGAGCATCCCTCTTAAGCTTGTTAATGTTACCATAGAATTAATGTAATACTTGAGTGGTGCACACATACCCAAATCAAGAGATATTTCAGACAGTAATGAAGATCAGTACAGCTTAATTGTTTGAGTAGTACCATGAGGACCGATATAACTAACTTTTCAGTGGTTTCTGGACAGCAGTAAAATTGCCATTTGGGAGATAGTCTAAATGAAGTGCTAACTGCAAAAGGCATAGCCTTAGATTTAGATTAATTAATAGTATAACCAGAAAAAGCCCCCACCTGTTAATTTTATCAGCTCTGACATAAAAGATAGAAGGCAAGAGACAAAGAAATTTTTCAGGATACCAAAATACCTTGTATTTGTATTTTTCATGTATAAACCAAGGTTGCTGTATTTTGTGTGGTTGCACATGTCAGAGACTCCAAGCACAGAACAAGTATCAGAGGAACAAGAAGGTATCTCTGTTGTATACTTCTCTTTAGATGAAAAAAGAAACCAGGGAAGTATTTAATTTGTAGTTGGCCTCAATCTAGAAAAAAGGTTTTTTAAAAAATACTTCAAAGGCATAACAGTTAACTGTTAATTTTGTCAGTTTTTAAATGTTGTTCATCATTAAGTGAAATAATTGTAACAGAGTCAAGTCTTTTGATATTTAAAGCAATCAGATATAAGACTAACTTTGAATTCCCAGTTCCCTGCCTGTAACGAGTAAAACCCACTTAGACTTGATCAGTTATTGACATAACACCTTGAAACTTGTTAGTAGTTTTGTATCTAATATTTTAACATCAATATTTAAGAGGCAGTTTGGTCTGTAGTCTGCACACCTAGTATGGTCTGTGTCAGGTCTAAGGATAATATAAATAAAAGCTCCATAAGGGGAAATTGCGAAAGAGTCTGACTCAAATCTTGTAATACAGACAGAAGATCCTAGGAACCAACGGTTCAGAATGTAATCTATGCTATTCAGTAGTGAAGCCATCTGGACTTGGGGCTTTTCTGTTTCTCATAGTTTCAGATTCTTTTTTTCACTTCTTCCATTTGCGCTGAAGCTGCCAGAAATTCCCTGTGCTATATGTGGAATTCCAGCAGGGTTATCATTGAGGAGGAGAAGGGTTCGAGTCCTGATTGTTTGAGTGGCATCTTTTGTGTACACTGTTGAATAAAAATTTTGAAAATGAACACTGATGTCTTTTGGTGTAGTACAAAGGTTGTTCTGCGTACATTTCAACAATAGAACATGATTACATTTCCCCCCACTTCAGTTTGTATACCAATATGTGACCAAGTCTCTTCTCACTCTTACTGTTTGATGAGTACATGTTAATGCAAACTCTGATTTAGATGACAGTAAATTGTTCAAGTCATACTTCTCACACTGCAATTTATGATGGAGACGCAAAGAAAGAATAAGTTGCAAATCGAGTGCAATGAGGTTTATAATTGTGCTTTTCAAATCTTTCTGCTCCTAAGCTGCTTCTTGTAAGAAGCACATGCTATAATCTTTTCTCTTATGTAGGCTGTACATACTTCTTCCTCAGTGGTATGTAAGAAGATGGAACCTTCATTGTTAACAGAACAGTCTTGGAGTTCAAAGCCATTTGCACATTCTATTTATCTTTGGGCAAAGAAATATTCAAATGCCATACTCAGTTGGCAGGCAGATGATATGAGACAGAGATATTATCAGTGTAAGATGCTGTCACATATTAATCTGACGGGAAGAGGTCAAAATAATCTGGAACACTCTCTGTGTGTGAGATATCTACCACCTACCACTCGCAAAAGTCAAGTATATAATTTTCAATATGGAATGAGCCAAAGAGTTGTTTGTGAAGAAGATTATTGCCAGGTTAATATTGTTAAAGCCACTAGCCCACGCCCATTATCATATTATCTTAAGTGATAGTAGCCAAAAGGATTAAATATTCATGAGGTATATTGGGTCTTTCCAGAATTGGAGCATAGTTATTCACAGGGATGATTGACATATTTGAAATTTTGGCAAGTGATATGGGAAAGTGACCATCAGTGTCTAGTATGATTTTGATCACTGAAAGTGAAGCATTCCCATTTATTAGAATCGTGACACTTCTGGATTTCTTGGAGCTCTTATATGAATCTCCATAACCCAGTCTTCACAAAATTTATTAGATACCAAAAGGGGAGTCTCTTGCAGAAAAAAAAAAAAGGTCCTACAGCGTTAATGTGAAATAATCAGTAAAGTTGAAATGTTGTCAGTGTAGCAGCAGCAGTTTTCCTTTTTGCTGGGCATATGAGGCTGTGGTTACCAATCTTGGGTCTCAAGTGTTGTTGGATTACAACTCCCAGAATGCGTGGCCATTAGTCGTGCTGGCTAGGACTTTTGAGAGTCAGAATCCCAACAGTTGGGGGCCAAGGTTGGAACCACAGATGAAAGGGGGCATTAAGGTTGGGAAGGACTGTGATGCTCTGGACTTCTCTAAACATGTTGTTGTCTTTATATTATAGAAAATAAGGTTATGTACGGTTATGTATTGAATTATGAAATGATCTGTTGGGAGAGGGTGCAAGCATGGAATAATGGAGGTGACTGGTGATTAAGTGTTTGAATGGGATTTTTAAAAGACTAATGTATATGACAGGCAGAGATATGAATTAGTTAGGGTTAGTTAGAGTGGATTAGAGCAAAATCAGAGGAGAAACTGGTCAGAATAGTCAGGGTTTAGTTGGTAAAGAGTGACTCAATGAAGTACATTTGAGGAGTGTTAATTAGACTAAGTATGTGAGTAACAGTATGAACTAAGCTACTGTATTGTAATCACATGAAATTTAACAAGAAGTAATTGTAGTTTCATTTTCTTCTTTTGTTAACAAATATTTTGCTTATGCATAAATGATTTTGAGGATTGTTACGCTGAGATTAAACATCAGGCACAGTGGTATCTGTGGTGGTAGTGTCTTGGATAATCTGAAGAGAATTATCACAAGTGGTGACAGGGATGAGAAAAGTAGAGGTAGAGGTCCCCACAAAGACACAAAACGTTGGTGGTCTCCCATCCAAGTACTAAGGGGTGACCCTTCTTAGCTTCCAAGATCAGACAGGATCTGGTGCCTTTAGAGTATTTAGTCCCTTTTGTGTTGTAGTCTTTGATTAGTCAGATTATTGTACTTCAGTGAAAAATGCAAACATTTCTTTAATGACCTTTTCATACTGTCTGAGTTTGAAATATGAATATTCTGTTGACAGGTAAGCCTAACTGTCAACATTTATGTCTCTACAAGGTTGAGAGTTAATTACTTTAAGCCAAAAAATTGTGACATAGGAAATAAACCTTATGAATCAGGATTAATACAGGTTTCTTAAAACATTGTATCTTATAGTTGTTTTCCTGACATCTCTGACTTTGTAAATATTAATTGCTGTCTTAAATTTTTGATGTCTCTCAGAATTTTCCAACACTTGGAGCTTCTTGCTGTGAATTTCTTTGTTTTTGTCTTTTGAGCAAAGTACTTAAAGGGAGAGAATCTATTATTGCTTTGGATGCTATGAACAACATCTGAAATCTTGTTTAATTCTGCACAGGTTTTTCATAGGACTGTAGAATCTTAGACTTGGAAGAGACCACAAGACCAACCCCTTGGGATGCAGGAGTATACAACTAAAACACTCTTGAAAGATGCCCATCCAACATCTGTTCAAAGACCTTTAAAACTGGAAAGTTTACCACCCTCTGAGGAAATCTGTTCTACGATTAACAGCTCTTAACAGTTAATAAGTTCTTCCTAATGTTCAGGTGGAATCTGTTTACTTGTCATTTGAATCCAATTTGATAAGCAAGTGGATACAGCAACAAAGAACCACTTGTCACAAAAACTCTTCTTTTCTTTGGGCAGAAGAAAATCGGAAAGTAGATATTTGTAGTTGAGAACTTTCCAGTGCAGATGTTGTCTTTATTTTCAGACATCCTTCATTAGCCCATCTGCAGATGGGTGACTTGTTCTTCAATGGCTTTCTTCCAGTCTTGTGCCCCATGATTCGTCTTCAAAGCAGACTCTGATCTCTGAGTTCACCAGAACTATAAAGTTCCATCACAGCATTTGTGAACCAAAGTTTTCCTGAACCAGAGTCTTTATTCATTGAAGGTGGTCAGTGTTTAGGCTTCAGTCAGCTTTTTCTTGTACACAGAACTCCAAACTATGAAATAAATATAGTTACATTAATGTTCTTTGATAGCCTTCCTTTGGCAACTGACTGACCACAGTAGAAACAGAAAATTGTACTAAAGAGGCATTTATTCTGATCCAGTATTGCTGTTCGTAGACTATTATTGTTCTCGTCCAGAAGAGTCACAAATTGACAAAGCCATTTGCACCTGGCTGCTGATAGGCTTCTGAGATAATTCAAAAATTTTTATACTTCACCGGGCCTTACGTACTGTCAAGACTGTGTGTCTTTGTGTGAACTTCTTACCAGTTTTAATAATAAATTCATGCCATTCATGTTCCTTATCTGAGTAGAACGAGGGCTGTTGCGCAGCTTTACCAGTCGCCTGAGGTCACGGATTACTCTTTCAGGTGTTTATAATTCCTTTCCTTATTTGGCTTTAGGACAGGTTGTAAAAGACATCTTTTCTGTCTGGCCTTTGATCTGACTGATTGACCTATTGGATTTCCTCCATCTGTTGACTTTTGTGCTTTTCTGTTTTAGTTTACTGTATTTGAGAGAGCATGGTGTAGTGGTTTGAGTGTTGAACTATGACCCTGGAGATTGATTTTCTGCTTGGCCATGGAAACCCACTGGGTGACCATGGGCACGTCACACACCCCCAGCCCCAGAGAGCTCCATAATAGGTTCACCATAGAATTCCCGTAAATCGGAAACAACTTGAAGGCACGCAACAACAGTATAAGCTTTAATTGTATTTTGTAATTTGAGTAGCTGAAACATTTTTAAATAAAAAGTCACCATCTTCAGTTTGAATTTGAATATAAATTTTCATACGCAGTCTTATTTGTGCAGATTTGGAAATAGTCATGTGGGAAATTGTCCACAACATCTTGCGTTTGGGTTTTGTCTGTCAAATTCACCTGATGATTTAACTTGTCCAGGTTTTCTGGGTGAGCAGAGCTTTTAAACTCATTGGGTACTGCGTAGCACAGATGCCTTTTGTTTTGCAAATTCCCCTCTTTGTTGGACAGAGGCAGAAGCTGGGATTCCCCTATTGCTGTTTGTACCACCACTGACTGGGAAATACCAGATGAATGTGTCTGCTGACTGATTGGACCTTAGTTCTAATTGTACACTTCAGTGCTTTTCTTCTTCTCATGTAGCATTGGGAGGGATGCCATAGATGAGAAGTGTGTATTTGGTTTTATCCAAGCTAGTAGCATAGTTTGTTTGGAGAGGGGCATTGATAAGACCATTGTGTTGGCATTTCCTTTGGCTAGTTCTTACCTCTTAGCACAATGTGAGAAGGATGTCTGGAGGTCTCTACATCATCTTGTTTTCCACTGAGAGATTGCATGTCAGGTTATTTTACAAGAAGCTGTAGAATCAGAGTAGTATAGTGGTTTGAGCATTTATGACTCTGGAGACCAGGGTACAAATCGCTGCCTAGCCAAGGAAGTCTACTGGGTGACTTTGGGCAAGTAACACTTTCTTAGCTTTAGAGGAAGGCAAACATAACCTTCCTCTGAACAAATCTTGTCAAGAAAATACAGTGCTAGGGTTGCCTTAGGATCACCATAAGTTGGAAATAACTTGAAGGCATGTAGCAGCAGCAGCAGCAGCAGCAGCAACAAGAGTCAGCCTTCCACTTTTGTGGGGGCATAAGACCTCTGTGAAAAAAATGAATAAACATAAAAAATGCTTTTTTAAAAAAAATACTGACAGCAGTTCTCCAGGTCTTCCAGCACAATTATCTGGGAATCTCTAGGTTCTTCAGCACAATTCTATGGTACACTCTCACTGTCATGCCAGAGGACCTAGCAATACCTAGAGAAGTGTTCTCTCCAGTGGAAGTGGACCATAGAATTGCGCTGGAGGGCCTAGAGATTCCTAGAGAGAACATTTTTTTTTCTGTGGCATAGGCAAACAGGGTAAGAAATTTTTTTAAATGAATAAACTAAAAAAACCTGTGAATAATTGAGTCTGCAAGTGTTGAACCGGCAAAAGTGGAGAGCCCGTGTAACAGTTCCTGGTCAAATTTCCTGAATGCTCCAATGGCTGGGAGAAGACTTCTGAGCAGTTTGGCTCAGTTTCTCTTCATGTAGAAAAAGTTTCTCTTCATGTAGAAAAAGTTAATTATTCTTGCTGTGAATTTAAAGCATATTCTATGTATGGGTAGTTATTCTCCTGCAAAACAGTACAATTTGATTTTGTTTAATACATCCTCTGAAAGAACTTCCCTAACCTTCCTCCTCGTAATATTAAGTAACCCAAAAACAGAAAAGTAAGCATGCCACCTGATTGAAGAAAGCTTAAGATGCCCTTAACTGGTTGGGTACAAGTTTTTTTAAAAAAAAAAAATTAAAAAATAAGTACTACATATATTGTCTTAAGAAGTATTGACCCCTTTCTGTTAGTGAACCCACTGTGTCCACTACCTGTAATGGAATGTGATACTTCATGGTTTTTCTTTTATACTGGACCTCCTGGAATGGAACCCCCACATATATATAGAGGGCACATATGTAAATGCCTCTTCGGAGATATCTACTATGTTGATTATATAATTATAAGAATCCTTCTAACTTGGACTAGAATTTATATAGCTAATCAGCTAAAATTTCTTTATAAGCAGATGGCATCCCTAACACCCTGTTTCGGGGGAACTTTATAGGACAGTTTTGCATTGATTTAAAACTACTGGAGAGCCTCTTCAAAAGAAAGTAAGTCGAAGTTGTTCTTAGGTATAAATGCTTTATTAGAGAACCTTTATGGATTTTTAAAAAGCTAAACCTGTAGGTTTTTTTTAGTGCACAGCAAACCCTCATTAGTAATAAAGGAATAACTTTCCTGATGCAAGACAAAGTGCCTTTTAAGAACTGGAGAACTCTGTATCAAGTAACCTTTGATCTTAATTCTTTGCAGGCTTTGGAGAGGTGGGGAGAGGTTCAAAGGTTCTTTGCCCACAGGGGCAATTTGTGCCTTTGTTATGGAGAAAGAGACCATTCCTACCTGGAATTAAGTCCCACTGGACACAATGCTAGGATTGTGCTGAATTAGTTTTTTAGCCATGGCATAGGCCATTTCCACATTAGCCTGTTAAAGTGCTATGATTCCACTTTCAACATCCTATGGAATCCTGGGGTTTGCAGTTTCGGGAGGGGGCAGCTAGCCCCTCCCAAAACTGCAAACCCCAGGATTCCATAGGATGTTGAAAGTGGAATCATAGCGCTATAACAGACTAGTGCAGAAATGACCATAAATGGCAAACTGAATCTTATTCTACATGCGTTTTGACCATGCCACTTTTTGATTTGGAGGTTTAGACCACCAAAGTCTGTCCTGAGTTCTGTTGGCAAGCAAGTAAATAAAGTCTACCGTATTGGTGATCATTTGGCAGTGGAGCCTTTAACATTCGTATACGGTACTTTGGTTATTTGGTAGCATGGAATGCATGTTTGATACGGGAGCTAAACAGGTTCTGTGGAATAAACAAAAATGGGCTGAGATTCAACCTTGCACTCAGAAAGAATGGCGGGTATCACTGGGAGTTGAATTCCAACAGTATTTGGAAAATTGCGTGATTCCTACCTCTGATCTAGAGATTATACACCAATCATAAACAGGTAAAAGTTTTTAGGGCTGTGGAATCTGAGTAAGGGAGACATGAGGCATAGCACTGATACATCTAGACCAGCCTTCCCCAGCCAGCTTCCTTCAAGTGTTTTGAGCTATAGCTTGAATTTGTTGTTGACCATTGGTTATACTGGTTGGGACTGTAGTCCAGTACACCCAGAGGGCACCAGGACTGGTGAAGGTTGATTTAGACTCTGGCAGGAAAACTACTGTTTTGCTGTGCTCTGTTACTGCTGCATCATGGGTTATCAACCTTAAAGGAGTTGTAAGTGGAAATTGAAAAGAGCTGGTGCTGGTTCAGAAGCATGGATTTCCTGTGAACTCAACAACTAATTATTTGGGTGCAGGATTTAAGACAACCATCTAATAAAACTGATTTAGTTAATTATGTTTATGACTGATAGTTCAATAATGCTTATAAACTCCAAGTAAATATGGTAGTATCTTTATTTGAAACAAATAGCTTTCGCAGGAGGAGCTTTCAAATATTAGTAATTTTCATCAGAGGATATTTGTAACAAACAGATCATTTTTGTGCTGAGCCTGCTTTTAAAAAAGCATAGTTGAATGTTTTTAAAACTAAAGAGTAGAAGGATTCAACAGGAGCTATGTTAATTGGATTACAGAGCATCTGTCCTTGTTGGATGAAGTGGGCTACGGGCATCCAAAACATAGCAGTGAAAAAAAGCCAACAAGAAATGTAAAGGACATTAAACTGCGAGCTATATTTCAGTCTCCAGTTCCATTTGTCTTCTAGGGCAGGTTTCCCTTTTCATCTTTTTGCTGCAGAATGAACAGAGGATATATATTCTATCCATTTGCTTTTGGCTGTAAGAAGTATCTTTTAGCTTAAATTCTGAAGTGAGTGTCTATATTCTGTGAAACATGTATCAACAGGGTACTTCAGAGAATGCGAGTTCATAATACAAAATCTCTTTCTTTATAGGAAATAATGACTAGGAAAGGAGAATTTTAAAAGTGTAACATGCTTCTGTTGCGTTAATGCATCTCTGCTCACTGTGTTTCACCATTCAATTTCAGTGCATTGTCTAGTTCATTAAGTATCATGTCTGATAACGGGGAACTCGAAGACAAGCCACCAGCTCCACCTGTTCGGATGAGCAGCACTATCTTCAGTTCGGCCAGCAAAGATCCGTTATCAGCTAATCATAGCTTGAAACCTCTGCCGTCTGTGCCAGAGGAGAAGAAGCCTAGGAACAAAATCATCTCTATTTTTTCCGGCACTGAGAAAGGTAAGATGCTGCATTGTGTGGGTTCAAGGCATACTTCCCTTTTCCATTTCTTTATGTTACGTGCTTTTGGCAAGGAAACAACAGACATATAGAATAGTGCATCTCATATCCTATTTCAGTGCTTGTGCTTATTGTATGTCTGTTTATCTAAGAGGTCTGGCTTGAAAGCAGAGTGTTTTCATTTCCTTAGAGTTTTAAACAAGATTAGTCTGGCCTTGTAAGCAGACTGTCAGTCAGAGGTTACTGGGGTTTTTTGTTTCTTGGTCTGAGCCCAATACCATTTTTTCCTTATATACAAAATATAGGAGGCAGCCGCTGTTGCACTCCCTCCCTATATTCCCTTACCTATTCCAGAGGGCATGGAAAGAGCCAAGAGAGACGGCTACAGTGAAGATAATATTTTGCAGTAGTGCTAATGGGTGACATTCTTTGCTGATTCCCATATTAAAGACTGAGACTGTGAAGAACTTCTGCCTATGTGGCCTGCTTGCCTCTCTATCCCGCCCCCCCCCCCCCCCGGTAGTATTGGGTCAGGGCAGAAAGAAAGAAGTAACATCTTACCTTTTTTTTAATGATTCACTGGGTGAATCTTTCTTCAGCATATATACTTTTAGTGGTAACAGAGAAGCGTCTGGCTGAATGATTGGAACAGGGTTTGCTTATGTTTGTTTATTTAATTTCTGTCTCGCCTTATTCCTGATGTGAAACCCAATGCAGCTTGAAGCCTCTATCCTCTTCCTACTAAAGAGAAAGTAAACTAAAATTGACCCAGTCCAGCAAGATAGGGCATGTTCTTCTGAGTGAAGTCTTGTAAAGTGCAGTTCTGGAGGCAACAGTTGAACTGTTTCTCCAGCGTTCCCCCCACCCCACCCCCCAGGTGAGAAGCAGAAATCTCCTTTCTAGGAAGGTATGAGGGGTAGGATCTTGTAGAAGCACAGTATAGTTGCATTTACAGGACCCTCTAGCTTGGCTAGAGGTAATTCACATGCTGTGTTTAACACATGAAGCCCTATTATACCGAACACAGCCATTGGCATCTTTAGCTCAGTACGGTCTTGTACAACTGTTAGCTGCTGTCCAGGGTCTCAGGCAGCTTTTTGTCTTGGGAATCCCATGTTGGAGATGCTGGATGTTGAACCTAGGACCTTGCACATGCAGAAGATATGTTCTGCCTCTGATCTGTGCCCTGCCTGAAAAATGAAACCATAGTCCCACTGCAGCTTGTACATTTGTGTACAAACACTCCAACTAAATCTAGTATGGCTCTATGAATAGGATTTTATACTTGAAATACTTTGTTTGAAATGTGGTGAAGATGAATGGATAGTAGGATTTGAGAAAATTAGTTCAGTGTTTTGAGATAAACGGCTAGGAAAAATGAAATTATTTACATCTTAATTTTCATTATGTGTATCATTATCCATAGTTAACCCTCTATTTGTTAGCTTTAACTTTAGATGAAAAATGTAGGGTGAACATACTTGCTTCTATAACATTGGACTTGCATGAGCTAACTTGTACAAGCTAGTTTCAGGCTGTCACCTTCTAGACTGTGAAGTACAAAGGTGCATGAAATATGGAAATGATCTGTCTGGGAGTACCGTGCATAAAGCTTTCAGTGTGTATGTCTATTTAAAAAGGAATAAATAATCTGAAGTATTTTTTTCTTGAATGGACTCCCTTAATCCTCATGTATCTGCAAGAACTCACAGACATCTGGCAGCCAGGGGAAACTAATGTTTATTTTGCTTAGATTGATTCATTTTTTCTGAGCATGATGTTGGACAGCCTTTTAAAAATGTTTTCAAATTTTTGGAATTTAGGACCAGCAGCTAAGGCATGAGGGTTCTTGTTGCGTACTTCAGTCAGTGTCCACTTATTTTTTTTGCCTTTACACAGCACTTGACATTAACTAGTACAGAGCTTTCCAAACTTTTCATGTTGGTGACACACTTTTTAGATATGCATCATTTGGCAACACAGTAATTCAGTTTTACTAGTAAACCAGAGGTTAAACTAACCCCTTATAAGCGATTACGGACACATACATAAATTGTAATAACAAAATGTAATAACAAAAAGGTGTGGGGACACACCTACACATAGTTCAGACTAGGCAGCTTTTTGTTGAGCGGCTGTGTGTAACTTTTCACATTCACTTCCACTGATTCAACCCAATTACACATACTCTGCATGCGCAGTACCTGTATGATTCCTCGTCCGTGGTGTGCGTACAGGGATAATGACGGAAGGGGAATATGCTAGTGCACCATACTAATCTACACCTTTGCTGCATAAAAATGCATAGAAGTTGGTGTTGCTTGTTTCATGTAGACTCAGCGGTTTCTCATTACGTTCGTGCAACAAACCTACACACTGCAGGTAACACACTAATGTGTTGTGACACAAAAAATTTTGAAAGCTCTGAACCTAGTACTAGTTGTTTGCATAAGCTATTAATTTCTGATAGTCATAAAATTTTCAAGACCCTGAATTGAGAGTGGGGTACATAGGTACATGGTCTGCATGCAGATCTTGGAGCACACTTTTGAGGCCCCGAAGCCATCCCTGAAGTCCTTTCTCCCTATTAAAAGATGATTTATTGCCCAGAATTGCCCTAAAAACACCCCAAATGCACACAAACACACACACACAAAACCTCTCTAATCCCCAAGAACCTTACCACTCTCTCAAACATTTCCATTTTGTTCTGTTTTGCCTCCAGAATGGTGTCATTATGTGATTGATGTCCTGTCAGTGCGGATGGCCAATGTGAGGGTGCAGGCGAGGTGTAATCTTGGGTCCCACACAGTTGTCCACTTCTGCTCTAAGTGTAATAAAATCTCCACTGTGATCTGACATGCTCTAGAAACATAGGAATGAGTCATATATCTGGTCAAAACAAGACATGAGAATCTAATGGAGTGTGTGTATATGTGCACATGTATTTTGCTTTCTTATGAAGTGCTGTAAGTGTATAGTATGTGGAAAAGTAGTGTTCAGATAAAGAAACTGACTGACCAATTTAGAAACATCTGGAAGAAATTTATATTAAATATTGAACTGAAATGCGCCTATGGTCAGAGGTACAAAATAATGACTCTACTGGCCTATCAAAATAAAGCTCATGTACTTGTTGACAAAAGATGACTAACTGTCTATATCCTTTGGCAGACTATTACTTGTCATTGTCTGTGTTTGTTTAAAGTATTTCTGTGAACTGTCTTGCTGCACAGAGAATTGGATCATTGCTTTAAGTTGGGCAGATGAATTTGATTACAGGGAGGCTTTTTGTGCAGCTTGGTGTCATTTCACCATTAAAATTGTAAGTTTTTTTGTAAAAATATTGGAAAGAATGCTTGAAATTCTTTAGAAGGAAGAGCATTATGTGTGGTATTTCTCTGATACAGGGGTTTGTCATCTTATTCTGGTGACGTCTTTTATGGTTTGAGGAAGTATGCATGTCCTTGAACCTGTGGAAAGTGATCTGGTAGAAATCTTGTTGAGTCTCATGTTTCCCTGAGCGTATAATTGATTTGGACCTCTTCATTACAGGCACCGTTTGTTCTGATTTAGACAAACAATCCAAATAGTTTTTGCTGTCAGAATCCTGGAAGACAGAGGATCTTCTACCTTTGTCTTATTTTTTGATCGACTGAATATCTTACTCGCAGATTCAACTCTGCAAGCATATTCCATTATATTGATTTACATTTTATTAATAGAGCCTAATATAATAAGTTCATAAGTACCATATTTGCCAGTGTATAATACTCATAGGTGTATAAGACACACCCGATTTATACGTCAGCAAATACTATTTGACGGTGTATAAGATACACTGGCATATAAGATGCACCCCATTTTCAAACAGTATTTTTCAGGAAAAAAAGTGAGTCTTTTATGCAAGCAAATAGAGTATACCTTAACAGGGAAGAAATAAATGCATATTTATTATTTTGAAATTAGTCATTACTGAAGGCAGCAGTTATTAGCCCACTTGCAATTGTAGTACTGTCTATTTCTGTATTGTCAATTTGGGCCAGAATTCTCCAGGCAGAAGTTTTTCCTGTTATCTGCAAAAGTACCTTCTAATTATGGATGCCAGAGATTGAAACTGGGATATTTCTCATGCAAAGCATATACTCACAGAATGAAATTTTAGAACTATGAGAGTTCTCTAATCTCCTTCATGCTCCTGAATTAGCTTTTGGTAAATACTCAGTTAGAAACCCAGTAATTTGTATATCTCTTGTCAAATGCTTGCTGACTTCACTTCAATGACTACTCACAGGTTAAACTCCTTTTCAACAAACTCAGCAGAGTTTTGGTTCAAAGATATCATGCTTATAAGGACATGTGTACACCTAACATTTCTCTGTGGAGAATATCTCCTTTTAAATTTTGCTGGATACATTTGCAAGGTTTTGTAAAGGTGCTTATATGGATGTTTCCCTTGGCTGAATATTGTTTGTTTTCTTTTTGTAGGAAGTAGAAAAAAGGAAAAAGAAAGGCCTGAAATCTCTCCTCCATCAGATTTTGAACATACCATTCATGTTGGCTTTGATGCTGTTACTGGGGAATTCACTGTAAGTATATCAAGCTTGGCTCTGTAGAGAAGAGAATGCTTACAAATCATTCTAAACTTTCTTGTTGAAAGTGTTTGCTTGAGTTTTTCTTGTATTCATGTGCTAAAATTCTCAGTAGGTATTTCTCCTGTTAGCTCAACATGACAGTTGTAGAAAAAGGTAGGCACTATATGAAGTAATTTTGACTTAATTTGAAATAGGCATTCTCCATTTTTACACTAGGATTCTAGGAAATACTCGTTTTAACATGAATGAGTTGTATGTTGCTGCAGATGATTAGTTTAGCGTGTTATCCAGGCCAAGGTCCCTGGTTCATTTTGCCCTTGACAAATCAGAATTATAAAGAAAGGTTTATCTTTTGCTTACAAATCCTAATTTGTTTGAGAGCAGCAAGCAATGGTTGCTGGTTCAATTGACACTGTACTAGTGGTTCTAAATCTTTTTTAGGTCGTGAACCACTTTGAGAATCTGATAGAAAATATAGACCCTCCCCCATGCACAAAAATATATATTTATAATTTTGCATAACACTTTATTTTATTGGATTGGCATATAGTCTAGTCTGAGATGAAAAAAATTACTAAGAACACTTGAAAGGACTAAATTTGAACTGTACAATTCACTGTGAGTAGAAAAATTCAAATAACAGGAAGAAAATCAAAAGGAAAAAAAATACTTCACAGAATCCCATCCCAGGTTAAGAACTCCAAGCACTAAACAAACAATTTCAGATTTGATTAATTGCTCATGTTAGTAAGATAACTGAATGGTCTGGATGCTCCAGAAAGCGTCTTCCTCATCATAAGCAAATATTATCTCGTGCGCTGGTGAACATTCCATGTGAATGTCTGTTGTGTAGCACAGTAGGGTAGGAGATGCTGATATTAATATTGTCAGTGTACTGATGGGGCCGGGCATCTTTATGAAATGAAGATTATGCTGATTGTTGCATCATCAGGAACTAGAGAATGATTGTGTTGTAATTTCATTTGATCATACATTTCTATACAAAGCACACTTAATTCTGTCTTTTGTTCTCAGGGAATGCCAGAGCAATGGGCTCGACTGCTGCAGACCTCAAATATCACCAAGCTAGAGCAGAAAAAGAACCCCCAGGCTGTACTAGATGTGTTGAAGTTCTATGATTCTAAAGATACTGCAAAACAGAAGTATTTGAGCTTCTCTGCTACAGGTATGGTTCTTGTATATTTGGCCAGATTAATGGTAAATCTCAAAAACTGCTTGGTCAGTGTCAAAGGACTAGATTCTAAATTGGACTAGTGATATGTAATGAAACTCTTCAACATAGAGTGTTTGTGGGGGATAGGGAAATGTGGTGGCAGCAGCTTTCAGTGAACCTAGTAAATGATGTAGGATCTAATTGAGTGGCAAAAATAAAGTTGAAATAATATTCTGGAAAAGGTCCCAAGAGCATGGCTAGAAAATTCAGTCAGAAGCATAGGATTTCACCAGCATAGTTTTATATAGGCTCTTATGGATGTAGCTTGAACCTATGTCTTGGTGCTTTCTTGAAACCTGGAAACAATATTTCATGTGCTCTGTTTTGAAAATGGGAGCTGTATGGTGATATAAATTCTCATTTCTCTAGAAGTCAAAGTTTTTGGTAAGCAAATATGTTATATTGAAAACATGAGAGAACGGTAGGGTTTTGGGGTTGCATTTCAACTTTGTTCTTCCTTTGCAACGAAGTGACTAGCCTCAGTGCCTTACATAGGCATTGTTATTCCTGTATTAATAAATCTTTGGGATTTATGTTTACACTGCATAATTTTCAAAACTTTCTTTTAGAAAAGGATGGATTCCCTTCAGGAGCACCAGCAGTAAGTATACTTGTTATATGATATTCTTGTAGGGTGTTCAAGATGCTCTGCTGCAGTTCTTGGTTTAACCTAGTCCTGATGAATTTCAAATTTTGCCTGCTTCAAGGTACCAGTCACTAGAACAAGGCTGGGAATCATGCAGCTTTTCAGATGCTCTAGCCAGGATTGTCAATTGTGAGCGGTGCTAGGAGCTGCAGTCCAACAACATCTGAAAGGCTATATGATTCCCAATGCTACAATAGGAAGTCATCTTAACTTTTTGTTTTTTCAGTAAAATTTAAGGTGGTTGAGCAGGTGGATTCTTTCAGAGTCCAGGCTTGGTACACATGCTGCTGCTATTCATGTAATGACCAGGGGCTTTTGTTGTATCAGGGCAAAAGTATCCATAAGGTCATTTTCTGCTTTCTATCAGCAAAACCGTCTGCTGACTAGTGAGCATCTATGTCCAGAAAAATACCTGCTTATTGATAGGACACTTTTTGCTCCTTTCTTCCTGCATTTCCTGTGGTAGAAAGGAGAGGTTATTTCTTTTCTGCCAGTTGAGATTTTGCAGAATGTGTTGTCAATGGCTCCTGCAAAAGCCTAGTGGGAAGAGTCCAAGACAACTTCTTTTTTCATCCTTAGAGTAGGTATTTGAAGGAGGAACAGGTAGTGGTTTCTTGCCCTCCCCTGTTTTGTAGAAGATAATTGTAGCAGGCAGCTGCTTGCACTTTCTCCTAAAGCTCAGCATTAGGATGAACACACCTCCATTGTCTTGAGTTCTTTACATTTCATACAAGACTTAGGAGGGGGCAGGATTGGTCATGATTGCCAAATAATAAGCCAAACCAAAACAGTAGACTTTCTAACCAAAACTCTGTTTTTTTTTTATGGGCAGTGGAGTTATTGAAACTTCAGAGAGACTAACAGTAGGCACATACATAAGTGGATTCACATATATGGTTATTATAGTATTGTAAAATTCAGAGTGAATTTTGGACATTCTTAATGTCATAAAAGAGATAAAAGATATTTTAGAAACTTTGCTCTGTATACATTTTCCAAATATACATGAAAGAAAGAGGCATGGAGCGACCAAGATTGTGCATCCTGTCCCAGTCTCGATGGTGGGCAAATTCTGACCTTACTTGCCTTTCATATGTCAGGCTTCAGTGTTCTATGAGGAACTTTATACATAGAACTTGATGTTGCCTATGTCCACATTGTAGAAATTGATTTTGGGGATTACATGGTTTGGGCTCTATATGTATTAACTGTGCCACGCAAACACAAATCCAGCATGTGAAAGGTAGAGGTAGGCGAGATCCTTTCAGGTATTTCATATACCTGTAGAGGGCTATTAACATTCAAAATGAAATTTTCCAACTATCAGAAAGATTTCAGATGGACGTGAAAACTCAAGGAATAGAACAGAAAGAACAAGAGAATCTGCTGAAGCTTTTATGAGAAAATCCACCTCATTTACTTTCACATTTATATCAAGAGATATTACAACAATAATGTGAGGAGGAGACGATTAAAATAGCAATGATACAATGGGCACAGAACATTGGACATCCAATTCAGTTAGAATGGTGGGAACAAAGTTGGCAACGAACAAAGAGGTTCACGGTAGCTCAGAACCTTAAAGAAAACTACTATAAGTTATTTCATAGGTGGTACATGACACCCGAAAAATTAAAGATAATTTATAAGACGGGTACAGGTCAATGTTGGAAGTGTCAAAAGACCGCAGGCACACTATTTCATATGTGGTGGACATGTTCTAAAGCAAAAATGTATTGGAATGAAATTCGTAAGATAATATGTGGTGTATTGCAGGTTCAAATTGATAAGACTCCTGAAATGTACTTGTTAAATATGACACATATGTTAGAGGGAACTGTGGTAAAGAAATATTGGAGAATAAGACTGTATATGGTCTCAACTGCCCATATTGAATTTGCAAGGCTTTGGAAAAGTGATATAATACCAATGACAGAACAATGGTGGGCAACTGTTACTGAAAATAGAAATGCAGATATTGTTTCACAGAGATTAAAAGGGAAATCAGATGATGGTATCTGTAAAGAATGGCAGATGATTTCGGAAGCGAGAGGGGTCTTGACAGGGAGTAATACATAATTCATGGTATTAAAAGTTCTTACAAGATAAAATTCAGAGAAATATCATGGAACAAGTAAAGTTGTGTAGAAAAACAGGAACTAACGAATTAAGTAGATAATACTAACAATTTATTGTGATGCATTGATAACGGTTCAATGGAATGATAAAGATTGTAATCCAGAGAGGAAGGAAGACAGTTGTAATACAACAATTAAGAATACAATGATAATGATTTGTTTTATATGTTGGAACTTTAATAAAATTACTTAAAAAAATATTTTCCAGTGTATTGTACTATGTTGTTTTGACTTTCTAACATGCATTTATAGTATGCATCCTAAATATCCCACAGCAAGCCTTCATTGATTCTTTTCTTTGTTTTTCTTTTAAAAAACACATATAGCCCAATGCAAAAGTCTCAGAACCTTCCACCGCAGCTGAAGAGGAAGATGATGATGAAGTGGCTCCTCCAATTATTGCCCCACGACCAGATCATACAAAATCAGTGAGTGGGTTTATTTCACTGAATAGATTCTCCTTTTCTACTTGGTGACCTTAGGCAAGGCCTTAGCTTTCTTAGTCTCTCGCATGGAAGCAATACTTCTCTCTCTGATATACGGGACAGCCAGCGGGTGTCGTGGTTGTGAATGTTGGAGTATGGCTCTGGAGACCAGTGTTTAATTCCTGTTCAGCCATGGAAATCCATTGGGTTACCTTGGGCAAGTCTCACTCCCTTAGCCTCAGGGGAGTAAATCTTGCCAAGAAAACCCCATCATAGGCTTGCCTTACGGTTGCCATAAATTGGAAGTTACTTGAAGGCACACAATAACAACAAATCTGATGTATAGAAAACATGGCAAGCACCTTGGGACACAAACCTGTATAGATACTGTTTACAGGGAGGACCTACAACAAGATGTTGCAGTACATCTGTCCTCCTAATGGTCTAGCCATGCAGTCTCTCCAAGCAGGGAATTCCACATTGGACATTTTATTTTCTGTTCTGCTTTTCCATTGGACACTGAATATTCAGTTCAGTATACTCAGTCCTCCCTAAGCTATTTTGAGGGTTGTTTTGATTTTGCCCCCGTAGTATATTTCCACTTCTGTAAATCTTGCTGATACATTTCTCTTATTAGTGTTCCCCTTTTAACTGCGTTCCTGTCAGCCCTCATCACCAATGCAGAACATGGCTTGAGTGCTTCCCCCGCCCCCTGATTGGTTGTTTTGGGGTAAAAATACAGGTCTGAATTTCAACATTAATCCTACCTAGTCTGGAGCTGCTGAAATCAGTGGAATTTAAGTCAGATATTCTATTCATTTCAGTGGATCTACCGCAAGGGGGATCGACATTGGGTTTATCCCATACGGGGGTGGAGGTGGGAATTGTGTGGCCGTGCAGATATTTTTTGAGCTTCAATCAGCAGCCTTAGCTAATATAGACAATAAAAAGACACAGTAGGAGTTGCATTTCCACCATATCTGGCGGCTGCACAAGTTCCATTGTTGCCATACAGGGTGGCAGTGTGGTACTTCATAAATCTGTGCTGGGAAGCTCTATATCACATTTGCTTGGAGCTGAAGTTCAAATTATGTACAGTGTACACTACAGGAAAAATTATGGAAGACTAGTTGTTAAACAAAGCTCCAGATAGTGGTAAGCTATATCAAATTTCTGTTATTGGTCAACTGATTTAGTAAATCTGAAGCAGTATTAGTTAAAAACACAGGCATGAATCTTCCACAAATATATTAAGTATTTGTCACAGCACGAAGCTTAAAAGAGATTAGTTGTGTACACACCATGACATTACAATAATGACATTAATTTTCTTACAGATTTATACACGGTCAGTAATAGATCCCATCCCAGCCCCATCTAGTGACTCAGGAGACAGTGCTGCTAAATCAGCTGATAAGCAGAAAAAGAAAACTAAAATGTCAGATGAAGAGATCATGGAAAGGCTACGTAAGTTACAATTTTAAATGAACTTTCGATGAGATAGATGTTACATGTACTGGTTGATGAATCAACAGTTTTTCCTTCTTACCGTATACATTGACCCATTCGTATGACATGTTTTGATCTCTGCATAGGAATTGTAAGTAAATCCTCCCTCATTGTGGGAATAGGTTACAGGCTAATGATTTAGGAGGTGGTGAAATATTGAAACAGATTAAGAAATTTCTCTCATGTTCCTGTTATTCCACATCATTTTCTTGCCAGAAAGCAGACATTTATGCGTGGCTAGACCAGATGTAGATCTTCCCATCCAGATCACAAAGTATTAAAAACTTTTAGGCAATAATAATTAAATGGCTGCTCATACTAGACTTTGAGAAGATTGGTTTTCATTTTCCAGAATGTGCTCAGATTTGAGTGCGTGTCAGTGGAAAGTGAGATCAAGATTTTATTATACTGTATTTATTCAATAGCTGTTGAAAACAGTAATATTGCCTGATATGGTCATGAAGGAAAGTAGTTTTCATAGAAGAATTATTTTGTAAAATGTGAAACAGTTCCATAATCTTCCAGGCATAAATTTTCCCTGTGTTTATTTTATTATCAGCAGCACTATAGAAAAAAGGTGACTTCTACATGCTATAGTGACAAATACTTAAAGAAGGCAAGTGATTTTTGTGTCACTGAATATGTAAATAGAGATTTTTTTTTAAGGGTTAAATTGATATCTCAATACTGAAAAAATGGTTTGAAAATTAACATTCTGCAAGGAGAACAGAGCATGTTTACAACACAAGGCTTTTCTGTGTACCCCATGCCACCGTCCTCCAACTGCCTGCTGCTGAAATTTGGGGGACTCATGATAATAATTGAGATATACTATTGTGGGTTGCATTTGGAGGCAGAAGCTGATAGACCCATCTCTGTCACCACCCTGGTGAAGATAGGAGCAACTTCAGTATCCAAGTTAATGTTTTCATTGTGCTGGATGGAAAGTTCATTTGGTTTTCAGTACATCACAATTGGTTTATAGTATTATATATATATATTTTTTAAAGGAACGATTGTGAGCATAGGGGATCCCAAGAAAAAATATACCAGATATGAAAAAATTGGGCAGGGGTAAGTAAATGCAACATTTTATGTAACATTTTAGTTGAAATGGTATAATCAAAATAGTGTTTCTTTTTTCGTCTGTGGCATTTGTGGTCCTTACAAATCCAGAAATATTGGCAATAGATTAGTACCAACAGTATCAACCAGCTGCAGACTTCCAAAAGGAGCAACAATTATTTGTACTTTGCTGGTAGCAGTTTACATTATGGAATGAGATAGGAAATTATGGGTAAGAATTTCATGCAATTTACAATTTTTTCCTGCTCATGTTTGAGATGGATTTATCTTAAGCACCAATTTTAGGCTAGTACACTATGCCCAGATGATTCTGTGTAGTGCTCTGCAAACAGATTTAACTTTTCCTGTTTGTTTTCTGTTGACTTTGATCTTGTTTTTAGCCTATAATTTAGAGCTTGTTTTTCTGCAGAAAATTGAAGTACTGTGAAACCTTCTAAGAAGGATAGTACAATTTTTGCCTGTTCATGCACTTGGATGTGAAATACCTGAAACATTACACATAATTGCCTATTGTGTTTTCATAGGGCTTCAGGTACAGTTTTTATTGCTATAGATGTGGCAACAGGACAGGAGGTAAGGGCAATATACCTTCTAATACCTTTGAATTTCCAATTTAGAGTGGCAAATTGAATGTAATAGTTTTTTGTTAATCCAATCCAGCAAATCCCATTTCCATTTCTCAGTATCAAATGCTTTGTAGTAGTCAGCAAATAATATTTGCTTTGCTCAATAGAATTGGATTGTAAATGTTAAAATATATGTTAAAATATTTTGATTGTAAAGTTATTAACGGAAAGCCTTGTCTGCTTAACCAGCATATCACTCTGAACACACCTTGTCTTGTTTGACTCTGAAAGCTAAGCAGGATCAGGCCTGGTTGGTGCTTGCATGGAAGGCCATCAGAGAATACCAGGGATTTCCATGTAGGAAATGACTGAGTCAAGGGATAGAAAATTCAGATATTTTCATGACCCACGTTAAAGTTATGTAAATCATCTATGGTCATTTTATTTGTTTGCTGAACATTCAGCTGTAGCCATGCTACTGTGCTTTAGTCAGCAGTCATTCCAAGTCTTTGCTATTTTCTGTGGGTAATTGGTGCCATCTGCATATCTAAATCTTTTTCTTCGTGGTCTCTGTGAATTACCCCCTTGCCAGTGGGAAACTGTATTGTTTCTTCATATTTTGCCCTGACACTAGCCTTCTCTCCAAAAGATAGGTTACGCATCAAGACAATGAAATATTGTGATGCGCTCGTTTCTCTGAGAGTGGTCCAGAAAGCTACCATTTGCCTTTTTATTTGTAACCTTTATGAATATTAGTCTTGGGATAGTTCTAACATTGTTTTCTTTGAATACTGTTATTGATTTGGGTTTTTACTCTTTTAGGTTGCTATTAAACAGATAAATCTTCAGAAACAGCCCAAGAAGGAGTTAATTATCAATGAGATCCTAGTAATGAAAGAATTGAAGAATCCAAATATAGTCAACTTTCTAGACAGGTAACTAATCCTGTGGTATACTGGCTGTAGAGTTAGGTGTGGACATAGAAAACCCAAGTTCAGCCTTAATCATGAAGCTTAAAGCTTTGTACAAACTATTCTTCCATCTCATGAGAAAATTCTAAGTCTATAATGCTGCTCTAAGTTCCTTGAATAAGATATACATGCAACAAATAAATACATGCTCTCTTTAGAACTTAAGTGAGACATCTTACTTGTCGTTATGGCTCTTGTAGGATTACCAGTCAGAGCTGTTTCACACTGCACAAATAGCAGTTAAAGTAAGATCATAATACTGTATTTGTGTAATGTGAAAGGGCCCCCACCGTGGAAACAAGGAAACTGATGTCAGATTGTGGTTCCCAGCTACATGCATACCAATGATGGAATCTTGGTTTACTCTGTAGAAAAATAAATGGTTTAACACCTTCAGTTCCCTAATTGAAATCTAACTTCTCTTACCTTTTCAGTTATGTCTCAATGTATTGAAATTTTAACTTTGTCACTTCTGCCTTAGTTACCTAGTAGGAGATGAACTCTTTGTTGTAATGGAATATCTGGCTGGTGGATCTCTCACAGATGTAGTTACAGAGACTTGCATGGATGAGGCACAGATTGCTGCTGTCTGCAGAGAGGTGGGTAATGGCTAATTGGAAGGAAGAATTGCATTTCATTACTGACACAAGATTAGTTTTAATACTCTAGTTTTTTTGTAAAAAAAGGCTTTGAGTGGGGAAGCTATAGCTCAGCATTGGGAATGGTCACCTGGAAGCTTTAGCGATCATGCTAGTCTCAATACTTGCTGAATATAAATCACAACTTCTAAATTGTACCCCAGATTTCTGGAGAGTTTAGATGGGTATAAATTCATTTAACGGGATTAAATATTTAAAGGAAATCTATCATCTGTTTTGAATTAGAAATAACACCTGAATCTGGAGACAGTGGGAACAGGTCCCAAGGAGGAACATGGCTTGCTGCTTAATGAATCAGTAGAAACCAAAGTAGCATGGCAACTAAGGGAAGTTCTGATGATGCTCGTTGAAATTGCAGAAGATGTTTGATTGCAAATGCTGATAGGAAGGAAAGAGACCAACAGTGTGGTAATATAATAAGAGGCTATATAGGTTTCAGTCCGTAATCATCCTGACTTTTTGATAAATAGGTTTTAAATAAACTTTTAAATAAATTTAAGCAAGAATCCTTCTCCCTGACATGTAGTCTTTCAGCGTGAAGGGAATTTTATTACAGGGAAAATTTTTGCCTACAGTCTGCAGTGGTACAGCCTAGCCATAGGTTTACCCCCATCTCTAAGAACCAGGCCAGAATGTATACATGGCACACTTATTTTAAAGTAGCTATCTGTGTTGGCTTTGCTGCTCAGATATATGTGTTGTACACGTCAGCATTGCCAACCCAGGCCCCTGTGCACATGCGAAAATAGACACACAGTTTTAAAAAATAAGGCCGTATATATAAAAGTTTGTTTGTTCTATACTTTTTTTTCTATTGTTAGGTTAATAATTGAAATGAAATGCAGAAATTATGGAAATAAATAGCCAGGGCATTTCAGTATTCCAGATGAGTTGACCACAAAGACCAGAATGGTGTAGAAACATGGACATCGGCATCTACAGTCATGATACTATTATATGAGGAAAGCTTATTTCTAGGCACAAGCAAAATGTGCTCCTGCGGTTAACTAATCATTTGCTCAAACAATTTTGTTATTATTTGTTAAGTAAATAAAGTATTTCAGGGCTTTGCTTATATTTGGATATTATTTAGCTGGTGATACAATGATGGATAAATAATCATTTGGGATAACTATCTTCATTTTAATTAAGCTGTTTTCAGTGAATGTGAATGTTACATGTCTTTACGTAGTAATTCCTTCTGTTGGTTTTATAGTGTCTGCAGGCACTTGAATTCCTTCATGCCAATCAGGTGATTCACAGAGATATTAAAAGTGACAATGTGCTCTTGGGAATGGATGGATCAGTTAAACTGAGTAAGTTCATGACAGTTCCAACATTGATATAGGTGATTTCTGTAGGTTAGGTTTACTGCAAAATCCACTGAATTTTATCACATTGAATAGAATTGAGTGGTTAACAGCTCTTAGCTATAAAATCTGACGAGTGTTTCAGAAGATAGAAGAATATATTATCTCAGCAGTATGTGCTTCTGTAGATTGCAGTATAAATGACAAAACTGTGAGCCATATGGCAAGGCATTTGTTGGCTTTAATGCTAAAATAAACCATCGTATTTATAAATCTAAACCAGCTCACTTCTACAGTCTGCTCCATTTTTGTATTGGTCCTTAAGTTTGTTCTCATTTTTAAACCAGCAGGTGGCAGCTTTGATTAGATTAACTTTGAAACTACTCAGTTTACCAAAGTCCTCTGTCTTCTTGCACACACCATCCTCTTCAGTTTAAGACTGGATTCAGTGCAGATGTTATGGTGTATTTTCAGTGTAATTAGAAATACAGTAACAAGAAAATGTGAAAGTGAGCAATTTCTGCCATTGGTTATCAGCATAATAATCATAACTTATTGATTAGGATAGGATGCAAATCTTTTGATATAGGACAAGATATGGATATTTAAACCATGCTTCCTGCTTTTCTAGTGCTGCTTTTTAATTTGCAGTCAGTTTTCTTACATGACAAAGTATTCGGAAGTAGAACACATTACCAACAGTTTGATATGATATAGTCCACTCTTAGCACCAGATTCTGCAATATGTGTAACAATAAGGTGCTACACATAGAGTGGACTTCATAACTTTAGATGACAAGTGGATTCTAATGGTATTCCCTTGTAGGTTAAAAAAAATGCTCCCCAAAAGGAGAAGACTAGCACAGCAGCAGGAGAGGTTGCATCCTTTTTCTTTGTCTCTTTGGCTAGCCTTTTATTCGCAGGATTATTTATATTCATGTAGGAGAGCATTGAAATGTTCTCCTCGCCTACAGACATAAGTGCTGTTGTCTGGTTTCTTGTCTTAGCACCTTGCCACTTCATTTTACTGCATCAAACTTTGATTGAGAACCAGAATAATATTAGGAGAGCCAGCCATAGATCACCAGTGGAATTTACAGTTTGGCTCTCCCATGCTAGCTACTGAGGGCAATACCTTTATAATAGCTTTATTTTCCTTTGTGTTATGGAGTTTTTTTCTGCTGGAAGGGTGGCACTAAATTTTTGCTGCTGTCAAGAGCTGAATGACATAGGCTGCTGAGGTACTCACCAAAGGGGAAAGTACCTTTCCTGTTATAGGAGCCTAGTTGTGGAATGCCTTCTACTTAGAGAATCAGCAGGCACCAAAGTTGGCTTCATTTTGGCACAAGAGTGAAAAATGGCTTCTTTTTTTAGGCTCACTTGGCACCACTGTTGACTCCAAATTAAATCATGCCTTTTTATTAAAGTTTTTGGGGATCTAATGATTTTATCCAGAGTGTACAGGTATATGATTTGAACTGCTTTAACTTGTTTGATGCCTTAGATAATTTCTTAGAATGTAAACTTTCTTATATTGTTTTATGTTCTAAAGTGTCCCAATTGATTTTATTGTACACCACTGTGAGATCTTTGGATATAGGGCAGGATGTAAGTATTTTAATAAAGAAACTTAAACAGTGCATACCATTTGTGCCATGCATGCTACTAAATTAGAAGTGTCAGCTTGTTTTGGAGCATGTTTGTCAACTAAGATCACTATACCACTACGTAAGGAAGGGAGGAATATAAATAAATATAAATAAGCAAATACCTCCCTTCACACTCCCAACATTATGTGATTTTTTTTTCTTGTTGATCACAATACTCAATCTGGGAAACAGGAAACTCTCCTTGGAAACTGTAATTTATAGGACATCTTCCCAAGAATTCTCCTGTCTAAGCAGAATAACAAGAGCATATTCACAGCAATACCTACTACATAAATTGAATGCTATCTTCTTGAGAAGAACACATCATTCTAACAGAAATAGCGTGAACTCAAATTGGTTGCCCCAGTATAGCCAACCATCCCATTACAGTCTGTCTTTTATTTTATTCATTTTATTTATATCCCACCTTTCTCTCAACATGGGGTCCGGGGTGGTGTGCAACCTTTTAAAAAACAGAATGCAGCTAAAACATAATTGGGTGACTTCTATTTAAAAAAAATTAAAAATTCACATTAAAAGTTTTTAAAATACAAAAAAAAAATGATAAAAAAGAAACAAGACCCCCCGTTAAAAGCTCTGTTTACCACAACATATTAAAAATGAAATGCCTCCTTGAATAATAAGGTCTTTACCTGCCAGTGGAAAGACAGCAGGAAGGGGCCAATTGGACCTCCGAAGGAAGGGAGGACGACAACTTAGGAACAGCCACTGAGAAGTCTCTCTCCTGTGTTTTCACCAGGTGTGCCTGTCATGGTAGTGGGGCCAAGAGAAAATCTTCTCCCACAGATCTTAGATAGGCTCATATAGGGAGATACATTTTTTTCAAATAGTCTTCACCTAAGCTGTGGAGGGCTTTAATGGTCGTAATCTACTTTGATTCCATCTGGAAATGGATGGGTAGCCGTGGAGGTGTTTCAGCAATTGTATGATTTCTATAGCCTATTCTAGTCAGCAGCCTGGCTGCAGCATTTTGGACTTGCTAAAGTTTCCCAATAGTTTGCAAAGGCACCCTCATGTAGATGTGTTATGGTAATCCAAACAGGCTGTGATCAAAGCATGTGTCATTGTAGCCAGATCTGATATTAAAAGGAATGGTTGCAAATGGTGCACCAGTTTTAGCTGTGAAAATGCACTCCTGGTTGCCACTGCTAGCTAGGAATCCAGGCTCAGCAAGCTGCCAACCTGAGATTTCAGTGGAAGTCTAACTCCATGCACCTTATTGCCTGATCTGTGTTATGACTGACCAAGACCACCTCTGTCTTGTTTGTACTCATCCACTCCATTACCAGAAGCATACACTGGCCTATTACAGAGACAGCTTCCTTAGAGATAGACAGAAGAGAGAGATAGAATTGGATATCATCATTATACTGGTGACATCCTACCCCAAAACTCTGGATAACCTTTCTCAGTTGGTTTCATATAGCTATTAACATAGCAGACAAAACTGTGCCCTGAGGACTCCACATACCAGAGGTCATGGAGTTGGACTGGTATGTCCCAGCACCACCTTCTGAGTTCTCCTGTCCAAGAAGAACTGGAACCACTACAAAACAGTGCCTCCAGGCCCATCCAGAGAGGCAGCTTAGAAGGATAAATTGGTCAGTGGTATTGAAAGCCACTTAAAGGCCAGCAAAACCAACAGCAACACACTCCTCCTGTCCAGTTCCACTGAATAGTCATCCACCAAGGTGACCAAAGGTGTCTCTGTCCCATAAACACGCCTGAAGCCAGATTGAAATGGATCTGGGTAATCCATCTCATCCAGGAACCCTTGGAGCTTGGAGCTTGGAGCTTGGAATAGTGGCAACTTTCTAGTAAGTTATCCAGTATAGTCAAGTTCAGGGAAGTTTTGTTTTGTTTCATTTTGTAGGGGACTCACCTCAGCTTCTTTTAGTACTCTACCTTGCTGCAATGAATCATTCACTACTCCCATTACCCATGTAGCCATCCCCCCTTTGGCTGCTTTTATAATCTAGTAAGAGCAAGGGTCCAGTACACATGTGGTGGCTTTCACCTCTCCAAGGATTTTGTCCGTATCCTCAGTCTACACAAATTGAAGTGTATCCACTAACACCTACCATCACTTGTTACACTGGTAACCTGAGCTAAAAGAAACATGGATTTTTTGGCATTCTCTGCCTTAAATATTCATTGCTACCATTGTCAGTGTTTGTCCACATAGCCTTGTGAAGTATGGAATGAACATAATGTGAGCACTAAAATGTTTGACATGTCTTTCTGGAACTATAATTAAGGTAATGAGAGCATTCAGGGTGATTCCAATAATGTGAAACTTACCGTTTTCATTTGGTGCTCTCTCTGTCTCTCTCTCTCTCTCTGCAGCTGACTTTGGTTTCTGTGCTCAGATTACTCCAGAGCAGAGCAAACGTAGTACTATGGTTGGGACCCCTTACTGGATGGCTCCTGAAGTGGTCACACGGAAGGCATATGGCCCTAAAGTGGATATCTGGTCTCTGGGTATCATGGCTATTGAAATGGTTGAAGGCGAGCCCCCGTATCTCAATGAAAACCCTTTGAGGGTAAGGCATTGTCACTCTGAATAATAGTTTTGTCTATGTGTAAACTAATAGCAGCAGGTAAGGGAAAAAAAGTTATGTAACCTTTTGCCAGTGGAAATCCTTACCTGTTATAGCAATCAGTAGCCGTTAAACATTTAAGCACTGCTGTTTTGGTAACTGTTTAGTAATCAGCCTAATACCAATGGAATGCAGCTTCAGCATCAGTTGAGACAGAATGCCAGTTCACTGCACATCCAAATCTGCTTCTTGAGGCTTCTTCATTTTGGGAAAAGGACTTTTAAAAACATCCTCACAGTTATAGAACAGTGGTGGATGTTTTTTTTTCTTTTTTAAATCAAGATGACATTCCCTTGATGGTGATTTGCTTGGGTTGCATGCCAGCAGTGAATAGGCTAATGCCAAAATGATTAGGGTTGCCAGTATCCTCCACTGCAACTTCCCCTCACCCCATTCAGTGGACTACTGGAGGAGAGGCAGATCATTGTTGCGTGATTGTTTGCAGAGGGCTTTTGAAGTTAGGCTGAAGTCTGCAATGGGTTAGACTGAGGACTTGCTGTATTATGTACTTCATTAGAGTTTGCCCAAGTTGGCCCTTGGATTTCTGGTATGAAAAGGTTCACCAGCTTGTAAAATCACAGTTCTTTGTTTTCTGATTTCTTCTCTAGATATATTTGTACTGCATCTCCCAAATGTGCCCAGTGTTGGAGAAAAATTTTGGTATAGTTTAAAGAGAAATCAAAAATTTAAATCCATAGACAGCCAAGTGTAGTTTTAGGTCTGAATCTAGTGAAACAACAGAATTAGGGTGGGCAAAGTGCAGACTATAGGCTGCATGTGGACCTCAGGGATCAGGTTTTTTAAATTTTTTTCTCTGAAAAGACCTGGGACACATGAGAGCATTTCCATCACATTTTTGTCTTGTGTTGGTCCCATTTAGACCCAGGAAGGGCCGTTTTTGAAACAGAAAGTGAACAGGAAGTCATTTCTGTTCACTTCCTGTTGTAAAAATGGCTTCTACTGTCACAATGGGCCTAAAAACATGGCAGAAATGCCTCCACACCCTCTAGAGGGCTTCTCGGGCCATTTTGGGGGCAGAATATTTTATTTATTTAGTAAGGTGTGTGCATAGCCCTCTAAGGTCTCATTGGCAAATAATGTGTCCCTCTAGTCTTCCATAGTCACCCATTGTGCGATAGAGAGTGGGATCTCTACAGTTGGAAGCTTCTTGACATTTCCACGTCTGCTTCTCACACAGAGCTTAAGACACAAGCTGTTTTTCTATTAAAACACAGTACAGATGTTTAAGTGGAAATATTAACAAATATCCACCTGTATCTGTGGATGTTTCCTGCTTGCATATATAGGATTTTGGATTGTGGCTTTATGAAGAAAAACACCAAAGTTTCAAGTTTGATTAGGGAAAGTAAATAGTACACTTCTATTGTCATTTCCATATAAAAGGAGTTTATTAGCTAGTGGGGTTGTAGCACAGTGATAAATTGCATGTAGTAGTAGTAGGCAGCCACTCATCATGAAAATCCCTTTAGCCACACTCCTAAGAAGAGATCAAAAATACAGACATCTGTATCAATCCATGTCAATAAATAAGTTCAACAGTTTTCATCTTGACTGGGAGCCACTCTTTCATTAAGCTAATCAGTTTTAATTACCTATTCTGCATACAACATACTGGTTGATGTGCACAGCTGGGCAGACCTGTTGACTTGTTACTTGGCATGAACTAAGAGAACTGATTGAATGCACCCTAAAGTTCCTAGCTGTTGTTTCATTTCACATGTACATATTTTTCTGAATAAAAAGTTTGCTGAAAGATATTGAACTACACTTCTTTTTTGAGGTATAGGAGTCTTATCTCCATTCTTTTCATGCTATTTCTGCCTTTGGTACCAAATTTTCTGTTCAAGTAATACAGTGAACCCTCACTTGTGCAGAGCTTAGGGGCACAGGACCCTCGCAAAAGTGAAAAAAAATGTGAATGTTGTGAGACGCCCCCCCGCAAATGAATACTACAGACTCTTTTCCGCCCACTGCATTTCCCACTTTGTCATACAGTGCCTCAGCCAGATTTTAAACCCCTTCAAGACCATTGACTCGTGCCCTCCACTCCTTTATCTTCCAAGCATCCTTTTACTCTCCAGTCACTTCAGCCAGATTTTAAACCCATCCAAACCCATCAGCTGCTTCCCTCTACTCCTCTCCCTCTCAAGCCTCCAGGAGACTGAGAGGAGAGTTGAGAGGAAGAGGTGGATGGATTGGGAAGGGGTTTAAAATATGGTTCAGGCAAGATGGGAAAGAACTTGATTGGCAGGACAGGAGAAAGAGAGCAGTGGGGGCGAGGAGGACAATCTAGTCAAGCAGCAGCTACAAACTCATGAATAATCAAATCCATGAAAAAGAAACCTGTAAATGCAAAGGGTGGACTGTAACACCCAAGAACACTTCTGGAGACCAGGGTTTGATTCCCTGCTCGGCCATGGAAACCCACTGGGCGAGTCTGGGTGCATCACACACTCTCAACCCCAGAAAATCCTAAGATAGTTTCACTTTAGGATGACCATATATTGGAAACGATTTGAAGGTGCACAACAACAGTACCTGTGTAGTAGAAGGAAAACCATCTTTTTTTTTTAACATAATTGAGGCTTGTTTGTTTGTTTTCATTACAGGCACTGTATTTGATAGCAACTAATGGTACTCCAGAGCTACAAAACCCAGAAAAACTCTCCCCAATATTCCGTGACTTTCTAAATAGCTGTTTGGAAATGGATGTAGAGAAAAGAGGGTCAGCCAAAGAACTGTTACAGGTAAACAGACTGAGATCCTGGCAAATGGCGTGTATTACAGGCAGAATGCTTTCTACTAGAAAGTCAAGTAATGTACATGAAGATTAATACAGTCAGTGCAAAAGAGCATGTAATAGAATGGAGAATGAAAAAGTAAAGACATATGTGTTTTCCATAGGGAGATGTGCCTAGTAGGGAAATTCCCAGTGCAAAATTACTTTGGTTAGGTCAGGTGCTCAGCCTTTCCCTTGAATTGTTAAAAGAACCCAATGCAGTCTCTCTCTTCTCTAATATTCCCTGATTTGCCATGCTTTACTGGAGGAAGAAGATGGATCATGCTTCATCAAGCCGTGTAACACAGTGATAGGCCAGCAGCGTTGATCTCTTGCTATCTCCCTCAAGATGTTTTGATTGCTGCAGAGCCCACTGTGCTCTGGAAGATTTGTCAGAAGGAGGCAGGGTACCCCACACTTCCAGTCAGTCCCCTCTAGCCCCAGTTCCTCCCCTGATGAAGAAACTTTTACCTGAGTTCAGTATACGGAAGGTTATGTGTCTGCATTGTAGAAAAAAGGAAGCAGTTTCCTCGTGCAATACGTTGAAGCCATTCCTGATCATGCCAAAATGCAGATGGGAATAGTCACTACATGGCAAGACAGTGTGGGGAGAATTCTCTTCTCATGGCTTTGTCTCCCTCCATTCACTCAAACTGTTGCTAGTGCAACCTTAATGAAGTATGAAGGTGAGGCTCACAATCCAATGGGCCTGCATATTAACTGCATTCCAGTGTCCTCTGGACAACACCTGTTTACTCTTGATGAAATTATATTGAGTCATCATGTGAAAAGCAGAGTGCACTAGACCTGTGTCCAGATACAACACTCTGCTCACATGGGGAGTGAGGAGTCTGAACAAAAGAGCCAGTTTTCCAGCTCAACAGAGAACATCCATACACAGCAGAAACTCCCTTGTTCTGACTTACCACTTTCCACATGAGGAAATTGAGAGAACTGAAGATGGAGGAAGCTGGAACTAATAAACTATAGTTTGTTGTTGCATCTAAACTGAGCAAACTAGGATTTGTGCAAGCTCAGATTGAAAATCTACTTGAAATCATGGTTTTCAGTTTTGATTTGCAGTCACAGGAAGTTAGGGAGAAAACTGTAATACATAAGCTGAATTGTACATCATGTGATACAGTTCCATCATTGTGTTTTCTCAGAGGCAGGCTACTATGGGCACTGTTGGTGTACTTCAAATGCAACCTCAGCCTATCTATTAGCCTGGCACAAGTCCTATGTATCTGCATCATATGTAGCGTAAAATATTGCAGTATAATATATTATACGTGTATAATTTCAAGTTCTTTTATTGCTTACAAAGCAGTAGTCTTGAGATGAAGCTATTATTATTTATCTTGATATACCCTTCCATTAAAAGATTGTGTTTTTTTTCTCTTCTCATTAGCATCCCTTCCTGAAACTGGCCAAACCTTTGTCGAGCTTGACGCCGTTGATCCTAGCAGCCAAAGAAGCAATGAAGAGTAACCGTTAGCATTGCTGCTGTGGCCATCATTATTTTTGTTCTTTATTTTTTAAAAAAATCTTCGTTAATATATAAATTGTTGCTCTTGTTAGGGGGATTGAATATCTGCAGAAGGGGAAAAAAGTCTCATCTTGAAGACACAAGCGAAGAAAAAAAATGGTGGTGTTAGTGAACTCTTCTTGGGGTCTGGAAGAAGTTGTGAACTGAATCACTGGCCTTTTCACCACTTCTGCAGACAGCTCAGAAATACATTTTACTATGCCTATGAGTTGTTTTTTTGATGACATTGCTGTACCAGATCCCACTCAATGTGCTCTGCTGGGCACTTTCAATACTTGAACAACAGATTCAGGCTTTTAGGGGAAGGTATATTACATTGATCTGCTGACTTTCCCCTCTTCCTTTCCCTTGGTCATTCATTCAGAATATGTCAAGCTCTGAGTTATTAAAAGCAGATATGGTAGAAATGTGAAAGTTCCTATTATTTCCTTTCTCTTAAGTTTCAATTTAGCTATAATTGTTACAACATTAACCACCCAGTTACCTAGAAACCTAATTTTTCAATGACTGTTCTTAAAGACAGAAGAACATGGGTAGAGAGGGAATTAAAAGGCTCAGCAGTGTTTGATGTAGAATTTTATTGCATGGACTTCTTAACGTAAAGGAAAGATGTGTCTGAATTTTGGAGAGTGAATACATGTGGGGAAAAGGAGGAAAGTGTTGCTTTTCTTTAATGCTCAAACCATCCTCTGGGCATGGGGAGAAAACTCCATTCCTGTGAATTGTCTTCCACTCCTCCCTTGTCTGTGTAGGTTTGTTGATAATATTTAAAGGGATGTCTTGAAAGTATGTGGTTTTATAGCAGAGTGCTGTATCCATGTTCTTGTTTGGGCTTTGGGCTTTATGCTGGTGCCTTCTGAATTTTTAAATTACCCTTCTTTGTATTAAATACATTTTGTATATGTTGTACATTTTCTCTCCAAAAGCAAGTTTGGAGTGGTCAGGACTAAGTATTAGGGCTCTCTTCCTTTCTATAGAAATATATATATAAATATATATAAAAATATATATGCACCATTTCTACTAACAAAAGACCCTTCAGATTTGCAAAAAAAAATTAAAAAAAATTCAAGACTTTTTGTATAATTCAGCCAACTGAAGCTTCTGAACACCAAAAGTGCTATTCTGTGGAGACAAAAATTGGAGGCAAGAGAGTAGCGTAGATTCAACACTTGGATTGGCTTGTGAATGGCTGGAGCAACTTGTTTTTCGAGGTCATCTTTTGTCTTGAAAGACCTAATCAGCGACTATGGTTGAAGACAAACACAAGATCAAGTGCCTCCTTAAATAAAAGAAAGTAATTGGAACTACAGATGAACTGAAGTTCTGGTTGAAGTGGCCAGATACACCATTGCAATTTCCTTGTCAATCACATCAGCCTTCTAAAATCACTGTGGTTTTATGTGCAGCTTATCTTGATGGAAACTTCCTGAATGATAATGTGCCAAACAGTAGCATAAGAGACTCTTAATTTGATACTGTAGCTTTCTCTCATTTCTGGTCAGTATGTGTGACAGAACATCTTAAAGCCCTAGATAAGAAGCAACCTCTTAACAGCTTTTCTGATGAAAAGTAGAAAGCCATTTTTTTTTACCTGTGAAGAATATTGCTGTGTGTTGGCATAAGAGCATCATTTGTGCTGGGATTTTGTGAACAGGTTGCAAAATGTGTATTAACCAGGGTCCAAGGTCTGAGCCACTGCATCATAAACAGTTTGTTCCTTCAGATCTGGCAGCCTCTTGCATCCTGTTGTGTACCAACAAATGCCTTATTAATAATGCAGCTGAAAAAAATGCCACACTCCAGTCTGCAGTCCTGTAACTTTTCCTATTAACTTTCAGAGCATTTTGAATGTGCGTTGGTTTGTTCTGAGGAGATGTGATGTCTTGGTCTAAGTGGTATTTTAGGTGCTGTTCCTCTGATCACCATGGCTTGCAGTGCTATTACTTTAGAAGTTCTAATAGTATTGCCCTTAAATTGATAATATGTGAATCAAACCAAGAGAGTTAAAGAACGCTTACAGTTAATTTTCATCCTCTTACTATTGGGTCTTTGTCTGTTGCTGGCAATGGAATATGTGGAACCCATGACTCCTATGAGTCCTAGGTGCATGGTTTTTTTTTAATGGTAGCAAGTTATTCTGAAAATTATATTTCTAAACAAAAATATTTTCTTTTAACTTCATATGTGATAGGAGCAATTGACCTTTGTAAAGTTTTTCAAATCTTTGCTTACATTGCTTACAATTTGGATTAGCTGAGCAGGTGTTGAAGCATATCCCATGGCTTCCCATGTCCTGTTACCTACTGAATATTGCCACAGTATGTCCATGTGCACACTCTTAGTGTAACTTTCAGCTTAGTGCTATAGCAGTACCAATACCTAATTTCTTTGTTGGGTTATATGATTAGGGGATAAGAGACAGGAGTGAGCTGAGATGGGAGCTCCTAATCGTTCAGAAGAACCATCAGGATGTTCTTGAACCATTATGGTTCATTGTGCAGCTGTGCATGCAGTTTGTATGGTACCTGGATTGAAAATATACTGCAGATGTCTTAAAAGCTTGATTTAGAAATGGGAACGTAGCAGCCTTCTCCCTCTTTAAAGTCTAGTGTGGACTTTAAGATTATACTCTGGAATATAGTTTATCAGCAAAGGGTGAGAATACTGGGCACAACATTGGAAGAGCTTTTACTCCTAACTGACTTTTTGGCTAAATATGTCTTAAACAAATATTTTCTGGGCACTAATATCAGTATATATTGGCTAATTCGTATGAGCACTTTCAGTTCATAGTTGAGATAGCCAAACATTATCCTGAATTCTGCATAGGACCAGATCCCTATTTGATGGAAAACTAGAGAAGACAGTTCTGTAGAAGTTGCTAGTGAGAGTACAGCCTGCAGTAGAGAGCTCAATACAGCCATTTCATAGTTTCATCATTCAGTCAGGGCTAATATAAAGTCAGTATGAATTAAAAGTGCTCATGCACACACATGCACACACAGCCAAGAAAAATATATATGTGAGTTACTTTTGATTCTTAGGAATATTTGCAATGGCACATTGTGAACAGTGGTATAAAGCAACAGGGAGGAGAAGGGTGTCTCGTTCCATGAAAGCAGGCTTACCTGGAATTAGGAGCTCCTAGGGTTCCCTCTGTTCCCAGAAATTGAAACAGACCTTTTTTTTTTCTCGAATGAGCATTTGTTTGTTAAAATGGAGACAGTCATCACCTGAGCATGTATCTTAAAACTTAGGTGGTCACCAGAATTGTACTGTGGAGCAATTTGGAGTAAATTAACTAAGAGCTGAAATTCTTTGTCTTCCTCGCTGGAATTAAATATATTTCAAAACAATTTTCTTCATTGCTCCCATTCTCTCACTTTGTCAGATGAAAATAGAAGTAGTGTAAGCCTTGATTTTTTTTTTTACTGTCTTAAGATTTTGTTGCCTTTTGTTTAATTTAATCCCATTCTGTTATTTAATTGTTACTGCAATATTAACTACTGTATTTGACTATGTTTAATGACTTTGTTCTTTCAGGGCTAGAAATAAACATTTCTAAAATACTTGCTGGTTGTCATTCTCACACCTCTCGTCTTCTTGAGTTTATGATAGAATCTGATGAATGATTAGTTCTTATTTAGGGGCATGTGGTGTGATGCTTCATTTGAGCAGATTTATAGCTTAATTTTTTGTTTTCAAAGGTTCACCAGTAGCCAGAAACCAGTCATGATAACTCCATGCTATTGAATACAGTTTTCCTGTCTCTATATGCATTCCTATTTTTAAATTAAGATCATGTTTGCAACCATATTGAATAATGCTGCTAAAGTTACTAACAAATTTCTGCAATGACTAAACTGATGGCAAACATTTTCTTTAATTTGATACTTACCCATTTTTTGAGCCATTCTGTTATATTTTCTTTGTAAATAGATTTGAAGTTGAGGAGCCTCTTGAAGAGGTTTATTTCATTGTGACACCTAAGTAACACCCAGCACTATCAGAGCGATACTAGTTGATGTTATATCTTGAAGATTCTTTCCAAGATAGTTGGTTACCATTATTGTTGCAGCTCATTAAAAATAACTTTATTTTCTAGTTTATCAAGACTAGTGAAAATATTTCCCCTTTTTAGTTACTTTGAGAAAACACCTACCTGAATGTTAGGAGTTGCTGGGCTGTATTACCAGGCATAAGGCACAGGGTGACCGAGGAGTTGAATCACACGATGCTCCTTTTACACCTTTATATGAGACTTCAACTCTGTAATTTTATATAGGTAATATTAAGTTGCCATTAACACACGTGGAAAGTTAAATCAAATTAATGATAACTAATTATTGATTAATTATTGATAACTAAATTATTTATAACTAATTACTTCCAAATCCTGGTCACTGCATGTTTATTTTTCATTATAGAAAAGGATTGTGAGTGTTGCAGGTTATACTTTCTCAGAAAGTCTGCAACTTTTGTTCAGACTCAGTTGTGCCGGTTGTATCTGAGAGGCTAGATACCTTAACCAGGTATCAGAAGAGTTTCGTACCAGATAAACTTTTGCTCTTCTTTCCTTTTTTTCTTTTTTTTACATTCATTTTTATTGCAAATATCAACAAAAGACGAAAAGCAAAAAAACCCAAAAACAAATACAGATGTTTCCATCGCAACGTCATATACCTTAATAAAGTTACAGTCAGCTTTCAAACTTATTGCTAATACACCTTTTAGAGCTTCTATATGTATAAATTAAAACAAAAGAAAGTAAAAATTACGTTCCCTCCTTCCTGTCCTACCTTGGAACCTATTTTGTTATCTGTAACTTACACTTCCTTCCCCTTTATAGTATTCTAAAACAGAGTTCTGAATACTCTGCGCGTCTTACTGGATTTTCACTAGTTCTATGAAACTTATTCATATAGCCCATAATGTTATTTCGGACGAACATACAGATACCATAAAGTTTCATTAACAGTCAATATGATAAAAATGGAACCATTATGTCTACTTTTACCTTGTTTTTAACTTATTATAGTCAGATCTGACCATATCTAATCTATGATTAAATTGCCCCAATTGTATTTTAGGAATTTCCAAATTGGAAACCATTCATTCTTTATTTTATCTGCTTTCCCTTTTATCCTGCATGTAAGAAGGTCTTTTTCTTTCATTTCTATAATTTTTATTATCCATTCTTCCAATGTGGGAGTGTCCTTTTCTTTCCATCGGCCAGCCAGACATAATCTGGCAGCCGTAATCAAACATAGGAGAATTCTCCAATATTTTCTTATAGATGTCAGGTCTACGTTTTGTAACATGTTTAACAAAAACAATTCAGATACTAGTGGGATTTGTGTCTCGAAGATCTTCGTTGTTGTATCGCATATCTGTTTCCAGAATTTATTTACCTTTGGGCAAGTCTACCACATATGGCAGAATATCCCAATTTTGTCTTGACATTTCTAGCACTTGTTGTCATGTGTCTTGTACATTCTATTTATCTTTGCTGGTGTCAAGTACCACTTATATAGCATCTTCAAATAATTTTCTTTCAAATCCTGCAATAATGTGAATTTATATGACAGTTTCCAAGATGTTTCCTAGTGTGTTCGAGCAGGATTTCGTGACCTACGTTTATCATCCAGGAAATCGTTGTGTCTTTAACTACCTCATCTTCCGTGTTATAGCTGAAGAGTAATTTATACAGTTTGGACATGGTATGATTAGAATGATCAAAAATTATTTTTTCTAATTCATTGAGAGGGCCTTTTTGGGCAAAGCCTTCTAATTTCAAGTGCTCTTCTTTCCAAATGTACTAGTGAGTCTCAGCTTACTTTCCCATTCACAACAGTTTAATTTACAACGTGACTCCAGAAATAAAGTCTCACCCACAACTTTCAGTGCACTTTTAAAGTTGAATGAGGCAGGAGAGTTAAGAGAGTGAGGAGGGTGAGGTGAATTGGAGTTTTGCCATAAAGAAAAGCTGAATGAACTGGGTGTCTTTTAACCTCCCCAGGCTGGGGGAGTGGCAATGAGGAGAAAGCAACCGAAGTCTTGGCATTGGCTTTGCCTGCTCTGAAGAGGGTGTTGAAGCGGGTGGAAGAGACTGGAATCTTGGAATTTGGGTGTAGCTGAATGATTCCCACCCACCCCCAGCCTGTTTAGATGAGAGAATCATGATGGGGAAAGAGCAAGTGTGTAACAGTAGCAATGCCAAAAGGGGTAACTGCTAAGCATGAACTTTGTGGCACCTTAAGCCTGCTCAATATCAAGGACTGAATGGAAAGAGAAATCAGTGGGCCTTTTGTGCGAGGACTTTTCTTTTTTTAATACAGCTGGTTATTCTACAGGAGATATGCTGGTGGTCAAGTATACTTGCTAACTGTGGCTGTATCAGGTCTGTTGGTGCACATTCTCTGGTCTCCAGTAGTTCCCTATGGAACTGGCTTCCTCAATTTACATCTGTTTCAGTTTGTGTTGCAAGTCCAGAAAAGGCAGCCTAGACATAAATTGAGACTTGCCTCTGTTTTTTGATGGCCAGGCTAGCTCCAGTTACCATTCTCACAGGTTTGTCATGAGATTGTTGTGCACTGCTGCTTATATTGTTAGAATCATAGTAATAGAGTTAGAAGAGACCATAGGGGCCATGCAGTCCAACCCCAGTCCAGTCCAACATTCAAGAATCTGTTTATTGTGATATTTCTATAAATCTCCCTAAGTAGCATTTCATGTTTTCTCGCTCTAACCAGAGTTCTCAGATTTGCTTTGTTATAACAAGACATTCTAATGAAAGCAACAAATCAACCTGGTAAGTGTTCTCCTGTGATCTATGGTGAAAGATGAGATTTATTGAAGCCAACTTCCAACTTCATTGGAAAACTTCATATAATGGCATATTTCTGGTGCCATGTAGCCAGTGACATCTTGACAGGTAAAGTGGGATGTTGCAATCTCTCAAATTGTAATTAAGAGGTGTAACGTAACATGTTATTGCAAAAATAGTGTTAAGGGGTACATGTCATGGTAGAGCTATCCATCTCAGACTTCTGTGGTTTGGCCTTTGATTATATGTTAACTTGTTCTGAGTAGGTTTGTCCTTTTCCTCTGAGGCTGAGAGAGTGTGACTTGCCCAAGGTCACGCAGTGGGTTTCCATGGCTGGACAGATACGTGGACCCTGGTCTCTCAGTGTCCTAGTCGAACGCTCAAATCACTACACCACTCTGGCTCTCTTGTTCCCCAAACTACTGTTTTAAAATGCCAGTGGCAGGATCACACAGTGGTATGGTTGTCACATAATGCTCGTGGAAAATCATGCCAGAGAGCAGGCTGGACAGTCTCATAGATGATGACAATTTACTATGCAGAAAAAGGTTTTGGCATGGAACAGTCTTAACAATTCTCTAGCTTAGTGTTCTCAAGTGGCACCCTTCAGTAAGCTCTGAGGCAAATTTCTGTGCTAGACAATTTCGTATTCTGGTGGCTGTGGCAGTTTTAATACATGACTGGTTTTCATGGCATGTTGGAGTTGCTCAAGCCACATAACATCTGCACGTGCCTGTGTGGATGGCTGCTGACAAAAAGTAACTAGCAGAGTAATAACAGTTGTCATACAAAATCAGGTGCCGCTTCAATCCTCTATGATAAGAGACATCTGTGAACAGCCTCCATTTTGTTTATTTCCGTGTTTGCAAGTACCATTTACTTGATGATGGGCTAAAACCAACCTCTCACTGGCAACTGATCTTGAGTGCAACAGAATTTCCTTGGACTTCCCTATTCCCTGCAGTCTTCCACAATGGCCAATAGGGACTAGAGGTTTTTCCATTTCTCTGGAATGGTTTTTGTGAGTGCACAGGATTTCACTGGGCAGGGCAGTGGCCCCTCCCAATTCTGCTAAGAGAAACACTCCTGCAGGCTTTTGGCCTTATCTTGCTTGGCATCTTCCTACTCCTATGACAGCTTCTCTCTAAGACAGTACTCCTGCTCCCAGTTCTAGTTCAGCCAGTGCTGAATCAGTAGAGAAATTCTCTACCACCTATGTCTGTACATTTAAAAAAGAGGAGCTTTGTACTTGGAAATATATGTGGTGTTCCTACTGGCCACCCTGTTCTTAGTGACTTGTTCATCTTGCACCTCCCCAATTTGCCACCCTTGCGATCCCCTCTATCAAAGCAAAGCAACTGGGAAGAATGGCAGGGCAAAGAAGAACTGCAAGTTTCTCTCTCCTTTAGTGATCAGTCCAGATTTCCATTCAGGAACGGAAACTATCATGAAGGAAGAATTACTAGAAATTAGTCTTCTTTACATCCTTCGGAGAATTCTGCAGAACTGAATTTTCTGTGTTGCAGAGGTATTTCATCATTATACCACAAAGTCTAATGATCCTCATAGTAATTCTCTGAAGTAGGTCAGGCAGAGATACAATGACTGGCTGAGAAAAGTGGCTTCCCAACTGAAGAGAGATTTGAACCTGGCACTTCCTGGTCCTCTTGTGACCTTCACATCACTACACCACACTGACTTGTAATTTACTTGAAACCTAAGGCATTTTGTGAAGCTGAAAATTGTTTCTTGCTGTGCTCTCCAGAATTCATTATCTTCTTAATTGGTTTGATATTAAGAAACAGTGACATGGGGTGTGTGTGTGTGTGTGTGTGAAGTGTTACTACTCCCAGAAGAACTAAAAAAAGAAATGAAAATCCACTGTTTAAAGAATGCAGTTCAGTGAACCAAAACTTCTTGACCATGTGTAGCTAATGACCTGTTCAGTGAATGGAAGTAAATGAGCCGGAGGATCACACAATCCTCGTCTGTAAAAAATTAACTTTGTAGGCAAAGGCAAGCATTGCAACTGCTGTGGTCCTGGGTCAGTTACTGGATCAAAATCCTACATTACTTGCTGAATTCTGAAGCAGTTTCAGGCTACAGCTTCTTCATTTTCTAGCCAATGAGATTTTGTTTGGGGCAGGTGGTAACATGAAAAAAAGAAGAAGAAGCAAAGATGACATTCTGGTTAGAAGTGATATGGAGATGATAAGGAAGTAGCACCCGGTCCAAGCCAGCTGCTTCAGGGTGTCAAATGTGTTGGTTTTCACAGAGTTTTCCATGACTCTCTTAAATAGGTGGCTGTCAGCCTGTGTCATGTTTACCTTTATGTGGGAGAACAGCAGGTGGCTAATCCCCCCCCCCCGCCCCTGCAACCTTCTTTAAAGCAGTGAACTTCTTCTGTTACACCTCACTTTCTATCTCTGGAGTGATTTCCAGCATGGCTGGTCTGAATGTCTCAATAGCCTTTTTCTTCTTCATTGTGGGCCTTTGTGAGATTATCAGGAAACTCTCCAAGAGAATTTTTCCACCTAACATGTACATTTGTCTTGCTGCTGAACTGATGAGCTCATTCCAGATGTGCGCTTGCTATCTTGAATTGAAAATGCTGAGGGAGATTGGTCCATGGGGTGGTGGCTTTGGGCCAGATGTCAGCCTGACTCTCCTGTTTCTTCTCTTCTTGGTTCATGGTGCCTCTTTCGGTGGAGCTTCTGCCAACCCTTCCATTTCACTCCAAGAATTTCTGGCTTTGGATTCTTCTTTTGGGGCTACTGTCACCAAAATCTTAGCCCAGTTTATGGGCATGGAGGCAGCCAGTGCGTTTACCAAGCAATATTGGTCAAGGGAATTGACAGACTTCCACATGATTCAGAATTTAATGGCCCAAGACTGCAGTTCATCTCTCACTACCTCTGTCTCCCATGGCATTTTTGTGGAAGCCATGTGTTCATTTTTTTTCCAGCTAGTGATTCTCAAGTTCCAGGCCAGCTCTGCCCTGTACAGAATTCCCATTGTGGCACTTAGCGTTACTGCCTTGGCCCATGCAGGTAAGAATTTCTGCCTGGTATTCAGCATGATATATATTTAGAAACTACACAAAATATTTAATATATGTTATAATTTCTTGTGCTGGGTGACATATATTGTAGCATGTACTAAATATGACTTATCACTTACGTGGTTTGCGCATTTTGTACACATAATAAACCTCAGAAGGATGCTCAGTATTAGGCAGATTGGGATAACTGCCTCAGACCACTGATGCTGGACAACAGTGGTGAGGTGTTGAGGATGGAGTTGCATGTACTACATAGCCTTCCTTGCATTCTGTAAACTAGCCTGCTGCTCTTAAGTGCAGTGGAGATCAACCTACCATAGAATCATAGAATCATAAGGGTTGGAAGAGACCACAGAGGCCATCCAGTCCAACCCCCTGCTATGCAGGAACACACATTAAAGCACTCCCAACAGATGGCCATCCAGCCTTTGTTTAAAAACCTCCAAAGAAGGAGACTCCACCACACTCTGAGGCAGCATATTCCACTGCCAGACAGCTCTGACTGTTAGGAAGTTCTTCCTGAGGTTTAGGTAGAATCTCTTTCGTGCAGTTTGAATCCATTGCTCCTTGTCCTCGTTTCTTGAACAGCGGAAAACAAGCCCGCTCCCTCCTCAACACTGCTAAGGTCAAATTCAGCTCCCTCTTCAGTCTGCTTCTGTACCAGGGAAATCATGTTCTTCAGGCACCAAAATGCCTTAAGACATCCTGGTGAAACTTACAAACTTGACCACTTGAAACTAAGACTGTGGCAACAGGATTTGGCAGTTTCACTGGAGATTAATGTTTGGGAATGTTTAAAAAAAAATAATGCCACCCTATTGACAATTCAGAAGACATTCTTCCCCAAAATCTGCTGTTGTCTTCTTTGGGATTTTCTCCTCATTAGGATCAGAAAATCTCACTTCTCATAAATTGCAATCGGCTGTTGGGTTTAACTGTCCTGGAGCCTCCTTTCTCTGAGCAGGGTATGAGCTGAGACAGTGAGAATGAGGAATCAGGGTGATGCTTCAATTTGTCCATGATGCAAACTAACCAGGGAAAGGATGACAAGTTTGTTATCTGAGAGCAGAGCACAAGAGGCTTAATTGATTCTTAAGGTCTCAAACTACTCCTAACTTAGAGCAGAAAGTGTAATACCTCCTTGCCATTGCTGAAGACAGATGTGTTAACAGTGAGCGTTTTATCATCCCAGACAATGATGCAATGGGAAATTTTGAGGTATAGGGACTCATCATGATAATCCTCATACCTAGGCCTTCAAAGAAAGTCCAAAAATGCAGACTTGTCTTGATTCATATCGATGAGCCAGGTCTAGCAGTTTTTATTTCTAACAACTTTGGTCTTTTGCAAAGCTAATGGGTCCTAATTGCCCCTTTAAGGCAAAATCATCCCCAAATATTTCCATTACAATGACACAAACATATATCGTTGCTGGGAAAGGCTATCCCAACCCCTTGCTATTTTAAAGTCTGCAACCTAAAGTCAGGAAAGTTTAATGAAGGTCACAGATGACATAATTTTCCCTGCTAATCAAAAATGCCTGGTATACTCAAAATTGTGTGAGCCCTTGTTCCAGTAAAACATGATTGCCGGTAAAATGCTGTGTACTGCTGTTCTTAAGTAAATCCCATGCTGGAAGAAAGGCGGTATATAAATTAAATGTATGCATGCACGATGTATGTACATTGTTGGCATTGCCGCTTTCCAATCCTCTTTCCCCCCAAAACCTAGGTCCTTCTGCACAGAACAGCTCCTTTCTATCCACTTTACATTGACTTCCTATGGCTGAGTTCTTGTCTCAGATATAGACAAACTTTGTCTCTCTGTGCTACAGCCTTCAGCCTCTGTAGCTCCTGTGCTGTTGACTGTTAGTGACTCTTCTGCTATGCCAGTTTTGGTCCTCTTGGTTAGCCATTCATCCTGGATACCTACATGGTCCTGATCATACGAGAGGAATGTGGAGAAATACAGCTCTGGGATCCTTTTGTCAGAGCAGGAGGGAAGATGTCATCTGCCAGCAAACCTGCGCAGCTGAGGGCAGGCTCTGGCAAGTGGAAGAAATGATAAAGAAGCTTTCACATTTCATTTGTATTTTCAACAAATTGGCATAGACAGAGAATGGATGATATCATCAACCAGAGCCTGGATATTTCTTTTCTTTGGGGTTTCTACTTTACACACAAGCAGTTAAATGGAAACACATTTTTGTAACATTGTTTGTAGTTTTAATTACAAGTGAAAAGTTTAGATTTCCCCTGAGAAAAGCTCTTTTGTTAAACTGTAGGATCTTGGGGTTTACTTCTCAATAACTATGTATGATAACATTGCAGTTGTGCTGGCCATAATAAATCAAATATTATTCTGTGTACCGCTACTCTTAACTATGCATTCATTGTTATTGTGATCACCTGCACTTAATAATTTATCACTACTGGTGACCAAATTTCCCCATCCCAACAAGACAGGCATCTGAAATAAACTTGCCAAACAGCTGCCAGGGAATGCTAGCCAGTTAGGCTTTCAGCTACAGGCAGCTTACAGGTGCTCTCTTTACCAAGAGCTACCTGGCAGAATTGCAATTCAGAATTCAGGCTTCAGGCAAAAACACCAGAGCTTTCAATGAAGTTCTAATGTAAACGCTGCATATAATGTAATGCAATGGAATTGCGTACGATGTAATAAATCCACATGTTCGTTTTTAAACCGTTTTTGAAAGAAAGGAGGTGCCATAAACTGTTTGCTTCTCTTCCCTCCAGCTGCACCTCTCACAGGTGCATTTTTCAATCCTGCACTGGCCTTTGCTGTCACCTTTTCCTGCTCTGGGAACAGCTTACTGGAATACATGCAAGTGTATTGGCTGGCACCCCTCACAGGTGAATCAGCTTCTTAGAGAATGGATGGTATAAAAATGATTAGTGGAAGCTGTGACCTTACTGGACTACACCCTAATGCCTGTACAGTGTCAAGCTTTCCTATGGCGAATTTGAACTTAATCCAAGGCTTAGCCCATGGAGTTATAAGTTACAATTAAATATAAATTATTGCATTGAAATGTTAAAGAACAAAAACAAATGGGGCATGTCCATACTGAATGTGTGTTGTTCCAATAGTACCACTATAATTTTCTTTGAAGTTCTTTAAAAGAAAATAAAAGAAAAATTGCTTCAGCTGTTTGTGGGAGGGAGGAGACAGTAGCAGGAACAGTGAAATTTCTAGAGACTTAGAGAATGTATCTTTTGAACAAGTCTCTAAAATCCCTGGGAAAGAAAAGACAAGCCCTGTGAATAACACTGCGAAAGTTCCTGGGGAAACACGGGAATTTATTTGTAGCAACTGCAGAAATTATGCATCATAAACTACCACAGTTGGTTCTGGAAAAGTTTATACCCTCTGTCAGATTATGAATTGTTTAACATGGAAATCACAAACCTGTTGAGTAAAAATATACATATTTTTGTCAGCCTCACTATTAGCAAAACAGCTAGGAAACCAAGATATAGCTCAAGCAGTTTCCTTTGTGTACAAGGAGGAAAAAAAAACAATAACAGGGTATGGTAAACATGTATGTATGTGGTACCTATAGATACATGAGTAGTAATAAACAATGGAACTCACCTCTGAGAAGCTTGAAACTATTGCATTCAGACAAATAAAACTCCATTTCATTCTAGCAATTTAATTAAGGTCTCCAAAGGCCACAGAGTTCCTTTTGAAAAGTATTTTGATTTCAAGCCTCCAATGGACACATTGTGGTTACAATGCAGCTGAAGCTATTAACATCAAGCTGAGCAACCCTTGGCCCAGCAACCCTTACCCATATTTGACTATTCTAGGCCCATTTCACACCACATATTTATAGCATTGTGATGGGACTTTAATTGCCACGGCTAAATCTTACAGAATCCTGGTGTTTGTAGTTTGGTGAGGCACAAGGTCTCTCATACTGAGACTTCTAAATACCTTCCCTAAACAGCAAATCCCAGGATTCCATGTGATGGAACCATTGCTGCTATGGAGGAATCATAATGCTATTGTTGTGTGGTGTGATGAATGGGGGATACAGGCTTTTCCCCCTTCTTTCCAATATGACATCATCCACTTGCAGAGAAGCGTTGATTAACAGTGCTGGTCTCTGATCTCTCTGCATAGTCCCTGCAAGTTTGTGTTGCTTATCTCAATTGCTTTGTGACTTTTAGAACAAAGGTAAACTAGAACGGTAAATGGCTAGGAACCAAATGGCAGCACAAAAACATTTATTTCCCTTTTATAATTCTTTTTGAACTATGTTTGATGGCCCTTTATGAGATTCTAATCTGAGCTAACCTTGCCTGAAGGTGCCCATATATGAAGGTCTTGAAGTCTTTTGATTAAAAACAACAACAACAACCTTGCAAACCTGCCATTTATACACTCTGATTTCCTAGCTCTTATAATTAATGGATTAAGTTTTGACACACCCATTCAGATAGAGCCAGTAGACAGGATAGATTTACTGACTATGAGCTAATGAAGGCCTTTATACCCTACTCACCCTACTCTCATATCCAGAAAACATATACTGGGCTGATTAAAACACAGAAAAAACAAAGTGATCACTCTTTCCCATTATTGGCTTTCTTCCAGGGATGCTGATAGCATTCTTCGTGTATCGAGGGAACATCCCACGAGTCTTCCAGAAAAACCTGCTTTACAGTCAAAAGAACAAATACAGGATACTCAAAGCGAAAGTTAATACCAGTGTATTTGGCAGTATCAAAGAGCTGTGGAGAAAATCTGAGAGGACAATCAGCTGCTCAGGACCAACTGAGAGAACAGAGTGAAAGAGGCTGGCACAGGTGGATGGGGGCTGGCGGTCTTTTCAGCCTCTGCTTTTGCGGGAGACTTTGTGGTCTTTATGAACTTCTGAGGTCAGTTGCAGAACATTCTGGCTGAAAAGGGGACAAAGGCAACTGTCACGTGTGGTGTAGTGATAAAATGTGTCAGACTAGGATGGGAGAGATTTGGGATCATATCCTCTCTCAATGATGAAGCTCATTGATTGATCTTGGGCCAAATCATATGCTCAGCATAGCCTACCTCACAGGGTTGTTGTGAGGATAAAGCAGTTGGGGAATCATGTATATCACACTGAGCTCCTTGGAGGAAAAACAGGACATAAATGAAATACATACATACATACTTACATACATACATACATACATACATACATAAATATGCTATTGGATCACATTGTGTAGTGAATTTGATTGGACCCTATTGTGAAGGCCTCTCAAAATCATGATACTGGGATGACTTCTTCATGCAGTATGTAAGATATTTTTCATGCTGTGATATGCTTTTAGATCTGATATATAAAAGTCAAATTTTGTGTGTTTGTGTCAGGCAAAGACCCGACCTCATATGATTGGCTATGTCAGGCAAGATGACCTTATACGATTGGCTGCCTGAGAAGATTCTATAGAATCCTGGGGTTTGCAGCTTAGGAAGGGGCCTTTAGCATTCTCAGCCAGAGAACTCTTGGGCCTCAGGACACTTGCTATGGAGATGAAGCCTAGCAGCAAGGAGGAGGAGGGCAGTGTATTCCCTCAGGAACCCAACCTCTGTATGTTAATAACTCTGAATACAGATTGGATTGGGGATAGAATTATAGAATCATAGAGCTGGAAGAGACCACAGGGGCCATTGAGTCCAACCCCTTGCAATGCAGGAGCACCCATCAAAGCATTCCCAACAGATGGCCATCCAGCATCTGCTTAATATGGGGAATATGGGAAAAAGCTACAGGTACTGGACAAGACAGTTTTTGGGGGGAATTAGAGACACAGGATCTCAGACGTTTCTAACAAGTATTACCTATGAGAAAATAAAATCCCGGGCGACGCTGGGTATATATGCTAGTAGCTTATAAAATACGTTACATGTTCCATCCCAAGGAAGTGAACCACCTGAACATTTGGTGATATAATTACCAATATTTGGCAAGTTAATGAAAGCACGATACTCAATTGCTTATTTAATTTCCTACAGAATATAGAAATGTTTCTGTCATAGTTCTTCCCTGAAGTTGGATAACTTACTCTTTTTGGACTACAACTCCCATAGCAATGCTTCCAAGAGCTAGTCCTTCTCATGTTTGCCCAGTCTCATCTCCTAACACAGGTACTAACCACAGTTTCCTAGTAGCTTCTGACAAAATCTGTGTTTTTTTTTACTTTATTTTATTTTACAGGTTTGTTGCACTTGGTTCTGGATCAGGGCTTGAAATACAGTCAGTTTGCTCAGTGTCCTGTCACTCTGCACCCCCATGCTAAGTTGTGGATATTTTGGAGTCTGTCCTAGGTTTGGCCCAAGATACATTCATGCCTGAGGTGGAAGACTGATGTGCTTCTGTGGAGAAAATGGAATGTTTAATAACAGAAGCAGACGCCTCACTGCCTTTTATTGGTGCCCTGCTTTTGCAGCCTGAAGCAGTCCAGTTTGTTTTGCTTAACAATTGTGTTGGCCTTCATCTCCTGCCCATACTCTATTAATTTTGGGACCTGAGGTATTATAATATAACTAAGCATTACACTGACCTCATGGCTTCTGTTCATTGAGTATCTATGCATCTAGTGCTGAATGTTATGCTTCATAAGTTTAGAGCAGCCTTCCTGCAGTCTGGTGTACCTAGATTTATTAGGCTGCAACTCCCATTATGCCCAACCAAGAAGGCCATAGAAGACACCTCGCTGGGGTAGATTTCCTCTGAGTATATTGCAAAAGGGAGAAAATCACTAGGTGTTGCATTTCCATCACAGTGGTACTGTTGTAGGAAGAGCCACACTGTAACAAAATTCTTCTTTCTATATGACTTTTATCGAGAAACACAAGAAACTTCTTAAGATCTCTGTTTAGCAATCCCACCCATACCAATCCTTCCCTATTACCAGGAAAACTGAAAATGAAGAAACTACCCCAAATTGGTTGTGTATCTCCATGTTATGTTATTTTATTAAGTGATACCACATTATCAGCCAAGGTAGTGTACAACACATGAAAAATGAGTAGGAGAAAACATTTCAAAACACAAAATATATTAAACACAAGCAGCATAAAACACTTACATTGGGCCACAACTTTCACACAGCACTGGCCATGCTGGTGATGAATTATGTAGTCTAACACAGTTAGAAGGCACCAAGTTGGGGAAGACTGGCAGAGAGCACAGTTCTCAAAACACAAGGGTTCAGCTTAAGAAACAGCAGGGACTAAATCAGGTATTTAATACACTAGTCCATTGCATTTTGCTGCCTGAAGCAGTCCAGCAAACGGCAACCCTAGCCAACTAAGTCAAAGTGCATAGTTCCCATAGTTAGTGTGGCTACTCTGGCACATGCTGCAAAAATAAAAAATAAAAATAAAAAAAATTCCTAAAATCACTTCCCACCATTCCTGGCAGAGAAAAAGAAAACTATCAAATACTACAGATTTGACCCTTCATGACATTTAATCAAATTGGATTAAAAATCTGCTGCCTGAGGCAGACATCTCTCTATAATTAAAGCAAAGATGTGTTTCCACTAACTTTTATTAATTAACATGAAATGTTCTCTGGAACTGATGCATCTTTGTAATGTTTGTAATAGCTCCAATCCTCAATCCAGGCCACATTTATTAGACTGTTCTGAACTAAATATAGATTTCCCAGGTTTTCTGTTAGGTACTTGAGAAGACTAGAACAATTTTGGACAGGGAAGAAATCTCTGTAAAGAACAAGGTGTGGGTTAGTGTGTCTCTTCCTATGCTTCATTGTACTTGTTCCATATTTATCAGTATAACTGCTTTGGATTATTACTCCGTTGCCCAATGTCAAGGAGATGGATAGGCAATGACTTTGTAGAATAGCACAAGGTAAAGTTGGATATACATGAAGGTAATCAAAGCCATACAGAATCTGCACATAAGTAAGGCTTATATGAATTTGGTGGGCTTACTCTGAGATATGTAGGTATGGGACTGTAGCTTTTTTAGAATTAAATCTGGCTCTTGCACCTCTATTGGGATATAGAATGAATTTAGTTTGCATAGTTTTGCACCACAGGTTGTGATAACAATTCAGTCAACTCCCACTCTAAATTCAATGTGTATTCTTTAGATTGGCTGATAAGAAGTCTCCAGCTATGTTGAAAAGTACATCCCTCTGTAAACACTAAACAAGGTGAATGTTTCTTTGACCTGTTAAAGAGCAATGTATAACGTTCTTAACTTTGTTGAACTAGTGGACGACATATGGCCTTCTAGATATTGCTAGAATGCTGGCTAAGGGCTGATGGGAATTGCAGTCCCACAAGATTTTAAAGACCACAAGTTGCTCAACAGCAAATTGTTAGTTATTTACTGTGATTTTATTTTATTTGCTAACCAATGGGAGATAGGCATTTGTGAGCTTTTCTGCCACAAGTACCAACACGGTTTGTTGGACTATGTACCTTGGCTGTGAGGAGAGGGGAAGGGCTGTTCCATTTGTGTCAAAGAGGATCTGGTGTAAGTTTTATGGGAAGAGGGAAAGAGTTTCCTGTGCTCAGTTCTCCAAGGAGCTAATTCACAGCAGGTTCTGTTGTATTTTATTAACAAAAGATTGGAAATCAGTATTCAGGAGCAAGAGATGAGCTGGAATTCTAGAGCTTCGTTGGGAATACTTCATGCCTTTCCTGCAATGCACCATTTCTTTCAAAGTAGACGCTTCTAGCAGTTTATATCCCATCATCCAAGATCTAGTGCTCTTGGCTCGTTTGGTTCTCCATTCTAAAGAGACCAACAGCTAAGAGTCCAAATACATCACATCATTTCTCACCAATTTGGCTTATAAAATGAGCCACAGAAAGCTAGATAAGCAGTCCCAGCATGCAGTGAAGATGTCCAGATCTGTAAGGGAGATTATTCAGATCTCCTTGAAATCGCTTTTCCATTGGCAGATCTTGAAGTATAAGAGGAGACTAGTTGCTGATAAAATAGATTTGTGTCGTGGAACAGCTTGCCAACTTTTGAATGGTGATTTTCTACTTAGAATGATCATGGAAGAGAGGAAGTTGTAGGTCTTGAGTGGGGAACTGGTGGTCCTTCAAATAATGTTGGATCTCAGTGTCCTTCAGGCCCAGATGGCATAACTAATGGTCAAGAATGGGAGTTATAATCCAACATCTGATAGCCCATGGTTTTTCCACCCTAGCTGCAGGGACTTTGGTCACTGTCTGGCAGCTTAAAGATGCATAATGAAAGGCGCATGAATGTGTCAGTTTTGATTCCTATGTGGGTCAAAATGTCTTTTTAACAATGCTGGTAATAAGTTAATGGAAGATGTATACTGGATACTGGCCTATTCTGCAACTGCCCTTTTCATTCTTATTTAAGCTAGTAGCCTAGCTAGTACTGATGGTGTCAGGATGTGAATCAGAGCCTAAAAAATATGTGCAATACTGGTTTGTTCTCAAACTGTCCTGCGGTTGTATGGCTTTGGCAAGTGAGCTGAGCTCCTGAGCCTCAAAGCCTTCTTGGGGAACTGTTTCCTGTACAGGAGTTTACTATACTGAAGCTCAGGTGTTACCAAGCTCTGGCACATCTGCCTTGCCGCCTTATCCAGCCCATCCTTCAAATTATAGCCTAAGATTTTTGCATTGCCATATTGCAATGGTGCCAATGCCTGGTCTTTAATCATCTTGGGGGCTACGCTGCCACCTTCCTGAAGGCAAATCTCAGCTAGCTGCTTGCGTTTCTGCTGAAGTGTCTTCACTTCCTGCTGTATGAACTCCTGGCCAATGTGCAAATCTATCTTTTCCCAAAAAGTCCTATTGAAATACACATAGAGTTCCCAGTCCAGCTTGTTCCAGCTCTTGATCTGCTCTCTGGTGCTTTCTGAGAGATGGCTCTTGGAGCTGTTGTGTCTGCTGTTGAGAGGAAAGGAGACCACATCATCCAGATCCCAACATAAGAGCTCCTTCAGTAGCACCATTGACTCGTCAAAGTACTCCGAGATAAGGAGAAGGTCAAATTCTGCCTCAATGGCTCTCAGCATGAGTTGGACATGCTTTGCTGAGTAGTTTGCATTGTGGTTATATCCAAAATCAAAAGTCATTAGGTTTTTGGCATAGTGGCTATCTTTGGCTGAAGCGTTGTAAAAGTGGGAAGTCTGGTTGAGAAATTCCTGCAAGTTTTTGGCTTTGGCGAATGAGGATGTCCCTCTATAGTAAGTGAATGAAGATTCCATGAGATGAACAGGATTCCGGAGGATGGCAAAGTAAAAGGTAGAATTTGACATTACTCTGGCAACCTAGAATTAGTAGCAGTAGAAAAATCAAAGAAAGATCACTTGAAGCCCGAAATTCATCTCTTTCCCTTTTTCCATGAAACTTTTGACACAAACCCCTATTCTAGGATGGGCAAGTTGTAGCTCTCTAGATATTGTTGGATTAAAAATGCCATCAGCCCTAATCAACATAGTAAATAGTAAGGGATTATAGGAGTTGCAGTTCAATAACAACTGGGGGCTGTTGGAGGCTTATTTCTGCCCTAGTTCCATACACTGCTCTTTGCTATGATGGTAGATTCTTCCCCTTTTTAGTACAATATTTCAATATTCAATACAATATTTACTACAATATTTACTACAGTATTTCTATTTCTTTTCCCCTTCCCTTGCATTGCTAACTAGACTGCAGGAATATGAGACAGGAATTCATCCTCCTATCCTGTGTAAAGTTGGTACATTGGTGGCACTGGATGATAATAACTCAAAATAGACAGGAAGTTAGAAATTTTCCACTGTGCATTGACATATTTAAAACTACAGTGATCCAACTGTGAAAAAATACATTGTGTACTAAAGGTGCCACTCTAAAACACTCTTCCCCACCTTTGTGCTGTCCAGGTGTGATTCACTATGACTGCCACTATTCCAGTCTGCATTACCATACTGGCAGATGTTGGTGGTAACCTTAGTACAATACATCTGGACAGCACAAGGTTGGGGGAGGGTACTCTAATTAACACTTCTTAAATTTACCCCCTGTTCACAGATGCTTTTGGCACTTTATCAGGTTAGTTCCTCTTGGTGTAGATTTCCTTATTATCTGTATTTTATAATACTATCTGGTGATGAATTTGGCAACTTTACATTACAGCCTGGTATTGGTCAAGTGAGAACAATGTTTCCAAACTGGAAAGACACATTGTGCAGTAAGGTTGTGCTTCTCCCTATATATGCCTGCCCAAGAACAGAAGTCTGTTGGACGGGCCCTCCTCTGTGTCCAGCCAGTCTCTATTGTAGCACCCTGGTTATGGAATACTCTTCCTTCAGAGGCCCTGCTGGCACTAACACTGGTGTCATTCCTATGGCAAGTCAAAACATTGCATTTTAGCAAAGCCCTTGAAGGCTGATTTTACCCAATTTACACAGTGCTGAGGTTGATATTATTTCAGACTGTTTAAACAGGTTTTAAATTGGTTTGAATTGATGCATGATTCATTTTTAATATCTTAAATTGATTTTATTGTACAGTTCCCTGAGATCCTCTAATATAGGTTGGGATATAAATTTTAGTACATGCGTACATCCATCCATATAAATAAGTGGTTTCTTTTGCACTGCTTCTCTCCATCCCTTTCCACTTGCAATTTTCTTCCCTAACCATTGGCGTGCCTCTTTCCTACCAAATCTGAAAAGAACCTACTTCTTACCAGTGATTCTTTAGAAAAATGACAGCTTGAATTCTGGTTCTTACCTCTGGCTGAAAGAATCTCATATGATGACACATCATGTCAAACTGGGAATCTTTGCCTGGAACAAATCCCTCCACTGCTGCTGCTGTGAAATAATGTGGATAGTACAACTGACTGGCTCCATTGATTGGCAAAGCAAAGGTAAGGTTGTGAGTTTCTCCAAAACGGAACAAGATGTTCATGACAGTGCTGCTGGCACTCTTGTGTACTTTCAGGAAAACAATATGAGTCTTTGGCTTGCATGTTGCCTGCTGAGAGAGACCAGGGATGCTGGCCCCAGTTGTTTTTTGATCCTCTGGAAGAACCATTTCTTCTGTTTGAGTTGGCTTTTTGGCTGTTTTTGCCACAGCCATCCGAGTTGGCCTTTTGTCTCTTAGGGCATCAAAAGTCTGAGATTTAATCCTTGTTGTACCCTTAGAAACATGTCTTTTCCATGGGCTCCAAACCCCTGAGTTTTGATCATCTGCAATGGTCCCTGTTGTAGGATCTGTCTCCTGGATCAAGGAACTTCCAGTGTTCATTGTACTAACATCTTTCATATTGTCAGTGAATGTCACCAGTTCCTGGTCTCTTACAGGGTTCTTTCTGGTGCTGGGGTTCTTCTGGTCTTTCTGCTGATTTGTTTCATGGAGGATCTGTACCATTTCTGTCCCCTCCAAAAATGGTTTTTGCCCAAACTCTTCTTCACTCCCCAAACTGGCATCCAGCAATTTGGTTTTGTCAAATATCTTGTTCACTCTCACGGTGTACCTGTTTTTCTCTATGTTGCTGGGCCACAGCCACAGCTGGTTCTCCCTGTTTTGAGGTGTGCTCTTTTGCTCATATTCTGAATGAAGAGAGAGAGAGCTTGGGTTCATCTGAACCTCGAAGGAATTCTCATTGGCTCTGCTTTCCTGGAGATGCTGCTTCTGTCTGAACTCACACCTACAGTTGCTATGAAGAACAGAATATGAGTCTCTCAGATATAGTTCACAAGAATGCTCTGCCACTTTATGTCCTAACATTTTTAAAATTAAATTTCTATAGCTTATTTTCCCAGAACTCTTGCCTTTCCATCTAATTCAGTGCATTTCCTTTCCCTTTCTTTTATGTATCATAGGCTACACATATAAATCATGGCAGTATTGTAGATGTTTTCTTCATTCAGAGGTTAGGTGTACACATTCACATCATAGTTCTAACACTCTAAGCTTCTACTGGTTCAATCAATCGTTCTTTTGCATCAGTCAATCAGTTGACTGAAAAGGTCAATCATCCTTTTGCATTGTCCACCCCCATTATAAATACACCTGCAAGGCCACTCCACTGTTCCTTTATACACACCTGTGTTTGTGCAGTGAATGTGAGCCAAGCTACAGATGGCGCTTTCCCTCTCAATGCAAATATCAACTTCCAGAGGTGGGGGTAGGGGTTCACCAGAACCATGCCAGTCAGGAAGCTTAAGCTACTCTCCACCACAATCCTAAGCCAGATCAGCCACCCATTTTGTCTGCTATTAGCCATTTGGACAGCCAATGTAGACTTCTTCCCAATGAAAATAGCAGCTTCAAAGGAATGACTTGTGCTGAAGACAGCAGGAAGGAAGGAGATGATAAGTGTCTCCTCCCCTATCCTGCTGTAATCCTAGTAATTATCAGCTCTATCCCCTTCAGTGGCTACCGACTGCATTTTTTAAATGTCCATGTTAAATACACAGATGCACTTAATGTTGCTTTCTCATTTTCCCTTGAAAGATTTATTAACAATGACGCAGAAGACATTGGATTAGTGACAGATAGAACAAATCAGCATTTGGGCAGCTGTACTGCTCTGAATGTGTATGGGTCTAATATAAAACATTTGGCATCTTCTGCATGACAGAACCTACCTGGTGTAATGGAATTTCTCAACAATTTGAATTATTACACAGAAGAAGAAGAGGAGCAACAGAGCAATCCAGAGCTTTCCCAGTTGACTGCTGCTTGCGAGCTTCCATCTCCTTTACAGGGAAGGAAAAACATTATCCTAAGCTTGGCTTTCAGTTTCAATAAATCATCATCCTAAGCTTGGCTTGTGCCATCTTCATTATAATGAAAAAGGCACAAGCGACGGTCTACGGAAACTAAGGTGAAAGGGCTTCAGTCAAATGCTAGGCAAACTGGGGATTGGTTCCTTCCAGCAAAAGGTCACTCTAAGTCAGAATCATATTGAAGTCACATAACAGCAACAATATGATCTAATGACCAGCAGATGTTTGTAGTCAGTTCTAGTGAATGGCTGTGCATGTTTGTGAGTATGTGTAGAAAGAAGTTAACTCAGACACGAACAGATCAGATAGTTACTTAAACAAGACTGTCTCCTCCTTTTCCTTTCTGCAGTTATGACTGTCTTTGCCCCTATTTCCCACCTAGATGTGCTGTGCCTTAAAGGATCCACATCTGCATCTTCCCAAAGTGATACATAACCTATCACTTCTGATAGATCCCCTTGGATCTTTCTTCCATCAGTGGAGAGTTCATGGTGTTTCCTGCTGTGAGTTTACTGTTTGTCAGTTTTCTTTCTGGATGTGACTGTTGTTCCCAGTTGATACAAGATGCTGGGATCAGTGAACACTGCAAATAGTATCTCTGTGTGTGTAGCGTGTGGACTTTGCTAAAAGCATAAATTAGAAATATTATTTTTTTCACCATAGGGCTCAACCCCTCACTTGGAAACCTTTAGGGTTTTTCTACAAGTTTTGTCCTCTTCACAGTATCATGTGTAGTGGGAGGCTCTAGGGACTCTTTCTTGGATTTTTTGTTTATATATATTTATATTCAGTTAATGAGTGCCTTCTGCAATTGGGAAAACCTGGAAGGAGGGTATTGTGCCGTCACTGGTTGGGTAGACACAGAGTGGCCCAGCTTGCTATGGGAGTATCTTTCACTACTGCCATGTTACCTTCTGTTTCTATAGCTATTGCTATGCTATTGATGCTACTGATGACAGAGTAAGGGATTTGGACCATAAAGGGCTGGCCAAATACATTTTGCTACTTAAGGCAAGAACCAAGATTATGCCCTTTGCTCTATTCTACACACAAAAAGACAACTGGACTGGCAAGAAAATCTTTCCTACGCAGGGACAGCAAGACAGCATCTTTCACTGTACCTGAAGGCAGCAGAGTAGCTTCGAAGCACAGAACAGGTCACATAGCACATGACTCTTTCCTCCCATACTTTGCTGCCACTTTCCAGTATCTACTGACTGCTACCTGAAGTAATCCACAGCCTTCAGATATGGGTGATCCATCTGGAAGCTGTGTTACTATTCCCCTCACCCGCTACCCGGCTTATCCCAGCATGGATCTTGTGCTTTTAACAGCTGCTAGAGCAACAGAAATTTAATAGGTAGAGCATCACTATTTTGGCACCAATATGCAGGGAATAGCTACTCCTTTTGAATATTTGTTTTTTTAAATGAGGTGGAGGCAGGAGAGGGATAATCCTAGCTTCTACGCTACAGAAAAGACTGAGTGAAACGGAGTAACTTAACAGAGCTGAAACATAAGTAATGGCTACTAATGTCCTACGGAATACAGCTCCCTTCATTCCTCAGCTTTCATTACCAGTAGATATGATAGCTTGAAATGATAGGAACTTGGAGGGCACCAAGTCGGAAAAGACTGGGAAAGATCAACATCACCACCACCACCATATAACAATGCAACAAGAGCACAGGGCAAGCCCACACTTCTCAGTGTCTGCCCACTGCCTGAGCCAAAGATGGTAATTTGCTGGCTTATAATGAAAGACCCTTGGCATTGTAATTATTGTACCAGGTGCCAATGAATACAAGTTTATTGCAGGTTGGACAGATATAGTTTAGACAGACGCCAGAGATTGTGCTGAATCAAGAAGGGTCAGGCATTATTATTGTCTAGGCTGAAAGCTGAGACTTGTCATGTGTTGCCCATTTTGTTATCCAGTTATCCAGACAGTTTTAAGATAATATGGCCCATGCAGTCTTTCTGCCTGTGGGAGCTTAATGGGATGGGCTTAGCCTGTTTCTCCAAATCTCATTAATGTACATAGTGTACCTTCTAAATTAAGCAGTGGTTCTGCATGTATAAGTGCTTGATAGGCCCATAGTCTGATAAAAATTTAAGTGGGAGGCAGGTATAAGGAGACTGGGCAAACACACAACATTCAGGTACACTTACGTATTACAACAAAGCTGGTAGTATGTAAAGATCTTTGTTTCCTTTTTGAAAAAATATAAATAGAAGAGAGAATATAATGTGATGTATTTTCCAGCCAAAAGTATCAGGAATACATCTGGAGGTACTGAACTTTTTTGTTATTTGTTGTTAAGTTGGCTTTGACTTATGGTGATACTATGAATGAGAGAGCACTGGTTATCAATAGCCCTTCTTAGGTCTTGCAAACTGGGGACCACAGCTTCCTTGATTGAATCAGTCCTCTACCTGTAGTGCAGTGTTCCTATTTTTCTGCTGCCTTCTTCACTTATGAAATTAAACCCAAATCCTAGCTTTCCAAAATTTATAGAAGACCCTCTATGCCAGAGTGGGGAAAATATGGCCCTCTAGATGTGTGTGAGATTGCAACACACATTAGCTCTAAGTCGCACAACCAATGGCTCAACAACATCTGAACAGTGGCATATTCCCCAGCCCTGTGCAATACGGACCAGTTTGAATAGCAATGCTAATAAATAGCTCTTGACATTTATCTGAACTCATAGCTAGACGATTTGGGGGGTGGGGGGCATTTACCCCAAGAAATCTCCAGTAGTGCTTCAAGCCCCAACATTAAGAAACCACCCACCAATCTCAGTATCTTTGTCAAATCTATGCCATTTTCTAAGTCTCTAAGTCTTCTCATTGCTGTAGCTATTATGACTGACTAAACAGTGCAATTCTATACACATCTACTGAGAAGTAAGTTCACTGAGTTAAATGGAATGAACTCCCAGGTAAAAGTACATAAGATTCTTGACCAAGACAAACTTGCATCAGATAATTTTGCCACAAAACAAACCATCACTGCTCTCTAGCCCAATAGCGAGTGACTTCAGTCTTTTCATCTACCTTTTCTGCACCAGAGTTCCCATTGTCTACTGACAGGTGTTAAATTCCCAAAACCTAAGTGTATGTTCAAGCTCTCTAAACTATTAAGGAAAACCAAATCAGAAATTTGCATTTTTCAATAAATGCATGGGGGGGGGGGTATATGTACAATTTTGTGTGTATGTGAATCCCAATAACCAAATGGCACTGGATGGCTCAGCAGAAACTGCAGTTTGCCTGTTCTCTTGTATCCTGGTTTAATCTCCATTCTCTATGACTGCGGCACCCAAAGAGTGTCAGGGATCCTCATTCCTTCTGATGGAAGATGATTCTACTGAACAGAGAATTCACTGTGCATGTTAACAGATACTGTTTGGGTGAAATAGGTCTATCCATCACCACCACCACAATAGGCCAATATAAACCTATATAGCTTTCATTACTCCTATTATTTTTCCTGAAATGTCTGCTGGGTCAGTTCCCCCCATCCACAAGCATTTCTGACTTTATTCTGGCTCTGAATTTCCAGGAGGGAGGTGGACTGGAATTTGCTTGTTACCCCTAGCAAGAGTGATTTCAAGGAATAAAATAAAGTTGAGGCACTTACTTCATCCAGTGTCTTTTGAGTTTGGACATTGTTTGACTTACGGAGCACAGGAAAAGCATCCACTGCTGAAATCAGCCCAGGTTGCTGTGAGATTAGAATAAGTATAAAGCAAATATATTTTGCCTTTCTTCTGAAAGAGGTGTAATGGACTAAGCCCGCCTACCTGGCTTGCTGGCGAACTAGGTAGGTTGAACCATGTGTTTTTCTGATTATGAGCTGGATTTGCTTCATGTTGGCTCTAACGATGAGCTGCCTGGAATCTGACACATTATTGCTAGTAATGATGCATTACTAATAGGAAAGAATGCTTTTGTTGGCCTCCCAGAGTCCTGAAAGCATTATTGGTACTGAGCAGCAAATGGTGCATGATGAAAGGGATGCTCAGGCATCAGCGCGGCTCTTCAAACCATGCTTTTTGATGCTTCTTTTTAAAAATCGAATGTCTACTTGTACCTAATGAGTATATTTGCATCACACCATGAGACTCACACCCCGGTGAAATAAGGGGAAGTTGAGAAAGTCTGTAGAAGTGAATTTCACATGCAGAGAGACTTGTTTTCCCGCTTGGATGATTTAAAGGAGCAGAAAAGAACCTGGATCCTTCCAGATTATTCTGAAGGGCAAATTCACATCATACCTGTCTATTGTTCAAGCTGTCAGGAGTTGAAGGGAGCTGGATTCCAAAAATATTTGGAAGGCCTAAGATTCCCTACTGCTGCCCTGAAACTATATGGAAGTACATGCTAAAACCAGGAGGGTCCAACATGTTGTGTTTCAGTCCAACTATGCTGATATCAAAACTATGTTGACATCATTGTCCCATGTCATACTTCAGTTCTCTTTGTCCCATACTTCAGTTTCTTTCATGATGGCTTAGTGGCTAGGGAGAATGAGAGCAAGAGCTAAAGAACAGAGCTGTGTATGTCATGCGGTCCATCATACTTTCATGCCAAAGGTAACCTGTTCTCCTCAAGATGCCAGTAAAAGTCAGTTCTCAATTCTTTCTGTCTTCTCTATGTTGCATGGAATGTGGAGTATCATCTTGTCCTTTGGATCAGGCATCCATATGTCTTAGAGTTGCTCTTCTCTCATTGTGGCTTTGGCTGTTAACTGTGCAGTGGGGAAAGCAAATGTGTGGGTGAAATACAAACCCCATTTTCTCACTTCTACTGTAACATTTGAGACAGGAACTTATGTAACTATACCTTCTCCACAAGTGATGTAAGAATTCCAGATGTGAAAATAAGAGATACTTTTAGGTAATTATGAGAGAAGGACATGAGTTCTCTTTTTAGATATTATGCAAGAACAAAATAGGGATGTGGAAGCTGGGGCTATTGCCCTGTTGTTAGACTTCATCCCCAGCCAGTATGGGCAACTGGCAAGAAGGGTGAGAGTTGTAGACCAACATCTGGAGGACCTTAAGTTTCTCACAGCCATGTGAGAACCACAGAAAATGGATTCACATAATTTCCATGAGTATATACCTTTTCAATATCGCAACTGCTCCAGCTGAACTCTTCTGGTACTTGTATCACTCTTCTGTAGTCAAAGTACATGCATACAAAACTTAGTACAGCAACAGAGGTATAATGAAGCATAAATAACAGCAGGGATGGGAGACTTTGGGCTCTGAAACCAAGTTCTGCATTCCTAGGGTCCCAGTGTGGGTCATGACTAACCCCTGCCCCAAGATTTCAGGGCCAAAACCTTAGACCTAGGGACAACCATTTGTAATGTCACAGAGGAGGACCCTGATGATGTTACAAAGGTGGTGTCAAACAGAAAGCTCCAGGCAATGTCATTAAGCATGATACATGGAGCATCATCCATAGCTGCATCGATTCTGCTGTTAGTTAACACCGTCTAACAGAGGAAGAAAACATACACACACACACTCTCCAAGGCAGCACTCTTACCCCGAGATTCTTTCCTTTAGAAAAGACAGCCCAGGCCCAGAGATCTGGCAATCCTACCTAGAGTTCCCCTGATGGTCATACCCCCAATATCATTGTTTGGTGTTTACCCAGATTTTATATAGGGTTCTCCCTATTCTAACTGTTGAAACGGCTTTCCTAAGGTAGTGAGTCACTACTAGCAGTGAGATGTGGTTCCATTCTTTTACCCCACCAACCACTGGGATAATCCCCTTGAGAATTTTTCTATAGATGAATTGGGCCCTTAATAGAAAGAGATTCCCAAGTCCCAACCCATAAAGTAGATCTTTTGAATACTCTTTTGCATGTATACCTATATGCAAGGAAGTACTTTTATTTTTATTGGAAGAACAAACATGAAAAAGTGTTTTTTTAAGAAATGTGGTTACTTCAAAGGCCATTGCTAAACACAAGTAAAGCAAATGTGTGAAGTTTACACAAGGCCATTTCTCAAAGTTGTTGGCTTTGGGTGTAAATCCAATAATGGGTGTACCATTTATCATTATTCTCAGACAAACAAGGTCTGCAGGAAAACATTGTAGAACTTATAACCACAAAGGTGGTGTGAGAAAAACAAATATTCAGGGATTACAGGAAATAAATTGCTGAAGAATTCATGTTAAGCAAATGTCCAGAACAACATCTCATCTTACTACAACAATATCAAACTAGCAATGAAACATGCTTCCCTTTAGGAATTCCTTTAGGAAAGGAGAATTGTTTCATCAGTACTCAAGGCCCATAAACGTTTCTTTTTAAATGTGGCCAAGGGAATTGGACTTGATGCCCCATGAGGCCCTTTCCAACTGTATGATTCTATGACTCTATGACTAAATATGAATGTTGGCAACTCTAAGGTTTTTTCACATTTACTCTCTGCACACCAGGAGTGGGCAAAGTAGAGCTCCCAGGGGGTAATATATATATTAAATAATTATTATTATTATTTTGCTCCAAAATGCTCCCAGATGAACTATTGGGGGTGTGAAGGGCATTTCTAACATGTTTTTGATCCCCAATGCCCTTTACGCGGTTTGAGGTCATTTCCACCACATTTTGCCTTCCTGGGACAAGTCATGCCTAGGAGAGGTTATTATTATAATCGCAGGAGTGTGTGCCGTGGGGGTTTGTAGCACTCCAAGATCTTCTGGGGGCTAATAAGGTATCCTAGCCTTCCTCATTTGCCCACCCCTGCTCTATACAAAATGTACATTCAAAATATACACACTGAGGGTACTGAGGATGATGGTAGCCCAATAGATATGAGAGGGTACTTGTTGGGGGAGGTTGCCATATACCAGCTACATCCAGCTATTTCTTACACATGGTGCAAATAGCTGGGTGTCTCAAAATTCTGGAAAGTGTGGTTTAAAAAAAATCAACACTTTCAAGCTGTGTATATTAAAATGTCCAGTAATCAGATGAAATGGAGTTTTGCCCATGCAAGTTCCTGTAGGATTGGACATCAGTACCTGGCTTTACCTATGAACACTGGCAGCACCTGACTTTACCTATGAACACGGACAGAGGGTCCTAAGAAAGCTGATCCTAACCCGTGTTTTGAAAAAACAAGAACCAAGCACTCTGAATTGTGAGTGAAGGAAGACAATCTCCATTACAAGCCAGGAGGTAGTCACGTACACAGGAGTCCTAGCCCCTCCCGTCTGCTGACTCATGACTCTAACTCACCTGAAGCGCCTCCCTCTGGACATTTCCTTATATGGATGGAAGTTTCTGGACATTACCTAATATGGGGCGGGTGGTCTGTGGTTGGTGGAAAAATGCCGCAGTGGGTGAAGTATGCTGTTTACCTGGGTAAAAAGGCCTTGCCCCGCCTCCGGCCTTTGTCCCGAACCTCCGGCACCCTGCTGCAGCAGATTTATATATTTTTATACTTTTATACTTTTGTACTCAATAAATCTGGCCTCTAGCCTTTGAACCAAGAAATGTCTGGTCATTTGCCTGTTTCTCAGAAGAAGCTGTCCTTCTTAAGGGCGTAGAAGGTGACAGAATAATGCTGGATGTCTGGGTTCAGCTACCAGATTAATTTCCCACAGGATAGTCCTAGTATATTATCACTCCAAAGCAGTGGGAGAAATGAAAATGAGGGATGGACCAGCAATAGTAAGTGCTGATTAGTGTCCTTAAGTTTATTACTACTGCATAAGCCTCTTCTAAGTAGAGGAAGGTGCTACCCAGGACAGCTCACTTTGTGGCCTAGGCCCTCTTCTCAAACCTGAAGCTGGACCTGAGGTTATTCCAGAAAGCATTAGTTAGAAAATATTAGTTAATTGTTAACCTGTCCCTAAACTCTTTATTATTTTGTCATGAGGCATGGTATCTACATGGTGAAAAGCACTGGACAGGCATAGTATGGCTTTCTTATATACATATTATAACTAAACAAACCATTGTGTGTCATTCATATCACATGTATATCCTGCTGTGGTAACTACTCTGTTCCTAAGTCCTGCTGTCTCTTAGAACCTAGTTAAGAGCAATAATTACTTCTACAGTTTCTGGAGCACTTTTGAGAACTGAATGTTTTTAGAGAAATGGCTTCTAATAGGGTGCTGTACCACTTTTAATTGTATTGCTTTAAAAGTACTTATCATTTTTATTTTTTTTGAAATTTCATTGACAGTCTAAGTACATTTTATTGTTGTGTATTAATTACACACTATCCAACTCTCCTGATTTGGCAGGGACAGTCCTGATTGATCCTCCGCCATTTCACTTTTTCAGCTGTTTTTTTCTTGCTGCAGACCAAGTTCAAAGTGCAACAGTAGTTTGCAGTCAACTCAGCAAAGGAGAGAGGAGAGGAGAGGAGGCTGCAGAGCCTTGCCCCTCTCAGTAGGCTCAGGCAAAAGCAAACTGCTACAGCCTCTCTTACTTTGTGCATTCCTCCTTATTAATAACTTTTGCCATCTTGACCATGTTCTGATGTTGCTTGTCCAGGTGCGCCCTGGTTTTTAGCTGTGAAATATTGGAGGCTATGTAATTATATTGTATATACTTCCATTAGTTAGTTGCCTTTGACTTCCAATTTCTAGGGGGAAAGATGGGGTATAAATAAAGAGGAGAGACAGCATGGTGTAGTTCAGAGCTTTCCAAACTTTTCATGTTGGTGACACACTTTTTTAGACATGCATCATTCCGCCACACAGTAATTCACTTTTGCTAGCAAACCAGAGGTTAAACTAACCCCTTATAAGAGATACAGACATATACATACATTGTAATAACAAAATGTATGGGACACAACATATCTCATGAAAACTTTTCATATATTTTTTAAAAATATATGATTTATAAATAATAACATCCATTTCCAAGATTATAGGCGACACACTTACACACTTCAGGCGACACACTAACGTGTCGCAGCACACACCGTTTGGAAAGCCCTGGTGTAGTGGTTTAAGTGTTGGACTAGGATTCCAGGCAGCTGGGGTTTTAATCTCTGCTCAGCCACAGAAATCCACTGGGTAACCTTGGACTATTCACATTCTCTTAGCCTCAGAGAAAAGCAAGGGCAAACTCCTTCTGAACAAATCTTGCCAAGAAAATCCTGTGATAGTTTTGTCTTAGGGGCAGAGGCATATCTAGGGTGGGGCAAGCAGGGTACATGTCCTGGGCGCTAATGCCAGCAGGGTGCAAAAAACCCAAACCCCTCCCACCCTTCCACCCAGGCCTGGCCCGTTGCTGCCCTTCTGCCCCTGTCAGGGTCATTCTCGGCCTGGTGCAGTGGCGGTGGTGGAAGCAGCAATTCCACCCGGGCCTGCCCCCCCCCACTGAGGTCTTCCTCAGCCCGGGGTGGTGGTGGCGGCAGCAGTGGCGGCGGCAGCCCTTCCACCTGAGCCTGGCCCACTGTTGCTTGGTTCTTCCTTGGCTCAGGGTGGCTGGGTGGGTGGTGGCGGCAGCAGCAGCCCTTCCAACTGTGGCTGGCCTGCCGCCATCCTTGCTGAGGTTTTCTTTTGCTTGTGGCAGCGGCAGGGGGAGAAGCAGCACCACCGAGGGGTGCAACTTCCACACTTGCCCTAGGTGCTGTAGAACCTAGATACGCCACTGCTTAGGGTCACCATAGGTTGGAAACAACTTGAAGGCACACAACAACAAGCAAAAGCTGAGAGGCTGCAAATACTTTTAAGACTCAGAGGCAGTTGTTCCAAGAGGAAGAAGAAGGCAGTAGAAAACCTTCCCTGAAGAAATCTTGCCCATGAAACCCTATGATAGGGTTGTCATAAGCTGAAGTCAGCTTGATGGCATGTAACAATATAAATAGCATTGCTAGACTGAGAACTGGACGCAGCTCCTATACCTTTAACAGTTATTTAGTTGACAGAATTTCAGTAGGTGTTGTTTGTTACCTGATTGTGTGACAAGCAAAATCTGCTGAAACTTCCTCTTCTACACAATCATTAAAGTTACAGAACTCCCTCCGCCATACATATAGTTATTTACTCATCTTGTCTTCCTTCGCCAAAGCCCATAGTTAAAACTGGTCACCTCATTACCATATCTACAACTATTGAATTTCTATTACTACTCACACCCACAATTTATTCATTCATGTGTATAAATGTCTATCCCTAGGCACTTTGCCTCATGCATCTGATGAAGCAGACTCAGTTTATGAAAACTTATGCTACCAGCTTCCGTTTCTCAGTCTCAAAGGGGCTACAAGATCCCTTTCCATTAAAGGTACAGGCACAGTCTCCAGTTTTCATTCTGGCACCTCTAGCAATTGCTTGAAGTCTTCATTTTAGATTGATGCAAGGAACTGTGCACCATTCACCTCCTTGGAGAATTTATTCATCCTAGAGCTACTCCTCAACCCACACATATGACATTCCTGCTCCCTTTCTTGCTTTCTGTCCCTGGTTACTTCACAGCCTTGGCAGACTCAGACTTTCCCACTGGGCTTGCTGGTTTGCCATGTGTTTATCCATGCACAGCCACCTGGAGATTCCTGCCGTTCTGTAATCATTGTGCTGTCAGCAGGTGCTATTAATTTGCTCACTGTTATTCCGCTGAAGTCATGGATTTTGCTGCCAGCAACGAACCTCAGCATAACAACTCTGCTGATGTTTAATTTGAAGTTACAGTGAGGAAGATGTTTGGCACACTGAGGTGGAAACAATCCCAAATCCTTTTGACCTGTCAAGCAGCCTCCCACAGGTTTTTATTAAATATGGTGAGCTTTGAAGACTCATGGGCTATGAGTCCTCTGATGCTGTGAGGACCATGCCGCTGAGGAAAAAAGGGGCCCTGACATATCCCACGGGGAAACCACTGGGTCCTGTAGTTAGTTGAGGCAACATGTACTATTTCTTTAACTCTCAAGCAATCCATAACAGATTTACATAAGGTTACATCTGGCCTCCAAATGTATGATAACATTCTGAAGACCCTTTGAAACTACAAAGTAATAGCGGTATGATTCCACTTTAACTGCCATGGCTGCATCCTGGGGTTTGTAGTTTGGTGAGGCACCAAGAGCTTTCCAGCTGAGAATTCTGAGTACTCCTCCCTAAACAGAAAATCCCAGGATTCCATAGAATAAAACGAAGAGAGTTTAACAGCTTAAATGGAATCATAGTGCTATGATTGTGTAGTGTGAAAGGGTCCTGGGAATGTCAAACATTTTCAAGAATCTGAGGGATCTAGTCTTTTCTGAGACAATGCCAGTGGGGCATATTTTGTTCCTGTTCTTTTTGATTTTATTTTGGAGATCCACACACATGTTGTCTATCCCAAAATATTTTCTGTCAGCTGTCGGAATGACCAGAAACTTTTTATACTAGCACCCCACATTGGTTTATGTTGTTGTTGTTTTGTAGTTGTGTGCCTTCAAGTCATTTCCGACTTATAGGCCATTTCTGCACGAGACTGTTATAGCACTATTACTCCACTTTCAACATCCTATGGAATCCTGGAGAACTGCAAACTCCAGGATTCCATAGGATGTTGAAAGTGGAATGATAGTGCTATAATAGACTTGTGCAGAAATGGTCATAGTGAACCTATGGTGAACTTTTCTGGAGCTGAGAGAGTGTGATATGCTCAAGCTCACTCATTGGATTTCCATGGCTAAGCCGGAAATTGAACCCTGATCTCCAGTGTCATACTCCAATGTTTAAACCACTACGCCATTTTATTTTAACACAGTATAAAAATGGGAAGAACAAGAACACAGCCTGGGATTTTTCAATCATTTCGGATGTGCCCAGATGTAAGTGTATTCCTGTATAGACATACATCTTTTAATATCTGAAGAGCATGGCGGGAGGGGGGGTCTCCTACTCTCCAGAGACTGAATTCCAGTTCTCATCAACCTCAGCAAGAATGGCCAGGGGTTCAGCATAATGAGAGCTGTAGTCAAATAACATCTTCAAAGAAATTACTTCTCCAGCCCTGCTGTAAGGAACAAAATTTATAATCAGTGCTACCTACAAATGAGAAAGTCAAAATTCCACACAGCAAAAATAGGACTTTTGCTTACCATTCTGAAAATAGTTCTGGATCTAGTACCTGCTCATCATAATGAGGTTCCAAATTCAGTCTCTAGTTGAAAAAGATCTTGGGGAGATAGAAAATCCTTTGTCAGAAATGCTGGGAAGCTGCTGTTGCTAATCAGAGTAACAGGGGCAGCCAGAGCCTTCCGTGTCAGGCTTGTGGTAAATTTACTCTGAGTTTTCTTGCAGACTTTATTAAATAAACTATCAAAGGTGCTGAACTTATTTTGGGGATAGGGTCAACATCTCAGATAGTGCATTTGAAGTCTGGAATAAAACCAAGATTTATCGCTCCCCTGACATGGAAGTTCCCCTCTAATCTAGCAGAGTGGTTAGTACTGGCCTAGATGGACCAAGGATTTACTGTGCTATCGTTTGTAAAAGCTACTTTCATATGCTTGACTCAATAAAATGTAAAGAAAAAGGTTCCCTTAGGTGGATCTGTAATGATAGAATAATATTTTTTTTCTTATTTTCTTTTTGTCATTACTGTTTGGTTTGGGTAAAAGTCAGAACCCTTTTGTATTTTAGCAAGTTATGGTTTAGTTAATAAGTCAGTGTTTTAGCAAGTTAATGCTTAGTGTTTTTAGTTCTCTGTTTTAGTACTGTGGTTTAATTTTAGTTTATGTTAACTATGTCAGTTGGTGTTTATGTTACTTTGTGTTAAAATTAATTTTAAAATATTTTTAAACATAAAATGTTAAGAAAAAGGAACACACAGTGTTCTCGGGGTGCTGAGAGAATTTAAAATCCTTGTTGGGACTTTAGCCATTACCACATACTTATTTTATTTAATCTCTTAGAATGTCTTATTGGATTATGTAGAACAGCTAAATAAACCATACAATCAAAGTGAGTGTTTGCCTTTACTGTTTACTTTTCCAAAGGTGTCTAACGGGTTTAAAGGATTATGTTTAGGAGTTTCTTTAAGAAAATAGGTGATCTTTGTTCCAAAGAAAAATCGGTGGTTTTCCTCCACAGATTCTACCTCACAGATACTGCACACTGAGCAAGAGATGCTGTGTGCATGCTTTTCCTTTTCCAAGCACTTGAACCATAATAATTTGTCACGGTGATAACTGCAGTCCTATGCAGGTCAGCAGTCGCATAGGGACTGAGGGGTGACGGGGCGGTTTGCCCCGAGCGGCAATGTTTTCTGGGCATCCTGGCTCGTAACCCCAGCCCCGCGCATTGCGGTCCTGCCCCTGCACAGCTTGGCCCCGCCCCCGCCCCGTCCTGCCCCCCTCCACACACTCCAAGCTCCCCTGCTGGAGTTCAGAGCTTGGAAAACGTACATATTTGCTTTACAATTCCCAGAATCCACAGCTAGTATGGCTACTCATCAGTGGGCAGGCTGCCTGGGGGATTCTGGGGTTTGTGGTGCAAAAATTACTGTTCTAAAGTCTGTGCAGGTTTAGTTAGAAAGAAATCTCATTGTCTTTCCTTGGTCTTACTTCCTAAAAGATTGCAGCCATAATTGCTATTTCAGTTGCTACATGCATGTGGTTGTGATGCTGTCATGGGAATGCCTGTGACAACAGTGGAGATGAATGATGCACAGCCCTAAGCACCATTTTGTGAATGTTTTTCAAAAGTATTTATTATCAATTTCTCCTATCCAAAGGGTGAACAGGATTTTGTTCTGCTGCTCTAAGGTAGAATAACTCCTCTGGCAATAACATCAATTTTGTAAATGCCATCAGTAGTATTCACTCTTTCCTGCAATAACAACCTCCCATTTTGTGAACCTTTGGCATTGGTTTTCAAATTGCATTTAATTTGGAAGGCTATAACCCACCCACCCCTTTTAATGCAAGACTCCACATCTACTCTAATTTTCAAGAGTTGCAAACAGAAGTTATTCTAATTTTCTCTTTATTGAGATTGAATGTCAGCAAATAACTGCCAGGGGCACATACAAAAAAAAAAAAGGCATTAGGGAAAGATATTGTTTAGTAGTGCCATCTACTGGACCCAGTCGCAAAAGAGCAATTTCAACATTTCCCTCTGGAGTTGCCTTTAGTTTTCATTTTTTAAAAAGAAAACAATAGTCAAACAGAATTTCAGGAAAAGAATGACTTGCCCAGTGGGAAATGAATTCTCCGTAAAATAATAAGTATTATTTCTTGCAAACAGATCTGGATTCATAATGAGGGTTGTAAACTGCAAAAGAGCAATCCTCAATGTGCATTACTCTTTTTGATCTGGGTGGGTCAACATCCCATCTCTCCTGAGATAATATCAGGACAAGAGGGCATTTCTGCACTAGACTGCTATAGTGCTATTGTTCCACTTTCCACAGGCCCCTCCCTAAACTGCAAAACCCAGGATTTCATATATAGGATGTTGAAAGTGGAATAATAGCATTGTAGCAGTCTGGTGCGGAAATGGCCAAGCAATGCTTAAAATGTATATGAGTATATATGATGCTTTATTATGAGACTTAGTGGTTTTTTACATGAATGGTATTCTATATGTGAGAAACAGTGTGGGGTAGTGGTTTGTACATTGGACTATGACCCTGGAGACCATGGTTTGATTCCTTGCTCAGCCATGGAAACGCACTGGATGACCTTGAGCACATCACACATGCTCAGTCCCAGAAAACCCTGTGATAGAGTCACCTTAGGGTTGCCATGCACTGGAAATGACATGACAGCGCACAACAATACTCTATCCAGTTGTTGTTAGTGCTTAATGACATGCTTAATGACACTGGGGCCTGCCCCTGTGACATTACAGAAATAGTCCTGATCTATCATCCCTGTTCTCATCTCCAGTTTAGTTCTTACTCATAAGTACTTAAAAAGGGAAAGCAGCAAGCACACAATCACTGTGGTAATAATGCACACAAATGTGATGATTAGAGGAAGAATTGCATTATGAGGCATGATACTAATGAATGAGTGTGATATGCCAGCAACAGAGTTGTTCCCCTGAATAAAATATCTGGACTCCAAGCCTAGCTAGTGAGTAAAAGCTACACATATCACACTCACTTTAGTCTTTGAGAATTGGCTGCACTTCTTTGTATATTCAGAATCACCTAATGTAAAAATGTAAAAATGCTAGTGAGCCCGGCTCAAAACTGACTGTAATTTGATGCTTGCTTGCAAAGGCACTGTGTCTGACTGTTCCATATTCTCTGGAAACTATCTCTCTAGATAACCTAAAAGATGAGCTCATATAGCATAAATGTTCATCCAATGTTCATCCAAATTATAGCATTAGTAATACCATGTATATATACTTTCCAGTTCTCCTAAAAGCTGTTCTTCTACCTTCCATTATTAACACTTCAGAATGAAGTTACTCATCTCTCTCATTCTTCTCATTGCTTAGAGAACATGATTCCAAAAATAGAGAAGAGGTACGCATCACACCCAAAGAACAGGACAGATCAGAAAATAGGGTGCTGGACATACAGCCCACAGACAAGTAGCACCTTCTGTGTGGTCACCTATATCAAGACCTATAGAAAGACCAGCTCCCCAATCAAAAACCACTTTGACTTGAAAGGTCAAAAGGGTCAGTTAATTATTAAATCCTAACTGCCTTCTATTCTCCCTCTTCCCAACTCCACATGCATAGCTTGGGATGCTCAGAGGCTTTCTTTATATTCATGAAATAGCCATTCCAGTATTTCACCAATATTCCAAGGACACCCATATTTCTGAACACTTTGCCCTCACTAGATTCTTCTTCTGATTCTGAATGGGTTGAAACAAGGGCTTGAGCCTTTTCCCAGCAACACTGAATAGGTTTTTTTGGTTTTGTTTTTTTGAACAATAGCCCAGGGGCACATTGGTCATAGCAGAATCTGTGTGGGCAGTTACAAAGTCCTAAAGCCACTAGTGCCAGGAGAGTTTATCTCCCAGTTTTCCAGTATCTGATTGTACTAATTGGCTTGGGTGTCAGTCAACTGTCAAATGGCCCCTTCAGTAATAGCTTTTTCATGTTGATGATTCATTAAAGTAGAAAAATCTAACACAGTCACTCATTTGTACAGAGAAAAGAAGAAGCAGAGGGTTTGGCTGTAAATTTGAGGAAAACAAAAACAATTTTTATTACATAAAAGGGCAATGAAGTAATGCAATATGATCATATGCATCTGATGATATCACATCATTGTCTGAAGACAATGACAATGGTCAGTTGCAAATACTGTGAAATAGCTCTAACAAGAGAGATTATTTGGTTGTTACTGCATACACTGACGTGCCTTGTGGTGTTTGATCAAGGACTACACAGATAGTTGGCCAAGGGTGAAGCTTTAGTTTCCTCTAAATAGCAGATCAGCACTTCAGGTACAAATAGGGCTAAGGTTCAAGGTACATGAAACAGGAGAAGAGTAACTGAGCCTATCCAAGAGAAAAAAAAATCTAGTGAGTATGAAAATGGGGGCTAAAACCAAAGAAGAGACAAGGCTGAGATGGTGAAAGAAAGGGAGTAGACCTGTTTCTAGCCTAAATATCCTGAAGACGCCAGATCCCTTTTGATCTTGGAAACTATGCAAGGTCAGGCCTGATTTGTACTTGGATGGGAGAACACCAAGGAATGCCAGGGGCTGTTGCTGTATTTCAGAGGAAAGCAATGGTAAACTACTCCTAAATATTCTTTGCCTAAGAAAACCCTATTAAATTAATAGGGTCACCAGGTGGCATGAAGGCACATACACATACAGAGCTGTTTCTGCATGTAGGTCACTGAAGCTTAGGGCTTTTATAGACAACTTCCAGTATAATCTTATTTGTGGGTTCTCTACTACCTTTCTGTACTTAGGCCCCTGATCCCACATTTGGAGGATTTCCACAGTAAAATGTGCCATGAAAGAATATTGTTGGTATTATTCTTGACAGCAAAGACCTACTGATCCTGCTATTGTGGTGTACAACCTGCAGATTTCCACCTGACAATGAAGTCAATGAGCAGTGAACGTGATTTGTGACTGGATGCAATGCCTGCATCCATACAGCAGCTATTTATTCTCCTAATTAGAAAATCTGCTTTTATGCCTCAAATAAAAGAAGCAGCAGCGCATGCACACAGAGATCACAAGAATTCACCAGATCCAGAATCCCCTGAATTAGAACTTAGGTAACCCAGTGAAATCAAACCGAAACCCTTGTTACCCTGATTTCCGGGGGTCCCGGGAGGGACACCTAAAAGTGCTCAAACAATGGGGAGGGAATTAGCACAGAGCACCAGTTGGCAATGCGAGAGGCAGGGTGACGTAGCGAGATCTTGAATCCTATGTCTACAGGGTCAGGCCGAGTCAAGCATGAGGCAGATGTTGAAATTAATAATTGTTTTATTTAAGCACAATCAAACAAATGTATGCAACACACTCACGCAAGAAACTATAGAAATAAAGGTAGGAGCGGATAGAGGGATTTTTGAGGAGGTTTGGTATGGGAAATACTATACCTGTCCTGAAGCCCGGTTAGAAGCAGAGAAGCTGGGGAGCGTGATTTCCCAGCACGTGGAGCTGAGGGGAAGGCTCGCTGGACAAAGCGACAGCAAGGCGGGATGGAAGCCAAGAGCAATCTGAGGAAGCGCTCAAAGTCAGGGGTACTTATAGGGAAAATTGTGGCCGCAGGCTAGTCCGTACTTGGGGAAAACAATTAGTTTGGGGCTGGAGACAAAGCCTCCGAAAGGTCAGTATTTTGAATGATTGAGTTATAGCCGAATTGTCAATAGAGTAGCCAGTATGCAAACGCGGAGTGCTTGAGCATTGTATAGTCTGCTCATCAAGCTGCCTGCGCGGGGCAGGGGATCTTTTGTAAGTTGCGTGCATACATAATTGCGGTACTTGCCTTGAGGTCTCCTGAAGCTGCATTAGGCAATGACCGGCCTGCCTAGATCGGGATGTGAATGGTTTGGCTATTGTCAGCCGCACCTGTGTGCATGCCTGTCTGGGGGCCTCGCAAGCACGTGGAGAGGAATGGGTACAGAAGGCCGAATTATTGATATCAAAATGATATCTTAATATCCCACAAGCTTGGGCCAGCAATGGCGGTAACACCCTGTTTATACTTACTCTAAGTATAAGTAAATCATGAGCAGGAGTATTATGAAGGGACTGCCATTAAGACTATTGAGGATTAGGACAAACTTTGCTTGATTTGCAGACATTAAGTGCACTTGGATAAAACAAGATGTTAACACATGAATGTCAGAGTCTTTAAACAACTCCTCCTCCTCCTCCTCCTCCTTCTTTTTTATGAAAAACAGTCTAGTAAGATTGATTGGGAATATGAGGGATGTAGCAGTCAGACTGCTTAATCCTTTCTCCCTCCATGTGCTTTTTCTCTCAAGATCAGCCACTTCCCAACTGCTTTTCCGTCTGCAAAAGAAAACATGTTATGTATGTTCTACTGTGGATGGAGAAACAGGTAGGGAGGGTCATGTTTTTGCACAAAAAAATGAAGAGAAGAGGGAAAACTTAGCAGCACTCTTCTCCATGATCCCTCCTTTATCTGTTTGTAGTTTGTTTTTGAAAGGCACAAGCTAGCATACCTATGGCTCAGATATATTTCCCTTGCAAGTAACTCTCAGTATCCTGCCTAGACAAGCCCACACCAGCACCATGTTGTTTGTTCCACAACTTGCAGAGTATCTTCTCAAAATTGTATTGAAGATGTTTTCTGATCTTCTGAAAGATATAGTTAGAAATGTTGTAGTATAGGGACCTATTGGAGAGAGGAAGAAGAATCTCAAAATAGCCAGAATATTGTTACCCTGTGTACTGGGGGTCCCGGGAGGGACACCAAAATGTGCTCAACTAAAGGTGGGGAAAATTAGCTCAGAGCACTGCTAGCGTTACGAGAGGCAGGGTAACGTAGCGAGATCTTGAAGCCTATGTCTACGGGGTCGGGTCGCGTCAAGGAGCACACAGAAGTTGAAATAATAAATGATGTTTATTGAATACAAGCAAAACAGTGTATGCGACACACTCATACAAGATAACTAAAGAAAATAAAGGTTGGAGTGGTATAGAGGGATTTTTAGAGGGATTGTTGGTTTGGGTGATACTTCACCTGTCCTGAAGCCCAGAAAAATAGAGAGCGAAACTGGGGTGTGATGTAGCTCAGCACGTGGAGCTGAGGGGAGGCTCGCCAAGCAAAGCGGTAGCAAGGCGGGATGAAACTCGGGAGCTTTCCGAGGAAGGTCTCGGAATCAAGGGTTTTTATAAGGAGAATTGTGACTGCAGGCTATGCCGTACTTGGGGGAAAACCATAGATTTGGAGTTGGAGACAAAGCGTCCGAAAGGTCAGAATCTGAATGATTGAGTTATCGTAGCAGTTCTCAATAGAGTAGCCAGTATGCAAACGCAGAGTATTTGAGTGTTGTATAGTTTACCCATCAAGCTGCCATCGCGGGGCAGAGGCTCTTTTGTAAGTGGCATGCATACTTAATTAGAGTACTTGCCTGGAGGTCTCCTAAAGCAGTGAGTCAGCTATTTCTGGCCTGCCTGTATTGTAGTTTGAATATTACGGCTATTAACGGCCGAGCTTGTTTACGTGTTTGTCCGGTAGCCTTGCAAGCACGTGGAGAGGAATAGAGAAGTGAAGCTGAATTATGATATCAAGAGGATATCTTTTAATATCCCCAAAGCTCGGACTAGCCAGGGCAGTAACAATATAAACTACTAAATTTTAATTATTCCCTAGAACCAAAGTTGATTGGAACAAAGGAGTTGGTTTGAAATAATTCTCAGGAGAGCAGTGCCACAGAACACTCTTGTGAGCACAGTCCTAACATGTCAGTTCTGAGTACTGATTTCTTGCTTTTTTTTTTAAATCATTTTATTCAAAATTCTCATTATAAAAAACATACATATTCAATTGTCAGCTTCATTAGAAATATATCTGATCTTCCACATTGATCTAGATTCCATTTTCCAGATTTCTACGAACTTAAGGTACTGTACAACATTATACTGTTAGTTTATCTGATAGTTTTTACATTTCATTCTTCATATTTCCGCTTCATGATATATACCTGTCGCCCACACGTAATATAACTTTAACCATGAATTACGTATTTCCAACTGTTAAAACCCAGCAATTACCCATTACAGTTTGCCATTCTTTCTGTATCTCGTCATCTAATTTCCCCTTTAATCTCTGGGAGACCATGTCCACATTTTTATTTTCAATAAATGTAGCCCACCATTGTTCTATTGTAGGTGTTTGCTGTGTTTTCCATAACTTTGCATATTCAATACGAGCTGTTGTTATCATGTACAGTAATATTCTCCAATGCTTCTTTATAGCAGCACCCTCTATTATATCAATCATATTTAGCAAATACAATTCAGGTGTCTTAGCAAACTGACCTTTCACTAATGTACAAATCACATTGTGTACTCCATTCCAATATTTCTTAGCTTTTAAGCATGTCCACCACATATGATATATTGTACCGACCTCCTTCTGACATTTCCAGCACTGTCCGGTACCTGTATTATAAATCCTTCTCAGTTTATCTGGTGTCATATACCATCTGTGAAATAGTTTGTAATAGTTCTCTCTCAAATTCTGGGCTACTGTAAATTTCTGCTTTTTTTTCCAACTCTGCTCCCAAGACTCTAATTGAATTGAATGACCAACATTTTGAGCCCATAAAATCATTGTTTCCTTTATTGTTTCTTCTTGTCTCTCCTGCTGTAATATCTCTTGATAGATTTGAGCGAGAAGGTGAGGCGGATTTTCAAAAAGCCATTTAACTACTCCAACTTTCTCTTTTAGTTCAATTCCGTAAGTTTTTATGTCCATATGAAACCTTTCGGTTAATTGTCTGTAAGGGAACCAACTCAGTCTTATTCCCTCCTGTTCTAGTTTTTCCCTTGTTTTCATCTTAAAATTATTAGATGCTGATCTCTCAATTATATCATCATACCGCAACCATTTATCTGTATCAGTCCATCTACCAAAAAAAGCCTCTTGCGGTGAAACCCATGTGGGGAGCTGCCTCATGTTTTTGACTTTATAATCATCCCAGATTTTCAAAAGCGATTTTCTGATATAGTGATTTCTTGTTTTTAAAAATATTCAGTGTCCAATGAGAGTGCAGGGAGACTAACAGGAAAGTATGATTGGGTGTCAAAATCCTGACCATACACTTTGACCATTATATGTCAAAGTCCTTTCTGCACAATCAGTTGCAAGTAAATGTTAGTTTTGTTTTCTGATTTGTTACACACAGATCTCCATCTCTTCCTTCAAAATGTAAGTTCTTCTTCAGAGGGAGTGCTTCTTTCTAGTGCAGGAACTGTGATATTTTTCTTCTTGGGAAAAAGCAGTATTTCTATACATAGCAGCTGGGATCGTTCAATGGAATATGCTTGCTTAATGTAACCTGGATGCTTATTGGAGATTGTATTTGCTTGTTTTTTTACATTTAGATTTATAGAGATGTGATTAACCACAAGAAACAAAGGTCCTCCTGGATTAGAATGTACAAAACCATTTTCTGTGCCTCTAAGAATGTTATATTTGCAAGTTCTCCATGCTCCCCAGTTCAGAGGCATATCTGGGGTGGGACAACTGGGACGTATGCCCTGAGTGCCAATGCCAGGGAGGTACAAAAAGCCACCCCCCCTCCTGCCTGGGCCTGGCCAACCACCATTCCCCATCCCTGCCAGGGTCCTACTGGCCCAGTGTGGAGGCAGTGGCGATGGCAGCAGCAATCCTCCCACCCCCTGCCGCCCCCTGCCTGCTGCTTCCCCACTGGAGTCCTTCCTGGCCTGGGGGGGGGGGTGGCGGTGGCAGCAGCAACCCTCCCACCTGCCACCATCCCCACCAGCTGCTCCTCTGCCTGCACCCACTGCCCCACTGCCCCTGGGGTCCTTCCTGGTCTGGTGTGGAGGCAGCAGCAGCAGTAGCTGTCCCGCCTGGGCCTGGCCTGCCACCGCCCCTGCCCACTGCCATCCCCTGCCCCTGCTGGGGTCTTCCTTCGCCCGGGATGGCAGCAGCAGGAGAAGAAGCACCTATGGGTGCAACTTCCATGCTTGCCCTAGGCGCTGTTTTGCCTAAACATGCCACTGCTCCAGTTCCAAAACTACAGCCTCAGGAAACCAATTGAGACATTAAAAAATAATTAGTGATGAATGCTCATAAAGTTCCACCTCCCCCTACAGTAATGGTATTCTTGAAACCTTCTGTTTTCTTTAATGTGTTTGATTTAATTATATATTTATTAATTAGAGGCTAGACATTCCCATCACTCATGAGCAGATCCATACAGAGAAAAGCAATAATATTGTTATTTACCTAAATGTAATAGAGATAATTCTTCAAGTGAGCTCATGAAGGCATACTCCTCCCTTTATTCTTAGCATGACCCTATGAAGTAGGTGAGGCTGAGACTGAATGCCTGACCCAAGGTCACACAGTGAGCTCAGCGGGTGACTAACTACTTGTCAATAGCCTTTCTGTGTAATAATATAAGAGAACAACAAAAGGCGTCTCTTGCAGCAATATTATCCTTCCCTTAACAAAATGGAGATAAGATTGTTATCATCACTGCAAGCACAGAATTAGAACATATGGGGGAACCAACAGTGCCTTCAGATTCAATCTCTGTTTTTTCCATCTTCACTTGCACCTATAGATACAGTAATTATTTCATTTATGCAGTGTAATGTAGGCTACAATCCTCTGCACACTTACCTGGCTATAAGTCCCACTGACTTCAACAGGACTTATTTTTGTGTATTATAGGTATGTTACAGGACTGTACTGTAAGTTAAAGCTATCTTGCATTGCCTGCTTAAACAATCTGCCCAAGGTTGTGTGGCATTCAAGTGTTTGCTTAGGAAGACACAGATGTTTGCCTGTAGGATAATAGATTACCTTTGTACCTTTGCTCCGCTGATGTTGCACTAAATCTGGGCTTTAACAGTTGGCTGAATGAGCTAATTCATGGAGTTCCTTGCCTCTCCCACTGATTATGTGGATAGGTTTTCATTTCTATAACTAACATCCAATCTCCGAAAGATAATACTAGAGCTCTTCCAGTTGGTTTAAAGAATTGAGTTCTTGCAATATTGATCTTTGGGTTTTGCTGGTTGTTGTCACCTCCATGCCCACTCATTCCATTCTTTTGGCAGGTTGTTTGTAGAGATTTCTTGGATCTATGCTATAGGCGCTTCCAGACCTTTTTTTTTTTAAACCAAGACATGATTTGCTGAGATTGCCCTATGGTCTGAAGTGGAAATTTTTGTCCTCTCTCAATTTTGTAAATATTTTTCTTAGAGCCGTAGTGGTATAGTGCAAAAGTGCTATTTTATTGATACATTATAGCACAATAATTCTTTAAAAATTAGAGAGAGGAAGGAAGGAAACAGGAGACTTTTTTCTCATGATATGACTTGCAATTGAAAAGGAGGTGACAAAATGTTGCAGCTGGTGGCAGGAATTGTCAGAAAATAGTCTAGGTAGTACAACAGATATGTCGTTTGATATATTTTTAATAGTCCCTCACGTCTTGCACATCTGCACAGATAATAGCCGCTAGGGAACTTCTGTTTGAGAAAATAACATATTTGAAATTACTGGTCCATGTAACGTGCTTAACTTGTACAATAATAGATAACAGCTATCTTCAATGTGTTAAAATATGCTATAATAATAGACAGTCCATTTTCAGCATGGTGCAAAACCATTTTTACCATGTCCTAATGAAAAGGGAGGCAGTAATTGCAAGCCAGTGGGGTATAGTGATTTGAATGTTGGACTACGACCCTGGAGACCAAGGTTTGATTCCCCACTCAGCCAAGGAAAACCACGGGGTGACCTTGGGCATGTCACACACTCTCAGCCTCAGAAAAGCCTATGATGGGATCACCTTAGAGTCACCATACCTCAGAAACTTGAAAACACACAACAACAATACGCAATACAGCTGTTGGTGGTGCTTAATTAATCATGCTTAATTACACTTGGGCCTGCCCACATGACATCACAGGGATAGTCCTGTTCAGCCCTGTTCTCATCTCCAATTTAGCTCATAAGTATTTAAAATGGGAAAGCAGCAATCACACATGCACATGATCGCTGTGATGATGTAAACAAACATGACAATTAGAGGAAGAATTGCATTTCCCTCACAAGATAAGGGATGCCCTATATAAGGCATGATACTAATGAATAAGTGTGATATGCCAGCACCAGAGTTGCTCCCCTGAATAAAATATCTGGACTTCAAGCCTAGCTAGTGAGTAAAAGCTACACATATCACACCCACATTAGTTTTTGAGAACTGAGCCTCACTTCTTTTATATACTCAGAATCATGTAATGTAAAAATGCTAGTGGGCGTGACTGAGAACTGACTATAATTTCATGCTTGCTTGTAAAGATACTCTGTCTGTCTGTTCTGTATTCTCTGAATCATGGGGCTGGGAACTACTTCTACAGATGACCTAAAAGATCAGCTTGTACAGCATAAATGTTCCTCCAAATAATAGTGCTAGTAATACCATATAAATATACTTTCCAGCTTTCCTAAAAGCTGTTCTCCTACCTCCTATTATTAACACTTCAAAATGAAGTTACTCATCTCCATCCTCCTTCTCATTGCTTAGAGAACATGATTCCAACAATAGAGAAGAAGTATGCAGCCCGCCCAAAGCACAGGACAGATCAGAAAACAGGGGTGCTGGATATACAGCCTATAGACAAGCAGCACCTTCTATAGAGTCACCTATATTAAAAGCTATAGAAAGATCAGCTCCCCAATCAGAAACCACTTTGACCTGAAGGGTGAAAGAGGTCAGTTAATTATTGAATCTCATGTACATACTATTCTTCTTCTTCCCAACTCCACACGCATAGCTTGGGATCCTGAGAGGCTTTCTTTATATTGATGAAGTCATTATATTCATTATATTCAACAACTGAGAAAGCAGCAGTCAGTGCATGGCAGGTATTTTGGAAGGAAACCACCAGCCATATAAAATGGCTGTTTTAGTCCCACTGGTCTTAAAAAGATAGATACATTCTACGGAACTGGGAGCAGCCTTTCTGAACCTGCTGGCTGGGGTTGATGGGAACTGTTAATCAAAACATTTGGAGGGTATCAAGTTAGAGAAAGCTGGATTACAGCATTTGGAGAGCTGCATCTGTTCACAGTATCTATAGTGGAGAGCTGGTGGAAGTTTCTAGACCAGGTTCCTCCTTCATTTCAGGCCAAAGATGGCTCATGGAATGAGCTGGGGGGGGGTGTGTGCCTTCCTCGCCATTTTGGAGTGAGGCATTTCCCCCCACTGGGTCAATGAGTTGCTACCTCCGCAGGTGACACATTTTAGGTAACATAAAAAGACAGCAAATTATTAGTTGTTTAATTTGTTATTACAGCAAGTATATTGCTAAAGATGGGGAGAGGTGTTTCAGGAATTTTCTGCATTGTGTGTCAAAATAATTTGATTGACTTTGGGTACCATGGACCTTGAATGGGGTGGGTGTGAGATGCTGTTTGCTGCTTTGCTTTAGCACCACAATGTTTTGGGGCAGTTCATAGAAACTCTCCTGCCTTAGCTTTTTCTTTGGGCCTAAGCAAAATTGATATGCAATCAATCAATCAATCAATCAATCAATCAATCAATCAATGTGAGCCTTTAGAACAAAAGCAGAAAAGAAAGGGGTGAATCTGAAACAACAACAAAAATGTACCTGGGCGGACAGAGGGACTATTTGACCTATTTCAGTATACTGCCTTTCTGATGCAAACTGAACCCGAAACCTACTCTCTACCTACAATGAGTATAATCATGCATTTAGAATACTGCTGGGAGGGGGGTACTGAGCATCTGAGACCCTGCTTCCTTACTCCAAGTCACCCATTATGTCACATTTTCCTTGGCAAGGGAAAACACAGGCCCTTTCCGCACGAGGAAGTTAAAACGGGCCAAGGTGTCCTGTCATGGAGGTCGTCTGCACCTTGGATCGGACTAGGTTCGGATTAGTTACCTTAGTTCCGCACCTTAGTCTGATCCAAAATGCCCCCAAGTGGTCCTCCAGCGCGCTAAGTGAAGACCGGAAAAATCCGGTCTTTCAATCTTCTGGAGAGCGCCATTGCGTTCCTGCTCACTTGTGCAGATGCGCAGGCTTGCACCAATGCGAGCCTGAGATCAGCAGAGGGTGGGCTGTGGGGGTGGTCAGCGTCAGTGGTTGGTCCGGACCCACGAAGAACAGGAAGCCGCCATTTTCAGCCTGAGCAGTGCGGATCTACAGACCTCACACTGCTCCGATTCACCCTGCAACAAACAGAGAAGCCCTGCAGAAGGGCTTAAGGGAAAGTCCGCATTGCTTCGAAGAGAGAAGAACCGGTAAGTAACGGCACGGAGCGATTCACTCGCCTCGTGTGGAAAGGGCCACAGATGTGAAACCTTGAAGCAGGGAAGATGATGGTGGGAACAATTTGGAACAGGAAAGTGGCAAATAGAACTCTTGTTTGCTATTTCTCAGTCGTAAAACACCCAGAACCCAAACAACTTTTCTCATTTTTTAAAAAAGAAGAAGATTTGGGATTTTTAAAAACACATTTCTGTTTAATGTTTACTTACACTCAGGGTGGGGAAAGATGGGATGTATTCCAAGATTTGTTTTGTGTGTCCTCAATGTGTCCAATTGCCTTAGACCAGTGCTTCTCATGCTCACTGATATGGGGGACTGGCAATATTTTTTTTCCCCTGTGTGCCAGGAACTTGCACCATATTTGTGCCCATTAGTTATAATTGTTTTTTCCTTTTCTGAAAACTGGCCAGGGATCAGCAGCCAATGGCTCTAGACCGGGCATCAGTCCAGGGACCACACTTTGAGTAGCACTGCCCCAGATTACCCCTTTCTTGTCTCTCCTTCATTAATTGCCTCTCTTGGAAATGGCACAGAAGTTACACTTTTAAAAGGGTTACATCCACCTTATCCCATCAATAGCATGTAAAACAGGGTGGGGAAAGGGCAGACCTCCAGGTGTTGTTCCACTGCAATTCCACTCAGCCCCCACCCAGCATGGTCAATGGTGTGGACTGATGGGGGTTGCAATTCAAAAACAACATCTAGAAAGCCACCCTTTGCCCACCCCTTCTATAGCAGCTTTACAGGCCTATCTCTCCCTGCCCTCTGTGCATCCCTCTCTCGTTCTTTCTGAGGACTTTGTGACAAGTTTCTGAGATCCTCTGGCCCAAAGAAACTTCAAAAGAAGAGAATATTGGCAAGCCATTAAAGCTTTTTTTATATATTAAAAAAAATCAAGCAATGTAATGCTGTAGGGCTTATTTATTTGGTCATTTGTACAAAGCTACTCTAGGAAGAAGAGTACAAAAGAAATGATTAATAATAATAATCTGCTGACTCATTCCTTCAGGAGGCTGCAAAAGAAGCAGAAAGATTATTAGTTTCTGCTGAGAGATCTTAAGAGCCTCTGTTGGTTTTTCTGCTTTCAGAATACCTGGTTAGTCATTCTCGTTATAAATTAAAGTCTGGATGTAGCCCAAAGTACCACAGATATAGTTCAAGTCACCCTGGCTATCACAAAATGATACCTTTGTACCTACAACTGTCAGTGCTCAGGACAGTTAAGCCTACCTCACAGTGGGGCCAGGACACGTGCAGCCTTTTACCTTCCTACACATCAAAGTTTTAGACTTTAGAAAAGTTGAATTTGTGGTGATCATTGGGAACAATATCTGAAATGGGGACAAGCCACACACATGCACACACACGATAGATCTCTCTTTGCATGCTTTATGCAACAGTCCTTGGTTTGTGGGAAGGCTCATCAGCACCCAGTTAGAGGCTCGTCCTTCCTGCCAGAATCAATGGGGCCAGCTGAAAGTACACCAACCGGTACTCCAGCAATCAATACCCATATATAAGCAGATTTCTGAAATCTGTTTTCTAGTAGTCTATTTCTGAAAGTCTTCTTTCTCTGTTGGCCTTTCTTTGTATTGTTTTCTACCTCCACAGCATAGTCTTAATCACATGACACACTGAATAATCAATGGATGAGTGTGTAGCAGATTGTGCTTGCTGGCCCTGTCCTAACACCTGAGCAGTTAGCCAAACCTTTGGATCCTACAACACTGGCAGACCATGATTTCAGCCAGAGTGATCTTATTCTATCATTACAAGTCAGGCCACACAAAAGCTTTCTTGGACCGCAGGTCACATGTGGCTACAAATACACATATTACATATATACTCTGTATATGTAATTGGGTACCCTGTGTTTCTGACTGCACAGAGAGAGACAACACACACACACAACTGAATGCATGTATGATATATTATGCATATATGCAAGATGCAGTGGTTTAAGCTTTGAACTGCAACTCTGGAAACCAGGATTTATCTCCACTCAGCCATGGAATCATGACTTGTACCTGGGCTGCATGAGATGATACAGGTCTTCCAGATCTTTACAGTAGTCGATCAGTGTTGCTGTGTAAATATTTTTTTAAAAAATCACAATCCTCAAGGAACAAAACACAATTTAAAAGATTTCTGGGATACTTGCTGCTCATCCTGAAAGTTTCTTTGTATATTGATGGGCCAAACATTTCTACTAAGAACGGAGGTTGCAGAAAGCAGGCCCTTGGTTCCAAATTCAGCAGAAAATATCAAGGCACAGCAGTCTGTTCCAGAACACCTGCCAACAACCTAGTTTTCTTTGCAATTAAGAGATCAGTAGTGGAGAGATTTATTCTGTCTGCCAAGCATGTAGTGTTCTTTGTACAATACACTCCAATCACAGCAACTAGTTTCAAAACAGAAAACAAGTCCCTTTGGCACGCATAGTATTTGGTAAGGGAAGGGAACAAGGGAAGGGAAGAATCACCTTTTTTATTCCTTTCTTCTTGCAAAACAGCTTGTTGTTGACAGCGGATCAAACTTAAGTGAGAATGCCAAAGATGAGACCCTGCTGCTTCTCTTGTATAAAGAAAATATAAGATTGTTATCACCACTGGCAGGACAACAGAGTTTCGGTGTTAGGAATCCAAGAGGTTCAAACTGACCAGTCAATCTAAGAAACGTTGACAAGTCTGGTTCAGCCAGTCAGTCTTTCATCTGCTCTGTGCTGGACAAGAAAGGGACTACTCCTTGAGCTCTCTAACCTGAGGCACTATAAGTGCAATGGCTTTTCAAACTTTCTGTTTGCATTCTAAGCTTTCAAAATTGAGTTGTGACCTTAGTAATCCTGTATGTTCTGATACAGGGATGGGAATTGTGTCATCCACAGGGATCTTTTGTGTGGTGATGTTGCTTGGCCATATGTGTCCCGGTTTGATCTGTGAAATGTTGGAGGGTATGCAAATACCAGGAACTGCATCAGCCATCTGGCTACCATTTTGCGTCCTCTACAATAGGTACATCTAACATTGTTCCAGAACATGGGCATAGGTGTGTGAAGGGTCAGAATGAGATCTGCCATGAAAAAAAAAAAAGGTATAAAAGTATTTGATGTGGCTTTAATTAGATGAAAGAGAAAAAGAAAACACTCAGGAAAAAATTGCCCATGAGAATGTTTTATGGGAAAAAATCGGAAAAGCCCTAGAAAGCAGGCTCTTCCAAACCTTCTGCCCCCATTATTTATCCTTTTGGTTTATGTTTTTTTTAATACTTACAGATTTCTTAACTTTATGTAAATAGATCTGCAAGGTCATCATGAAAAGCAGTAAATAAATAGTGTTATAAACCAACAGTGCGTTCTAGAACATGGCTGAAACTCTCCCTCAAGCTGCAGAGAAAAAGGTAACCAAAAATGGTATTCAAGCTGTTTTGGGGGGAAGCTTTGTTTGCCATTTAATATTAAGTAATAGTTAACCTTTCTTTCCATGGAAGAATCTCTAGTTCCTCAGAGTAATGTTACCCTGATTTCTGGGGGTCCTGGGAGGGACACCTAAATGTGCTCAAAACAATGGGGAGGGAATTAGCAAAGAGCACTAGTTAGCAATGCGAGAGGCAGGGCAACGTAGGGAGATCTTGAACCCTATGTCTACGGGGTCAGGCTGAGTCAATGATAAGGCAGAAGTTAATAATAAAAGTTGTTTTATTGAAATACAGTCAAACGTGTATGCAACTCACTCACACGAAGAACTATAGAAATAAAAGGAAGGAGTTGGATAGAGGGATTTCGAGACGAGATTTGCTATGGGAAATACTATACCTGTCCTGAAGCCCAGTAATAGCAAAGAAGCTGGGGAGTGTGGATTCTCAGCACGTGGAGGCTGAGGGGAGGCTCGTCAAACGGAGCGGCAGCAAGTCGGGAGGCAAGTCACGAGTGATCCAACGAGACGCTCAAAGTCAGGGGTTCTTATAGGGAAAACTGTGGCCGCAGGCTAGTCCGTTCTTGGGGATAACAATGAGTTTCGGGCTGGAGACAAAGCCTCCGAAAGGTCAGTACTTTAGATGATTGAATTATGACAGAGTTTTCAGTAGTATAGCCAGTATGCAAACGGGGAGTGCTTGAGAGTTGTATAGTCCGCTCATCAAGCTGCCTGCTTGGGGCAGAGGATCTTTTGTCAGTTGCGTGCATACATAATGTGGTACTTGCCTTGAGGTCTCCTGAAGCTGCATTCGGCAATGACTGGCCTGCCTGGATTGGGATTTGAATGGTTCAGCTATTGTTGACCGCGCCTGTGTGCGTGCTTGTCCGGGGGTCTCGCAAGCACGTGGAGATGAATGGGTGAAGAAGGCCAAATTATTGATATCAAATGATATCTTAATATCCCACAAGCAGTAAAATCCACACTTGCATAGGACCTGAGAATCACTGGCTATGAAGTCTAAGAGAAGTTTCTGTTTCAAGTCTCATTTCAAAAAGGCTTGACAAGCCACTCTCTCCCAGTCTCAGCCCTGCTCATCTGTAATACAGAGATCATAATGGCTTAAATTAAAGAGTATGTCGAGCATAACATAGACGAAGTGTGTCTTGTGCACTGGACAACTGCACTGAACAACTGCACTGGATCTTTTGCCATACCTTTCTAATACCACAGTTAATGATAGGACATCACATAATGTAAGAACATCAGTTATTTGTGACCACATGATGTAGTGTCCACATGATGTAGTGTAGTGTCCTATATCATGTTGTCTCATCTGAATGCAGACATTGAATTCAATACTGCACAGTAATCCTTCTTCTTTTGTTGGTTCAGTGGGGGTGGATGGCAGATGGCATGTCCTAAGATTTTACTATAACATATTTCTCCACAGGAAAGAAAATTACAGAAGTGGTGTTTCTACACCAACTTACAATGGTTCTGTTTAGCAAGGCTCTGCAGAAAGCATTCTACAAAAACAGCTCCAACGACAACCTGATCCTCTATTTGCTAAGCTAATAAGTTACTTTTTTGGACCACAACTCTCAGAATATCCCTGGCTAGCATGTACTATGGCCATGGTTGCTGGGATACACTGGGAGTTAAAGTTTGCAATAGTTGTAATACAGATGTTCATTAGAAGGTGGGGAAATGTTGGTAAGGGGATGTGTACTTCTGTGAGAACTAGGCTATATTAACTTCAGTTCCAAAGTCCATGTGGACTGGAATCTTCAGCCCTTTTTCCCTATCTAGTACTTTGTGGTTCCCCCAAAAATTGTTTCTAAAAGTCAAGGGATCCATTGGGGTAATATTTCATGTGACATAACTGATATGAAAATCAACAACAACAATGATATGGGGCACAGTGGAACCTAGCATTATTTCAAACATTGGACTATATTTTAAACAGTTATTACCATTTTTTTCAGCCTGCTGGAATGAACTGCTTTTTGTCAGTATCTTTTTTACTTACAGGCAAGTCCCACTGACTTGAGTCTCATAGGCCTTACTTCCATGGAGCTATGCCAAGGATTATAGCCATGCAACCCAATCTTATGTATTTTTACTTACAAGTAATCCCCACTGAGCTCAGTAGGTCTTATTCCCTAATTACTGCGGCCAGGACGGAATGTGAGATGTTTCCTGCAGAGTGTAGTTCTTAGTGAGATGTGCTTGAGTTAAGAGTTCCATCGATTGTATTAACAAAAAGATGCCCATGACAAATAATAGTTTACAAAATGGTGGGAACATGCTGCAATCAAAGGTTGGATCGACTAATCAGATAATAAGGTGGAGAGAGGGATGAGGAGGCAAAAACGGCACAACTGTATTGTTAATTGGTCACTATATGTGACATTTTGTGTCATTAATTCCATATATTACAATCTATAACTTTGGGGTAACTTTGGTTAAAACTGCTATGTTTACTCTGAAAGCTGATGGATTGTATCCTTTAATTATAGTTGCTTATATAAATGTATTATGTATTTACATTATTATTTTTTCAAGATGCATGTATGTTATTGTTATGTATATAACATCTATTTGTGTTTTTTAAAAAAGAGAGAGAATAACATCTCTTTCCACTTTCCTTGAGTTAGGCCATTTCCACACTAGACTGTTATAGCACTATTATTCCACTTTTAACATCCTATGGAATCCTGAAGTTTGCAGTTTTGGGAGGGGCCACTTGGCCCCTCCCGAAACTGCAAACCCCAGGATTCAATAGGATGTTGAAAGTGGAATAATAGTGCTATAACAGTCTAGTGTGGAAATGGCCTTAGTTAAGGATCTGTTAGTCCTGTTACTCCCTGCCAGGTTTTCTGCTGACCTTTTTGCCATGCACAAGACCTAACACTGTCTATTATTCTTCTTATCCAGTTCAAAATACTGAGAAGAATAGCAAAAGTCATCCTGCAGGAGTTTTACTATGTAGTAATTGGTCTTTTTGCTAATCTCATCCCAAGGTCATTAACGTTATGCAACTATCTACAGTTTTTGTTTCCAGTATTGCAAAACAGCCATTACAAGCCAGTGCCAGGAAGTTGCACAAAGGATACCAGGTGCTGTGCTGGATGGTGAGTGAGCCCAGTATTGTGAAGGTTGTGATAGAGTGTGTGAGCTAAACCCATTATTGCATTCTAGCTGTCCTCACAGAGAACCTTCCAACATGTGTCTCCTGTGACTGAGCCCAGGGGCTCTGCTGCACTGTTGTGGTATTGCTTTTCCTAGTTAGAACAGAATCAAAATGACATTTTCATATAGAAGATAAAATACAGTACTATATTTCCTGTAAAAAATTAGCAATGCATATTCCTGTGTGCAAAACTCTTCTACACGTTTGCTCAGAAGAATAAGTCCCTTTACAAAAAAGGTTCCACTTCTACTTCCAACTGTCCCATTAATTAGTAGCTTCTTCCTTCATTCTTTCATTTAAAGAGATCTCTGCAGCGCTAACAGTTCCTTCTACTTATTGCCAGGAAAATAAGAGAGTGCCTTACATTATTTGTCTATCCAGCCTTATATTTATGTCTACTCTGACTAGCAGTGATTTTCCATTATTGATGCAGATACTGTTCATATTACCATGATAGCTCATTCTATCACCTCAGCATTTTGCCATCCTTTTTTCTTAATCATAGAACAAAACTAGAATCAGCGGGTCCACACCCTGAGAGGATTTCTTAGAACTAGTAATTCTACCAGACACAAGTTATTGTGTCATTAAAATTATATGAGGGGAAAATAGCACTGTGACATATTTCTTTTTATGCAAATCTTGGTTATAAGAGATTCAGAGACTGAATGGGCACTTGCCGTTAAAAAAATTATAAAATATGGCCACAAAACTTAGTTGTGCGTAGACACAATTTTGATATGCTGATATATCAGATTCTTTAATGTTTCAAATTTGAAGCATTAAAAAACCCCCACAGCTTAAATTTAAGCCAAGTTTAGCATTTACATCTCAGTTCACTGATTCAGTTGGTTTGTGGATTTTGCAGTTGCAATCATGAAAAATAAAATAAAATCACAGGGAGTTGTGCTGGGTAAAAAGAGTACACCTTCCCACATTATCAGGGAAGAAGAACTCACTTATTAAGACCAATTCAAGCAAAATGCACACGAAGAGTGATTATGCAGACAGCTGGCACAATCTTACATACCCTGATGGATATACAGAAATCAGGCTAGGGCTATCTGGTGTGATCCCACTTCCTTTGTTCGTCTAGGCATAGAAGATGGGAAGAGAGGTAGTGCATTTGAATTTAAGCTATAACAATATGAGTTCAAGTCCCCAATGGCCATGGATTTCACAGGAGCACTTTGGGCACTGACTCTGAGCCAGGACTAAGACACATTTTCTGCCTAAGCTGAAGAACAATGATGCCTCCTTTTCTATTCTGTCCCCAAAAGCTGAGTGGATTGGTTAAGTGGTATTTCAACACTGGCAACAGAACAGCTTCCTTCACTGGACCTGAAGGCAGCAGGCTAGCTTTCGAGCTATGGCACAGGCCATCTGTTATCAAAGTAAGTTCCCCCAAACCCCACCACTACTATGTGCCCCTCAGTATCCGCCACCTAAGGTGGATGCTTCACTCTGCCTTTATGGTGGGATCATTCTAACTCACTCTAGCTTACTTCTCGGGACTATTATGAGGATAAAGGAAAGCTAGTAATCCTAAAATCACTGGAGGAAGGGTGAGATAAAAATATAATCAAGTAACAGCAGGAATTAATATTGGAGCTGACAAAGAAATTTCACAATGAGCTGGAAGGTGTTCAGCCTCAGATCTGCCAAGTGTCTCTTTTAAAATTCAGAAGTCCACGGACTGTTTATGTCTCTTGGATTTCACTTTCAAGTGAGAACATTCTGCTTCACCCTTCAAGTGGGTATTTGGTCTTAGTCCAGCCTAATCTCAGTCCTGTGAATAGAAATTTTAATCAGCCCAGCGATGATGCCAGACTAAGGGGCTACCCCCAGAGCTCTTGCTCCTCATTTCTGCTCCTTGAACTTCCTCATTGTGAACCCCTGGGGTTTGGTTATTCATCTATAAATGGCTTGACTTCCTCATTCCAAATTCTCACTTGCTTTATGAAGATTATCTTTCAAGCACCCTTTCATCGTGATGAAAGGAACTTTTGTGGATCTGAAGTGTGCTCTGTTGGTCAAATCACCCTCCTCTGCATGGATGTGAACCAGCTCCTGCTCACAAGAAAACTGCGTCAGCTCTGATGAAGCGAGCTAAGAAGCTTTTTTTTCTTTGACCCTGCAAATTCCTATTTAAGTTTTTTCACTACTAGTAACCTTTTCCATTCTATACATTTGTTGTTATTGTATGCCTTCAAGTTGTTTTTGACTTGCGGTGACCTTAAAATGACCCTGTCATGGGATTTTATTGGCAAATTTTGTTCAGAGAGGGTTTGCCATGGTCTTCCTCTGAGGCTCTGGGTTTCCAAGGTTGAGTGGGGATTCAAATCCTTGTCCCCCAGCGTCCTGGTCCAGCACTCAAACTGCTACACTATGCTAGTTCTCACTGATTCCATACAGCATCTGTGGGAAATGACATAGAGTTTTCATTGTTTTGCTTTTAATAAATGTTGGATATGCTGAAATTTTAATCTGATACAACTTTCTGTCTTTGCATATATCCATGGGAGAAAATTACACATGCTGAATTTCTGCTAATTACAAAGTTGTTTAAAGCACAGAAGAACTCAGGGGAAATAGTGTGCATGGTAGTTGAGAAGGAGAGACGAGTTTATCCCCTAGCTGCTGACTGCCAATTTGTTTCTGGACTCAGTTCAAAGTACTATCTTAACCTAAATGTAGCCCTTGAAAGTCCTTAACAACTTGGGACAAGGTCTTTCAAAGGGAATGCCTCCACTCTTGTCACCTATAGGATATGATGTGGCCTAGTTGGAGATTCTTCTTCAGTGCTTGCCATTAATATAAGTAAGGGTGGTATGCATGAAAGAAAAGGCCTTCTCAAGGACAGCCCCAAATTTATGGAACTTCCTTCCAATAAATTTATTCCTTGCCTTTTCTATGCTGCTATTGAAGATCTTCCTTTTCTCTCTTCATAACTGTCTTTGATTGATATCATAGCTTATGTTTTCATACCAGCTTCACAAAATACTCTGTAAAGTTGTTCTGATATGCTCACTATTCAATTGTAGCTTGAATGTATCTACACTGTTCAATTACAATAGTTTGATAACACTGTAACTGTCACTGTAGGCTCCATCCTTCTGAATGCTGGGATTTGTAGTTTGGTGATGTTTTTTGACTTCTCTGCTAGAGAGCTCTAACACTGTACTTTGAAGAAGTCCATTACTGCTGTTTAGCAGAGAAATCAAAGAACCTTGTTGCTGTTGTGTGCCTAAAAGGTGGCCCATTACAGGGTTTTCTGGGGCTGAGTGTGTATAATATACCCAAGGTCACCCAGTGGTTTTCCAGGGCCGAGCGGGGAATTGAACTGTGGTCTCCAGGCTTGTAGTCTAAGGCCATTTCTGCACTACACTGTGATAGTGCTATTATTCTACTTCCAACATCCTGTGGAATTCTGGGGTTTGTAGTTTACTGAGGCCAAAGAACTCTCTGGCTGAGAAATTTAAAGGCTCCTCCCTAAACTGCAAGCCCCAGGATTCTATAGGATGTTGAAAGTAGAATAATAGCACTATAAAAGTGTAAAGCACAAATGGCCTAACATTCAAACCACTACACCATGCTGGCTTTCTCAAACAATCTCACCAAACTACAAATCCCAGGATTCCATAGGATGGAGCTCTGGCAGTCAATGTGCTATAGTTATTATCTAGTGTGGATGTACTTCTTGTTATGTATTGTGGATATACTTTCTTTTGTATGAGGAATTAGCCATTAAAGGTGGTTTTGAAATACTTCAGATAAATGAAGTTTAAGGCTGATTAAGGAAAGCGTCTTGCCTTATTTAACTTGATAACTCTATGAGATAAGACAGTACTATTATTCCTGTTAAATAAATTGAATTCTTATTAAAGCAGGGAGAAAAAATACTTTTCCTATGCCATTAAATAAAATTTGAACTTCATACTCTCTTTGTATCCAAATAATTCTAACTCTTGGGATGATGCCTCTATCTGCACAGTGAAGAGATTTCTCCGGTCTTCTTGCTAGGACCACCAACTACTACCATATTTCTTTTGCCCACTACAAGTGGAATCTTGCTTCTTCCTGCTGTTTGTGTGAATATTTGCCTTTAAGTCATTTTTATTTATTAATATGCCTATGCGTGCTACAGCTTCCTACATATGTTCCCTAGAACTTGCAAAGCTCAACCTTTGAATTATAATTCTGAGAATCTCCCAGTCGGCATGGCCAGTAGCCATTCTGGCCAGGGGATTCTGGAAGTTGTAGTCCAAAAAGTAACTTTTCTAAGCTGTTATCTTCCCCTATGTACCAAGTTATGGCAGTCAATTTTTTAGTCATTTCTTCCGAAGATGTCTTGAGAAGTGAAGTTCAAATACTTCTTAGAAGTCACATAAGGCTTCTATCCGCACCTCTTCCTCTTTCCTCCAATAATCCAATAACTAGGTCCGTAGTCAGTTTCCAGTTAGAAATCTCATTCTGGTGGCTCATCCTTATCATATTCCCACTCTTATCCTGCCTACCTTCTGATGCTTTTGTCATGTTATTGCAGAACTTGGGGATGATGAGTTATTTGATGAGTTAATCAACTTGTGAAGTTGTTCATTCAGTACATTTTCCTAATGATGTCTTCTAACTTGTAGAATCTTAATTAATACTGAAGTTAAAAATCACGATTTAATTAATTAAAACATCAGTTAGGATGAGTGCCTCTCACTCAGTCACATTCAGTGAAACAGGAAGGCCTGCTGTCACAGGAGGAGTGCTAGCTCTGTGGTTTAATAGGTTAATCTAGAGAACAGGAGGGTGGAGAGAGACGGTTTTCTGGAGTCCAGGTCAGGGTAGAACGAGAACCAGCAAGCAAGGAATGGTAAAAAGAAGAAAAGGTGAATTTTGGATTTAATGGTCAGGAGGTGGGGAGTGATTTGTTTGGAGACCAAGCCATTCAAGCAGCCAGAGCCCTTTCAGAATGTCATGCCTTTCAGGCTTGAAAGCAAGTGTCCTCCCCCATCTGCTTTCTGAAGGCAAAATGTTTGAAGCGTTTTTGCGGGGAGGAAGGTTATTGTGACTCTCTTTCAGTTGCATAGGGACGTGGGGGCAGGGGGACAATTTGCCCTGGGCGGCAATGTTTCTGGGGCATCCCAGGCCATAGCCATGCCCCCGTGTGCCCTGGCCACAACCCCACGCACCGCGGCCATGCCGCCACGCACCGTGGCCACACCCCTGCACACAGTGGTCATGCCCCTCACACTGTAGCCCGGCCTCCCCTTCAGACACTCCAAGCTCTGCCACTGCTCCCTTTCATAACTTCTCCGATATTGACATGTGAAAAAGACATGTGATAATGTCTTTTGCACTGATTATGTACATACGCTTTTTCATTATCTTCTTTTCTTATTTTATATATATATATTTCTTTTTAATAAAATAAAAAATAACTTCTCCGATATTGATTATATTCTGGACTGAATTTTATTATAAGTTTTCCTCAACTCCCCCCATTCCCATTTCTCTTGGCTTCAATCTCTTACCCTTTTTTCTTTCCTCATCCCTCTCATTCTCTTTTTTACCCACCCCTTCTTTCTGCTCTTCTCCTCTTCTTTACCTGTCACCCACATTTTTAATTACACAGTTATGGTAAGATGGGTTCAGGAAATAGTAAACTTGTGAGAGGTCTGATAGTTTAAACTGAAGATGCCACAGATTCAATTTGCAGTCCCTGGCTCCTGCATGCAAAATACGTGCTCTACCACTGATCTTTGCAGACCATTCCTCTTGACTGGGAGTGAGGAGGCAGAATGGGTATTGCGATTCAGTTGTGCAGAAAAATTCTCAGAGGCTCTCAAAACATTGCTCTCATTAAGACCTCTTTGCTCTTGATTTATTGACTGATCTTCGTTAACTATCCACTAATTGCTGCAGTTGTGGTGGCTCAGTGCCCTGTAACTGAAACAAATCAGACCTTATTAATCTTTAACAAAGAAGGCATTTGAAAAGAGGGTGAATTGTTTGCGTTGGTAGGGGTGCAAAGAAAGGAGAGATGGAGATGAGTGACAAATGGAATTGAAGAGGTGGTAAGATGTGATGCATTCTATGGGACAGCCTTTTCCAACCTGACTGTTACCAGACATGCTGGAGTCCCACCATTCCCAGGAAACAATCACATTTTGGGCATTGTAGTCCATTTGAAAAAAAAAAATCCAGGTTGGAGGAAGGCAGCTGAAAAGAACAGAAAGAGTCCCTCTTTCTGAAGCAGCTAAAGGTGCTCCTAGAGTCAACAGTGACCTCCATGCCATTCTCTGCAAATTCCATGATGTGTTCCTGAACCAAAGGCTCAACATTGAGTTAATTAATGGTGATGTAATTAATTAAATTCCCTTGTCAGTGTTGATGGTAACAAATTATTTTCCCACTTTCTAATGTTTAAGATCACGGAATCAATTTTCAAACATAGTATTCCAAGGTATTTGTTATTGACTAATGATTCTTCATTATCTCTATTCTAAGCAGAATTGCCAGGTTCTTTGTCTTCTTATGAGGTCTTAGGTTTTTAACCTTCTTCCAGTGTCCACGGCAAGAAGTAAATCTCAGCATTACCAGCCGGACTTGGCTATGCTGGTAGTGGGGACAGCTGTTTGGTTTTATAGGTTTTAAGATTCAATCTGTTTCAACTTTCTTACCAGACAGTACTTTGAGGCCCACGTACGGCCAGGCTGTTATATCCAAATAGGTGGCATTCTCTGGCCCAGCAAAGATCAATTAAGCTTTTCTTTTAGCCCACCAGTCCCAGCTCCCTGAGCTGGAGCCCACCAGTCCCAACTCTGTTCCTAGCTGTGCAGGTTATGATTTCAGTGAGATGTGAGTGTGTCTTAGGTTTTAGTCCAAACTCTAAAGGGGCTATCCAAGGCTGCTAGAACTAAGTGACCCCATCACTTAGAACTTGAACTTCCTAATTCTGACCATCCTGATTCTAGACAACTACAGGATATATTGCCATGCCAGCCAGTTGAAGTGGGATGAAGAAAACCTTTTGAGACCAGTCTCAGGCCCTTTTCACATGTGTGTGTGTGGGGCGGGGGGGGACGGCGTAGAGCGACCTCCCACGGAGGTCGTCTACACCATAGAGTGGACCGGTGTGGACTACTTTTAGTAGCTTCACACCAGAATCCACTCAGGAGTGGCTGGAACTAGCCGGGCTCCTTGTTTTTTAAAAACCTCTTTTTAGAGGTTTTTAAAAAGCACGGAGCGCGCAGCCCCGTGCCGCTCCGTCGCCCAGCTCCATAGTGAATCTGCAGGCACGCGCAAGTGCATGCCTGCAGATCTGCCGGGGGCGGGCTTCTGGCTGGCGAGCTTCTCCGGTTGGTGGAGAGCTTCCACCAACCGAAAGCTGCCATCTGCGACGCCGGAGGAGTGTGGAGCAGCGAGCTCACGCTGCTCCACGCGGCGACGGACTTACCCGGCTGGAGGTAAGCTCCATTTTAGCCTGTTTTCGCCCGTTTCCCCCCCGACATGTGAAAAGGGCCTCAGTCTTCAAATATCTAATAAAACATGTGCCCATTGAAAGGAGGACAAGGAAGACATTTTATCTTGGTTGCTCTCCTTTCTAATTGTTTCATTCATTATTTAATGATTCTTCTACAGATCAATCATATTCATTTATTGAGTGGCTTGCTGCAGGTCATGATCTGTTCATGAATTCCCTTCTGTTTATGAGCTTCGTTACTCATTGAGCCTCCGCCATCTGTTTTATTGCTTATTTTGAAATCTTGGAACTTTCCCACTGCAAGAGCATTTGTTGAAGATAACACCTTTTAGATATGGACTCAGATGTGAGCAACATTCTATAGTTGTTCCATCTAGCCATTGTTAACGGTATTTTTCTGGGACCATTTTCATAGTACCCTTAAAATATCTTCATGCTTCTCTCATACTGTTAGAGCATTTGCGTGAATGTATTTCAGAATCTGAATGCATAGGAAGAATATATATATCTATAGACAGATTTAATCATAAACTGCAAAAGCCATCTAACCCAAAACCTTGCCATACAGAAAGAAGAAAAGATTCTCTCAAACAGCTATGAAGCTTTTGCCAAGTGTCACCATATTTGTTGAAAATATTTTGATATGTCTTGTATTTTTACAAAACCAAATCCATAGAAACTACAGGTCATGTGAGAAAGTTACCCCTTCTGCTGAATTGGCTGTAGGGTAAACTGCTTAGTGAAAAGGATCACTTGTCTAAAGCAAGTGATCTAGGGAAAGGTTAATACCTAGTGTATAGCAATTCACCCCAAAATGCCTTGGGAAATGAGCTATTGAGAGTTGAAATTACAGTGCTGAAAAATGTCACTATCAGTTGAGACCACGGTAAGACACTTGCAGTGTTCAAATCTAATTTTAATAGAATGGCATTACTATTTCAGTTTGAGATAGGGAAGGAGAGTGGTCCTATGCTTTTTAACAGCTATATGATAATTAAACCAAGCCTTTCCTGGGACAGTGGAGCTGCAGTAGTGAAGTCTTCACCTATTGGATTTCTGCAAACCATATAGCTCTTAATAGCATAGCAGGCCCGCCAGAAGAAGAAGTTGGCAACCATGAGCTCTCAGCAGATTAAGCAGCTTGGGCTTTGGGCAGCCTAATCCGCAGCTGAGGATGCTGGGAAGAGAAGGCAATAGATATCTTGAGCAGACACAGTCCTCTTTGTTTGCTTTTCTGCTTTGTACATTGGGCAATATTGACACACAAATATTGATTCAATGGACACCAGTACCCCTCCTCTTTGCTTGCTTCAGCGCATCCCATCACACTAGGGAACAAACAGCAGGTTGCAGTTTTATGAACTTTAAATATATAGCATCTGCCAAGAAACAGAGATCTGGACTTAGTGCTGTTTGTATTACAACAAATTTTATGCCAATCAGTATTAGAGCCACTCCGCTCAAAATGCCTGAGAACTCAGTTACAAACTTTAAATTAAAGTGTGGAAAAAGTTGGTGGTTGTGTCTGCTGGTCCTCCTTTTGACTTCTCTGCAGTCTTTGCATAGCTTAGAAATGTTACTATTTCAGACTACAGCTCCCAGAATCCCCAGACCAGGGTGACCTGTAGCCATGCTGCCCAAGATTCTGGCAATTATAGTTCAAAAATTAGCTTTTCCAAGCTCTTTTTCTTTCTGCACAAAACAGATTCTGTGTAGATGCTCATCCTATTGACAACCCATTTAAATTCAGGAGGTCTCTCACCTTTACTTTGCCGGCCACCATTTGGATGATGTTTCTTTTGCCATTCATTTCTCAGTTGGACATCCCGCAATTCGCTGGTGGTATTACTCCTCCACTCCCACCCCCAGTTTGGGAGAAAGAATGATGAGTCAGTGTGGTATAATGGTGAGAGTATTAGACTGAGATTGGAGGGATGCAAGTTCAAGTCCTCCGTGAGCCATGAAACTCACTGTGTGGCCGAGGGTCTGTCAGTCACTCTCTCAGCCTATCCTGCCTCCCAGGGTTGTTGTAAAGATGAAGAGGAAGATGAAGAAAAGGAAGAGGCATGTATGGTGTCTGGGACTAATTAGAGGAAAGACAAGATCTAAATGTAACTAATAATTTTTTTTTAAATACAACCTGAAAGATTTAACATTCCTTCTTGTTGTTAACTGTCACAAGTCAACTCTGACTTATGGCAACAGTGTGAATGAGAGACATCTAACTCACCCTGTTATCACCAGTCCTGCTGAGGTCTTGCAGATTTAGGGGTATGGCTCCCTTGATCAAGTCAATCTAACCAATCTTTTCCTACTGCCTTCAACCTTGCCATTTGCTTTTCCCATGAGTAATGTCTTCTCATGATATATCCAAATTATGACAGTTTAGTCATCTTGGCTTCTAGGGAGAGTTCAGGTTTGATTTGCTGATGGACCCATTTATTTGCCTTTTTGACAGTCCATGATATCTGCAGAACTCTCCTCCAGGACACATCTCAAATGAGTTGAAGTTCTTCCCATCAGCTTTCTTCACTGTTCAGTTTTCATAATCATACATAGAAATCAGAAATACAGTGGCATGAACAATCCTGACTTTGGTGTTCAATGATATGTATTTACACTTGAGGATCATGTCTAATTCCTTCACAGCTGCCCTGCCACATCTTCATCTTCCAGTTTCTTGACTGTAATCTCCCTATTGATTAATGACTGAATCAAGTTATAAGCAATCTTTGACTATTCCAAAGACTATTTCAAGTTATAAGAAATCTTTGACTATTTCATTGTCTTCACAGTCTACTTTAACATTATATAAATAATCTGTGGTGACTAGTTTTTGTAGCCCAGCCTTTGCATTTTCATCCTTGACTTTCTTCTTTGGTCATCCAGTTCTTTGCAGTTTTCTGCTACTAGTATGGTATCATCTGCATACATTAAATTGTTGATGTTCCTTCTTGCCTGACCCTCTTGCCAGTTGCAAACCATTCTGTTTCTCCATGTTTTGTCCTAAGGGTGGCCTCTTGCCTGAGTAAAGGTTATGCACCATGGCAGTAAAATATTATGGCACACTGATTTCTTTAATAGCGATTTTGAACCCGGTTGGACATCTGACATTTGTCAGTTCGTATATGGTAAAAGTTTTTTTTATACTATTTTGAGCATCAGTTTGTTTGCATGGGAGATTAATGCAATGATCTGGTGGTCGTTGTTTTGTTTTCCATATTTGATGGCAAATTTTAGTTAAAATTTGAGTATATTCAGTCTTTGTAGCTTGAAACAGTTCCGTTGGTATGCCATCTGTTCCTTTATTTCTGCTAAGAGGTTTGAGTGTAGCTTCCATATCACTTTCTAAAATCATGGGTTCATCTTCAAATAGTTGTTCCTCGAATGAAGCTGTCGTCCTTTCATCCCTTTTGCATAGTTGTTCAGTGTATTGTTTCCATTGTCTCTTTATTTGTACTTGGTTGTGTAGCATGTTCCCCTGCTTGTTGTATAGCATTCCCTCTTGGTTTCAATTTCTTGGGTCTTATGAAAGAGAGCTCTTGTTCTACCTTTTTGTTGTCATTTTCTATATCTCTGTATTGATTGTAATAGTAGGTCTCTTTGTGTGTGTCCACAAATCACTGAACATTGTGTTCAGGGTTTTGACTGTCACCTTTTACTTTTGCTGCTCATCTGTCTTTAACTGCTTGTAGAGTTTTATCTGTTGTCCAGTGAGGCTTTTCTTCTTCTTTTGGCTGCAGAGAGCATCATTTTGCATTCTTCCCTGACAGTGTCCTGGCTTCAGTCCAGAGTTCCTCTGGATCCCGGTCAGTTAGGCTTAATAGTGCAAATCTATTGTTTATATTATCTTTACATTCTACAGGGATGTTCTTCAATTTGTATTTTAGCATGATGATTGATTTAGTGAACTTCTTTAGGTTTACTCTACTTTTTTTTATTAGCAGTTTCTGGTTTGTGCCACAATCTGCTCCTGGTCTTGTTTTTGCAAAGAGAGTGTAACTTATCCATCTTCTGCTTCCATTTATACAATCTATTTCATTTCTATATTGGCCATCAGGTGATATACAGTCACCTCTTTGGTTGCTTGAAGAAGATGTTTGCAATGAACAAACTGTTGGCATCTCAGAAGTCAATCAGCAGCTCTCTTTAGTTCCTTGATCCTAGGCCAAATTCTCCAACAATGTTTGGTTCTGCTCTGTTTCCTATTATCAACATGTCCTGTTTTGGTGTGTGATCAATTTCCTCCTGGACTCTGGTATATAATCATTCAATTTCTTCCTCTTCTATCTCTTTAGTTGGGCATAAACTTGCATTATGATTATATTGGTGGGTTTTCCCTGGAGTCTTACTGATATTATTTGGTCACACTTAGCATTATTTCCCTGATTGTTTTTGATACATCTCTCCTCACTATTAATGCCATCCCATTTTTTTTGTTTTGTTTTTTTGGACAGATGGACAATACCGCAAGCACAAAATCCCATCTTGGACCATTTGCCTCACATTTTGATACCATACCCTAATGTAGTCCAACACTCAAATTTTCTGCCTCAGTCACACGGGATAACAAAATACCCTCCTCCTGACCTTTTAGGGATAAGCATAACTTTACGTCCTGACTCAGCAAGTTGGGTACTTCCTGACCCACTTTCACTGGAACCACTGCTGGAACTAGTGCTGACCTCAGTGCGAGGCTCTTGCTTGACCGTAAATGCAGGTTCAGCACTAGGTGGCGGTGTTGAGCTCTTTGGTGTGACGTCGAGTGAGACTTTTGGCTTCTCCTCCTCAGTACTTTCTTCAGTACTTTCTTCTTCATCATCAGCCATCACCGCCCCTCCATCTTCAGAGCTTTCAAGTGTATCTGGGACACTGTCCTTTTCCTCATCAGACATCACTGCCCCTCCATTCTCAGGAATTTCGGGAACACTTTTCACACTTTTAGCCAGGAGAATCAAAACCTCTTGGTTACAGTGCAGTCTATCCCATCCTGAATGGATTTCAAAGTTTGCACTCCTAGAATACACTATTTTGCCAGCATGGTGTAGAAATCTATATTTGTTACCTTCATATCCCACAAAGCGTAACCGTCTAGATTTCTCCTCTCCAGACTTTCTGAAACTTGGGGGAACATACACACTAGCAAACTGACCCCAAACACGTAGATGCTCCAGGTTTGGCGCTCTACCATACAATAGGTAATATGGAGTTTGCTTCACACTTGAACACCACATCCTGTTTAAATGGTAGTTTGCTGTCACTATTGCTTCTCCCCAAAGTCCTGCTGGGGCTTGGGCATCCTCCATCATACAGTCCTTCATTTGTTTCAACAGCCCAATTCTTCTTTCTGCAAGATCATCCTCCCCGGGAGATGCGGGGTTGGTGGTTTTATGCCTTATGCCTTTCTTACGCATCCAGGATTGCAGGCTGTTAGACAGGAATTCTCCCCCTCTGTCTGACACAAGACTCACTACTTTATAAGGAAATTCCCTCTCAACAGCATTCACCCACTCTTGGAACTTTTCAGCTGCTTGAGTTTTCTCTTTCAGTAGATAGACATAGGAATACCTGGTGTGTCTGTCTACAATTACCAGGACATACCTATTTTGCCCTTCAGTTGGCTTGAATGGTCCAGCCAAATCTGCATGTACAACCTCAAAAGGCCGTTGGGTGACACACTTGCTTTTCTTGGCAATGGGGTAAGCCTTTACCTTAACCTTTTTGCACACAGAGCACTCTAGGAACTTAGGGCAATCTCTGACCCAGAGCATACCTTTGCCAACTCTTGCAAACCTTTGTAGCTGGCATGTCCCATCATTCTGTGGAGATAATGTACACACTTTTCATGTAGAGGTTTGTTACACAAAAGGTTAACGTTTGCCACTTTTCCTTTGGGCAACATGTGGTACAACCCCTGCTTTTTCACCCCTTTTGCACAAAAAACACCATTTGCAGTAATTATACATTTCTCCCCTTCAAACACCACTTTGTAACCCTCACTGGCCAGTTGGGAGACACTCAAAATACAGTTCTGCAAATTTGTCACACACAATACATTATTAAACAATTTTCCAAAACATGGCACATGTGCAGTACCCATCTTCTGCACCTTGCTTGGTGCCCCATCTGCAAGGGAAATTGCTGTTATATTTGCATTTGTAACATTACTCAACAGCTTTAAATTGTTCACCATGTGGTGAGTTGCACCACTGTCTAGCAACCACACACCACTCTCAGACTGTTCTTTTGCCACAAACACATGGCCTTCAGCCTGTGACAACATGCCCCTCCACTTCTGGGCTGTCTTCTTCCCTCTGCTCGGCGCTGGCATTCTGCAGTCCTTCTCGAGATGGCTGACTCTTACATCTGTAGCAGCGTCTGGCAAAGCTGCATATGCCTTCTTCCTCCTGGCGACTGGCTGTTCTCCGACTGCAGTCTGGAATCGAACTGCTTACGTTGGACTTCCTCCAAAATCCTCCCGGCTACCAAGTCTACAGTCAGCTCTTCCTCACGCACACCCTGGAGGCTGTACATCAAAAAGTCCCACTCCTTAGTGAGGTGTCCCAGCAGAATAAAACTTTTCTGCATTTCTGGGATGTTTACCCCCCTGTCGGCTGTCTCTTGAAATAACTGTTTCATCAGCATGAGGTGCTCTCTTACACAGCTTCCGGGACATAACATTGTGTTATACAGTCTTTTCATCCATAGCATTTTGGACAAACACGAGGAAGATTGATGCACACGCTTCAGAGCCTCCCAGAGCTGATATGCTGTGTCTGCAGCGGCAGCGTGAATCAACTGGGAAGGACTTAAAGTAAGCAAAATAACTGCTTTGGCTTTTTCGTCAGCAACCCTGAACGCTGCTATTTGAGCAGCAGTTGCTCCTTCTGGGGGCTGTCCCTCATTTTCCAAAACGTGCCACAAGTTTTCCTTCGTCAAAGCGGCTTTCACATAAATTTGCCAGCTTTGATAATTAGCGTCGGTCAACTGTTCAAAATGCAGATAACCTCCCTCAGCCATGCTGCTGCCTTTGTAAGGAAAATTCAACAAACAAAGCAGCTGGCCGCAGTGACCTTGATGAGCTCCGGACTGAAGATTAACTGTCTCTCTGCCAAAACACAGATTCCCGAAGCACTGGAGAGCCAGGCAAACAGTCAAAAACAGTCCCCCCCAATGTTGGGGATGATAGGGGTTTCAGCGCCACGGATACGCAGCGGAAAAACCAGAGTTCAGCGAACCAACAGCAGCAGCCTTATTCCCCAATAAGGATACTCACACACGGAGGAGTTTCTTCCAAAACAGGAGGCACTTTATCTTACAGCAAAGTTCCGTTATATTCAAAACATAGGACAGACGGACGTAAGCTTGCGCCAGGCACCAGGTTTGGTCAACAGACAAATACATACTGGCGTTGCTTTGTTATATACATATCTACAACCCATCAGGTAGAGGTTTGCACACCTCCCTCTACCATCTGCACACGACCCCAGTTTCTTGGCCATGGAAACCTATTAGGTGACCTTAGCTGCATCACATACTTTCAGCCCCAGAAAATCCTACGATAAGTTTGCCCTAGGGTCATACAACAACAACAAATTCTGAATGAGAATTCTGTTAGTATATTGAGCAACTGACTGGAGAGGTACATTATCATAATGCTAAATATAGCTTTTTGCTCTTCCTCAAATGGTAAGAAAGTCTACTGGCAGTGCCATCTTTGGAGGACAGAGCATATAACATTATTTTTTTTAAAAAAAATATTTGCCTCATTTACAGCTGAACAGTCAGAGGCCATTTCTGCACTAGAGTGGAGGAACATTTCACCGCGTGTCATGAGTCGTGTTTTTCACTCCGACTTAACCCCAATTCCTATCTGCATGCCCTCTGGTTTCTATCTAAGTAAAGCAGAGAAAATTGTTTGCAGTTTCCACATCTTCAATTCTCATGGAACTCCTATTCCCCTCTCTCGCTCCACCCCGCCGCTTAAAACTACAGTCGCATTGTTCTGCCAAAATATTCTAAATGCATCAGATCCCATCTAACCTTGGAAGCTGAGGAAGGTCAACACTGGTTAGTATTTGGATGGGGCCACCAACATCTACCAAGTGCAGTAGGCTCTATCGCAGAGAAGGGAACTGGTAAAAACACCTCAGAGTATTCCTTGCCTCAGAAACCCTATGAAATTCATGGGGTTGCCATAAGTTGACAGGTGACTTGAAGGCACACACACACGCAGGCCAATGATTCAATCCCGTTACAATATCCCAGGTGCCATAGAATTGATTGTCCTTGCTAATATGAAGACAAAGAAAGAGGCCCACATTTAGAGGAGAAGATCTAATCTTCCAGCACAATCATGGACATCTCTGGAGCTGGTCTCTCTCCCAGAACATTCAAGACTACCCTGTCAGAGAGTGGGGAAGAAGCCTCCCTGGAGACCAGGGTTTGAATTCACTCTTGGCCATGGAAACCTGCTGGGCGACTTTAGGTAAGTCACACTCTCTCAACCTCAGATGGAGGCAAAGGCAAACTCCCTGTGACCAAATCTTGCCAAGAAAACCCCTTGATAGATTTGCCTTAGGCTGTCTGTAAGTTGGAAACGAATTGAAGGCACACAACAGAAACAGCAACAACATGCCCAGAAACAAGCTAGAAAGCTGCATCCTTCACTAAGATGAAGGGTAAACTGCTCTGCAAGTTGCTAGGGCTTAGTTGTCATCTTTTTTTTTTTTTATTATCACTGCTTGCTTCAGCATGTACATACTGTTCTGTGCCTTCAAGTCACTTCCAACTTACGGTGACCCTAAAGCGACCCTATCGCAGGGTTTTCTTGTCAGAATTTGTTGAGAGGGAGCTTGCCCTTGCCTTTCTCTGAAGCTGAGTGACTTGCCCAAGGTCACCCAGTGGGTTTCCACAGCCAGGTGGGGATCTGGGGATTCCAACCCTAGTATTCCAGTGTCATAGTCCAACATTCAAACCACTTTACCATGGTGGCTCTCTAGGATATACATAACCTGTGGTTAGCATTAGTAAACAATTGCACATAAAGGTGGAGAAATATGATGTGTTTTGCTGTTAACTTCTCCTTCCTCTTGTTTTGACATGGGAGTGTTCCTTTTATGGAGCAAGACATGTTTATACATTACTAATAGCATGATGTTGGTTGAAAACTGAATTTCCAGTTTTTCACAATTTCTGTAACAGCATGAACTTGTGATGTGTAGTAATAAATAACTTCTTGTCAAATGAAATCTATATCAGTTCAAGTTATGTCTGAAAATGTCCCCTTTTTTCATTCATTATCTAAGATCATTTTGAGAGCAAGTCGTTTTTAGTATGATGAAATGTACATTGCTTTAAAATTAAGTAGCTGTGTATTGACTCAGCACACATTCAGTTGTACTACCTGAGGTTTTCACCCCCAACCCGTTATGAAATTTTTTCATGGCAGGCCCAGCAGTGGGGGTCATCACAGATACAGAAATCCAGCTTTATTGGTTACAATTGTAGAGTCTTGGCCCAGCATAGACCTAGGTCCAGGCAAAATACAACTGCCCTGCCAACCAATGAAACTGTTTTTCTTAGTCTACCTGCAGGTTGAATATGGGATTACAGAAATTCTACATGGATGGAAATCACAGCATGGATCTTCACCATCTGGTGATAAGGCAGGCCCAACCACCCTAAGCTGGCCCTGGCCTCTATTACTCAAACCCCCAATATCCTTTAAGAGAACCTATAGTTGGATATTATGGGCACATAGGATCCATTACCCTCAAACTGGATCCCGCCCCATGGAAAACTGCCCAAGGCTGTGAAAAAGAAGCATTAAAGGGTACAGGAAAACCATGTTGTTACTACTGTGTGGCTTCAAGTCATTTCCAACTTATGGAGTCCCTAAGGCAAACTTATCACAGGATTTTCTTGGCAAGATTTGTTCAAAGGGGGTTTGCCTTTGCCTTCCTTTGGGGCTGAGAGAATGTGACTGCCCCAAGGTTATCCAGTGGGTTTCCAAGGCCAAGTGGGGATTTGAACTCCGGCAGTGGCGGAGCCTGGAGAGCGTGGAGAGGGAGCGGGCATGGCTATGGCACATGGGAGCATGGCTATGGCACGCAGGGGCAGGGCTACAGTGCACGGGGCTACAGTGTGTGGGGCGTACAGGGCGGGGCTATGACAGACAGGGTGAAGCTACGACAGGTAGGGGCGGGGCTACAGTGTGTGGGGGCAGGGCTATGGCACATGGGGAAGGGCAAGCAAGGAGCCACAGCATCCCCAAAAAATTGCCACCAGGGGTGCACTGCTCCCATTGCCCCCCATCCCTACTCGACTGAATTCTGGTCTCCAGAGTTGTGGTCCAATGTTCACCATGCTTCCTCTCACAGGAACACAATACTGCCTAATATTTCTTAGATGAAAACTGGGACATATGTGGCCAAGCTACATCACAGTGTGGTCAAAGGGTCTGGCCAGAGAACAAGAAGGTAAACGTTATTAATAAGGAAGAACACTCCAAACTATTATTTTAAGCAGAATTTATATACTATGTTTAGGAAGGACAAGCCTTCACTCCCTCCTCTCCTTTCCCTGCTGGTGTGTTAACTGAGGTCCTTTCCGCACTTTACCTTTTTTTGGCGCTGGGGTGTGGGGATTGCGCGAGCAGCCTCCAGCGAGAGGCTGTCATGTCACCGCTGCTTCAGCTCTGCACGAGCTGCCTGCTCCTGAGCAGGTAGCACGAGAGCCCCACCTCTTCCTTCCACAGCGCAGCCTGGGAGTTTCCCAGGCGGTGCTGGGGCAGGAAGCGCGACTGCCGCGGCTCCGGAGGCTCTGCGTGCATGGCAAGTGTGCGTGGGGCCCTGGAGCAATGCGTGATCACACACCACTTTCGGCTGAAAGCCGAAAATGAAAAAGTGCGCAAGCAGTCCCTGCCAGACCCTGGAGCGTTGTGCGATTGTGCGTGCGTCGTGCAGATCGCTCCTGACTATCGCGCAATGCTCCAGGTGCCCTTTTGCATGGCAAATGCCGTGTGAAAAGGGCCCGAGTGTAAACTGCTACTGCATTTTGCAGCAAACGAAGTAAGAGAATTGACTTTTTCAAGCTTTTGCTACAATAGAAGAAAGTTTGAGAGTTCTTGATCTAATTGCTTTGAGCAGATTAAAAAAAAGCAGTTATGGCTGTACCTACAGCCTTTGTAGGACACTTACACTGAAGGGAGCACCCTTAACATCTGAATGTTGACAACAAATGAATGTTGTTCTGGAGTGAGACGTGAAGACTGCATAATCATATGTTGTGTTTTCTGTCCTTTGTTCAGTGAGTAATTGCTTTCAGTCACTTGTTTGAGAGGAATGGAGTTCCTCCTTTTTTGACCAAACCAAGCCTTCCATTGTTTCTGAGAAGGAATGTCTTCCCACAGCTGTCTTATTCATGCAGCAAGTGATAAATATCTTGATTGCAAGGGTTATGACATGGAATGTAACTAGTCCACATATTTCTCCCTTTTATTTGATCCAGATCTCCAGCTTTTAAAAAAAAAAACCCTGCATCAGTCATGAAAATCACTTGTTTGACCATTAAGAAAAAAGAAAAAAAGGTTCAAGAAATGTACCTGTCAAGATACTGTTGGCCTGAAAAAAAGATGCCGCCTCCCACTCATAAAACTTGAGTAAGTAACATTTATATGATGCAGCTAGGACTTCCATGAGATAATCCAGTCATATCAATAGTTTCTGAGTACATATCTTACAAAGAACAGCTTTCTGTACCTGAGATGTAGTAGGGGGAAGTCCCACATAACTTTTTTGTTAGCCCAGTATCTTTCTTCCTGATACTTATAAAAATAAACCTAAATATATGCATTTCATTTTAAAAAAAATGTTTTAAAAGTTAGAGAACATTTTCTTCAAGCTGCATGTAAGTTCAATTAGGATATCAATCTAACCTAGCCTTAGGAAGACTGAAGGCTATCTCTTTGGTATTGCATGTGTTAAATTTGTATCCCCTCTTTCAGCCAAATGGCTTCCAAGGCTCAGGCAGGAAAAGAACCAGCCAGAGATTCAGAAATAAACTAAAAATGTGTTTTATTGAGGGGAATTCACTCATGCATGCACATAAGATATACACAGTCAACCATTCACACAAGAATGAAGGATAAAGGGAGGAAAAATTATGGATAGAGAGGGTAAGGTTTTTGGATTATAATTACCAGCCCAGAAGAGTAGTGAAGAGCTGAAATGTGGCTTGGATTAGGTAGGACCTAAGGACAGTTCTTGTTCAAGAGCCAGACCGACAGAGTAACGGGAAGACCCTTGAGAGACTGCACTTGGCATCCTGGAATCAGGGGTATTTGTACCCCAAAAATAGCCTTTAGTGGTGAAAGATATGTGCAATTCTAGGTGTGGAACAATGGGAGTTGCAGCACAAACAATGGACTATCAACCCACTAATGTTTGCAGTGTTTGGGTGACAAAGACATGTTGTGTGTTGTAATAGCTGTCTATTGTGGGTGCTTATGAGGAAAGAGGAAGGAGTCCAGGTGCACAGGGAACGACTTGTCAATCAGTGTCCTGGTGGGCTTCTCACAATTGCATTCTCTGAGAAATTCCAGCTTCTACTTAAGCTTATTATCCACACGAACAGCATCTCTTTGCCTGACAAATGGCCCAGTTGTACCTGGAGGGTGTCTAGCCTTTCTTTCTCATGTTCATAGTCAGAGTTTCCCTCTGTTGGTTTGACCTCCCAGTCACCTTCAGGTTTGATTTTGATGTAAGAGCCAATTAAAGCATATTGCCAATTAAATGTGATGCCAATTAGATATGGTTCCCACCTAAACCATAAGATTAAGGGTAGCCAGACGCGGGTTCAACAGTTGTGTGCCTTTGAGTCATTTTCAACTTTACACCAAAACAATAAAATGTACACCTCCCCCTCAACCCATAAATACAAGAGAGGCAAAACATGCCAATAAAATCAATGAAAACAACCAGTCAGTTGTACAACAGCGATGCATTTAGAATGGTGGCAATGGGACAACTTATCTGTTCAAAGGCTCCAGGGTTTGGCAGGTGCCGCTCACGCACTTTTTCATTTTCGGCTTTCAGCTGAAAATGCTGCGTGGTTGCGCATTGCTCCAGGGCCCCACGTGTACTTGCTGTGCGTGTGGAGCCTCTGGAGCCACGGTGCTCACGCTTCCTGCCCTAGCGCAGCCTGGGACTTTCCCAGGCTGCACTGCGGAAGCAAGAGGCGGGGCTCTTGCGCTGCCTGCTCGGGAGCAGGCAGCTCGTGCGGAGCTGAAGCAGCGGGGACACGAGAGCCTCTCGCTGGAGGCTGCTTGCATGATCCCCGCACCCCAGCACCGAAAAAAGGTAAACTGCGGAAAGGGCCTTAGTTAACAAGTCCCATTAATTTAATGCAGGGGTGGAAATAATGCTGCCCTTCAGATATTGCACTGCAAGTCCCACTGCAGTTCCTCACCTTTGGCTATACTGGCTATGACTGCTGGGAGTTGCAGTCCAGTTTTGGGAGGGCTTCATGATTCCACCCCCTAACTTAATGGGCCTACTGTTGCTAGGTTTAACAAGTGTTCATTTTTTAATGCTGATGAAGTAGGCTGCAGCCCACAAAAGATCATGCTGGTCCATAATAAATGTGTTAGCCTTTTAAGAGACTATTTTTTTTCTTTTTGCAACAGAATAAAATGACTAACCCTCTGGAAGTTGTTACTCTACTTAGCTTAAACAAAGGAAAAACATCTGTTAACCTTACGTTGTAATTCATTAGGTTATTACTAATGTAATGGATTACAGTCAACCCTCCATATTTGTGGATTCTATATCTACAGATTCAACCAACCATGCCTAGAAAATATTCCAAGATTTTAAAAAATTTAAAAATTCCCAAAAGCGAACTTTGGTTTTGCCATTTTATGTAAGAGATACATTTTTATTGCACCATTATACATAATGGGACTTGAACAACCACACATTTTGGCATCCACGGGAGGTCCTGAAACCAAACCCTAGCAGATACCAAGGGCACACTGCACAATAAATTGTACAGTATATTGTACAATACACTGTACAATAAACAAAGGAGGGTGGGAGAGGAGAAGAGGTCCATGAAATGAATGGAATGAATGAAAAAGGAAAAAAGAATCCTGAAGATAGAAAGAGCCTTGCAGATAATGTAATCCAACTTCACATTTAGTGCAGGTTCTGCAGACAGGATGCTGCCAAAGCATTCCTGATGGATAGCTGTATAGCTACACCTATCAATAGCATGTATAGGATTTAGCAGAGCTTGGAAAAGTTTCTTTTTTAAACTACAGCTCTCAGAATCAACCAGCCAGCATGGCTCTTGCCCACACAGACTGGAGCTGTAGTCCAAAAAAGGTAAGATTGCTAAGCTCTGAGATTTTAGATAACATTTCCAGTTCTGTTGGAGGAAAGGTTGTTGCACAAAGGGCCTAAATTTAGAGTAAAGTCCGGCAGACTCTTTTGTTGTTTGTAGCCATGGAGATGAAGGTTTCCTTCCCCCCTACCCATTTAACCCAAACAATGGTGGTGACTGTTTTAGTGCCAATTTAAATGTATTCCAAGTAAAGGAAAAATCAAAATGACAGGGGGAATTTCCCGTTTGAAATCCCTCTTAGTCTTTTTTGCCTGTTCCCATCTGTGGCTGACTGCATGACTCTGTGAATTCAGTGCCAAAATGAAATTATTCGTGCAAATGGGCTGGTGAAAGGGGGAGCCAGCCAGGAGCTATTGGGAAATGAGGGAGGACAAACACAGTTGGGTCATCATTTCTGCTAAAACTGCAGACTTTGCTCACTCTATAAAAAGGCAAGGCAGCTGAGTCAAAAACCTCCACAGACACTTGGGAGCAGTCTGTGAGTGACAACAGACTACACCTATCTGGAAGCCTCCAGAGGGGGAACAACACCATGAAACTTGCCCTCCAAGCTACGCTGTCCTTTGGGCTGCTGGGTAAGTGGATGTCAGCTTGCAGAAAGTAGCAAGTCAAAGGAACATGAGGGGCATCTGTGTGAGATTAGAGTGGCGCCTTTTCCTTTGCTTGTAGAAACAAAGAGTTGCAGTGTCATTTTAATTTATGGCACTTAATTTTAAGAAGCAGAACAATTGAATTGCAACCTTTAGTGCACAGAAGGTATGCGTGTGTGTGGCTTTCCAAATGTTGTAGGACTAAATGTGCCCTCACCTCTCACCATTGCCTATGCTGACGAGGGTTGATGGGAATTGCAGCTGAACAACATCTGGATGGCCACAATTGGCCCTTGCTGCTTCAGTGCCACATGAGAAACTTTACAATCCCTGCTTTAGAATTGTCAGAAGTTTCATTGCAGTTCTGATCTTCATTGAAGGCTCAGTCCAAAAACAGTGGTGATCCTCAAATGTGTACACAACTCTAAGCCATAATTTTTAAAGACTGAGATGGTGCTTTATTACTATATTAAAAAAAAGCTAAATATATTTCTTATAATTTCTAAACATGTGTATAAAATATTTTAATCAAAATATAGAAAGTTTATATGCTTGTGCTAAGCATGCTGAGCAGTGAGATTATGCTGAATGAATAACATGTAGTGTGAAGAGCTGTTCAGCACAGAACAGGTATTCTCATTAATCCCCAAGTGATATGCTTTCACCAAGGAAAAGTGAGGGTGGGACTACCTATTACTCTGGAAATGCAGGATCCAAAACCTGTGCTTTCCAAGGTAATGTGAATGTGAGTTAAAAGCATCCATGGGAGAAAACTGGTGGTAGGAGATCTTTCACACTACATAGTTATAGCACTTTGGTGCAACTTTAACTACCGTGGCTCCATTGTGTAGAATCCAGGGATCCTATGTCTGCCTTGTAATATGTCATTCAGTTTAAGAAGTCTCTTTAGAGCAGTGATTCTCAGGTTGTTTGAGCACTAGGACTGATAAGACACTTTCAGAACATATATGTTTTTTAACAATGAAAGGTCATGCCCTCTTCATGGAATTTTACAAGGGAGGGGAAGATGTTATTGTTGTGTGCCTTCAAGTCATTTCTGACTTATGGCAACCCTAAGGTGACCTTATCACAAGGTTTTCTGAGGCTGAGAGTATGTGACATCCCCAAGGTCACCCAGTGCATTTCTACAGCCAAGCAGGAAATTGAACTCTGGTCTCCAGGGTCATAGTCCAGTGTTCAAACCACTACACCACACTGGCACATTGCAGCACTTTAAGTGCCATGGTTCTGTCCTACAGAATCCTGAGATTTGCAATTTAAGGAAGGGTATTTAGAACTGTCAGCCAGAGAGCATCAGTGCTTCCCTAAACTACAAACTCTAGGTTCCTGTAAGATGTTGTCATGGTAGTTAAAGTGGAATCATACTGCTATAACTATGTGGTGTTAAGTAATCCGTGGTCTTCCATGTGTAGCTCTCATGTATTTTCCAACCGCTACTTCTGTCCTTTTTGTCCCCCTTACCAAAGAAAAATTGTTAGAGAGATAAAGGTGGAATAGCTCCACAATGGCTTTTGACTGGAACCTCTAGGAACAGCAAGAACCAATACCTTTGCTTTTCTCACACAGATAAATACATGCTGAGGAACTGAAAATTCAAAACCCTTCACTGCATCAGATACCATTACTTTAGTTGGAATCTGGGCTGTTCACACTGTTCTCTCAGCCTGCACAGATACAGGTTTCTTTTACAGTTATGCCATGGGGATTTTCAGCTGTATTACATATTACACGCTGAAACTAGGATGGGTCTGCTTTTGATACGTCATCTCAGAATCACTCCTGCTGTGATAGCTATAAGGTATAATTAAGACAAAGCAGGGTATTATTATTAAAAGCAGCAAAGTAAGAGATAGACATAATGTTCCTAGGAAATTCTCAACATCTATTGAATGAAGGAGATCTTTGCAAGAACATGCTGTCATTTTTCATCTCTCCAGTCATTAATCTTGTATGGGAGAACTTCCTGGTAGACATTCCCCATGGTAATTAGGAACATAAAAAAGACCCCTGGTATATACTGAGTCAGACAAAAACTTGTTCATGTTATTCCTTTGTACTACAACTTCCAGACTCTACTGGCTGGTCATGCTGGCTGGGGGATTCTAGAAGTTGTTGTTCAAAACCAATTTTGCTAGGTGTTGAATCAGACCATTGGTCCCTCTACCTCCACATTGTCTACAACAGGAGATGGGGCTTTGAGAAGGGGAAAGGCCTGAGATGGGGTGGTTTGGCAGGCTGAAACCAGTACATGGGCCAAAGTCTCCCCGTCTTTAGTCTACGTGGGCAGTGGTTTTGCTGGATTTCTTTTCAGCTTTACCTGAGGAAACCAGGGGCTGAAAAGGAGGAACTTCTTGAATGGAAAGCATCTGTGTGCTACAACTGACCTGAGCTATTTCCATTCGCCTAATTAGGAAAGAACTAAACATGATCTTAATTATGTGGTTGCAATTCACATGTCAAGTTTGTAAAACATCAAGAGCCTGGGGGAGGGGAGGAGGGGGGGTGCAGAGAACAGAATCAGAATTATGTTGAGAGTGCAGAAGGAGCTTAACATTTTTTCCTGCTGCCAGCTCCTATGAAGTCACCATGAAAGGAAAACTGCCATTCATATTTAGTGCAGAGCTTGAGGTAGTTACTTTTTGAAACTACAACCTCCCAAAATCCCCGCCAGCATGGCCACTGACCTTGCTAGCTGGGAAATCTGGGGACTTCTTGTCCAAAAAAGGTAACTCCTCCAGGCTCTAGCTAAGTGTGTTGATATGGGGTTGTCATCTGGATTTCCTGGCCGGGGCACCAACATGTCTTAGAATCAGGTTGCTTGACTATGCCTGCAACTTTCTGAAAATGTGTGACTGAGAGTGGAAAAACATGCCCAGAAGGTGTTGCTGCTGGATTACTGCTCAGCTGGAGCTCCTTATCCCCTTTTCTATGCAATATCTTCAAGAAGCCAATGGGAGGGACTGTTTGGGGACTTGGGGTTCATTACTATGGTGCTAATGCCCACTCTTGCAACTGATGACAGAGAAGCTAGGATATGGGCTAACAAGTTGAGGCTTAGTCCCAAAAAGAAAGAAGTCCTGATGGATTGTAGAAGCAGGAATACAACCTGTTCTGGAAGTGGCTACACTCCCTCTGAACAATCAGATGCCTGTCCTGGGAAAGAGATTAGTCTGGATTGTAAAGGAACAATGGAATAAGGCCTAAGTAGCAGTGCCAGAAGCATAGAGCAAACTCTTCTAAAGAGGTTAACCTCTCCAGTCTTTAGATTTCAGCAAGCAGCAAAAACTGCTCCTGTCATGCTCAGTGTTTTGTTTTGTTTTGCTTTTTAAAGGGCTGAGGGCTGAAAACATTGAATTCACTGAGGTCAGGAAATAACCCACAGTACCGGAAGTGTGTGTTTTATTTTATTTTATCTCATATTATTTTAGTTTCATTGCATCTTGTGTTTTCTGGCTCTGTTTCTTGTTTTGTTGTTTTGTTTTACTAGACAACCCTTGGTTTTTCACAGAAAAAACAGTCCTTGGATATGTGGTATTTTACACAGTTTTTTTTTTTTTACACAGTTTAGTGCCTGAGATTCCACTGAGATACCATACAATTTACACATTGCAAGAATCTGCTTTACTCTGGGGCATGAGAGTTAATCTTTACTGTATTTAAAACTGATTTAATATTTCATTTATACACTGCCTTGGGATCTTTGTGAATGAAAGATGGTCTATAAATATTTTAAGAAAAATAATTATTAAAAATCCCAGCAGTAATTAGAACCATAAGTGCAATTCTTTACTCATCATTCAACCTGTTAATTTGCCTTTACAGATTAGAAGTTCTTCATGGAATAAATTTATAACTGTAATTTGTATGCTATCCAACATTTATAAGTTTGTAAGTCATTTCTCCAGATGCTGCTGCTGTGGTGAGGATAACATATTTTCCCAGCCATATTTGCTACGCCCTCTTTCTCCTCCTCCTTTCTTTTAGTAACTCAGAAGAGGGAGTTTCCTTCACGTATTAGCATATTCACATCTGATATGATTTTGCAAGCATCAGAGATGCCTATTGATGTGCTGTCCATTGTGACAGCAGAACTGATGTCCTTCAGTACCCCACTTCCATTTTGTGGGCTTTCCATCTAGTATTGGGGATGACACTGATTTGATGGGGGAGAGAATGCTATTTCTTGAAACTATGGGGACGAGAGGTCCAAGCATTGTTCAAGGTCTTTCACATTGCATCAATACCTCTTTTTTTTCATTTCCCCAACAGCACTGTGCCTTGCAACATCCCCAGTAAGATGGTGTGTAACCTCAGCCCCTGAGCAAGCAAAATGTCAAAGACTGCAGGACTGCTTCAACAGCCAACCTTCAGAGAACTTGCCACAATTCAGCTGTGTGAGGAAGGCTGATGCCCATGACTGCATAAAGGCCATTGCAGTAAGTGATCTGCAGAAACCAGATGTGAATGCTGAGGGATTTACCTGATCTTAGTGTGTGAGGTGGGCTAAATATTCATGGCAGGACTGTCAACCATTCTGTAATGGCAGCTGGTGGCTATTATGTCACTAGGGTGGTGAGCCTGCTCTGAAATTCAGTCTAGGGTGCTGAACTCAATCCACAAAACAGGTTCAGTAGCTAAAAACCCATTATTGCCCCAGGGGCATGGGAGCCATCAGCTGCCACAGTGACATACTGTACAAAACAGTTGGCTTCAAAGGTATTAGTGCCATGGGGAAAATGGGGTGAGAAGGGAGAATAAGGGGTGGCCACAGGATTAGTGTAAGAATTTGGAAGAGTCTAGGAGACCATGAGAAACCTGATAGAGTCTGACAAGGTCTTTCACAATATACCACAATTACAGCACTATGATTCTGCTGTAACTGCCATGGTTCCACCCTGTGGGATCTTGTGACTGGCAGTTCAAGAAGGGCTATTCAGAATTCTCAGCCAGGAAGTTCTAATGCCTCACCAAACTACAAACCCTATGTCATAGACACTGGCTGTCTGTTGTCAGGCAGTGGAGTGTCAAGATATTCAGCAGGCAAAAGGATACAGCTTAGTGGTCCAATAAAGCTTGCCTGGTCAGGTTGAAGCGGAAGCGAAGTCAAGTGTCAGTCCAAAGGTCAGGAATCCAGTGGACAGCAAGGTCAGACAGTCCAAAGGTCAGAGAAGGCAGGCAGACAGTGAGCAGGAAACCTGTAGCACACACAAAGGCAAGAGCTGGCAAACACACAAGTTGCTTCTGGCATTGGGCCACTGCCCTCTGCCTTCATTAAGAAGGCTAGAACCAGCTGGCTCTCATTTCAGCCTGATTAGCTGCTGGTGTGTTTGCATCTGTTTGTCTTCCTTCGAAGTTGCTGTTCACCTGGAATAGCTGACCCTGGGCCTGTGACACTCCAGGACTCCACAGGATACAGCCAGGGCAGTTAAAATGGTATTGTAGTGCTATAATTGTGTAGTGTGAAATGGCCTCTAGAAGGAATCAACAGTAAAATAGCTTTGGTCCATTTACTGTAGGGATGGGCTTTTCAATATAGGAAATTCCCTTACACTCAGATTTTATTAACTGAGTGACTGATTTGGTTTATAGCTTGCCTTTCTCCCAGAGATGGGACTCGATGACAGCTCATAATAACATTAAACAAAATGGCACTTCAGCTGCTAGGTATAACTATCAGTTTAGCTTTAATTAATTCTTTTTACCCAGTGTCACATCTAAATTTAATCCCCAGCTTTGCACATGTAAAGATTGCTACATTAGTTCTGTAATTTTTTTCCAAGCCATTTCAGAAGTCTATGTGCTTTGCCTGAGGCAAAGGACAGATTTTGAGGAGTCACAGCCAATCTTTTGTTTATGGAGAAGGCACAGACCATGAACTTAACATCTATCTTCCTCACTGAAACTGCATTCTCTACCTTGCAAATCGGCAGCCTTAGCCAGAGTGGCCTTTGGTGAGGTGTGCTGGAGTCCAACAAGCTCTGGAGAACTGTGTGATTCTTATTTCTAGTCTTGCCCCTGTCATTTATGCCACTCCTATGTCCAAAAGGTGAAGAAGGTGTTTTGTGCTCTCCTCTCATTTTCTCCTGTTATTTATTTCCAGAACAATGAGGCTGAAGCTATCAGTCTGGATGGAGGGCTTATTTTAGAAGCAGGCCTGGCCCCCTACAATCTGAAGCCAGTGGTAGCTGAAGCCTATGCCACGAGTGGAGGAGGTAAATTTGAAAGCAAAAACAAAATACAAAGGTCTATCTGAGAATGCTTGAAGAATGGGTGCATAGTAAGAATTCAGAAATAATGACTTCCACAAGGAATAGTGTTTTTACCACGTTACAAGTATTTAAGAAATACAGTAATGCATGGGAACAATGGTAAATTTGAGTGTGCACAGGGAATGCAATGAGTGAAGTTTTCTAATATGTGAGATTTTCTTTCCAAGTTTTGTACCATTCTTATATCAGTCCTAAGATTTTTCTGTTAACAGTGACAGTTTAGTAATGAAAAATAGCAAATTTCAAAGAGATAGCTGTGCTCATCTGTTTTAGTATAAAAAGGAAAAGCGGGGTGGGGGAGGAATCTGGTGGCACCTTTACAAATAAATCATTTATTTTAGTATGACCTTTTATGGTGCTCAGTCCACTTCTTCTGATACACTGATGTAATACAGTATTCAAACATTAGATATTTAAGCACCATAGCAGGTAACTTGATGAGTAACACAAAAAGACAGCCTTTCTTAACACTGCGAAGCTTACTTTGTGTTTGCTAGCACTGAAACAAATCCCAGAAATTAATTATTTTTATGAAGTAACTTTCAAGGCTTTGTGTTTATCGAAGGGATGTTAGTTAAAACTACACAGTAAATGTTAATATAAGCAGAACTGACCAAGGCAGGGGGGAAAAAAACAGGAGAAAGTTAGAGCTGCTTTATGCTGAAAGATTCCATTGGATCAATTCAATCCAGGATTGTCTACTATGGCAGACAATTGCATTCCAAGGCCTCAGATTCTTTTAAATTGAGCTCTCAGAGTCTGGATATGGGAATTTGTACCACACAACCATGTGCTTTAGTGTTAAGCTATCAGGGTGTGATCGGAGCAATGATGATGTTGAAAAGGCATACGCAACAAGAAGTAGAAACACTCCCCCCGCCACACAGATCTATACCCACTTTCTGTTTTCTGATTCTCCCTGTCAGAGTCTGTTACCAGTTACTATGCCGTGGCTGTTGTGAAGAAAGGAACGGTTGCTTCACTTGCTGATCTCAGAGGGAAGAAATCTTGCCACACTGGCTTGGGCCGATCTGCAGGCTGGAATATTCCAATAGGGACATTTCTGGCTAAAAAATTAATAGACTGGGAAGGAGCAGATACGGAGCCAATAGAAAAAGGTAAGCAGCATGAAGAGAGCATGGATACGGAGGGGGGAGGCAGAGTCCAATAGAAGAAGGCCACCTTCATCAGATGTCTAAACATTTCCAAAAGTATAGCCAGGTGGACCTCCAGCAAAACAAATCAAAACAACAAATGACATTTGGTTTTGATGTGAAGGAAGGCTTGCTTTTCTTTTGTATGAATTTTGTAGGCCAGAACCTACTACTGGTATGTCAGTTCAGCAAAGTATTCCAAAAATGTGGGGGGTGATAACATGATCTGAGGACAGGACTGGTCCTGGCATTAGGCAAAGCAAAGCAGCTGCCTTAGGTAGTGGATTTTTGGTGTCAAGCAAATCCAGCAAATGGTAGTTTTTTAATATATTACCATAGAGTTGGGTCCTGGGCTAACTATGTTTAGAGTAGGCACATTGATTTTAGTGGATCTACTCTACACTTAACTAAGGCCCTTTTCACATGGCGTTTTTAAAGCGTATTAGGCACACTCTCTCCCCCCTTCACGAGCCACCGTACCGCATGACATTCTGGCGAACCAGGTGCTATCACGGCCACGGATAGTGCTGATAGCGCGTTTTCTTATTTTCGCCTGAAAGGCAAAAATAACCTCCCTTTCACACATCGGTCGCATGACCAGAGGGCCTGCGGAGCCATCATCTGATGTGCTTCCGGGAAGGACCCGGGAGTGGGTGAGGTGTGGGCAGTCCCTGCTGCCTGTCCCTCGCGCAGCAACTCCCAGGGGACGCTCCGCCCAGCAGCAGGCCGGCCGCTGCCCCCATCGCAGCAGGGAACACTGCACGATATGTCACCGCGAGAGGCCACCCCGGGGCTGCGTCGCCACTCACACTCGAGACGACAGCAGCCCCCGGGGTCCGGCCGACTGTGTTTTTTTTTTTAAACCCAGCGCTATCGTTAGCACGTTAGCACATTACCAACGTAGTATGAAACAGCCTGTTGGCAGGATCTATCGTGCTAACGTTAGCACGATAGCTGGCAAAAAAAAAAGAAAGAAAGAAACACCACCGCCCAATCAGCGGCAGTGCGGCGGGGACAGGGCGGGACCTAGGCGTGGCCCAGGATGCCGACATGCGGAGAAGCCACCAGGCGGGGACTGGTGCTCTCTCGCCAATGTCCTGCTGTATGCGGACTGCAAGGGGGTCTCTGCTGAGCCTCTTGCGATGTTAGCAATATCGTGAGGGCTCTGGTTCGTCACGCTATCAAGGTAAGGTGCGGAAAGGGCCTAATTCTGGATCCAGCCTGTTACCTTTTAACTCTCTGGTAGAGTGAGAGATTCTTATGGGATTTTCTGTCTTAGATGTTAAAATAAAGTACTAGCCTTAGGTACTATGCACCTTCACTGAGAAAGTGGATACCATTTTGTGTTTTGCCTTAGGCAGCCAGTTGTCTTGGGGCATGCTTGGTTGAAGTGAACCTCATATTTCAAGGTTGAGGAACCTTTGGCCTTCTGATCTTTTGGACTGTTACTCTCATGTACTCTCATACTATTAGCTGTGATGGTTGGGACTTTTGGGAGATGATTTCTGTGCTGTGCCATCTCTTTTGTGCTGCCTTTGGCTCTTTATGGAAGTGGGATACTTCTTGTGTACCTTGCTCCTGTACCCACCATTCATATGTAGCAGAGGATGACAGCTAGTGTAGTCAAACACATTCTGTTAGCCCAAATGGAATCTGACAAATGTACTTGGGGTTTCCTGACATTATTGCAGAGGTTGCTGGAATGCTTCTCTCAGCTTCCATTGCAGCTGCTGTCACAGAATCTATCTATAAGACAAAAATTTGTAAATGCAGCATGTTCCACATCTGTTTCTGACCAAAGAGAGAGAATCATTATCTGAGGCATTTGTGGAGCTGTTCCTTGTCTTACAAACTCATATGAGGACAATTTAATGGGAGGGGACCCCCCATGACCTGCTCGTGTGTTCTTCTTTGACAGCTGTGGCCAGATTTTTTGCAGCTGCCTGCGTCCCAGGTTCCTCTGAACGAAGTCTGTGCCGCTTATGCGCAGGAAAAGGTGAAGAGAAATGTAGCCGGAATGATCCTTACTCTGGATATTCAGGAGCCTTTGAGTGAGTGGCATATGATTTTTCATCCTTTTTTTTTTTGGCATGGTATTAGTGAGTTTATTTGTTTCATCATAAATATTATAATGTGGGAAGGATGCAGCCAGAGGACCCTTCTACACAAAGTTTTGTCCCATACCTTCATTACCTGAAGTACTGAGATTTTCCGAGAACAGCTTTATTTGGCTTTAGCTTCCTTTTGTAGAGACAACCCTTCAGGTATATCTAGTGACCATGCTGACGAGGGCAGTCTAAGAACTATACTCCAAAAAAACTAATTTTTTAAGCTCTGCACTTATGGACCAAGATCCTACATCATCTCTGTGTAGCGTAGATGTAGCGTAAACTTTCAGCATTCCTTACCTTGGCTGTATTGACTAGGGCTGCTGGGAACTGCCATTTAGCAATATCTGGAGGGCAGCATGATTCCTGTCCCTTGCTGAAGTAGACATAAATGTCATATACTCACATCTATCCTACAGCAGATCCATTAGGCTGATAGAAAGAAGCACCTTGAATCCAGGCTGCACTTAGCTTCTTCGCAAGGTGTGGGCACACATCATCATCATCATAATAAAATTTATTTCTACCTCGCCTCTCCACAAGGATTGAGGTGGCGAACAACATAAAATACATTAAATACATTAAAAGAGATTAAAAACATACCAATCCTCACCATCCACCAACCCACCTAAACCAACCCCTTAAAACACACAACAATTAACAAGCAGTTGACTATTAACAAAACAAGAAGACAATTGATGGGAGGCGATGGAAATGCTAATCTTGGAAGGCCTGTCGGAAGAGATCAGTCTTGACCGCTTTTTTAAAGCAGTCCAGATTGGTAATATGCCGAGTCTCCTCCGGCAGGCGATTCCATAACTTGGGAGCGATAGAAGAAAAGGTCCTCTGGGTAACCGCAGCCAACCTCCTTCTAACTGGCTGCAGTAAATTCCTCCCAGAGGACCTTAATGTGCAGGGCGGATTATATGGGAGAAGGCGATCCCGCAGGTAGGCTGGCCCCAAGCCATGAAGGGCTTTAAAGGTAATAACCAACACCTTGTACTGTGCCCGGAAACTAATAGGCAACCAATGAAGAGATTTTAAAATTGGTGTTATATGGTCAGTTTTAGGTCTACCGGTGACCAACCTGGCCGCCATATTCTGAACTAATTGAAGTTTCCGGACTAAGCACAAGGGTAGCCCTATGTAGAGCGCATTGCAGAAGTCGAGCCGTGAAGTTACCAGTGCATGCACCACTGTTTTTAGGTGCTCCAGCTCCAGAAAGGGGCACAGCTGGCGTATCAGCCAAAGCTGATAGCAGGCACTTCTGGCCGCCGCATCTATTTGAGCTGTCATCTGAAGTGGCGAGTCCAGGAGTACCCCAAGCTGTGAACACAGTCTTTCAGGGGAAGTGTGACCCCGTCTAGGACTGGCTGATAAATCTCCATGTCTGGGCTAGGGCCCCTAACAGCGAGTACCTCCGTCTTATCTGGATTCAGCTTCAGTCTGTTTTTCCTCATCCAGTCCATTACTGCTTCAAGACATTCATTCAGAGGTGAGATGCCACCCTTAGTTGATGCTATTATCTGAGGCATGGAGAGATATATCTGGGTGTCATCAGCATACTGATAGCACCTTGCTCTATGCCTCCTGATGATCTCTCTCAGCGGTTTCATGTAGATGTTAAATAGCATTTCAGACAGGACAGCGCCCTGAGGGACGCCAGATTTAAGCTCCTTTTTCAAGGAGCAACTGTCCCCAAGCATCACCATCTGATATCTACCTGAGAGATAGGACCGGAACCACTTAAGCGCAGTACCCCCGATCCCCAACCCTCTCAGCCGTTCCAGAAGGATACCATGGTCTATGGTATCGAAAGCCGCTGAGAGGTCCAAGAGTACCAGCAGGGTCACATTTCCCCTGTCAATACCTAGGCAAAGATCATCCACTAAGGTGACTGTGGCAGTCTTGACTCCATATCCTGCCCTGAAGCCAGTTTGAAATGGGTCTAGATAATCTGTTTCATCCAAGACAGCTTGGAGCTGAAGACCAACAGCCCTCTCGATCACCTTGCTTAAAAATGGAAGATGGGAGACTGGTCTATAATTATTCATATCCAGGGGATCTATGGAGGGCCTTTTTAGAAGCGGCCATATAATCTCTTCTTTTAAACAAGCTGGAAAATTGCCCTCCCTAAGGGATGTATTAATAATGTATCTTAAATAGGTCTTAATTGCAACTCCTCCCTGGACGACCAGCCATGAAGGGCAGGGATCAAGAGGGCATATAAGGTCCATGTAGTTTTTCACTTGAGCTCTGAGGTGGATATCAAATTGCAGAACAAAGGTGCCTAGTTCAGAATTTGTTTTCAGTACCAGAACTGGAACTTGCAAAGCTCACATCCTTTCAAAGACAAAACTGCTTATTTCCTTCCAACTTTCTTGATTACCCCAACAGCCTGATATAGCAGGAGGAAAGGTTCTTTTTTCTTTTCTTTTAAAAGACCTAGATATTCCATCATAAATGATTTTCATCAGGAAACTCATGTTGATCGTGTGCAAATCAATCACCAGTAGATCCTGATCTACCTTGTGCTGACCCCTCTTTTAGGCAACCTTGTGGCTTTCACTGTTTCTGCCTGTTCCCCATTCTTTGCATAGTGGTTTTTTTTTTCTAACCAGGGATGGGGAAAATGCGACCTAATGGCTCCATAAAGCATGCGAACTCTATTTTTGAAGCCTCCAAAACTCTCTGGCAGTTCCCCAAATTAAGGAAAAAGATGGCAATTTGGGGGGAGGCTTTTTTTATCCCCAAACCCACTAAAAATGCATGAAATCACTGCACAGATGTGATGGCTAGGCTTTCCAACAAACTGTGTTTCTGACTACAAACTAGCCAGAAATGGTAACCAGAAGCAATGTGATGTCAACTAGTATGCTGTGGTGTGCCAGTGTAGCCAAAGTGGAGGAGTGAAAGGCAAAAATTCCCCCCTACCCACAACATGCACTTGCCTGTCCCTACGTTACCTCAGCCATTTTTCCGTGTGTATGTGACAGACCTATCTTTCAAGTGTAATAGCTCCCCTCCATTCAAATGCTCATGAGAGGTCTCCAGCTACCCATATTTGCCAGTGTATAAGATGCACTGGTGTATAAGACGCACCCCATTTATACACCAGAAAGTACTATTTGCTAGCTTATAAGACACACCAGTATATAAGATGCACTCCATTTTCAAACAGTATTTTTCAAGAAAAAAAGTGAGTGTGATACACCAGCAAATACAGTATATCCTAACCCTCAGCTCGCAGTGTGGAAACATCCACTACCATTCTGGGCAATTAGTGTTCAGTCTGCCTAACAAAAAGAATGAGAAACCAGCAGCCTTAATTATGGGCTTTTTCACACTTCACAATTACAGCACTATGATTCCACTTTAATTTTCATGGTTCCATTCTGTGGAGTCCTGGGATTTGCACTTTAGGGATGGTTATTTAGGAATCTGTGGGGGGAAGTGTTTTGAGTATTGGACTATGACTCTGGAGACAAGAGTTCAAATCCCCACTCAGCCATGGAAACCCACTGTGTGGTCTTGGGCAATTCACACTCTTTCACTCTCAGAAGAAGGCAAAGGTGAACCTCCTCTGAACAAATCTTGCCAAGAAAACCGCATGATAGGTTTTCCTTGAGATTGTCATAAGTTGGGAACAACTTGAAGATGCACAACAACAATTTAGAATTTTCAACCAGAGAGTTTTAGTGCCTCATTTCTAACTACAAACCCCATGATTCCATAGAATGCAGCCATGACAGTTAATGTGCTATAATTGTGTCGTGTGAAAAGGACCTAGGTTTTGGCCACATTTATTCTTTCCATTATTAATGCTACTGCTGACTAGGAAAGAAATATGTCCCTATCGGTATTCCAGTGGCAGAGAGAGGGTATATATCTTCTCCTAAGAACTAAAAGCAGCCAGACATTATTGTGGGTGGTGGCAGTAGTCTTACTGCCATTTGCTGCTTTTGAAAGAAGTAAAGACAATTTTAAAAAGCAAAGTAAAATAAATACAGAATGATCCAAGGAAGAGGTGACAATAACGGCATCTAACAGATGCCTGGAACATTTGCAGAAACACATTCCACATTCCAGTTGGAATAGCCATGTACGTATGAGCTGTGGAGTTTGTAACTGTATGGTGAGATGTGTGGATTGTGTGTCTCTCTGTGTGAATGGATTTGGAGCAAGCATATGACAGAGCTTGGACTACAACCTCCAGAATCGCCAGCCAGGATGATTACCTTTGATGGGATGCGATGGGAAGTGGGAATGTTGTGTATTTGTCTATGAATGAGTGCTGGACAAGTATATATCAGAGTGTGAACATATTTATTTTCTGTGGTATGGCAAGGCTGCATGCCAGCATTAGGGTAGTCTCCCCACCATATAGGGAAGCTGTCACTAAAGGCAACCATCTGTGACATTCAGCCTGCACTAGGCTTTCCTGGAACAAATTCAGCTCCTGAGGTGAGAATGATTCCTTGTATAAAAGGTTTCAAAATGTTCACAGCAGAAAAGCAGCCTTGAGGAAAGAGATGAGCATTGTACAACAGCAATAGGTCAATGAATGTCTATTGACTGTGTCAACATGTACACACACATGCCTTGTGTGGAAGATTCCACATGGTTTGTCAGGGTTTGAACTGGCATGACAAGCCATTGTTCGAAATCTCCTCAAATGTTTATTATCTTCTCTGCGTAAAGGAAAACGCATTAATGTGTTCATTGGTAGCAAGAAATGGGTGAGGTATTTATGAATGTATGAAGTTCAATCCCTTGGAGTGTGGGAAGATGACTTTTATTATAAACACTAGCTGCAGTGTCAGTTTCAGACCTCAGAGAAGTTATTATTTTGGATTATAATGCCCATAATCCTCCAGGAAGCAAGGGATTCTGAGAGTTGTAGTCCAAAAAACACAAATTGCTAAGGTCTGTTTTGAAACACTGCACTTAAAACCTTTTGATCCAGTTTTTGTTTCCTCGTTTCAATTTCTCCTTAGAAAAGCTTTGCAGACCTCCTTGGACTTCACCTTTCCTACTTTTCCCATTCTTGTTAATTTCCAAGATGCAATCATTCCTAAAATCATCTGTATCTTACTGGTGTAATGCAGTGGTTCTCAAACTGTGGGGCGGGACCGTAAAGGAGGGTTCTATAAGGGGTGCAAGAAAAGTCAGCCTGCAAGTGCAGCAAATATGAAAAAGAAGAGCAAGCCTCCATGTTTGTGCATGTGTTGAGGTTTGACTGGTCTCTGTAAAAGAGCAAAACAAAGCATCTTCCTCTGTTATGCCTTCCTCCAACCTCAGCCATGGCAAAAATCAGCTTCCCTTTTTTAAAAATGCTTTTCTCACTCAGCTTCTCCAAATGTTCTATTGTCAGTCACGTAGGGATATGGGGGCAGGAGGGGGCGATTCGCCTCGGCGGCAATGTTTCTGGGGTGCCCCCGCCCGTAACCATGCCCCTGCAAGCCCTGGCCATGCCCCCATGCACTGCACTCAAGCCTCTGTGTACAGTGGCCATGCCCACCGCACCGTAGCCCCCCTCCCGCCCCCCCACTCCAAGCTCCGCCACTGTCTGTCGTTGGTGCAGCAGGTGCATGCCCCTTAGTGACCATGAGAACTCAGGGTTAAGAAAGAGGGCACATGTGGCATGAGGGGCCTATGAGAGAAAGAGGGAGAAAGAGGCATAGGATAGGACATGGGGGACATCACATGGAGCGGTGGGGGTGCAACATCTTTGTTTAGATGTAAAGGGGGCCACAGAGGCAAAAAGTCTGAGAACCGCTGGTGTAATTCAATTTCTACATTGTCTGTCTGAAGGCCAGGTCACTTCCATGTTCTGTTGGCACTGAAGAATTATGTCATAGTGGTATCTATGCTCAGATATCAGAATCTGCAACCTGTTTCTTCTCTTTTTCACCAGCAAAAGAGATTGATTCAATTACAAGGCAGCAAGCAAAAATATAATTCTTCTGATATTTCTTTTTCTGCTTATATTTAAGGTGTCTGAGGTCTGGAAGTGGAGATGTGGCCTTTGTGAAAGATGCAACCGTATTAGGTAAGGATTTTCACATAAACATTGTTTTCCCATAATCGTGTCATAGCTTCTGAGCAATAGTTTTCCAGCAGCTAATAGCAAAACTTATTGTTTGTTGGCTTTACATTCTATTGTCACCCCTTCTTCACAGCTCTCAGTCCAGAAGAGAGGAGCAATTATGAGCTGCTCTGTGAAGATGGCACCAAGAAACCTATTGAAGAGTATCAGGACTGTAACTTGGCTGGAGTTCCTGCTCATGCTGTGGTGGCACGAAGCGTGGATGGTCGGGCAGATGAGATCTGGACACTCCTCTCTAACGCCCTGGTATCTTTAGATCAAACATTTGTCATCTTTTCTAATGAGTCATGTTTTACTACATATCTGTAGTGAGTATACTGGCTGTATTCACTTCCACACATATCTGTAGTGAGTATACTGGCTATATTCACTTCCAGAAGTTTTCTACCACTCTAACTGACAGTCACAGAAAGTGTGGCAAATGTACTGTAAATTGCATGCACTCCAGTTGTCCCAATTTGACAGAGACAGTCCCCATTAATCGTCTGTTCTCCAACTTTTTCAGCTGCTTTAAAAATGTATAATTTTCTTTCTCCTCCTTACACTTTCCCCCTTGTTCCTCAGCTTACTTCAGTTGCTGCAAACTGAGTTTAAATTGCAGAAGTACTTTGCACTCAATTAACTCAGCAGGGGAAAGACGATAAGAGAGTATGGAACTTTGCCCTTCCCTGTAGACTCTGGGAAAAACAAACTGCTTTAGTCTTTTCCACCTTGTGTTTTCTTCCTCATTCATAATTTTTGCCATCTTTTTTTAAAATTATTTTTAATTAAACAAAATGAACGAAAAGAAAGAAAAAAATATGACATGTATAAAAAAACAGGAGTTTTCACACAATATTGAACAGATATCCACTTGGTACACATAAAACATACAGCACACTACTATGCACAAACATTAACATACACTGGCAGACAATAACACTAAAATAACAAGACATCAACATAACAGTATCATGACAGCATCAATATGACAATATCACACACTAATATGAATTGATTACACAGTAACTAACAAACTAACATTCCCTAGCACATATGGGCGTAGCCATTTCTACAAATGCTTTGGAGGCCATCACGGCTTAGGGTTTCACACAACATCTAACACTGAACAAGTAACATTAAAAGGGACCTCCCCCACTGGTGACAAAACAGCATAAGGCTAATTTTCTTATCAATCCACCCTCCAGACTAAAAATGAGACTATGTATATGTGGAGATGTGTGTGTGTGTGTGTGTGTGTGTGTGTGTGTGTGTAATTTTAACCTAAGTAATAATCAGTTTTTGATCACTATGTATACAATTAACAAAATATATACAAAAGTTTTCCTGATCTCATAGCTATGGAATACCCATTATAGTGGATAGTTAACTATGACTGCCCCTGCCGACTCCCTTTCTGTGTACTTCCCACTTTGAGACTCTTATTAGCTAAATTCTCAATCAGATTTTCCTCTTAAATCATAATAGATCTCAATTGTTGTATGCAAGTACTCTAACAATGATTGCCAAATCTTTAAAAATTTACTATATGGTTTGTTTTCTATCATACAAGTGAGCTTATCTATTCCGGCAACTTCTGCCAACTTCTCTAACCATTCTGTCTCGAGTGGCACAGATTCTTTTTTTCAATATCTAGCAAGAGTGATTCTTGCAGCCATTACCATATGCCAAATTAATCTGCCAAATTTTCCTTCCACTTCCTTGTCCAGGTGGAAAATTCCCAGCAAAAAGAATTCCAGTTTTAAATCACTTTTAACATGCAGTATTTTTTGGATTTTGGAGTATATCATCCTCCAAAATTTTTAACCTTTTGGCACCCCCACCACTGATGGAAAAGTGACCAATCTCTTTGTCACACTTCCAACATCTGTTCTTTGCACACTTTAACATTTTGGCAGTTCTCACAGGTGGGAGGTACCACCTAAACCACATTTTCAACGCATTCTCTTGCAGAATATAAGATTGGGTAAATTTAGAACAGTTTTTCCACACCTTCTCCCAATCTTTGAAATGTATATTATGTCCTAGGTCTCACGACCATTTGATCATATATTCATATATGAATATATATCATATATTCTTTATATTCTTTTTGCTATCTTGACTACCCTGTAATGTTGCTTGGCTACATGTGTTCCAGTTTTCATCTGTGAAATGCTGGAGAGTATGATATTATGTGACTAGAAGTAGTATAGGAGACCTGTGAACAAAAGATGTGCAAGGGGCAAGGAGGAAGCACAGAGAGACTCTCTCTCTCTGTCTCTCTTATTCTCTCTCTGTCTCTCACACACACACATATTCTAATGTGCCATTTGTTTCACTTGCCTTCATGTTTTCTTGTCCTCACTTTTCATGGAATCCTTTCCCTCCTTTCCTAGGAACAATATTCCAAGCACAACCAACAACAGTGCCGACTTTTTGGTCCCGCTGAGGATACCCTCAAAGACCTCATATTTAAAGACTCTGCTGTCAATCTTCTCCGGGTGCCTGATCTCATGGACTCTCAGTTGTACCTGGGGAACAAGTATTATACTGCTTCACAGAGTCTCAGAACAGGTAAGCAGGAAACCAGTTGTGAAGCATCATTTTGTTGGGTGACGAGCATCTGCAAATGGGAGGAATTAATTGGACACAATGAAACTTAAACCCTTTCCACACCATACCTCAATAGTGCGTTGTTTCATTACAATCATAGCATTGCTATTTCCATAATGATATTGGTTTAGGAACGCTCTCTACCGCACTCTTTTGCCTTAAGCGGATGGGTAGCCTGATTGCTAAGGGTGTTCCCTCTGCATTACAGAGTCATTGGCAAGGCCTTTTCCCCACCCCACAGCTTGTGATTGGTTCAGGGGCTTTTTTGTTTTCTTTTTTTTAAAAGCTGTACTAGTGTAGCAATGTTGTAATGTCATGACATGCCAGTACACTATTGCATTTTCATGCTATAATGCTAAAAAATGTATAAAAAATACATTTTAATTCAAAGGAGAACTTTAAGATAAACACGGAGAGGTGATAAATTCCGAACTTGCCATGCCACGAGAATCACTGAGGGAGGGACAACCTGGGCATGCCCACATCCCGCCCACTCCTGGATCTGTGACAGCAGGAAACACTATCAAGCACTGTTATGGAACCACACTGACACAGCTGATGAGATTGTAGCACTAAAGGAGGCTTGTAACAAATTTTTTTCTGACAATGATATAAGGCTGATTTGCAATGCTTGGGAATGAGATAGCAGCTGGATAGTGACAGTGTTGTGCAGTAGCACGGCTCTTGGACTTGGAACAACCTGTTGCTGTGGCGGGATGGTGACGTTGTGTGGAAATGTCCTAAGTCTACAGTCAGCAGTACTGGTTTCAATGCTGCTTATTCTATTAAGTACTTTGTCATGAAACCTATATGGATGGGACAATTGCAAAATCAGACAGAATTTTACTGACTGAGAATTGTAATTGGATAAATGTAAACTCCTGACTAGGGAACAAGTTTTGAGAAAGTTTTGATTGACAATTTTATTATGAGAAAAATGGCAATTAAATTTTTTGTTTGCTCATGCCCCATCTGACCAAAAGCAGTTCATCACATTTTAAAATGTATTTAATTAATTTATATCCCACTTTTGTCCCCTAAGGGACCCAAAGCAGCTTACACCATGTGTAAAAACCAAAATAGTTAAAACAATACGTAATACAAAAATTAAAAAAGCATTTTGGAGCATAAGACAAAATATCTAGTAGTGCTCTGCCAGCGTGCTAAGCATTTTGCATTTTAGCAACAAAAACAGTAATCAAAAGTAATTCATATTTCATTATTGTACTAAAAATGCCCAGTGTGGTATAGTGGTTTGAGCATTGGATTATGACCCTAGAGACCAGGGTTCGATTTTCTGCTCAGCCATGGAAACCCACTGTGAGACCTTGGGCTCATCACACACTCTGACCGCCAGAAAACCCCGTGATAAGTTCACCTTAGAGTCACCGTAAGTTGGAAATGACTTCAAGGCACACAACAACATGAGCAAAGACGCAGCTCCAGGATGGCCTTATTTTTTTAATGGGCCAGATGTGTGATCCAACATTTGAGTGGTACAATTGAGTAACACTTGTGAAGTAAAACACAAGCAAAACAACATTAATCACGAAAGGAATAAACAAAGAAACATCAATGGCTGCTAGCAATGTTTCAGTTCCTAGCCAGTAGTTGCCTGTGATATGCCACAATGTTCCACACAATATTTAGAATAGCAATGCCCATTCACAAGACTTATCAAGGGGGAGATGTTATCAGTGGCAAAATATGATTTGAATGGTTGGAAAGTACGATAGGTTTGTGAATAAAGCATAACATTGGACTTCCTTACATAGGGATTGTTAATCATTTTTCTTGCAAGATTCTTGTTGTAGCTATCACAGGATAGAGTTAGTTCTTTACTGAATCAGAGCTGTTGCCTCTGAGCCCCTCTGACCATATTATTCAGAATTAAATAGGCAAAATTTTTGGGTTGTTGTATTGTAACTAACTTTTGGTCAGAGCATTATTGTTGGTGTGTAAACTTGCAGTTATCTTATTCAAATTCACTGTTAGTGCAACTTTCTATTAGTTCCCATGTAAAGATGAACAAATGATTAATCAAAGTGGATTTTTAATTGTTTCCAGGATAAAAATGATGTCATTGTTATAAGTTTAAAAGACTACTAACCCCCACTTTTCCCACTGACACTGTGCTTTGCTGGCCTTCCATAACCCAATCAAGAAAATTTTTAACTTGAACTTTATGCAATAAGGGTATAAAGTGGTTCTGAAGTTGGTAATTTCTCTCTACCAGCAGTAATTTTACAGAATGTTGAGACATCTGAGTTAACTGCATTTCAACTTTCTTGTCTCAGAGAGAATTACTCCTAGTCCTGAGACAGCAGACAGAATTGTGTGGTGTGCCGTGGGCAAGGCAGAGAAGACAAAGTGTGATTTGTGGAGTGGAGTAAGCAATGGTCACATTGAATGCGCTGTGTCTGAAACTACGGAAGAGTGCCTCATCAAGATCCTAGTAAGGGCTTACACTTGCCTACATCCTTACCTTGTTCTTGAGAATAAAACTGAGGCCATTTATGCACTTCACCTTGTCTTGCTTTCATATAGACAGAATTGGAAAAAATACAACAACTCCCAGAATCCCCTAGCCAGCATGGATTTTGGGAATTGTCATCCTGTGGGGTTCTGTTTCATTGCTCATGCTATTTAACAAATACATGAAGTGGTTGGGAGATGTTGTATGGAATTATGAGATCAGGTGCCACCAGTATGCTGATGACACCAAGCTCTATTTCTCCTTTCCACCTAACTCCAAGGAAACTGTTTTCCTAAACTGATGTCTGGCATCGGTAATGGACCAGATAAGGCTGACTGAATTGAAGCTCAATCCAGACAAGACAGATGTTCTCCTAGTCAGTCAAAAGGCAGATCAGAGAACAGGAATTCAGCCTGTGTTGGATGGGGTTACACTTCCCCTGAAATTGCAGGTACAGAACTTGCAGGCCCAGGTTTCTGTGATGGTCAGGAGTGCAGTTGCACAATGACGGGTAGTGTGCCAGTTGCACCCATTTCTGGAGATGTCTTGATCCAGCTGTGGTGACACATGCCTTGGTTACACAACAGTGACAACAACAACAGCAGTAAGAAGGACTAGGCTATATTAGGCCATTTCCACACTACACTCTTATAGCTCAATTATTCCACTTTCAACATCCTATGGAATCCTGGAGTTTGCAGTTTAGGGAGGGGCCTTTGAGGCCCCTCCATAAACTGCAAACCCCAGGATTACATAGGATGTTGAAAGTGGAATAATCGCACTCTAAGAGTGTAGTGCGGAAATGGCCTTAGCCTCTCTCTCTCTCTCTCACAAACACACACACATCAAAATCACTTAGTTAAAACTTAGTGAAAAAACTTAGCATTCATCTCTCAATCAAGCTATTTTTGCTTGACTTTCAAGGATGCCCCTTCTCACACTGAATTTAGTTACACCCCATTTAGATTACTGTAACATGCTGTACCTGCACATTGGACTGCCTTTTAAAAGTGCTCAGAAATTTCAGCTAGCCCAAAGAGCTGCAGTCCAATTGTTAGCTATGGCTGCCTACAGGGAGTATGCAACCCCTTTGCCTTCCTGTCATTTCCAGTTTATGGTGATCCCAAGATGAACCTATCATGAGGTTTTCTTGGCAAGATTTGTTCAGGGGAGGTTTGCCTTCCTCTGAGCCTGAGAGAGCGTGACTTGCCCCAACGCCACCCAATGGGTTTTCTTGGCTGTGTCAGCCCCTGAATCAACCCCTGATCTCCAAAGCCTAGACCTAGCTGTATCAAAATGTTTTGATTTCTCCCTTGCTTTCTGTGGATAGCTTTCACACCTGCCCCTTAAAAAGGCTTCTCAATGTGGACCAGGAAATTCCAACATAATAATTCATTCTACACTTTTAACTTATTACACTACACAATATTCCACTTTAACTGTCACGGTGATATCCTGGGGAATTCTGGGGTTTGTAGTTTACTGAGGCCCAAGAGCTCTAACTACACCTCTCTAAACTGCAAATCTCAGGATTCTATAGGATATTTCCATAGTTCTTAAAGCAGAATATAGCACTGTAACAGTGAAGTGTTACAGGTTTAGGGTTTCCTCCTTTCTCTCTTTTGAACCACTCTCTTTTTTCTTAGTTTTTCCCCAATCAGTCAACATTTTATGCCGGTGAATCCTCATGAGCCTGTTTTGTGGGTTGTTTTCCACCTTTGGATAGGCAGTTAGATATGACTGATATGAATCAAATTTGGATTATTATTTCATCTGTTTGTAATTTGTCTTGCTGCACTTGCTGAGCAACGGCCAAAGGAACATCACGTATATGCAAGAGGAAAGTATCAAGAGAACTACTATAGAGCGCTACATCTGAAAACTTCGTGGTTATTTTGAGTCTTGACATCTTCCTCTTGTGTGCATGGTACCATTTTGGCCCCAGCACCACAAACAAAGCAAAACAAATTACACAGAGAGGGATAGTCATTCGGGCTTTTCAAGTCTTTCATTTAAAAAAAAATATTCAAAGACAGGCACATCAGAAGAGCACCTGCTATAGAATACTGCCATGTGGTATGTTCCTCTTCAGTTCAGGGTCTCAGTTACCATGTCCGTTCAATACTCCGTTCTATCTGCTCCCATTTTTTTGTTCTTTTCTGCCAACAGTTGGCCAGCATTCTCAATATTTTACTTTTGCAAACGATAAGATTCCCTCAGATCTGTTGATATCTTGCTATTGTGCACAGATGGTACTATCTTAACTGCATTAAGATCTACACTCTGAGAATGAAGTTGCTATACTAACCTGTATATATCATTTCCATTGCAGAAAGGTGAAGCTGATGCCATAAGCTTGGATGGAGGACACATCTACACAGCAGGAAAGTGTGGCTTGGTTCCAGTACTGGCAGAAGTCTATCGTAAGTATGGAAATTGATGTTTAACACTAGCTAGCTAGCTGTCACACCCTCACCTCTGAAAATAACCTCTGATTGCTCCTCAACCCTTTATCCTTCAGACTGAGACAACCTTCAAGCTCAGTGGGGTGGGTTTTGTAAAGGTTTAATGGCTGGGATATATTAGTCCTTGTAGAAAACTCATTAAATAAAGGTGAGCTATCTCTTATTTGGTTGGGAGACCACATCACCAATGGTCAACAGCACACCATACAAAAATATGTGTGTGTGTGTGTGTGTGTGTGTGTGTGTGGACTCCTACGTGTTTGTTCTTTGACATATAAAGTCATAGTGTTTCATTTGCATTCATGTTCATACTGTTGTGATAAAAGATGCTTTTAATATTGTATTCCCATGTGGATATTTTGAAAATATATGGGGAAAAAAGAGAGAAAATGGCTAGTGATGTCCCAAATACAGGGCAGATGGGATCCAGAGAAAACTCTGGGAGCTTAGTTAGATGCAGGTCTTCTATTTTTTCTAATACACACTGAATTTGAAGACACAATGGTATGTAACATGCAGGGTAAGTAGTGTTGCCAAGTGAGAGAATTTGGACAGACGTACATTCACAAGCACACTCAAATTTGTATGAGGGAATATCTCTAAATCATAAATCTGTATGTAGACACTGGTTGAATGTAGTGGAGGAAGGCTTTTATGTTGGGGTAGCAGACAAGAACAGAACAGAAAGCAAGGAAGAGTCTTGCTTCCCACCTTCTCTCTGCTCATAGTTAAGCATCAGCTGTCTTACTTGAATTTCTGGAAGCATATGTATGCCAGTTGCTATTCATTAGGCTGATTACAGAACCCAGAAAAAAGCTGGCACTTCAGAGTCCTCTCCAAAAGTTTATAGTTTTGCTGCTCTAACTACCATACATCTTCTGCATGGAAACCTTCATGAGTTAAGCTTTCCACAGGTTCCTCCTTGTTCTCACATTTCCTACTGAGACAAATCTGAGACTGGCCAAAGGAGGATGGACAAGGGGAATAGGACCCACAGCAGAATTGCAAGGGGCCAGGTGGAAACAGGAAGAGACTGACTTTTGCTAGAACTTGGAAACATTACCTTTTTTGAACATTTCCCAGACCTCTGGAGGGGTTTCTGGGATTGGTATTCTGAAAAAAGTAGCTTTCCCAATCTTTGCTTTTAAATTAGAAGTTTTATGATTCCTCAACAAACCTGCACCATGTTTACTGTGCATGTGTGTGAAGCATTTTATTCTATGCTTTCAGAAAGCAGCTTCATTTGTTCATTCCATCTAGGACTTTAGGAGGCTGTAATTACTTGCATTGTTCTTGCATGGTGTGATGATAATTGGGACATCTTTGTCTCGAACTATTTTCTCCAAAGTCTGTTTTTTGTTTAATTTGTAGCTCCTGACAGTGGCGTATGTGACCATCCAGAACGTGAGACAACAGGTGGGTAACTATGGGATATAAGCACTGAAGATATTATCAAGCATTTCAGCTTTTTATTTGGGAACCGAAAACATGTTCAGTGCCATGCTTTCTTCACCTATTGGGTGGGGATGATGATGGGGTGATGAATGAATCTGATACTGTATGATATAGATATCACATTGTTACAAACAGGAATTTTGTAAATGCTCAAAGTTATCTGGTTGTCACAGTACAAGCTTTGCATACCAACTGTAACTTGCAGATTAGCATCCTTCTATGATTGACTGTCAGCAGATAAACATGGTCTTTGCTTGCAAGTCTAATTTTTCAGACACAAAGCTCTGCCAAAATAATGCATTCTGAGGAAAGCTAAAGGAGCAATCCACAACTCTCTGGGTTTATCCCCTCATACCAGCTGGACAAAGCAGGAGATGAATGTTCTGATCTGTTAATATTGCTGGAACAACCGTCACTCCCTCAGTTTTTATTCTCCTGCTTTGCCAGCTAGTCAAGGTTAATTCCTCAGGGTACTTAACTAGATTTAAAAGCTTTATTTTAAGTTGCAGAGTGTAGTTCATTAGTTAGGAAGTATCATTGGAGGACGAGCTGAAAAAGAAGTAGTGTAAATCAGATGAGAAGGACAAAAAGGAACTCTGTATCTTGCAAGCCAAAAAGAAAAGACGGTGGAGGAAGAAACTGACTTAAATTACACTCAAAAAGCTGCAGGACCATAGTCTAAAGAGTGTGATAATGTGCCCTCGGAGGCTGTTGCTGATCAGGTGGACCTGGCCAGGTTGACCGATGATCAGGCTGACAGCACCAATTCATTTTTGAGAAAGATTTTTCTGGTATCCAGTGAAAGCAAAACTGAGGGAAGATCCCCTCTATCATGTCCAAACAGTCAGCCAGCAATGGTAAGATCTAAAATGGTGCTAAGAAAATTAAGAAAGATGGGGGGGGGGGGTTAGAAAAAAGATAAGTCAAAGGGCTTACTAGTACTTTCCTCTCAGACAGAGAAGAGCAGAGTGGGTTCAGGCATTCTAGCTGCTTCTGGTCACCATCTTGAAAAAGGAGATTCCTCCCAGAAGGGAGGGCTAGGAAGAAAGAGACCAGCAAACCAATCAGCGGCTATTATAGAGTTGAATGTGTAGGCACACAGCAGAGAAAACACGCCTCATGTGTGGAGTGCTTTACTCACCTAAAAGGAAACACTGTGCTTTTTAAACACAAACCTCAAAAGCCTTGGACGAGGAATGCAAGGGGACATGGTAGTGCTAGTAGCAACATTACTATAAAACATGCAAGAAAATGTGCAAAGAGGTCCAGTGGAGGTCCAAAGGGAGGCTCAGCCCAGGGAGTTGCATCAAGACCAGTGTTCTTGAAATAACGGAAGTTGGAAGAGAGCTCATTAATAAGGAATTGGAAGCTAAATTTCAGATTTGTGCACAGCAAAATATGTTTAACTCAGTGAATTTATCTGATTAGTGTAACTTAATGAATTTAATGGAACAAATTAATACATCACAAGTAAATCGAATGAATGTATTTAATATGGGTAAATTAGCCCCAAAGAGTTTATTAAATCTACTAGAGGAACCAGGTTGCTGGAAGGAACAGGAAAGTGAGAATACTAAGTCAGCTAAAGTTCAGAAGAAGCAGACAAAGCAGACACAAGAGGAGTTATTTAAATATGTGCTGGCAAATAAAAAAATACCACAGTGAAAGCAAGTGTGAATAGAACCCATTATAGAGATGGAAGAGAACAGTTTTCAGACCCAGAAATAGAAATAGACAAAGAACATGAGTTTTTGAAGGATGGTGATGATGATATACATTCTAAACGTGATCATTCCTCAGAAGAAGAAGGATTAGAACACTCAGATTTAGATTGTTTGATAAAGCTAAATTTAAGGGCTTACTTAAGAAAGTTTTATTTAGAAATAGAGGAGTCATCACAGCATAAATCACACAGATAGTCCAGTAGCTTCAGTGTTAAAAAGATTGGCCTCTAGGTTGCTAGAGATTCCAATGCCAGAAATTTTTGCAGAATTAATATACTCAAAGTGGGAAACCACAAATGGATGCAAAAGGTTTATTGGTTATAGTAAAAACTTGTACACATTTGACAAAAAGACAGTGGATAAGTTATTAATCCCATTGGTTGATGCTCCAGTGTCAGCACTGGCTTCCAATACTCTTGTTTCGTGGAAGTTGGATACATTCTTGAGAGACGGGGATAAAAAGAGAATAGTTTCAACCTTAGAAAGAGCACAAGAGGCATCAGCAGTATCTATTAGGGTCTCAGTGGTAAGTTCCATGTTTGTGAGAGCAGCCATCCTTTGGATCCAAAAGTTTCTTGGATGAGAGGATATTTCAGCCTGGACAATTTTAAAAAATGGTTAAATTAGAGCAGATTTTTGCAGTTTGTAGCTGATGCGGGCTACAATGCTGTGACATTTGCAGTTAGGTCAGTAATAGCAGTCACGGAGGGATGGAGGACCCTATGGTTGAAACACTGGGAAGATGACACTAAGTCTAAGGTGAAGCTAGCCAGTATTCAATTCCAAAGAAAGTTACTACGTGGGGAATCAGCATTGCAAAAAGTTTTGGTGGAAGAAAGAGATAAGAGGCAAGTACTTCTATCGCTACAAATTAAAATTATAGATAGGAAAAATTTCAGAGGAGAAAATTATTCCTTTTAAAGAGGGAGAGTTTTTCAGAGACAGAGAGAATACAAAAGATACAAGCAGCAGTAGAATAAGAAAAGGTTTCAATTTAAGCAGCAGAATCAAAAACAGGCAAAACAAGGAGCAAACCAGCCAGCTAGGGTTGGAAAGCAGCAGTATTGACTTAAGGAGCCTTCCAGTGGAGAGAAGATTAATTCACTTTGGCCATTTTTAAGAGAGCTTAACCACAGAATAGTGGGTGCTACATGTGGTGCAAAAAGGTTATCAGATAGCATTCTCAAAGAAGCCAAAGGGAAAATACCTACTTTCACTGGTTCCAAGAAACATCAGCAAAATAATGAAGGAAGAAATACAACATTTATTAGATATAAGGGCAATAAAGCAGGTTCCTTGAAAGCAAAGGTTCCAAGGGATTTACTCTATATTCTTCATGATTCTCCAACACAGTGGCAGAAATCATTCTGTGCTGGGCTTGAAATTCCCAAATTGCTTCATGCAGTACAAAAAATTCAAGATGGAAACTCTACAAACAGTTCTGGACAACTTGGAATTGAATGACTATTTGACCTCTATAGATTTACAGGAAGCATGTTTCCATGTGCCAATGAGCAACAGTTGTAAGAAGTTTCTGAGATTCAACTTCAATGGCAGCCATTACCAGTTTAGGGCTCTGGGCCTGGTGTCCGTGCCCACAGTCTTTACAAAAGTGTTAGTTTCAATAATAGCTCATCTAAGCCAAAGGAGAATACAATTATTTCCCTACTTAGACAGTATATTGCTGAAAGTGGGGTGCAAGGCAAAGGTGAAAGAGGATCTCATATTAACACTGAATTGCCTTCAGGATTTTGGCTTTCTCATCAATATAAAAAGAGTCACCTAGCCCTTTCACAAAAAAAATGTGCATTTAGGAGCAGAGATAGATACTTAGAAAGACTGCGCATTTATCTTGGAGGAGAGAAGGAGGAAGAATAGGAAAGAAGTATTGATAATGATAAGGAAGAGGATAGTGGACATTATGCATTTTAGCAAAGGTATTAGGAATGATGAGGTCCACTATCCAGCTGGTTCCATGGTCAAAGCTCCATTTGTGAGCATTACAAATGTTCCTGAGGCCATATTAGGGACAAATTATAAGGAAATCCCATGTGAATTCCAAAGTGCCGAGGCAGGTGCAGAGGGAAATGGCATGGTGGCTGAAGTGCAGGAACTTAGAACAAGGGACTTCATTTGTTCCTTAGGACAGGATAATAGTAACATTGGATGCAAGCTCGTACAACTGGAGTGCACACTGCATAAATCAGATAGCTCAAGGCAGGTGGTCAGAGTCAGAAAGGAATCTCAGACTAGATGAAGGCTATCAGATTAATAATGCTGCAGTGTGTAGATATGATAAGGAACAGGAATGTACAGATTTATACAGACAGTGTCTTTGTAAAGGACCATCTATGCAACCAAGGAAGGACAAGATCTTACAAGCTAATGGAAGAAGCCACCCAGATTTTTATATGGGTGGAAAAGAATGTCAGATCTCCATCAGAAGTTCACTTGAAGGGAATCCTAAATTTGGAGGCAGATCATCTGATGGGAAGTTACACCCATTCAGGGGAATGGAGATTAAATCAAGAAGTATTCAACAGTTTGCAAACAAGATTTGGTGGATTTTAAGTGGATCTATTCACTTCCAGAGCAATCACAAGTTGCCAAGGTATTTTTCAATAGATGGAAGCTCAAGTTCAGAAGGTCACGATGCTTTAAGGCTAGACTGGGCAGAGGGACTGCTATACCTATTTCCTTCATTGCCAATAATGCAAAAAGTTCTTCAAAAAATCAAATTTCAAAGAGCAGAAGTGGTGCTGGTGGCACCACCGTGGCCAAGAAGAGCTTGGTTTCTTCTGTTGCTGAAAATGTGAATCAGGAGCCCTTATTGTCTGCCATTAGGTCAGATTTGCTGGTACAAGGGTTGATCTGTCATCTGAATCTGAAATGGCAAAATTTGGCCACATGGAGGTTGAGTGGTGCTCCCTAAAGGAAAAGAGATTTGAGGACTCAGTAATTAATATCATTCAAGCTTCCAGATGAGATTCGACACAAAAGATAAATGAAACAACTTGGAAGGTCTTCAAGCAGTGGTGTGTGAGGAATTCAGTAGCAGTTGATGAGGTACCCATTTCAGATGTGCTATCATTTTTACAGAGTGGTGTAGAGAAGGGCTTGTGGCCTAATACATTGAAGAGGCAGATAGTTGCATTGTCTTCTGTGACATCTGTAAAGGAGAAATCATTGCCAGCAGATGTCCAACTGAAGTGTTTTCTGAGAGGAGCAAGCTTGTAAGCTCAACCAATTCTGCATTGGTTCCCAACTTGGGATTTGAATCTAGTGTTGAACTTTTCACAGTGCCACCATTTGAGCCACTGAAAGAGGCATCACTAAGGCTGCTTACTTTCAAAGTGGTGTTCCTAGTAGCTATAACTTCAGCGAGAAGGGTCTCCAGAATTGTAGCTTTATCGATGAATGCAAACCTATTTAGATTTGAGAAAGATTTTTTCATCTTACTAGTGGATCCTTCATGTAGATCAAAGTGCATGGGACATTTTTCTAGTGTTGCCAACCATAACACTTTCAGTTATCTGTCCTAAACCATCACACCCAACAGAGAAAAGATCATATTCACTGGATGTGCATAGGGTAGTTAAGGTATATGTCAATCAGATTAAAAGAATCAGAAATACAGAGGTGCTGTTTGTATCTTTTAACCCAAGAACAATGAGGTTCAAAGTGTCACAGTCAACCATTTCCAGATGGATAAAGAGTTGTATTTACTGTTGCTATGGCTATGTCAATCTTCCCAGACTGCAGAGAGTGTGGGCTCACTTCACACAATCAGTGGTGTTGACAACTGCCTTTAGAGTAACTTCATCACTAGAGGACATTTGCAAAGCAGTGGGGTGGAAAGAACCAATGACCTTTATAAGACACAATAAAATTAACAAGTTTATGTCAAGTCAAGCTCTTTTTGGAAGTCTGTTTTGCAGTTTTGCAGTCTATAGCACAGGAATCAGGCAGCCAGTCCCACCCTTAGTCAGTATAGCTTGGGTATGTCCCATAGAGTTATGGATTGCTCCTTTAGTCTTTGTGAGAATGAGAAGTTGGTACTCACCATGAAGCATCATTCTAGAAGGGCTGAAGAAGTAATCCACCCCTCCCATGGCTGCTTAAATTAAAAAAAGAAGGAGAAGAGAGAGAAAGAGAAACGAAGAGAATGAAGAAATAAATAAGAAGTTGAGTAGTATGTAGAGGATGAAGGTGTGCAGGAAAAGCTATCTAACAAAACTGAGGAAGAGATGATTGGTCCAATGACATTGATGGATCAGAACATTAATCTCCTGCCTAGCCCAGCTGGTGTGAGGAGATAAACCCAGAAAGTTGTGGATTGCTCCTTCAGCCTTCCTAGAATGACCCTTCACAGCGAGTACCAACTTCTCATTCCAATGTTTTCGTATGCATATCCAGAGCCTGAAAGCATTACTTCTGGGGACTAGAACTCTCTATGAATCCTTAAGCCAATGTGGTCAATGGCCATGCTGACTGAAGAGTTCTAGGAGCTGTAGTCCCAGAAACATGATTACTAAACTCTGGATTGTTCACATATGGATGTAACAATGAAGTGTCCACATGTGTTCACCCAACACTGGATTTAGCCTGCCACCTACCAGTACTCATGAATTAACTGAAGCTTTAATTTGAAAAATTTTACTTTCTGTCTTTTGTTTCCAGTTAAGGGCTATACTGCTGTAGCTGTTGCCAAAGCATCCAATCCTGAGATCACATGGAAGACTCTGAAAGGAAAGAAGTCCTGCCACACTGGGGTTGATAGAACTGCTGGCTGGAATATCCCCATGGGCTTAATTTACATGAAGAACAATCAAAATTGTGACTTTGGTGAGTGGATTTATGCTCATTTGCTTACTTACTTTGTTAATTACTATTAATACCATCAATTCCTCCAAGAACCTTACTGCAATATATGTAGCCCTGCCTTTTGGATATCAAGTTGATAAGGACAAAAGCTGAACAATGGGCCAAAATCACTTGGGGTACTTCCAGGCTCTTAGTGCAACCAATCAAGAGGGTTTCCACAGCTGTTCCATCTCTCTGTGACAAGAAAAATGTTGAAAGTAATGGGAAACCATGTGAGGTTGAACATGGAATTGAGTAACATCTAGACTCACCAACTCATTCTGTCCCCTCTTCCCTATAAAAGTCCGTATTGGAGGCAGAATGATTGCACAGTAAAAGTTCATCCCAATTCCCTCCTAGAATGCTGAATGAGTCAACAGAAATCTCCATTCACTTCCCCACCCCACATCTACTCTGATTGGCAGCAGCTTTCCAGGAACTTGGTGAGAGGTCTTTCATATAATCTGCTACCTGATCCTTTTAGCTGAAAATGCAGTGGCTGGATCTGGGGCCTTCAGGGTGCACAGCAGATACTCTTTCATTGAACTGAAAGGACTGGTAGAGCATATTGGTAGACAAATCTGGCTTCAGCACTGATGGCAGAACAGCACCCTCTATGCCATCGTAAGGGAACAGGATGGTAGCAGGCTTATGTATGGACAGAAGACAGGGCACAGGGCACACAGCTCTTTCCTTCAATATCTGCAACCATCTCTAAGTGCTGCCACATAAGCTGTTTCACTTTGCCTAAAATGAGACTGACTGTTTTACAGAAGAAAAATGTCTTGGCCACCCCAAAATTGTGGAATAGCCTACTGGAAGAGATTTGTCAGCTGGAGAAACTGTTTGCATTTAGAACAGCAATAAAGACCAGTCTCTTCCAGCAGGCCTATCCAGATTATTTCTAAATGATGAATTTTAAAGTATTTGTTGGTGGATTTTAATATGTATTGGTTTTATATGCTCTTGTAACTGATGTGATGTGTTAGGTTATATCTTGTTTCCTGCCCTGATCCATAGAGAGAGGCATGTAAGATTACTATTGTTACTACTACTAGTACTACTACTACTACCACCACTACTAATAGGTAGGGCTGGTTCTGACTATTCTCTGTTCTCATGCCAGGTACATTCTTCAGCGAAGGTTGTGCACCAGGAGCACCAGCTGAGTCTCCACTGTGCAGGCTATGCAAGGGCAGTGGGGATGGAAGCAGCCTCTCTGCAAAATACAAGTGTAAACCCAACAGCAATGAGATATACTATGGCTATAATGGTGCCTTCCGGTAGGTAGCATTGGTGTAATCCAAACTATTTTCTGGTGGTGATGGAGGAATGAGAAGCTATACTGTTTATCATTCTTCTCCCCTTTGCAGTTCAACATGCTTTCCTGAGGATGTTGGTAGTCCCCTGCCACAGCTCTCTAAAGTAACTCTCTAACAACAGAGCTGGTATATATTCAGAGCCTACAATCACCACTACATATGTTCAAATATCAGTGCTAGTGATTTTCTAAAAATTTCTACTATATTAGTGTTATGTATTGTTTTCTGAGCGACATGCTACCAACATTTCTTTAAATTTTAAAATAACAGAAAAATACCCCTTCCTCAAAGTGCCTCTCAAAAAACATTAAGGTTGGGGAAGTAACAATTAAACATTATTCTTTACTCCCCAAACCCCTGACATATTAACATTAGCATTAGAGAGGGAGGGGAGAGTTACCACCCTCTGGACAACCCAACAAAGTAATGTGTTATTGGTAACATGTAACCTACTTCCAAGCTCTGTATATATTATACCTGGGATAGGCATCTGCCACAAGGGCTAATTTTCATTTCTTTGAATTTTGCAATTTTAAAGGGGCTTCAGGTTAATTAAGCCTGATTTTCCCTCCCTAGAGATCTCCAGGAATGGCAATTGGTAGGTGGAAACTAGTTGTGGACTCTGCACATACTCTGAGATTAAGAATTATATCAGACATTCCGTGTCCAGCCTTGACACTGAAAAAAGCTTCTAAGCTAACCTTTTGTAAACCTGTCTCAAATGAAGTCATTATCCCACCTAGTGGCTTAAGTAACATTTACTCTGCTTCAATAAGCATAGTTGTCTGTATTTCTCACAGGGCTATTAAAATATGCATCCATGCATTTGGAAAGCAGTTGCCAGCATACGGTGCTGATACCAACAATTAAAAAATTGAATGGTTTCCATCTCACGACTGTTAATACTTCTCATTCAGTTAAGATATTATCTCTGAATCATATAAAGAATGAGGACACTGCTGTATTTCACTTCTTTACATGTTCTGAGTCAGTTTCAACACAACTGGAAATATTTGAAGGAAAAGAAAACATGTACAATCTCATGGAACTGGTAAGTGCTGCATAACTTTCTTTTTATTCTATTTTCTAGGTGCTTGATCGAGTCAGGCGATGTAGCCTTTGTTAAACACAACACACCAATTGACAACACAGGTATGTTAATTTTTTGTTAAATACAGTGTGGCACAGTGCTTTTACAGAATTACAGAATACAAGAGGACAGGTTCCTGTGCCAAGGAAGGAGAATGAAGTCAGAGTAAACATGGAAAGAAAATTCAGTTGTTTCATTTACATCAGTTTAAGCTGAGTTACAACAGAGCAGCACAGAAACATATATTATCTGTTACGTTGTTTGGGTTCTGAATAGTCATAAAAATTGTTATTGTTATACTTATCAGGTACAGACTTCCAACAACCATTAAAAAAATAACAGAGCTTAGTAGCACAGATTCCTTTCACTTTTGTCAATATTTGTTTTAGGGCTGCTGCGGAAAGAATAAACTGAATGTTACTGTCAGAATTTTTGGTGTGCAACAGAAAGATGTATCATGGAGGAATTTGTCACCTCTATAAACCTATCCACAGTCCCAGATTGTCAAACAACAGTGGTATTGTTGGAAAAATTCATACTCTGGATATAATTATCCTATGGGAGTGGAGTCCTCTTTAGATGGGAGTGTGCATTTTTTTTCATTGCAGTTCACAAACAAGCACACAAAGAAAACATGGGAAAACCTGTGAGGGATAGATGTGGAAGAGGAAAATGTCTTGTCTTCCTCGCTGAAATTCCAGGGCCAATGTTGTATTTAAAGTCTTCAGAGTGTAAAGCTCTGTGTTCTAAGTGAATGAGGCTAATGGCTTGCTTAAGGGAGTACTGGACACCTCCCTTCACAAGTGCTTAAGCAGTACAACCACCAGTGTAAGCAGAAGTTACACTGACATAATGTCCAGCGTATGTCCAAGCAAGGTGGTGGCAGAGTCAAAGTCTCATCTGGATGGATACACCTGATGAGAATCAGAACCATATTGAAGGAAAAGTGTAATTATCTTCTCACCTCTTTGGTGATAACGCTTTGCAAGCAACACTGTTACTTGTCATTTGTTGTCTATGACTACCTTTGTGTAGCCTAGTTACCTGAAACTTTTTTGAGTAATGAGGCAGTAATGAAGTTACATTTCAAAAGTAATGTGATAAGTAGGATTGCTGGCTGAAATCTTGTTGATTAGTTCTAATTACAGTAGATCCATTCAGTCATTGAAAGGCAAATCAACATATAGGTAAACCTTATTGATTTAATGGATCTACTCTAGTTAGAACTAACAACAGAATTCAGGCTGTGTGTAATGGGCAATATTTTTGCCTTATTTAAGATCATTAGAGGCATTTTCAAGTTTTCTACCATTCTTTTATCAAGCTATGGTGCTTTCTACAAAAGCAATTAAAGAACCAACAAGTAACAGGATGAGTTACTGCATTTTCTTAGTAACATTAACAGATTACTAGTGGTGGGGTTTTAGGGCATTACAAAGAAAAGGAAAAGGAAATGGAAATGAAAAAGAAGAATAAGTTTCCAAGCTTTTCCATTAACAAATAACAGCTGAAATGCCATGACAGGGGCTACAGTGGTTTCTTTCTTCCCTGGAAACTTGTCATTTATGTGCAGTCAATGGCTTGTGGACTGGCACCAGCCCATGGACTGTTGCATTGAGTAGCACTGTCACAGGACATTCCTGAAGATGGATGGGATTTCTGACAATAGGAAAGATGAATAGAGTTGCCAGTATTTTCATCCCAGCAGGCCTCTATGCCTCTGAAAACTGCATAACAGACAGATTTTTCCATCCTTGCAATTCTACCCCCCAAGGAAAAAACACACACCACCCCAATCACAATTGAATGGTCTTTGTGAATATGGAGTATAGCATATGAACGCTAAACTCACATAAATTCCTCAAAGAGAAATTTTACATGATCTGTACTGAAGATAGCTAATTGGTGGCCTGGAGACCAGATGTATCACCCTGAGGGTGTATTTACATCCAACTTTCACCCAAACCGGGACTCGAGACAACTTACAAAAAGGCAGAAAATTACAATAAAAACACATACAGTTAAACATATGCAAAACTGAGATCAAAACAGTATTTAACAACAGAATTAAACTTATGTAAAATCTTACTTTAAGATTAAAAGCAGTATAGCAACATAAAAAGTCCATCTTGTTAACAGAACAATTCCCAAAAGCTTGCTGGAAAAGAGAGGTCTTAACTTATCACCAAAATGACAACAAAGAAAGTGTTATCCTAGCTTCCCTGGGGAGAGAGTTCCAAAGTGTAGGAGTAGCCACAGAGATCTGCATCTCCTGCAGATCATAAAGCTTGGGCAGGCTCATGTGGAAAGATGAGGTCCTTCAGATGCAACTTCTGAAACAAATTTTTCTGGCCCAAGAAGGTCAGGGTTCTCTATTGTGTAGACAAAGCAATGCACACAAAGGCTTCCTTTTTACAGACATTTTATACCAACATGTGGATGTCATGGAGGCATGGCCAGTTGGGCATCTGATGGTGGGAGTGAAGCTAACAGGCACAGTCCCATTCCCTGCTCCACACATTAACACTTGGAAACAATACCTGATTAGGTTCAAATCAAGCCATGTTTTATGTTCTTGTACGTTAATTTTGTATTTTTTCCAGGAGAGAACAAACCTGCTTGGGCAAGTGGCTATGGACCTGATGACTTTGTATTGCTGGCACCCGATGGTAGTCGGTGTCCAATTACTGAATATGCAAGATGTGGTCTGGCCACAGTTCCCACTCATGGAGTAGTAACACGACCTGACCGAAGGGATGTTGTCCACCGTGTGCTGCTTGCACAACAGGTGAGATCTGAACTGGAGACCTCCAAGAAGGCACTAAGGACTCAGGCAGACTGTCCAAATGTGTTGGGACATGGCAGTCTTCACTGAGATCCAGATGATGTTTCTCCTGTCCTGGTACATTTCCCAATAATTTCCATCAATTACCATAGCTTCCCCCTACCCTGCCTTTAGGGGAATTATTCCTTTTCCTGTCCCGCTCTGTTTTGATGCATTTTGAATTCAAAATCTCACCATATACCTATTGCTGAAGTTTGTTTCAGTTTAGGGGCAGTGTCTTTTGGGGAGTGTTAACCTTTCATGCTTTTGCAGCTTGCTGCCTGCCCCATTTCATTTTCCCTCTCACCCAATACATCTCCAGGGAAATTGTTCTCTTTTCTAGGAAGAAAGTTATTTCATTTACTTTTTAAAACTCTGTTGATAAAACTGCTGCAGTGGTATCACTGTGCTTTCTCTCAGGGTGATATTACTCCCTCCCAAACATGCACATAGGCATTCCTTGTGTGGAATGAGGCATTGCAGGAGACTGACAAGAAAAACTTTGCGTGTGTGTCTTGATGTCCCACCAAGGAAAAACACTATCACAACATTTTATATCAATGGTGCCAGAGTTCTTGATACCCTTGTTTCACATGTTTATAGCATTAGCACTTAAGTTCTACAGAAATTTTAAAGATAATTTTAAAATTGTAATGAGGCACTAATTAAAATTGTAATCGGGAGAAAGAAGACCTCCATATGGATAGTGACACCTCCGGAAACACATCTGGATGCAAAACAGTGTGAGAGGGTTGGACACTGCCACATTTAACATCACAACCCATGACACAAGACATCTACAAATGAACCAAAATGTGCCGCTTTTTTACTGAGGTTTTTTTTTAATGTCAAGAGAATGAACGGGAAAGCAAAAGGAAGCATAATTAAATAGCGTACCACCACATGGCACTATCCTTAGGCTGGATAAGCTCTAAATTACTGCTCTTGATATCTTTAACAGAACAGTACCATAAAATATATATTTTAAATTATATGTGAGTAAATGAATTCCATTAGCTTGAGCAGAAGTACCCATGGTACACCCAACAGCAATAACATTCCTGGCACAAAAAGAAAACATGGAAAGAGTGGGAGCAGTAAAATCATTAATAAAAGGTTGTTGAAAAGAGTACAATAGTGGAACAGTTGAAGCAGAAGTTGAATGGGATAAGGTTAATGTGCTCTTTCTACAAGGAGCTAGGTAAACACATTTTTTAGCATGAAAACTGAATCCTGCTTGTGTTCATTTATTACAGGAACTGTATGGAAGCAATGGATCTGAGAAAGAAGTCTTCCAATTGTTCCAATCTGAAAGCAAAGACAGTTTGTTTAAAGATGGTACCTTGTGCTTAGCTACTCCAAAAGAAGAGACCTCGGAGGGCTATCTTGGCCAGAAGTATCTGGATTCTGTCGCTGGTCTCAAACAGTGCGCACCTTCAGGTACCAATGAGATGAATGGCGGCAGTCAGCTTTATAGGCAGAAGCTGTGTTTCAAACTGGGATATAGACACACTTCTCATATAACACAAAAGCAGAGGTGTAGTAAAGGGAGGTAAAATGAAGGCATTGTCTCACAAATAAAACTTCTGGGCCCACAATGAAATTGCCCTTCAGCTTTTCAAATTTCAAGTGTTGAGAGGACAGAAAACTTCAGTTGAGCATTTAGAAATACAGTGGGCTCACCGTATCTGCGAGCTCAGGATCTGCAAATTTAACCCATCATGAATTCAAATGTACACAATACTTTAAATTTGACTTTGTGGTGGGGAGCACAGTAGCCACCTGCTTTTTCCTTTGAGGCAGCTCTGTGCCCTTACAAAGCAGAAGTAGGCAGCTGATGGCACTTTTAAATGCTTAATACAGTAAGCCTGTACAAATTAAAAATGGCTTAGAGCAGCAGTGGCAACAAGCCCTGGCTACAAGGCGTGCCACATTCTTTGGGCTTTCTGGCCTCTGGAGAGCCTGGCTGGCACACTTCCTGAAAACAAAGAAGCTTGAAGAATACAGCACACCTGCCAGCTGGGGCTTGCTGCCACTTCTGCAGCTGCACTATACCATTTTTAATATCAGCTTATTGTATAAGGCTTGTCTCACAAGGCTGGGCAGTCACTCTGGAAGCCTCGCAATGCTGACTTGCACGATTTTTGCTTTCCATTAGGGATGCTCATGGATACAGAGGGCCCACTATAACAGTTTAAACATCTAAAAAGTGGGGCAGGACTAGGCTCAATTACCATGTAAACACAGCAAATATGAGTTTTTGGTGTATACAATTTTCACTGTCTCACTTTCTTCAGTACTACAAATTTGGAAACCGAAGGAAACTTTCATTTCAGGGCACATGATCCTTATTATTTTGGGGAGGGAAGGGCACCTCCTTTATTTTGTACCCAGCTAGAGCCCTGTGTAAAAGTCCAATTGTCTTCTACTTCTGAGTCTCTACAGTTTGTTGGTCAACTTTGTTGGTCCAAGTTTAAATGATAAACAGTAGAGGAACCTCTGCGATCTTTTTAAAAGGTGAGCCCTTTTTAACAAGTCAGAACTTCTGGAAATTTCCAAGAGAAGCAATTCACATTTATTTTGCTTTAAATAGATGGCCTGTGGGAATTAGTAGGTCACAAAACACCTTAGGGGCTCCATATAGGCTCTAGTCCATACTTTGCCACCTGGGTTTAAAGGCCATTTTAAATTAAGGGTAGCTGATAAGTATCCAGGATTGTAGGTGTGATCTCTTTCTCTCTCTCAGCTGAATACAATTTTATAGTATTTTAAAGTTACTTTTTGGATTTAAGTTTGACTTAGCAATTCCTCTTATGAATCTTAACCACAGTCTAGAACCAGCAAGGCACATTACCTCAACAGGAGACTGGTGAGCGGTAATCCAAGTGCATTTTTGGAATATCCCCAGCATCATTAATGTGCTTTCATCACTTTAAAAAAATACAGCAATGTAATATTCTGGATTTTCCTGATAGGATCATTTAGCAAATAGGTCAGACTTAAGAAGGTGTGTATGAAGGAACAGCCAAATGAAGGAGGAACTGGGTATTGGTCAAGTGGGGAAAGTGTAAGAAGAAAGTTCAAAAACCTTCTAAAGTGCAGCATGTTCTAGGATAGTTCCATAGAACAGCTTTTCCCAACTTATCCTATGCTAGTGGGGAATGATGGGAGTCCAACATATCTGGGAAGCACCACAGCAAGGGCAATTCCCATAGAAAAAGAATATCAGAGCTCTAGGCATCTGCCTTCCTCACTGCAGGAATATAACATACTCCTTTCATTTGCAGCAAAACCTTCTTTGCTCTCTTTTCATTTCTTAATGCTGTTTCTGCACTACACTGTTATAGTGCTGTTTTTCCTCTTTCAACATCCTATGGAATCCTGAGGTTTGCAGTTTAGGGAGAAGCATTTAGAATTCTCAGCCAGAGGGCTCTTTGGCCTCAGTGAACTCCAGAATTCCACAGGAGGTTGAAAGTGGAATGATAGCACTATAACAGTGTAGTGTGGAAATGGCCTAAGTCTCCTGCTGAATTCTCAAAGAACAAGAAATATAAAAGCCAGTTGGGATTGTGGGCTAAATCCCCAGCAGAAGAGATCCATATAAACACATCCCATTCATTTCCTTGGTCTTTTTTACTTCAGACTAACATTGGATTCAGCCTAGTGTTTTGTTTTTTATATATAATGGAAATTGTTTCTGCTAAGGAGTCCCATGTAAAATCAGTAACCTAGAGTTCACTTAACTGCTGCAGAGTTATAGAATGGTGATAATGGCTTTTGTTGGCTCAATGTAGTATGTATAGCATCGTGAAAACTCATACCCATAATCTTTAAGATCATTTAACCTCTGTTCCCTTCCAGAAGAAATTTAGAATGACATATCAGTTACATAAACAATAATGCAGTCACCTATTCAGTTGTGAGAACTGATTTCAGCTGGTTTTGAAAAGGATCTTGTGCAAAATTCCATTGGCAGAGTTTATCTGGTTTGGTTTGCTGATTCTCAAAGTCGATTTTTTTTCTGTTTTTCTTCCCAATAGAACTCCTTAAGGTCTGTCTGTTCCCCCATCTGCATTAACTGATATTATGAACTGCAGCTCCCAGCAATGAAAAAGAAGACTTGGATGCTTCACTTTTTCTTATCCAAAGTTGGAGAGTCTGTTCTATTTGCTCTTTTATCCTTAATATTGCAACAGAAAGTTTGTGCTTGTCCTTGTATGGCTTTGCAACTCATTGGTGTCACTAGGGCAAAATAAATAAATAAAATTAACATTCTTGATTGAATTCTTCATGTTTGCAATGATTTCTGATAAATTCTATATTCATCTATCAACATTTTGCAACTGAGCAAACCTCATATTCTACCAAGTTTGAAATTAACTGTTTAGATCTAAAAACTAATGTACATACACTCATGGGGGTACATATGTCTCTACAGTTTTTAACATCTCTCTTTGCAGCAGAAAATCAAACTATTTCATACCCTGTTTTGGAAATTCCTCCCTCTCCATTTCAAAACAAATTTGCTATGTGTGCTGCATAGGAAGAAAAACTTCCTTGGATGCATATAGTAACTGTGTGTGTAGGGATGGGGCTCCCACCCGATGCTGACTTCGGCCCTTGAACAGGAGACAGGAACTTCCCCCAAATTCTCTCAATTACAAGCTGCCACCACCCACTGAATTACCCCCAAAACTTCAGCAACGCAGTGGGACGTTGCCTGGGAATTGCTAAACTCTATGCTTAGAGATCTCTTTCCTTCTGCCACTCTTCCTTCTGGGTGACAGAAATCCTATCTACACATATTGCCAAGGAATATGTGGAATGGAGAGGAAACAGAGAAGTTTTTACAGAAAAGTATTCTAAGACATGCAAGGTAAACAAGAGAAATATTATTCATGAGAGGCTCCTCCTCCCAGGTACACTTAGTAGTTACAGTGTAGATAGATTCCTCAGATCAGCCAAAACAAAACAGAACAAAACAACAGAAAAACCTAACGCAGCTAACTAGATAACATTCTAAGCTACTCACAACAGTTGGTCATTTCTGAGATGGTATGCTGGCCAGCCAGGAGAGGAGCCCTCTGGCCTGCCTGCCACCAGCATATTTGCCCCTTTGTCGATGTCCTGGATCTTTCCTTTGTTCTGGATTCCACCTCATGGTCTCTTGAGGATTTTTTTTTTATAACTTCTTCATCGAAGCATCTTGAAGATTCTCACCTTTCTCCTCCTGATTGAGTAACTATCTCTCGTGACCTATGATGCTAACCCCAATAAAACCCAACCCTAGCAGTTCATCAACTCTTTATATGCCTGAAAGGAGAATTATCTTCCTTAAGCACTGTTACCTGGATAATGGGAAACCCCATTATCACAGTGTGGTTGTTTGGATTCAAGCTAGCATACTAAAAAAATTAGCATCAATACTTTCATAATTAATGGGCCCAGTACAGATTATTTAAAATCACATACAGCCACAACCCTCACATATTCTAATACATAATGTGGGTGCAGAGAAAAAATTGGAACAATGGCACCAGAAAATCTATGAAATACAGGATGTCATAATAAGAGACTGCATTAAAGTAACTGCATTAAAAGTAACTGTATTAAAAATTATAATACAGAGTATTGATTTTCATATCAAGTTCTAAACTTGTTTTACAGCAACACAATGTGCTTCATTATAACTTACCATATTTGCTGGCATATAAGATGCACTTTTTTTCCTAAAAAATACCGTCTGAAAATCGGATGTGTCTTATACACTGGTGCGTCTTGTACACTGGCAAATACGGGTAACTCCCTGCCAAGACTGTCACTGAGACCTGGTGGGATGAGTCTCATGATTGGAATGTAGGAATAGAGGGGTATAGCCTATTCTGTAGAAACAGACCGAACAAGAAAGGAGGAGGAGTAGCCTTGTATGTCAAGGATGTTTTCACCTGTGAAGAGATCCATGACTTAAACCCAGAAAGCCAGGTCGAGAGCATCTGGGTAAGAATTAAGGGAGCAAGAAACAATAGGGATATTTTGGTGGGGGTTTACTACAGACCTCCAACCCAGACTGAGGACTTGGATGATGCCTTCCTCAACCAAATGACTACACATTCAAAAAGGAGAGATACAGTAATAATGGGAGATTTCAATTACCCGGACATATGTTGGCGGTCAAACTCTGCCAAGACAGCAAGGTCCAGCAAGTTTCTTGCTTGTCTTGCAGACAATTTCATGGTCCAGAAGGTGGAAGAGGCCACAAGGGGATCAAATCTTCCAGATCTGATCCTGACCAACAGGGATGACCTTGTTAATGAGGTAGAAGTGGCTGGATCTTTAGGGGGGAGTGACCATGCCCTATTGGAATTTGGCATTCAGTGGGAAGGAGAAGATAAGTGTAGCCAGACACTCATCTTAGATTTTAAAAAAGCGGACTTCTGTAAACTTAAGGAGCTGCTGGCTGAAATTCTGTGGTCAAGAAAAGTGAAGGAGAAAGGAGTTCAGGAGGCATGGGAGTTTCTTAAAAGGGAGATACTGAAGGCACAGTCTAAAACTGTGCCGATAAGGAGGAAAAATGAAAGGCATCTGAAGGAACCAGAATGGTTGACTAAAGAACTCTCAGCTGAGCTAAGTGTTAAGAGAAACATGTACAGGAAATGGACGAAGAGGGAAACCACCAAAGAAGAATTTAAGCAAGTAGCCAGGAGATGTAGGGAGAAGGTCAGAAAGGCTAAAGCACAGAACGAACTTAGGCTGGCCAGAGACATTAAAAACAATAAAAAGGGCTTTTTAAAATATGTCTGCGGCAAAAGGAAAAAGAAGGAGACAATAGGGTTGCTGCGCAGAGAAGATGGCAAATTACTAACGGGGAAGAGAAAAGGCAGAATTACTTAACACCTTCTTTGCCTCAGTTTTTTCCCAGAAGGATACAAGCACTCAACCTGGCAGTTGGGGAGCAGGTGAAGAAGCAGGGGAAATGCGGCACATAAAAGTAGAGAGGTGGTACAGGAATACCTGGCCACACTGGATGAATTCAAGTCTCCAGGGCCAGATGAATTGCATCCTAGGATATTAAAAGAACTGGCAGAGGTCATTTCGGAACCGCTTGCTATAATCTTTGAGAAATCTTGGAGAGCAGGAGAAGTTCCAGCAGACTGGAAGAGGGCAAATGTTGTCCCCATCTTCAAGAAGGGAAAAAGAGGACCCAAATAATTATCGCCCAGTCAGCCTGACGTCAGTACCCGGAAAGATTCTGGAGCAGATCATTAAGCAGTCAGTTTCTAATCACTTAGAAAGCAATGCAGTAATCACGAGAAGTCAACATGGATTTCTCAAAAATAAGTCATGCCACACTAATCTTATTTCTTTTTATGACAGAGTTACTAGCTTGATAGATGAAGGGAATGCTGTAGATGTAGCATATCTCGATTTCAGTAAGGCCTTTGACAAAGTTCCCCATGACATTCTTGCAAAGAAGCTAGTAAAATGTGGGCTGGACAGAGCTACTATCAGGTGGATCTGTAACTGGTTGACTGACCATTCCCAAAGGGTGCTCACCAATGGCTGCTTTTCATCCTGGAGAGAAGTGACTAGCGGGATGCCACAGGGTTCTGTCCTGGGCCCAGTGCTGTTCAATATCTTCATCAGTGACTTGGATGAAGGAATAGAGGGCATGCTCATCAAATTTGCAGATGACACCAAATTGGGAGGGATTGCTAATACGCCAGAGGACAGGATCAAAATTCAAAATGACCTGGATAGATTGGAGAGCTGGGCCAAGGCTAACAAAATGAAATTCAACAGAGAGAAATGTAAGGTCCTACACTTAGGTAGAAAAAATGGAATACAGAAATATAGGATGGGGGACACGTGGCTGGATAGCAGTACGTGTGAAAGGGATCTAGGAGTCTTAATAGACCACAAGCTGAGCATGAGTCAGCAGTGTGATGCGGCAGCCAAGAAAGCCAATTCAATTCTCGGTTGCATCAATAGGAGTATGGTGTCTAGATCGAGGGAGGTACTGGTACCACTCTACTCTGCTTTGGTTACACCCCATCTTGAATACGGTGTCCAGTTCTGGGCACCCCAATTCAAGAAGGACATGGTCAAGCTGGAGCAAGTCCAGAGGAGGGTGACCAAAATGGTGAGGGGCCTGGAAGCCATGCCCTATGAGGATAGACTTAGAGAGCTGGGTATGTTTAGTCTGCAGAAGAGAAGGTTAAGAGGGGACATGATACTATGTTTAAATATATGAAGGGATGCCATATAGAGGAGGGAGTAGGCTTGTTTTCTGCTGTTCCAGAGACCAGGACAAGGAGCAATGGATTCAAGCTGCAGGAAAGGAGATTCCACCTGAACCTCAGGAAGAACTTCCTGACGGTCAGGGCTGTCCGGCAGTGGAATATGCTGCCTCGGAGTGTAGTGGAGTCTCCTTCCTTGGAGGTTTTTAAGCAGAGGCTGGATGGCCATCTGTCGGGAGTGCTTTGAGGGTGTTCCTGCATGGTAGGGGGTTGGACTGGATGGCCCCTGTGGTCTCTTCCAACTCTACATTTCTATGATTCTATGATTCTAAGACAAAATGCATAGGAAAGGGAGAGGGAGTGAAAAGAGTGCTAGTGAGAGCCTTCCCCTACTTCTGTTTTGCCTGGGCAAAACATTCCAAAAAGTTCTCCCCACCCAGGGAAATCAGAAGAAAAGCAGGTGGGGGGAGGCTCTCACCAGCACTCCTTTTGCTTCTCCCTTTCTAATGTATTTTGCCTTGGCAGGATACTACTTTTTTTTATAGTGTACTCAACATTTAACTAACCACTCATACACATACAATATTTCCTTCTTTTTTGCCCCCTCCCCCTCCCACCCCTCACTCTCCCAGGGAACAATGTAGTTTATTCGTTTCTTTTTTTTTCCTCATGTGGAAAATCATTTTAACTGTTTATTTTCTCATACCCCTCTCTTCCTTGAACAAACTCAATCATTAATCTCCAATTACTAAACCAGACCTCTTTCCTTTGACCAAAATATACCCCTCTTTTTTCCCTTATATAATCAAACAGCATATATTCCAATATGTACTGCACCCATTCATTAAATTCCATCTTTCTTTTTCTTTCCATCCATATGCAATTACTGCTTGTGCTGCTATAATTAATTACTTAATTAAATACTTTTGTTCCTTATTTAATCCTATATTCCTAACATTACAAGTTATACATATTTCTTTATTTAATTGAATCTCCCCCCCCAATTATTTTATGTATATCTTGTTGTATTTCCTTCCAAAAACTTTGCACTTCAGCACACTCCCACCACATATGAATATATGTTCTTTTACTCCTACACCTATGTCAACACGCAGGTGATACATTTTTAATAATATATGATAACTGTTGTGGTGTTCTATACCATCTTGCTATGACTTCCATCTGTTGTGCTTCTAATACACCTGCAATTACAGTAGTTTCTATATAAACATGTACAATTTTGTTTATTTAGCATATTAATGAAGTCTTAAACGTAAAGGTCTTAGTTTTGCCCCAAAAAAGTTGTGAATACACCCTCTGTTTTTGAAAGAGCTGTAAACTGCTACATTATACACTACTTCAGCACATATGTCTCTGCTCCTGAGATCTGAGGAAACAGGAACCACAAATTCTGTAATAAAATGAAGTGTATTATTTAGACAGAAACTCATATTATTAGTCTAGTAGCACGTATGAACATAAAATTCACCTCAACACTGGAAATACTGAACTCTTCAATAGTGTATTATCATCACTATGAAGATAGCAGCAATTTGACAGGCCCTTATTTTCCACTAGACTGGTTTTGCAGGTCCAACTTAATCTGGCCGCTTGACACTAACATTTAGGCCTTTTTCGTATTACATTGTTACAGCGCTATTATTCCACTTTCAACATACTGTGGAATTCTGGGGTTAGTCGTTTACTGAGGCCCAAGAGCTCTTTGGCTGAGAATTCTAAATGCTCCTCCCTAAACTGCAAACCCCAGGATTCCATAGGATGTTGAAAGTGGAGTAATAGCACTGTAACAGTGTAGTGTGGAAAAGGCCTAAGTTCTAACTCCACCATTTAAATACAACTTTCATGTAAAAGAGCTAGGGTCTTAAGTGTTCCCTCATAAACAGTTAGTTTATTTAAGGTAGGACCCTTCTGCACTACACGGTTATAGTGCTATTATTCCATTTTCAACATCCTGTGGAATTCTGAGGTTTGTAGTTTACTGAGGCCAAATTGCTCTCTGGCTGAGAATTCTAAATGCCCCTCCCTAAACTGCAGACCCCAGGATTTCATAGACCATTGAAAGTGGAATAATAGTACTATGACAGTGTAGTTTGGAAAGGCCCATAGTGTGTTCTTTTTTATCACCAGTGACTTCAGATAATGCAAGCTGACTCAGTCATCATAAAACAAATAGTATTCTTTATTAAAGTAACATTAGAAATAAAGTATCTTATCAAAGCTCATGTAAAATGCAGTGCTGTACATTAACCAGTTCAGACTTCTGATAGTCTATGCAAATAACTTCCTGTCTTAGATACTAGCTCTCTGTGGCTTTTTTTAGCTGCCTAAACACAACCCAGCCACTCTTTCTGGCCAAGATCTCACTGAAGGCTCTCTTTACAAATGAACTTTCAGCCATAAACACCTCCCACACACACCACTGTGGTTTTCACTCTTAAAGTACTACTCCTGTTGCCTAGCAACACACCATCAAGTTCCACTTGCATTCCAAATAGCTGATCCCCCCCCCCAAAGCAATTTCATCATAAGCATTCACTAGGAGCAGAGATACATCTCAGAGTTCCCAGTATGAAAACTGGAGAAGCTCTTGTACCCTTAATGGTTAATGTAGAGGGGAGAATTTCAGCAGGTGTTAGTTGTTACCTGCTTGCATGACAAGCAACACTTGCTGAAATTCTCTTTTCTACAGAACCCTTTAAAGTACAGGAGCCCTCTCCAGTTTTCAGTCTGGCAACTCCAGATATGAGTGTTCACAACCAAAGACTCTCGTAAACACTCACCAAAACAAAGTGAATGGGCCCATTCATGCTATATATAGTGCTGTTCTCCACTTTAACTACCATGGCTGCATCCTGCTGAATCTTAGGGTTTGTAATTTGGTGAGCCACTACAGCTCTCCCTGCTAACAATCCAAAATACTCCTCCCAGAACTGTCAATCCCAGATTTTCATAGGGTGGAACCATAGCAGTTAAAGCAGAACAATCCTCCTTTAATTTCTGTAGTGTGCATGGAAAAAAACATCATAGAAACAAGGCAAAAAGTGAATGCTGCTCCCTGTTCAGTGGTATTTTGGTTGACTTTTTTAAGGTGCTGGCAGACTGGTGACTACTGTTAGCTTCGGACAGTGATGAAGACTTCAGTCAATTGACTCGGATTCACGTCGGACTTAAGTCACTTCAGTGACTCAACTTGTACTTAACTCAGCAATGACGGATACACTGACTCAACTCATAATTTGTATATTTTTAGTGACTGACTTGCTGTCCTTGGTTCAGTAATATAACACCTTCATCTGAAAACCTTACAACTTTGAACAACACTTCCATTCCTTTTTGCCCACTGGTCACATGACAGTCTATCTCAAGCCTAAAGCGTGGGTGAATTTCTCAAAGGGGAACAGCAAACAGGTTAGGCACTGGGCTTGAGGCAGGGTTGTGGTCTGTTCAGCAGCCTATCCCTGCTGTGTATCAGAGGAGCCTCCTAAAACTTTTCCTAAGGGCAGAAGGCAAGCCTTGCCCCCAGAGTGCAGGGCAAGTTTCTCAGAGGGGGACAGCAAATGTGTTAGGCAACGGGCTTGAAGGAGGAAGAGGCCTTCCTTCTAAGTCTTTGAAGCTTCAGTAATGGGAAGTAAAAAGGACCCTATTCCCCACTTTCGAAAAACCCTTCAGTTTCAGAAGCGGGAAGTAGGAAGGATCCTATTCTTCATTTCTGAAGCTGCAGACTCTTTTATGCTTTTTGACACAAAAGCCTCCAGCTTCAGGAAGGGGGAGTAAGAAGGATCTCATTCCCCATTTCTGAAGCTGCAGATGGCAAAAACACAAATGCAGAGGGCTGACTCTACTTAAAACTATTAAAACTGACTTTATAGGACTCTGTCCAGAAATTCTGGAATATAGGTTGGGGTATAAAGTTGGCACCCAGACTTAAGACTTGACTTCAAAGTATCTTGCAAGGGCTTGAGACTCGGGCCATTTCTGCACTAGCCTGTTACAGTGCTATTACTCCACTTTGAGGCCCCTCCCTAAACTGCAAACTCCGGGATTCCATAGGATGTTGAAAGTTTAATAATAGCACTACAGCAGGCTAGCACAGAAACGGCCTCCAAGGTAGAAACTTGAGACTTGGAGTAAAAGACTGAAATACATCACTGGCTTTTGACTGAATAAAGGTCAGTTGCAGGCCAACAAGGGACTGCCCTAAGCATCCCCCCTCCATTTCATTGAACTCCTGTTCCCCTCAGCTTTTGGCAACCTGGAAACAGAAGCAACCTCTCTTCCACACCTGGACGCGTTTGTGACCTATGTGTCCCAACTTAAGGTCTTATTTTTTTTTACGTCTGACCTATTTTTTTTTTTACGTCTGATGCAAGCCAACTGTAGTCCTCAAAGACTTAGGCAGGGCGCTCGCCCTTCTGACAACATTTTCATCAAGGGGCTACTGGGTTACCGTTCTGACAGTCAGGTTTGGGGTTTTGCTTTTGTGCCAACAACTGAATTTGAGGCCCACGCGACCCACTTCGCGAAAGGGTTGGCTAGTGCAATTTTTTAAAGCCGAAAGGCTAATAAAATAAGACCGAGGAGCCCCCCTGCATTAGCCAGAACAAAGACTTTAACAGAGGATAAGGCGCAGAAATGACGCATTTGTGGTTTAGACACCAGGCGGCGCCACCACGGCCCCCTTCCTTCTGCCTTGGCCACCAGAGCGGGCACCCGCCTCTTCTCCCTAAACCACCTCCTGAGCGGCCACGCCCGCTGAGTGTGGAAGGCGCGCGAACTACAACCCCCATGAAGCACTGGGCGATCGGGCGGCCTCGGCGCGCGGAGAGCGGAAGGCGGCCGAGACCCAGAAGGCCACGTCGCCGTGCGTCGAGGCGAGCCGTCGGAGATGGACGCCGGTGAAGTGAAAGCGGCCCGCGAAGGGTCGCCAGCCGCGCAAGACGCTCCGCTGCCGGCCCCAGACGCGGCTCAGGTCCAGCTCCTGGTCTCGGTGGCGGCGGGTGTGCTGGTCGTCCTGGTTCTCCGTGAGTTCCGGCGCCGTTCGCTCGCTCGCTCGCTCGCTCGGCGGTCTTTTTTCATGGCGGGAGAGGAAGCAGGGAAAAGGGGACGGGAGTCGCCCGGGGGGAGTCAAAGGGAGATTTCTTCGGGTCGGCTCTGCAGCTGTAAGAAATTCTCGGTAGGCAGGCAGGCGTTCAGCAGGTCGAGCTTTTCGGATTCTTCCATCCTTATGCTGGGAGGGAACACGCCTGTTCGATAGGTGCCTGATTTGTAGTTCTTGAAGCGCATAACTTGGCTGTTACTTATTTTAAAAAATCCGTGGCCATTTCCGCACTAGACTGTTATAGCGCTATGATTCCACTTGCAACATCCTATGGAATCCTGGGGTTTGCAGTTTCGGGAGGGGCCGGCTGGCCCCTCCCGAAACTGCAAACCCCAGGATTCCATAGGATGTTGCAAGTGGAATCATAGCGCTATAACAGTCTAGTGCGGAAATGGCCCGAGTTTTGGTAATCTCCCATTTTATGGGAACAGTACTTGCTCTGTAACATGACTTTTCCATAGCAAAAGCTCACTCTGCCAACAGGTTTTAGTTATCTACTTTTACAAAATGTTACTGGATTTCCATTTTGATTCTTGAAGAAAGTGCAAGACGAAGACTGCACTAGTAGGGATGGGTCCACTCAATGCAGAATCCCCCAGCGCCTTGAGTTGCCAAGGCTGAGCAGAGCTGCTTTGCTTAGACCTCCTCTGGAATACGGTGTCCAGTTCTGGGCATCTCAATTCAAGAAGGATATGGACAAGCTAGAGCGTGTCCAGAGGAGGGCGACCTAAACGGTGAAGGGTCTGGAAGCCACACTTGATGAGGAGCGGCTTAGGGAGCTGGGGATGTTTAGTCTGCAAAATAGAAAGTTAAGAGGGGACATGATAGCCATGTTTAAATATTTGAAGGGATGTCGTGTTGCGGAGGGAGTAGGCTTGTTTTCTGTTGCTCCAGAGACTAGGACAAGGAGCAGTGGATTCAAACTGCAGCAAAGGAGAGTCCACCTGAACCTCAGGAAGAACTTCCTGATGGTCAGAGCTGTTTGGCGGTGGAATACGCTGCCTCAGAGTGTGGTGGAGTCTCCTTCTTTGGAGGTTTTTAAACAAAGGCTGGATGGCCATCTGTTGGGAGTGCTTTGATGTGTGTTCCCGCATAGCAGGGGGTTGGACTGGATGACCCCTGGGGTCTATTCCAACTCTGTGATTCTGTGATTCTAGGGCTGTTAACAGGATCTCTTGCATATCCCTCGTTCATAGGGTCATCAGATGTCGAAGCCGGTTTGAGGGCACGTAGCAACAGTTGAATTTCCATTTTGGCGGTTACTGACTGTTGTGCTAAAGCCAGAGTAAATTCTGCCTAGAATGGGAGTGAGGAATTTGTGGTCCTCAGAAGCATTTTGTGGTTTATTTTAATGCATAAATTTGTTTGTTTGATAAAGGTAGTTAATTTCTCAGAATAGCCAGAAGTTTGGAGGGTACATATAGAAAAAATACATCTTCATATATATAAAAAAAAAATTCTTGAAGCGGTAGTAGTTCTAAACCAGGTTAGAAGGTGCATGTTAAATAATTTGATTTCACAGATGGCAAAATCAGGAATTGTTCTGTACATAAGCATCAAAAAACTCTCTTACTTCTTACATTTTCCTCTAGTTATTTGGAAATTTGTCCAGTCCAGAAAGAGTAGTCGGAGAGCGGTGCTTCTGGTGGGTCTCTCTGACTCTGGGAAAACTCTTCTGTTTGTAAGGGTATGTGAGTTTCTTTCTCAGTTTCTTTTGGCTCTTTTTCCAGAATTACACATTGTTTTTCCTTTCTGGTATGTAACCTTCTTCTTTTTTCAGAAGTTACAAAAATAAGGCATGAAAAATTATTATTCATTATTAGGTGTCTTAGCTCTGTTTTCATAAATGAAAATATCAAAGTAGAGTATTATACAGTCGGGGGGAAGTTTTTAAATTTTATTCAGTAATGAGCAATATTGATGAGATGCAGATGTTAAATTTGTAAAAATCTTTGTTCAAATTGCTCCTACCGTTTCTGCAGGCAGAATTACTAGTATGCTCCTTTAAAGGTTTATCACTGTGTACAAGAGACAATTGTTTGAAATTAATATTATTTTTCTAACTCTTTACTGCTTTCTTTTAATTTTCCTAGCTGTTAACAGGAAATTTTCGAAATACACAAACTTCCATTACTGAAAGCTGTGCCCTGTACAGAGTGAAAAATGACAAGGTACAGACAGAAAAATCATGTGTATTGTTCTCTGAGATTTTTATGGCTTCCTGAGCTATCCTAAGAGAGTGACTGATTTTACTGTAATAACTTGGAAACAGCATTTTTAAGCCATGCTTCTTCTTTCATCTCTTTGATAAGTGCTTAGTCATTACTATACATGCTAGACCTTCCAAAACCTTTTTGGAGGGATCCGTTGGCACCATTTTCTCCCCTGGATGCAGATGAGAGGCTACTCATGCTCTACAGTAGCCCTGTGAGATGACTGTTGTGTTCAAGGTGATGTGTGGGATTCATTGCTGAGAGATGGAGAAAGGGCTTAGTAATGTATTACCTATAGATATCTCCTCTTGCTCATGCATCTCTGTTCTCGTGCAAGCGAACAGATTGTGTCCCAGTTATTTGAAACATAATAATTGTCTAACTTTATCATGTTGCTGGTATTTGTATATATTACAAATGTATATATTATGTATATAATATTTCAAGTGATCACTTAATAAAAATAATTATAAATGGCTTTAAGCTTAAAGAAAGCATAACAGACTTTAAAGAATTAAGGAATATTTAAGTGAATGTTCCTTATTTGCTCAGGTTACTCTGTTCTCCCCATCCCCCTGTCCATGTTCAACACATGTTCCCCTAACTACAGATAATCATCTAAGCATGGTGGTGGAACAGTGGTGGGGAACCTGTGAGTCTCCAGATATAGTTAGATTCTATTTCCTTCAGCTCCTATGAGCTTGGCCGTGTTGAGGGATAATGGGTGTAATACTGTGTTAACATCTGAAGGACCACATCTTCCCCACTCTTCATTTAGAAAATGATCAGGAATGAACTGTTGTTTCATTCTGACTGGTTTTGTTTGATCCTGACCTGATCCTGACCCAGGATTACAATAAACCATAGTTTTTTAAAAAAATTTAAACAGAAGCCAAAGCTGTATATGCCTAGTATGATTTCCCTGTCCTTGCTGATGCTTTGGCAAACCCTTACAGATATTTAAATTGTGGTTACTGCATATATGACTTTCCTACTTCCCTAGAACCACTACTTCACACAAATAGTGACCCACCATTTTGTGGGGCCATTCACAATTGTGATCCAGTTCTGTAGGGACAAGTGTGAAAAGACTGATTATTTTTTGCTAAGTTGTGGAATGTAGTGGTAGAAGCCCTTATTGACAGTTTTAACCATAGTGGTGACCAACATATTATTAGGAACTGATGTCTTTTAGACAGTAAAACAGTTTTCAGACAGTTTCTGAGAACTCTGCTAGCCAAAGATAACTATAGATTTGTGAATTTAATCATGTTTGAAATGCTCTAGAGCAGACCTGGACAACTTGGCAGTAGGTAAGGGCTGAAATTAAATAGGCTAAACTTGTTCGAGCCGCAGATAGGTTTTTAATGCCTCACTTTGCAAGTAAAGTTATAATAATGGTATAATAATGTTTTTATTTACAAAATAGTTTAATCATTAATTATACTATAAGGATAGATGAAATATATACACACATTTGACCTTGTAACTTGCAGTTCTTATACCAGTGGGGACCAATAAGCCTTCAGCAATGTCCTGCCAATCAGCCCCTGGCTTTGCTACCTGCAGAGAAGAGAGCTTACTAAATAGATAGGAGTCACTTCATTCAAGAGAGCTTTCTGTCTTGGCATGGCATCTCTGCTAAGACACAGTTATGACATGTTGGGGACCAGTTTCTTTCCACAGCTGAGAAGTAACTTGTTCAGGATGGGTGCAGATTGAGGGAGGGACAGAAGGAGACTTTTTGCTTGCAAGCATCATCTGCTAATGGCACATCTGTAGCCGGGCAGAGGCAGCCAGTGTGTGTGAAAGAGAGACTTAGTGACAGAGAAGCGTAAAATGGGCACATTTATCCTCTCGTTCATTGGCATTGAGTACTTTCTCTGAGAGTCCAGCTCCACGTTAAGAATCTAATCTGCAGTTCTCTCTATGCCTCCGCAAATCCACAAAGAGAGTGTGAGCTCGCTTGCTCTGTCCTTGAAGAGATGCATGCAACAACCTTGCATGTGGTTGCTTGGGGGTTGGATGGGACAAGAGTGGAAAGGACAGAAAGACTCCCCCCCAACCCCCCCCAACTGAGCCAAGGAGAGGTTGCTTGAAGGCATTGCACGCAAATACTCCAGGATAACGCCCCCATCTCCGTCTCATACACCTGAAGCATTTTTCTTCTGTTGGGCAGTCTTCCCCACGCCCACTGCCCCTCCTCTGCCTTGCTGTTGCCAATGCAAAATGCAGCCCAGCTGCAGGGATGTGGTCAGCGGGGGTTGCAGCTCTTCTGATAAGCACTCTCCCTGCTTTTTTTCCCTTCAGAAAGGGTGGGGGCTCAGCCAAGCACCACCTTACTAATACCCTTCCCTCCAGTTCAGTAACAGGGCATGAGCAGGGGATGCTACCTCCTCACCAAAACAGGAGTGGAGGACAGGGAGGACTCGCTGTCTTTCTCTCTCTCTCCCTCTCTCTCTTAATTTCTCTTCCTCCTCCCCCCATTTTGACAAGAGGTGTTTTGGAAGTTGGAGCGTTTCTTCTCAGTCTTCTGGGTAGCTGCCGCAGAGTTGAGGTTGCTGTTCCCTTCTCCACAGAAACTCCTCCTCATGGACTGATTAAACTCTCTGGCTTCCTGCTTTGTTTTCTCCCTCCTCCTCTGAAAAAGAAGACCATCTTGGCTGTGGGGAGCAAGGGACCCTGCCATGGTGGTGCTGTGCTGTCCCCCTACCTCCTTCTCTCATCTCCTCTGACATAACCCCAGCAAAAGAGAAGGTGACAAGAGTCGCCTCGGACTTGAGGGAGATATCGCCGCAGCAGCACCATTACCCTTTCCACCTCTTCTTTCTCCTCCTCTTCCTGCTCCTCCCTGGCTAAATCTTTGCAGGGCTTTTTCGTGCCCTCCCCAGCATTGGTGCCTGGGGCAGTTGCCGCCCTTGCTGCACCCTAGTTATGCCTCTGGGGATGTGGATGGGCTGCCCCGCAGCAATGCCAACCAAAGGCAACTCGCCATCTTCCTCCTCCTCCCTTTCCCGACAGTTCTCCTCCCACCCACTCTGGTGGTGCTCTTTTTAGCGGACAAATGGGCCAACCCCCCCCCCGCTTCCCCTGCGGTGCCTCCTCCTTTGCTTCTCTCTCTCCGGACCTTTTTATTCTCCTCATAAGCCATTCTGTTCTCTCTCTTTCAGATCTGGGAGAGGAACAGTGTGTGTGTATATATATGTGTGTGTTGCGGCTGTAGTGGTGAGGAGAGAGCTTTCTTTTTCCCTTCAGCCCTCCTCACCCCTCAGTGACTGAAGAAGCCGGCCAAGCCAGTTTGGGTACCGCCAACCCCGTGGAGTCCCCACTTTACCCTGTCTGCGTTGCCTGGGTGGAGGGAACTGTGTGTGTGAGTGCGTTTGCATGTGTGTGTGGAAGGGGCTGGGCCATGCCCGGGGACTGTCTCACCGTGTCGCCAGTTTTGCTAATTCAGAGCCAAGAGGCAGGGCCAGGGAGCCGAGCACAGAGTGGTTGCCCCCGTTGGTGGGGCTCAGCAGGCAAACAGGCGTGGGAGGGGTGGAGATGAGGGCTGCACAAAATCCTTTGGCGGGCCACATGCTGTGCAGGCCTGCTCTAGAGTCACTGACATGTTCTGAGTGCCTGGATAGGGAACTGTCTGCATTTCCTCTGTGTGTTGTCTCGAATCCCTTGATGGAACACAAGCTGTATATAAAAGCATCTTTTCTTGTGTTACTGATGTTTTGTGTTTGTTTGCCCAGAAAAATAAATTAACTGTGATGCTGCTTTAACTGAATGTCTGCATTCCTTTCAGTTTGAGTTACCAACATGGTTCATTTTTAGCTGTTTGTGCAGCAGCTGTAACTTGATATATATCTACATGTGTTAGGTGAGGCACTAAAAGTAATAGTGAATTGTTCTGGAGATACCCAAAAGTACTTGTTGTGAGACCTAAACCAAACTGGTAGTCTCAGAGCCTATCCACTGAATCAGCGGGAGCACTTAATTTTCATTGACTTAAAGGGCCTACTCAGGTTAGGATTTGCAATTAGATGTAGACTTCAGTGTTTTGTAAACCAGGTTAGTAATTACCATGATCTAATTGCATAATTGTTCCCAGGTTTTCTGTTTTATCAGTCTGTAAACTGGTGGTGGCTAGGATACAAATTGAAATTTGTTATTTTGTCACAGCTTCTTATATCATATCAATACAGAATATGATACAGCTCTACATATATTTATTTGGGAATAATTAATTATGTGGGAAAACCAACTAAAATAATGTTTGAAGGTTAGAACTCAGAGATTTAGGCAGAATACAGTAGGCTGGCTGTGACCTTCTGTCTAATAACCGTTCTATATGTCACTTTAGAGGTTCCTAAAATATCTGTTCTCCTGCTCCTATAGAACGTGAATGTGACCTTGATTGACCTTCCAGGCCATAAGAGCTTACGGCTTCAGTTGCTGGATAGGTTCAAGGCTGCTGCCAGGTAAGAATAGGAGGAAAATTGTACAGTTACTGCTTTCAGGTTGTAACCAAGTAAAAACTGCTAAAGATGGATCATCATATGGACTTTCTGTAAATAAACCTAAATACCTAATGAAATTGTTTGCTGTTCATTTATTTTGCTTCATCTGTGTTTCCTTTGCTTTGAAGAGTTAGCCAACTGCACAGGGGAAAGGAAATCATTTTTTTTTTTTGACATAACAGATCAGACATACATTAAGTCAGATACAATAGAAATCCTTGATTGTCAGAAGATTTTTGGAGAGCTTTTGTGTAGTGTTTTTTCTGTGGTATTAGCTTGGAAGTGCTGTCTCCAAGCACCGTATACCAGATTTTATGCTTAAAATAAAGTATCAGTGATTCTTGCATAATGGTAAATGTTCCATGGAGCTTATATATACAGACTGTCATTGGATCCTGCTAGCTGGAGTACTGCACTGTTTAATATTATTTCTTTATACTTTCTCTTTATAGGGCTGTTGTGTTTGTTGTGGATAGTGTAACATTCCAACGGGAGATGAAGGATGTGGCAGAATTCCTGTACCAGCTCCTGATTGATAACACCCTGCTGAAAAATGCACCTCCTCTGCTAATAGCCTGCAATAAGCAAGGTACTACATATTCACTTGGAAACAATGTGGTGATTATTTGTATATCAAATACTTTGAGAGATTGGCATTTTCTCATATCCCCTTCTTGCCTAAGATTTATTTGCACATGTTAAGTTATGTACTACCCAAATGAGTCTGTGGTGTATCACATTGAATGGAAATGCTTAGGCTGCTGGCAAATTAAAATGAACAGCAAAACAACAATTGTAAAACAAGCAGTGGTGTCCTCTACCTCTTTCCAACTCGTTGTAAGTAATCAGTAGCTGTTTTTGTTTCTTACATCTATTGTTGCTGTGATGAGAAGTGACCATTTTGTCAAGTCAGTTTACTGGAACAGGTAAAAAAATATTTGGCAGCTGACTTAGAAGGTTAAATAATTGAACTATGCCATTGCAGTTGAATCCTTTAAGTGTATGTTGTGTGTGTCTGAAATGAAGCCAGCTGATAGAAGTGGCTGATACACATTTTATCAATCTGCCGTCATAATGGGTTATAAAAATTAATCAGAACTGTGCAAGCAAGTTCCTGCTCTGTATTCTAGACCAGTGGCTCTCAACCACTTATATCTTAAATCTGGCTGCCAGTCTCTTGAAGAACTTGGATCACATCATGAAAGAAGCAGAAAGCACAGTCTGTTTGAGAAGGAAGTGCATACATTTGCAAGTGTTCTGTTGTTACATCTATAATTTGTGGCAAATTTTAAATAATTTCGTTATTAGTGGGAAATCATACTCACACTGTTGAGTATAAACTTTACTCCTGTGGTAGCTAAAAACAAAGGGCTAAATCCAGGTGACTCCCAACTAGAGCAGACCCAGTGAATTAACAGAACTTACATAATTGCCAACTCATCAATGTTTCTCTGGTTTGTTTATTTATTTATTTATTGGGTTATCATATAGTTAATATAAAAATAAGAACAGAAGAAAAGAAACCGAGGATAAATAAGTTGTCAACCGTTATAAACCATAAATCAGTACTTCCTTTTACATACATGTAGTAATTGTCAAAAAGAAGAAAAAGAGGGTTTTCTGTATCTAAATAATGTTTACAGTTTTGTCTATGTGTATCCCCTCAAAACTTCCTTCTACCTATTTCTTGGGTGTCTATATATGATGATTTTCAAAACCTCCACTATTGTCTTTTATATGTGGAAATCTGCAGTTCTCCTATCTTAGACAATTTTTTTATTATTATTGTTGTTGTTTTTTCTTACCAAATGTTCAAAAATGTTACGATTATATGCAAAATGTATTCAAACTTGAAAACCCTCATTTATTAACTGTAATATATTGCTCAATTTATCATGTTACCTTGTTAATTCCTATCCATTATTTCAGTATTCCATCTTTCCCTTAAATATTTCATAAAGGGGTTCCATTCAGCTTCAATTTCTTTAGTCAAGGATCTATTAATTTTAGAAGTCAGTAAGTCATGATTTTTCATCTCAAGTAAATAGACTAACCACTGATCTATATCCAGAGTTCTACTATTGTTAAAATTCTTAGTGAATAAAATTCTCGCTGTGGACACCATATATAACAGAATTCTTCAACATTTCTTAATGTTATGCTCATCAAAAGTATCAGTCATGTTTAACAAAAAGAACTCAGGCTTTAGAGGGAATTGAATTTGGAAAACTTCTGATATCACTGTATGTATTTTAATCTGGAGTTTATGAGTTACTAGACATGTCCACCAGACATGATAGAAGGGATCTGTTTTTTCCTGGTACTTCCCATGTTTAATATTTCCTGTATGATATATTTTATCCAGTTTTTCTGGTGTAAGATAGCTTCTATACATCATCTTTGTGAAATTTTCTTTCAGGTTTTGAGAAAGAGTAAGCTTATTGGTATTCTTCCAAGCTCTTTCCCAGGATTCTAACTGAAGACGTTCCTCTGGTTTCATGGGTCTCCTCTAGTAGGGATTAACAAGCATAATTAGGCCAAGGAACATAAATAAAAAATTACAATAGTATTAAATACATTGCAGTTTATGGAGTCAAAGGTGAGTAAAGTGCACGGGATCTGGTCGCTGTTAAATATAGGAACTGGAATGGATTGTAAGAATTTTGTGGAAGTGGATTTTTGTTGCTTGGTCTCTTCAGTTTCAGCATCCGTTTGCTTTCAAAGATAACAAAGGTTGTTCCATTCTTCCTGGAAATTCTTATTTGTCAACTCTTTTTTTAAATAACTGTTGAATCTGTTTTCATCTGAATAATTTCTACAGTGTAATTAAGAGTATCCAGTAGCAAAATATTATACCAGAGTGTATATACTTTGTGTAAAATACTTAGTAACAAAATAACTCAAGAGAGTATGTAGTATAATGTGAACATTTTTTTCCTTCTGTAGATGTTACAATGGCAAAATCTTCCAAACTCATGCAACAACAACTTGAAAGAGAACTGTAAGTTTTGAAAAGAGTTGGCTTGTCATGTTTCATTCATGTATCTCCCTTGGTGTGTATGCTTCTGCCTGTATCTGTTCCTCTGTTCTTTATCTCCATAAACTTTGCAGTTCATTAGGATGGGATAGCAAAAGGAACACTGAGCTGCTCACTTGCCAAATGAGGAGAAGGGAATTCCTAACAGCATAGAAATTAGTTTAATCAAGTCAGTTTATGGGTGCCACACATTTTTGAAATACTGCCTTAATCCAGATTATTCTTAGTTACTTTGAGATGTGTTTCTGAGACATCTAGAGAATAATTCTTAATTCATCCAGAGATTCATTGCTTTGAATTATTCTCCAGCAGGTGGCAGTAATGTAAGTCAGGCTGGATGTGTAGAAATCTCCGTTATCTCAGTTATAGGTGGTTACCTACTTTGAATGAACAGGCAGAGGATGAAGTTGATCCTTAAAAATGATTGTTCTCATTATTATAGTGGTGTGTTTATAGCCAGAATTACCAACATATTAAAAAGGTAAACTTCAGGGAAAACATTTGCAGTTAGCTCACCCTCTCCAATACCACCATGTAAAATGCAGCTTGTTCTGTTGACCCGTAAGTAGGCAGTAATTTTAAGAACTTCATATATAATGTAATTGAAGTTGGCTGTTGCTTGATTTTAAAAAGTTTTGACTACATATCTCTGATCTAGTAAGGCAGGACATCTCTTAAAAACGAAACATCCTCATTGCTAGTTTAGCATGACACTCTCTAAATTAGATGTTTATTGCATGTGATGTCAATTTCTAATTTTGCATAAGGTTATTTTGTTAATTCTAAATAATTTTCTTTTTCAAACAGCAATACCTTACGAGTCACCGTCTCAGCTGCCCCAACCACACTGGATGGTTCAAGCTCTGGATCTGCGTCTCAGCTTGGGAAGAAGGGCAAGGAATTTGATTTCTCCCAATTGCCCATGAAAGTGGAATTTGCTGAATGCAGTGCCAGAGGAAGCAAGGGAGAAGAGGGTAGTGCTGACATTGAGGAGCTGGAGAGGTGGCTAGCAAAAATCGCCTGAGTCTAGGGAGGCCACCAAGTCACCTGCTGGGAAAACTGAATTGGAATGGTATATAAGGCCTCATGGGAAGGAGCTTGAATTCCCAAGAATAGCTGGGATGGGGTGAGGGAACGGTGGCAAAGCCATTCTTCTTTGAGGTTTTTCTGCTTGGTTTTTTATACTCCATTGCAACAGTAATGTTCTGTTGAGGGATCCCTGGCTTCTAAGCACATCCCAGCCTAGCGTAACTCACATTTATGCTTTCCATTTTCATTTACCTCAGCAGTTTTCCTACTATGTCTTATCCAGAGGGGCTTTGGATGGGGGGTTATTCTATGCTGGATGAAATTTGCAAGAGAGAAAGGAAATCTTCCTCATCATTATTTCATGGTTGGAATTTCTCTGCTTCTACTTGACTTCCATTGTCATCATCTGAGATGCTCAAGAGTAGGCATTACCTAGTCATCACACCTTATTTCTTCCTCCTTTTCATTTTCTGGAAAGCATTATGTACTTTGCAATGAATGGAATGAATTCTACCTATGGTAGTGTGAGCTCTTGTGAAAGCAACATGCTGCTAGCTATAATAATGCCTCAACAAGGGCTATGTACAGTACCTGATGTGACTCTTGTTCTGCTATTTGGCTTGTAGCTAGCTAGTGTTTCTGTTTGTGAAGATGTCCAAAGTATTTACCGTAAGGAGTCAGCAAGCCCATCTGTCTGAGGAAAATATTTCTGTTTCCAAGCTTTTTTCCAGACAGTGAGAATGAAATTGAATGAATATCTTTATTACAGTCATTGACCAGCACAGGAGGAGTATACAATTATAAAAACATTAAGATCAGTAACAAAGTAAGGCAAAGTGTTTAAAACGATATTTAAAACAGTATAAATAAAGTGTTAAAAACAGCAAATATTAGATTTAGTTTAAAACAATATTACCGCTATGCGCTGGTCTAAAACTACAGAGAATATAAAATAGACTAAAAACAATAAAACAGCTCCTGAGACAAATGCATAAAACAACATACGAATGTACTTATAATACCGTTAAATATCAATTATTACTGATCATCACCTGGTGTACTTTAATAGCTGCTGCACAGAAACTAGCCACCCTATGGGTTATCTTAGGGTTCGTATCTGTGAGTAGCAAAGAAACATAGAACTGATCAGATCTACCAATATAGTTTTGAAGTACTGGCAAAATAAGGTCAAACCGTAAATCTCTGTAAAACGAACACTGGAAAAGTACGTGTTCTGTAGTTTCTATCTGGCCAGTTTTTACAAGGACAGCATCTTTCTGAAAATGTGACTTTTTTATAGCGTCCATCAAGGACAACTGAAGGAAGAGCGTGACATTGAGCCAGGGTAAAAGCCTTACGATATTTTGGCAGTTCTAAGTTGCTTATATAAGCCGTTGGCATTTTTAGGTACTTATTGCATTCACTGACAATGAACGAAGGGACTCTAGCTAGATCCATTTGTCGCTCTGTCAGTGATGCGCTGTTTAATGGCTGCTTTAGCCTGATCATACCCCAAATAAAGCAGAGAATTTGGGGAGAAACCCAAAGTCACAATTTTCTTTGAGATTGCCTTGGTCCATGAGGACTGGAATTCATCCTTCAACACCAGAGAAGCCAGCCCCTTTGGAAAAAAGGCTAGCCTAAGCCAGTAGTAAAGTATGGACATCCATATCCTGGCTTCTATACTCAAAAAACCTGCCTCTAGTCGCAGAGTGGCATTAGATACACATTTTGGAACTTGGAAAACTGACCTCAGAAACTTGGATTGGACATGCTCCAAGATCACATTATTAGGGAAGGGTCCTAGCTGGGCTCCATATAGAAGTTGGGCAGTTGTTTTTGCCTCAGATAATTTTAAAGCAGCTGGAACATAATATCCACCTTTAGTTCTAAAAATTTTTTGAATGGCCATTGAGCTCCTTTGGGCATTATTAGCGGCGTAATCCCCATGTGCTTTCCTACTCCCTGAGGAGTGAAAGATTACACCCAGATATTTAAAACAAGAAACCTGTTCAATCCTATGGGAGTCTATACGACAGGAAAATTGCCTAGGGTGTTTGGCAAATGACAAAATTTTAGTTTTTTGATAGTTAAGCACTAAATGATTTTCTTGGCAAAATTGGGACAGTTCTCTCAGAGCTCGTTTAAGGCCATTAGGTGTTCTTGAAAGAATGACTGCGTCATCTGCATAAAGCAGTATGGGGATGGTTCTTCCAGCTAGCTTTGGTGGGTGAAAATTGATATTATGAAAACGCTCCACCATTGAGTTAATATAAAAATTAAACAAAAGTAGAGCCAAAATGCATCCTTGTTTTACTCCCTTCTCTGTTTTAATTGCTCTAGTAAGATGTCCTTGTGGGGTACATCGAACTTTAAGGGAGGCTCCTTCATGTAACATTCGTATTAGGTGTAATAATCGCTTATCAATTGAGGATGCCTCCATTTTTCCCCATAATATGGAGCATGAGATAGAATCAAATGCTCCTTTAAAATCAATAAAAGCAGCATACAGAGCAGTAATATTACCAGAAGAATATTTCCCAATCAAATGTTGCAAAATTAAACATTGATCAGTAGTCGATCGGCTTTCCCTAAAGCCAGCTTGTTCATCTGCTAGAATGTTCTCTTGTTCCAGCCAGTCCAGAAGTTTCCTATATAGATGCCTTGCATATAGCTTACTAATTATATTAAGCAGGCTAATTGGTCTATAATTTGCTGGGTTGTCCTTTGTCCCTTTTTTAAAAATGGGCACAATGACTGCTGATCCCCAGTCAGGAGAGATACATCCATAGAATACAATACAATACAATACAATAAAAAGAAGCTAGGAGAGGAGCCCAGAATTCTAAGTTGTTTTTAATGACTTCTGGTGGAATCAAATCCTCTCCTGGCGCTTTACCAGTTCTTAGTTGAGCTGCAAGGCTTTTTATTTCAGAAACTGTCACGGGGGGCCATGGTGGGAAAGTCTCAATTGATTGGATACATTCTTCTTTTCCCATACGGGGATCTGAATATAAATCTTGGAAATACATTTCCCAAATATTGGGAGTGATTGAATATTCTATCCTGTTTAAAACTCTGCTTTGCATACCTGATGTAATATGCCAGAAGAGAGATGAATCATTAGATTTAACGGCTTGAATAAGACAAGACCAACTGGTCTTCATAGCTTCTTTCTTTTTGTATGACAATAATTGTTTATATTGTCTTTTTCTGGAGCAACTCTAATGTAATGAATGGTGATGTACTAACTAGATGTAGCTGATAAGTAGCGATAAGTTCATTTTTCGCTTTAACACAGTCCTTGGTCTTGGTTGTGTGCTGCCATGGTATAAAAGTAACTGACGTAAATCCTGGATCAATGTATTATAGTTATTAAAAAGTGCCTCCGGAAGCTCCGCGGAAAGAATCGCAAATTGCAAACACTGAGAGTGTTGGGTAGATAAAAAATCAGTTATCAGCTGATTTAGCTGTGGGCACCATCTAGGTCTGCAATAGGTTCTTTCATCAAGAATAATATCTGTTTGGTGAAGATCTTCAGCATGAGACTCATATGCAAAGTTGATTAGCTGAAGAGTCATTGGGAGGTGATCACTGTCAAACCTTGGAATGACTTCTAAGTCCTTCACATATACCAGAAGCTCTCTAGAAGCAATAATATAATCAATTGCACTCATTCTAGTTCCAGAGAGGTAAGTAAAACTAGCTGGGTAATCTTTATCCATAGCACTGTTTAATATATGGAGATTTAGTCTGAAAGTCATTAATGCCAGACACAGACCCGCATAGTTGGCTTTCTGGTCCTTCGAGCAGCGTGTCATTAGAGCTGCGCCTTCTTCAAAATATGGAGGTGGAAGATTAAACTGTGTATATAAGGTGCTATTATCAGGGCCCAATCTGGCGTTCAGGTCACCTCCCAATATCACAGATGCATCAGAATACTTAGTATTTGGCTTTATATTTATTTCTTCCGATAGCTTTATCTCTAGTTTTGTCTCCTTATCTAGCAGGTCGAAGAGCTTCTTAAGGTTCATCTTAGAGGCATACTTCCATTGTTTAACATTCTTTATATTTTCACTTTTTTTTTGATTATTTGTAGCCTTCTTAATCATTTTTTTCCTTGGATGGTTCTTATTTGATTTAGCAAGTAGACAAGAATTGCCTGGTTTAATTGGTTGCTGCTTATCGGCATTTAAAGCCTAATCAACTTGCTTGTCTATATTCAATATTTTATAGACCTTCACAAATAAAGTCAATAACTCAGTGCAATCGTTTAGGAAGGATTTAATAAACTGTATGTCCTTGGACAGGGAGCAAAGCCATTCTTCAGTCCACATGATGTCTCCAGTATACAGTATACAGTATCCAGTTCATTGTTACTATGTGGCTTTTCCAAGCTTGCCCCTTCCATATGTTCCATATTTTCACCTGGCCCTAGCCCAAAGGCTTGTTCTGGCTTTACTTTCCTCTGCTCTCTATCAGCCTCACCAATGGTCTCAGCAAGAGCAATTTCTACTGCCAGGTTCAAGGGAGGAGAACCTTCCTTTGTATTTCTCTTAGATTTATGTAATTGCTTTTGCTTAGAAGAAGACAAATCAGCCTGGGTGCTTGAAGTTGAAATATTGTTTTTTAATAGCTGATTCTTTCTCCCCTCCTCCACATCTGGGGAGAAGTACTGAGTTATCTTTGTCTGTCCTTTCCGTTTACGTCCAGCCAGAGGGATACTTTCAAGAAGAGGGGGTTCCAGCATATTCCTGTATGCCATTCTTGTATACACCATTGTTAATATAGCACAGAAGTAGGGTAATTAGGTCTCCACAAGTTACCAAATCCCAGCAGTCTGCCAAAGCTATGTTAGTATTAAAGTTAACGATAAACGCCACTATTATTAACTTCCCCTCACTTCCAGTTCTCTCAGAACAAACAAACTTGAGGTCTTTCTGTCTTTGGCAGACTTCATGGTTTATCCAAAGCAGATAAGATTATGAGCTCTTGTTTCAATTCCATGGTTTACTCCTTAATCATTAGCAATTCCAAAAAGCATTTAGAAGCTTAGAAGGTTTCTAAAAGAGTTTCTAGGAGTTAAACAACAAACTTGCAAGGGAACTCTCTTACTACGTGTCTGCCTCTGACGCCATCTTGGCCCCCGAGAATGAAATTGAGGTGCTGTACTACATACTGCTTGAGTGGTGTCAACAGTCTGTGAAATGTGCTCGTGACAGACTCTTTCTCATCCTTTGACTGATAAACCTACAGCTGGAGCCCCTTCCAGTCTTCTGCTTGATTCCTTCAGCACTTGCTAAAGTAACCCAAAAACATTAAAGCCGTATACTCGACATTTATATGGCTTTTCTTCATTTTGCGTATGATACATCTTGGTGGATTAATCTCCCCTCAGTGCCCTAAGATCTGTCGGTCCCACTGGAGCCGGAAGGTGCTTCTGTCATGAAAATTTTTAGTTTTTTAGAAACCCATTTCTATTTATGCTTGACCACGCTTAATAATACTCCTTTTAAAGAATTGTGCTTTGCTGTTATTTTTACAGCAGAAGAATGTTGCTTAGAATTTCTTTAACATATTAGAATTTGGTGCTTATAAGATATGAAAGATGTTTATGGCTTATGAGTTGCATGTCCCATCATTGCATTCTACTGTTTTGAGCAGGAGAAGTCTGTGTGTATGGAACTATATGGCTGAATCCTGTTAGTAATCCCAACTAAGATAGGCCCATTGATGCAAATGGATTTTATACAGTGCTTCTCAACGGCTCATTTCTAGTTGGGACTATCAGTTGGATTGAGGCCTAAGACTCATCCACACCTTTGAAAAAAAACTCATCTAGTTACTACTTCTGGATGCTTGGTTGACATACATCCACAGGCATACGTCTATTACTACAGTAAATTTGCTGTGAAAAAAAATTCATATTGTGGGACACAATATCCACTTGCTAGTCCTAATATCCACTTGCTAGTCCCAATCAGAATATACCCACTGAGGTAGCGGTATGTATAATATGTGTTGGCTTACGATTCACCAACACTGCTCAGTCTACTCCGCTTATACCATTCAGTTTACTCTGCCTGGGAAAAGCAGTTAGATTTCGGCCACAGGATTTTCCATATATCCGGCAAAATCCATATGTATGCTCCATGCCAATAGCTTTGTCAGCCTTCATCATTTGCACCAGTTTGTGGATTGATTCAGAATTGATTTTGCATTTCTGAGTGACTAAGTTTGAGGTATTTGAATGTGGAACAGCATATTCCTGCCTCTGAGATCAGGAACAATGCTGACATTAAGCTCTCCTCTGAAACAGAGTTCACCTCATGAGCCTTTTGCTAGGTCCACACAACAGGAGTAAAAGTTTCAGCCCATATGTACTCTGTTTGTCATTAAGTCTTACACGTTCTGTATTCACAAGTTGCAAAGAAGTATGAGTCCTTGTCTTTTAAATTATTATACAAGTATTTTTGAATAAAATGTTTGGCTAAACCTTTGGCTGGCATTTCTGTAATTCAGATACTTCTTGTCATGATTCAATTATTTTCTACAAACACAATGTAGACATCTGCATTTACATAGTTCTGAGTCAGAGTATATTTTCAAGTATGGGGCTTTGTGCTTGTGAGAGGGCCTTATTTTATTACAAAGAGTGTGGTTAATAGATGTTATAAATTAGGTCTTAATAACCACTTAATGTTCTTTGATTGTAAACCTCTTATATGGAAGAAGATTATTTAAGGGATTTTACTTTGATAAAAGATTCAGGTGTTAATTGCTGTAGCAATCTTACCACCTTTTAACAAATTACAACACAAACCAAAGAAACTGGCTCCTGGCATAAGTTACATACCATGGCTTTTGTTAAGGGTTGGGCAGCACTTGAGCAATTCTTTGTGACAGTCACATTTTACACTGCAGTGGTTGCATTCAGCAGCCATATAGATTATAAACACTTCAAAGTTAGAAACTGTAGTCCTCCCTCCACCTTTGCAGGTTTGAGGTTAGCAAATTTGGTTATTCACAAGGCGCATGTATGCCTCCCCCCATTTTTTCTTCCCATTCCCTTCCGTTTGGCAAGGCGCGGAGAAGGAAGGCAAGTGCCTGGACCAAAGGCAAGGAAATAGGGGAGGGGGAAGGCACACAAATGCTTTCCTTCTCCCCTCTGAAGCTCCTCCTCCCATTCCTTTCCCTCTGGCGCTCGTGCTGAGAAGTCGGGCTGAGGCAATAGGCAAGGGAGTGTGTGTGTGTGTGGGGGGGCTCATGAGCCTTCCTTTTACCCTCTGGAGCTCTGCCCCCCCATTCCCTTGCCTCTGGCCTCAGCGTGCAGAAGGCAAGGGAGTGAGAGGGGGATGGAGTTCATGAGGGTTCTGTGCCTTGCACCATTGCAAAAGTGAGGAACTACTGTATTTGCTGATGTGATTGCCATGTAGTTGATGCTGTACATGTAATATCTCGCAATTATAACATTTTAATATGTGAAACAATTAAGCTCACAGCACTATAAGATGTGGAAGATCACTGTGGTTTCTTATGGATGGCCATGGTTTCTTTGACGTTTGCTTTGCTGATTTTTTGGGTTTGGAGACTCATCCCTTAGTGGATGTGATGTAGCTGGAGATGGTTTTGAGAGGAATTGGCTATGAGGAAATTGTGTTGCTGCGAAATACTGTCTTCAGTCCTAGCTTAAGAAATGGTCTTATTGGTGTGTGTGAGGCGAATGATCTAGTAATTAGTGAGTTATGGGTGGGTCCAATTACGGCACAGATTCCATTGGAAACTCCCCTAGTGGGACTGCTCCCCCTCCTCATTTTTTGTCTTGGCTGTCTACAGACAGTGCTTGTTTTTCCTTTGGATTGCCAGTTAGTTTGGTGGAGAACCCTCCCGTGTGTGATCTTTTGCACATAGCTTAGGAGAGGGCTATGGCAGTTATTCCTTGACAGCCCTTAATCCCAACCATTCATTATTTGAGCTTTAGTTCTGCCTTCTGGTTTAATCTCTTCAGTTAATGCAAGCGGTGGGAGGGAAGTATTGTCATGCTTTTGAGTATTTCTGAGTGTTCTCTCCACATATGTAAGTTACTCTTTATAAATGCAGTAATTCTCAGATCATTGTGTGTAACCGATAGCAATTATACTGAATTGCATAACCCACAGTATGAGAAACTCTGACTGGATGCAGGCCAAAAAGAGTTTTCTCAGTTGCCTTTGGGTGCTTTCATGTGCTACAGCAGTTCATGCTAAAACTCGATTCAAAGCTTTTGTATCTTACATGGTTCTCTGTCCTTTTGTAGTAGAGTATGTCATTAGTTTGTTCTGCCTGCTGTACAAACTAAAATGGCAATCGCTTATTGTGTGCATTTATGAGAGATTAAGTTAGCACAGTCAAAGAAGCTTGTGTTATATCAGGGGTGGGAATTACATGACCCTTTATTCTTCATCCCTGGCTATGCTAGGTAGGGCTTCTGGGAATTGCAGTCCAACAAGATCTTGAGGGTCACACAATTTCCACCCCCCCACCTCATACTAATATATGAATAAAAATAATAAATTTAATAAAATTATTTTAATAAAAATTAAAATATATGAAAGATATTAAGTATTGATGCAGCTTCTTTACAACTAGATTCCACTTGACATATGGGGTGTTAATTACTGCCCTGAGTAAAATAAATAGCAGTGTGGGAGTGATCCAGGTTGGGACATTTGTTCATTTCTGTGAGAGAGAATGTGAGAGAACGTAATTCTTTTGTCTCATGCAGTAAGGAGAGGCTACAGCTTCTGTTGACATGAAGAAGAAAGTTGCCACTGTCCCCTTTGATTTTTTTGTCTTGGTCCTCTGAGAGGACATACCAAAGCTCGGTTCACTCTGTCTGAAGCTAGAAGAGTTGGGTTTTTGACTACAACAGCCAGAATATCCCAGCCAACCTGTCAGCTGGCTACAAAGCACTGTACCAATATCTGCTCTGTGCCTAGTTTTGATAGCCAGTAGTAGGCCAGGTGCACACAGTGCTAACAAGAGACTGCAAGTACTTTGAAACTCAGCTAAGAGGACTGGAATGCTGAGAACTAAAGTCCAGGTAGCGAAGCCATACTTTTCCTTGTAGCAGACTGTGGCACAACAAGACTCTTGCCACTGTGGTAATTTCAACTTTATATAGTTGATTTATATAGCAATTTAATGGGAAAAGTATTTTATGGTATTTTCTTTTATGAACACACCAATCCAGATTTGGTAGATGGGATGAAAAGTTCCTTCACCTTTCCTGCTTTGACTTTCCTGCTGCCCATCACAGTCTAATCTGTCTGGTGTGAGAGGAGAAAAGGAGAGGGGAAAAAAAACATCCTGCTGTACATACTTGGTCAGAAATTCTCAGTATTCTCTCTGACAGGGAATATTTGAGTTTCATGCCATTTTCACCTGTCCCTGTGCCTTCTTTTGGTCATTAGTTGATTACTCTTGCCAGTTTGTCAGTGAATAAATGTATAGGCCTGTTTGACTAAAGTGTGCTTCAGATGGATTCTTCAACTAACTTGACACTGTGCAGATTGTCTTCTGTTTGATGTGAGTGTAGATCAGTCCCTACCCCAGATGCTGATCAGTTTACCTGTACCCTGGTTTATTACACAGCTGTATACAAAGGTTAAATTAAGAATACTGTTTCATGGGGAGAAAATGCTGATTGGAAATCAGTTGAGTCCCCACACCACCAGCATGTTGGACTTCATGTGAGTATCTTTGATCCATTGCTTTGCTTTCTTCACTGGCCAGCGTGTTAAATATATGGCCAGATAGTAAAATAATCTTTTCTGTATTTTTTCTGTCATCTGATCCCTTCCTGTCCCTCCCTAAATAATGAAAACCAGCCCTATTTTAGCTTTTGACCTGGCTGTGTAGAACTGTGGTCCCTGTGTATCTCCCTCACTCATCTATAGGGCAGAGGAACAGAAGAACGGAAACCTAACCAAGTGTTCCTGCCCAGCAGAGGGTCTGTTGGTGCACTGACAACTATCCCAGCTCAAAGTGTCCTTCCGGAGAAACACTTGCATTATTTTTACCTATTAAATAATACTTCGTTGGGATGGCCTGAGCAACACATCCCTTCTCATATCTGTGTACACTAAAATGGGAAAGCATGTGAAAAATTTATCCAAGAGTGACTTCCCTAGTTCTTTTTAATTCCAGCATCAACTTTAATTTGATGCCATATTTTCTGGTATCTCTTCCTTAACCTGAACGTCAGGCAGGCGTTTCTGCCGTGAATATTATTCTAAGAGTTCAGGGCTAAAACTAGATTTTGTTGAACTGTGTGTACCTGACACTGTCATAAATGGTGAGATGGGACAGTAAGGCTGTATCATTTTAACAGGTTGTTAGTTTGACAGATCCAGAGGAGTGGACAGGAGGTTTCCTAAAGCCAAATGTTACATCAAGCATTCTGGAGTATTACCCTGAAAGGAATGGCATTCCAGAAACTTGGCTAGGTGATCGTTGAGAATCCCTATCAACTTTCCCCCTTAAATATAGTAAGAACATGAAAGGAAGAAGGATTTACTGCTGTGAAGCTGCAGCAGAGTTTGGGAAATCAACTCTGTACACTGAGCACTGTTGGCATTTCTAGGAAAATGATGACGTCATAAAGAGAATGGAAAGGAAAAAGAGAGCTGGCACACAATAGCATACATGGATGTACATATAGGCAGAACTTTAAAAAGATCACAGCTCCCAGAATCCCCAAGCAAACACATCATGAGTGATATGCTTCTGTGTGTCAGTACAGAATGCAGTGCAGAGAACTGACTCATTTCCTCACAGATGTTGAATAGCCATAATAATGCTGCATGTTGCAAAGTTCTCGGTATGTGATTTTTTGCCTGTGTGAAATACTGCTGCTAAAATACTAGACAAGAGACCATGTTTAATGGTAAGACAGTTTATTGTTAAATAATGTGCTAAGTTTTTTTTAAACATACAGTTTTATGGAAGTCTAGATTCTCCACTAAGCTAGTGAGGAACTGAAAGTTCATGGCCTAAACTGCCTACAGCCATTCAAGGTAATGGGCATGAAATCTAGGTGTAGAGGAATGAAGAATGAAGGAGAAAATGATGTTGCTCCTCCAAGATGCAACTCAAAAGATAATCCTGCTAGGAACGCTACAAAATAGGGATGAAAAAACTGTGTCCCTTCAGTTGTTTAGTTACTCACAACTCAGTATTGGCTAGAATGGCTGGAGCTGATGGGAGTTAAGAGGTCATTAATATCTGGAGGCTCACAGGGTCTGTTTAATGGTTGTCTTGGTATGTCTGATGCATGGAGAGTGAACCTATATCAGGTTCCTTTATATTCTTCTAGATCATGGCCGTTTTCTTTCAAATACAATGCCAGTAATGGACCTGCTCCAAATCTGTATTCCATCTTGCATAGGTAGGTAAATGGGTTGGGAGAAATGAGTCTTACCTTTTCATGCTTGAAGGAGCAAAAAGATGGCTCTGCATCAACAGGATCCTTAAACATGGTTCAGTATGGAAAACCTGTGTCCTGTTAAATCCAGACACAGAATAGTGCAATGGATAGTTCTCTGATTTTGTCTGCCAATTGAGACAACATTTGATGCATTTGATGGATTGTAGTGTACAAATATTTACTCCAGATAAAATTTATTAGTCTTAAGATATCAGAAAATGTAGGTCTTGCTGCCACATTGTAGCTTTGCATGTGACAAAGAGGTTTTTAAACATACTGTGTAGTCTGATTGTATCCAGTCAAGATGAGAGACCCTAATAATTTGCCTACTGGATCTGACTAGTAGTCTTACACTTGTGCCCCATAACAAAGAGAAGCTATGAATGAAACTTATATGCAAAGGAAACATTGTGAAAGAACCAATGGTTTAGAGGGGGATAGAATCCTTTTTTAAAAATTATTTTGAAGATTTATTCTTTGAAAATGCCAATAGCAGAGCCAACAGTATAATGTGGTCCAGACCAAGGGAGCTGTTTGAAAAAAAAAGTTGCACAAACATGCCATGTTATAAATTTTTGTGCTTCTTAATAAAAGGAAATTTATTTTCATCTGCATCACTGTGAATATCTGGAAAAGGAACAGCAGGAATTCCTGAGTCAAAAGAGAGTGCAGTGCTGCAGATGATGTTTCTACAAGGTCTGAAGCACATGTGGAATGATGTGAGTTGCTGTATGTATCTTTATCAAAGAGGTTTTACTTTTCATTGAATTTTAAAATGGCTTGACTTAATTCAGCTTGCTTCAGACCTGCATGTTTACTGGTGGGGATAGCAATACCTTATTGCTCCCTGAGTGTCAAAATTCTTGTTCAGTGTTCATCTCTACCCTCACCATTTATTTTCTCTTATGGTCAGCTGAATCTCTGAAGCTAAACGTATCTCTGTTGTGCTATAAACACATGGGCATTTTTTTAAAGTTTGGAACTTCAACAGTTAATGCCATACCTTACAGTTGTTGGTAAATCCTAGTGACTTTTACCAATCTTTGTGGGCAATTTCTCCATATATTCAAACTGTTTGTATTCTTTCTGCTTATTGTAAAATAGAGAGCCAGCATGGTGTAGTGGTTTGAGTGCTGAACTATGACCCTGGAAACCAGGGTATGATTTCTGGCTTGGCCACGGAAACTCACTGTGTGACTTTGGGTGCATAGCACATTTACACACAACTTCAGAAAATCCTGTGATAGATTTGCCATAAGTTGGAAATACAACAGTTGTAAAATACTCAGTTTTTTTATATATGGTGCTCAAGATAAACTTCTGTATGTTTCTGTATAGTTTTTGCTTTAATTTAATCATATATGAGCATATAGAGTTTATTGTTGTGTGCCTTCAAGTCATTTCCAACTTATGGTGACCCTATCATGTGCTTTTCTTGGCAATATTTATTCCGGGTGTGTGTGCTTTTGCCTCCCTCTGAGAGAGTGTAACTTGCTGAAGGTCACCCAGTCAAGATCTGAATCCTGGTCATAGTCCAATCCTGAGTCATAGTCCAATGCTCAAACCACTATACCATGCTGGCTCTCAAGAGTACATGTGGGCAAAATGTAGTAATCTTTCCAAGGAGGCAAGTTTGAAGCCATTGGTTGACTTTAATTGACAATTGTGTCAATTGTGGTTGACACAATTTGTGCCAATTAGATTTAGCCCTATTTAGTGTTTCCCTTTTAGAGGATGGATGAGATTCTTCTATACTGGAAACCCTTCCAGTAAACTGCTTCACTGGGAAGTTCTCTCTTTTCAATATTTTCATTTTGTTTTCTTACTGGCATTTGTCTGTTCTCACTGTTATCTGCACAAATACTAATCTTGAAAGCCCCACTTCAAGAGCAGTTTTTTTTCACCAATCAATTGTATTATGTTAATTTAAGCTGGTATTTTAATGTTACTAGGTTAAAATTTTGACACAGATCTCCTCTTGAACATTCTCTAATTGTAGCAGTATTACTGCCTTCTTGTTACCAGATGCAATGATCATCCCACTTACCTTCAAACACCTGACTTAATACTGAGTTTCTCCAACACGTTGCCATTTCATCTGATTTTACCCATCTGCAAAATGCTCTCCTGTGTTCTCATGAAATAATATGAAGAAGGAAAACCTTTCACACAGTAATCTTTCAAATCAAATATCTCTTGGGAACTTCGAGCCATCGAGCCCAATCCCCTACCATGCGGGAATACACAATCAAAGCGTTCCTGACAGTAGCATTCAGTTACAACTTTGCAAAACACTTTTGAGGAGAAAACAGGAAAGTAGAGGAAAATATGTATTGAGGATGGCAGGGAGAAGCAAATGAAGCAATCTAGCTGCTTTTGCGATGAATGAAGCATAATGAAAAGGAGAAGGATCAATGGTGGAGCTTGGAGTGTGTGGAGGCAGGGGGCGTGGCTACGGCACAAGGGGTGTGGCCACTGCATGGGGCATGGCTACGGATTGGGATGCCCCCAAAACATTGCCGCTCAGGGCAAATTGCCCCCGTGCCCCCACATCCCTACACGACTGAGAAGGATCATGGAAATTTTTCAAAGACGGTGTGATAGGTAAGAGAGGAGATAACAAAACAGCAGGGAAGCTGACAAGTCAAAGGTGAACTGATTTGGACGGAAAGGAAAACTCCAGGCAGCCGACTGTTCCTTCTTCCTGCAGGCTATAATTAGGCAAACTAAACTGTGTTTGGTATGAATGCTTCTATAAAGCTGCTAGAGAATACAACAGTCATCCAAGTTACGAGCTCGTACATGTTTGAAGGTTTGCTTTTGGCTGTATAGGAATATCACACAAGCAGAACTATTCCATAACGAGGAAAAGAAAGCACTTGCTATATTTATTCCAGTATCACATAGCGGTGATCATTCTGGCATTGCCTACAACTTTGGCTAAAAGTTGAACTAGAAAATATTCGGTACGCTTATGATGCTGTTGCATTAAGTGAAATGACAGTGAGGTAACATGAGATCTCATGACAGCCACTTTTTCTGTAGTACTTCCGGAATGTGACTACATGCACTATCACACATTGATTGACAACACCTGGAGATACTTCTCCATTCATTTTTTCTAGTTTCACATGTATCTGAGTTTAATTTATTGAAGACATAACAAATCACACTTTTCCCCAACAATAGCAAAAAAAACCTTTTAAGACCCACACATTGCAGCAACTGTAATTTTCCACAACTCTTGTTGGCTGCATTTTCAAGTCGTAACACTAGAAGAAACCAAGCATCTATATTGTGCATGGGTGTGTATACATACACCTCCACACAGCTGTGTGAGTTAATGTATGTTTTATGTCATTATAAAACATGCATACACATGTATACAAAAATTAAATACATTATCTATCACTTCTTTGTTGCTAAGGCAATCTTCTTTTCTAAGGAGAAAGCCCCCCCTTCCTCTTTTTTGCTCTTTGTTCACTCATGCAGAAGTTACTATCACTCATAATAATGATCAACCACCATGAACAGTACAGTTGGCTAAAAGTGAGATGATCCCACTGGGTATATTTTTGAAGTTACAGTAATGGACAGTTCTGTTTGAATCCTGGCTTCCATTTCAAATTACCTCCTTGAAGAAATCTATTTCTAACAATAAGCCTGGAATGAAAGAAAGAGAGAGAGAGAGAGAGAGTGCGCCTCTGAACAGTATTTTTCTTGGGGGGGGGGGACTTTTTTGTTCCAAAATAGTTCTAGTGTTTGCCTCTAATTTTTAGGTACAGTGTGGCAGGTATAACTGATTGTGGAGAAGTTTTCAATGAATTAGACTTCTTTGAGAATCTCCCAATCATGCATGCAGAATGATAGCAGTACCACTGATTTTACATATACACTGCAGTACATGAATGTGGTGGCTTATTTTAATGTCTGTGACTTTTCAAAAGTTGACAAGACTGTGCGTGTATTCACATTATGCAGTTATAGCATTTTAACTTCCGCCGCCCTACATAATCCTAGAGTTTGCAGTGTACTTGGAATTCTCCGCTAGACAAATCCAGTGCTGTAGTTCAGAAGAGTCCGCTAGAGCTCTCTAGCAAAGAAGTGCAAGTACAAGCTACAGATTCTAGGGTTCTTCAGGATGGAGCCATGGCAGTTAAAGTAGTTTCAAACTGATACAACTTAACAATGTGGATATCTTCTATGTGAAACAAGTGAGGGCCCTAAAACAATTACCCACCATAGCAGTACTTTAAAATAATCTTTTGTGGTATAATATAATATAGTATGAAACATGATAGTAAGCTGTGCATGCACGGTGGCCCCCTCACATGAAACTTTTTGGGAACTATGGAGGTACACTCTCAATATCATGAACAAAGTTCCTCTAGTTGTAACTCTCTCTTCCATCTATATATGGCTGTATAGTCAGAGATCTTGGTATGGCACACTGGTAGTTGCAGCATGCTTTGTTAGCCTGTAATTGGAGTGTGAATGAGATAGTGTTAGGTGGAACTAATCAGGGACTACTTCGCTAAAAGATATGTCTACAGTTTATGCCAAACACTGAAACTAAGCAGCCTGTATACTCTTGGGGTTTTCTCTGTAAGTTTACAAATATACAATTAAAAAAAAAGTACCCAAAAAAGGATATACATCCCCATGGCTGAAAATTGTATACACACACAATTAAAGTGTCTTGTTTAAAATTCTGAATTGTTTTGGCATTTTTAATAAAGTACAATATATTACAACAGAACCAGAAAAGAAAATAGTATCCGCTGTTGAATCAAGTATTCTGATCCGTGCCACCCACCCCCTCCCTAGAGAGAAAAAAAATCCTCCCCATCCAATAACTCAATTTGTATTAGAAAGCTAACCAATAGGAAGCAACACAACAAGCGTGTGGTGTCAAATGGAGCTGACGAATCCTGCGCTTTGCATTAACAAGAACAGCCTGCTTCACTGGCTGGTGGCTCCTGTGGTTTGTCCAGTTTAATGTCAATCACTGAAGAAAAGGGTTAAGGATGATAACCAAAGGATGGGGCTCATTTTTATGTAGACTATGCACCATTTTGAGGGAAGAAAGCTTGGAACCATTAGCATCAGTGAGGCTACATTAATATCAAATATAAAGAGAAAATTAATTCATCAGCATAAACAGAGTGAGAACATTTTATATAATTTGCTAAAACATAAAATGATTAAATCTTTTTAAAAAAATATTAAAAATAATTTACTAATGAGAAACATTATCTAATATATAAAAGACAAAGTTTGGCTGTGTCAGGCGAAGACCTCATATGATTGGCTGCCTGAGAAGATTCTATGGAATCCTGGGGTTTGCAGTTTAGGGAGGGGCTTTTAGAATTTTCAGCTGGAGAGCTCTTGGGCCTGGCCAGTTGCTATGGAGATGAGGCCTCACAGCAAGGAGGAGGGCAGTGTATTCCCTCAGGAACCCAGCCTCTGCATGCTTATAACTCTGAATACAGATTGGATTGGGGAATATGGGGAAAAGTTACAGGTACTGGACTAGAAGTTTGGGTAATCAGAGACACAGTATCTCAAATCTTTCTAACAAGTATTACCTATGAGAAAATAAAATCCCGGGCAACACTGGATATATACACTAATTAATTATAATGTCACTGGCATCTAACAATTACAGTGAGTTTTAAAATAGTTCATGAAAATTTCAACAAAGGGTAACATACCTTTTTTCCCTAACATTTTGCTTCTAATCTCTATGAATGACATATCACCAAAATTTCCTTATCAACAGTGAGAAGTCAGTAATACCAGCCAGCATCAATGCTATAGGAGAGAAATTCTTAACCCATGGTCTCCAGACTCCTGGGGACTGCAATGTTCTCACAAGGTGTCTGCAATGTTAAATAAATATTTGATACACTTTAGAGGTTTAAATCTTGAGTTAAGTCTTGTTGGTCCACAGCAACAAATGATATTTAAAGGGTGTCTGTGGTAAAGAAAACATTAAGAACTGCTGCTATAGGACATGCTTTTTAAGTATATCACAAAAGTACTTTTGACAAGGTATTTATAAAAGACTAGTAATATTTAGAAGACATAAATGATACAGAGAACCCAGGAGAATGGACAGAGAATTCTGGGGTTCACAAAAAACACATTCGCTTTTCACAAGTGTCCTTCCAAACTAAACTAGTATCCTTAAAGAGTACCTCTAGCTACCTTGTCCCCGCTCGGAATCTGATTTGACACCACTAGTACTGCAATTAGCTCCTGTCTGATGGGTTTGAAAACTGACTTCAGCCAGCATCACAGTGGAGCTTAAACTGAACTGAACATCCATTAACTTGTACCTCATACATCTGCCCCTTCCACCTTCTGCAGTGAATGAGTTGTTAGGCAGAAGCGGAGCTTGGAAATATTACTTCTTGGATAACAACTCCAAGAGCAGAAGGCTTCACTGAAATGACCAGCTAACTTGGTAGACATTCGCTTGAAAGCACTGAAACCAGCCAATACATCTGGTTGATTGTGTGTCAACCGTTGTGCCAGCACGGATGCACAGAAATGTGTCGCCTGACAGGCAAATTAAGGTTCGGGTTGAATTTTTTTTGCCTCTTGAAGATCTACCCTAAAGGCTCAAAGAGATGACATCAGATCTCCATCTTTATTAACCAGTCACAGACTGGTATCTCCCGCTGTGCACAGCAAGTGCAAAGCCCAGGCGGTGCTCTCTGCATGTGGTGCTGACATATGTAATATATATCAAACGCAGCCCAAGGCCACAAGGGAGCTGACCTTTCCCAGCATAAAAGACTGCAATTAGACTGGAAGAGCTGTTGTCAGTCACATCCAGAGACGCTCTCCCTTCCGCCACAATGGTTCTCAGGCGCCATGTCATTTCCCCCCCACAGACAGGCACTTGCTGCTGTTGCTGCTGCATGTCGCCTGTGGGGTCAGGAGGGAGAAATAAAAGGCAGGCTCAGCAGTTCTGCCACCGCATCTCCACCTCTCCTCTGAGTATGAGAGAGGAGCAGTTAACAGAATTAGCGAAAGGATGAAGTAAAAGCTTTTTCCTGGCCTATATATTTTGGGTGCAGTTACTGTTGATGCAATTGTATGTTTGAAGTTTTCCTAGTGCTCAAACCCTTCAAAAATCGACTTAGCTGTCCAGAAAAAAACCTCCCAGATTTTACAGAAATAGATGGGCTGCATGGATTCCCCGCTGCTAGTAGGTGTTTTATGGGCAGGGTAGCTTTCTCTGTTTAACAGAAAAACATTTAGACATCCACATCTATTCTTCCTCCCAACAAGAGAGGAAATCTAACACAAAATTGGAATTCTTTCTAGTCTTTAGCAGCTACTATCTTCATTCTGCTATGTTCTAATACATAAGAACAAAGAATGTGGGATAAAGTGCACATCTGTCGTATCACCATTGTCATCATCGTATTTATACCCTGCCTTTTTCTCCAAAACTGGGACTGAAGGAGACTACATATCAGGAAAGAAAGCACAGGCAGGGGAAGATAAAGGGAATTTAAGATTGTAGGATATTTATTTATTAATAAACGTATTTATATCCCTCTCATGGGATCACAAGATTTTTATCCATGGGAAAATTGTGGGATAAGTGAATGAAGCGAATGTCCAGGTCAGGTTTTTCCTAATTCTGAAATAAGTTTGTACAGGTGTTTGGCTTCTACAGTTTTTTTAAAAAATCCCAATCGCTCTGTCTTCTGAGAAAAAGAATCTAACCAGTAAGTATTGTTTTGTTTGTTTGTGAAACACAAGGCTGGTAAATAGATAATCCATAAAAGGCAAATTACCTAAGAGAAAAAGTTGAAACTTGTAGAAAATAGCCAAGTGTCTAAGTGTGCAATTTACCAAGAATAAAAGAAAGAAACACAGAGGACTTGAGCTTTACAATTACTTAACTGCCATGGAGGGAAGTGTCATAAAAATGAATGACCTCATGGTGATCAAGCAAACAAATACACTAGAACTCAGGGGCCAACACTGAATGTATTAGAACCAAACTAAAGTTTGGAAGTAACTAAACACCCAATTATTTTGAATTTATTTATTTTTCTAGCTATAATGACATTACAATAACTTCAAAAAGGATATTTTTCATCCTTTTGCAATGTAACTATAGTTTTGTTACTTACTTTTCTAGTACAAGTTGAGGCTCCTTTATCTAGAATTCTGAAAACTTCCAGAAGCCAAAGTGCCAGCTGCAATGCTCTTGTTTGTTTAGCTCTGAGATCCTCATTCTCTCTCTTTTTTGCCACCAGCCACTTGTTTCTGCCTTTGAGGCAGTGGCTGCTGTGCTCCTGCTTGTTCATCTCCCAGATCTGATGAGTGCTGCAGCTGCAGCCTTGAAGGCAGAAGCAGGCAGCTGGTGGCAAAAAGAGAGAGACCAAGGATCTGAGATATGAATGAGCAGGAGTGCTCTGCCACCGCAAAGGCTGAAGCGGGAGGCTGGTGGCAAATGGAGAGAGATGTTTCTCTCCAGCCTTGCATCTCATACACAACACAAGCAGCGAACGAATGAGATGTGAGGTTATTCTAAAAAAGTACCGTATTCCAAAATAAAGGAACACTTCTGGTCCCAAGTATTTCAGATAAGGGAGGCTCAACCTGTAATAGGATTTGATCACAGTTGTCTCGCTAAATGCTGCTGGTGGTAGAGGACTATCATATCACTGAAGTACTTCAAGCACTTCATATCGATAGTGATACTGAAGTACTTGCTTTTTGCTCTATTTTAGGTACTGAGGCAGACGGGAAGAGAATGTTTTGTAGCACAGGCAAGAATCTTGCAGCATTCAAATGGATTCAAATGGTTTTTTAAAGTGACTCACTTTTGAGGGAAAAGGGCAAGCATATTTATTTTTTAAAAATGCAACAATAATACTAACCTAAACTTTTGGGGGTCTTGGAACTGTCACAAATTACTTCATAAAAATAACTGTTGAATGCAACTATGGTGTTTTGGTATTCTTCTAAAATAAAATTGGTGATCCCACACAGCCTTTGCTTCTTAAGCCACTTGGCACACTGAAAACCCTGATTAAGCTCATGTCTAAATCACCCTCTTACCAGTGAGGAACAGCTGTTCGGGGCAGAAGGGACATTCATATGGGCCTTATGCCTAACCTAAGCTAGAGAATGTCAGACAGCATGCGATGATCTGTCATTCTTTGGCAAACATTCCCTGTATAACAATTATTCTCTTTTTCCTGCCAACCGCAGGGACAGAGGGAAGTCATTACTGCTGTGTTTAATTTAGAAACCATGACTTTCTCTGTAATAAATAAGACTTAATTGGCTCATATTCATTAGTACTGCTCTATACTGATGCTTCTCCTTTGTGTCTTCAACTCCATAATGGGAAAGAGGGGGTTCAGTTTAACAAGAGCATTTGTGTTCTGCAGAACTCCCAACAGGAAGAGAATGGCTGCTAGGCGATTACTTTTGTCTTGGACACTCTTGCAGTGCAAAGCTGTGAAGAATCTGAGATACAAAGTCAATTAACTACGGCACATGGCGATCAAGCGATCAACAGAGCTGGCTTTAGGTCTTTTGAAATTGTAGGAGCTGCCAAGGCTTGTGATGCAAAACTAATTTAAGGACACTTGTGACTGATGATTATTGAAAAGAATACTGCAGAGCAGAAGGACTATGAAGAAAGATTATTTTCGTTATATTAATTGCACTTAGCATGTCACAGTTTGGAAAAGGCTGCTTTGGGAGTTAGATATTTGAGGCTGCACATTTATTTTCTTCAAGTTATAGATTCAGATTTGTATCTGCAGATGTGAAAATGGAAACAAAGAGCCATCGCTATGAAAATAAGTGTATGTTGAATAATCTAATAATTAGATGATGTATAACCTAATAATTAAAGAGGTGGTTGGTTGCATATCAGGTATAGCATAGTAGTAGCCTTTTTATTCAACTGGATGCTTATGTTTTATTTTAGCTTTTATTGGATTTGTTTGGTTTCTTTTGCCTCAGTTTATTAGTCCCAGCTAGAACAGAGTTGGTAAGTCAACACAGGGATGCTGTGTTGAGGTTAAGATTGAACTTAGGCCTTTAAATTTTTTGGTTTTAAGCTTTACTTTATGAAATAAAACAAAATGCTTGCCTACTGGATGCCATAATTTTTTTTAAAAAAAACATGTTAAACTGGGATGATCAACTGTGACACATCTGGCTCTAATATTCTACAACTGGGACTTTTCCAAAGCTGTACAAACTGCCAGAAATGCCCACTAACCAAACCCAGAAATGCCCACAAATCCACTTCTGGGCCCTTTCACACCACACAATTTGTCTTTGTTGTTGTGTGCCTTCAAGTCACTTCCAACTTATGGTGATCCTAGGAGGAATCTATTACAGGGTTTTCCTAGCAAGGTTTGTTCTGAGAGGGTTTGCCCTTGCCATCCTCTGAGGCTGAGAGAATGTGACTTGTCCCAGTGGGTCTCCATGGCCAAGTGGGGATTCAAACCCTGATCTCCAGAATCATAGGTCCAATGCTCAAACCACCACACCATGCTGGCTCTCTATTTTCACAGTCCTTTTCAAAGTACAGACCTTCTCCAATTCATGCAGGTTACCAAAGTAAGACCTGAGCCAAATTTCCCAGTGAATGAGAACGTTTCATAGAGGGTTCTTGGGGAATGTCTGCAAAGAGTCTGAAAAAGCTCATATTCCAACAGCAATAAAGCATTTTCTTCTTCACTATGACAGTATGCACGTTACACAACAGTAATAAATAAAGCAACATATATTATGGGTCAAAAAGCAAAAGTTCTGCACCCCCAAAAAGCTACATACTGCATTCTCCACAATGAACACATTCTTGTACGCTTAAATTTTGTGCCTCTATTCTATCCAGATTTAGTAATCTGGTTGTAAAAGATGCCAGAAATGCTATTCAGTCTAAATATTATCAAGTAATTTAGATACAACTGGAGAAGAACTGGGAGAGGGCTGCACTTGAATGTTTGGATTTATTCTTAATCGAAACATCCTCCACTGTTACAATTTATTTTATTTTATTTATTGAATTTATATCCCACCTTTCTCTCAGGGGGGGATCCAATGCCTGCAGGATGACAGAGCAAAAGATCAGGTCATATTTTAAGGTACTTCCACAGAAGAGTGTAAAATGCAATTAAAATTTTTTCATCCTTAAGATCATGTAGAAGAGAAACTGAGAATCCGTAAATATAAGTGAGCATTCTAGCCAACATGTGCGGACCTGCAGCTTTACACTGGGGACGGAGGACAGATATGTTTTACTCTTATTCTAATATAAACATATCTCATTGTATTACTTTTTGAGCCACAACATGAGCTAATGCTCAACTATACTTCAAAATGTGCACTTTTCCAATTGTTGCAATAGTGTTCTACAATTAAAACATGCCCAAAATGTATACCAGGAGAAAGTACACACAAAAATGCATAGATTGGAGAAAGCAATATTTAGGAAAATTGCTTGCAAAAATCCATGTATTAGGAGAAAGTCACACAAAAACACTTTTCTAAAAACTTTTAAAAAATCCTCAAGATTTAAAATGCAACAGAAAAACAGAAATCTGAGAATTGTCCATCCCTACTTTAAACCCCATCTTGGGAAAACAAGCTTTATTTACCTTCTTTATCTTCAAGAACCTGAATGGGAAGTTTTACTTCCAAATGCCTCTTTATTAATTAACAAAGGATACTCCCTTCTTTGCTCTTCTCTTGAACACTCTCCATTCCTGGCAGAGCTGAGGCAACACGTCGGAAGAGCTACAGCAGCAGGGTAAAGGATGACAGAAGTAGAAAGAAAGGAGAGCCAAGGAGCAAGAGAAAAGAGGTTCTTTTTCTATAATTAGGACTTTTACATTTTGTATCAAAAATGCCATTTTGAAAACAACAAAATTAAGTCCACGTGACACAGTAGAAGCCCAAAACTTTCTTCCATTTATAAATCAGGAAGAAAGAACAAAACTAGAACTTTTCAAGTAGATACCAATGGAAAATGTATTTAACAGTGCCTCAGAAAAAGACAAATGTGTAATTTCAGTTTCCAGGTTGCTGAACAGCCCCAGTTGGGACAGAACTAACTTGCAACTCTAACTGGCATGAAAAGAGAGAAACAAACGATACATTAAAAGGGAAGATGAAAAACATGCAAGTGAAGACTGGGAATTCTTGTCTTACTGTGTTCTGTGGTCACTTAGGATTGCTTGCTATATGAAAGTTCTCACTAAATAGAGCAACCTAGTTTACCCATGCAGTGATCAACTGGACCACTCTGTATCCTATTCATGTGGGGCCAGGAAGATAACATTTTCTTCAATTCACATGCAGGGAAAAAAAACATATGCCATGTGGCTTGTAGAAGAGGGCTGTAGCAGACAAACTGGATTAAGCAAGTCCAACTGGGATCTCAACTACTGATACTCAGAAACGAAGGTCCCTTACCTGTTTCACATTGTATCCTGTTTTTGCACTTGTCTCAATAAACATGACATTCAGCTCCTTAGCTCTCTGTTCCCCTTCTTCAATTGTTATTTGCCTGGGTTCAGAGACACAGAAGAAAGGGACAATAGTAACTGTCTCTAGGCAGTTTGGAAAAAGTGGGGAAATGGGGTTTTGTTGGAATATACTGAAATGGGAGGGAAGTTGAGGGGTTGAGAGAAAAGTTGTAGTACCATCAAGCTGAACCACTGATGAAATGATTCATCAATGGTCAATCAAACAAGAATGGTTACTTAGGAAATCTGTTATTATGACAATGAAGTTCTCTATCTTTGTAGCTTACTGCCCCTTTTGCAAGTTAATAGTGCAGGTAACAATTTTAACCTCATAATCTCCAACAGAAATTAACCCCTTTCCCTCTCATTGTTTGTATATACCTCTTATCTGCAAGGTCTGTTTTATTGCCAACTAACATAATGATGACATCACTTCCTCTTTCTGTCCTGACATCATCAATCCATTTGGATGTTTGCTGGAAGGAGTTCAGATCTGTGTGAGAGAAAGAAAACAAGAAAGTTGGGTACTAGACAAAGGACAATTTTCCAGATGTCTCTTATGTGACCAATTTTGCAAGTTCAAGAAATTACACTTGTGTCAGTAGTTATAAAATATGGTAGGGAATACATACTGGCAGGTTTTTAAATGAGTATGAAAAAGGATAGTGTCCCTTAAAAGAGCACAGCACCTTTCCACAACCTGGAACCCTCTAGATGTGTGTCTACAACTCCCATCATCCCCAGCCAGCATCACTCGCAATACAGAGACACCAAAAAGGAGAACCTTGGAATACAAGAACATAGAAGGGTCAAAACTTTGGAATTCTTTCATCATTTGACATGGTCATAAGATAATACACTAAATATAATGTACTGTAACACCTGCTTTTAGGGGCTTCGAAGTGTGAGTTATACAAAGTGACATGGAATGAAGAGAAGAGATAGTGAGACAGAAATTTTAAAAAATGATTCTTGCTGCAGGAAGCTGAAAGTAGAGAAACAGATGGAGAAGAAGGAGAGAGGACCAGCCAAAGAGAAAGCCAAGAGGAGTCAGCAGAATACAGGCATACCTCAGTTAACAAGGCCTCTGATAAAGAAGCTCCTTTTTACAAAGACTTTTTATACCTATCCAGCCCCAGCCCATTTTCGTCCTCCTCTTCTGTCTAGTTGGAATCTTTTATTTTAAACAACAAACTAGACTGGAGAGATTCTGATGGAGGGTTGGAGAAACACAAGACTTTCAGTGTAGAGTTGCAGCAGCAGTTAAAAAAATGCAACTAAGCTTAAGTTAGGAAAGAGAAGGATTCAATGTCTGCCTATAACAGGTAAGATAAACAGCAGCTACTTCCGGAGTCCCTTACTGAGTAAAGGCTGAACAGCAAAATGGAGAAAAGAATAGAGCAGATTAGACTTCCTTATCATCTCCCACTATTGGGTTTTTAAAAAGCATAGATCTGTGTCTGGCCACCAAAACAGAAAGCAAATTCAAAGTGGAGGCTAAAATGCTGAAGGAAGGAAGGAAGGAAGGAAGGAAGGAAGGAAGGAAGGAAGGAAGGAAGGAACAAACAAACAAACACAAACAAACAAAATCATCCTGAATACATTTTAGAAGAAATCTTCAAGTGATCTCTGGAAGGTTTAAAACATCTTTGTTTACTCTTACAAAGCTTACCTGGCCTGGTTATTTCATTTCATATATGGATATTGGAGTTTTAAAGAAAGCGTTTTGAGGAAACATGGTCAACAGCTCCTTGTTTTTCTAGTGCAAGAAGCTATACTGATTCTTGCCATATTCTTTGTGTCTCTGGTACCAAATTTTCTGTTAAAAAAGTAATGACCAGGAACATGTCTACTCTGTTAACTGAAGTACACCTCTATTAATTTGTCTCGCAATCTGCCGCTCCTCATCCTGAGTACAGAGACTTGATACTTTACAACAGGACAAGTGTGCTCTGATAACCATGTTGGACTTTGACTGGCAAGACCTTGGTTGAAATTCCCCATCAATTGCAAAGCTCACTAAGTGACCTTTAGGTCAGTTAAACTCCTCCTCGGACCAAAATGGCGAGCTGATGGGAGCGGGGTGGGGGTCAGGGTGTTCCTGTACCATCATCAGCTGCATGGAGGAACAGTGAAGGATACAGGGATGGAAGGTGTGGAACACTCAAAAAGAGCTACCACAACATTCTTGGCTAGATTCAGGCTCTTCCTTAGATGGAAGGGCTATGCTCACAGAAGGTGGCTCCATTCAATTTTTGAAGCTAGGCCATTGCCTCATAGCACACTCTGTTTAACTCTGATGTAGGATTTTCAGGAGGCTATCATGGGGTGAGAGCCAACACAGTGTAGTGGTTTGAGTGTTGGACTACGACTCAGGAGACCAAGGTGTGATTCCACACTCGGCCATGGAAACCCACTGGGTGACACGCACTCTCAGCCCCCATAAAATCCAAGACAGATTTGCCTTAGGGCTTCCATACCATGGGGTGAGTGAAATGCATTTCGATCAGCCTGGTTGCATGTGTCTTAGCCTAGAGCCAACCCTCTGTTGGACAGATGAATCAGAGCGAGCTGAAAAATAAGAGTTAGGATACTGGCTGATTTGTGAGGGCTGTGAGAGGAGGCAGAGAGGAGGCAGAGAGAAAAGAAGACCAACATGAATAAAAGTAGGCAAGAAAGTTAACAAGGATGGAAATGGGCAGGAAAGGGACCAGAGAAGAAATGAAGATGGGAGCTCAAACTACATTTTCAGTGCAAAACTGAGGGCCAAAAATAATGGAAGTCACAGATACCTTTTGCATAAAGCTTTCATATTTTTCAAATGCAAATAGAAATCCCCGAGGATAATACTTGGTTCAGGGGACCTAGTACAATGTGGAAATTTTGTCCAGTGCAAACAGCAGCACTGATATGTTATTTGCTGTCACATCTGTAGCGGAGAGGATCAAACTCCCCCTCCCTGAGCGGGGGCACACAATAATTACCATCCTCTTATGGATGACATTTGCATTTTAAAGCATGCACATTAAATTCTCTCTGTTCATATGTAGCATCAGATTTCATCTTCAGATGTTAATATGCAGGTAAAGATTAATGCTTCATTTGCGGAACATATAGCTCTGATTCTTTTCTTTCTCTCTCCACCCCACTCCCTTCCCTCATGGAGAGTAGGATGATAGTGAGACAAATTTAACTGAGAAAGTGACATGTTTTTTAGGCATGGTAGAGTTTTCTCCTTAAAACACCTCACTGGTTAGAGTTGCAACTGAAAATGTGGCTTGCACTAAATGTGCGGTGACTGAAGATACCCTTCCTTACATTTTGCTAGGAGAATGTACCATCAATTAGAGACCAAGTTTAGTGCAGCTATGGCAACTAGAACACGGGTCGCAGATTTGCCAAACCAATCCATTTAAAAAGAATTTTTTAATGAGCCACTTTGCTCAGAATCCTTCACCTACCTAGCCTTGACCCTTCTGTGACTGTTTTAGCTGGCTCAGCTTGCAAGGAACCAGGAGAGAAAGGCAGACCAAATTTTCTGTCATTCTTCATTTCCTCTTACATTAATTGCAATAAGGAACACAGAAAGACAGAGCAAACAGCAAAGGATGGCTACAGAATAGTTCATGGTGCTTAAATCAGAGATTAGTTTTAAAAATTGAAAAAAAATTGAAATATTTTACTCAGTATCTCCAACATGGAGACAGTCACTCACTGCAGAGATTCATTTCTAAGTCCCTGAAAGGATTATGAGAATGTGTGGAGTCAACCACACACCTTGAAAATGCCTTAAACACTGGCAACTCACCTGTCACTGCACTATTTGCCTGAGGGAAATTACAAATATCTAAAGAAACAAATCACAAATGCCTACCAAAATACAACAAAAACAATGCAACTAGCAGCAGTAAAAGGCAGATCAAACATGTTATTCCCCCAAACAAGCTTGCTGCAAACAATGGTTGCCATCCTGCACATTAACCTGGACTTACGATCTTGTAACCTCTGGGGATTCATGTTTATAGCTGTTAATGACCAAACATTATCTATGATATTTTTTCAACCTGGCAGCACCCCAGCTAAGGTGTTTCCGAGGTGGTGTAGATTGTCGTACTCAGAAATGGTCTCTGCAGCACTCTGCCAATCACAGGGCACACTGAGATAAGCAGCTGCAGCAAGACCCTGAGGGTTCTCTCCAGCCACCTGTTCTCAATGCACCCTGCAATCAGGAGAGCATGGAAAACATAATTTCCCAGCACCCTGACCTGCAGCATCTCATAAACCCTTCAGCTGGAGTTCTGCCTCACTGAAAAGGTAAGTTTTTGGGGCATGACATCTAACTACGATGGAGCTCCTGTTGTAGTTACATATGATAATAACAGATCTCAGTCAAAGTTTTGAACTGGCATGTGAAAGACATAATTACCCAGGAGGAGGGATAATTAGAGTAAGACCTCTAATAGAAGAGAATTCCATAACTGGGGTGTCATCACTGAGAAAGCCCTACCTTACACAATAGACACTACTCTTTATATCCTAGGTATGTTGATACTGGGGGATACAGTCCCTGAAGTATATGCATATATCTACAAATTCACCATCTGTTAGTCTAGAAACTACTCTTAAAAGATTATCTCAAAGCAACATAAATGAGCTCAGATTTTACAGGTAGAATGTCTGAACATATGGCCAATTGCACTTCCGGGCAATCAAGATATATGTCCATTTATTTTTCTACATCTACCCAAGGCAAAGGTGATTTATGTAACATGCTGCTATTAAAATACACAAATATGTATAAGCTTGGGACTAGATGCTTGAGAGAATGCTTATTCCTACTTAAGCCTTAGTAAGTAAGGTCCCCAAGGTGGGGGAGGCAGTCCCTGTGTATCGCAGTTTACCATGTGGGAAATTTTTGCCTGCAGCAGCCTAGTTGTGCAAAGCCCCCTCCTTGAAGGTCCAACTGATGCCAACATTGCCCTTGTTATGACACCAAGTTAAAATCTGGCATTCATCTAAATATCCAGAGCCTAGTGAAATCACAGCTTTGTATCTGATCTGTCAGATGGCTGGTTTTATTTTGTTTGAGTTAAATTAAATTATTTTAAACTGCCTACATTATCGAAATCATAAGATTTGTTTTAAAGTGACTTTATTTATTGTACCCTACACTGAGATCTACTTATACAGGGTAGGTTAGAAATATTTTAATATATAATTAATACACAGAAAGATAGATCTCAACGCTGTTCTCCTGATACGAGGAACAGGACTTCTAATGAGAATACATTAAGAATCAGTTTGATCAGAGTATTAGAGCTAGTGAACTCTCTGGTTTAAGGGAAAATATAACAAATAAGTAAAACAAGAGTATTATTACAAAGTGAAACTAAGACAGAATGACAGCATGGAAAAATTATTATTTTGGAGTATAACTTAGGGAATCTTCCAGCCAGCATAGTCACAGGCTGGAAGCTATAGTCCAAAAAAGTAATTTTTCCAAGTTCTGGACAGAATGTTGTTTTGATGGAAATCAAAGTCATTGCCAGGCAAAAGAAATGTGGCAGAAATACAGGTATTGCAAAGAAGAACAGGAATGTGAATGAAATTACAACAATCTCAACACAAAAAAAGTCAACAATGGAAGGAATGTGAGCTAATGTACCATTTTTACCAAAAATATTTTAAAAATCTTCTTCTGATATGTGTGCTAGTATCCTGTTGAGCAGTAACAAATGCATAAGCTAGACTTGCACACTCATAACTGTTTGGTATTCACATTTACGATTGTGACATTATGCCACAACTGCAAATCCCACCCCCAACCTACCTTAATAGTCAGCAGTGGCACTGAGTGATGGAGGTCTGTTCTGCTAGGAACTGTGGGGAAGCAGGAAGACAGTTTCAGCCCTGCCCCACAAGCAATCCATGGTGCAGCAATCAGAAGCAGAACCTTGTTATGACTCCTTATCACACACAGATTGCTAGCAGGAAGAGAGCTAAAAACACCATCCTGCTGTGCCCCAATGGCCACCAGAACAGACCTCCATTGCTCAGTGTAGCTTCCAGCTGGAAAGGCAGGTTTCAGAAGCTGGGTCAGGAGACTTTACATTGTTACACATTCACAACTATGTCTGTGATGTAGGACTTTGGGGGCAGTTTTTTAAAAAAAATATTAATACATTGTTAATACTATTAAAATTATTATTATCAGAAATATTAATATAGATTGCCATCACTGGCTTTTCAATTTATTACTTGATCACTAACTTCAGTCTGCTCATGAAAAGACTGTTTTGCAATGTGGTTTATTGTATACCCAGTAAAGAAGCATTTTATTTTCCATTTTTCAGCTGGGAATCTGGACAGGTCTGACCTTGTTCTAAAACCCACTGAGGCAATTCTTAAGGGATGGATGTCCCTGGACATTTCTGGACTTCCCAGACATGAAATCTAGCTCTTTTGCATTACAACTGGGTGCCACTGCTACTCTCACCTCCATAAAACATTAATGAGAGAAATTACCACCATTTAAGCACTCCAGCCACTTAACATATGGTTAACTAGGGTGGCAGGAAGAATGAATACTTCCCTTGGCCATTATTTACATGACAGAAAACATGGCCTAAATCCAAGTGCTAGTGTCAACTAGCATAAACCAAAACTGAATGCATGGAATTCATCTAAGTGTTGCCTTAGCTCTTCAGCTGTAGGTTGAATGGATCTATTCTAGCTGAGAAATGGAATATGATTAGAGCCTAAGTTTTTAAAGACATGAAGCTTCTTTGTGTAAGCACAGAGTGTGAAGTCGCTTTGAACTGAACTGTCACATACTTCTGATGCACATCGTTCAATGAACCACACTCTGAGTTTGCTATATTACAGAAGGTCATAAGGAAGAGGGGTATTACCAAGCTCCAAAGGGCAGTTCACTGTGTAAACACCGCACCCAGACTTAACTCACTTGTGATGTCATAGACCACCACAGCTACTGTGGAGTCTCGAATGTAACTGGGGATCAAGCTTCGGAATCTCTCCTGGCCTGCTGTGTCCCAGAGCTGCAACCGTACCTGCCAGGACCAAGAGGAGAAGAGAAACAGAGGGGGACACAAAAGAGAGGAGAGACACAAACAATTAGGAGGAGAAGCAGCCATGAATGACAGGAAAGGGAAAGAACAAAGGTGACAAAGAACTAACAGAAGAAGCATTTCTCCATTCATTATCTCTTACGGTCTTAAAATGTTTAATTGCTGGTAATCTATAAAATTATAAAAATATTTTTTTATCTGAGATTTTTTTTAATGGATCAAGATAACTACCATGCTCCTTTAGTGTAGAGGTAGATATGTTTTTCACCTTTACAGGTGTTCAAATTTCGTGTAAAGAATGTTTGGGTGTGTGTGTGGGGCAGGCCCCACATCTAATCTATGTGCATGGATTAGAACACAGGTGGGCAACTCAGTGTCCTATAGATATTTTGGACTACAAGTCCTTTCACTCTTCATAACAGCCTATGCTGGCTGTGGCTGATGGCAGCTATAGTCAAAAATCTGGAGGACACCAAGGTCATTTGCCCCCTTTATCAGAACATGTACTGAAAATTCCTGTGGGGTCAGGAGAATATGCAGAGGGCTTTCTTTCCCACATATTTATTATACCAACACTGAACACTTCCACAAACTTGGGAGTTTTCTGAACAAAAAGCATGATATAAAGGAAGCACCTGTCCTTTGAGACAGTTGAGAAGGAGCAACGGTATGGTTTCAAGTCACTGGAATAGTTATATTAGCGTCACTGTGGGGTGGTACAGTCTTCACTAATATGAAAAATATAGCCAAGGACAGTGTGTATGGCTGCTGTTAACAGGCGACTCCAGAGATGTAGATGGCTGAAGAGTGCAGCCTGATTTTTCTTCTCTTGTCTCAGTTCTAAGGACGTTCCACAAGGGCCCCAGCAGAGCCCAACTCATACAGCCAGGCTGAGAGGATGTGGGGAGCTCCAGATCTCGTTGCACTGCAACTTCCATCACTCCTAGTCAACGCAGACATTGAGGTGGTATGGTGCAGCTTAACAACATCTGTTAGCTTATGTGTTCCCTACCCCAGGCATACACATATTATACCCAAGCTCTGTTGACATTATCAGCAAAAGAATTCCACTTGTACAGTGTATAATGGGACACTCTAAAAGCTTGAATGCTCTGGAATCTCAACAGTCAGCTGTGGGTTGGAAGGCACGAATCATGCATACATGGGAAGGAGTGTGTGTGTATAGGAGAGCGTTTAAGGCCATATTCATGCTAATGCATACCTGCCAAGTCTAATTCTCACTGAGTTTTGCAATCTGCAACATGGGCTACACCCATATCCGCTACAAGCAGTGCTGGATGGTGGAGGCACTCAGGCATGGTGCTAGCACAGAGTACAGTGCACAAGAGCTTGACAGAGTTTAAGCGTGAGCAGCACTGTCAGAGAAATGCTTGATTTCTCTGTTTCAGACACAAGCAATCTGTTCTGCAGTACATTTGACTTTTTCACTTTCCTGAAGCCCAGAATCATAACACAACTGATTTGGGATATCCTTGGGGAAAAAGGTAATGGAAGTGAAGAGAATATTTCATATTTCTGCCACTGGATCCGAAACAACCTCTAGGGAACCCTAGGAAAATCTAACAGTGCTTTTTTGTTTTGTTTTGTGTTCTGAACTCCCCTATTACTCAGCCTGCGGCTTTCATTAGAGCAATTGGAAAGCTTTGGGAACAACCCATTAGGCCTGAGATGGATGTTGGAGAGTGCATTAACACTGCACGAGATAGTTAGCTGCTACTTATTAATGCAGCAGCTGCTGCTTTTCTATCATTAAAGAAAGCTCCTGTCTGCACTGACATTGAGTTATCCTTGTACAAAGGTCACTGCAAAATCCATAAATCAAGACATTTTTTACAGTTGACCCCCCCATGTCATTATCCAACAAGAGGGGGGAAATGGCAAAATGCAGGCAGTGAGGAAGGACGTCTGAGAAGAGGAGCAGGATGCTCATCTTTGATGAAACAAACTTCCTAGACCATATGGGAGCATGGTCCTGCTTGCACATTCCTGGTTCATAAGGAGGACAGCTCAGCATCACATCTGCTCTGCCTGAGACCCTCATGAGCTGCTGCCCATCAGGACAAATAATACTGGTTAGCTAATAGTCTGGTATAGGGGAATGGTCTGAGCAACTTAGGTAGGGGTGGGCAATGTATGGCCTACAGCAGGTGGCTGGACTTAAAACTCTTACCACTTCTAGCCAGCACAGCTAATACGCAGGTATGAAGGAGCTGCAGTCCAACAGCACCAAAAGTTGCCCATCCATCCCTGTCTTAAACACAACAAGACCTGTTGGGGGCATCTTTTTCCACATCTAATCCATTTGAGAAAAGTAGATTTTCAACTGAAGAGCTCAGCTGGAGCAAACTCACACCAGCCGTGGCCACAAATATGTTCTTCACCTTCAAAGCAGGGACAGTGAACCTTGAGGTAGCAAGCCAACACGCTGCACCCTCAGACGATGGGGTACTGTCCCCCATCACTTGTGTGTCCAACAGCATGAATCCTACCAACCCACACTGCCACTCTAGAAGAGGAAGCATCCACTTCCAATCGGAAGCAGCAACAGCCCTGGCAGTACCTCCACCATCCCTGGATAAAGGGAGGGTGGAGGAGAATTTGGCAATAGCAGGGCTGCTGACTCCTTTCACATGCTGCCAGAACTGGAAGATGAGGGAACTGTACACCTTCTATCATGGATCAGCATCAAGCTGGCTATTTTTTGTCCAGCTGGTTCCAAGAAGTTCTCAAAGGTAGGGTAATATGGAAGGAATGAGCTGAAAAAAAACCTTGCGCCACAGCACAGTAGATTTTCCAGGTCAAGCTTCCTATAGCACCTTGCTGCAAGGACCCTTCAGAAGAAGGCATTTAAGAAACAGATGGTTCTGGAGATCTAAGTCCAGAGCAGCACAGGCCAGCAGCCGCAGTGAGTGAAATGGTCACTTTGTGATCCACTTCTGGAGATGACAGGCTTATTGGGCCTCATGGCAGAACTGGCTGTAAAATGAACTAAACAGTTTAGGACCATATTGTTTGAGAGACTTTCTCATCTCTTGCACTCCTGCCCAACCTCTTCAAGTCTTTAGGGGGAGTGTCTTTTGGTGATGCCACTCACCAGCACTCTGGTGGCTGTTGAAAAAGGGTCATTCAATGTAGTTGCCTCCGCGTTTGGAATGCACTGCTTCTGAAATTAAGGCATCTCACCAACAACTGTGAGATTTAGGTGCATGATAAAAACAATTTTATTGATGCAGGCTTTATCCAGTTGGTCTTGCTGATCAATAATCCTGCCAGTTACTGGAATAGTGGAACAGAGATTTTCCATGATTTCCATCTTATATTTTTATAGTAGCCAGCATGGCTGAAATGCCTATGACATAGTTCTTGCTTAGCATAATGAAATGATGCCTTCTGGATGGCCAAATCTCTCCCTGTGGCCCTTGGAGATGCCCAGTGGTTGAGCTCATGAGGACATAGGGAGACAGACAGTCTAGGATATTCACCAGGATAGGAGGATAATGGCAATAGGAATACCAAAAATCTCTCAGAGAAGCATCAGCATAGAAGAAATACAGAGGGACCCTTGATTGTACTCTATGAAATAGTCATCAGCCACTTATATGAGAACTGCCCACTAAAGTATATATCTCCAAAGTCACACTTAGCCAATATAGCAGGAAAATGTAATTTGAGGCTTTAGGAATGGTCATAGGATTTGAGGCCAATGGACAGTTAGCTTGAAAAATCCCCTCCCTATTTGCCCATTACATCTGTCTGAATACGTAGCTTGAGAATGTCAGCTCTTCCTGCCACTTACTGTCCGGTCTTCCAAGTACATGGTTTTGGATAAGAAGTCAATCCCAATAGTAGCCTATAGGAAAGAGGAAAAACACAAATTAACAGTCAGAAACTATTTCAGAACAAAAGTAATTTTAAATGGTGCATCTTTCCTGGGATCTACAGAACTACTTTGAAGGCCCTCACAGACATGAGTTTAGTTTTCTTCTTTAGATTTCAGCCACCTTACCACCCCCACATCAATAAACTATTCAGATAGGCCCCCACCCCAGTTTCAAAAGAGGTTGCTAGACTGCATGAATCAAAGTCCTCTGGGGTGTGCAAGAACTACAAGCACAGATGTTTGGGACCTATCTCACACATCCACATTGGTGGCTGTTCACACTGAAGCTGTTTCATACAAACCTTGACAAAGTTAACTTTCTGAGATTAAAACTCCTGGAATCCCTCAGGTGATTCTAGCGTTATCGTTCAAGAGGGTAACCTTTCCAAGTCCTAGTTTTACAGGTGGAGAATACACTTCTGAGTGTGTTAACACTATGTTTAGATGTACTTGTACTGCTTTGCCACCTTTTGGTCACCATAGTCACCACACAGTAGACCTAGAACAGCATCCAGATGTATTAGACTGCAACTCCCATCATCCCCTGCCAGCACCCATTCTGGCTAGACAGGATGGGATTTGGAGTACACTCTGTACCAAAGGCATGGACAGGAGCTGGCCTACGGTGTTACATTATGCTCCCATCCTACTGTGTGGTAATTAGCAAGGACAGTTGTGTCTGCAATCTTTTTGTCATTCTGTTCCACAGTCCTCCAGGAGTTGATGGAGGCCCAAAGAGACTCTCCCATCACAGACACTTGGAATTGTTTCACTGTGGTTCCACAGACAAGATGCAACTCTAAAACCCTGGGATGTTGTATAAGAATCCGTGTATGGGCTAAAGCAAACATCCTTAGTAGTCAAATCATATTTGGACTAAGATACAAGAACCATCTCATCAGCAGCCATGATTAAAAGGGTGATGTTACTCGTTCATGATGATATATGCTGCCTATGAAATGCATGTGGTTTAGCAATTTTGGTTCAAAAAATAAATCTGGTTATGCATTAATATTTACTAATATCAGGGGGAAAACAATGACCTTGTACACGCTGGGGATGCAAAGTAGGAAGAAATTAATGCGTCCTACCATCCACTGATTCTGATCAAGAGTACAGTTTCCCTGCTGCTGTTAACAGGGTTGGAATAGAACTTGGAATAATTACTTGTTGGATCACAAGTCCGAGAACTTCAGCCAGCTGGTTGGGGAATGGTTCTGCAACTTGTAGTCCAAAAAGTACCTCTGCCAAGATATGGGAACATTAAAATATTCCGTTACCCTGATGTCCACTTCAGGGGTGGGATAAAGTAGACAGGGTACATCAGGGTTCCACAGAGGTTACCCAAAGCAGCAACGCAGTCTGTGAGCTACAGACTGTCTGCCTGTCACATACTGTATGAAAGCTAACTTGTTTCTTTACCACCACGGTTTATGTTGGTTTTCCAACCAAGTATGCAAATTCCAGCAGGGAACATGACAGACAAGCTCTATTTGCTTCATGGCTGTAGAAGCCTGACCACTGCAATTAAAAGGAGATGCTCTCCAGTGCTCCTGCAATGAAACACTCACAGCTCTGGGAGTTTGCATTTCAAGTCACATCAGCTGCTGGGTTTAGTTGATTAATCAAACAGTATGTGCTGCAGTATGCTAGGGGCCTCCCCTCCAGAGGGAGCAGCCAATGTTTATAAAGCGGACACACAGCACTGGCTGTATGTAGTTAGCCCTGCACAGTCAGCTGAGTTCATCTAAGTATTCGGGAATGTGAAAATAAGAGACTCTATCAATCTTCTCCTGTCAGAACCCATGAGGCTGTTATACGCTGCTGAGCAATCGAATTCAGACATCTGGGAGTGCCTTCTCAATTACAAGTGTGTCACAGCAGAAAAGAGAAAGTAAACAGATGGAATCTGAATTCTCACATATTTACATATAAAGCACCCATAGCAATCCGTTTTATCCATCTTTGCCCTTTGTAGGAGGGGGGAAACCTACAGGATCCCCCCCGGTTAGATTCCAATCTCTACATAAGAAAATCTGAATACACAAGGGAATAACAGTTTAAAGTCTTAGGCATGCTTATTTGACTCTTCTATCCACTGCTGCAAATCCATCCCAACAAAATGGAGATCTCTGGGTCTCACTAAGCCTGTTGCATTGCAAGGGGCTCAGTATTCACCTAAAAAGTGTTATTCTCACAGGCTTCCATGGCAAAAGTAAGTCACCAGCAATGCTGGGTGGTGGTACATTCTCCCACTAAATATTAACGCTCATCTTATTTATATACCCTGGGTTCCATATTAAGAAAGGATAAATCTTCAAGCATCATGGCTGATGATATGGATTAAATCGTTAGCTGAAGACCAAAAATGAGCAAATGAGACATGTCCTGCATACAAATAACAGTAGGAATTCTCCTTGAAAGAAACATTCTCCTTGAACCTTCAGGGAGGCTGCATGCTATGGGGTTCTTAAGTTGTCAGCTCCTATCATCTCTTCCTTCAGGTCTACTGCATGCTGAAGAGCTGGAATCTAAGCATTTGCTCACTATGTTGTGCTGAATTTGAATTCTTGAGGATCTCAATTTTAGTTCTTTAAAAAATCCTCACTTTCCCTGGGATTGCTACCACGGTGCTCAAATAATGGAGTAAATGTTCTTAAGTGGGTATGCAGAAGACCAGTGATCCCAGAGAACAAGAAAAGCGCTTTGAGGTCTTTTTATTGATTCGCTTTGGCCGATGTCTGAAGGGAGACTGAGTGGGATTTAAGACAGAAAAAAGCAGTGGAGCCAGGAAGCCAATTAAGCACAGTATCCTGGCCTACACAACTCCAGTCAGAAAAACAAATAATCTTTTGAGTTCCAAGGCCCCTGAAGCTCAGAGATAGTAGTCACTTTAAAAGAATGGCAGACAGCACAACAAAAAGGAGGCCAATAAAAGAGATGGTAAGAATGATGCCAAATTATTGTCCCCAGTGGTTCAAGTGGGAGGTGACAGCGGAGAAAAAGGATGACAGGAAAATAAAACCAAGAATATTTGGTGCTCATTGCTTTTAATATAAAGCTGAAGGAAGTCCTTGGGAGAAAGGGCAAAAGTAGACAAAAGAGACACTCAAAATTCTGTAGATACCATTCTGTTTTAAATACGTTTTTTTTTATTTGGCATAAACTGCATTGGGTAAAGTGCAACCTCAAGGCCATTCTTGCAGCATCCATGGGTCTCGTTCCCCCAGTACACCACTAGAATGATTTTTCTTTTTTTTACCTTAAAATGGTCAAAAAGGCCCCATGACATTTTCGGAGGGCACTAATGATAATTTTCAACGGGCTTTGTCTTTTTAAAGCCTGTATGGGCTTTCAATATTATTCACTTCCTGTTCTTAAAAAAAGACTTGTACAGACCTATAAATAGTGTGAGTGTGTGTGTGGGGGATACACAACAAAATGGCCAGCAGTGTTTGCTGGAGTCTTTGGAGAGTGCTGTTGCTCATTTGGGGGCAAAGAAATATCATACCAAGTTTGGGGGGCAGGGAGGTGAAAATGGTGGGAAATGCCACATTGTGGACTCGGTCATTTAAACCACTCATGCTAATCATTAGAGGGTAATAGAGAGGAAGCAGAATCATAGTATGTGATTCTGCTCAATTTAATTCCCTTTAGTGTAAGTGCAGCAGCAATTTAAATTATGGAATCCAAGTACAAGAAAATGTTGTGTGATGGGCCTTCGAAGCCCCCATTCTCAGGAGGCAGCCCAGGCGAGCAAACAGGCAGGCATCTTGGTATAAATATGCTTTATACCTGAGGTCTTAAAACCACTCAGTACTGCATCTCAAGAGGTGGCTTTACATCCATGAAAACTCATGCTAATGTAACAAGTTAGTCTTAAAGGTTCTGCCTTTTTTTTCTTCCCCTCCCTTTCTCCTTTATAATCCCTGCGTCTCTTCTGCTATCCTTCCCTTCCAGCCACCCAGCCCAATGGGCCACTTGCATACTACCTGTGACAGATGAGGGGTCAGAGGTTGACAAGCAATTTATTCTGCCTGAAAGAGAGATCTTATAGCCGGTGCCTGTGATAGAGCAATCTATCTTGCTAGTGCTTCCACCATTTGAAGAACAAGCTGAAGCAGAGATTTTACAGCCAGTGCCTGAGGGAGAAGGGGTCAGTGATAATTTTGGGGAATTAGATTCAGCTTTGCCCCCTAGCCCTCAGTCACAGAGGAGGCTAAAGAGGGCGGCTCAGAAGGAAGCTGTTTGCTGAGGTTGAGAAGACAGGAGACTGACTAGAAACACCTGTTCTCCTCTGTCATTTAAGTCTGTTGATGTGGCTTGCCATTTGCTTGTGGCAAATTGCTATTCAAGCTCCTATGACCCTTGTATTCCTGCTCTGCATCTGATGAACTTCAGCATTCTTGACTTCTTAGATTAACTTTGACTTCATCTTTCAGTTCAGGGTTTCTACTAGACTGATAGCTCTAGACTCTCCCTGCTACCTCCACCTCCTTGGCAAGTACTATCATTTTTCTTCCCTTACTGTCAGACAAGCACAGGCTGGGAGCTAAACTCTGACACGGGCAAAAAAGAGCAGTCCCGTGTGCCACTTGTTTACTGTCTTGAACCTAGACCAGGGATGGGGAGGCTGTGGTCCATGGGCCAAGTTTGCCCTCCTAAATGTCACAACAACCCTACAGCTCTTCTCAGTGTCAGATTTTAAATGGCTTTATGTGTTTTAGCTGTATTTTAATTTATGATGTACCCCGCTTCAAGCCATGAGGAAAGGTGGGTAAGATAATGATAATAGCAATAGTGGTGTCTCTGCTTGGAGATGGCTTCCAGTAGCCATCATGTTCCCCACACTGACCTACTGGCCTGTCTCCCTGAGAGAAAGAAGGAAAAACAGAGACAAAGAGGACTACAGCCTGGCAGCCAATCTGTGAGGGTAGATGAAACAGCAATGGGAACTCAGAGAGATGGAGTAGAAGATTCTTGCTCATAATTTGGAAATAAAGTAAACTGTTTCTTGTGGGGAAAGTTCTAGAAAAGGTGTAGAGCCCTCTTGGTGAACTGACAAAAGTGAAAGTCTGGGCTGTTAAATTCTGAGCCTCATTCTTGCCTTCTAGGAAATGACTGCATGTACCCCCATTTACCCATCCTCATTAAATCACTTCTTGTTAGCTCTCTGTTATCAAGATTGCTGGAGCTCAACAGGGTTACTACAGAGGCTGCTAACCTAGAGAGCCATCAGCACTTGCCTCCAGTCCTAATTTTACAGGCAAGCCACTGATTTATAAGTATATCTAACCATTTCATCTTTTATGGATTTGTTTTAAGTAATTCTATGGATAGTTTAATTGCATTTTAATAGTAACTTCTGTACACTTTTATTTATGACTTGGCATGCGCTTTTTGTCTTTTTTTGTAAACTGCCTAGAGTCCAGTTTTGGGGGAAAGGCAGGATATAAATGAACAAATTATTATTATTAACAACAACAATGTAATTAGGAGGTATCAGATGAATGTTTCGGTCCAACACCTCCTCCTCCCATGCCAAACAAGACACCCTACTCCTAAAATGCAAAGGCAGCCATTTTGGCCATTGTACAAAACCTATAATCCATATAATCATATGAGGTTAATGCCTTCATTGTGCTAGTTTAAAAAAAAAAAACACAGAAAAGTGCAGACAAGCTTTGTGGGTCCCTAGATCTCTTCTTTAGCAAAGGTGCTGTAAAAATTTGTGACAACACCTTAGTTAACAAAGTGGATGTGTTTCTGGCCATTATTTCTTTAAACAGAAAATTTGGTACCAGAGGCACAAAAAACACGGAAAGAACAGAGATAGATTCCTACACCACAAAAAAGAGCACTTCAGGAAACTTTTTATTCAAAACGTTAGTTTTGCAATGAGGCAGCCTTGTCGGCTCTCCCCTTTTCTTTCTGTTTTGCTGTCCATAAGGGCTTCTGGAGGCAGGTGCTATTTACCTTGCCTACTGTAGACAGGAACACACAGCTACAGAAAGAACAGGTAGAGTAGAAAATCATTCTCTCTCAACTCAGGCTTGCTTGCATTGTTTACATCAGACAGACTGCTGTGATCCGACATGAAAAGTCTGTGTTTCTCCAGCTTTCCTCACCCCTTCTCCCAATCTCAATGCTGCTTTAATTTCAGCTAGACAGAAGACAAGGGCCTTTTCTGCACTGCACTTTTATAGTGCTATTATTCCACTTTCAACATCTTATGGAATTCTGGGGTTTGTTGTTTACTGAGGCCAAAGAGCTCTCTGGCCTAGAATTCTAAATGCCCCTCCTTAAACTGCAAATCCCAGGATTCCATAGGATGTTGGAAGGGGAACAATAGCACTATAACAGTGTAGTGTGGAAATGGCCGAGGAGGGAAAGGGTGGTTGGGCAAGCATAAAAAGACTTTGTAAAAAGGAGCTTCACTGTCACAGCTCTGTCAGCTGAGGCACGCTTGTGTCTGCCAATTCTGCTGTCCATCACAACTGAAGACACAGGGAAGAGGAAGCCCATTCTTAGCTTGATGCCCTCAAGACTAAAAACAGGCTTTCTTTGGTATTTCTTCTTTCCTCATCTTTTCTTCTTTCCTGGTTTTTAATGACATCTTGTCTGAGGAACAGAGCTAGGGATTCTGAGAGTTTGCATAGAATTTTGTGATCTTGTTGGTTGGCTTAATAATGTTATCTTGTTTCTAATTTATCCTTGCTACTATCCAACTTTCTTTGAAGAAATTAGAACTGAGAAAAGTTCACACAGCCTCCTTAGTGCTGAGAGAGCTGGTTGTAGTGAGAGCCACAGTGTTGGTGCCAAGTGGCACAGTGTTGGTGCCAAGAATCTCCTGGCAATCCCATTGAATTACTCACTGATGAAGTTCATGAAATATGTGTGCACCCACAGTATTCACCAGATGTTGGAGATTAACAGCAGCGGATAGCTATTGTCAGCCTGTTCTGCTCTCGTGAGCATCCTAGAAGAGTCTGTCTGGCTAGCCGCTTGTGGTGCACACATGCTGCATTTGATGGACCAGCATGTCAATTCGTGTGTGAAATCCCTGCCGGATGAGATCAGCATCAAAACAAGCCTGAGCCGGAGCTGTTTGAAGACACCATTCAGTGGCTTTCTCTGTATTAACCTTCTGTAAGCAAGAGGAGCAGGCATTTTCACACAGACAGTGCTTCAAGCAGCTCTGGATTCAATTGGTTTGTAATGCAAAAAGTCAAAGACATTTTGGCCAAGAACATGTTCACCACACAAAAGACATTCAGGTGATTTTTTTTCCATTGCATTAACAAGAATGCAGTTATTTAACACACAGCCTTTCAGAGTACATAATTCCAACAGATGAATAAATACATGGGTATTTCTGAAGTGTCAGTTTTTTAAATTCCTGTTGAGCTTTGTCTACTGTTTCTAGTGATTGTGAACAGGGAGAAAACCGATATCATAGACTCAAACACTTTGTTCTTTCTGAAGGTACCCGCAGACCATAATCTGTTGTGATTGGTACGGCTTTTATGATGTGGTTTTACTGTTGTTTTATTGCTAAATTTGACTATAATTTTGTTGTAATTTATATATTTATTGTAAGATGCCTTGGGCTATCTTTTTTTTACCATAAAAAGGCAGGACATAAATGTCCAAATAAATGTCGAGGTGATGTGAGAATGGCATTAGAAGGGTGGGCTTTTTTATGGCAGGTAATCTGCTTCAAATAAGCTCTTTACTATGGTGTCATGTACTGAGAAAAACATCTAAAAAGGGGAGAGACATTGGGATATCCTGCAACAAGCAGCAGTTATAATCCAGGTCTGTATTAGCCTGAGGCAACAAAAAAGACATAACAGAAAAATGGTATCTTATATAAGATTAAATATTTTAGGCGTAAGCTATTCTGCTGGGCTGACGGAGGGAGTGTACTCCTTTTCTGGATCTTTTGTGTCCTCTTTATGTCAACCACCTAGTGACCTGATACCATAAGCTAGACCAGCTGCGTGTCTTACTTTACAGAGGAGAATTCTCTATTTGAAGGACTGTCAAAGGCAGTCATCTATGTGGAGGGATATTTGGTCCAGGCCTTGCTTTAAAATAAAGATCCAGAGGAAAAGATATGAGGGGAGCTTTAAGCTGCTCAACACAACTACCATTTGGACTGCAGACTAAAGAGGCACACAGGTCATTTGATGAGCTTTCTCTACCTTCTTGAGATGTTTTGTTGTTGTTCAGAGGGGGTTTTGCCTTTGCCTTCCTCTGAGACTGCAAGAGTGTGACTTTTTCAAGATTTCCATGGCTGAATGGGGACTCGAAACCTGGTCTCCAAAGTCACAGTCCAATGTTTAAACCGCTACATCACACTGGCTCTCAGAGATGTTTTTTGCCACTGATTACACAAAAGGCTGTGTTCATGCTGAGCATTTGTGGAGCATAATGTTCTGCTAGTCCACATGCCCAGGAGTATGGCAAGGATGGAGCTGGCTGTGATGGTCAGGGGGAGGAGTCAAAGCCAAAATGACTAAATGGAGGCTATCATACTTTGGACATATCCTGAGACAACATGATTTATTAAAAAAAGATGATAAATGCTGGGAAAAGTGGAAGACAGAAGACAAAGAAGAAAACATTATAGATGGATTGACTCAATCAAGGAAGCCGTGGCCTGAGTTTGCAGGACCTGAGAAGGGGGCTGTTGGTGACACTCTTGGAGGCGTTGACTTGATTGCAAACAACAACAGCAACAACAATCACAATGGATTTGTCCTCTTAGATATCATGAACCAAGAAACAATCCCTAAAACAGGTCTTCCTATGTCAGTTTCTCAGCCAAGCTTCCATAAATATTCAGAGACTTTTGTTGATTCTTTGTCAGTCTGCTATTAAAAGTTGATCCCTGGGTTCTACTGCAGCAACATCTCCTGGTACAGTGGACAAAGAATTCTGATTTCTGACTCAGATCTACTGCACTTTGCTTTCAATCTTTTACAGTCATGTAAGATTCTGTATCTATATGTCTATTATCCCGATATAATGTATGAATCCAGAGTCATTTTATTTATTCTCCTGGTTGTAATTCTGTTATTTGGGTGTGATAATCAACCTAACTTCTCAGTTAACTTGTGTGCTCTGATATGGAAGGGATTCAAATTGATCTTATCTCGCTTCACATTCATGCCTTTTGATTTTTGCCTGTAAAACTGTTTTGTTTTTCCATAGAAAAAATGACTTAGATACCATATAAAACCGATGTGGCATCCAAGTTAGTTTTGTTACTGAAATAATAAAAGAAAATGTGTACCTGTGTGTATCTGTCTCTGCAATATTTCCAAGACAATGAAGCCCAGATACCGAAAAGTTGGCATACATACTAAGGAGATCCAAAGGGTGTGCATATCAAAGTTGTTTGGTTTTTATAAAATATTTATTTTATGCAAGTAAAATTTGTTCATAGTTTGCAGCACCATCTTTAATCACTAGAATTTAAATGCTCATAGCCTTCCATAGCCATCTTCCTCATCTTGTGTACAGCAGGGATATTGATTTCTCCTCAAAGCAGTATTAGGGATATTGATTTCTCCACAAAGCTTATAGGCAGTACCATGTATTCCTTCTTTCAGAAAGGCCCCAGGAATCTTCAAACAGACAGAGAGAAAAAGACTTGCTGCCTAGCAATCGGAGGAGGACTGAGCAGTGAGAAAGGCTGAAAGACTACCATGGTAGAGAGAAAGACCAGTGACAGAAAAAAACAAGGGAAGAGAGAAATGAAAGAGTAGAGAGACAAGGAAAGACCACCAGAGTGGAGAACAAAGGAGTTTCTAAGGGTTGTGAAGCTGGTATTTTTTTTTTTTAATATTAAAAGAATCTGATTTTCTCTGTATGTTAGCCAGCAGATGTTCCTACCTTGGTTTCTGCATTTTTGGAAGGTTAGGATGGTGCAAGTATTAGACATCTATCAAGCCTTATATATGAAGTGATTTACCCTAACACCAAGGTAAAAAGAGGGGGATAAGTGTCTCCAAAAGAATTCTTTCTATTCCCTCACTCTGTCTCATCATTTTCATCAAGTATGCCAGCAAGAGCTTGATGAAATGTAAGAGTGGCCAGATATGCAGTAATGAAAAATGTAGTCAATGACTGTCACATCTGAACTCATGACCTCTTTCTCGGTTATGGAAAAATATGGAAGGGGAAAAAAAGATGGTTGCTAGGTAAGAGACACATAACAAAAGAACTAACCTTAGAGATAGCTGCATGTATGTGCAGGAAGGCAATGAAGCATAGAATACTATATTCCCAGAATAACTGCACACCATATAGGATTGTATTTGAAGGATACTATTTTTTCAAAATTCTGCTTTACACATGGAAAACTTTCATAATCGTTTTAGTCTCTTTTTAACCCTTGCATCCAATTGTTTTATGCATGGGATTTGTATGTTTCTTTGGCAAAAGCAGCATTCTGTTTGAACCTGTACTGCTCCAAAGCAGATTTGGTGAAATGAGCATGGACTTCCAGATTTGTTTAAATAAGCGTCACTTCTAATGATATAACTCTTTATGCTCAAGTGGTTGTTGTTGACAACAGGCCCACACACTTCATTCTTTTTAGGGGCTATGTGTAACTATTTCTTGGACTGACACTAAGGCTCTTCCAAACTATTTTTTTAAACCAGGAAACAGTTTGCTGAGGTGGTCCCGTGGCTTGAAGGGCAATTTTTATTCCTCTCTGAATTTTTAAAACTTTTTAAAGACTTACAGTGTTATAATACAAAGATGCTATTTCGTGGTTCCACTGATCTCTAATATACCGTATCTAAAAACATTTTAAAAGAGAGAGAGAAAGGAGCAAAGAATATCTTTTTTGTTCCACTATCTCTTGGAATTGAAACCCATTTGAGGATGGGAATAAAATGTTGCAGTTGGTGTAGGAATTGCCAGAAAATAGTCTTGGATGATAGCAACACTGCTTGTGTATTTCAAAATCCACAAGAACTACAGCAACAAATACTACCTCCCAACACATTTGCTCTGTCTGCAGGAACCCTTCTCTGCTATAATTCTCTGCTAATTCTAGTTGGTTAGATAGGAAAGCAGATGTACTCAGAGTGAAGATATCGCTTTGGCTTTTCAGAGTGTAAGAAGGCCATCACAGAAATTCAGGCATAGTGTGACACACCCAAGGTCACCTAGTGCATTTCCATGGCTGAGCATGTAACTGAACCCTAGTCTCTAGAGTCACAGTCCAACACTCAAAGAACTACACCATGCTGGCTCCCTAAATATGTTTACCCACAACTAAGTTCCAGAGGGATTTATTCCTTGGAAAATGAATATGGGACTACAGCCTTAATGGACCAATTTTGGAACAGGTATGCCAAAAAAAAATCCAAAAAACAAAACAAAAAACCCCAAAACCCTTTTGTATTGTATAGAAAATTGCTGTCCACCTGCCTGCTTGGTTAATTAATTAGCTGGAGCAAAAGTAAAGTTTGTAACAAACAGCAGAGTCTAATTTTGATGCACTCAAAGCAGTTTGGACATTTTTGCATCTCTCCAGCCCCATGAAGGGCTTACTAAGAAAAAGGCCTTTGTTATAAAGCACAGCAGATTCTTGGATTTTATCACTGGGCAGAGATTAGCTGCTAGCTGCATGTCTTCTTGTTCCTGTAAATAGATGTGGTATTCAAGATGGATACCCAGTGATGGACAATAATGCCTTTTGGCAACTCATTCTGAGAGAATGGTTCTCTTCTCCACTACTTAATATAACAGTGAAAATTATTTTTTTAAGACCACAAAACTGTTGATATTTGAACAGCATGCTAGTTTGCATAGCCCTAGTCTCACATGTTTAGACTCAACAGATGGTGGTAACAGTAGTAATGCAATGGAGATCTTGATGGCCCCACACCTGAGGAAAGGCATTTTCCAGGGACCATTAGAGCTTTATTTTCCATGTCATGCTAGCACAGAGCACACATGTCAGGCACCAAGAAGGGAGGAAATCAATCCCCACTCCTCCCCAGTCCCAGTTGGCCAAATGAGTGAATTTAAAATAGAAGAAGAAGGTAGAGGCCAGGCCACATTCAGTTCAGCTAAAAAATGAACTTAGTGATTTCCCCATTTGAGGCAGGAGACGAATGGTTCCTGCAAGCCATGGGTGGAATATCCAGTTCTACTTTCTGATCCAATTCTGGGGTGGTGGTGGTGGTGGTAGTGCCAGTGTTAAATTGGCATAAGAAAGAACACAAAAGGTGGGCTCTATATCTGTGACCAAGCTTAAGGACTGCACTGAGATTTCAGTTCTGGACCTCCTCTAGTCCCAATATGCATTTGTCATGGGAAAAAGGACAAGTTATTTCGAGAAGGGGGCAACCTCGACTGTAACATTGCTACCAAAGAAAATGATGAAATTGACTTCGCCCCCCCCCCCCTTTTCATTTTATCAGGCATTATAATGTTATAACCACTGCGGAAGCAGCAAGGCTTACCTGGTACGTGTTATCAAAACTATCGTACATGAACCTTGTGATCAGGGATGTCTTCCCAACTGGAAAAGAAAAAACACTAGAGATTAAATGAAAATCATGGCTCTTCAAATGATTTGTAATTCTGAATTCTTCATCTAGCTGCATTTTGGGACACTCTCAGGGGCAAGTCGTGTGTGTTAAAATGGAGAGTCCGTTTCACTCTCTTTAAAAGCATTTAGAAAGAGCAGCCTTGAGTGTGTGCTCGTGTGTATCAGTGTATGAGTGCAAGAGTGAGCAAGAGAGAGGGGTGCAGTTAACCCCCTCCATTTGTGTTTCCACTTGTTCTATTAAAAATTTTAAATTTTTTTATAAGCCGCCCTGTTAAAAGGTATGCATAAGTCCTTTAAATAAAATGAACATAATTGTGCCATTCTCCATAACGAAAATTTTCCATCCCCCACTCCTCCCCATATGGAGATGTGGGTATGTGGCTTTTAAACCAACAGATATTAAAAGTCTCTGGGAGATGTACAAAGCTTTCTTATCAACATCAATATTAGAAGCTGGCTGTTCACTAAGAAAACAACACAACCAGAAGGGTTAGTGCCCTTCCTCCCACATTCCTGGTCTGAATAATACATCCTTCTCCCATGGTTGTGATTTGCAAAAGTTAAAAGATAATAGAGGTATCTTTATACAATTCTGCTACTATGTCTAATTTGGTTCTCAGTTTTCATGAGGCAACCATAAACCAGAAAGGGAGACAGCAACATTCAGAAAATATCCTGGAACACCTGCAATGAACAGGCATTCTGCAAACAAATGGAAAAATATGGAAAGGATTCTTTGAGGTTCGGGAGTTTAAAAGCCTCTGGCTTTTTTATGGAGATGGAGTTCAACTCCATCTCCATAAATTCCTCATACTCAGTTAACTCTTTGGAAGCACCCTTAAAACTCCACACATATAAATGGCATTGGTTTAAAAATGTTTCAACAGTGGCTTTAGCTTGTCTCATTCAAGACATGCCCATCCAGGTCAATTCATCTCTTCCCTTCAAAGTACGAGATTATAATTCCAAGAGCTGTTTCACACAACAGGGAAACAGCAGATGCCTTGTAATGTGTGCCCAGAGTGTTCTCCGCTTTCACACAGTGCATAACCAGGTGTTGCAGTCTGTATTTCAGAGGAAGGGAATGGCAAACCACCCCAAGCACTCTTTGCTTAAGAAAACCCTATGAAATGTCAGGGATTCCAGGCAGGGAACCCTGGGAAAATGATCAGCCCACTGCAAAGATGTTGCATCATGCCCCAGCTGTGGGTAATTGCAAGGTTGCATAAGAAACTGGGGTCGTGTGCAGATGGTAGAGGGAAGTGTGCAAACCTCTACCTGACTTGTTGTAGATATGTATACAACAAAGCAACGCCAGTATGTATTTGCCTGTTGACTAAACCTGGTGCCTGGTGCAAGCTTTTGTCTGTCTGTCCTATGTTTTGTATATAACGGAACTTCGCTGCAAGATAAAGTGCCTCCTGTTTTGGAGGAAACTCCTCTGTGTGTGAGTATCCTTACTGGGGAATAAGGCTCTGCTGCTGGCTCGCTGAACTCTGGTTTTTCCGCTGCGTTTCCGTGGGGCTGAAACTCCTATCATCCCCAACATGAAATTCATCAGGTTGCCATAAGTCAACAGGCAGCCTGAAGTCACATACACACACATAATTAATATGTCAGAGGAGTTGCAACTACACTAGGTTTTTCTGTGCCTGAGAGAAATATGGTTCTTGCCCTGGGAATATACACATAGTTTAATTTAAGTGCCCTCAGACCATGTTAGGCCACATGAGGACGAAAACCCTAGGAGGAATGGCAGAAAGTGCTGCATCTCCTGTGCATACTTTGTTGCTTGTCCAACTATTGAAAAACACTATTCTTTTTCCCCCACAGCTCTGGACTGCCATATTACATGGTAAGTCTGGTTTTGTGTAGATTATGGGTCTGCTACCCTCTTATATGTTTCCACAATCAGTTGACACAGACGCTGTTCCAAGTCACGCTTATGATCTCTGAAGGATCATTCCTTAGTCTTGCATTTTGGCTTTCAGAGTTCCCAAAATGGAATGCTGCTGAAATGGCAGCTCTGTAGGGAAATGTATCATCTGTATATTTAGAGCACTCACATAGAAGGGACTCCATGGTCTGAATCCTATTGTTAACACCAACTTGAGTAGATCCACTGAATCAATGTAACTTACCAAATTACCATTGATTTAGTGAGTCTATTCTGGTGGGGCTAACAATACAATTTAGGCCAAGAAGTGCTTCTGCTCAAAAATAGTTTAATCAGCTTATCCATTATGAGAAGTATCTTAAAACCATGACTACTAGATCAGAAGTCTAACGCAGAGAAAAGATGGATCATTTCTCCATTCTATTAATGGGGGAAGAAATAATAATTTATCATTCTAATAAACATAGGAAGGCTGCAACCCTAGCAAAGCCACATGTATTACTAACAAACAAAAGAAGGAACATCATTGCTGACACTGGATTTTTCCCTGCAGTCAAACAGATGGAAGCAACTATCAGTTAAGTAACACAGCAACTGTTCCAGACACCATCACTGGTTTCCAGCAACCAACTAAACTGGGCATTGACTGCATCTGAAAGTAACACCTAAGCCACGGTTTGGTGTATTCCCTCTTCCATCTCTCTTTCTTCCTTAACGCACTTTGATTTTCTTATGGATTTTTGGCTTCTCAGCCATAAATCACACCAGAAGAAAGTCTGATGTTACACCTGCTCTGAATGCAACCACTTTTGCATGGTGCAGTGCGTATCTTCCACAGATTTCTAGATAGAAGGCTACAGAGTAAGGTAGAGCAACGCATTCAGGGATAGAGGCAGAATTTGGAAGCAATGTGTTAAAGTAAGGATTGTTAAATATTACCTTTGGGTATAACAAGGACATAACAATCTTCTTCTTCTTCTTTTGTTTTTAAGGAATTGCCAATAATTTCACTTTTACTGTATACTGAGTAACTTGTAATTGGTTAAAATGCTTTGGAGCACATTTTACACCCCCTACAACAAAGGGCATTGTTTTTTTAAAGAAAAGAAATGAAAAGTCACAAGCAATGTAATTAGTAACACAATGAGTCATTAAATTCTTCTTGTAATATTAGCAGTAACAAGTTTTTTTTACTAATGCATTGCAGAATAAATTCATTTTTAAAGTAATTTTCCAAGCTGTGAACAGAGGTTCTAATCTTTGTGCTGAACAGCTCTAAGCAAGTCATGAAAAGCCTCCAGTGTTCCTCAGTTCTCTCCTCTACAGAAAAAAGAAAATGCAGTGTGGCCCAGGGGACAGAGTGACAACTCTGGAAAATCTGAATTAGCCCACTCAGCCATAGACTCTCAGTTTAGCCTAAGCAATTCATTCTTTCTCAGCAAGTTTCTAGCCTCTGAAGCTGCAAAGACAGGCATGGAAGTATTTTAATGACTCTATGCCCTTCTTCATGACTGAGTGGTGTCAAATTATACAAACTGTGAACGCATACTTGCACTTAATTTGCATTATTTATGCAGGTTACTGAATTCACATTTAACTGGTAGAGAATTACAGGAACTGATCCTGCAAAGTAGCCTTTTATTTCTTTCAGCATACATAGTCTGGACAATAACAGACCCAACAGACCCGACCCATAAGGAGAGAATAAAAGTGGCTCAAAGAAATTGGTCCTCTTCAATTTATGAGTTACTATTTTCTTTTGAAATAAGTTGAAGAATAAATTAATTTTTTTTAAAAAAAATAAAAACATTTAAAGGTCATGGCTGGAATCCTGTTGGGGAGCTATGATGCACAAGCACCAGTGTTACGTTATACAATGATTCCTATCCCAGTCCCCCCAATCCCCACTTACCAGGAAGCAATCACTGTGATTGATAGGGGTTTGTTCCCTGGTTGATCAAGAAGCAGCTAAGTGATATTTCCACCCCTTCTGAGGAGTAGTATCTACAGGCAGAAGCAGGGTCCCACATCAGCCAGCTGCTTCCTGATCAATACAGACCACCACTGACTGCAGTGGCTGCTGATCAGTAAGGAAGGACTGGGGGATTTTCACAGTTCCTATATATATCTCCTCAACTAGGGGACACATAGGGATCATAGATTACACATTCATAATTACCAACAGGATTCCAGTCCAGTAATGCACACACTGCTCCCTGCATAGGCAGTGGTGATTTTGGAGCTGGGAAGGAAACTCCTGACATTTATTTATTTATTTATTTGATTGATTGATTGATTGATATCCTTCTGCCTCCCTCCCAGGAATAGGATTCAAACTACCTGTCAGGATGTGTGGCCCCTGTCATAAGTATTTGCTGGATGGGTAATGGAATATGCAATAGAATAGATCAGCTAGCTACACATGGTCATCATCTACTAGAATGCTCCAAAGTATCAGTTGTTAATTGTTGATTGCAACCATATTTCCAGTGGAAGATGGCTCAGCATTCCACCACACCAAATAGTTAATTGCTTTATTGTTCACTGCTACAATGTGTCTGATCAAGATCAGAGGGAAAAGAACAACAGTATCAGAAAGATGTTATGAGAACTGGCAATGCTCACAGATGAGAATACAGGAACTTGTTCCCGCCTCAAGGATGAAAGATATGTAAACAACAGAGGGTCTGGGAAATGTCTAAACCAGTGGGACGATGTGAGATTTATGGTCTTCACCAGCCACAGCTTTGCCCCCCTAAATTTGTATGCCAGGTATAAAATATGTAACCATTCTGTCTGCTGTGAGTCTTAGTAACTTCAAAGGCAATGTGCTGTGTTCCTTGCTTGCTACAACAGACATTGCTGTTTAAGTGAAATTTGTGAAGTGCAAGTTACCCAGGGCATGACACTTACAGCACAATAGTAAAAATACTGTTAAAACACAAAATGAATGAAAACATAAACAGTTGAAACAATTTAAAAACAAACCTTAAGCATTAAAAGAATAATACAGCATCTTGGCTTTCAGACTCACAGTCCTGCAACATTTATGTTTAATGATTATTGATTTCTCCAAAAATTAATCTGATGTTAAATAACTTCCACAATAGCCTATTGAAACAAGTATTTAAGCCAATTTTCAAATAATTTGTTAACTGGAATGATGTATTATATTTTCAACACAGTTCATTAACAAGATACTAGGAAACAACAGCTCCCACTATAACCTTTCTTTTGTCCTCCAACATATATAGCAACTCCCCAACCTACATTTCTGTACCACCCATTGTGCAGCCCAAAGGGTAGACTATACAACCATAACAGTAACAATCACATTATACTGGGTCACATGAACAATTTTTTTTTTAAAACTGCTGTCATTCCAGTGATTTGGCAAATTCAGCAGTCAATGTATCCATCATTGTTCTTATCACCATCTTGCAAGACACCAACTATCAAGCTAATTAGCTCATCCTCTTTCATAGTTGCAGCATGCTCACCTCCTTCATCTTTATGCACGTGTGTATTGCGGTGGTATAATGTATAGTATAATTCAGTGTTGCCTTTGGATTCATAACTGATTTTTTTTTCAAAAATGAACAAGCCACATGCCAGGGGAAAAAAAATTAACCCTCTCCGAAGTGCTAAATCCAATTGTTAACCTTGACTAGAATAGACAAAGTGAATCAAGGAAATTTATATAAGTGTTGACCCCCTTTGATTTGGCAGGTCTTGCTCTGGTCAGGGCTGACAGTTGGATTTAGTCCCAAATCTGTTGATGTTGTTGGAAAAGTTAAATATCTAATTCTCCATTAAGATTGATGTGAATGTAAAAGTGCTTAGAATCTGTCTGCATTGTTTCCAAAATATTTAAAAACATGTATACCTGTATACCCATATGTCTATCTTTGAGATGTCTTCTCAGCATTCCACTGAGTTTTGTTCTGCCCTCAATTATTCTTATAAGAGAACTACAGTTTTTAAAAATATTAAGTATTTATGCATAATTATACTTATTGTTATTTGCATTATACCATCAATACAATATTTTTCTTCAAAGTTCATTTTCAGAAAACGTAGGTTAACTACTCCTTTTAATAAAGTCCATCACTACTGTTCCTATGTTACCTAACTGAATTTTATAATCACAGTAAAATGCTGCCTTGTTAAGGTTCTCATCAGAATGCCTTGACTTGAATTCATGGTGTTAACTATGAAAATACTTCGTATCTATTTTCTAAAACTCTTTGAAGAGTGTATTTGAATACTTGAATGGTCTACTTATTTAAAATAGTTCAAGAACTATTTACAGCTTTTGTTTCAGTGGAATACAGCAGCAGATCTAAAATATTATGGCTTGATATTAAACCGAGTCAGAAAGTATAGATTTGATTAATCAGGTGGATCACACAGACAAAATCCCTACGTGCTTTCTGTAAACTGATAGAGACCTATTTTCTGTATTAAAACTATTCTTATATGAAGTGCATTTGTAAAAATTTCTTCCTTTGTTAACTGTGTAATTAAAAACTTACTGTATTAAAAAATAATAATAATACAGCATCAAGCCAGTTAAAAGCCTTTCTGAAGTCACTTGTTAAAGACTCCTCTGAATACAAAGGTCTCTCCCATCACAAAAACAATAGATGAGCCTTCTTTGGTAGACTACCTCAGAGTTTGGGAATGGCCACCAAGAGACCGTTCAGTTCTACTTCTGTCCACCCCCAAAATACAAATAGCTTTGCTGGCCAGGTTGACAATTCTGCCCAGCAATATGGCAATTGAGCGTGTGAACTTGGTTTGAGCCAGAGAACTGGAGCATCAAAATTGGGTATTGATTTCTCAGGAAAGAATGGATTGAAGCCAGGCAATTCAAGTGAGCCACTCATAAGGCGAAAACCCTTGAGAACAGAAACCTTGCAGACACACATGGGATGTATTTTTTTGTTACGCTTCCATATCTAGGATTATCTTCCCCGTAGAAAATACACCTCTCTATACACAGTAATAACAAGAAGATGTCATGATCCTACTAAGTCTGCACAATAAAAAATGCAAAATGTTTAAAGCAAACTTCCGCTTCAGACCCATTTCCCCACAGGACACATTTGTTAATATAAAAACTTTACAATGCCATTCATCAGGAGCTTTAATTAAATATGCTAAATCCCTTCATGTTGTGTCTTCTGAAAAGACAGGATCTGTCTTTAAGTTTAATGAATGCACTAACATTCTGCTCACATTGGAAGGCGGATCCTTGGCTGGAATCTTCTGTCTCTCAAAGGAGGCCCAGCCAGAAACTCTCCTGAAAGGAAGGAGGCGTGCACATATTTTGCCTCAAAGGTCTTTTTTTGGACATGGTCTAAAAATCTCTGCACTCACTGTTTGGTACTGGAGATATGACTGGTTTGTAAGATGGAAACTGACTGCTACTATATGCACAAAGGAAAACTATTTAGTGAATTTTCTAAACAAAAGGTTACAGTCACAGAAGGTACTTCTTAATGATATTTTTTAACTGGGAAAGTAAGCAATGATGGGTAGGGTGCTTTCCAATCCTTCTCTGTATGGAAGCCTGCTACTTTCTTCTGGAAAATAATAGATACAAATGGGGGGGGGGGGTTAATTCCATGTGTTCTCCCATGACGAAGAGCCAGGCTACAACCTTCTACTGGGCAAGGCTGACCCAAATCATTTTGCTACTGAGATGAAGAACAAGATGGCATCCTTCCCATTAACGTGTATAGAAGCTGACTAGACTAGCAGATGAATTTTGACATTGGCAGTAGGCCAGCTTCTTGCACTGTTCTTGATGGTAGCAAGCCAGCTTATGGAGTGCAGGATACGTCACACATTTCTCAGACACTTCTGTCATCCCAACATTTCCTGTGATTCCCTGCCCCAGCTATCTGTCACCTAAGGCAGATTCTTCACTCTGCCTAACAGGAGGGCCAGCCCTGCTGACAGCCTGCTTCATCAGAAGGACAGTAAACTGTGAACAGCTTACTTTGCATTATATTGCCACCACATGCCATTTGGGTTTTCTGCCTCAATCATCAAAATGTCTTGATCTATCTCTGGGGAAGAGCATAGCCAAATGATGGCAACAGACAGTTCTGAAGAGAACTCCTGTAGAGAACTTTCAGTAACATATTCAGCAACACTATATTGTAGCCATGCAACTTCTTTTTGGTAGCATGACACCATCATGTTAACTGAAAATAACAGAAACTCTCAGATCACAGCTGTGGCTTTTCAAACAAGGAGGGGGCATCATAATATGAGCAAGTTGTTTGCAAAGCTAAAAAGAGGTGGCTGGATGGCAGTACGTGTGAAAGGGATCTAGGAGTCCTAATAGACCACAAGCTGAACATGAGTCAGCAGTGTGATGCGGCAACCAAGAAAGTCAATGCAATTCTTGGCTGCATCAATAGGAGTATGGTGTCTAGATCAAAGGAGGTACTGGTACCACTCTACTCTGCTTTGGTTAGACCTCATCTTGAATACTGTGTCCAGTTCTGGGCACCCCAATTCAAGAAGGACATGGTCAAGCTGGAGCAGGTCCAGAGGAGGACGGCCAAAATGGTGAAGGGCCTGGAAGCCAAGCCCTATGAGGATAGACTTAGAGAGCTGGGTATGTTCAGTCTGCAGAAGAGAAGGTTAAGAGGGGACATGATAGCTATGTTTAAATATTTGAAGGGATGCCATGTAGAGGAGGGAGAGGGCTTGTTTTCTGCCGCTCCAGAGACCAGGACAAGGAGCAATGGATTCAAGCTGCAGGAAAGGAGATTCCACCTGAACCTCAGGAAGAACTTCCTGACAGTCAGGGCTGTCCGGCAGTGGAATATGCTGCCTCGGAGTGTAGTGGAGTCTCCTTCCTTGGAAGTTTTTAAGCAGAGGCTGGATGGCCATCTGTCGGGAGTGCTTTGAGGGTGTTTCTGCATGGCAGGGGGTTGGACTGGATGGCCCGTGTGGTCTCTTCCAACTCTACATTTCTATGATTCTATGATTCTGTGCCAGTCCAGCTGATGGGCATGCTTAGAATCAACCACTTTATGTTTGTTGCTCTGACACTTAGCGCTTAAATGTGCTGCTTTTAAATATTTATGCATATTAACCTGGAACATTTTGTCTTCTGCTAGGCCCTTTCCACACTACATAGTTATGTTGCTATGATTACTCTTTAACTGCCTTGGTCCCATTCTATGGATTTGTAGTTTAGGAAAGGTATTTAGAATTCTCTGGCAGAGAGCTCCAGTGCCTCACCAAACCCCAATATTCCCTAGCCATGGCAGTTAATATGGAATCAGAGTACAATAACTGTGTACTACGAGGGTTGAGTATGGATGACTCAAAGCCAGCCAAAGTCATCTCTGCAAGAAGCAACCAAAAATGACACCCTGGCATCCAAACTACAGTCATCTCTCCACATTCTTCATGGATTTGATTGCTCACAGATTGCTGCCACCTCCACTGCTACCCTACTCACAGTTTTTAATAGGGATTTACAAGTTTTGCCTCACATTCATAGTCTCTTTGCAAGCCTCGTGAGACTGAGACTACAAATGCTAGACGAAGCTTGTAAGTCCCTATTAAAAATGGCACAGGGCAGCAGTAGAGGTGGCAGCAAGCCCCACCAGCCACTTGCTTCTACCTTGCAAAGGAATCCTGCCACCTTGAAGGCAGAACTAGATGGCTGGTGTGCTCCTCACTGTGGATTTAAATGTTTCATGTACTGCACATTTGAATCCACAATAGGTTGAACCCACAGCTTGTACTTTTTGTGTATGTTAAACACTGTTTTTTGGGGGGAGAGGGGCTAGAGATATTTGTGGGTCTTCCACTTTCTTGGGGGTCCTGTGCCCCTAAACCCCACAAATGTGGAGGGGCAACTATTGCGGACTCTCTCAAGCATATCCCAATTAACAGTGTACAATGTTTCTTTTTACTTTATTCTTTCTTACAAAAATACGGCATTCACAGTCAATATCCTTTCATGCAATTTCTGCACGTGCACATTCTTTCCAATCTGGAGACAAAGGTGGGTATGAAGAGACCATCACTATGTACTGGAAGACACACTGCTCCTGCTCTTCATAATTCATGCCTTGGGGGTTTGCCTTTTATAGAAAAAATGGTGAACAAAAGGAACTAAAACAAACTGGGGGTATTTATAGAGCAGCTCTAGCCTGTTCATCAGAGGACACGGGGCTGGTGCAGAATGCTAATTGGCTGCTGAGGTCTACAAGGCACTGACGAATGCTTGGTCCCCGGAGATGCTTTAGAAATCCAGAGCTTTAACTACAAAACACCACCCGCTTTCTCTTGTGCACTCTCTCTTAGAAGATATACTGTTGCTTTGCAGACCCTAACAGGCTGGTTTGATAAACAATAGGGATAATGTGAACTGAATTTGTTTTTATTATTCAACAACTGTTGCTACTATTGTGGATACAACCTACAGCTGTGCAGATTTAGCCTGGAATTGCATCCATTTCCCCAGGCTGTTTCCTTAAAACAAAGTTGTTAGTGGCTATAAGTGAGTATATTTGTGAGTACAGGAGAGAGTCTGTGGGTTTTTGGTGCTCTTTGTTCTGTAAAAATGTGTAACTTTTTTCACCAGGACTACCACTATCCTTTTCTGAAGCTGAAGTCTGCAATCAGATCCACTGCTGATCTGGGATGCTAAGACTTGCAGTAAATGTTCACAAATATTTACTTTGGTCTCTTTCTCTCTCCCTCTGTCTCTTTTTGTCCTTGTTAGGGTTATAATGATGAGCCTTAATTGGGGAGTTAATTTTTTTTTCTACCAAACAAATTTATTTCCACGTAAAACCAACAAGTTACTTGAAACAGTTTCAGAAAAGCTAGTAAGATAGTATATTCCTCCTCCTACTTCATGAATTGCCAGAAGCAGTATTTACACAACTGTTCACAAAGAAAGGGTACAGACATACTATTTACATGAAAAAAGGTACAGACATACTATTTACATAAAAAAGGAAGAACACAACCTTGTAATCAAACAGTACTGCCTGAGATTAAAAGGTTTGTCTTTTCCCCACTATTGTCTGTCTTTTCAATACTGAACAATAAAAAATGTTGTGAAGAATTAAATACATTTGTAGAAATAAACATAAGACCTTTAAATACCGACCCCTGTAAGGTACTTACATACTCAAATTTTGATTGGTGAAACCTGAATTGATGGCTACCTTTCCCCATTTCCAGAGCAGATGGGCTTCAAAATTATTCTTAATTTATTGGTATGACTTCAGGCTTCAGAACTGCACTGAACATATTTGACTGATATATGCACAGAAGGATCCTACAGGATGCAATGACATTCCTTACCACGCCTATATATCTGGGTACTAAGCACATATGGGACCAGAAGGCCTGTGCGCACACTCTCAGTCTCCACAGCAAGATGTCTGTGACAGGTCAGAGACGGAATCCCTTCATGACTGAACGCTGTACATTTAGTGCAATGGATAAGGAACCTGGATTATAGCCTAAAGAATATTTCTGTCACACTCAAAATCCTGCTATTGAACCAAGACAGTTATCGATTAACAGCAATTATTCTCAATGATGTTTGACTTTGGGATCAAAATCATTTTGAAAGGTCTAACAGGATCATGGTTCAAGATGATTCAAGACGGTTCACCAGACGGGAAGCTCATTGTTCAGGAGCCTTGAAGAAGCTTACTGTATCCCAGCAGGAACATAATGAATTGTATTTGCAGAATGAAGCACTTCCTATAATTGTTGGTTGTCGTCTGTCATTTGCATGGTGGTGTCATGTTTTCAAGGATGAAGGTTGTGAGAAGCAGTGGAATACAACTGGTCCCTTAAATACACTGTCAATTTTAGACTTAGCAAATACTGAGGGAGTTCATTTTTAATTAAGTATGTTTAAAGTTTTAACGCTCCCCCACCCCACAACAGTATAGAAGTATGTAATTTCATTTTCTATTTTCAGGTGGTAAATACATGATAGATCCACTGTTAAGACTCCTGCTGGGGCAACAGTGAAATCCAGGAGAAACAGGAGAGAGAGTGATTTTCCCTCCCCACTGCAGCCTCCCCCTGCCTGTAGAAGATGCTCAAAGGTTGCTCAAGAATGCTTGACAGCCAATTTCTGGGTTGGTAGAACTGATGCCGGCTGGGGGAGAGGAGAAGGAAATTCTGCAACACTCGCACTACAGCACCAGTATGATATTTGGTTTAGGCCACTGTAACATTAGTCATTCATTTTGGAGGCACAATAGTCTGTGAGACTTGGGCCCTTTTCGCACCTTACCTTGATAGCGCGATGAACTAGAGCACTCACGATATTGCCAATATCACAAGAGGCCCAGTAGAGAGCCCCTTGCAGTCTGCACACGGTAGGGCATTCGCGAGAGAGCACCAGTCCCTGCTCAGTGCCTTGTCCGCATGTCGGCGTCCTGGGCCACGCCCAGGTCCTGCTCTGTCCCTGCCTCACCGCCCCTGATTGGTCGGTGGTTTTTCTTTTTCTTTTACTGTTTCGTCGACTATCGTGCTAACGTTAGCACGATAGATCCTGCCAACAGGCTGTTTCGTACTATGTTGGTAACGTGCTAACGATAGCGCCGGGTTTAAAAAAACAACCCACAGTCGGCCAGACCCTGGGGGCTGCTGTCGTCTCGAGTGTGAGTGGCGACGCAGCCCCGGGGTGGCCTCTCGTGGTGACGTGTGGTGCAGTGTTCCCTGCTGCGATGGGGGCAGCCGCCGGCCTGCTGCTGGGCAGAGCGTCCCCTGGGAGTTGCTGCGTGAGCGACAGGCAGCGGGGACTGCCCACATCCCGCTCACTCCTGGGTCCTTCCCAGATGCACATCAGATGATGGCTCCGCAGGCCCTCTGGTCACGCGACCGATAAGTGAACGCGAGGTTATTTTCGCCTTTCAGGCGAAAATAAGAAAACACGCTATCAGCACTATCCATGGCTGTGATAGCACCTGGTTCGCCAGAACGTCATGCGGTACGGCGGCTTGTGAAGGGGGGGGGGGAGCGTGCCTAACACGCTTTAAAAACACCATGCGAAAAGGGCCTTGGTCACATATATGCTTTCATATACCTGCATGAGAACCTGTCATTCAGGTACCTCTAAAGTACTGAGGATGACTCCACTCTTGAAATGTGGTTGGTGTATTTTCCACATTATTACTTCTATATTATGTATCTGATATAGTATCTTAATTTTTGAAATCCAAAGCTGGCCTGTTTTTGTGTATCTAAGTTTGTCTATTTTTATCACATTACACATCTCAATTTGTCTGTTGATTTTTTCATCTTTTTTTTTGTTGCTAGGATATATTTCCTTTTCTGTTGATTATAAAGAAGATTTTGGAGACAACTAAAGACTTTACAATCTTGAAACAGGAAATGTAGCTAGTGAGAGTGCTGGTGAATATGAGCAATCCATTACAAGCAAATAAGATTTGCTGTTCCTGTTGTTTAGTAAAGTTCCTTTGGTTGGACTACAAATTATATGTTCTTAAAAACAGCTGAAAACAGAACATGTAGAAGTCTAGGGTTCCCCCCCTCCTTGTCAGTGCAGTGCTTGGAGACCCTAATGTCCAGCCAGATAATTTTTTAAAAACATTTTTATATGAACTATAAGTTCTGAACAATGGTGGATAATGCTTACTATGTTGTCCTTTATGATACTACAAAGTCTGTCCCCATGCTGTCATACCCTCCACAGATGAAAAATGGGACATATGTGGCCAAGTCATATCAGAGTGCCAAGCCAGGCAACAAGAAGGCAAATGTTACGAATGGGGAAGAATACACAAAACTCCCATTTTAAGCACAGAAACCCTGGAATTATACAGTTGGCCCTTCACATTTATGAGTTTCGGTTTCATTGATTTGATTATTTGTGAGTTTTTCCAACCCCTTCCCTTTCACCATAAGTGCTTCTTTTCAGGGGGAACCTTCCCTATTAGCACCTCTGATCAGGCTGCACAGCCCTTTAAAAACCTACCTCTGGTCCTCCTCCTCCTCCACCCCCAGCTGCTGACTGGCCAGCTAAAGATAGATTGTAGCCTGATTTCTCAGTGCCACAAACCCTTTCCTGATGCCTTCCAACACCCACGGAAGGAGATGTTGAGAGAGGAAGTACAGGTCCACCATGCAGACCCACCTCCTTTCTCTGACTTGGTTTGGACCCTGGGTGTCCATTCTCCCCACCATGCCTCATCCCCCTTCCACACACACACATGTTGATATTTGCAATTTTTCCACTTTTGTGAGGGTCCTGCATCCTATCCCTAGTGAATGTGGAGGGCTGCCTATATTAAATTTGGGAAAGGCAAGACTCCACTTCCTCCTCTCCCTACCTTTCTGCTCAGTTAACTGAGTGTAAACAATCTCTTCAATTTGCAGCAACTGAAGTAAGCTGAGGATAAAGGGGGAAAGCGGGAAGAGGAGAAAGTAACTGGGATATTTTAAAAGCAGCTGAGAAAGTGGGACAGCAGAGGATTAATCAAGGCTCTCTCTACCAAACCAGGACAGTTGGAAGGTATGTGTTGTCACCAGAGCCTTCCCACTATGATATCACAAAGGGCCATCCCTAGGTCTCAAGTATGGCCTTGAAATGGCACGATCTGGGATGTGTCTGATTAGGTAATCCTATGTAGCACTGGAAGATCAAACTGTGATGTTAACTGAATTACTGGAATTAATGCCATATTTTTTAAATTGTAAATGATAGTTGTAGTCCTGCTGGGTGGTTGTGGGGAGGGGGTTGTAGCTGTTATTTGCTTTCATGTAATATCACATCTAGGTTCAGCTACTGCTGGAACGCAAGATTAACTTGAATCTAGATGCTATTAAACTGTTTGAACTCAGCAATGCTGGCAAAAACCCTTTGGTCACAAAGCTCTCCTACCAAATAAAGAAGGTGGGGGACAGAAATTAGCAGTTTATTGCTGAAAAGGCAGAAAGGAGCGAAAGCTTGACTCTGTAGCACAGCCCAGGCTGAGAAGCCCTCCTACTAATGTCCAGGTGCATCACAATTCTGCTTTATTATGACCTGCTGATTATGATAATGATAAGAGGTTAAGCATAGGAAAACTAATATACTGAATACTAAAGTCAAAATTTACTCACTCCCACCTCACCCCACTGCCTCCAATCTTACTACAGGCTGAGAACTGTACCACCACATTATTGATCAGGAAAGGCAGGAGTGTAGGAATGGGAAATTTCAGACAGACAGGGAGAATAACTTACTGAAAAGAATGATATATTAGCTTGTAGATGAGGGATGCAGAATCAAGATGCCAAGAGATCATTCAGCAATCTGAAAGGAAAGCAGTTGACACAAGTGTGGCCATTACAGAGCTGCCAAGTCAGCAGTTTCTCATTTCCTGGGAATTAGCAGCAAGGCCAAAACCTGAGACTTAAAGGCAGGGCCCTTGTGATGTCAAGGGATCAAGTTTTGCGTACTGAAACTGCAAACTACTGTGCAGGTGCAAATGAGACAGTGACACAGACAGTGTGGATTTCCTGCAAAACTTCCTGAACCAGCAGTTTCCAAAGCGTGTGCCATGGTGCCACAGAACACTGCAGCAAATAGAGCACTGCAGCGTATTTTAATATTCCTTCCAGTCTTTTTTTCCCTCCTGGCTCAGCTCCTCTGTGCAGTGGAAGTGCAACCAAACAGGACGGGGGGAAGTGACTTGGCCGTTGGCTGCCTTGCTGGCTGGAGGAAGCAGCAGCAGAGCAGCAGGAGTGAAGATGAGGAGTAGAGCAGTGACTTGGCTCTTAGCAACATGTTGCTCCTGCTACACAATGGTGAGAACTGAAGCTGCCACCACCTGACTTATGGTGTCCTTAAGGCAAACCTATCATGTGATTTTCTTGGCGAGATTTGGTCAGAAGGGGTTTTGTCTTTGCTTTCTTTTGAGGTTGACAGAATGTGACTTCCCCAAGGTCACCCACTGGGTTTCCAAGGCCAAGTGGGGATCCGAACTCCAGTCTTTGGAGTGAAGAGAGTGTGACTTTCCCAAGGTCACCTAGTAGATTTCCATGGCTGAGCTGGGATTTGAACCATGGTTTCCAGAGTCATATTCTAACATTCAAACCACTATACCTCTCTCTCTTTCTCTCTTTTATTTACCTGTTTCTATATCTCCTGTGAGAGATAAATATTTGTATCTAGCTGTTCTCCAATCACTTTGTGGGTTTTGTTGCTCCAATATGTTGAAAACAATCATAGTACGAGAAAGCTACTATCATTTTCTTTGTTTTTTTTATCTATCTCTAGGCATGAACCAAGTGCAATGAATAAAGAGGGCACAGGAGGAATATTCACAGGTGTCACTGCAGTGCTAACGTGATTTACAGAAACATAATTATGGCTGAAGAAGGATAAAGATGAAATTATCCAGACTGGTTTCCTGAACCTAGGCTGGAATTGGTCCCCTTCAGAGATGCACACTCTATTAGACATCTCTAATAAGCATGATATATGGAACAATGCATGCCTTTTGCACCGTGACCTTTAAGCGAAACAAGTCTTAGCATGGCACTTAATGCTGGCTGTGAGTCCTCACCATTCAGAAAGCTGTAAAAATATTGACAATGGTCAATAGCTTGCCACACCTAGGTGACAATGTGAAAAAGAACACAGATAGCCATATTGATGATATTCAAGGTGGCCTGAGAGAAATGGACAGAACAGTATCCTTCAGTGTATTTGGGCTTTATATGCTCCTTTTAATTTTTTTTAAAAACCAATGTGGTTCACAGTGAAAGCAGATACAAGGCAACAGTAGCCCAAAAGATGAGATGATGAAACAATAAAAGCAGTAAAATCCATAAACCTATTCAAGGGCTAGCTGACAGAGTTACAAGGGTAAACAAACAGGAAAATGTCTGGTAAATCTTTAAGTGATGGCAGAAACAGCCCACATTGGGTGTCTGCTTGAGAGGGAGACCATTCTAAATGGTAGGAATCACAACAGGGAAAGAGCGTTAGAACACAAATTCTAGGTGTTAATGAGAGATGCTGTATTTTTTTAAAAGTTTGCATTTGTTAAACATACAGACAGACTGCACATAGGTATAGGCACACCACTTAAAGTATTTCATCAGACACGTACAGACCACTGTTCTCTCATTAACATTCTAAGGACACAGCCTCTTCCCCAAGATGCTTACAGAACCCAAATTCATCTCTCTACAACTTTCTCGGTCTGCTTCAACACTATTTTTTGTTGTTCTTTTCTCAGGACAAATCCACACACAGGTATCAACTTCTCTTGTTACCAAATGCTCCATTTTTTTTAAAAAAAGTACTACACTGTTGCATTTGAAATCATTGTAGCAATTACACATTAGTTTCAGGAAATGTCTTCCTTGTTTCCAGTACATTGCCTCTGAAATTAAGCACACTTTTGGTTGTCTCAACGTAGCAGTCCTCAGAAACATAAATATCTTTTATTTTTAAAATATTTTTTATCAACAAACTATCAGAAGACCTAAAACATGAACGGAAAACATACATAAAAGCAAAAACTAAACTAACCTACTACATGAACTACAAATTAACTAAACTATTACAATCAACAGATAAATATAAAGAAAAAAAATAAGAAAACAGGGATATATGTCTGACCTCTGACTCTCCATTTGAATAGTGAGTGTTACTGCTTTAACATACTTCTTCCAACAAAACTTTTGTAATATGCATATGTATGTATATATGTGCGTGTGTATGTATGTATGTGGAATCATACATTTGAAAGAGACCCTAGGGGCTATCCAGTCCAACCCCCTGCTGTGCAGGAACACCCATCAACGCATTCCCAACAGATGACCATCCAGGCTCTGCTTAAAAACCTTCAAAGAAGGAGACTCCACCATACTTCGAGGCAGCATATTCCACTGCTGGACAGCTCTGACCATCAAGAAGTTCTTCCTGAGGTTCAGGTGGAATCTCCTTTCCTGCAGCTTGAATCCACTGCTCCTTGTCCTAGTCTCTGGAGCAGCAGAAAACAAGCCCACTCTCTCCTTGACATGATGTCCCTTCAAATATTTAAACATGACTATCGTGTCCTCTCTGAACCTTCTCTTCTGCAGACTAAACATACCCATCTCCCTAAGCCGCTCCTCATACGGCATGGCTTCCAGACCCTTCACCATCTTGAGAGGGGAGGGAAGAGGAGGGAATGCATGTACTTGTGCCTCCCCCTGTCCTTTGCCCCAGCAGGGAGTTCTTCCTTGCTTCCTCCATCATTTCCTGAGCAGGGAGGGAAAGCTTGCGTATGCCTTCTACCTCCACATCCTTCCTTGCCTTCCCCCAGTGGTTTACCCTAGAGGGGAGGGAACACATGCCCACACCTCGTGAATAATCAAATTTGCAGATGTCGAACTTGCAAATATGGAAGGCTGACTGTCATTTTTAAAGAGTAAATGAAAAGATGCTGGCAATGTTAGGAACAGTTACAATGATTCTGGGTGTATGCCTGTATCACACGAATTAAGAATTTAAACTTCCAGGTGCACATAAATGTCATTTTGAGCCACGTGAATTCTGCCACACTCAGGTGACACCATCCCTGCCAGGAGTGGGGAGAAGAGGTGGAAATAAAGCCCTGGCCATTCTCTTGAATGGCACCCAGAACAATCTTGAGTTACTTTCTTATGAGTGTTACAGTCTACTGCTGAGAGCAGTCAGTTGATCTACTTAAGAAAAAGGAAGTACTTGGCAACTTTTTGAGACTATTCAAATATGCATGTGAGTGTGCATATACAGTCATCCCTCCACATTTGCTAGGGTTAGGGGCACAGGACCTCCATGAAAGTGAAAAAAATGTGTATAACTCTAGGCCCTCCCAAACCATATTTAACACACACAAAAAAGTATGATCACCATATTTAACCCACTGTAGATTCCTTGGAGGCATCAGAGTTCCGTTGCAAGACAGAATTGGGTGGCTGATGGGGCTTACTGCCACCTTCACTGCTGCCTTACAACTTTTTTAATACAGACTTATTAGCCTCGTTCACAGTTTCTCAGTCTCACAAGGCTTGCCATCTCTATTAAAAATGGCATATGGCAGCAGCAGAGGTGACAGCAAATAATCGGTGAATAATCAAATCCACAAAAGTGAAAGCTGCAGATGTGGAGGGCGGACGATATAAGATTTTTCTCTAAGACCTGATAGTTCATCTACAAAAAAATAATCTAACAATTAGCTTTCATTTCTGAGACATCAACTGACAACAATGGGTTGATCAACTGAGAAACAGTCATCCAGCACTCCTAACAACATGATATTAAGACCTTCTGTCCAAAAAGACAGCTTTTTCTAGACTGCCAGCTTTCCCAATCCTGCATCCCTAGAAATTAGGTTGGAACTGCAGTCCAACATCCAGGGACCCAAAGCTAGGAAAGGCTGCTCTAGAGGAAACAATTCAAATCAGAGCATACCTATCACATATCTTTTGGGCACAAAAAAATTACAGCCTGAATTATACAAATATTTTTATACATCTATTATTGGTATGGTGTATGGGGAAAACTCTGCAAGTAATTAAAGACAATGAACCCTAACAGGCTCATTCAGCCCTCTCTAGCAATGGGAGGCAGTGACTCCAATCTCAATAGGTTTCACTCTGAACTTGAAATGAGCTATCCAAGGTGCTGAGCCCAAAACAGATGCAGCACATGGGCACCACAGTCCTCACTATTCTCTAGCTTCTGTACTTTCACAAAGGATTGCTGATAAGATTTATAATTGTTTCAGAGCTTTGATAGTCAGAAGTGTATATTAAAGAATCCAGCACTTCATAAGAAATTGCATTCTGTACCACTTTTTGATTTCCATGGATGCCTATGCCTTGAGTAGTTGTGGCATAAAGGAGAAAACAGATGTTGCTGCTTCCATCACTGTGAGAACTGAAAGATGCCATAACTGGATTTCTTCTTGTTTCACAGTTATTAAAGCCTCAGAAGCTATTTTCCACTACTACTAGAAGGAGCTGGAGATTAGGACCAACATAATTAAAAACACAGAATTGTTCAGAGAATTTGCCTGGTTGAAGTGACTGTGCTGATTAACAGCTACCTGTATAGATTTTTCCCCCCATTAAAAGTTAGATTGCATTTTAATGGGTTTCACCTGGGAATAAAATGCTTTGAAACTCCCTTGAAACCCTTCACTCTCTCCAGAACAAATTTTGTCCTCCATTCCTGGCATTAGACATTTCATATGCACAAACATAAAGCACAATCAACACAACATAGGTTCCTTTGGACTTTGACTTGCAAGCTTGCTTATAAACACTGACCAGGTTCAGCCATTGCAGTTGTGATCCAACTAACTGTACAAAAAGCAAAGACCATGTGACAGGATCATACATTCCTTTTTGCCCCACCAATAATCTGATTTTCTCTCCTCTTTCATTATTTGGTGGGTAGACACACCACCCCTGGGCCTAAACATGCTAAAGGCACCAGATCTTGTCTGATCTTGAAAGCTAAGAAGGGTCAGCCTTGGTTAGTATTTAGAAAGGAGACCACTAATTAATACTCAGTGCTGTAGGATAGATTTCAGAGGAAGGAACTGGCAAAACCACCTCTGAATATTCCTTGCCTAAGAAAACCCTATGAAATTCATGGGGTCAGCATAAGTCAACAAGTGACTTGAAGGCACATATGTGTGCACATGTGTGCATGAACACATACACACACACACAGAGTATAATTTGCCATGACTACCAAACTGAGCAAACTAGTAATCGATACAGTAGTCCCTTCACTTTTGTGAGGGTTTGGGGTGTAGAACCCTTGCAAAAGTGGAAAAACCATAAATAACCACCCCCTGTGCTCCCCCTCCCATTTTCTTCCAGGACTCCCACCTCCCATTCTTTTACCTTTTACCTGGGTCCATCTGCCTTCCTTCTCTGCACTCTTCTCCACATTCTCTGTGCCCGGTTAAATTGGGTGGGGAGGTATATGTTCCTCCTCCCCATTCCCTTGCCTTTTGCCTTAACATGTGTTCTCAATTCCTGGGCAAAAGACAAGGGAATATGGGGAGGCACGCATGACTCCTCCCATTCTCTTGCCTTTTGCCCTGATACATGTGCCTTCCTTCTCTGCATCTGGGCAAAAGGCAAGGCAATGGGGGGAAGGAATGCGCATCTCTGTCATTCCTTTTTCTTTTGCGTGGGTGCACCTGGCTTCCTTCTCTGCACACAGGCAAAAGGCAAGGGAATGGAGGAAGGTGCCCCTGCCTTCCCGTCCTTTTGCCCCAGCATGTGTTCTCTGCCTCCAGGGCAAAAAGAAAGGGAATGGGGGGAAGGTACACATTTCCCTTCCTTCTTTGTGTGCCTTGTTCTTCCTCCCACCCCCTTGCCTTTTGCCTGGGTGAAGAGAAGGAAGGCACATGCACCCAGGCCAAAGGCAAGGGAATGGGAGGAGGAGACTGGGGTGGGAGAGAGGCGCCTGGCACCTCACAAATAATCAAATTCACAAAGGTCAAACCGACAAAAGTGGAGGAAAGACTATACTTATTTTTCAAGCCACTACTTGCAACCATGAATTGGAGGTAATTTCTTATTGACACAGACCCTAGGTTTTCTCTGACATCTATGAGTCAAGCAAATTATGGTTTTCCCAGTTTATGGAAAAGGAGTAAGAATTAGCATGTGAGAGAAGCATGGAGAGGGAGCACATGAACCCTAACATATCATCAATCCTCCAAACCAGTGGCAGCTTGTGGGTCAAGAAGAGGAAGGCCTTACCCAAAAATATGGCTAGGTTGGACCTAGCCCCCTCATCATCTATAGTCTTAGCAACAAAACACAGCAATGACTGGATAATTTTTGCTCTCACTGTACGGTACACATTCAGTTCTTAATCTTGTCCTCTGCAATCCAATCTTTTTGTAAAGCATCATTAATACATTTTGAATTACTATTGTTAGGGCATTCATGATAGTATAATCCTAACACAGGAATTTGGGGAAAGAGCTGGCAGTAAAAATGCATGAGACTTAGCCTGCCTTAAAATAAAGAGGTTAATCAGGTGGCTTGTTCCCCATGATCACTCCAATTTTAGTTTTCACGGCATGCTATGGCAGTTACTTTTTCCATTCCTTGAACATCTTGCTTGAGAGTAAATACTGATATAACAAACATCTCTGAGGAAGTTTCTATCTACCTCTGAATGCCACATAGCACAGAAATGACTCAGCAGAAGACCTGTACATACTCCAAAAATCTTCTATCAGATCAGTCACTGGAAGTGGCTTCATATTTGCTTTTGTAACATGCAGTAAAACGTCCTTCTTTAGAAAGCCAGAGACTTAGGATGCACTGGTTTATGGTTCAGGAACTATAATAAAGGACACCAGGAGTCATGAAATTTCCCATCACCAAAGAACTGCCCAAATGAACTGACACATAGTTGGCTTTTGCACCACCATGAGATGCAGTGTAGTTCTATTTAAATTATAGTAATCACTTTCAAAATGGTACATGTTCATATTTGCAATTTCCTACCTCATTGCACATCTATTTTTTTTGGTCTTTTTTTTAGAAAAATGTGCATCACCTTTTCTGAGCACGTGTTTATACTGTGCTGAAGGTAGCCGGAGAATTGACACCTCCTGTACCTTTAGGATGAAGGAGAAGGATTTAAGGATTTAACTTAAATCCACAGTGCCTGGTACTACCACAGTGCCTGGTACTAAGCACTGTGACTTACCAACCTGTCACCAAACTAAACTGCCAGTCCTAAAGCTGTGAGTGTAAGCTGATAAGCACAGGAGACAAAGTCCCTTGATGCTGAGCTTAAAAGTTAAAATACCAAAGAGTTTGGAAGGGGGAAAACCACATTGTACAGGAGGCAAAGAATGCCCTGGGCTATAGAAAACAAGACACTTTTACTGGGAATGAGTTAGTCAACACCAGTCAGCCGAACTGGCAATGGCACAGCAGGTTTATCTTGCTAAACAGGTTTGTTATCGGTTATGATAGGGTGAGGCTGAGGAGAGTTACTGTGAAACTTTGCTCTTCAGGACAGGTATAAATGATCATGTGAGGTTGGCGGTATCTAGACGTGCTTTTGTGATCACAATAAAAGGGTTAATTGAGCATCTCACACCAAGCTGAAACAGTCAACAAGCTCATGGAGAATGTATAAGTTTTTATTAGCTTGTAACATCAGGCTTATAACTGTATGTTACCAAGAGCAGCTTCCCATGCCTAGGAAGGGAGCAAGAAATAACCCCCGGTAGCATCCAGTTTTGCAGCAAACCCAGAGTGCCCTACAGGAACTGATGGTAGCAGCCAATTTCTTCTGAGGTGTACGCCAAACTGATGCCTCCTTTGTCACACAGGAGTTGAAAATGTGGAGCAACATCTAATGCAGGAAAAAAGTAATTGCTTCAAGGTTATTTTTCCACAGGGGAAAATAAATCAGGATGCTTGTGTCCTTCCAGATATAAAGTGGTCCTTCTGTACCTGCACGGATTCTATTCCAGCATACCTGCCCCCCCACCGGAAATGTGAATGCTCGTGTACCATATTATTAAATGGCTGCAATGTACATGCCGACTCTTCAGTGTGTCCATGTACATGTTGCTGCCATTTTAGGTATAGAATGCAATGCTCTGTGATTGCTTAAATACACAGATCCAGATGTCACTGATATGGAGGGTCCACTGTATCTCATTCTGCAAATGCTGAGCAAGAAATGTTTTCCAAGTTAGGAGTGGAGAACATGTGGCCTTTTAATGTTGTTGGACTTCAACTGCCACCATTCCTCATCCTAACCAGCTATGCTGGCTACAGTGGATGGTAGATGCAGTCCAAGGCCATTTCCACACTAGACTGTTACAGTGCTATTATTCCACTTTCAACATCTTATGGAATCCTGGGGTTTGCAGTTTAGGGAGGGGCCTTTGAGGTTGTATAAAAGAGTGCCTTATGCTACCATTACAGCCATACAGGTATTCAGCGCAAGATCCATGTATTAAACCAGGGATGGGAATCACGAAGCCCTCCAGATGTTGGACTGGAATTCCAAGCATTTCTCATCACTGACTATACTGCTTAGGGCTGCTGGGAGTTGCAGACCAACATTTGAATGATTCCCTGTATCAAATGTAAGGGAAAGACAACTACTAATGTAACACTTGGCTTTACTAACACAGGATTTCAAAGCCCTCCAAAGCAGAGGGGGCAGGGAGAAACTGCTTGGTTCTGCACAAATATTGCTTGAGAAACTGAGCAGTTACTCAGCAAACATGAAGAGGCAGGTCATTGATATTCCAGTCCTGTGCATCACCAGCACCCTGCTCAACATTTCAAAGGGGAAATGCAGCCCTTAGAAGACTGCTTTGAAACATGCCTGGGGGGGGGGGGGGAATAAAGAATTGGAGCTTTACAATGGGATTTCTGGAGTTCATGCAGAAGATCTGAACAAGAAAAATGGGATAGGAGATATACAAATGCATGTACAAATAAATAAGATGTTTGCACTTACTGGCTGTCAGAGGTACAGCAAAGGCAGGGCTCTATAGGTCAATACCCAGGGATCTTTTGATTAGCTACAGCTACTGACATCTACCACCCTTCTTGGATTCCTATCCCTTATGATTTATTTTCAATCCTCAATATTACTGAGCTGACATGGATTTCTGCAGAAACCCTTTCTTCTTATGAACTATCCTTATTGCAATCCAAAGTGTTTTAAGGATGGGTCATCCTTGAGTGGGCAAGAATCATTAGCTGTACAAAAGACCCGCTCTTGGTGGAAATGTGAACTGCATTAAATGGCTTTTTTTTTTACACAGACCCATCCAGATGTCTGTATATTTCAATCCCTCCTGGAGTGTTCCTACAGGGACTGTCATGATGAGAGCCTGTACACAATTTACCACTGTACCACTAATGGTTACTCTCACAAAACAGTAGGAGGAAAGATAACATGACTACTATGCACCTCCTCTGGTACTTCAAGGAAGGAATAGGGATGGAAAGAATATCCCCCCCTCCACGAAAAAGCAAGAAAGAAAAAGAAAGAAAGACAGAAAGAAAGAAAGAAAGGAAAGGAAAGGAAAAGAAAAAGAAAAGAAAAGATGGAAAAACATGCTTTTCAAGTGTCAAGAAACCTTGACAAGAAGAATGCTGGATTGATTTGAATCTTCCCAGTTCAGAATGTATCCAGTACAAAATTTGCATGTGGTTGTTTTGTGCAGGAAACAGCTTTTTCTGCATAGAAAAATAACATTTTCCCATAGAATTATTTTCTACATAGAAAAAGTTGTTTCCTGTTAAAATAAGCCACATGCATAAGTCCAAAATTACAAATAGGCTTCAAAAACTGCAATTATAGAAGACTTCCTTGCAGTGGGAAAAATATGCTAAAATTACATTTGCAGGTTTGACCTTAGCGAATTTGATTATTTGCAAGGTACATGCTTGCCCCCCCCCCCCGGTCATTTTCCTCCTCCCATTCCCTTGCATTCCTCACCCCAAGCTTGCCAGGCTTGTGTTTAAAATAGATGTTTTTTTCTTTTTGAGTGAGCAAAGCCCCCCTCCCATCACTGGAGGCATGCCCTCTCTCCCATGTGGCTACACTTTCTGCTGTGTAATGGCTGCTGATTGGTCAGGTGTTCTCTTTGCTCCTACCTCTCCCTTTTCAAGATGGCCACCAGAAGTAACTAGAGGGGAAGAACTGTGCTCTTCTCCCTTTGAGGGGAAAATACTGGCAAGCCTTTTACTGTGTCGTTTTTCTCCCCCGCCCCCCCAAGGTTGAGGCCTGAAGCAAAGGAATAGGAGGGGGAAGCTCTGGAAGAGAACTGCAGAGGTGGGAGTTATTTGCAATTTTTCTACTTTTGTGAGGGTTCTGTGCCCCTAAACCTCATGAATGTGGAGGGGCTGCTATACTAATGATTCCATTAAGAAGAAAAGTAGTAAAAAATTACATCCCTAGCAAGGAGGGATGCTAGGCCAATCACCAGTATTCTTCACGTGGAGACACATTCGCCTAACAAACACACAGAGCGTGTGTTGGTAATATTTGGGGGATGATTTAAGACACAGCAATAGCATGTGTATTTCTATACCACTTATCAGCTAAGTGCTCTCTAAGTGGTTTTACAATGTGTTAGCTAATTGATCCCAACAAGCTGGGTACTCATTTTACCAACCTGCAGAAGGATGGAAGGCTGAAGTCAACCTGCAGCCCAGCAGGATCAAACTCACAACCATGTGGCTGCCGTACCGGCATTTAACCACTGTGCCACCAGGGCTCACGACATCCTTAATGTTATGACAACATCTGAGTTTATAACAGCAAAAGTAGACGAAGAAGAACAAACATGAATTTACACTAGGTCTTAGGTAGTGAAGTGCTCTTTCAATGACACTACTTGTCAGTTGCATTTCTAGGTGAATTTCAATTTTCACATGAATGATTTGTGGCTTTACTTTCATCTGTGGAGTGTTGCTACACTATAAGAAAAGGGTATTTTATTTTATTTTACAGTCTCCCTTACTCCCAACAAGGAACTGAAGGTAGCTTATGGTAAGGTTAAAATAAGAAAGAGGTAAACCCTGATTAAAAAAGGTTTTAAAACAATGAAACAAACTACCATACTAAAACAGCTCTAATTTTAAAATACAATAATGTAAAAATATAACAATAAAATAAAAATAGAGGACCCCACCCCATGAAAAGATGCTTCTGCAACCAATTGATCATCAAATGCCTATTTAAATGGAAAGGTCTTAACTTGCTGGGGAAAGGAAAGCAGAGAGCATACTTTAGCAAAGTACCTGCTGTTTACAACACTTCATCTTTTTGAGAAAGCTGCCTTATACTGAATTAGACCATTACTCTATCTGGTCCAACAGAGTCAATTTTGACTGGCAGCAGAGGTCCAGGAAGTCACTGGGGGTTCCTGGGTGGTCTCCCATCTGGCTACTAAGCTGGACTGATTCTACTTAGCTTCCAAAATCAGACATGACTAGCCATATTTTGGCTTATGGCTCCAAAATAATCACTGCTCAAATTATAGGAGATAGGAGTTGGGGGAGTTCCCTACCTCTTGTGATGGTTCCTTTAACAACCAATTTAGAACAGTACAGAAGGATCAACATGTTCTTTACTTCTGCAAGGCTTACCTGACTTGGTTTTTCTATTTTGTATGTGTCTATTATTAGTTTTGACTAAAAAGTCAGCTGAAATATGTTGAGTTACTCTTTCTTTCTTTCTTTCTTTCTTTCTTTCTTTCTTTCTTTCTTTCTTTCTTTCTTTCTTTTTAAGTATAGGAACCTATAGTCAGCCCTCCACATTTGTGGGTTTCACTTTTGCAGATTTGATTATTCACGGATTATTTGCTGTCACCTCTGCTGCCTCCTTATGCCATTTTTAATAGGGACTGCAAACCTTGTAAGACTGAGAAACTGTGAATGAGGCTTGTAAGTCCCTGTTAAAAATGGTGTGGGGCAGCAGTGGAGGTGGCAATAAGCCCCACCAGACACCCACTTCTGCCTTGTGAAGGAACCCCGATGCCTCAAAGGAATCCACAGTGGGTTGAATATGATGATCATACTTTTCCTGTGTGTTAAATATGGTTTGGGAGGGCCTAGAATTATTCACGGTTTTTCCACTTTCACGGGGGGCCTGTGCCCCAACCCTAGCGAATGTGGAGGGATGACTGTATTCGTGTTCTTTTGATGTTATTTCTGCCTCTGGTACCAAATTTTCTGTTAAAGAAATAATCCTTAAGAAGACATCTATTTCATTAATTGGGTATACCTGCATACTCTGTACTAAAATAGCGATAGTGTCACAACAACTACAATTGTCTTCCCAGCTGTGGTGATGATGGTGGTGGCTATGCTCAGGGAGAACAGACAGATCTCCCCACAGGAGCCAATACTCTGCAATGAACTGCCCTCCCGCAATTCTCACTGGGAACTCAGTGAAGATGCTGAGCAGGGTAAAACAAAAAACAAAACAAAACTCCAAGCCCAATTTTTATCCATTAGCCAGGCAGCCCAGCCAGATCAATACCAGATCAAAGGTGTCTAGGAGAAAACAGTCCAAGCAATTCATCATAGGGATCACAGCCCAGTCCTACATTATCTATGCAGCACCCAAGAAAAGCCTACACTGACTCTGTGTGTGACTGTGTGTGAGTGAGAGGGTGCTGACTAGACAGGAAAGAAGCATTGTTGCATTGGACCAATAGCCTTTTTGTAGTCTCTCTATAAACAACTGTTTGCTTGTGATAGGCTCCAAATTTTGAGAGAACATGTCTCTTCTTTGGGTTTCTGAATAGTACATAAATACAGCTGGCTGTCACATGCCCTGGTTTTTTATTTTTTTTAATAGATGACACTAAATGGAAGGAAAAAACCCCCACAATCATCACCATCACCATATACTACTCACATGAAGTACACAATAGGGAATTTTCTACCTTGGGCAGATTCACTTGTAGGGTTGTCAGCTCAGGATCAGTCTGGGCTTTAGATATCAAGATCAAACCCTAAGACCTAGGATGACACCTTTGTGATTTTTTTAAAAAATGAAACAGGTCCTGCTCGTATTATAAGGGTGATGTTACAAGAAGCAGTCCTGATGATGTCCTTAAACATGACGCACGAAGCATTAATCACAGCTACACAGAGTATGTCACTCAAATATAAAATAACAAGTCTAACAAATGAGGAAAATAGAAATACACACATTTTCAAGGCAACACTCTCACCCTGAGATTCCTCCCCCTTGCCCTGAAAACTCAAGAAGAAAAGAGGCCAGGCCCTGAGATATGGGAACCTTATTCACTTGAGATGCTTTGAAAACAGCTTCTTAATTTATTTAGCTGACTACAGAAGAATTAGTCAACTGTGCTTTGGACTTGGTTGAACTCCATTTGTGTTGGCATACTATTATTTCCTATTCAGAACGATCTAGTGCCTTGTCAGGATAGGTGGAGTCAATCTAAACATGGAAGGCTCTTTGTTGAGAAGCAGCCACTCACATTTCAGTGATCAACCACACATACTTTCCTGAGAAGCTACAGTTTTGTTCTTCATAGAGATGGAAGAATATTTGGAAATATTTGAAAAATGGTTAAAAAAAAGTTTTTCTAGAATCTTTTGGAATCTGATTAAGAATGTTATAGAATTAAGTCAAATGAAAAATTATTAGTAGAAGGCTATAGTTTTCAGTTATGTTCTTAAAGACAAATATCTGATATATTTAAAATGGATTAAGAAAATGTATGGTTTTGAAAAGAACAAATCAGAATTTGAGATGGAGTTATGTACAGATAAATGAACATTTGATTGGTAAGATGTATGAACTTCTATTAAAAATTAAGTCAGAAGAGGAGTAAGTTAAAGACTGTATGCTAAAGTAGGCTCAGAACTTGGGATGCAATATACAAATGGAACAATGGAAAAAAGGTGGTCAAATAGAGTGAAATTTACCTTATGTTATGATCTTAAGGAGAACTTTTGTAAAATTACGTATCACTGGTATTTGACTCCATAAAAATAGGCTGAAATGCATAAAGGGGTTTCTAATGTATGTTGGAAATGTGAGCAACAAACAGGGTCATTTTATCATATGTGATGGATCTGTGAGAAAGCTAAAGAATTTTGAAAAGAAATACACGGTCTGATTCAAAATCTTCTGAATATTAATATCCAATTTAATTTGAATTGTTTGTATTGGGACTGATTGACCAAATGCAGAAGAGATACAGAAGATTATTGTGATAAATGACCATGGCAGTAAGATTAAAGTGTGCACAGAAGTAGAAAAATACCATAATTCCAATGAGTGAAGACTGACTGCTGAAACTGACTGACTGCCTCCCCCGTCATTTTCCTTGCCTTTTGTCCAGGTGCTTGCCTTCTTTCTTCATGCCCACCAAAATGCAAGAGAATGGGAAAAGGAGAATGGGGGGGGGGGGTACATGCACACCTCATGAATAATCACATTTCCAAATGTGAAGGGAGGACTGTACTTCTTTCTGGGTTTTTTTTTGCTTTGCTTTCTTTTGTTTGTATTAAAAAGTTTGTAATAAAAATATATTTAAGAAATAAATTTTTCAATTGGCAAGAAAAAATTTGGCTGATGAGAACCTTCACAGTTTATTCTGCACAAAATTTGCATGTGGCTGTTTTGTAGGAAAAAAACCCCCAGCATTTTCTGAAGAGGGAGCAGCATTTTCTGTGTGTAAAAGATTTCAACACAGAAACATTAATTTCTATGCAGAAACTCTTGTGTCCTGCACAGAAAACAGAATTTTCTCCACAGAAAACATTTTGTGCACAAGAATTAATATTTCTGTAATATATTTTCCAGGCAGAAAATTCTGCTTCCTACACAGAAAATGCTATTTTCTGCACAAAACAACCATATGTGAATTTTGCACAGAATTAAGTCCCAAACTGCAAAATATAACAAGTAATTTCAGCAATTTCCTTCCCACTGTGAGAAAGTCTTTGAAAACCATGTAGTTTTTGAAGACTTTCTCAGAGTGAGAAGGAAATTGCTGTAATTAATCCTCAAGAAGAAATTTAGTGAAGAATTACCTCCCTAGTTTTGCATCACATTAATCGGTTATCAAAGGAAGACACTTTGCACCAAATCAAAAGTTTGGCCCAATTAGCTTAGTGCTGTCAGCACTGATTTTCAGTGGCTCTCCAAGGTTTCAAGTAGTGGTCTTTCCCACCCTAGCTGAAGATGCCAGAGCCTGTATTTGGGACTTTTTTTCTGGTAGAACATTTACTTTAGCACTGAAGTATTTCCTTGACAGTAAGCTATTTATAGGAGTCATACATGTCTCTTGTTTTGTTTTGTTTTTGAATAACAACAGCTTCATCACTACCAATTTAATCTGACTAGGAATTCACTGAGAGCTAATGCACTAGGCTGCAATGAAACAAACAGTATTTATTTATTTATGGTTATTTGTTTGTTTGTTTATTTATTTTTTAAAATATTCATTTATGTATTGTTTATTTCTTCTAGTAGAGATGAACTTACTCACTTTGTTCGTTTATTGCTTATGGTTAAACAATATTCTTTTTTTTTTTTACTGTTTATTTCTCCTGTTACAAATAAACTTACTTAAGTAAAAAGAAAGGAATACAAACAAAAGAAAGAATCCAAAAATATCACCATGTAACACCAGACTGCATATTTAGACTAACTATTTAAATGCCAAGGGCAGAAGGGGTTAAGTGTTTTTATGTTTGAGTCGTATTTATTGAAGATTTTGACTGAACTACCAGCACTTGAATCAAAGCTGGTTGACCTCCGCTTGTGCCTCCCCCCAAAAATCAAAGACTGAAGAGATTACAAATGGTTATTTAGGCCAACTGCTCCCAATTATAAATTGATGCCAAATACAACTGTTAGCTGTTGCCTAAATGTGGAGGCTTTTTTAAAGTTTAAGTGCCACAAGGTACTCAAGTATAACACATTCCCACTAATGAACAAACAAACAAAATGCATGAATGTCCCAACTATGTGGATATAAAGTATGGAGGGGGCTCAAGAGGCAAAATGGTATCTTTCCCCTCTTCCAACATCTCTTCACTTACCAGTTCCACCCTGACTTTCCTGCATGGATTGGGAAGGTCTGAAAGGCAATCCGAAGTGTGTTTTGCTAAACATGTTCCAAATCTTCCTTCAGAACATTTCACTGGAGGTTGGATGGTCAGTGGCCAGGGACACGGTATCCCTCTGCCCCTGATGTCTCCACAATGTTCAACAGACAGCATGATAGTTATTTTGGATGCACGAAAGGGAAGAGACACAGAATGATTTAAGTCCCCTATTCAAGCATTCCCTGTTTACATTAAGTAGACAGGCAAGAAGGACAGCCTCTCACACACTCATCTCTCTCCTTACATGAGAAACAATTTTGTGAAGGTGTTCTTCCTTTACTCATGAAGACTCTCTGGGTGATCCAAAGTCCTGAAAACCACCATTCCAAATCATGTGGACAGCCTACACTGGATTCAGTGAGTCTACTATAGCTGGAACTAAAAACTGAATGAATGCCTTATAAAAAATTGCTCAAACTTCTTACATATATTAAACCTGATATTCATCTTACAGCGGTGGTTTTTTTTTTTTTTGGCTGCAATGCTGCAATTGCACTGCTTTATAGATGGATTTGATCTTATTGTTTTTTTGTTGTTGTAAATGACTCTGCAAATTCCAGTGGGTCAGAAGAATGGGCCTATTAAATTATTACAAGATTAATTTATTCATATATCACCAAGAAAAAAAAATGGTTACTAGGCATTTTAAAAAACACACAAAAATCCCTGACACATTATAGGAGTTCATGTAAGTGACAGAACACTGGACAATCCACTTTCCACCGGTGATATGCTCACACTGAATAAACTTATCCCCCACTTACCATGATAGATATTCCTACTGCCAATAAATTATGCAATTCTTCAATCTGAAAACACACACTGGAAGTATTTGGGGTTTTGCATGTGATGGTACTGCTGGTAGTGGTGGGGGGACTATAACACAGCGTTGTTCTCATAGGGTGCAGATAAGAGACAGGATCTAGACACCTTCCTTGAACGCTGGCCATTTATTGAACATCTTTCAAATGTCCTCCACATTTAAAGCAAGAGTGGGCCCTCATAAGCTCCCCAAGGCTGTTTTAATGGTCCTCATACCCTCCAGATGACTGAGACTGGCTTTTTTTTTTTTTGCTACCCTGATGATAAATTTCTTTTCCTGGAGGTCTCCAGGAGAGGCAATTCCCCTTTAAAATAGGTTGCAGCTCCTGTTCACTGTTTATCATCAAAAACTGCCCATTTGTCAAAACCAAATACTGGGATTCTGGTTCCTTCTGTTTTTCTTCTTCTTCTTCTTCTTTTTGGCACACCATTCTGGGGGAAAAAACCAACCACCGTAGAGTACTAAGAGCCAAAATCTGGCCTATGAATCTGTCATACATTCCCACTCCCAACTTAAAGCTATTCCATTTTGTATCTGGGCAAATGTAATTCTTCACCGAAATGAGGTTTTTGGACGATTCCCCCCTGCCTTGATGTTTTAGAGAGGCTTGGGTTTTGTTTTTTGTTTTTTTGCATTTTTAGGCAGTTTTAGCCTGTTTGGGAACAAAACGTTGCCTGAAACTTTGCCCCCAGATTTAAAGATTTTTATTTTTATTTTTGGTGGACCTGGCAGTGGAGAGGTTTTCTGGGGATCCCAGGGGCTGCACTTAGAGATCCCAAGGGCCATACTTTGCCCATGGGCTGCACTTGCCCATTCCTGCTTTAGAAGCAAAGCTTTTCCTCATTCAGGAGGAAGAAAATTTATCAACTTTATTTTTTTTTTGAGTGCATTTAAAAAAAGACAGTCCCCACCACCCAGCTAGCAACAGGCCGCCATTCAGCCCACAGCACTGACCATAGAAGAATATGGCTGAAACAAGAAACTCAGCTCAGGGAGAAGGCAGAAGGAGGGAGCAGCATCTAGAGATATTGGAAGATGTTGTAAAACGTACACATAACCGAAATGGGCTACTGAGAAAATGGCAGATGATGTGCAACGCCAGGAAAAGAGAGATGGGAACAAAGGAGCAATCCAATGTGCACTAAAGGGAAAGCAGGGCTGTCAGGTGTCCTTATGTATAATTAAAAAACATCCTGCTCTCCCACCGAGTGGAAACTGCTCTTCCCGCATCTGCTTTGCTAAATTCGCCATGCTTGGGCAGGTGGAACATGTGTTATGCTTAACAGGGGCCTCTAGAGGGAAAGGAGCCCACTGCATTAGTCATAATATTTGCTACCGGCAGAGGGACAGCACCCTCCTCCCCCAAGATAAGCACTGGCAACGGATTGGCACCAGATGGTCCCACTGCCAAAGTAGCACAGAATCCAGGGAAAGGAGCTGGCGTCTATGATGGAGGGGTGAGCTGCGTAGTGCCACAAGTGGCTGCTCTCTTTGCAGCACGTTGGAGCTAATCATTCCCAAGTCTATACACCATGCATACCAAACTAGGCACCTCTCCATATCACACCAGCTGGCTCTGCAGCCTCTTTAGCTGCGGTTCCGTTCCTTCACAGTAGGAGAGATCATCCAATTCGCTTTTTGTTCGCCGTTGGCCTTTTAAAAAAATATGATCCTGACAGCAGGTACGCAGATCCAGAGTGCACTATTCACAGTTGCCAGGCAACAGATGGCAAAGCGAGCAAGAAAGCCTGAAGGGGTCAGGCAGAGCCAGCAGAACTACAGGTGATGAGCAATGGGCCACATCACTGATGGAGGGGCATCAACACCCAATTAGTGTTCTGCCTGGGCCTCAGTACATCTACTCAGATGCACACCCAGTAACCTTAAATGGCACTCAATCCTACATGAAGTACACAGAATTATTGCCTTAAACTGTAATCCTAATGCAACCGAACTAGGGATAAACCCCACTGAACACCATCACACTTACATCTAAGTAAATGTCCACAGATTTGGACTGTAACTCTTCTTTTTGAAAGAGTTCAGTGGGAATGCGATAACCAATTATACGCAGAGCCCAGAACGGAATTGTGAAAGTATTAATAACCTTCAACAATTCTGCTTGTGAGTCATAAAGGCATAGTCAAAAGTTACAAGAACAATCAGTTATATATAGGGCACAATCCAACACAGAACAGAGCCTCTTAAATGTTATGGACTGAAGTGCTCTTTCATTCTGTGTTGCTGTGTAGCCATAATGCTCTCGTACGAGAGTCACTGAAGCTATTTTCAGTCTAGCGAAGAATGGTTGCATACTCTACACTGGGGTGGAATGGGCTAAATGTGGCTTTCCAGAAGACTGCAATGCCCATCAGCCCCAGCCAGCATAGCCAGTTATGAAGAATGGTAGGAAAGGCAGTGCAACAACATCCAGAGGACCACATAATTCCTACCTCTGTTATAACCCAACCTAGTATTTTGCAAACGTGTTGTACTATGATGCCCCAAATCCCATGCTTGCTGAGGATACTGGGAATTGCAAACCAATATAACTAGAAAGCACTGGACTGGGAAGGCTAGACTAAATCATTTGCTCATTTACAAGAATTCTTATATTATTTTCCACAACAACTGTAGTTTCATCACAGAAATTAAAAACCTGATTTTAAAAAAGAATTCAGCCTCCAAAGGCATCTGGCTTGAATGAATCCATCAATTTTGCTTCCAGCCATGTGTGGATGCTTTAGAACTCAAGTTCTTGTCCTGAATTTATTACAAAGTTTGTGATATTTTTTTTTTAAATGACATAATAGGTGCTATCTGACGGTCAGCATAGTGTAGTGTTTTTGATTTTGTATTATGACTATGGAGACCAGGGTTCCATTCCCTGCTTGGCCATGGAAAGCCACTGGGTGACCTTGGGCACGGCACACACTCTCAGCACCAGAAAGCTCTGAGATAGGTTAGCCTTAGGGTCACCATGAAGTCAGAAACAGCAACAGCAATGTATTACCTTTTCTCACACATTCGTTGTTTAGAAATTCCTGACAAAAAGTATGAACTATTCAGTACCACCAAATTAAAAAACTATAAATGAATGCAAGCATACAGAATTTGAACAAACTATGGTTTTCACTGGGCAAACAGATGGGAAGGCAGGAAAGATTATGGTTAAGTCACAGTACAGGAGTTTTGTGGGAAGAAAGTTTTGACTGGTAACTAAGACAAAAATAAACCACCATGTACTAACTTAAATTAGGAACTGTGACTTGCAAAGATGGGGACTAAGCACGCTCTGCAGCCACAGAATGCTGCTTGACTGTTAGCTGAGGCAAGAGGAATGGCCAGAATACTGGGCCAGCCCAAGAAATTTTGCTGCTTAAGCCAAAGCAAAAGGTAGTGGTCCTCTAACATTTTAAAACATTTTTTTTAAAATGTAAGAGAGAAGATCCACATATATGCTGCCTTATTTGTGCCCTTGGCAAAATCCCATGTTATGTACTCCTATTCTCTCTACTGCAAGCCACTCACCACAGTTCTTACTGTTGTGGACAACCCTGAAAATACTGATACTGAATGGTGACTATTTATGGCATTACTCTCTCCTCACTTTTCCTTCATGGAGCTCAAAGCATCACAGAGGACGCTGCTCCCTCCCCTTACCCCATTTTTATCCTACCAATTCTGAGAAGCAGGGCAGGCTGGGAATGCCAATTATTCCAAGATTGCGCAGCCACCATCTGCATCTCCCCAGCCGACTATCCAAAACCAGAGGTGAGGGAATGTGTGGCCCTGCAGGTGCTGTTAGAGTCTGATAACACCAGGGAGGTCATAGGCTCTCCATTCTTTGTCTTGTGGCATAATTCTATTGCAAAACCAGAGTTTAAGGAAATGGCATTAGGGCAAATGTGTTGTTCTGAAAGGACCAAAGATTGCACTCCTCGCCCCTAATGTCACACCCAGCTTCTTTCAGGAACTTACGTTTCAGTAAAAGCAACCTATAAACTTTTAGTTGCACACCTCTACAAATTAAAGTGCTTGTTTTAAATGAAAATGCTTAGAAGTATGGGGGCAAGGAGAAAGACTAATGAATGAATCCGTATTCAAAGAGCTGCCCCCATTGTACAGTCATTACACAATACTACTCACCCCAGTGTAAACATATTCAAAAGCGTGTTGGGTTTGTTATGTGCCATCTGGTCAGCTTCAACTTACTGCAATTGTATGGATGAGGCATCTCCAAGAGTCCCAGTGATCAACAACCCTGCTCGGATCTTGCAAACTCAGGACCACGGCTTCCTTGATCAAATCAATCTATCCATAATGCAGTCTTCCTCTTTTTGTATTGCCTTCCTCTCTACCAAGTATTATCATTTTTTCCAATGAATTATGTCTTATCATCATATGAATAGCCTCAGTTTAGTCATTTTGGCTTCTGGCTTAATTTGCTATTGAAAACATTTGTCCTTTTGTTTTGCTCTGGTTTTCATTTGGGTTTTTTTTTTTTGGAGGCCCTTGGTATCCACAGAGCTCTCTTCCAGCACCATATTTCAAATGACTTGATTTTTCCCTTTCATCATTCTTTACTCTTTAGCTTTCACATCCACACACAATAACTGGAAGTACTATGGTATGGGTGATCATTACTTTGACATTCAATGATATAGTTACAGGAATTAATATTGATATACAGGGCACAACCCAACATGGACCAAAATGACCAGATAAAGCCACTTAAATTCTATAGATTTAAATCCATTTTCATTCTCTTTTGCTTTATTGTGTGTCTGTGTGCGCATTTTTATTTTGCAGTTACTTCTGAGTATTCCTTTCCTAAGAAAAACCTATGAAGTTCGTGGGGTCCTCATAAGTCGAGATGAGACTTGAAGGCACACGCACATATCCAGAAGTGCATCCCCCATCTTGCCATGCAATTGCTAGATCCTAGCAATTGATCCAACACCAATTGATTCAACTTTCTTCAATTCCTTGTATGCCTTCTGCCTTCTAGAGTTTTAATTTAAAATACTATTTGTATATAGCTACAACTGAAGGCTCACTGGGTACATTTATTTAAGTACCAAAACCAGTCAGGGGAGTTATGTAAGTGTGTGAATTCATGATTTCACAGGCATCAGCTAATTGGCACTGTGCACAGCCAGCTTGTTCTACAAAATCAAAATAACCAATCTCCTTCACATTCATTTCTTTTTTAAAGAACTTTATTTTGATAAGCAAAAATCCAGAAACACAGATTATTAAAGAAGAACTGCTATTTATTTGCCTGCATTAAGTAAATGATGTTTCGTCCATACATAGCCCATATTACATGAGGCCAATGCCACATAGACTCTTCTTCTTCAGTTCCTTAATATGAATAAAATTCCAGAGAAGGCCTTTAGTGTTTAACTCTATAAAATGTCTTATAATACCAGCATATAAAATCGGTAGTGTGACATTTTATAGCAGGCATAGAAGATCTGGGGAATCTACAATTTATTGGATTAAATGAGTAGACATTCTGCCATCTGAAGTTAAGCAGAGCAAACAAATACTGGTTGCATCTTTTCCTACAGTCCTCCTTCATATTCGTGGGCTTGACTTTCACCAATTTGATTATTCCTTCGCCCTTCACCCAAACCTGCAAGCCTGCCTTCCTTCTCCACGCCTGGACAAAAGGTAAGAGAATGGGAGGGGGAACAATGGGAGGGAAGGCATACATGTGGAATCCCTCACCTGCTCATGTGTATGGGGGAGATATTTGCAGTTTTTTGACTTTCACAAGGGTTCTGCACCCTGAACCCTCACAAATGTCGGGAGGCACTGTACTCTTATTTTGCTTCTGGTTTTAAACATTATCTACTGAAATGTTTTCTTCTCTCCTGCTGGGTTTACTATGGTTTCTACTCTGCTGTCTTTAGTCATTTCATTTCCTTATTTTCATATCACTGTATTTTATCTTTCTAATCAGCTATACATGACCCACAACACTCTGGCTGGTGGACAGTTTAAAAATGGAATCAATTAATGAAAATAACTGCTCATGGTCGAACATTGTTTCTCAGAGTTACCAAAGCTGAACATTTCACTTTAAGCAGGACTGGACAGCTCTTCAAAGACAGAGATATTTTTTGTAAAATACTGCACATAGTTACTCTAGATGTAGTCCAAGAAACAGAAAAATAATTTGACTGAACAGTTCCTTGGCCTATAACCTTCACAACCCAGTAGACAGCTCACAGTGCTACACATGAAAAGACACACATTTCATAATCTCTCTCAAAATCTAACCAACACATCCATCAGAAGGTATGTATACATAGTTACATTAGAATTTAGCATGTAGACTACCATTTCAATCCCCCTCTGAATGGTCAGAGAGCCACGGCAGCATCTTCTTGGGGAGAACCAAAAAGGTCGATAAACAAATATTCATGGGAAATGAGAGCCAAACCAATCCTGACCCGTTAGTGCTTTGGGCAATCCACACTTACAGAATATGAAGATCACTAACAGTTGAGTTCACAGAAGGGCTATTGATAAAGACCCTTTATTATAGAGAAGGGCAGTTAAGCTGCTTTGATCAGCTTTATCTAAAGAACTATTCTAACAGGTACACTCCTTCTTCTGTCTCAAACAGTAGGATAACCATCTTCCAGATAGCCAATGACCCAGATGAAAACAGAGCCCACCAACAGCATTTTGCTACCCAAGGCAGAGCAGCAAATGACAGGCCTGCCATTCCCAAAGTCAAGGTATACAACACTCAAAGCCACCACCTGAGGCAGAAAATCTTACAAAACTGCCTCCCTTTCCTCATAATAAAATCATACTAAATTAAATGAGTAACATTTTGCTGCCCTTTTATGACACACTTAGAATCCGCTCCCTGTGAGGGCTGTCTCACTAAGCCTAGCAGAAGGGCTGGCTCTGCAAAACAACATCAATTCCTTCCAGGTGAATACTACAGCTTGCCAATCCAGCAGTAAAAAACATCTAGTGACACTTGAACCTGCAAGCAAGCAAGCTGGCAAAAAAATTGTAGCCCACATAGCTATTTTATAAGTGGAGCAAGTACTGCTTTGACAAAGCGAAAAGTCTCCCGAACAAAACCCAGACTTAAACAACTCAGCTCCTTTGTGTATTTATTCAAACCAGGCAAGTTAAGGCATTGATTGTGAATGTTATCGACCTTGCATTGTGTGAGTTACTAAAGTACGATCAAAGTTGGCATTTCTTGATTTCCATTAAAATGAAACAAAAGGAGGCAGCCAATGCACTACATCCTTGAAAAGGTTTCTTCAAGCTTACCACCCATCTCCAGTTTTAAGAGAGTCTTGTAAAACATGAAAGATTCACAATGATTTTTTTCTGTATGCCTTCGCACATGACTATTAGATCTATCTACCAAAGAGTCTGCACGCTGCTAGGGCCTGTAGACAATTCTTATAATCCAAAATTAGAAACCCTGCACTCAACTACAACTCCCGTATCTTCCAACAGTTGGCTGTGGAATTATGGGAGCTAAAGTCCAGCACAACTGGGCTGCTCAAACTGAGGATGACTGGTCTGGATCCAGGGGTTAAACTAATTTTGAGGGGTAGGCTAAACAAAGGCTGCTCTATTGATTAGATTTGAGCCAAGACAAAAAAAACCTACCCATTCACACAAGACCTACAGATTGGGGAGGGAAAAGGAGAAAGCACAGTCTTGCTCCTTCAATTTTTTTTTTTAAATAAGAATTTGTGAAACTGGCCCAAATTGTTGTAAACAGCCAGACCAGTTCCCACCGCCACCTTGTAAATATATACAAACAAATCTATTCCAGTTTAATCAGAACTTCCCTTGATGGTATTCTGAGCTTGTTCATACTTGTTGCAAATTATCAGGTGAATGGTTATGGACCAGCCTGGATAAAAACGTTTAAAATACATTTCCACACCCACCCCAACTCTGCAGCTTTACTCCACAGGGCCTGTGGGTCCCTCCTCCAGTTCCTTTTCTGGGCCCTCTTGATCCTATGGGGTTGTTGTGCACTTAAGCTTCAATGTGCTGTGGCAGTGGGGAAAGAATTGAAAAGTGAAGGAAAGACGGAATTGGGGTGGGTGGGTGAGACACTTTATTGCACTGTATGTGGGAAACAGAGCTAGTGGACTAGCTCACCACCAAGAATCTAAGGATTATCTCATGAGGCCACTTCAGATCAGCACAGCCTCATCCATGCCTCTGAAGCATTAAAAGCAGCTCAGCCAGCATCTAGTCACTGAGTACAAGCAGGAAATTGAGGAGGGGGATGGTCAGTGATGCTTCATCCCACATCTTTGTCCAAAGCAGGCACAGGTCTACATCACTACCACTGACTCCATCAACTCAGGGACAGAGAAAGAAAAGAAGATGACATGGAGGAGGTGGCAACATCTATTTCTGGCTCAGTCTCCATCATTAGGTATGGACCCAACTGACTCCTCAAACAGATCAACAGCCAAGGGATGGGGGGGGCAAGTTTTCCATGCCTCCTGAAGAACGGAACCTGTGACCCTCCAGAGGAGTTGGATTGCATCTCTCACCATCCCTCAGGATACTGGCTATGACTGATAGTAGCTGCAGTCCAACAGTCTTTGATTGCATCTTCTCCATACTTGCTGTGGTGGAACCAAGGGGTGTAACTATGGGGATGGGGCACAACAAGGATGTTCATTCTCAAAGAAGAATTCTGCCCCTCCTTGACATTTTGCTTCCATTCTCAAATTTCTAGTATCACAGTAACTTAAAACTTCTGTCAAGCATTTAGAAATACAAGCTTAGGCATTGAAAGAAAAGGGGCAGGCAAAGTTACCAAAGGAATCTCAACACAACAAATATGAAAATTCCAGGTGTGAATAACCTTCAGTGTCTCACCCTTTGAAATGCTAGAAATCTGGGGACTGGAGAAAAAAAAATCTTTTGTGGGGCAGAATTCTTATCTGTTAGGGCAATAAATTTGCCCCCCCCCCATAGCTACAAAAGATCTGATCTCATTCTGACCTGAAGGTCTTGAGAGAGAACAGCTGGCCTTTCCACACAATTCTAACATGCTATGAATTTTAAGGAACCATTCCTAAACTTCAGAATTCCCTCCAACTTCCCACCCTCATTTCCTTTCTTAGACAAAATGCCAGGCTGTAATTCAAGTCCATAAATCTCTAACAGCATTAACACTGGGTTTGCAATCCCCTGATTTTTATTTTTATATTTCCCATCACCTTCTTTTTAATGTTCTGCTAAACTATCACCCTTTAATTCTAAAGTGTACACCACGATGTATAGTGTGTGCAGTGGTTTGAGTAGGAGACTGGGAGACCATGGGCTGAATTTCCACTCAGCCACAGAAACTCACTGGATCACCTTGGGAAAATCACATACTCTCAGCCTCAGAGGAAGGGAAGGACAGCTCCTCCAAACAAATTCTGCCACTAAAACCCTATGATAGGTTCACTTTAGGGTCACCGTATGTCAGAAATGACTTGAAGGCAAACAACAACAAAACAACAGCTTTCTTGTGGTTATTGAATGCATTTGGAAATACAGCATCTGAAATGTACTGCTTCCATCCCAGCTGCCATTGCCCTGGCCTTGGAGGAAGAGTAGTATCTGCTGGGTTTAATCTTCTCTCCCCCACTGCCACTCCCTTCTTGTGTGTCCTGTCTTATTTAAATTGTAAGCCTGGGGGCAGGGAACTGTCAAATTAACGATGTGTAAGTCACTGAAGAATGGGGTATAAATATTCTAAATAAATAAGGAAGCAAGCCCTTGAATAACTATTAAGTCCCCTTGTCCTTTCAGCCTGCAAATTCCCTGCTGCTTGCTTAGTAGCATTGGGTTTATATAGAAAAACAAACAGATAAAATATGGTAGATCTCTTCATGTGCCTTGATCTCTAGTTTTGCCTTTGGAATTCCATAAGCATGCAGCAATTGATCCACTGAGAGCATGAAACAACAGTCAGGAGCAAGAGGTGAATCCAAGAGGAACACAAGAAAAGCAATTGCTTTAGCTATTCCTTTTGCCCCAGGATAGGGACAGCAATGTGGGATTGGGGGAAGGAGACATGGAAATGCTCATGGATGGAAAAAATTGATCAACTGAAAGTTCTTTTCTGATCAATAACATAAAACCAGCAGTATTGTCAGAAAGGCAGCTGTCTATTTGATGCCTGGGCACAGGCAGCCAAGGTCATTTAGCTTTAATCCTCTCTTCAGCATGGTTTCTATGCAATGTGTTCAAAATATAATCAAAATTACATAGCACACTGGGCAGGGCCAACTCAAGACATTTTGCTGCCTGAGGCCGAGCAAAGCCCAATCTTCCCTGCAATGCAAATTAAAGTGCATAATATCCAAATCCAGGTGATTTATTTTGGGACCTGAGGCACCTACTTTGTAGTAAAAATGCAAAATTAATAAATTCAGCAATCTATTCCTGTTTCATGCCACCCAACATTAGATGACCAAAGCCGCCATTTCACTTTGTTTAATAGTGGGCCTGACCTTCCAGAGGACAGTTGTTCACTGACCCAAACATTGGCAGGGAATCACTGAGGGACATTTAGCAGACATAAAGCTTGGAACATTTCCTTTGTTGAACAATACCCAGAACCTCCCAGTCAACAAACTCATGGGACATGTTGGCTGGGGAATTTTAAAAAGTAATTGTTCTAAGGCTGACAAGAACCAAGCACAAATGGATAGCTGATTTGTGGCATAACTGATTTGTGATGTCATTCCATTACCACTATTTATGGCATGAATGAAGACTCTTAACACAGTCAGTCCAAGATATTCTACTGCCTTAGGACAAGGATAAGATTCCTCCCTCCACATTTCATGTATAAAACCAACAAGACTAGCATTTAAGCAGTGGTGATGAGACAATACTATCCAGCAGGTGCTGGAGGTTGGTTGGGGGCTGTTGCAGGGCCAGGCATTAACACTTATATCTCCCCTTTAACTGTGCATTTGTCACTTGAGGCCATAACTCCATTCTGCCTAATAAGAGGGCCAGCTCTGCTACAGCTGGGTGTGAGGAGTAGATGAACAAGTGGCAATGCTGTTGAACCAAGATGGGAAAAGACCAACAGTAAATGAAAAAGGAAGCATGAAGTCAAGATGGACTGGGTGTCAGCCAAGGCTAGGTTAAGCTATTCCAAGTCCCTGAGCCATGTTACATTTAACAGGTCTCATAGCACTATGTAAAAATATTTTTATTTATAATATTTAGAAGCTCTTCACGATGTGAATCCCAACACTGTAGCTTAGCTTGTCTGTCAATCTGGCACTCTGGGCAGGAGAAGGGAGTGTTCTAGAGCCTTACCAAACGACAAATCTCAGGATTCCACAGGATGTTGCCATGGTGGTTAAAGTGGAATCAAAGTGCTATAACTGTCTAGTGTGAAAGGGCCTAAGATACTGGCTGGAAATTACTCCTCTCTCCCCTCATGTGTGCTTCAGAAAGATGATGCAGAAAGGGGAGATGGGGGAAGGGATTATGTATGTTCTCTACCTGGTATCCAGAATGGAAGCTTGTATCCTTTTTTTGCCTAGCCAGGTGTCATATTTTATGTAAAGTGAATGGCAAAGGAGAAGACATTGTAAATTCCCTGTGGATCAAACCCCTACAATCGTTTGCAGAAAAGGAAGATTTCCTTGGGTGATTAGTAAAAGAATGAACTTATGATTTTCCAATCAGTTTATGACCGACCCACACATGGAGATCTCATGCTCAGATTAATCCACTGCCAACCACATTTTAGTCAATTAAGAATGGCCTTCTATAAACTAGCATACTCAAGATGTGTTGGAAGACAGCTCCCATCAACCCCAGCCAGAAGTGCCTAGATAGGGTGGGGATGATGGAGATGCATAGCCCAACACATCTGATATTGTATTGGAGAAAACAGGGTTAAAATTTGGTCCTATCTCTTTTCAAGAGCCAGCACTGGCACAATGATGTGAGTCCTTGACTAGGACTCTAGGAGATCAGAGTTCAAATACCTTCTTGGCCAAGGCAAACCCTTGGGTTTCCCGGGGTAAGTCATACTCTCATCCTCAGAGCAGCACAAAAGCAAACCCTCCCTGAACAAATCTTGCCAAGAAAACTCCATGACAGGCTCATTTTAGGGTCTCCATAGTCAAAAATGACTTGAAGGCATGCAACAGCAACCTGCCTTTCTTTACTGCACTTCCAGCTGTGCTGGGTTTTGGGAGTAAATGTTGGCATGAAGATGAGAGCCAGTGTGGTGTAATAATTTGAGTGATGAGCTAGGACTCTGAAAGATTCAAATTCAAATCTTCACTCAGCCATGGAAACCTACCACGTGACCTTGAGGAAGTCATTCTCTCTCAGGTTCAGAGGAAGGCAATGGCAAACCTCCTCAAAACAAACCTTGTCAAGAAAACCCCAAGCTACCTTCGTCTTAGGATCACCGTAAGTCAGAAATGACTTAAAGGCACACAACCATAGAAGGAAAACTAATTCCTGAAATACTTCTTTTCATTTTTCAGACTTCAGCACACTGCCTCCAAGAGGACTTTGACATACATGTAAACGGACCCCATCTCTGTGTTCTTAAACAACAGCGACAATTTAGCAGACAGAAGCTATCTGGATGCGGGGGGGGGGGAATGGGAGGATTTCACTCTGCTGGTTTCTTCCTATTTGTTGTTAAGAAAAGATAAGAGGAGGAGAAGGACTGGGACAAGGCACAGATCTGAGGGAGAGCCTTCAACTATCCAACTACCTTAAAAAGTGCCTGAAGGAGAAAGTGATGCTGTGTTGTCAAATTTCTCTCTTTTTAGAAAACAATTAAAGGTGGAGGAGGGAGAACAGACCTACCATGAAATGAGTCATTTCTCTTTCTTCCATGAAGTTAGAAGACTGGAGATGTTTTAAAATCTGCATCCATTTAAATACATCAGCATAAGCACACAAACAACTCTCTCTCTCCTCTGAAAGGAGACTGGAGTCTTTGTCTGGAGGTGGAAGAGGCTAGAACTTGGGCCTGGTGCCCGGCTGCACTCCTTATCACATGACAGCAAAAGCCAATTTTCTCTTTCTTAGGGTAGTAGCTTTGCATCAGCCTTGCCTCATCTGAAAACCTCCAGATGCATTGGACTACAAAGTTCACCATCTCACCACCATGGTGGGAGCTCCAGGTCAAAGAAATCTCAGGAGCAACAAGTTGAAGGCTTTTAGCTACTCTCTGCTTAATTTTTGAATGTAAAGTGGGGGAACAAAGGGGAATCCAGCTTTCTGGAAATCATTGTCTCTAGAGGATGTTTGACTTCACAGTGATTGGAATATAGTGCTTGGTTCATGGCTTCTCTGTGTTTTTTTTAAGAATTCACAGTTCTCTTTTTAGAAAACAGTGTATTGTTCATTGCCAGCAAGGGGAGGCACACCTGGCTCAGAGGCAACATGTCACTGAATGGCAGCAGCTGCGAAGACCCGTGGTTAGGGAGGGCAACTGCCTTCATGTCCTGCTGTTTGGTTTTCCAGAAGTATCTGGTTCTCTCTCCCGCTCCCTGGGAAGCCGGATGCTGGACCAGTTGAGCAGGGTTGGGCTCATGTTCACTTTAGATATGCTCAGATGCACTCTTATTAGAATTCCACACACATCAAGATTGAAACCTAATACAAAGAGTTGATTGTCTATGTTTCTACTGCTAGGACTTGACAGATGGGTCACACCTTCAGAAAGGTTTGGGGCCTCCTTCCCTCCTGAGAAGGGCTGCTGGACTGAGGAGGAGAGAAAGACCAATGAAGGAAAGCTGGCTCCTCTCCCTTTCTACTGGGAAAGATCTCTCTCTGGCTATTTCTGCACTAGACTGTTATAGCGCTATTATTCCACTTGCAGCATCCTATGGAATCCTGGGGTTTGCAGTTTCCAGCCCCTCCTGAAACTGCAAACCCCAGGATTCCATAGGATATTGCAAGTGGAATAATAGCGCTATAACAGTCCCATGAAGAAATGGCCTCTCTGCTCCCTCTCCCTCTTTCTCCAGGCCAGCCTTCTTCAAGCCAGGCAACACCCAAACGGATGAGACTACAGCTCCCATCATCTCAGCTGGCTGAAGCTGATGAGGAAACAACCTACACCGCCCTAGCCGCCTGCGGATGATGAGCCCTGTGGTCTGGAAGGCAGGTGGGCCAGGCACAGGGTGGCTAGGGAAGGCGGAGGGGGGCGCTGAGGCTCAGCCAGCCGTAGGGCGTGTCCTTTCTTCCCTCCCTCGCGTCCTTCGCTATTTGCGCACGGAAGACCACTGCCGGCTAGGGGTCTGGGGCGTGTGGCGATCGCCTATCGACCTCTTGTTTGCGGAATATTCGGGGATGGAGATGGGCGAGGAAAGAACAAGAGCACAACCCGAGAGAAGCGAAACTCAGGGGGCTGGCAACCTTGACCCTCCCCAAGCCACCTTCCTTCTCCAAAGACTACTACGGCTGCCTCCGCCCCACCAGCCGTTACCCCTAGGAAGAGGAGCGGAAGAATCGGACTCAGTCTAAAAGAGCAACCGCGTCCTACGATCTCCCGCGGATCGCCTCGGCTCCACGCCCTGCCGTCTCTTTCGCGGCTTCTCTCGGCGCCCAGTCCCCGCAATGCCTCGGCCACACGCCTCGCCCCGGCCCCCTTCCTCCGCCCGGTACCTGCCTGGTCGGGTGGATGTGGCGGGGAGGGGGGGCTGTCCCCAACCCAAAGCAACGTTGGCGCCCACCCGCCGCCACGCAGCCCGAGGGCAAAGCAGGGCGAGCCGGAGGAAGGAGGGAAGAGAGGCGGGCGAGCCGAGGACGGGGAAAAGAGCAGCGCCCAACGGCGGGAGCACGCCCGCCGAGCAGGCGCTGCCGCAGCCAAACAGGCGAGGACTTTCGCCTCCAATCCCTTTTCTCCCTCAAGAAGGGAAAGCGGGAACGGGGAAACTCGATCGTCCCCCCCCCCCGGCTCCGAAGGCTTGGGTGTTGCTCGGGAGCGGCGGAGAGCCAGTCCGCCTCCCCCCGCCGGCAGGAGGGAACGACCGGCCAAGGCTTGGCAGGCACCTGCCGCAGCCCCGACGAAGCGGAACCCGAGCGCGCGCGCGCACACACCCTTTGCAGCAAATGCCACTTTCCACGGGGAATCGGGGGGGGGGTCAGAGAGAGGAGGGGGAAAAAAAAGAGGGGACCCCCCCACCGCCTCCGCCCGGCGACTCACCGCTTTGCTCCCCCAGGAAGACCAGTTTGAATTTCCTGAGCGGATTCCCGAAATCTCCTCCCGTCGACATGGTGAGCTGGGCTCGGCGGCGGAGGATGCCGGGGGCGAGCGAGGGCTAAACCCGGGGCGGAGTGGGGTGAAGAGCGGGGAGAGTAGCGCCCCTTGGACTCAGGGCGACCGGGAGGAGCTCCGGGCTCGCCCGCTTGCCAGTCCACCGGACGCCGGGAACTCCCTGGGGGTGCCGCCGGTGCAGGAGGCGGCGGCGATCGCTCGCTCTCGGCGCTCTGCAGGGGGAGCCGCCCGCGTAGGGCGCAGCAACCTGCAGTTGGTGGGGAAGGACGCGCGCCCACCCTGGCTGGAGCGCAGAGGGGGATGCGCGATCGAGCTGGCGCTGGCGGCTCCTCCGTCTCGCCCGGCCTCCCTCCCCCCCCCCGCCTGCCGCCAGTCCGCAGCGCCTGCGCTCTCGCCCCTTCGCGGCTACCCTGATGTCATGCTGGAGCAGCCAGCAAACCAATGCGGTGCGGCAAGGAGAGGGAGGTGTGTGTGTGTGTGGAGGGGGGGGGTGGATGGAGAGAAGGAGACCTGGTTGCTGGGGGTGGGGGAAGAGGAAGGGGTGGGGCCGCCCAGGCTGGCTGGAGGTGGGGGGACAATCGCCTTTTTCCGGAGGGGGGGTCTGACGCCCCCTGCTCTCGCATCGGGACTGCGCGGTTGTGTTGTTGCCGTTTGCTCTTTCGCACCCACCCAGGTGTGGTTTTGTCTTTTAATCCTGCCAGCTGGCACCTGCTGGGGCTGGTCAGGTGAGGAGGAAGCCACAAGTGTGTTTTTCCGGAGAGAAAAAGGAGGACAAATTGGCGGACTGATGCTGACATCATCTCCTTGGCCATTTCCTCGCTAGACTGCTGTAGCGCTATTATTCCGCTTTCAACATCCTATGGAATCCTGAGGTTTGCAGTTTAAGGTGCCTTTGAGGCCCCTCCCTAAACTGCAAACCCCAGGATTCCATAGGATGTTGAAAGCGGAATAATAGCGCTATAGCAGTTTAGTGCGGAAATGGCCCTTGTAATCTCGATTAATTATTCTGGTATTGGTACTTCTTGCTCCACCCAGGTCCCTAAGAGGATTTGAATTCTTTTAAAACTTTGATCAGAAGGGGTGAAGCTTACTGTGGTGCCTTTCTTTAATCAATCTTTGTTGTGGACCAGGACAGTTAAAGCATCTGCAGCACCTAACACCTATTAGTAATTCCTTTATTACCCTGGTTCCTCCCTGGACTGTGGAGGCAACAGTGGGGGAAGGAGTGGATGCTTCTGCCTTTTTTGGGGGGACGGATCATTAGCAGCGATGGACCTTTTTCTTCTAGAAAAGGTGGAGGGGGAATGCTTGAGTGGGTACAGGAGTCTGACCTTGTGTCACTGTTTTAAATTTGTTTAGATTTTGTTTTAATGGTTTTATTGATCCCACCCCACCATGGGAATTTGGGACAGAAAGTAGGCTAAAAGTATTTTAGAGAGCCAGTGTGGTGTAGTGGTTTGAGCAGTCGACCGTGGAGACTGGGGTTCAGTTCTTCTCTGGGCCATGGAAACCCACTGGATGACCTTGGGTGCATGGTACACTCTTAGCCCCCAGAAAACCCCAGGATAGGTTCACCTTAGGGTGTCCATACATCAGAACAGACTTGAAGGAACATAACAACAAGAAATATTTTAGAGATATACTGCAGCTAACAATGCTTCTTGCAGTGAAGCCCCTTTTTATTTCTTAGAACTGCAACAATGGCTATTGCTGAAGAGTCAACAGTGCCTCGCAGAGGGCAATAGTACCAATCCTGACCCCTCCAGTGATGCAAACTGATACTTTTACTGGATGGCCATCTGTTGGGAGTCCTTCGGTGTGTGTTCCTGCATGGAGGGGGTTGGACTGGATGGCCCCTGTGGTCTCTTCCAACTCTATTATTCTGTGATTCTTAGGGATTTTTTTCCGACTTCTTCTTTTCCTGAGAGTTCTCTCCCAGCTCTTCCCTAGAATAAAGCTAGATTAGATTAGCATCCTGAGTTGCTTTCCTATTCTACAGTCGGTTTCCTGTAATAAAATTTCTGGTTTGTTTCTCCAAGCTATATCTTTGCTTCTTGATCAGGACCTCCAACACTGCCTGCGCTCTCTCTTTTACATCCACCCAACCCCCACTGTTTCTCCTTCTCCTAGCTGGAAGGGTTTTTAGCAGTGCCAGCACTGGGAAGATGGGAAGGCTGAAGAAGCACAGACTACTGATGTGGGGTTGCAGCAGTGTGTCTGCAATAAACAATGTAATAAACCTCGAGCCAGGAAATAATAAGATTCTGCTCCAGTCAATCCTACGCTAGCTGTATGTGTTTGCCTAAAACAGGCAACATAAACAGCAGCTGCTTCCAGAATTTCTTACTGAGCATGGGTGAACACCAAATAGAAAAGTGGAAAGTAGATAAGCCTGTCACATTATCTATATGCAGCATGCTTTAAAAAGGATAGATTTAGAAATTTGTCTACCAAAATGGAAATAATAAAAAATTGGAGGTTGGTGAAAGAAAAGTTATCACTGGATACATTGTAGAAGATGCTTTCAAGTAACCTCCAGAAGATTCAGCATGTTTTTGTTTGTTTATGCAAGGCCTACTCGGAACTAGTTATTTCCTTTTACATGTGCATATTGTTTAGTTTTGAACAAAAAGTTTGCTCAAGCGTGTTGAACTGCTCTTCTTTATTGTAACATAAGAACCTCTCCCTATTTTTTCCACATTTTTTCTGGCACAGGTACCAAATTTTCTGTTAAAAGAGGTAATATAAGGAGCAAATCTACTTTGTTAACTGGGGTATACCCGTAATCAATAAATCAAAGGAAGGGGGTACTTTATTTTTTTCCCAAATAAATATGTATATTTGTGGGTTGTTTTTTTTTAATTATGTAGCCAATTTGGTCCAGTGATTTTGGTGTTGGACTAGGGCTCTGGGAGATTCTAGACACCACTCAGTAGTGGAAACCCACTGGATAACATGGAGCACATCACCTTCTTTCTGTCTAAGAAGGAAGCAATGGCAAATCTCTTCAGAAGAAATCTTTCCAAGTAAACCAAATCATAAGATTGCTGTAAGTTAGAGCCAATCTGAAGGCACATGATGACAACAAATATTAACTACACACTATGTGAATTTAGCTTTAAGTGATCAAATTCTATACTTTAACTGAAACATGATACAGTATTATAACACACATAATAAAATTACTATGCATGAAGATATACAGAATTATATAAGGCACAGGAAATATTAATCCTATATTTCTCCTGAGAGAAAGAGATATTGGGCAGCCACTGATAAACTTCATAGTAGATTAATCAATTGATAAGCTTCACAGTAGTTGTATTTTCCTATTCCATCTTCAGGCAACTTGCAAATAAGGATCAGATAGTCATGATGCCACCGTTTCCCAAACTGGTGTGACCCAGATACATTAGACTACAACTCCCAGTTGGCCATATGTGATAGCATTCCTAAGAAAATATATTGTTGATCTTGTGAACTGTGTTCTCATATATCATAGACTCACTTGCTTTTCCTCAGAAAAAATGCCTATGGCTGTATACACTAACCTAGTCCTGCTTTGCCAATTAGTTAAGTCCAAATCTGTGAGAAAAGGTAAATATATATTTTTCACACCACTTGAAATATACTGTAGATTAAAAGCACATAGCTGGTACACTCTGAGTTTGCACCAGAGTACTTAGCAAATATGCAGTCTTTGTAGAGGCAGCTGTGCTTGTCTTGTAGCACCCAGAATTCAGGACATGAAAGATGACCAAAGGAGCCTTTTGTTCTTACAGAGAATTCTTTGTAATGTAAAAGTTGCATGCAACTTTCCCAAGTGAATAAAAATATAATTACTTATGTTCTTTATTAGTGAAATTGGGGCAGTTTTACCACATTGGGAAACAAATAAGAAAAAAGTGTATTTTAACAAGGTCTGTGTACTTCCAGATAAAGACAATTAATCCAATCAGTTTTATGCTTACTGTAAAGAATGCTAAATGGGATCAAGTTATGCTATTTGAAAGTATCTGATGGCTCTGGCTTCCCAGGAAATACACAGAAAAGGTACTGTGTATGTGTGTGTATATGTATATGTGTGTGTGTGTATGTGTCTATATATATATATATATGCATGTACGTATAATACATAACACACATCAGCCAATTTTAATTGTCACTGGCCATTAGTATGACATCTCTGTTCAGTATGGTACCACTGAATTTGCTCTACAGTTTTTTTCCTTTAGCCTTCCTTCTCTTGATCCCCTATCCCATTCTATTGTCTCAACTGTTCGGGACAGTCTCTACTGTTCGAGGAAGGGTAAGCAACTACCCAAGTCTCGGGGCCTCACAGCCTTCCCCTAGAACACTTGGCAGGGCTGTACTTTCTTCCACACCAATTTTACTGGCAATCTTTTTTAAAAAAGTATTATTCAGCTGAGAAAAGCACTCTTCGCTTTAAGAGCAGCAAGGAGCAATTTTGCCATGTTTGGAGACCTCTGTTGTCTTCGGGGTCCAAGAAGGCCCTTTTTCTGAATGGGGAAGTGACTGGAAGTCACTCTTCCCTTCTTGAGCCATTTAGCTGCACCCATTGTACTTTACTGTACATTGACAGAAGGGTTTCTCCAAGAATCAGTTATTTTGATACAGCCAGAATAGTAATGCAGTAAGATGGTGCACACAGGTAGCAAACAGAGTTACGTGATGAGAAGGAAGGAAAGGGAGGAAATAATAAGAAAAAGAAATGTGCCAGCACCTTTAAGACTAACTGGTTTTTATTTTTGCATGAGTTTTCATGGCTATAAACCAACTTCTTTGGATATAGTACAGAATGATAATAAATGCTCAGCTGTAAAGCATCTTGACATAGTTGTGGGAGTGGGATGGAATATAATAAGATCTAGAAAGATGCAACTCATGACTCTTGCCCTAAATTTTCAAAGGGCTGAATAATGTTATACCCAGATCTTTACAGTGGTCAGTGCTGATGTGTGAAAGCAATAAATCTGCTTACCAAAAGTCAATTTGCCAGAGTTCAAAACTCTGAGAAGATTCCTTTTGTTATACGTGCAGTAGCAAGGACTTCTGTATTAATATATGTAGTGACCCAAGCAGCCCTAGAAGGTAGGAGAACAGATTTGGTCCTGCCTCTGTTCAAGAGTCAGCATGGCACAGTGTTTTGAGTGCTAGACTAGGACTCTGGGAGATGAAGGTTCAAATATCTGCTTGACCATGATAATCTACTGGGTGGCCTTGGGCAAGTGACATTCTCTCAGCCTCAGAGGAAGTCAAAGGCAAGCCCTCTCTGAACAAATCTTGCCAAGAAAACCCTATAAAACATAAGGCAATTGAAGGCACACAATGACAACAACAACAAATACAACTGGGCTGGGGGTATTGCCCTGGTCTCAGGCAGTGGTTTTCCCAGAAGCATGTGGCGCTGATTGTGAAAAAAGGGATAATGGAATAAATGGCCTGAGTCCCCCCTCCCCTGGATGCAGCAGAATATTACTTAAGACTTTTTCTTTTGAGCCCTCCTTATATTAAGATGTCTGTGACCAACACATATGAGGTAGGTTGTCTCTTGCAGCAAAAACATCAGAGGCGGTCTTGCAACACCTTAAAAGATCAACAGATTCATTGTGGCTTATTATTCTGTGGACCAGAATCCTCTTAATTAGATGCATCAGGACACTGAGAGACATATACATAAGGAATGAAAGAGAAGGGAGAGACAGAGGGAGGAAACATAGAAATAGGACAAATTAGTCATGAAACACAAAAAGTACGTGCATCACATGGACTCTATTCTATGAAAGTTTATGGTGCAAAAGGGTGGATAGACTTCAGATTTGCAAGATCTACTTTTTTTCCCCTACAGTCCCAAGATCACCAGCTAGATTCTAGTGCAAAAAGCATATGTGTAACAGTGAATAATTAACATCTCAGAAATGTGTTCTGAATGGATTTTGCCCCCTTCGTCTTACACACAGAAATCTACTCCTAATCACCCCAAGCTTGCTGCTTTTCAGCAGTATACTGTTGGCCCTTCACATCTGTGGAGGCTTGACTTTCACTAATTTGATCAGTTGTGAGTTTTTTCAATCCCTGCCCCACCCCCAATTCAGGCACTTTTCTAGGGGAACATTCCTTCGGCAGCTCTGATCAGGCCACAAGGGCCTTTAAAAACTTACCTCTGGCCCTCCTTCTCCACCAGTTGCTACCTGGCCACCTAAGGACAGCTTGCAGCAGCAAGTCCTCCCCTGATGCCTCCCCACGCCCAAGATGGGCAAGAGAGAGGAAGTTTAGGGCTGCTATACTGACCATCCCTCTTCCCTCTTCTTTCTCTGACCTGGTTTGGACTCTGGGTGCCCATTCTCCCCACCAGAACTCAGCCCCCTTTCCACACACACTTTGATATTTGCAATTTCCCCATTTTTGCAGGGGTCCAGCACCCCAAACTCTAGTGAATGTGGAGGGCCAAGTGTACTTTGGAACAGGAGAAAGGAGTCGTTTTCTGGTTCTATTCTTTTAACTATTGAAAATCAGAAATCCTTGCTGATTTGACTGTAAATCACATAGAGATTTCTGGGTAGATCTAGAACTGCCTTCTTCCCTGTTCTGTAGTATTGGAAGCTTCTTGGTTGTTCTCATCAACATGTGGCATTGCTAAATCCTTTTTAGGACCTTTTGTTATTCATGATGAACAGGCCCTTCATTTTTCACAGACTTTTATCAGCTGCTTGTAATGTTTGTCTGAGAAGTCCCAAGGAATGACCCTGCTAAGTAAGCACTGATGTCAAGCTCTTGTGTAGTGCATTTTCATCTGTAAAAAGTTAAGTGCTTTAATTCACTTTGATGGTCATAGCAGTCGCATTAAGGAGAGAGGTCAAGCTTATTATTTAGATGAGAAACTGAGGTTGCAGTATGGTGACTGTGCTCTCAAGAGCCATCTGGCAGAGCTGAGAGACACATATTAATTCATTCAGACAATGCTCCCAGCTTTGAATAAGAATATACTTTGCATGCTGACAGTCTCTCTTTCAGTGCCTGGCATCCTGATCTCAAAGGGTCAGGTGCCATATGAGGGGAAACGCCAGGGCCTGAGATGCTAAAGAATTACTGTCACCATTGCCAGACAAATAGTCAGATCTACTATAAGGCTGCTTGTGATGTCCCTTTCTTTTAGTAATTCAGTCTACTAAATTACTGCAAAGCTTGTTAGATCATAACAAGAAAGCATTTTGTCAGGAAGGTCAGTTCCTTCACAAAAATAATTAAAGTAAGCCTTGAGAATCTGTTCTTCAAAATCACAAACTCAGTGGAAGACCTCAGCACTTTTGCACATTAAGACATTTGCCAGACCTAGTCTTCTTGTAGTGTGCCTTCCAAGTCATTTCTGAATTATGGTGACCCTAAGGTGAACCTACCATGAGGTCGTCTGGGCCTAAGAATGTGTGATGCACCCAAGATCACCCAGTGGATTTCCATGGCCAAGCAGGGAACTAAACCCTGGTCTCCAGGGTCATAGTCTAACACTCAGACCACCTCAGGTCCTGTGCTAGAAGAAAAGCAGAGTATAAACTGATTGATTGATGGATGGATTGGTTGATTGGATGAATGAATGAATAAATGTCTTGCAAGAATTGCATTGTAGCAGATGTGGTCTTGCACATTCTTGCAATACATTTGTTTGTTTGTTTGTTTGTTTGATACCCTGCTTTTCTCCTGTCACGGGACCTGAAGTGGCTTACAATAATTCTAAGCAAAGTTCCTCTAAAAGTCTTATTACAGAAGCTGAAAAAAGGTGATCCTATTAAAAATGGTTAAAAACAGTTTATACCGTACTGAAAGCACAAAAAGATAAGAAGATATTAAAAAAGCACAGATTACTTTCAGAATGCCGTATGATTTAAAACTCAAAGGCATGCCTCATTAAAAAGATCTTAGCCAGCCGATGGCAAGAGAACAAAGCAGGGACCAACTGGACCTTTGTGGAATGGAGTTCTACAGCCTAGGAGTAGCCACTGAGAAGGCTGTCTGCCATATCCTCAGCCACCTTGCCTGAAATGGTGATGGAATTGAGAGAAAGCCCTCCCTTTAAGGTATTAACATTAGGACTGGCTTATATAGAGAGCTATGATCTTTAGATAATCTGCACTCAAGCCATGTACAGCTTTAAAGATCATAACCAGCATGTTGAATTCTGCCCAGAAACAGATTGGAAGCCAGTGAAGCTATTTCAGTGAGGAAGTTACAGGATAGCTTCTGTCAAGCAGCGTAGCTGCACTGAAGTCTGTTGAAGTCTGTGAAGAGTTTTCAAAAAGAGTTTTCATAAAGAGTGAGTTACACTAATCTAAGTGGGCAAGGCATGTCTCACTGTGGCCAGATCTGACCTCTTGAAGAATGGGTACAAACTGACACACTAGTTTTAATGGTGCAAATGCACTCCTGGTCACTGTCAAAACCTGGGCATCCAGGTTCAGATGTGAGTGTGGGAGTATGACAAACCTGCAAACCTGAGATTTCAGGGAAAGTGTGTCCTTAATCACTTTACAAAATATTTGTTGTGGTGGTGGTGGTGGTTATGTACCTTCAAGCCAACCCTGACTTGCGCCAACTCTACCAAGAGTTTTCTTGGTAAGATTTATTCAGAGGAGGTTCATCACTGCCTTCATTTTAGGCTGAGAGAATATGACTTGCCCAAGGTCATCTAGTGGGTTTCCATTGCTGAGGGGGATTCAGAGCTTGCCCTCCCAGAGTCGTAGTTCAACACTCAAAACAGTACACCATACTCTCTTTGTATGAATTACAGGCCAGTTGAATCATATAAGCTTATCTGATGTTAAACATTAGAGCACAGCAACATAGATTCCTGGGATGCTTGTTTTAGGTGCTTATCACGCTAACCAGTTGTTTTAGGTAATTCTGTTTGAAAATTACTTCTCTTATACTCAGAAAAGCAGTAGAATGACAATGCACTCTTTCACACCATCCTTAAATTTGTGCTTCAGTAATTTTAGTTCCTGCATTTGCTTTCCTGCAATTGAAATTGTTGGTGTTAACTGCCATCATGTTGACTTCAATTTTATGGCTACTGTATGGATGAGAGACCTCCGGGTCATTGTATCCTCAACCACACTGCTCAGGTCTTGCAAATTCAGGGACATGTCTTCCTTGATTGAGTCTATCCCTCCGTAATGCGGTCTTCCTTGTTTCCTACTGCCTTCTACCTTACAACCATTATTGTCTTTTCTAGAGAAACATGTCTTCTCATGATATGGGCAAAGCAGAAAAGCCTCAATTTAGTCATCTTGGCTTCTCGAGAGAGTTCAGGCTTGATTTGCTCTAGGACCCATTTGTTTGTCTTTTTAGCAGTCCACACTATTTTTAGAACTCTTCTCTAGCACCACATTTTGAGTGAGTTGATTTTCTTCCCACCAGCTTTCTTCACTGTCCAGCTTTCACAGTCAAACATAGAAAATGGAAATATGATGGCATGGACTATCCTAACTTTAGGATTCAATGATATGTCTTTACACTTCATGATCTTGTCTAATTCCTTCATAGCTGCCATACCAAGTTTTACCAAACAAATACCAAACAATTTTTTTTGTTTCAGATAAAGTAATTTCTTACTTATCTCTGTTATTAATTCATTATCCAGTTGTTTCTCTAAGATCTTTATTTCCCTCTGAATGGATTTGCTAGTAGGTTTGTGCTTTAATTCATTTTCCTTAATTTTTATCTGATCATTTATCTTCTTTATTCTTTCGTTTCTCTTTCTATTTAAGATTGCATTTTGTTGTATAAAAAAGCCCCTTATTACTGCTTTACTGGCATCCCAAACATTACCCATATCAGTTCCTTTATTTAGGTTCTCAGCAAAATATCTTTGTAGAGTTTGTCTTGCCCAACCCAGTATACTTTCATTTTGCAGTAATCTCTCATTTAGTCTCCAAGTAAATTCTCTTCTTCTGTGTCTCAAGTGTAAAAGAATTGCATTACGATCTGATAAATTCCTTGGAAGAATTTCCATTTCTTTTATGTTGTTAGATAACATCTTGGAAATTAAAAACATGTCCAATCTTGATAAAGATGAGTGCCTATCTGAGTAGAATGTATAGTCTTTTGCCTTTCCGTATAAATACCGCCAGGTGTCCAATAAGTGTAGATTATCCATCATCTCCTTGAATGATCTAGGGAGTTTCCCTTGATTCTTCTTGATAATCTCATCCGATTTCTGATCCATCATGGGATCTATCACTCCGTTCCAATCTCCAAGGAGAATTATTCCATCGTACTCCACTTCCATAATTTGTGCTTCCAAATTTTTATAGAATTTGTCTTTCCCATTATGGGGGCCATAGACTCCAACCAAAAGTATTCTTTGGTCTTGCCAATTGATTTCGACCCCAACATAGTGTCCTTGTTAATCTTTAAAGATTTCTCGTGATTCAATTTTATTATTCACATATATTACTACTCCATTTTTCTTCTTGTCTGTTACCACTGCAAATTCTTTTCCTAATTTATTATTTTGTATAAGTTTTAGCCTCTTCCTCTTTATCCTTATCTCTTGCAAACAGATTACATCCAATTTGTTCTTTTCCAATTAATGGAATATCTTTCCCCTTTTTTCAAGCGTGTTTATCCCTTTAATGTTCCAGGACAAAATTTTTATGTCCATTTCTCTTTTAATGTCTTACTTGTATATTTCTTATTATATCTTTTTCTTAGTCTTCTTCCCTTTCTCTTCTTTCCCCTCTTCCAGATCTTCTACCTTTTCACCTTGTGCAATTTCCTCCAATCTCTTATTAATTTCTTCTGGTGTTGTTTCTTCTTCTGAGACTACTTCTTCTTCTTCCTCCTCTTCTTCTCTCATTTCTTCCTGAGTAGCCTCTGCTTCTACCCAGCCACTCTCTGGTATCTTTTTATCTCTTTTTTTCTCTTTTAAATTCTCTGTATTCTCCCTGAAATATGCCTTCAACTTTGTTCATAAAATCCTTTGCCTCCTGCACGGAGCTGATGAAAATTATCTTATCTTTAAATCTGAAAGAGAGGCTTTCCAATTTTCCCCATCTATATGGAATTCCTTTTCTTCTTAAGTGGCTGGTCAGAAAATTATATTCTCTTCTCTTTTGGAGTAATCTTGCAGGTATATCCTTAAATATCCAAATTGTATCTTCTCCCAACTCAAACCTCTTCTCCATATTTTGTTGGATCAGATTATCTCTTGTTCTTTTCTTCATAAATTCCACCACTACATCTCTAGGTACATTTCTTCCTTTTAACATCGAAGAACCAATCCTAAATATTCTATCAATCTCAGCTTCCATTTGATGTTTTGTCATGTCCATATAATCAGCAAGTGGGGGTATACGAATATCATACAAATTCTCATTCTTACGTTCTTTCAGTCCTCTGGTCTTCACACAATTTTCACGCAATTTAAATTCTAGGAACGCCTTTTCATCCAAATCTTTTTCCTTCTCTTTCTCTGATTCTTCTGTTTTTTCCTCCAATTTTTTAACTTTATGTTCCATAGTTTTCACTCTTTCCACTGTAGCTCTTCTGATAGTTTATCCAATGATTTTCTCACGTCTTTCAATTCTGTTTTAAAGTGTTTTTTTATATCCTCTCTTAGTTCCTTCAGTACTTGAGTCATATCTAACCTAATCGTCCTTATTTCTTCTAGAAGTGGGAGCTGATCCGTCTTCAATGCAAATTCCACTGACTGCTTTCTTATCTGTTTTGCCATTTTATCTGTACGGTTTCTTGTTTCCATGCAATATATTTATCAAACTTTATATTATATTATAATTTTATATATTCTATTATATATAGATTATATAGCAAAATTTCTATATATGTCAATTATTATACTTCAACCACTTATGCCTTATCTCTAAATATATATATATGTGTGTGTGTGTATGTATGTATGTATATGTATATGTGTGTGTGTGTGTGTGTGTGTACTATAATTAATTCTATTTCTATTCAGTCAGTCTTTACATTAGCGATAATTTCAATTCATTATTCAATTCCTCATTAAATTCATCAATTATCTTAAGTTTCTGTTCACCTAAAGTCCAGTATACATATATATAGAAACTTCAGTATCAACAATAATTCATTTTCCTCCTTCCCCCTTACTTCAACATTCCATTTGATATAACAAAGATAAATTCATTTTTTTCTTTTTTCTTTTGGCAATAGCGGAGTAAGGAGGTACTTCTCGGATCTCAGCTGAGAAATTACCTACAACATATGACAGTCGACCTAGGGTTTGTTTTCTTTTGGACACCCAGATACGGGATTTCCCCTCTTGGCATAGGGTGTGAATTTTGGGGCTCCAGAGGACCGTATATACATTCTTCGAGCCTCAGCAAGAGTCGAGGTGGAGAAGAAGAGGATGGAGTGGAGCAGCCATTGCTGCATGTTCGGAGTTGTTTTTTCTATCAGCAAAAACTCCGCCACCAAATTTTATGGAAGACGGGCAATCATAAAAGATGGTAAAAGATCATCGGAGGAAAAAAGGCTTCATTTCAAAATCAGCTACCGGATTTATTAAACATCTATAGACTAGTAAGCCCTGTTTCTTCAGGAATGAATTCTATCAAGGACCATAGTGATAAATAACCGGCACCTTTTTGTTATTTTATTTCTACTTGGAAGTATCGGTGCTGAGAAGATATTAATTGAATAATATTCAAGACCCGGAATTGCTAAAGGAGAAAGAAATGATTTGCTTCTACTTAAGAACGGAGATTAAGACTGTTTTGCCTTATGAAGAGGAGTGAATAATGGCAGACTGTTTCTTGTTGGGATGGCAGTGAAGAAGACGGAATTTGAGTGGCAGTGGTTGGGAAAACTGAGAAATTGGGAAGAAAGATTGATACGGAGGTGTTTAAAAATTGATGTTGAACTGTTGAATTGTTAAAGTAGAATTCTGCTAAGAAGGTTAACCTCCACTTACAGACTATGATATAGAGATTGCAATTTAGAGAGACTTACTTTGGGACAGTTTGTGGCGAATACTGATTGGTGAAGAAGCGTGTTCTGCTGAATGGCGGAGAAGAAGGATTTGTTCAGCCGTGGGCATGAGATCTATCTCTTGTGGATTATAATAAATTTTGGGCTTTTGGATTAATTTCTTTTCTTGAACTGAATTATGAAATTGTGAAATTAGAAGCAGAAGGAAAAGGACATTTATTTTTTGGAAAGAGATTCAACTGATTGAGCTAACTGACGGACTGAACTGAAAGACAGATTGTATAGCGGATAGTGCTTGCAACGCTGACAGAAAGAAGACTTTGAAAAAGGACTGATTATTAGAAGGGAAGAGGAGACAGAAGAAGAAGTTGGTCAACAAGGTAGAAGATGAGGATATTCACTGGGCAGTGTTGATTTCAGAGTAACCTCCCCCGTATAGGAACAGATGTTTTCATTGTCCAATGAGCTCCCTAATGTTCATTTTCAATCCATTTTTCCTTTGTTATTTGCTGTCATTTTATTTTCCTACTCCTTTTTTTTTTTTGTAATTCCCCTGTTGCCTCCATATTTCACATCTACGTATCAATTTTATCTCATTCAGAAATGGTGAGTATAAGGAAGGTTACCAGATATTTACCTTGAAAGGGATCCTTTACTTCTGAGGGATCTGAAATAATTTCCAGATCTAGATCCAGGTTTTTCACTATAAACAGAGCACTGATGTAAGATGTTACAAATGAATTATTTTTCCTTTCTATGAAAAGGCATAGAACTTCTTTCAGAGTCTGAACTGAGAAATCTCTGAAAGTATTTACAATGGATTGGAGACTACCAACAAATACCCAATGCCATAGGCTGTATCTCAGAGGAAAGATCTAGCAAAACCACCTCTGAGTATTCATTGCTTAAGAAAATCCTATGAAATTCATGCAGTCACTATAAATCAATAGGCAAGTTGAAGGTGCATGCACATATTTACAATAGAAACTCTTATTTAAATATGTCCTTTCAAGTCACTTGTTGGCTTATGGCAACACCCAGAATTTCATATTTGTTTGTTTGTTTGTTTGAGGCAAGGAATACTCAGTGGTAGCTTGCTATTGCCTGCCCCTGAATACAGCTTATGGCAACTGGCATTCTCTGGGGATCTCCCTTCCAAATACTAACCATGTCTGATCCTGCTTAGCTTCCAAGGCCAGACAGGATCTGGTGCCTTCAAGGTATTTTGCCAGCTATAGAAACTCAAACTAGCTTTATAATTCCTTTATACAATTTAACTGTCATACCTTCCCCCAAAATATGGTTGGGGAAAATGTAACCCATGTGTCTTATGAAGCTTAGAAGAAATGCATTTTGCACCTGCAAGCCTCCCAAAGCCCTCAGATACCCAATTTTTTGTAAAGTATTTTGGGATAAATATTTGGTTAAAAATGTCTCAAAACCAAGCCAAATGTGGCAGTTTTTCCTTCATGGCTCTTCACAACTCCCTAGTTGCTCCCGTCCCCCCCACTCCTCCCCCAAATGGCCAAAAACCAGCAGAAAATGAAATTAAAAGTGATGTGACATCCCTTCTGGTCACATCAGGACTACTGCTGTAGATGGAGGGTGCAGAGGTTAAAAATGATTCCCCGCTTCCAGAACTTTCTACCCCTGTCCTAAGGAATCATGGAGATTGTAGTTAATATAGGTCTAGAAATTTCTCAGTTTGAGATAGAGAATGTTAACCTTTTCACCTGACTAGTTTTGAAGAGAAAGGGATTGACTGTTAATCATAGTTTGAGGTATAGCCTGTAATGGATTAGGAATCATGTGGCCTTCTAGATATTTTTGGATTGCAACTCCCAGCATTTCTTGCTGGATAGACCTGCCAGGACTTGTAATCCAACAACATCTGGTGGGCCCCATGATTTCCACCTCTGGCTTAACAGGAGTGAGCTACCAGTGGACCTCTAGATGCTGTTGGGTTCCCGTCTCATCAATCTAAATAACATGGCCACCAGCCAAGAATGATGGAAGCTGTAGTCAAACAACATATGGAGAACTGATGGTTCTGTAACTCAGGCCCAAACTGGATTTTGAAATTTGCTGCCCTAAGGGATTAAAGCAACAACAACCACCAGTTTGCCCACTGTAGCTGAAAGAGGAGAGCAGTTAGAAATAAAATGCTGGCTGATGCTCAGTTTCCTGTATGTCAGGTCGGCTTTGTTCTCCCTGCCATGCAATGTAATGCTATGCAGTATCATGTAGTGCTTTGAGGGCTGGAAAAGGTCAGAAGGGGGATGACAGAACTGAGTGAGAAACCATGTGTTGGGAGCAAAAGAGTGTTGTTTTAACAGACTTTAATAAGAAGGAATAAGACTTTAATATGAGGGAAACTTTAATAAGAGTGATGCAGCTGCAAGGTCATGCAATTGGCAAGGAGGATGAGAGTCTGGGATAAGAGTTGTTTTAATTAGCTGTCAGATAGAATGCTGGTACATACAAACTTATAATGTTGCAGCATATATGGCATATATGGTACTGCAAATCCAATAGTTCTTTAGCCTTGGCAATAGCCAGAATGTGCTGCCATTACTTTCCTGTTCTTGAATAAAGTTTAATTAAGCCTAATTACTGGAACTAGATTTTAGCCAGTATGTGACACTGTGATTTTATTTCTCTTGCTTTGCAGGAGAAAGCTGAGTGTTCATGGGGGAGGAGAAGAGAAAAAAAAACTGGCAAAAATCATACGAGGGCAAGTACATGCAAACAAGCATATACTGTACATATGTACACACATACATATACACACACAAACACACACATAAATGCAAACAAGGTTAACTGAGCTGGTATGATTTGTTATAATTGTATGCCTATAAAAAGCGTTTGTGACACTGAGTAAGCAAAATGCTGCCTTTGGGATGTGAAGGGCAATGACATCTAGTGAAGCTTGAAAGGGAAATCCAATAAAAGAGTCACAGATATGCAGGGCTGAATGAAACTCAAAGGCCATTTAATCTCAGGAAGGCACATTTTGTTTTGAAGGATACAGAAAATATCCTTCCTTAGATATTGAACTGTGGCTCAAGCTTCAGCATGCAGCAGCTTAGTCTAATCAGTACATGGCCTAAGCAGATAATGCCTGTTTATATGTTTATATTTATACTAAGGCCATTTCCACACTATACTGTTATACTGCTATTATTCCATTTTCAACATCCTATGGAATCCTGAAGTTTGCAATTTAGGGAGGGGCCTTTAGAATTTACAGCTAGAAAGCTCTTTGGCTTCAGTAAACCACAAACTCCAGAATCCACAGGGTGTTGAAAGTGGAATAATAGCACTATAACAGTGTAGTGCAGAAATGGCCTAAGTAATACATGGATGTTTTATAGTGGTTTCTTAAATTTATATCCCATTCTTATCCTCCAGTGAGTTCAAGATGACCTGAAGTACTTACATTCTCCTTGTTTATTCTCACAATAAGCCTGTAAGGTAGGACAGTCAGAAAGAAAATTTACTTGGTTACTTATTTCTTTTATATCCTACTTTTGTCCCAGGACTGTGATTCAAAGTAATAGAAGCTGCACTAACAATAAGATAATTGAATATCCCCTGATTCCTGGAATGGCAAGTTTTTCTCTCTTGCAAAAGACTACTTTCCCAGTGTAACGTTTCAAAGAGGTAGTGGCCTTAAAGCTAGACCACCACTCAGCAGTGTTTGGCACTTTTTTTCCTTGTGCTCATTACCACTCCTTACTTGCATCAGATCCAACAGACTCAATTCTATGAATAAGGGTACTCTCTAAGCCAGCAAATCTCCACAGTCTAGACATTGTTGGCTGTCATTCACAAGCCAGTCAGGCCCATCTTATAAACCTTTCATATCCAACAGACAAACCTGATGTAATGGTATTAATTCCACTAATCTTAATTTTCTGGGTAGAATAGGTAAGACACAAGCAGAACCTATAACAAGATGTGCAATGTGTAGCCCTGAAGCTACATGCAGCTTCTCCCCAGCAAGAATGCAATTAATCAGCATTGTGCTTGAGAGAGAGTCTGATCCAAGTCCTCCATATGCTAATTGACTTTGGCTCTGGGAGTTGCAACCCAACAAGAGCTGGAGGACCACTCATTCTGTAGAGGCCCTTTCCGCACCTTACCTTGATAGCGTGACGAACCAGAGCCCTCACGATATTGCTAACATCGCAAGAGGCTCAGTAGAGACCCCCTTGCAGTCCGCATACAGCAGGACATTGGTGAGAGAGCACCAGTCCCCGCCTGGTGGCTTCTCCGCATGTCGGCATCCTGGGCCACGCCTAGGTCCCGCCCTGTCCCCGCCGCACCGCCGCTGGTTGAGCGGTGGTGTTTCTTTCTTTCTCTTTTTTTGCCGGCTATCGTGCTAACATAGCCAACAGGCTGTTTCATACTACGTTGGTAATGTGCTAATGTGCTAAGGTGCTAACGATAGCGCCGGTTTTTTTTTAAAAAAAACACAGTCGGCTGGACCCCGGGGGCTGCTGTCGTCTCGAGTGTGAGTGGCGACGCAGCCCTGGGGTGGCCTCTCTCGGTGACGTATCGTGCAGTGTTCCCTGCTGTGATGGGGGCAGCGGTTGGCCTGCTGCTGGGCGGAGCGTCCCCTGGGAGTTGCTGCGTGAGGGACAGGCAGCAGGGACTGCCCACACCCCGCCCACTCCCGGGTCCTTCCCGGAAGCACATCAGATGATGGCTCCGCAGGCCCTCTGGTCATGCGACCGATGCGTGAAAGGGAGGTTATTCTCGCCTTTCAGGTATCAGCACGATCTGTGGCCGTGATAGCACCTGGTTCGCCAGAATGTCATGCGGTACGGCGGCTCATGAAGGGGGGAGGGAGTGTGCCTAATACGCTTTAAAAACGCCATGCGGAAAGGGCCTGAACTTGTTCTGTCCATGGTGTCAAAGAACGTTTTCCTACCACTACAAAAAACAGTTCCATGGATGTAGATTTTTGTATGATCCACACCAGGGCAGGAAGACTTAAATTTTACTCTCCAGTTCCTGCAGTCCCCATGGAGATTAGACATCTCCTATGCCTCTTTCCATTAAAAATAATGAGAATCATTAGCTACCTCCAGATAATTAATATCCTCTCTAGCTTGCCCCAACTCAGCTCCTCTACCTAAGCAACTACTTGTCTTGCTGCAGCCACCTGGACTCCTTCTCTGTCCCTCCCCTTCTCTCCCCTTTCTTGGAGTTTGGCCTCAAGTCTGTGTTCAAATCAGATCAAGTGTATCCGGGTCTGTGCGTATGGACACCGTAGGACAGAAGTACTCCTCCTTTGTTCTGCATCACTGAAGCGTACGAAATGCAAGTATAGTAGGTTGACTGTGAGAGCTCCTAACCAACTTTTCTGGAAAGCCTGGTGCTTAAGTAGCCTAGGATGCAGCAATTTGTAGCTCTCTCCTTAGTTTAGGGTATATTTGCAAAATTTAGTTGCACAAAAAGAAAGCTCAGAATTTAACCTTGAAATTAAAAATTTAAATTTCACAAACTCACCAAATAGCACAATTTGATATGCTAACTATGTTGTGGAGTGTTTTATGTTGTCAAAGCAGTAAAATAAATTTGGGTTTGATATGAAAATAAGAAGGCCATATTTCTCCCAGTTTTTTGTTTTGTCCAACTTAACTTGGGAGAGACGCTTCCAAAGTTCAGAAAGTTTTACATCTCTAGGCATAAGATAGGCCATTTGACACACATAGTTCTCTCCTCTAACACCTAGCCACCACCACCACCCCGCATTGTGGCATCTGCATCTGAGACAGTGGCCTTACTCTGTCTCATGGCAGGTTGTTGTGTGCCTTCAAGTCATTTCCAACTTGCTGGCCCAGTATTCCTCCCATGATAGAAGAAAGGAACCCTCTCCAGAAGCTGACTGAATGTATTTTGATGATATTTTGGTTAGGGATGGCAAAAATGATTTCTTTTCTTTTTTTTCATTCTTTATTTATAAAAAAAAAACACTATAATAAAAAAATAGTATAATATTCTAATGACATTTTTCCATTGCAAACTGTATACATTCCTCTTAACAATTTTATATTATTTCTTCCCATTTTCGAGTATATTTACTATATGAATTACATATACAGTGCAATAATTACTAATTTTTCAGTACCTAACTTTTACCGCTTTACCCTTTCTCTGACCTTTCTTTACACGCTCTATATTTACACCTTTACTTAGAAATTTCTTACATATTTACTTCTCCAAGTTGGTACACTTTTCCCCTAATATTTAATTGTCTGTCCATTTATATATTTTCTTCCTACATTAACTTCTCCATTCTTAGATTCACTAAATTAATATCGTTACCACTTCTGGATTTTCCATACATTATATCTTATTTTCAAATTTTACTTTCCATCTGCCCGAAATGAACTTAATAACTGGTTCCCAATCCTTCTCTATTTCTTTAATTGATTTACCTTTTATGTAATGAGAAAATATATCAAAATCTTTGTATTCTAAGACTTTCAGGTACCATTGGTCTAAATTGGGTATTTCCGGACTTTTCCACATTTTTGCAAAAATTATCCTAGCCGCTGTTACCAAGTTCAGTAGTACTCTGCTATTTTTCTTAGTAAAATTTTTTTCAAGTGCAAATGTCATGTTTAAAAGAAAAAACTCCGGTATCATTGGGAATGTTACACCAAACATTTCTCTTATGCTTTCATATATTTTCTTCCAATATAATTTCACTTTTTCACAAGTCCACCATATATGATAATAGGATCCCACTTTCTCCTTACACTTCCAACACTTGTTATTTCCTGAATGGTAAATTTTATCTATACGTTCCGGAGATAAATGGTACCTATACATCATCTTTATATAGTTTTCTTTCAAATCCTGTGCACATGTGCAAAAATGATTTCATGCACAACCACATTCAGTACAAGACTGGGTGGAACAAGAGCCTGAGAGCACAAGGCAGCATCACACGTTCGTAAATACCAGCAAGGCAGTAATAGGCAATATACTGTATATGCTTAGGAGCTATGCAGAGGAGCATCCACTAGAGGGAGATACCTACATTATACATTCAATCTAGTTCCTGCTCTGGACATAATTTCAAAGGAAAAGGGCAGAGTTTGAGAAGAGGGTAAGAGAGAGCTATATCACTGCTATGGCACTGACTCTCACACTTTACAATTATAGTGCTATTATTCTACTTTTAACTGCCATGGCTGCATGCCATGGAATTGTGGGGTTTGTAGTTTGGTGAGGCACCAGGGCATTCTATCATAGAATTCTAACCACCCCTCCCTAAATTTCTAGCCTCAGGATTCCATAGGATGGAACCATGGTAGTTCAAGTAGAATCATAGTGCTGTAACTGTGTAGTATGAAAGACCTCTGAATTTTGAAATAGAACAAAAGAAGCACATACCAAGAATGGACTAGGTGAATGTCAAGAGTAGGCATAGTTGGGCAATTTTCAAGGGTCCACAGCTCATCAGGGATCCAAGGACAAGATCCCCCTTACCTTGCTTTTCCACATCACTGCAATGTGCTTGTTCACCAACCTCTTGTTCTGGCCCAGTGCAAGGTCTTACTCTGATAGGGGAACAATAGTCCCCCCTTGCTCTTTGCAGTTTTTGAACCTGCACCAATGAATACAGTTCAAAATGCTTTATTGTTGACTTCAGTCTTGGATTTCTTTTATAGCAATGGGCTGTAATCAAGCTGAGCCTCTCCAAAGGCAACATTACACCACAGTCTGCCTACAAGTCTCTGTCTTCCCCTTTAATGCACAGAGCCTTTCTGGGAACCACTCCTTCTAGCACCTTATGGCCCACTATTCCAAGTTGCTGGGGGCTGTCTCACCTGTTCTGGCTCGTCCATCATTCTGGCCCCTTTTGCCTTCCTTGTTTGTTTTTCCTCTCCCTTAAAACCACACTTCCAGCCAGCTCTTGCATGACAGCTAGCTATAGCCTCACCTTCATCCAGTTGCTGCTTACGTGAGTTGCTCTTGATCCTTGCTGGATCTTCTGGTCTCCCTTTGCTGACATAGAAGGTTTTCCTGTCTTTCCAAGTGTCCTTGAGTGTGCCTGCAAACTCTATCCCAGTGAGTCCCTCCAGCTTCTTACACCCAGACAGGGATGATAGGTAGAAGTTCATTCACTAGCTGTCCACCTCTCAAACAAGCAAGTGGCAGCAGTGACCAAAGGAGGCCAGTGAAGAAACAGCAGTGGGAGCTACTCATTTGGAAGTGCTTCTCATCTTTCAGTAAAGAACAGATAAAACAATGCCCTATGAATAATAGAATCTTTTTTCCTGACAATTGTCTGTTTCACAGTAGGACAGTATCAGTGCAGTAGAGTGTATGCCTGCCTATTCAGAACTTAAGTTCCAGGATGACCAACAGAGCTTAGATCCAGGTAATTCTGTACAGGAGCAGAGGAAAACTGGCCCGCAGAGGATCTGAAGGAGACTCCCTCTTTCCAAGTCCTACTCCTTCACCAAGCCACCTGCCTCAACAAGGGAATTTCTCCCTGCCTCAAACACCCTTTACTGAGTTATTTCTGATCAGCGATGATTTGGTAAAGCAGCCACAAAAGAGACTTCCTAGTGTAGAGGGAGGAGCACACAATTCCATGTTTCTTTCTGCAGTGAGATATTGGAAGTGTGCATTGAAGGGAGGGCTTAGAGCTAGGCAGAGTCTCCCCTCAACATAATCCAGTCTTCTGCCCTAGTCCTGGAAGGTACCTTGGCCCATGGGGACACCAAAAGAGTTCCTCAACTCCAGTCAATGTTAACTTCTTCAGGAACTGATACAGCAATATAACTTTCGTCACCACTGGTACAGCTTGTTCAGCAGCAAGGTTTGGTCTGCACTGGGTGGAAAAACTAGACTGTTCTCTGACACACACTGTGCTCTTATTTCCTGTTCTTTGGAATCACTCTGGAACTCTCTTTCTGTTGAACTGAATTATCAGAAATTCATACATTTGGAAAGGAGAGTTGTTGCCAAGTAATGACATTGGCAGTTTCATAATTTCAGTTCTCAGTCTTCCAAAAATCTGAAAATCAATGTGTAGTTGCACTGCTTAAGCCGAGCTTAACTAAAATGAATAGTTTTGCAGTCACAGTGCAAGATAGAAATTTCTGGCCTCTTGTTTGCAAAGAAAGCTTTTTTAAAAAATGTAATGCACAAGTGGTACAAGAGCACAAAAGATTAATAAAGCTAATTTCATGAGTGAGTGAGAAGTTGGTACTTTCCTTCAAAGTTCATTCTAGGAAAGCTGAAGGAGCAATCTACAACTCTCTGGGTTTATCCCCTCATGCCAACTGAACAAGGCAGGAGAGAAACTTTCTGATCTGTTAATATCATTGAAACAATGATCTCTTCCTCAATTTTGTTAGATAGCTTTGCCTGCGTACTTCCACCCTCTACCGGCTACTTAACTTTTTTTTTTATATTAGGCAGCCACAGGAGGGGGTGGGTTGCTCCTTCAGCTTTCCAAGAATGACTTTTCATGGTGAGTACCAACTTCTTATTCTTAGGAAGACTAAAGGAGCAATCTGCAACTCTCCAGGACATACCCAAGCTGACTAAGGGTGGGAGTGGCTGCCTGATTCTTGTGCTACAGACTGCAATAATGTTCTTCCGAAAGGAGCTTGACTTGACAAAAACTTGTCAATTTTACAGTTTCTTATGAAGATGGTTGGTTCTTTCTATCCAGCTGCTTTGCAAATGTCTTCTAGCAATAAAGTTACTCTGAAAGCTGCTGTCAGTGCCATTGATCACATGGAGTGAGCCCATACTCTGTGGTCTGGGAAGGCTGGCATAGTCATAGCAACAATAAATGCAACTTTTTATCCATCTGGATATGGTTGACTTTAAAACTTTGAACCACATTGTTTTTGGGTTAAACAAAACAAATGGCACCTCTGTGTTTCTAATTCTTTTAGTGCTAATGACATACACCTTAACACCCCTATGCACGTCCAATGAACGGCACCTTTTTCTGTTGGATGTGAAGGATTAGTACAGAAGATTGGAAGTGTTGTGGTTGGCAGCAGCTGAAAAATGTGCCATGCACTTTGGTCTAAATGAAGGATCCACTGTTAAGATTAAAAAATTCTTCTCAAACTTACTGGTTTGGATTCACTGATAACACTGTAATGTTGGATATCCTTCTCACTGAAGTTATGACTGCTAAGAACACCGCTTTGAAGGTAAATTACCTTAGTGATGCCTCTTTCAGATTGTCAAATGGTTCAGCACTAAATTGAGGTCCCAAGTTGGGAATCGATGCAATGTTGGTTGAGCTTGTAAATTCTACCCTTCTCAGAAAACATTTCACATGGACATCTGCTGACAACGATTTTCCATTTACAGATATCACAGAGGACAATGCAGCTACCTGCCTTTTCAATATATTAGGATGCAAGCCTTTTCCTACACTACTTTGTAAAAATGCTAGTACATTTGAAACTTGTACATGATCAACTGTTACCAAGTTCCTAACATACCATCGCTTGAAGATCTTCCAAGTTGTTTCATATATCTTTTGTGTTGAACTTTATCTAGATGCTTGAATTGTATTAATTACTGAGTCTTCAAATCCCTTTTCTTTCAGGGAGTGCCACTCAATCTCCATGTGGTCAAATTCAGCCACTGTGAATTCAGATGACAGACTGGTTCCTGCACCCACAAATCTGACCTGATTGGCAGATGGTAAGGACTCCTGATTGACATGTGCAACAATAGGGGAAACCAAAGCCTTCTTGGCCAGTGTGGTGCCAGCAGCACCACCTTTGGTTTCTGCAATCTGTTTTTTTTTTTTTTTGCAGGACTTTATCCGTTGTCAGCAATGGTGGAAATAGGTATAGCAGTTCCTCTTGTCAGTCTAGTCTTAAAGCATTGTGACCTTCTGAACTTGTGGTTTGCTCCAGAAGTGAATAGATCCACTGCAAAGCCACCAAATCTTTTTTTTTTTTTTTTTTACAAACTATCAAATGTTTCTTGATTTAAACTCCAGTCCGCTGGATTAATGTAATTTCTGCTCAGATAATCTGCCTCCAAATTTAAAGTGAACTGCTGAGAGAGTTTTGACATTCTTCTCTGCCCATTTCAAAATCTTGGCGGCTTCTTCCATTAGTTTGTATGATTTCATCCCTCCTTGATTTAATAGATATATCTTTACAGAGACATTATCTGTATACATCTGTACGTTCCTCTTTGTTATAATGTCTGTAAACCTCAGCATAGCTAATCTGACAGTCTTCATCTTTAAAAGATTTATACTGAGAGTCCTTTCTGCCTCTGACACTCTGCCTTGAGCTGTTTGACCCATGCAATGCACGGCCCAACTGTATAAGCTTGCATCTGATGTTACTATTATCTTGTCCTGAGGGAGAAATGAAGCCCCGAGCTCTAAATTCCTGTGCTTCAGCCACCATACCATTTCCCTCTGCATCTGCCTTGGAACTCTACATTCACGTGGGATTCCCTTATAATTTCACCCCAAAATGGCCTCAGAAACATCTGCAATGGCCTCAAATGGAACCTTGACCATGGAACCAGCTGAATAGTGGACACTAGCATTCCTAATACTTTCACTTGATGCATAATATCCACTAACTTTCTCTTTCTCAAATTCAGCACTTCTTCCCTGATCTTTGTCTTCTCTCCTCCAAGAAGAATATGCAATTGATGAGAAAGTCAAAATCCTGAACGCAATTCAGTGTTAATTTGAGATCCTCATCTGACATCACTGTGTATCCCCTCCTTCAGTAATATATTGGCTAAATAGGGAAACAATTGTATTCCCCTCTGCCTTAGATGAGCTGTTACCAGACTTAATACTTTTGGAAATACTCTGAGTGTAAACGCCAGGCTGAATGTCAAGCCCTGAACCAGTAATGGTGCCCACTGAAGTTGAACCTCAGAAACTTCTCACAACTGTTGCTCATTGGCACATGCAAATATGCTTCTTGTAAATATATAGAGATCAAATAGTCGTTTAATTCCAATAATCTAAAAGTGTTTGTAGAGTTTCCACCTTGATTTTTTTTTACTGCACAAGGTAAATTAGGAGGTTCAAATCTAGCACAGGACCATTTTTCCCACTGTGCTTGGAAACTGTGAAGAATATAGAGAAAAACTCCTTGGAACCTTTGTTTCCAAGGCGTGTGCTCTATTGCTTTTATATCTAACTAGTGTATATACCCAGCATTGCCCGGGATTGTATTTTCTCATAGGTAATACTTGTTAGAAAGATCTGAAATCCTGTGTCTCTAATTCCCCAAACTGTCTTGTTCAGTATCTGTAACTTTTCCCCATAGTGCCCAATCTAATTTGTATTCAGAGTTGTTAACATACAGAGGTTCAGTTTCTGAGGGAATACACTATCCTCCTCCTTCTTGCTGCTAGGCCTCATCTCCATAGCAATCGGCCAGGCCCAAGAGTTCTCTGGCTGAAAATTCTAAAGGCCCGTCCCTAAACTGCCAACTCCAGGATTCCATAGAGTCTTCACAGACAGCCAATCATATGAGGTCTTCTCACCTGACAGAGCCAATCATATGAGATCTTTGCCTGCCTAACATAGACAAATTCACAAGCTCACAAACTTTGACTTTTATATAGTAGATAAATGTTATATTTCCTTCTGCACTATTTCTTTCTTGTTGATTTTAATGGGCACCAGTGAAGGTAGATATTTTCCCTTTGGCTTCTTTGAGAAATCTATCTGATAAACTTTTGTACCATTTGTCTGTGGTTATGCTCTCCCAAAGATGGCCAAAGGGAATTAACCTACCCCCCTGCTGGAAGGCTCCTTAAGTCAATATTGTCGCTTTCAAACCCTAGCTGGCTGGTTTGATCCTTGTTTTGCTTATTGTTGGTTCTGCTGATCAAATTGAAATCTATTCCTCTTCCACTGCTGCCCATTTCCTCTGTTTTCTCTTTACCTCTGGAAAATTCTCCTTCCTCAAAAGGAAGTTTTTGCCTCTGAAATTCTTCCTATTTTCTTTCTCTGCAGTGATGGAAGAACCTGTGTTTTATCCCTTCCTTCCACCAATACTTTTTTGCAATGCTGATTCCCCAAATAGTAATTTCTCTTGAATTAGCATCATTTTCTCAGTGCTTCAACTGGCCCTCCACCCTACTGTGGCTGTAGTTATCACCCTATCTGCAAATGCTGTAGCATCATAGCCAGCATCAGGAACATACTGCAAAATTTGCTCTAACTAATCATTACTTTTTGAATTGTACAAGCTGAAACATCCTCTGACCTAAGAACCTCTTGGGTCCAAAAAATTGCTGCTCTTGCAATGGAACTCACTATTAAGGCCCTAATAGATATTGCTGATGCTCTTTTTAAGATCACATCTATTCTCTTTTTATCCTTGTATCTCAATAACATATCCCTCTCCCAAGTGACAATAGCATTAGAAACCAGTGCTACCACTGGAACATCGACCAATGGGATTGATAGCTTATTCATTGTCTTTTTATCAAATTTGTACAAGTTTTTACTGTAACCTCTGAATCTTTTTCAAATCACTGGTGGCCCCTCAATCTGAATCTATTAATTCTGCAAAAATTTCTGGCATTGGAATCTCTACCAACCTACTCTACCTACTGAGAGAGAGATGACTGTTTCAACAATATTAATGGATCAGAACATTCGTCTCCTACCTTGTCCAGCTGGTGCAAGGGGATAAACCAGGAGAGTTGTGGATTGCTCCTTTAGCCTTCCTAACAATGAGCAAGCTGTCTCTGGTGGCAAGGTTTTTTTGGGGAACAAGGTGGTAAATTGTTTAATTATTTTAATAAGTCATGCCAGACTAATCTTATTTCTTTTTATGATAGAGTTACTAGCTTGATAGATGAAGGGAATGCTGTGGATGTAGCATTTCTCAATTTCAGTAAGGCCTTTGACAAAGTTCCACATGGCATTCTTGCAAAGAAGCTAGTAAAATGCGGGCTGGACAGGGCTACTGTTAGTTGGATTTGTAATTGGTTGACCGACCAAACCCAAAGGGTGATCACAAATGGCTGCTTTTCATCCTGGAGAGAAGTGACTAGCGGGGTGCCACAGGGTTCTGTCCTGGGCCCAGTGCTGTTCCATATTTTTATCAACAACTTGGATGAAGGAATAGGTGGCATACTCATCAAATTTGCAGATGACACCAAATTGGGAGGGGTTGCTAATACACCAGAGGACAGGCTCAAAATTCAAAATGACCTGGATAGATTGGAGAGCTGGGCCAAAGCTAACAAACTGAAATTCAACAGAGAGAAGTGTAAGGTCCTACACTTAGGTAGAAAAAATGGAATACAGAAATATAAGATGGGGGACACGTGGTTGGATAGCAGTACGTGTGAAAGGGATCTAGGAGTCTTAATAGACCACAAGCTGAACATGAGTCAGCAGTGTGATGCGGCAGCCAAGAAAGCCAATGCAATTCTCGGCTGCATCAATAGGAGTATGGTGTCTAGATCGAGGGAGGTACTGGTACCACTCTATTCTGCTTTGGTTAGACCTCATCTTGAATACTGTGTCCAGTTCTGGGCACCCCAATTCAAGAAGGACATGGTCAGGCTGGAGCAGGTCTAGAGGAGGGCGACCAAAATGGTGAAGGGCCTGGAAGCCAAGCCCTATGAGGATAGACTTAGAGAGCTGGGTATGTTTAGTCTGCAGAAGAGAAGGTTAAGAGGGGACATGATAGCTATGTTTAAATATTTGAAGGGATGCCATGTAGAGGAAGGAGAGGGCTTGTTTTCTGCTGCTCCAGAGACCAGGACAAGGAGCAATGGATTCAAGCTGCAGGAAAGGAGATTCCACCTGAACCTCAGGAAGAACTTCCTGACAGTCAGGGCTATCTGGCAGTGGAATATGCTGCCTCGGAGTGTGGTGGAGTCTCCTTGTTTGGAGGTTTTTAAGCAGAGGCTGGATGGCCATCTGTCGGGAGTGCTTTGAGGGTGTTCCTGCATGGCAGGGGGTTGGACTGGATGGCCCGTGTGGTCTCTTCCAACTATACATTTCTCATCATTGGGTCAGGATGCCATTTCAGTTTTTCCTTTCAGGTACACAGTGCCTTAGGCAAGCCTTGTCAATGGTTTTGCATTGTTCTGAGAATTTCTGAATGTGTGGGTTTGGCAACCATACAGAAAGTACAGAAATTTAACTGCAGCCAGAACTTGGAGTGTTCAAGCAGAGCTAGGCAACTGCAATGGATCCTGGAGCCAGTTTTCTGCCCTGGGAACTTCTGAGGGCTGCACAGATTGCCAAAAATTCCAACAAACAAAATAAATCTGGAAATGGATAGTTCACTTCCGGTTTTGAAAACTGGTTTTTGATGTCCATTAATGCTGGAGGCCCTTCTGAAGTATTGAAAAGATGAATTGCTACTCCTGGAGGCTTTTAGGAGGGGCAATCCATACTTTTTGGCTGAAAAAGGGGGGTCTGGGGAATGTGAGAGGACTGAGGGCTGTAAAAAGCAACACTGAAGGGCCACATGCAACTCCAGCCTTCATTTTTCCACATCATAGAGCAAGACTCTATGGGGGTAGACTTCATGCTACACATAAATGCATATAAGGAAATCTTGATGGTTGATACAGCTGGCATGCTATTTGATATGTACAATATTGTAGGCTAAACTTATGATCTCATAAATTTATGCGCATGGCACCATTGCTGTTCACATTGCTATGACTACAAATGCCCCCCAAAAGCCAGGTGGCTGCACCAACTGAAGGAATCTTGCAGAACTAGCATGCAAGGCACCAAAGGATGACATAGTCCTTTCTTGCCAGCAAGCCAAGGTGGGGTGAACAATTGCAACAGAACTTTGTGGGAATCCCTGCTGCTGCTGTTCACACTGTGGCTTGCTGGCAGGAGTGGGTGGATGCATTATCCTTCGTCTCCCTGCTCACCATTGCTGCAGAACTCTTTGGTTAATGGAGCTGCCTGGTTTTTAAGATGGGTTTATGGGAGGTAAGAGTGGGAGACAGATTGTAGCTATATCTCCCATGCAGGATCACAGTATTTTTTTGTTGTTAAAAAGCAAAACCAGGAGGAGATGATTTTGAGCGGAAGAGCAGTGTGTATGTCCTTAACCTTTTCCAAATTTGTACCCCTCCCAACCTGCTTTCTCACCCTGTTGCTTTTGGCTCTGCCCACCACTGAAATGCAACTCTTCTCTAAAAATGAATTTTGTCCTTGTGCTGGAAGAGGTTCCTCACCCTTGATTTACCCTTGTGGTGAACTGTTTTTTGTTTTTGTTTTTTTGCATAGGTACATAAAGTTGGAGTGGGCCTTATAAGCCATTTAATCTAGCCCAACCCTCCACTTAAGACAGGAAATCAAGGGACTGGAGTAAATGGCCTATACAACTTCCAGAAAGTCTGTGAATATATGGAGAAAGCAGTTCACTGTTGTGGAAATCATCCCTTAAGGTATGCTTTCTCAACAAATTATTAGCCCAGAATTTCTGCTGCAAGACCTTAGACCTTTTAACCTTCTTTGCTATTATCTATAAACACAGGATAGAGCAATCTTCCCCAGTCTGGTGCCTCCAACAGCCATGCTGGGTGAGGAGGATGAAAACTGGATGCCAACATAGTTGATGATCACCAGGCTAAGGGAAAGCTGGAATATGACACAGATATATTTTCAAACGTCATAATTATTTGAATCAAAGAACAATAATTGCCATGGCTTTACCTTATGGAGTCCTGGGATCTGTAATTTCATAACTAGAATCTTCTGCCAGTGAGCTCTAGCGCCACACTAAACTACAAAACCCAGGATTCTATAGGGTGAAACCATGGCAGTTAAAATAGAATCAAAGTGCTGTAATTGAGTAGTGTAAAAGGGTCCTTAAAATCTTTTTTAAAAAGGTAATAGTGCAACCTAGTGGAATGTTAACTTATGGTAGCCAAAGAACACACTTTATTTACCTTCAACAAAGCACATCTTTAAAAATTTTAGTTAGATAGATTTTTGCAGTCACAAAAAGCTCTTCCTACCCTTATCCATTGTGCAAGCAATCAAACAACAATAAAATACAAAATGAGGTGCTTTCAACCAACATGGCCATGAAGCATTTTCTGCATTTTGGAACAAACCAATATATTTTGTAAGAGATTTCACTGAATGGAAATACTGATCAGTATCCTTCACTGTATCCCAGCGTTAGGCATGGTGTGACTATATCATGAGGAAGGCTGGCAGGCAAGAAGAATATTGGTGAGTTGGTGCCTTTGAAGAAGATAAAAAAATGGTACAAACAAACTGGAAAAAATGGCTTTTATTTAAAAATTCAATATATCACAAACAACAACTTTATACATTAAGTGGAGTTTTTTTCCACTCTGACCTATGTAATAGATGAGAAAAGAAGGCATGAAAGTCAGGGCAGGCTGAGCTGTTATAACCTGATCTCCTTCCCTAGTTCCATGCCTTGGTCCAGGAAAAGATAACTTAGTGTCATCCAGATATTTTGGACAACAACCCCCATAAACCCCAGCCACTATGAACAGTGGCCGGGGACCCTGGGAGTTACAGTCCAAAACACCTGAAGGATGCTAGGTTTCTTATTCCTGACCAACCTGGATATCATACAACACACTTGATGGACTCAGTCAGGATGAGGAATTGTTCATAAACAGGACTACTCCCTCCTGAGCAAACTTCTAAGCCTTCTGTCTCATAACAGTTTTCATTTGCCATTCCCAGAGGTCTGATGTTTTTGAAGAGATCTGGCTGCCTTTTTTGCCAACTGTCTGACCTATCTGGTGAGAAAAAGGAGAACGACAACAAAATGTCCACTTCCTGAGCATGACAGGATAGCTGTGGAATCCCAAAGTGATTTCACGGCTACAGCGTGCCGGGGCATCTTTCCATGTCCTGTAGAATCTTTCATGATGAACTTCTGTTGCAGAGATGAGTAGGCTGCATTGGTTCTTTTAACACTGATTAGATTATTGGTCATCAGAAGTCCTGCTCACTCGCCATTTACCAATAAACTCAAGTCCAGTTAGCTGGACTACATACTGCAGAAACTGATAATGCCAGAGTTTTATGTTCAGCTACTAAAATGGAATGTTTCTCTTATTGTAAGTAAAATAAAAGAAGGCGAAGCCACAAGGGCAAAGGACTGTTAAGTAAATACAGATATGGTACAAAATGGCATTCCAGCTGGATCTTGCATTGCGGAGCTACATTAGGCCAGTGGCTTTGTCTTGGACATTGTATTCCTTCTTCTTTGTCAGCTTCCAGCTGATCAAGGATAACAGCAGAATCCCAACAATTTTGTAACCCACTTGCAGACCTAAGTACCTGCCAAGAAAAAATAAAAAAAATAAAACCAAGTGACATGGTAAAACTGTACATCAGAGTTTGAGTACAAATGTAAGGTCAGTTTGTTCAGAACAATTCTCACAAAAGCAAACCATGTTCTCAGAGGTGAGACTGAGTTAGTAGTAGGATCTAGTGGTCTGGCTTTCTGGAGGGTTTACATGCCTCTCACATTTATATCCCAACTGTCCTTCAATGAGCTTAAGGTGGCATGCATGGATCCCCTTCCCCCTCCCCCTGCATCCTCACATCAATCTTGGGAGGGAGATCAGGCTGGGAGAGTGACTGGTTCAAGGTCGCTCTTTGTATTTCATGACTCGGTGGAGACAAGATTCTGGATCTCCCAAGTCACAGTTCAATACTCTAGCCATTACACCATTCTTTGTATTGTTGCCTAGCCTGGCTTCTCCCTTATCCTGAGATAGATACTGAACATTCTTGAGTCCACAAAACCTAAAGATTTCTCCTGGGAAGAGGACCTAAACTTCTGCAGACTGTGGAAAGGGTCTCTGGGTGGTAAAAAGAGCCTTGCCTAGGGGTGCACTTGATGATGTGAAACTGGCTCCAACAATGTTCACAAAGGCCCCTTTCACACTACACAGTTATAGTACTCTGATTCCACTTGAATTGCTATGGTTCCATCCTCTGCCATCTTGGGATGCATTATTTAGAGAAGAGTGTTTAAAACTCTGCCTGAGAGCTAATCTAGAGCCTCATTAAATTACAATCCCAAGATTCCATAAGATAATGTCATGGCAGTTAAAGTGCAATCACAGTGCTACAGTGTGGAAGAGTTCCAGATCCAGAATCCTTTTCTTTATCACTAGAAATATGTGGGACCATCAGAGGGATATTTGCATCAGGGAGAAAAAGGGTCAAGGAACAGTTCCCAAATTTGATACTATCTTTTTCCTTATGTTCATACAAAATATGCCAGTCACAGTTCCTGTCCCAAGCATCTACATCTGGTACTTGCTATTTCCTCCCCTCTTACAGACGAGTCCTGGAAACTATTTTATTCCGGACTTTCTCCCCATAACTGAAATGGGTGAGTTTAAAGCCGCTTGTCTGCTTGAGCCACTTCATATCTAATATGCTAGGATTCCCTTTGAGAGGATAATAGTAATCCCCCTTGGGCTCCATCAATGAAGGCTCTGCAAAACAGGACTGGTTAAAAATTTAGAAGTCAAAGCAAGTGTCTGTCTGCATAGACTCACTGGGAGAAAACCCATTTGCATCCTCCAGGAGGCAAAGAAAGAAGCTGCATCTGTGTGGTGGCAGTCCAAATATCTCAAAGCCAAATAGGCATGGATCAAGAATGGGGGTAAGAGAGGATTCCTCCCTGGCTGTGGGGAAGATAATGTTACTGCCCTGGCTAGCCCGAGCTTGTGGGATAATAAGTTATCTCTTGATATCAATAATTCGGCCTCACATACACATTCCCCTCCACGTGCTTGCGAGGCCCCCGGACAAGCACGCATACAGGCTCGGCCGATAATCTCCGTAATATTCCAACACAATACAGGCAGGCCAGAAATAGCCGACTCGCAGCTTCAGGAGACCTCAAGGCAAGTACCTCAATTAAGTATGCACGCAACTTTCAAAAGATCCTCTGCCCCGCGCTGGCAGCTTGATGATCTGACTATACAACGCTCAAGTACTCCGCGTTTGCATACTGGCTGTGCTATTGACAATGTGGCTATAACTCAATCATTCAAATTCTGACCTTTCAGAGGCTTTGTCTCCAGCCCCAAATCCACTGTTTTTCCCAAGTCCGAACTAGCCTGCGGTCACAATTCTCCTTATAAAAACCCCTGACTTTGAGCGCTTCCTTGGATCGCTCTTGGCTTCCATCCTGCCTTGCTGTTGCTTTGTCCAGCGAGCCTTCCCCTCAGCTCCACGTGCTTCTCCGCTTCTAACCGGGCTTCAGGACAGGTGAAGTATCACCCAAACCAACAACTCCTCTAAAAATCCCTCTATCCCACTCCAACCTTTATTTCTTTAGTTATCTTGTGTGAGTGTGCCGCATACACTGTTTGATTGTGTTTTAATAAAACAACATTTATTGTTTAACCTTCTGTGTGCTCCTTGACTCAGCCCGACCCCATAAACATAGGGTTCAAGATCTCGCTACGTTACCCTGCCTCTCGTATTGCTAGGCAGTGCTCTTGACTAATTTCCCCAACTTATATAATTGAGAGTGCATTTAGGTGTCCTTCCCGGGACCCCCAGGAATCAGGGTAACAATAAAGAGTGGAGCATTTCACAAGATTTACATGAACAGTCTGGTACCTCAGGGGAATAATTTGGTTTAACTCAACAGAACTGGTTTAACTCAACAGAAATTGCGTAGATGGTTTACCTGCTGCGGAGGAAGTTATTGTCATAGTAAAAACAGGATCCACCACCCTTGTTGCACCTTTTTCTCCACCAGATGCATGAGGTGTCAATGAGAAAACCAAAGAGAGCAGGAGCTGGCAACCAGGCTTCAGAAGAAAGAGAAAGAAAAAAGAAAAAGGTGAGGCCTCAAAGCAGATCTTATATCTTGCACCCTCAGCTCTGAGTACACAGAAACTTCACAGAGTCATGTCTGAACTTCTTATCCTGGTCTTTGTCCCTAGGGAAGCGGGGAGCTGAGACATTGAACTGGGGTTAGGAACAGACTGTGATATGAAGTAGTAGATGTAAAAGGCCAGCTCTCTCAGCCAGTGCAGATTTCTACATTATCTATACAAGCCTGCCCACTGGATTCAGCTTGGCAAACTAAATCATCCCTCTTCCCCCAATTATAAAATAGCTCTTTTTTTTCCTGAGGCCTGTGGCGACATCTGGATCTCAATGCACTCTTTCTCAATAAGACATCATTGGGAACATGATGGTATCCAATGCTTCCCTTTGGTTTCCCTTCCAGCAACAGTGAGATTTTGTAGGAGCCCTACTGCCTGGCCTCCCTCCTCTGGTGTTTCAAACTCTTCAGTGGCAGCATCCTAAGTACTAGGAATCCTGGAAAGGTAATTTTGCCAAGGAATCCGAACAAGGACAGGAAGGACTTGGGTGGCTCAGAAAATTATACTTCCTGGCACATGAATTAGGTGAGAAATGGGTTCACTTCACACTATAATATAACAAAAGGCAATGCTGTTTTACAGAGATGGTCACGCTTTTGCCAATTTTGCAATGAAGTCCAGAAGTAAAAATGTGTATGAAAATGCATATACTGTAATAGAGAAAAGTATGCACAAATATGCATATTAGGGAGAAGTGTATGCAAAAATACACATATTAAGGGAAGAGCCCAGAAATACATTATACTAGAGGAAGTGACATGCATAAGGAAAAGTGTGCATTAGGAAGTGTGCCTAAAAACATGAACTTTGAGAGACACGTGCATGGATACATAGTTTTGTTCTGCCTTTAATGACAAAAGAATGCAAACCGATATGAAAACAAGCCAGAATGAAATTAATGTTCGAAAAATGCAAAAGTGAGCAGGACTGAACTGGACAGATTTGTCCATCCCTGTTCCAATGTAAGTGTGCTTAGATTCATAGCCCCAGGCTGGAACTCACCAATCAATCTCATCAACAAGAATTGGATTCCAATGGCAAATGACTTTTCTTCATAGCTCACCACCCTGTGTAGGGAAAAAGCACAGCTTATCAAATGCACAAAACATTGGGCTCAAAGTCTCTATCTATGTCCCTTATATGCAAGAAACGAGACGTAAAGATGGAATATTTTGGGTAGGCTGCTCTTTCAGAAAGCAACTCCTTCACAATGGCATTAGTGAAGAGGTAAAATACTCTTTCCAGAGAGGCCAGCTGAAGCTTCATGTTCCTTACTTTTCAGAGGATGTTAAAAGACATTAATACACACATTTGGAATTTCATTTATCTCCTTCCATTTTGGTGATGTTACAGGTTATTGCACAATGCCTACAGTGTTTGTGCATTTATGCCTATTTCCAAGTTTAAGCCATCATTTTATGGTGAGAAATTGATGGGAATGAAAGAAAAAATAAATGCATAAATACAAAAGACTGTGGCTTCCCTAAAGGACAGATGAGGCTTGCAGAGATACAGGCATATCTCAATTAACAAAGCCTCTAACAAAGAAGTTTCGTTTTATAAACTCTTTTTCTACCCACTCAATACTCCCCCTTTTTTCCCTCCTCATCCTCTGTCTAAGTGAATGTTATTTTACCAACAGTGGCATTGGGATGATGGAGAAGGAGGGCTGGAGAAACCCAGACTTCCAGAGTCAGATTGCTGCAGCATGCCTGCAGTAAATAATATAATAAAGCCTGAGCTAGGAAAGTATGGTATTCTACTCCAGCCAATTCTACTGTAGCTGTGTGAGCCTGCTTGCAACAGGCAGGTAAACAACAGCTACCTTCAGAATCCCTTACTGGCCATGCATGACAAGTAACACAGAGAGAAAGGGGGAAAACAGGTGTCTGCCTCACCAGCTAGCCTCAGCAAATTAAAGAAGTGTAGGTCTGTAACTATGATCACCAAAATAGAAATCATAAAAAAAAAATGTAGAGGCTGATTAAAGAAAAAACATCATGCTTGCATACATTCTGGAAGAACCTTTCACGTAGTCTTTAGAGGATTTTAAATGCTTTTGTTTACTTTTGCAAGGGTTACCAGACCAGGTTGTCTCATTTCACATGCACACAGAGTCAGAAATGAGTTGAAGGTACAACAAAAAACAAATGGTTAGTTTTTAAATAATAAGTTTGTTGAAATGTGTTTTCTTTCCATTTTATTTCTGCTCCTAGTTCCAAATTTTCTGCTACAAGAAATAATGCCCAGGAACACACGTCCTTTGTTAACTGAGGCATATTTGTACTGTCACATGCAGTGCAATGAACACTATCCCTGGAGCAGGGGAGGGCATGCTGCTCCCAATGCAGTTTACAAGTCTCTCAAGTCCCTCCAGACTGCCCTTTTTCTGCCCTCCAACATAGGTGTGGCAATTCCCTCTTTAAATTGGTTGCACCCTTGCCCCTGCACTGTTTATCATAAAACAACAACAACAATTTTTCAAAACCAAAAGTGGACACCTGCCCTTTCTGGGTGGGGTTTTTTTGTGACATTTTTGGCAGTCCATGCAGCCCCCCAATGGGTACTGGGGTCAGAAAACTGGCTCCTAAATCCATCATGGTTGTCCACCTGACTTAGGCCCTCCTTACCGTAGCACCATCATGTACAGAGGATTGTGACTTAGGCAGGCAATCAGCGCAGCAAATGAGATGAGGAATATGACAGGCAGCAGTAGGTGGGCACAGCTCAGTGGGCAGGATCCAGTCCTTGCTGAGGACTGTCCATTCTTGGCATCAATACAGGAACAGTTTGTGAAGACCTAGTTGGAGAAGCACAAGTACATCTCAAGACCACAGCTCATTAGTGCAACACATTCTATAAGAAGGCTTCATGTCTGATTCCTGACATTTCCATTTAAAAAGGCCAGGTATGGATACCCAGGTAGGGAAACCCTGGACTGCTAAAAAGACAAGTAAATGGGTCCTAGAGCAAATCAAGCCTGAATTCTCCCTAGAAGCCAAGATGACTAAACTGAGGCTGTCATACTTTGGCCATATTATGAGAAAACATGACTCACTAGAAAAGGCAATAATGCTTGGCAAGATAGAAAGCAGTAGGAAAAGAGGAAGATTGTATTACAGAGGGATAGATTCAATCAAGGAAGGCATGTCCCTGAATCTGCAAGACCTGAGCAGGGGTGTTAATGATAGAGTGATTTGGGGGATTCTCATCCTTAGGGTTGCCATAGATTGAGATCAACCTGACAGCAGTCAACAACAAGCAGGTTATATAAAATGCCTCTCTCTGAGTCCCTGGAAAGCTACAGCTGTAGACCAGAAGTGGGCAACCTGTGCCCCTCCAGATGATATTAAGACTTCAAGGTAGAGACAGGGAAAGTTGCTTTGTACTACTACTTTCATTAGCCATGCTGTCGAGGGACAGTCTAGGAGTTGAACTCCAAAAAACTATCTTTTCTATTTCTGCCAATATGATTATTCACCATTGGCAATGCTGGATAAAGACCACAGGAACAGTTGTTCAGTGGTGTCTGGAGAAACACAAGTTGCCCACATCACACATAGACATAGTTTGACATGGTAAGAGATATGCCTCTGTGTTCCTACATTTCATAACTCTAAAAATTACAACTGCTCCATGGGAAATGTAGATGCATCATTTCATTGTCAGGGAATTACAGGATGAAAAGAATGGCATGTGTGGAGTCCCACTGTGATACTGAACAATATTAGAAAAGAAAGATGCAACATATTTAAAATTGCCAATTTGATTTTAAAATTTCTGGCCTAATATCCCTGAAACCTTAGGATGAGTGTCAATACTTTAAATATAGGCTCAATCATTGACTAAATGTAGGCAAAACAATTAAATTTTAAAAGTACAAATGCTTGTACTCTTAGCTAGGCAGCTTAACTGTGACACTTTCTACCACATCACATACACAACCAGCCTGAATAAGAAACAGCTTTACATAACTTCCAAAAGAAGATCAGATTTGGGCTTCAGCATGAGTCTAGGTGCTTCTGAAACTTCAGTGACAACAGCTGGATTTAACTAGCCTTTCAGAGTTATCTTAGGGTAGGGGCAAACAATTGAAAAGAGCAGAGCCAAATTTTCACCCTTGCACTCCTCTCTGCCCATGTTGATATTTTCAGCAAAAAGTGCGATCCAGAAATGACCTGAAGTCATTTCCTGCTTCCACTTCCTGATTTTGGAGGGCTGTTTTTCAGCTGGGAAAGTATAGAGGCTTTTAGGGACAGGTGAGGGGAGCAAAACACAGATTTCTTGCAGCGTTTTGGGTTATTTTTAGGGTTATTTACAGTGTTGCAGAATTTAAGGGTTTTTTTTAAACTGTGGGGGGGACTGCAACCTGGGTTGGAGTTGATAATCATAAAAAAGGGACTGGGGCTGTATGTGACCAATGGGCTGTACTTTCACGCCACCCATCTTAGTAAGGAGTGGGTTTCAGAGGTGCTTCTCCTTAAGAGATATTGGACATGAGCCATTGGACATTCACTGGGCATGAACTGTGTTGGGAGACAATGTAAAGCTGGAAGGCCCTGCCTTTGTGAAACTATAGACCGCTGCTCTACTTTATATTTAATTGAGTCTGTTATCTATCCCAGATGGCAATGGGTCTCCAAGTTGTCAGGCACACATTTTGCTGAAGATTTAATGGAGATTCCAGGGAATGAGCTGGGCACCATCTGCCTGCAAAGGATATGTTCTCCAGCTGAGACATTACAGGCAGGAAACAGAAACTGTATGTAATGTGATGCTGAGTCCACAAGCTCAAGCCAGCTTATCTGCACTCCCAGCAATCTCTCCAGGCTGAACAATCTTTAAACATGACCCCATAAAGACAATCTAGTGGCCATTAAAAACTACAGGTATTTTCCAGCCCCAGAAGTTTCCAGTGATGGTACTTACCTTGGATTTGGAAGAATTAGAGGAAAAACTGGTGCAACCAGCATGGCAAGGGGACAGGTATTCCACACCATTGTCTCCACAAACGGGATGGAAAAGATACTCCGAGCAGGAGCACTGTTGGCTGCATTGATCCTTCTCTTGGGAACTTGATGTCAGAAAGAATGACAGTGAGAGAGAGAGAGGGAGAGAGATCAAATGAAATTAGTTAAGATGGGCAAAAGATGCTTTTTTGAATGCATTGAGTGATTAACTTCAGTCTGTTACTGTTGGGTCCCTGCCATCCTGAAGTCTAGTTTCTTGCACTCCCAAGGTGTGGTTTTTCAGTGAAATTGATCATTAATTTTTACTTACACATACATGCAAACAAAATACTCCTACTTCCAGTGGAAAGTTACTTGATGCTTTGAGGTGTTCTGTGGTTTTAACTGTGGTGCAATGAAGACAAACATCAACCAAAATAAACTGGAGTTAAAATGAGAAACATTGTAGGCTCACTCTGTGGCCAAGATCACAATAGGTCAGAGTGTAGAATACGTACTTTTTTTAGATTACACTTTCTATAATCCTGCAGCCACCTTAGTTACTTGCCATGCTGGATGAGGGATTCTGGGATTTGTAGTTCAAAAAAAAACAAAACAAAACTGTCCAAGCTCTGTAGTCTTACTTATTTAGATCCTGCCTTTTCCCCAAAACTAGGACTCAAAGCTGCTTGTTATTAGATACTCTGTTAAATATTGTGAGCAGGCCTCTAAAGCAAATATTATGCTTTACTTATGGCAGCAACAGAAACTGAGATTTCAGAAATCTTTGCTGCTCCAATTTTATAAATTCTTTTAATAGCTGATGCAAAGAACTGAAGCTTATTAAGTTAAAAATCATGTATTCTTTCACTGAACTTTCACTATCACTCAGCTGTCACTGAACTCAGGAAGATTTTTTACAAATAAATCTAGGTTTTGCTTGGGGCTTTTTCTCTGAATTATTTCACATTTCTAAGAACGAGTAAGACCTCCAGCATGTCTCTCCTTCTCTGAGCTCTTGAGTTCACGGTCTTCAATGGGAGACCATGCATAGATCAAGTTGCTGATTTTATGCCTGAAAATGCCTAGCAAGTAGCATCATCGAAAAGGAAAAGACCACAAGGGCCATCCAGTCCAACACCTTGCCATGCAAGATTACACAAAGCACTCCCAACAGATGGCCATCCAACTTCTGTTAAAAAGCTGCACAGATGGAAACTCTTCCACATATCTGGGGGAGTGTATTTCACTATCAGACAGCTCTTACCATCAAGAAGTTCTTCCTAATGTTTAGATGGAACCTCTTTTCCTGTAGTTTCAAGCCTTTGCTCTGTGTCATATCTGTGTCATATCTGGAGCAACAGAGAACAAGCTTGCTCCATCTTCCATAAGACATCTTTTCAAATATTTAAATGTGGCTATCATGTCACTTCTTAACTTTCTGTTCTCCAGGCTAAACATAGTAATTGCTTTTTTTTTTTTTTTGGCAAATAATAGTATGTCCACAATAAATGGGAGAACATCCTTTTTCTGTGCTTTTTAAGACTGGCCCTGTTCTTTGTCACAGTGAGGCAGCAGCCTCAGGAAGGAGATTTTTGAGGCTATGAAATTTAAATTATTAATTTGTTGTCACTGCAATCATAGAACTGGAAGGAACTGCAAAGGCCAACTAGTCCGACCCCCTGCCATATACAACTAAAGTACTTCTGAAGGATGCCCATCCAACCTCTCTTTAAAGACTTCTAAAGAAGCAGAATCCAACTCCCACTGAACGAGTCTATTACACTGCTGAGCAGCTTCCTAATGTTTAGGTGGAATCCGTTTTCTTGTAATCTGAATCCATTGATTGAATCCATTGATTCTAGTCTCTAGCAGAAAACAAATTCAGTCCATCTTTTACATTACATCCTTTCAAATATTTAAAAGATGTTTTATTATTTTTATTTTTCATTTCCTATTTTTTATTTTAAAATAATTTATTTTATTATTATTGTTTTTAAATAGATAGTAGTTTAGTAGTTTAAAATAATAATAAAAGGGAGTGGCACTTAGGAAATTTCCTATCTCATGTGCCAAAATAACATTGCAGGCTTTGAGTATTATGCATCACATGGGAGGCAGCGTACCATTTGCTGTTCTGTCTCAGGCAGCACAAATACCTAGGGATAATCCCAGTAGTGGTCAACTGGATGCCTCTACAAAAGTCCAGAAGCAGGGTGTGAAGATAATAGCTTCCACCCTATGTTGTTGTTTCCTGGCAATTTCTGTTCACTGACAGAAAATATTTGAGTCTGGTGGTTCATGGCTGACAACTTCTGAGAATCCTATTTGTCTATGAATATTTTCCAATTCTCTGTTAAAGCCATCAAAACCATTGGCTGTCACCACCTCCTTTTGCCAAGGAATTTCATTACTTAATGCTGCATTGGATGATATCATTCTGTTGGAGAAAACTCCATTCCAAGCAGAATGCAATGGCCAATGGTTTAGCCTCATTTTCCTCTGAAATCTGAGGATAAGCCTCCCTGCCCTGCTCAGACCACCAACTGCCCCAGGGATGTACAGCTACACGTGTGTTTGATGCAGCTGAATCCAGTAGGAGAAAAAAATCATGCAGGCAATTATAAAAAGTGTGAATGCCATGAATGAATTTGAGAATACAAAGAAAGCTGAGGTATTTGAATGCATGAGGCACAAACATTCATAAGCAGCACCTCCCGGCTTTGGCAATCTGAAAACTGAACATCCCTTGTCTAGCGTACAGTAACCTGTAATCTGTGTTAGTGCTGTTCATATGATAATGTTACTCATTAAATACTTAATTAGAAAATTAATCTTATTAATTACTTAATTACAGTATTCAGAAGAAAATTTAAGAAAGATATACAATTCAGAGACTACTGTTAGGATGGGCATATGTTTGTGTGTGTGTGTGTGTGTGTGTATTGAGAGAGAGAGAGAGAGAGAGAGAGAATGAGAGACAGAGAGAGAAGTCTACAATTTTGAAGGCCAATTAATTTAAGTTCTTATTTCCTATGAAGTGCTTATGAAAAGTAGAGCATCTTACCTGGGTGGATAAATTCCAGCCACTTTCTGTGTGGAACAGCCCATAAAAAAGAGAGGGAGGCAGCACAGTGTGGACAGAAGAAGCACAACAATGGAGAATCGTGGAATGGCTTTGAGGGAGAAAGCAAATCGCTTCATGATGAGGCCTCCAAAGAGCATGCCGAGAGCAGCTGCAGGCAAATTCACAGCTCCTGCAAAGGGTTGGAAGAGGGAGAAACAATGAGGCATCCATCTTCAGCAATGAGAGGCAATGGCCTATGACCGCAAGCAATACCTGCATCAGAAACAGAAAAAAGTCAGTTTTATAAATGGCCTAGAAGAAACTGCATACCTTTCTGCATGACAAGATCAACGTTTGCTACATTTATACAGAAACAGGGCCACTGACTAAAGATGTTGGCCACAGCTCTGCAGACTGCTCCACACCTGATAGAATTCCAACATGGGAAGTGTCTTTCTTGTAGGAACCTGCATGAATTCTATATATAGACAGCTATCACATACAATGGTTTCATATGCATGTGCAGTGATTCCATCCAGTTTGTGTGCTCTGGCAAATTGGCCACAGCCAGTCTCTAGAGCAGGGCTGGGTGACGGTAGCTGTCCAAATTTTTGCCTGCAGCTGTCACCAGTCCTTGGCAGCATAGTCAATGGTAAGGTATTGGGGAGTTGCTCTTTCAACACATCTGGAGGGCAACAGTTGTCCATCTCTAGTCTAGAGGAAAGCTAGCTGCAAAGATGTTCACTGTGCTAGAGAAGCAGAGGGCTTCTCATTCCCACCCACTAAAACTTTATTCTGAGTGACAGGGAGGCTGCAAGACAGGGGAAACAACATGGATTTTCCAGGAAAAGGGGAGTTCTTGTGGCTGATTCAGCACCAGTGCAGGGCAGTCATCCACACAGAAGATGTAAAAACCAAGGCTTTCTTGAACTAAGATCATTTTAAGAGCTGTCGCAAGCACACCTTCAACACCCATGTTGCTCTTAAAAGATATGCCAAACCAAATTTTGCCCTGTCTTCTGAATAATTTTCAGTGCTTTCAGTCCAGTGTGATGAAAGGGAATCATTTCCTTTCACACGCTCCACAAGGAGGACAGATACTCAGAGTTTGAAAATGTTTGTGTTAGCACTAATGTGGTAACAGCAAGTCATTAAAGAAATTTAACTCATTGGCAGAAAACCATTTTTGAGAAGATGCATACAATTAGTTAATTGTTAATTAATTGTTAAATCATTAACTTTTGAAACATAATTAAACATCATTAGAAATGAATTAAGGTTGCAAGAAACATTCATTGTTGCTAAAAATCAGATAATTGGTAATAAGGCTTACATTAGGAGATTTTTAAAAAATTCGATGAATTCTTAATAAATTAGGGATGACAAATTATTTCCAAGCTCTGCAGATGTCTCTCTGCTTGCAATTTCTCCAACTTCCCTACTCCAATCAGATCTCCAGGCATAGTAATATGAACTATAGATTATTGTATATATAGCTTGCTCACCATGTATGCGGGGATTTCCATGCCAGAAACCCCCGTGTAAAATGAAAAATGCAAGTCTTGTGTCCCATTGTTGTCAATGGACACAGTGTCTGTGCCTGCACAGGTGTGTGCCCACTGAGTCCATTGTGTGTGGAGATTATGCCAAAAGAGGGCACCCTGCATATTACCAATATGAAGCAACATCCATAGCCATGAGGAATGTGTTGAAGTGCTTCATCTTGAGGAACATATTCAAGTGCCCTGTCTACTAAGGTATAACTTTGTACTTAGCCCTGCTTAGTTCAAAGCTATTTCAATTCTCTCACCAATGAGAAAGTTTGCATAGGAAGAGGTGGCACCAAACTGTTTCTCCAGGTATTTGTTAAGGAAGGTAGAAAGGCCAGCGATAACGGAGGAGAAGCTGCACTGGGCCAACACCACCAACATGAAGAGTGGGTTGAGGAATAGCTTTAGAAAGCCTCGAGGGAACTCTGGAAACAAACACAGGAGAACAAGATGCAAAGTTAGTATGCCCGGAGGAACTGGCCCAAGAAGAACAGAATTCCACAGGGCTTCCTTGTGTCCAACCCTTGCCTTGAAAGAAGGGTCATAGTCTGAATTATTGGTTCATAAAGCTTGGAAAAATTATGGGATTGGACTACAGCTCCCAGCATTCATGATGCTTGGGCAATTCTAGAAGTTCAAGAAGATAACTATTCTAGGCTCTGTGACCTTTCCCACTGCAACTGAATGCATACAAGCCTTAATCAATAGCTAGTAAGTTGGTACACTGAAAGGTTAGACAAATAGGGCTTTGCTATTTTATTACACATTATACATGTCCATCTCAGGTACAATAGAATACTCATTCCTGTGCCGTCATCAGTGACTAATCTATTCCTTTCCAGTAATAAAGAGATTAGAAAAAACAACACTATATTATCTGAATCAAAACAAAAACATAGGAAGGCAAGGCTAGAGGGGAAAAAAAATCACCTCACCACATACCAGAATGATACAACTGAACAATTTAATAGTTATTACCTGCATTTTGCAAAGAAAAACTTAGGATTGCTATAACTCAGAGTCAAATTGAAATCATGTAACAATAACAAGTGTTAATGTGCATTTATCCTGCTTTTCACCTCCAGCTGTGAAGGTCAGACCAAATTTGGCTAAGACTGAGAGCAAATGAATGAACAACCTCCTCTCCACTATCAAAATGTTACAGAAAAAACCAGCAGAGGACCAGGCAAAGCAAACACTACCTTGTATGAGCTTAAGGAAGAAAGATGACTGTGGCAGATTTATCTTTACAGTATCTGTCGTGGAAACAGATGATTATCAAGAGGTCATAAAGGTTATATTGGAGGTTTATGTAAGGATTATCAAAGAGTCATAATGATTATGTTGTTACCTTCCGGAGCAGTGGAAGAATGCCTCTGAATTACCAATTCTTGGTGAACAGCAGGAGAGGGCTGTTGTCTGGATGTCTAGCTGGTAGACATCTGAGGGGCATATCAGTGGCAATGTGCATAGAAGGATGTGGGACTAGATGGGCTTATGGGTGAGCTTGAAAAAAATTACTTTTTTTGGACTGTAACTCCCAGAATGGACCATGCTGGTTATGGGATTCTAGGAGTTGCAGTAAAAAAGGATAACATTTCATGCTCTTTCTGATGGCCTGATCCAGCATGGTTCTTACATTCTTATGAGGCATTTAAAGTGCTGTAAGACTCTGTGCTGAGCTCTGTACACAGGCCTGGTGTTTATAAGGCTTTCAGAAGGATATTCTAATAAGAAACCCACACTAAACTAGCAATGGTAACTCAAAAGAAATTACAGCTATGTATGCAAAAAGATTCCTATTTCTCTGTACAAACTGTATCTCCCTTTACAAACCTGATACTGTCCTAAGATCTGCTGGGAAAGACTTTCTCTTGGTTCTGCTACTGTCCAAGGCTCTCCTGGTGAGAACACAGGAGAAAGCCTTCTCGGTCACTGCTCCCACCATGTGGAACGCTCTTCCATAGGAGGCTAGGCTGGCCCCCTCCCTGCTCTTCTTTTGTCAGCAGACTAAAACATTTCTTTTTAAGTAGGCTTTTATATGAGCTGGAGAGCTTTATTTATTTATTAACTTGTTTTAAAAACTGAATATTATTTTAGATTTGTATAATTTTATATATTTTTAATGTTTTTACTTGTTTTAAATGTTTTTAATGTTTCTAATTTATTGTTGGAAGCTGCCTTGGGTCCCACTCTGGGAGGAAGGCGGCATACATATATAATAAATAAATTTATTCCAGTAGAAGTTTGCAGGGTGGAGGGACAAATCCAAATGCTGAAGTTTAGAATAATATTTTACTTTTAATAAAATCCACCAAGGAGCCTTCCTCTGCCTTGTTCTTCTCAATCTTCTTCAGTATGTCCACTTCCGATTCCAGATGCTGGAAAAGATAACGAAAGAGAATGTTCCATTTGACCAGAATGACAGTGGTGGGGAGCAAAGAGTAATGGCTGTGAATTTTCCCCAGATGAAAGAGGGCCCTGGAAACTATTTTACAGTCTGTAGCACCCGCGTACACAGAGTGAACAACAAACAGGTTGTAGATTCCAGGGCAGGCCCAACACAAAAGGACACCCGGCCTCTCCTATGCTTCACCCAATCCAGTCAACACAGAAATAGGGTGGAATGTGTGCTCTTCCTTCACAGGACAAAAGGAGGACCGAGGGGAGAAATAAAAGGACAAGCGCGTATGTCTGAGTAAATGCACCTTTCCAGCCATTGCACAATGCCATCCCACCCTCCTGAAACACATTTTGTTTGACTTGGCTTCTGCCAAGGCTGAGGCCTCTGTCCACAATTTACCCAAGAGATTTAACAATACAAATGGAATCTAAGGCAGACCTCACTCCTTTCCCTCTTCCTGTTTATAACAGTGTTTCAGGTGTTGCCTTGAGCCATCTAACACACCACCACCCTGCTACTTGGGCCACTGTGACTGCTGCAGAGAAGAACAGCAGAAAAGTTAGTTAACTTGTTTCCTGGTAGGAATTTCTGCTGCCATGGAAGGTAGTAAGAGAAAAGATGGAATCACAGGGTAAAAGCTTTAACAGGAGCTCCAGATGAATGGGTTATTTTTCAAAACCAGAGGGAGTTTTGTATTTTTTCAGCTTCTTGCTGAATTTTTAAGATAAGGAGAGGAGGCAGAATTGTAAGATTTATGAGTGCTGATAGAGTTTCACATGTTCTTGTTTACACCTTATTTATTGTGGGATGATGTGAGATTCAAATGGCAGCCAATGCAGTCTCTCGGTTCTTGCTTATTTAGCTGCACAACAACCTAGAACACTCTTCTGCAATCTTTCCTGCTAGGTGTGTTGGACTTTCCCCTCATGTAACAGCAACTGAAGTTCTCCAAAAGAGCTTCTCCTTTTTAAGGTCTAGTGGAAAAGGAGAACTGATTCTTTTGATTGATTGATGGACTGATTGAATTTATATCCCACCTTTCTCCCACAATGGGATTCAAGGGTCTTTTGGACTATAGCTCCCAGAATGCCCCACACAACATGGCCAGTGACCAGGCTATTTGGGGATGAGAGCTCCCAGGAGTTCTACTCTCTAAAAGTAAGGCCGTTTCCGCACTGGATTGTTGTAGTGCTATTATTCCACTTTCAACATCCTATGGAATCCTGGGGTTTGCAGTTTAGGGAGGGGCCTCAGTGTGGAAATGGCCTAACTTCTCCAAGCTCCAGCTTTAACTAATCTCTACAGAAGAGAAGTTCTGCCAGTTGACTACTTTTTCAATGGTTGCCGTTTGGAAACATTACTCCACTCCAGCACTTGAATCTTACCCTTCCTTTAAGCATATATCGAGGGAAGAAGAAATAGGGAATAGAAGTGAGCAGCAAGCAGCCAGAGGCAATGAGAAGTCCTAGCCACCATGCTCCAATCCAGCGCTGATCTCTTGGGTCCAAGTTCACATTTTCTGAAAGAGACATAGGAGAGGAAACATGGCAAAAACGCTAGTGACTTATTACTTCCTGATAGTTAAATAGTGTTCTAGATAGACTGAGAAACCATGTCCCATGTAGACTGAAAGCATGTGATTTCCACTAGGACAGAGGGGGCAAAATACAGCCCTCCAGGTGCTGTGTGACTGCAGCTCCTAGCATTCACCCACTACTGGTTATGGTGGTTAGGTCTCTTGGGAGCTGTAGTCCAACAGCATCTAGAAGGATGCACTTTGCCCGCCCTTGAACTAGTCTCAACAAGAAGCAGATGAACAGCCTTCCCTCTATCCAAAGTGCCACTGCCCGGGACTTAATCCCCTGTTCCACTGCCATTCCCTTTTCCTTGTGTATCCTGTCTTATTTAGATTGTAATGCTGAGGGCAGGGAGCTGTCACATTAATAATTTGTAAGCTGCTTTGTGGCTGAAGGATGGGATATAAATACATGAAATAATAAATAAATAAATTCATTCATTCATTCATTCATTCATTCATTCATTCATTCATTCATTCTATGCTTTAACTGTGCACTATGCAAGTAAGTACTATTGTTATCTGTCCTGAATCTCCTACCACTGAACTTCACTGGATGATTCAGCATTCTACCATTATTACAGAGAATTCTGTAGTTTCACTAAACTAGGATGAAGAAGATGATAGCAACATCCTGTCTTCAAACCAGTAGCTAAAGCTGGAGAGTATGCCTCTCTGTCGAAAGTAAAAGGTCTTTTGTAAGATGACTTTGTATTGGGAACAATGGTAACCATTTCAGAAAATCTTTAAAAAGAATTGTGGAGAAAGCAGCATGGCAGGAGAGCGAGAACGGTAGAGAGGGAGGGGAGGGGAGGGGAGGGAGAGGAAAGGGGAGAGAGAGAAAATGAGAGAAGGGGGGAGAAAGGGAAGGAGAACTTCTTTACATGGCTAAGCTGAGCACAGATCGCGAACAGAGCTCAGAAAAGTTCAAAGTAGTGAATTCTGGGAACTGTAGCCTGAAAGGGTAAATTTTCTAAGTTCTGAGTTACAAGCAATTTGGTGAGGCAAAAAACAGGGAAAACCTAACAGTCTTAAATTGTGAAAAATGTTTTTTTGAAGTATATTCTTTAAGAAGGCTACAAACAAGGTATGAATGCAAGGGAGACAGCTGATGTATCCAATTCATTTGTACAGTTATAAGGTTAATTAAGGGCACTGATCTTATTCCAACCCTCTTTCTTTTGAAACGCCTGATGACTTTTGAAACTGCTTAACCAGCACTGTTGTGCACAGAGAGAAGCTGGAAATATTATCTACCCTCTTCCTGGAAAGAATCTCCTTTCCCATTGTTCCCAGGCTGGGCAGAGCTCTGCTGGCTGAGTGTCAGGCCCAAGCTTGGCCACTGATCTCTGTGGAGCAACAGTTTTAATGAGTCTGGCTTTTAGAGCCTTTGCTCTCCAGGGACTCTGGAGAAGAGACGCAGAGTCATTCCACTTTGAGAGCGGACATCCTTCAGGCAGGAGGCCTTATTCAAAGGATTCAGCACTTCGCTGGGTTGGCACAGAAAGTGTGTCTCCACATTGTTAATGGGTGGGAAGGAACAAACAGCCATCTCAAGCCTTTGGCAGCTCAGTCCAGGCTTCCTGTCCTCTAGGACTAAAAAGCATGCAGTCAAAGAGAGCCCACGCCCTGCCAAAACAATGGCACAGCTTCCCTGCGTGTGACTAGTCCGCTCAAGACTAAATGACATCATCAAGAAGCGACCATAAAGAAATAATTAATGTTGCCTGTCTTAATGGAGAGAGAGAGAGAAAAAAAATCAGACACCTCCTCAATATTTTTTCATTTATCTTGCACCAGATGATAAAGATCATTCTGTGATCCCACATTGCCTGGAAGAAACATGGGGGGATTAGCATGGAGGCTTAATCTAGAAGAAAACCTCTGACTGTTTGGGAGAACAGTATGTGTAGGGGAGAGACCATCAGCCTTAAGGCAACCATCTCCTAAGCTGAAACCTCCATCATTTGCGATGTAGCAGCACCTGAGATGGTAATCAAAGCTAACTCTCCCACCCAACCTTGACAGACAATAGACAGTGTGGAGAATGGAGGACAAAGAAAAATTGGAAATCGTGGCTTCCCTGGAGCCATTCCAGATAGGCCATAGAAAAGGAGGTCAAGAAGTTAATTGCTTGAACAGAGGCCATGTAAATTTGCCTTAAAAAAAAATTCTGTATAGTAGGATGGGTTATTGTCAGGGGCAGAAGGCCATATTGCCTCCTTAGCGGACCTCCCAAAAACTTCTGAATGCTCTTGCCTCAGATGTACACCCTGTGGGGCATGGGAAATTTCACCATGTTTTTGGTCCTATCTGGGCCATTTTAGCCCCTGAGCAGTCAACTCCTGGGGCACCTACTATTTTGAAAAAGGCCTCCGCTAGGCCTAAAACAGCATGGGGTGGGGACATGGTTAAATCGTCATCCCCACTTGCTCAGGGTTGTTGGTATTTTAAGGCCAAAACAATTGGGGGGGGGGCTTAGGGGAATGATATACATCCCATGGACCACATTTTCCCCAACCCTGAGATGGACAATTCCACCTTACATGCATTGTGTGTTCAAGTCATTTTCCTGCAGACATGGATGTGGGATTCATGCAAAGAGGATCTGAATCACTGCTGTGCACAGCATGCCCTGTTACCTAGAAATCCACACCTCTGTACCCGCCCCATTCAAAAGCAGAATATCTGTTGCATGAAGTGTACCAATGGACCTGAATGTGTAACAGTCTGCTCAATTAAGCCACCTCTTTTGTTGTTGTTTTGTTTTGATGACAATCTAATTTCAATTCAGTCTGCAAACCTTCTGCTGGTTCAGAATATTTATTTTTGGGAAGGAATATATGGTGTTTTGCTTTAGAATCACAAAAAAGTCACTGAATCCCTAACAGGTCAGCTGGTGGGCTCAGTTTCTGCCTGTCACCTAGCAATGTACCAAAAATATGTTCTCCAGTAGGAAAGGGTGCTGGATTGCTGTAGCTAAGTTTCCTTATTTCAGATCTATAAAGCCTCCAACATTTCACAGATGAATACTCGGACGTATGTGGCCAAGCAATACTAAAGTGTGGGCAAGACTTATTAATGAGGAAGAATTTACGAGGTAGGAGAGGCTGCAGAAGTTTGCATTTGCCCAAGCCTACCGGGAAAGTTAAGATTTTACCACCTCTTCTCCTCTCCCCTCCACCAGGTTAATTGAGTACAAACTACCTTCGCAGTTTGAACTAAGGGCCTTTCCACACTACACTGTTTTAGTGCTATTATTTCACTTTCAACTTCTGTGGAATTCTGGGGTTTGTCCTTTATTGAGGCCAAAGAGCTCTCTGGTTGAGAATTCTAAATGCTCCTCCCTAAACTGCAAACCCCAGGATTCCATAGGATGTTGAAAGTGGAATAATAGCAGTATAGCAGTGTTGTGCAGAAAGGCCCTCAGCTTCCAGTAACTGAAATAAGTTGAGGACAAAGGAGGGGAAAATGAGAAGAGACAAACTGGGACATTTTAAAAGTAGCTGAAAAAGTGGCATGATAGAGAATTAATAAAGACTGTCCCTACCAAACTGGCACAGTTGGAGGATATGAACATATCAGCTAGCTCAGCTTTTTGACTTGTGATTATCAGCTACCCGCCCCGTCCCCTGACCCAACTAAAACAGATACTCACTCAGGTCAACTCTTCCAAAGTCCACAAATACTTTCAGTGCTGCAGAGCCAAGCAAATAACCAAAAGCTGGGCCAAACACTGCAATAGCAAATAAGAGTGCTGAAAAAGAAAGAGAGGAGGATTACAAAATGTGTGGGAACTGTATGTCTGATTTTGATGCAATATCTTTTCTTCCTAATATCTCTGCATTGGGATGTGGCTTGTGGAAGCAACTTCCTCAGGACATGAACCTAAAGAATTGAAAATTAAAGAATTATTCTTCTCGCTTGTTACTACTCAGAAAATATAAATGGTGTTTAAGCAAATCAGAAAAGAAATACTTCTGTTGCACTAAGATGTTGTACATCTTATTTATCATAATGAAGTGGCTGCCCTTCAAAAAGAAATTTTATTGAAATACAGATGGGGGTAATGTATTCATTACAAATATTCCACATCCAACACACTTTAAACTTATCAAATTTTGCAATGCAAAAACACTAACAATTAGAGGCTACAGAATTGAGGATGAAACAGTCAGAAAGAAAAAATATTTTACACTTGTTGAAAATTTAATACTTCTTATCATAGAATTCTACTTTCTTTTTGTGTTGAAATGCAAGGGATATACTTTTTGTCACATGCTAGATTATACTGCCATGTATCTATATAGATACAGATAAACAGTGATCCAGTGAGGTGGACTGGAGTAGCTGAAAGCTTATGACAGAAATTTCCTTTTCTTAGTCTCAAAGATTCTGAAAGATTCCTTTATCTTTTTTTGGTGAAACAGACTAACATGGTTATGTCTTTGAATACTACCTTTTTTCATAGGTCATAGACTCTGCCAGTAACACTGCACTGGTGCGGGATTTTTATAGTCCAAACAGTAACTTTTCTAAATTCTGAAAATGCCTATAGACAGGTCTAGGACTAAGCCCCACTGTGGAAATATTTTGGATTCTGTCAAGAGGAGGGGATCTATATCTTCTTCCTTTTTAAAGAACAATTCTGGTTGCAAAAGCTAGAATTCATTTTTCAACTACCAAACACAAAATACAAATACAAAACATTTGATTACTGAAAAGTTACTAATCCTTCATTTGTAAAGTGGCTATAGAACAACGGACCAGGAATTAGGAGGCTCACGTGTGCCAGAGCAAGAGGCCAAACTGTTCTTTCACTCTAGTGTTGGAATTGGGACATACTTGACAGCAACCACTTGACTGGATGTGTAATTAGCTTCTCAGAAGAGAAGGGGGAAGCTGCTACCATCTACATGCCAAGGACTATTTAAAAAGGCCTCATATTCCCATTACCAGAATAAACTAACAGTAGGACTTAAAGAACCAAGACACCATGCGATCCATAAGTAAAACACAAAATGCAGAGTTGAGTATACCTTTAGTAGGACTACTAAAATGATTCTAAAGTGCCAGCACTTTTGTGATGTTTTAGTTGTCTTCATCAAGATATTACCCAAGTATGACTTTTATCAATGCTAGAGGGGAAAATCCCATGGGACAAGACAGAGAAACAGATAGAGAAAGGGGGTGTGTGTCATTAGAATCTAAAACAAAAGATATAATTGGTTCTGTCAGTTCATGCCTAGTCTTGTGCATAAATATAGTTGGCCTTCCACGTTTGCTAGGGTTAGGGGCACAGGATCTTCACAGAAGTAGAAACACAACAACTATCACTGCAAATTGGGGGGGGGGCTGAGATATGGTGGACGGAACAGGTACACAGGATCCAAAGCAGGTCAGGGAAAGGGGGTGGGTCAGCATAGTGGTCCTATACTTTCTCTTTTTCACTCATCTCCTTCCATGGGTGTGTGTGGGGTCATTGGGAGAGGATCTGTGGTGCTGAGAAATTGGGCTGTGAGCTGTCCTTATCTGACCAGGCAGCAGCTGATGAGGAGGACCAGAGGCGAGTTTTTAAAGGGCTGTGTGGCCTGATTGAAGCCGCTGAGAGGAAAGGTTCCTCCAGAAAAGAAGTGCTTGAGAGGGGAGGCACCTCTCAAGAGAAACTCACAAATGCAGTGGCCCCCTCCACTTTCATGAGAGTGGAAAAACTGTGAATAACTCCCCTCCACAATTCCCCTCCCACTACCTTGCTTTTTGCATGTTGGGCCCAGTGGTAAGGGAATGGGAGGGGGGAGCTCGATAGGAAGAAGGAAGGTGTTGAGAGACTTCCTTCCCATTCCCCTGCCCTTTGCCTCAGTGCGAATTCTCAGTGCCAGGGCCAGAGGCAAGGGAATGGGAGGAGAAGCTCCGGGGGGAGAAGGAAGGCGTACATGTGCCTCTTCCCCCATTTCTTTGCCTTTTGTCCACTCTCTTTCCTTCTCGGCACCTGGCAAAACGCAAGGGAATGGGAGGAGGAGAATGTGGGTGAGGTGCATGCACACACACACAGACACACACATGCACCTTGTGAATAATTAAATTCACAAAGGTCAAACCTCCTATTGTGGAGGGAGGATGGTAAGCAAATCTGTGAAAGTTAAATCCGCAAATGTAGAGGGCTGACTATACCTATTACACTTTTTAAAATTCATTGTTTAAACTCCTGACAGAAAGTAACTTGAGGGTTATGGTGGGAGTCAAGCTCTCACACTATCCAAAAAAAAAAAAGAAGAAGAAGAAGAAGAAGCTAACTCTCTGTAGTATCTAGGATGGAAGGTGAGGGAGCTGCTGCGGTCGCCTGTAGCACTTGTGGGATGTTCCTTTTCTTGCCACAAGATGTTGTTGGGTACACCTGCGCCAAGTGCAAGCTGGTGACCTTCTTGGAGGAGACGGTTTGCCAGCTGGAGGCACGAGTTTCTAATCTTCATCTTATTAGGGAAGGGGAGGAGTTTTTGGATAGGGCAGAGAAGACATACCAGAAGACCGAATGCATGGAGGAGCTGCCAGATCAGGAAGTCAACAAACTGTGCCAGGAAACGGAGGCTTGGAGGAATGTTACACGTAGGAGCAGAAGGTCCAGGAAGGTAACAGAGCCTCTCAACCTACACAATCGCTCCAAAGTTCTTGGCCTTACGAACGATGAGGAGCACCAGGAGGAGGGAACAGAATGTCAACAAGAAGGAATCCAACTTCGGCAATGGGAACTAGATCAACGCTCCCAGTCTCAACAGAATGCCCAGGCAGTCCTAGAAGAACATACTCGTCGAGGAGCCCTGGAGAAGCCTCAGAGGAAGCGAGCTCTGGTTGTTGGTGACTCCTTGCTCAGAGCAACCGAAATAGCAATTTGCAAACTGGACAAGCTCAATTGAGAGGTCTGCTGTCTTCCTGGGGCCAAGATCAACCACATAACGGAGAGGCTAACCGGGCTGGTCAAGCCCACTGACCATAAGCCCCTCATTTTGGTTCATGTCAGAACCAATGACACTGCGAGGAGCAGCTTTTACCACATTGCAAAGGACTACGAGCTTATGGGGACGAAGCTTAAGGACCTTGGTGCGCAGGTGGTTATTTCGTCTCTCCTCCCTGTTCAAGGATATGGCACACGTAGGGAAAGAGCAATAGCAGAAGTCAACAACTGGCTCCGCACATGGTGCCGCCGGCAACGGTTTGGGTTTTTGGAACACGGCCTGAATTTCCATGAACATGGGCTTCTGGAAAGGGATGGGCTGCACCTCACAAAACTTGGCAGGAATGTTTTTGCAAACAATCTCGCAAGGAGGATTCAGAGGTCTTTAAACTAAGTTCTGCTGGGGAGGGAGACAATATTATTCAAGGCCAGGACTCAGCGAGCGCAGAGGGAAAAGGCCCAAATGATATTGGACAAGTAGTACAAGCGGCCAGTGGCGGGAGGAGTAGAAACTACGGTACAGTACAGGACTTGCAGGAAGGGCCCGGGGACTTAAGTGTCTCTACACTAATGCACGGAGTATGGGAAACAAGCAAGATGAACTTGAACTCCTAGTACAACAAAATAAATACGATTTGATAGGCATCACTGAGACCTGGTGGGATGAGTCTCATGATTGGAATGTAGGAATAGAGGGGTATAGCCTATTTTGTAAAAATAGACCAAGCAAGAAAGGAGGAGGAGTAGCCTTGTTTGTCAAGGATGTTTTCACCTGTGAAGAGATCCATGACTTAAACCCAGAAAGCCAGGTCGAGAGCATCTGGGTAAGAATTAAGGGAGCGAGAAGCAATAGGGATATTCTGGTGGGGGTTTACTACAGACCTCCAACCCAGACCGAGGACTTTGATGATGCCTTCCTCAACCAAATGACTGCACATTCAAAAAGGAGAGATACAGTAATAATAGGAGATTTCAATTACCCAGATATATGTTGGCAGTCAAACTCTGCCAAGACAGCAAGGTCCAGCAAGTTTCTTGCTTGTCTTGCAGACAATTTCATGGTCCAGAAGGTGGAAGAGGCCACAAGGGGATCAAATATTCTAGATCTGATCCTGACCAACAGGGATGACCTTGTTAATGAGGTAGAAGTGGTTGGATCTTTAGGGGGGAGTGACCATGCCCTATTGGAATTTGGCATTCAGTGGGAAGGAGAAGATAAGTGTAGCCAGACACTCATCTTAGATTTTAAAAAAGCGGACTTCTGTAAACTTAGGGAGCTGCTGGCTGGAATTCAGTGGTCAAAAATAGTGAAAGGGAAAGGAGTTCAGGAGGCATGGGAGTTCCTTAAAAGGGAGATACTGAAGGCACAGTCTAAAACTGTGCCAATAAGGAGGAAAAATGGAAGGCATCTGAAGAAACCAGAATGGTTGACTAAAGAACTCTCAGTTAAGCGAAGTGTTAAGAGAAACATGTACAGGAAATGAAAGAAGGGGGAAACCACCAAAGAAGAATTTAAGCAAGTAGCTAGGAGATGTAGGGAGGAGGTCAGAAAGGCTAAAGCACAGAACAAACTTAGGCTGGCCAGAGACATCAAAAACAATAAAAAGGGCTTTTTTAAATATGTCTGTAGCAAAAGGAAAAAGAAGGAGACGATAGGGTCGCTGTGCAGAGAAGATGGCGAATTACTAACAGGGGGAAGAGAAAAGGCAGAACTACTCAACACCTTCTTTGCCTCAGTTTTTTCCCAGAAGGATACAAGCACTCAACCTGGCGGTTGGGGAGCAGGTGAGGAAGCAGGGGAAATGAGGCACATAATAGGTAGCGAGATGGTACAGGAATACCTGGCCACACTGGATGAATTCAAGTCTCCAGGGCCAGATGAATTGCATCCTAGGATATTAAAAGAACTGGCAGAGGTCATTTCGGAACCGCTTGCTATAATCTTTGAGAAATCTTGGAGGACAGGAGAAGTTCCAGCAGACTGGAAGAGGGCAAATGTTGTCCCCATCTTCAAGAAGGGAAAAAAAGAGGACCCAAATAATTATCGCCCAGTCAGCCTGACATCAGTACCCGGAAAGATTCTGGAGCAGATCATTAAGCAGTCAGTTTCTGATCACTTAGAAAGCAACGCGGTAATCACGAGAAGTCAACATGGATTTCTCAAAAATAAGTCATGCCAGACTAATCTTATCTCTTTTTATGATAGAGTTACTAGCTTGATAGATGAAGGGAATGCTGTGGATGTAGCATTTCTCAATTTCAGTAAGGCCTTTGACAAAGTTCCCCACGACATTCTTGCAAAGAAGCTAGTAAAATGCGGGCTGGACAGGGCTACTGTTAGTTGGATTTGTAATTGGCTGACCGACAGAACCCAAAGGGTGATCACGAATGGCTGCTTTTCATCCTGGAGAGAAGTGACTAGCGGAGTGCCACAGGGTTCTGTCCTGGGCCCCGTGCTGTTCAATATCTTCATCAACAACTTGGATGAAGGAGCAGAGGGCATGCTCATCAAATTTGCAGATGACACCAAATTGGGAGGGGTTGCTAATACGCCAGAGGACAGGCTCAAAATTCAAAATGACCTGGATAGATTGGAGAGCTGGGCCAAAGCTAAAAAATGAAATTCAACAGAGAGAAGTGTAAGGTCCTACACTTAGGTAGAAAAAATGGAATACAGAAATATAAGATGGGGGACACATGGCTGGATAGCAGTACGTGTGAAAGGGATCTAGGAGTTTTAATAGACCACAAGCTGAACATGAGTCAGCAGTGTGATGCGGCAGCCAAGAAAGCCAATGCAATTCTCGGCTGCATCAATAGGAGTATGGTGTCTAGATCGAGGGAGGTACTGGTACCACTCTACTCTGCTTTGGTTAGACCTCATCTTGAATACTGTGTCCAGTTCTGGGCACCCAGATTCAAGAAGGACATGGTCAGGCTGGAGCAGGTCCAGAGGAGGGCAACCAAAATGGTGAGAGACCTGGAAGCCATGCCCTATGAGGATAGACTTAGAGAGCTGGGTATATTTAGTCTGCAGAAGAGAAGGTTAAGAGGGGACATGATAGCCATGTTTAAATATTTGAAGGGATGCCATGTAGAGGAGGGAGAGGGCTTGTTTCCTGCTGCCCCAGAGACCAGAACAAGGAGCCATGGATTCAAGCCGCAGGAAAGGAGATTCCAGCTGAACCTCAGGAAGAACTTCCTGACAGTCAGGGCTGTCCGGCAGTGGAATATGCTGCCTTGGAGTGTGGTGGAGTCTCCTTCTTTGGAGGTTTTTAAGCAGAGGTTGGATGGCCATCTGTCAGGAGTGCTTTGAAGGTGTTCCTGCGTGGCAGGGGGTTGGACTGGATGGCCCGGGTGGTCTCTTCCAACTCTACATTTCTATGACTCTATGATAACTCTTTAACTACAGATCTAAATCTGTCCTCAGCTTTAAATTAATCAATTACAATTTTAAACATGTGGTAAAACTTCTCAACAACATTCAAAGAAGGATTATCTGTCTATGCTCTTTCATCTCCTATCTATGTAGGTCCAACTCCAGACTTCAAGGGCTCTGGACAGGTTGGTTTTGGTGGGTTCCACGGTGCTGACAAGGTCCTCCTGCGCCTGCCTCCCTCCCCATGTTCCCCAAGGGCAATGGCACCGCTGCATTCATCCCCCCCCCCCATATCCAGTGAATACAGATACAGTGGCACTAAAACGTGGCAGCTTGCTGCAGCCACTGAATAAGCCTGTTTGTGAACATGAGGGAAAGGGGCTGGGGGCATCAGGAATTTTACCCCAACAAGAAACATTAGCATCACTATAAAAGCAAGTACTTGGTTGTACATCATACTCCATTTTCATTATTCATTGCACACTGCTTTAACATTAATGTGTTATATTATTAATTGCTATTCTGTTGTTTTTTTGACTTGGCAGGAGTTTTTAGGGGAAAAGCCTACAGTACAAAAATGCCTCCAAATTGATCACGTACTAAATGTTTAGAAATGACCCATAAATATTACATAGATCACAAATATTACTGCTGTTGACTCAAAATGATTGTAATTAATGCCATTGGCCATTGTTAGTTTTTTAAAGAGTAATGAGTAACAGTGTTACGCTTTTTAAGAGGTTATTTTCATGCTCTGCATTTTTATTACAACACTGATAAACAGGTCTTTGGCCATTTCTGCACGAGAGGGGAGGAGTGGTTCACTGTCTGTCAAGAGCGGTGTTTTTATACTCCGATATGGAAATTGAATTCAAGAATTCAGAAACTGTGCTGTCTGCAACCCCCCCCCCCCCATTTACATCGTACTACCACGGAGAACAGTGGTTGCTGCATCCAGAACGGCAAGTCCCTGGCCATTCCCATTCCCCTCCCTCACCCTACCCCGCCATCTCTGATTGGTCTGTTTTTTTAAAACACACACACACACACACATTTTTAACACATTTCTATGTTGCCACGTTTGTGCATAGGAATGTATGGTCATTGATACGTGGAAAAAAACACGTTTTAACAGTCCATTACCAGATCTACTCTCTTCCCCCTGTCTCTTTAACACAGGAAGACAATAATGATGGCAGCCTGTCCTTTGATGGGCGGAGAGAGATAGGGACGGAAATGACGGAAGGGACAGCCTGGGAACGTCCATAGCCAGCCACTTCTGTGATGTGAATTGATGCTGCAGTTCTGCATGTAGGCAAAAATCAAAGCAGAACTGGTTTGGGAGATTTACATCGGAGTTTTCCCAGTTTTCACATACAGCAGTTTCGCATTGCAGTGAACACTAGTGAACCATTCTAGGAGCTGAAAACGTGCAGAATCATAAAGAAAATTATGATGCTAAGACGATATAACGTGCAGACCGGAGGGTAAGAATTCGATGCTGCTATGATGTATCAGCCTCGTGCAGAAAGGGCCATTGTTACATTAGAAGCAGTTCTTCAACATCAGGAAGGACGAAATGACATTTTTACACATCATTTTTAGGCAATAGATCCCTCCCTCCTTCCCTCTCTCATGTACTGCTGATAAGGCGATGCAAACCAGGTGGCAAGCCACATGTCCTACGTAAATGTCAATCAAACCCTTTCCATGAAGAGCACTTACCTATGTACAATGGAGAATTGTTTGGCTCAGCAAAATCATCCACATAGGAGATCCCAAAAGGTTGGATGGGGACTGTCCCAATTCCTGCCAACAGCTGAGCAACCACCATTATTGCCCACATGGTGCCGGCCTCTGCCTGGGTTTTCACGGTGGCATTTGGACATTTAAAATCACCATTACAGATCTCATTTCTGGTGGCAGCAGTGGTGTTAACTGAAAGAAGAATGCAGTGATTCAAGAAAAACATACAGACAGGGCCAGTTCCATTACTAGTTATGAGTGTCTTATGTGGACTGCCAGGCCTAAGTCTCATGTCAGATCCAGTGCTGCCATGATGATTTTCCTTTACAAAAACTCCTCCTGCAGAAATGGAAAAACATCCAACATGAGAGTCACTTTGCAGACAAGTTACCCTTGCAAATCCACTTGTACTGCAGGTCAATCTGAAGTCTTTCTTACAATCCACTGAGTAAGCTCCAGCATACAAAAGTTAAAATGGACAGCAGCACAGCTGGGGGAAGCCAGATTCCCCCATAACACCTTCAGGGCTACAGTGACCAAAGAAACCCTTTGACAATAGAGGCAAACGGAAACCAGATCCAGGGCTGCTATCTACAGGGGCCTCCTGCACATAAAGGTAAAGCATTTATCCAGGCACATGAGGGAATGAAGACAGCTTTCTTAAAAGGATGGCTGCAGGAAGGGGAAAGCTGTGAAGAACACCTATGCACCACTGAATAGTTTGTGTGGTGCTTTTGATCCTGACCAGTGTCTTTCGTACAGACATCTTCTGAATGTCAGCAATTCCTTACAGTTCCTAATGGAACCTGTGTACCTCAGAAATCAAAACTGAGCTAAACTCTCTCAAGTGTAAATGCATATTTAAGCTCATCTCTCATTCTTGGGTGAGGGAGATCTGCCAGAACTGTAAAATTCCTCAATTTAATTAGCAGCTGTCATCACCTTTTTCTTTCAAGGTAGTATCACAGTACCGCTTACAGGGATATGTTCAGAAAGCCTTATGAACAAAAGTGCATTAGTGTATTTTGAATTTAGGTTTTTGTTTTTCCCTGGAGGAGGAGTGAAAAAGACATCAAAAGCCAACGGGATAATTACTGAAGGAAGCATAGCTGTGGTTTGTCCAGGATTCTTATGTATTTTCAAGTTGATGGTGAACAAGATGTTCATGGGAGGACCATGAAATCCATTCCAATTTATTAATTGAAGTACTTGGAGTTCCTATTAGAGTGAACAAAACAATGCTTAAAAACCCAAGAGAATCTTGGATCTCACATTCAGAACAAAATTAAAACAAATTACAGTGTCCTTGCCATACATGTCAGTGCTCCCACATCTTCCGCCTTATTATTTGTTCACTTTTACTATTGTTTCAGTATTCTCAACTCATAGAAGTTAATGAGTGGCCCTGCAGGCTTGTGGTATTTTAAAAGCAAAATGTCCACCAGGTAATTTGAGGGTTTCAGTGGTTATGATATCAACTTTAATAGACAATAACACAATCTCACAAAAATTTTCATCAATGGTCATTACAACAACATGAGACTGGAATATAATTTCAACAGCAGGGGCCTTAACCATCTTAGACCTACTTTTATACATTCAAACTGCCAAAGGGGCCATATTAGAGTTGCTTCTCCTTGCCAAAGGATAATTTAATAAGCAAAACTGGTTTAGGGTAAATGAAAAGAGAAATGCCAACTAAACCAACGTCATTTTGGTTTACATAAAAATTCCCAATTCTGGGTTACCTTCATTTACTAATGAGATCCCAAGCAAGTCAGGAAGGAACATATTGGAAACTAAGATGGCTTTGGAATTTCCTGCCCTGGAGCACACAAAGCTGAGGTAAGATGGCTAAGTATATGGTGAGATGAAAATTGGTTTGCACATCAGGACAAGAAATGGCAATGAGAGCTCTTAACTGAAACAAGAGATAAACATACTTTGCAGTGTTTGTCAGGGCAAACACTTAAAATTAAGTCACCACTGAAGAATGGCTGTATCTTTACGCAATAGCCCTGCCCAGTCCTGGAGATATATTAGGGGTTGTTACTCCCAAATATCAAAGCACTTCCTTCAGAGAACTTCTAATTCACAGATGAAATGATCTTCAAAATCATTTGTGTGGATCTTTTCTAGTAGCTGCAACAGACTGTGACATCTTTGAGACACATCTAAAGAATATGGCCAACCTTTGGCCATCACATCTTTGCCCCATACTCTGAGGTGTAACTTAACATCTAAAGCACCTGACACAGACCCCAGCTTGCAGCTTCAGATTTGGTCTAATATGTAGAGCTTGTTGCCACAGTTTCTGCTCTTATTTTGGGACTCTCCAAGTCTTCCCACCATTCCTGGTTTTTTGCAACACTTAGCCTGATTAAGAGTTCTGAAGAACATGTGTGTACAATATTTTGTGACATTTTTGTTTGTCCTAAAACTGAGGATGTTGAAAGGGTTCTTCTACCCCTTCTGGGCCAACATGAGACTATTGTTGATGTGGATAACTGCTGTCAAGTCGACTTCAATTTATGGCAACCCAGTGAATGAAAAATCTCCAAGTCACCCATCATCAACAGCCCTGATCATGTCTTACAGACTCAGGGCTATGGTCTCCTTGACTGAGTCTATCCTTCTGTCATGCAGTCTTCCTCTTTTCCTACCGTCTCATAACTTAAAAGCATTATTGTCTTTTCTAGTGAATTATATCTTCTTGTGATGTGCCCAAAGTACAACATTCTCATTTCAGTCATCTTGGCTTCTAGGGAGAGTTCAGGTTTGATTCGCCCTAGGACTTATTTATTTGTCTTTTTAGCAGTTCAGGGTATCCACAGAACTCATCTCCAGCACCACATTTAAAAGGAGTTGATTTTCTTCATATCAGCTTTCTTCACTCTCCAGCTTTCACAGTCAGGCATAGAAATTGGAAATACAGTGGCACAGACAATCCTAACTTTAGTATTCAATTATACATCTTTACACTTGAGGATCTTATCTAGTTCCTTCATAGCTGCCCTTCCAAGTCCTAGCCTTCTTCTGATTTCTTAACTGCAGTTTCCATTCTGATTAATGGCTGAGCCACAGTATGGAAAATCTTGAACTATTTCAATGTCTTTATTGCCTGAACCTCTAGCCAACTGGGAACCATTCTATTACTCCATATTCTGTCCTGATTGTAACTTCTTGTCCTGAGTATAGGTTACACATCAGAACAATCAAACACTGTGGCATTTCTTTAAGAGCAGTCCATTGTTTTTCATGATCTACACAATCACAATCCTTACAATGACCCTGGCTTCAGTTCTGAGTTCTTCTCACTCCTGGTCAGTTAGGCTTAACAGTGCAGATCTTTTTTCCCCCACATTATCTTTAAATTCTATGGGGACGTTCTTCGAGTTATATTGGTTTAGTGTTCTTTAGTGTTGGTTGGTTTAGTGTTCTTTAGCTTTTCTCTAATTTTTGATATTAGCAGTTCATGTCCTGTGTCACAATCTGCTCCCAGTCTTGTTTTTACAGAGAGAATGGAGTTTCTCCACCTTTTCCTTCCAATTATGTAGTCTATTTGGTTTCTATATGGGCCAGCAGGTGACCTCCATGTATACGGTCACCTCTTTGGTTGCTTGAAGAAGGTGCCTGTGACGGACAAACTGTTGGCCTCCCAAAATATAATCAGTTGTTCTCCTGCTTTGTTTCTTTATCCTAGGACAGATTTTCCTATAGGCTTTGATTCTGCTCAGTTTCCTACTTTTGCAATCCAATTGCCTATGATTAACAAGAAATCCTGTTTTGGTGTGTGAATAATTTCTTCCTGGATTCCTGCACAGATTCTTTCAGTTTCTTCTTCTTCTGCTTCTGTAGTTTGAATAGAAACTTAGGCCTTTTCCACATGTGGTGGTGGGGGAGAACGGGCGAAAACGCCCAAAAACGGAGCTTACCTCCAGCCGGGTAAGTCTGTCGCGACGTGGAGCAGTGCAAGCTCGCTGCTCCGCAGTCCTCCGGCGTCCCAAATGGCGGCTTCCAGTTGGTGGAGGCTCTCCACCAACCGGAGAAGCTCGCCAGCTGGAAGCCCGCCCCCCGCAGATGTGCAGGTACGCATTTGCGCACGCCTGCAAATCCGCGTCGGAGCCGGGCGACGGAGCGGCGTGAGGCTGCGCACTCCGTGCTTTTTAAAAACCTCGAAAAAGAGGTTTTTAAAAAACACGCAGCGCCGCTAGTTCCGGCCGCTCCTGAGTGGATTCTGGTGTGGAACTACAAAAAGTAGTCCACGCCAGTCCACTCTACGGTGTAGAAGACCTCTGTGAGAGGTCGCTCTGCACCATTACAGAAGCCTGGTGTGGAAATGGCCTTAGATTATGGTTATATTGATGGGTTTTCTCTGAAGTCTTGCTGACATATTTTGGTCAGACTTTGCATGATATCCTTTGACTGCTTTTGCTACATCTCTCCCGACTATTAATCAACCTCTATTTCTTCTTAGATTTTGATTTCCTAGGTAAAACAAAGTGTAATTATCTGACTCAAAATGTCCCATTCCTGTCCGCCTTAGCTCTTTCACCACAAGTATTATAATGTTTAGACATTCCATTTCCTGCTTTAGTATGTTTAGCTTCCCCTGATTCATGCTTCTCACATTTCATGTTCCAGTAATATGTGTTGGGCAGCTTCATTGTCCTTTCACCTCTGAGCATGTCAACAGCTAAAAGTCCATTTGGCTTGAGTTCAACTGTGTCATTAGCTACAGTACTACTTATAGTTGTTTTCTGCTCTACCCCAGTAGTTTGTTGAGTGTCATCTGACCTGGGAGTGTCATATTCTGCCACTATCTGTTTTTTCATTTTGGATTGTCTCATCATAGGGCTTTCATTGTAAAAAACATTCAAATTGTAAAAGACTTTTATGGAAAAAGATATTTACTGTGCCTCCTTTTGCACACTGCTAACAAGCTATGGTACCACTGCCATTATTTCTGTGAGATCCTCCACCAATGTCACCTCCCTCTACTGCTGCTGCCCAGTAGCTCTTTGGCTACTGTCAGAAAAAGCCCGTCTGATGTGGGACACCCTACCAGCAGCACTGCTGCCATCAGCATAGCCTCTTGCTCACAGAAGCATGCATTCCCACCATTGCAGAAAGGAGACTATTGTTGCTCTTTGCAAAAATAAAAAAGCATGACCTCCCAGAGAGACATACAGAACTCTCTGCTGCTTCCCTGTTAAAAGATTAATCTCTCTTGTGTCATTAGGATGCCATTAACATGTTTACAACCACTACTAATTCCATCTACCCTTAGCTCAGATTCTAAGGAATATGGCCAGAATCTCCTGTGAACCTTAGTTCGAATACTTTTAGGGACTGTAAGTATGATTATTTGGGTGAAGATCTTTCTAATGAGTTATTTAGTGATAGTTTGTACACTGTATACAGTACAGAATACATCTATTCTAATTTAAATTTAAGTATTCTCTATATCAAAGACCATATGTTAGTCTGATTGATAATGATATAGGGTCCTCAGATGGGCTCAGAAGAATATGGGAAAATGACTGGAATATTGGTCTAGATAAGGAAAACCGGGGTAGTATGTTGGGAAAGTTCATTTTTCAAAGTGCCACTGCACCAATAATGCAGTTTTCTCTGAAATAAATTATATTACCTATCAACACCTTACAAAGATTCCAGAATTGATTCCCCCCTTCTCCTGTCCCAGGAGATAGTGCAAAGGTATCTCATATACCCTGAACTGGGTATTTATTAGTAGCTGATAATTAGTAGCTGCTAAGTTGGTCATTATTTGATCATGTAAAGATTTAAAGGAAGTATCTGTGATGGCCTGATATAATAAGGTGTAGCAATTAGCTCGGATTGAAAAATTAACTAATAAACTTCAAATAGCTATGATTTGGAATTGTTTTATTCAATATGTGAGAGGAAGATAGTGCTGGACTTCCAAAGATATTCAAGTCTCTTTGTTTGGCTGCTGGAGGAAAAACTTTTGACATTTTTAAATTATGCACTGTTGCTGTAAACTTAAGTATTAAATAAAATTTGGTGTACCACTGTGTGGAGGGGCTTAAAATCAACTAAAAACAAACAAACAAACACAAGTATTCTGGACCAATTCTCATGGAGGGAAAATATGAAGAAAACACTAGTCCAGAGAATTTACCTATTTCAGCTAAAGGAAGTATTCAGGACTAATTCCCAAGGAGGAAAATACGTAGAAAATACCAAGCCAGGTTAGAGGAAATTCATATGGATTTTACAGGAAAAGTCCATGAACTGGATGGTAAGATCCAGTTGAATTCTTTCCATAAGATCATTCTTGTAAAGTCCACATAGATTTTCAAGTTAGTGGCATTTTTAGCTGCTTTCTTTCCGCTGGTATATATCTTGTTGGTTCTGGGCAGAAAAATGTTGCTGTGGAATCAGCCCAATGACCACCTGCACCAGAAATCCCAACATGTAATCCTGGTATATCAGAAGCCATCACTTTGGTTTGTGGAAAATACTATTCCAGAGTTTGCCAATGACTTCTGACAACCTTGATTTCCCTACTTTTGGAGGGCAAGTGGCAACAATATTTTTCAGCTTACTTCCTGGATACATTATAGATAAATATCATGACAGCAGAGTCAAGAGTTGTCATTATATGATTATATCATATGATTAGAAGGCATTAAAGGAGCCATATGTATCTGCCAAACCATCTTGGATAACCTCCCTACATATCTGCACATCTCTTTCTTTGTGAAGAACACAGAAATTGGATGAGCTGACAAACACCAGAAGCAACTCTTCCTTCCAACCAAATGATTTGGGCCATTTTGAGGCTGATGTGACCATTCCAGTACCCAAATGGTCCATGTATGATAATTGACAGGAAGAGGTGAGACAGCATTGTATAGTGGTTTGGGGTTTCCAGGTCTCCAAGAAACCAGGGTTCAAATTATCCATAGAAACTCATTTACTGGAAGGCAATGGCAAATTTTCTCTAAAGAAATCTTGCCAAAAATAAATGAATAAAAAGCCAACAAAAACAAAAACCCTGGGATAGGGTTACCAGAAGTCAGAATTGACTTGAAGGCACATAGGAACACGTGATTGCTTTACTGAGGTTCAAAAACAAAAAATGGCAGAAAAATTCAAGAGGCAAGGCGTCACCACTCCCTTTTTGTGCCACAGGAATGTGGTGGGAGGGGGGAAGTAGTTATGATGTAGTGATGCTGTATATACAGCTCCATCATCAGAGGAGTCTTGCATGCTTTGGTGGCGTCAGAGGAGACTGACACTTCCAAAGGAGCAATTCAGTACACAACAGCATTCATTGACACCAGACATGAACCAAAACGTGCATTGCCTCCGGTTCCCCTGGCACTGATTCAGCTTGGCACACCCACGACAGGCAAGTCATCGCACAGAGACCGCAGCATGCCTCAGGGGACGTTGGAAGCCAGGATGGCTGAGAGTCAAATGACTTTAATGTGCAACTGCATTTTCAGACTTATTTATCGGTGAAGTATAACACACCTATCTCACAGGATACTGCAAGAGTAAATCTACCTGTGACGCATAAGCACTTAGAAGAACCTTTCCTAAGAACTGCCAAGAGCAGGAGCTGACGTATGTAGTTGTATTGGAGGGGGCAGGAACGGTCCCAGGGTAATTATGTTTTATTATTTTACATAAGCCGCCTTGAGGGTCCTTCTAGATGGAAGGTGGGACAGAAATCAAAACAAAAAGTTTCTCACAGCCTTGGAGAAGATTTAAGGCACAGGACATATTTGAAGACTTGAGAGAAAAAGGTACATACTGATGAGTGTTCGAGAGTATTCATATGGGGCTGAGAGGAAATGCGGAAGTGTCAGAAGGAAGGCCGCCAGAGCCAACAGAAGGCCGCCCAGACCAATTATCCTAGGCCGGTGAACTCGACTGCCGAAGTAGCTCACAAAGATGATGAGGACAACATTCCCAATCTGTGGAGATATAAAAGTGCACAGATGAGACCCTCAAAACAGACTGAAAGGAGGAGACCACACTGGACAAATGCCTCAGTTGTATCTCTGCTTTACTTCCTCAGTTGTCTTATTCTGAACAAGCCCTCTCCTGCTTCATGTGTTATGTTCTGCTAAGTACCATTTCCTTAAAGCAATGTACAAAAAGCCTGCTCAGGCACACAGTTTTTCTTGGGGAGAAAGACGCCCACTGCCACATTTGAGACTGGAAATACCATAGCTGCAAAATGTCCCCCTATTTTGGAGAGACAAAGTGATCTGGTTCAGTATAGCCTATGACAGGCTATAGAAATCCCATGAGAGCGAATCTCTCACAATCTTGTGGAAGATTAGAACATTCTTATATATGAGCGCTGAGAAAGAGTACCTTGACCCTCTTTATGATCCAAGACCTTTGCTTTGTTCACTTGCCCTCCAAAGTGAGGCCTCTTCAGGCTATAGCAAACAATCAAAATGATGAAAACAGGAACAGCTCAGAGGGCACTGTGTACAAAGGGAGAGTGAATGGTTTTCTATAGCAAATTGATTACTCAGCATCTTCCTCCACCCAAGATCAACTGAAGGCTTGAAGCAACATCAAGTGACAGAACAGAGCATGGGGAAAAAAAAGTAGAAACGTAAACACTAGAGCTGGTAGAAGAAGAGAGGAAAAGATTAAGTGGATGGCAAGGGCAGATTATTGCCAAAGAAAATAAATTCACATACTACCAAAGAACATTTTCTAATTTGCAGCTGAATTGATGAAGGATTCCACTGAAAAGTTTTAAGGTGCTTCAAATATCTGTGATCTGATCCAGTTATTTAATCTACAAAGAGTGATACACATGCAGGTCACTTCTTAGTGCTGTAGCAATCAAAAAGTGAACATGCATGTGGTATGCTTACAAACTATCTAGAGGCAATATCAGTATCCACTGAGAGAGCAGGTCTCGGGTCTGATCCAGCACAGGTTTTATGTTCTTAACCCTTCCTGGAAATCAAGCTGCATTTTAAATGGTTACCCCTGCTGGTCAGAAATCAATTTGACCTACCCCACTCTAGTGCCATTGTTATCAAACCTGGATTTTTAAAGGGCTTTCTCACTACTGAGAATTGATTTTATTCAACTTCCATGTAGGAACATCTCATAACAAATAAAATTGCTCAAGGAGTTTCCTTTCTTGTACACCAAGTGCTCTTTCTTACAATAGAGGCAAACACAGTTCAGTTGAGGATTCTAGCTTACATCAAATAATATGTCTCACATGTATTTCAGCAAGTTGAAAATGCATTTGGACTGAACATTTTTGAATGGTCAGTGTTGTGCAAGAAGATGGACATGGGATTTGAATTATCATTCTCCTGGTGTCTGTGGAAAGTCCGCATTTTAGAACCCGTGTAGCTGGAAATATGTGGACTCAGGGGCTTGGTATGAACCATACCCCCTGTTTGCTTTCTCAAAACATCTACATATGTCATGACACACCATGGTTACACATAATGTGCAGGTTACATAAAGTTACAATTACACTGACTTGGTCCAGACTTTGAGACACATTTAACATTTTAAGTTACAGTAATTGTGCTTGAGTATGCTCTCTCATATAATCACTTGTGCCTTCCCCTCCCCTTACGCTTTGTTGTTTGGCTTTTGGATTCACTCTAACAAATAAATGAGAAACCCTCTATAAATTCCAGAAAGATCCAGGCGGGGAGCCCATATAAAAGTATTTTAAAAAATTGCTCTGGAAGCAAAACCAGATTAATTTGGACAGGAAGGCAAAAATAACTACTTGTGTGGAGGTTGGAATGAATATTGTCACAGTAAAATGCCCATGCAGGCTAATAGGCTTCCCAAGAATAAGGCAACATCTTTTTTGCATCAAAAGTACTTAGGAAGTCCCTATGTTCCGTCTCCATTCTGAACAGGGTTTGACAAAGCTGTGGGAAAGGAAGTATTTAGGTGGGAAAGATACATTTCTACAGATAAATGGAGCAGGCTGATCTGTTTCCCAATGGGGCTTCTCTTAACAGTTTTGGAGATGAGGCTTGCATCAGTCTAGCTCAAGGCTTTTGCATGCTAGTCCCACACCTAAGTGGCAGGACGGACTTGTGGATCTGTCCATCTGTGGACTGAAGGATGCGTACACCAGCTGGCAAACAGGCTGCCTGAAAACTGGGTCCATGCCCTATGCTGCACCAGAGGCTGTAAGTGGCAACCTGTGAAACACTAGCCATTTTGATGCCTCCACCAAGAACGTGCTTGATGTGTCTGCCTCCTTTTTGGCCTTCTATGTGCCCATTGGCCACTGAGTGTATAAGCAGATGCTATGAATGACAAGTCAACACAATTAGTATAAAAAGGACTTTGGGAGTACCTTGAGAATTGAGCACTATCTGTCAGGGGTTTGTCAGAACATTTCAGGGACCAGAGTGTTCTTGTCTGATGACTGTGACACATTTTAAATTGTAAGTTTTCTGTTTCTTTTTACAGCAGTGTTTGCAAACCATTCTGAAGGCTTGGAAAGGACTCTTTCCTTTCCCAGCATTTCAGTTGTGAAAGGAGACAGAGGCATGATATTCATCGTGACACATTTAGGCTGTTAAAGGGACTTGGTTCTGAACTCACAGCCTGCTCTAATATTTGTTTACTTTAAAGACTCTCAAAGAACCCTAACAGCAAACTGTCCATACTAGGAAACAACTATCTTTTTTAAAAAAAATAGTATTTATTGAATTGTATATTAAAAAACAAAAACAAACATACACAGAGGCAAATACAAAAATATACAAAATTACACACTAAGTTCTGTAAATGTACTGACACGAAACTTAAAGAGTCCCTCTGAAATACACAAATGATATATGTCAAATAATATCTATTATCCATATTGCATATCTACCAACACATAGATTTCTACTTATAGCTATATAAACATAATCTCATAATCCTATTCATTATAATAATCTTAAATTCTTTAGGCTCTTCTTTATATTTATCTTTAAAGTATAATATTTACTACTTAATAAATATCAATGAGTAAAAACAAAAAAAAATTAATAACTGAATAAATTATACCTTATACTATTATCAGTAACCAATACAGAAACATAACAATACATATAAAAACACACACCTACCTACAATGAACAAAAAACAAATTCATACATACTATAAACACATACATACATACTCCTTACATACATATATGACTTCTTTCATTTTCACCACTGGGTATAATACACATATTTTTCTTTTAAATCGTGCTTTATGAGTATATTTTCACCATAATCTTTATAGCAATTTAGATACTCTAATCTAATCAAGTTACTTATCATTCACTTTAACCTTTATTATAAATAATTCCTGAACACTTTTTATACTTGACTCCTACATCTCTATTATAATAAATTTCATAAAACTATTTTATCACCTTACTTTTTATTTCTTAATATTAGTATTAATATTCTTAGTAATCTTAATATTTCTTAATATTAACTAAATAGAAGTTATATAACATATATCACATCTTACTGAAATTAATCGTACAATCCTATCAATACATGGTCTCTCCATTTCCCTTTCCATAAAGGAGTTAAAATTTCCCATTCCTGTCTAAAAATGCTATTAGTCTTATTTTCTAACCTTAATGTCAATTTATCAATTTCAGCCAATTCGTATAATTTAACTATCCAATCTTCTAACAATGGTATATTCTCATCCTTCCAATTTTTAGCGAATATGATTCTCGCGGCATATATCATATAGCATAATATTCTTGAATATTTTTTCCTTACAATCAAATCTATCTTATCAAAAATATTTAATAAATATATCTCTGGTAACATTGGAAACTTAATTTTTAAATGCTTCGTTATTTGTTCATGTATTTGTAATCAATATTCCCTTGCCTTATTACATCGCCACCAACTATGATAAAAAGATCCAATTTTTTGACATCTCCAGTATTTGGCAGATTTCTTGATTTTATTCATCTTGGAAATTTGTACCGGCGTTAAATACCATTTGTAATAAATTTTAAAAAAATTCTCCTTCAAATTATAACTTCTTGTAAATTCTTGATTTATTTTCCAAGCATTCTCCCATTGTTGTAAAGTTATTGGATATCCTAAATCTTGAGCCCCTTTTATCATATTATCATTTATTTTCTCTTTTTCCAATACTAGATTTAAAAGCATTCTATAAATTTTACTTAATGGGTGTTTTACTCCTGGTTTTATCAATTTACCAAACTCAGTTTCCTCCAATGATATTCCCTTGTTTTTATTATCTAATTTATATTTTTCCACTAACTGTCTATACAAAAGCCAATGCAATGTATATCCTTCTTTAATTAATTCTTCTCTATTTTTTAATTTTATGTTCATTCCTTCTTTTTTTAGTATATCTTTGTATGTCACCCAATCTTTCATTCGTATTTTTTCTAATCGATAAAAAGCCTCATGTGGTGAAACCCAATAAGCCAATTTTAAATATAATTTATTTCTAATTTTCAACCAAATCTTCAAAATTGCTTTCCTAATATAATGATCCATAAACTCCTTATTATTTTTATATTTATCATACCATAGGTATGCATGCCACCCATGGTATAGGTTAAATCCTTCTAAGTTCAATAGTTTTGAATGCTTTAGGGTAGTCCAATCTTTTAACCATATTAATGTAGAAGCTTCGTAATAGAGTTTTAGAACCAGATTTAATCCTCCTTTCTCTTTTATTTCTTTTAAATATTTTATTTTAATTCTTGGTTTTCTCCCATTCCAAATAAATCTACTTAATTCTTGCTCCCAATTTTTAAATGGTTTTTCATTAATTATTATAGGTAGATTCTGAAAAAGAAACATCATTTTTGGTAAAACATTCATTTTAATTGTGGATATTCTTCCTAATAATGAAAGATGTAATTTATTCCATTTTCCCATTTCTTTTATTATCTTGTTCCAGGTTTTTTTTATAATTATTATCAAATAGTTCTGAATTATTTTTCGTTAGTATTATACCTAAGTATCTTACCTTTTTAGCTATTTTAAATCCTGAAATTTCTGTTAAATCAAATTCTTGTATTTGTGTCATATTTTTAGTCATCATCAACGATTTCTCCTTATTAATTTTAAAACCTGCTACTTCTCCGAACTGTTTCAATGATTCTGTGATTACCCTAATACTATTTACAGGATCTTCTAGAATTATCACCAAATCATCTGCATAAGCTGGTATTTTAAATTCCTGTTCTCTTATTTTCATGCCCCTGATTGCTGTGTTATTCCTTATATTGATATTCAAAATTTCCAAACATATTATGAAGAGTAAAGGTGAAAGTGGGCAACCCTGTCGTGTACCTCTATGTATTTCAAATTGTTTTCTTTTCTCCCCGTTTATAATTAAACATGCTTTTTGATCCTTATAGATTGCTCTTATCCAATCCATAAATCTATTTCCCATTCCCATCTTATATATTGTTTCAAACATAAAGGGCCGGCTTACGTTTTCAAACGCTTTTTCCGCATCTAGAAATATTAGTGCCAAATTTTTCTGATTATGTTTCTGATAATACTCTATTACGTCTAAAATTATTCTTATGTTATTTTTTAAGTATCTTCCTGGAAGACAACCATTATGATCCTCATACACCCATTTCTCTAATATCTTCTTTAGCCAATCTGCTAAAATTAAAGCAAAAATTTTATAATCTATGTTTAATAAGGAAATCGGTCTGTAATTTTTTTATCCAATATATCTTTCCTCTCTTTAGGTATTAAAGCAATGTTTGATTCTTTCCATGAATTTGGGAATTCTTGATGCTTAGTAGAAAATAATACTTGTACACAGGTGTTAGAAGTTCCTGAAAGGTTTTATAATATAACGCCGTAAAACCATCTGGGCCAGGGGCTTTCTCTGTTTTCAATTTCTTAATCACATTCATAATTTCCTGTACTGTTATCGGTTTGTCCAATTCTTCTCTTTGGCTGTCTGAAAGTCGAGTAATTTCTGTTTGTTCTAAATAATTCATCATCTTATTTTTTTGTCTATGTGTTTGTAATCTTTTTTTAAACAGCTCCTCAAAATAATTAACAAAAATATTTTTAATCTTTGTTTGTTGATAATAAATATTCTGATCATCTCTTATACCTTTAATATTACATTTTTCCTTTTCTTTTTTGAATCTATATGAAAGCCATCTCCCCGGTTTATTCGCATATTTGAATTGTCTTTGCTTTATAAATTTCATTTTGCTATCCATTTCATTTATTATCAATAGTGATAATTGTTTCTTTAATATTTTTATTTCGTTCTGTATTTTAGAATCTTGCAGATTTTTTTTAAATTCGTTGTCTTTATCTTGCAGTTTCTTTTGTATTTGTGTTTCTTTTTCTTTTTTGCACTTTATTAACCAAGCTTGTTGATTTATAACCAACCCCCTCATTACTGCTTTACTTGTTTCCCATACTGTTTGCACTGTTTGTTCCTTACCTAAATTAATCTCCAAAAAGTTTTTCAATTCCATTTTTGCTTTATCTACTACTAAATCATTTTTTAATAAATTATCATTCATTTTCCAGTTAAACCTTTTCTTCCCATGTTGAATTGTTAACAGTATGGGGCAATGACCTGAGACTGTTCTGGGGAGAATCTCCATTTTTGCTATATTTTTTGTCATATCCGCTGACATAAAAAACATGTCTATTCTAGACCATGTTTTTATGATGGTCAGAGAAGTAGGTATAATCCTCTTTTTCACCCTTTATGTGTCTACAAACTTCCACTAGGGACATATATTCCAATAATTCAAAAAAAGATTTACGGAGTTTGCCCTGATTATTTTTATTTACATTCTTCTTATTCTTATTAAATCTATCCAAAATCAGATTCAAAACCCCATTCCCATACTAGGAAACAACTATATTGTCTTTCCTATCAATTATAAGGAAGGAAGAGTTTGTAGGAATGTGTGAAAAATCAAGATGAGCAAAGCTGTGCTCATTCACACTTCTACATCTCAGCCTCATTCTGTGCTAGTTGCACCACACCATCAAAGACCAGCAAATCTTTCCCAGCCTTTCCCAGCAGAGAACATGCTTTGCTTCCAAATACAATGACAGCAAGCACTCAGCAAGGGGCCTCTGTCCATTAAAAATAAAACAACCCCAGTTAGACAGGAAGTTTGCAGATAAATTGTACAACAGCTTATATTATTGCATTATAAAGTGACTCCAGAGGTGACCCTACAAACTCTTGATCAAGGATCCGCAATGAAATTGCTTGATGAGTCTCTATTTGTCTTTGTTTGCCTGAGTTCTGTTGGCCTTGCTATCCAGGAAGAAGATCACAAATATGTTCTTCAAAGTGATTGCTGATGGCCCTGGGAGAAATAGCCTCAAGAACAGCAGTCTGGAACCCCAAATAGAGTAGGAAATGCAGAAGGCACAAGTAGTAACACACTGTGGACATTAATGTGTGATTTTTTCCATTTTGTCCAAGACATCTCATTATTTCTTTTACCTTGGACCTTCTCAATGAGATGCTTTGTAAATGTATTTGTGTGCTCTCAGGATGGAGTATTTGGGAATTGTTAATGCTGGAGAAAGACAACTCAGCCCACTGGGAAGTACTTCTCTAAGACAGCCTTGGGGAACAGAGCGTTTAACAAATCAAAACAGATGGACAGTTTTGCTAATATTATTGAGTTGCCCTTCTGGTCTCACTTACTGTGAGGCTTTGGCAAACTTTTTTCCTTGCAGAAATTATATGAGGCAACACTGCCCACCCTGATGGCTGCTAACCCTTGGGTACTGGTGGCTTTGCTCTTCTTTTTTTTTTCCTGGCAGACCTCAAGATGTATGTTTCCTTTGACTCTGATACATTTTATGTGTTTCTGTCAACATGTGGGGTGCGTGCTGTTTACATGTTGAAAGTACACTCTGTGCAAGTGCACCAGTGGTGTTGCTAATTAAAATGCCTACGTTTTACACTGTCGCTCCTAAGACTGTTAGAATTTGATAGCACTTCTTGCCAGACTCCAAGTGCACTGCCAAAAATCAAAGTTGAAATCAAAACTCTAATTGGTTCTGAGTCATGAGGTGTCAAGTTCCAACTTGAGGCTGCTTCAGCAAAGCCAGAATAATATTAGAGCACCAGGTACTGCAAAACAATGCCACGTGGGCAAACCCACAGTAAAGAGCTGTCTGTCATTGCTGGTTGGGTCATTGTTGTAACTCTGGTATGAAGATGGTTGTTTATATTTTCATGACCAACTAATGCAGGAATGCCCAGCGATGGACTGGATGCCAAAACCTTCTAGGCCACACCTGTTTCATCTTATTGATTTTGTTTCCACAACCTATACAATCAGTAAACAGGTCTCAACTGGATCTCTGCCTTTTCCTGGTCCTCTGACATTTACTGGAATTCTACAGTACAGGCCCATTCACCTTAGAGCTCTTAATTCACCAGCACTGTTCTTCCCTCTTGTCTGTATTCCAGAAGGACGGCTTTATAGTTGAGTTCCCTGAAGGACATGAATAGATGCAGAGATGTTGAGACCCTGCTGGACCTGGGTGAACAGGCTCCTTTTATGCACTGGAGTCTTTCTAACAGGCCATAAGCTACAGAACTTGGTGATAGAAAAAGGGGAGGATCTTTAGCCCTCTCAGGAGCAAGACAAACAAAAAACAAGCAAAAGGCTATGTAAAGACCACTGGATTGGATAACAGAGTCTAGAAAGTACACCTGGAGACAGAGGGTCTTCTGAACTCCAAACAGGGCTTGGAGGAAGCTGAGCAAAACCACAATTCAAGCAGCAAAACCCTTGCCACTGGCTAGGTTCCAGCCCAAAGTGATGACGACGACATTCCTTTGAAAAGAAGGATTTTTCATGGGAAAAACTGACAGAACCTTAATTATGGGGGTACTACAAAAGGCATGGCTATAATAAAGCCTATCAGCATACGTAAAGTGCCAGCCTTAACTGTTGGAAGAGGCAGGAGATGCTGTAATGGTCTGACTCACATCTCTGTAACAAATTGGTGGGGGTTTCACCTTCTTTTAATATACCATTAGCAGATAATATAGCATTACACATCAGATGCGGCAACACTTCTGAGGACCTGGCAGAAAGTGCTTATCTAGTAAATCCATGGGTGTAGCAGGACTCCATTTGTAGGGAGGCACAGAAATGTAGGTCAGGCTTTGCTGTTCATCAGAGGAACAGATGGATGGCAGGAGGCCGAAGGACCTAAAAAAGATTCTATCTCACTTTTCCCTACCCTGGAAGGGTTCTGCCCATGGATTCTTGCTATGAGAGGAACTGTGTTTACAAAGCATGACTCTATTGCTTTTTCTAAAACTGCATCTTCTGAAACACACAGCATACCTTAATCCTACATCTATCACAAGTGCTCCATAAAGTGAGCAGCAAAATCAAAAAGGCCTGGCTGGTTATTGGAGAATTTAAATAATCACCTCATTTCTGAACCAACACAGAGCTTTGTGGACAATATGATGGAGAGAAAAAAATGTCCTGTGGCTTTCTTAACAGTGGCAGTAACAGGAAACTATTCAAAAGGACAGTAACACAGCTGTACGCTCTGCTGTAGACAGCAATTGGGCAGCTTTTCAAAGGCGAACTAGACACACCAGTTGAGTATCTAGATGACTGTTGCCCAAACAACAGTCACTTATCTGGCTGCTCCTTCTCCATTATTCCCACCAGCCCTTACTGCTCTTGTGACATCACAACATTTCACTGGACCCACCTCATATCCAGCATTAAAAATCACCAGTGATATGCAACAGGGGAAATGCAAAAGGACTACTAGACATCAAGGAAGGGTAGAAAGCTAAATACAGTGCTGTTTGGGCAGAATTTACAACAACTAGTGTTAAATCATTTTATAGAACATCGCTGTCCTGTGTGCTAACAGCAGCCTCTAGACTGGCTTTGCTCACAGTGTTCCAAAGTTCAGTGTCCTCCATATTTTTGGACTGCAGCTCCCATCAACTTCTACCAGCATGACAAACAGTCAGGGGCCAAAGTGGCTGCAATCTAAGAGACCTAGAGGCCACCAAGTTAGAGGAAGGATGTTCTCTTATTGCATACAGCAGTCCTTCAGTAGTGGCAGTGGGCAAGACATGACAAACTTTAGTGTCCTTCAACATCAGGGTCAGCAAATAGTGTCCCCCCAGATGCAGCTGGATTACAACTCCCAATAGCTCTTGCCAGCGTAACCAATGCTGAGGAATGCTGGGGGGTTTGCATTAAAATAACATCTGGGGACCATACTATGCCCAACTTTGTTCTATATTGTAAGTTAACCATTTAACATCTATCCTGTCTGGATTTAGCTTGGAAAATTTACTTTCTTGGACTGTACTTCCAGTTCTGAGAGTTGTAATTTGAAAAGTATTATTTGTATTTGTTGATTTTATTCATTTATATCCCTTTTCCCCCACTACTGGAACTCAAAATGGCTTCCAAAATACTAATACCAATACAGATTAAAAACATACAAAACATGAGTAATATCTATAAATTTGTGAGGGAGGGAGGGAGGGAGGGAGTTCTTATGTAAAAAAAAAAATTAAAAAATTAAAAAATTAATGATTTTTCTAAGTTTTGAATTCAGGGCAGTATCACTAATTTATCAGCCATGGACATTTGACAAGGTAAAGGACACACACAGAAACAAGGCAGAAAACTAGTCGCCCCCTCAGCCTTGTCCTAAAGATGCATGTCTGGTGCAATTACCTCATGTAAACTGGAAATGAAGCCAGAGGACAAGCTGGAGAGGCCGAAGCGTTTTTCAATGGTGGTCAGGCTGCTCTTGAAGTAGGCACTGTAGAGGAGCTGGGCAAGCTGTAGGAGGCCATGGCAGAGTACGAACATCTGTCAAAGCAAAGACACAGAATTAAGAGCGTGGTCCAAGTGAGGTCTCAGAAGTCACTAATATTAAGTTGGAGTATTCTTGCTCTAGTGATTCACATTTTTTGTGAAAGTAAAACACAGCTCACAAAACAGAAACTGATTGACTTAATTATCTCAATAACAATTTTTGTTCTGTAGAAATCTTTGGAGGTATTTGTGAGATTTCAAGTCACACAGGCCACATTCTTCACAATCTCACTTAAAACAGAGAGTCCCTTTCCACATATTACCTTGCTCTGTTGTCTTCCAGAGTGCAGTGCCTTTGCTGGGAAGGGAGTGTGATGGGAATGCTCTCCTCCACATCTGATTGGGTCCCTGCGGAAGGAAGTGCAAGGGACATGCCTCTTCCTTCCACAGTGCAACCAGGCTCTTTACCATGCTATGCTGAGGCAGGAAGCACCTCCATTGTGCTTTCGGCCCTTCCACATGAGAGAGAAGTACAGGAGTGTCATGCGATCGGGGGTCATTGATGGAGAAACTCCATCAATGATTTACCCCGTGATTGCACTGGCTGGTGATGGGAGAAGGGTGGGACTGTGACAATGTCATACAGAAGCATTGTCGTGGTTCCGCTCCTCTTGTGTCCCCATGCCGAGACACAGCCATTGTGCGGAAAGGACCAAAGACTCAGATATTACTCCAAATTGCCCATTGTGGCGATACTTTTGTTCAGTCAAGCAGAAGTCACAATATTAATACTCAGAGTGAAATGGAAGTTTTCTGTCGATCCAAAAGCTCAGTTTTTCATACTGAGATCTCCCATCCCTTAGATACTACCAGGAGTTATGGTATTCAAAGAAGATCCAAACATTGTGACAGGCATTATAAAGAGGATGGGAAAATCCTTTGCTTTTGTGATTTAAATACAACTGACTGGCAGGTTTGCGCAAGTGAAAGAGCATTAGACAGAACATACATTGTGGGTGTTGGAGGCATTATCTTCAGATTGACAAAACTGTTTCTTACCAATTATCATTTCAACTACTGTTTGACACAAGGATCATGTCTTCACTGTCTGCTTTTAAAATGGGTGCTTTTTAAAACAAGCAAAGGTAGGAATTTGGCACTAAGAACAAGGGTGATCTGCAACAATTTTTTTTGGCACCGAGTGCTCCTCTTTAGTGTGCCACTCAGCTAGCCATACTCTTTCCCAAAATATTCCCTTCCCCTTCTCTTCTCTGTCTCTGCTACTACCTCTCTTTCATTTCCATCCTTCCTGCATCCTGTGGTTACAGACTGCTGACACTCCTCAGTGGGTTAGTTTAGCTCTTTTTGCAGAGGCTTACAATATTGTTAAGAAGATACAGAACATAACAACAATATTAAAGCAGTATTAATAATATTAAACTGTAAACCAAATTGTGCTTTTTTCCAAGAAATGCTCATACTTCTCATTTGTTCCCTAGTGGCTTCATTTCCTTGAAACAATCAGGGAAGAAATGTAGTCTGGTGACAACATGACTTGAACAGCTGTAAAAGGGAATTGGATAGAATCATGGACTACGGGGCTATCCTTGGTGACCAGTCAGGATGGCTTACAAATCACCTCCAGCCAGGCCAGAAGCATTATACCTATCCATTTCAGTTGCTGGGGAATGTTATCCTGAGGTGCAGTTGGACTCTTGTCTGCCTACAGTTTCTGTAGGCAACAGGTTGGCCACTTCCTTTGGTCCAATCTAGCACAGCTTTTCCCGGTTATTACCTCTTGCTATACTAGGAGATAACAAATAATGATTACTTATTTATTTCCCACCTCTCTTCTCACTTCAAACAGGGTGGAGAATCAGTGATGAACAAAACAGCAATGGTGATACTGGAAGAAATGGCAATGCAGAAAAGGGTGAGGGATTCATACCCAAAAGGGTATTAACAATGAAAGTAAACAGTATTCTGCTTCAAAAAGATAATGCTTTTTAAAAATAATTTTGCCATGGTTCTTTAAGTGTTAAGTATGGCCTGACCTGACTGAATGGGGGAAATTTATGGAAGATGAGTCTATCCCTAAAGGTGACTAGTTATGAGCAATTTATTCCTTCCCTACCAAAAGCAGTATATGTCTGTACATCAGTTGCTGGGAAGCTCAAGTAAGAAGGTGATTGTGTCCTGCTTGGGGCTTCCCATAGGCATCTGGTCAGCCTCTGTGTGATGGAACTTTGGACTAGATGAGCCTTTGGTCTGGCCCAGCATAGCATTTCTTATGTTCTTGAGGCACTGCAGGTTGCTAGGTAGATAAGAAGAGGAGAAGACAGAGAAGGCAAAAAGGAGAGGAGATGAAGATTAAGAAAAAGAAAAAGAAGAAAACACAGAGAATGGAGAAGAAAGGAGTGAGAGAGAAAAAGTAAGATGTAAAACCTTTCTGCAGCAATGTTACAGCCACTAAACCATCCTGGACTTTTTTCTGAATGGTGAAAAAAAGGGATCTATATCTTAAGATTTTGTCCCAGCTATACTTTGGTTCTGTACTGCATACAACTGACCTGACTTACAGAGTGTGCATTGTGGGCTAGCTGTATATTGGCTCCATGCCAACTCAGAACAATGTGATACTACATGCCTGTTAAAACTGCTAGTGCAATAATTGTGCTAGATACTAGCACTAGATTTCATATCACACTATTCCTGCTTTATGAAATCTAAAGAACCTTGGGGATCCCTCTTTTAGCTTCCTGCAACATCTAAACAGAGAATAAAGGTGATGGGAACATGGACTGGATCTCGTGTAGAGAACAGTCAAACTGTTTTCTTAGATGGCATGGTACTTGCTGTGTTTCAACAATATCCTGTCTTAGCTAGAGCCTAGGTTCTAGATGAGGATGGTGAAGTTTGGCCCTTCAGATGTTTTGGATAACAACTCCCATGATTCCCTATCATTGCCTATATTGTCTGGGGCATCCGGGTACTGAAGTCCCAGAAAACCAGTGAGATGAAATTTCCCCCTATCCCAACTTGTAATATTAATAGCATTTCAGAAATAGATGCTGTAATATTAACAGCATTTCAGTGGTGAGGCAGACAAACTTGTAAGCTGGTAAATCTGATCACTTCCTTTTCATCCAAGTGGCTAGTTAAGAAAGAAAATGTGGTCCTGGTTGGAAGACAGGATACAGTTTGTTTAATTTCAGACATTTAACCCATCTTCTTAGGATGTTTTTGAGAAGGGGGAACCTCTAAAAGACTGACAGGCAGCCCCTTGTTCTCTTGCTGCCATGCACACTTTCACCTCCTGTTCCAAGAACCTACGCGCCCACCAGAAATTATAGAGAAATTGTTTAAGGAGCATATGAGGGCAGGTGAGAAGAGAGAGATGCTGATGTTGCAAATTACTGTATTTTGGTAAACTAACAACGTGATTACAAAATACTAAAAAAGTAGGAGAAAATGTGGTTTTCCAATTTTCTTAAGTTTAAAATTAAAAACATGAGTTGTAAACAAAGTAATGTTTACTTAGCGATGAAATTCTTATCTGTGAGGAGACCTGAACAGTTGTTCCAGTTAACTTTACAAATCTCTCTGTGTCAAGGGTCAACACATGTAATTAGGTCATTCCATCTACAGTAATGTCTTTTCAGTAGCATTGTGGTTTTATGGAGCAAACCTGCCACTGGTAGTTTTACAAAATTCTCTGCCCACCCCCTCTCAGAACTAGCAGTACTCATAAAATAATTTTTGGTTTTTAGCTTTGTCTGGCATCCTGACTGGAATGGCCTACGAAGCCTGGAGCTGGCACCTTTAGATCTTACAGGGCACCCTCTTCTGCTGCAACCTCCATACACATGAATGCCAGTCACACAAAGTGTCTCTCCTATGGGCACACACATGTATGGGCACAGGCATGCACATGTTGCATCCATTGACTAGAGTGAGATATGACACTCACTTTTAATTTTCACACACAGGTTTCTGAAGCTGAACCACCACATGTATGGAGGATGCACTGCACACAGTTTTAAGGGCCAAGCCTGTAACATGTTTTTTTCTCTAAACTTGGTTTTAGAATCTTCCATAAGGAAAATCAATTGTGGGATTATTTGATGAAATAGTGTAGAAAAATCTTCCAAAACATGCGTCTTAGCAATCGCTGAACTGTGGAAGCTGGGTCCCACCATGATAGACATAGAAGCTTGCTTTACTGAGAAGGACATTTATACATCCTCTAGCATTCTGTTATTATTGTTGTCATTTACAGTGAGTTTTAAGAACATATTTAAAACTGCACTATTATTGCTGGGAGTATATATGAAAAAAATCAGCAACTCCAACAGCACTACACAAATCTAGTAACAATAAAATAAACCTGGAGCATGGGGTAGAAGCACCATGGATAATCCCTGGCAGGAAGCAGCCATCAATAATGCTTGGTGGTAGGCAAGGGGAACAGAGGGTCTATGTCCAAAGTTACTACTACACCATGCCAAAGGTCATAGATGGTTAATCCATAGCAGATGACATTGGTAGCAGACAGCACGTCACACTTGTAACAGAATACAGAGACTGAGGTAGAGCAAATTCTTCCTAATTGTCATGAAACCTTTGTACCAGAATTATCCCCCCACCCCACCCCAACCCTCCAACAACAACACACGTCTCTGGCAGTGGTTCTCAACTTTTCTTGAGTCATGGACCCTTTTGAGAATCTGATGAAAGCTATTAACTTCTTACTCAGAAAAATACTCTTGAACACAATTTCCATAGTTAACAGGAAGGAAATCAAAGGAGGAAAAATCTTTTTCTTCCTGAAGCCCACCCATGGATCCCCAAGGTGTCCATGGAACATTGGTTAAGAAAACCTGCTCTTTCTTTTGCCCTGATACTCCACCTCCCAACTCCCAACTCGTCTTTGTTGGTGAAACCCTAATGGTAGTGTAACTTTTAACAAAATGAAAAATGTCTCCTGGAAGTCTAACAAAAGGCAATTGTATTCAAAAGCTAAATCTAACAGATAGTAGAGTCTCTTGTCCCTTTTTCCAGCAACAAGTTTGACAATAATATTTTGTACTATGGTATTACTTGGGGCTTCCTATTCTTTTTCTTTCTTTCTTTTTTAACAACATGACATTTTTGTTTATGTAGTGAGAATAAAAAATAGTTCCCCAACTATAGCCATCAGTGGAACACTCTTTCCCCTTCCTACAATTCTTAACTCCGCTAACATTCATCAAATAATACAGAAAGGTGGGCGGTGGTGTTACTGCCCTGGCTAGCCCGAGCTTTGGGGGATATAAAAGATATCTTTTGATATCACTAATTCGGCTTCACATATCCCTTCCACATGCTTGCGAGGCCCCCGGACAAGCACGCACACAGGCTCGGCCGATAATCGCCGTAATATTCCAAAACAATACAGGCAGGCCAGAAACAGCCGACACGCCGCTTTAGGAGACCTCAAGGCAAGTACCTCTATTAGGTATGCACGCAGCTTTCAAAAGATCCTCTGCTCCGCGCTGGCAGCTTGATGATCTGACCATACAACGCTCAAGTACTCCGCGTTTGCATACCAGCTATCCTATTGACAATTTGGCTCTAACTCAATCATTCAAATTCTGACCTTTTGGAGGCTTTGTCTCCAGCTCCAAATCTATTGTTTTCCCCAAGTCCGACCTAGCCTGCGGTCACAATTCTCCTTATAAAACCCCCTGACTTTGAGCGCTTCCTTGGATCACTCCCGAGTTCCAGACCGCCTTGCTGCCGCATCGCTTGGCGAGCTTCCCCTCAGCTCCACGTGCTGAGATACATCGAACCCCAGCTTCGCTCTCCATTTTCTTCCGGACTTCAGGAACAGGTTTCGTATCACCCGAATCAACTATCCCTCTGAAAATCCCGCTATCTTACTCACACCTTTATTTTCATTAGTTATCTGTGTGCGTGTGTTGCTTACATTGTGTGCCTGTATTTAATAAAGATCATTCATTATTTTTAAACCGGTCTGTTTCTTGACTTGGCCTGACCCCATAAACACTGGGTTACAAGATTCCGCTGCGTTACCCTGCTTCTCGTTCTGCCAACCAGTGCTCTAGACTAATTTCCCCAATTTGTGTAATTGCAAGGTTATTTAGGTGTCCCTCCCGGGACCCCCAGAATACAGGGTAACAGTGGTGCAGAGATTAGGGCAACAGCAAGCACTAGCAGATTACATCTGCTTAATAGCATAGTGGTTCTTTTGGAACCTGCCCTAAAAACAGAAAGCAAGGCAGAACGCCTTTCTCAACATGTGACTCATATATATATATAGTGCAATCTTATCTATGCCTACTTTTAAGTAAGTGCCAATAAGTTCAGTGGAGGTTATTGCCAGGTAAGGGAGTATAAGACTATAGCCTTACACAGGAAAGAAGTTCTCCACATTCTGAGGCACAGTAGGCTGCTCTCCGTTTTGATCTATATTTAGCCAACTTAACATTTTTATGAGGAAATGGGACATCTTCTAACCACATACATGGCACATAAAACACAACCAGGAGAATGAACAGCTGTTAACTCGAAGGAAAGCTAAAATTTGTGACATGCCCAGAAAGGAGTACAAAATTAGGCCCTTGCCAAACAAACAGAAAAACACAAGCCCTCAAACAAAAACATAGTTGCCTGGATTACACAAGAAACTTGGATGGAAAGGGACATATTAGAAAGCTGATTAATGGATATTGAGAAGAAAATCAAAGTACTTCCATGATCTAAGCCCAGGCCAAAATAGCAGGCACTGGAGTTTTGTAACTGTATCCAACTAAGAGCTTTGGTTTATGTCCTTAGAATCCAAATTGCTGCCGTAATAGGGCAATTAACTGGTGTTCAGCATGGTCTTTTTTCTATGAATGCTAAAATCAGCTGTCTTACATAAGCTAGTTTTGGGTCTTTTTAGTACGTACCTAAGGATAATGGCAGAAAAATGACACCTTTTATAGTAAAAACCAAACAAAAACCAAAGCAGATGTGCATTCATGAGGAGTAATAAACTTCAGAGATGGATGCAATTTTTTTTAATTAGGACCACTGAAGTGATACTTACGGGGTGCATAAGTCATATCAGCTTTTAAGTTTACTAGAACTCTTCATCAAGCATGATTGCATGAAAATTCTGGGACAGGGGAAGAAACAAGAAGTCCAAAAGTCCACCTGACATGATGGATGACTAATGTTTGTATCTGGAGATCTAGGCTGGTTATTGCATAACAAGAAGAGAAGTCTTACCTGGACACCTCCTGTATGCAAAGGATATGCTCCACCATTGACCCATAGCCTTTTGAACATTGAGGGAAGGAGAGCACACACCCTGTTTTATGCCCCCATTTCATAGACCTACACCCTCTACCATGCACCTTACTGGGACAATGTAGGCTTAAGCAAACAAACCTGTTCCCCTCAGAAGTCATTTGAACTTCAGGAGTCTTTAGTGCCATATGTCCCTTTATTTGCACTCATTCATGAAGAGATCAGGTGCTACCTTAATGCACACAGCAGTTTCTGGGACCAAAGAACTTACAGTCTTAAATATGACAGAGGGTAGACACAAAGAAGGAAGATAGGGCAAAGGTATGTGGGAGATGACATCTATTCATTTCAGTTGCACACAAGATAAGGGCCAAACCAGGCATTACTTTAAAGAGCAATATCTAATACTTTAATAAGTAAAATCCACTAGCAAAATCCCAGTTCTCACTGGGAACACAGAGCATGGAAAATCAAGTTTAAACCTTTCCTCCTCTGCTGAGACCCTTAAAAATCAGCCCCATACTTAGCGATTAGCATTTTTTTAAAAAAAAGTCCCATTAGCTGTTTTTTTAATACTACAGACAATTTGCATTGGAATGGTGGATGGTAAGGATTAAATTTCCCCTCTCTACACACTGCATTTCCAGTGAAAATTGCACACAAGCCCAACTATACAGTGCATCATACTTTTCAGCCCTCAGATTAGGAAAGGATTGGTAAAAAGAAACTGACTGTAAGAGTGAGATCATGCATGCAAAGTACTTGGTCTTGGGTATACAAGCCCTCCACGTTTGCTAGGACCCTTGCAAAAATGGAAAAATTGAAAATATCAAGGGTGTATGTGTGTGTCTATGGGAAAGGGGCGAAGGTATGGTGGGGAGAATGGGCACCCAAGGTCCAAACAAGGTCAGAGAAAGGAAGGAGAAAGAGAGTGGGTCAGCATAATGGCCTTATACTTCCCCTCTCTCACCACCTCCTTCCTTGGGTGTGTGTGGGATCATCAGAAGAGGATTTGTTGTGCTAAGAAACCAGGCTGTGAGCTGTCCTTAGCTGACCACGCAATGGAGGAGGAGGACTAGAGGTTGTTTTTTAAAGGACTGTGTGACCTGATTGGAACTGCCTGTGGGAGGGGGGCAGGAGTTGAAGAAGCTCACAAATAATCAAATCTGCAAAAGTTGAACTCACAAATGTGGAGGGCCGACTGTATTTCAAACGCACACGATGCAACAACCTTATTGAAGCTAAGCCAGTTTGTGCCTGGATGGGTTCCTTGGGCATCATCATACCTGCCCCACTAACTATACATTTCTTAATATTTTTAAAGTATCTGTATTCAAGTTTTTAACTGCTTCCAAAAATAATTTCTCTAAACGTTGTACAATATAAGTTGCTAGGCCCCTCTGCAGAAAATTCAGGAAACTGTCAACATTAGTTTCTGCTGATACAAGCCAGTACATTTCCAGTGTACAATGTTAGTGCCTTTCCTGAACTATACAAAAGAAAGAGGAAAAGAAATGTCCTCTGAAATGTAAGCACTATGATCACAGAAGCTGCTGAGGCTGGGACCTGCAAGTTAACAAGTTCAGCCAATTGTCCAAATGAACAATGCCTGCAAGGCTTTCATGTTACATGTGAAGTTGACACAGGAACTTTAGAAACTGTAAAAAAACAACAACACCGTGGCACTAGTAAAGCATCTCTACTATGTCACAGGGACTAACCCTCATAGAGCAGGAGTCAGACCTCCAAGCAGTGCCATGTTTTCTTGACATCAACCCCAGACATATTCCAGCATGTTGTAAAAGAATCTCAAAAACAGAGACAGGCACCCATCACTCTGCACATCCATCTGTGCTTTCTTCAGTCACTTGATAATCACCTTGATGTTTATTTTAATGATGGTTGAATGATTATGACTGCAGGCTGTTTATATAAGCTGCTCAGCTCTTTTCCAAGCCACAATTTACTCTGAAAAAGGGAGAGGCTACACAAACATCTCTGTCGGCACTTCCACACATACCTTCTATAACACTTTAATTTGGGGGAAAGGAAACCAGCGGAGGGAGGGGAATCATTTGGCCCTTCCAATTTTTGGCTTTCAACTCCCCAAATAGCTGATCAGTGCCTATGGTGAATGGGGCTGGTGAGACTTGTTGGACAAAATATCTGTGGCCCTTTCACACTACACATTTACAATGGGATGATTCTATTTTAACTGCCACGGCTACACCCAGTGGAATCCTGGGGTTTATAGTTTGGTGAAGCATTAGAGCTTTCTGGCTAAGAGTTCTAAACACTACTACCTAAAGTGCAAACTCCAGGATTCCATAGGATCATTGATGTGGTGGTTAAAGTGGAATCATAGCAGTATAACTGTGCATTGTGAAAGATTCCCTGAAAAATAAAAGATTCTTTATTTCTGCCCTACCATCTCCCACCAGATTTACTTTCTGATGTTCCATCAGTCAATATCATAATATCTTAATTCATGTGGAATTAAGCATCACCTTCAGGTTCTATACTATTGGCCACAGATGGAGATCAGGTGTGTTAAAAGCAAATCTAGATAACTGCTGGATTTTATACTGTCAAAAATGGCAAATCATCCATAGTATATTTCTTTGTTCAGCATTATTGGTGATAACCTGAAACCTTAACTGATAATCCAGTGGCATGCTATATCTTAAGACTGTGCTACATCTCAGGACTATGACCTCTGGAGATTCTCCTGTTCTGTGCCTTTACTACAAAGCCAGATTGTTTCTTCCTCTTCCCATTCACCCACACCCCACTCTGCAGAACATCTAACTGGATGGAAAAGTTTTGAAGAAGTCAAAAGCTTGCTCATTTGTTTTGGGATATTTTGGTTGATCCTGATAAATGTATTGCTCGACTGTGGATTTGGGAGCATAAGAGTTTTACATAAATATATATTTTTTTAAAAGATACATTCTTCTCCACACAAATCCAATTTTGGCACACACATAAAATATGAGATTTCAGTTGCAAAGAAATCAAATTAATATATTAAAGGGCTTTCTTTTCAGTCACAATGACCACAAAGTAAGAGAAACAGAAACAGATCTGGATTCTGTCTGTTTAGGCTCTACAAAATATTATGACAACATGTAAAAATTGGAATACAGTCTGTTTTCAACAAAGTGACAGCATGTCATCTATACACAAATGTCGGTTGTATTCTTTCAGCTTATATACCTTTTTCTCACACAGCTTATGTAAGATAACATAGTCAACAACCTTGTTTACCATTCCAAGGCTACATTCAAACATCTGTTATGAAAGGTAGCCCATGTTGTAACATCTACAAAGGCCTGAAAAAGGCGGTCAGCCCCATAGTTGTAACATTTGCTAGCAAACCAAAGTTCATATATGTGGTAATACAGAATCCATTAATTATAAAGAAAACCCAGTGGAAAAAAAGTCATTTCAATTACAAAAATCTTCTTTTTCTGGTTTTATATAAAAACAGATGATGAGCGTTGAGACACAGAAGTACTGAGTTCTATCAATTCCAGAACAGCACAGAATTAAACAGGTTGAGGATCTAGTCTAACAAAGGGCAAATTCTGGCATAGCATGCAAATAAATAAGGCCTTAAGCTACGATTTTCCTAAAAACAAGGAATGTGGGGAATGCATACCTTGTTGTCAATATTAGTTCCGAGAGGCACTAATCAGCTTGAAAACAAGGTACACATTTGCCAGGTGCCTTGCTTTAAAGCTACTTTGCAGCTTTTTGCCAATTGGCACTGCTGAAATTTCACAGTAAAGCAAGAATGGGGCTCTGCAAAAAAGATGGGTAGTCCACATGTCACCTACCCTGATCATTGCCAAAGCTGGGAAACTGTTAAAGAGCAGCTACAGTACTTCATGCGAGAGAAACAGTACAGTTAAGCCTAATCCTGAGCTGCTCTTTGTTGCTGTAACGACAGGGAAGAGCTTCCTTTGACATGTTTGTACAAAAAGATAAAAAATAATCATACAAAATTCTATGTGAGTTGGTGTCTGTTCAGTAGGTGGCACAAAAAAAGACACTGGGAAGGAAGAAAGTGAGAAGTCCCAAGTGGCAACATGTCCCAAGTGACAAGCAAACAACTGCTTTCTCCCAGAATCTACCAGGACTGAGATTAAATCCTGCCAGGACAAACCCAAAGTTTCTTCCTGTCTCTAACATGAGAAAATGGAGGTAGATGAAGGACACAGTACAGCTGGATAAAATTCCAGACCAGCTCCTCTGGTAGGGAATCTCTCTTCTTCTCACTTGCCAGGTTTCAAATGTTCTGCTGTAAAGTTTGTGTATGTGAATTTCCTCCTGTCATTGGGGGGGAAATCATGAAACTCAGAGGCCATTATTCTTATCTGCACTATATCTTCTCTGTCTTTTCAGTGGAAGATTGAAATAAGCACCTAGAGTTTTGAGAAGTTACATTTTTGGATTATAGTTCCCAGAATCCTATGGAGACCACAAGAATTCCATGAGACCACTCTCTGTATCTGCTAGGCTATGGAAAGAAAGATGAAGGGGCAGGGCTTGGTAACTCAAAGTGGCAAAAATACTGGTGACCTTGAAAAACAATTTGAAAAATTCTGGCATTATGGAATATATCCTTTTCTATAAAATGGTGGCTTTTCAACATATATTTGAATACCATATATTTTCCCTTTCTCCAGAGAGCATAGGAGGGTGCACATAACTGCAAGTTACTCTACTTTATAACAACCCTGCAAAGTAGGTTTGGTTGAGAACGAACAACTGGCCCACATTCATCCAGTGAGCTTTGTTGCTGAGTGGAAATTCAAACTCTGAGCTCTTGGGGTAAAAGCACACAAAAAGCCTACAAAGTAGCTGAAAGAAACAGCATGAAAACTAAGGCCATTTCCACACTACACTGTTATAGTGCTATTATTCCACTTTCAACATCCTGTGAAATTCTGGGGTTTGTAGTTAACTGAGGTCAAAGAGCTCTCTTGCCGAGAATTCTAAATGCCCCTCCCTAAACTGCAAACCCCAGGATTCCATAGGATGTTGAAAGTGGAATAATAGCCCGGTAACAGTGTAGTGCAGAAATGAACTAAGTGGTGACAAAATGGCTACTAAGGAATTTATTTCAAAACAAATACCCCACGCAACAGCAGATAATGAAATAATCATTGAAGCAGAAGACAGCTGGACAAATTGATCTTTGGCACTAAAAAGTACATTAAAAGTTTTAGAAGTTAAAGAGATTCTAACTTGGTTCTGAGAAGATAATAACCAAAGTACTTCCTGGATCTGCCGTGTGTGTTCAATGGAGGATTCTGAAAACACATCTCTACAAAAAACTACCACTGACTGAAAGACTTTAGTCAAGCAGATGTTACTGAAACAGTCATGTAATCTTTCCTCATTAATGCTTCTTGTCACTTCCTCCCCATGTTGATTTCCACACTGTGATCTCCACAAGGCAGAGACCTGTCTTCCTGTACTCTAAAGTGCCATATAGCATTAATGGTGTTTTACAGATACTGTACATACATACATACATACATACATTCTGTTGAAGACAGCATGTTCTTGACAACAACAACATTAGCTGTAAAAATTGATGGATATTTCAGCATGGGAGTAGGTCCACAAAGCCTATAGACTGCATGTAGACCAACTGGCCATTTTTGCAGCCCCCAAGAATTCTTCCCACCTCAGATTTTAATAATGGCAAAATGTCTTTCCTTCCATGAAAAGGAGCATACAGGGAAGTTCACACTTTGTTTGCACAACAAACACCGAAGCCAGAATTCGGTTCACTGTGAAGACAGCAGGGTTTTTTTAAAAAATATTTTATTAAACATTAAACCAAAACACAAACATACATAAACAAATAACACCAAACTACGCCATAAACAATCATACAGAAAACCTAAATAACTAAATAAGTATCCTTCAAAACAAGGGACATGCACTCCATGCACCTTGTTTCAAGTGAAAATAGTCCTCCCAGAAGCACTGTTTTCATCAGAGTCTGCTTTGCTTCCAAGACTAATAGTGTTTCCAGCTGGCTTCCATTAACACAATTAGCTTCGGAACTGATCCTGTGCTTCTTGTTTCCATGGGAAAAGCACCACTCTTTCCTGTATCCATTTCAACAGCATTAGGGGGCTACCTTTGGTAGACTCTGAGAATTCTCAAATTTGGACCACAGACCAATTAAAAGTAACCATCTCTGCTTGCAGGAGAGGATCAGTCTGGTAGGATGTCCCAGCACAGTTGCCTGTGAGTAATAAAATTCCAGCATTGGAGAAATTTGGGCTTGGTGTTTTATGCATCAAGGCATTATGTTAGTATTCTGAGACGCAAATATCTGGCCAGCCAAAACATCACAAAATATAAAGAGTGGTAGCTCTGAAGAGAGAGGATGTCAAAACATTCTTTCTCTAATGCAGAGCAGGTAAGCAAGAGGGAATAAGACAAACAGATCTCTGTGTGACAAAGATCACCCAGCCTCTTCCCAGAAGCTGGAAAGTATGGACACCAAAGGAATATAGAACGAACTCAGGAAGTTAGGTTCTGCTCTTTTTTCTCTCTGTGTGACAGGAACTTCATCATCCAAGTGAAAAGAAGAAGAAGAAGAAAAAAACCCAGTCAGTTAAAGACACTGTATTTATAGCATAAAAACTTGGAGTCAAATCAGACATTAATGGGAATGTATACTTGTTATGATTAACCCACGCTCCTTCCTACAACAGGTTTTCCCCAAAGACATACGCCGCAGCAGTTAAACTTGCATATTAGGTACATGTTGACCTTGTAGCCACATAACAAACATGCTAAATGCAAGGTTTATACACAGGGGAAACAGAAGCAATGACAAACTGAGTCAAGGCATGTCTGCTTTGTGAAGGGAGAGCCAAAACTGTGATAAACATATTGTTTAATTGGACATCCCAAGGGTTTTAAATGAATACAGCTTTGGTGACTGATTAAAAAAAATTGCAGCAGAGAGGATCATCTGTACAGTGCTGCAGTTCACCAGGACCTGGAAGGCCATAGGATTCCCACCCTGGTCTAAATCCAATTGCTAGTCACCTTCTTTGGAGATTTTTAAAGAGAGACTGGGTGGCCATTTGCTGGGGGTGCTTTCAATGTGTATTCCTGCATGGCAGGGGGTTGGACTTGATGGCCATTGTGGTCTCTTCCAACTCTATGATTCTAGAGGATCAGTGGAACAAACAGAAAAGTTTATCTATTTGTCAAGTTCCCATTTACTTGATGAGTCTACGTTAGTTCGAACAAGCAGTTAGATTCAGTCCTAGGTCTAAACTCAAAGCAACAAGAGTTGTACAACGTGAGAGCTAAACTATACACCATATTAAACATCCAGGGTCTACCTTTGCCTCATATTTTTTCTTTTCCCAGTAGGTTCACCCTTTAAATTTAGCCCCCTCAATAAAATAAATTAAAATAAATTAAATAATGTAAAATAAATTAAAAACCTCAACTTGTGCCAGTGGAAGGTTTTGTTTTTTAAACACTATGCGGGAGAGGGCATATCTATGTGAGAAAAAAAAAACTGCAGGGGTGGGTGACGTTTAAACTTTCCTTACTTGCATTTGTTGGTCTCAATCTGGATCACGCTCACACGTGCTTACTTTGCAGTATGAAAAATCAGAGGCTCAGTTGCAGATCACAAACTTAACTAATGTGTAACTAATTTAGCTCTAAGTAAAAAAAAACATGGTATTAACCCACTGTATGATGTTCAGTGTTCAGATGCGCCAGAGGGGGAAATCAGATAAGTGAGCTCTGGCATCTCCAAGGTTGTTCATGCATGGGTCTTCAGGCTTTCTTATTTAGAACTGACACTATGCAGAATTCACAATTCTGTGAATTCACCCAGATTATGTTAGTTTCATAATAAATTTCAAAATCAAAACAGTAAGCCAAAAACACTGTATTTGCCGAAACCATCACTTTCATCATAGGCATGTTGATTTTGGCATTGTGACAACTACACAAATGTGGATGTCTCTTCCCTTCTGTCTCGTCTTCTACTTTCCCTGGTATCCTGCTTTCTTCCCCCTGGTTATTTAAATAGTAAAGATTACCACCAGTTGAAGAATTGAATGATTCAAATTACTATGGGTCTTAGTCAGTTTTCTACATGTTCTTCCCTCTCTCTCTCTCTCTCTCTCTCTCTGTGTGTTTGTGTGTGTAGAGCTGGGGTTGGAAGAAGAGGGTGATGGACCTACTTTACCAACCTATCCTGCTGGTAAAACCTCTTTTCTCAAGTTTTGCTGACATTAATCATTCGCAAGTGAGAGGCAGCCCCTTTCTTGCACTATGAATGGAAAGCGCTTGTTATCTGCTAGCAGGGGATAAAGGAGGGCGGAAAGGATACAGTGTAAGAGTGATGAATCAGTCTAGGGCAGGAGGCTTGGGAAAGGGGCCGGGCAGGGCAGATTGAACCAAAGTAGGTCCATCACCCTCTTCTTCCCACCCCAGCTCTATTTAATAAAAAGGGAAAGAGCTGATGCTATTGTTGACAGTGGTATATTAGGGAAATGAAGGGAAGCTCTCAAGAATATGGCTCCATAGTACTCTGGTGAGGAAATGAAACAGTACAAAACTGTGTGAGAAGCATATATATTGGAACAATGTGGAAAGCAACGCTTAAAATAATCCATCCTAATGGCCCCTAAGTGTCCATAAAGGCAGATGATTTGGTTTTCAATAGTATTCAAATAATGAACATCTAGTCCATATATCAAGCTGTCGTCTTAAAATCAATAAAGACACTTGGAGAACCTGTCAAGCTGTTCTCATCTAACTGAAGGTACTGATTTATGAGCTAGTGAGAGACAAGTTTTTATACAGAGAGATCCCCTTGCAAACAGGGTGGAATTTGGATGAAGTCAATGTTTGGAAAAGCACTGGCCTTTTTAGGAAATTTGGATCCTATGCTTCCCTAGTATCCTTATTGCAATTTAGTTTTAGCAATGTCCTGAAGAGATTAACTGATCTAAAACTCCCCAAGTACAGAAGACAGCATAGATGCTTTGGAAGAGACAGTGCACTTAAGTCCACAACCAGAGGGTGAAAGCTGTCTGTGCACTTACTCAGGAATGCTTTTGTTTTCCCTGATTGTCCTCTGAGATACTATTGAAAAACTCTGGGTTTTATTTACAGTTGGAATGTCACTGCTGAAACTATAAAAGTCAGGCTCCACAACATTCTACTTTACAGCACAATTCTGCACAATTATCCTTCTGAGAATGGTTCACTCTGTGTCATCATTGTGCACACAGAGAGCATGGATAGTTCTTTTGTCTGGCCTGAGTTTCTGCTCCCATTTTTTTAAAAAAACTTTAATACTCAGAACCAATTCAGGGAACAATAGTCCCAAAAGGCAACATTTCCATATTCTTCACTGTCTTTATTTATTTGGCATTCCTCTACCATATGCACAGAAATAGTCTTGGGAAGGTAGGGTAGAACACAAGAAAGCCTTCATGACTGGACTGTTGTCTCTATCCTCATCTCTGAAGACCTAAATTTTGCTGTTAGTTGGGATTTTTTGCTGTGATTATTCCTTTTGTATTTTTTTTTAAAAGATCTGTTTGGCTCAGCTTTTAGAAGCCTGTTGTTCAGGACGTTATCCGCTACAAAGTATTTGTTACACCCGTTATATTTCTTGGGTTGGTTCCCTAGTCTGTCCTCTGGCTGATCCACTAACTGCAAATCAGTTTGGAACATTTGAAACTACTGCCAGAATTCATTGTAAGTTTAGTTAGGAACCTTCGGGGTTGGATGCACGGCTTTTCTTCAAATTATCTGCACAACCTTGTGAGGAAGGTTAGATCGAAATGCTTACTCATCTGAATTCCTCCTGTAAACTTCACTACTGAACGGTGACTTCAACACAGGGCTTCTTGGTCCAAGTCAGCACACCAGCTACTGTACTGAAATAGCATGAATATTACTCAGCAGGGGTCAGGGGAGGGACAACAAGGAGATACAGTAGGAAGAAAAGCCATAGCTGTCTCTTCTCTCAATTTGGGAGCAGATGGTAGGGTCGACAGGAAATTTCCAGGTGGCAATCTGGCAACCATAACTGCCTGGGCCCTACAGCAAGGGTGGAGAAATGTATTTCAGCCTGAGGGATGAATTCCATTTCACAAAAATTCTGGGGTGGGGGTGGGGAACCACATTCCAGTGCTAGGCAGGGGGAAAGGGAAAGGGGTAGAACTAAAAATACAGCATATTTCAGCAGAAAGCTCTTCCTATCAAGTAAGGAGCAGTAGAAGAATTTCAGCCTTATAATACTGGAATAAACCTCCACAATCCCTAAGAAACTCTTTGGTGACATGGGGAAAGAGGAAGCCCATCAGGGCCACATATACATCCCCGGGGCCTGAGATTCCCACTGCTGCCCAAGAGCAGTGGTTCTTAACTTTTTCTTTACCAGAGATCTCCTGTAAATCATTTGTTGCCAGGGATTCCCAAGACTTAATTCAAGATATTAAACAATTTAATTTAGATTTAAACATTCAAATATTTATTTATTTAAGGCTTCTGGAGACTAGGATTCAAATCCCTGCTCAGATACTGGTTGACCTTGGACAGGTCACTTTCTCTCAGCCTCAGAGGAAGGCAAAGGCAAAGGCAAATCCCTTCTGAACAAAGCTTGCAAAAAAAAAAAAAAACCTGTGATAGGTGCACCTTAGGGTTGCCATAACTCAGACGTGACTTGAAGGCAAATGAGGGAGCAGTTTTGGCACCTGCATCCCCCTGCTGCCATGCCCTTGTTGTTGTTGTTGCTCGTGTCTAGCAGCAGGGCTTCATGGACTCCCTGTAAGTGTTCCGTGGACCCCGAGGGACCCCGGGTTAAGAAAAGCCACCTTTATTATTTTCATTGAATCTGCAAGGCAAGCAATGCTCCAATCTGCCTAGGTTTGCAAATTTGACTGTTAATTTTTGAGACAACAGAAGTTAACATTGCGTTGTTGCTCTGCTTCCCTTGTCAGCTGGTATTCTCCAGCTATCCTGGCTAGCTTGTTAATGCTGGCCTGGTCAAAAGATATGATTTAAATTGCTCCTGCAGTAGTTTTGGAACCTTTTTTCAATACACTGATGTGGCTGTTGAGATGTCTTTCTTGCCAGTGTGCTTCTTGGTACCCAAGTAGATTCCACACCACAAAATCTGAAACATTTCTGATGACTTGTTGTGGTTTCTTACCAAAGGATGGAGTGTTAACACTGAGGAGACCTTACTAGGCACACTTAGCTATGACAGTCAGCAGGAGACATTCAGCAAGTCAGATTCTTAGGCTGACCTACTCCATTTTTTGAGATTTACAAAAAATGAAAATCCTATGCAATCATTCTGAACTCCTTTGGGGAAAGATAGGATAAAAATTAATGAATAAATTTCTAAACATCTACACAAACAGCTATTACACTGACTGCCTGATCCAACTTTACTTCTCCAGTGCTCCTCCAATCCTTAGAGAGTTTGGAAAAGTCATCTTTTTTTAGTTCTCCTGCCAGAATGACCATTGTGTTTCTGAAAGATGTTGTCTGAAAAATTAACTTTCTGGGCTCTGAGAGATTACTACTGTCATCAAAACACAGCTACAAGCACCCACTTGGATGTTGCAAGGGGAATTTCACCATGGGTGTAGTCAGCTATTGATTCTCCTTTTGGCAAGTGCCCTTTCTCTTGATCAGTGCTGTGGCTAATAATGGCCCTGCTGGTTTAGCAAACTAACAATCTATAATTTTGTTCGCAGAGCAGCAATTCCTTTGTGTGTGTGTGTTTCCATGCTTTGTACTAGAGTATGTTTTCACTCTAAAGAGGAATCTTTGTACTTTCACCAGTTCTTTCTGTGTTTTCCTACCATGTAGATAAGGGTCTGAGCGACATCTGTTCCCTCTGAGGTTTTGGTTCCCTTTTACTTTTCTTGACCTATGCACCTATGCAATCTTTCTTCTCACATCAACATCCGAGGCCAAGTCCTCACTCCCAGGATCAGCCACCCTTCCCTCTTATTCTGCTCTCGCTAATCTTATCTCCAGGGACCACTCCTTGGTGAGATTTTAGGCACCCATCTACCAAGCCCACAATAAAAAGGAGCTGCCTATTTTTGTTTCCCATAAGCAGTCTGGCTAGATTTACAACAGTTGTTCCTGCTGCCTTTGGACCTGTCCTGACATTTGATTATTACTTGCAATTGTAATCATATGCCACCTGACATCTCACTTGACAAAGGCACACGTTAAAGAGCAGAGAACAATTTGTATGGGGTCATGGTTGTTATAACATCTTTACTGACCTATTGTGGCATACACTGTCAAGGAGGGCTGGGGAACTTTGGGTTGTCCAGATTTTAGGGAATACATTTCCCATAACCCCCCATCATTAATCATGCTGACTAGGGCTTCTGGGAGCTGAAGTCCAAAACAGCTGGAAGGCCAAAGCTCCATATGATGAAATGGAGTTTAACCCATCAAAGTTTATGTCATAAGAAATCATTATGCCTCTTAACAGTGTGCACGCACACATACATCATTATGGTCCCAAAAGCCTTGTTCAGGTATATGCGCCTCTGTATGTCTGCATGCACACTGTTAAGAGGCACATAGTGCAAGGTATGCATACTTAGTGAGAAGTACAGTGGTCTTATCTAAGGTCAACAGAGCCAGCATGTTGTAGTGGCCTGAGCATTTGACTAAGATTCTAGAGACCAGGGTTCGAATCCCCATTTAGTCACAGAAATCCAATGGATGACCTCAAGCAAGTCACATTCTCTCAACCTTAGAGGAAGGCAATGGCACACCCCCTCTGAACAAACCTTGCCAATAAAACCCCATCAGAAGTTCATCTTAGGGCTACCATAATTTGAAAACAGCTTGGGAATACACAATAACAACCTGCCTAACAACAATGCCATCTTACGCAATTTTTCTCAGAAGTTCCTCTGAGTTCACAAGACTTTCCCCCTCAGTTAGAGCACATAAGGTGGGGCTACAATGGTACTACAATCTTAAAGTCACTTATAGGGGAGTAGGTCCCACTGAACTTGGGGGTGGAAAGTAGCTTTTAGAGGTTCCACGTTAACATACATAACAATGGGCTGTTTTGGCTTTCACCCCACTCCCAGAATAGAATTATCTCTGAGAAGTACCAAATAAACTAGCCCTTTTTTATGTACACATACCCCACCTCAGACACTTCATTTCAGCTCTTTCTTTTCTGTTCAGCTGCTGTTGGCAAGGGAAAGGTAGGGTCCATCTGTCATCTGTAGTGAACTTTGGTTCTCCAAACTGCCTCCCCATCTGTCATGGCACAGCTGCCAAGCCAACCACATGCCATGTCTTGATTGAATCTCACAAGTCACTGTTGACACCTTGCTTTCCTATCCGTGTTTCCCCAGTGAGGTAAAGAGGGTAAAACAGTGCCTTGCAACATCCTTTGAACTGCAAAGCATTCGCTCTAAGCAAAGGCTGACATTTCTAGACTTGGAAGAAACTGGACTTCCAAATGTCACTGAAATGCATACAATCCAAGGAATGGCATCAGAAGCAGTTTCATCAGTTAGGGCACATACCTGGCAGCTGCAATGGCCCAATGACAAATCTAGTTCTGATTCCCTTCTTTATGCTTTCTCTTGACTTTACATACTTTCACTGAAGTAGATGGAATTGCTTTTGCGGTAAAAGGGCATCACATTTTGAGCAAAGAACTTGAGCTTGTTATCCATGCAAGGAAATCCACAGAATTTACCAGCCTTCCAATGATTTTTTTTTTTTAGTAGCCCATGTCACACAAAATTAACTAATTATTTTCCTACTGTCGTCAGTGAGACTCCTGACTGTCCAAAAGTGATGTTCATTCACTATAGGTAACCAGCTAAGTATTGCTCACAAACTTGTTCCAAATGGGTACAGCCACCATTCATTTCTTGCACTGTTATTACAAAGTGTCCTTCTTGAAATTGTTACAGGCATGCTTCTTTGCAGGTCTAAAGATGTGACAAAGAAGCACCACCCTTCTATACCAATGTCTCTCTCTCGGAGCTCATCTTGACCTATGATTCTGCCTCTCCTCTCCCCATGTTACCAGACACTATTGTTCTTCTGAGCATGCTGAATAGCTTTCCCTGTTTTATCCTTACAAAAAAAAACCCATGAGACAAGAAGGCAAAGAGCATCTGACTGGCCTCAAGGTAATTTCAACAACCCACATCTCTGTACACCTAGTCCAGGGGTGACCAACAATGGGTCTCCAACCTAACAGCAACTCCCATCAGCCCTAGCTGAAACAGCCAAAGGTAAAGGATGACAGGCGTTACAGTCAAATGCAATCAGAAGGCCACAGTTGCTCACTTCTGGCCTAATTCAGAAGTATGTCTTGCACATTACATTGCTTTTCTCAAGTTCACCGTTCAACACCACTCCAGTTGTTCTTTCAGCAACTAGCTGTTAGTTCCCTCCTGGGGAAAAGAATTTCTGTTTTTCAGCTCGCTATTTGATCCCTCAACAACTTCATTCTTCTCCTAGGCTTTCTGCTCTGAAAGCCTCTGAGAAGTGGCTTTCTGTTCTCTTGATTAAAAGGAATCATCATTGTTGTTTGCACACCCTCCAACGTTTCGCAGATGAAAACTGTGACATGTGTGGTGAAGCAATATCAGAGTGTGGTCAATATGGCAAAAGCTATGAGGAAGAACAGATGAGCTAGGAAAGGCTGCAGGTGTTTGCTTTTGTCTGAACCTACAGGGAAGAGCAAGATTCTACCTCCTTCTCTTGTCTTCCTCCTGTTAACTGAGCACAAACTACTTGCGTACTTTGCACTTAGTTTGCACCAGTGATCTACACTCGAGTCACCAGACTCGGACTCAAGTCGGACTTAAGTCGCTTCGGTGACTCAACTTGGACTTGACTCGGCAATAAATGATGCACTGATTTGAGTCGACTCGAAACTTGTATATTTTTATTGACTGACTTGCTGTGCTTGGTTCAGTAACATAACACATTCATCCAGAAACCTTACAACAACGCCTCCATCTCTTTCTGCCTACTAGTCACATGACAATCTCTCTCAAGCCCAAAGCGTGGGTGCATTTCTCAGAGGGGAACAGCAAACAGGTTAAGCAATGGGCTAGAGGTAGGCTTGAGGTCTGCTCAGCAGCCTGTCCCTGCTGCATATCGGAGGACCCTTCTAAAACTTTTCCTAACAGCCAAATACAAGATTCTCTCCCAGAGTGCAGGGTGCATTTCTCAGAGGGCAACAGCAAATGTGTTAGGCAACAGGTTTGAAAAAGAAGGATCCTTCCTTCTAAATCTTTTGAATTTTCAGTAATGGGGAGTAAGATAGGATCCTATTCCCTACTTCCAAAGCTGCAGATGGCAAAATTGCAAATGTGGAGAGCCAACTCTGCTTAAATTGTTAAAACTGAATTTATTTCTCTCTATCCAATAATTCTGGAATTTTGGTTGGGGTATAAAGTTGGCTTCCAGACTTGAGACTTGACTTAAGACTTGACTTGAAAGTATCTTCAAGGACTTGAAACTTAAAGGTAGAGACTTGAGACTTGACTTGAGACTTGGAGTAAAAGATTTAAATACATCACTGGTTTGCACCAGTGGAAGTAAGCCAAGAAGGAAGAGGGAAAGTGAGAGGAAGAAAATAAAATAGGGGTATTTTTAAAGCAGCTGAAAAGGTGGGACAGCACAGGATTAATCAGGAATATCCCCACCAAAGAGGGACAGTTGGAAGGAAGTGTCATAATATTCATTTTCATCTCATTTTTCTTCTGCCCTCATCCATTCCTTCCAACATCATTGACCTCATATCTCGTTTTCTCAGCTATTGCTAAGAATGCTCCACTTAATGAACATTCTCTATACTTGTAATATCATGGTCTTTATCTTAGTTTCTCATATCTAAAAGTTAATAAAACTGCAGCACTGAGAACTGCCACATAAGCATGGCCTAGCTGGATCATCCAAGGTCCACCTGTCCCAGTATACGGTTTCCAGTTTATCCTGGTTAATTTTAGGGGGGAAAAAAATGAAAATTTAGAGAAACTGAAATATGTGCAGTAAACATTCTCATCAAACCTAACTTTAATTCACTGCTTTAAGAGCATAAATTGAATCACTCGTAACTTAGTTTGTACATAAAACTTGCTATTTGGCATATTTATGAAATTATTGAACAAACGCATGAATGTTTATTCACAAGTGAGCTGCTGAGTTTAATGGATCTTACGTTCAAGTACGTTTTTATAGGAATGAAGCCTAGTTTTATAAGAATCAGAACAGCAGACACACCTAGTACCAGAGACAGAAGGCAAATACTACACTCTCTGCTACCTAAGATCATAGTTTCTTGCAATCTGGGAAGCAGGAAAAAAAAAAGTTAAAAATAGAAATCATAAATATTACGGTAAACAGAAGAAAGTGTATTATTTAGATAGAAAGTCTCATTCAGTAACAGTATCAAGGACTAGCAGGATGTTTGGATATTAGGTTAAATGCTATAACAGTGAAAATATTTGAGCATACC